>CP139757.1:5000000-7500000 GCA_034370585.1 Fragaria x ananassa
ATTTCATATGAGAAAGTAAATTTATTTTTGTTATGTGGAAGTAACTAGGCTCAAGATATAAGTATTAGCTTCTACCTTTAGAACTGTTGGTGTCATGGAACTAGGTCCTCTAGATGAGAAAGTAGCAACTTGCGGAGAGACCCACTTTCCAACAACTGTGATTGGATCACTGAGCTTGCCAATTGGGTACCTTCATAGCATAGTGGGATATCAGTTTTCTAATACTCCAAGAAAACTGTTGTTGTCTCCATCTCTATGTGAGCTTACCTTGCTTTTCTGATGTAGAGAAGTATTTGTGTTCCTACTGTATAATCTACCTTAATGCATGGAATTTTGCATGACTCAAGCCCATCGTTGGGAAACTCGGCATATATTAGTCCAATTCCACCAGCTTTTTTCACGGTAGCTGATGCAGAAACAATGTCTTGTTCATCTGATGTAGAGAAACACAGTACTATTTTCCCCGAGGCTAATGTTGCATTGAGACGTCCAGACTGACAATCCTTGCTTGAAGTACAATGGAATATCGTAACACAGTGTACACACAAGGATATATAAGATAATATATAAATCAGAAAGGAAGGAAGAGAGGTCTCACGCTGATTCATCTGTAGAGTCTATAGCTATGCGTTCAGAGTATGTGAGGCCTGAAAATCCATGGTTATGTTTTCCAATATCAATAGATTGGCCCTGCAATAGACGACATTCCAAATTTTCGTAAGTAGCTGCTTCATTTTTCAGCTTTAGTTCCAAGGATCATTTCATTTACCCAAAGAGTCTGGTTATTTCCAAGCGTAATGGCTGCTGGAAATGCCCTGTCTATTTTGGTGGCCGCAACAGTGATGAGCCAAGGTGCAGTGTTTACAATAGTCTGCGAGATAGGGCCATCATTTCCAGCTGAGCAAACAACTGTAAGTCTGTAATCCCCTTCATGGTTGCATGGAAGGAACCAATTGCAATTGTATCACGTAGATCAACATAAGAGAACAAAGGAACGTCATTGCCTACAGATAAAGATAGGATGTCAACTCCATCATGAATGGCTTTGTCAAATGCTTTAAGAAGATCAGCATCAGTGCATCCTCTATTGGTCCAGCAAACCTTGTAAATTGCTAAGTGAGCAAGAGGTGCTCCTCCTCTGGCTAATCCTGAAGCTAGTCCTCTATAGTTGGTCCTTTTGACAAAATAGCCAGCCGCTGTAGAAGCTGTATGAGTGCCATGGCCAATTCCATCCCTCGGTGACAGAAAGTCTACTCTGTCAGTTTTGTCAAGTGTTTTGAATTCATCCAGCGCTCCTTTAACGAACCAGAGAGCACCAATAAGTTTCTTGTTGCAATTTGTGGAGTTAAAAAGCTCACCCAGCTGGCAAATTCCTTTCCAATGTGATGGGATAGGATCCATGCCTTCGTCATTGTAACTTTCAGACTCTGGCCAAACACCTGCACAGATGTTCAAATATATTTTTAAGAACAGTTTGAGGTCTACTGGTATAGTATTTGTCAAAAGGTTTTTTTTACCTGAATCTATTACACCAATAATAGTTCCTTTTCCCATGCTTCTTCTTAAATGGTTTTCTGGAGAATGCTGATGGTTTTCAATGAAATCCCAACTTCTGGTTGTTTGGAGCTTGTGAACGCGATTGGGAATCACTTGGAGGACTCCTGGAAACTCTGCAGTTTATGGTGATAGCCATGAATTGGTGCTATACTACCTAGCTTATCCTATACTATCCAGCTTAAATAGCTATTACCTGCAATTGTTTCTACTTGAGATTCTGTTAATCTTGCTGCAAATCCAGAAAAGCCATGCTTATAGCTGTAAAGAATGGAGTTGTATGCAGCTTCTTTGCTTCAACATGAATATTATTTTCTTGTCACTGAATGCCAAGCCATATTTACAATGAATAGTGCTATAGATTGTACAGTAAATCCATACCTTCCTAACAAGTTGGTGAGCATTTTATGATGAAAGTTTTTTGTGAATTCTGGATCTTCATGTTTCTTTTCTCCCAAATATACAATGTGCACCTGAAATGTTCGCTTGTCAAATGCCTGTGTTGAAAGAAAAGTGAAAATAGACTTGGAGCTAAAACTTGAAATAATTGAGAGAAACTCACCTTACAGTCTTTACATGTGGCATCGACTACTATATACAGATGATGTTGAATTAAGATCAGAACGAGAACCACCAAAGAGTAGTTCTTTCCTGCACAAGTTCCGTTTCTTGAATTGGAATCCATCAACATTGGAGGGCGAAAGCTCTTATGAACTCCTACATGTATCACTTATACTCCTTCAAGTCAGCAAACACTTTATTAAGCAGCCATCCCTACACCTGCATATTATAATGTAACGAAAATGTTAAGAGTCGAAATCTTTTCTGTATTGTACTACTGCACTTTAATGATCTCAATCCAATGAAACGCAAGAAGGTATTTGAATTTAGTTGGTGATGAGAGAGAGAGAGAGAGAGAAAAAAAACTGCAAAGGGCACTATTTTCTAATGCGAGCATATCATATTGGATGGAGATTCTTGCTCAAAGTTTGAATAATTTGTTTATCAACTTCCCCAGCTTTTTATTTTGTCAACTTGAACTGTAGGGCACAAACACTTATGATTTCCATGTTGTCAACCATGATTCCTAGTGGCAAGCATAACATTACAGAACTGGTGGAAATGCAGTAATGGCCATATTCGTAGCCGTGTAATATAGTCTCTATATATTTCTAATTTTTAAGGATTATGAATAACAAAAGTTTCTGTTGTTGATATTTTGATCTGGTATTCTGGATATGTATGTTTATGTGTATGTATATCAGTATATGGATATATGCAGACTGATATGAGTGTTTGGCTTTGTGTTTATGTTTGTACTTAAAAGTGAAGAAGCATGATTGTAGTGCTGCTCTGTATTGATGTAGGTGAGTAGGTCCCTAAAACCACGTTTATTGGCTGCCTTTTACCAAAGCCACTGCTGTGAGATTCCTAGCCCACAACTCATAAGTGATGCTTTTGCCCTTGATTAGTGGGACTTTTTCTTTTCAAGGAAAAGCAGGATTATCTGGGGACGAAAGGTCTTCCTGTACAAACTCATGATGCTTGAAAAGGAAAAGGAAGCAAGGAGAGAGATGATGACAACACAGATGAGTCGTGAGATGATCTTGGGAAAGTTGGGGTTACAATTGACATTTTCTTTCTGCTGAAGTTCTTGTTTGGTCCTGGCAACCTCGCATTTGCAATCCTATATGGTTCATACTCTATGTTTTCTTTTTAAATGTTCATTCTGTAATTAGTAAAATATGCTTGAAAATGGAGGAATAGCATACCCAATCTTTGGAAATTAGAATGCATACTGATCATGTATCTAGAATTCTAGATAATGCAGTTATCTGTCTGCATTGTTAATACTGTAAGTGATCTCATTTCATCAGTATAAGCGTATGATGTGAGTTCTAACAGATAAGGGACTTGTCATGGCTTGCACGGCAGGCTTCCGAAGTAGTATACACTTGGTGGGTGGTGGAAACTGCAACTGTTAAAGAGACCGTTTCAACTGTGGAGTTCAAGATCAATGTCTCTGGTCTTACTCTTACAGCTACATATATGCCTGCAGGAGGGTCAGTTTGCCTTGATATAGTTCACAGGACCAAAATTCGACACACTTGTAGAGTGAGTTTTATCGACTTGCTTAGATTTGGCATTATAATGGATAATAAGTTCACATCAAGAATGGAAGTCTTAGTAATGGGGCATGATTTGATTTTCCCAACTTGTTGTGAGAGATAGCTGTGGTGTTGTAGCCAACTGCACAATGGTATATGATGTAGTCATCTGTGTCCATGTTACATATTAGTCCAGGGTTTGCTGCTTTGTAGTCCATGTTATATAGCATGATATCCAGGTATTTTATCAGAGATAATGCTACCAGAACATCATTTTAGTCTACCAGAATCGACGTCGAAGTTCAACCTGCAGAGACCCATGGATCCATTTCCATTATATACTTATATCTTATATAGCATGCATGAATGTTGGAACACTGATGTAGCAAATAATTCGATTAAAGCCTGATATTTGGTTTTGGGTCTGACGTGTAAAGCAACCATGCATCTTCATACTTGAAATAATCACGTTTATTCTCTTCAACATCTGAAATGAATACTGCATGACTTTCATCTATTTTCTGGTCATAAAAATGAGATGGAGTTTTGATAATAAATCCATCCATTTATTCATTGGAGCTCTGCTCTGCACTTCTTTCCTCTATTTTATTTTCAGAAGAAATTAACAAAAAAAAAAGAGATATTGGATGAAACTAGAAAAATATTAAGAAAGAATTAAGATCTTAATTTTTTGAGCCCAAGTTAGAATATAATAGTCTTTTGAGTTCAGATCAAGATGAATATATTGAATTAAACTAAAGATATATAATATCAGCTTATATAGAGTATCAACTATCCAAGTAGATAAGTGAAGTTCCTGGAGTACAAGCTGCTCTCTTACTTCTAGCTAGTATCAAGACTGTTGTTGCTAACAGATATATTAAAGGTATATATATATATATATATACTTAATAATGCAATTGCTGTATGTAGGTCTTAAGTCATGAGAAACATGAATTTTTTTATTTAACTCTGCTAACAAAGTTCTCTCGTGATCTTCAATCGTTCATACATGTAGTCTAGACTCGAAATTTTTGATATTCAAGATATATGTAAAACACTTTTAGTTCTCGATATTGTGATATTCAAAACATATGTAAAATACATACAAAAACTATTTATTATGAGTACGTTGTGTTTTTTTAGCTACGTTGTGGCCTTCTTCTCGACGTAAGAGCATTTCCAACAGCTTCTCCATTTTCTTCAATTTCTCAATTTTAAGGAATATATAGTTGTTTTTAAGTCTAACAGTTTCCCCATCTCATTCTCCAAAATGGAGATGGAGAAGAAAAAGAAGCCTTCATTCCCCAAATTTGCAGCAAAACCTTCTTTTCCCAAAATTTAATTCTTTATGTGCTCTAACGAATTCAAGACAACAATAAAATATTTTATTAGGTATTTTATTGTTACAATGAAATATATAATGATATTTTATTATAATTAATAATGATATAATATATTTTATTGTGGTATTAAATGCCGAAATCTTAAAAATTGATAAGTTGTTGGATTTTGAATATAATTTTTTTTAAAGATTTTAGTTTTTACTTTCTTGTTTTGAAGAAATTTTAAGAAAATCGTTTGAGATGTTCTAAGAAATCAGTATATTACAAAAAAAAAATCACAATTTATATTGACCTGAATAGCGTATTGAGTCAGAGTAGAAAGTCGCTCACTCCGCTAATGGCACACCGGAGCGCGCGCAACCACCACCGCAACCGTCCACTCGTCCCCGATGCCGAGGATACCCACTCGCTGCCGATTTCCGACTCGGATAGCTCCTCCGACTCGGAAGGCGAGTCTGCTCGGCTGTCCGGGCTCGCCGCGAGCTTCCGAATCGTGTCGGAGTCGCTGTTGAGGATGGAGCAGACGGAGCTGGAGATGGCCAAGGCGAGGGAGGCTCTGCGGCTCAAGGCCGAGAAGCGGCGGCTGGAGTCGGAGGTGGAGTTGACTGAGATGCTGCTCCAGACTCAGCTCCAGATCGCGTCGTTGGTTTCGCGGGAGAAGGATCATCATCGCAGCCGTAAACGGAAGCGAGCTGAGGAGGAGGAAGAAAACGACTCGTCGTCTTCTTCGGCTGTGTCCAAAAGAGAAGGAGGTTTGGCATTGAGCCTGCTCCAGTGTAGCATGTTATTATGAAAATCAAAAACTTGTATTTGTAATTGTAATTGTAATTGTTATTGAAGCTTTGATGCTTCTACTGTAAACACATAAATTCGATCCCTAATTATTGAAATTTCCAAGTGGGAAGCCATTGGTTTAACTCGCTTGTCTTCTTGATCCGTGACGGTTCTTGATTGTATAACTCATACCGTTTGTAACTTCTGCAACTCACATTTGATCAAACAAAATACGAAGAAAATGTACTCGTTTATAATAAATCATATGCACATGAAAATGAGTGTAACTTGATTGGGACCGTAGGTGTAGTACATGACAAGTTCTTTCTTGATCCTCAACTTTGTTTGTTGCGAAGTGTTTTCCTTTGAGATTCAAGGCATAAGTGATTGTGTGCTGGAGCGAGTTACATATATTCTTTTATTAAATCTCCTTTATTACTATAGTAATTAGTAACTCCACACTTATTTTCATAGCTCTGCTTCCTTTTGGCATGGATGATCAGATCTTCAGTTTCCATCTGCATAATATCGAATGATTAGTGTCCTCACAGATATGGGAATTGTCACCACATGCCCCAATTCATCAGTCCAAGCGAGGCTGCCGAAGTAGTACCTGTGTTCACTTCATGAATGGTCGAAACCTCAACTGTGAAAGAGATTGTTTCAATGTTGGAGTTGAAAACCAAGGTCTCAGGGCTCACAGCCACACTGATTCCCCACGGAGGGCTTATCCGAGCTTTGTATGTCGAATTGACTGGACCGACATTTGTGACACTTCTGGTGAGTGTAATGTTCTCTCTTAGATTTGGAACGGTAATGGATGGCAGGTTCACATCAAGAACAGAAGGCTTTGTACTAGAACATGTTGTTGAATGCCCAACAAGTTGTGAAATTTCTGAGTTGTTGTACCCAACAGCACATAGGTAAAGTATGTAGTCATTTACGACCAGGTCATACACTAGACCAGGGTCTGCAGCTTTGTTCGGGTTCACAATTCCACCTCCATAATCAAATGGATCAGCAAGCTTTTGCGGTGACCCCTCAGCAAAGATTGGCTCTCCGAATGGATCAGTCCTCCATGCTGTCATCAAATTTTGTATTCATTTGTCACTGAGACTATATGGAAAATTGTGACAGTTAATGACAGTGAGTTAAAAACCTGTTGTTACTATTGCTGATCTAATTGCAGCAGGTGACCAACTGGAGTGTAATGCTTTTAGATGCGCCACAACCCCCGAAACATGAGGAGTTGCCATTGATGTTCCTGAATGCAAGGCAAATCCTCCGTTCATGTATGGATCAAAAGGCGCACTGGCAGCTAGTATACTCACACCAGGTGCAGCTATGTCCGGCTGTTGCAGCAAAGTATACTTATTAACTTGGCTCCCAAGGAAACGAGTTCCATTGGAATTGGAGTTTATTAAAAGGCTAAACTGGTAGGAGGTTGTACCTTTAGTATGGCTGGAGAAATGGAGTTAGGCCCCCTAGATGAGAAAGCGGCAACCTTGGTTGATACAGGCTTCCCCACCAGTGTCATAGAAGGATTCAGTTTTACCACAGGAGAGCTGTTTACCACATAGAGCAGTTTAAGTTTGTATTTCAAAAATGAATAAGTTGAAGATTGATGGTGAATTATATTGATGGACTGATCGATGGTTAAATTGAAAGCACCTGGTGGAGCGAATGTATAATAGTATCTGAGTACCAAGCTCGTAGTCTACTTCAATGCATGGGAAGTCACTGCTACAAGGACCCAAGACATCACCAGGACTCTTGGCAACAATTACTCCAACCCCACCAGCTGCTTTGACACTAGAGACAGCAAGTGCCACCGGAGTTCGTCTGGCTACTGATGTAAAGCAAAGGACTACATTTCCAGCCACCGGTGTGTTATTGAGTAATAGAGCCTCACAAACACTGCAAGTGAAGGAATATTTTTCCAAATTAGGATTTATGCATCTTGTGCCAGATACAAGCATGAAATGAGAAAGTTCTCAGTTGATCTCAAGCAACCATGTAAATTTAATCTGTAAGAATCTAAAGAAGACAGATTGTCTAATTAAGAGAAAAAAATTCCATTACCCAGCTAGTGAAGGAATAAGTCCTGGGTTCTCTGGGTACACCAAACCAGTGAAGTCAACTTCTGTTCCTGCAAACAAGGCTTGACCCTATAAAAACAAAAACCAAATGGGAAAAGGGTCAGAAAATTATGACATGTTCTGTTGCACTTTTGATGTTTGGTGCGAGATTGACAAGCTGACAACATGACACCACCAATTGTTTCATTAAGTTTTCCACAAAATGCAAATTGTTTGAAAATTACCAGTATGGTTAAGTTGTTCCCTAGTGTAATATTTGTAGGAAAGGACCGATCAATAGTAGAAGCTGCTACAGTTAAGATCCAAGGTGCTGTGTTTTCGACAGTGTATGCAGAAGGCCCTTCATTTGCAGCTCCACAAACAACAGGTATGCCTTTAGTAACAGCATGGAATGAACCAATGGAAATTGCATCGCGGTCATCAACCTCCGAAAACAGTGGAAGCTGAGTGCCAAGAGATACTGATATAACATCAACTCCATCATGAATTGCATCATCAAAAGCTTTCAGTAAGTCAGCATTTGAGCACTGTCCTCTTGGCACATTCCAGCACACTTTGTACATAGCCAAACGAGCACGAGGAGCACCACCTCTGACTATTCCAAGGCCAATACCTTTGTAGCTTGCATTGTACACAAATGAGCCACCAGCAATGGTAGATGTATGTGTTCCATGACCAACAACATCTCTTGGGGACATGAAGTCCGGGCTGTCTGTAGTGTTGAATGGTTGTTGATTTTCAGCAAGAAACCCATCAATGTAATCTTGTTACAAGCTGTTGAGGCATTGAATTGCTTTCCAGAGACACACTGACCCTTCCATTGACTTGGGATTGGCCCCAGATCCTCATCATTGAATACTTCTGACTCTGGCCATATACCTGTTACCATTTGAAGACTTCTTTGTCTGATCAAAGTTTCAAGCACTTGAGAATTTCAAAGATGTTTTACATAAAAGAGGTTAGGAAAGTTACCAGTGTCCAGTAGACCAATGATAATTCCATCACCCAAGTTTGTGTCCTTCAAGAGGTTATTAGGAGAATTAGGGGAGAGCCCTAGATAATCCCAACTCCTAGTTGTTTGCAGTGAATGAAACTGATTTGGTATAACGCGGATAACTCCAGGAAAATCTAAGAACATAGGCATAGAATTTCTTAATCAGTGACAGAAATAGACACACACACATTTCAACTTTGTTCAGCTGCACAAAACTGAACCAAAAGTACCTGCAATCTTCTTCACTTGAGATTCTGTAAATTTAGCTGCAAAACCAGAAAATCCATGTTTGTAACTGTACACCATAGCATCAGTAGCTGCTTCTTTGCTGCATAGACAAAATGAGGTATAGTAAGCTTGAACAAGTATAAGCCTAATGATTGCTTCTCAAATCTATCATAATTTTTTGTCATGTAGGAAAATATTAGTTACTTCAGAAGATTTTATAATAACGGTTTTATCAGATATATATATACCTCCCCACAACAGAGGCAAGCATGTCATGATGCAAACAGGTTACAACCTCAGGATCATGGTGCTGCTTTTCACCCATATACACTATGTGAACCTATCAAAAAGAGAAATAGTTCCAGTAGTTCAAGTCACAGGTAAATATGTTTTCTGCAGGTAAAATTGCAGATTACTTACTTTACTCTTGGCATGTACAGTCCTAATGATGCTGTTTTGGCTACAGAGGATGAGCAAAAGATTGAATGTCACAAAAAGTTTCACTTTTTGGCTCTGCTTCTTCATTAGAAGAGATCCCATGGTGTTTAAGTGACAAATAGATATGCTAAAACATCTGCTGCAGTGCCATATATAGTTTTAATTAAACCTAAATTATTTGATGTCATCATCATAATATATATGATGCTTCAACAGACAGAATTTGACTCTAAAATATACAAATGTTACATTCCCATTCAAATTATAAACTTGTTGAAGATAGAGTGAAGTCCAGGAAATTCCAAGATTTATAGTCATAGGTTCTTATCCAAGGGATTAATAGGCTAATGCTATTGTGATGCAAAAAATTGTGTCATATCCTTGTAATTTCAATGTTTGACTACAAGTATGAAAGGAAGAGATCCTGAAAAGCAAAGACTAACAAAAAAGAAAGTATCAGTGATATAACTAATCTGCAGTCAAATATGTATATTTATATAATATAGATAGCAAATTACAAAAAAGAAAAATGGTTTGAAATGACTGGGGATTAAGAAATATACAGATAAGTACCAGATAAACAAATAAGATTGTTAATAAGTCAATATTCCTTAATTTATTTAGATCTTTTCTTGTTAAGCACATCATGTTAAGTACAATATGTGCATAGTTTTCCCCTTCTTTTTTCTTCTTTCCTGGGATATTTTTTATGCCCCTGCAGAAATAAAACCACCTCAATGGTCAAAGTAATGAAGGCTCTGAACCCAGGCATACTAATTAATTTCATTAGTCAGCTTTGCATAAGCTTTAATCAAGTTTTGGATCATATAAAACCTGGAAGTCTATCTAAATAGCATAAGATACACATGTTTTGCGAGAGCGTATTCAGCGCACCCGGGTGCGCCGCGCACCCGTCCATCTCCGCCGTCTTTTTTGAAAAAGTCAAAAGTCCGCGTCAAATGGACGGCGGAGATGGACGGGTGCGCGGAGCACCCGGGTGCGCTGTATAATTTTCAATGTTTTGCGCTGCAAGGAGTTCTTGAAGACGCACAATTGAGAATTTTTTGGCTAGCTACCAGAAATGACTTGATCTGTTTGTCAACCATGGGAACTCCTTTGAGCCTACTCTTGTGATTTTAGAACAAAATATATTTGACATATGTAGTTCTTGTTGTATTAACCTCTGTTACAATTTCTCATTGAGATTATCCGGATCATAATATATGTATTTTACTAAATTCCACGTACATTCTGGCAACTGATTACCGTATACCAGTAAGTCACACTTGATACTTGCTATGTGGTCTTCTTCTAAGCATGAATACAGAACAACTAGTTTGTGACTTCACCAATCAGCTAGCCATAACCAGTTGATGGAAAGCCCTGCAAATACACCGAAGAAAAGTGACAGTACAAGAAAATTTCCCAAGGCATTCTGCTCAGATCCCTGTAATCCAAACACATGATATATATATATATATATATATATATATATATATTCATGTGAATCCACCAAAAGCAAAAGTGAAGAGACATACAAAATCACAAATGCACATTGAGTACTTACCTGGTAACCTCTGGGTGCCACTATCATGACACAAACAGTAAAGTAGCCATTCGAAAATCCTAGGAGTGATGTGAGCATCATCATCCATCCCAGGTCACCATATTTTGCTGTGAAGTAGAATGCTGGCACAAACAGCATTCGCAATAGAATTCCAGTCATTAATCCCTTTCTGGATTCCATTGTCAGACATTTCACAAGAGGTATGTACCTCGATGCCAAATCCACTGCATTGTACACTGTGATCAGAACAAGTGGATACCTGATCAAGTGTTCACAAGCTAACACCATAAGGATCAACTTAATGATAAATGTTAAATCAATGTTATAGTAGTACGTACATGTAATCTAATGGAATAGAATGGAATGTATGCACATGAATATAACAACCTCTGATAAACAGAAGCACATTATAACTTACCACGAGCCGAGCTTGTGGTTTTGAGTATTTTCATATAGGAAACCAGGGAATATTGATAATGTTAGAGCATATGTCAAAAACAAGCCAAGTCCATAATCTAGATTTTGTTTGAACAGTTGCTTATTGCTCAATCGTTGTGGACGAGCAGCATTGTTTTGGACCTGTAACATATTGAGAAGCTCGTTAGGTAGCAATTAGGCATATTTGAGTGCAACACACCTTGCAAATTGCAATACTACAAAGTTGTAATTTATACTTCAATGTCTGCATTTGTTTGGATGCCAGCAGTTGCAAGATCAGCTGATACAGTTTTAGAGCCTTCCGAGGCTGCTTTTGAGCGGTAGTACTTCACTATAGGCAATATAGGGAAGTAAATTGCATATAGAAGAATACACACCAACTGAAGGAATGTGGAAATCGACAGGAATAACACTGCAATTCAATACCAATGTACAGGAAATTGTTACATATTGATTGAAGTGAACCACCAATTGGTATATCAGTGAAGCAGTGAGTCACATACTTGCCCCCTTGCGAAGACCATTGTTGTATTTATTAAAGAGCGCCTTTGTTATCAGCCTCATGACTGAGGTTAAAGCACCAGCTGCAGCCAATCCAGATAAGAAAGACTGCAGAAGCAAAACATCAACTAAATGTACTGTAACATAGGTCACAAGGCTAATAGTATATGTTTGAGAAGAAATCGGAAATGCAAGCAAACTTTGAGAAGAAGATCAATCTGGATGAATTCAGGGCACATAAAAGATAGGTCGCCAACGATCCCACCTTCGACATGGGCACCTGCAACCCCTAGTGCACCAATTATGGCACATATCCCAATATAAGGTCCAATGCCTCCACTACCAGACGTAGCTAAATCCACCTATTACAAACATGAAAGTAAAGTAAAACTTAAAGAAGTCTACATGATGAATTAGATGGTGCAAACTGATGCAGACAAAACTTTGCATTAATACTTACAACAATTAGCATCAAGGTACCAAGGAAGAAGATAGTGTATCCAGCTAAGATCCGCTTCCGCGTATTAATCTTTGCTTCATTGTAAGCTAGTGCTGCCATTGCTATAAGTGCAAATGGTTGATAAACGAGGGTAAGAACCCGTGAAGGATGGTATTTCTGCAATGAAAAGTAATATGCAGATATCAGACTGTAATCTCCATGGAGCTGTTTGTCATATGTTAATGCACACATGTTTCTACAATCAAAACAACAGGCTAGGAAACAAGTTTACACCAAAATTAAAAAAAAAAAAAAAAAAAAAAAAAACAGAATAGATGAAAGAAATGGAGATGATCGAGCTGCTTACAGGAAACAAGATGTAATAGTAATCCCCTATGGTGACCACACTGTTCCATGCAGATAGGGTTCCTAGTCCAAGAACCCAACAAACGGCTATAGCTTTATATTGTCCCTGCTTGTTTGTTGATAAAAAATCGAAGTTATTAGCTGGATAAACACAAGACAAAATTCTTACGAGAATCAGTATCATCTCTCAAATTCAAGAGTTGAAATCTGTAAGCACAAACCTCATGCGTCGGTGGAGTATTGCTTTCTCTAATTTCGGTCACGGCAAAGGCCTGGATGTCAATAGGGACAGTCTTAGACATTTTTCCAAAGAGACTGATATATGAATCCCTATAGACTACAACATGAAACCTTTACTACTTCATCAACACTATATAGTCGTTCTTCTCTCTTTCATAACCGAAGATTCATGAAATTCTTACTAAGAAGTGACAGAATGCTTAGATATTATTCAAAATTTTCATTATCATAGTTGGTAAGAGGTTTAATATTAGACTATGTTGCACGGACACGGACACGGATACGGCGACACGATACGTACCGACATGGCGACACGGCAAAACTCAAAAACTGTATTTTCGACACGGCTCGGACACGGCAAATATAATTACTTATTTATATATTTTTAAATAATAAAAAATTGCTCAAATATGAATAAATTCATCACATTGCTTAAATAATGTTATAAATTTAAGCAATTGCATAACTGTAAGTCTGTAACAAATAATATAAAAAAGAGTCAATATTAATCTAAAGGATGATTACCAAATAGTTATATCAAATTCAATATATTCATTAAACTGAATGAAAATGCAACATTCCTAACCCCATAACAACACCAACTGCCTAAAACCCCATAACTGAGGTATTCAAAATACAGAAGAGCAAGGCAAGCATGCATGAGCATCATCTTTTATCCTTGATAGTTAAAATGATTCAAGTTCATAATTAACAACATAAAAGCTAAGAAGAAGCAATTCATCAACTTTGGGCAGTAGCAATTCTCTGAAAAAGCCAAAAAGGAGAAAATAACATTCTTTGAAAAAGGAGGCAGTAGGCACACCAACAACTCATATGCATTTACCACCTAAGAAACAAGAAGATGAGTCAATATATTTACATCCATAGACAACAGCAACGTTAAACAGCAGCATAGACACACATCAGCAACATTAAACAGCAGCATAGACACACAGCAGCAACATTAAACAACAGCAGCATAGACACACAACAACAACATTAAACAGCAGCATAGACACACAACACCAACATTAAACAGCAGCATAGACACACAGCACCAACATTAAACAACAGCAGCATAGACACATAACATCAACATTAAACAGCAGTAACATTAAACAACAGCAGCATAGACACACAGCACCAACACTAAACAGCAGCATAGACACACAACACCAACATTAAACAGCAGCAACATTAAACAGCAACAACATAGACACACAGCAGCAACATTAAACAGCAGCATAGACACACAACATCAACATTAAACAACAACATAGACACACAACACCAACATTAAACAGCAGCATAGACACACAACAGCAACATTAAACAACAGCATAGACACACAGCAGCAACATTAAACAGCATCATAAAACCTAACCTCCTACAAACTCTCAGCTAATTGATGATCTAATACTAGCAGGTATAAACTCAATTTTGCAAACATCTCCTCCTGCAATCACCAAAGACTTCAAAACTGAGATTAAAACTGCCCTTACAACCAAAGAGAGGGTTTAGGTGGCCAGTGGTTGTAGGCGGAGGCGACGTTGGCGAAGGAACGGAAGGCGGAGCCAGCACTCACCCGTTCCAACTGACTCCAACTCACCGTGCAAGAACGGAAGGCTAATTCTAGATCGACTCGTACTAGCTAGTTGTGTCGCATCTGGAACACCCTCCCCTCAGCTTCCTTTTTCTAATTTTTTGTTGTTCCTCTTCTATGTTAGTCGTCGGCTTCCTCTTTAATTAAGTATTAGTTCAGTTCTTTTTTTCTTTTTTTTTTCAGTCAACACGCTGACGTGGCGTGTCGAACGCTGACGTGGCGTGTCTCAGGCTGACGTGGCGTGTCGGTCAACGTGTCCAAAAAGTCAACTTTTTGGACACGTCACGTGGCGTATCAGACACATATTTTGGTGTATCGTATCGGTATCGATGTATCGGGAGTGTCGGACACTCCGACACTCCACAGGGTGCAGTATCGGTGTAACATAGATATTAGAGAACCAAATCATCATTGACCAGATTTTGATCGCTGATACAATATGGATTACTTCCCATTTTTTGTGTATCCAATATGATTTTTGACTTTTCTAACTAATCTGTTACGTTAAGAACGATGAGTTACCCGATTTTAATGTAGCAATACAAAGAATTTGGCTCGGAGATCAAATTTATAAAGAAAGGTAGACATCAAGCATTACACAAAATGAAATGGAAAATTTCTATGGTGCATTAACTAGAGAAATGAAAGCATGTATAAGTAATGGTTGAATCCTATCTTCATACTTTTGTGAAGGAAATGAAGGATCTGAAAACAAAATTGTACTTAAATATTCCACTAGTACTTCAGTGATCATCAGCAAAATGTTGTAAAAAATCTGTCCTCACTGACAAGGGAATTGTCACAGCATGCACTCTATCAGTCCAAGTAAAGGGAGTCTATTCGGTGCACCACTGGGACATTTGCACCCGGCAAAAAACCAAACCATCTTCCGTTCATCAACTCTATATATGCACTTTTGAGCATCCTTCATATCCTTCAATCTTACCAAAACAACACCCTGAGGATGATTCTCACAAACCTTGACCGAGTCCACTGGACCAAGCTTCTGACATTCCTCTTCAACATCTGCCTGCAACTCTCTACGTAACCTTTCATCTGCCTTCATTTCAGCAACATTGAACATATAAAGAAGAAGAACAGTAGCTGAAATCAACAGTTTTGCATCATCACGACCACCCCAATCAAGCATCTTATCTTCCACCCTCCACTTCTCATCCAACCACATCTCCTCCACGGCCGCCGTAGTTGCTTAAGCTCAGCGGTATGGGAGTCTTCTTCAACCTTCCAAGCTTCTACTGAGGCAACACGTGGCAAATTGGACGGCTGTGATGAGTGGTGCACCTGTCCCAGGGGTGCAGGGAATAAGTTTCGATCACAATCTCGAAAGTGAGTTTCTTAACCGTGGAGTTGAATACCAGAGGATTGGGTTTTACAGATACCACTGTTCCCAATGGAGGATCAATTGTGGCTTCATAAATGGATTTAAGGGCTCCTACATTTGTCACAGTTCTTGTTACAGTAATGGAATTTCCGAGGCTTGGTATAGTAATTATGAAAGGAAGGAAATCAAGTCACTAATTCCCTGCACCAATGAATGATTCTAGCAGAGCAATTGGTGGATCCTTGCAATCAGATCAGAGAAACTAAGGGATATGATTATGTAATTAGTTGATTACATTTTATAGCTTTCCTAGAAAAGCTTCTTCTTCTCTTTGTATATATGTAGGCTGCTGTAATAATTCTATATGAACGAACACAAAAACATATTACAATTACCCTTTTTACATGGTATCAGCAGTGCACCATTGATCTTGGTGACTCTGAACACCCACCACCCATCTTCCGTAAACACCTCAACACATCCACCTGCTACTATGGTTCATCCAGAGATCCCTCCTCCGGAGACGGTTGATCCAGAGCCGTCCTCCCAACTTGTTGTGGTGGATCCTAATGACCCACTCATCCTACACCAATCTGACACACCAGGTTTAAAACTGGTGAGCGAACTCCTTGATGACCACAACTATGGCGACTGGAGCCGCGCAATGCTCCTCAGTCTCAGTGCCAAGAACAAACTTGGTTTGATCGATGGGACCATCAAAGCTCCTCCATCCAATGATCCAAAATTTCCGATGTGGAAACGTTGTAATGACATGGTATTGAGTTGGCTTATTCACGCAATCCAGCCCCGTATCGCCCGCAGCGTTCTTTTTTCTAACACAGCAGCGATCGTTTGGCGTGACCTCAAAGACATGTTTTCTCAAGGAGATGACACTAGAATGTACCAGATCTGCCAAGAACTTTCCGAGACCCGTCAAGATCATCAATCGATCTCGGTATACTACACCAAACTCAAGACACTTTGGGATGAAATGGCTTCCTACGCGGAACCCATCACATGCTCCTGTGAAGCTTCAAAGCAACTGGCCGATCGAGAAGAAAAGGAGAGGGTTATGCAGTTCTTGATGGGATTGAATGACTCGTACTCTACTGTCCGTGGTTCAATCCTCATGATGAATCCTCTCCCTGATACCCGCAAAGTCCATGGCCTGATTCTCCAACATGAGAGGCAAATGGAAGCAGCCAGCCGTCGCGAAAATCTCTCCACTCCTCATGCCATGCAGACTTCGCGCCCAACACCACATCCTGGCACTTCCTACCATCGTAAGCCTCTTGTGTGTCCTCATTGTGAGGGGAATCATTCAATTGATCGGTGCTGGTATATTATTGGGTTCCCTGTTGGTCACAAGTGGCATGGAAAAAATGTGAAGCCGAGAAAAAAGAAGCCAGAGACTCATAATGTTGAACTGCAGACAGACCCTGAGAATGGAGCCCCAACTTTTACTGCAGAGGAGTACAAACAAGTAATGGCCATGCTCAAAAATAAGAACGGTACTGACCCACATTTTGCAAATGCTACAGGTACTTTTACTCCCACTTGCAATATTCAACCTGATAATCCACATTCAACGTTATATTGGATCGTGGATAGTGGAGCCACCGATCATGTGTCTCACATGTCGCCCACCCACAATAAAATTACCACATCTCATGATTTTGTTGGCCTACCCAATGGAGGGCGAGCTGCTATTGAAAGCATTGGAACTCTTAAATTGTCACGAGATTTGTCTCTGGATGGTGTATTACATGTACCCAAATTTCGAGTAAACTTGATATCTGTGAGTAAATTGACTCGAGCATTGAGATGCATCGTAACATTTTATCCGAATTTTTGTGTTGTGCAGGACGTGGATACGAAGAGGACGATTGGCCTAGGCAAGCATTTTAACGGTCTCTACTACCTCACCCCAAACCAAAACCCTCATTTAGCTCACCATGTCACCCGCACCTCGGACCTTTGGCATCAACGACTTGGGCATCCATCATCCTCACCTCTTCTTTCATTGTCCCAAACCATTCCAGAAATCGTGTTTACTCCGCAACATGTTTGTCATATTTGTCCTTTAGCAAAACAATCTCGATTATGTTTCCCTTCAAGTTCAATAAAATCGGTTGCACCTTTTGAATTAATTCATTGTGATATTTGGGGTCCCCTTAAAACTCATACTCATTCTGGCGCTCGTTACTTTCTCACCATTGTTGACGACTTTACTCGTTTTACTTGGGTTCATCTCATGCAACTTAAATCCAACACACAACCATTGGTCAAGTCTTTCTTCTCTTGGGTCAAAACACAGTTCAACCGTGACATCAAAATCCTTCGTACCGATAATGGAAGGGAATTTACTTCACTCCGTCCCTTCCTTGATGCTCATGGAACAATTTTCCAACATACTTGTGTTTACACTCCACAACAAAATGGACTAGTTGAGCGCAAGCATCGACATCTTTTGAACGTTGGTCGTGCTCTTCGGTTTCAAGCAAATTTATCTTTAAAGTTTTGGGGCGAAAGCATCCAAACTGCTTGTTACCTCATCAATCGCCTTCCTACCCCTCTTCTTTCTCATAAAACACCATATGAACTCCTACATGGCACTTCCCCCACATACTCTCATCTCCGTGTTTTTGGTTGTCTTTGTTATGCCACCAATCTCACTCCTACCCATAAATTTGACACACGAGCACATCGTTGTATTTTTCTTGGGTATCCACTTAGGCAAAAAGGCTATCGTGTTTATGATCTTGGGAGAAAGAAATTTTTTACTTCACGGGATGTTGTTTTTCATGAAAATATCCTTCCTTTTACTGACTTTCCACAGGAAGATCAAGATGGTTCACCAATTCTACCAATTCATGAGCCCAGCCCACCACCACTATTATCTTCTATTATTCAGCCCATCTCACCAGCCCACTCTACAGCCCAGTCCTCACCAATGGCTCCCACTTCACCCCAACACACATCCACACACCACCAAAATCCCGATTCGGCACCCCCACCACTGGACAGCACCTCCAACCCAATCCTCACCGGCGAGCCCTTATCTGCTCCGTCGCCGCCATCTCCTCCCCAATCACCGTCGCCCCATGTTACAGATGCCCACTCTTCACCACCACCTACCTATTCAGTCCCAATCTCAGATGCCCCGCCACCGCCACCGCCATCTGAGGCTTCTTAACCGGTTCTAACCTACCACCGCACCCGCCGTGTTGCACAGCCACCACCATCACCACCCACATCTTCTCAGCCCATTCTGACGCCCCATAATCCCACCGTCGTCCCTGCCGCCCCAACTCGGCGCTCCGAACGCACCCGCCACCAGCCTTCCTACCTTAGCGACTACAAAACCAACCATGCTGTTCTGCTTGGCCCAAACGTCCCTCACACATCCACGTCCGGCACTCGATACCCGATCCAACGGTACATCTCATATTCTGGTTTGTCGACTGGTTATCGTTCTTTTGTTAACAACATATCTCAGTTAGTCGAACCAGCTAATTATGAACAGGCCAGTCACGATCCTCAATGGGTTGCCGCCATGGAAGCCGAGCTTCAGGCTCTTGACGACAATCAAACATGGCCCATGGTCTCTTTGCCCCAAGGTCAGCGCCCGATCGGTTGTAAATGGGTCTTCAAGATCAAGTACAATTCTGATGGTACCATTGAGAGATACAAGGCCCGCCTTGTTGCTAAGGGTTTTAATCAGTGAGAAGGGATCGATTACAAGGACACTTTTGCTCCGGTGGCCAAATTGATTACTGTCCGTTGCTTGCTGGCTGTTGCTGCTGTCCGCCACTGGCCATTACATCAAATGGACGTCCAAAATGCCTTCTTACATGGCGCACTTCTTGAGGAAGTGTATATGTCACCACCGCCAGGCTATCGTCGACAGGGGGAGAACTTGGTTTGTCGACTCCACAAATCCTTATATGGTCTTAAACAGGCTTCCCGTAGCTGGTTTCAAAGGTTTTCATCTTCCATTCAAGAAATTGGCTTCAAACAGTCTCGTGCCGATTATTCTCTGTTCACTCAGGTTCGTGGCAATTCAATTACTGTGGTGTTGCTTTATGTGGATGATATGATTATAACAGGCAATGATCAGAAGGCCATCCTTGAGCTGAAGCAGTTTCTCAACAACTGTTTCAAAATTAAGGACCTTGGACCTTTGAAATATTTTTTGGGCATAGAAGTTGCACGCTCTACAGCCGGGATCACAATCTGCCAACGAAAATATACGTTGGATATTTTGGAGGAAGCCGGACTATCGGGAGTGAAACCTGCGACAGTGCCTATGGATCCTGATTTGGTGTTGACAACAAAGGGAAGTGATGCTCTGAAAGATCCAACCAGATTTCGGCGCCTGATTGGGAAGCTGATTTACCTGACAATCACTAGACCAGATATCACATTTGCAGTCAATACACTCAGTCAATTCATGCAAGAACCGAAGTTACATCATTTTAAGGCAGCTCTTCGACTCCTTCATTACCTAAAGTCGGTTCCTGGCCAAGGATTATTTTTTCCATCACAAAATCAGCTTCGCTTGATTGGGTACTGCGATGCGGATTGGGCTAGATGCCCACTCACACGTCGCTCTGTGACAGGATACCGCATTTTCCTTGGAGAATCACTTATCTCATGGAAAAGCAAGAAACAAGTTACTGTTTCTAGGTCATCAGCCGAAGCTGAATATCGTTCAATGGCTGCATCTACTTGTGAGCTTTCTTGGCTTAGATACTTGTTAACAGATTTGTGTATACTTCATCCTGAACCAGCAATACTATTCTGCGACAATCAAGCCGCTCTACACATAGCAGCAAACCCGGTTTTTCATGAAAGAACAAAACTTATTGAGTTGGATTGTCATACTGTTCGTGAAAGAATTCAAAAAGGAGAAATCAAAACAGCTTATGTGCCTACTGGTAGTCAAATTGCTGACATGTTTACAAAACCGTTGCGGGGACCTGCTTTCCACACACATCTTAGCAAGTTGAGTGTTATTGACATTCACACTCCAACTTGAGGGGGAGTATGAAAGGAAGGAAATCAAGTCACTAATTCCCTGCACCAATGAATGATTCTAGCAGAGCAATTGGGGGATCCTTGCAATCAGATCAGAGAAACTAAGGGATATGATTATGTAATTAGTTGATTACATTTTATAGCTTTCCTAGAAAAGCTTCTTCTTCTCTTTGTATATATGTAGGCTGCTGTAATAATTCTATATGAACGAACACAAAAGCATATTACAATTACCCTTTTTACAGTAATGGAAGGTAGGTTAATGTCCAAAAGAGAAGGTCTCTTTATGGGACATGTTGTGGCTTGGCCTGTGAGCCTTGAAATGTCAGAGTTGTTGTAGTCCATGGCACATAGATAATGCATGTAGTCTGCTACGCCCATGTCATATACAAGACCCGGGTTTGATGCTGCATTCGGGTTCACAATGCCACCTCCAAAGTCGAATGGATTAGCCAACTTTCGAGGAGATCCCTCAGCAAAAATTGGTAAACCAGATGGACCATTGCTCCATGCTGCAGGATATATGATAATATTGTTGACTTGCAAATGTATCATAACAATGACATTGTATTAGAGTTACGAAAATTAGTATACCAGTTGTGACTAGCGCTGATCGAATGGCTGCTGGAGACCAGTTAGGATGCACTGCTTTGATGAGAGCCACAATGCCTGCGACATGAGGAGTAGACATCGATGTTCCCGAGTGCATGACATATCCAGCATCCGCAAATGAATCAAGTGGAGAAGTTGCAGCTAATATGTTCACACCAGGTGCAGTTATATCAGGCTGTCCACCAAGAAAAAAGAAAAAAGAAATGTACTATAAGCAGAGGCCATAACTTATATGGTGAACTATACTCAACATCAAAATGGTGCTAATCGATACCTTGAGAATTGCTGGTGCAGCAGAGTTTGGTCCACGAGATGAAAAATAGGCAACCTTGGCCGATATTGGCTTGCCCACAATTGTTTTAGGAGGGGTCAACTTCACAAGAGAATATCTGTGCATCTCATCCAAAAGTTGAGTATTAGAAACACACCTTTCAATACTAATCAGTGTCAAAGATGGTGTGAATATCCAAGTGTTACCTGGTAGATCGGATATAAAACACTATTCGGGTGCCAATCTCATAGTCAACTTCAACGCAAGTAAAGTCATCGCTGCAGGGATACAAGCCATCAGTTGGATTCTTTGCTATGATTAGGCCAACACCGCCAGCTTGTTTCACAGCATCTGAAGCTGTTGTTACATCTTTCCTACGACCGAGTGAAGTGAAGCATAGAGCCACCTTTCCAGATACCACGGTGTTGTTAAGTGAGAGGGAATCTCAGACACTGCAAAAGGGTACATCATCAAATGTTACAAGTACTTAACAGAATAAGACATCGTTGTAAGCAAGTAGTCAAAAGTTTTCAGATCATGGTACCCTGTAGCTGTAGGGTCAAGCCCTTCAGACTCCGGATATATCAAGCTTGTAAAACCAATCTCAAGTCCTGTAAACATAGCTTGACCCTAGAAGAACAATTAAGTATATAAATGGCTGTAGAAAATCCATAAGTATGGTTCAAAATCCCAAAAGGGTAACTTGCCACACAATGAAAGAGAGGAAACAGTACCAGGAAAGTTTTGTTATTTCCTAAAGTTATGGAAGTAGGAAATGCTCGATCCATGGTACTTGCTGCAACAGTTATGATCCATGGTGATATGTTCTGAACTGTCTGCGCCAAAGGTCCATCATTTGAAGCTGCACAAACAACAGTAATTCCCCTGGCTACAGCATGAAAGGAGCCAGTAGAAATGCCATCACGCTCATCCACATCAGAAAAGAGTGGAACTGAACCCCCAATCGAGAGTGACAATACATCAACTCCATCATGTATAGCTTCATCAAAACCTTTGAGCATATCAGCTGCTGAGCATTGACCTCCAAGCACATTCCAGCAAACCTTGTAAATGGCCAATCTAGCATTTGGGGCACCCCCTCTAATAGTCCCATGACCAAGGCCCTTGTAACTAACATTAGTCACAAAAGAACCAGCTGCAGTGCTAGCAGTGTGAGTGCCATGGCCATGTGCATCTCTTGGGGACATGAATTCAGTTCTTTTCGATGTGTTCAACGGTTTTCCATACTCAGCAATTATTCCGTCGTTGAACCAACGTGCTCCGATGATTTTTCTATTGCAATGCAATGTGGCATTAAACTTTTCCCCAGATTTACAAACACCCTTCCAGTGGGATGGAATTGACCCTAAGCCTTCTTCATTGAAAGGTTTAGACTCTGGCCATATACCTGCTTAAGTCATCGTATTACATAACTAGCTAGGCATTTTTCTACGAGTTGTCATGCCTATGAGAGAGAGGAAGAAAGAAAGTCACCTGTGTCAAGGACACCTATGATAACACCATCACCCATGTTGCTGCTATGAAGAATATTGCTTGAAGGTGAATGAGGAGAGAGGCCAAGAAAATCCCAACTCCTACTAGTTTGCAGCTTGTGTAGGGTATTTGGTATGACTCGAACAACATCAGGCAACTCTATAAGAATTCACACCATTTCATTCAGCTCATGAAAACAAATTTAAGAACAATACATATTAATGACTAGTACATGAGCTAAAGTTGGAATATTTCATGAATTTTCTGATCACTGCAAATTCACATATCTTTGTTTCATCAAGTTAGCAAGATACCTGCAAATTTTTGGGCTTGAGCCGCTGTAAACTTGGCTGCAAATCCAGAGAAACCATGTCTGTAACTGTATACCATCAATTTTGAGGCCAAACTTTTACTGCAGCATAAGAAGCAACAAAGGTTTTACAGTTTTACTCATAAATTGAAGCATCCTAGAACTCAAATTTACAACATATACAGTATTTTTTTTTCCAATGTAACAGATACCACTGTAATTAATTACCTTCCAACTATGGTGGCAAGCAAATCATGATGAGAATCAGTGATCAACTTGGGATTGTCATGTTGCCTCTCTCCCAGATAAACAATGTGAACCTGCAATTAGTTAAAGAATATATGCAGGTATCAGGACACCCTATCCAGGCTTACAGAAGAAGTGCATGTTCAAGATGTTGATAGATATAATGATGCTATTACATACATGGCTATTAGTGTTAGCTGCCACCACTGTTATCGATATTCCCTGCTCATTCAGAACACAAAGAAGGCATAATAAACCAAGTACTACTGTACTTATTGGGCAGCTCATATTTTCTAGAGAAAGAGAGAAGATGAGGAGGCTGAACAAAGATCAATTGAGGATTAACATGTTGAGCTAGATATGACTATAATTGGATTATGGATCAAGAAATAAGGATAATTGGTGGCTGAGCATGATAGCTTGGAGGCTGGGTCAAGTTCATAATAGTGGTGGGAAATTAAGAAAATATATGCTGCAAAGTCGAACATTAGATGTCAACTTCTATGTGGACACACAGAAAATAGATTTAGATGCTTATGTTGGCAGTCTTATTGTCTTAATGAAGATTTAATGATTTAAGTGGATTACATTCATTTGGTTATACAATGATTAATGAAAGTTTAGCTTGCTAACTAGTGAATTAATATTTACTGCAATGTAGATGTTCCATACTTTACTGGGAGGATTATATTGCTTCTGATGAGCTTAAGTAAATTCTTGACCCAAAAGGAAAATGGAAGAAGAAAAATTGTACAAAAGTCTTGGGCAGACTCAAAGGAAGCTTCTCTGCTTATGCATAAAGATCAACAGGGCATCATCTCTGGTATGGCTATGCTTGAATATTCTGGAAAATAACCCTTCAAATTTGACTATTAGCTCCTAAGAACAAAGGGCATTCATTCGTTCTGTGGCCCACTTTCTTGTTCAAGAAGTAATCTCATGGAAAATTAGAGTATGCAGAAATGAAAATGGTCTAAGGCTTTGGAAAAAAAGACAATAGGTACTGGGAGGTCTATTTTTTGGTGGACACAAAAAAGCTAGCCAGGGACCAAAGAAGGGTATCAGAACTTCATAAGCTCCCTAGTGATTTACTGATTTGATTAATCCCACAATTTAATGAGCGCTGGTCACCCTACATGGTTAGCTATTGCCAAGTCTTTTTCTCTTTGCATATGAGTAGAGACTGGAATAAAAATATAAAAAAAGAGCTAAATAAGTTTCATCAATTCTATATTCTAGATGCCTTGCTATACATAATTTTCAAAACCCAGCTTGATCAGCAGAGCCAGGCGGTAGGTGCATTCCTATATCAACTATGACTTTGGACTTTCTATTCACATATTATGAAAATAAGGAAAATGATATTTAGGTAGATAAACTTTAACCCACAGGACCTCTAGAACCAGAGAACAATCTGGGCATCACAAATGCAAGCTGAGGATCCATCATTCACCATATTAAGTAGTATCTTAATGGCTGTGGAATCTTCAGTAGCTTGAGCAGGATTAAGAATGATATGTAGCTTGAATGATTGGTTCTGTATTAGCCTAATCTTAACAGAAGAATACGTACATACATTCCCAAGAAGATTATTTATGATAATATGACCCATATGTATAACTGTAATGTGGACTTCTGCCTCCTCTCTTCTTTTCTATATTTAGGTATATATGACAGAATCATAGAATGACATATTAACTTGAACTAGAGAAAACTATATAATGGCCTCTCACATGCAATTGATGCTCTAAATAGAAAATTATACCAAATTAGCTTGGCACAACTAAGAATGAATCTTCCTTCCTGTTTCAAGAAACAAGCAAACAACTCAACTATATGTTTCCATCCCTATATATACAAAGTAGGCAGGTGACCTCCACCATTCTAGACTATAATGAGATGGAATTCCACTTTCCACAAGTGAACTTTATCAGTACAAATTTCTGAAATGCCCATGCTGCAAATATGGAGCACTGACAACTCAAAATGTTAACTAGTCCATGATGATTGAGCAAAAAATGGGCATTGCGGCCTTGAATTAGGAATGTCCTCCATTGCCCTTGATAAATTTTCTCACGAAATTAACTTAGTCTCTAAACAATGCCGCCACGCTTCTATAAAGACAAATTTCTAGCTCCGTCATTAAATATCCGATTTGTTACGGTGAGCTTCAAGCCATCAACCCTTTACTGGTTTAAGAACACTGCAAGGATTACCTTCTGCAACATGTGGGTATGGCTCAAAATATTTAGGGTAAAAATATATTAGACATGGAAAATTGTAGTGGATAAAACAATGAAAGAAACACAGCAGATCAAGACAGCTCCATGCTAGAAGATTAAGCTTTTGGCTCAAGTTTGCAGGACATGAATATTATAAGGAAGCAAGAAAACAAAACAGATCAGAACAAAGAAAATCCAGCACTTGATGATCTGACACAGGAGAGCCTCATAGGTAAACCTTGAAAAAACAAATTGGAAAAAAAGAAAGAAAGATGGAGGTGGGGACCACAGTCAAAGGGAGTCAATAGAGACCCGTCAGGGAGGGGCAATATGGTAAATATTGGGTGTCTGCTTTTGAGTGCACAGGTCGACCTCATCATGTATTCACGTCGTCCTTGTTCGTCCTCGTCACTACACGTGTCTGTGCCTCCAGCATTTCGTGCGGGAATACGCACAGGAATCGACTATGGTACCCTTTACTTCTTGCCACATTTACACCACCGCCATTTACCCACCTTTTAAGTTCCGTTTTGTTTTTTGAATTTTGGATTCTCATCATCATAAAGTTTTTTTTATTTTTTATTTGAGAATGATCATCGTCATAAAGTGTTCAGTTTCATCATGTACCTTAAATTTGGACCAAATTACCCTCGATATCTTTAGCATCATAAGCTTTTTTTGGCCAACTTTAAATTAGGAAAGCAGTGCATGGTTTATGGTTGTTATAATTATTGATCAATATTTAATAAAGAAATTAAAAAAAATTGAGCTTTTGAAAAATCAATGTCAAGTTCTTTTCAACAAAATAGTTAAATGATAAAGTTTTATATTTTAATATATATTTTAGCTTGTATATATGTTCTCAGTTCAATTCTTATTTTCTATCAATTATTATTATCTATAAATAATCAGATGTCACATCATGCTTACAAACAATTTAATTTAGATGAATCAATTTTAAAGGTCATTTCGTTTAATATTTGTTAATCATGTCGAACAATGTTAAACTTTTATGTTGCTTGAAATATTATAAGACAAGTAAAGGTGGCGAGTCACCTATAAAAAAAATTATATCTTGTACGGTAATTAGTGCGTGCAATGTACAATTATACCCTATGTGCATTGAGAACTGAACTTTCAATCTTACAACACAAAGATTATGTTTGTATACTAACTCAACATTCAAGGTTGAATAATTATAATGGGGTGGAAGTAAAACAACCCATTACAAATACTTAGGGATGTGCAACATATACTATCATAACAATACAAGATCAATAGTAATAGTCAACTAAAACAAATGAGTTTTGGTACATTACAAAATGAGAAAAGAAATCAAGGATTAACAACTGAAAATCAATAGAAAGAAAAAAGAAAAGTTGGCAGAAATTAAACCAAAACAAATGAAAACAGAATTGAGAGTAAAGAGGCATTAATTAACTGTCACGACTTATGTCTTGCTCGAATATATAATATTTTCCCGTCACAGAATAATAAGATGAAGTCGAGCATAATTACAAGGTAGCCCATCTCCCCAGAGACTGAAATTGATTCGTTTAAGAAAGCTGATCTATCAAAGTGAACATAAAAAAAGCACAACACTTCACCTTAAACTCCATCAATTTGTTTTCCCTTTCTTTTTCAAACTTGGGTCTACAGGGACATGGTTTTGTTGGTGTCAACTCTGTGCTGTTTCTCTTGATGGGTTTGCTTGTGTCTTCTTCTTAACGCTCCAGGAGCCCCACCTCAGTAGAGAAAAGGTTAAGCAAAGAGAAGAAGCCTCCTTAAAGCTGAAGCCTTTGTGAAATGAAGATGGGTGTGAGCAGACCTCACAAGGTTGGCAATGGAGTCTCGACCAGATGGGTTTCTCTCTTCTGCATTGCCAGCTTCTTCTTGGGTGTTCTTGTTGTCAACAGGTTCTTTACTGTTCTTTGAGATTCAGCTTCTAGATTTGCTTATGGGACTTGTAAATTTTTGGTCTTTTTGTTGTTTTGGATGTGAATGAGGTTTATCTGGTTTCTGGAATTCAAAAGTCCCTGCTTTTGGAATCCATGATGCTCAAGATTCCCACTTTTGTTGTTTTCGAGTGTCATAAGTGACCAATTTAGGTGCAATTATTGGTCTTAATCTCAGTACTTGAATTGGCAAATGTGAACAAGTGTCGTGCTCGTACATGTGAGTAGACTGTGTCTTTAAGGATAGTATGTATAAAATTAGAGTTTTAAGTATGAAATGTAGTAGATTTGGTGATGTTTAGCTCTGAAACCTGAAAGGTCGAGTGACTTATTGAATATATGAATTGGCAAATGCAACGAAATCTCTTCGAGGTTGATTTTGTAACTGTGGAAATTTTAGGAGGTTGATGATCTATTTTAAGGCCTAGCCCAGGCATTAACAGATGGTTTTTGAAAGGCAAGTTAGTGAGATTTTGTCAATAAGCTGATGGTCACCAATTGAGAGAGTTCAGTGGTGCTTGAAATTGGTCAGCAGTGTTAAATGGGGACAGTGTCTAGATCCTTATTCCCATATAATGAAGTCCATTTTGAGTATTTATTGCTGGATGCAAACTAGAGTTCACTTTGCATCCAAGCTTTATATTCCTTATGAAAGCCCAGCCTACTTTTAGTAGGAATATTTATTCATGACAGAAATTGGTTCCTAAGTAAAATAAGTTCCGGGACAATCACATTGTACCGGAACATGTCAAAATGGAGTTCATCATAGCCTTATTTCCCATGAGAGATACAATGTGCCTTGCATCATGTTCATATCTGTGAATAATGTATGTACGATGTGCCTTGAGCTTGCCTGACCAGAGGTTGGAGTGGTCATTCATTCTACCAATGAAATGAGACACAAGACTATATTTCTCTGCTCCCTACCGTTCTTTTCTTATATGAACTTCAAGTGGTTCATGTTTGTTTCCAGGTTTTGGGCTGCCATCGATCCGGATGAAATGGATGAAGAGGCTTCATCACTGGAGAAACATCAATCGATTTCTCTTCAGTCTGCTGTCATTTGTGAGAAGAAGGCGAGTTATAAGATCCTGATATTCATTAGTTCCATTTATTTCATAAAGCACTTCAATAATATCTATGCAATTCCAGGGAGACACTGATGAGGCGGGAGACATCTTTTCTCAAGTCTCGCAAACACATGATGTGATCAGGTGAATTCTTTTTTTGTACTATTATATTTAGGGAGCTTCTATTCATACATCTTTTCTCAGGTCTTGCAAACACATGATGTGATCAGAGAAATTACTTTCTGTGTGTGTGAGTGAGTTAACTTCTTTGTGTGCTATTGTATGATTGAAACTGCTTCGTATGTAACACTCATGTTGACATTCTTAGGAAGCTAGACAAGACAATCTCCGCATTGGAGGTGCAGCTAGCAGCAGCTAGAGCTTCCAAATCTGACAATAATGAAGGATCTCCGGTGTTTACAAAACCAGGAAGCGAATCATTCAAGGAGCGCCAAAAGGTTTTCTTTGTCATGGGAATCATGACTGCCTTCAGCAGCAGAAAGCGAAGGGATTCAATCAGGGAAACATGGATGCCTGGAGGTGTGAATATAAAAACTTAAGAACTATTCTCTAACATCAAAAGTAGTAGCAGCTATAATAAATTATCCTTTTTTCCCTAGGTGACGAGTTAAAGAAGTTAGAGACAGAGAAGGGAATTATAATGCGGTTTGTTATTGGACACAGGTAGGCTAACTCTTGTTGCAAGTGACTGGTGTTTTACTGCTTGCTTCAGAATGATAATCTTCCAACATAATTGGTTCAATTTTTCTTTTTAATCCTCAGTGCATCCACTGGTGGTGTTTTGGACCGTGCCATTGATGCAGAAGATGTAAAACACAAGGATTTTTTCCGACTGGTAAGTTACTGAGTGCTGAGGCCCAAGGTAGCCTGTTATATTAGTCAGTATTTTGGAGACACATGCAAAGTGTGATGCATGCAGATCTGTATTCTTGGGTACCAACCAGAGGAACAAATTTTTTTTGAATCCTTTGGTGGGCTTGTTCTAGTTGTTTAAGTTTTTCATTGTTCTCCTTTGTATCAAAATTGAAATACTTTGGTGAACCTTATGCCTTGTTACCAATGTATGTCTGCAGAACCATATAGAGGGATACCATGAATTATCGTCCAAAACCCAAACATATTTTACAGCAGCTGTCAATAAGTGGGATGCTGACTTTTATATTAAAGTTGATGATGATGTGCACGTAAATCTTGGTTAGTGTATTTATATTCTTTCTGCTTTCAAAACTGGATGGGGGAACAGCTTCAGGGCACTAAGTTCAGTTAACATTTCACAGGTATGGTTGGTTCTACTTTGGCCCGCCATAGATCAAAGCCTCGTACGTATATTGGATGCATGAAGTCTGGACCTGTCTTGGCACATCAGTAAGCAAACGAACATTGGACATCCTTCTTATGTTTATTCATACCCATCATGATGTATTGATGTATATACCTTTGCTTTAGGGGGGTCAAGTACCATGAACCAGAATATTGGAAATTCGGAGAGGAGGGAAATAAATATTTCCGGCATGCAACAGGTCAAATATATGCACTTTCCAAAGATTTGGCAACCTACATTTCAGTTAATAGGTAAGACCTTTTGTGGAGCATCATTTTTCCTGAGGATATATAACTATAAAATGTTAGTAATTGAGTTCTTGTTTCCTCCAGGCACATACTTCACCGATATGCGAATGAAGATGTTTCTTTGGGTTCTTGGTTTATTGGTCTTGATGTCCAGCACATTGATGAGCGAAGCCTTTGCTGTGGGACTCCTCCAGGTAAGTTATCATAATGTGATTGTGGTTTTTCTAAGCCAATAACCGTTACTTAATTCAAGAGAAAAGGTTTCATGATTTGTGTTTCAATTATATTAAGAATAAATTAACGTCTGCTCTGATCATGTGCTGAAAACTGTAGCAATTGTAGCAAGCTTAAACATGTAATCTTTAGTTCATGCCTCTAATTAGATGAAGTACTAGCAAAGCTTAAGAACGTAAATCTTTAGTTTTGTTTCTAATTAGAACAGGTACTTTTCGTGCTTTTATTCATTACAAGGAAATATATATCTCTGTCATAGATTGTGAGTGGAAAGCTCAAGCCGGGAATCCCTGTGCTGCATCATTCGATTGGAGCTGCAGCGGCATATGCAAATCGGTGGAGAGAATGGAGGAGGTGCACCAGAGATGTGGAGAGGGTGATGATGCGATTTGGCACACCAGTTTCTAAAACTAGCTTCTTGCGCACTTCTAGACTTCTAGTATTGTGATGTAAATGTGTATGCATCAACAGCAAAAAAAAAAAAAAAAAAATTTGGATGAACGCACCATCTGCCCCATTTTTGCTCATTCAAGCCCGGGCAGTTTGGCATATGATTAATTTAACTATTGCACATATGCAATCTTTAGTCAGGAGTTCTGGAGAGAGTTCATAATTTCTTTCTAAGTTGATACTCTTTGCTACTTGTAACACTAACTCACTAACAATAACACTGTTCTTTTATCATACTAACACCAACACATGCTTGGATGTGAAACATTGTACTTCATGTGCATTCTGAAGCGTTTAAGAGAGAAGCTTTTAGCCCTTTCAAGTTCCAAGTCTTATTTCTAGTTAAGATTTTGACCACTACCATGTTGAATTCTACCCAGCTCTGGCTTTGAGCCTCTACTATGAGACCAGTCAGGCAGTCAAGTCTGATAAGAAATTCAAACCTACGCGTGTTAAGCACTTGATATTCCATTCTTGCATGTGTATCACTCTTTTGTACTGAGATTGGCTTTCCACTACTGCACTTTTTGAGGCTCTACAACTCATATTCAACAGCGTTATGAAGCCATTGTTCAATTGTTTACGCAGCTCTTAATCAAGTATATGCATTCCCAAAGATAACCGACCATATGAAATTGACATATACCATACCGTATACTCGAAGCAAACCATGACGAAGTGGAAATTGGAAATTGACATATACCATACCAAAGATCTTCAATACTCGAAGTAAACCGTGACGAAGTGGAAATATGAGGACCATAAAGATGTTAGGCTAGGATCAATGTGACAATTGCCAATTATAATCTAGACAAGAAGTAGCACATCTGATGGGATTTTCCCATAAAATCATACAATGTGTAAAAATGAAGTAGTGGAAGAAGAAAACTCCAACCGGCATACTGGCCAATATTCCTTATTGAAGAAAATCTTAAGCATGTAAGTGCAACTGAGCCATCAGTCCAGGACCTACTCACCTAATCACCGCCAGTTTGGCATCTTTTTCAAGCACACAATTGATAGAATCTATTTAGAACATCAATTTTCCCAAAGTATGAAAATCCAAGGCTTCACATTATGGTTTGGAACTACTTCGGATCATCAGCTAGCTTGTGGTCCAACTATGATCGAGTGACTTGAGCAGTTAAGTTGGTTTAATGAGTCAATGGCCGGAATGATGTGTTCTTGTTTCTCACTTTCGAAAGATTTCCGACAGTTTTTAGAGTTTGTTTAATAAATTTAATATATATTGTCGACTTATTTCATAAGATTTAAGTTTTAAATCTACACAATATAATAGGTTTGTTTCAATCCATGAAGTCACATGTAAAAATGTTGATAATAACGAGTGGGAGCAGAGAAAAGCTCTTGCATGTGTAAAGCGTGAAACTGAAGGTTTGGGTATAGAGGGCTTGTGCTTGTTTAGTTGTCTATTCTCAAAGCAGAAAGATCAACTAGGTGAAGCAGCAGCTATATATGTGAGTGGAACATCATAAAGGTGATCTAGTATACACATGAATTCTTGGACTGCAATATTTTTGCCATTTAAAATAAGTAGCACGACGAAAACATGGCGTAGATCATATGACTCGTATCAAATTGGGGTCGGTTCAGCATGACATTGCATTATTGAGTCCGTAACCAATAATATGTATGGAAGTTACTTGTATGAAAACTATGTTGACATCACTTTCCACATGCTCTCACAAGTCTTTGGTTTGCGGTAGATTTTGATATTGAACATGTTTTGGTCGTACGTGTTATTGTTATGAAAACAATTTGTCAAGCAATTTGATTGATCTCTTTGTTCTCGTCATGACTTTCATTTACATGGTTTTTAAAGTGTTTAGTTTGTAATAAATTTCAAAGTAGATGAATGCGTTTTAAAAGATAAAACAAAGATATATCTCATTTGATGATCTGTTGTTATTATTTTAATTGTTGATATAATTTGTTAGACGCGCACCAAATAAGAAAAGAGTGATTGTCTTCACTTATTCCATATTTGCCGGCTATTGCAAACCTAGATATGTTAGTACCACGTTACTGCATGTGTCCACGCAATGTTAGGTATTGTGATACTTCTTTTGACTCAAACAAGCTAACCTGACCAAACTAGGTGTGAAATTCTACACTGAATAAAAATGACCATAAGAGAAGGGTCAGGTCAAATAGTTTGGCAATTCAAAAGGTTGGAACATAGGCAAGTTTTGGGGGGGCAGAGAGACCATGCACATATTTGAATTCAATCCTATACTATTATTCATAAGAATTTCAGACCAAAAAATGTTGAAAGCTTCATCAACTCATCTAGTTGACCGTTCTGAACAAATTATTCAAGTTCGACTCGATCTAGAGTCAGAAAGAAGCAGCAGAGTTGAGCGCGTGCATTTGGATCAATTCAAGTGTCAAATGCTGGAATTAGGGATTGATGAGCTAAGGAAAGCATTGCTGCATTATTTTATGGGTACCGCTCAGATTAGTTTTATGTTATAAATATTTAGTGTTTGTTTTCTGCGATGAATATGAAACTAGCTTCATTCTATCTAACCTCAAATGATTAGGATTTCCTTCACCAAAAGGATCTGTTAGGGTTTTTATGTAGTTTTGTCGGTGGTTTACCTCATGAAATTAATTAGAATATTAACCATTTTTGTGAGTTCTTTTACTAAATTTGCACTTATTAAACGTATCAAGGTAATTGTTCTTTTTTCATTCTTGAATTTCTTCTTTCAAGTTCCACTAAGATAGTATGTGAATATAAAATTTTAAAAACTAGCTTTCCGGTTTGGATGGCTTGAATGCAAGGATGTAATAAAACTTTATAACTAATTATGTAAGCATATGATAAGACTAGTTTAAGTATTGATATGATGTTGGTGTTTACTGTTTTGTTTAGTTTTGAGCTGGTAACTATGAACAACATGGTCCATGAGTTTGGTAGGAAAGTAGAGATGGTATTGTGTTCTATAAAACTTGGTCTTGTAGGACTCCGGCCATATCACCGATGGTATTGTGTTCTGTATAGGACCATTTGATTTTCTTCAAGTTATAGTTAATGCACATTTAGCCTTCAAATTTTGCGGTTCATTGTTTGATTTGCTTGATGTTCTTATAAGGTGTATTGCCTTTTGTTCTTCCCTTTGTTGCGATCCATATGCTCTTAAGAAATTACTAACATATCAAAGAAAAATTACACATCCATGACCGCTCTTTGGAGGCATATGTTAGAAAACAACTATGACTAAGAATAATTGAATAAGTAATGTCCAAAATCATATATATGTTTTTCATTAACCTATGGTAATTTACCTCTGTCCATAACATTCTCAAAAAAAGGGAGCACAAAGAAGAGAACAAAACTAAACAAATCACCAATGTTTTCTCCTAAGCCAACACAGAAATAATAGAAAGTGAAGGAGAGTAAGAATTCACGCAATTCAGCACAGAAAATCCAAGTCAAGGGAAACGTGAAGAACGAGAACGCGGCTACCCACAGACACCATAATAATAGAGCCAAGCCGAAGCCATTGGTATATATAAAGGGCATCAACAGCAAGAGCGGCCCATGCATCAAACCAAAGGCTTCGTCTTCGCCAAACACATTTCCATTTCACTCCGCCAAGCGAAAGAGAAAAAAAGGTTCTGCCTTTTGGTTAATTTTTACCGTCACCCTCTTCAACTCGGTTCCATTTCATCTGGTGGCTATTGGCCAAACAAACCCCAAGAAACCAAATTAACGAAAGAAAACAAAGCTCTCTTGTTGGGTCTAACTCAGCCTCTCAGACCCTGCAAAATCCCAACAAGCGTCTCTCTACCGCTTATCTTCGCAAATCTTATCCACACCCTCTTTGTCTTCTCCTCCCCTCTTCATCATCATCATCATCATCTTCTCTGCTGCAACAAGAAAACCATATCTAAATCTCTCTTCTTCTTCTGCTCCTCTCCCTTATTATATCTATTTCTTTCCTTGTTACATATACCTCTAAAACCCAATCTACTTGTTGGGTGTCAGCCCTCTTGGAGCTTTGGTTATCCCCTATCTACCCATCTCTCAAAACCCTCGAATAATCGCTGCGCCTAACGCATACCTCTATTCGATTCAATTGAGGGTTTTGTTTCTATCAATTCAGGGAATATTTGGATACACAGTAGAAAAGATGGCTTTGGCGTCGGCTTTCGTGGAGATTCTGGAGAGACCCACGATGGTAGAAGTGTTCGGGGAGCTGGTGAAGTTCATAACCCCTATATGGATTGCTGTGATTGTTGGGGTTTTCGTTGGGTGGGCGTGGCGGCCCAAATGGGTGACGGTGGTTGGTAGAGAGTTGTTGGATAGCTCCTCACAAAAGGAGTCGTCGTCTTCATCTTCCTCATCGGCTTCATCATCATCTTCATCACCACCCGCGCCCACCACGTGTGGGATTTCGATTCCGAGTTTGAGTTCGTTGCTGCCAAATTGCATTCCTTGGGCTGCTGACGATACCGTTGAGGACCAGGCTCTTACTTTTCCACCTACCACTAATAATGATTCCAGGTTTGTTTGACTCGCCTTGTTAATTGAACAAATTTCGCAACTTCAATTGGATTATGTGTCAAAGATTACACCAACTTTAGAAACTTGGGTTTCGGTTAGTTTGATGTAATTAGGGAGTTAAATTGAGCTTTGGAAAGATGAATCAATTTTTTGGCTCTGGCAGTTGCTCACAGATTGAAAAAGAAGAACCTTGTAGTGTCACCGATGAGGATTTACGCCACATATGTCAGCTTGTTGAGGAGAAAGATGGAGGTCCTGCCTGGATTCATATGATGAATAAGTCAACTCCAACTATGGGCTACCAAGCTTGGCGTAGAGATCCTCAGGTAGTTAGCTGTCTTTACTTCTGGTTTCGGTTGAATTGAGGTCTTCGATTGGTGGATGATGATGGAGTACTGTTTTGCATGTATGTATTTTGTTGGTGAGGTTAACTGAATTTTGTTCTTTTTGGTGTGTTGTAGACTGGACCTCCACAATACCGAAGTAGAACTGTATTTGAAGATGCTTCACCTGAGACAGTGAGGGATTTCTTTTGGGATGATGAGTTTCGAGCAAAGTGGGATGACATGCTTATCCATTCTTCTACTTTGGAAGAATGCCCGACTACTGGAACCATGCTAGTGCACTGGGTCCGCAAGGTGAGAAATGTGTCTATTTGTGATCTCTGGTCTTGAATTGTGCTGGTTGCATTGGCTTATGACTTACTTTGTTTGTTTTTCTTTTTGCATGGACACAGTTTCCATTCTTCTGTAGCGACAGAGATTACATGATAGGCCGTCGCATTTGGGAATCAGGACGATCATACTACTGTGTAACTAAGGTAAGAGAAGGAAAAGCTATCTATACAGCCTCACAGACAAATGATCATATCATTGTATAGCCTTACATTGTGGACGGGTTCTTTTTTGTTCCACTTTATTTATTTTTTCTCGCTTTGGCTATGTAACTAGTTTGGAATAGTTATAAATGATTAGCTTTAATTTGCTGAAGAGTTTTAGCTACCAAAAACAAAAAAAACAAAACTATATGTGTTCTGGTCAATGCATCTTTGTTCAGAAAATTAGTTTCAAACTCTAGTAATTTAGTAGCATAGCAATTTTGGTAATTGCAATATGGTGACATGAGCTGGTTGTCAATACTTGATAAGCAAATTGAGTTATTGTTATTTTCTGGTGCTAATAAGTGGAATCTTAAAGAAAACTAGTTCTCAATTGTAGACCAGAATAGGAATTTCAGTGAATGTTGCGAAGTGTTTTATTTGAGCTAGTTTGTGGTTTTGACGAGATATTTTTAGAAGTAATTTACTTCTGATTCAGGAGTTCAGGAAATAATGTGGTTATTTTATATGTTTCAGGGAGTGCCCTCCTCTGCTGTGCCAAGGCGTGACAAACCTAGACGTGTTGATTTGTACTATTCAAGCTGGTGCATTCGTGCAGGTAACGGCATGTTTCCAATATGAATTTCTCTAAAGCAAAGTGGTTTTGATTTTTTGGAAAAATTCAGCGATGGAGAGAAAAACATCTCTGTGACTTCTTAAGCAAAGTACTTTATGCTCTTTCTATGCATTTAAAATGTCACATAGCTTTCTTATCTTAATTGTCGTCTTGGGAACACCTGCTGATTAAAATTATATCCGTTGTATGAACAGTTGAATCAAAAAGAGGGGATGGCCAGCTTACTTCATGTGAGGTTATACTGTTTCACCATGAAGATATGGGTATTCCTTGGGAGATTGCGAAACTTGGAGTTCGTCAGGGTATGTGGGGAGCTGTAAAAAAGATTGAACCAGGCCTACGTTTATATCAGAAGGAGAGAGCCGCTAAAGCCCCACTTTCCCGGTGTGCTAAAATGGCCCAGATCAACACAAAAGTCAGTGCAGATTACTTGAGATCGGTGGAGAACAGCACCAAGGATTCCATGGAGGTTGAAATTTCAGATTCAGCGGTGAAACCAGTAGGGAGGAACATACCTAAAGCTCTAATTGTTGGAGGGGCATTAGTTCTTGCTTGCAGTCTTGATCGGGGGCTCTTGACTAAGGCCGTTATATTTGGAGTAGCCAGAAGATTTGCCAAGATTGGGAGGAGGTTGTGATCCAACATGGCTATTGCTTCATTTGAGAGATGCCAAGCTAATGGCTGTCAAGAGAAAGTGGGAACTGCCAAGTGATGAATATTCGAACTTGTCCCCTTTCGACTGGATTGGTGGTGTCACATTCTTTGTCCTTTTTGTTTTAGCTATGAATATAGCTTTAATTGTACAAGTACCCCAGGCCAAAAGAGAGGAAAGCAATACGAGAGAGCGTATAGCTGTATTCATTTTTAAGTTGGAAATGTCATGAAAGGATCTTGTTCTGCAAGAATAAACAGAAATGTTCAGGTTCTTTTAATGTTCATTTTCTTTCTTCAATATATTGATGTTCATAACCAATTGATATTCATAGCATATGATGACTTTTCCTTGAAAGAAAGAACTGGGTTTTGATAGAAACTAGCACATTCACTTTGCACACTGCTGCGAAGTTGGCATTGTATAGCATTTAAGAGTCCTCAAAAGATGACTTGAATTCTATGATCACGTGGCTCAGCACTCGGCACGCTAAGAATTCACACCAGCAGTTCATCTGGGGCCTCTGACTTCAAGAAAGTCGGCTATTCACACCGTTATCGTTTTTGACGGATCTGTGTTTTAAGTAATTGAGTGTGCAAGCATCACAATCTGATGCACAGAAGTAAGTAATTGAGGACATCCTAACCTTAACAGTCGGCTGAGTGGTCCTTAAGACTAGAAATGAAGCATAATGGAACCTATTCTCAGCATTTTAAAGCTTAAAGCTTAAAGCCTGTGGACGTGGCTTTTTGCCTACTGGCCGCTATGAATAATACCAAACATTTTGCCTCCAACTCTGTTAAGGGGCAAGCAAGGTTTGAAACATCTGCTGATACCTGATTACTGTATATTAGGTTAATTTTTCAAGTTTTCGTAAAACTTTTGTAGGGTTTGAAGACTTGAAGTTGAGGCTGAATGAGATAACTAGATTGGAGAGTACAGAAGTCCGTTCAGGCTGCAAACCTCGACGACATTGATGATTGCAATTAGTGTTTGAGCCCAATTTTATATTGGTTATCTTTATTTCTTTCCTTTATACGTTGGCGGTCCAAATATCTTTATTTCTTTCCTTGTTATATTAGGTAATTACTGGCAAAAGATTTACAGGAAATCTCAAAGATATGTTGTCAGAAGGCTCGGGTAGGAAAATATATATCTTTCCTAGTTCAATTAGAGATTCGATCGCCTTGGTTTACAAGTCATTTGCGAACCCTAGCCGCTCAGTTCTATTTATAAGGAGGTTAAGGCGAATGAGATAGACCGACCCCCCCCCCCCCCCCCCGGACAATTCAACAAAACTCCCCAGGAGCCTCAATCTACCAAAAAAGCCTCTCCAAGGAGCACCACCAAAGCCTCATTGCGAGCAAATCTCACTTCACTCATCAGCCTCATCACGAGCAAAAAGTCCACCACCAATCCATAAAGCCTTAATCATGAGCAAAAGTCCATTCTATTGTTAAGGAGCAATCCTTAGCAAATATGCCTTTAATTTTAGTTGTATTTTGTCACTAGTAAATCCTAAGGATTTGTCCTAGGTCGTTGTGAAGAGCCTAGTAGCAGAACCGACCATTTCTGGTCACAATTGTTTGAAACGAAGTCAAAAGAAGGGCTCGAATCAGATAAGATCAAGACATGCACACTTCCTCAAGGTGTTGGCACGCTCGAACTAGACGGTTGTTCAAAGGACCTAGAAATTCGATCTGAACATTTTGGCACTCCCGTCAGCGGGACACATCAGTGGCAAAATTGCTAATGAGAATATCTACAGTAAGTAATATCCTAAGTGTTCCTTGCCGGAATATTCGCATTGTAAACCTCACAATCCTTTGAAGCGCAAAGGGTTGACTATCGAATTAGTTAACCAGCATTTCGGTACAGAAACAATGACCAGAGGATCTGGAGTTGAGAAGTCCGTTTCTCAGGAACAGTTCACGGACGCAGTTGAAAAGTTGGCTGCAAGCATAACCGCAAGCACAACCGCGAGCGCCGTAAGCGTAAAGGTGTTACATGATTCATTGGAGGCTAGTATTGCTAAAAACGATGGCCGGTTTGACCAGTTGTGGAAGAAAGTGGGCGACCATGCCGAGCTTATTGCGCATGTCGCAGAGACTAGTCAGAAGCTGGACACGTTCTTTATAGACAAGTACTTGCGCAAGAAAGACGTTGAGTATGAAGGAGTTAACTCACAAACAGAAGGAACTTCAAGTGCTAAAATTCCTACTATGAAACCAACAGGAACGATAGTCATCAAAGTGGTTCCACCAAGTAACGAGGGAGATGGTGGAAACTAGTTCGAGCAAGTTAATGAGCCAGTCGTTCAAGCCGGAGCACAACCATTGGACATGAACGTTGTTGCACAGCCTGCAGCCGCTAATGGTATAGTACGGCCATAAGATATCTAGAGAATATACGACTGTGCGATGCAGCAGCTTAGAGTTGAGGGAGCCTGGGGTGAACCTTACCTACCAGACTCCATACCCAGATTACGTGGCAGGTGTTGATTGGCCACAAAATTACAGGAGCATTCGCTTTACTCCCTTTTCAGTTGAAGGGTCTGAGGATGCCGCAACACATATCTCGAGGTTCCAAAGTGAATGTGGTCCCTTTGGGAATGATCCTTTGTTGAAACTAAGGGTGTTCGGTAGGTTCAAACATCTTTGGTAGGTTCAGCTCTCACATGGTATACCAAATTAGTACTTGGGTCCATTCCTGACTGGGTTACTATGGAGCAAATGTTCAGAATGACCTTCGGTACAGTCGAGCCAAAGGTCGACATTTCTTCTTTAACTTCAATGTACCAGCAACCTACGGAGTCTCCAATTGAGTTCCTTAAAGAGATTCAAGGTCTAGCATGCTAAGTTTCGGTCTCCTGTCTTGGAGGAGGATGTCGTTCGCATCGCAATTAAGGGTTTGGAGCCAAGGCAAAGGCTCAAACATCATGACAGACAGTTTGCTAGCATGGCTGATTTAATGAACAAGGTTGAGAGCTACCAGATAGTTCTGAACGACATGGATGAAAGGAAAAACGCATCTAGTGGTACATACACTCCTGGAACTTTCAAACCAAGATATGGGCCCAACCGACATAGAACTGTGGGAGCCATTTATTCGCATGTGGATCCATATTACCTTGCATCAGTTGCTCATTGGTACAGTATGAACTATGACAACGAGGAGGAAGTAGCTGCTTTGGAATTGGTTAGCAAGAAGCCAGCTAGGTCACAGAGTTTGAGGCTCGCCAGGAGTCTAGTGAAGATCTCGGTAATGACGTTTATTAAGCCACAGTTTTCGTCGTACACTTATGATGCGAACAAGGCTCATGACGTGTTAGATGATTTTTTCAGGCAGAAGCTGATAAAACATGACTTTGGACAACTTCCAACACCAGAACAGCTGAAAGGGAAAAGGTACTGCAAATATCATAATATGTGGAATCACAACACCGCTGACTATTTTAAATTGAAAGATCAAATCCAGATCTGGATCAATGAAGGGGTTGTGACTTTGGATGAGGAAAAAACAGTGTCATTGGTGGATGAGAATCTTTTCCCTACAGTGGCCATGGTGGATGTGGTCCCAACACCGAGAAACAAAGCTAAGTCCAAATACGAGTTCTACACATATAACGCAGACTTGGCTCATGTTCTGTTGGATGAGTTGATTCAGGCGAACCTACTCAATATTCCTTGGGGGGCATACCCTTCAGAAGAACAATTGGTAGGTAAAACATATTGCAAATTTCATAATGCACGAAGCCATGATACTTCTGAATGTGTGTAGCTCAAGGACCAGATGCAACAATGGCTCAACAAAGGCGCTTGGTTATGGAGGAGGGATATATGAAAGAACCAGCAGAAGTGAATTTTCATGTAGCAATCGTGGATGTTGTCTGGAAGAAGTCTGACCAAAAAACGGTGGAGGAATCGGACAAAGACGACGATGTTGGAGAGTGGCTTAAAGAGGGCAAGCATGAAACTATTCCTGAAGCTTTGAAAGTGTTATTATGCTTCAGGTGCAAAGTTGAATGTGGGATCCCAGTTTCCTACAATGAATTTGAAACAGCGGTTAAGGCAGTTAAAGCGAAAGACAGGCACTCGCCGCCGGATCAATATCAGCCCGCTAGCCCTACTGAGCCATTAAAAAAAACAGAGGTCGGATTCAGGTTCCGCGAATCCAACCTGTACAAAATAAATGCAAAAGCAGGGACATCAACAGTTAGATCTACACCAGAGGTTCAAAAGGATATCTTGACGAAGCCCTATATCCCTCCAGCATCAAAGAACATAATCAAAGATGACACCTGGTACATCAAAGAGAAGGGCAAAACTATTGAGATCAGCCATACCCAAAATCAGAAATATGCAGAAGAGGTATGACAGAGCAAAGAGAAAGCTGACAGCTCTAGAGCAGGGTTTGATTAAACCAGAAGACTTGAGTTAGACACCTTAGCAGCTGCGAAGGACAGTCAACAGGCTCATTGTTAAACCCTATGCACCATTAAAAAGAAACAGGGGGTAGAGCCGTCGCACCTCCTAGAGAAAGTTCTTTCAAGAGGCTGTCTCGTACACCAGGTTCCCTAAAAAGGAAGTCTGTCCTGGAAAGATTAGGCCCGGTACCTGTAGACCAATTTGCCCCTTCTACTTTGGGAACTAAAGCTACTGTTACAGAGCCTGAAGCGAAATGAATTAAGTCAGATCCTACACCTAAAAAAAGGGTGCAGGAAAAGAGGCTCCAATGGAGACCCAAATTGACTCAACCTAGTACTGAGGTTGTTTTAAATCAGCAAGTGAAAGAGCCTGTACCTTTGGCTAAAAATGACATCATAACGGATATATCATTGGTTACAACCATGGGCCAGACCTTCGTCGAAATTAATGCAACACCAGTTGTGCAGAATGAACCAAAGCTAGCTATGGATGAAGACGTCTCTATAGATGAAGAGGAGGGAGAAGTGCGAATGCATTGCAACATGGTTTATGTCATTTCTTCCAAATATGCTTTGCCAAAGTCAAGGGCGGTATGTTCCGTCATTGAGACCTAGGAAACAGTAAACAAGGCAACTTCAGAACTAGAGAAGATCACAATAGATTCAACAGCAAGTTCGTTTGGGAGTGGACCTCCAGAGATCACGGAAGCCATGTGAGAATGGTACATGATGTTTTTGAGGCCTTTGCCTGCAATGATGGAGCACCTCCGCCCTCTGTATGTCACGGTGGATATCGATGGCACGAAAGTCAACAAGATCTTGGTAGATGCTGGAGCTGCAGTGAGTATCATGATAGTACGAACGATGACCATGCTTGGCATAAAGAAATCATCTGTGATTGAGACAGTTATGACTGTCAAGAACTTCGCTGATGGAGTTACAAAGACCTTGGGAATTCTGATGGTTAGACTAAAGGTAGGACCTTTAAACATTATATAGGGTTTCTTCGTAACTGACTATATTGATCCATATGGTTGTATTCTAGGCAGAGATTGGATCCACAGAGCTGCTTGTGTGCCTTCATCAATGCATCAAGAGTTGCTTATGTGGGATCAGAATACCAGACGTGTGGAGTTGGTTAAAGCTGACCCTAAGCCATTCTCTGTATCTACAAATGAGATAGGTGCAGATTACTATAACAACAATTTGTGTCCTTTGATAGTGGTCGGCATCGACCAAAGTGGAAAACCGATTGGGGTTACGTCCACCGAGTTAGCATAATGGGGACTCTCTCAGGTCAAATTTGATACATCTAGACCTGGCCTCATGGTGCCAAACACAACCAGTGATCAATGTTAACACAGTTAGAAGGAGAATAGTTGCAAGCGTTCGAGTTTTTACATCAGCGTTTGGCTGTATATATGAAAGAAAGGGAAGCTTATGAATGGCTAGCAACTACTGAATGTGTACCTGAAGATGTGTTGGAAGTGATTGATGAAGAAGAGGAAGTTATCTTACCAGCTTCAGCTGCATTAGATGACACTCCACCTCAAGTTAAAGATCCAGTAGAAAAAGTCAGCCTGAGAACTGAAGAGGAGCCCATAGAGGTTGGACTTAGTAAGTTGTTAGAAACTGAGCAACGACAGGAGCTCATTGAGTTGATCTTAGAGTGTAAAGACTATTTTGCAGAGAAATACGAAGACATTTCGGGTTTGTCACCCAAGTTGGTTTGTCACTATTTGCCTACCACACCAGGGGAAAGGCCGATGCAACAGGAACTGTGGCGAATGAAGACAGAAACAACGGACACCGTGAAAGAGGAAGTAGAGAAGATGTTCAAGTCTGGTATCATCATAGTAGCAAAGTATAATGAATGGTTGTCCAACATAGTCCCTGTTCGCAAGAAGAATGGTAAGATACGAGTCTGCATGGATTATAGAGATTTGAACAAAGCTACTCTGAAAGATGTGTACCCTATGCCTATGGTGGATATGCTCATTGATGTTGTCGCTGGACACGATGCTTTCTTTTATGGACGGCACTGCTGGTTATCATCAGGTCCCCGTTACGGAAGTAGACAAACACAAAACAATGTTCTGGTGTCCGGCTTTCATTGGAGCTTTTGAGTACGTGGTAACGCCTTTTGGTTTGAAAAATGCTGGAGCCACATATCAGCAAGCTATGAACTTGATTGTCCATAACATTCTTGGTAAGATTTTGGAGGTTTACATCGATGACGTGGTAGTCAAGTCAAAAGTCAAACATGACCACATTACAGACCTCAGGAAAATGTTTGAACGCATGCGAGCACACGGACTTCGAATGAACCCCGCCAAATGTGTGTCTTGGGTACAGGCAGAAGACTTTTTGGGCTGTGTCGTCCACCAAAGGGGTATTGAGGTGCCTGGAGATAAAGCCAAAGCCGTTATTAATGCGCCTGCGCCAAAGACTAAGAAGGAGCTACAACAGCTATTTGTCAAGATCAACTTCCTCAGGAGATTTATTTCGAATTCAGTTGGAAAAGTCAAGCTTTTTTCTTCTTTATTGAAGCTGCAAGGTGCCAAGGAATTTGTCTGGGAGACATGTCATCAAGAGGCTTTCGACAGGATCAAGGAGTATCTGGCGAACCCCCCGGTTCTTGTTCCTCCTAAGCCCGGTATTCCTTTGAAGCTCTACATCTCGGCGTCTGAGAGTTCTATTATAGGCCTTTTGGCCCAAGACGATAACAACCAAGAGGGTCGGACCGTTGAGCGGACCATCTACTACTTAAGTAGAACCCTTTTGGATGCTGAAACCAAGTATTCGCCTATTGAGAGGTTGTGTTTAGCCTTTTACTTCGCGGGTTGTAAACTCCGGCATTACATGCTTTCTTTTACAACTGTGGTAGTGGCTCAAACCGACCTGGTTAAATATATGTTGACAAGGCCTATTCTTCAAGGCCGAATTGGTAAGTGGATGTTCGCCATGTTAGAATTTTCTTTACAGTATACACCACTTTAAGAATAGACCGGTCAAGCGGTCTCTGACTTTCTACTCCACCATCCTATTGCTGAGGACCATTATCTTCAAGACTTGGAAATTGGGGTTGTCTATCTTCAGCCTTGGACTTTGTATTTTGATGGTTCTAGTACTGACAAATTATCTGGACTTGCTCAGATTGCAACTGGAGTTAGTTTGGCTGATGGCATTCGCGAGTGTATATTGGAAGTTGAAAAGCGGACGTTACCCTTGTTTATGGCAAAGAAAGAGAACAATGACGAGTGGTTAGTTGCAATGATTGATGCGTTGGATGTAGATTGGAGACAGCCCATTATGGATTATTTGAGTAACCTGTCTACTGTAACGATAAGCAGATTTGTTTCCTTGCTCTCAATTATGTGTCGAAGGGCGGTGAGTTGTTGAGAAGAGGAGAAAATGGCGTTGACTTCCTATGTGTATACAAAACTGAGGCCAAGCGGATTATTCATGAAGTTCACTTGGGGGTATGTGGGTCACATCAGGCTGGTCCTAAGATGCGTTGGCTCATTCGCCGGCATGGTTTTTATTGGCCTACCATCCTCAAAGATTGTATCATTTTTGCCAAGGGTTGTTTGGAGTCAAGCTCACGGTCCAGTTCAACATATCCCTAACATCCCTATGTAGCCTATCATCAAACCTTGGCAGGGTCACAGTTGGTCTCTAGAATTTGTTGGTGTTATTCATCCATACTCTTCTCAGCAACATAAATTTATTTTAGTGGGAACATATTTCTTTACCAAGGAGGTGGAAGCAAAACCAGTTAAGGAAGCTTCAACCGAGACTATTTGCCAGTTTATTTTCAGAAATATCATCTGCCAGATTGGTATTCCAGAGTGTTCGGTGGTGGACAGGGGGCAACTTTCATGGCTGACGAAACTCAGGAGTTTCTCAGTGATTATTGGATCAAGTTCTTACACTCTACCCCTTATTATGCGCAATCTAATGGTCAAGCAGAAGCCAGCAACAAGATTATCTTGTCCATTCTGAAGCGAATGCTGGCAGACAACCCCCATGACTGGCAAAATGAGTTAGACAACACACCGTGGGCCTATAGGACTTCTAAGCGGACTCCTACTGTCACAACGCCCTATGCACTGATGTTTGGCCATGATGTTGTACTTCCACTCGAGATTAATGTGCAATCACTGCATGTCCGGGAGCAACATTAGTTACTGGGAGATGACTATGTGCAAGCAATGTGGCAAGAACATGAGGACTTGAATCCCCAGCGAATGGCTGCCTTAGACCATCTTGTGGTTGAAAAGAAGAAGGTAGCTCAGACTTATGACAAGTGTACTCGAGGTTGAAGTTTTGGAGTTGGCGATTTGGTCTAGAAAGTTGTTCTTCCCCTTACTGAAAAGCTGCATGGTCGGGGAAAATGGTCTCCTAAGTGGGAAGGCCTTTTTGTGATTGATCAGATTTATGGCAAAGGTGCTTACAGGCTTAGGGATATTGATGGCGACATTCATCGAAACTCTATCAATGGCCGCTGCCTTAAGAAGTACTTCCCCAGCGTTTGGGAATTTAATGATCCACCTCCGGCGAACACGACTGGGGGGCAAGATTCGACAATTTAGAGTTCAACCATTGTTTACTCTTTGAACCATATCCTGGGTTCTACATTCGCTACATGGTTAAACTGGGGACCAACACTCTATACATATTCTTGTAGCGAATTTTTGAAACTTTGAGGGTTTTGATTTACTTTACTCATTCTTTATAAATTGATTCATGCGGTTTTAATTTTTTCTTATGTTTTCTGTTTTGTGACAAACACAATGAAATACATATAGTTGCAGATAGAAATTTGGAACAGCAAAGTGTTCAAAATTTTTATTATTTGGCTTTGTGGCCATAAACTTGACATAATACAAAAGAAGAGCCAGAAAGTGACTCTGATACCATGGAATGCCTTATTTTCTAATACTACATGGTCTTCTCATCCAACGTTGCTGCCAGTTTCTTGCTTCCACATGATGACCCCCTAATTCACTGAGGTGGATATCTAGCATCTCCTGCATCAGGAGGTCATTCTAGAAGAAAACACCTCTCCAACCATGGTGATGGTCAAATTGGTGTTTTCCATTATCCTCCTATGCACTCCCTGACAAGAATCAAGCATCATGGCATCCATATTTCTTGCCAATTCGTACCAGGAGGACCACCCAAGGTTAAATCTTAAGACTTAACCCGGGTTCAAGGTTAGATCTTGAGACTTAAGGGTTTCTATTGGAAACTAAGGAAATATGGGGGAAAGAATTTCAAGGAAAGGAAGAATATGAAAGAAGAAGAAGCCAATGCGATGGCTTTTGCAAAAAGAGCCTAACATTTCTGCCTTTAAATAGAGGAATATGCATGGTGTACATGGTTTGAAGCATTACGCGGTAATTAAGGTTGAGTAAACGTTGCGGTTTTCAAAACCGCCATATTGGCCAATTGTGCAAGCGCAAGAGGATGAAGGTGATATGGTTACCTTTTCAGATATCAGTCATAACTGTAGAGTTAATGATTTGGGCTTGGGCCTGGATTTGTTGACTAAGCCATTCAAGGTTTGAAAATAACAGACTGGGCTTAAAGAAAGAAATTTCTATAAATAGATAAAGCCCATTAAAGGCCCATGGTTTATATACATATTCATATAAGTTTGCCCAGAAGATGGATGTCAAGCAAGGTACGCTTCAGGTCGGTCCGGTTGGTTTCAGTGTCATCCTTAGCCGTTTTGGTTGCTTGAACAGCAACAAGAGTCGCTTCTTTGAGTTTCTAGAGCTTTGGGATCTTGGCTTTAACAACTTTAACATGCTGAGTCTTCCTCTGTTTAGCAACTTCAATTTTAGCTTCTATATCTGCTCACTGTTTTTTTAAGGATTTAATCTCAGCATCGATTCCAGTAAGGATGCAACTGTGCTAAGAGCCGAGTTGTTCCTTTTCACTTCGAAACTTTTCCTCCAAGGTTGCTTGCTTATGGAGGCATTCGTTGGTGACTTGTTCTTTCTGATGCAAGGTCTCTTGAAGATCAGGAATCTGCTCAAGGTGAAACTTAAGGTCTTCTAAGTGCTTCATTTCTGACTCATTAGCGCAAGACCGCAAGGTTGCTATGGCTTTAGAAATCTGAGGCATACTTCCTTCGTCCACCAGGTCAACTTGTTCCAAATTACTCAGTAGATTTCTGGCAACAACCACTTCTGGAGCGAGTGAAGGCATCTCAAGAACATTCATCAAAACCGTCTCCATAGAAGTTTGAGGTGATGACACAATAGGGGGATCTAAACAGTTTGTGTTCAGAAACTCATTATTCATCGAAACTGCTTCTTCTCTCTCAGATGTTGCTTCTGCTGCAGCATCAGCATCAGATGTTTCCAGATCAATTTCCTTCATATTTCAACAGTTAGTATTATAATTCATGGATATAAGATATACATAGAATTTTAAGAAGTGTACCTCAATGGCTTGGGGGGCAAGGTCTTCTCTTATGTTTGTTTCCTCTGCAGCAGTTGTAGCCCTCGGTTCATCAGATTCAATGTGAGCAGCTGTGATATCATCAGATGTAGAAACATGAGTGGTTATTGGAACCGGAGGAACGTTGCCACAGTCAGGAGAAGAGGCGTTCGCGAGCAATATCAGTGATCCTCCTTCTTCAACAGCAGTTTCACTTAGCTGTTGAGCGACGTTTTCTTCATCAGGAACATTTGAAGCTTCAGCTACTGAATTTCCCTCAGTTTCCCTAACAGGGCCAAAGGGACACGTCTCCCTGAGTCATCCATGGTAGCTAGGAAGGTGGCATGTCAAACTGGTAGGATGTTGTGAAGAAGCTCATTTAAAGTTATGTGGTCGTCTTCTTCAAGATCATGATTTAGGATAGTGACATCTTCATCAGTTGAAATCGCATTCCTTCGCCTACGAACCTGCAAAGTTCGGAAAGTCATTAAACGCTTAAATGCAACACAAAATAAGGTATCATATCTTTTCTCGAGAGATTCATACCAATGGAACTTCTGGTTCATCCTCTGAATTCGGGGCATATTCTCTTCTTCTTTTTTGAGGAATTTGTGAATATGAGGGTTGATAGGGTTTTGGAATACTCTCTTCATCCTACACAGTCAAACATAAAACTAGTTTGTGGTTTTAAAGGTCCTAGAGGGGGGTGAATATTCCTTTTTCAGATTTTCGATTGCTTCTGCAACTGAGGATAGCAATGACTTGTGCTATCTCAGGTTAACAGGGTGCGAGTTGAAAGAGTAAGAGACAGCAAGAGAAACAATAAATACAAAGGTGTTTTTTTTTAATTCCCAGAAACCCTGAACTCAATGAGAAAAACTACGTGCCCCTAACTCTTGAGGGACAAAACTTTCCACTATATAGACCACTTCTTACACAATAGTTCTTCTAGGGATACAACAACGCATTGCTATCCTACCTAGTCCGAAAAACTAGTCTAGACCTATACTACTTGTTTCTAAGCAACAACAAATGAAAGTTCTTTGAGAAGTCTTGTTCCTGAAACTAACTACAGAGTAGGTGTCTCAACTTTGAACACTTCTTGGGTTGATTGTACTACCAACATCTCTCATGGTATGCAATGAGTTCATGAAAAGATTTTTTGTCCTAGCTCTAAGGTTTATAATCACAAGGAAGACTTAGAACAACATGGACATGTAAGCTAAAAACCAGACTCAATAAGAAAACGTAAAGCTATTGATTTCAACAACCACCAAGCATGGCAAAAGCTATAACAATATATAGGCAAATGAGACATCAAAGAGATGATGTCAGCTCACCCATCAAGTTGTTTCAGAAAGAGGTTTTTGGACACAAGTATTTGGCTGCAATAATGAAAGCGATGTAACCAAAATGAGAGCTGACACAAGCCAACTCATTGATACAAAGAAACATTTCCTAAAACAAAGTTCGATTCAAAATGGGAGCAATAAGGTCATAGAACCTCTTACTCAGTCCATTAGCAGACCATGACTCAATCAACAACGACTGATCATTGAATCAAACCTAGTCCAGCTTTCCATTGGTCTATGTATCATAAGAACCAAGCTGGAGCCTTGGACAATGAACCATTTGGTCACGGGTTAGCATAGCAAAATGTCTCAACCCTATACTGGTTTGAGCGCCAAGACAATTGTACAATCTCAGTTGTCAAAATTCTAATTTGAAACACTAAAGAACTTACTAAAATGTAATAATAAGAACTTCTGAAATTTTAGACTTGTTATTCTCTGTGTAAAACAGATGATATGCTAATGCATGAGATACTTGAGACCATGAGAGATGTTATTGACTTCGAGCTTGTTTCTTGACAAGCTTGTTTCTTGACAATAGACACGGCTCTTCAGGTGTTTTGTTGGGATTGAAATACTGCCAACTATCCTTGTACCTTCAGGTTCTTCAAGTTTTTCAGACAGGAAGATTTTTTGAGGTTGTTTAATAAATCATCCTTCCTCCTTTTAGGCTCAAAATTGCTTATGAGGCTGCAAGTCCAAACTGTTAACGCTTCAAAACCGAAACCCAGTTACCAGTTCCAGATTTAGTATAAGGTTCTTGGATGCAGCCATTAGATGCTACAATCATACAAATCAATTGGTGCTTGGAAAGCACTTGTTTGTTTTCTTCTAAGCCATATAGATCATTGGCAGCCGAATTTTTCACAACTAGACATCATCAATATTTCCAGGAAATTAAAAACCCAAACAGAAACAAATTTCTGGTAAAAGAATCATAGAATTTCCTATTAATTGTGGGTAACTTTGTACATATACAACAATAATATAGCTTTTGCTTCAAAAAAAATCTTGATTTTCTTTATCTAGAATCGGAACCCAACAACTAGACGATGGTTTCAAAACAGTGGAGACCATCCAACTCGACCGCAAACCGCCGCGGTTGTGGTGGTGCCGTCTTCTGCTGGTCCTGCTTCGTAACCTGTCCGGCTTCTGGCTTAGAATCTTGCTTCTTATTCAAGCTATTGAAAAAACCAGAACTCTTCTGCTGCTGCGAAATAGGAAAGGAGGCCTTGACGGTCTGGCCCAAGACCTCGGCGCACAAAGCATCGAAAGAACTGAACATGGAATTCATGATTGCTACGATGAGGATGTGTTTGCTGCACCAAAATAGGAAAACCCAATTCTTGGATTTCAAGAAACTCAGAGAGAGAGATTGTAGTTTGGTATTTGGGTTGAGATGATTTGGGAAGTTGTGGAAGAAAGGGTTTGAATATATAGTGGTGGGTAAGGAAACTTCGAGAGGGGAGAAGAGAAAGGCGTGTGTCCTAGTTTGAGTTGGGATTGGGACGACAAGAAATGGCGAGGATGCTCTGGAGTGACCGCGTATGGACGACTGACTCCAGCTGGTTGGTTGGACCTTTCCTAACAAGCAAGGGATGGCACGTTCCTCAATTGGCCTATTTTGACTTGGAATACTACACCGACCCTTTACATCTTCGATCTTTCTTCTTTCATATTGTCGAGTGTTGGATCATGTTGGTGTCACTTAAGACTTGGTAAGATTGAATTATAGTTTAATCGTAAAATTTGAATACATTTTTAATTTTTAATAGAGAAATTTGAGTGAAAAACACGTATATTCATATCAAATTAAGATAGCTTATTTAGTCGCTTTCAATAAAATTTATTGTGACAATATTAATTATTTTTAAAATTGTCTGTTCAGGTTTTCAACAAAACTAAATTATTATAGATAAATTTACTTATTCATTGGCTTATCAAATTGGATGGGATTTGTATATGATATCAAGCAACTAGTTTTAAAGTTGAGATGGAGCTCATATCCACAAACCTTAGTACACAAAAATCTTAACAAATTGGGATAAACTAATAAAATTTATATGATATTTATATTTTTTTTAAATTCTTTTCAAGGTTGATATTTTTGTATCAACCTTGGGATTCAATGGCTGCATGAATATAAAAATTTCAGTGCATGTTTATCTCTATTGAAGTTGGAGCTGTTTTTGGTTTCAGTTATAATGACATTGAATTTGTCTCTGGAAGAGACAAAGAAAGCTGTTTACATGGGAAATAGGAGCTGTTTGAATCCCCGGAGCCTATCACGAGTCAAACATGGTCATGGATAAAGATGAAAGACCAGCTCCATATTTGGAGGTCTTGACAATGGAAATGATGCAAACTCTAGGAATGAAGGACCAGATTTATATGTATAGTATTGGCGAAATAAGCTGGTATAGTGTTCAACCTTGAAGGCTTCAACTGTACTGACGCAGCTATTTCCTAACGGGATCAATTCAATGTTCGCTTCTACAAAATTAGAATCAGATCCTTCCCTTCTTTAAGTTTCTTCTGTACGTATTATGACCAAAGAGAAGTCAGAAGTCTCTTCCTACAAATTGAATCGAAGATTTAGAATTCGGATAGCTAGAGAGATCATAAACTAAGTTTAACTAACCCTACCATAGAACAGAAAACAAAAACAAAACTAAAGTATAGTTGAAAGTGTTATAGAAAACAATGACAGAAACTTCAATCAATTCCTTTACGATACTCATCAACCAACTAAAGAAAAAAGATGATACAATCACATATCTCTGCCAACTACTAACAAAACAAAGTTAATGGAAAACTAGGGTCCCAAAGCAGAACAATCCATCCAAGGCAGGCGAGAAAAGCAGTGCAGGTCGAGGTTCCGCAGCCAATGCATTTGATGAAGATAAATCGTTGCCTGCATTCTTTTTTCTCTGTCATAACTTCACTACTTGCGGCTGAGTTATGAACCTTCATGGATTTGGTGCTTTCGTTGGAACTTTTGGTCCTAATTATGGGAGGCAGAGGCAGAGCCAAACCATATTCATCACCAAAGAGGTCGGCATATATACCACCGCAAAATCCACCGAAAACAGACATTGTCTTCGCGATTTTGAATCTTGGAATTCAAGGAACCAAAAAAGGGCCTGAGAATTTAACAGAGATTATAGTTGGGTGACTTGGGTCTGTGTATATTTCTGTGTTGAGAATCAAAGGCTTTTTATAAGGACCTTTTTCCCTCCTCCTTTCTCATTCCTAGTGAACTAAGGGAAGTATTCGATTCAGTCTTTTTTTGCTTTCCTTTTTTCCATTCCTAGTGAACTGAGGGAAGTATTCGGTTCAGCTATGTCGATCTGTTGTGGACTTGTGGGTCAGGCAGTGGCAAATCTAGGATTTAAAAATGGGGTGGGCAAAAAAAATAAATTCTAGTACAACCAGTACAACCATGCAAAATGTAAGAGAAGAAGAAGATTAGAATTTTAGATTCTATATAAGAAGAAGAATAAGATTAGAAGGTTATACTTGAAGATTTTCAGAGATTTAAGTAAATAACCCAACAACCCAGCAAATTGAACCAATGAAATTCAATTATCATACTTACAATCATGTATTAAATAGAGGAAGAATAGGATTATAAGAGTTGGGTAACTGAGATTAAAGAGTAGAACAGCTGAGAAATTGAGAAAGTGAGGGACTGAGAAATTGAAGATTGAAGGCAAATCGTTGAGAGGATGAGAGATGTGAGACCAAAGCTGGGTGCAGAAATTAAAGGTAAAGAAGATTAGGGTGGAAATTGGGTGGGATGGGTGCATATATCATATGGGTTGCTTATTATGCTTCAGTGGCTCAGGGTTGAGAATAAAGGAAAAAGAGGGGAGATCAAGGGAGGACCCTGTGTTGAGAGCAAAGGAAAAAAGGGGAAATCAACGAGAAAGTGAAGGGTATTTAATCCCTTTTTTCTTGTTGTCATCAGGTAATAGTGACCATTTAAGTATTCCGTAATATCATTACATATAGATATATTGTTCTCGTTTGCTTGCTGTTATTTATAAAAAGAAATATTGATTTATTCATAAGAGAGAATTTTGAAATCCCCGCAGACCTTCATGTATTGTGAAGGATTTGCCCTTACATATAAGTTAATGCGTGTGTTTTTCAAATCACCACTATTGACATCGTCACATTGGCCACTTCTCTAACAAACGGAAATAAAGAAAATTGAGAAATTTCATGCAGAAAAAAAATATCGAGAAACTTGTATAGAACCTTGCGTTAACAAGGATATATCAACTATGTGTGGGAAACCGAAGGGTGCTCTGGATATGGGGTACGTACAAGGGCTTCCGCGTCGAGTTTGGAAACCATCTGCTCCTAATCTAAACAGGAGTACTGCTTTCCTTTTCCATAAACAGAGACTGATGAACTTTTAACTTTATGATGCCTGCTCATACTTGCCTGTAATTTACAACTGACTGACGCATTTGCCCAACTGCACATTTGCAAATCCCACTAAGCATTTCTGGCTACTCTTAAGAATCACATATAGTGCTTCGTTTCTCTTTCGTACAAACTATTGAGCAGAACTTTTTTAGTGCTCAGTTGACACTGAGATTCCAATTTGACCGAGGCATTAAACTGGCAAAAGCTGGATTGAGTGATCCGTGTGCAGAATATTTGACCACATATATCTCCTTGATAATAATTGAAGTTCCTCAATAGTTATCACTTATCAGTAGTGCTTTTGAGACCCAGAATATTACTAAATAAACGGCGTCGAGAAGAGCAGACTGACAGCCCAAAACGGCGTCGATTTTGAACAAAGGAAAAAAATAACCAAACTACGACGCATTCCCAAACCACGTGGGCCTTTCGGCCCAATCAAAGCATCCTTGTTCCACCTCACAAATTTACAAAGCCCCTCTAACCTACTTTCTCCCACACCAACCTAACCGTGCACCAACCTCCACAGTCCCTTCACCTCCAGGCCCCACCCTCCTCAGAATCACGGATCCGCTTACCCTTCAAATCCTACGGCCCAGAATCATCAAACCACTCAAAACGCGACAGCGAGGCAAAGGGGAATCTCAGCGGAACTAAATAAAAATTTAAATCCCGTTAAGTCCGGTACCCGCCTCCGTCCCCCTCCCTATATAAAAGCCCCTCTCTCCTCCCCATCAGTTCGCCAGGTAGCGTTTCTTGTATTCTCAGGAATTTCAGGAAAGGAAAGAGAAGAGCTTTTCGGGTCGAGATCCGGCGAATAACTCTGTCGGGTTTCGTCCGCCCCTGAATCCGCTTCCGTTCCGGTGCTCCGTCCCGTCTCTTCTCTTCTTTTCCTCCTCCTCGCAGATTTCCACAATGAAAGGTTCCGGTACTCTCGTCGCCTCCATGGTGGCCGCCTCCACCATGGCTCTCTCCTCCAAGTCTTCCTCTCCCTCCGCTCCGGTAAGCTCATAAATGCCGCTGATTTTTTCAATTGTGTCGATTTACAATTGGATCTGTTATTTTGATTCATAAAAGTCGGATTTTGAGAGGAGTTGTTTGGTTGTTGTTTAGGGTTATACCTCTGCCGGTGGAAAGAACGGAGGACAGAGTTCGACTAAGGAGAAATTCGAGCCGAGATTCGACGGGCTGAGGTTCATTGAGACGTTGGTGACAGCGCACAGATAAAGGATAAGGACCGCGGATCCGCAATTAATGATGAGGGGGAATTGATTAGTTTGTGAAATCCGCAAATTGGAATTCAGATAGAATTTGTTTTTTCTTCCCGAATTTGAAGACTTCTGATGGTGTGATTGGGTCATTTTTGGTGTTTGGTATGTTCTCAATCTCATAATCTCTTAACTAAGAAGCCTTATTTGGGTGTTTCTTAGGGTCATTTTGTGATCTCTGGCTTCTTTTGTTTACAACTCCGTATTGTATTTTCTCTTTGGAGAAAATTATTGGGGGTTTAAATTGTATAAACATTGTTTTGCCAACCCTTTAATCATATGCTGCTTCCATTTGTGAATTTCGGAAAATTGGGATCTCTGCCAACTTCTTTATTCTTTGTTTGCTTACGAAGAAAGAATCTACCAGCTCTACCAGCTAATTACACCCTGCAAATTAAGATTCATATGACCCAATCGTGCTGGGTTTGCCATGCTTGAATTTTTAATAAACTGGGATTGGCTGTAACATGAGGATTCTGGGCAGACCTCAAAAATGAGGTTTATTTGCGGAGGAAGTAAAACTAAGATTAGACGAGTCGGACAAACAAGAAAAATATGTAGGGCTTGTCTTTTGGTGATAGAAATGTGTAGGAAACTTCAAGGAAGATGACTTGGCCTCTGTCACAAACAAGAACAAGATGCCAAATAGGTATCAGGGTATGTCTGCTTTGATTGTGTGGTGTGTGCTTTTGCATACTGTAGTCCTCAAATTTGTATATCAAATGACATGTTTATGGAGCTTGCCTAAATATAGCACGTAACTTGTTACACTTGGTGACTAATTTAACGACTCACGTTTTTGTAGCGAAACGCTTATGAAACTAAAATTCTTGCTATATCGGGTATTAACTCGAGAATTCCAACTCTCTTTTCTAACCAGGAGTGCCGATCTCGAAGCTCGATGTCTCCAAGTTCTAAGGATCATATCCTAGCTTTATGGAGAAGTATGGAAACCCATATCCTAGGATAGGTTACAAAACCACCGGCCCAATTTTGTCCTGCATCGACCTATTGTTCATCAACTGGACAACCAAATCCATAAAAAGACGTCACTGATGTGAGGAAACATTTGAAAATGAATTAGGAACTCCATGCTGTTTCGCAACGCTTTTATTTTAAATTCCAAAATGACTCGATACCATACACTTTTGTTGAGGAAAATCACTTCGTTGTGGTGTTAGAGTCACGATGATAAAGACCCTTCAAAAAAAATCTGTGTAATTCTTGTGCTTGAGATTGTTATATGATAGTAGGCCACAAACTGTGTCCTAGATATTGTCATATTAGGCCAAAGCTGAACCTGGCAGACATAAAAACAATGAAGCGTTGATATTAAGCTACCAATTTCATCTTGTTTTGTTTGCAGCCACATATCTGATATTGAATAGTTGTATTACTGAGGCTCTCATTTGATATGTGGATGGCATGAAGGCCTAGACCCGAACGCGTTTAAATCATCAATTCCTTTCGCCTGTAAAGTGTTCTTCATCGATCAAGTTGCTATTTGTAGCCATCCACCTTATATATATCTGATATCTGATGGAGTACAGTACAGTTTTCTTTGGAATATATGTCAGATTTTAAGGGTAGTTTTGTAGGTATGATTTGGTAAGGTTGGTTTAGTATCAAGGTAGCTCTACATTACTCTGATGACTCTTGAGCGGGGTGACGGTTAAGTTTGTATTTGTTAAGATTGTCCTATTGAGATTTAGAATAGGGTTTATGAGTAAAATGAGTAATAAGATTTCGAGATTTATTTTACAACATAGCTGTTTTTAAAAGCCAATTGACAATGATTTTCAAAATCTCGTTATTCATCCAAGGCAAAGTAAATCCAAACCACTTTAGAGTTTAACAATCAAGTTGATGGAAACACTAAAAAGTAAAAACGCAAGGTAGGATCACACAAGCATTTTGCTGCCTACATCAAAAAACAAAAAGACCCAGTTTGGTACTTGATTTGGGTTACCGGCCCAAACAATTAGACGCAGAATTAGAGCCCAACTATATTATCACCAAAGCAGCTGGCACATCAGCCTTTACCATATCCACCGGAAACCGACAATGTCCTACGCAGTAGCTTCCACGGCGAATGAACTCGAAAAAGTATGATATTCCTACTCTTAAGTAGGAATCCCTATTGTTTCTACTTTGGTTTTCTGAAACAAATAAAGATTTTCCTCAATCATGCATTTTTCTATCTCTCTTCTTCAACTTATTCACAAATAGAGAAAGCTACTTCAAGTCTTCAACGTCTAGTTCAAAGTTTTCATTTCATTTGCTTCCTCCTTAGGAACCCTAATCACTGTTAAATAGCGACAAGCGTGACTCGTTGATCATCTTTTTTTTTAATAGGAAAATGGGCAACAGCTCTAAATATTTTATTGATAAACTCATGTTAGAATGACATTAAAGCACCATCACATTAGACAATTAGCTCATTTATTTAAGTGAGCTTAACAGAGGATTAAACTAGATACAAAACAATATACCAAAGAAACATAAAAACTAGAGCCAAGACGCTCAATTGCGGTACTTCAAACCTCATGAATCCATCTAGTTGCAGCTAGTTTGGTCAATCTACCAAGCTATCCAAACATGCGATTTAACAAATGATTAAACTAGATACACAACAAGATACCAAAGAAATATAAAAACAGGAGACAAGACACTCAATTGCGGTACTCCAAACCTCATGAATCCATCTAGTTGCAGCTAGCTTGCTCAATCTACCAAGCTATCCAAACATGCGACTTAAGCCACAATCAGTTTGAAATCAGGCCTAATAACCCAATTCCAAATCTGACTTTTGATGGGCTTGAGGCCAGACCTAGGCCCAAACACCTGAGTCTATTCCCAAACCCTAACAGATTTGCATCGTCGCTTGCCGACAATCTCCGATCACACTAATGACAACCAAGATGACCCGTTGATCATCCTTGTACCGATACAGTCCCAACTTAATCACATTTCAAGTGTTAGGTTTTAATTACAAAATGTCTCGGTACAATTAGGAATAATTTACTCACTTATGAATTATATTTTATTTGTCACTTTTCCAATGTGGGATCTCCTCTCCAATACACCCCCTCACGTGCAACCTAACTTTTAGGTCTGCATGTGAACCTGATTAACAAACTGAACCCGAGTCCCATGACAACTGAAAAAACCAAACCAGGGCCATGACCCCCGAAAGAACCAAACCGGGGCCATGACCCCCGAAAGAACCAACCGGGCTCATGGAGACGCAACTGGAGAGGGACCCGCTCTGATACCATGTCAAACAGCGACAAGCATGGCCCGTGGATCATCCTTGTACCAATATTGTCTCAACTTAACCACCTTTAAGGTGTTGGGTTTTAATCACAAAATGTCTCGATACAATTAAAAATGATCCACTCACTTATGAATTTTTTTTTGTCACTTTTCTCCTATCCAACAATCACTCCCCCCACAGGGCCGGCCTTGGTCCAATGCCAGTTGTGCAACGACACTAGGCCCACAATCATAAGGGGCCCAACTTGTTCAAGTCCTTTTAATGTTTTTGGGAAAAAATTAGAAAAAAACGTCCGCCTTTGTGATTCAAACTCAGGTGGATTAAATGGAACACAAACAACACAACCATCCCTACAGCACATCAATTCATTTGCTAACTTCATATGCTAATATCTATCACTTAAATATCATGTTTTATTATTTATTTTTCAATGGCTTGTTTCATTAATTTTTTTCCAACATTGTTTCAGAAATTTTATCATATTTATTTTCTTAAATACTTTGTATCTGCGTAAATTACTAATGTTCTATTAAAAAAAACTACAAATGTTATTTATGAGTAGTAAAGTATTAAAAATAATAAAATTCAACTTGTTCAAGAAAAAGATTAGAAATATTCATCGAATTAAATTTTAAGAAGTGTCATCAAATCTATACTAATACACAAAAAATTCATATTTCTTTTTCTCATAACACACAGTGTAGGTTATGAGATAGTCTCTAGGCCTCAAGTTAATGTTTAGGTCTTTGGTTGTGTTCATATAGGTTCATTGCTTTCTAGTTGTATTCGTCTACCTTTTTAGACGGTTTTTTATGGGTTTCCCTTTCAGTTTTAGTGTGGGAGAATAAAGAGTTTACTCTTGATCTTATATTAGAGTTCACTCTTACTTAACCTAGCAATGGTTGGTCGTATGACTTAATGCCAATAAAGTTATTTATTTACCTAAAAGAAAACTATAGTAATACACTTTATACAATACTAATTAACCTATCGTGTAGCAATATTTTTCTTACGTTGTTGGAAGGAGTGAAAAATCGATAATTTCGCGAAATTTTAGTTTTTCTCATGTGACAATATATCTTTCACCTTCCAATGGTTTTTCGTCCGATATTTTCGATATTTCACCGAAATACTCGAAATCTCACGATAATAACGCCACGTCAACAAGGTGATCGATTTTTGGTGCCACCAAAAATCAACTCAAAAACCCCAGAAATTGTGTCCAGCGAGTTTCGAACCTCGCTTGGCTGATTTCATCCTCAACGACTTAGCCAACAATGCTAAGCGTGCATATCATCTTTATGTGCTTCTTTATAATATATATTGCCTTCGAATTTGAAAACTTTGGTGAAAATTATTAACTGACTTGCTATTTTCTATTTTTTCCTACACTTTCCATATGCAATGCATATATCATATACATATATAAGGTATAATAGTCTAGCCTTCTTTTTGGTTTCAAGTCATAAAATAAATCAGATTTTAAAATTGAAGTAAATTTTTAAGATTTATCAACGATTCAACATTTACTTATTCACCTTAAATTATTAGAACTCATTATAGATCAAGGTTTAGGTAAAGTTTTTTTTTTCAAATATAGTAGATAATTGACAAAACAAACATCTTGATGAAGTATAAACATTAGAGATAAAGAGATCTAGTAAGAGAATAAAGAATCATCATCTTATGCATTGATATGAGCCTTTTATATAGGGAATTACAAAGTAACAATATGGTAATGATAAAAAATATATAGTCATATTCTAACTATATATCATGATGGCATAAGGCCAAGACACACATATGGAATATCCTATAACACTCTCATTTGTGCCTCGTGCTGGTATGCTGGTGGTGCTGATATGTCGCCTCGTTAAAAACCTCTTCAAGGAACAAAAACTATAGTCGGTTGTGCATAAAACAACCTCCCAAGTCTGTAAACCAGCAGACATTCCATCATAAGTTGGATGGGCCGGGCTAGTCACGGTCGTAATATTGGGCTTAGAACAACTGTAGAAGGATAAGAGAAGTCCACCTTGAAATTGAACATGGATGAGTATCCCACATCGGTTTCCTGACAGAAAGAACACACGATTGGGCCATAAATACAGCCCAGCCAGCAACTTGTCAGGTATCGGTCACTACCCTATTAATTACACTTGAACCAGCAGATACTGACTTAATCATCGGAGGAGGAAAAATCGGAAGCACCCGGTCATCCTTTTACTTGCAGGGCAGCAGGAAGAGAGGTCATTTGACCTATCAGATCCGCCTAAGGCTTCTAAGGCCCCGTCCGGGATTGTGCAGAAACAAAAACTATGTAGGAGAAAACCTAAACCTTGATCGTAGGAGAAAAAGAATACAACGCACCCTTCACATTTGATAGTGACATGTATATATGTATGTGCTAGACTCCTCCTGAAGTTCGTACCTCCCCCTGATCTTTATATCAATCATAGGGATCTTCCCGATTTTTACTAATCATGAAAATGTCAACAACTTAGCATGTTCATGCTTTTTAACTTGTCTTTATATGTGACATTGAGAAATGATTGACTAAATCATGTCGTCTTGTCCTTAAACATGATCTTTTATACTTAGATCTTGAGGAGAATGTCGTTTGTGAACTCAAAACATAAGTTCGTGTAGGAAATCAGATTTCCGCGCAGTATGACCTTTAGTTACTAGAACAGCTGTAACTTCCTCTAGGAAATACATATGAACAAACCGTAAACGGTTTTGGAAACTAGACTCATTTAGATTTCCATCCGTATATTATACATATTCTAGTTCATCAGGAACTGTTCATAAAGTCCCGTCAAAGTTGACTGTTTTGCCAAAATCATATTCTCGGACATATTCGTCATACTTTACGAAAACGGCCATAACTCACTAAATATGATAGGTATGATCAAATGGTTGATGTTCTTGGAAAGAAGACACATAGACATTTCCAATGGTACCGATTTCATACCATTAAATGTTGAAAAATAAGTTATTGTCATTATATTGGCGTTGCGTGGGACCATAGTTACACTTAGTTTTACAACTTTTCATAGTGAATGAGATGTCAAGTCTTTCACATTGTGTTGAGTACATTGATGCGTTTTGTTGTACTTAGATGAGAACTCCATCTCTTAACACATATTTGTCATATGGCTTTAGACAAAACAACAGGTCTCTCTTTAGAGCAAAGACTTTGACTAATCATGGGAGTATATTTAGGCCTCACTTTCGTTAGAGCGCCTAACCCAATTGATGAAAATTATCATCAATACAGTCATCAAGTGCCTTATCAAGACCGTGTCTTCCCAAGATCTTTTTCATTCTAACATCGGATGTTGATACATATTGGCATCTATTGATCCATCAAGAGTCCATGTAAATTTGGAATAAACACGCAAAGACATAATTCACCATATCTCTTCCCAATCAAGTATTTGATTAATGTGAATTTCAACCTCTCTTGCGAACGCACGCTCCTGTGGTCTGGAGCAACTTGATTTTGGTGAATAAAGTCTATTCAAGATGTTCATGCTTATCTCTGATCCCGTAAAGATGTTATTATGACCACATTCATAGGCTGCATGTTCAGTTATTCGGAAACTACCAAACTAACAAAGTAGTGGAGTGCAATGACATCTATTACGAGAGAATATCTCATCATAGTCGATCTCAGTGCATGTTAGTGAGAGACCTTACACCATAAGGTGAGTCTAAGCTCTTGTTCTCACTACGCTATCTAACAAAGACATAATTGATAGGGTTTAACTTGCGGTGTCGGCATCACCTACCCAAAGACATATCTCTTTGTTAATGTTGGATCACATCTTTCCATTAGGCCAATCAACGAAGGGCGATTCGATAGAAGACTCATTATCCCACGTCCTCATGTACACTAGTGTTGTAGAGATCTCTATATGGATTGTATTTAACATTGAGGCGTCCCCTAATGATAATCACAATCCAGACTTCATGAGACGGATTTGAGTATCACTGATTTATGGATCAGGTTGTGCCAAACTCGCTTTCTTCCTAATGCGAGAAAGTATCGAACCTCAGTGCCTCCCTCCTTTTGAGGAGCCACACGACCTTGTGACACTAATTTTGCCACTATATGGCATCACCATATCACCATCCATGGTGATGGTGTCACAATATCACCTCATTTTGGCCACGCCATGTCCTCTTGATAGGACATCAATCCTTGCAGATATATTTGCAGCATGTGATCTCGTCACTTTAACACTTTAAGCATTTGAGATCAAGATGAGACTTAGTGGGGACAAACCACGAAAATTGACGTCGTTCCACTTGAACACTTGTGTTCTTATCTCCCCATAACAGCAGAAATATTGTCTCATCAAAGTGACAATTTGTAATTTAGCGGTAAATGAAATCGCCTGACAAGGTTTCTATATAAACGGATTATAGATGACGATTCATATCCAATCTAAATACTTATTCATCTCAAATGACCTATCATTGTACACAGTGACAATGCGATTTGGCACTTAGAAATAACATCTAGCCGAGCTTAAGGATTAGAGATCCGTTTCAATCCTACTGAGCTCAAGGATTGCATTTTCGTGTCAATCCCCATATACAGTCATGAGTTGTGGTACAAAAATATTCAATGATGGTGGGTCGTAGATAAATAGTAAAACTGTATTCATATATTGCATAACCCCAAGACGCAATAGAAAGATTGATGCACATCAATAATGTTCGAGTGACAAGCTAAAGTTGCTTAGTCGTAGCCTCGGTGAGACTGTATTACGTGTGAACATGGGGTACATGACACTTCAACTTATATCCAGATAAATTTCTTTAAAGAATGAGTCGTGAACCTGTAGAAGTATAAGCAACATAAACAGTAGATAATAGTGTAACACGTGACCAGTGTGTTAACACTTCAACCAAGACCATAAAACATAAAAATGTGTCCGCAAGTTGGTTGTATCTATCTACATAGTTTGATGTAAGAATAGAATATTCTCTTTTGTGTCATTTAGCGTAGAAGGGTCTCACTCCTAATTTAGCTAAAAAAATAGGCTTTCAAAACGAGCAATGAGCATTGCAGGGGGCCAATGAGACATCGAGGGAAGGCTGGTGCACCTCAATTGTTTGAGGAATTGATCGGACAGGCTCCGAAAAGTTAGAACCGTGTTTGGGTGACGTCAATGTCCCCAGGGTGCAGTCATTTACAACCATGGTGTCACAATCATGCTTCATGGAGAAGCTAGATCCCAAATATATTCGTTTTGAGCAGAAGAATGGATGTCCATGTGAATTTCTCAAAATATAGACCATTATATCTCTTCTAGGATGACCGATTTGGTCAAACCAAAGCCTATATGAGTCGATGTCCCAAATATCTTGTTTGGCAACAACATGTGATTCGATATTCGAATCATAGTGATTTACAATCCACTAGATTGACTCATAAACTTCTCTAAGATGCATTTTAGTCCGCATTCATGAGAAGGTATACACAAAAGAACTCTTGTTCATTCTCACAATGTGTTTTCAAATGAAAACAATTAGCAGAAATGTTTTTAAAGCTCAACATGGTTCGGTTGCCTCTCAATGCATAGAGGGCATATGTGACGTTGATCATGGTGCCATGAGGGATCAAGGTTCAAACTGAACCGCATTCCTGAATGACTAGTATGATTCAATCATTGTAGTCATAGAAGGTTTACAAGGCACCTAGAGATAGTTGCCGGTTCCTTAGAATGGTGTGGATAGTTCCACTATCTGCAATGTATTCAATATCTCTATGAGACATATCTACAAAAAGGAGTAGATAGACGAGTAAATAGTTCCACTCGAACCATTTAGAAGGATTGAAAGAAACGACAAAAAACTGTAATCCCAAGAGTGCATAAAAATTTCCATGCAGAATGACTTTTGCTTACTAAAACAGCCATAACTTATTTGTTAAGATAGATATGGATGAACCACGAAAAGTTCTGAAAACTAGACTTGTATAGCTTTTCAATGATATAAATCTCACTGTATAGTTCATCCAGAGCTTTTTATAAAGCTCAAACGAAGTTGACTGTCCAGAAGGGACAGATTGCTATTTTTCTTAAAATTGACATGTGAGAAGTTGTGAAGCTTGCAGGTGGCATGTCAGTTTTTGGCTTAGCCAAAAGTGACGTGTGTATGATCAAAACCATGTCCTTTAGGTCGTTCCAAGGTCGTAAACTCCATAACTAGTTAGCAAAAGCTCCCTGACATGAACATAAACTAACTTAGAGAACCTAAAAGATTCGATCATGATAATGATTGTCCAGTTTTGATAAGTCTTCAACGTCTTTTGCAAGACAAAAATTTGTTTAATAGCGTAGGGGGATACAAAATCAAAAGCTTTCGGTAACTCCAAGTCAGTATGACCAGGCATGTCCGTGGAGGGTCAGTAGTGCGAGACACACTTGAAACCACTATCTCTTTAATTTCGGACACTTTTAAGACATCACACTAAGCTTGGATGAGCCTAGTTGAACAATTGATGATGGAAAATCCGCTATTGGGTAAAAGACTTAACCGGAAAACACATGGGCGATATTCCTTGAGGATGCGGTGCCGTGAGTCACCTTTAAAGGAAGGGACCAAAATCGGCACAATATGCCATGCTTCTAAGGACGATATAAGAATGTACATCTTTTTTGTAAATCAATATGAACCAAAAAGGAGAATAGTTTAATAACTTCGAAAAATTCTCAAGTCATTCATTATTACTAATGTGAGTAATACTGAGTATATATCGAGGTCTCGAATAAACAAAGGACATCGATACGACGTTTTATTACATATAGCTTGGAAAAAAAAATCAATATCTAGCCAATGACGTCAAAGTCATGGGTAGCTAGAGCAGGATCCAAATCTTTGAAATCCGCTATTATGAGCATGACGTTTTTGTCCTCGTATTTATTTTCCATACCTTTTTGTATGCATTCACAATTTGAGGATGAACTTGACAATCTTAAACCAGTGACCCGGAGATCCACAACGGTTGCATTGTCATGAGCTGACATGAGTAGTTTTGACAGATTTGTGTCTAGACCGGGAGTGTCACCATTACGGCCGGTGACACCTCCCTCTCTTTTCTAGACATCGACACTGCGTATTCTGGCGTTGCTGTGACCCATATTGTTGTCTCCACATTAAGGGACAATCCCAAATACATTTATCGCATTAGCGTATATACAATTCTCGTTTGTAATTTTATGATCAAAATCAAATCTCGTTGGTAATTCCAAACCAACTTGGAGGACCTAGAGAACTTGATGATAATCGAATCCGCTAAAGATTATGGATCATGATGCCACAAAAGATCATCGACAATATGTAGTCAATTAAAGTGGTAAACAATCCACTTGACTAATAACTCAACAAGTAAACTTATATGAACGTTTCAAGAAATGCTCTATTAGTGCATTCCACAGTACTTTGTGGTCATTACTTTTTGCATAGATTGTTATTGAAGGCTTTTATCAATGTGGCGCTTCAAAACTTTGAGCGCGTGAGATGTGAAATCTCGACATCTAGGCTTGTCTAGGGGTCAAAACCTGTGGTTTAATATTTTCCAATGAAAGGTTCCACAGATACCAAGCGAAGATTCACCTTAGGTATCAAGTACGTCAAAACTCAAATGAGCAGAACATTACATTGCTCTTGCATACAAAACCAATCTATTATGAGACTCGATAAAAGTCACAAATGATGTTTTTAATGGTTTGTCCTTCAGATTGATCACACACAATCTAGAAAAACCGCGAATTGATCAAACACAATTCGGAAAAAGGCCTCGGATTGATCAAACACAATCTAGAGAAAGGTTAGGGTTGATCACACACAACCCGGATAAGGAAACAAAAGTGATAAAACACACTCTTGACATGCGAATAAAATTCCGGGATTTTGGTACCTGTACGCACAAAATCCCAAGCATATAATGAAGATGGAGAATGAAGGAAAATATTTTATCCTCCCCGAGTTATTGAACTTGAAAAAGTTTAAGGTTTCAAAACATACCTTTCGAAACTTCAAACATTTAAAAATGTCGAAAATTGTAGTTGGAGGAAACCAAGAATCTTCGGAAGGCGGCGGCTAGGATAACAGGCGGCGGCGGTGGTCGGACATAGGAGCCGAAAAACGCTTTTTTGTTTTAGGGTTTCGAAAAACAATTGGTGAGTTATTGGCTCTAGGGTTAGAACAAAGTTCATGATAACGTGATGAAGTGTAAACAGTAGAAATAAAAAAGATCTAGTAAAAGAATAGAAAATCATCATCTTATTCATTCATAGGAGCCTTTTATATAGGGAATTACAAAGTACCAATATGATAATGATAAAGAATGCATAGTCTTATTCTAACTATATATCATGATGGCATAAGACCAAGACACACATATAAAATATCATATAACACATCTCTCAAAGTTTCCATTGAAAATTTCCTTGTTTTTCTTTAAATTTCCATCAATTTTTTACTCCTATCGATATTTCTCTAAAATTTCCGACGAAAATTTTATTTTATACAGTCGATATTTCGCAATCACCGATATTTTACTGTTTGCGTTGTTGTTTAAAATTTCATATACTGATATAAAAAATTGATATAATAGGCCCACAGCTTTTCTTCTCAACGGCCTTCGATCATTTAGGGCCGGCCCTGTCCCCTCACGGCCCCACCAGGCACCAGCCATGAACTCCGCCCAAGAAAACTACAATCATTCCGGTGTCGTTTTTGCCTCTACGGCGTCTCACGGGCGAAAATCAATGCAACCTGGGACCCGACCCACCACGTGCGCCTTCTACGACCGTTGGTTCCCACCACGTGGTTCTGGGCAGCAAGTACAAATCTCCCACCAAATCCTTAAAAAGCGAAACAAACTCGGAGACTTGAGACTGACAAGGTTCGTCAGTGAACTAGTAATAATAGTAAGTGAATTTCTTCAATTTAAATTTAATTTCTTGGCTCAATATTTTGTGGTGGCATCACTTCCGATCTTTGCTCTCTTCTTGTTAACTAAGTTCAATGATTTTCTCGATCGGTTGTGGTTTCTTTCTTGGTATAAAAGAAATAGCTGTAGTTCATAGTTCACTTGATGATCGTTTCTCCAATTATATGTTCCTTCAATGATCTCCGACACTTATGAGCTGCTGAGTCTTTGATTTCGCTTGATAATCTTTTCTGAGTCTTTGTTCTTCGAGTAATCCCTCACTCCTATGGGCTTTCCAGTCTTTAATTTTGCTTGATCTTCTTGTTATTAGATTCATTTCACTATTTCTGGTTCATGATTTTTTATTTTTTTTCAGATTAGTCCCTAAGATGTAATCTTTCTTCAATATAATCATGTTGTATACTCATTTTGGCTATGTGTTTCAGAGCAAGGATATCAGAGATGGCAACTGTGACAACCTCAAACTTTGTACCAAGCACTTCACATGTGAATGGAGCTTCAGGATCAGAAGCCAGAACAAAATTGGGACAGATGGGTCTGTGGAACCAATCAATGACTCACAATGGGTTAAAATCTTTGAGCAACTTGGATATGCTTCGAATCCGAACCCGTCCCAATGCATTTTCTATGCAAGTCATGAGAAAAGCTGCCAGTGATACTGGATCTGAGGGGAGGATTGTCTGTGGTCATGGAATGAACTTGGTATATGTTGGAGCTGAAGTCGGTCCATGGAGCAAAACCGGTGGTCTTGGTGATGTTCTTGGAGGTCTTCCACCAGCTATGGCGGTTAGTTAGTTTCTTGACTTTACTATGTAATTTTAGTCGTCCTGTATTTAAATTGGCTGATTTCACTGCCTGATTCATTGATGCGTAGGCTAATGGCCACCGTGTTATGACGGTGTCTCCTCGCTATGATCAATACAAAGATGCATGGGACACCAGTGTACTAGTTGAGGTCAGCTTTGCAAATATAGTTAGATGCTTTTATGTTTTAGACTGTAATATACTAATGTGATGCTTTGGAAATTTTCCTCAAACTGATCAGCAGCTTTATGTTTGCAGATAGAAATTGGAGGCAGAGTTGAACCTGTCCGATTCTTCCACTGCTACAAACGCGGGGTTGATCGTGTATTTGTCGATCATCCATGGTTCCTTGAGAAGGTAGGAATCCTTTTTGTTGTTTTCAGATCATATATATATAGAAAATTTTGGGAGTACGGTGATCTATGACTAATGCAATTGTCTTTCTCACTATGAAGGTATGGGGTAAAACAGGATCCAAGATCTATGGTCCTAAGGCAGGAGTGGATTACAAGGACAACCAACTACGCTTCAGCTTGTTGTGCCAGGCATGTCATGCATTTTGGCTTAATTTTCGTTTTCATAACTTCAATATGTATTCCGGATGATTAATAAGAAATGAGAGCACTGCATTTGCAATGGTGTTTAGGCAATAGACTGGCTCTCTCATAACTATGAGTAAATTTCAAGGTGAATTTTTTGAGCTTCAGGCTGCGCTGGAGGCACCGAGGGTTCTCAATTTGAACAGCAATGAATACTTCTCTGGACCTTATGGTGTGCATCTGTCTCTTTTTTTCTGTAAGTATACCTTCTTCAAAAATAGATATACTAAGGATATGTGCTTGATCATTGCAGGAGAAGATGTTGTATTCATTTGCAATGATTGGCACACTGCTCTTCTTCCTTGCTTCTTAAAAACCATCTACAAACCAATGGGGATTTACACAAGTGCCAAGGTAATGAGTCCTGGCTGAACAGAATTATTTATACTCCGGCCAACTCGATAGTGTTTGATAAATGTTGGCAGGTTGCATTTTGCATCCACAATATAGCTTACCAGGGGAGATTTGGTATGGAGGACTTTGAACTCCTTGATTTACCTGACCAACTTAAGGGTTCTTTCGACTTCATTGACGGGTATACTTTAAAGATTGTGATGTGGCAACTGAGATTAGGACTTTGAAATGTACTTGTAAGTTTGAAAAGCTAATCATCAATTTGAATGTCTGATTGCAGGTATAACAAGCCTGTTAAGGGAAGAAAAATCAACTGGATGAAAGCTGGAATATTGGAATCGGACAGGGTAGTTACTGTAAGCCCTTACTATGCCCAGGAACTTATTTCTGGAGAAGACAAAGGTGTGGAATTAGATAACATTATTCGTAAGACTGGAATCACTGGAATTGTGAATGGCATGGATGTTCAAGAGTGGAATCCAGCCACAGACAAACACTTACATGTCAACTATGATGAAACAACTGTAAGTAACTTGTAAGAATTTTAAATTCCATAACATAACTAGTAGGAAAACTTTTTACTAATTGGCAATGTATGTCCAGGTACTGGATGCAAAGCCACTTTTGAAGGAGGCCCTTCAAGCCGAAGTTGGGCTTCCAGTTGACAAGGACATCCCATTGATAGGATTCATCGGTAGGCTAGAGGAGCAGAAAGGTTCGGATATTCTAGTGGAAGCTATTCCAGAACTAGCTGGAGAGAATTTGCAAATAATAGTCCTTGTAAGTAAGCCCTGGCTTTACTTTCTTCAGTGCATACATACTGCTGGTTGATTTTATTGTTTTGGTATGTTCTTTGTGTCAGGGAACTGGCAAAAAGGACCTGGAGAAGCAGATCGAACAGCTAGAGACAAAATATCCGGGAACCGCTGTAGGTGTGCTGAAATTCAATGTTCCATTAGCCCACATGATCATTGGTGGTGCTGATTTCATGTTGATCCCAAGTAGATTTGAACCATGTGGACTCATTCAGTTGCATGCTATGAGATATGGAACAGTAAGGAGCTATATCATTATTCTTGCATTACCTTAGCCTTATACTGATAGTTTCCTCCACTGATAGCTCCCAATGCAATGACTGCAGGTTCCCATTGTCGCTTCAACTGGTGGACTTGTTGACACTGTCAAGGAAGGTTTTACAGGATTTCAAATGGGAGGTTTCAATGTTGATGTAAGTCTATGACTTGGCTCTGCATCCCTGACAATGCTGCATTCATATTCCCTTTTTCTGCTCATCTTCAAATATAATGAATCATATGTGGTGGATTCTTCTTAGTGCGACGAAGTTGATCCAGCAGATGTACTTGCAATATCTACTACAGTTAGGAGAGCTGTTACAAGCTATGGTACCTCTGCCATGAAAGAAATGATCCAGAATTGCATGGCACAAGATCTTTCCTGGAAGGTTAATATGATACTGAGATGATCCCGAAATCAATAATCTGGCTTGTGAACTGCTCCTTTCAGTTTGTAATATTACCGACGTCTTTTAAAGCATAATGTAATTGTCTATTTGATACAGGAACCTTCAAAACAATGGGAAAAGATGCTGTTGAGCCTGGAAGTTGCTGGCGGGGAACCTGGCTTCGAAGGGGAAGAGATTGCTCCTCTTGCAAGGGAAAATGTGGCCGCTCCCTGAGCATTAGGTTCTATCAGCTTATAAGTATATTCCTAAATCCTAATTGCTGGTTCCACTGGTGGTAATTAAGTTATTATCTTAAGCTTTGAGCTCTGAGTGAGCGAGTGATGTGTACTTGGTGGTCAGCTTTTCTACAATCAGTTATGATTGTGAGGGGGAATGATGTTTGAGGAAGTGTATAAAGTAATGAATCAGTTCCTGCGTGTCTTAACGTAGGTATTGCTAATAAATAAATTATGTGTGGCTTCTTGCATAATATTTGGAGCTGTTAAACATTGAAACATTCTACAGTGCACGACTTGATATATTGATGTTTCATATATGTTACAGACTTACAGAACATCATCTTAATTATTTTTGGTGTTGTCCTAATCTATTAAAAAAGAAAAAGAAAGAAAGCACTCCAAATAAACATTATTTTTTGGCAAAACTAGCTATGAACTATAGCATACAACTCTCGGCAGAAATTGTATGTTCTAATTTTTGCACCAAGGTTATATCCACTCTCAACTAATTTTTTTTATACAATTTTCAGACCGGCAATACACAATAATCATGATGAAATTTCGTTTTACCATTACCGAAAGTCGAAAACAATAAAGTTCGTAAAAGAATTATTTGCGATTTCGGTGTTCCATCCGTTGGAAACTTGGAATACACTGGATATTAGCTCGGCATTCGTAGAGGCAGAGCTAATGATACAGAAGTTCCCCTGAGTTTGACAAAGAGAAATCCGTGTGCCTAAAGGTTATTGGCAGAAGTAGGGTTTCTTTGCTTCGGCTGCCATTGATCGAGAGAATTAGACTTGTCATGTTTGAACATAAGGGTTTCAACGAAGTTCGTTTGCAATGAGTTCTCAAAGCAGAAAAACTTTCGGTGATTCGGTTCTCAGAAACAAAAACAAAAATAAAAATTAAGAAGCTCAATAAGTCGCTAGTTCAAATGCATGTTATTACACAGTTGAAAAAATAATCTTTATTTTTATTTTAATTAAGTGGATTCTGGAAGTAGAGTTCAACATGGTAAAATAAAGCTTATTTGAAAACAAATGGATTTACCAAGATTTGTAACAGAATTCAAAGCATGCATCAAAACCTTCCTCCCTTCATAAGCTGTGTGACAACAACTGATACGCACCGTTCAGAAGAGGAGCTCGTCCCAATTTTTGGGATCCCGCAAGTACCTCTCCATCTGGCGTGCCCTAGTCTTGATGGACATGTCCACCATCTTCTGCTGATACTCTACCACAATACCTCCTAGAATCCCCGGATCGATCTTCTGTTCAAGCTTCACTGTCTTCCCCTGTCCAAGTATCTCCTGCATTGTCTCCTTCAATTCTTTCTCCTCTTCAGCAGGTAGGGGCTGGTAATCACAGACGAAACAGTTAGACACAGGTCTTGTGATATATACATGCATCATGTATGGTCACAAATTTCTTTCAGAAATGTACTATAACAACCTCTATTAAGTCCCAGAAGTTTAAGAATTAAATCGCATAGAAGGCCATCCAAGGTAGTGTCAGTAATCTCTTGTAAACGAACCAAAACTCGAAAGGGAATTAAATCATAACATAACAAACTGCAAACTCAAAATGCCAGCACCAATGTTATGTAAGCATATACAATTCTATTCTCTGCCCTTGTCAATCCCCTCGTTATTGAAAAAGTTTGAGTAAAACCCTAACTTGCCTATTTCTCTAAATTTTAACATTTAACTAATATCAAGGACCAGCCAGCAGTAAGTCCCGAGCATTAGCAATATACAGACCACCGATTCTATACCTCAAATAAATTGACATGTTTACTCGTCTAAGCAATTGTTTAGCTAGCTAGGTAAGTAGTACCGTGATATTCATAAGATATGAAATTTACTATCACGTTTAGGTATTTCAACTTACAATCACAGAAGTCACATTAACTTCCACTATTCCCTTATGTGCCATAGTCAACTCTACAAATTTTTTTGCAATGGCTTCAACGTGGTTCAGACCTCCATGTTCAGCCAACACAGCTACAGAAGAAAAGCAACGAATTAGATAAACTTAGACATTGATCATAGACATTGTTTAAACTACAACAAAAGAGAGCAATATTAAGATCCAATTATTTCATACCCAGGAAGTTCTTTGTAGTCTCTGAATGTTCAAACTGAGACGAAATCTCCGCCATTGCCTTCACTCTAGAACGAGCAGGCACCGTCGGATTCTTGGTGAACTGAGAAAGCTCAGGAGTGTTCTTGATATACTGTATAAAGTCGAGAATCTCAGACTCGACTTTGTCCAAGGAATCAGTTTTCACTGCAGAAATGTACAAAGCATACGCATATTTCCCATTCCCCCCAAATAAAACCAGAGGCAACTTCACCTTCTCTTCCTTGTTATTCTTAGAGGAAATAGAATCGAAGTTCCTTGACGATTCATCGGGTTTGTTATTGGTTTTGGACAAAGTAGGGCAAACTACTGCCCGCTGGGCGGCGGCGAAGACTGGTTCCGATCTGAGAACCTTGCTAACGAGGACTTGGAGAGGGAGGCTGGATCGGAGTCGATTAGCAAAGGCCATTTGGTAGATCTACCAACAAAACCCTAATTTTTCCTTTCTCTACGTTTTCTCGCTATCGTGCAATACAATATTTTCTTCTTATTTTTCAGGAATATTTTCTAATTAACAATTTTTTTCTTGGGCTAAAGGCATTCTTGGCCCAATAACTAATCTTTGGAGAGTTCCGGCAATCTGGCGCATGTGAATTCCGCTAGCTAACTGTGCATTGCAGCACATTGCCTGATCACTTTGACAGCTTAGTGATTCTTACGTAGGTTTGGAGATTCCCGACCAACACGTTTTATAGCCTTTGTCGATCACTAGGTCACTTACGATGGTTACGGGTAAGATGGTATAGTCTTTGCTCATTAGTTTTTGTAGGGCTAACTAGAAATGAGTGTCATTAGACATTTTAAGGTTATGTTGGTGAGTCATGACCTGGTTGGTCAAGTAGCCTAACTGACAACGTTGAAGTTATGAGTTTAAAACATCACTGACATATGTAAAGGTGCATGAGTTATTTAATAAAATATTTTTGAAAAAAAAAGAAGAAGACATTTTATGGTTAATACTCTTTCAATCAATGGTTACCGTACCCTTCTCAATTTTTGGAAAAATAGAAAAGAAAAGAAAAATAATAATAATTAGCCTTATAGTTATCAACATGCATGTCTACTTGAAGGCATACTCGAACTGATGCTATTATTGAGCCTTTGAGCCATTGTGTATAGTGTTAGCCAGATTTTTACTTTTTTTTTTGTTGTTAAAAAAATATCATAGAAGCCAAAAGGCATCCCAAACAAAGCCAAGGACAAGCAAACAAGCCCCTCAAAGTCATCTCTAAGAAGATTAAGACATGAGAAGAACATTACAAAAACAAAGCAAACTAAGGGCCCAAAAACCCAAAACATTCAAACCCTAAACAAAAATTTCTTCTTTATCTCTAACTTGCAGCCGCCCTAGAATGTCGTCACCAGAGCTCAAATGAAAATCACGAGCAAAGATTGGTACCCAGATGTGGTATGCAGAGGTAAGGAGGACAGAGCCTCCGTACATTCACTACCAGGACAAGCACTTTAGCCGACGAAAAATTTTCGTCGGCTTGTTAGCTTAATTCGTCGGCTAAGATCTTAGCCGACGAAGGCTCGTCGGCTATAGTGTCGTCGGGAAAAGGTCCTCGGTGATGACTTTAGCTGACGAAATTTTTTTTTAAAACATGTCGTCGGTTTTTTTCTCAGACTTTAGCCGACGAAACAATTAAGATATTCGTCGGCTAAAGTCTGTAATAAAAAAGTTTTTCCTAGACTATAGCCGACGAAATATAGTATGTTTCGTCGGTTAAACCTTATAAAAAAATTTTAAAAATAACTATAGCCGACGAAATATAGTCTGTTTCGTCGGCTAAACGTTATAAAAAAATTTAAAAATAACTATAGCTGACGAAATATGCCATAATTCGTCGGTTAAACCTTATAAAAAATATAAAAATATTATAGCCGACGAATAAACCTTTAAATATCGTCGGCTAAACCTTTAAATATCGTCGGCTAAAGTTGCTGGTTTTTGAAAAAAAAAACTGCAGAAACTTTCGGCCACCTCCAATCACCACCAAAATTTGACAGAATCTTCCTCTCAACATTTCAAACAACTTTCTAGAAGAAGTCGAAGCCCAATTCTAAGCCTAAATAGGTCAATTGAATCAAAACATAAAAATCCCCAATTTTAAACCCTAAAAACTTCAAATCTGCGATTCTCCTCACACACACCGAATCGAGCTACCAAATTCTAGGGGAATGTAGTACTAATCAAACTTAACTTATCCATATATAGAACTCACCAAATGGTGACCTGAGGAAGGAGAAATTCGATCGACACCGAATCCGAACCGGCGGAGTTTTGGAGCTCGATTTATCCCTCACGGCGGCGCCACTCGATGCACCACCTGTCCAGCAATGAAGTAGAGACGACGGCGAAGCTTTTGGGATAAGTGTGGCGGTCTCCAGTGGCTTGACGGCGGAGCTAGGCGGAGAAGAAAATTTGGCAGACGAAACAGACTTCTTACCATCCACCTCCGGTAAAACTCCTATATAAAGAACTTTAGCCGACGAAATTCTTTATTTTCGTCGGCTAAACTCTTTTGAAAATTTTGAAAATTTTGGTTGACTGCCAAAAAATTTTGGTTGAAAATTTTGAAAATTGTTCGACTTTAGCCGACGACTCTTTATATATTTTCGTCGGCTAAAGTCCTTTGTAAATTTTTACCGCCCAAAAATTTTTGACCTTAGCCGACGACTTTTGAAATATTTTTGTCGGCTAAAGTCCTTTGAAAATTTTTGGGCGGCTAAAAGTATTTTTATACATTTGGCATGTTGTGATTGTGATGATCAAACTTGAGAAACAGAAATCCAACCGTCAGATCTGACCATCATGATAAAATACATGTATGGGAAAAAATTCAACTTGATCCGAAAAGAATAAGGGCTCGATCCGGACGGTCAATCTCGTAAGTCAAACCCCTAAACGCATGGAAAAGGTCGTTCGACCGTCTAAATTACGTATTTTGGCCGGACCTCCAATTGAAAATAGTTTTAAACCGATGACACGCAACAAGTCGTATAAAAATTTTACGCAAAATAACCACCGAATATAGGGCTACTCATAGGGGGAAAAAATGAAAAATTGCATTGACCGCAACTATCGGCACCGAATATTTACCGGAATAGTGTGATTTTTCAACCGTGGATGTATTTCAACATTCTCGTCATATCTTATTTCATGACTTTTTGGCGTTTGAAGGTTTTACATATAGTTTGTTTTTGAAACGGAACATTTACATAACACTTGGTAAACAAGTTATACAACATTAGTATGCATGTTGTGATTGTGATGATCAAACTTGAGAAACAGAAATCCGACCGTCAGATCTGACCATCATGATAAAATACATGTATGGGAAAAAATTCAACTTGATCCGAAAAGAATAAGAGCTCGATCCGGACGGTAAATCTCGTAAGTCAAACCCCTAAACGCACGGAAAAGGTCGTTCGACCGTCTAAATTATGTATTTTGGCCGGACCTCCAACTGAAAATAATTTTAAACCGATGACACGCAACAAGTCGTATAAAAATTTTACGCAAAATAACCACCGAATATAGGGCTATAGTAGGTAATAAAAAAATTTTAGGGTTTAGCCGACGAATACCCTAACGTATTCGTCGGCTATAGTATGTAATTAAAAAATTAAAAAATAACTATAGCCGACGAAATATTAGGTTATTCGTCGGCAAAAACCATCTTAGCCGACGAATTATAGTGTATTTCGTCGGCTAAAGGAAAAAAATACATTAAAAAAAACAAACGATATTCGCTGTCCAGATCTGCAAATATAAAGAACTTTAGCCGACGAAATTATATTTTCGTCGGCTATAGTCATCTTTAGCTGACGAAATTTTAATTTCGTCAGTTAAAGAAAGTTTAAAGTCGTCGGCTAAAGTCACAGGCTTTAGCCGACGAAAATAAATTCTTTAGCCGACGAAATTTTTAAAATTTCGTTGGCTAAAGATGACTATAGCCGACGAAAATATAATTTAGCCGACGAAAAATTGATTCGTCGGCCTGATTTTTTTTTACGAAAAATTGATTCGTCGGCCTAGTTTTTTTTTTTTCGTCGGCTAAAGTCTTTCTTCTTGTAGTGATTATCCCATCGATCAATTACGAGAAAGACTCGTATAAAAGAGTGACAACAACAAAGCCAAAATAGATCTCAAACAAGCTTGAGATCTAAAGAGGTGGTTGCAAAAGCCTTTGAGCCATTGTGTATGGTGTTAGCTAGATTTTTACTCTCTTTTTTTGTCGTGAAACAAATATCATAGAAGCCAAAAGGCATCCCAAACAAAGCCAAGGACAAGCAAACAAGCCTCTTAAAGTCATCTTTAAGAAGATTAAGACATGATAAATACATTACAAAAACAAAGCAAATTAAGGGCCCAAAAACCCAAAACATTCAAACCCTAAACAAAATTTATTCTTCATCTCTAACTTACAGCCGCTCTAGAATGTTGTCACCAGAGCTCCAATGAAAATCTCGAGGAAAGATTGGTACCCAGATATGGTATGCAGAGGTGAGGAGGACAGAGCCTCCGTACATTCTCTCGTCGACCAATTACGAGAAAGACTCGTATAAAAGAGTGACAACAACAAAGCCAAAATAGATCTCAATAACAAGCTTGAGATCTAAAGAGGTGGTTGCAAAAGCCTTTGAGCCATTGTGTATAGTGTTAGCCAGATTTTTACTTTTTTTTTTGTCGTGAAACAAATATCATAGAAGCCAAAAGGCATCCCAAACAAAGCCAAAGAAAAGCAAACAAGTCTCTCAAAGTCATCTCTAAGAAGATTAAAACATGAGAAAGACATTACAAAAACAAAGCAAACTAAGGGCCCAAAAACCCAAAATATTCAAACCCTAAACAAAATTTCTTCTTCATCTCTAACTTGCAGCCGCCTTAGAATGTCATCACCAGAGCTCCAATGAAAATCGCGAGCAAAGATTGGTACCCAAATGTGGTATGCAGAGGTGAGGAGGACAGAGCCTCCGTACATTCTCTTGTCGACCAATTACGAGAAAGACTCATATAAAAGAGTGACAACAACAAAGCCAAAATATATCTCAATAACAAGCTTGAGATCTACAGAGGTGGTTGCAAAGGATGACAAGATCTTCCATAGCCGGACAAGGTAGAGAAGAAGAAGGAGCCTTAATCACGGTTTGAAAATCTTGAGGAGCAGAGGAAGAACAAGATCTGAGAGTCAACATGAGAACAAATATGAGAATAAGCCTCAGGGATTTAGATCTAAGGACTAAAAACGGATTTGATCTATGAGGACCAAAATCAGATGCAAAAGAAGAGAAAAAGCAAAGAAAAATCACCACTTGGGGTGAGGTTTCACCATAGAGGGTGATGAATCAACACAAAGGATGAGGGATCACCACCATGGATAAGGGGAAACAAAGAAACATATGAGAGAAGGTTGCTGGTGAAATCAGGAAAATTGAGGTTTAGAGAGATAAACTTAAGTCGACTCTCATTTAGCTTATCAGATTTTTACATTAGTTACAACCATTTAAAGGTTTTGAAAAAAAAGTAGGTGTGTTTGGTGCTACTATAATTTGAGCACCATGAACATATATAGGTCCTGGTTCAACTATGGACACTAGAAACATAGAAGAGGGTAGTAAAATAACACACTCAAGTAATCGATTTAGTTGCTGGAAGTGATAATAGTAACAAACATCATGATGCTTCTGGTGACATTTTTCTTCTCATATATATGGTCCATGGACAAAAGAATCAAGATGCTCATAAACAAAAAGCTCAACTAGTCAACTCTCCAATCAATATGCAATTGGATCATAACGTTCCACGAATAATTTACCCCGAAGAGAAAAGCCCCAGATGCTCAAACGGAACTAAACTTGGCTTTTCACTATGCACCAAGAGTTGATTGAACCACAAGCAAAGAGCCGAGATTCTATTATTCCCCGGCCAAAAAAAACGGCGAAAGTGGCCTTCACACTTTGCTTCGCATGCATGGCACGTATCTCATGCTGGTTGGAAATCTCTGTCGTTTTTATTGGACTAGTAATGAACCAACAGTAACAGCCTAAACAGGTACCAACAGCTCCTAAAACTGAAAAAGGCCAACCGGAAAATGATAAAAAAAACAAAGTTTTGGGGCCTGTCTTTCTTCTTCTTCCTCAGAAAAGTAGAAAGCTACCCTGATTGAGTGGGTTAGGAATGGCGACCATGTGAAGCTTGTCATGCAAATACAACTCGCTGACCCACCAAACCTTATCACCACCGCAAAAGGCCAACCTTCCGATGCATCAAACACAGTAAAAAAATCAAACCAAAGAATCCAATTCACACCCTCTTATTCCCTTGGTTCCCTTTCTCCGTCTCTCACCCTCTCTCAGAATCTCACATCCCCAAAATATCAACCGAACTCCCCCCATTTTTTTTTTACAGTTCCAGAAGACAGTGACATTACTCATTTCTCTTTCCTCAGACTCACAAAGACACTGAAACTGAGCTCCCCAACTTGTCCTTCTCACTCTTACTTCACCTCAGTTTTAGAGCTGCAGCTTCTTCACTTTATACTCCACCCTGAGCTGCACAGAATGGAGCCCTTTAGCCACTGTTCTTCATTGTTCTTCCTCGTTCTGCTAATTTCAGGTACCAACAACCAAAACCCAACTCTTTACACTCACATTTTGTCTAAAAGCTCTAATCTTTAATCCCATTTTCACATCAAAGCTCTAATATTTCACTGTTTTCTCTTATAGGGTTCCTCTACTCAGAAGTGGCGAACTCAATTGGAATCAACTACGGCCAGATTGCCAACAACTTACCTTCACCGGAAGCCGTGGTGCCCATAGCGAAATCCATCGGAATCACCAGAATCAAACTCTACGACGCCGATCCCAAAGTGCTGAAAGCATTCGCCAACACCGGAGTGGAGTTCATAGTCGGCCTCGGGAACGAGTACCTCGCCAAGGTCCAAGATCCGGGAAAAGCCCAAGAATGGGTCAAGTCCAACGTCCAGGCTTACCTCCCGGCCACCAAGATCACCTGCATCTTCGTCGGCAACGAAGTCCTCACATTCAACGACACGTCGTTAACCGGCAACCTCCTCCCGGCGATGCAGAGCGTCCACACCGCGCTGGTCAATCTAAACCTGGACAAGCAGGTCACCGTCACCACGGCCCATTCCCTCTCCATTCTTGAAAACTCGTTCCCGCCGTCGGCCGGAACTTTCCGCCGGGATTTAAAGAACTGCATAGCTCCGATCCTCGATTTCCATTCCAAAACCGGATCTCCGTTCCTGATCAACGCCTACCCTTACTTCGCATACAAATCAAACCCGAAGCAAGTTCCATTGGACTACGTCCTCTTCCAGCCCAACGCCGGATCGCCGGATCCGGCGACTAATCTCCACTACGACAACATGCTCTTCGCTCAGATCGACGCCGTCTACGCCGCGCTGGGATCTCTCGGCTACAAAAAACTCCCGGTTCACATCTCCGAGACAGGGTGGCCTTCTAAAGGCGACGACGACGAGGCCGGAGCCACGCCGGAGAATGCGAAGAAATACAACGGGAATCTGATCAAGCTGATTTGCCAGAATAAAGGCACGCCGTTGAGGCCGAACTCGGATCTGAATATCTACGTGTTTGCTCTGTTTAATGAGAACATGAAACCCGGCCCGAGCTCCGAGAGAAACTTCGGGCTTTTGAAACCTGATGGAACTGCGGCGTACTCGCTTGGATTCTCGCTGAACAGTAGCTCAAGTAGTAAGGGCAACAGTAGCAGTAGCAGCTCGTCCGGGTCGGGTCAGGGTGGGATTAATCCGATTACTATCGGATCGTCGCCGCCTGGTTCTTCCAGTAACGGCTACTTGTCCATCTCATCCGCCTCCGCCACTGTGAGTGTTTGCTTCACTTTTTACTGATCTTTTTTACGTGTCTATATTTTACTGAGCCAAATGTCTAGTGGACTATTGGGGTCGTTAAATCTTGATAAGAGTGATTGGGGTCCGTTGAATTTTTGTTGGGAATTAAATGGTAGTGACGTGCCGTGGAAAACGACGTCGTTTGTCACCGTTGTCATCTGGCACCAACATAAATGCTACAAACCTTTGTCGTCAGCGTCACATGGTTTTTGTAGCAAAGCATTTGCCGGAAGCCACATGTTGGAAGTGCTTTCTAACGGAAAACACTCATTCTCGTTTCTAAACTAGTTTAAATGACTGCGTCCAAACTCGATCTTATTTACATACGTTAGGCGTTATAAAAGCACTGAATTATGCTTCACGGTTAAACACTTTTTAACTATCTCTATCAAACGCTACTAGCCTATTACTATCAATTTTTTTGTTTATCTAGTTGCTTTCATCTTTGGCTTATGATGCTTCTTTTTTCACAGAAGAGATACCATATGATCAGTCCAATTTCAATGTTGTGGATGGTCCTATTGTTGATAAAAGTCATTTGAAGTTGGGAGGTAAAAGCTTAGAGCAAACCCAAGTGCTCAATCAGAACAATCAGATGTGAATGAATGGTAGAGGAAGAGGAAAAAAAATAGAAGAGGCTACTTGAGAACTAGGCAAAGGTGAAAACTTTGTTCCTCTCCTAATCAATGAGCTTACACTTTCTAGTTGGCAAGCAATTGCTGCCTGTCATCTTTAGCCAGAGGCTTTAACTTTCTCTGTGTTTTTGGCTTTTGCAGGAGCATTATTTCATCTATCTCAATAACTCTAGTCGGTAGGGTTTGTGAAGGAGGCTGGAGAGGACCACCATTTAGAAGATTAGATCTATTTATTTCCCCCTGTATTTGTTGCATCTCTCTTTTTCATCGTAGAGTTCTTGACGGTGTTTCTGTGTTTGAACATTGTTTTTACCTTCCATTTATTCAGATTCTTACAATGAAACCAAACTCAAATCAAAAACCATGAACCCAAACATCATAAAAATGGGACGCTATATTTCAAATGCTGTGTTTGCACTTGCATACAATGTTTCAACCTCAGTAAGGCGCACATATCTTCAATCAGTCTCGGAATCGACTACAAAATAATATGCCCAGGCAAGTCCAGAACCTCTGTTGAATTGGTACACTGCACTGCCCTAACATGAATAAAGCATAGAAACGCCTTACAGAGGATTAAACGTACAACACCTTACAAAGCTTCTCATATGATTTGCTACTCTTACCAATGAATAAGCATTCATGTGAATGTTTACTACCTTCACAAGATGAATTGATCATGAGACAAGATTCTACCAAAATTTTCTTTTCTAGAAGAAATAAGAATAAGAGGTACACGTTCGATAACCATGTTCTGCATTCTCGTCTCGTCTCAAAGGTCCATGCAAAAGATATCTGTACCATTCTTGGACTAACCTGGTAAGGAAGCCTCCAAACCTTGTAACAAAATGCGCTTACTTCAAGTCCTCAAGAAGCCATATGAGTCTCTGATGCATCTCCTGTATTCGGTCCACCTTTTACTCTTCGATAAAATAGCACATAGGCAGCCGAAGTCTTGATGTCGCTTTCACTGACTGGAGAAACATGACTATCATCGAAATGGTACCATCTGTTCTCATCAATCAACTGCAAGATAGGAAAATGAGATGCCTCAGATGGCCAAAAATTTCACCTATTTGATAGTGTAAAAAAAGAGGCATGATGAGCCATAAAACTAGACAAATCACCCGGTAGCATAAAGTAGAGTTTTGTCATACCTTCGCATATGCAGTGTAGTGCCCACCACCTAGACCACCGTAATGGTTGCTAATAGCGTATAGCTCGTACAAATATGGTTTCCCTTCCTTGCTCATCACATATTTACTCAAGTCAAGATCATGAATTGGAAAAGTCACAAAACTGTCGAGTTTATTCTTCGAGTATCTGCTGTATGAGAATCGTTTCAAGTGAAACACAAGAATCTCTGGCAGCATCCACAAGTCCAGCTTCTTGGTAGCCTGTCTATGCTCCTTGCACCTTGGGCAGTACCTGCGTTACAACATCCAAGAGCATAGATCAACGGCTGAATATTGCCAAGGAGACATTAGATGGTCTGAAGATTCAAAATAATGTCATACAGAAGCCATTGGAAATGATTAAAAGTACCATACCACATATCTGAGGGACCTAAAGGTTCTTCCTTGAGAAATGCCTCTAAGCAAGAAAATAAGGAAATAGCTTCTTGTCGAGTTTTCTTCGCAGTATTACCAGACTTGTGTACCTCAGGTAGATCCTTCAGGTAACTAGCATCATAAGATTCATCTTCTTTCTCAGTCCAGTCCAAAAAAACCTTAATATTTTTACCGAACTTTATGGAAGAAAACTTCTCAAGTGGCTTGCATGTGTTACCCCTTTCATCAAGGGCTAGAAATAGGTGAAAAGATAACTCCCTGCTTGATGCTTCTTCTTGTTCTCCATTGTCCATGGACCTCAAATTGTAGCTGTCTGATGGTTCATCAACAGCTTCTGAAGTTGAGCCATTTTCTGTTGTGCTATGAAGCTTAACAGCTCTCCTCAAAGGGGACAGAGACGTAGAAACGGCTCTTTCAATATCAACTCCATTTATTCCATTTAATTGGTCTTCTCCTATATAAGTAACCAATGGTGTTCCAAAAAGCTTCCTCTGACCCTTCAAAGGATCCAATGTACATCTGAAATTTGGCAATACTTAGGTCAAAACAAATACTATATGGAGAGATTAAGAGAATAGAGAGGACTTACTTTTCTTGCCATCGATGCATTATTTCCAGTCTGGTTGTTCCAGCCCCTTTAGAATACCGATAGGCGACAATACGCTCATCAGGCTTAATTGAAGACAAGTGTTCAGAAGGGTTCTCCAAATATCGATAAATCCGATGCTCATATATCTGACAATAAAGATTTTAGACTACTTTTACGCCAAAAGATAGTCACTAGTTAATGTACAGGAACAATTTACAGGAAAGGAAAACATGAGCCAAAGGAAAGCCAAATTTACCTCTGCAAGCAGAAGGCTTTCATCACTCTTCAAGCAGCATGCAGTCCCCAATGCCTCAATAAGATCTCTAACAGAGCGATCTTTGAACAAGTTTACAGTGTACGGCATTGGAAGACCCCGTCCATCACCATAAAGTACAGTCACCGTCATTGATCGAGTGGCAGTTGAAGGTAGTGGCACCGATAAGTACATAAAAGGATCAAAAGTAATTGATACCTTCTCACAAACGGGGCACACTAACGTTGACTTATATTGACCCTGCTCAGTTCAGCAAAATATCAAAATTTAAAATGTATTATGAGACAAGAAAGATAAAATCCTAAAAGGGAAATTTCAGTAAGCTAAACAAAAACAAGAAAAATTACTCCTGAAGCAAGAAAGTAAACAGATAAATACATAAAAGCAAATAAGTATATGTATAAGTTACTCAGAGATTGATAGTAAGAAATTAGTTGAAGGTAGTAGCTGTATCCTTCATGCTCGGTCTTAGATAGTACTCAATCCAATGGTTAGAAGTCATCCAAGCAAATCCAAGTAACATAAATCCAAGCATAGAAGTCAAATTCTTTATTGTATTTGATTCCACATTATTTAGCAACTATATAGGACTTCACCTTGACTCTTGTATATAACTCCCATATATATCTTCCTACATGACTTTAATGTGTGTGCCCATGCGTGCGTCTATTTGAAAGCAAAAGTTGGCAAGACATTTACATATAACTTGCCAATATATATGCAAATGAGATAAAAAAACACTTACAGGAACCTGATGATCTAGCACACTACAATATGATAAAACAATAACAGTGATATAACTACTGCTTACTTGGCAAACATCCACAATCAATGAATCATTCCGGGCCTTGTGATTTTTCCAACACTCATCTGCAACTTCCTCATCCGGACGACCATCTGAATCCTTTGTTTCAATGTAGGGCTTATTTTTAACACGATTCAAATCTTCATGCAGTCCATCCAGTAAGAAAGCAAGAAGTTCCTATTGAAAGAATTACAGTAAGCATGTAATATTTCATAATTGCCCAAGAATATTAACCGATATATTACTCAAACCAACCACTAAGCTTGAGTACTCCAGGGGATACATCTATCTAAGATCCAACCTTACTAATACATGAAGGTTTAAAAAGAATACAGTACTAACCTGAGAGTCATGCTGATTATAGCCACTAAACTGAGGAGCAAATCGAGCAAGCTTTCCCTTGAATGCACGTGGAGCAATTGTTGTTCTCCCAGAGGACCACAATTTCCTCAACAGCTCACCAAAAGCAAGAGCAAGCTCACCCTGCACAGAAAAATCATATGTTACAATCATCAGGGGATAAAAACAGAAGAGAAGGGAAATTAGATAAGACACCTACATGCATCCCTAAGGGATTGTCTGTGTTGATCTCATCAGAGTAATCTTGCAAAAAAAAATCAACAAGAGGGGGTGTGTGGACCAAGCATTGGAGGGAACTATTCATAAAGCAAGTATTTCCGAGATTCTGCAATCCTGCCAAACCGCCCTTATCTCCTTTTTTCATTGGATTATAGAGATAAGATATGTCATCTGTATCTGTTGATGCTGAGCTACCAAATGTACTTCCCTGAAGCACATTATTATTATAACCCACTGAATGACCATTCGACAAAGTAGGACCCCCAGCAATTGTCATCGATGACCTTGATGGTTCTACAGTTACCAATGCCAACTCATTTCCAGTTGAATCCATGGAAACTGCAGAGGAATAGTTTCCATCAGCTTGTACCTCAAGAAGAACCTGCATAGAAGAGAATTGATCAATAGATACACTACACATACAACGAGATAATCGCCACAATGGTCAGATATAAATAGATATACATTTTTCAATCCCAAGCTGGAAGTATGCAAGCACGCACATCATGCAAAATTTGAAAAGCTATTGACTTCGGATGCTTAGAGAAGTGAAAGTTATTCAACCGACTCCAATTGAAGATGCAAATGAATTCCAACTGACCTATTATAAGAAATTCAGTCTCGACATCTATGAAGTCTGAAAGTCTATGAACCAGCATCGATTTATCTAGTACTTTATACCTAGCAGATGATTAAGTATTAATTGCATGTGAGACCGAATCATTATGGTCACCAAACTGCCCTTAGATTTAATACCAATCTCAACCTAGATATCACATCTAAGAGTAGGCAACCAGAATCTAGTCGTGTTGATGAACAGTATTTTACGTTGTAAATCATAGAACTCACTTCTTGATCCATCTGCAAGTTCAACTGCTCCAATGTTTGGTTCAAAGCATTCAACAATGACTGCTTCTCCCCGTTGAAGTAATCCCAGATACAGGCCTGAGAGAGAGAGAGAGAGAATGTCTTCGTTCACTTTAACTTCTCAAATCCAAAAGTCAGCAGAGATAATAAATAAGAAACATAAGATAGACACAAGAGATATACCTTATTTTGCTCAATTCCTCTGATTGTGCACACCTTCTTGTGCAGCTCCTGGACAGAAGCCTGAACAGAATCCAGTTGTCAGAATGCAGTATCTAGTCATTTAGGGGTGCTTTCTTTATCTGACAGCCACAGTTATATATTTTCAAGGATGGAACACCCCAAAAATCTTTCATTGAGTTTTCTATCCCTCATCAGCCTCTTGAGTGGGGTGGACTCGATTTCCAAGAAAACAGACACCAAAGCTAGAATATGAAAGCAAAGAAACATCTGAACATACTAGTTTAGTGAACCTGATGCTTCTAGACACATCAGCTGAGAAATATAGAAACAATAAACACTTGAATGAAAGAAACTTAAACCCAAACAAAGCAACCAAGCAATTAAGACATTTGGAAATATCTTTTAAAATCATATATAAATTTACAGATATAATAACAAAAGGAAGACTGTTGTACCTTTTTGCTTAACCAGATAACTGTCTGGCTTTTGTCTCTAGAATCGATAATTTTAAGACACAGTGGGTAAACCTCCACCATCAAATTCTTATTAACTTCTCCCTGAGAAATCATCTTTCTTGCTAATGATGGACCTCCTTTATACCTGTACAAATTATAGAATATAAACTATGGGAAAAAGATTTCAAACTTGCACAGTTACACCTATCTTTTATTGTATTTGACCATCTACCTAGGAACTTAAAAATATGCAGTGTAGATTATTAATCAAAATTACGTGGAATGATCCTACAAAGCAAGAGCCTTTACTGATTAATTACCAATTCAAAAGCATTTCCCAAACTTCCTGAGAAACTAAGACGTAGTCTTGCTCTTCCATCAGCATTCTACGAAGCTGTAGATCACCTCCCTCGCATTCTTTTTCAACTATATCGGAATTATCAATCGGTCCTGGTCTGTTGACAATTTTCAAAGAGTGCAGATCCATAGGTTGGGATTCAGAATCACACTTGTTATCCTCTCCAGTGCCTTGTTTAACATACCTCCTCCAGCTTGAGTACCACCTGGACAAATAACAGAAAGAACCTACTTAAAAAACATGAGAAGTATATGGACATTGAAACAAAAGCTGGTAACTTGCAGCAGAGTACGTGCTTAATTAAGTTCCTTCTATATTCAAACTGATCCAGGTATTGGTAAACAGGAGCTTCTAGGCAAAAACACACATGTTCGATAACGAAAATGAAAGCCTCCTTCACTTTCTTAATCAATCTGGCTTATACTTAACTCAGAATGCACGGAGAACACCTTCTTAAAAAGAAAAGTACATATACTCAATTTTCCGGTACGAATCATACTACACATGCCTCTAATTCACTTATAAAGCACTTTAAACCCTCCGCAAGCTGAATTTCCAAAAGAAAGCAAAGAATGAAGCTAAGCGTAAACATCAAAAATTCGCTTCCAGTATTTCAATTAGAGGCTAGTTCCTACAAAGATCAAGCTAAATAGAGAAGAGAGAGAGAGAGAGAGAGAGAGAGAGAGAGGAAAACCTGTTGGAAATTATATAGAACAAGGTGCCTTCTTTGACATTGGCTTCGGATTGGCGTGTCAATTCGTCAATGATCCGCTTCTCCTCCTCCGGTGTGTGCGGTAAGCAACTCGCCTCGTTCTCCATCATGAAACCTGAATCCGGAATCGTCATTATCTCACGACGACGACGACGACGAACGATTCAAACAAAACCTAAACCGCAACAGATTGATTCCACTAATCAACAAATCGATCTCAGAAAATTCAATCTCGAACCTAATCAACCAAAGTTGACAATACTGACTGAACATAATTGAGAAATTGAGATAGCGAACCAACCTTGAGATCGCTGAGCAGCGAAGAGAGAAATGTAAGAAAGGGAGTAGCCGGAGATGAAACCCTAGGAGGTGGCCGGCGGTAGGTAGTTGGGTTAAGTAATGGTGTTTGGGGGAGAGTCAGAGATGGCCAGAGAAATATGTCACCGTCGTTTTCAACGATCTAGTCCTTATTTTTTTAACTGCGGGGAGTCTGAATCACCCCAGCTTTTATAGCGTCCCTCACATTCAGTGCCCTCTCGTATTCCTTTCTTTCCTTCTTCAGTCCAAACTTGGGGAACTTTTCTTTTTCATTGTAACCCCAATTATATTTCTGTCAAATTCCCTGCCAAAATAGCAGTTTGATAGCTTAAATGATGTGGTAAAGTTGGTCGGAATGCCTCTTACATGGGATTAGAGTCAATTTTCACATGTTAGCGGGCAACATATCAGAGGGTCTTTAGATTTGTATACTGCCAAGGAAGGGGGCAAGTAATCTGAGCAGAAACAAAAATCTACAAGTTAAACTCCACCTCGCAAATTAAGATGATGAATTCTACATAGTTTTGTAGTGATCAGGTGCAGCCTCTGCCTAATGTTTTACTCGATCAAATTTGAATTACTCCCTAAAGAAACAAGGATTTCTGACCCATAAATATACATTACTATGTACACTAGCATTACACCCTTGACTCTTCCGTTCTTCCAAGCCGTTGCTCACTTGCTCTTGCTCTACCGGAGCCCTGGAGGTTAGACCAGACAGTGGACAATCAACTTGTCCCTGCCTCCTCTGAACTAGAAGTGGCCTCACTTCCAACTGGACCTGCTCCACCTCCCTGATTATCATCCTCTGACACAGTTTCCTCGGTGGAATTAGAAAACGACGGCCCAACATCATCGTCAGTGAGCAAATCTGTTTTCTGTTTCTCCCTGACATCCTTTATTCCTCGTCCATGAGGGGCCAGTCTTCTGCGTTTTCGAGCTTTTCTCTTGCCCTTCGGGAAGTCCTCTCTCTGTGTATCGATCCTTTTACTGTCTACCTCCTTTGGATTGTTGACCCTGCCATATTCATTATCCTCGGAATCGTCAGCATCAGGTCTTCGCTTTTTCCTAGGGTTTGTCTGCCACAGAATGATTTTGAGATTAGAATTATATCAAAGAAGCATCATGCACATTAAGATCCTCAAGTTCTAGATACAAAACATGTGAACATATGCATTATTCTACAAATTCCTGTTTGGCGTGGATCCCTGTTCAGCAACATAAACGGGTCCATGTGCGCCAATCTAAAAGACCGTTTTAAGTACCATAAATACTAAATCAGCTTCTCCATTATATGAGGTCCCCTTGCTACATATCCAGTTGTATAACAATCTACAAGTTCTCAAGTTACCCTTCCCCAAGGGTGGAGTGGACGACATGCAAAGCAGATGCTTTCAGTATCACTATTTGCACATTTAGATATTTGGACCCGGCTTTGCAATTTAAAAGTACTGAAGGATGCAATCAAGTTTATATGACAATATTCAATGAAACACGTATGCAAGCAGCGAATATCAACAAACTATTCGATATGGTATCAGGAGAGTACCTTCGGACCACGATCAACTAATCGAGCCCATTCATGTCGATTCCGAAGGCAATCAAGAACAGCCTGTGAAGGACTTGTATATGCATAACGCTCACCATTGTGCTTTCTCAGGTTATGCCAGTGCTGCACATAGAAACAAAAAGAAAAATATGAAAAATTTAAATAACTTTACCACCCATTGTAGGAAACAACACTACTAAAAATATGGAGCATTCTTTTAAAACCAACCATACCGGCATCACAGCATTGCAGAGCTCCTCATACGTCATTCGTCTGCCTTTACTCATAATCTCATTTATTAACCCTGCATGAGGAAAATAAGGATAAGCTAGGATGAATAGGAAAACTATGTAAAATAAGGAAACCTTGTAGAAATATCACATGTACCTGGTAAAGTATGATGAACAGGACCCACTGCCCCCGTATCATCGTCAGACACATTCCTTGGTGAACTGCGTACAGATGGCAAATTGCGATCATTAGCCTCAGTGGATGAAGATCGACCACTGCTTGCAGTTGGAATGGAGGTAGAAGGGATAGTCTTTTTGTAAGAATGTGAGGCTGTTGAAGATGCATTCTCCTCCCTCTTAGTAGCAGCATCCACTGTACTTGCTGTGTCTTGTCTTCTACGATCTGGAGATGATGGGACTCTGTCCATCTTCTTAGCTTCATCATCCAGTTCACGGGAACTTCGGACCCCATCTTTATAAGCATCTCTCACTTTTCTTCTAGAGCCCTGTAATGTATCAGTCACATTTGTTAGCATGCCCAGGTAGCATAATTTGAAGTTAAAAAGAATTGACATTATTACCGTGTTGTGATCCTTTCCACTAGAAGAAGATGTACGCTTTATTAACATGCTTGCTGCAGTTGGAGAAGCCAGCTGAGGTAAGCTAGACGCATGACGAGCACGTGGTACACGAGGTACTCTGGGAGAACTGTTGAGTTCTTGATGTAAAAGTAAAGCGAGCTGCAAAAAAATCCAGGAACTTACTAAGATAACTTCTTACCAGAAATAAAAGATGACAAAAAGAAATGAAACCAGTGGTCTTACTTCCTCGTCACTTAGTTTTGCTTGAGAACTAGATGGTGCAGGTGGACAAGCAGGTGGTGCATGATTCTGACTAGTCTTGGAAGTTGTCTGGTTCAACTTTTCACCTCTTTGCATTGCACTTGAAGCTGAACTTTTATTCTGCCCATGTACCTTCTCACTAGAGCCGGCAGGAACTGCAGTATCTCCTTCTGACAATGTCTTGGATGATGAGTGAAGCAATGAATCTTTTGATTCTGATGTGGTCCGCTTGGATACAGAATCATGTGAATTCCTGCTAAAGTGTGGGGTTTTCAGAGCACAACTTGTAGGGGATCTTAAGTGCTCTTTTACTATTTTCCTTGGCATATTGTCCTTATCGTGATCCATGTCTGCAGATGAAGCACGATCTTTCTTGATGCCAACTTTATTTTCAGACACTACTAGTTGCTTAGTAAATGGATTAGGATTCTGAACATCCCCAGATTTTAAGTTTTGAGGAGTGGATGATTTGGGGGTCAAACTCATGCATGGAACAGTAGAAGATTTCCCAGCACTTGAAGCTGTTTTAAGCTGACCTGGTGCTGCTGCAGAGTTTAAGATCCCACCAGCCTTTGAAAGATCTTCTGAAAGCTTTGAACCATGTTTGACATCTGAAGAACATTTTTGCAGAGTAATTGAACCTGCCAAACCTTCTGATTCCCGTTTAGGCTGGCAATCACCAGATACTACATCACCCCTGTCTGTATGAGAACCAACTGCTTCAGAAGTTTTTTCGGCACTTTGCACCTTCTGGTCACTGGATAGTGGGATGTTTAATGTTACAGCATTATCCTTTGCACTTTCAGACACTTGATCTGAACATTTGCCAAGATCTTTTGCATCACCGTGATGAGAAGACTGTACATCCAACAGGCTCCGAGAAATGTCCTCATGGTCTTCAGTTTTTCCATTGGGAGAACGTTGAATGGACCTGTCCCCAGTAGGACAGTGATTCTGATCTTCAACCTCTGGTGGTGTGCTAACATTTTCGATGGGTGGTTTGACATTCACGCTATCATCTTCTGTGCTATCTCCCTATTTTAAATACATGAAAGAGTTCAAATCTAATGTCTAAAAACATATGAGCCCCTATTTGTGTACCATATAAAATAAAACTACTATCAAGAAAACACTTTGTAATAAGTTTAAAATAACGAAAATCACAGCATCCATGCAGGCCAATAAACTAGCATTAGATACTGCCCAGACCAGTAATTCTGAAACACAAAATCTAGAGCTTGCATAGATAATTGAAATAATTACGTGTGCCTATGTTACTTTCTACAGCCCACCTAAGTGATATGTGCAGTACATAGTGCATGTTGCAATAACTATCCAACTATAATATGCCTATAATGTGCTCAACATCAAATTAAAACAAACCAGGAATCTTTAGGACCTTTAAATTAAGTATAAAATGATTAATAAGCAATCTATCAAAACAAAGTTTCTTAAACTGACAGAGTGCAAATAAATATGAATAAGGAAATATATTGTAGCAGTGGTGCCGCAAAGGGGGGAGGGGGGATAGTGAATTCTGAGGCCATGGTGAGTATTGAGTTTTGATGACCATAATATACTAACTGAGCTGAAAGTGATAAAGATAAAGCATACCTGTTCTTGTAGACAATCAGTCCTACTAGCATCATTTAATTCTAACAATGATGCAACGGCAGCATCATCCATTTTGGTGATAGTCATGCTCCCCGGCACTGTAGAAACTTGGTGTTCCACCTTGTCTTCCTTTAGTCCATCACCAATTCTTTTAGACCTATCAGAAAGTAAGGCTTCGGAAGAGTGCTTTTCAACAGTATAGTCCGTCGCAAGAGAAACATTTGTTGCAGGTTCTCGAACCACAGAGTTGCTCGACCTCTTATACTTCATACTCTGAACATCAGCCTTAGAAATCTTCGTACCTCTGTCCTCAGAAAATTCCAATTGTTTTGCATCACTTGAGGGTGTAAACACTAGTAATAAAATTAAAACACAAAAATTGGAGTCAACAGGAGCATGTCTACCACTGCAAGATTTGACCCACTACTACAATTCTTGCTTTTCATTCAATGACAAGTAATGAAATAAAATATATTTCTCTCATGAAAGAAAACTAACACAGCAATCAGTTAAAGCATCCAAGTACAACAAATCACCTGATTTAGACGATTGAGCCCCTCTCTTCCTTGCATCAGCCTCTTTCTCAGCAGCTCTAGCCCTCTTCTTAGCAATCCAATCTTTGGATGTCCCAAGATCGTCCTTCTTACGCTTTCCTGTATGTAACACCATGGGCCGAAGCAAACTCCTCTCCTTCTTCCCACCACTCTGAGCACACCTAAGATCACGAACCTCCTTATCCCACCTTTTTGTCTCTTTCAAAGACACCCTCTTGTCATACCCACCTTCTCGGCTCCTCATTCCAACCAAAGCAGCCACTGGGTTTGCCAAGACACTCTCATTCAACAAAGAGAACAGAACACCAGCACCTTTATCAACAGCATTCTCACTCTCTTCATCAAATCTATCATCAGACTCCTCCTTATCCCAACAAGGGAACTCCCTGTACTGAAAATTAAACTTTTTCGGCACATATCCCGTAGACTTCCACAGCTCCGGAGTAAAAACTGAGGACAGTCCACCAAATAAAGCAGGATCACCCCCCGGAATCCCCTGCACATGCACCCTCTCCTCCATTGGAATATCCGTCCAAAGCCTAAGAGGCCGCCGAGCAGGCATGCTCGGCCGCGGGGGAAACGAACTCTCCATTCTCACAGTCTTAGTCGGCAGCTCAACCAACAATTGCGCAACCTCAGTTTCCTCACTATCATTCCTACTATTCCTCCTCTTACATTTATCACAGACAAAATTATCATCTCCCTTCACATACCTAGAACACCGCGTGTGCACCCAAACACCGCACTCGTCGCAATTCACCATCTCCTCCCCATCGTCGAAAGTCACACCACACAAACAATCCACCGTCCACGACTCGTCCACCCAGTCGTCCGGCGGGTCCGAACTCTGAAGCCGGTGGGATCGCCCTTTCATATCTCTAATCTTATCTCCCCCCTACAACTCAAAAAACCCCTAATCCCTTGATTATAATCCTAAATTCCTAATCCTAATTCCAAATTCCTAATTCACATAACTATAATTAACAGCTCGAATGCATTGTTTTCGAAACTTCTAGCATATCCATGAACTCGCGTAATAAACCAGAATAGAGTTTCCGAACATTGAGGATTCGTGTACCTGGAGAATCCGGAGACCTCTAGATTCTTCGGTGGCGGAGGCGGAGAAGAAACCAGAGGCGGCGTGCGGCGGTTTGGTGGCAAACGGCGCCGTTCAGCGGATTTGAGAGAAGATTTTGGCTCTGCGTTCTGCGGAGGTTGGGATTCAGCGGAACTGAAAGAGAATGAAGCAGTGGGGGATGAAGGTGGATTTGTTTTGGTTTTGGCGTCCGTGTCAGTTTTTTAAGTTACGGCGCGGCTCGGCTCCGCTCGAATAAAATATCGCTGATACGTGAAAGATAAGCCGGGCCGTGATCGTGATGGGGCGTTCAGACTTGGAGGGAACTGAAACGACGTCGGTTTAGTGCTGCCTAGGGAATAGCAAAAGGACTTGGTTGACTAATCGGTCTTAAATTGAAGCTCATTGGGCTTTGAGTTTGGATCCGTTCATTAATCCCCGTTGGTCCAGCCCAATTATACTCCTGACGAGTGACCACAATTGGTCAATTTACCACGCAGGGCGTTTCTGGAAAATTAAAATTTTATTTGACAGAAAATAAATAATTTAATTAAACTTGGAGAGTTTGGTACACCGCATCTTAATTCATGACATCAAGCTTTTTATTTTTACTCATGTCAAGCGTGAGGCGAAATTCCTTATGGATTCTCTAGCTAAGTTTGGACATGACCATGATGCAAGAGTCTTGATTTAGGTCTTGTTATGTAATTTCTTTTCTCATTCGAAAAAGAGGAAAAAAAAACTAAAACATTGCCAATGCTCGAGGCTACTTTTGCTAAAATTGAAAACATTGTTACTCTTCTAAACTATTGAGTCAATTTTACATAGCAAAATTGGAACCTCCAATGAGAAGTGAGATATTATACCTACATTGTTATTTCATCTTATAATATTGTGCAAGTCCTAATTGAGCTAACAACCAAACCAAAGCTTAAGGTTGGAGATATGTATTCCATCTAATCTCAAACGACATGGTAATGTCTTTGATGTCATACCATATATAATCTTATATAGTGAGAAAATTATTTCTCACAATCTCACCCACCACCTCAACCATTTGAATTTTTGTTATTGAGTTACCATCAATTGGTCAAACATCCAAATTTTATTCAATAATAAGAATTATTATTCCATATGCAACATCATTTCATATCACTATTTCACCAAAAATACTACTTTCCTTTGAAATTAATCCCCATCAGATGTCACAATAATGACCATAACCACCCATCACCCACACCTGCAAACAAGACAACATATTAGTTTGATTTATATTGTTGCATATGTAATTCTAGGGTAATTCTCATTTACCCACATTATGCATGAAATGAACTGTTTGTCATTTCAGACAATCTAAAACAAATGACAAATAAATCGATCTACAAAACTCCTATCTAAGTATAAGGGAGTGAATTCCTCTTATGCAAGAATGTAAGAGATAAATATAATACCAAATAATATGATATCCGGCTCTCTTATCAAATGTTTAACTTTTTTTTTTTCAACACGAGACGAATTTCATCCTATCACCACAAGCTACAGGGAAAGTGAGATGGTAAATATAATAACGAACAGGTAAAGACTTGTACGTTTTATGAAGGAAAATAAAACTATCGCTTAATTTAAAGTTGTTTATGCATAATCCCCTAGGCTATGTAGAATCACGGTATAACACAATAAACGATCATAAACAAAAGACAAAGACATATAGTGGTTCACCATATCATCGAGGACATAGCTACATCCACGTAAGATTCCACTATCATGGCTAATATGTCTTTGGTGTTACAAAAGTTCTCCAGCATGGAGTGAGTTATCATTCCCAGAGAGAGCTTTCTACATATGGGAAGCCTTCATTTTATAGCTAAGGAAGGTTTCCTCTTATTACATATTTTCGATGTGGGAATAACTATACATATATCTTATCATGATGTCTTCTTGTGGAGCTTGAGAGAGCACATTCCCGATGTGGTACCGATGATCTTTCATCATGGCTAGGTAGCCCGGATATCGGTCTACCGAAAGTATGTCGGGGGCGGGGCCCTTCGTGGCCGGAAAATATTCTACTTGGTCGTTACTTATGTTTGCGGCATATATACCAACAACATGTCCCCCCAACTCTCGAGTAAGAGGACTATCTTACTTGGAGAGTTAAAAATAAATTGTATACCGCCAAGCATAAGTAACGATCGAGTATCAACATACACTCTATGTCCCCCTAGTTCTTCGAGGAAAAAGGTTCTCTTACTCGGAATTATTTCATTCTTCTCCTTTCTCACAATTTTCTTCTCTTTTGGAGTGGAGTGACAAGATTCACTATGTCCCCCCAAATCTTGCTCGAAGATTGCTTTCTTTTTGTTAAACTGCCGATGAATTTGGGACTCGGGTGGGTAGTGTTCAATGTGGTTCACGGGTCTTGCTTGTTGATATTCTCTATTTTGATGCCCTGGTCTTGCTCATTTTTACACATAGGGGCTACTCAGGTCTTGTCTTTACTTGCTGATTCCAGGTCTTACTTTTCTTGACATCTTCAAGTCCGCCGATAAGACAAAAAGGTCTCTCCCGACCCCCGATCTCAAAACTTATTCGACCGGGCGAGGTGTTATCATTGTTTACGCCTAAATTAATTTTTTACTGGACAGTAAATGTCTATATGAATATTAATTAAATTATTGGTCCATGTCATACATGCGAGCCCGAGTTCTTTAAGTTTACAAGTAATGGCCAGTCATGAGACCACGCGAGTTGAATTACAGAGTTCGCATGCGGAATGACTTTGCGCGAATTACAGAGCTCATGTGCGGAATGGACTTCGCGCGGAATTACAGAGTTAACTTTGCGTAGGCGAAACGAGGAGACACTTCGCGTAGGCTAGGCGAGGTGGAGTACATTAGGCGAACTGGCTTGCGTGTGAGGCTTCGCGTGCATCACATTAATAGTTGAAGACTCTCACCAGTTTTTGACATGCTTTGAGCCAATCCATGTGGCCCTTATTAATTAAAAAACCCTCTTTTGGCCCGCGCTGGGGAAACCGTGTCCTTGTGGAATAAGGGTTTCAAAGTTCGACTTGGATTCTAAGTTAACTTTCTTCTGTCGCGAATCGAACTACTATATAAAGGGGTCGAACACAACTCTCAAAACACACACAATCTCCTTACAAAAACAACAGACCAACTGCAACCCCGTTACCTTTCGAGCTAACTCGAAACTCTAACCCTAAGTGCGTCTGCGCCTTAGTTCAAAGCCCTCCTAGAATCGCCCCCGATCACCTTGATTTCCCTATCGTTGCTCTGCTCGCGCGCCGCCGTGAGTATTGATCACCTTGTGCTGGTAATTCCTCATCTGAGGTGGCACTTGGAAACCCCCTCCACCTGATCAGAAGTCAAGATCTCGCTCACTTAACCCTTTTCTCGTCCGCGAGGTGGCACGCTCGCAACACATCTCTTTCTTTGTTCGTTATTTACCTCTGGCCCGAGCGCTGAGGATCATGGCCAAAACAATCATGAAGCATGCGAGCTAGTCGGCACAGTTCGTGTGCGAGCTGTGTAGGAGTTCGCTTCGCATAAAAGGATTGACATTATCAGGCGAGCTGAGGAGTTTGCTCCGCACACAAGAACTAAAATTATCAGGCGAGCTGAGGGGTTCACTCCGCACACAAGAACTGAAATTCTCAAGCGAGCTGAGGAGTTCGCTCCGCACACAAGGACGATCTCGGAGACACTCACGTGAGATGGGGCCCGTGTGAGTGGGGCTTGCGCCTCGGTGTTACTATCTCGGTGACACTCACCCGAGATGAGTCTTGTTCCAAGCGAGATGGGTCTTCTATCTCGGTGACAATCACACGAGACAGTTATTGTATCTCGGTGACAATCAAGCGAGATGGATCTCGATGACACACGCGAGATGGGTCTAGTATCTCGGTGACACACGCGAGATGGGTCTAGTATCTCGGTGACACACGCCAGATGGGTCTAGTATCTCGGTGTCTCGGTGACATTCACACGTGATGAGTCTCGTATCTTGGTGACACACACGAGATGGGTCTCGGTGACACACGCGAGATTGGGTCTCGATGACACACGAGAGAATGGCTCTCGGTGACACTCGCGAGATGGGTCTTGGTGACACGTGAGATGAGTCTTGTACCTCGGTGACACATGAGATGAGTCTTGTACCTCGGGGACACGCGATAGGTCTTGTACCTGGGTGTTACGATCTCGGTGATACGCGAGATAGGCCTTGTGCCTGAGTGTTACGATCTCGGTGACACTTATGCGAGATGGATCTCAGTGACACACGCAAGATGAGTCTTGTACCTGGGTGTTATGTGTTGTTGTGGCAGGTGCATTAAATGTCCTATGTTACTACTCGAGTGACGGGGTGTTAATGTCGTCTGTGGGTTATCAAGCCACTTGCTCCGTTTTTAAAGGGAAGATGTCTTTCGGTGGATTACCTATCCCGCTTGATGTTACTGGGGATTTCAATAACCTATCCCACTTGGTGTTACCGGGGATTTCATTAACTTATCCCGCTTGGTGGAATTCAGTGGAATGCCAATCTCTTGGTGGTTTCTCAATAACTTTCATGAGACTTGGAACTCTTATACGCAATGTTCGGAAGGCAAAATAATATATAAACAGCATGTACAATTTCCTCATGGACTGCCTTTGAAGAAAGCTGGTGAGTGCACGCAATAGGAGGTACGGTAGAATGTACTTTCATGTTGGTATACCGTAGAATACAATCATGTTGTCTGGTGTGGTATAGGTTTCCCTCTCTTTTAAAAACTTGAGCATTCCGCTCCTCAGGTCACTAGAGTCCCAGATTTGAAGATGATAAAGTAGCCTGGGGTTCACATCCAAAACCAATTGGCAATGGATGGAATGACCCAAACCCTTATAAACCACAGGCAATGTCCCATTTTTCCCGATGTGGGATATATCTCAACACTCCCCCGCACGTGTGGCGAATCTTCAAGCCTAACACGTAGACAACATTTGGGGTTGACGTGAAGTTCGTGTGGCCTTTAGGCTTCACACGTGGACGTGGGTAACCCGCTCTGATGTCATGATAAAGTAGTCTGGGGTTCACATCCAAAACCAATTGGCAATAGATGGAGTGGCCCAAACCCTTATAAACCACAGGCAAAGTCCCATTTTTCCCGATGTGGGATATATCTCAACAGAAGAGATGTAGGAGAGACTTAGTTTGTTTGGTTGGTCAGCTTTTGAATCATAAAGACCAGAAGATGAATCCAGAGGCCATGCCACTCGTTGGCTCTACTCAACCCAGTGGAGAGAGGGTTCCCGGTCGAGTATGCTATGATTGTTGTCGAATGATCCTTGCCCCAGTGTCAACATGCCGGGTCGTTGTTGATTCTTATCCCGGAGGCAGAATAGCAATCAAAATCATCCTCAATCTCCCGGGATGCCATTCCAGGTACCGATGTCGGAACCAGACGCTCTGGTGACCTGGGAAGGGGTATCTCCCGGCGAACTATATAAGCGCGAATGGGTCCCGATGAGGCTACCAATTTGACTGAGACTGATCTCGACTTCCACATGAACTCCTTCTCCTGATGAATTCGACCAACCAGGAACATGAGCTCAGCCTGAGCCTGGATTCTACTGTTCTGGAGTCGAAGAACTGCCGGCAGCGGGAGGGGTGGGTCGTCACCGGTGAAGCTCCTGGTCTACATGACTAAACCCCGGGTGCTCCATCGATGACGCGTCGATAACTGGTAGAATCGAATCTCCTGAACCCGCATATAGATTTGTGACCTACCTGGCCGGGCACCTGCTGGCTTATTGGCTGGCAACCTACTCGTTGGGCTCCCGGACGACCTGATAACACTTCTTCCTAAAGCCAACGAGAGCTGATGATTCATTCCATCTTTCGACCCAGAAGACCCGGTAGAGCTCATCAGGACACCCACGCGGAAGTTACCTCATAGCTCTCCCATCGAGATCTGATACCCATCGAGATCGATCAAACCGGATGCAACCGTAGTAACCGGGAGAGGAACCGTCAGTGATGCATCGGCAACCAGTTGAATACAACTCCCGGACCTATTGCTTGATTGGATCCGCATATATATATTTGGGTTTGATGGCAGTTGGTCCCGACAGGGCACTCGTTGGCCCGCTGATTAGCTATCCTTTGTTGGGCTTGGGTGCGTCCCGATGGACTTGTTGCTCTCATAGACTTGAGTAAACTGTCTCTCGGAGGCAGAGTAACATGAATTTTTGTAATGATTCCCACAGACGGTGTCAAATGTTTCTGCATAATCTCGTAGACTATGTAGAATCACGGTAGAACACAATAAACGATCATGAACAAGAGACAAGGACATATAATGGTTCACCATGTCATCGGAAGACATGGCTACGTCCACTTAAGATTCCACTATCATGACCAATAGGCCTTTGGTGTTATAAGAGTTCTCCGGGATGGAGTGAGTTATCATTCCTAGAGAGAGCTTTCTACATATGGGAAGCCTTCCTTTTATAGCTAAGGAAGGTTCCCTCTTATTACATATTTCCGATGTGGGACTAACTATACATATATCTTATCATGATGTCTTCTTGTGGAGCTTGGGAGAGCATTTTCCTGATGTGATATCGATGATCTTTCACCATGGCAAGATAGCCCGGATGTCGGTCTACTAGAAGTATGTCGAGGGCGGGACCTTTTGTGGCCGGAAAACAGTATACTCGGTCGTTACTTATATTTGCGACATATATACCAACAACAAAACTAGTTTATTAAGTCTTTAATAGTTAATAGCGTTATTTTCAACGAACTATCCATGGTATGCCACATTAACCATATCTGGTTCAAGTCGGTGTACTCATGACATAGACTTGCTCATGGTTAATAATGTATATTACTATATTCTATACATTACAAGCAAAGTTAGGAAACAATATGCTATTACCAAATGTGGTAAACAAACTCATTTTGGGGAATCCACATTAAATTTTTGTCAAAATCGTTACCCAACCGATTAAAGAAAGAAATCTCACATAAAGTCTAAAGGGCGCTTATGAAAGTTCATAATAAAAGGAACACTAAAGTAAAAGACAAAAAATGTAGAAATCCATGTGGAGATAGGTGGAATGACAGAAACACCTCTCGACCGACTGGTAGAAACAGTATGTTTAGTCGTCTCCTGCTACCGGTAAAATCCAAATAGTCCGGGAGAGTTACGCACAACTGGGTAAAGGTCAAAAGAGATAGGCCTCCTCCCCAAAAGATTAATAATTCAACTCAACGCAATCAATCTTCGCCTGCCCTTCCTCCTCATCCACCATTTCCATCGCGCCACGTGGTCACATACGACCTACGCCTATGATCATCATCATCACCTATGATCCCCAAAGCCACCATCTTATGTACATCAGAAACATGAATGAGATGCTTTGAGCTCTCTTTCTTTCTCAGTTTCAGAAAACCCACCGCCACCAAACCCTTCCCTTTTTCTCTCTCTCTTTATCCATCGCCATTTTCAAGACCATGTCATGTATACACACAGCTCCTCCTCTTGCTTAAACTCCCTCTCACTCAGCTCAATTTAATAAAACCAAATAAAAACAAAAACCCCTAACCACTGTGAGACGAGAATTTCAGCTCTTTTTAATTTTTTTTTTTCTGTTTTATTTTCCGCGTTTCGTATTCTCCGTAGTGATCTCGAGGCGCCGATTGTTCTTAGGCTCTGTCCCGCTGTTGATCGGTGATCAAAATTTTCATCTTTATTTATTTTATTTTTTTAATTTCTTGAAGTCTCAAAAGGGAAAGAGAGAGGAAGAAAGAAAGAGAGAGAGGAATTATGGCAGTGGTTGAGAATCTCGAGAATGCTGGGGTGGAGTTGGGGAAGACCGTGGGGTCCGCCTCAACGAATCGAAACCCGGAGGCCGCTGCGGCGGAGCAGACATCGGAGACATCCAACGATCAGGATCAGTCCTCGTCCGCCAAGCACGGGCCTTTACGGCAGCGGCTTGAGGCGGCTATGCAGCAGAAGCAGCAGTACGCGATGGCTAACGGTAACGGTAACGGCAACGGCAACGGCAACAGCCAGAACGGTCAGCTGAGCTACGATCAGGTGGTGCATCACCAGCAGCGATCCAACGGCGAGATGAACGGCGGCGATCACCACGACGGTGGGGACAGCTTCAATCGGGACATGAGGGAGCTGAGGGAGCTGTTCTCTAAGCTCAACCCCATGGCCGAGGAGTTTGTGCCTCCTTCTCATGCTAACAACAACAACCACGGAATCAACGGCGGGTTTGTTGACTTCACCGCACTGATGATGCAGAATGGTAACAGAATGGGACAGATTAACGATGGTGGCTTTCCCGGCCGACGGGTGTGTACATAGTTCATTCTTCATTTTAGTTTTGATTGTTTGTGGTTGTTGGGCGAGTGATTGAGAAGAATTTGGCTACTGTAATCGGAGATTTTAGTGTTATTGCACTCTATGTTAATTGGACTGACTGTGTGTGCTTTTTTGTTGTTTGATCAGAGAAATAATCAAGGAAAGAGGAGAATGAACAGCAGGACCAGTCTAGCCCAACGAGAAGATAGAATTCGGAGGACGGTGTATGTGTCTGACATTGATCAACAGGTACGAAAGTCATAATCTTTATTGTTTTCGTTGTCTTTACCATGTATGTGAACTGATGTGGTGGCTTTTTTTGGAACATAGGTCACTGAGGAACAGCTGGCGGCTCTATTTGTTACTTGTGGGCAGGTAACATGGTTTTCTTTTGAAGAGCTTTTTCATTGCCTGATCAAAGTTTCCAGTTTTAAACAATTGGCATTTTTTGTGGGTGAAGGTTGTTGACTGCCGAATCTGTGGTGACCCGAATTCTGTACTCCGTTTTGCCTTTATTGAGTTCACTGATGAAGGTAGTGTGGGTTGGCCATATGCTGAGATTATATGGAAGTATAAATGTGAAGAGTTGTATAATGCAGTTATGGCCTGCTAATGATTGTTCATGGTTCTTTTTTGAGCAGAAGGTGCAAGGGCTGCTTTGAGTCTTGCTGGGACAATGCTTGGATTCTACCCTGTGAGGGTGTTGCCATCTAAGACAGCTATTGCACCTGTTAACCCAACATTCTTGCCTCGGGTAAGTGACCCTCTTTTTTTTGAGACAGTTGCATATTTCTGTACTAAGTCATTTAGCTCCATAAAATCAATTGTTTCTTTCTTAATAACGTGGTTATTCTTTATATTTTGGTTTAGACTGAAGATGAACGTGAGATGTGTGCAAGAACTATATACTGTACAAATATTGACAAGAAGGTACTTTTATTTGAACAATTTATCATTTGTTGGCACTTCGGTTTTTTTTTTTTTCAGTTTCTTATATGACTGTTATTCGGCTTTATTTTTGCAGGTTTCTCAAGCTGATGTTAAGCTCTTTTTTGAATCAGTTTGTGGAGAGGTTTGTGATTTCTTGGAAAATTTGAAGTATTATATTTTCCTTTTATTTTTGTTTTTGGTTTGCAACAGTGACTACTTCTACTGTATTGGACTCAATTCATGAGGATATCTATTCTGCTGCAGGTTTATCGTCTGAGGCTGCTGGGAGACTATCACCACTCCACTCGTATTGCATTTGTTGAGTTTGTGATGGTATTTATCTCTTCCTTTAATCTTGCATTTGTATTTTTTTTATGTATTTATTTATAATAGTTCAAGCTAGTTCAAGCTAGGGAATAGGGATTATGTGAGGACATTACTATAACAAATGCTGCTAGTTTAAGGCTTTCTTGTATTTCCCTTGACAAGTGTGACTATGGTGTCTTGGTGATGAGATTGATGTGTTAAGTTCTAAGCTAGTTATGTAATAGGGAGACATTTGAATGAATTGTGTTGGGACTGATAGAGGGGGCAATGTTGCTTTGAAACTATTTTAAGCCTGTAGAGATGATTTACCTTGAAGTTCATTCATCTCCATACTTTCTGTTATCCTTAGATGGGCTGTACGTTTTAAGATGGTTTGCTTATTGTGAGTTTTAAATTTTAAGGCAATGGTTGGCCTATTTTCCAACAACTTTGGCTTTTAGCGACACCAATAAACCAACAAGTTTTAATTGGGAATCTGAGAAGGACCTGCAGCTTTCTTATGTAGGTGAACTTACATACTTCAGGTATTTCTAATTAGGTTGGGAGAAGCCAGCACAATTAGGGAGCTTTAGACTACAACATCAATTTGGCCCACATCCTAATAGTTTACGTTTGTGTATAATGGGAACACAGAGTTATCAATTAGCTTTATTTATAATTCATCCTCAAAGAGCACCCGATATTTATGCATTTCTGAACATAAGAGTATCAAGTAAGTTGAATTATGCTAAAAAGAATTTATAGCTCTTGATTGCCATGCATTGGTCAGATTTGAATCATAAGACTCAAGAAGGTCTTCAACATTTTCGCCAATTTCCCTGTTGTTTTGTACACAAAATTGAAAGTATTGTAGGACTTTGTTTTCCCTGCCTCCCCAGCCCATGGGTGTAATATACAGTAAACTTATTTATACTCTATTCTCATGTGATATCTTCTTTCGGAGGTAAGTCTATTAAGGCCCTGGATTTTGAGTAAAGCTCATTTTTTTTACAGAATTGAGAGAAATGTTGCTGAATAATATATCCTCTTTTGAACAAAGGTTTAGAAGATTGTGCATTATGGATATACTATTATTATAGTAGTAGTAATTGTTGGCACCTGCCAAAGTGAGTATAATTGGAGAGTAACTAGTGTCAAGACACCAGCTGTCTTTGATCTCCTTATGCTTTAAGTGTTGCTGTTTCCGGTCAAGTTCCAACAGTGGAACCTTAGTATTTATGCAAACACTTGTTGCCAGTCAATATTGAAAGTCCTCATATGATGCAGAAATTATTGTTGTCCTGCTCCACTTTCTGAAACAAGGAAACTCTGATTACTGGTCTTACCCATGACAGAATATTTGTTGGGTGAAGTGAGATCTAATAATCTATGGTTCCTCTATTGGATATCTTATTGGGACTGTTAGGACGGGAAAGGGAGGAAATTTGCTGCCTTTAAACAGTATTTCTCTACTGGAGGGTTTGAGACCACACGGAAGGCATATGCTGATATATGACACATATACTCATGGGAATGTTTTGATAACTGAAGTGTTATTGGAGTTGGGAAACACATATCTTGGGGGCAGCCTGGGTTTTATAGCAGTATATTGTAGAAGTGGAGGCATGGATACGTGCCATAAATGTTCACTGTAATACCTGCCAATCTATGTTTAGTTATTGGAATGTTGTTTGATTATAGGTGATATCAAATAGAGCTGGTTGCTGCATTTTGTTAGAATATAATGGTATTGTGCTTCATCCTGCAGGCTGAAAGTGCAATTGCTGCTCTCAATTGTAGTGGTGTGGTTTTGGGATCATTGCCAATCAGGTTAGATTTCCATGGTTCATCTTACTATCCGCCCAATAATAAGTAAGGTATGAAATTTCTAGATTACTTTCGGTTTGCTAATCTCTGATGTCCTGTATAAACAGGATAAGTCCATCCAAGACACCTGTTCGTCCGCGCGCTCCTCGCCTTCCCATACATTGATTCATCTTTGGCATCCAAGACTGATTTACAGTTACGGTTTAAATATATATATTTAAATACACACAACTATGTAAAGATGTTCTCCTTGCCTCTGGTCGTTGCTGGTTTATCTTATACCTGTCCTCAGTTTGATATAGCCTTGGATCTTTTGTTCTCGTAGAGGTTTATTATGTTGTTCTCTGGAATATAGAGTTGGAGAAGAACTTGAGGCTTCACATGATTTCATGTATTATTGTCCATTTTGGGTTGTGGTCTTTTCCCAAAGACTAAACTCTTCAAAGTAGTTTCTGACATATGAAGACCTTTTAACAGTCCTTTTGTAAGTTAATTTAATGGTTCCTTCGTTAATGAGTGGTTTATTACTTTCGTAAGCTTGCTGATTTTTATTAATCGACTCCTTGTTTTGCTCCTTTTTCATTAGACGTGTTTGAAGATTCTGTCCCTTTTTGTATTGCGATGGTCTGCGCTATGTTTCTGTTGTCAGCCTCAAACCCTGGTAGTTTTGATACTATGCTCCATTGTTATTCTTCTGATTGAAGAAAAAATGCTAGCAAAAAATAATGCTAGAAATGGAGGTCAGCTCCCTGGAGACCTATCGGCGCCTCATCAACATCAAATGAAAGGTACCCATATTAACGTAGATAGAGCCCCCCATATATATATATATATATAACCATGGGACATTATAGCGTCCAAACTAAAGATTTTTCTTATTCTGAGCTTGCCATGTAAAGTTAAATCAATAAGTATGTAAATCAATTTCGTGTAGAGATAGAACAACCGTGATTGAATAGTAATGTTGTGCAAGCCACTCACTATACAGCAATATGTATACGTACATCAGAATTATGACTTATTAAACAGAAGAATACTTGTTCAAAAAAAAAAAAAACAGAAGGATACATCACAATGAGTTATTTGTTTGAATTATCAAATATCAACACAAAGGTCAAAGACCTTTGATGCAGAACAGTGAAAGTGAAACAGAGGCTCACAGATGCAGAACGCATCTCAGTGACTGGCCTTCAACGAGCAACTGAAATGCATCGTTTATCTTTTCGAAGGGAAGCTCATGCGTTATGAACTCGTCTAGATCGACCACCTGATGAGACCAAAATGAGTTCAGAACTGGAAATTGACAGGTACTAGTCTATTAAATTGAAAGATAATAGTGGCCGGAATGTTACACACACACACATATATATATATATATACCCCTCTCATGCACTCTTTAGCAAACCGGGGGAGTTGGCTCTTCCCTTTGAAGCCTCCAAACACAGATCCAATAAGTCCCCGACCATGAAATAGCTCCATCGGATGGAGTGGAAGCATTTTTGGGGTTGCATGAATTCCCAGTATCACTGTAAACCCCCATCCCTACAACAATAGTAAGAAGCCACTCTTAATTACTAAATAGTTTGATATATGTTAATGGGGTAAATTGCGCCAACAGTGTCTGAACTCTTGGAGGACTGTCAATATGGTACCCGAACTTTTAAATGTATCAAAGTGATACCTGGACTTGTATTTTTGTACCAACGTCGTACCTGTCGTCATTTTCCGTCACAGCTCTGTTAGTTCATGTCACATGTGACGCACGTGACTGAAAAAAAGAGTGACGGAAAATGACGTGAACTAACAGAACTGTGACGGAAAATGACGACAGGTACGACGTTGGTACAAAAATACAAGTCCAGGTATCACGTTGATACATTTAAAAGTTCGGGTACCATATTGACAGTCCTCCAAAAGTTCAGACACTGTTGGTGCATTTAACCCTATGTTAATGCACTGCATATCATGTAAAAGTATAGGAAGTACCTCATGTGTGGAGAGAAAGGCTTCTCGGAGAACATCGGAGTTTCCGATACACTCAAAGCTATAGTCCACACCGCCTTCTGTTATTTCCCTGATTCTCTGCAACAATGAGGTTTTAAGGTTTTAATAAACATTCATATTACAGAAAATACATGATCTTGCAGTCCGGAAGAAGAAGAACATAACTACAAGTCTACAATATTGTTGAAAGATCGAGTAATAATCTGGACTTGAACTGATCGAGTATTCATTTTTAGTTAGTAATTATCAATTATATATAAAAAACAGAACTGACCTCATGCGAAGGCTTTCCAAGATCGGTAGGGTTTATGAAATCTGTGATTCCCATTGTTTGGCCTTTGTTCACATCAAAAAAATGAGTACCAAGCAAGTAATATAGAAATCACAATCGATCTAAATACCTTAATCTGGTTATCAAAATTAAACAACAACAACAAGAGAATACCTATGGTGAATTTCTTGGGGTTAATGTCAATCCCAATTATTTTAGATGCTCCCCTGGCCCTTGCTCCTTCAGCAACCTGACCCAATTTGCAACTTGCATTTAGTTTAAGAACACTGGATAATAAAAGGAAAATCCCAGTTGATCAAGACTGGTGCAATTGATAATTAACTGGAAATAATGCATGATAGAGTATGTGTGTTAGATCTCAAATTATTTAGATTTATGTCAAGTATATGCTTAATTAGTCCTGCACCAAGAAACATGAACATGTAATCTTTGTTTAATCCTGTTTCATTAGAAACGTATGAATTTAATTAGCTAGTAAACTAGAAATAATGAATAATAGTTTTATCGAAAGTCAGCATGTTTATGTTAATTAAAAACTTCCGGTCAACTATCTATCGTTAGCGTGCGTGCGTGCAGTTTCATCAAATATAAAGAATACAATTCTTATAAGAGTCTTGGACATGAAAATCATATCCAAAAAATCAAACGAATAGCTATAAATCAACTTGCAGCAAGTCCGACGGCGCCTAAACCGAAAATGGCGACGGTTGAGCTGGGTTGAACATTGGCAACATTCCATGCAGCACCAACTCCTACATATATATATATATATATATATATATATATATATATATATATATCACAGTTAGAACCATTTTTCATATGTAAAAGTGAAAATGCCTCGCAATTTTGGAACTAGAGGGGACAGCTCTATGAGTTGCAACAAGAATGTGAGGGTTTGTCTATTATACATATTTATATGGCATATATGTTATGTATGTGTTTAAATACATGGTATATAAGAGAAAAAAGGGCAAATGATCATTACTCAAATGCGAGCTGCATAAGATGACTATCAAATAAAATCGTTATCAAGTGCAGAAAAAACAAATCAGATTTTGTTGTTAATATAGATGTTCATATCCCCAGGCCATTCACCATTGTCCCCGTGAGGAAGGGGAGAGCGTTGATTTTTCTCTCTCTAAATTTTGGGCAATAATCGATGTCCCATGCATCAACTTGTTCTTGAAATTTTCTTTGATTAGCTAAGATAATATAGATAAACATTTTGAACAAGCAGCCCTTCCTTACATTATGGATGCTATTTATTAGTGCCTGGCTCTTTCCAACAAGACAGATATCAAGTCAGATTTGGACCAAAAGACTTGAAGATTCATATCATCAAACAATGAATATCTCAACATTATAGCATACGGTTACGGGCAGAACAAGTTGTATGAATTAATTTCGTGTCAAAATTATAGCATATGGTTTCTGCCGGCCGTTCGTAAATAACAGAACGGAATGGCATGGCCGGTATCAGTGTTGACAAATGGAAGCAATAAGTTTGATGCAGACATACCAGTTGAAACGCCACAACTGAGCAACGTCATCTTCTTGAGAGGAGCTTCCGAGTCAATCTTGACAACACAGGCGGACTCGAGAACTGTATACTCACTGAAAGTTGATGTGTTGAGAAAATGATATATGGGTTTTCTTTCACCGCCATCCTTGGCTGTTATGGAAAACCTGGTTTTTCCATCACTGTTCATCACCGTCTTCATCGGGTTTACTCCAAAGCTGTTGCAGATGTTAGTCTTCTCATGCTTGCAGCTCTTGCAGTCACCACACTCCCCGTTGAAGATAGGGATGACATGATCCCCTTCTTTCATGTCTGTCACTCCTTCACCAACACTCTCAACGATTCTGCTCATCGATCAAGAAATTACAGGCTATGAATTTCAGATGTGAGATCGAAATGCTCTCAGTAAGGACAAGTACTACTAGTCTACTACCAATACTTACCCGGCGGCTTCATGGCCTAGGATTCGAGGAAAGGCCTGCTGAGCTTCATTCTTGAACAAAGCATAAGAAAAGAAAATTAACTAGTGTTAGAGCAAACATAGGTAGGCTAAAATTTCAGATCAGCGAAACAGGGAAGAGTAATGGTTATGGTGCTAATAATTCTGCAGCAACAAGGTCGATGTCGGTGCTTGAAACAATCCCTGAAAGAAGTGAGTGGGATCATATATACATAATAAATGAACTATTTTATGCTAAGAAAATTAATTTGATTCTTCACTTTAGGCATGCACTTTGCTGAATAAATAGCTAGAGAGACAAAATAATGATTCACCTCATCTTTTTCATTACAATGTTCTATGATTGAGAGAACCATAATGTTTTTTCTAGATGAACTCTTATTATATATAACATAATATGATACGTAACGAGTGAAATATATAGTAATGCTCGAAAAAAAATTATAATCATGATTGAAAATCTCTTGTTAGATTTTATAATGTTGTTGCCTAAATGCTTCATTCGCGTTTCATGTGCAAGTGCTGCCAATTTTCTCTCCCCCAATTTCCCACTCGTCTATGCCCTTTTCTGTTTCGTGGAAGGCCAAAAAGAATATGGCTATGACCCGGCCCTTACTTTGGAAGGCCATCTCTTTCTACATGCATACGACTGGTCAAAATCTCAAAATCTTGGCCACTTTCGCTTTAAACAATGAGTGAATGATGATAGCGAGTCTCCAAGTGATCACATAATTGCCTCTAGCTTTTTAGCTAGAGGTACTTCTAGCTATCTCTTTACCAATGGAGCTCCCCTCTGCAATATTGGCGCGTAACATGTCATTGGGTCCTCTTTCTCGTCTGTTTAACCAGATCAGTCTTAGATCTTTTTCTTTTGTTCCAGAAATAGTAGCCGGTGGGCTACATTTCAAGATCGGAAACAATTTAGGTATAATCACTTATTAAAAGATATTTTTCATAAGTTGTGGTTCGAACATAAAACATTTTGTTACTAAAAAAATATTTGCAATGTCTGTCTCATTTACAACCTAGTATTATGCTTCTTTCACCAAACTAACCCTATCGTGTTAAACTGGTCTAAGGTTTTGATAAAGAGAAAGCAAGACAAAGATGTTTAATGGGTTTTATTGACCGGAAATCAAAAATGCTTCGTCGGCTATATGGACCCAAAAGTACCGACTAATCCATCAATTTCAGACATGGACCATTCCACCATCCTTGTAGTTATATAAATATATAAACATTGTACACACTAAGCTTTTATGACGACAGGACTTGTCTTCATTGGTCACCTTGGCTTTCTTTTCCTCTACCCTTTGTTTTCTATATCCTCTGGTTGGTTTAGGAAAGCTCCCAAGAAGAATCCCACCGACGTTTTCCTCTATAACTCAACAACACTCCCCCTCTCTAAGTAGTTGTAGAATTTCTCAATAATGGGGAACTGCTTGTTTGGAGGTATGGGAGAGGCAGGTGGAGTAGTCCAAGTGACGACGTCCAACGGCGGCATCATGGAGTTTTACACGCCTATTACAGTAAGCTCCATCACCGACGAGTTTCCGAGCCATGGAATTTTCAGAAGCCATGATCTCTTCTGGAAGCCGCTCGCTAACAGCGAAGAACTTGTGGCAGGCCAGTCATATTATTTGCTCCCACTCAACAGCCAAAGCGATCACTTGGGAAGTAGTGGTACTAGCCAGCTTGTGCGTCAAGGCCATGTTAGATCCAATAGCATACCTTTACCTACTTTGGTTGCCGGAGCACCGTACCGGATGTCGCTTGATTACCAGGGAATGGTGAGGAAATCTTACACTGAAGCGTTTTCGAGGTATAATAATGTGAGCTTTTGGAAGGTGAAGCTAGTGATTAGCCCGGAACAGCTTTTGGAGATATTATCGCAGGAGGGTCGGACGCAGGAGTTGATTGAGAGCGTGAGGACGGTGGCCAAATGTGGGAGTGGTTCGGTATCGGCTGCCGGGGGATTTTCCGATCAGTGGAGTCTTTCCAGTAGTAGCAGGAATGCTTCTTCTACTTCCAAGAAAGATTTTGGATTGGTAGACATTTGATTCGTAGGAGTTACAGCGTTGATATTTCTCTTTTTGTGTTTGGTCTTCGACTCGTAAGAAATCGTGTGTCACTGCTCAAGCCTCAATGTACTGATCATAGTCTTGTATCCAAAGTTGTTTTTTGTAGCATAATATGATTGTGTGAAGTCTGCTGAAAGGATCAAATGAAGATGTGCCAGAGTCAAAAATAAGTAATTAGGTCTTGGGGTGTAGTCTTGAAATTCTTGGGTGTGTCTAGAAATCATCTTCTACAGGAATATCTGTATTTGCAAACCCAACTGATAATAACGGGCTAAATTTATATCATCAGCCTAATCAAAGGATCAATTCACAAAGTCCAATTGAGACCTAGAATCCTTCGACGCATTTCATCATTTCATGCAATGTTGGAAAACCATATCTTATATATTTTGCATTCAACTACTATATCATCAGTAACTCCAACTAAAATGGACTTCAACCATGCATTTTACTCATGTATAAGCCTACTTTAAAAAGCAAATATTGTAGAAAACAACGTGAGAACTAAAGAATCTGAAGAAAAAAAAAAAACAACTATAAGATCAGAAGAAAACGCGTGACAATTTACAAATTGCTGACAAAAAGAGCTGGGGGTAATTCTGGTCCTAAAGAAGCTAAGGATGCTGCCATATATTTCTCCGAGAAGTCGAATCATGTTTCCATCAAGTACTGCGCAACTCTGTAATCTTACGTTTGTTGCTGAATTATTTTTCGAAAAGTTCATCAATTATTAATTTTCCAGACCCATAACCTGCATGCTTCTATTCGATCACATTTCATTTGACCATTTCATATAAAGCCTGCAACTAATTGGTGATAAAGCCTTGATATATGTATAAAGCAAAAGGCCATGGCCATCCTGATAAGTATAGAACTAGCTAGGTGTTAGAAAAGCAAACCAATAATTTCAAGCTATTCAATCGCGTTTCAATTCAATGGGGAGCGAAATGTATAAAGTTCAATATTATTGCGCGCATGCATCTTTAACATACAGTAAGCACGAGAACATAAAGGTCTTGTTCCCCTTAACAGGTTTGTCCTAGCGACAATTAAGTTGAAATGCCATTGTCAAGATATGTGTCACTGCAACATTGTTGGCCTCCCATAACAAAATAAAGTACATATTCAAACAAATTTCTAGGTGTAGGATGGGCGAACCGGTTCATTCAAAATAATAAACGACTTGTATAAATCAGTGTAAATTTATCTTTATATAAATAAAATTATTTTTAATCACCATATCATGTGTGAATTAGAGGAAATCATTCACTAATAATTGTATGCCCCATATCATTACAATTTGTGGTTTAAAGCTGCTTTAGCAAGATTCCGCTGAGGTTAATCAAGCACCAGCTCTAATAGTCTCTTGTTGTTGATGCGTTTTGTTGAGCTCAATCTTCTTAAGCTCAGACTTCAGAGGCCTCATATATAAGATTTTCCATTTGTATGTGTTTATATATGTTACTGCAGATTTAGTAGACTTGATGTTAGCTAGTATAATCAGCCATGCACCAACTTAACATTTTCCGGTAACATTGAGAGATACTTGACTACCTAGCTTCTCATTCATATATAATTATATATCAGCAAGATAATCATCAATCACTAAGAAAAAAACCCTCTATCTTCATATTTACACCACCACAATTAGGTCATTAGGTCTCTAACCGGTAACTCGGGTGTCCTCGTCGTCATTATTCATTAGTGTAAATTCACTATCAAGCTCGAAGCTGACTGCTTGAACAAATGAAATAGTTTGCTAGCTAGAATTAATTAATCAAGTTCAAAGGTTTGCTAGCTAGAATCAAGTTCATCTGAACGTGTCGCAGATACATCATATATTCAATATAAATAAGGTGAAAAGCTTACTTTGAATCTCGCCGATTTTGATTGGAGTTAAATCTCAATATATTATTAGTGACCAAGAAGGAATATGAGCGTTCTAACATAATATCCTAATATATATGAATCAGTTTATGAGCTAGCATATGTAGAAGATGTTGATAAAACACATTGATCTCAATTAAAAGAGAAACACAGTGATTAGTATTTTTATATTTTCCATATCTTTTAAAGATGCAAATTAAATTAATACCAGTAAAACAACAATGCACACACGTTATACGAATCAATGGCAATGGGTTTAATTTTTTTTTTGAATTAGGGCATGTGAAATAAAATGTCGTAGTCCCAATTTCTCCTGTGTCAAGACAACAGAGATTTGCCAACCTCAAAGGCATGCACGTAGGTACATTGTTTTACATCAAGAGAGAGAACATATATATATATATATATATATAAGCCTTGCCACACACATATGTTGCGTCACAACAAGCACACTAGCTACATCAATCCCCATCTCCCCCGTGGTTTTCATTACATTCTTTTTAATTAATTAGTTTAATTAAGCCACTTTAATCTTTGTTCATGATTTGTCACAATACACGTCACTTGAAAATTAACCACCGTCGACTCTGCTCCCAAAGGTTTAGATGACTTTTAGAGAGCATATAATGGTAATTAAGCCAACTATGAAGTCATGGAGTAAGATGAGATGTCCCCAGTGCAGGTTAGTGAGAGAGGTGGTTGCCAAGTCTATTAGTCTCCCGTCAGATCATGATTATATGCATAGAATTTGTGGGCAATATAACGCTCATGATTATACCAAAGAAGACATCCAAGGCTCTCATTCATAACAGAAAATCCCCTTTGTTATATATTTCCAAAGATCGATAGTGGTGCCGTTATGTGTATGTGGGGTGTGTTCGAGAGTGAGAAAGACTTAGCTTGAGAGAGATAGAGTAGTGCACTAAAACCTTCAACAACTGGCCATCTTCAACACTAGGATGGCATGGCTAATTTGTTACTTGTAGTGACTTAGGTTGTTAAATGTGGAAACACTCCAACACTCTGTAGTAAGCAAAAACGTATCGTATCTTAACATCTTATGATAAGATTCTTATCGTACGAACACTCTTGTTTTGTATTTTGCCAATCCCATCATGCAAACAAACGCAATGCATGGGACCGAATTTGTGACACCAGGAATGACGTCACATCTACGGGGGTGAAGGGTATGAGGGTATCACATAGAGCAAAAAGATGTTATTTTATTGTATCAATTTGAATCCGTTCTGATTTATCTATTTTCTTGGGTATATATAACATACTTGGCCAAAATTGGATCTGTGGGTTGGCGCGGGGGCTCTGTGTGACGACATCAAACCGTCCGTACGTATTTTATATTAGTGATACAAAATTTAAGGTAGAAAAGTTACCACATGCATAACTGGCTTGTGGCAGCTAACTGTTATATCAGCAAGATTGTGCTATTACAATCGCGTACGTTTGTCTAAAAATGAACTAGTTTGATCGATTTAATTTAGCTACCAGCTTTAAGTACTTTCTCTAAGTAGTTCATGCAGTTTTATTCTTCTCTTCTTCGGTAAAAGTACGAGGCCAAGGAGTGGAGGAAGGCTATATAAAGTGTCGAGGTAAAACGTTAACTCTCTATACCGCAAAGATTAACCTAGGTATGAAGTAATAACCTCCGCAAGTGATCATATGTACCAAAATCCATGCCAGGACAGCTGCTCGATCAAGTCCTTAATATCACTGCATCGATCCCACGTACCTGTAATCTGCCCCATGCATGCAGCTATAATCAAGACTAGGGCAGGGACAGGGAAGATGGGGCAATTCTAGGTGATCGATTCCAGCTTTCCTGATATGGAGGGTGTTTTAATGGCAGTCATTTGCACTTCACATAAAGAAGATGTATATATGGTACCTTGATCTTTAGGACCATTTACTCAGAGGCGCCCTAGCTCTCTCATTCTTTAATTTGTACCCCGCAATGGAGAGCCTATTCGGTGCACCACTGGGACGTACAGGTGCACCAGGTAAAAAAGCTGACGTGGCTGTTAATTAATGGTGGACGAAAAACGGGGGCGAGCGGGGTTAAAGTAAGAATTACCACGATCTCAATCCGCACAAACGCGCACTCCTTCCATCTCTCTCCCTTGTTCTAAACTGGCAAGAATCTTTGAAGCCTACGCTTCAGCAACATTTGATCCCATCAGCTGCAGTTGATCGTACATCTCAGCAAGCTTTTCTCCTACATCATCATCATAAATGTCCTCTTCCTCTGAATTCTGCAATGCTGCAACATCTTCTGGAAGCTTGACGAGTTCTTCATTAGCCGAAACAACTACTTCAACAACACTTCTTTCATCACCAATCTGGAAGTTGTTTGATTCAAATCTAGAGGCTATCAGACTGGATTGGAGCCATCTCTCTCGCAATTGTTCCTCTCTCTGGTTCACTGCTGATTACGAGGTCAAACGCCACCAATGGAGACGCACTTGAAGTTCTCTGACTGAGTCGACCTTCACAGGCTTCCAACCCATTCACCACTTTTACCTCCGGTTACCCTAACGGAGGCTTAACAACAACTGCCGGCAGCAGATCTACTAAGGCGTCGAGTTGTCAAATTGGACGGTTCTGATGCAGCTGAAAGAGTGGTGCAGCTGTCCCAGTGGTGTAGGGAATAATTTTCGCCCGCAATGTGAATTTATAGGAGACCCCAAAGTTACCCTTGTACGTTAATAATTTGATCGAGACTCGAGAGAAGTAGCTAATATCCACGTACTAGATGATTTTGTGAGAAAATAGCTAGGCCACGTGGAACACGTATTATCATTGGATCAAACATGTAGATTAACTGGTTTACTAAAATTAAGTTACTCTATTGGTAGAAACCATAAGCAACGAGCTAGTGAGAAAATATGAAAAACCCTATATTAATTACGTGCTAGCAATGTCAATGAACATCGCTAAAGTGTGAATCGACAGAGCCTGCTCTAGAACCATGTAGAAGTTTGAGTGCGTATCTAACACAGAACCGATGAACCAGCAGGGCCGGGTATGAGTTAATGGAGACAATACTTTCGTTCAAACATATGAAATGGCCTGTGTTATCGAATGAGGAACTAATTCATGTGTGTAAAAGAATTAGGGTAAAATGATCGAAACGAGGACAAATATGATCGAACTCAATAATTAGAAGAAGCTATTAATTTCCTCGTCGCATTCTTTTCCGAAACCAAAAGAAGCAGCTGGCCGGCGTCTATGCTAGCTTGTGGGATTCTAATTCCAACCTCCAGAACCGAATTAGCACAAGCAGGGGGAAGAAGCGGCGATGTCTTTGCTCTTCTGCTGAGGGTCCTTACGAAAGCTCAGTGGCTCCGACCCCATCATTTCTGTTCCTCTCTTTGGCTTCTTGTCGTTGAGAGGTGGTTGCACAGTTTAAACGAGTGCATGATGTCTCCAATTCGAGAGAGAGAGAGAGAGAGAGAGAGAGAGAGAGAGAGAGTATTAGCTAGAGGTGCTTTTCCACTAGAGTATTAAGGTCGAGTGTCACCGTTCAGATGTGGGCGTGCCCCCCGCACACTATTGACTTTATAATAATACTGTTTTGTTGCCTCTCTAACGCATTTTACATCGGGCCCACTTTCACTGATATATTACCAGGGGTGATCCACAACGTACCCTTCTTCTTCTTTGCTCTCTCTCTCTCTCGTCGTCTCTCGTATCTCATCGTCTCTCTGGTTTTGGTGGTTGGCTCTTCTTCAAGGGTTTGGACCCCATATTCCAAGTACACTAATAGCCATGATACCTAAAGCTTTTCATGCATTTTTGGACCCTTACCTGTCCTACCCCCATTATAAATTACCATCATCGACTGCGCTTATTGTCCTTCCAATTCACTGCTCTCTCATTCTTTCTTTCCCTTCTCTCTCTGCACATTAGTTTGGTTTTTATTTTCTGGGTTCTTGTTGGCTAAGCTACCTACTAGCTGCTAATGTCTGCAGAGGATCAAATGCATCTCTCTATAAATGGTCAGTCTCAGGTCCCTCCAGGCTTTCGCTTCCATCCTACGGAAGAGGAGCTTCTTCACTACTATCTGAGGAAGAAAGTTGCCTATGAGAGAATTGATCTTGACGTCATTCGAGAGGTGGATCTTAACAAGCTCGAGCCATGGGACATTCAAGGTACTTATAGCTCCACTCTCCTTGATCTTTAGCTTAAATTGCGCCTCGAATAATATAACATGTTAAAGTCATATGTTTGTGGTTTCAATTGATAGAGAAGTGCAAGATAGGTTCCACTCCGCAGAACGATTGGTACTTCTTCAGCCACAAGGACAAGAAATACCCAACTGGTACTCGAACAAATCGTGCAACTGCTGCAGGATTCTGGAAGGCTACCGGCCGTGACAAGATCATCTACAGCGGCATTCGAAGAATCGGATTGCGAAAGACGCTTGTGTTTTACAAGGGACGAGCGCCTCACGGTCAAAAGTCTGATTGGATCATGCATGAATACAGACTTGATGACAGCAGCAGCAGTCTTGACACCACAGTAAGCCTGCCAGCTTCATATTAATCCATTTTTTGCCATCAAATATTTATCAGTGGCAAATTAGTTGTCAAACACATCTAACAATGCTCTTTTCTTTGTTGCAGGTTTCTAATTCAATTGGGGAGTCGATGGCCGAAGACGGGTGGGTGGTTTGCAGGGTCTTCAAGAAGAAGAACTACCAGAAAGCAATGGAGAGCCCTAAAGTCTCCTTCTCAATGGACTCGCAAAACAACCAAATGCTTCCGGGTTCAAGAAACGACGGCGTTCTCGATCAGATTCTATTGTACATGGGAAGAAACACTTGCAAGATCGAAAACCATGACTCACTTCATCATGAAAGGTTCATGCATCTTCCACGGCTCGAGAGCCAAACTTCTCTTCCCTCACTTCCAGTCCAGTTCGATCACAACCGTAGCTTCAAAGCTTGTTATCATGATCAGACCATTGATGACATGCTTATAGAAACCGATCAGCAGCAACAACAACAACAACCTTCTCCAACAAACCAATCCAACAACCCGGTTCATGATCAGCATGATCATGATGACCCCAAAACAAGAATAGTCAATGACTGGGCGACCCTCGATCGGCTTGTGGCATCTCAACTTAACGGCCATGAAGACGAGACCTCAAAGCACTTGTCCTGCTTCGGTGACCCTAACATGGCCTTTTGCTCTTCTTCTCCTTCTAACGACGGGGACTTACAGTTGCCCTATCCATACCTACGTCAAGGAAGAATATCACAGAATCAACCCGAAGTCTTCAACAGTGAGAACGATCTGTGGAGCTTCACAAAATCATCGCCGTCGCCGTCATCATCAGACCCATTATGCCACCTGTCGGTATAAGGGAAGCACGACCTAATTAAGCTCGATCCAAACGACACATATACATACACGTACTATGATAGAAGTATATAATATATATGTTTACTGTTTACAGATGCTACTTATATCCCTCGCAAGAGAATAAATTAGCTACGTAAGGATATAGTGTGGAATAATCACTCGTATTTCTATTATGCAAGTATTTGTTGTCCAATTTTGGGAGTTGTCAGCTCTGTTATAAGCATGCTAGCTCTTATTTTCTACTTTGCAGTTATTTCTTTATGCTCTTTTAAAAGGCATGAACATCGTTTTATTCAGTGAAATGATTGATCATCATATCGAGCTTGCTACATATAATGTAGTAATGCAGCATATAATTGGTTTAATTTGCGGTACCAATATTATTGGTAAGAGGTCGTTATTCCAACCAAGCAATTGGTTATTGTTGAGTCTATTAATAGAGAGCGGAACCCAGCCGGTTATTTCAAACCTTCACCTAACGAGAAAAGAAGATGATGCTCATAAAGCTGACCACCTTTTACCAATAAAGATAAGATAAGATAAGAGTGAGGCAGTGAGCCATGAAAATCATATATATGGAAAATCATATAAATTGAATTGCATATTTTCATGTAGATATTCTCTAGGACTCTAGCTCTAAATGCATGGCTCGTGAAAAATATAGATCCATATAGAGTACTTCTGCTCTGCCTTGGCTGCATGCGTATGTTCAGATGTTATTGTGAAATCTTTGGGACCTAGAATCCAAAATCTAACGAAATTTGCTCAAAAGAAATCGGCCAGTTCGGCCACGAGTAATATATATATATATAAGGGATTTTTTTTTTACATATATGAGAGATGAGGGATTACACCAACTTTTTGATCACAAAATCACATATCTACCGTTCAATATGAGTAGATAACTTATGCAAATTTTCAGAAATTTTGGTAATTGTTAAGGTATTCAAAACTACGATTTATAATTATAAGCATGAACGGTTTATGTTTGGTAGATTTAGTTCGTTTATTGATTTAATCTTGTTCGATACCTTACTGATCACCAAATTTGTCAAATATGAACTGTTCATGCTTATAATTATAAATCGTAGTTTTGAATACCTTAACGATCACCAACTGACTGAAAATTTGCATAATTGATCTACTCATATAGAACTACATATTGAACGGTGGAGATGTGATTTTGTGATAACAAAGTTGGTGTAATCCCCTATCCCTCATATATGACAAAAAAAATAGAACCCTTAATGGAATGACCATATAATAATAATAATAATAATAATAATAATAATAATAATAATAATAATAATAATAATTTCCAAGCAAAGAAATAGAATTAGTTTCGTTGCGCCCTAATTAACCGGAAGGTTGATTCGTTGGAGTGTTAGATGTAGTAATTTTATCTATGTAGGGTAAACTAATATCACCCATATTAATGGGTTTGAATCCTACAATAAAAGCCAGTTAAGAATCAAAAGGAAAAGGGCCAAGTACTTGTTTCTGATTTTAGCAACAGCATGTACAATGAGAGCTTGATGATGTTGGCGCTATCTGATACTGTTTTACTCTCTTAAAAGTTAAAAATCTTAACTTTGTACCTGTGAGTCTTGGCCCGAGGATGATCTTGGCGAGGCAGCTGAGAGGAATCGATTTGGTGCTTAATTAGCATAATCATTGAATCTAATGTCTCTGTAATTTGATGAAGTACTTATTAATCGCATGCTGAGTTGACACAGAGAAGATCCATAGTTCCATACCTACTGTCTACCGAATTGTATGGATCGGACCTGTTTAATTACGATCTGGATTTTTTGATTGATCTGAGCAGACAGAGTTAATATGATGAGCTTTAGCTTTTTAGGTTGAAGAAGGCTCCAAACTCGTCATCCAGCTTATTCAAGGGAATATTATGATCCAAGTTGAATGTTCAAATTAAAGTTCATACTAAACCAGTAAACTACCAGGTGCTTGATGCAATGTGCTCTGTAGTAGCCATAGAAACGCGAAAATACTTGTAAAAATATGAAGAAGCGAAGATCGAGCATCTCTACGTATACCATGCAGTTGCATTGTTTCAGGTGCTTGATACTGGAAAATTGGAGGATAAATGTGTAGAGTATAAACTGATAAGAAAATTACAAAAGATCTGATCTCTTTGATCACAAAGTATTTGTCAAATAATGTTAGAAAAGACTAGCTTGCGATCGATCATTGTATCATTAGATTTTCCATTTGTTACAATGAGAGGCATAATATTGTCGTTGAAAATTTCCAACAGTACTGTAGGTGAAAGACCACTTGATATTTTATGCAAATTTGATTGATTGAAAGACTTAATAAAACATAATCAAACTCATATTTTTCGAAAACCTAATTGCTATGTCAACCACAACCAACTCTAATTAGGGTTATACCGACAGACCCCTACACAGAAATGAATGGATCATCTTGCATCATCATGTAGCTGTCACTGCTGCATGCTTTTCCTAGTACTGATTCATAGTATGCCCAGACATAAAAGAAAAAACAATAAAACATAATATGCTAAGTTAAGCTTAATAATTGTTGCATGAAGCTTCGTATGAAATTAGCTAGATATATAAATTTTGTACTTAAATATGGTGATGACAATACACAGATCGGACTGAAAAGGAGTGGACGACGTAGAGAAATTTCAAATTTGTAAGTAAATGATTATAGTTGCTTGTTATATGTCTTATAATTAACCACAGACGAAGTAGCAGTTTTCTCTGCAACGTACAAGAATTTTCTGAAGGATGTTAAGAGATTGTTAACTAGTTAACTTTTTCTTGGTAAATAAATTTGATGAAATTAGACTTGGCTAAAAACGGCCAGGCAGAGGAAATCTCAAAGAGGAATTATAGACTAGCCCCAATAGAGTAACAAACAAGAACGAGGAAGCAAGCTCCGAAATCCCATATATATGTACTAAGAAACCTTCAGTAATCGACATTACAACCGATCAAGAAAAGTAGACAAATTAGAAGAAGCTCAAGATAACTAATTAGCCTTACCCTTAGTGGGATCAAACACATTATCGTTTATTTTACCATGGAATGACGATAAATTTTGAAAACTAGCCAACTTTTGGTCATCAAGATGGTTTTAACCATCTTTTTTCATTTATTTAAAAAATAACCATTTTACAAGACAAAAGGTCTACTATACCCTTTATACCAAATAAGCATTTTGATACTTTTTTTTTATTCTTCTCAATAAGAGAAAAAAAAAACAGAAATCTTGTTATATCGTTTTCGTTTCCGTTCATTTTACTTCTACGAGTTCTATCAGACTTCTCATATAGTCAAAACCTAAATACTATCCAACTGATTTGGTTTTTGGAACACAATCAAAACTCATTGTGTGTTCGATCAAGGTATGTATCTATAATATCTTTAGTTTTTCTTTCTTTCTAAAATTAGATTATATTTTGTGGTAAAATAAAGCTCCAACGCATTCTAGTTTGAGATTTAGGGTTCTTGAAGATTTAGGGTTTAATTCAAGGTCAAGAGTTTTCAGCTTTAAGGTCCTAATCGTGTCCAAGTGATAAATGGGTTAACTCTCAATATTCATATGATAAATCGAAATCAATGTTAGTCTCAGACAAGGTTACCTATCAAGAGCTTATGAAAGAAATATATCATCAGATTGGTTTTAGTCCAGATCGATATGGAATGAAAATTCATTATTAATATAAAAGTAGCTTAGGGGTGTGCAACACAATGAAGATAGTTGATAACGAAAATATTTCTAACTGGGTGTATGACATCCTTTCGGTGCAACCTAACAAGATTGCATTATATATTATTCTGGAATGCAACTTGTCAAGATTTGTAAGTGAAGACAGTCAAGACATGAACAATAGATCTGACCCGTCTTTTCAGTATGATGATGTTGACTCAACCATTTTCTCTACTAAACTTGATGATCAGAGCCCGATTGCAGTGAGTTCCCCACATGAACAAATAATAGTAAACTCTGATTTGGATAATGCTGATAATGTCTCGTATGGAAGTAGAGAGAAAGATGAGTTTTCACAATCCAATTGAGATAATGAGAACTTAATATACGATGTAGAAATCAATGTTAGTGTGCAACCTACGGATGACAACTTTGCTTCTTCATCATCTTATCGTAGCAAGAAAAGATGAATAGAAGATTTTGAGAATGTTACATTTGTGGACACCAATGAAGATATTTTGGTAGGTCAGTTATACCTGAGTAAGAAAGCCTTGAAACAACACTTGGGTATGCTTGCAATAAAAAAAATTATGTGTTTAAAGTGAAAAGATCTATTAGTGATCGGTTTGAAGTTAGGTGTTTGGATCCTAGTTGTAAGTGGCGACTCTATGCAGTAAAACTACAAGAATTGGTCCATTTTGAAGTAAAAAAGTTTTATAACGAACATTCTTGTTCATTGGATATTATGCATCATGATCATAGATAAGCAAGCAGCTCCCTAATCGGTCAATTTGTCAAGTCAAAGTTTGAGGGAGGAACCTCGCGTATATACAGACCTAGAGATATCATTGATGATGCTCTTGTCCAACTTGGAGTTAACATGAGCTACAATAAAGCTTGGAGAGCAAGAGAAGCAGCACTAGAAATTGCAAGGGGATCACCAGAGGGATCATTTGCTATACTTCCAGCATATTGTGCAATGTTAGAGTGTAAAAATCAAGGTACGATAACACATACACATTAATACTGATGAACATAATCATTTTCTATATTTTTTTATGGCAATTGGAGCCTTAATTAGAGGATTTCGTAATTCTATGAGACCTGTGATCGCTATAGATGATACTTTTTTTTTGAAAGGAAAGTACTTTGGAACTATGTTTGTAGCTGCATGCCAAGATGGAGAGAATCAAATATATCCTTTGATTTTTAGGGTGGTAGACTCAGAAAATGATGCATCATGGTCATGGTCTTTGACAAAGTTGAGTGGGGCTATTGGAGTGGTATAAAACTTGGTTTTTATATCTGAATGACATAGAAGCATCACTAAAGCTGTGGATATTGTTTTTCTAGAAGAACATCATGGAGGCTGCATCTTCCATATAGCTAATAACTTGCAATCAAAGTTTGGCAAAAAAGAAGAAGATTATTATGTTATATCACACAGCGGTAAAAAAGTACCAGGTGTCAGAGTTCAATACATTGATGGATGACATTCGAAAAATAAAAGATGGACAAGTTTGTAAATATCTTAAAGACATTAGGTATCATAAGTGGGCAAGAGCTCATTTCATGGGGTACATATACAACATAATGACATCCAACATAGCCGAATCTATGAACGCGGAGCTTAAAGTGAATCACCTAAGAGAAGTGCTTCAACAATGGTTTGTTGAACGACGTGATACAGCAAGCTCCCTTAATACACACTTAACCAAGTGGGCTGAAAACAAAGTGCGAAAAAACAACAACATTGGTTTGCATATGCGGGTATGTATTCTAAACATAATTGTCATAGTATTTTATTATTTGATTTTGGTTTAGAAAACATGCTAACCATGGTTTCAATAATCATTTAGGTGTCTCCAATTGATCTTTATGCATTTCAAATACATGATCAAAGTCAAACATTTACAATGGACTTGAATAACATGACCTGCACATGTCGAGAGTTTGATCTTGATCGACTTCCTTATGCCTATGTGATAGTTGCTTGTAGATTTAAAAGAGTGTCAGTGTATAACATGTGTTCTCAATTTTACACGGCCAACGCACTCATGCTAGCATATGCAGAGCCTATTTGGCCAGTTGAAAATAAAAGTGAATGAGATGTGTCTCAATATGTGCAGAACAAAATTGTCTTACCACCAATAAGACAAGTAGCACCCGGAAGACATAAGTCGGTACAAATTCCATATGTAGGAGAGGATGCAATTAGAAAAAAATGTATTTGATACGGTGGAGCAGATCATAACTGTGCAACTTGCAAAAATCCGATTCCACTTAGTTGATGGAATATTACGTACAATCATCAGATTTTTAGTAATCTATGCACTTAAGGTTGGGCATTGTAATTTTAAGCCATCCAACTAGCTTTTGGAGCTTTATACATTGCTATTTTGGTTTTTATTTGTTGTAAACATAATTGAGATTTTTCAAATAAAAGATGAAGATGATACACATTGATACTGATGGTTTGTACTTTTACTTCTTTGCCGAACGAAATATGTGTGGAGGGCACTTTTGATTAAGGGTTATAGAGCAGTGAGGCAAGCATGGCCGAGCCTAAAAATGTCGTCCCCTTCGTCTGAGTTAGCGGAAGCTAGGCCCAGAAAGCTTCGTAGGATTGAGAATCCTAGTAAGCTTGCTGTTGTGTTCTTCCCAACGACATTTTCTTCATTAACAGTGGTAATCTGCAACTGCGTTTCTTTTAATGAAGAACTTAGCAAGATGTGCATGATGTGGGAGCTAGAAAAACACGAGTTTCAGAAGAAGAGAACCTAATTGTGTTTCTATGGTAAGGATTGAGGTATATGAGATAAGAGATTTGGGATAGATATTAGTGGATTGCTTGGGCTTGTTATTTGGTTTGTGTCACGCCCCGACCCTTAATTTTTACCTTAATTACTAGCACGGTGGTAATCAAAATTTTACCGTCTTCATCAGTAAGTAATTAATTTAATTGGTCCCCAGAGTGGTGTTAGGGGACGATTATTTTGATGGATTTATTCGAAGGAAGAAAATGTGACGACGGTAAAAATGGTAATTTTTATTGGGGTATTATTTTTTGGGGTGTTGAATTTTTGGATTGGGTATATTTGGTGGTGTTGGTCTGGGTGGGCCAGGCCCATTTTTCTTCTCCTCTCTCCTTTCTCTCTCCTCCCTCCCGATTCTCTCCCCGAGCTCTCCCGCTGCCGGAACTTCCCGTCGCCAGCCCGCCGTCGTCCGGCCTCCGTTCGCTGCCGCTCCGATCCCAAACGGTCAGCCTCCGACCCAGCTTCCATTCTAGACTGGTGGCAGCCGCCCTAGCACCACCGTGAAGGAGAAATCAACCCCGAAAGGTCTGACTGCCGTGGTGGTTTTCTCGCCGGAACTCCCTCCTCTTGCCGCTATAGCCGGTGAGCCTTGGCTCAAAAGAAAGCTCTCCCTGCATCTCGAGCTAGGTAAGGAGAAATCGGTAATGGAAATTATAGGGTTTTTTGTGTGTTTTCGTTCGATTGGCATAGTTAGACTTGAAATTGATGTTTGTGGTAGTTAGGAAAGTTGTAGAGGAGGTTGAGAGGAAGGTGCTGTCAAATTTTTGTGGGCATTGGAGGTCGCCGGAGCTGGCAACCGGCCGCCGCTGTCGGGGAAAAATGTTTTTTGTAGGGATTTTTATGAGGAGTGTATTGGAATGAGTTTTATAATTTTTGGAGGAGTTTTGGATAGGTTTGAGAATTTTTGAAGTTTGGTATTTTTGGCGGATTATTAAGTTAAAATCCGGTCACGTGATTATTTAAGATTAGAAAGGTGGAAGATATTTAAAGGATGTCGGTTTAGAGTTTGTGGAGGTTTATTGGTTGGTAGTGAAATTAAAATTTTTGGGTGATAGGCTTGGTTGAGCGCGGAGCTCCTTTTTAATTTCGCCTATTTTCCTTAAGCGTCGGTGTGCTAATTAAGGATTTAATTATGTTTTTAGAACAGGACGCGAGGAGGCTCGAGTTGACGAGGCCTCCGACTGACATCAGGCTTAGGCCTAATTTGTGAGTGGACCATTGTTTTAAATAATGTGCTTAAATGCTTTTTGTTGAATAATGATTTTTCTGTTGTTGGAAATTTCCCGAAATTGAGAATTTCGGTGGTTATACTCATATATAGTGGATTATGAGAATAATATGTATATGATTAAATGCTAGCTAGCTATACATGATTTTCCCCCATACTGAGGTAGAATTCCAGTATGGGGTGACGTGAGCGTTAGACGCCAGCGTCGTAGCCTTGTACGACTTTCTATTCTTTGAATTCATTCATAGAATTTGTACAAGGAATCAACACGTATATATATCACTCGGATGATTCCCCCATACTGAGGCACAATTCCAGTATGGGGTGACGTGAGCGTTAGACGCCAGCATCGTAGTCTTGTATGCTTATCTATTTTTCAAGCTTATTCATAGATATCGTAAAAGAGATAGTCTAGTGTGAATACATACTGATATATATATATATATATATATATATATATGATATTCTAGCCTGAGACGTATTCTTTCTTAAAGTTTGGGCAGTTTAGCATTTTCGATTAAAATGTTTTCTTTGAAAGTATTTTGGGGAAATATTTATTTGTTGTCAGAATTGCTTTTGTCCACTCACTCTGATGTTTTTGAATATTTTCCCCTAGGCTCTTCGTTTTTAAAATGCCCAGTCTGCAACATTCGCGTGAGGTTTAGAAGGCGACGTTGAGGCATAGTGACCCATCTATCTGCTACATTTCGCCAGTATGTTACCTGTTTAATCAACTAGGAGATTGTTAACTTCTGCTGTGTTTTTAATTTTTAGTAGCTCTGAATACTGTTGGGATTTATGTTAAATTTATTCTTGCTACTTTTGGGTTTTAGCGGAGAATGTTTTATTTATTTTAGTTAATTAAGTGATTCTATTTTTGTTCTTCCGAGTTAGGGTTGTCTATTTTCAAAGGAGGTTTGCCGAGTTCTTCGGTAAATTTTCCTTGGAGGTGGTCCCCGCAGGACTCACCTCGGGTTTCAGGGTGAAATTCGGGGCGGGTCTTGACAGTTTGCATATATGCTTTTGGGGTTGTATTTGGATTTAGAAATAGTATGGATATAAGATTGGATAAGGGATTGAGAGAGAAACATAATAGGAGAGATGAGAGAAGAGGAGTACTAGAGAGCTTGCTAGCCTCCTCTCCTTCTGGTTGTCCTGTTTGCCTAATAATGACAGCTATTTATAGTAGCTAGAGGGAATCTTGGATAAACCTTTAAAATACCCACTTGGTTAAATATGTGTATTGGATATTGTAAACTATTTTGGTTTGTTAGGCTGTGTCTAAAGTTGGCTTTGAAATATGTGATTGTGAGATACTCTTTAATTTGACAGATTTGCTGCAGGAAAATCTGCTGCTAGGATTATGCTGCTGTTTTGCCTTTTGCGTAGTTTCTGGTTAAGGAATGTGTGGCTGGAAAAAATGTTTTATTATGTGGTTGTGATTAAAAATCCTATGCTAAAGTGGATCTTAAAGGGAGTGAGCTTGGCTTTTGGGCCTCTCTTCTTCATTTATCCGTATTAGGAGTTAGGTCGGCCGTTAGGCATGAATTTTGGTCTCAAGTCCAAAATTATCAACGATTCTAAAACTAATAGAGAACCTCTTGCTTTTCTGTTACCTTTCACGACACCCATTCTTAAAAGCCCCAAAATACATGAATGTGGCTTAGGTCCACGTGTATGACATGATGTTTGCGAGTAGAATTTGACTTAAAGAATGAATTGGGTTTAACAAAATAATTAGGCCTGCTAGCTGGATTTTTAGGCCTCAACAATATGAAAACAATATCTCCCTTTAATAGCATAGGATGGTTTGGAGAGCATGCAATTGTGTTATACAGGAAACGAAAAGATATATATATATATATATATATATATATATGCGTGTGTGTGGTCCTTCTAATGAGGGATAATTTTTTTGTTCATTTATAGGGACATATCATTTGACGAATTGTTCGATCACAAAATCAACAAAATCAGTTCGTTGGGCTATATGAGTAGATCATTTTTATAAATTTTTAAAAAATTTGGTGATCGTTAAGTCATCCAAATGAGATATTTATTTTCAAGAATCTTGAACGGTGTAGGTTTGACATAAGTGTTAAGTTTTTTGTTTTGATCTCAGCCATCTAAACCCATTAAAAAACAGATTTAATGGTGTTGACATATCTGTAGAAATGAAAAAAAAAAGAATCCCTCATTGGAAGGGTCCTATATATATATACAAAAAAAAAAAATTTAGGTGTGGATGTCCGCATTTATTCTTACGGTGCAAATTTTCATTTTATACTCATTTTTCAATTGAATTTTCACATCTCCACAGTCTAGTCTTTATATACTAATGTATAAATTATTTCTGTAAAATTTCAGCTAATTTGGTTATCATTAAGACACTCAAAATGATATTATTGTTTTTTTTTTTATCAAAATGATCTTATTGTTCTTGGGTGGCTTTGGTTTTTGCTGTTTTTTTTATCTCTTTATTTTTTATTTTTTCGAAAAAAAGTCTCAAAGTATTAGAGAATTTGATAAGGGTTATTTTTCCTTGTAAAATGATTATTTTTTAACCAAATGAAAAAAGAAGGTTAAAAACCATCTTGATAACCAAAAGTTGGTTAGTTATCAAAATTTCTCTGGAATGACTTATGTAATTAGTGAAATATTAAGTTGCCTTGGTTTAAATTTAACAGTATAAAATGTAACGACTCATATTAGGAAGAACATCTCCTTCATTATGGTGATCGAGGATCGCACCCATGATGTGTTTGTTGCTATTACTCTGAAATCTGAATCATGTCATGATTAATCTGAGGAAGACCAAACCCGAAAACATGAAAAAGAAAGCCCAATTTAAACGATCCATTTCAACGCCCATTACCCCAAGTTGCGCGAGCCGAGAAAAGCAACGTCGTGTTGGCACAGTAACACTCAATAATTGAATGAACAAAACATTAGAGGGGGAAAGTCATTAGTACCCCCAATATCCATTAGATTGCAGGGGCAATACTGACTTTGGGGTAGAGAGAGAGCCTCTTCCTCTTTGTATGCAATCAATTTTGAATTAAATTTTAGCGCTAAACCCTCGTGTGTCTCCAATTCAAAATTCACCCCCCCAAATCCAAACCCTCTCACTTCCCCATTTCTCTAATTCAAAAAATTATTTAATTAAAAGTCCTCGCTGTATATCCCAACCTCTTGTCTCTTCCCCCTTTCCTTCTTCTTCTTCTTCTGCTTCACTCTCACTCCTCCAAGCTCAGATTTCGAGGCAAAGCAAACACCATGGGTTGCGTTTCTTCCAATCTCTTCAACCACGACGGCGACGACTTCTCCCAGCTCGGCAGCTCCACCTTGAGCCACCACATCGTCTCCCTCACCTCCTCCACCTACGGCCTCCTCACCCTCGACCCTCCACTGAGCTCTACCCCATCTACTCCGCTCACCCCACCTTCCCGATTCACATTCGGCTCCATTTTCCCGACCTCGCTCTCCGAGCCAAAGTCGCTCTGGTCCGACCCGAAGCCGCTCCGGTCCGACCCGGAAGTCATCAACTCATGGGAGCTCATGGCTGGCCTCGATGCCGAAAGCTTCAGATTCTCGCCGCTTCCTCCGCCGAAGCCGTTTTCGATCCGGACCCCGAAAACCGCGGATAAAGAGAACTCCAACCCGAACCGGGTGGGTCGGGTCAAATCCCCGCTGGACCGGTTCGAGTGGATATGCCCGCCGGGAGGAGAGAACAAGCTGGTGCTGTATACGACGTCGTTGCGAGGAGTGAGAAAGACTTTCGAGGCGTGCAATGCGGTGCGTGCGGCGGTGGAGAATCTCGGCGTGATGGTCTGCGAGCGTGACGTGTCGATGGATCGCGGGTTCAGAGAAGAGCTCAATGAATTGATGGAGGGGAAAGGGAAAGAGGCGGCGGTGCCGCCGAGGCTGTTTGTGAAGGGAAGATATGTGGGTGGATCGGAGGAGGTTATGAAGATTGTGGAGGAGGGTTTGTTGGGGGAGATTCTAGAAGGTCTGCCCAAGAAGCGGGCCGGGTCGGTTTGCGAGGGGTGCGGGGAAGCGAAATTCTTGCCGTGTTTTCAGTGCAATGGGAGCTCGAAGATGGTGCTGGTGGTGAAGGAAGAGGCGGTGGGGGCGAGAGGAGGAGGAGGAGGAGGGACGGTGGTGGTGAGGTGTCCTGAGTGTAATGAGAATGGGTTGGTGCTTTGCCCAATTTGTAGCTGATTTGCTGATGAAGCAGAGGGCTTTTGGGTTTTGTAAGATGTTTCTGAATTATGCTCTATTACAGTAGTAAGATATTAGTTTCTTATTTTGGGGACTCTGCTTGAGTTTCTGGAAAATATATATGCTTATGTGTCTCTTGTTTTTGTCTGTTTATATATGTATGTTGTGGTTTGAGAAGTTCTTTTAGCTTTGTTTAACAATGCATAGTTTTAACTTCTAAAGACATACACAAAAAATTAGAGATATAAAGATTAGGCTTTTTTCCATTATAGATTCACAATGCCTGGCCATAATCATTTTAGATTGAAGAACAATGATTGAAACTAAGGAAAATTCTGTCAGTTGGGTCTGTGTGGAGAATTTCAATGTGGATTAGGCTATAGACTGTTGTGCTCGAGAACTTAAAGAGAATGTAATGAGGTTTTGTTGATTATTCTACTTTGATGAGTCTGTGCAATAGATTACAAGCTGTTGGAAGTTTACTTCAATCTGCAATAGACACTTATTTCACTTATTTGTAGTTTGTAAAATGAGAATGTTAGTTTCACTCAATTTCTTTCTATATTGGAGGCTGGTCTTGTATGATGATCAATCTGTTATGACTTTACTTGGCATTAATTATCTCTACTCCTCATATCTGCATGCAGCAAATTTAGTGCAACCAACATAAGATTCAAATCTTTGCAATGATACTTGAATAATCAGAAGTGCATTGAATCATTGTCCTGCTATAGATTCATTTAGAGTTGAACCTCTCAATGTGCTCAGAATTTCATATGGACTGCGGTAGTACCTCTTCTCTTGTACAAAGTAGTGTGAGTTCAGCAGATTCAGCCATTTTATAATTTGAGAAAACATATTCTGGGTCTAGAGAAGTACCGACCTTGAGATGATGAATACGCAAGTAACAGAATCTCTGATATGATCGATGGTCAGATATCAATGCCTAGGTCGACAACCATTTGCATCTTGAGAAAACCTCCAAACAGAACCTTAATCGACTATCACTTGCCATTGCTTTTGTGTGCTATTATACCGTTCTCAGCTTTTACTACTATACGGATGAATCCTGAAGTCCAGCAGCACAGATTAGTGAGGCCATTTGAATTTGGTTAACATAAGCTGGTGCTGGTGGTATGAGTCTAGAATTTACTGCATTTTCTACAAAAAAGAGTTACTGTTAACAGCTGTAACTTCTGTAGATCATGAATGCTTTCACTTAAGCTCACAATTTCCTTGTTTTCTCTTGACAATCATAGCTTGCATTGGCCTTATCATAGGAACTTGTCCTCTCAATCTCAGTGGAAAATCTGTCCGGAATAAAGGATCCATAAAGGCTGATATTGAGTTAGATGTGTGCCTGCTAGTGATTCAGAAGCTTTTTTGTTTAATCTCATTGGTGTTTGAATATTAGTACTGTAGTGAGGTTGAAGTGGGATGACAGTAAAGGATGGGCCTCCTTTTCCACATTAAAAGGACAATGATTTCTGAAATGGTAAAATTGTGTTGTATAATTGTATCTGGAACTACTGCCTTCACTTTTTCAGGTACTATTGCTTAGTTTCAAATTCTAATTTTTGTTGTGCAGTCGACTTTGTTCACTTAGGATGCTCATATTCATTGCTTGATGGGATATCTGTTCCAGTAAGATCTAATTGGGCTCGGATCTTTTTAATTACTTTTATTCTCTTGTGTAAGAAAAGTTGGGCTGAGTTTTCACCGCGCAGAATCCTAGTACAGTAACCTAGAAGGTGTGGTATAGTTTGGGCTTGGCGTTATCAGACCAGGTGACACGTCCCGCCATTATCAAGGTTTTGTTCATTGATGTGACACTGACATGAATACCAGGTGGTCCACATAGATTTTACGGATTTGTTTGCTACCAATTAATCTTTGAATTCAATGGGAAAAATTACATGAGTAATCAGTTAGGGGTGATTCAGTCACTATCGGTAACGCAGTTAAATCGGTACTTAGTTGAAGTCAGGCAAAGACAAGAAGAAGAAGAAGAAGAAGAAGAAGAAGAAGAAGAAGAAGAAGAAGAAGAAGAAGAAGAAGAAGAAGAAGAAGGGTTTTCGATTGGGGCGGTTGCATCTTTAGTTTCCCTTCCTCGGGTTGCGTTGACATTAATGATGTTTATGCCCAAATTAATATTTTATTGGACAATAAATGTCTATATGAATATTAATTAAATTTTTGGTCTATGTCATACCGGCGAGCACAAGTTCTTTAAATTTACAAATAATGGTCCGCCAGTAAGACCACGCGAGCTGAATTACAAAGTTTGCGCGCGGAATGACTCCACGCGGAGTACAGATCTTGTGCGCTTAGTAAACTTCACGCAAAACACATAACTCGCGCGAAGTCGAGAGCTCACGCCTTCGCGCGGAACACACAGATCGCGAGCGGAATACTTTTGCGAGGAATTACTTATGGACATTTCGCTTAGGCGAAGCAGAATATTTAAGGCAAGCTGGCGAACTGGTTCGCTAGTCCGCGTAGGAGCGAGACTTCGCAAGGAAACCACAGGCGAAATCCGCGTCACATTAATCGTTGAAGATTTTTATCAGTCATTGACATGTTTCGGGCCAATCCTTGTGGCCCTTTTAATATAAAAAGCCCTACTAAGGCCCGCGAGCTAGAAAGGCCCGTGCGAGATTAGTTTTCCACCAGGAGTGTGACACCCCGCGGGATAAGGATGCTCTTAATTTCAGTCCGCATAGGACTCTACAGTTGAGCGGCGCGCCTGAAGCAGTAACCTATACTAACTGGAATGTGCGAATTAGACATGTGTCACATGATTGTTGGTATGCGCGGGTGAAACAGTGCCCTTGTTCTATTATGTTGCAGAGTCCGACTTGGTTTCTATGATTATCTTTCTTCTGCCGCAAGTCGAGCTCCACTATATAAAAGGCTCTAGGGTTTACAAAAAACTCTCTCTCTCTCTCTCTCTCTACAATTACTCAAACAAACACAATACAAAACCTTTCAACGTAGTTGAAACCTCCAGTGCTCTTAAGAGCTTTGCATCCGCTTGAAGCTGCAAACCCCTCACAACACAATCTCTTCAAAAACAAGACACAATCTATCTCAACAAACAATACAAATAAACTGCAACCCAGTTCCCTTCGAGCAACCTCGAAACCCTAAACCTAAGTGCGCCGCCGCCTAGGTTTTTCTCAGAGCCCTTCCGGATTCTACCCTGATTTCCCCGATTTCCCTATAGTTGCTATGCTCGTGATTATACCGTGAGTATCGATCGTCTTGTGCTCGTAAATTCCTCATCTAAGGTGGCACTTGGAAACCCCCACGCCTGATCAAGAAGTCAAGATCTTGCGAACTCAACCTTTTCCTCGTCCGCGAGGTGGCACGCCCGCAACAAACCCTCTCTCTTTGTTCGTTATCTACCTCTCTGCTCCCTATCGAGAGGATCGTGGCCAAAACAAACGGTTTATATCAGTGTGGATTCCAATTTTGGGTCTCGAATTTCACTTTATTTTACAATCGCCTCAATATTTACCGGGATACTTAACCTAGAAATAGTTAGTGGGATGGGGAAAGTTTGGAAGGATCATGGGGGTTGCTCTTACTCAATTTGCTAAAACTTAATCAAAAAGTTGACTAGAGAGAATCAAATCAAATTAGTTTGACTGGTAATGCTGGGGAACTGAAGCCAACTCTGATGCTTTTATTTTACCTATGAATAGGAATACGGGCTCCCTCTGCCATTTTCTTAGTTGGTGCATGGTCTTCGAGAACTATGGCACCACCACCACCACCACCACCAAACAGATACTTATAAATTAACCCAGAAGCACTGTGACCTCTCTCCTCCTTATGATCGACTTCTCTATTATCACATTCATGCTCACCTTCTCCCTCGTCCTTATGTTGTCCACAACACGTGAAACCATTTGGTTTGCGTCAGTCTTATTTAAATTCTTTGATCAATCACAGAACCACTGTGCTGTTTTTTTACTCAGACTTTGGATGCTTTCTCTTACATTAACACCCTCTCCATCTCTTCCTGCGTCTTCTTCACCATCTCAACCTTATTGCTTTTGCATAGATTTTGCCAAATGTCTGACACCCTCCATTAGTTTTATAACGCATGCCACTAAAAAACGCCATTGCTGTTCCTTCACAGATATATCGGAGCTCGTAGTACTTGATTCTTCATATAAACAGACAAACATCATGCATGTCTCTTCTCTCTCTATATATCCTCGACCTCTCTCATCCATCAAATCAAATTAAACGCTCTAGCTCTTAACCTTTTCAATCTCTCATTCTTCATAAGCTTCATTCCCTCTGGTGTTGAAAACTATGTTCAATCACTTAAATGGGAAAGAAAAGTGGTAGTACTTCATGGTTAACTATTGTCAAAAGGGCCTTCAAGTCTCCGTCTAAGGATCATGACCAAAAGAGCAGCAGAAGAAGAGAAGACCATGAACCAGAAGAGGAAGAGAAGGTAAATAACTAACAATGTGCTTAGTTCGATTGTTTGAATTGACTCCATTTTTATTTTCTCATTTTTGAGTTTGTGCATGAAGAAAAGAGAGAAGAGAAGATGGCTATTTCGAAAGGCTACTTCACATGTTCAACAATGTGAAGCAACAAAGACAGAAACACCCATATCTGTGACTCCTGTTTTGGCTGCTGACCAAAAACATGCATTTTCAGTGGCCGCAGCCACTGCAGCTGCGGCCGAAGCAGCTGTTGCTACTACCCAAACAGCAGTAGAAATTGTGCGGCTCACTAGGCCGAACAATTTTGCCAAAGAACACTATGCGGCTACACTCATTCAAACATCTTTTAGAGGTTACTTAGTAAGCAACAAAGTACTTAAGCACCACATACAAATTAAACTAGAGTTCAAGATCATGAAATTACTTACATGAAGGTGGTTAATGTTTAAGTTTTTTGTTTTAGGCGAGGAGAGCTCTGCGTGCGCTTAAGGGTCTTGTAAAGCTTCAGGCTTTAGTGAGAGGTCACAATTTTAGGAAGCAAGCAAAGCTGACACTTAAGTGCATGCAAGCTCTGGTTCGAGTTCAAGATCAGGTTAGAAACGAAAGAGCCAGGCTTTGGCATGAAGGAGGCAGAAACTCCATGCTTTCCGAAACAGAAATAAGCTTATGGGAGTCCAGATACCTTCAAGACATTCGCGACAGAAAGTTGATAGTAAGTAGCTGCAGATTTTTGCTTACTTCACTACTTTAGTATAACATGAATTTACTATTGATCATAGTTACTTAGTAACTACTGGCATTTGTATCACAGTCCACAGAAAAAGTGAGTGAAGGAGTTGATCAATTCTTGTTACAAAGTCGAAAGGAAGCTTCTTTAAAACGTGAAAAAGCCCTTGCTTATGCTTTTTCTCACCAGGTTTGACATTATTTATTTTAGTACTTGTAAAAATTTATTAATCAGAACCAACCATGTAATTAAATTTCCCCAAATTTCAGATATGGAGGCCTAGAAGACACCCCTCTATAGGGGAAGAAGCAGAGCTAGAAGAGAGAACAAAATGGCTTGATCGGTGGATGGCCACAAAGAACTGGGAAAATTACAGAGCTTCAACAGACAAAAGAGACTCCATAAAAACAGTGGAAATGGACACTTCTAGGCCTTACATGTCATCCTAACACCAAAAACAGCCAAACCCAAATGCTTCAATTGCTTCACCTTTGCACAAGTCACATTACTACAACATGAACATCTCTCTCGGCCACTCTCCGGCAACACCCTCTCCTTCAAAACCCAGAGTGATAAAAGTGCGTTCAGCAAGTCCTAGATGCTCTTCAGCAGCACATACCCCCAATTTAGGCTCTGCTTACTGTTTCAGGGGTGGAATGTGTGGATATGGGGTCGTCTCAAATGGGTTTACTAATAATGTGATTGGTTCAGTGCCTGATTACATGGCTGCAACCGAGTCTGCAAAGGCTAAGGCTCGATCTCTGAGTGCACCAAGGTCAAGGCCGGCGACACCGGATAGAGACCGAGGCGGTTCGGCCAAGAAGAGGCTGTCGTACCCGGCCCCTGAGTCACATAGCTTGAGCAGTCCTAGCTTCAAGAGTGTGCAAAATGGGTACTATGGAAGGGAGAACTTGTCTACTTACACTGATAGCCTAGGGGGAGAAATTTCTCCATGTTCAACCACTGACTTAAGGTAGTTACAACAATGAGAGATCAATGACAATGATACGCGATCATTGTGAATCTAGTTGTTAGTAGTTATTTCTTTTGAACTTCTCACTGATTCTGAGTAATATGAATTATTCGCAGCAGTTTATGTAATATTTCATGAATAAACAAGTTCATGAAATATATGCCATAATAATCATCAACATTGGTAAGAATACAAGCTATCGTAGAATATTTTATATATATTTACTTTCTTTGTGTGTGTAGGTGTAGATGTAGAAAATATTTTTCTAGAAACGTTATGATTGTATCTCTATATAAAGCTCTTATTCGGAAAAGAATAATACATTATAGCATTCCAAACCATATCGAATCATTCTTTTTTACTTGGTATCAGAGCTTGCCAGATTCGATAATTTGAATTTACATCCAAAACACCACAAATCGCTACGTACCAAAAACCTCAAAAATCACCATAAAAACACACAAATTCCCAAATCCCAAAACTAAACCTGAATCCCGAATCACACCACAAACAAATTGTTGCATACATCAAAATCATAATTCCAAAATCCTTGAATCTCAAAAACCAAACCTCCAAAATGGCACACCAAATCAACTACCATACCACCGCACCATGCTGGTCTCTATGCAAACCAAATTCATATGCGAACTCAAAATGTCTGCTATGTGGAGTATTAGGTTATAGCAAGCAACGTTACTTTGAAACAATTGGGTACCCGAATTGGTGAGATTTCACCAAGAAACCCCGAAAGAATCAAGCAAAATCTATCATAGCCACTATAGAGAAAGATTAATTGTCCAATGCCTCCAATGTCGCACAGTCAGGTATGAGTGGTAATGTATCTATGAATAGGTCCTGGATAATTTATACAGGAGCATCTGATCACATGTGTAATGATCCTAGCCTCTTGAAAAAAATTAAAACCCTCCTCTCAAAATATTGTTTCTATCGCTGATGGTACTCTAATTCCGATTACCGGAGGAGGCTCTATTGTCCTATCAAACACATTAACCCTTGATTATGTATTAGTCGTCCCTTCATTGTCATACAATCTTCTCTTAGTTGGCCAAATCATTCAAGAATTAATTATCATGTATTGTCACCTTTTATCCGTCGTTCTGTGTATTTTAGGACATTCTAACGTGGCGGATTTTGGGTTATGGAGTAAGAAAAGGTAAATTGAACTACATAGATCTGACAGAGACAAGAGAGAAACATATGCAGTTTTTGGGTCAAACTAATCAGGTCAATAAAGTTGAGAGTGCTAAGAAAGATGTGTGGCTTTGGCACCGCCGCTTTGGTCATCTAAACTTCAATTATTTGAAGAAACTGCAACCACAATTATTTTTCGGTGTCGATCACTCAGATTTTCATTGCAACATATGTGAACTGGTCAAGAGCCACCGTATTTCATATTCATCAAGCATAAATAAAAGTCATATTCCATTTATGAAGATTCACTCTGATGTGTGGGGTCTTGCATAAATTCCTTCTCTCTGACGCCCTGTATTTTATGATGTTTATTGATGATTATACCCGTACGACTTGGGTGTCTCTATTGAAGAACAAGAGCAATTTTTATTCTAGATTCAAAGAATTTCACAAGATGGTGTCCATACAATATCAACAGGTTGTTCAAGTTTTCCAGTCTGACAATGGCGGAGAATATATTAATGGTCATATGCAAGAGTTTATGCAGTAACATGAAATTCGACATCATACTTCAATCGTACCTCTTCTCGGGTTATTGAATGTCAAAACCCTCTACAATAGCTTCAGAAACTTCTCTCGATTCATTCGTTACATAACTTGGAGCCTCGTGTATTTGGATGTACAGTGTATGTTCATATTCCAAAACCACAACGAAGTAAGCTTGATCCCTGTGTAAAGAAATGTATTTTTGTGGGTTATGCAGATTTTCAGAAGGGATATAGATGTTATGATCCTCTTACAGACATCATGCATGTATCACTTGATGTTTCTTTTTGTGAATCTATGCCTCACTACTTAGGGGGAGTATTAGAGTCTTCCCTTCAGAGGGAGAGAGCATATGAAGGAAATTCCTGAAATTTATTTGAATTTAAAGAATTTTAAGAATTAGAAGCATTGGAGTCGAGCCACAAATAACAAAGAGACGCAAGAGAAGGAAAAAAAGACAGAAGCTGCTGATGCTGACACAAGCCCACGTGCTGATGCAGTCGCAGGCTCACATGATGCCCAGCTGAGCCAGCCAAGCCAGATGAGCCGCGTCAGAGGAGAGACACAAACGCCATGTGTTGTGTAGCTTAAGGAGGACGGTTGCCCACGTGCTGGACCATAGCTAGAAGACACTCTAAACTCGCCACATGTTGTGCAACCACTAGTTAACGCGCCTTGAATTGTGGTGCAGATGGTGTCGGTAGAAACAAAACAACGTCTTTACAGGGGGTCCCACACGACAAACCCATCAATTTGACTACTGAGCCTTCAGATGTCGTCCCTGTAATTCTGAATTCTTCTAGGTCAGATAGTTTCCCTTTCTTTACACCATCAATCCAAGTATCTGCTGCAAATGTCCCTCTTCAGGTACCTTTAAATTCAAACAAATTATATAGGGTAGATGATATTGTAACTAGGAAATCACAAAGGTTTACTAAAGGAATCCAAAGAAACAATATAAACTAGACATCAAAGCCAAAGCTAAATATTTTATAGCTAATTACATGTCTAACAATAGGTTGGCTAGGTCACATGCTCTTGTCATTAATCAATTATCCAGTGTTTCTATTCCTAGTACTGTACATGTTGCAATAGCGGATCTGAAGTGGACTCAAGTGATGAATGAAGAACTAGAAGACTTGCAAAAGAACTCGACTTGGGATGTTATTCATAAACTTATTGGAAAGAAGACAGTTGGATGCCATTGGGTATTTACGGTCAAACTCAAAGCCGATAGGAGCATTGATAAGTACAAAGCCAAATTATGATACGCGTGTATCCTTTAGCTTTTAGGAATTAGTGATTCCTTTTCCAAGTTAGTTAAGTACATAGTTTTCTACCTTGAAAATGAATAGTTGTCTAACTTAGTTAACGAGTAGTTTTCAAGTTAGATAAGGATTTGTAGAGTTATCAACTCTATAAATAGAGGTCTTAGCATAGTTCTAGGGACCAGAGCGAAACAGTTAGAGCGATAACTGTTTAGAATGTTATTGCGAGAGAAGATATTAGACAATAATCATTATACCCTTTTGCATAATAATAAGAGAATGATACATTTTCTTCGAACTACATTGCTTGTGTGTTTTAGTACTGTTAGCAATTTTGCTGTTAGCAGTATCACTTGAGTAATACGTATCAAGTTGGTAATCAGAGCTAACCGTATCTGTGAGGAGTCCTGTGGTGCATGGTCCTGACTCATTCAATTTACAGAAAGCTAGGAAAATCTCTTGTGTCTTTGGAAAATACCACAAGATCAAAAGGAAAAAAAGATGAATGGTGAGAAACCAGAGAAAGAAAGACTTGCTGCGTTGGAGAAGCATATGGCTGCGTCAAACACTGCAATTGCGAAATTGACCGGTCTGGTCAAACAGTTACTGTTGAAGGAATCACCGGAGAAGCCAAATGAAACAAATTCAGAGTCGGAAGAAGAACAAGAAAAGAAGAGATTAGATGAAGAGTCTGACATTACCATCAAAACCTCGCAACAAAAAAGAAAGAGTTCTTTGCGAAACTTGAAGATTGATTTCAAGATTGAAGTTCCGATATACGATGGCAGTGTCAATGTTGACAAGTTGGATGACTGGATTGAGCGGCTTGACACATATTTTACGTTCCATCGTTTTATATCAAAAGAGAAGATCACCTTTGCGACTCTGAAGCTATCATCTCACGCTTTAACTTAGGAGGTAGTGTCGTGGAAGCAGTTCAAAGAATTGCTTAGAAAGAAGTTCTATCCAGTAAGGTTTCTGGAGGAACGATGGCACAAGTGGCATAACTTGCGTCAGAAAGTCAATCAATCCGTACAAGATTACACTACCGAATTCCAAAATCAAGCTATGGTTCTAGATATATCCCTCTGAAGGAGTATTCGGTATTTATGAAGTACGAAGCAGGACTGAATGAGTACCTCCAAAGGGAGTTGAGTTTGTTCACGGTACAATCTGTTAAAGAAGCTAGTGTGAAAGCCATCGCCATTGAGAAGAATTTCAAGAGGAACGAAACAAAGGGAGATGGAAAATAGACTGGGGGTAAGTCGAATGTTTTCTATGCCAAAAAAGAGGAGCAGAAGAAAGGCGAGTCGGATGGTAAATCTTGCATTCACTGCAAGGGAACAGGACACGTGGCAGATAAATGTTGGGTGAAGTTTCCTCACCTTAAACCAAGAGTGTTACGGCATAAGGAGGAGAGGAAGAAGACGACATTAATCACAAACGAGGCAAAAGAAGTACCAGGAATGACAGAACCAAATGTGAAGCTCAACCTTATGGCAAGAATATAGTTAGGGAAAGACAACGAGAACCTCAAGGAGCAGCTTTTTGTTGTGAATTGTTGCAGGTGAAGACCAGTTTAGTTGATGCCATTGTGGATTCGGGAAGTCAGAAGAACCTTATCTCGGAAGCTTTGGTTCAAAAGTTAGGTCTTCAAACGGTCGAACATCCAAAGCCATATCCACTAGGATGGATTCAGAAAGACACAAGACTAAGTATTACCAGTCAATGCACATTCAAATTTGCTCTTCATGAATCTTACATCACGAATTGACATGCGATGTTGTGCCATTAGATGTTTGTCAGGTGATTCTGGGAAATCCTTACTTATGGGATAAAGATGCTATCTACGAAAGGAAGGCTCAGAAGTACACATTTACGAAAGACGGACAATGATTCGTTATCCGGGCGGCGTCCCTCCCACCAGAGGCAAGCTTATTTACAACAACTCAGGCTAAACGGTTAGTTAATGCATGTGGAAAATTTGTCTTGTTGATGATTCAGCCAAAGGAGGAGTTTTCAAGTCAAGTATACTTAACTTTGTTAACCGGTCAGTAGAATCAAGCTGTGGAGAGGCTGAAATTGAAGTTTGCCGATTTATTTCGGGATAATCCAGGTCTGCCGCCAAAGAGGAGTGTGCAACACGAGATCATGTTGATAGGAGAGAGTCATTTACCAAATTCAGGGTTATACCGCACAACTGTGCAAGAATCTGAGGAAATCAAGACACAGGTACATGAACTTCTCGAGAACGGAATTATAATGCCAAGTAGTTCACCTTGTGGATCGGCAGTCTTGTTAGTTCCTAAGAAAGATGGAGGTTTGCATATGTGTGTCGACTATCATGCGCTAAACAAGAAAACCATCAAGAATCGGTATCCATTACCGAGAATAGATGACTTGTTGGATCAATTAGAGAGTGCTAGGTATTTTACCAAGCTAGATTTGAAATCCGAGAAAAACCAAGTCCGAGCTTGAGAAGAAGATACATGGAAAACAGCTTTTAAGATGAAGCAAGGCCTATTCGAATGCTTAGTGATGCCGTTTGGATTGTGTAATGCCTCGGCTATGTTCATGCGGTTGATGAACGGTTTACTAAGATCTTACATGGAGGACTTTGTGATCGTTTACTTGGATGACATTCTGATTTATAGCATGACATGGGAGGAGCACCTGGTTCATATCGAAAAGGTTTTTGAGGTCTTAAGAGGCAGCCAACTACGGCTGAATGCGAAGAAGTGCGATTTTTCTTAGGAGGAGCTAGTGTATCTCAGATTTGTGGTTGGTGGTGGACACCGAAAAATTGATCCAGTGAAAGTAGAGGTCATCACCAAGTGGCTTGATTTGCCACCATACTTGAGAATATATTCGGTTATCAATGCCGAGGACTTGAAGTTGTTTGAACCACCATTACATGATGATGATGGCGACGACAAGACAGTCTTACCATCAGTTGAAGACTTGTGGTTTGACCGGGAGGATCCATTAGTTGAAGATTGTATTTTGGAGCGTAAAGTGACTACAACACGTAAAAGAGAGCATACAATGTTTCTTATTGGGCGTGCTGGTCAAGTTCCAAGCAAAGCTAAATGGTTCAACAAAGAGAAGAGAACTCTCGAGTTTCATAATCTCCGATTTTAACTTCAATAGGAGTTTAAGTTCCTAAAAGGAGGAGCCATGATACGGGTGTATCCTTTAGCTTTTAGGAATTTGTGATTCCTTTTCCAAGTTAGTAAAGTACATAGTTGTCTACCTGAAAATGAATAGTTGTCTAACTTAGTTAAGGAGTAGTTTCCAAGTTAGGTAAGGATTTGTAGAGTTATCAACTCTATAAATAAAGGTCTTAGCATAGTTCTAGGGACCAGAGTGAAACAGTTAGAGATATATCTGTTTAGAGTGTTATTGTGAGAGAAGACATTTGACAATAATCATTGTACCCTTTTGCACAATAATAAGAGAAGAATACATTTTTTTCGAACTACATTACTTGTGTTTTAGTACTATTAGCAATTCCGCTGTTAGTAGTATCACTTGAGAAATACGTATCAGATTAATTGCCAAATGATACAACCAACGTTATGGGATTGATTATGAAGAAACGTTTGCGCCGGTAGCAAAGATCAACACTGTTCGAATCTTGATTTCACTTGCGGCAACTAAAGATTGGCCTCTACGATAGTTGGATGTGAAGAATGCTTTCCTCAATGGAAACTCGGAAGAAGAGTTGTATATGGACATGCCCCAAGGAGTCAAATGTATACCTTGTGATGTCAGAAATGTTTGTAAGTTAAAGAAGTCTATGTATGGTTTGAAGCAGTCTCCTAGAGCTTGGTTTGGAAGATTCTCTAAATCAATGAAGACATTTGGTTATAGACAAAACAACTTAGATCACACTTTGTTCATCAAAAGTAATCAGGGTAAGATCACCGCTCTGATTGTGTATGTTGATGATATAATTGTTACATGAGATGACCTAAAGGAGATGGAGGCTCTACAGAAGTACCTTTTAAAGGAGTTTGAGATGAAGGACCTTCGACAGTTGAAGTATTTCCTCTGAATTGAAGTTGCAAGGTCAAAGAAGAGGATTTCTTTGTCCTAACGAAAGTATGTACTTGACTTGTTAGCTGAGACTGGAATGCTTGACTGCAAGTCTGTTGAGACACCAATTGAGATGAATCATAATTTTGCCATCTATCCGAATCAAGTTCCAATTGATAAAGGAAGGTATCAACGTCTAGTAGGGATAATTATTTATATTTCTCATACTAGACCTGATATTGCTTATGTTATGAGTGTGGTTAGTCAATTTATACATTGTCCCAACGAATAACATATGGATGCAGTGTATTGTATTATGAAATATCTTCAGATAACACTTGGAAAAGGCTTGTTGTTTGAAAAGAAGGGTGAATAGGAAGTTGTAGGGTACACATATGCTGATTGGGCTGGTGATAAGACTGACAGACGGTCTACATATGTGTATTTTACATTTGTTAGAGGAAACCTTGTGACCTAGCGTAGTAAGCAACAAAAAGTCGTTGCAAGATCAAGTGCTAAAGCAGAGTTTCAAGGTATGACACATGAAGTTTGTGAGATGCTATGGATTCGTAATGTATTGAAAGAATTAGGTTTCAAACTCAAGAAACCCATGGACATGCATTGTGATAGCACGACTGCTATTGAAATTGCTCATAATCCTGTTCAGCATGACCAGAAAAAGTATGTGGAGACATATCGACATTTCATTAAGGAAAACTTGGACAAGAAAATCATTTGTTTCCCTTTTGTGTATACGGAAGATCAATTAGCAGATGTTCTCACGAAAGTAGTGTTAATGAAAGTGTTTGATAACTCGGTTGGCAAGTTGAGCATGATCGATATCTATGCACCAACTTTAGGGGGTAGGGCTGGGAACAGTCCCAGACCGGCACCACTTTTGCAGGGACCGGGACTGAGACCGGTAGTTTTGCTCCGGGCCGAGCTTGCACATTATGATCTCAAGGACCGGCAGCATTGGGCCTGTTTCTCCTGACTTTTTGTTCATGCTGCAAATTTCCAAAAACCCAGCAGATATTATCTACAAATATATCTAAAAGTTTCCAAAATCCAAACACTTAAATAAATTTCCACTCAACATATTTCCAAACTCACCAATGACTAGGCTATAAGGATTCGAAGCAGAGATGAGATTAGAGAGGAGATTGAAGCAGAGGAGGGTCTTTGGTGGCTTCTGGGCGGCGGAGGTGTCGAGGGACTCCGATTGCGTGACCAAGATATACTATGAATTGGGAAAGTGGCAGGAGATTATCGTTGAGGTTCTTCTTCACCAATAGGAAGAAGAAGATTTGAGAGAGGTTAAGATGAATCGATCAAGCAAAAAGAAAGAAAAAGAACAAAACTCACAGATTTGAGAGGTGAGAGGCGGAGAACCAAACTCACAGAGTTTGATGACCATAAACAACAAAAAAGAAGGGTTTATTAGGAATTAAACCTATTCAAACACAACCATCACACCTACCGGGGTTTCGGGCCTTTCTTATTTTTTCAAAAGTAAATTACATAGTACCATATGACGAAATATCAAAACACAAAAAACTCAATTTTTTATAATTTGTCTACAAATTAGGACATGAATCCAAGCCTAAAACTAAGTTATAGCAGGTCTGACCCGAATTTATATGTGAAAAGACCAAAATGCCCAGTTTTTTTTCAATAATACCAATAATGTTATTCTTTTCCTCAATCTGGTTCTCTGCAAATCTCTCTCTCTCTCTCTCTCTCCAATGGCATTGCACGCCTTCACATCCACGCCTTTCCCCTCTCTCAGATCCCAAACCGTCGCATCCGGCGGTTCCTTCATCATCAGAATCATCACTCCGACTCTCCTTATCGGCGTCGTCGTGCTTCTAGGTGTTGGAGCATCGATGCTCACTACATATTTGATAAGATCGGCGAGGCCATTCCAATCACGACTGATGATTTCAGCTTCGATCCCCAAAGCAGTCCCTCCCGGCCACTCGCCGTATCGGAGAAACACGACCTCGTCTTCGTCGCTCATTCTTCCGGTAAGCTTTTCCTCGGTTGCCTGACTCTGATTTACTTTTAGATTTTTACAAAAACCTAACAAGAATCTTGTTTCTTAGGGTTTTTCATTGCGAGGATCAGAGATGTTATGGCTTCCGCCGCCAAGATTAAAGAAAAGGGAAGAAGCGTTGCTTATGCTTCTTCTGTACAACAACTGAGTGTACAGAAAATCTCTACCATCGATAATTCTACTTTTGCACCTACTGCAGATGCTAATATTCACTTCTTCTCCGTCAATTCTTTCCTGGATAAGGTGCTTAGAAATAGTTTTTTTTATTTTTTATTTTTTATTTTATTTTATAGTAGCAGCGCGCTAACATCGACAATAGCTTTGTTTGACTGAGTGTTGTGGACGTTCCCCTTGCCAGGCTTCACATTCTCGCAATCTCTACCGATAATTCTACTCTTGCACCTACTGCAGATGCTAATATTCACTTCTTCTTTGTCAATTCTTTCCTGGATAAGGTGCTTAGAAATAGTTTTTTTTATAGTAGCAGCTCGCTAACATCGATAGTAGCTTTGTTTGATTCCGAAGAATTGCCTGAAAAAAATTGCAATAACACCTTTTTATCAGATGCTAATGTGCTACTTGGCAGTAGCACCCAATAGCACATTGGGTGCTACTGTGCTACTCGGCAGTGTGCTACTGTGCTACTTGGCAGTGTGCTACTGTGTTACTCGTTGACAGTAACTGTTTACGCCTAAATTAATATCTTTACTGGACAGCAAATGTCTATGTAAATATTAATTAAGTTCTTGGTCTATATCATTCGGCGAGCCCAAGTTCCTTTAAAGTTTACAAACATTGGCCCGCTCTCACGCTCTTCCGGACAAAAACAGAGCTCGCGCGCGGAATGACTTCGCGTGGAGTGAGGATCCATCTCGCGCGCTTCGCGCGGAACACACAGTTCGCGCGGAATGACTTTGGCGTCAGGTGAGGCGGAATGTATCTAGGCACACTGGCAAATTGATTCGCTAGTTCGCGAAGTGCACATACGCGGAATCCGCGCGGGTTGCTTGTAATCGTTTTGGACTTTTTACAGTCTTTGACACGCTTTGGGCCAATCATTGTGGCCCTTATCAAAGCCTTCTTTTGGCCCGCGAGGTGCAATAGTCCGCGGTCCGCGCGAGTTAGTATTTTACATGGACTGTGATACCTCGCGGGATAAGAATTACTTTTCATTCCGTTTCGCATGGGAGTGTAGAAAGTTTACCCATTTTCGATAACGTTTGGGCCTCGATCATATTGGTCAACTTTATTTACACATATACATCTTTATGCTTCTCTATGGGGAACTATACTATTGATTTATAACAGTGTCAAAATTTTCACATGGATTAGTTTCACCAATATTAAATGAGAGTTTGAGTTTTGACGAATCAAAAATATAAGTTTTGGGCGGAGTAGATAAGAATGTTTTTATTTTGATAATTGTGTTGATTTTTTCAAGTATTATTCAGACAACATGTATATGTAGTCTGGGTTTATTGAAAATTGATCGATCTAACATTGACTACATCGACCGAGACCCGAACATTATATAAAATGTCTGAATTTTGTACCATGGCTATGTTTCACTGTCATGATAATATTAAATACTCAAACTTTAATTTTTTTACTTTTAGTCATCTCAATCATAACATGCCATGTGCTAAAAGACGTTTACTGTAATATACCTAAACATATATCTTTATAAGCCAACGGTATGGTAGAAATATAATTTGTAAAATTTGACCGTATGATGTGATCACAATAATTAAATCTGAATATGGTAGAAAACTTACCCATTTTCGATAACGTTTGGGTCTCGATCGTATGGGTCAACTTTATTTGTGTTTAAAACTTTCCTATACTTCCCTATGGGGAGCTATATAATCGGTATATAAATATGTCCAAATTTTCTCATGGATTAGTTTCGTCAATACTCAATGAGAGTTCCAACATTCACGAATCAAAAAGTTAAGTTCGGCCGAATGAGATAAGAGTGTTTTCGTATTGATAACAAGCATATCATTTGTTGACCAATTTCGGACCTCTTACTACCACATATTTATGTCGTCTAAGTCATACAAAGAAGTGAAAATATTTTGTTGACCTAAATTGTTAAGGGTGGGAAAACTCCCGCGCACCAATTGAAAATTTAAGGATATATCTTTCACACGACATATTTATGTCAAATATGTCGTCTGAAGAAACACATTAAAAGGGTTGAAAAGCACCGCTAGGAAGTCTGAATTGAAAATTTATGGTTAGTTTGTACGACATATATATGTTGTATGAACAAGTACATTAACAGGGCCGATAAGTCACGCACAGGGAAAGTTTAAATTGAAAATTTAAGATTCTTTCAGAAGACATAAATTTGTCGTCTCTAGAAGTACATTAAAAGAGTTGAAAACCGGATTTGGACAGCCTTCCTCGGACAACATATATGAGGTCTCAATTTTCAGCAAAAAGTGAAAATTTCTAAGTTCGAATTGAAAATTTTAGTTTCTTTCAGACGATATATATTTGTCGTCTCCAGAAGTACATTAAAAGAGCTGAAAACCTGATTTGGATAGCCTTCCTCAGACAACATATATATGAGGTCTCAATTTTCAGCAAAAAGTGAGAATTTCTAAGTTCGAATTGAAAATTTTAATTTTTTTCAGACGACATATATTTGTCGTCTCCAGAAGTACATTAAAAGTGCTAAAAACCCGATTTGGACAGCCTTTCTCACACAACATATATATGAGGTCTTAATTTTCAGCAAAAAGTGAGAATTTATGGGTTTGTTGACACCACACATATATGTCGTATGATTTTTTCAAACCTAGAAAAAATGAAGCAACATCTAAAAGTATTGAAATAGCATATAATTGAGACGACTTTTACATTTTATATGTCGTCTAAAAAAACCATAAAAACCATCAAACGACACTGTTTAAAAAACCTCTTGTGTCGTCTGATGATGTTATTGGCATAGTGATGATTCGTGCTAAAGATAGTACTGTTACTTTTATTTTTGAAGGATTTGGATCAAATGATCTTCTACAGTCATATGAGAGGATGATCTTTCCTTGATGTGGATGTGGCAATTAAAATTCTTGTCAATATATATATATATATATATATATATATAGAGAAAATTAGACAAAAACCCAAAAAACCAAACCCCTTTTAAAATAAACCCATGCTCATATTCCATTTTAATTTACACCCAACCCTATTATTGAACCTGCCTTATATGTTTTATTTTTATTTTTGGAATTTGTATCCCTCTTTTCCTTGACTCTTTTGCCCTTCCGTTTTTTTTGTTTTTTCTTGAGAAGATTTTTCCCTTCTGATTGAATGAGAAGACATTCCTTAAATGTGGCTCTTGACTTTCTTCTATTTTAAATAGGGTTAGGGTTTAGGGTTTAGGGATTAGGGTTTAGGGTTTAGACTAGGGTTTAGGGTTTGTGGAACCGGGTTTAGGGATTAGGGTTTAGGGTTTAGACTAGGGTTTAGGGTTTGTGGAACCGGGTTTAGGGATTAGGGTTTAGGGTTTAGACTAGGGTTTAGGGATTAGGGTTTAGAGTATAGGTTTAGGGTTTAGGGATTAGGGTTTAGACTAGGGTTTAGGGTTTGTGGAACCGGGTTTAGGGTTTAGGGTTTAGACTAGGGTTTAGGGTTTAGAGTTTGGGCGTAGTATGTGGAACCGGGTTTTCAGCTGCCGGGTAATTATGTTTAATGAGTCGGCCAAACAGCTTGTTAATTGCAATGGTTCAGTTGGTAGCATTTCAGCAATTTCCTTCAACAACAAGTTCTATTGTTTAGATAAACAATATTAATATTTTTACTAAATCAATCTAATTAATAAGTTGGGTGTATTTTAAAAGAGTATAACATGTGGGTGTAATTTAAAATGAGTCTATAATTTTGGGTGTAACATCAAATTCCCCATATATATATATATATAGATATGCTTGCATTTGAGCTTCTAAAGTTGATCAAATCAAATACACTTGTTATATATATATATATATATATATATATATATATATATATATATATATATATATATATATATGCTTCTAAAGTTGATCAAATCAAATACACTTGTTTGTTACAAGTGTGCACTGAATATGCTTCAGTAGTTTGCAAGTGTGCTCGTAGGCTCGTACAGAAATGGTCAAGATCATTGTGCTATAACGTGAAATTAAATTAGACTTGTACAGATAATGATTCTAACCTCAATCAGACTAACAATTGTATGAAACAAATCAAGTCTTCTCCCCAATCCTATTAACCTAGAAGATTATATGTACTAACATCATGTTAAATTAATGTAGATAATGTCAACTAGTAATATATAAACTTGATTAATTTGAACAGGAGAGTTGTTGCAGTAAGGTTATGACAATGGCGGTGAATGAATGTAATCGTTTTGAGCATAGGCATGAACGTGTGGGCTAGCTGTTCGGATCAGAATGAAATATGAAAGACTAGTAGCTGAAGTCAACTCTCTTTGGGTGGTGATTACAAATAAAGGCTTAGTCTCCCGATGAAGGAGATTGAGGCCGCTGGCTATAACCCTAGCTTCTAGTTATGCAGGGAGCCTCTTCCTCCTCTGGCTCTCTCATCCCTCCCTGCACACATGATGTGTTTCTGAGTTTTAGAGGTACGGATACACGTACCGGTTTTACATATTATCTGTACAATGTTTTAAAAAGAGAGAAAATCAAGACTTTCTTCGATGATCGTGAGCTCAACAGAGGAGAAAACATATCAGAAGCACTTCTTCAAGCAATAGAAGTTTCAAAGATTTCGGTGGTGATATGCTCGGAAAACTATGGTTCGTCAAGTTGGTGCTTGGATGAACTTGTCAAGATCCTTGAATGTAAAGAATCAAAGCAGCAGATTGTTATTCCAGTATTTTACAAAGTGGATCCATCACATGTACGACATCAAATTGGTAAATTTGGTGAGGCCTTTGCCGGATTGAAATATAAGGACAAGATTCCCAGATGGAGGGCAGCTCTTACACAAGTAGCAAACTTGTCTGGATGGACTTACGTGAACGGGTATATATGTTATTTACAAATATGCACACACATATTTCACTCTTTGATCAAGAATTTCTTACATATTTTCGAATTCATAGGTATGAATCTGATTTTATTGAGAAGATTGTTAAAGAGATAAAAGAACTGGCTGGCCTCCACGACCAAAAGAAGAAAGAAGATGTTCCCGGCTTCAACCACCAAAGCAATAAGGACTCGACTGGCCTCAACGATCAAAAGAAGAATAGAAATGGGGCGGACCTCTACAATCAGGCTGTGCTTGAAGTCCAAAAAATTTTACATGGGGCGGACGTCAACGTTAATCGGTCCTCGCTTGAAGTTGAGAATAATTTAAATGGGGCAGAGCTCTACAATCGTGCCTTTCTTGAGGTTCAGAGGAAAATAAATGGTGCGGACCTCTACAATCAGGCCTATCTTGATGTTCTGAACAAAATAAATGGAGGAGGATAAATGGAGATTCATAGATGAGCTTCATTTCTGTATGTGTCCTGCTTCTTCACAGTTGAGTGGTTCTGTTGATGAGGAAAATCATCGTTCATTCACTTCGTTGTTACATCATGCGTTTCAGTTTAAACTTCTGGTTATGTTTTATAAGTGTATTGAGTTTCGAAAATTGATATATTGATGTTTATTTTCAGCATCCCTGACTATGGCCATGGCAATTCAATGTCATACAACAACCTAGAGCTAGCTGTTAGTGGCATTAGATTGAAAAATGGAAAATCCTATTGTGGAACTTCAAATATGGTCAAAACTCACAAGTCATATTTCAGGTGCACTTTTAACAAAATACAGAAAAGAACAGTAATGGTAATCATCTTGCAACCTTCTATAATTGTAGGCAACAAAATGAAGCAAAACAGTTGCATTTTCTTTCTTCTGGCTTCTCCTCAAAACTCAAAACCCCTACCATTTTGGTGCAAAACCGCCTTTTCTCGATCTTCAGTTAATCAAATCAAACTCTTGTCTAACATCTGCATTTGAGTTTCTACACCCATTGGTGGATGTTGTTCTTGTGGAACTGGCAATGCCAAGGCACAAAGCTTCAGCCAAAGGTCCACCAGGTGTTGAGCTCATCCATGAAAGTGGGCTCATCCATTGTGTAACATTCTGTCTCTCTGAACCCAAAACCCCAACACCCATTTGCCTATTTCCATTTTCTTCATTGGCTTCACTATTCTTACCAGACATTGATAGAGTGAGGGATGAAAGGGGCAGCTTCTGGTTAAATGGAACAGAGTCCCTCGTCCTCTTGCCAAGCTCATCAATGCCGTTACCAGCTCTCTCAGTGGACCAAGCATCAATGAAATGCCTTGTCTGTTGTGCCTGATTTGAATTTAAAGCTCCTCCCAAATGGTCATGTGACCTCTGACTCTGTAGACCTTGGTTACCACCCCTATACAAATTGAGTGAGCTCTCATCTTGTTGCTTTGGAAAATCCACATCTGTGTCACGCTTGCTAGTGTGGCTGTTCAACCCTAACTTGAATGGCATCAATTGCTCCCATTCTTGGTTAGAAACAGCAACAGAGGCGCTTTCTCCATTCATGAACCAGTCCAATGCCCTTCAGTCATAGACAAAAAGTACATTTATTAACCCAAAATATGTATAGCAAAGACCCACATCAAATTGAAACATTAAAATGCAAATAGATAAGAACAAGCAATAAAATGGTACAGAAGTTATGGCTTCTGGTACTAAGTTTCAGTAGGAAGTTAAAAAATTTGAAAACTTGAAGATTAAACCCACCTGGATTGGGCATGTGATGCAGCAGCAGGAGTCACCATGGAGCTTGACAATGGAGTTTGATTGTAATTCTTGAAAGCTGAAGGCCTTGGACTTAGCATGTTAGCATTCTTGTTGATGTTGTTGTTGAGTAAGTTGGGGATTGATTCCACATGCTTTCTTGAACGTCTTTTGTGGCAGTGTCTCTCACAGAACTTCTGATCAATACCTCTGTCTCTGGAGCACCTCCATTTCTTACCATCTGTTCTCTTACACCTCCATGGCTCCGGATCCAAGCTCTTAGAAAACCCCTCGAACATGTCTCTCACTCCTCTTGTTCTTGATGAGTTCCTCACTCCTAACAAAAAGAAGAACAAAACCCATCATTCTACTTCCCCAACCTCGTAGAATAGAATCAACAGATACAAGCAAAAAAAGCACAAAATTGTCCATGAAGAAATAGCAGAAAAGATATACCATTTGGTGAACTGTTGGTAATAGAAAGAAGTAATTGTTGAGGGACAGGGACACATGCCATGATGTACTTATAAATCACAGTCTGTGCCTCAAGCTCTGCTCTCTGTGCTGGAGTAAAAGGAATTTTAACATTCACATTCACCATTCCACCTACTGATCAAAACCCACAAAGACCAGAACTTGTTTGTCAAAAAATTTAGAATCTTTCACCATTATTCCTACCCATGTCAATCAAAGAGTGGCTTAATGAAAAGATAGGAGCTTTACCTGAGGAACTGAAAGACAAGCTATCAGAATAGTAAGGCTGCCGCAGATTCTTTGGCACCACAACTGAACCAACATCAGAGGAGGCAGTATTGTATATATCAGTAGTCACTGCGTTGTTGTTTCTTGTGGGATAGAACAAAGGTGTAGCTGTGCCTCCATCAAAACCACCACTGCAAAATTGAGGCTCATGATGAGGCATCACCATCACCATCTGATTCATCTTCTTACATGAATGGTCATGGGTTTCCATCATCAAACCCAACCCAATACCACAACACTCTCTTTCTGTTTCCACAAACCCATTTCTCCTACTCTTCCCCATGATATGCAGTCACAACGATTCTACCTTTCCCACTCACTTCTCCACCCAAAAACCCCAAAAGGAAACAGCTTCAACAACACCCTTGCTCTATCTTATTTTACACTTCAACTTCCTCACACTATTTGTTTTGTGCCATTTGCAAGTCTTAGTGGGTTTGGCTATTGTGTGGCGGTTCCCTTTCCTTCCCAAGCTGCCAACATTTGTTCATCTTATGCAATAAGGACAAAACACTAGTACAAAGCAGCTGGCACTGCACCAGTGCACCACACATATAGACATAACGTTTTCTTCACGACAAAGTCTAATACCATTAACATTTCCTCTGTTCTGATCAACTCATGATAGTGTTGAGTCTTGGTTTTCATAGCAAACACAAAGCCTCATTGGCTCTCACTTTGTTCAGTACTCTGACTAAGCTTGACTGAGGTGACTGAATGACAGAAGGTCTTTAACGGCGTTAACGGCGTGGGCTCCCCTAGGGTTTATGTGGAGGTTTGGGGACCAAAGGCGGTTGAGATGTTGATGCAGTAACCAATTCCTACATGGATTTCGGACCCCATGAGTGAATGCATTAAGTTAGCTTTGGTAATGAGAATGTTAAGACTCTGGATTTGGACTTTACAATCTTGGAAGGGAGAAGGTTCTATGATTATTAATCAGGTTAATTTGATCTGTAATCTGGGTGGATGCCAATCATACATGCCTTTGTTTCTCTGACGTGGACTACTGGAAACAACTTTTCTTAGCCATCTAATCATATCAAACCCAATTTGGTAATATTAGTTTAGGGTTTAGGGTCTGAGATACAAAACGGCACTAATATTTCAGGGTTTAGGGTATAAGTTTCATGATGAAATTAATCACTCAAACTGGCAATGGTAGAGTTAATATTTCAGATGAATGTAGAGTACAATTTCTGAATTTCAATTACAGGAGATACAACTGTGAAATGAGTAGAAAGTAGATGAACAAATAAGTAGTGTACGTGGTGACCGGTGAGTGTGGTACCAATTTCTGTTTGGCAAAGAGGATAAGAATTCCATGCTTTTACAAGACTTCGTTTTACTTGCACTCTATCTGGACTCATACTGTGATTGTCATCATCATAAAGACATGAGATTTGGTTTTAATTCTTGGTATGAATGTTGTGTCAGCCTTCACAAGAATTTACATGTATCTGGGGCTACTCCCTGGTGATGAATTCATTGAGCATTTATGTTGAAAGATTTGAACTAATTTGTGGTGCTGCCACGGCTGTATCATCAAATCATAGGCACCATTGTGGACTGTGGAGTGAAGTGTGAGCTCATCCCACACAGACAGAACCTTAGTTTGATGCTTTCTTACTAAGAGTGCCTCCTTTTGTCTAACAGATTGAAATTCATTGAAGTGTTAACTGTTTGTAATGCGGAGTGAAAGGCTTTGGGTCTTGTTCAGGCTGACCCATCAAACACTCCAAAGGGCCTGAGCTGGCTCATTAAGAAAATACAAACAACTAGCGTGTCAAATGCGGGTTATGTCAGATAATTAAATTGATCTAGTTCGAGTGAAACATATTTGCAATCAATCATCTTTGTTATTTTATGCAACTTATAGTGTCACTTTATGGTGATAATTATTCATTTTGTGTACATTTTTTTAGCGTAAATTTTCTTGAGAATTATTCATTTTTTGAAACACAATTCGTCTTTAAGATATCAAAAACAGATAGTCGACACTCAATAGATGGTTTTGAGAATGTGTTGGTAAACACTTCAATTCTTAGTAAATTTCAAAGAGCTTTCTGCAAAATGAGTAGTTTAGTTCTGTAATTGCAGAATGTGATGAGAAAAAAAAAAGATTAACGAGAAAGGTCAAAAGGGGAAGGCTGCTAGTTATAGATGACATTCTCTAGTTTTTTCCGATTACAAGATGTTTCTACCTGTCTCGCCCCGACACCACGAGCCGGGAAAGGGTTGCGAGACAAGATGATACTGCGGGCCGGGATGAGGTAGATCCTTGGTTTTGCACCCGGTACCTACACAAGTAACAGGCCGTCAGGAAGTCGGGACTGGGGTGGCCCAGTCTTCGACTCTTCGATGCTTAAGTTAGCTTTAGGTTGCTACTTGCGGTGTACGGGAGTATGAGAAGAGAATTGTCTATACCTTTTTGGGAGTTTGTGCCTGTTTTATAGGCCGATGTTAGGCACTGTGGCCTCAGTCTCTGATGTGGGACTATTTGTTAACCTTTGCAGTGTTTCCCCTTTTGGGGGTGTTTTGCTGCTAGAGTGGGTTTGACAAGCGGGTTGTTACCGGCCCTTCACTTTTTGGATATCCGTGAAGGGCTCGCTAGAGCTATCTCGCCTGGTGTTTATGCCCAAATTAATATTTTACTGGACAATAATTGTCTATGTAAATATTAATTAAATTCTTGGTCTATGTCAGCCGGCGAGCCCAAGTTCTTTAAAGTTTATAATAATGGCCCGCCAGCAAGACCACACGGGATGATCACAAAGTCCGCGCGCGGAATGACTCCGTGCAAACTAATAGATCTCGCGCGCTTTCAGACAAAAACAAGCTCGCGCGGAGTACGGATCTCGCGCGCTTTCAGACAAAAACAAGCTCGCGCGGAGTACGGATCTCGCGCGCTTTCGGACAAAAACAGAGCTCGCGCGCGGAATAACTTCGCGCGGAGTAGCTATCCCCCGCGCGTTGCGTGGAACACACGGTTCACGCGAAATGCCTTCGCGCGGAATGAGTTACTTGTTGACTTCGCTTAGGCGAGGCAGAATGCATCTAGGCACGCTGGCGAACTGATTCTCTAGTTCGCGAGGTAGACGTACGCGGAGTCTGTTGGAATGCTTGTAATCGTTTCTGACTTTTTACAGTCTTTGACACGCTTTGGGCCAATCCATGTGGCCCTTATTAATTAAAAAGCCTTATGTTGGCCCGCAAGGTGGAATTGAGCTACAGAGTCTGCGGTCCGCGCGAGCTATTAGTTTTCTACTTGGACTGTGGTACCCTGCGGGATAAGATTGCTTCTAATTTCAGTCTGCATGAGACTCTACAGTTGAGAGGCGCGCCAGAAGCAGTATCCTATTCTAAATGAACTGTGCGAGCTAGATATGTGTCACATATGGATTGGTCTGCATGAGAGGAATAATGTCCTCATGCTTCACGTTGCAGAGTCCAACAGAGATTCTGATTATCTTTCTTTCGCGGCAAGGATTGCTCCCATTATATAAAGAAGCTCGAAGGTTTACATAAACTCTCTCGCACAACTCAATCAAAATACAAATACAAAACAATCTTCAATCTTGTTGAAACCCTCAACCCTGTCGAATCTCCAACGCTCCCAGGAGTTTTGTTTCCGCTTCCCTGTTGAAGCAAAAAACACACACAATCAATCAATCAAACAAATACAAACACAAACCAACTGCAACCAGTTACCCTTCGAAGCCTCTTTGAAAACCCGATTCTAAGCGCACCACCGCCTAGAATTCTTCAGAGCTCTCCAGACTCTACCTCGATTCCTTGGAATCATCCCTATAGTTGCTCTGCTCACGCCTTCTGCTGGTAAATTCCTCATCTGAGGTGGCACCTGGAACCCCGTTCTGCCTGATTCAAGAAGTCAAGCATCGCATACAACATTTTCCTCGTCCGCGAGGTGGCACGCCCGCAATACTCCCCCTTTCTCTTTGTTCGCTATTCACCTCCGCTCCATACGCTAAGGATCGTGGCCAAAACATTGGCACGCCCAGTGGGACAGGGAGTACAAGCGAGACATCATAGGGAAACCAGGAAAACCTGCGATTCCGCGCCATGGTAAGCTCTCAGTCGACCCAAGACACAAAATCTGCTCCTCTTATGGAACAAATCTCCCAGATGTTGGCGAAACTCACCAAGCAGGGTCTGGCCACTTAACAGAGAATCGCCGATCTAACTGAGCTGGTTTCCACCACAAAACAAATCGTTGCTAACTTGAACGAGCAGTCTAAGCAAAACAGAGCCTTTTTGCAAGCCGACCAAGACAAAAAGATTGAATCGCCCAATGAAGACTTCAATGGGCATGTCTCTGCCGAACAGATTGAACTGCCTAGCAGCCAATCTGGTGGTGAAGATTTTTCTTTGGATGAACCTACGTCCAAAGAAGAAACTGTTTTGTCAATCAATGACAAAAAGCCTGAGGTTGAGGCCGGCGAGATTATGGATAATAAATCCATCTCGCACGGTGTTCCTCAGAAAAATGAACTGGAAGGTAGGACAGAAAAGTCCACCTTAGAAGAAGAAAACAATTCACACATTGATGGCGAACCACAACTTCGTGTGATAGCGAACCACAACCGCCAAGACGCCAACTGTCCCATGCGAGATGTATATGTGGACACAGGACAGCCGCATGGGGGGCAAGATGGAGCTCGCCTGCTTTCTCTACCAAGTCATGACAAGCGAAGTGACGATGGACCCGCGCCTCTTGAGTTTCCGCTTCAACATGCACACGCAGGGCGACAAGGCTGGCAGAGTCCGCATAATTGCATAGTAAATTAGGAAAGATATAGTTACACTTGTAGGCTGGAGATGTCTTAGCCCTTTGCATCTCTTCGATGTGAGACAGGTGCTTGTTTTCTTGCTCCATGGAGCAGTTTTGGTGGCGTGCGTGCAGGCGCGTCGTGATATTCGATAGCGGCTATTATTGTCTTGACGACTGTAGTCAAAGCGTGAGCGAATATGACAGTTATAGCCAGTTTAGAGACGGTCAAAGTATGCTCACCAAGCATATGTGCCAGCAACCCCGTACTTACAATCCACAACTCCACTAATGGGTGTTGAAAACTCATGTAAGATATCATGCTCAAGGAAGAAATTAGTAAAAGAGGCATTTTGAAACTCAATATCATTATTCCTTGTTGGTAAAGGCATCCGTGGTCCCTTTTTAGTAAAGTTTAACCAACTGCTACTACTCCAGCATCTATTTTCACTTGGAAATATATAGACAGAAAATTTTAGGGTACATTGCAAATTGTTTCAGGTGTTCCTCTCCCAATGAGGTAATTTAACGATTCCGATCACTATAAAACACCCAAAACAAGTGCAGCATGCTTCTGCATGTGTAGGTTTCTTCAGAAGTCGATCTGAATAAGAATGAAACATGTGCATGTGTTTAGATTTAGATAAGACTTTGCACGATTTTTCGACGCGCTTCATCGGATCCAGAACAATATTTTTCTAATTACAAACACTAAAAATGCACCTAAGCACAAAATTTTCAGTACTCTTTGAACTATTACTTAAATTCATGTTTAAGATGATACAGAACACATGATACATTGATTAACAAACAACAAAAATTAACCATCAACGAGAGAGGCTTAGCAAGAGGAACTAACTGATAATGAGACTATTGGATCTGATGGGGCTCTTTTGCTTCAGTAGAATCCTCAGCTGAGCTTTCTGGCACTCCAACTTTGTACCCCAATGCCTACTTTTGGACCCAATTGCTCGAACCACTCTCGGAAATTCCACAAACCCTTTGATCCCTCTCTTTATGTGTGGATTCTCCGATTCCGGTGAAGCCCTTCTCTGAATCGCCATTGTTGAAAATCCACCACTATTTTCGCGGCTAAGCCCCGACTTCGAATTGGTCCTAATCACATTCGAGCAAACTGGATCATCATTTTCAACACAAGTAGGAGACTTCTCAGTTTGAACTGGTTTGCAAGTCAACTGAAACACCTTCTCTTCAAAAAGAAACTTGGCCTCAGAGAGCTTCATCTGAACTCTCTCTTCTCTGATCACCTCAGCCACTCTCAGCATCTTCCTTTCTTCCTCCATTTCCTTCCTCATCCTATTAATCTCTGAATTCCGAGTTGAAATCTCTCTCGCTAGTTCTTCACACACACTCTCAATTGCTTCTCTCGCCCTCCTCTCCTCACTTAACTCTTTGGCAAGCTTCTTGTTCATCATCTCAAACTTCTTTCTTGTCTTTCTCTCGTACTCAAGCTCAGCTTTCAGTTCCATGATCTGGGCTCTTGTGTACTCCATCTCAGTCTCCATTACTGGCTTGAAAAATGTGAGATCCCAAAACGAAGCAGCGAGCTTTCGAGCGGAGATAGGGAGGTGAAGGCAATGCTGGTTCTTGGTGGTGCTAATTTGGCATTGTGGTTGTTTTTCTGGGTGGTTTTGATGCGGAGGTTGAGAGTTATAAAATGGATTCTCGTAAAGTTTCCAGCTTGGGAAAGCTGAAGTGGTAGTGGCTTCGTTTGTGCTAGTTTCTGGGCTGCTACTGGTAGTCATCATCATCTTCTCCTCCATTTCTAATGGTGGGTGGTTTTCTTTTGAAAGGTGAAGTCTTTTTCTTCTATCTTTGGGGGTTCTTTTCACCTTTCTCTTTTGCTTGTAATGGGGGCTTTGCTCTGTAAAGAAAGAAATGAAGGTAGGGTCATTTGATCATGGAAATTTCTAAAGAAAAAAAAGGCAGATGATCACATGGATCTGATACTCATTAAGGTGGAGGTGGCCTTGAGTTCTCTGTTTCTCTCTGCTCCATCTTAATAATGAACTGGTCCTATTTCACCTCTCCTCACAACTATACTTGTCATTTTTTGTTTCTTGGTCAACCAACCCTGTCCTTTGGGTCAACAGAATTTATGCAAGTCAGATTGGATCAGTAAAACTGATAATGCAGCTACTTTGCAGAGAGCCTATCTAATCTGTGTCTCTGTTTTTATATTGACAGCAAGAGCATGAAGTGGGAAGAAGTTAAGAGTGAAAAAATTGAACCTTGATCTATGCTTCAATGGTCATAGCTATTTCATTGGCTATAGCTTTTGAAGTTAGTAGTTGGTGGAATGTTGTATGTTGTGATTAGTGGGAGACTTTAATCTGTTGGCAATACTTGGACTATACACATTAAATTTGCTTTGCTGGTTGTGTTTTTGATGGGATTACAGAAGACAAATTGATGAAATGAACCCTCATAGCTCAGCTGTATTTTCATTGTAGAGGATCCACATGGTTGTCTCCTCATTTTGTTCCTTGTTTTTCCAATTCATGGTCCCCTCTACTGGTACTGGTCTATAAGATCATCCAATTATGTGCTTACTTTTACCAACATATCATCTTGGATGACAAGAATCACAAGATGGAATGGTTACTAAGTACTAACATTATCATTACATCCCTTTCAGCAAAGAAGAACCTGTGATAGATATGCTCAAATTTTCAGTAGTGTATTAGTACCCAAATGGAAATAACAGTCATAGGTGATTAACCTGACAAAACATTTTTCGTCTTGCAGCTTCTGATAGGACTTTGGCTTAGTACCAAACAAATGCCAAAGAATTAACATGTGATTGCACATGTGCTGAGATGATAATCCTAGAGAAGTTTGGATTAAGGAAGACAGGTACATTGTCTATGTGGTGCTTAGAAGAACACCCATCTTCTTGTTTCATGTTTTCTTAGAAAGCATGCTTTGTTTTAGGATTAGTATCAGATGCTCCTTCTTAGATTCTTGCTCAATTATAATTTGATATATACTTTGGTCCTTGAATGCACATGTCAATCATTCCTGATACATGTGTAGGTTCCGATGGTTGGATTGGTGTTTTTTACACCTCTTCATATTCAGGACTCAGAAGATAGTGATACTAATGTGAGTTCATCTACCTTCTCATTCTGACATATGGAAAGCCTTAGAGGCGCTAAGCTAATGTCCATAGCCTATTCATGGAGATAATCTGATGAGAGACTACAAGATAATAGTGCAACAGCAACAACATAGGGGAACTGAATCAGTCAGATTAAAAGATGAAAACTGAGCGGAGAAATGCTACGTTACATATCCCTTTTGTGTAGACCTTAAATGTGACATTTTGGAAATGAATAGAATTGGGGTTTCACTGATTTTCTGCAAACATTTTCATATATACTGTTGCTATTGTGCTTGTGGATATAGCTGGCTTTGTACTCGATTCAAATATTAGCCATCTTCATGATGATTCTTCACAATTTATATTCATAATGATCATAAATTTTATAGTTTAGGATTCCCATCCATATATAGTAAGATACCTGGAAAAAGTTGAGCCTCATTGCTGGTCTTTGTATAAAAATCTGATTGACCAAAGCATTACAATAATGGATGTTCTGTTTAAAGCCATGGCAAAGTATTTGAATTTGAAACAGAACAGCTTTGAATTGCAAACCATCTGCTGTTTGTAGAGAAAGCTCATAAAACAACCTCCAACACCTTGATCAAAGTGTTCCAATTCGACATTTTCAAATCCACCCTCATTCCAATTCATCATCTGCAGAGTTGCAGCAATCGCGGTGTTTTTTTTTTTTTTTCTTTTTTTACTCAAAACAAAATAGTGGGCCGCATAGGCGTAATGGGCCTAAGCGGGCTAGGGAAGCCTTGTTATGGCTAGGCGGAACCTAGATGCATTTGGGCCTAAGCAGGTTGTTGGTCCACCTCTAAAAAGATAAAAAAAATAAAAAGAAGGAAACTACTCCGTCTTCTCTCTCGCCGTCTTCTCTCCGGCCGGACACTGCCGTCACCATCTTCTCCTTCTCCTCGGATCTCTCGTTGACTGTTTGCTCATGAGAACCAATAATAGATTTTCACTACAGGCACTGTTCTGATTTTATGGATTTGCAGGTCTCTTGGAGCAAGGGTTCTGATTCAATCCAACATTACTGTAGTTCAAGAAGCCAAGGACTTTGCAGGCATGATATTTTCCAGCAACACCACCAATATTTGGGAAACTGGTGATCGAGGCAGAATTTGGAGAAATGGTAAGGATCATGAATTGAATTTCATGGGAGGTTCCGTAAGATTTGCCTGAATCGTTTTTTTTCCCCTAGTGTTTAAGGTGAGGTCTTTGTTTTTCTTTAGAATTTGTTTTAATTAGAAGTAAACTGTGATGGTAAACGAGAACGAGTTATGTTCATTGTGCTGATTCTGTATTGGCTACTTTTTTCCCGACTATATCTAGATAAGCATCTTTGCTGTCGGTGTACGTGTGGGATAAGGTATTAACAAAATGTTGCACAATAAATCGTCGATTAGGAGACCAGTAACAAGTTAAGGGCACTAGTGGAAAATACATCTTACCGGATAGGATAGTGTCAAGTGATAATACATTTCTTCAATTGTTACTGGTTTCCGATTGAGACATTTGTTGCACGGACATATGTGAATAACTTTGTCTGGAGGACTATGTAGACGCACGAACTCAAGAAAATTAAAAATGTTTTGCATATAAATAAGGGACGTTCTTCCTAATTACATCCAGCTTTTATCCATGTTGTACACTATAATGTATATGTCAGACTTGGACTTGCAACAGACGGGTTCAATTCTACTGGGAACATAAATTTATCTTACAGCATTTGGCATGTGATAGTTTTTCATACAATCTACCTCCCAACATGTGTATGAGGAAGTAGTATAATTTTCTTACGCTTATGGTTCTAGGGTCGTATTCTCTAGGAAAGTGCTTGGATGTGTACCTGAGACCATTAATTGATGAGCTGCAGGAGTTACGTGAAAATGAACTCCCTACTTTTGACAGGCATGGTCAAACATCATTCATGATGAAAACAGCTGTTATTTGAACCATCAGTGATTTTTCAGCTTACAGAATGTTGTCTGGTCAACAAACTAAGGGGTACAAGGCTTGCCCGGTATGCTTAGATGACATCAATTCTAGTCGTCACGCCGACAAAATCTGTTTCTTGAGATCTCGTAGGTGGCTTGACTAGGATCACTAGTGGCGGTGGGATGCTGAGGCATTTGATGGGACTGAGGAGCATAATCTGAAACCCCTAGGGAGGCCTGGTGAGTGGATTTTGGAGAGGCTTAACCAGCACTGGTTCGGATATTTGAGCACTAGTAAAGATGTAACCGACTTGAATCCTCCCACGCCTGATAAGTTTAAGTATTGGACGCACAAAAGTGTATTCTTTAAATTGCCTTACTGGTCGACTTTGAAAATCAGACACAACTTGGACGTCATGCACATAGAGAATAAGAACAATTTTGAATCTCAAAGATAAGAACAAGGACACCCCTAAAGCTCGTGTTGATCTTAAGAAAATGGGTATAAGCTCTAAGCTATGGCTAGTGGAGAACAAAAGAACAAAAAAAGCCATAATTCCTCAAGCAGCCTACACAGTCCATTCTTAGAAGAAGGCGAAAGTGTTTAAGTGGCTTCACAACGTTAAGTATCCTCATGGGTATGCAGGGAATATTGCTCGATGTGTTAAGACGGGGGAAAATAATATTACTGGGTTGAAGACTCATGACTGTCATGTTTTGCTGCAACGTCTTCTTCCCATTGTCATTAGACCGTATTTGCAGAGTGATGTGGCTGACACGTTAGTGGCTTTGTCAAAGTTCTTTCAGAAGATATGTGCTAAAGAGCTTAACAAGTCTGATGTTCGGTCATTGCAAGAAGACATTGTGTACATCATGTGCAAGCTGGAGAGGATCTTTCCCCCAACTTTCTTTGACATCATGATTCACCTCATGATCCACCTTCCCGAACAAGTGTTACTTACTGGTCCAGTACAGTATAACTAGTGCTATCCAAATGAGAGGTATGCACTCATATTTATTCTAATTAATCATCCTTTCAAATTAATAAGATAAATTTTTGTAAGAGAATAAATATATGTTTTGCAGGCAACTGAAGAATTTCAAGAAGAACAAAAACAAACGTTTCCCTGAAAGGTCGATCACATCGGGATACATTCAGGCTAAGTGCGTAACTTACTGCAGCGCATATCTCAATGAAAAAGACAGAGTGGGGGAATCATCTGGAGCAGGTAGTAGCCAACAATTCAATCTATCAGTTGTTTCCAACAAAGTTCAACCATATGGCAGATTAAGTAATTCTGAAAAATTAAGTAATGCTGAGATCAAATAGGCTCATTGGTCTGTCCTTCAACATTGCGACGAAGCCGAGCGGTACTATTTGGACCATTTGGAAAGGCAGGATGGTAACGAAATCATACACAAAAGAGATTTTCCTGATTACTTCCCTATTTGGGTACCTTTCTATCGATCTCTATATATATATTACATAAATTTAATATATATATATATATATATATATATATGTCATTTTTTTATGTTACATAATGTAACAACATTGCTCTTAAAATTGTTACAAATGATGCACATTCTACATCATTTTCCTGATTCTTACGACCCAGATTTGCACTTATTGGCTGGAGGACCTCAAAGCCACAGAGTTCATGTTGGATGTTTTGTGAAAGGTGTTAAATTTGTGACGTCAGAACGAGATGAAGGTCATGTCACCTAAAACAACGGATTAATGGTTGAGGGTATGAGTTTCAACTACTATGGGGTTCTTGTCAGTGTGGTCAAACTAATCTACGACAAGGGTATACCAGTCGTGTTGTTCAAGTGCAAATGGTTCAATACTGACCCAACAAGACGAAGGAGTACAGTTCTTGATCGTGGCTTGTTATCAGTGTACTCAAACAGTGTATGGTATGAGAATGAGCGGTTTATTCTTGCCACCATGGCAAAACAAGTGTTTTATCTTGATGATCCGGCTATGGGTGAGGGATGAAAAGTGGTGCAGGTGATGTCACATAGGAATATTTGGAGTGCAGCTACACTGGGAGGGGATGATGAGAGTGGTCCTAGTGAACCAACAACTGATCAACCGAATGAACCATATCAAGAGGAATCTCCACATGTAGTCCCTGATACTGAGGATATTAGTGTCAACAACCAACATGTTCCGGTGATCATAGATTACATGGCAGTTACATCATCTGAAATGAACTCACGACAACGCAAACCCACACATGACGACAAGTTCATAGATGGCTCGAACATAGAGGAGGATCAATATTCTAGCTAGATTGAGGAGGAGGATGATTCAGACGACTCAGATTATCATGAGTATGATTAATGTACTTGTTCAATATAATTATTTCGGATATTATTAACAATCTATTTGTAAACATGAATTTGACATAATTAAGTCTCGATATGTATTTTTAAATTAACTTGAGTTTAGTTACATAAATTACACGAAATTACTCAGATGTACATATAAAAAAATGTGTAAATTATTTTAACAAAAACTTACTCGACGGAAAATGGAAATTTCATCGCCTTAGAAATACTTAGGCGACGGAGGTTCCACTTTCCGTCGCTTAGGAATGACTATCTCGCCTCGCCAGCCTCCTATCTCGCCTCGCATAACTCGCCTCGCTAGCCTCCTATCTCGCCTCACATAACTCGAAGGACCTCGCCAACTGTATTTTTTTGAAAACAACTTAGTCGACGGAAAATGATGGTTTCATCGCTTTAGTATTTCTTAGGCGACAGACGTATCGTTTTCTGTCGGGTAGTATCCCCGAAATATTAGGCGGCAAATAAAATTTATTTTGTCCATAGACGACGGAGTACACTAATTCTGTCAGTTTGGATTTCTATAGAGACGAAAATATAATAATTCGTCGGGTTAGATTTTCCAACGCGACGGACGTATGATTTTTTCGTCGCGTAGGACGCCAAAATATTGGGCGGGTATTGTTTTGGCCACGATCCTCAGGGTGCAGAGCGGAGGTGAATAGCGAACAAAGAGAAATGGGGAGTGTTGCGGGCGTACCACCTCGCGGACGAGGAAAAGGTCTTGACTTCTCTAATCAGGCAGAAAGGGGTTCCAGGTGCCACCTCAGATGAGGAATTTAAGAGCACAAGGCGGTCGATACTCACGGCGGCGTGAGCAGAGCAACTATAGGGAAGATTTAGAGGAATCAGAGTAGAGTCCGGAGAGATCTAAAGAATCCTAGGCGGCGGTGCGCTTAGGGTTAGGGTTAGAGTTTCGAGGTAGCTCGAAAGAAACTGGGTTGCAGTTTGTTTTGTGTTGTTTGTAAAGATTGTTGATTGTGAGAGAGAGAGAGCTGTTGTGTGTTTTGCTTCAACAAGGAAGCGAAGGCAGAGCTCCAGGGAGCGTTTGAGGTTTCAACTGGGTCAAGGGTTTCAACTAGGTTGAAAGGTTTTGTTCTGTTTGAATAAGTTGTGAGAGAGTTGTCTGTAAGCCTTCGAGCCTCTTATATAGTGGGAACTCGACTTGCCGCAAAAGAAAGATAATCAGAATCCATGTTGGACTCTGCAACGTAAAGCATAAGGGCATTATTCCTCCCATGCAGACCAATCCTTATGTGACACATATCCAGTTCGCACAGTCCGCATAGGAAAAGCCCTGGACTTCCATGTGAAGCGAAATTAAGAGCAATCCTTATCCCGCGGGGTGTCACAATCCATGTAGAAAGCTAATACCTCGTGCGGACCACTCCTGCATCTCAATTTCACCTCACGGGCTATTGCAGCTCGCGGGCCAAAAAGAAGGCTTTTTAATTAATAAGGGCCACATGGATTGGCTCAAAGCATGTCAAAGACTGGTGAAAGTCTAAAATGATTAAAAGGGTTTCGCGCGGACTCCGCATATGTCTACCTCGCGAATTAACGAGCCGGTTCGCCAGCTCGCCTAGATGCATTCCGCCTCGTCTAAGCGAAGTCAACAAGTAATTCATCCCGCGCAAAGGCATTCCGCGCCAATCGTGTGTACCGCGCAAAGACCGTGAGCTCACGAGATCCCCTTAAATGTGAAGCCACCCCGTGTGAGCTATGTTTTGTGTCTGAAAGCGTGCGAGATCTTTTAGTCCTCGCGGAGTCATTCCGCGCGCGAACCATGTAGTTCATCTCGCGTGGTCTTGCTAGCGGGCCATTATTTGTGAACTTTAAAGAGACTTGGGCTCGCCGGCTGACATAGACCAAGAATTTAATTAATATTCACATAGACAATTATTATCCAGTAAAATATTAATTTGGACGTAAACAGGTATATTTTCCGCCTTTTTTTTTGCCAAAATTGATTTTGTTAGGCGACGGATTGATTGTCTTAACCGACAAAATATATTTCGTCGATTAAGACTTAGGCGACGAACATGGATGTTTTAGTCGCGTTAAGTAGTCTAGGGCGACGGAAATTCAATATTTCTGTCGGCTAAGGGAAAATGGATCTATCACTCCTGTCGAAACACAACTATTCTGCGCCTCCTCCTCACTCACACTCATCGCTAGAAACACAACTAAAACCCGACTACGTTGCGCGACGCCGTAAAGCCCTGCAGGAGACCCCCGCCATCCACCGATCGACAACCGTATCGACCCGACCGCAGCCCCAGCGACCCGACCGCAACCTCATCGACCTTTCCTGGTCCGCATCGACTCCACTGTCGGTCTCCTCCACTCATCGCCACCGCATCAGCGCCGCTTTGACTTCGTCGCTTCTCCCACCGTCTGTCTCCGACCTCGCTGATAACCTCGCCGAATTTCCACTCCCAATTCCGAACCCGTGTTGTCTCTAAAAAAAGGTACAGTTCTCAGTCCTTATACCCTGATGTGATGAATTTTAGGAAGAACCGTGTTAAATTTTGGTTTGAATAAATACATGATGTATGTCCGTATGTTTCTTGAAATTAGTTTGAATTGTTGCTGCAATGAGAGGTGTTTATGTGATGAATAATGGAGCTGGTTTAACACATGTGTATGTTGTATATTCATTTTGTTAGGTTGCTGGCATTGTTAGGCTGCTGGCATTGTCTTGGAACGGGTTCATACATGTTGTTTTCCTGTTATAGTTTCTTGTTAGTGTAGCTATAAAAATTGTGTGTTATTCATGTGCAAGACCATGTTTTTTGGGAAGAGGAAGAACCAAGCCACTAAGGTCAGTGCCTTGATAGAGTCTGTATGGCAGAGCGTCGGCTCAGCAGGTAGTAGCAGTGAGCCTACCCCTATGCCGGTTGGGACAGTATCACCAGGGGCTCCCCCTTTGATCGTGCGGCCCCCTCTCGTTGACAGTAGTTCAACGGGATCTCCATCATCTACATCGACGCCCGAATCCTCAAGACGCATCGTCAACAACGCTCGGTTGAAAGTTAGAAGCCTAACAGGTAAATTAAGCATTCTTTCAAATATTTGAAATCAGTAGCAGTACACCCATGCGCGCCCCAGGGTGCCTGCATGCACGCCTGCTTACTATTACTTCCTTTTTTTCGACTTTTATTCAAGTGTTTATGTTTTGTATGTATATTAATTGTAGCTCCGGCCCCGAAAAAGAAGCGGGGTTTATGTTTTGGAAAGAAGGCGGAGGATATCGTTGCAGCAACGGGGCAAAAGATCAAGCTGGAGTATAGCCCTCGTATAAAAGGCCCTAGTATGAGGGGGGGTAAACAGCTTGGTAACACATGATATCGGTTCCGCCATACAGAGTCTGGTGGGAATGAGGGCAAGGACGTTCTACGACCTTGATCAGGAGGAGAAGTGGAAAGTGTGGAATGCAATGTCGGTAAGTAATACTGAAAACATTTTGAAAAGTAAATTTACTTAATTACATAAGTTTATTTTATTTTTCAGTGCTTAACAAGTCTGCTCTTTTTTTTTGTTACTTAGGCGAAGTACGAGTGGGATGAAAATGATGAGCCAATGTTCAATTAGATACTGAAGAGGGCACATGAGAGGTACAAGGACTGGAAGTACTAGTGCCACAAAGCTTATCTAAGGGAAAGGGCCTTTGGGATGCCTTCAGATTTCATTGGGAGAGAGGACCAGTGGGAGTTTCTATGTTCTCACTTTGAGTCAGATGAGTTCAAGGTGATTTTTTAAATTACCTTCATTGTTTCCCTTATATTTTACTAATCTATTTAATATTTTTTCCTGTATTAGAGACTCTCCTTGGCAAACAAGCGGAACCGTGGGGAGATGACTATGCACCACCACACGAGGTCTTCTCCTATCATCTACATAATGGAGGAACTCAGAATACAATGGGAGGAACTTCCAATTATCAAAGGTTTTGAAAAGACCTATGTCAGGGCCGGTGATGAAGCTACGACCAAAAATTATGTAAGTGTCTTTCCTTTTATTAATTTATTGTTTGATGCATGCACTTATGAAGTTTATTATGCAAAATGTAAAGTTTATTAGGTACACATAAAATGAGCTACCTGTAAATAGTTATATTTGGTTATTGTTTCTGCATAATGTCAAGTTAGCGCTTAATTGATGTATTTTAAATGCATAATGAAATTGTTGATGAGGTCAATTGGCGAAGGGATGTATTTAAGAAACAACATCTTGACGCGACGGAAGAGGAGATTGTGGAGAGTGTTCAGTCCCAACAAATTGAGGTGTTCGGTACGGTGCTGAAAACTCGGAAAGGAAATGAGATCAGAGGGATGGGACGAGCAGACGAGTGAGACTTGAGCCATTCTTCAAATGGTTCCACTTCACGTAGTCGTCCTCCTAGAGTTGATGAGCAGCAACTCCTAGAGCTGCAGGAGCGCTATGAGCAGAGACTAAGGGAATCAGAGGAGCGTACCCAACAACAATTCCAACGATTCCAAGAGCAGTAACAGCAAATCCAAGAGGCCAAACAGCGTGCCCTGCGTGCGGAGTCTATGTATAGCGCCGTGCAATCCTAATTTGCAGTCATTTATGAGCGCCTAGGTATGCCACCTCCTCCTCCTCCACAATTTCCCCCTCCTTCAGTTGTTTTTTCTCCTCCACATGTTTCCCCACAAAACAATGATGATTTAGGCGACATAGAAGTAGACGCTAATGCCAATTGTCATTGGTGATTTTGTACAAGTTTAGCTACAGTGTATGAACAATTTTCTACATAGTTCATTAATTATTTCTATATATAAACAATATTTGTCAATCTAGCTAGTTATCATGATCAATATATATGAATATGTTTTCCAAATCCAATGCTTCTGGTATATATCTATTTGTATGTGTTTGATTGGAATTATTAATATGTAATTTTTTGAAACAGTAAATAAGGTAATCTACACAAAAATAACATTTTCTTTTAAATAAAAAAATATAAAATGACTTAGGCGACGAAAACATAACATTATGTCGCCTAAGATAAAAAACATAACCGACGGATACAAACGGTATCCATCGACTAAGAACTGATACGAATTCATCGGTTTAGAGCTTTACTAACGAATATTCCGTCGGGTAAGAAAATTTCCGTGTTCGTCGGCTTAGAGCTTTACCGATTAATATTTCGTCGCCTAACAACGGGAGCAACGTTCATCGGCACACATATGTACCGGAGGCTTTCCGTTGGCTAAGAAAATTTATGTATTTGTCGTCTAAGCTACTTTCCGACAAACTTATGTCGTCGACAAAAATTCTTGTCGACGAATATGTTTGTCGATGAGGTAGCAAATCATTCATCGGGTAAAAGAGTTCTTACTCGATGACTTAATTAGTTAGTTTCCGTCGCCTAAGTACCTACCTCACGCCACTTAAGCGACGGAACTTAGACGACGAACTTTCCGTCTGCCAAGATCCTAGGCGACGGATATTCTGTCTTAGGCGACGAATATGTTCTGACGGCTAAAACCGATTTTCCTGTAGTGAGCACCAAGTTGACCAACGTTAAATGACTTGCATCATATATTTATGAAACTGCTAGAGCCAGATACATAATTCTGGCTTTATTTTTCAATAGTTATAAATCGATCAATGGAGAAAAGATCCATTAGTAATTACCTCTTGCAAACAACTCCACGACCATCCATCCCACTAGCACAATTCATAGTACTAGCATACTGCTTAGCCTTTTCACTGAACTCACCGCTAAACCTAGCAACTGCACAGTCTGAGGCAAAGATACTAGACGATGAAAATTCTCTATTGCCACCCAGAACTGGCATCATCACACCCATCTTAACCCTACTCACATAGTTATCACCATATGTTTGTCCCAGCACGCCATTAACTTCCCCACTTAGGGCATAAAACTTGAAGCTCAAGTCAAGGTGTGCAAAGCAATCCTCCTGTGTGATCCCATACTTTGTGTATCACCGACTCTTTTTCCGTTATCGGCACCACTACTGCTTTGATCCTGAAGTTCCCTTTTGCTTCGATTTCTACAGCATTTGTGTTTTTGCTCCTTGTGATCCTGAGCCCTTGCGATTGCCAATACGCGCCTTCGTTGTCCGCAAGGCTAATGGTTTCGTCGTCAATGGCTACGATTAGGCGGTCGACGCTGTCATCCCAAGTGGAGGTTGATTTAGCACCTATGAAGAGCTTGCGGTTGTCAAAGAGGATACCAAGAGATTGGACCCAGGTGAAGTCCCTCTTCATGTTTTGGTCTCTTTTGCCGATGAAGTGGGCGTTGATATGGATGTTGGAATCAGATACGAGGCAGAAGTCTTGGTCTCGCTTGCCATGGAAATAGATGGTTATACCATCGCCACCAACGAATCTGGGATCTTGGCACACAGCACCTAGTTTGTTGCAGTCTGTATCTCACACGAACATACCAAGTAAACAATTATTTCATGAACTATGGAAGCTAGTTGGTATTTGCATCTTGCATTTAATTTCATGTAATGCTATTCAGAAAGACAATAAATCAAGTAGCAAACTTTAGGTATAAGTTCATTGATTTATCTGTCTAGCTAGCTACCCTTTGGTCTGGCTGAGGAGAACTAGTACCCTATAAATAACAAACATAGGTAATGCATGTGAACTTACTACAAACGGGACTGCATGTAACGCAGTCAACTTCACATTGCTCAGGGCACCCACTAGGACAACTCTGCTCCAGACCATAGCAATGAGGGTAGTTCTTGTTCTTGCATTTGACTCTCTTTCCACCGGCGGCCTCTGATGAAGGCAGTGGCGGAGGAGGATACAAAGAAGGTGGTGATGGGATAGTAGGAGGAGGCAATGGTGGTGATAACGGGGTAGAGATAGGGGTGACAGAGGTGAAGTTGTAGTTGAAGGAGGGGGAGGGGGAACAACTGAAGGGGCAGGTGGTGGTGAAGGATATGTCTTGGGAGGAGGGGGTGGGTAGCGCCTCTTATGTCTAGATGGAGGCGGTGGAGGAGGAGGTGGTGGAGGAGGGGCCTCACAAACAGCTTTGCATTTCTTGCAATCCACGAAACAAGTGCGGAGGCATGATTTAGGGCAATAGAGATCTTTGTGGTAACACTTGGAGAACTTCTTGTCTTTGCACTTGACCTTCTTGGCCTTTGGTTGAGAAGCTCCCTTAGCTAAAAGAACGGCGAGTAACAGAATGTGCAAAATTGCACCCAGGCGCACCATAGATGGATGAGCCATTTGGTACGTGCTGAAGTTAATTAGGTATTTGCTTCTTTTTGCTATAGATAGTTTGATGTGTTGTGAGTTGTGACTGGTCTATTTGATGCTTTAGCCTCTACTTTTATAGCGATATTATGCATCAAATCTTGCACCATATTGCTTCCATTAAGCAAATACTTTGAATTCCACTCTCATATGGTCGGTCAAAAGTCATGTATACAAGTTAGCCTCAAAACTGCTCTTGTTGTTTAGTACAATCTACAATTCTGAATAGAAAGCTGCTATATACAGGTCCATGGTATACATGGTAGAACTACGTGCCTGCATAATCTATTTATGTTTGACATGACTTCGTTTTAGCTGATGACTTGAAGATAACTGTATAATATACATTAACGAATAGATACATAGTATGGTCAAGTAGCTTAAGCCGTAGGTTAACGCTCTTTGCCGACCATAATATGAAACATGAAGTCTGGAATGTAACACAACGTTAGCTAGCTAGCAGCACAGTTGTGATAATTTCAAATAAAAGGGAAGAACCTCATTTTTTGCTTCATGTCTGGATCGATCTAGCATGCACATAGAACAAATTTAAAGGAAAACAATATAAAACCTCAGTCAATGTATATTATGAACTCGGCCAAACCTTAAAAGCAAATCTAAGAGCACTTAGCCTCTGTTTTAAGCATATATCCGTGGTCAACTGACTCAACTGGAAACCAATCAAGGACCAAGTACCTACCATCATCGATGTCAATCAAATCCATTATGCTTGGGTAAAACCGTGTGCATCTGTTTAGAAGATGATACTTGGATGTGTAAACTGATGTTACTGGCTTTAATTCAGGATTTCAGTAGCCGGAAACCATACTTTGGAAATTTTGTTTGTTCAATTTTAGAATTGAACAGAAAGACAAATGATTCAATCCGTGGGATAAAGGAAAAACGAGAAAAGATAAACACCAATACTAAAAGGCAATCATGAAACTGGAGGACGAAATCAGAAAGTCATAATTAACAACCTCAAGTGTTACTAGCTTCATGCACTGATTAGACTTGGCAAATCCCTGTTCATGGACCTCATGGCCTACCCAGAAAATTGGGGGTAAAACAGTTAATGGTGAGAAGAACATGTAACACTGACGCAATGATCAAGTAAACCGGAAAGAAGTATCAACCTGAACAAACTAATCAACTACTAGCTAATAACAACAGAGAATTGGTTGAAATCAGTGACCTGTGCTAACCTGCATTCAAATGTCTACATTCCACGACAACTTTCCAGTGCCAAAACATGACATTTACAAGATGGTAAGGTGAAAAAAATTGGCTTGTATAAGAAACACTGTTAAATAGTTGCAAGCAAGAATTCAGAAATCCATATCCATAGCATAAACTAATACAATGGATATGCAACCCTAAATGAACCAAGGGAAAACATAGCACAAACCATTCACATCCTACACTTCTCTGTGCCAAATATTCACTTCCTACACTCGAAGATGATGAAATTCTCATCTCATATATGAAACCCTTTAAGAACACTCTTGCATGAAACCATATCAAAGAGAGGAAAGAGAAGGATGCATTAATGTCGGCTGACATCGCTAACTAGTATAATAAGACATGATGAAATAATATCTAACAGATTTGCACATAAATAGATAGTGATAAGCCACACTAATAGCTATGTAAGTAGGCATATTCTATAGGACTAACTAAACATCAAAAGGAAAAAGAACACTCTACTATAGTCTTCTAGCAATGACCAGAACTCAGATTTTGTCTGCATCAACAGAGCACTTGGCTGCATCATACATGAGGAACCTAAAGACATAAAATTTAAAGATGCACAGTAATTTTAGTGCTATAGCCATCTCAAAACCCAGCAATTTTCAAGTCACTGTTAAGTTACACAGCATGTCAAAAACTGTTTCAATGTTCAGTACAGAAAATATAGCCGTACCAAAAGTGTAACAAAAGGAACAGAACACAAGCATTTTTCCCTATGGCACACAAGAATCCATGAGAAACCTTGATAAAAACTATTATTGGTAGCAGTAATCCACTCACTATCTATTGCATGTTTAAGGAGAGAAATTTAGGATTAAAGGATCTACAGTACAGCACTCACAGTTCACATTTTCCATTTGAGAAAGCCATATAACACTGCCTAAGTGGCCATTTCTAATTTGAAAAAAAAAAAAAAAACATAACATCTATACCCCTTGCATTAAGCTTTGATATCATTCAGTTTTCCTACTCCAACACATGAAGTGATGAAACTACATTACATCCAACAAATATATATAGCTTCACATGAACCAAATTGAGTAAAATCAATGGACCACCATTTCTTCCAAAATTAATGTACGAACATTATCTTTCCGTACTTACATGTAATAACAGATTCACAGAAAAAGTTATAAGGGTGTGATATTATCCTAGTAGCTCAATTTATAATATAAACAGAAGGTAACATCACAATGACAACAACAAAAAACACAATTCATCCCACTGTAACTGTCGAAAACTCTACCTCATCCTTCAGCGCCATCTTCTAGACTAAATCACAATTCAAACTCATCTTCAAGCTTCAGCTGCTCAGCTGCAGCCTCTTCCTCCTCATCATTGATCACAAAGTAAGGATTGTGCGCCTCTGGCTTGAACTTGTACCCCGTAAACACATAAAACGCCAGAGTAGCCAACTCGGCAGCCACCACACTGGTCCAAAGGTACCGGTACAAAGTAATAGTCTCCAATGCATAAACAACAACCCTCGTAAAGTAAATGTAGCATATAACCACAATGTAGTACTGCCTGAACAGAGTCAGCTTCATCAAGTTCACAGCCGCCTTCCCATCAGTCCTTGCAGCCTCGCGCAAGTTCTTGATAGACCACACAATCGGAAACAACACCGCGCAGCAACACACCACATCCACAAGCAAGAAAACCTGCTTCCAAGTGACCCAGTCATGCCCGAATGGCCCAGTCTCATCAATCACAACCTGCGCAATGTTGGCAACCACCTGTAGCGGAATCACAATCATCAAAACCTTCTTCTCCTTATCCGCCAGGAACGGCTTCAAGAACGACCACCCGGTCCCTATCAACACAATGAGAGTAAACAATGTGATCCCCTTCAAGAAGCTGAAGATGTAGAACAACACATCCCAGCCGTGCGCCGAACCGGTGCGTTTAATATACGACTTGTCCTCAGCCTCACAGAGCAGGTTCAGAGTCTTGAGGACCAAGACGGCGAGCATGAAGAAATGAATCCGGAAAACGGTAAGTCGTTTCTTGTAAAGCACGGAGATCCAGAGCCCGACGAGAACAATATAAGCCAGCGAGAAAACGAAGTAAATTCTCGGGAGAATAGTTTTACCGGCGGAGAGATAATCGCGGCGATCGCTGCTCTTCCCTTCGAGATTGTACATGACGGACTTCACCTCCATCGAAACCCTAAGCGGCGCTAGGCAGTTGGCGAAGAGGAGAGTGTACTGATCGGCGTCGGTCTCCTGGAACACGGTGGAGAATCGATCGGCGCCTTTGAGCTGGTCGAAGGTGTAGACGCGCTTGACGAGATCGGACTTGAGCGCGCAGCTGATCTCGCCTTCCTCGAGCTGCTGGAAGACGTGGATCCATGAGTCGCCGGTGCAGAGGAAGAACCCGACCCGGGAAAGATCCGAATCCGGGCCGGGTTGCTGGGAGAAGGCGATCTTGGAGACGTTGAGCTCGAGGCGGCCTTTGTGGGTGAAGCCGAACTCGTCGAAGGGGATGATCGGACGCCAGTCGTTGCGGAGGGACGAGGTGCGGATCTCGGCGTAGGAGAGAGAGACGGCGGCGGCGAAGAGAGTGAGGAGGAAGAAGAGGAGCTTGGACATGGTTGGAATCTGGAGGATTTGGATCTGAGAGATTTGGGATTGAGAAGAGTCAGCAATGGCGACCCTTCAACGGAGATTTGGGTTTTGGAAATTTGTTTGGGTCGTTGGAGAAGACGAAGAAGAAGATTGGAGGTGTCGTTGGAACTACCGACTACTTGCTTTGTTTTCTTCTCTGTGGTGAAATTACGGAGTTGGACATGATTAAGATGTGATTAGGGAGATTAATTGCCTTCTTTGTTCAGATTTATTTGTTAATTAATTAATTTTTTTGTGATCGTTACTGTTCAGCAGTGTCACCGTTATCACCTGAGAATGGTGAAAGATTCACACAGACGGTCGAGGTAATTAAGTTAGAATAATAGGAGATTTTGATTTATTAAAGCGGGACTGTTTTCGACCGTTACAAAATAAAATAAAAACGAAAAATGATTTCTTTGGAACTTAACACATAATGAAAGTTGATTTCTACAGTTGGAAGTGGCATTAATTTTCCAGCATTTCCTACCTACACACTTCTACTATATGCCGTAGCTCATGTATCATCATTGGCATAATGATGGCTACATTTTTTGCTTTCTAATTCCTCACGTACTTCTCCTGTATTTTTCAAGTGAGGAATTATAACTACTTTGGGTTGGTGTTGGAAGAGAAGAAAGCAAGAGCCCCCACAAATGGTGCGTTGATGTAAGTAGCAGGCTCGGATTGCTGGTAGTTGTTCCGGTCATCGGCGAAGTTGTCTTTATTATCAGGTCCGCCAACTATGGCTCCGACGAGCACATTTGGATTTGGGGAACCAGAGTGGAAGTACTGAAATCCATCGTTGCAGGGAATGGGGTTAGGGTGATCGTGTACAGATGGCACGGAAGAACCCCTGTGGTGTACATGCTGTGGATACTTCTTCCCAAATCCCACCATGTATGACATCTTTGCAGGATTGTCACCAAGAATGTAGTCCACTTGCTTCTTTGCCTGTGCGATTAGGGTTTCGCCTGTGATGGCTAGGGATCCACATGTGACTGCTAAGCTGTTTGAACTGAGGTACTTTGCATATATAAGGAGGAGGAGTGTTGTGGAAGTAACATACTGGAGATTGCTCTCACTTGCCTTGTACAGAAGTCCACCTGCAAAGTGTGTCTGTTTAGGTAATTCGATTTTGTTGTGTTGATACTGTGCTTATATCCAAACTGATGTTGTTATGTCAATGCCATGCTTATTTTCAAAATGACTTTGTCGTGTCGATATTGTGCTTATGTCTAAAATGACGTTGTTTTAGAATTTTTAGTGTCCCTCACTCTGGACATATACCTTACCAGGGGTATATTGAGCCTGAAAACTAGATGATCCTGGAATTAGAGAGCATATGTAGTTGTCTGAGTGTGCTTTGTATATCTGAAATTCTTCAGTGTTTGTCTCTAGGAAGCTCTGCACAACAAACCCAAATTAGCTAATTTTAGTTGCTTGACCTTCAAGATTTCGCAGGATTTGCTAGCTAGAGCTGAGTTTATGAGAATGAAACCTTGGAAAGGAGGACTTTTGTTCCAGCTCGCTTGTCATCCCAACTGAAGGAGTAGTCATCATCATCAGCACCCAATGTATGGCCATTGGACTTGATGTATGACAAGTATGAACTGTTCTCCGAGGCTCTGTGAATCCATGATGCGCCCCAAAGAAGTTCATCCTATTTATAAATCAACAAAAATGGTATGATTTGAATCCTTAATATATATATGTGTGTGTGTGTGTGTGTGTGTGTGTCAAATTGAGAAGGTAATTAAAGCAAATCATCCCAGTGCTTACTTGGTATCCAGAATATGAGCAGTAAAAAGGACAGACCACAGAGCCGAGGGAGTCACTGTAAGAACCTCTGTACTTGTCTGCAAAATCAAACACCTGCATGGTGATCAATGTGAGTAACTTCGGTGAAAATGAAGTGTTGAATTCAGTTTTATTGTTAGGGTGTTTACTTTCATTGCTGTGTGAAGCAATTTTCCAGAGTAAGAAGGGTCAGAGTCTTTGAAGACTATGGAAGCTGCAGCCAGTGAAGCAGCGGTTTCTGCTGCTACATCAGACCCTGGATTTTGAGTGGACACCTTGTAAACAGTGCGCGGTGTATCCATATCTTCTGGCCTCTCCCAGCAGTGATGGTCCATGTTTGGATCTGCCACCTGCACCGGCAAAACATGTGACTATAAGTAAGAGCTTATCTTCAAGTTAATATACAAATGCAGTTACTGATCAGATGGACTATTTTCCTAGCTTTTACTATTGGTTTTCTCAAGTGTGATATATCATGCTACTAAATTCATTCATACATCTATATATCTAATGTGATTAGTGAGAAACTAAGGATTCAGGAAATACTGGTCAGTGAACAGATTTAGCAATATCTAATGTGGGATTCCTTGTTCTTCAAAGCTGAGGAAGTATTTTGTCGCGCTTACTTGAACATATAAGGTTCCCGGGGTTGTGGTGGCTGCCTTGAGCAGATAGTCTGTGCTCCAACGTATCGCAGCCTTTGCATTGTCAATCTGATTAGGCATAGAGCTACCAAACTCGATAACACTCCAAGCTAACAATGTAGTAGTGAAGGCCATTGGTAGCCCAAACTTGACATTGTCTCCCGCATCATAGTAGCCGCCTACTAAGTCCACCTGCAATTGGCATCCAAGTAACGCCAATGCTTAAGCCTTTAGAAAATGAGTCAACAATGCATATCAAACTAGCTAACATAATCATGTCACAAGTGACAAAACATATAATTCTAAGGAACTAAAATTAGTACATGATAAGAGGAGCCATCAGACAAGCCAGAATTTCCTCTCCAATTGAGCCGCTGGTTCGATGGCAATTTCCCGGACCTCTGGCCCTCAAAGAAGAGAATGGACTTGTCAAGAGCATCCGAGTAATCTTCAGCAGTGAAGGCAGAGCAACCTAAGCTAAGAAAACAAAGACTCAAGCATAGAACTTGTGTCACTAAGGAAAATGTGGCAGCAGAAGCCATATATTAGTACTCAAATCTTAATTCCTCAAGCTACTAATGCTAGCAATGTAGCAAACCAATAGAGGTAGGAGTTGGGTTTGAAACCTGTGGAGGTAGAGACTGGAATTTATAGAGGGAAGTTAAGGGAGGTTGGTTAGTTCGTTGGTCATTGGTCACGGGATCAACTGCACCAAATCAGAGATGGAGGTTAATGGGACAAAACTTTATCCTTACACTATTGGGGCATACGAAACTGAAAGGTATGAAGTAGAGACAAAACGAAGAGCATAAATCCCTCACATGTTTCAAAAATTTGGTATCATTCTTTCTGAATGGGTTTAAGACCAAGTTTTACTGTTAAATCATGCCAAAAGTCTTGAAAAATGCGCAATTGGCGTGAAGCTGAAATGGGGTTTTTGGGGGATTTTTGGATTTCATTGGATGCCACAATTTAAGGTCGAAATGGGATTTGTCTGTTGCACCAAAGTCACGGATAGGGAAAGAGAATCACATGGGCCGCCAAAGCAAGCTGAAGAGATTGAAGGCTATGAATGAGGAAGATGAAGTTCAGAGAAGACGAAGAAGAAACAAGAAAGGGAAAGAGGTGGCGTTGCACATGAATGGTTTTATTAGCTAAAGGAGGCCCTAACTCCAAACTGTTCTTCCACAGATCATGTGACATATTGAGTAGATTAGTTACGCTAGAGTCTCACAGGTTTCAGTAGGGGAAGAATTCTTGGAATTTTTTTAAGGTTGGAGAAAGCCTCAAGCAAGCTAGTTTAAATTGCGTATGAAGGAGACTGGGAGGGAAAGGGATAGGTGTGAAGGATTTTTTTTTTTTTTTTTCTCTCTCTCTCTTTGTTGAGGTCATTGGTTGAAGTGTAGAAACAAAAGAGTTGGTGAAGGATTTTATAATGAGATTAAGAACACAGATTGTGGATTGAGCATGGTAATCGGGTTTTTTCGGCTTGTCAACTTAAGCAAGTTGCTTAAATTAGGGGGTCTATCCCAAAAAGTTTTAAAGGAAAACATCAAAATCAAGTGTAAGCAATGCCAGTTTTCTTTTGTGCAAGAGCCAACATCTTAGGTATCAATGGTGAAAAGCAGGCTAAATTCAAGCAGCATCAAATGCGAGTCTGCAAGTCTATGCTTCAAACTGCGCTGCCCAATTTTTACATAATCAACTATGTAATGCAGGGCACTGCCATCTTATTGAATTTATCAGCCTCAATAGGGCACACAACATCAAACTGGTAATCTGTTACTTGTAATACAGATTTCTCAGTGGAGAGGACTACATAAAACTTTTGAGAGGGAGAAAACATCTCTTCAGTACACCATTACAAATGAACAATAAATCGAAGTCTATATGAATGATGAGTGTTATATATGGTGATATAGCATCCTCTATTTTACAAACAAGTTCTCTTCTGATGTTGAGTTCAGACATGTAGTTTCAGCCTAATATGCATAATGTAACATCCAAGCATCGCTGTGTTCAACATGCATAAAATATATGTACCGAAGTTGAACTGTAAGATGACTGCACTGGACTTTCTATGTACTAAAACTACTTTGTTTATTGTGATTGATTCAGGATGAATATCTTTCAAGCTTGTAACTTTGGACAGACAGTGGCGCTTGGATTCGCAATGGAGCCTGCAGATAAACGCATAGCTAGAAATCAGAAATACGTGTGTCTATTTATCAGATTTTATATTGTAAAGAAGTTCTAAAAACTTACATATATCAGTAAAACAGGGTTGTTTGGACACTGGATCCTCTTCAAATGGTGGTGGAACTTGGCCGTACACCATATCACAACTCATATCTTCAAAATCTGAGCATGAACAGAAAGAGGATAAGACTTAATGTAACAGTCTATTGTTTTTACCACTTTGACGGTACTAGATCAAATTCATATAGTAGGTTCTATATGCAGATTTAGGTGATGATCAAACAATGGGATTGAGACATACTTGGAATCATGGTTAATGGAAGCCCGAATTCATTGGTGAAGAAATCTTGAGTTGGAAACTTGCACATATTCACACACATTCCAACGCAGCCACTGTTCTCCAGGTACCTAGATGAGGGGAATGCCAAATTAAAATTAGTAGAATTTGGCTGTTTTAATTGACAATACCATGTCATCTACCAAATTTGTTTTTCGTTCGCTAACCCTACTTAATTCGCTAAGTTGCTGCAAAAGAAACACCGACTCATACTTTTGAAGAAATGCTTTCATCTGTAAACGTATTGCAGTACTTCTAAAAGAAATGCATGCACATGATGAACCAACTTGGTTTAATTTGCACATGATGCAATATAGATTCTACCTGCACTTCTTTATACGAACTCCACTTCTTTGCTTCACTCCTTCTACCTCAACTTCTATAACCTAGTGAATTTCCATCAATTAGTGCATCATAAATCACTCCAAGAGGAAACAGACAAAAGTTGTACAACAGAAAAAAAAAAAAAAAAAACCAATGTCATTTGCTACAGCTGAAAGCCCTTGCCAAAAGAACTGTATTTCCAAGTTTTTGACAAAACTCATACTTACGCAGACACATGATAAAAGACTATGGCTAACAGGAGTGACTTGTATACTTTACCTCAGAAGGCCCAACTAACCAGTGGAAGAAAGGCACTGTTAATGCAGCATTGAACTCTGCAGCCCACTTTGTTGGTGGAAATAATTTCCTAAACTGCAAAAGAAACAAGTCAAAAACAACTCACTATCTTATACCAAATATGATTAATCTACATCTAGCCTAATCAACTGTTACTCTTATAGAACACACAATGCTCCCTTTACTGGGTATAAATAGGGATAATCATCAATTTCTTGAAGGCTAAGGATCACACATTAACTAATCACCAACATATTCAAATTCATGAGGCAAATAAAATCCAACAGTAGAGAACTGAGATTGGTTTATAATCCACCTGAGCAGGCGCACCTGGAGGTAGCATAGATAACAAGACCTCCCTAACCACTTGTTGCTGCTGAATGCGAGACCTTCCCTGCATAACTCTCTTGGAGGCATCCACAAAACTCTCATAGTCATATTCCCACCATTTCTTTTCCTCAATCTCATTCTTGGATTTCACTGGAGCTGCAAACCTCTTCATTTTGCGAGCAAAGAGTGTCATGAATGCTTTCTCAAAAAACCCATCATTGTATTTGGTCTTTTGCCCCATAGGAGCTGGAACTCCTGATGGCTCTGCGATCCCACATCGAACACTAGTTCTATAACCAGTGGTGCTGGTTTTACAATATGAGAGTTGTTGAGGGGTAGTGAATTGGACGGGTTGAAAGCTTAAAACCACCATGAATTAAATGCAATTGTGGTGCAAAGAAAGGTAATGGGACTATATGAACACCTCAGAGAAACGAATGCAGAAGCACAGAGTGCATGAGACAGAGCTTAGTATTAGTAGGTGTCGTTCATACAGATTACCTAATTTCTGATACAGAAAGAAAAGCATTGGTTTTTCACTGAAAGGCTACAGATGCATACGGTTGGTAGAGCTTGTTTGTTTGCTTAGAAAATTTGTGGCCCAGCTTTTGGGAAGACAATCTGTGGCTCTATCCATTTCTAATTGTTGGTTGCTCTGTATTTGGGAAAATAGAAAAGAATCCCAGTTCACAATTATCCATTGGATTTCATGAGATTGCAGTGAAGACAGGTAGCTTGGGAACTCTATGACTGGTCCGAGTTAAGTGAGGTTGGAGAGACTGATATTAGCAGCAGATAGGATTTTTGGGTAGATTTGAGGCTAATTCTAACGACACGCTTGATTTAAGTTGTTCTCTATACATGGATAAAAATGAACATTGTTACGTATATCTAACCACACTTGGTTTATAATTCTTTTCAATAATCTTCTTGTAGCAAAACAATACACGATAACGAAAAGTGATACATGTCATACAATCATACAACATCTCTGGATTTTGGAAAACAAATTAAATTTAAGATGAGTGGTATGATGGGCCATTTAACCAATGTATGGGATTCCAATTCATTTTTGTGCTCTTTCATGTATTTGCAAACCCATGCCAGAGTAGTCCCAAACCAATATCCATCATCAGTGGTGCTATTTTGGATTGGGTCTGACTTGAACTTAGAAAAGTTTTCTCCAGTGGGATATCAAACTAATCCCACTAGGAATCAGTCTTTTTCTCTGGCCCAGCTATGACTAAAATCAGAAAATGTAACATGTTTATAGAATTAGAATTGCATTATTGATAAACCCAAAATCTTGGCAAAACTGCACCAGAATTGGCATCTGCTAGCACCCAACTGTATACACTGTTCCTTCAATTTGAGTATACATCAAAGCTAGCTTGCAACAAGTTAACAGAGACACATTGACATGAAACAATGGGAAAACATACGGGGATGGACTTCATCTATCTAATGCAGTTTTCATTTATGGCCTTATGGGTTTGATGGCAGTTGGCAAACAGAAAACTATTATTGTTATGATTCTAATGGAAGAGAGCCATGCATGGTGATCAGTTCTTTCTTACAAAGATTCAAGATGTTACAGAAGAGAAGCTGCTAAGTGTAATATTATATTTTCTCCCCAATTATTGTCTTTGACTATTTCTATGATTAATTGAAAAACCATTTTCCAAGAATTTAACTGCAATGGTTGGAGAACTCAGAGGGTTGACTTCTCTTTGGAGTTATAGCTATGTCAGGAAGCTGTAAATTGCTAGAGTTGACCTTTGTTTTAGTCTGCACTTGCCCTGCAACATCAATTTTAAAATGAGGCTACTTCTTCCAATTTTTAATCTTCTATGTTTCATTTCTGCAACCTTAAACTTGTTTTGAGATTACAGGTCCTTCTCTATTTCTTTCTTCGTATTGATTTTTCCTTAAAGAGTTCAAATTGATCAAAGCTGGTCTGATTGGAAGTTGCTGTCAATCATCATTCATCAATCATGTACAGCAAGCGAGTCCCACCAAAAATATCCAGAAGTAAAGTAGAGGACTGTGTTGTTGCCAAATAGAAAAGGTAGAGGAATCTTTTGGCCTTAGCACTAATATCAACTGCATAATATTCTGGTCATTTTAAACTTAACATTCATTCAAAGGTTCAATACATTTCACTAAGAGTTGTAGTTATAAAGCTCCCGGATATTAATAGGTGAGCTAATACTTTCATCTCCATCAAGCAACCTCTTAGCTATGATGACATTAGCAGCCTCTGTTGGATGGTAAGCATCCCAAAACACCTACTTGGATCGATCACCACACAAGGAAGAGCTTGAATTCCTGCTCATGAAGCAAACGAATGGTGGGAGGTAACCGCCACAACACGGTGCATCGGCATCCTTAAACCCTAGCAAATACCAAACAGATTGATCAAAGAGATGAATAAAATGATCAAAATAGTAAAAATAAGCAAAAGGGTAGCTGCTTTACCATATTGATGATAATTAACTATGATCTTCATGAAGATGTCATAGGAATTTGCATACACAAAGATTGCTTCAGGACCCAACTCCTGGTTCAGTTGATCCAAAACTCCATTGAGTTTCTTATTGTAACCTTGGATCATATCATTCACTTCACCAAAGCAGTGACCACTAGGGAAAAGATTAATGGCACGAATGAAGGGTATGCAACCCAATGGTCCAACTCCAACCACAATGAACTTTCTAGCTCCCAACTCGTGCAAACGCTTCACGCAGAAATAATTAAGGATCAACAATATTGTAAATATATATTAGTATTGTTCAGCTTAATGGATTGAGTACTGGTTTAAGTTGAGTGTACCTTGAGTTGCAGTGTCAAGTTAGAGACCATGAAATCTTGGTACATGTTGGGTGAGACTTTGTCTTGAGCAAAAAATGGTATTGATGGTTGGACATAGTTGAGAACATCGTTGGATCCAATTGTGAGCGAGAAGATTGCCTTCTTTAGAAATTCTCTGGTGCTTATCTCTCCCGTTACATTTACCATGTAACTTCTGCTTTGCTCGAAATTATTAACTTGCTCACGCAGTGGGACTCTTCCAATCTGTAAACATTATTACCAATTAATCTGTGAAACTGATCAAATGAATGGTTTCAGTTGTAGTATCAACTATTTAACTTCAAGTACTCACAAACAAAAACCCTGTTTTATCTAATATAATATTCGGGAGGCTCCAGATGCATAGTTAATTCCTCTGAGAATTGAGCTGGCTTGAGTGTCTGGGGCAAGATAAGGTGGTGGAAATGATTTGGCTCCAAGTTCTTGACCTGAGTAGAGCACACACAGCTTAATTAGTAAATGAGTAAGTAGTTTAAAGATGGTCTTCTATAATCGTGACAACCATGCAAAAACCCAATTCATTTGATTTGCTTTAATCAACAACTCTCTGACCCTACAGCCAGTTAGTTAGTCGATCATTATATATAAACTTCTTCGAAATGTTAGACAAAGTCCTAGATCATATGAACTAGAAAGTTTATAAATTCTACACTCAAACTCCCTTCTCCATGTGAAGTGTGATCTATTTTGCGGAGAAGTATGAATGAAATGTAAATTTTTCAATCTGCACACAGATAAGAAATGGTAAATGTAATTAGTAAAATCATTCTATAACAATGCCTATCAAATTAACACACAACGTATAATCGTGACATAAGCAAACGACAATTTATTAATCTCCACTCCAAAATCTTTATGAGTGAACATATGATATAACAGTAGACACAAATATCTGTGTATAATTGGCTTAATGGCCCCCATATTAATTTTGTTCAAAGATATTAGTTACAGCTACCACCAATTATGTATGGCAATATTATCCCTCAAACAAAATTTTGTCATAATTAGTATTTTGTACATATAGATCTAAGACCATTAATGCCTGAAAGGTTTGGTTGGATATATCAATTATCAAACATAATATATGTTGCATATGATTTGATTTACCTATGATGTCCGATATGGTTCGACCATTTGTGAATCTACCGGTGGGTCGTCCACCGGAAGCCTTAAAATCGATGCCATAAGGAGGTGAGTCGGCTTTCGAGAGCGTGAAAATGTAGTCATTGTTTCCTGCATCAACCAGAGAGTCCCCAAACACAAACGAGGTGAAACCAAAGCAAGGGGAGGCCTCTCAACAAAGAACAACGAGAACTGCACACAGAATAATGTACTGAGTTTTCTGAAGGACCGCCATTGTCATAGAACAACCACATGCATTAGGGTAGTCATATAGATATTTGATGAACGTACTTCATGAGCAGGTAACAGAATCTTTAAAGAGGTCTAGTACTCTAGTGTATGATTGCTAGTATTTTTTCTTATAATTTCTGATCGAATACATAGGTATCTAACTAGCATATGCATTCTCGATTGCTTCATCTAAGCACTCGATAACTGCAATGAAACGAACAAAGTAAGCCATAATTACAATGTCGAGCACCCTCTATATGTCAGTTGTAATACATGTATGCATATATCCCAACACACTAGCTTGTAACATTCCTTAAAGTAATCTGTGAGATTCTTCGGACGTCAAATAGATCCATCGCAGCCGGTCGATGCTCACAAGTGTTCTGCTGCGTACTAGCCAATGTGCTAGTGTAAATGAAGAAAGAAATGCATGAGTAAAGTCAGTAAACTAGTCTGTAGGATTCTTCGGACAAATTAATCCATTACAGCCGATCGATGCTCACAAGTGTTCTACTGCGTGCTAGCCAATTAGTTAAGAGAGGTCGTTACTTAATGCACAAATGGTTGTCACAATTCTGTACATTATATTAGGTCAGCATGAACTAGCTATATAAGCTCATGTCCAGCTGTGATTTCAGTAACTTGTCCGAATAGGAAATTAGTTCCTGCTAGAAATTAGTTACAGATCCTTTTCTCTCTACATCTTTCTTCTTCAATCCAAGTATTAACAATGTACATATAGCTAATTAAGGGACAGAAACTAAAGCATCGTATCCACCGATCGATCTTAGTGAGTGTTTCATTTAGGACCAATCGATAATAGAACTTAGATTTGTTTCTTCAGATCTTACGACGGTGGGGCGTGGTTGTCTGACTTGTCTCTCCCACAGGGATAGGAGTCATGTGGACTAAGACGACCATGCAATAACTCTTAGAGGTTTGGGAGCACCGATCTTCATTTTTCATATCACAATTTGATTAATTAGTAGAGATTCTTGCCCACATTGATGAGCTAGTTTGGCAACTTTGAGCTACAAAGGATGAGTTGTAACCTAGTGGATGAGAAAAACATGTACCCAAAACTTCTCATTCGCAAGAAAAAGGCATCCATTTTGTGGAATGACAGAAGAAACAACAAAAAAATGTGATTGGAGATGTTTTTCTAGTATAATTTTGCTACGAAATTTTTTTCCCAATTCCATACAAGGGGGGAGGTTCAACTACCACCTACCCTTTTCCTCTTGGCCAACAAACCATGTTAATGAACAATCAATATAACATTTAACTCAGCGCTATCTCTGTTGGTAACTTGCACTGTCAACCCTAGCCTCTCTCTTTCACTCACTGTTTTTATTTTTAGATATCTTCAACTCTCCCACACGCTTCCATTCAAACGTAACATGTTATAGTGTTGAGGAGGAGCTAGGGGAGGGCAGAGTGAACAAGCTTAAGTTTGCTTCACCCATTTGGAAGACTCGTCGATCAAAAGCTAGCTTAGCTTACCTTAGCCATGAGTCCATGACCCACTTCCTCCTAGTTTTCTCCCCTTTCCATTATTGAATTTTTTCCCTATTAAGATAGCAGGAGCTGAAAACACACTAAACCAGAGAGCTCTACTATATCTATGACAGTGTGGTGACATCTCTCTTTCTCTCGTCGTCTAGAGCTTTCAGGTTGAGGGTTGGTGTGTTTCGGGTCCTGAATGGATGCAATGGGAAAAACCAGATCGGTTCTTACATTGACAGGAAGATTCATAAACGAGGCTGTCAGCTTCTTCGTCTTCTCCATTCTCGACCTCGTCGATTTCCTCCTTTGTTTTCTCTACAAAGTTGCGGACCTTTTCTTTGAAGCCGAATGGAAGCCTTGCTACTGTTCATCTTCCAAAGAGGTCATTACGAACAGCGGCAAGATCTTGGTCTCAGAGCAGGGCGAGTCGAAAATCGTCTGCCTTAGCTCGACGAAGCTACAGCTCGAGGAGATCTCAGATACACTCTACACTCGCCCTTCGCTCTTGTCCGAGGTCTCCAAGATGACTACGAGGGAGACCAAGAGAGGTTCCGCCGTTCGATCCTCGTTCACGGTCAACTCCACCATCGTCGAAATGCTTCAGGGAAAGATCGGCGGCCAAATATGCCACCCTATCCCGAGGTGGTCGGATTGTGACTGTAAATTCTGCACTTCTTGGACCTCTTCTTGCAAAGAAACCCTCTACGTTCGAGCTGAAGGACCCAAAGGTAAGCGATCGAGCATTGTTTTTCTTCTTCTTTTTTGAAATAAAGTGCTGGTGTAGTTGTGCTTAAACATTGTTTTTCTCACTTAACAAGAGTGTACATAACACTATCACATCATGAAGGTTTTGTTTTAGTGTATATTCATGTCGTTTTTTCTCGTAATTAACATTGTCATGATTTGGACATTATTTATTATGATGTCAGATCATGATGCACGAGAAGATGTGCTATTCATTCATGGGTTTATTTCATCATCGGCATTCTGGACGGAGACGGTGTTCCCGAACTTGTCAAGCGCTGCAAAATCAAATTTTAGGTTTTTTGCTATTGATCTTTTGGGGTTTGGAAGGAGTCCAAAGCCAACCGACTCTATGTACACCCTCAGAGAACACTTAGAAATGATCGAGCAGTCCGTGCTTGAGCCTCAGAAAGTTAAATCCTTCCACATTGTTGCTCATTCATTAGGCTGCATTTTGGCCCTTGCCCTTGCCGTTAAGCACCCCAACTCTATCAAGTCCCTTACCTTACTCGCCCCGGTATGTCATCAAATCGTTCATTCGTAAATTAATTTGACATGTTACAATGTTACATCACTAGACTTTAGATGATTTCTAAACAAAATCTTTATCGAAAAATCAATTTTGGGAGTTCAACAAATTATTGACTAGAGTATGTTTGGTTTCTTAATTGGTGCTTGTTAATTAGCCATACTTCCCTGCACCAAAAGGGGTACAAGCAACACAACATGTGATGAGGATGGTGGCGCCGAGGCATGTTTGGCCGGTGATTGCCTTCGGTGCGTCGATTGCGTGCTGGTACGAGCACATCTCACGGACGATCTGCCTTCTCATTTGCAAGAACCACCGTTTTATTGAGTTTGTTGCCAAATTTGTGACTAGAAACAGGTAAAGTCATTCGTTTAATTTGCATTTTTTGGATCAAATTAATTTAGTACACTAAGGTAGCTACGTTATGGAATATATTTAGTCACACCAACCAAAACCTATTTTCGGCACGAAATCATTTAATTCTTATCTGCCATTTATTTTCCAAACTTTCCAAACGGTTCCCGTGGACCCAGTGGCGGAAGTATAGCTGTGGCTATCACGGCTATAACCATATCGATAATCAACTTAATTAACAGCTGGGTATATATATTAGCCTACTAGCCATACCTAATTAACTCACTAAACTATTAGTATAGCAAATAGCCCACAACCACTAACATCATTCACTCAATTCCTCAAACAAAATTTCTTGTGTCCATACAAAATTAGCCATACCCACCGTAAAATTCTGGTTCCGCCACTGCGTGGACCCTTTTCATATTGATTGGGAAACTCAGCCCCATCCGTAACCAGGAAATTAACACCATGCTGGTCACAGCTTGTAGTTGCATAGACCAGTCCATATGGGTCATGGTATTGGTTGTGCTCCCACAGCTAGCTACAATAATATTTTCCTCTTTCACTTTCAGTAGGGCTCTGTTCCATACTTCCATAATACCCAAGACTTCATTTTCACCTTCCAAACAAACTTTTAAGGCTACAACTATACTTATTTATTGAACTATTTAGAGTTGGATGATACTACATGAGAAAATAAAGAAATTAACTAATTGCTAGATTCTTGCTTCTTTTTTTTACAGGATGAGAACGTTTTTGCTTGAAGGGTTCTTCTGCCACACACACAACGCAGCATGGCACACTCTGCACAACATAATATGCGGCACTGCGGGCAAGATGGACGCCTACTTAGACACTGTTCGAGACCAACTAAAATGCGATGTCAATGTGTTCCATGGCAGAGATGATGAGCTTATCCCAGTTGAATGCAGCTACAATGTGCAATCGAGGGTTCCTCGGGCTCGCGTAAAGGTGATTGAGAAGAAAGATCACATCACGATTGTCGTTGGGAGACAGAAGGCTTTCACTAGAGAGCTGGAGGCGATTTGGAACAATTCATAACCAAGTGCAGGGTTAAGAATATACAGAAATTGAAAAGAGATATCCTCTACGATATGTTTTCGATCTTGAGGCGTTGGTTGATCGAGTATGTATGTATGTATGTATGTGATGCTTTTTCTTTTCCAAGATATTAGACAGGCTAGGGATAAAAGCAGTGAGAATTCAAAATTTGATCATCAAGAACTGGGAAACTAAATATCTTCCTCTTCGACGTACTTCAAGGAAGTCTCAGTGAGGATCAACTCAGCAAGCTAGAGGGCTCAGCCTTGTGAAAATGACTACCCTAGTAGTGTATTGTTGGGTAACAATATGCCCTAAAGTTTAAGACCTAAGTCATAAAAAAGTCAAGTGTTCTTTTCTTTGGGTCCTGATAAAACTTCAAGAAGATAAAAGATTACATTTAGTACAATCCCAGTCTGTGTTACAGTTTAATTTCTATCTATTTTGCCTTTACATGCCTAATCGACGATGTAGCTTTCAATTTTTAGCAACTGAGTATATATGTTTAAAGATTAATCCAATGGTTTCGACCTGATCAGACTAACCCCTAAATATGATAGCTGGATTTGCAATATTCGATCTGAATTTTACCCTTGTTCCTCTTGTTTTCTAAGCTAGAGAAGTCATTAACTAAGAGTGATAAGTGCACCTCTTATATAGAAACTCCTCTACCAGGACGAAACCGTACCCCTGGTTCCATTTTCAAACCTTATCACAAATCGCTGAAATCATATCGGACCCAGTGTGTTAAATGTTGTTACCTGATCCAGTGTAGAGTATTAGACCTGCGTACTGAAGTCTTGCCGGTGGAGTATAGCGACAGCTACTTCTCAACTTTTGCCAACTTAGTGAGTCTCTACATTATCTGCGCGTTGATAAATTCGGAATTCTAATAGCTACCATGGTCTGAACTGAATAATTGATAGAGAAAAAAAAAGCCAACCACATCCGTCCTCGATCATAAAAGAGTGCCAAAAATGTATATAGTCGAGGACATTCTTTACCTAGCTAGCTAGCGTAGCGATGAGACTCACAAAACCAGTTAAGAAAACAAAGGGAAGAACTTGGGGCAATAACACTACTCTCGTGATGCTCGTGAGGTTAGGCAGTATATTTAGACCTGAACGAGAAGGACATTGTGAAGCTTCAAAATTGTAGGTGTAGAATGAATAGAAGAAGTAAATGCATGGATTTGCTGTTAGGTAACATCAGTTGAGGATAGTTATTGTTTTGCAGATCTGCAGCTAGAAGAGTCATGTAAAGTCATAACAAACTAAGAACAACAGGAAGAGAGAACATGATGGTTCATAATAATACTGAGAAGGCTAGCCTAGTACGCACCATTCTCTTTCTTTCTTTCATTGAAATCGACCATGAATTTGCCCCCATGATTTCTGGTATGAAATCCAGATTATAGGTAGGACCTGTGTCTACCCAAGTTTGACTCAGATCACTGCATGATGTATATTTTTGTATGAGATCCAAACGTATGGTAATGTATGCATGCTTAATCACAAATGGCTTCTCATGCTTGAGTGTAGACAGTGAGCTGTCGACTAATGCATGAAAATTTCAATATATAAAACTGATCGATGCAGCGAATAGATAGTCGTTTATGTCCACACGGCTGTTATTCATGTAGTTTGGTGAAAGGAACAACCTACATTGGTTGGTGACCGAAGAAAACCATGATAAATATATTACTATAGCTACCTACAGCGTCTAATAGTCTATTGCTGATCTACTTCCAGCGTACATAATAACGCTGATTGTTGCAGATCGATTTTTCGGTGTCACTGAGGGCACCTGTTTTCAGATAACTGAAAACATGGATCTCTTGAAATAAAAGATCGATCTTTTCCTCTCTTTTTTATTTTTTTATTTCTTATTTTTATTAGTTACTAATCTTTTAGGAAATTATGAGTGCATATATATCATTGAGCTATGGATAGATGGAACCAAGGAAGGATTGATTCAAAGGAGTTTGAGCACCAAAGCCATTATGGTAAAGCTTATCAACCATGAGAGCCATATACCCAAAGTCACATGTCTTTCAACCATACTTATACGTTGTGTGGATCTCCACAACACTCTCCTTTTAAGTGTGTTTTGAGATTTGAGCACCCGGAATTCATGCAAGAGTGTGAGTATGAAATGAGCATGCATCAAGAGCTCATTTCATCCCAAGCATTCCTACAAGAAGAAAATAGTGATGAGACTCCAAGTTCTCAACTTCTTGAAGTCTTTGCTGATTGGCAAACTTCTAATACAAGAAGTGATGAGGCATTTTCCGTTTGTCAAGCTTCCAAAGCAAGAATAGAGGAAGAGGTTGATCAACTCATCCTCCTTCTTGAGTTAGAGAAACATTCTATCACCTTGCAAGAGTCACAACTTTTCTTTGATTAAGTGGAGTTAACCATCAATGAAGAAATGTGTATTGAGCATCATGAGCAAGACTTATCTACTCTAGTTCAAGATGTTGATGTTGATGTACAAGAAGAACCACTTGGTTATGGAGGTCGTCAAATGAGCAAAGAAGAAATGGAAGCTAGCATTGATGGTTTTGTTCAATTTTGGAAAGCTAAGGGGCTTGTTATTGAAGATGCTTTTGAAGAAGATGATGAACACTTTGAAGAGCAAGATGCAATATTTGAAGCTATGCACCATAAGTCCTCTATTAATGAGGCCAAAACTCTCCAAGATAAAGAAAATCCTTTCATGCCTTGTCATGAAGAAGTAGTTGAAGAATCAAATATTTCCCTTCCTCCTCCATCCAAGCACCATCAAGACTTTCCCAATGAGCAAATTAGAAGATTGAGCACTCATGTTCACAATGAGACAATTGAGATCAAGGTACTTCTACCTCTCAATCCACCATTTAGTGCTCAATGCTTTTATGATGAAGTGAGAGATTGGAAAGGAAGTGGTTTACTCATTCACAATCCTCCATCTCACTTTCATATTTCTCTACCACCTACTCCTTCTCCAAGCATCAAAGCCACACCAAATTTAAAGGTAGAGTCAAGAAGGATATTTGCAAGATCCTTTGCAAAGAAGAGGAAGACAAGAAGTAAGCCAGTCTTTTGGTCAAACATTGGAGAGTTCATGGACTGCTTTTGTTCTTGCCTCTATGACGCTTCTAGAAGCCTTTTGACTTCTAATAGCACGGTGGTCTTGCACGAGAAATATCTTCCTTAGCAAGTTGTGACAACTTCTAAGGACCGGCTAGAAGTCCTAAAAAACAAAGCCATACTTAGAGGTAGCCAAGCATGAATAAAGAAGAGATCATGAAGAAAGAGAGTGTCATTTTTTGTCAATCTTTTGGTCAAACATTGGAGAGTTCATGAATTGCTTTTGTTCTTGCCTCTATGACGCTTCTAGAAGTCTTTTGACTCCTAATAGCACGGTGGTCTTGCACGAGAAATATCCTCCTTAGCAAGTTGGGACAACTTCTAAGGACCGGCTAGAAATCAAAGCCCTACTTGGAGGTAGCCAAGCATGAATAAAGAAGAGATCATGAAGAAGAAGAGTGTTATTTTTTGTCAATCTTTTGGTCAAACATTGGAGAGTTCATGATGAATTGATTTTGTTCTTGCCTCTATGACGCTTCTAGAAGTCTTTTGACTCCTAATAGCACGGTGGTCTTGCACGAGAAATATCCTCCTTAGCAAGTTGGGACAACTTCTAAGGACCGGCTAAAAATCAAAGCCCTACTTGGAGGTAGCCAAGCATGAATAAGAAGAGATCATGAAGAAAGAGAGTGTATTTTTTTGTCAATCTTTTGGTCAAACATTGGAGAGTTCATGAATTGCTTTTGTTCTTGCCTCTATGACGCTTCTAGAAGTCTTTTGACTCCTAATAGCACGATGGTCTTGCACAAGAAATATCCTCCTTAGCAAGTTGGGACAACTTCTAAGGACCGGCTAGAAGTCTTAAAAAACAAAGCCCTACTTGGAGGTAGCCAAATATGAATAAAGAATAGATCATGAAGAAAGAGAGTGTCATTTTTGAAGCAACACCAAAGTTCGTGACCTTGAATTGCAAGGCTTTGATGCCTTAATTGTTGGCAATTGTTGGTCACATGTGGAGAGCACTTGTTGTCTACAAGGGGAAGCTTTTCTAACTCTTGCATTTTGTTTGTGCTTTTGTTTTTGTGATTTGTGTTTGCTTAATGTTTTTATAATTGTATTAAGTTGTTTAGTTTATGTCATCCATACTTAAATGTTTCACACCATTATAACATTGAGGACAATGTTAGATTTAAGTGTGGGGGTAGAAACTTTGTTTCTTTATTTTCTTTTTGTATCTATTTAGTTCCTTCCAACTCCAATGATGAGATTGAACTTAAAATTGAAAAGGGGTTAGAAAGCATGTTTGGGTCTTATGAGTTTTATTTTTCAAAATAAATCATTATGGATCAAGTGTTTGATTTCATTCTTACCTATATTTGTCATGTCAATCTATTAAGCTAGAGCAGCATAGTGAAACTTGTGGGAGCTATTACATATCATGTTATGAGTGTTTGATCTTAATTGAAGTGCATGCATATAGTTCTATGCACTAATTTCTTCATGAGTGAATATCTCATGTGCTTTGCATCTCTAGAACTTGCTCCTTGTCTTTCGAAGTTATTTGTCACAATTTTACATCTTGAAAATGATCTAGGCAACTAGGAATCCACCATGGCCAAATGAGTATGTTCCTTGAAGATTGAATATCCTTAGATTGCCAATTTGAGCTTCATGTTAACCTTTCATTTCTTCGCACCATAAATCTATACCCTCAACTTAAATATTTGCCTTACCTTTTCAAGTTTACTTAATGAGCAATACGAGATTGTCTATGTCATAATGCCAAAAAAACAAGTTTGGAGGTGTTCGGAAAAAAATAAGTGTGGGGGTGTACTTTGTATTGCAATTTTGAATTTCATAGTTTCCTTTGTACTTAAAGAAAAAAAAATCAAAAAAAAAAAAAAGAAAGAAAAAAATTTCAAAGAAAAAAAAATCTCAAAAAGAAGTTCATTTCCAATTTAATAGATAATTTCTTGTTCAAGTTTGGGGGAGAGCGGTTTGAGAAAGTGAAAGTTTTTTTTTTGGCATCTTAGGTTCTTAAGTTCTTAATCTCAAAAGATTATTGCTTATTAAGTTGCTTGAAATTTGTTATTTCATTCCATTTCATTTTTTTAACTCCTCATCTTAAGCCTCATTACATCCAATAAAAGTCATTTTTCATACAAGATGTGACTTTGTTTGATAAGTGGAGATAAGATTGAAGAACAAGCATATGGCGGTATTGTATGAGATTGTCTTTGAGTATAGTGTACAATTAACCCATAAACACTTGTGTGAAAAATAGAGTGATATCTTGTGAGTTTATGGTTAACATGGTTTGACATGCATTCTTAAATTTGGGTAGATTGATATGACAAATTTGATGTATTGTACACAATTCAAAACGTAAGCTTTTGATCCACAATCCATGAAATTTTGAGACTAACTTGATTTCAATGCCTTAACTTAATATGGTTTTTTGGGGGTCTTGTTGGAAGGATTAGCTAGTACGTGTTGTTTATATTGTTTTGTCGGTTTGGTTTGGTGTTAATTTGCTTGAGGAGAAGCAAAGTTCAAGTTTGGAGGTATTTGTTAGATCATAATTTATACATATTTTCATTCCCTTAAATATTAAATTTACCTTATTTTTGAGCTCAATTTAGCTTTCACTAAATCATTTATTGTTTATCTAGGAATATTGCAAGAGTGAAGGAAACATGCATTTTTGACATTGATATGGAGAATCGGAGCTAGGAAGAATGACGTCCAATGTGGAGCAACACGTAAATTTTTGAATTCCAACAAACCACCATCATTGGCGGCATAAGTAGTGGCGCACCACCACTTTGGGTGGTGTCATAGCTTTTTCAATCACCATAAAGGAAGAACAAGGATAAGAAAGATGATGAAGTGGTATATTTACCTTCATCAAATTATTCATTGGATAATATACTTCATCATCATGCTTTATGCATCATTGCCTACTCTAATTAGGCCATCATTTCCCTCACCTTTTTGCCTTGGTTTTGGCATTGTTATGGCCACTCTTCTACTCTTCGAACCATACGGATGGGAAGAAGAAAAAGTTGTTTTGCTTTTCCATCTCTCTCTTATCACACATATTTCTCTTCCCTATATATGCATCCTTTCATGCTATAAACCATCCACTCATTCACCACTACACTTTTTTCTCTCTTTCTCCACCATAAACTTCTATCTCCCTCTCTCAAAATCCAAACTCATCCCCATCCTCTTCCTCTTCCTCCCCCAATCTACTCCATCTACTCCATCACCACACCACCATTTCTAATCCCAATCCTCCATTAACACCACCACTACTACACCATTTCTCAACTCTCTTTCCTATATCACTTTCTCCATCCACTCCATCTATTCACACAAAACATAGATCTAACTTCACTACCTTTCATCATCAAGTCTTCAAGAGAAAGAAGGAGAGAGAATCACCACCGTCACCACCGTCACCACCACCATTAAGACGTGAGCTTGGGGACAAATCGACACACCACTAAGCCAACTCTCTCCTTTAAACTCTAGATCTATTTTGATGTTTGATTTGATTATGCAGTTTGTTTATGTAATTATGAGTGATTAGTACTTTGTTGGGGTTAAGGTTGAAAGCTCAAACCAATCTTGTATGGATTGTTATTATTTTATGATGTGATGCAATTTTAGTTAACATTTTAGTTAAGATTCCTACATGCTAATTTAAGAGTTGAATGCATATGCTTAGAATTTACCACTTTGAGTATGTGTGTTTGCCATGACATGATAATGTTTAGAGCTTGGTAACCTTTGAATGTTAAAGCATGAAAACACACTAGGTGTGCATGTAGGGGTTGCGAATTACAATCACTTAGAGATAAGCTTGGTTGGTTTGCATAGTTTATTCATCTCCAAATTTTATGCACTTAGGGTAATGCATTAGATGTCTAATTAGATTGAAATGCATGACCTAAATAGTTAAGCACTACACCCGAGAGGGGTTTCTTGATACCACGAAAGGAGCATATCCCTTGTCATTCCCGAGAGGGATGCAAAGAGAGAAATTGGTTGATTAACTTAGCATCATTCATAATGATTTGCATCAATACTAGAAAGAGAAGTTAGTGGTAGACAATTCGAATCCTAACACCATTCATTAGACCACTAGTTTAGTTTAGAGTAATTTAGTTTACATTTGAGCATTTAGTTTAATTTAGTAAACTACTTCAAAAACCCAAAATCAAATCACTACTCCATGTTGCACATACTCACCATGAGCCTAGATTTCCTAGTATGTTTAGGTTTGTGATTGTACATTTGCACATTATAGCTCTCTTAAGGTTAACACCCTAGTTAGTGAAAGGAATCCAATCCTCGTGGGTTCGACAACCTTTCTTAATCCCTATACTATTTCTTCATGGTGGTGATTCTCTCTCTTTCTTGCTCTTGAAGACTTGATGATGAAAGATAGTGAAGCTAGATCTATGTTTTGTGTGAATAGATGGAGTGGATGAAGAAAGTGATATAAGAAAGAGAGTAGAGAAATAGTGTAGTAGTGGTGGTGTTAATGGAGGATTGAGATTAGAAATGGTGGTGGTGATGGAGGAGATGGAGTAGAATGGGGGAGGATGAGGATGAGGATGAGTTTGGATTTTAGGAGAGGGAGATGGAAGTTTGTGGTGGACAAAGAGAGAAAAAGGTGTAGAGTATTGAAAGTGGATGATCAATAGCATGAAATGATGCAACATAGGAAAGAGAAAGATGTGTGAAAAGAGAGAAGGAAAAGCTAAACAGCTTTTTATTTATATGAGGGATGGGGGATTACAGCTTTTTGAATTTACCTTACACATATGTACGGTTCAAATGAAGAGTAAAAGAGTGGCCATAACAATATTAAAACCAAGGCAAAAAGGTGAGGGAAATGATGGCCTAATTAGAGTAGTCAATGATGCATAAAGTATGATGATGAAGTCTATTATCCAATGAATAATTTGATGGAAGTAAATATATCACTTCATCATCTTTCTTATCCTTGCTCTTCCTTCATGGTGAATTAAAAAGCTATGGCACCTTTATACCCTTAATGAATTGAAAAAGCTATGGCATAAACTATAATAATCTATTATAAGAACAAAAAGACAATTATACCCTTAATGAATTAAATAAATTACAATAAACCATTATAAGAATCTATAATAAATTAAAATTTTTACGACTGGATTCTCATGACCAATGACGTTGACCGGACTTCGGCCACCTTTAACCGGGCACCGGGGATCGTTAACGGGACTCCAGGGACCGTTGACAGGACTCCGAGAGCCGTTGACCGGACTCCGGGGGCCGTTATGCTTTAGTCACTTATAACAAGTCTCTATTGGGGGCAATACGTCCCCTTATTAGGGTCAGTAGAACCTCCTACTAGGGGCAGTATGACCACCTGTTAGGGCAATTGGACCCTTGAACTTAAGATATAAGGTATACATGTATCAAGAAAAATTTTGAAATAGAAGAAGTAGTCTTTATAATATTTTATATGATGTAAGACTGAGAAGATAACATCTATCCAAATCTACACCAAAAGAATAAAAACAAATGACTTTTGACGCCATAATTGAAAGACAATAGGACATACACAAAGAGCATAATATTCCTCCACTAGGACCTCCTACTACCTCCTACTAGGGGCAATAGGACATCCTAGTGGGGGCAGTATGACCTAGTATGACCACATATTAGGGTCAGTAGGACCTCTTACTGAGGTCAGTATGACCTCCTATTCACAAGTGTTTGTCTTAACTGTGTGCTTCAGTCACTTATAACAGGTCCCTATTAGAGGTAGTATGACCACCTATTGGAGTCATTAGGTCCTCCTACTAGGGACAGTAGGACTACCTATTGGGATCAGTATGACCTCTTATTAAGGTTAGTATGACCTCCTACTGGGGTCAGTATGACCACCTACTGGGGTCAATATGACCACCTATTGAGGTTAGTAAGACCTCATATTAGGGTCAATAAGACTTCCTATTAGGGTTAGTAAGACCTCCTATTGGGGGCAGTATACATGAAAGATGGGAGATGCTCTTAAGATACCTATACATTTTCATCCATTTCTCCTTTGACAATTTCTGGTATGTGCACTTATGAAAGATAAAATCGGTAGGTGCACAATTGGGAATCCAGTATGTATATACTTTGATAAGATTACTAATGACCATTGGAATATAAAATTGAAATGAGGAAGACAAACAATCATTACACTGATTAGTAACAAGATATATAAGTAATTCCAACTACGTAAGCATTTTATAGCTCCACTACATATACCAGTTTAATGTTTTCTCCAGTGGAAACTCATTGGGACAACCAATTAATACCAAGGCAGCAATCTACTTCAATCGTCATGATAACTCATTTTTCAAACGAACATCACAATTATACTTAGAGATATCTATCTTCCTATCGGCTTGCTAATGGAACATATATGGCTGAAGAAAAAACTAAGTTCATACTGTATATCTATGAAATGGACTACACGGATGTCCTTATTCCATAGAATCAAATATAAGTAAAGAGCATCCTCAGCCTCATCATGCTATGCCTATGGGGTAGTATGAAGTCTAAATTCAAAGTAATTTTTCCCACTAACAAAATAAGAAATGACAAAATACGGTCTATTAGGGACAATAAGATGTCTAATTGTTAAAATGCGTTGAATTTGAGAAATGACAATGCTAATAGAATGTATACAGTACATCAACTCTCACATTTCGTAATCATACTAAGAAAGTGATATGTATCAAATGATCAAATCAAATGTAGCAAGCTGCAATACATAAACCAATCTAATTTCATGACCCAAGTTTGTTCAATTTACCAACTAGACATCATCCTCAAGCTCATACGTAGAAACAAAAGGAGCTCAATTACATTCTATTGAGTAGTACAACAATTAATCTTTTGGTTGGCAACCAAGCTTAAACAATGAACAATTACAAGCATAATATATCAGTATCAGCAATTCAACACTTACTACGTTGTATATATGGTGCTACAACTATTCAGATGAAGTCCAAGTCTAGTACCTGCAAGTGATGTTCACAATGGTTTACTCACATCAATCTCAAGTTAAATAAAAAGATCATACAAGGTACCAGGCATTTCAAGTGAATTGCACGCAATGTTTACATTACTGGAGCACTGATTGGCAAAAGGAAAGTCTTTACAAATCAACAAGCTCAATGCTATTGAATAGAGTAAAGCAGAATGCATATCATCAATTACTTTGGACTACTTTACCTAAAAGTTCACCTAAATAGTGAGCATATTAGAGATGTTAGGGTGCTATAAGGTCAAACTGGGGGTGTTGCATTTACCAATATATTTTGATCCCCGCGGACATGCTTATTGCTCCATGATTCAACCCACTTTCTGAACTCAATAGATGACATAGATTGGGATTAATATTTGCATATGCAATATAAACCTGTACAAAACTGCAATGCTTGAATATAAGAACACAAATTATTCAATTCATCATACATATAAACTGCAATGCTTGAATATAAGATCACAAAACTGCATTTACTAATATAAACCATTATTCAATTCATCACACAGATCTCGCATTATCTCCTCAAACTCATAGAGGACAAATTACTGTAAATCTGTAAAAATAGATAGATCGAAGCATAACCAATGAGATTGAAAAAACTAAGAACATCTTCAATTGTGTTACAATAAAAAAGTTGAAATCGGTTTGAGTTCGAAGCATAATTGGCCAGAGAAGCGAAAATTGATTAGAGTGATCGAGATTGTGAATTTTACCGGTAGAGCGTAGGCGTTGAAGAATTCGGAGATGCAGCCGAGGTCGAGCAAGAAGCCGTCGTCAGAATCGGAGATTAAGTCGAGGTCGAGCCGGAGGTCGTCGGCGATGGAATTGGGGACAGATTTGAGATCGTGCCGGCGTCGTCGTCGGAGGCTAGCGCAATTGAGATCAAGCTGGCGTCGTCGTCGGGGATGAGAGAGAGAGAGAGAGAGAGAGATCTGAAAGAGGGGAGGGAGAGATCTGAAGAGGACGGAGAGGGGAGAGAGACGAGAGATTGGGAAAGAAGGGTATTATCGTCAGTAAAAAAACACAAAAAACAAAAAAAATTGTTAGTGAAAATAGATCTCAGAGCAAGTCCATCCCAACCCTAAAAATAAGACCCAGTCCTTGACCATGTGAAACGAAGACCCAGCCCAAAAAGACCTCCTTCCACCCATAAAATTTCTTTTACCTGGGTGTCAGACCCATGACTCTAACCTTCGTTTTAAAGACCCATGACTCTAAGAGCAAGTCCACCCCCTAGGCCTTTGTTGGGAAGGCCTGGGTCATGGGCGAGACCTGGGTCGCCACGTGGCAGTGATTTTCGGTTGCAGTTTCCACCCACGATTTCTGTTTCTGGGTCGCCACGTGGCAGTGACTGTTTATTGAATTTTATATTAGGTATTTTGAATGTGAATAATGATTTTATATATTAATAAAATTATGAATAACGTATTGAGACTATATAAAAAGTAATAAATAAAATTTAAAAAAATGACATATTAATATTAATTTATTTATTATACGACTTAAATTGACAGGCCAAGCCTAGGTTGGTCGAGTCGCCGGCCGAAGGTGGTTGAGGAAAGTAATAACCGGGGAAAGGTGGTTGTGGATATCCACCGAGGAAAGGTGTTTGTGGATATCCACCGGGAAAAAGTGTTTGAGGATATCCGCCGGGGAAGGATGTGTGGGGTTATCCACTAGTGGTGTTTTCTTACCTCTCCGCTATCTGTTTTTGTTTTAACTACCAATAATATTTTTTAAACCCCGGTGACATAGTACTTGGATTTTTTGTATTATTTCTTACCATTGGGATTTTTTTGTAGCTTTTTTCATTCAATTTAATTCATTTAATTAAAAAAGGGCACCGATCTGTTTTTTGAAGTAAACCAGGGCCGTCCGATTTGTTTTTTGAAGTAAACCAACGGTGCAGATTTTTTGACCGTTGGGTTAAACATTCAAAAGGCTTGACGCGTGGCGTGCGGGAGGAGGCTGGGTCTCGACGGAAGACGACAAAAACACGGCGCGCTGGGCTCACGCGTCGCACCTGCGATGTCCGTGCTTCTCACGCACAAAGAAGGCGCGTCTTCTCCGCGTGTCTGCTCCTCTTGCATGTGGCTGACGTCTGCAGGGCCCCACGTTTTGGGCTGAGGTGGAAACGAAGGCCCGGGTCTTCAGAAATGGAGGCCTGGGTCATAGGTCTGACCCAGGTGAAGACCCAATGAAGGCCTGGGTTAAAAAATCTTTGTGGGTGGACTTGCTTTATTTTTGCTGGGTCTTCTTTTGACATGGATTAAGACCTAGGTCATGTTTTTAAGCCAAGGGTGGACTTGCTCTAACCTTCGTTTTAAAGACCCAGAGGCCTCCGTTTGCCATGTCAGCCTGTATCGTGGGGCCCATGCATATATCAGCCACGTGAAGATCATAAGGGAGGCGGGACGATGCGAGGGATGGAGCGCGTAGCGTGGACGAATGAATGAGGGCACGCGTATAGCACGTTCATCCGGTTAGCGCAAGTGGGTGGGAACATGGCCATGCGTCAGCAGCTGTTGGTGTTGCATTTCCTTTCAAATCCAACCCTAGAGAATTATACATATGAGATCTGACGATAGATAATTATACATATGATTGCTGTTGAAATTCAAACAATTTGAAAACGTTTTAATTTAATTTTTGTAATTATAAATTGAGGGAAAATTGCAACGGTAAGACAAATATTTTTTTAAAAAAATTCTACAATCCCCTATAAATACACACTATTTTTCTATAGCTTTTTCATCTCACACAAAAAAATATGTCATTAAGATTTTATTAACGCATAATATCATTATTTGCACATAAATATTATATATATTATATTCAATAAACAATTATCGCCACGTGACGACCCAGAAACATAAATCGTGGATGAAAAATACACCCCAAAATCACTGTCACGTGGCGACCCAATTCTCACCCATGACCCAGGCCTTCCCAACGAATGCCCATGCCAAAGGATGGACTTGCTCTAAGAGTCCATGTGTTGATGAGAATTTTAGAATCTGATTTTATTAGTGGGAAAAAAAATCTTCTAATTTAGGGTTAATGGGCATTTTCTCTTATTATTAGCTAATTATCAGTAATTTGATAATTATCACTAGGGCACCCATAAGCCATAGCCTTCTCTTTTGGGTTATCCAATTAGTAAGGACACCCTACCTGACCCAACAAACTGATACCACCAACTTTGAGTAACCAAAACCAAGTACGTATCACTACTTAACTAGCAAAGCGAAAATTTCATCACATTCATTTCTCAAAGGAAAAGAAAGAACGAAAAAGGGAGAAGAAGATCAAATCCACAATTCCCAGGAAGGGAGACTAGTTATCAAATCTTTGTATAAGAGCAGTTCTCATGGCCTCCTCACTTGTGAAACCATCAGGAACTCTTGCCACAACATCTTGAAGCATGAAGTCATTCACACTTGATATGCTTGCATGATGAATGTGTAGTTCAAGATCTTTGAGTGCATTCATCAGTCTGGCATTTGGATAGTCCTCATCATCTGGACACCGGACTAGAACCATGGCTTCGGAGCCTACAATCTTCACATCCACCTCTGTAGCAGCCGCAGCTCTATAAGTTAAGGAGTTGGTCCTTTGACTATAGTCCAGAGAATTGTCACTCATAACACTCGGTTTGTGTTTCTTGGGTTGTGCATGAATTTTTGCTTCCAACTCCTCAATCTTTGTCTTGAGGTCATTGATGTATACAACTGCATCAGAGAGTAATGAAGCTTTATCCATCTTCGACACATTCGGAACAACAGATCGGAGAGCATAGAATCGGTGATTAAGCTTTTCACGTCGTTGTCTCTCGGCCTCCACATGGTTTATCGGTGAATCGCGCTTGCCTTTGTCAGATTTTCTTCTCTTTCTCAATCGAGTGCTTGATGTATTCTCAGAAGGCCCGGAGTCGGATGATGATCCACTTAGGTTGTTGACAGTTACTTTCATACCACCTTCACAAATCAACGATAATTAACGAGGAGCGTAAAGAATAATATTAAGTGAACTGCATTTAATAAAACATTTTGGTTGAATGACATATATGTTACATAAATTGACACATAAGGTGGGCTAGCTCTTGATGATTCTCCAAAATGTCCTAGCATTGCTCGAACGCATAACAAATGAAAATACACATACTGTAGAACTTTAGTTTTAAGAAAGAGGAATTTCGATTATTCACCTTGTGTCGTCCACTCGTTTTGATCTGATTCTGGAAACATAGTGTTTTGCAGCTGAGGAACATGAACATAACCTCGGTTTGAATTTGAGACTTTGCAGCTGGTTGTGATCTTGTCGAGTCCAAAAATCAACTTTGAGTTCTGCACAAAACGCCAATCTTCCTTGATCACTTCCAAAGAGGCGAGTTCAATTACCCCATCGGGCGTAGGAATACAAACAAGTGTTTGAATTCCATACATGCGGGCCTCTTTAACTCTCTCACACTCATACAACTGAAACTCGTGATCTCCTGCCAACCATACAAAAGCACCGGAACAAAATGTACGCCCAACTATATTGTTATTCCCATGGCCTGCAGCAAAGGACTGTGTCAAAGAGAGGGTGTAGAAGTAGAACCACTCGGAATCAGTCACATCTCCATTGATGTCCATGTCCAAGTCCATGTCTTCCTGGAACAAAGCTTGTAGTTGTCGGTTGATCGCCTTCTTCGGCGTCTGCAGTTCCAACCCGAATCTGGGCTGGTAATAGTTTTCCAACTTCTTGGATGAGAAGTCTCTGGTGCCTCTGGAATGGCCACCGGCCCATGACAACGAAAGGACGCCGCTGCGGTCCTTGGAGGCTTGCCAGAAAATAGAGTAGACCCAAAGCTCTGGCCGATTTTGAACTATCAACTGGAGGCGTTGTTGAAGTGTGTTTGCAGAGGTTTCTTGACAAATGCTATAAGGTGGAGAACATGAGGAAAGTATATTAATCTCTTCCATGTCCAAATTTAAGTTTTTGGAAATCAAGCTATAAAGAAGCTCACTATCTAATTATTCGTATAGCAGCTAGCTAGTATGTGTAGCAGAGGAAGATAGAAGTTGATGAGCTATATATAGCTGGGTATAATTTGAGGTGATCGATAATAATTGATTCTGGGAAAGAAAGGGCCAAATGAGCTATCTCAATCTCAGTACGTACGTTACAAATTTACAATTGTTGTGCCACGTGTTGTGAACAGAACTCAATTTAACACATGATAAACACAAAACAGGTCAACAGTAGATTCATGAATGTGTACTGCGTTTCTGTTTTGGGTTTACGAGTGTTGCCTTCTAGAAATAAGTACTTTGGATTCTTGTGTTTTCTTCTTTCGGCCAAACAAAAGGAAAATAAAACTAACCTTAATTATGTTTGGTTAAAGCTTCACCCTGCTAATTAACTAACTAATCCATGATTTGATCGATCCTTAAGTGCACTACTTAAGTCACTATCCCATAATCCCTAATGCAATCGTTAATTAAGCGTAGTAAAAATCAACAGAATCTTGATCAAACCCATAAAAGGGCTTCCCATGCATGAAAGGGTTTTAGAGTTTGTCAATAACTTAGGCAAGACTTTCAAGGGCGCTGTCGCTCGAACGTTGTTTTAAGGAGACCTCGTGGGATTCTAGGTCGGTGGCCATTGTAACTAGAGCTGTCAAACCATTTGGGCAGAAAAATCGATAGCTAAGTACTAACAATCTAGGAATATCATGATGAAACGATTGATGAAGAGGAAAGAAAATTCATTATAATTTTGATAATTATATCTTCGATCGTTTGTTCGTTTACACTAGACTCTCGTTGTCTTCAAATTCTTTTGCAAATTTAGATCTAATTTTTCATTAGATCGTATATAATATAACGGAGATCGACAATGAGAACCAAGAGAAAATTTGGTTGATGTTAACTTTGACTCACTCCTGACAATCTAAACCTCGTGTACAAGGCTAGCTCTTCAAGCACACAACTAGCTAAAAACTAGTTTTATTCGCTAGGTTGGCAATCAACGTCCGCATGGAATCTTACTTCATTGCAGGGCGGGAGCAGGGCACCCTACATGACCTTTTTTTTCTTTTTTTTATCCCTAGCTAGCATCGGAGTTGTGTTCATTGACGTAATGTGTGTGTAAGAGGTAATATCCTTATCTGTTCATTGCACCTCACTTTAGTTCGTTTCTTTCGTTTTTCATGTGTTCGTTGAACATATTTCTAATACGCAATACATACTACTTGGTGATTGGTGAATCTATATGTAGATAAGTGAATAAATTTAGATCCGACGCATCATATAATGATAACTGTTTAAGAATTCATAATATGATAACTAGCTTACACTTACAATGTTTAACTATGGGGAGTGAAATCCACACTTTCTAAATTGAAATTCACACTCCTACTTTTTCATTTTTTGTAATTTAAATTTTGTCATTAGTGACTCAAAATTTGTATTATTATGAGAAATGATGACTAAAAATAACAAGTGTGAGTATGAATTTCAATTTGAGGAGTTTGAATTACACTTCTTTTAATTATTACTTCATGTTTAGTTTCACTGTTAATATGTATCATTTAATTTGCATGTGAAGAAATGAGTTGTCATGGGATAATTAACTACTGATGAGATTATGAGGATAACTTTGATCTTGAAGATAAATGGGAAAATATCCATTTAATTAGTATTACCTTGAATAACGACAGCATACTGAGATTATGATCGATAATTACTAATTAATTACTTTGAATAAGTAGGCTTCTCGAATAATTTGTGAAAAAGCCTATTTCTCACAAGGCTTTTAGCTAGATGACGCAAAATAAGCAAACCGTAGCATCGAACATGATTGAAAAGAAAACCCTAAATGAGACGAGAATTCGATATTATGAAGAAGATCCTAGCTAGGATATTTGAATTTGTGCGCATGCGTGATCTTGGTGGTCCGTAGTTGCGTTGACAGATTCACTCCCCACTTCCAAAAGCTCCAATCGAGGTCACGAAGCTTGTTGTCCTCTCGATCGATCTGTTCATGGCGTCAAATTCAACGTATCATTGATATATATCGACAAGATTAAATGATGTAGCTATTGAAAGTGAAGAAACAATTGGACTGGTAATAAGAGTATACGTTGTCTAGCTACCACTTGTTTTGTATTTGCATAGAATGGAAAAATTTCAAGAATAGTACACAAAGTTTCATCAATTCCTAACTTTCGTACATCAAGTTTAATTTTTTTCAAATCTGTACATCAACTTTATAAACCGACTCATTATTCATACATGTTGTTAACGGGTCCGTTAAATATAGTGTTTTCCGTCAAAGTTTAGAGGATAAATTCGTCACACCATGACTTCTCTGTATTTCACTATTCAACACAGCAATTCTTTAAATTTTCCTCCAAAACCAAACATGTGAACTACTCAAACCAGAGAATTTCAACAAACTACTCAAACAAAAAAAAATTAAAGAACAATGATCTGAGAATCAAAACACTTTCATGAAATTGGCATCCAACAATAGGCTTCTACATCAACGCATGGTATTTGTAAAGTAACTAAAGTTCAGCAAAACGAAACACAAATACCACCATAACAAATAGATAAAATAATTTACATGTCAAAATATATCATTTTGATATTTCTATTGACATCTATTAAGTATCAGCAGTCTTTCCCTTCCTTATGGCTTCCATAACCTTTTCCATGGTTGGTTTTTAAGAGGTGGAACAGTTGTACTGTTTGAAGCACTTGAGGCAGCAGGCCTTGCTGATTTTCTTTGATCGACTTTTGGGGAGTTTATAGCATTGCAAGCCTCTTGTACCTCTTCTGTGAAGATGTAGGTGCAGTAGTGCTCTCCTGTGACATTGTTTCCAAAAGAAAATGAATCTCACCAACAACATCGCCATATCATCTCAGCTACACGCCATAAAATACTAAAAATTCATAGTATCTAGTACCTGAGTTGGCTGCACCACATTGATATGTTCAGATGGCATATGTATGTCATTTGCAGCTCCAGATTCATCATGCATGGACACATTGACATTGACATTGAGATTGAGATTGACATTGACATTGACATCACAAGGTGGTTCATTTGCAGCTTGTTGTTGTGGTGGATCATTTGGTGCTTGTTGAGGTTGTTGGCTGTTGGCTGTTGGCTGTTGGGTTCCTTCTTGCACAAGTTCTTGCATTGTGTCCCGACTTCCTACACTTACCACAATTCCCTTTAGAGTAATAACTCTTTGGCAGCCTTTCAATCCCTACTGGTGGTGGTACTTCACCTACACATTCATTTAACAAAAAAATAAAAAAATTATAGTCAGTGTAACATCAACGAAAATAAACTTATATTATTGCATTTCAAAGTGTGACTTGTACCTGGTTCTAAGTTTCTTTTTGTCTTGGGTCTCCCTGGTTGCCTTCTGTACAAGGGAGGTGCAATTTTCCTCTCGATTTTTTCCCATTCAGCAAACCCCGCAATTGGATGGATCATCACCTCATATGGTTGCATGTATCTTTTCAGAGTATACCACTCATATACAAAATCATCAAGAGACCATCCCTTTGAGTAGATTGCTGCGATTGCATGGCCACATGGTAGTCCACATAGATCCCACCTTCTACAGCTGCATGACATTGTGTCCAATTTCACAGAGTGTTGTGCAATCACACCAGATTCACATGCAACACCCCTGCCTTCTAACTCAAACCTGAAGTTGCTGGACTCAAGTGGTCGGTATTGACTGGCCCATGATGCATTCTTTTTCAATATCTTTTCTATCCTTGGACCAACCTTGCACTTCTATCTTGTTGCAGAGTTTCTGCGATTTGCTAATCTAACCATAACTGCAACTCTAATATCTTCTAGACAATGAATTATTGGCTTTTTCCTTGCCTCAAGGATGTTATGGTTGAAAGACTCGCTATGATTATTTAATAGAATGTCACACTGAAAAAATACATCGAAATGTGACCTAGACCAATGTTTAGCAGTCCTTTCAAGACACCATTTCCAGGCCAAAATGGATGTCTCTCTCATGTCCAGCATTGCTTGCTTGTATTTAACCATAGTTGTTGCCCTTGCAATTGCCCACAGTCTCTGCTTCAACTCCAAACCAATATGGCCATCCCCTTTGAAGTTGTTATGCATGTGTCTTACACAAAATATGTGCTCAGCTTCAAGGAATAGGTTTTTAACAGTTGCTTCTAGGCCTTTTTGCTTGTCTGACATAAACGCATAATGCCTTGAATGATGAATATCCAAATCCTCTTTCAGAAATGTCAAGAACCAAGTCCATGTGTCAAATGTTTCTGCCTCAACAATAACCCAAGCAATTGGGTACATTCCATTGTTCCCATTAATACCTACAGCTGAAAGCAATTGTCCCTTATGAAAACCCTTGAGATGACATCCATCTAAACCAATGATAGGTCTGCAACCTACTTTCCAACCCTCTTTCAATGTAGATAAGCAAATGTAGATTCTCTGGAACCTTGTCACATCCTTGTCAAGCTTTGTTTTAATCCAAACACTACTGCCTGGATTTCTCTTCTTCAATTCATGAGCATAAGACTCCAAGTTGTTGTACTGATCTTCAATAGTGCCTTGTGCCAACTTAAGAGCTTTTGCCTTAGCTCTGTGTGCAAGCTGAAATCCTATCTTCATCTCAAAGTCTTCAACCACAGCATTTTGAATCCCTTCCCTAGACCATTTACCATCTGCAAGAAACTGATTCTTGTATTCTTCAGCTAAAAATGGTGCATTGCAATGGTATACTATTTTACCAATGGAACAACAAGTGTGTTTAGGCTTGTATTTCTTTATTTGCAAAGTGGGATTATCCATATTTGGGCTGCTAGCATACATATAGTAAGGACAGCCTACAGATGTGAAGCACTTCATCGAAATCATATGCTTTGTATTCCTAGAGAACCTCATCTCCTTCTTTGTCATCACACCATGTTTCTGATCTGCATGCTTAAAAACTTTGTTGTTTGGAAAAATCATCCCAAGACAAAACCTTGGATTCTTCATATCATTCTTCTCATCAAACTCAATCCACTTAGAAAACCTCTTCTTACCCTTCACCTTGAAAGACCCATCATCCACACCCTCATCATCAGACTCATGAGCACTCACAAAACCATCTGAATTTGCACCTTCATCTAGATCATCACTTATGTTGCCCTCATACCCCATTTCATCAAACTCATGAACCCCTCCTGTCTCCACATGAGCATCAAACACATCTTCATCATCTTCAGGATTCAATTCATAATCATTGTCTACAATTGCATCATAGTTTGCATCATTTGAGTCATCACTACAATAATCTAATTCCTCTTCAGGTATAGGCCTTGAACATTCCCCTCCACTTCTTGTATTATAAAATTTCTGCTTCTTAGGTCTTCTAGCTTTTTTCTTTGACTTTTCAACAACTTTTTGCTTCCCTTTCCCTTTATCCTTATACTGCAGAGAGATTGGAGCTGACGGTGCTAGCTCATTCATTTCTTCTCTTTCACTTGGTTCCCTGATGTGAACTCTAATTGTGGGTCTTCTCCTTGACACAAAATCTATACCACTGCATCCTTGTTGAGAATGCCCAAATGCTTCACCAAATAAATGGTTCATTAACTCTTCATCATTGAAGATGCTATCCACATCCATGTAATCATGTACTTGAGTCCTTGCATTTTTTTGGGCCACTGGTTTTTCTGTAGGAATAGCCTCTTCTTGTACTGCATGCTCTTCTTGGACTATTGGATCAGCTACAATGAGGGGCATGTCCTCTATAAAATGCCCATAATAGCTTATATGGTCCACAAAAGGGTTTTGTCCCTCCAACTCCAACTCTTGAATCCCCTTCCAAGCAACCAGACAAACAATGTAAACATCTAAAACTCTTCTATACTTTAGTACAAACTGAACCATGTCAATCACATCTGCATCAGTACTCAATGGCAAATATCCACTCCCTTCTTTAGAGCCTGAAATCCTATACCAATAAGCAATAGGTGCTTTACAATACCCAATGTCATAAGCCCAACAATTTAAATCATTAAGAGCCATCTTTTCTGGGTCTACACCATCCACAAACAATACTTCATCACCCTTGTACACCCTATCTATGTCACTGTTACTATAAAGCCTACCCCCATGGTGAATGGCAATTGTAAATACATTTTCACATGCAACAGAACACATTATGTTGTTATTCAATGTTTAGCTAACAATTGCAGCAACTCAACAACATCATGAAATGGATTGTTTTCCAAACATGTTTTCTTCTATCATACCTGTAAATGTGGGTGGGTCTCCTTCCACCCTAAAATGCCTCCAATAGTTTGCCATATTTCGAAAAGGACTAATCAGGAGACCTGCAACAAAGGTATGTTGTCTGTTGTCTGTTGTATGTTGTATGTTGTATGTTGTCTGTTGTACTACTCGAGCTAATTTGATATCATGGTGCGAACTCAAAACATAATGAACAAAGAGGTGAGGCTCACAACTGTGGTTTATGAACATGGTTGGTTTCACTCGATCAAATTTGTTGTCTGTAGAAGAAAACAACAAAGGAAGCTTGACTGATTGAAGAGACCATATTGCTTAAAGCCTTAAACGGCTTATAGTTTAGGATAGGGTTTGGGTTTTAAGTTCAAATATTATTTTACCCCTATTTTATTTCATAATAGCATAACTGGTAACGAATTCATTGACGGCATGTATGAATATTAAGTCGGGTAATAAAGATGATGTACAAATTTGAAAAAAATGAAACTTGATGTATGAAAGTTAGGAGTCGATGAAACTTCGTGTATTATTCTTGAAATTTTTCCGCATAGAATTGAATTCAAAGACCCCACATGTTCACACAACAGTTGGAGTTTTTGGCTGATTGAAGAAATTGAAGGAAACATGCATGCATGACTTCTTCCTCCGTGTATTATTAACTACTTCTCGCCAAATTTTGCATAGAGTGCGGAATAGAGTCATATTAATATGTTATATGCATGGAAGACATATTGGATGCATGAATAATGTGCAGGCTAGGTCTTCCCCTGTATATATAGGCACCAACGATCCATTCTTGACCAACTGTTAATTAATTGATTCATATATTATTTATTTATTTATCAGTTCACTGTTTCTGTTGAAATATGATTAAATCCAGTGGCGTAGCGAGTGGGGCAAAAAGATTCAATTCAACCCTCTGACAATATTTTGCTAAGCTTTGAAGGTTGGGGCAATATATATACACTTTAAGACAATATTTTGCTCTTTTAATAGTTATTTTTATATTAATTATTGTCTAGATCTTTCTATGTCTTGGTTTAATTCAGGTAAGATTCCACCCATATGACAAATAAGCTCATATCCCATGATTTTTATTATTTTTTAAATACATATATGGCTAATCAATGTGGAGAAAGTTTTCTCCTCTACATATTTACTAGTCACCCATGTCTTTTTTTACTTTAATTAAGTAATTATTTACCATGTAATTACGTTTACAATTTATTTGTGTTCTATCATTTTCTCTAAACTGTTTCTAGCGTAATTTTTTTTTTGAAAACATTGTAATTTATTTTCTCCTTACAGATAACATCAAAACCTTCATAATATATTCAATACGTACTTAGAAAAATAAAAGTTGTTCTTGAAAAATATTATAAAAGATGACATTTCAAGTATTGATGTAATAATTTTATACATTTTTATGTTATTTAATAAAAATGAATCATTTTAGTATTCTTGTTTAAACATTAACCCTTCTACTCATCCTTTTTTGACTACACCACTGATTGAATTTTTGAATTTTCTACACGTACGGAAATACTATAAGTCTATAATGTCTCACGTCTCAGACTATGACATGGTGGTTCAAGCTAATAATATCACTAATTTCGTGTGGATCTTATCAATAACATCAACCTAACTACACCACCACGTGTACCGTGTTTCATAACAGCCTAGCTAATTTGTTAACTCTCCGTCTAAATCTTGGTTTGTTACAGATCACTAAGGTCCAAGAACGTTAACAAACACACTTTTGGCTTATTAGTGTCGTGTATATTAGTGTCGCAAAAGTCCTATATATATCGCAATATGCAATCGACTCTCTTTTGGCTTATTAGTGTCGTGTATATTTCCCTCTGTTTAAGCTACTATTCAACACGCCTTTCATTTCCCTTCCTTTTGACGAATAAGTTCATTCCCTTTTATTTCAAGATAACTATGGATGTGAAATCCTAATAATCTATGACCATTAGAGTATGTATTCAATTATGTTATGTCACATCCCGATTTTTAAGGTAAATTGTGGTTACTTACATTTTTAGTTACTTTGACCTTGTACCGTTTTAGTAACCGTTTACTATTTAAGAACTCTAGAGTTGTTTAATTTATTTTTTTTTAAAAAGTCATTTCGGAAAAATTTCTTAAAGGAAGTTGTAGAGGACGTTAATATAAATCGGTGGACATGCTACATGTTAAAATCAGAGTTAGTATATGAAAGTTATGATGTAAAATATAAAGTTATTTTTCTTAGTTGGGGGTATAAAAATAGAAACTTACCGAGTTGAGCAAGGTAGAAATCACAAAATTACATTTCATCTCTCTCCCCTCTCTCTCGTGTCTCTCTCCTCTGCCTGATTTCTTCGCCGCTGTTCGGCTGAGATAAGTGGCGATCTTGGTATCAAATTGAAGATTGGACCTTCCTCTTCAAGTCTAGATAAAAGCGGCCCAAGGCGCGTTAAAGTGGGTCAAGACAGCTCAAGGCAGGTCAAGGCGGCCCAAAGCAGTCTAAGGCGGGTTAAGGCTTGCCAAGCCGGTTTAAGGCGTGTTAAGGCGGTCCAAGGCGGGTCAAGGCAGTCCAAGGCTGGTCATGACGGGTTAAGACAGTCTATTTGCGGCCCTAGGCGGGTCTAGGAGGGTCAAGGCGGTTCAAGGCAGCCCCTTTGCGGCCCTAGAAGGGTCATGGAGGCCCCTTGGCGGGTTAAGAGGTTCAAGGCGACTTAAGGCCACCTTTTGGGGGTTAAAGCGGGTCAAGAAACCCCAAGGCGGCCCCAAGGCGGGTTAAAGCGGGTCAAGACACCCCAAGGTGGGTCAAGGCAGCCCAAAGCAGTCCAAGGCGGGTTAAAGCGGGTCAAGGCGGGTTAAAGCGAGTCAAAGCGGGTTAGGACGGGTCAAGGCGGGTCAAGGCGGGTTAAGGCGGGTTAAGGCGGCCCTAGGTAGCCACATGGCGGCATTAGGTAGGCCCTTGGCGGCCATAGGCGGGTCATGGCGGGCCCTAGGGAGGTCAAAACAACCCTAGGCGTGTAAGGACAGCCCCTCGACGTGTCAAGACGTCCCCTTGGCGGCCTCTTGGCGTCCCTAGATGGGTAAAGGTGGCCCTAGGTGTGCCTAGGAGGATCAAGACGTGTAAAGGTAGCCCTGTGGCGGCCCTAGGTTGCTTGGCAGGGCCGAGGAGGGTCAAGGAGGCCCAAGACGGGTTAAGGTGGGTCAAGGCGGGTTAAGGGGGCCCAAGACGGGCCTCGGAGGGACATGACGGCTTCTTGGTGGCCCAATGCAGGTCAAGGCTTTCCAAGGCATCATGGCGGGTTAAGGCGGTCCACGGCGGGTCAAGACAGCCTTACGTGGTCCAAGGCGGGTCATGGCGGGTTAAGGTGGTCCAAGGCGTGTCCTAGGCAGTCCATGGTGGCCCTAGGCAACCGCTTGGCGGGTCTAGGAAGGTAGGTGGCCCTAGGTGAGGGTCTAGGAGGGTCAAGGTTGTTCAAAGCGACCCCTTTGCGGCCCATGAGGGTCACAGCGACCCCTTGACGGGTTAGGATGTTCAAGGCGGCTTAAGGCGGCCCCTTGGCGGCCTTATATAGGTCAAAGCGGCCCAAGACGGGTTAAAACGGGTTAAGACAGCCTAAGGTGGGTCAAGGCTGGTCAAGGTGGGTCAAGGCGGCACTAGGTGCGTCAAAGAGGGTCAAGGCGGCCCAAGACGCGTCAAGGATGGTCAAGGCGGGTTAAGGCGGCCCAAGGCTATCCAAGGTGGGTCAAGGCAGCCCCATGGTTGCCTTAGGCGGGTCAAGGCAGCCCAAAACGGGTCAAGGCGGGTCAAGGCAGCCCTAGACAGGTCAAGGTGGCCCCATGGCGGCCCTAGGCAGCCCCTTGACGGCCATAGGCGGGCCTTAGGGAGGTCAAAACAACCCTAGGCGTGTAAAGGCAGCCTCTCGACGGGTCATGACGTCCCCTTGGCAGCTTTTTGCTTTACTAAGTATGTGTTGCTGTTGTGGTTTTCATTAGATTATGCTCAGTATGTGTTTTGGTTTTGAAAGGTTGGTTTTGCTAAATTACTAATTGGAGTAGGAGGCTTACTACTCTTTTAGTTACCTGATATAACCTTGATATCAAGTGGTGGAATGTCTTGTAAGTAAAAGGCATCCTTTGTAAATGTATTTAGTGAAGCACTTTTACCTCGTTGAATTATGGTAAATGCTTCTCTTTAAATTTTTGGAAACCATAAAGTTTAAGGTTATAATTCAGTTCTCAAAACTTTCAGTTTGCCTACGAGTGGATCCTTGCCAACATTTGAATAGTTCATATACATTTCCATTATACAGGTTTTGTTTCACGCAAACACAATACTTGCTTTCAGTGTTGACATTAAACTTATTTCTTTGGCCACTATACTTGTTACCTTTTAACCATAATTAAGTGCTTATGCTGCATCCCTTTTTGTATTAATTCAATTGCTTTTAAACAAGAGGTGCAATTCAGATCTTCTAAAAAAAACATATTTTTGGATTGATTTTCAAATTTCAAAATCCACCACAATTGTCATATCCCAAGGTCGGGGTGTGACAGTCAAGGCGGGCCAAGACGGGTCAAGGCGGGTTAAGGCGGCCCAATGCTGTCCAAAGTGGGTCAAGGCAGCCCCATGGTTGCCCTAGGCGGGTCAAGGCAGCCCTAAACGGGTCAAGGTGGCCTCATGGAGGCCCTAGGCAGCACCATGGCGGCCCTAGGCAGCCCCTTGACGGCCATAGGCGGGCCCTAGGGAGGTCAAAACAACCCTAGACGTGTAAAGGAAGCCTCTCGACGGGTCATGACGTCCCATTGGCTGCTCTTGGCTTGTCAAGACGGCCCCTTGGCGACCCTAGACAGGTCAAGGTGGAGTCTTGGCGTCCCTAGATTGGTCAAGGTGGGCCTAGGAGGGTCAAGGCATATAAAGGCAACCCCGTGGCGGCCTTAAGTGGGTCATGTCGCCCCCTTGGCTGCCCTTGGTTGCCAGGCAAGGCCGAGGAGGGTCAAGGCTGGTCAAGGCGGCCCAAGACGTGTTAAGGTGGCCCTAAAAGCCCCTTAGCGGCCCGAGGCAGGGGTGGGTAGGCTCTAGGAAGGTCAAAACAGCCCTAGGCGTGTAAAGGTAATCCCTTGGCGGGTCAAGATGTCCCCAAGACGGGAAAAGGCGGGCCAAGGAGGGTAAAGGAGGCCCTAGACCGGCCTAGGAGGGTCATGCCGACCCCTTGGTGAGTCATGGCGGCTTCTTGGTGGCCCTAGGCGGGTCTAGGAGGGTTAAGGCCGCCCTAGGCGGTTCAAGGTGGGTCAAGGCGGGCTAAAACGGTCCATGGCGGGTCATGGAGGGTCAAGGCGGTCCAAGGTAGGTCAAGGCTACCTAAGGCGGTCCAAGGCAGGTCAAGGCAGGTCAAGGCGGTCTATAGCAGGTCATGACGAAACAAGGCAGTCCAAGGCGGCCCCATTGCGGCCCTAGGCAGCCCCTTGGCAGGTCTAAGAGGATCAAGGGGCCTTAGGCGGGTCTAGGAGGGTCAAGGCGGCCCAAGGCGGTTCAAGACGGTCCAAGGCGGGTCAAGGTGGTCCAAGGTGGGTCAAGGCTGCCTAAGGCAGGTCAAGGCGGCCCAAGGCGGGTTAGGAGGTTCAAGGCTTGGCGGCCCCTTGGCGGCCCTATATGGGTCATAGCGGCCCATGGCGGGTTAAGGCAGGTTAAGGCAGCCCAAGACTGGTCAAGGCAGCCCAAAGCAGTCCAAGGCCGGTTAAGGCGAGTCAAGGCGGGCCAAGACGGCACTTGGCGGGTCTAGGAGGGTCAAGGCGGGTTAACGCAACCCATGGCGGGTCATGGTGGCTTCTTGGTGGCCCTAGGCAGGTCTAGGAGGGTCAAGACTGCAGTAGGCGGGTCTACGAGGGTCATGGCAGCCCAAGGCGGTTCAAGGCGGGTCAAGGCAGCCCAAGAAGGCGGTCCAAGGTTGGTAAAGACGGGTCAAGGTGGGTCAAAGGCGGCCCTAGACGGGTCAAGGTGTCCCTAGACAGTTCTAAGAGGGTAACGACGATCCATTGGCGAGTCATGGCGGCTTCTAGGTGGGTCTAGGAGGGTTAAGGTGGGCCAAAGTGGGTCAAGGCGGCCCAAGGCGGGTCAAAGCGGCCCAAGGGGTTCATAGCGGGTCAAGGCGGTCCAAGGCGGGCCAAGCCGGGTCAAGGCGGCCCGATGGCGGCCCTAGGCAACCCCTTGGCGGGTCTAGGCGGGTCAAGGCGGGTCAAGGCGACCCAAGACAGTCCAAGGCAGGTCAAGGCGGCCCATAGCGCGTCAAGGCGGCCCCAAAATGGGTCAAAGACAGCCCTAGACGGGTAAAGGTGGCCCTAGAAGGGTCAAGGCGTGTAAAGGCTGCCCCTTGATGGGCCTCAGCGGGTCATGGCGAGTCATGGCGGTTCAAGGCGGTCCAAGGCTGGTCAAGGCGGCCCTAGGCAGCCTCTTGACAGGTCTAAGGGGGTTAAGGCAACCCTAGGCTGGTCTAGGAGGGTCAAGGCGGCCCATGGCGGGTCAAGGCGATCCAAGACGGGTCAAGGCAGGTCAAGGCGGCTCAAGACGGGTCAAGGCGGACAAAGGCGGCCTCTTTGCGGCCCTAGGAGGGTCATGGCGGCCCCTTGGTGGGTTAGGAGGTTCAAGGTTACCCATTTGCTGCCCTAGGAGGATCATTGCAGCCCCTTAGCGGCTTAGGAGGTTCAAGGTGGCTTAAGGCGGCCCCATGGCGAGTCATGGCGGCTTTTTGGTGGCCCTAGACGGGTCTAGAAGGGTCAAGGCGGCCCTAGGCGGTTCAAGGCGGGTCATGGCAGTCCAAGTCAAGGCGATCCAAGGCGGGTCAAGGTGGTCCATGGCGGGTTAAGGCAATCCAAGGGGGGAAAATCGGTCCAAGGCGCCCCATGGCGGCCCTAGGCAGCCCCTTGGCGGATCTAGGAGGGTAAAGGCGGCCCAAGGCAGTTCAAGGAGGCCTCATTGCGGCCCTAGGCGGTTCAAGGCGGTCCAAGGCGGTCATGGCGGGTTAAGGCGGCCCTAGGAGGCCCTAGGCGGGTCTAGAAGGGTCAAGGCTGGCTAAGGCGGGTCAAAGCGGTCCAAAGCGGGTCAAGGCAGTCCAAGGCGAGTCAAGGCAGGTCAAAGCGGCCTAAGACGGGTCAAGGCGGTACCTTTGCGGCCCTAGGAGGGTCATGACGGCCCCTTGGCAGGTTAGGAGGTTCAAGATGGCTTAAGGCGGCCCCATGGCAGTCCTTTATGGGTCAAAGTGGCCCAAGGCGGGTTAAGGCCACCCAAGGCGGGTCAAGGCAGCCCAAGGCGGGTCAAAGCGGCCCAAAGAAGTACAAGGCGGCTCAAGGCGGCCCCATGGCAGCCCTATATGGGTCAAAGTGCCCGAAGGCGGGTTAAAGCGGTTCAAGGCGGGTTAAGGCCGGTTGAGGTAACCTAAAGCAGGTCAAGGCGGCCCCAATGGCGGCCTAGGCGGGTCTAGGAGGGTCTAGGCGGCCCAAGACGATTCAAGGCGGGTCTAGCAGGGTCAAGACGGCCCTAGGTAGCCACATGGCAACGCTAGGCAAGCCCTTGGCAGCCATATGCGGGTCATGGCGGGCCCTAGGGAGGTCAAAACAAACCTAGGCGTGTAAGAGCAGCCCCTCGGCGGGTCAAGACGTCGCTTGGCAGACCTAGGCAGGTCAAGGCGGCCTCTTAGCATCCCTAAACGGGTCATGGTAGCCCTAGGTGGGCCTACGAGGGTCAAGACGTGTAAAGCCACCTCGTGGTGGCCATAGGTTGCTTGGCAGGGCCGAGGAGGGTCAAGGTGGCCTAAGGCGGGTTAAGGCGGCACTAGACGGGCCTCGGAGGGAAATGGCGACTTCTTGGCGGCCCTAGGCGGGTCTAGGACGGTTAAGGCGGCCCTAGGCGGTTCAAGGCAGGTCAAGGCGGTCCAAAGTGGGTCAAGACTTGCTAAGGCGGTTTAAGGCAGGTTAAGATTGTCCAAGCCGGGTCATGACGGGTTAAGGCTGTCCCTTTGCGGCCCTAGGCGAGTCTAAGAGGGTCATGGCTGTTCAAGGTGGCCCCTTTGCAGCCCTAGGAAGGTCATGGAGGCCCTTTGGCGGCTTAAGGTGGCCTCTTGGCGGCCTTATATGGGTCAAAGTGGCCCAAGGCGGGTTAAAGCAGGTCAAGACAGTCCAAGGTGGGTCAAGGTGGTCCAAGGCGGGTCATGGCGGGTTAAGGCGGTCCCTTTGTGGCCCTAGGCGAGTCTAAAAGGGTCAAGGCGGTTCAAGGTGGCCCCTTTGCGGCCCTAGGAGGGTCATGGAGACCCCTTGGCGGGTTAGGAGGTTCAAGGTGGCTTAAGGCGGCCTCTTGGTGGCCTTATATAGGTCAAAGCGGCTAAAGGCGGGTTAAAGCAGGCCAAAGCAGGTCAAGACAGCCTAAGGTGGGTCAAGGTGGCCCAAAGCAGTCCAAGGCGAGTCAAGGCAGGTTTAGGCGGGTTAAGGCGTGTCAAGGCGGGTTAAAGCGGGTTAAAGCGGGTTAAGGCGGGTCAAGACGGCCCTAGGTAGCTACATGACGGCATTAGGCAGGCCTTTGGCGGCTATAGGCGGGTCATGGCGGGCCCTATGGAGGTCAAAACAACCCTAGGTGTGTAAGGGCAGCCCCTCGGCGTGTCAAGACGTCCGTTTAGCGGCCCTAGGCAGGTCAAGGCGGCCTCTTGGCGTCCCTAGACAGGTCAAGGTGGCTCTAGGTGGGTCTAGGAGGATCAAGACGTGTAAAGGTAGCCCCGTGGCGGCCCTAGTTTGCTTGGCAGGGCCGAGGAGGGTCAAAGAGTGATAAGACGTATTTGCACACGCATCAATTAACCCTGTCAACAAATCAGTTATAGTATAAAGCAAGCAGGGATCGTTCTAAACCGGGGATCCAACTACAGGGTAGATCCATCTAATCTAAAGTAAATGTTAAAATAAGCACATAGGTTTAAAAGTTTTATAATTTCGGAATAGACAATGAAAATAAATCCTAAATTACTTCTATACATATATACATGTGATCAACCAACAATCATGCAAACTCAACCAAACAACCATGCAAGAATAAAGAAGACGATTTCTAATCTCATTTAAGTCTACACCGTGAGCAAATATACAACCTAAATTTGATATGCACATAAGTTCCTACGTGGTTCCTATGACATAGACCAACTTAGAATTAGACTACGGGTTTCATTCAACATCGCGACACAACAAGCTCGGCTACGTGCTCTACTTATAGGTCACACACATAAACTAATCATGCAATTACGTATCACATAAAGAATCGATGTGTTTAAGTACTAGTCCTAAATCAAACATAGGCAGAAAATCGGTGAAATAACAAAGACAATGTAACTTATCAACTACGTGTACCAAAGTCGAACTTTGGATGATTAACACATGCAATATCAACTACTTGTATCAACTACACATGATAATGGAAGAATGCACCGAAAATCTTAAAGTATAATGAACATAATACTTACGGCATAAAACCTAAAATCATTGATTAAAAATTGAAAAATTTAAATTCAAAACATAGTTCAAAAGTGTTTCTATCTTATAGACAAGAATCAAAACATACTTAAGCAAAAACCTAAAACAACATTAAACAAGAACAAACACATACTAATCCGAAAGTAGAAGATGAGTACACTCTCAGAATATCCCTACGTGTTCTATTCTTTGAGTGCGCGGAGTCCTAGGCTACGTGCTTTGAACGAGTGCTGAAGGTGGGATCGGATTGTAGTGTTTGGAGGTTGATGGAGTTTTTGGCAAAGGCTTTGGTGTTATTTGCACGGGTTGATGATGATCTTCTGTCCTTGAAGTCGTGCTTTATATAGAGGAAAAACCCTAGAGGAGTCGGCCACAAAGCCTAAACCAAGTTGGTTTAGGATTCCTAGTTCTTCTCAATTTCGGCAGAATGACCTCCGTCTGATGATTCCATCATAACTCCTTCTAGAAAATAGATATTGAGGTGATTCCAATTGATTTGGAAACTAGACTCCCGTAGATTTCTATCCATATCTGGTACGTTTTCTGATTCATTGTGAGCTGTCCTGGAGAGTCCGTTGAAGTTGACAGACGTGCACAGGAATTCTCCCGATTTAATCCAGATTTTCAAGGCTTGGATATTCTTGAAATTCTGCCGAATTTAGATCTTCTTCTCCATATTGGACTTGGTTTGGACCTCTCCTTCATGGACTAGGCTTCAAGGAAAGATTGAATCTTGATCAAGACAGGAATCCTGAGTAAACAAGGGTTTCCAACACTTAGCACAATTTCAACACCAAATTATTCAAATCCGAAAATACTATGTATTCTAATACTAAAAACTACATATTTTTACATTAAGCAATTATTCTACACTAAACACAAATATAAAGCTAAAACAACTAAATAAGAGTTAACAAAGGGTAAATAAAGGGTATAAACATATTAAGAACGTCACACTTTGTGCTCCTATCAAAGAGACCCAAGACGAGTTAAGGCGGGTCAAGGCGGGTTAAGGCGGCCCTAGACGGGCATCGGAGGGACATGACGGCTTCTTGGTGGCCCAAAGCAGGTCACAGCGGGTTATAGCAGTCCAAGGTGGGTCAAGGCAGCCTTAGGTAGTCCAAGGCGTGTCATGGCAAGTTAAGGCGGTCCAAGGCATTCCAAGGCGGGTCAAGGCAGCCCCATTGCGGCCCTAGGGAGCTCATGGCAGGCCCTAGGGAGGTCAAAACAAACCTAGGCGTGTAAGAGCAGCCCCTCGACGGGTCAAGATGTCCCTTGGTGGCCTTAGGCAGGTTAAGGCGGCCTCTTGGCATCCCTAGACGGGTTAAGGTGGCCCTAGGTGGGCCTAGGAGGGTCAAGACGTGTAAAGCCAGCCCCGTGGTGGCCCTAGGTTGCTTGGCAGGGCCGAGGAGGGTCAAGACGGCCTAAGGCGGGTTAAGGGGGCCCTAGATGGGCCTTGGAGGGACATGACGGCTTCTTGGTGGCCCTAGGCGGGTCTAGGAGGGTCAAGGCGGCCCTAGGCGGTTCAAGGCAAGTTAAGACGGTCTAAAGCGGGTCAAGGCTTACCAAGGCGGTTTAAAGCGGGTTAAGGCGGTCCAAGGCGGGTCATGGCGGGTTAAGGTGGTCCCTTTGCGGCCTTAGGTGAGTTTAAGAGGGTCATGGCGGTTCAAGGCGGCCCCTTTGCGGCCCTAAGAGGGTCATGGAAGCCCCTTGGCGGCTTAGGAGGTTCAAGGCGGCTTAAGGTGGCCTCTTGGCGGCCTTATATGGGTCAAAGCGGCCCAAGGCGGGTTAAAGCAGGTCAAGACAGCCCAAGACGGGTCAAGGTGGTCCAAGGAGGGTCAAGGTGGTCCAAGGCGGGTCATGGCGGGTTAAGGCGGTCCCTTTGAGGCCCTAGGCGAGTCTAAAAGGGTCAAGGCGGCCCCTTTGCGGCCCTAGGAAGGTCATGGAGGCCCCTTGACAGGTTAGGAGGTTCAAGGCAGCTTAAGGCGGCCTCTTGGCGGCCTTATATGGGTTAAAGAGGCCCAAAGCGGGTTAAAGCGGGTCAAGGCGGCCCAAAGCAATCTAAGGCGGGTTAAGGCGGCCCTAGGTAGCCACATGACGACATTAGGCAGGCCCTTAGCGACCATAGGCGGGTCATGGCGGGACCTAGGGAGGTCAAAAAAACCCTAGGTGTGTAAGGGCAACCCCTCGGCGTGTCAAGACGTCCGCTTGGCGGCCCTAGGCAGCTCAAGGCGGCCTCTTGGCGTCCCTAGACGGGTCAAGTGGCCCTAGGTGGGCCTAGGAGGATCAAGACGTGTAAAGGTAGCCCCGTGGCGGCCCTAGGTTGCTTGGCAGGGCCGAGGAGGGTCAAAGAGGCCCAAGACGGGTTAAGGCGGGTCAAGGCCGCTTCATGCGGCCCTAGACGGGCATCGGAGGGACATGACGGCTTCATGGTGGCCCAAGGCAGGTCAAGGCTTGTCAAGGCGGGTCATGACGGGTTAAGGCGGTCCAAGGCAGTCCAAGGCGGGTCAAGGCGGCCCCATAGCCGCCCTACAGAGGTCAAGGCGGGCCCTAGGGAGGTCAAAACAACCCTAAGCGTGTAAGAGCAGCCCCTCGATGGGTCAAGACGTCCGCTTAGCAGCCCTAGGCAGGTCAAGGCGGCCTTTTGGCGTCCCTAGATGGGTCAAGGTGGCCCTAGGTGGGCCTAGGAGGATCAAGACGTGTAAAGGTAGCCCAGTGGCGGCCCTAGGTTGCTTGGCTGGGCCGAGGAGGGTCAAAGAGTCCCAAGACGGGTTAACGCGGGTCAAGGCCGGTTAAGGCGGCCCTAGACGGGCATTGGAGGGACATGACGGCTTCTTGGTAGCCCAAGGCAGGTCAAGGCTTGCCAAGGCGGGTCATGGCGGGTTAAGGCAGTCCAAGGCGGGTCAAGGCAGCCTTAGGTAGTCCAAGGTGGGTTATGGCGGGTTAAGGCGGTCCAAGGCAGTCCAAGGCCGGTCAAGGCGGTCCATGGTAGCCCAAAGCAACCCCTTGGCGACTCTAGAAAGGTAAAGGTGGCCCTAGGCGGGGGTCTAGGAGGGTCATGGCGGCCCTTTGGCGGGTTAGGAGGTTCATGGTGGCCTTATATGGTTCAAAGCGACCCAAGGTGGGTTAAAGGGGGTCAAGACAGCCCTAGGCGAGCCAAGGCAGCCCTAAACAGGCCTAGGAGGGTCATGGCAGGTTAAGGCGGTTTAAGGCGGGTCAAGGCAGCCTTAGGCGGTTCAAGGTGGTCCAAGGCAGTCCAAAGCGGGTCATGACGGGTTAAGGCGGGACAAGGCAACCTTAGGCGGGTCAAGGCGGTCTAAGGCGGGCCAAGGCAGTCTAAGGCAGGTCAAGGCGGCCTAATGGCGGCCCTAAGTAGCCCCTTTACGGGTCTAGGAGGGTCAAGGTGACCCTAGACGGGTCAAGGCGGGTTTAAGCGGGTCAAGGCTGGTTAAAGCGGGTTAAGGCGAGTTAAGGCGGGTCAAGGCAGCCCAAGGTAGCCACATGGCGGCATTAGGCAGGCCCTTGGCGGCTATAGGCGGGTCATGGCAGGCCCTAGGGAGGTCAAAACAACCTTAGGCGTGTAAGGGCAGCCCCTCAGCATGTCAAGACGTCCGCTTGGCGGCTCTAGGCAGGTCAAGGCGGCCTCTTGGCGCCCCTAGACGGATCAAGGTGCCCCTAGGTGGGCCTAGGAGGATCAAGACGTGTAAAGGTAGCCCCGTGGCGGCCTTAGGTTGCTTGGCAGGGCCGAGGAGGGTCAAGGAGGCCCAAGACGAGTCAAGGCGGGTTAAGGCGGCCCTAGACGGGCCTTAGAGGGACATGGAGTCTTCTTGGTGGCCCTAGGCAGGTTTAGGAGGGTCAAGGAGGCCCTAAGCGATTCAAGGCAGGTCAAGGTGGTCCAAGGCGGGTCAAGGCTTGCCAAGGCGGTTTAAGGCAGTTCATGGCTGGTTAAGGCGGTCCAAGGCGAGTCAAGGCAGCCTTATGTGGTCCAAGGCGGGTCAAGGCGATCCAAGACGGGTGTTGGCGGTCCAAGGCAGTCCAAGGCGGGTCAAGGCAGCCCCATGACGGCCCTAGGCAGCCCCTTGGCGGGTCTATGAAGGTCAAGGTGGCCCTAGGCGGGGGTCTAGGAGGGTCAAGGTGGTTCAAAACGGCCCCTTTGCAGCCCTAAGAGGGTCATGGTGGCCCCTTGGCGAGTTAGGAACTTCAAGGCGGCCCCTTGGCGGCCTTATATAGGTCAAACCGGCCCAAGGCGGGTTAAAGCAGGTCAAGACAACCCAAAGTGGGTCACGGCGGCCCAAAGCAGTCCAAAGCGGGCCAAGGAGTGTCAAGGCGGCACTAGGCGCGTCAAGGATGGTCAAGGCGGCCCAAAGCAGTCCAAGGCGGGTCAAGGAGGGTCAAGACGGGCCAAGGAAAGGCGGGTTAAGGCTGCCCAAGGCTGTCCAAGGTGGGTCAAGGCGGCCCCATGGTTGCCCTAGGCGGGTCAAGGTAGCCCAAAGCGGGTCAAGGTGTTCCAAGGCGGGTCAAGGCGGGCCAAAACGGGTCAAGGCGGCCCAAGACAGCACCATGGCGGCCCTAGGTTGCACCTTGACGACCACAGGCGGGCCCTAGGGAGGTCAAAACAATCATAAGCGTGTAAAGGCAGCCTCTCGACGGGTCATGACATCCCATTGGCAGCTCTTGGCTTGTCAAGGCGACTCTAGACAGGTCAAGGTGGAGTCTTGGCGTCCCTAGATTGGTCAAGGTGGACCTAGGAGGGTCAAGGCATGTAAAGGCAACCCCGTGGCGGCCCTAAGTGGGTCATGGCGCCCCCTTGGCTGCCGGGCAGGGCCAAGGAGGGTGAAGGCTGGTCAAGGCGGGTCAAGGCGGCCCAAGACGTGTTAAGGTGGCCCCATGGTGGCCCTAAAATCCCCTTATCGGCCCTAGGTGAGGGTTGGTGGGATCTAGGAAGGTCAAAACAGCCCTAGGCGTGTAGAGGCAGTCCCTTGGCGGGTCAAGATGTCCCCAAAACGGGAAAAGGCTGGCCAAAGAGGGTAAAGGCAGCCCTAGACGGGCCTAGGAGGGTCATGGCGACCCCTTGGTGAGTCATGGCGGCTTCTTGGTGGCCCTAGGCGGGTCTAGGAGGGTCAAGGTGGTCTAAGGCGAGCCTAAGCGCCCCAACGCGGATCAAGATGGCCTAAGGCAGATCAAGGCGGGTCAAGGCGGGCCAAGGCAGATTAAGGCAGGTCAAGGTGGCCCAAAGCGGGTCAAGGCTAGCCAAAGCGGGTTAAGGCGTCCCTCGACGGGTTAAGGTGGCCCCATGGCAGCCTTAGGCGGCCCTTGGCGGCCATAGGCAGGTCATGGCGGGACCTAAGGAGGTCAAAACAACCCTAGGCGTGTAAACCCATCCCCTCGACGGGTCATGACGTCCCCTTGGCAGTCCTTGGCCTGTCAAGGCTGCCCCTTAGCGACCCAAGGCAGGTCAAAACGATCTCTTGGTATCCCTAACTGGACGGGTCAAGGCGGCCTCTTGACCTCTCTAAACGGGTCAAGTCGGCCTTAGGCGGATCAAGGAGGGCCAAAACGGGTGAAGGTGGACTCTTGGCATCCCTAGACGGGTCAAGGTGGCCTTAGGTGGGCCTAAGAGAGTCAAGGCGTGTAAAGGCAGCCCCGTGGCGGCCCTAGGTGGATCATGGCTGCCTTAGGTTGCCTAGCAGGGCCGAGGAGGGTCAAGGTGGTCCAAGGCAGGTCAAGGCGGTCCAAGGCGAGATAAGGCGGGCCCTAGGGAGCCCATTGGCGACCATAGGGAGGTCAAAACAACCCTAGGCGGGTCAAGGCAGCCCCTCGGCGGACCTAGGCTTGTCAAGGCAGCCCTAGACAAGTCAAGGCGGCTCTTGGGGTCCCTAGAATGGTCAAGGTGGCCCTCGGTGGGCTTTGGAGGGTCAAGGCGTATAAAGGCAGCCCCATGGCGGCCCTAGGTGGGTCATGGCACCCCCTTGGCTGCCCTAGGTTGCCTAGCAGGGCCGAGGAGGGTTAAGGCGACCAAAGGCGGGTCATGGCAATCCAAGGTGGTCCAAAGCGTGTCAAGGTTGCCTTATGGCGGCCCTTTGGCAGGTCAAGGCAGCCCAAGGTAGTTCAAGACGGTCCAAGGCAGGTCAAGGCGAGTGAAGGCGGCCCAAGGCGGGTCAAGGCAAGTCAAGGGGGCCTAAAGCGGGTTAGGAGGTTCAAGATGACTTAAGGTGGCCCCTTGGCAACCTTATATGGGTCAAAGCAGCCCAAGGTGGGTTAAGGCAGCCCATGGTGCGTTAAGGCGGGTCAAGGCAACCCAAGGCGGTTGAAGGCGGTCCAAGGCTGGTTAAGGAGGGCCAAGGAAGGCTAAGTCGGGCTAAGGCGGGTCAAGGAGGCCCCACGGCAGTCCCTACGTGGGTTCTAAGTAGGTCTTGACGACCCTAGGCTGGTCAAGGCACCGCTTGGCGGCCCTAAGTGTGTCTCGACAACCCCTTAGCGGCCCGAGGTGGCGTCTAAGCGGGTTTAGGTGGTCCCTAGGCGGGTCTAGGCGGGTCTATGTGTTAATGTGTGCTTATACACATCACCAAACATCATTTGAACCATTATACCATCAAAAGCTCGTTACATTTATCATTTTACTCGCAATCGAGCCAAAATGACTCACGGCAACTTTGTTTGGAATAGGTGTTGGAAATGTTGCTTTCAGTGGAAAAAAATGAATCGTCATGCTTGTGGAGTCTTCAATTCTTCTCATACTAACCTTAGTAACCTAAATTTTGAAAAAGCTTACGTGCTACCCATCTTTTCAAGTTTCACCAAATTTCAGCCAAAACTTCTTATTATAGTGCACGAGTTTTTAAGAAATTTCACTTTTTCTGAATATTTGGTTTTTTTTCGTTCATGTGTGCTTATACACGTCACCTAACATCAATTGAACCATTATAACATCAAAAGCTCGTGGCCTTTATTATTTTACTCGCAATCGAGCCTAAATTACTCACGACAACTTTGTTTGGTAAAGTTGTTGGAACTGTTACTTTCATTGTCAGTGGAACTAATTGAATCGCCATGCTTGTGGAGTCTTCAATTCTTCTCAAACTAACCTCGGGAACCTAAATTTTGAAAAAGCATACGTGTTACCCATCTTTTCAAGTTTCACCAAATTTCAGCCAAAACTTCTTGTTACAGCACACGAGTTTTTAAGAAATTTCACTTTTTCTGAACATCTGGTTTTTTTTCCTTTCCTGTGTGCTTATACACATCATCTAACATCAATTGAACCATTACAGCATCAAAAGCTCGTGCCCCTTGGCGGGTTAGGAGTTTCAAGGTGGCTTAAGGCGGCCTCTTGGTGGCCTTATATAGGTCAAAGCGGCTAAAGGCGGGTTAAAGCAGGCCAAAGCAGGTCAAGACAGCCTAAGGCGGGTCAAGGCGGCCCAAAGCAGTCCAAGGCGAGTCAAGGCAGGTTTAGGCGGGTTAAGGCGTGTCAAGGCGGGTTAAAGCGGGTTAAAGCGGGTTAAGGCGGGTCAAGACGGCCCTAGGTAGCCACATGACAGGATTAGGCAGGCCTTTGGCGGCCATAGGCGGGTCATGGCGGGCCCTAAGGAGGTCAAAACAACCCTAGGTGTGTAAGGGCAGCCCCTCGGCGTGTCAAGACGTCCGTTTAGCGGCCCTAGGCAGGTCAAGGCGGCCTCTTGGTGTCCCTAGACAGGTCAAGGTGGCTCTAGGTGGGTCTAGGAGGATCAAGACGTGTAAAGGTAGCCCCGTGGCGGCCCTAGTTTGCTTGGCAGGGCCGAGGAGGGTCAAAGAGACCCAAGACGGGTTAAGGCGGGTCAAGGCGGGTTAAGACGGCCCTAGACGGGCATCGGAGGGACGTGACGGCTTCTTGGTGGCCCAAAGCAGGTCATAGCGGGTTATAGAGGTCCAAGGTGGGTCAAGGCAGCCTTAGGTAGTCCAAGGCGTGTCATGGCAAGTTAAGGCGGTCCAAGGCATTCCAAGGCGGGTCAAGGCAGCCCCATTGCGGTCTTAGGGAGCTCAAGGCGGGCCATAGGGAGGTCAAAACAAACCTAGGCGTGTAAGAGCAGCCCCTCGACTGGTCAAGACGTCCCTTGGTGGCCTTAGGCAGGTTAAGGCGGCCTCTTGGCATCCCTAGACGGGTTAAGGTGGCCCTAGGTGGGCCTAGGAGGGTCAAGACGTGTAAAGCCAGCCCCGTGGTGGCCCTAGGTTGCTTGGCAGGGCCGAGGAGGGTCAAGACGGCCTAAGGCGGGTTAAGGCGGCCCTAGATGGGCCTTGGAGGGACATGGCGGCTTCTTGGTGGCCCTAGGCGGGTCTAGGAGGGTCAAGGCGGTTCAAGGCAAGTTAAGGCGGTCTAAAGCGGGTCAAGGCTTACCAAGGTGGTTTAAGGCGGGTTAAGGTGGTCCTTTTGCGGCCTTAGGTGAGTTTAAGAGGGTCATGGCGGTTCAAGGCGGCCCCTTTGCGGCCCTAAGAGGGTCATGGAAGCCCCTTGGCAGCTTAAGAGGTTCAAGGCGGCTTAAGGTGGCCTCTTGGCGGCCTTATATGGGTCAAAGCGGCCCAAGGCGGGTTAAAGAAGGTCAAGACAGCCCAAGGCGGGTCAAGGTGGTCCAAGGAGGGTCAAGGTCGTCCAAGGTGGGTCATGGCGGGTTAAGGCGGTCCCTTTGCGGCCCTAGGCGAGTCTAAAGAGGGTTCATAGCGGGTCAAGGCGGGCCAAGGCGGGTCAAGGTGACCCCATGGCGGCCCTAGGTAGCCCCTTGGTGGGTCTAGGAGGGTCAAGACGGCCCAAGGCAGTGCAAGGCAGGTCAAGGCGGCCCAAAATGGGTCAAAGGCGGCTCAAGAGGGGTCAAAGGCGGCCCAAGATGGGTCAAGGTGGCTCTATGAGGGTCAAGGTGTGTAAAGGCTGCCCCTTGACCAGCCTCGGCGGGTCATGGCGAGTCATGGCGGTTCAAGGTGGTCCAAGGCAGCTCTAGGCAGCCCCTTGGCGGGTCTAAGGGGTCAAGGCAGCCCTAGGCGAGTCTAGGCGGTTCAAGGTAGGTCAAGGCGGCCCAAGGTTGACTAAGGCGGGTCAAGGCGGTCCAAGTGGCCAAAGGCAGCCCCTTTGCGGCCCTAGGAGGGTCATGGCGGCCCCTTGGCGGGTTAGGAGGTTCAAGGTAGCTTAAGGCGGCCCCATGGCGAGTCATGGCGGCTTATTGGTGGCCCTAGGCAGGTCTAGAAGGGTCAAGGCGGCCCTAGGCGGGTCAAGGCAGTCCAAGGCGGGTCAAGGCGGTCCATGCCATGTTAAGGCAATCCAAGGGGGGCAAAGCGGTCCAAGGCGGCCCCATGGCGGCCCTAGGCGGCCCCTTAGCGGGTCTAGGAGGGTAAAGGCGGCCCAAGGCAGTTCAAGGCGGTCTTATTGCGGCCCTAGGAGGGTTATGGCGGCCCCTTGGCGGCCTTGTATGGATCAAAGCGGCCCAAGGCGGGTTAAAGGGGGTCAAGAAAGCCTTAGGCGGGCCAAGGCATCCCTAGACGGGCCTAGGAAGGTCATGGTGACCCCTTGGTGAGTCTTGGCGGCTTCTTGGTGGCCCTAGGCGGGTCTAGGAGGGGCAAGGCGGCCCTTAGCGGGTCAAGGCGGCCCCTTTGTGGCCCTAGGAGGCTCATGGCGGCCCCTTGGCGGGTTAGGAGGTTCAAGGTGGCTTAAGGCGGCCCCATGGTAGCCCTTTGTGGGTCAAAGTGGCCCAAGGCGGGTTAAGGCGGGTCAAGGTAGCCCAAGGTGGGTCAAGGCGGCCCAAAGCAGTCCAAGGCGGCCCTATGGCAGCCCTGTATGGGTCAAAGTGGCCGAAGGCGGGTTAAGGTGGCCCAAGGCGGGTTAAGGCGGGTCAAGGCGGCCCAAAGAAGTCCAAGGCGGCTCATGGCGGCCCCAGTGGCAGCCCTAGGCGGGTCCAAGACGGTTCAAGGCTGGTCTAAGAGGGTCAATGCGGGTCTAGCAGGGTCAAGGGGGCACTAGGCGGGCCTAGGAGGGTCAAGGCAGCTTAAAGCGGTTCAAAGCGGGTCAAGGCTGGTCAAATCGGGTCGAAGCGGCCCTAAGTTGCTTGGCATGGCCGATGAGGGTCAAGGCGGCCTAAGGCGGGCCAAAGCGGGTTAAGGCGGCCCTAGACGGTCCTCGGAGGGTCTTGGCGACCCCTCGGCGAGTCATGGCGGCTTCTTGGTGGCCATAGGCGGGTCTAGGAGGGTCAAGGCGGTTCAAGGCAGGTCAACGCGGTCCAAGCTGGGTCAAGGCTTGCCAAGGCGGTTTAAGGCGGGTCATGGCGGGTTAAGGCGGTCCAAGGCGGGTTAAGGCAGCCTTAGGCGGTTCAAGGCTGGCCAAGGTAGTCCAAGGCGAGTCAAGGCGGTCCAAGGCAGGTCATGCCGAGATAATGCGGTCCAAGGCGGGCCAAGGCAGTCCAAGGCTGCCCCATGGCGGCCCTAGGCAGCCTCTTGGCGGGTCTAGGAGGGTCAAGGTGGCCCTAGGTGGGTTTAGGAGGGTTAAGGCGGCCCCTTTGCGGCCCTAGGATGGTCATGGAAGCCCCTTGGTGGGCCTTATATCGGTCAAAGCAGTCTAAAGCGGGTTAAAGCAGGTCAAGACAGCCCAAGCCGTGTCAAGGGGGCCCAAAGCAGTCCAAGGCTGGTTAGGAGGGTCAAGGCGGCCTCTTGGCGTCCCTAGACGGGTCAAGGTGGCCGTAGGAGGGTCAAGAAGTGTAAAGCCAGCCCCATGGCGGCCCTAGGTTGCTTGGCAGGGCCGAGGAGGGTAAAGGCGGGTTAAGCGACCCTAGACGGGCCTCGGAGGGACATAGCGGTTTCTTGGTGGCCCTAGGCGGGTCTATGAGGGTCAAGGCGGCCCTAGGCGGTTCAACGCAGGTCAAGGCGATCAAAACGGGTCAAGGTTTGCCAAGGCGGTTTAAGGCGGGTCATTACGGGTTAAGGCCGGTCAAGGCAACTTTAGGCGTTTAAAGGTGGTCCAAGGCGGGTTAAGGCGGTCTAAGGCGGCCTCATGGTGGCCCTAGGTAGCCCTTGGCGGGTCTAGGAGGGTCAAGGGGGCCCAAGGCAGTTTAAGGCGGTCTCATTACGGCCCTAGGAGGGTCATGGCGGCCCCTTGGCGGGTTAGGAAGTTTAAGGCTGCCCCTTGGTGGCCTTATATGGATCAAAGTTGCTCAAGGCGGGTTAAAGGGGGTCAAGATAGCCCTAGGCGAGTCATGACGACCCTTTAGCGGGTCATGACGACCCCTTGGCGAGTCATGGTGGCTTCTTTGTGGCCCTAGACGGGCTTAGGAGGGTCATGACGACCCCCTTTAAAACACAGAGAAACTACTATACAAATTTTCAGGGGATTCGGAGATCGTTTGATACGAAAATAAAATAAAAGAAAACAGAGAACAGAAGAGTGACGAAAATCCTAAACTAAAAAAAAAAAACAAAAACCTAAGCTACTATATACATGTGATCGTCTCTTTGCACACAAGAAAACACTAAATCAGATTCATATAATCAAGTAGCTATGTAATTTCAACCCTAACAACCTAAATCATGCATATGGAGAAACGAATCAAATTCCATGTTTCAAGTAATTTACCGACGCGGACTTAACTACTTAAAACCCTTCTAACCTCTCATAGATATGTACCGACGCGGACTTCATATCCAAAATAGATTAAAGGACGAACTTGAACATGTTAGAATGTAATTCACCGACGCGGACTTCAAAGACATCCTGGCATGCAACCTATAACTCCTTACCATTCTAGTTCATGTTTACCGACGCGGACTTAACACAAACAATGGCACATATTGATTAAGAACAAGTCATAAGTTGTCAATCACACATATAAACATAATTTAGATCATCAAAAGCATCATGAATTACACCAACAACTCAAGTGTACAGATCTGATTTTCATGATTATAAGAACAAACTCAATCAAAAATCCAACTCATGAACACAAACGAATAAGAGAGATGTAAACAAACTAAAGTAATTGAATAGATAATAAAAGAAAACATGAGGTCTGAGTTTAGATTACACTTTGAGTATTGAAACAAGGAACTACGCCGAGAATTACAGAGGAGAAGGCACGGCAAGAGAAATCCTAAAACTAGGGTTTGTGTTTGGAGAAGAATTTCTGAAGGAGATGAAAGACGTTGTTTTTCTGTGGCAAAAAGCGACCCTTTCACGTCCCCAACTCCTCATACATATAGAGAACATATGAACAGCTGCTATTAGGGTTAGAGAACCTTTAATTTTCGTCCATGGGCTCGCCGTTGTGGTCTGGGCCTTGAAATTGAAGTTCCGGTCCAAATCAGAAATTCGGGCAGACTGACCTTTGGTCACTCAAACGGTCATAACTTGGACACCAAAATAGCTATTCATGATCTGCGAAAATTTCTGAAAACTAGACTCTTCTAGCTTTCTGCTGATATAAAGTTCATCTCCTAGATCGTTGTGAGCTGATCACAATTCTCTGTCGAAGTTTACTGACTATTCCTGGCAGATTTTCTGATTTCTTTCCTTGCGCCATATGGATTCCTTCTCCTTCAAGATTTCTCCTCTTTTGCCTCTTTTGTGCTCCTCGGCTTTATTTGTGACCTAAAAACACAAACTAAGTTAAAATCAATATTGTTAAAGGAATTACATAACTAAATAGGGTCGGAAATACATTAAGAACGTTGCATAAAATGCACCTATCACCGAGGAGGGTCAAGTAGGCCCAAGATGGGTTAAGGTGGGTCAAGGCGGGTTAAGGGGGCCCAAGACGGGCCTCGGAGGGACATGACGGCTTCTTGGTGGCCCAATGCAGGTCAAGGCTTGCCAAGGCGTCATGGCGGGTTAAGGCGGTCCACGGCGGGTCAAGACAGCCTTACGTGGTCCAAGGCGGGTCATGACGGGTCAACACTCGTTGAATTATGGTAAATGCTTCTCTTTAAATTTTTGTAAACCATAAAGTTTAAGGTTATAATTCAGTTCTCAAAACTTTCAGTTTGCCTACGAGTGGATCCTTGCCAACATTTGAATAGTTCATATACATTTCCATTATACAGGTTTTGTTTCACGCAAACACAATACTTGCTTTCAGTGTTGACATTAAACCTATTTCTTTGGCCACTATACTTGTTACCTTTTAACCATAATTAAGTGCTTATGCTGCATCCCTTTTTGTATTAATTCAATTGCTTTTAAACAAGAGGTGCTATTCAGATCTTCTAAAAAAAACAAATTTCTGGATTGATTTTCAAATTTCAAAATCCACCACAATTGTCATATCCCAAGGTCGGGGTGTGACAGTCAAGGCGGGTTAAGGCGGCCCAAGGCTGTCCAAAGGGGGTCAAGGCAGCCCCATGGTTGCCCTAGCCGAGTCAAGGCAGCCCAAATCGGGTCAAGGCGTTCCAAGGCGGGTCAAGGCAGCCCTAGACGGGTCAAGGTGGCCTCATGGAGGCCCTAGGCAGCACCATGGCAGCCCTAGGCAACCCCTTGACGGCCATAGGCAGGCCCTAGGGAGGTCAAAACAACCCTAGACGTGTAAAGGCAGCCTCTCGACGGGTCATGACGTCCTGTTGGCAGCTCTTGGCTTGTCAAGACGGCCCCTTGGCGACCCTAGACAGGTCAAGGTGGAGTCTTGGCGTCCCTAGATTGGTCAAGGTGGGCCTAGGAGGGTCAAGGCATATAAAGGCAACCCCGTGGCGGCCTTAAGTGGGTCATGTCGCCCCCTTGGCTGCCCTTGGTTGCCGGGCAAGGCCGAGGAGGGTCAAGGCTGGTCAAGGCGGCCCAAGACGTGTTAAGGTGGCCCTAAAATCCCCTTAGCGGCCCGAGGCAGGGGTGGGTAGGCTCTAGGAAGGTCAAAAAAGCCCTAGGCGTGTAAAGGTAGTCCCTTGGCGGGTCAAGATGTCCCCAAGACGGGAAAAGGCGGGCCAAGGAGGGTAAAGGCGGCCCTAGACCGGCCTAGGAGGGTCATGCCGACCCCTTGGTGAGTCATGACGGTTTCTTGGTGGCCCTAGGCGGGTCTAGGAGGGTTAAGGCCGCCCTAGGCGGTTCAAGGTGGGTCAACGCTAGCTAAAACGGTCCATGGCAGGTCATGGTGGGTCAAGGCGGTCCAAGGTGGGTCAAGGCTGTCCAAGGCGGGTCAAGGCGGTCTATAGCGGGTCATGACGAAACAAGGCAGTCCAAGGCGGCCCCATTGCGGCCCTAGGCAGCCCTTTGGTGGGTCTAAGAGGATCAAGGGGCCTTAGGCAGGTCTAGAAGGGTCAAGGCGGCCCAAGGCGGTTCAAGGCGGTCCAAGGCGGGTCAAGGTGGTCCAAGGTGGGTCAAGGCTACCTAAGGCGGGTCAAGGCAGGTCAAGGCGGCCCAAGGCGGGTTAGGAGGTTCAAGGCTTAAGGCGGCCCCTTGGCGGCCCTATATGGGTCATAGCGGCCCATGGCGGGTTAAGGCAGGTTAAGGCAGCCCAAGGCGGGTCAAGGCAGCCCAAAGCTGTCCAAGGCCGGTTAAGGCGAGTCAAGGAGGGCCAAGACGGCACTTGGCGGGTCTAGGAGGGTCAAGGCGTGTTAACGCAACCCATGGCGGGTCATGGTGGCTTGTTGGTGGCCCTAGGCGGGTCTAGGAGGGTCAAGACTGCAGTAGGCGGGTCTACGAGGGTTATGGCAGCCCAAGGCGGTTCAAGGCGGGTCAAGGCAGCCCAAGAAGGCGGTCCAAGGCTGGTAAAGACGGGTCAAGGCGGGTCAAAGGCGGCCCTAGACGGGTCAAGGTGTCCCTAGACAGTTCTAAGAGGGTAACGACGATCCATTGGCGAGTCATGGCAGCTTCTAGGTGGGTCTAGGAGGGTTAAGGCTGGCCAAAGCGGGTCAAAGCGGCCCAAGGGGTTCATAGCGGGTCAAGGCGGTCTAAGGCGGGCTGAGCCGGGTCAAGGCGGCCCGATGGCGGCCCTAGGCAACCCCTTGGCGTGTCTAGGAGGGTCTAGGCGGGTCAAGACGGCCCAAGGCAGTCCAAGGCAGGTCAAGGCGGCCCATGGCGCGTCAAGGCGGCCCCAAAACAGGTCAAAGACAGCCCTAGACGGGTAAAGGTGGCCCTAGAAGGGTCAAGGCGTGTAAAGGCTGCCCCTTGATGGGCCTCAGCGGGTCATGGCGAGTCATGGCGGTTCAAGGCGGTCCAAGGCTGGTCAAGGCGGCCCTAGGCAGCCTCTTGACAGGTCTAAGGGGGTTTAGGCAACCCTAGGCTGGTCTAGGAGGGTCAAGGCAGCCCATGGCGGGTCAAGGCGATCCAAGACGGGTCAAGGCAGGTCAAGGCGGCTCAAGACGGGTCAAGGCGGACAAAGGCGGCATCTTTGCGGCCCTAGGAGGGTCATGGCGGCCCCTTGATGGGTTAGGAGGTTCAAGGTTGCCCATTTGCTACCCTAGGAGGATCATTGCAGCCCCTTAGCGGCTTAGGAGGTTCAAGGTGGCTTAAGGCGACCCCATGGCGAGTCATGGGGGCTTTTTGGTGGCCCTAGACGGGTCTAGAAGGGTCAAGGCGGCCCTAGGCGGTTCAAGGCGGGTCATGGCAGTCCAAGGTGGGTCAAGGCGATCCAAGGCGGGTCAAGGCGGTCCATGGCGGGTTAAGGCAATCCAATGGGGGCAAAGCGGTCCAAGGCGCCCCATGGCGGCCCTAGGCAGCCCCTTGGCGGATCTAGGAGGGTAAAGGCAGCCTAAGGCAGTTCAAGGAGGCCTCATTGCGGTCCTAGGCGGTTCAAGGCGATCCCAGGCGGTCATGGTGGGTTAAGGCGGCCCTAGGAGGCACTAGGCGGGTCTAGAAGGGTCAAGGCTGGCTAAGGCGGGTCAAAGTGGTTCAAAGCGGGTGAAGGCAGTCCAAGGCGAGTCAAGGCTGGCTAAGGTGGGTCAAAGCGGTCCAAAGCGGGTGAAGGCAGTTCAAGGCGAGTCAAGGCAGGTCAAAGCGGCCTAAGACGGGTCAAGGCGGCACCTTTGCGGCCCTTGGAGGGTCATGGCGGCCCCTTGGCAGGTTAGGAGGTACAAGGTGGCTTAAGGCGGCCCCATGGCAGTCCTTTATGGGTCAAAGTGGCCCAAGGCGGGTTAAGGCCACCCAAGGCGGGTTAAGGCAGCCCAAGGCGGGTCAAAGCGGCCCAAAGAAGTACAAGGCGGCTCAAGGCGGCCCCATGGCAGCCCTATATGGGTCAAAGTGCCCGAAGGCGGGTTAAAGCGGTTTAAGGCGGGTTAAGGCCGGTCGAGGTATCCTAAATCAGGTCAAGGCGGCCCAAACCAGTCCAAGGCGGCCCCAATGGCGGCCTAGGCGGGTCTTGGAGGGTCTAGGCGGCCCAAGACGGTTCAAGGCGGGTCTAGCAGGGTCAAGGTGGGCCTAGGAAGGTCAAGGCGGCTAAGGCGGGTTAAGGTGGCCTCTTGGCATCCCTAGACAGGTCAAGGTGCCCCTAGGTGGGCCTAGGAGGATCAAGACATGTAAAGGTAGCCCCATGGCGGCCCTAGTTTGCTTGGCAGGGCCGAGGAGGGTCAAGGAGGCCCAAGACGGGTCAAGGCGGGTCAAGACAGGTTAAGGCGTCCCTAGACGGGACTCGAAGGGACATGACGGCTTGTCGGTGACCCAAGGCAGGTCAAGGCGGGTCAAGGATTGCCAAGGCGGTTTAAGGCGGGTCATCGCGGGTTAAGGCCGTCCAAGGCGGGTCAAGACGGCCGCATGACGGCCTTAGGCCGCCCCTTGGCGGGTCTAGGAAGGTTAAGGTGGCCCTAGGCAGGAGTCTAGGAGGGTCAACGCGGTTCAAAGCGGCCCCTTTGCGGCCATAGGAGGGTCATTGCGGCTCCTTGGCGAGTTAGGATGTTCAAAGCTGCCCTTAGCGGCCTTATATAGGTCAAAGCGGCTCAAGGCAGGTTAAAACAGGTCAAGATAGCCCAAGGTGGGTCAAGGCGGCCTAAAGCAGTCCAAGGCGGGTTAAAGTAGGTCAAGACGAGTCAAAGTGGGTCAACATGGCACTAGGCGCGTCAAGGAGGGTTAAGGCGGCCCAAGGCGGGTTAAGGCGGCCCAAGGCTGTCCAAAGTGGGTCAAGGCGGCCCCATGGTTGTCCTAGGTGAGTCAAGGCAGCCTAAAGCGGGTCAAGGTGTTCCAAGGCGGGCCAAAGCGGGTCAAGGCAGCCCTAGACAGGTCAAGGTGGCCCCATGGCGGCCCTATGCAGCACCATGGCGGCCCTAGGCATCCCCTTGACGGCTATAGGTGGTCCCTAGGGAGGTCAAAACAACCTTAGGCGTGTAAAGGCAGCCTCTCGATGGGTCATGACGTCCCATTGGCAGCTCTTGGCTTGTCAAGGCGTCCCTTTGGTGGCCCTAGGCAGGTCAAGGGTCAAGGTGGCCTAAAGCAGTCCCAAGCGGCTCCATGGCATCCCTATAAGGGTCAAGGCGGCCCTAGGAGGTTCAAGACGGTCCAAGGCGCTCAAGGCGGGTCAAGGCAGCCCTAGAAGGCCCTAGGCGGGTCTAGGAGGGTCAAGGCGGTTCAAGGCAGGTCAAGGCGGCCCATGGCGGGTCAAGGCAGGTCAAGGCGGCCCAAGACGGGTCAAGGAAGCCAAAGGCGGCCCTTTTGCAGCCCTATGAGGGTCATGGCGGCCCCTTGGCGGGTTAGGAGGTTCAAGGTGGCTTAAGGCGACCCCATGGCAGCCTTTTATGTGTCAAAGTGGCCCAAGTCGGCTTAAGGAGGCCCTAGGCGGGTCTCGGAGGGTCAAGGCGGTTCAAGGCTGGCAAGGTGGCCCATAGTGGGTTAAGGCGGCCCTGGGATGGCTAAGGCAGGTCAAGGCGGTCCAAAGCAGGTCAAGGCAGGTCAAGGCGGCTCAAGACGGGTCAAGGCCGCCCCTTTGCAGCCCTACGAGGGTCATGGCGGCCCCTTGGTGGGTTAGGAGGTTCAAGGCGCCCCTATGTGGCCCTAGGAGGGTCATGGCGGCCCCTTGGCGGGTTAGGAAGTTCAAGGTGGCTTAAGGCGGCCCCATGATAGCTCTATATGGGTCAAAGTGGCCCAAGGCGGGTTAAGGCGGGTCAAGACGGCCCAAAATAGTCCAAGGCGGCTCAAGGTGGCCCCAATGGCGGCCCCATGGCAGCCCTATATGGGTCAAAGTGACCGAAGGCGGGATAAGGCGGCCCAAGACGGGTTAAGGCGGCCCAAAGCAGTCCAAGGTGCGGCCCCAATGGCGGCCCTATGCGGGTCTAGCAGGGTCTAGGTGGCCCAAGATGGTTCAAGGCAGGTCTAGAAGGGTCAAGGCAGGTCTAGCAAGGTCAAGGCGGCACTAGGCGGGCCTAGGAGGGTCAAGGCGTCTTAAAGCGGTTCAAAGCGGGTCAAGACGTGTCAAAGAGGGTCAAGGCGGGTCAAAGCAGCCTAAGGCAGGCCAAGGCGGCCCTAGACAGGTCAAGGTGGCCCTAGACAAGTCAAGGCAACCATATAGCGTCCCTAGGCAGGCCCTTGACAGCCATATGTAGGTCATAGCGGGCCCTAGGGACGTCAAAACAACCCTATGTGTGTAAAGGCCGCTCCTCAGTGGGTCATGGCGGCCCTAGGCAAGTCAAGGCAGCCTCTTGGCATCCCTAGACGGGTCAAGGTGGCCCTAGGTGGGCCTAGGAGGGTCAAGACGTGTAAAGGCAGCCCCGTGGCGGCCCTAGGTTGCTTGGTAGGGCCGATGAGGGTCAAGGTGGGCTAAAGCGGGTTAAGGCGGCCCTAGACGGGCCTCGGAGGGACATGGCGACCCCTTGGCGAGTCATGGCGGCTTCTTGGTGGCCATAGGCAGGTCTAGGAGGGTCAAGGCGGTTCAAGACAGGTCAAGGCGTTCCAAGCCGGGTCAAGGCTTGCCAAGGCGGTTTAAGGCGGGTCATGGCGGGTTAAGGCGGGTGAAGCCAGCCTTAGGCGGTTCAAGGCTTGCCAAGGCGGTCCAAGGCAGGTCAAGGCTGGCCAAGGCGGTCCAAAGCGGGTCATGACAGGTTAATGCGGTCCAAGGCGGGCCAAGGCAGTCCAAGGCGGCCTCATGGTGGCCCTAGGTAGCCATTTGGTGGGTCTAGGGGGTCAAGGTGGCCCCTAGGTGGGTTTAGGAGGGTCAAGGCGGTTCCAGGCGGCCCCTTTGTAGCCCTAGGAGGGTCATGGGGGTCATGGAGGCCCCTTGGCGGCCTTATTTGGGTCAAAGCGGGTTAAAGCAGGTCAAGACAGCCCAAGGAGGCCCAAAGCAGTCCAAGGCGGGTTAAGGCGGGTCAAGGCGAGTTAAGATGGGTTTAGGCGGGCCAAGGCGGATTAAAGCGGGTTAAGACGGGTTAAGGCGTGTCAAGGAGGGTCGTGGCGGCCCTAGGTAGCCACATGGCGGCGCTAGGCAAGCCCTTGGCAGCCATATGCGGGTCATGGCGGGCCCTAGGGAGGTCAAAACAAACCTAGGCGTGTAAGAGCAGCCCCTCGGCGGGTCAAGACGTCCCTTGGCGGACCTAGGCAAGTCAAGGCGGCCTCTTAGCATCCCTAAATGGGTCATGGTGGCCCTAGGTGGGCCTAGGAGGGTCAAGACGTGTAAAGCCAGCCTCGTGGTGGCCATAGGTTGCTTGGCAGGGCCGAGGAGGGTCAAGGTGGCCTAAGGCGGGTTCAGGCGGCACTAGACGGGCCTCGGAAGGACATGGCGGCTTCTTGGCGGCCCTAGGCGGGTCTAGGACGGTCAAGGCGGCCCTAGGCGGTTCAAGGCAGGTCAAGGCGGTCCAAAGCGGGTCAAGACTTGCCAAGGCGGTTTAAGGCAAGTTAAGGTGGTCCAAGTCGGGTCATGACGGGTTAAGGCTGTCCCTTTGCGGCCCTAGGCGAGTCTAAGAGGGTCATGGCTGTTCAAGGCGGCCGCTTTGCAGCCCTAGGAGGGTCATGGAGGCCCTTTGGTGGCTTAAGGTGGCCTCTTGGCGGCCTTATATGGGTCAAAGTGGCCCAAGGCGGGTTAAAGCAGGTCAAGACAGTCCAAGGCGGGTCAAGGTGGTCCAAGGCGGGTCATGGCGAGTTAAGGCGGTCCCTTTGTGGCCCTAGGCGAGTCTAAAAGGGTCAAGGCGGTTCAAGGTGGCCCCTTTGCGGCCCTAGGAGGGTCATGGAGACCCCTTGGCGGGTTAAGAGGTTCAAGGCGGCTTAAGGCGGCCTCTTGGTGGCCTTATATAGGTCAAAGCGGCTAAAGGAGGGTTAAAGCAGGCCAAAGCAGGTCAAGACAGCCTAAGGCGGGTCAAGGCGGCCCAAAGCAGTCCAAGGCGAGTCAAGGCAGGTTTAGGCAGGTTAAGGCGGGTCAAGGCGGGTTAAAGCGGGTTAAGGCGGGTCAAGACGGCCCTAGGTAGCCACATGACGGCATTAGGCAGGCCTTTGGCGGCCATAGGCGGGTCATGGCGGGACCTAAGGAGGTCAAAACAACCCTAGGTGTGTAAGGGCAGCCCCTCGGCGTGTCAAGACGTCCGTTTAGCGGCCCTAGGTAGGTCAAGGCGGCCTCTTGGCGTCCCTAGACAGGTCAAGGTGGCTGTAGGTGGGTCTAAGAGGATCAAGACGTGTAAAGGTAGCCCCGTGGTGGCCGTAGTTTGCTTGGCAGGGCCGAGGAGGGTCAAAGAAACCCAAGACGGGTTAAGGCGGGTCAAGGCGGGTTAAGGCGGCCCTAGACGGGCATCGGAGGGACATGACGGCTTCTTGGTGGCCCAAAGCAAGTCATAGCGGGTTATAGCGGTCCAAGGTGGGTCAAGGCAGCCTTAGGTAGTCCAAGGCGTGTCATGGCAAGTTAAGGCGGTCCAAGGCATTCCAAGGCGGGTCAAGGCAGCCCCATTGCGGCCCTAGGGAGCTTATGGCGGGCCCTAGGGAGGTCAAAACAAACCTAGGCGTGTAAGAGCATCCCCTCGACGAGTCAAGACGTCCCTTGGCGGCCATAGGCAGGTTAAGGCGGCCTCTTGGCATCCCTAGACGGGTTAAGGTGGCCCTAGGTGGGCCTAGGAGGGTCAAGACGTGTAAAGCCAGCCCCGTGGTGGCCCTAGGTTGCTTGGCAGGGACGAGGAGGGTCAAGATGGCCTAAGGCAGGTTAAGGCGGCCCTAGATGGGCCTTGGAGGGACATGGCGGCTTCTTGGTGGCCCTAGGCGGGTCTAGGAGGGTCAAGGCGGCCCTAGGCGGTTCAAGGCAAGTTAAGGCGGTCTAAAGCGGGTCAAGGCTTACCAAGGTGGTTTAAGGCGGTCCAAGGCGGGTCATGGCGGTTTAAGGTGGTCCCTTTGCGGCCTTAGGTGAGTTTAAGAGGGTCATGGCGGTTCAAGGGGGCCCCTTTGCGGCCCTAGGAGGGTCATGGAAGCCCCTTGGCGGCTTAGGAGGTTCAAGGCGGCTTAAGGTGGCCTCTTGGCGGCCTTATATGGGTCAAAGCGGCCCAAGGCGGGTTAAAGCAGGTCAAGACAGCCTAAGGCGGGTCAAGGTGGTCATGGCGGGTTAAGGCGGTCCCTTTGCGGCCCTAGGCGAGTCTAAAAGGGTCAAGGCGGCCCCTTTGCGGCCCTAGGAGGGTCATGGAGGCCCCTTGACGTGTTAGGAGGTTCAAGGCGGCCTAAGGCGGCCTCTTGGCGGCCTTATATGGGTTAAAGCGGCCTAAAGCGGGTTAAAGCGGGTCAAGGTGGCCCAAAGCAATCTATGGCGGGTTAAGGCGGCCCTAGGTAGCCACATGACGACATTAGGCAGGCCCTTAGCGACCATAGGCGGGTCATGGCAGGACCTAGGGAGGTCAAAACAACCCTGGGTGTGTAAGGGCAACCCCTTGGCGTGTCAAGACGTCCGCTTGGCGGCCTTAGGCAGCTCAAGGTGGCCTCTTGGCGTCCCTAGACGGGTCAAGTGGGCCTAGGAGGATCAAGACGTGTAAAGGTATCCCCGTGGCGGCCCTAGGTTGCTTGGCAGGGCCGAGGAGGGTCAAAGAGGCCCAAGACGGGTTAAGGCGGGTCAAGGCCGCTTCATGCGGCCCTAGACGGGCATCGGAGGGACATGACGGCTTCATGGTGGCCCAAGGCAGGTCAAGGCTTGTCAAGGCGGGTCATGACGGGTTAAGGAGGTCCAAGGCAATCCAAGGCGGGTCAAGGCAGGCCCTAGGGAGGTCAAAACAACCCTAAGCGTGTAAGAGCAGCCCCTCGGTGGGTCAAGACGTCCGCTTAGCAGCCCTAGGCAGGTCAAGGCAGCCTCTTGGCGTCCCTAGATGGTAGCCCAAGACGTGTAAAGGTAGCCCAGTGGCGGCCCTAGGTTGCTTGGCTGGGCCGAGGAGGGTCAAAGAGGCCCAAGACGGGTTAAGGCGGGTCAAGGCCGGTTAAGGCGGCCCTAGACGGGCATTGGAGGGACATGACGGCTTCTTGGTAGCCCAAGGCAGGTCAAGGCTTGCCAAGGCGGGTCATGGCGGGTTAAGGCGGTCCAAGGCGGGTCAAGGCAGCCTTAGGTAGTCCAAGGTGGGTTATGGCGGGTTAAGGCGGTCCAAGGCAGTCCAAGGCGGGTCGATGCGGCCCCAAGTGGATGGTCGTGTTGTGCCGCTGGGAGGGAGAAATCACACCAGAAAACTACGCCCTCACCGCCGGATTCGTCTTGCCGAAACTTTCTTTTCCGGCCACCATAGCCGGAGCTGCTTGTCTCTTTTGGATGCTCTCTTCTAGTACAACAAAACCTCAAAATATTTCAACCTAACTCGATCTAGGTAAGGAGATTCGAAGGTTTGAAGTTCTAGTGTTCCAATTTGGGATTTTTATTGTTTTGGTTTAATTACCCTATCTAGGCTTAAAACTAGTGTTTGTGGTAGTTATGAACATTGTTTAGATTGTTGAGATGATGATTATGCTAAAATTTGGTGAGCATTGGAGATGGCCAGAGAAGGGCCGGCCGGCTGCCGCTGCCGGCGAAGCCACCGCTCTTGGATAGTTTTTCATGTTAATAAATTTGTTATGCTGAGAGGGGTCCAATGGTGTGAAATTTGAGAATTATGATGGAATTTTGAATAGTTTTTAGATTATTCCAAGTTTGGTTTTATTGGTTTGCTACTCGGGAAGATCCTACTGTTGGATTTCCCTTATTTTGGTTTTAGAATGTTGAAATAAATGTAATGAGGTTGCAGGTGGAGTTTGACATGAATATGAAAAGCTTAACCCTAGTAAGGGTAGTAGGTTAAGCGGAAGAGTTTTGGTGTTTATATTTAAGTATGTTTTTCTTTCAGTGTGATTGCTGAGAGAATGAATCACACAGAATGCGGGAACACCATCTTCCAGATTCATAACCTGTTAATCATGAATAAAGAGCGTCAGAATGAAGACCAGGTTCACCGGCCTTTGACCCTCCGATTCCTAAGTCAGCCATATGTGAGTAGAAATAATGTGTGAATAGGGTGGAGATTGTGTGTCCCCAAATGAAGGGTGGAGAGGGGTATTTATAGAGATAGGGTGGATGTACTCTAAAAATACAACTTTGCCCTTATTAGAGAGTGTATTACCATTATGTCATCAAGAGATAGTGTAGGCTTTTTGGGCTTAGTTAAGACCCAAGCCCATTTTATAAGGTAATATGCGTCTTCTTAGGCGAGTATGACCGATGTTGTACGATGTACTAACAAATCCCTAAGTCTACGGTCAAGAGACTCTCTTGGGTGAGGACTTTATCTGATAGAATATCGAGAGTACGAGTCTTACTAGTGGCGACATAACCAGTCCCCAGTCCCCCAAGTCCTCATGCAAGGGAGGGGATGGACCGGCATAGCTCTGTCATATTATGAGGAGTCGTGATGTCATGATATCTTTCCCGGAGGTAGATATATGATTGTGAGACACTAGGGTTGTTGCTCCCATGTAGTGTCTAGAGATTGCAAGGCGATCGGGGGTCGAAGTTGAGGTACCGCTTGGTGCCAGGTGTGGGAACGCTGGCGAGGATCTCGCGTGGATAATGGGTACCGGCATGTTTGTATGTCTTAGGCATTTGGTAGCCTTTGATTTGTACCAGCTATATGCTCTAGCTAACTGAGCTATTCTAGCATGAGTTCTAAGGGGAGATTGTGCTGACATATTTTGTGGTTGTCTCTAGGTGAGTGCTAGAGTGCCTACGTACCCGTTTATAAGATCAAACCAAACGTAGTTCACCATTTTGCCATCGAGGCAAGTGTACCATCAAAGTGTTGTGAGGAGTGCCGCTGAGGCATGAAGATGGGTGCCGCTAGGGCATAATGATGTTGCCGATAGGGCATGTATAGAGCTGTCAAAAGCTGACTATCGATGTGTCATAGCGAGAGTATGTTAAGAAGTGTGGCAAGGATATCGAGAACACTCTAGGGAGCTTAGGAATTCTAGAGTAAGAGATTTGTTGGTTTTCTTTCGGGTTGTTATATATGTTTGTGGCGTGTGTAGCTGAAGATTTCATGTTTGTATGCCGGCTGTGTACATTCGTGGTGTGTAGCCTGAGATTGCACTTTTGGGTGCTGGTTGTTTACACATGTTGTGTGTATAGCCTGAGATTGCACAGTTGTGTGCTGACTGTTTACACATGTTGTGTGTGTAGCCTGAGTATGTAGCATGTAGCGCGTATAAAAAATAGTGTTTTAGGTAACTCTCTAGGTCATGTAATAAGCATGCTCAAGGATATGATGATGTATAAGGCATGTTATTTGTATGATAATAACTCAATTAAATAGTGTAAAGTAAGACTTATCTGGAGCCATGTAGAGCCGCTATAGGTATTGTAGAAAAATTAGAGTTGTCGATATAAGTCTCAATAATAGCTTGGTATAAGAATCCCAATGGAGTAGTCATGATGGCCAAGAAGATAATATTGGAGTGCATCATTGAAAATAATATTGCTTGACCAAGAAGTTGTTTTGCCCACGATCCTCTCGGTAGGGAGTAGAGAGGTAAATAGCGAACAAAGAAAGGGGGAGTGTTGCGGGCGTGCCACTTCGCGGACGAGGAAAGAGTTGTATGAGTGCGCGCGAGATCTTGACTTCTTGATCAGGCGGGGGGGTTTCCAGATGCCACCTCAGATGAGGAATTTACAAGCACAAGGCGATCGATACTCACAGTATATCGCGATCAGAGCAATAATAGGGAGATCAAAGATCGTGTGTGAATCCAAAAGGGCTCTGAAACTAAGGCAGCGACACACATATGGTTAAGGTTTCAAGGTAGCTCAAAGGGAAACTGGTTTGCAGTTTGTCTGTTGTTTTTGAAGAGATTGTGTGTGTCTGGTGAGAGCTTTCGACCTATTTATATAGTAGTCCAACTTGTGGCAAAATATAGCTTAGGATCCAAGTTGAAACTTTGAAACCCTAATCCTAAAAGGACAAGGTTTACCCCGCGCAGACCAATCAACTTATGACACATGTTCAGTTCGCACACTCCGCATGGGCTACTGATTCCATCTCATGGGTCTTTCTAGCTCGCGGGCCTTAGAATGAGATTTTATATCAAAAAGGGCCACATGGATTGGCCCGAAGCATTTCAAAGACTGGTGAAAGTCTTCAACGATCATTGTGATGCGCGCTGACTCCGCATGTTGCTTCCTCGCGAAGTCACCCACGCTAGCCAATTCGCCAACATCGCCTTGATATATTTCGTTTCCCCTAAGCGAAATGTCCATAAATAATTCCTCGCGCGAGCTATGTGTTCCGCACGAAGTCCCTTCAATGCGCGAGATCCTATTGCGCGAAGTCTTTGTAATTTAGTTCGCATAGTCTTATTGGCGGGCTTTTACTTGTAAACTTAAAGAATTTGGGCTCGCCGGTTGTGACGCGGACCAGAGATGTAACTAATATTCACATGAACATTTTACAGTCCAATAAAGTATTATCACTTGGACAAAAATGCCCTTTGACTCAAACAAAAGTAATGTATGTGTACCGACGTAGGGAAAAGAAGCCATGATAGCCCAAGTATGATAGTTTGTAGCCTATGCCTGTCATATTTGACAAGTAGGTAGGTAGACGAGGCGTGGTCATTGATAGAGGCATGACTCATGAGAGTTTATTGTCATGTTGCCCACTGATAAATAGAGAAGTATGTAGCATTGTAGGTGGAGTGTAGTTGACATATAGTGCCGAGGGGGCATGACAATTGGGGTCTTCAGACATTATTAAGTAATTGAACAATCTTGTTGTGTGTCTAGGTGTGCATAACATATGCTATGGAACAGACTTGGTTGACATGAACCAAGTAATAGATATAGTTCCCATAACTCCATACCTATAGATGTTTCATATATGTGCTGCTACATGTACCATAAGATATGTGGTTGTCCATTAGCCTTCAGAGCCATAACGGAAGTACCAGTGTGAGGCGTGTTTGCGAGCTAGTATAAGCATTGTTGCTCTCATATATTTCCTTCTGCAGAATCCATCTGTAGAAGTGCTAGAGAACTCTGGAAGAGCAGAGGTAATTGGTGAGGGCAAACTAGCTGCTCTGAGGGGTTAATAATTGTTTCTGGGTTAAAGGGTGGGTGCCGAGAGCAAGCTGTTGGGTCCCGTGACCATCGTTCTTTTTATTTCTTTTTTCTTTTTTGTGTGGCGGGAACCAGGGAAGGGTGGGGGCTGCACGGTTGGTCCTGGGAGGAAGAGAAGTTTAGCTTCAGGCAAGAGGCACTGGGACCCGAGAGGGGATCCCCGGGAGAGGGGTGTCAAGCGGGTCACTTGTGCGGGCATGTTCCGAGAGCAAGGTAAGCCAGGGAGGGATCACCAGGAGCTCGGGTGGCCATGGAGGAAGGGTATCGGGAGCTCACGAGACTAGGGGATGGTGTTAGGAGCTTGGGAGAGGATCCGTGTACTCAGGATGGCAGGGAGGAGAAGCCGGGAGACTACTGCCGAGTCATTATGGTGTTGTTGGGAAGCTGGGGTGACCAGGAAGGTTCGCCTAGAAACTAGGGAGACCAGGGGAGTTCGCGGGGACTCTAGCGAGACTAGTGGAGTCCGTGGGGGAACTGGCGAGACCATGGGAGTCTGCGAGGACTCTGGCGAGACCAAGGGAGTCAGCGGGGGAACTAGAGAGACCAGGTGAGTCCACGGGGACTGGCAAGACTAGGGGAGTCCGCGGGGGAACTGGCGAGACCAGGTGAGTCAGCGGGGGAACTGGCGAGACCAGGTGAGTCCGCGGGGACTGGCGAGACCAGGGAAGTCTGTGGGGGAACTGGCGAGACCAGGAGAGTGAGACACCGGGACAGGGTAGGGTATCCCCGAGAGAGGGGTGCCAAGCGGGTGCCAACGGCGAAGGCAAGTCCCGGTAGCAGGGGCCCGGGGGAGGGTGCCGAGATTGGGGTCGTGAGATCGAGAGCATATCCCTGTCGGGACCTTGTGTTGCCGCCGTGAGTGGCGTGGCTGGTCTCGCTATTGGGATGAGTGTCAAGAATTTTTGTATCCTACTGCCGGGAGAGAGGAGCCCCGGTAGGTCGGGATGGAGAGCTGTGTAGTCTGAATGTGATTGAGACCCGGGGAGGGGGTGCCGGGAGCTCGGGAGGCCAGGGGATGGCGTCGGGGAGGGCTTATGGGTCAGAGCAGTTCTTGGTGTCAATGCATGGGTGTCCATATCAATTCTGGGGGGCTACTCGCCGACGCGTGGGCCTTGGTCAGAGGTCTGGAGGGGGGCACCAGATTCATTGGAAGATGGTGAACATGATGGCTGGGAAAGTGAGCTACATTTGCAGTGGTTGAAACTAACCATGAAGATGAAAAGAAATCCAGATCTACTTTCTCTCTCCTCGTATTTCTCACTGTAAGAAACCCTGAAGCTTGAAAAGCTGATTTTCCCAGAGAAAGTGGAATTCTGGCCAAATGAGGAATATGCTCATGGTGAGCTATGCGGAGGTTCAAACCCTCCTTCTAGCGCCAATTGTTTCAATGTGATTGCTGAGAGGATGAATCACAAATAATGCGAGAACACCATCTTCCAAGCCCATAACCCGTTAATCATGAATAAAGAACGTCAGAGGGAAGACCGGGTTCACCGGCCTTCGACCCTTCGATGCCTAAGTCAACCATATGTGAGTAGAACTAAGTTATGTTTTCGTTAACGAACTTATGAATTTGAGCTTCGTTAAGTGATTTGATATTTGAGAATATTATTTTTTATGATTTACAAATTTGAGATTACATTAAGGATTTAAGTTTTCTTTAGTTTTTGAAACATGTTGATTATTTGAGTTATTTATTCTCTTAAGCAACTTAACGTGTGGGACACGTTATTGAATTTAATTTATTTCTTTTCTCTTGGAATTTTCCAAGTACGGTTGGGAACCGTACATTTGCTCTAGATATGATTTTTGGGAAAACTCACAAGAATTCATATCTTCCTTCCTTATGCCATACTTGTTGGATTGTTATTATTCAGGCTAGCACGTCCTTCCGCCTTTCGAGGCAATGTGGCTACCACGTTCCAAGTGAAGTCACACAAGCCTTTTCCGCCCTAGTGGTGATGTGATGTTGCTGGCGGCATCACGTAAGCCATGTACTCACTCCGCCAACTCAACGTAAAGGTATAGGGAGTATGAGAGTACTTTTGCCTTAGAGGCACCCGAGCTTGGGAGGCTTACTTGTATGGCTATATCTTATTCTTATTTATTGTTGTTGTCTTGACTAGCCCCATCTTTTTGATACTCTATTTTTCGAAGGTCTTTATGAATCTTTGTTATTGTTTTGACTAGCAGGGTTAGTCCATTATTTTGGTACTTTCTTTTACTAAGGTTATTATTTATCCTTGTCGATAATTTTGTTTTCTTGGGATTTTCTTTATGAAAGTTTTATCAACACTTGCATGCAACGGTTTTCTTGATTATTGGAAAGTGGGAAAGTAATAAAGTTTCGGTTAGTTATTTTGCCATTAGTTACTTGATTATTTTTCGTCCACTCAAGTTAATGTTTTTTATACTTTCCCCTGGGCCATTTAGTTTCAATTGCCCAGATTGTAGGTTAGCTTAGAAGAGGTCGGGCGTAAACGAAGTTGAGGTGTAACACCCCGAACCTTATTTTACTGGTTTACCGTCATTTGGATAGTGAATTACCAGTACTGTCATTTTTACTTAATATATGAATCTTAAGTAGATTTAAAGTTGACTATATCTTTTTCTTGAAATTTAAGAAAACTTCTAATATGAAAGTCGTAGAGAGCATTAAACCAAGTTCGGAAACATATGACACGCTTGAAACAGAGTTTGTATGAAGAAGTTATTATTTACAATAGTTTGGGAACCGTCAAAATTGAAGGACAAAATTGTCATTTAATTGGGAGAAGTATCTAAGGAGAGAAACCCTAGCATTGGGGGGTCTCTTTTTTCCTTTCGGGCCAACTGCTAAGAGGAGGAAGACAACTCAGTTCTCGGGTCGCTGGTGGGTTCAATCGTTGTCCGGCCACCAATGGACGTCGGGCTCGTGTCTTTTGAAAGCCTTACTCTTCCTTTATCGGTATTGGGTGGTGGTGTGGTTGGAATCGAAAAAAGGTCAGCAAGCTCAAGAACAGTCTGATTGGGGATCCGACCGACTTTGTTATTCCGGCTATCTCGGTGCACAGCTGCTTTATTCTGGCTTGTCTAGACATCACCGTCATTTCTAGGGTTGTGACTTTCTCCATCGAGGCCAGGGGAGAGAGGGTCGACGCCAAGAGGCTCAGGCTGCCTCCGGTAGCTCTAGCGCTTTGTCGGCGACTCTAGAGCTTTGCTGGCGACTTTGGCCTCTGATTTGTCTACCTGAGAACTTGTGAGGCAAGCCTGTCCAGGTAAGAGGGGTGGAAGGTAAGTTTTCATTTCGGTCAAGTTTGATAATTGATAGGCTCGGCAAATGGTAATGGTTATATTTATTCTGGTTGTAATCTATTTGATTGTGTGGTCTAAATAGCAAGATGTTTATGGCTATGATGGTTTAAGGTTTATCATTCCATGTGGATATGGTCATGATTGGTTGCTCGTGTATGATAGCATTAAACATCTTATATTTGATTTGTGATGTTGAGTTATCATTCTTATATATAAATATAAGTGAGCGTATATATAGATGTGTGTATCTATGCATAAGAGTAGTTAAAATGTGTTTTGGCCACGATCTTCTCGGTAGAGAGTAGAGAGGTAAATAGCGAACAAAGAAAGGGGAGTGTTGCGGGCGTGCCACCTCGCGGACGAGGAAAGGGTTGTATGAGTGTGTGCGAGATCTTGACTTCTTGACCAGGTGGGGGGGTTTCCAGGTGCCACCTCAGATGAGGAATTTACGAGCACAAGGCGATTGATACTCACGGTATATCGCGAGCAGAGCAACAATAGGGAGATCATAGATCGGGGGTAAGTCCAAGAGGGCTTTAAAACTAAGGCGGCAGCACACTTAGGGTTAGGGTTTTGAGGTAGCTAGAATGGTAACTGGTTTGCAGTTTCTCTGTTGTTTGTGAAGAGATTGTGTGTTTTTTGTGTAAGAGCCTTGGATCCCTTTATATAGTAGTCTGACTTGCGGCAAAAGAAAGATAGCTTAGGATCCAAGTCGAAACTTTGAAACCTTAATCCCACAAGGACAAGGTTTAACCCACGCGAACCAATCAACTTATGACACATATCCAGTTTGTACACTCTGCATGGGATACTGATTCCATCTCACGGGCCTTTCTAGCTCGCGGGTTTTTGAATAGCTTTTTATGTTAAAAGGGCCACAGGGATTGACCCGAAGCATGTCAAAGACTGGTGATTCCGCTCATGGCCTCGCGAATTCTCCCACGCGAGCCAGTTCACCAACATGGCCTTGATATATTTCGTTTCGCCTAAGCGAAATGTCCATAATTAATTCCGCGCGAAGTCATTCCACGCACGAGCTATATGTTCGGCGCAAAGTCCTTTAAACGCGCGAGATCATATTGCGCGAAGTCTTTGTAATTCAGTTCCCGTGGTCTTATTGGCGGGCCTTTACTTGTAAACTTAAAAAATTTGGGCTTGCCGGTTGTGACGCAGACCATGGACGTAACTAATATTCACATGGACATTTTACAGTCCAGTAAAGTATTATTACCTGAAAAAAAAATGTCCTTTGGCTCAAACACTATGAATATTGTATATGTGTATAAATGAAGACTTTGTGTATGGGTGATATTAATTATAATTTGTTGCCAAAAAATATGTGAGTGTGGTATCAAGTTAATTTCCAAAGCGCACAAGGAGAATTGTCAAGGGTTATATCTTGTGTAAATCATTCAATGTGTGATTTATCGAATTTGAAATAAATGTTGGCTTGTGTTGTTTAGTTTGGTATTGTTGAGAGGAGTTATTGGTAGGAAGGTTGTGAATTTTGGAGGAGTTTTTGTTATGTTTAAGATTAGTCAAAGTTAGGTTTTGTCAGTGTGCAATTCGGGAAGATCCAACTGTTGGAGCTTCCTGAATTGCATGTGAGAATCGATGGCAACAAGGTTGTGGTGGAGTTTGGTGGAGATACCTTGTTGGATGAGTTGACACTTTGGTTTTTAATAAATATGCATGCAAGATTTTATAATTTATTATTTTATTTCCCGAGCGTATATTATAATTTTGGTTTATGATATGGTCTTAAAATATATTTGAGTTTGATGCATTGATTAAGTGTTGGTCATGATTGATGGATTTGAGCTCAGATTATTAATTTGGAATTTGAGTTTGGATATTCTTTATGAATTCTGGATTTCATTATAATTGTTTTATTTGCAGACTTTGAGATTTATAAAAGATTTCTGAAAATGAGTTTTTCGCTAGTTTACTATTTATAATTTTCTTATTTATTTGTGGAATATCGATCTTGACCTTGAGAATGTTTTAGCGAGTATTTCGGATTGAGATATTAATTACAATTGTTACTTGATGATTAAATCTCGCTTATAATTATAGATTTAAGAATATTTAGACCTGTGAGATACGTCATTAAATTTTACTTTATTTTCTTATGTAACTGCTATTACACGAACTTGGGGAAGCTTTACGGATTTTGATGTTTTCGGATGATTTTAGTCACCATACTAGGGTCGCTCTTATTCATTACTAGCTAGCCATTATTAGCAGTGCTCACCATAGGTAAGTTGAGCGCTTAACGTGTGACGTTACTATAGCTTGGGAGGCTCCGATCGGTTTTTATTCATTGCTAGCTAGTCATTATTAGCGGTTCTCACCATAAGTGAGTCGAGTGTTTAACGTGAGACGCTACAAGAGCCTGGGAGGCTCCGACCCTAGCCTATGAGGCTTATCTTTATGGTGAAACACTTTCCCGTTTCCATGATTGCTACGAACCAATGAGATTGGTTCATCACGTCTATTTTTAGAAGCATTATTGATTGAGCTTGATTGTTGATTTGTGATTTGAGATATATATTGATCGAGCATACTAATTTATGAAAAGTGGAATTGTAGAGTTACTTGGTGTGGTATTTGTTGTGTCGATGAGATCTTGTGAGTTCGGTAAAATTGTTGATGTAAATATAATAACTTGACATCTATCGTATATATAGTGGCTGGGTGGTTGTGGATATGAAGAGCCAGGGGTTGAGTTGATATGTTTAACCTATTATGTACTTGGTAGATTTTATAAGTTATAAATTATGGCTACGGGTGATGTAGATCGTTGGTATACTAGTGTTTTTATGAGTTTCTTTCCAGGTCAGGGTTTTCTACTTTAAAGAGACGTTTTGCCGAATTTTTGGTAAAATTACCTTGGAGGTGGTCCCCGCATGATCTTCTCGGGTTTCAGAATGAAATTTGGGACGGGTCCTATCATGAGGCAGTCAATAACATAGTTTTTCGCTAGCTCTCTTATCTATCTTTTCTTTTCTTACTAGAATTACTCTGATGACCTTTGACATTGTTGTTAGTTAACTAGGACATGTTATGTTTTGGGTATTGATGTAGAGCTGGGAGCAGGGTGGCTCCAGAAGTTTGAGGATTGTTTGTTTTTATTTTATAAGTGTATATTTGGATTTGACAGGTATGGTTGTCCATTTTTAAGGGAGGTTATGCCGAAATTTATTGTAAAATCTCTCTTGAAGTGGACCCCACATGGTTTACTTCGGATTTCATGGTGAAATTCGGGGTGAGTCCTGTATATTTTCACAACCTTGCTAGAGCTCCTATATTTCCCAATAATTAATATTCTATTATCATTTATCAATTTTGGATTTAGGTTCACCATTTTTTAGTCCAACTTAGCTGCGAGGCGAGTCTCTTGCTTCCATGATATCACTGATATGTGATTCTAAGTTTCTGACCCTTGCACCCCCGCTATTTCATGAACAAATTAGTAGTTGTGCAGCTCACCTTTATCCAAGGCCTGTCTTGGCGCAATGCAAGTAGTGCGCTTGCACCAGGCCTAGGATCATAGGGGGCCAATTTTATTTTTTATTTTTTTTCAACATGTTAAATATATTAATATATAATTATATATATATATATTATTTTTTAAAAAAAAAAAACTTTTATTAATAACTCACACACCCTACATATGTCGTGAGGTTTGAACCCATGACCTCAAAGTTGTCAGTTAAACACCTTAACCAACCAAGCCACAGCTCAATATCAAAGAAAACGATAAAACAAAACACAATTAAAGTCTCGGACTTTTTCTCTTTTGTCGTTCAATCTTCTATAATTCTATCTACATTACTGGAAAAAGTCACTTAGGAGACGAAATAGTTTCGTCTCCTAAGTAACAAAATTCATCTCCTAAGTACTTAAGCGACAGAATATTCGTCGCCTAAGTGGTGTGAGGTAGGTGTCAAAACGACGAAAAATTGAGTTCTGTCGACTGAAAATCACTTAGGCGACGGAATTTTTTCTGTCTCCAAAATACTTAGGCGACGGATATTATTTAATGACAAAATAATTATTTTTCCCTTAGGCGACGAAATTATTGGATTTCATCGCTAACTCTGGAAAAAAAATTAAAAATGACATCGCCCCCGCAGCGGTCTCTGCCCTAAATATCAATCACCATCACACAGCGACAGCGATGAATCAGTCCTAGTCTCTCCCTCAAATCAACCACCATTGATTTATTCATATCCAAACCAACCTCACATATTTTTGCCGTTGTCGGACAGGTCATAATTAACCCCTCATGGGCTAAAACTCGGGCGGGCTCCTCGTTAGTTCAGGGAGTCGCAGTGGCAAGGTGGAAGAAGAAGGAGAGGGGGACGTACTAGATTGATGGTTGGGCTACGGGGATTATCTTTTCTGATTTTGATCAGCAGTTAGGCTACGAGTGAGATAGTGGACGCTGCTGGTTGTTAAGGTGTCGCCGCCGATCAGCTATCGAGGTATATATTTTGACCGGATCTAAGTGGAGTTTCAACATCTGAGATGGGACAAATCTTTGATGGTGGTGAGGCATGGTTTTGGTCAAGGTAGTGTGGGCTGGCGTGGCTATGAAGGCGGAGGATGGGTGACAGTCTGACGAAGCCAGCGGAGCAAAGCAGGTGGTGGTTGGCTGCCAGCGATAACATGGAGCTGTTTCTAAGCCGGGTCGGCCTTGGAGAAGTCGACGCCGATCTGAAAAATTGAGTGGGAGAGAGAGAATAGCAGACTAAGGAGTGGAAGAAATATAAAGGAGTAGAAGAAAGACTGAGGAGTAGAAGAAAGATAAAGAGTGTGAGAAGGAGGAGTAGAAGAAAGATAGAGTTTGTGAGTTTAAATAAATTGGGAACTAAATTTTCAAAAAATTTCGTTTGAAATTTTCTCAAATTTTGGCGGAAGAGTTGACCGCGTAAGTTTTTCTAAAACTTAGGCGACGGAATTGTCTCAATTCGTAGCCTAAGTGATTTAATTTTTTTTATTAAAATAAATTCTGTCTCCTAAGTAAATTTTTCAGTCGTCTAAGATATTCTTAGACCACGAAATAATTTTTGTCACCTAAGTGACTTTTTCAGTCGTATAAGAGATTCTTAGACCACGGAATACATTTCCGTCGCCTAAATGAATAAATTTTATTTTAAAAAAATAATAATAATTTTGTCGCCTAAGTAAATTTTTCCGTCATCTAAAAATATCTTAGACGACAGAATACATTTCCGTCGCCTAAGTGAATAAATTTTGTTATTTATTTATTTTTTATAAAAATGATTTCGTCTCTCTTAAGTATATCCTAAGTATAACGTAGACGACGAATATTGTTCCGTCGCCTAAGTGAATAAATTTTTTTATTTTTTTATTTTTATAAAAATGATTTCGTCTCCTAAGTATATTTTTCGTCTCCTAAGTAGAATTTAGAAGACGAAATAATGTTCCGTCGCCTAAATGGTAACTTTGGCTATGGAATCGTATTCTGTCGCCTAAGTTCTACTTAGGAGACATTATTAAAACAATTTCGTCTTCTAAGAACTTTTTTCCAGTAGTGCTAGTTATTGCTTCTTATCAGTTATGTCTCATTGAGTCATTCTTGATTTTCTCAGAGAAAATGTCTTTCGTTCACTCTCTTCTTCTCTTTTAATTTTTTCATCTTCTTCCAAATTCATAATATATACCAATTGCATCAATTATGGAGAAGATTCATTGTCGATTGACGATTGATATTCTCCGCAAGACCACAACTCAATCTCATATACAGTATTTACTTTATTTGTCTATGAAATTGTAGGACTCTCTCTATAAATTGCTTACATTCTCACAATCATGCAAAGTTCTCCATCCTCTCTCAATTTCGGATTCTCAATTTTGCATCTCCTCTCTCATATATAATCTAATTTCTCAAGACTGGACGGAAGATTGCTTTAAACTTTACATCTTTAAATTCTTCTTTTTTGATCCAGTCATTTTGGATGTTGAAAAATGTTGCTTCAAATTTCCTCTGTTTTTTCTCCTGAAATTATGTATATGAGATACATAAAATTGATGTATGAAACTGATATATGAAACCCCAAAAAAATTGGTATGTTTTGAATATAAAAAAATTATATAAGGGGCACAGTTTTAACTTTTGCAATGGGCCTTGAATCCTTCAGGATCAGCCCTGTCTTTATCACGGGAAATATTGCACACTGAGCTACATAGTGTACTGAAATTTGTTTAAGGTGTCAATACGTGCCCATGAGAATCATGAGATGTATCAGTATCACACAGAAATGAAACCAAAAGAAAAAATACGATGCATGATGCATGAAGATGAAAAGAAAGAACACGGTAGTGGGCTGAAAATAATGGACTCGGTAGTCCAATCATTCATATACCAACCATCCTACTGCAAGTCCATTACATTTAATATTTTCAATTTGCAACATCAAACATTACATGGCAATTGATAGTTTGATACTGGCTAAATATATAGCTTTTTATCTAAGGAACTTACAGAATACTACGTAGCAATTCATGTCAAACTTACCCACATTCCCCTACTAGGAACACCATCACACACCACAAACAACAAATAATAACCAGGTGGCGCCAACTCGGTCCTCGCAGGTGCGTAGCTCTCAACACTGTAGTCATTGTTAGATTTAGAACCTCCAGGTTTCTTAGTCCTACTCTTGCGCACATCGCCCATATCCAAAACCAACAACCTCTGGTTCATAGCAAACGAATGTGTAGTAAACGACGGAGCCACCATCGTCACGTAGATCTTCTCCGCTTCGTAATTCAACCTAAACTCCACGTAAAATCTCTGCACATAACCCAACTCCGACCCCGGCTTCACGGAGCTTAACAACGGCCTCGACTTCCACGAAGGACTCAAGTACGGCGGAGAGAAAGCCTCGAGGCTCAGCTCAGTTGGGTAGAGGGCAGTGAAGTTGTAGTTCGCGTTGGGGTTGCTGCCGCCAACCAGAACACGGCCGTCGGACAACAGATGTGCAGTTGAATGATATAGACGAGGTATTGTCGTGGGAGTGAGGACCTCGAACCGGGATGATTCTTTATGCCAGGGTTTGTAGAGAACCGGGCTTAGAACCGGTTCTCTAGCAACTCCCCAACCGGCGGTTCCTTTTGCCGCGCCATTTATAATGAGCACATCTCCTGTCGGCAGCATAATCATGTCCCCCATTACTCTGTTTATCGGCATTTCCTCAACTTCCCATTTGGGATTTTCCGACGTGATTACTAATCGGCCACATGTTTTCGTTGCCTGAACAAACATTCCTGTGTCGGCTTTAACGTTGGCATCAGCCACTGTACCACCGCATACCAAAACCTCAGCTTGTGCCGGAAAATTACTACCGCTACTCTTTTGCCCCACAAGACTGATCGGAAGCAGAGCAGATGAGCCGGTGCTGGGGTAGTTTCTAGAAACCCCACCGGGAAGCACCGGAAACCTCTTCACGACAATGTTGTTCACATAGTCTAGCAAGATTGCCCTATCGTTTGCGAAAACGAAGAGATTTCCATCGGGGGCTAAGTGTATAAAAGGGTAGAGATTGTTGGGTACATATACCGAGTACCTTGTTTCTTCAAGAAATGGAAGACTGTGTATCTTGCTTTTGGGGACGAACTCGTAATTGAACTGAAACCTCCCGCCAATAATGACGACTCTGCCGTCGGGCAAGACTTGGTTGGAAGCGTACCATCTTGGTACATTGAGGCCATTCTGGTCTTCTTTCCAGTCGCAGTTAGCGCAGGGCTTGAAGCGCCTCACGACTCTTTCTCCAACACCATACCCGCCGGTTTGAATGAGCTCGCCGTTGGTGGACAATGCACCGGAGGAGCACCATGTATCGGTGGAAATAGTGAGCGGCCGGAAGTTCCGGTTTCCTGGGTTGAATTCTACCGAGTGAGCGTAACAGATTTGATCTTTGGCGCACCTTTCTTGTGGAAGAGTGAGGTTGGAAGGACCGGCGTCGGTTCTGTCGAAGACGATGACTTTGTCGTTCGGTAACAATGCCATGTGCATTGCCGAGACTCCAATGCTCTTCTTCAGCAGCTTCCATTTCCCATTGTGGATGGCTTGGCCGGCAAGGCCAACAGTGAAGAGCACCGAGCAGAGTGATAGTAGTAGCAAAACAGAGAATTTTGCTACCATGTTTTATTTTCTGTGATGAGCAAGATGACCAGAACGCAATACTTATGCGAAAAGGTAAGAGTTGGGTGTGATTAGACATGAAGCATTACCCAAGGAATCGAAGTATAATTACTTGTTGATTAGTGGGGAATCAAACATTTTTGAGTTATGAACTAATTGCTTGGCCAAAAAATAGAAAGAATTAGTCGGGTTCCAATGACATAATTGGGAGAATAACACAATGATTTGGCCGAGATATTACCGAGTGGGATGTTCACTCATGGTAGGTGAGCAGTGAGCTCTGAGTAGGTCACTGGGTTTATGTAAAATCAAAGGAGCTAGGGACCATGGATGAGGCCGGCATATAGCTGTAAAATGATAATGTATGATGAAGACGAAGCCAATTCGATCAACCATGTTCCTTTTACCTTTTTCAAAAGAGGGTAAAGGAGACAAGGAAATAACTATATGTGTAAGTATCGTTGATAAACTCACCAAATTTAGCCATTTGTTGGTCGTAAATGGAAAATATATTGACTGGTAGCGGCTAGCGCCCATTGTTTTGATCAGGGAAGTGGACCAAAGATCTTCAGAATATAATGCATGCATGAACAATGTAGGAGCATTTAAGCCATCCTGGGTGGGAAACTGTGATCATTGAAGATGGTACTGGTTTAAGACGTGAAGTGGGTAAAAACATAAATGGAATGATGGAAAACTAACGAGAGGGAATGAGACTTTTCTTCATAAGTTTCTCACTTTCGGTTTTGCGTACTATTTTCTGGGGTCATTTGAGTTTTGTTTGAAGCTAGCCAAATGATGGAAACGTCTCAAATAGTTGAAAAGATGGCATACAAGATGGAATCTGGATGCCATGAACCCAAAGTGTCGGTAACACAGTGCTCCGTGAATTCGGAGCTGGTTTTTATAGTTTTATGCATATTGTAAATTTCATCTGCTATACTTCAACGAGTAATCAAAACACTACGTACATATGGGATCACAAACTCACTGAGGTTTGGTTTTCATTAGTTAGTTATTCTCTACTGTCTGCTTTATTTTCTATATAGGTTTTGGCTTTGTCCCCCTCTAATAACATTGGCGATAAAGAGGCTTTGTGCCTCTCTTATCTCTTTTTTTGGGCAAAAAGAAAAAATGAACATGGTGGTCATTAGATTCATTAGATGTACGCAAAACAGTACGTAAATCAAAAGCCAAGTAAGAATTTGACAAAGATAAAATATAGTACTATAGCTAAGACTCATTTTTGTAATTACATTTTTACTTTTCATGTTGGATATGTACAGAATACAGATCGAGTATCCTAAAAATTGATACAAGGATGCAATTAAAGCACTAAAACTGTTCTCAAATTCTACAGTGTCCGTTATGTGCACCTCCAAATAATGATTTCGTCGCAAACAGCTGTAATTGTATGTTGGAAATCATAACAAAGAACTTGTTGCTCAAAATTCATGTCTTTCTTTCTAGCAAGCAGTAGACTAGGGTTTTGTGACTCGGAACTAAAGTTGCACTAGAAAAGTCATCATGGCCCGGGCTAGGGTTGGCCCCATCTTAAAATTTAGGGCTTAGAGTAGGGTCGGATAATGCTCGGTCAAAGTCAACAAAATTTAAAGCCGGGTAAGATAGGGCTGATGTTTGAATATACAAGCCTTTACCCATCTTAGCGGCCTATTTCGTTAGGGTTAAAAGGGCCGGGTAGGGCTGGCCCTTTAAGTAGGACTAAATATGACCGAAATGAGTTAGTTCATCTTTTTTCTTTTTTTCTTTCTTACAGCTTCACTTAATACTCAATGATCATATTACTTATATGTAATACAACTTATTTAGTAGTCATATTTAACATTCATGCATATACAGTATACTTAACTTAGGATATCTATACTACCAGAAAATAGATCTTAGGCGACGAAAAAAATCGTCGCCCTGTTAAAAAAATTCGTCGCCTAAGTACTTAGGCGACGACATGTCGTCGGCCAAGACGTCGTCGCCAGAAGTGCGTCGGCCAAGAACTTGGGCGACGAAACTTCAGTCCGTCGTCGCCTAAGAGTAATTCTTAGGCGACGACCCGATATTCGTCGCCTAAGATCTACTTCTCGTCGCCTAAAAATATTCGTCGCCCAAGATTTAAAACCTTGACCGACGAAAAAAAATTTCGTCGCTTAAGATGTTATAACCTGGGGCGACGAAACTAAATATTTCGTCGCCTAAGATCACTACATCTTAGGCGACGATAATTTTTTTTCGTCGTCTTATATGGTAAGTCCTTGACCGACGATTTAGCAATTTCGTCGCCTAAGATATATTTAAATTTTTTAAAAAAATATTTAAATAATTTTTTTAAATATATAAATAATGTTTTTTTAATTTTTGCTGGAATTTTTTTTTCGGCATTTCTTTAAATTTTTCCAATACTAAAACTTAATTAAAAATAACACAAATTTATAAATTTATAAATAATTTATTACAAAAATTCAGTCCATCTGCCTACGGAGAAACTCGAAATCTAACGCCTCGTGCGGTGCCACATGCGGGAGCAGCTCCCGAATCGATCGACCCTCCTCATCAACGCGAGGTATCGCCGGTATCGTCAGAGGAAGGAAGAGGCCGGACGGCACCGTAGGGACCCCGGATGACCCGCCTTCACCGTCGGTCGGGGACGACTGTGTGGGGGCGGTGATAGATCGCGACCGGGGAAGTATCTCTGGATGACTAGGGGCCGTCGCTGCGGGACCTGGCTGCCCAGCAGAACGCGAGCCGCTCGCGCCACCCCTAAGCGCCGCATGTCGGGCCGTCATCTGCCACGGAAACTCGACCGACGGTGATTGCGGCGGGTTGTTTGATGTACCATTCGAGGAATATTGGCTCCTCGCACCCGGACGTTATCCAGAAGTTCTCCTCATGCCCATCCTGTTTAAAATAACCATAAATTTATTAAAAATATTTTACCGTCTTATAATTAATTTAACAAAAAATAACCATAAATTTCGAAAAATTTATCAACAATAATAGCACAAATAAAAAGTAATAGTTATTATATGATTTATTATTTTTTTAATTCACATAACAAATTATTTACATTAATTCAGAATTATTACATCACAAAAATTAATTTACGAATATTTACATCCTTACTCAAAAATAATCCATTATTTTTTACAAAATTTCCACAATATATTTACAATTATAATTTATATTATTTAATTATTTAATCAAAAATTATTTAATCATTTACAATATATTTACAAATTATTTCCACAAATCCTAAACCCTAAACCCTAAGCCCTAAACCGTAAACCCAAATATTTTACAATTATCATTTACATCACAATTTACCATAATTTACCCTAAAATCCTACCATAATTTACACAAATTTACCCTAATTTACCATTAATTTCCTAAATTACAACAACAACAATAATTTCACTAACAATTTCACAACACAACAATAATTTTGTACTTCTCCCAAATTTCAAACAATTTCACAATTTCAAATAATTTCAAACAATTTCACAATTTCAAACAATTTCAAATAATAATTTCAAACAATTTTAAACAATTTCAACAATTTCAAACAACAACAACAACAATTAAAATTTTCATGAACATAACCAATTTAGGGTTTTAGGGTTATACCTTAAATTGTGGGTCGGGGTCGGGGTCGGGGTCGGGGTCGGGGTCGGGGTCGGGGTCGGGGTTGGGGTCGGGGGCGGGGTCGGGGCCGGGGTCGGGGTCGGGGTCGGGTTGCGGGGTCGGGGTCGGAGAGAGGGAGAGAGAGAGGGCTTCGGTGGATTTTCGGAGAGAGAGAGAGAGAGGGCTTGGATTTGTGAGCGGCTGCGCGAATGGTTAGGGTTCCGAATTTTTGCCTTTTATATTGGCGCCTTGTTTTTTTAAAATCATCGGCCAAGATAATCTTGGGCGACGATTTTTGAAGTCGTCGCCTAAGATACTCTACTTGGGCGACGATGTTCTTCACTATAAATCTCGTCGCCCAAGATGAAGAAAATCGTCGGCCAAGAGTTCTATCATAAAATTCAGAATATCGTGATTTTGGTGATCGGAGAAGAGGAACTGAAAACCGATCGTCAGATATGACCAGTATAACAAATTACGTGGGTGGGAAAAAATTCAGCTCCATCGGACAAAGACAAGGGCTCGATCCGTCCGGTCAATCGGCGCGGTCAAAACCCTAAACGGACGGAAACTGCTATTCGACCCTCCAAATCACGTAATCTGGCCGAACCTTCAACTGAGAATAGTTTCCAATCGACGAGACTCTTACGGGGCTATAAAAATTTGGTAAAAAATAAATACCCGGGATAGGGCTACCACTAGGTAGAAATAAGAGAAATTCGTTGACCGGAACAACCGGCACCGAAATTTTACCGAAATATCTTTATTTTTCACGGGTTGACGTATTTCACCGTTCCGGTCATATCTTATTTCACGACTTTTTTGTGTTTGAGGCCTCTACGTATAAGTTGTCTTCAAAACAAAACTTAAACTCAACACTTATATAAAAAAGTTATACAACATTAGTACATATAACGTGAGTTTGGTGATCGGAGAAGAGGAACTGAAAACCGACCGTCAGATATGACCAGCATAACGAATTACGGAGGTGGACAAAAATTCAGCTCCATCTGACAAAGATAAGGGCTCGATCCGTCCGGTCAATCAGCGCGGTCAAACCCCTAAACGGACGGAAACGGCTATTCGACCCTCCAAATCACGTAATCTGGCCGGACCTTCAACTGAGAATAGTTTCCAATCGACGAGACTCTTACGGGACTATAAAAATTTGGTAAAAAATAAATACCCGGGATAGGGCTACCACTAGGTAGAAATAAGAGAAATTCGTTGACCGGAACAACCGGCACCGAAATTTTACCGAAATATCTTCATTTTTCACGGGTTGACGTATTTCACCGTTCCGGTCATATCTTATTTCACGACTTTTTTACGTTTGAGGCCTCTACATATACGTTGTCTTCAAAACGAAACTTAAACTCAACACTTATATAAAAAAGTTATACAACATTAGTACATATATCGTGAGTTTGGTGATCGGAGAAGAGGAACTGAAAACCGACCGTCAGATATGACCAGCATAACAAATTACGTAGGTGGGAAAAAATTCAGCTCCATATGACAAAGATAAGGGCTCGATCCGTCCGGTCAATCGGCGCGGTCAAACCCCTAAACGGACGGAAACGGCTATTCGACCCTCCAAATCACGTAATCTGGCCGGACCTTCAACTGAGAATAGTTTCCAATCGACGAGACGCTGACGGGGCTATAAAAATAAAAAACATTTCCTTACAATTTAAATGTGCTTTATTTATTTTAATTATTCGGATTATCTTGGCCGACGAAATTAGGGTAATTCGTCGGTCAAGATAATACTTGGGCGACGATATTTGTTAAATTCTTCGCCCAAGAGTAAAAATAAAAAATCCTGTACAATGAAATTTAAATATGTTTTATTTATTTTAATTATTCGGATTATCTTGGCCGACGAAATTAGGGTAATTCGTCGGCCAAGATAATACTTGGGCGACGATATTTGTTAAATTCGTCACCCAAGAGTAAAAATAAAAAATCATGTACAATGAAATTTAAATGTGTTTTATTTATTTTAATTATTCGGATTATCTTGGCCGACGAAAGTAGGGTAATTCGTCGGCCAAGATAATACTTGGGCGACGATATTTGTTAAATTCGTCGCCCAAGAGTAAAAATAAAAAATCCTGTACAATGAAACTTAAATGTGTTTTATTTTATTTTAATTATTCGGATTACTCTTGGCCGACGAAATTCTTTTATTTCTTCGGCCAAGTAAAAATAAAAAAATAAAATACTTAGACGACGATATATTTGAGTTTCGTCGCCTAAGGATTAAAAAACTTAGGCGACGATATAAATATCTTAGGCGACGAAATATTGTTTCGTCGCCCTAGTTTCTATATTAGGCGACGAAATTTAGCCTTAGGCGACGATTTTATTTTCGTCGCCTAAAGTTGAACTTTAGGCGACGATTTTTTTTCCTTGGGCGACGATTTTTTTTTCGTCGCCTAAGTTTTCTCTTAGGCGACGAAAAAAAAAATCGTCGCCCGGTTTTTTTCATTTCATCGCCTAAAGCGTTATTTTTGGTAGTATATATAAATATTAATCTAAGAGGTTATACTCATATATTTCATGAACTATCTCTTTAAAATCTAAATCATCAAAATACAATTGTTATTCAACGAAGCAAAAGAAATAAAGTTGGTAAATCAATTACAAAAAAAAAATTAGTTATATTGTATCTAAAAAAGTAAGAGACATATTAAAACAATAAAAAAATAAGAAATTTTTAAGGCTTAAAGGGCAGGCTTTTAAGGCCAGGCCTAAAGGGCTCAATAGGATAGGGCCGTCAAGTTTCATTTGCTTGACCCTTACCCTACCCTATTTGAGAAGGGTTAGGGCCGGCCCGCCTTAATGGAGGGCCGGGTAGGGCTTCGGCCCTAGAAGGTAGGACGGGTTAGGGCCGAAGAATCAAATGATGAGGCCTAACAGAATATAGCATTATCCCGTTAATATACAAAAACACATGAACAATTTCTCCCACTCCAAAAGGTGGTGTTGCTCTTGGAGCATGGTTTTACAGGGCCGAAGTATATTCATGGGTGACCAATATCTTGTTTAGTCCAACAAGCCTAAGTGTTAATATGCAGGGCCGATTGGATTATTTTGATCGAGACCCAGGGCCTGCCGTTGATATTTTTGGTTTTATTTTGTTCAGCTAGGCCCAATTGAATTACAACGCATTCTCAATTTTTTCATGCTTCTCCCTCAATGGCAAAGTCTAAAGCTCTACTGCTCTAGGGCTCTAATCCTGGGTTTAAGGACGGGGTTTTCTCTGAGCGAGGTTGGTGCAAATCAGCAAATAACACATTTGATATGAAACTATTTGCAAATTACTTTATAGTTATGTTCAAATAACTGGGGTTTGACATATGTGAGAGTCTAAAAGAAATAAAATACGTTACCGCTTGTAGTGTTTATCTTAATTTTCTTTTTTCAACACGTGTCTTATTTTTCACATCTAAAATGACCCAAATTGCATGTCGTGTTGCATAGATAAACACAGATTGCGAAATTGAAACAGTTGAATCAAAATAGCAGTCGTTAGAACACATGAGACATGACAAATCAAGATGCAATGATATACCTCAAATTTAAAGGATTATCAAGTAAAGATTAGGATGCTGGATGCATAATCGAAGCAACAATACGTTTTCCTATTTTATATATATATATACACACACACACAGAGTCCGAATCAGAGGCGGCTCTTAAAATGCGGACGTCCCTCCGTTCTCCACCGAACGGCTCCGGCAATGGCGCACCTCTACCCCAGTGGACTCCAGCAGCGTCCCCAATCACTTTCCCTCCCAAGCAAGTCTGCTGAATTCCAGTTTTCCGGTAAGATCGATATTGTTTGAAGCTTTGGGTGATCTCGCCGGAAAACTGAAATTCGGCGAACTCGCCGGGGGAGGGAAAGTGATCAGGGACGCTGCTGGAGTCCGCTAAGGTGGAGGAGAACGGAGATACGTCCGCACTTTAAGGGCAGTGCGAACGTCATCTTTTGGAACGGCTCCTTATATGGTGTGTGTGTTAGGCCGGATCAGGAGTGGACGTCCGCATTAGGCTTAAAGTGCGGACGTCCCTCCATTCTCCACCGTTCGGCGCCGACGACGGCGCGCTTCCACCTGAGCAGACACTAGAGACGTCCCCGACCACTTTCCATTCCAGGTGAGTCCGTCGAATTCCAGATTTCCGGTGAGATCGATCTTGTCTGAAGTTTTGGGTGGAGGTTGCTGCTCAGACCTTCAAATCGATCTCGCTGGGAAGGAAAAGTGGTCGGGGATGCCTCTGGTGTCTGCTCGGTTGGAGGCGCGCCGTCGTCGGCACCGAACAATGGAGAACGGAGGGACGTCCACACTTTAAAAATTGTGCGTACGTCCGCTTCTGAACGAATCCGTATACACACAAACATGGTGGATAGAATTATTAAAAAAATTGTACTAGTTCTGATCAACTTCTAATAACATGCTGAGCATTAGAGCCCCTCACGAGGAGCTTGGCATGAAATACTGGTACAACTGTCAAACCACAATGCCAGGATATTGACAAGCGTTTCTTTTGAGTTGATGTGTTTGTAATTTAGTAATGAGCTATCATATCATAAAATACATAGAAGCGATAGAACCCAATTCAAGTTTCTTCTACTCTATATTTCTATATGTGAGCTTTACAGTCCTTAATATATGGTATCAAAAAACCATATTGGTTATTTTAATGTACATGTACAAAACCCTTTAGCCAACTTTAGGGACATGATTGTGGGATTGCTTGGAAAGCTATGTCCATGACTTCTCCAATTAGTAGTATTGTCATCCACAAAATTTGTTCTCTGATCTCCATCTTTGTGTTCCTCAAAACCAACATTGAAAACCAATTAGTCAATTAGAACCCAGAAACAAAGCTCAGTTCCCAACTCACTTCCATAATAAGTCATGTATTATTTCAACACAACCAAAATCTAAAAATGCAGCTTCCCCTTTGAAGCTTCTGCAGCAGATGATGCCCTGCTTGTTTATATAGTACTGCTACTGCTCATCAAATAATTACCTGCAGGCCATCATTTCAAGGGATGAAGAAGATTCGTTGCTGGTTTAATTGGGTTTGGGCCAGAAGATAGATATATAGACACACACGGGTTGCACCATTCAAGCTGACATATTGTGATTTGTACGGTACAACTGGGAAACTGGGAACAGTGTGAGGATCACTGATAACAAAGTTATATAGAAATAAATAGGCATTGGGTTCTGTTATGCAAAAGACATAAACAGTTGTGCTCAAATTGAAGCATCAAGCTCTCCTCTCCATCTATCTATGGCCATGGTATTAATGTATCATAGAGCTAGGAATCCATGGCGTAACTGCTGATGTTGACTCGACTTTCATAATGGTAAAATGTGATTCAGATTTCTGGGCAAGAGTCAGAGGCAGCCATTAAAGGCATTTAGTGTTGCTTATGCCACCACCTTTGGCTCCTAGCTTCTGGAATTGATAACACACAACAGAATGCATGAGATCATCACCAAAGCTTCTCTAAGAAAGTTACAGTGATTCAAAGCAAACATGAACACACAAATCCATACGAGATATAATACAATGCCCACCTATTTGAATAAACCCCACGCTCCCCACTAATTGCACAGATTTTGAGGCTTTTGAGTTGCAACAATGACTGCAGCTAGTAGTTCTTACTTACCAGCAGGAAATCTGATGCAAACTATTCAGAGAAGTCTAATCTTTCTATCAAATCTTCTTTGTTTTACTTGTTTCACTTGGATTTCAAACAAGAATTTACCCAAGTACCTTTGAAAGCACATTCACAAACCCTCAAGTTTTGCGAGGGTTGTTTCAAGTTTCACCTTTCAACACAGTTGTTTGGAACTGGGTTAGTGGTTGCTTCTTGTATATAACGTAGTCATATGCATCTGTCAGTCTTGAATGAATTGAAAGATTATTCCTTTTTCAAGTTTTCTTTATAATTTTATGAGATGAGACTATGCGAGCATAAGATCATATCAGTCTGATCAGACCACTGGAGAACAAGTTTCGAACTTTAGATCACATATTTCAAAATCAAAGAGACTGTAATGACATCAAAGCAAACTGAATACATTTACAGCGCAAGTAATCTGATCTGAACAAGAAAACCCAGTTCAGTATGATCAGTTAAGAACAATAGTTATACTGCTGAGTTGTCCCAGATCTAGGAGGGGGAGAATACACAGCTACCTTCACGTTGCATCCACTCACTTCATCACTAACAACCAAAACAAGGCAATTAAAAAGCAAGGGAAAATATGAAATCCGTTTAATTTAAATCTGTAACTGAAAACGCAGACATTCATGTGCACATTTATATTCAGTTAAGAAAAACTTAAGGTGATTTAAGAGAGACCGTAGCACTGTGGAAACTGAAAACCCTATAAATACTATAATGAACAAGGAGAAATAGGGTTTCGGTGGGAGTGTCGTGAGTAAAAGAAACTGAGCCAATTAAAAGTGTTTGGAGTTGCAGAGGTTGACAGAGAAAGCTAGATTCTTGAAAGCCAACATTAGACAAAAGGAAAAACCATCATAACCCAATGATATGAAGGACCTGAAGAAAGAGAGTTAAGGAGACTGACAAAGAAGCCCAAAAACTCCTGCAAAATACTCATGAAATTTAGAGATAAAAATAAAAGTGTAATGATGGTCTTTCCCCACATCCGTCAGAGTTAAAAAAATAAGAACCCACACAGTCAAAACCCTTCATCATTACCCCAATCAGCTTCTGTTCTGCTCAACAACCACAAAAACAAAAACAAAAAAATCACAACAGGCTAAAGTTCATGAAGAAAAACCACAAATCCACCGAAGGGCTCACCTTGGGTTGATTTGTATAGATCAAGATCTGTGTCATGGGAAGTAAGTAATTGGGGGGAATGAAGCCTGGTCCGACGTCGCTAAATGTAGATTCAATGATCTGCATCTCAATTGGATCAAATCTATGATATCATAGACAGAACTGAGATGGGTTAGATCATAGATCTGGTTATAGGGGCCTCGAGCCAGACAACATTCCCCTCAAAAAACACAAAGCTTCCTTAGTTTCTTTGATCTTCTCCATCTCACAGAACCAACCCTAGAAGACTGCAGAAACAAAGAGAGAGGGGGAGAGAGATGGAGAGGTCTCTCTCTCTCAAGTCTCATATGTTCTTGAATGAGTTAATGAATGAGAGAAATGGGTGTAGTGTAGGAGAGGAGAGAAGAGAAGGGAAGGATTATATGGAGATAAAAAGGAGAGGAGAGGAGAGGGGAAGGTGAAAAGGACAAAGTAAATTAAAGTAGGACGACCCTACCAACTGGGTCGTCTTCCAGAAAATATGACCACGACTCGCTGTCTCTTCCCAACTCACTCACTCTGACTCGGGCTCACTCACTTGTCCATGCAAATCTAACACAGAAACACAAGCACTGCTTTACACGTTAATACCAAAACCCTTATCATCATGACCTAATCACTCCATCAGCTACTACACTAATTCCATCAGAAACCCTAAAAGCCAAAACCCTAGACTGTGATAAGGATGAGACACAAAGAGAGGCTTCCACAGTGGTTTGGTTGAGCTAATTGATCCAACCATTTATAGGAAATTTTGGGTTGAGTTTAGTTTCCCAGTTGTGAATTAGTTTATCTGGAAAATGTCTCGGTAAACTAAGAAGAAAGGGGGAATCAATCCCTCGTTTTTTTCACTGGTTTTTACTAAGACTACTGTCGCGGGGGATTCAAGATGACGACAGAGACTCGCTGACAAATAGAAAGTTACCCAGCAATACATACAGATATACAAACAGCTCACTTATTTTTCAGGTGCTTGCTGGTCCACTCCTCCATAGTATGGTCCTCCATCCTCATTTAAACTCCCACCTATACCAAAGTCCTCTAGACCAATTTTTGTATGTGCATAATTATAAGCTTAATTATCAATCTACCTTGCAAGGCAAAATGTTGTTCATAAATAAACTATATGACAAAAAGTAGAGGTGGAATAATCGCTAGTGTAGCCAATTCAATGTTAATTTGTAGAAGCTAGCTACACCTATCAAGCGTTACCAAACCACACAACTCAATACTTTCCGCATTTTATGCACAAACTACAAACGTTAGCATACTAATGCTATCTTAGTTGTTTTGACACGTAATTTTAATCTAATGATTGTTTGTTTAAAAGTAGAATCTTCTATAAAATTCATTTTGTATATTTAGTTTGCAAATATACAATGTTCCATTTGTCTAACCAAAGTAGAAGTTCATGAACTTGTGACACGGCCGGGCTTGGAATAAGTACAAGAAGAAGATATACATGTTACTATCTACGTTAATGAGAACGAAAATTACGCACCAACCCTTTATTTAAAAAAGAATGAAAACTGACCCAATATGATCATAATCAATATAAAGTACTGATGATCGACATTGGATATGTCATTTATTCAAGATTGCTTTTTACAAAAAAACATAATGTATGGATATCAACAATAGTTTGAACCATGAATTTGACCAAAGTAAGTTGTAGATGAAGGCCGTATAGACAGAAGTCATTGAGTCATGAGTTGTCAAATCCATGCCACCCACCAATTGACGTGAATTTATCATACATGCATGTAGCCATTTCGACAAAAAAAACCTAGCTAGATAGATACAATCTTTGTCAAACAAGGTTAACAAGCCCCAACAACCACACAGAACATCGATCTTCTTCACAAGAACAACCACACAGAACATCGATCCTATACAATTTGCCAATGCAGAATTGAAATTAGAAATTAGGTGCAAATGGTTATTATGTTAATTTATAAATCTTCCCAGGTAATAAACCATGTTGGGAACTTGGGATACATAGCCATAACTAGAACTGGAAATTCTTTTTATCAGAATCAGCAATAATCTAAATCAAGAACATAAAATGGGGAGAAAGTGAGAAACGTACCATTAATAGGGAATTAAGCAGGCCAAACATTTGAGTTGGAATCAGGTCCATATTATTAAGGTGTCCATTGACCCGCAGTCACCTCTTTGACCCCCAAATCTCATAAACAAAGAAAATAATTTGGTATGATTTGTATTTCTCTTTTCCCGAGCTCCCTAATTTCATGGTGATTGACCTATATATCTTAGCTCAAAGCATCTTTAGACGAGTACCAAACTTTTACCTAGATTTTTGTTCTTTCTCAATTCCCATGCCACCACACATAGTAACGGCACTGTCTCCTCCCCTATATATCTTGATCATATTTTTTCTTTTAAACTTGTCTGAAACAGTTCTTTCCAAAGCTCACAATCTGATTAGCTATGACCAATTTGAACTTGTATCACAAGTTAATCGATTTGGTTAAGCAGTGTTGTGCGTTTCGACTTAAGATTTCGAATAAGTATAGACAGATAACAGATGTTTTCAACAACTAGTGCTTTTACATTTACAAAGAAACTGTTATTAAGAGCAAGTCTAACATATTCCTTAAATTCTTTAATTTTCTTTATTTTGGAGAATATAAGGTCATTTTCCATTCCAACAACTTTCCTATCTCATTCCTTAAAATAAATAAAAAGATGAAAGAGAAACTTTGCTTCCCTATATTTACAGATTCCCTAAAAATATTTAGGGAAAGAAGAATTAAATGTTGCACATTCTTCAAGGCTCAAAGATAAGAAAGAAAACATAATTATTCTAAAAAATAAACTTTTAAATTTGTATACTTCTTATTATATTGTAATAAATAAGGATTGTTGTTGTAATAAATATTTAAATCTTTAAAATAGGGAAACTGTTAGATTTGGTATACAAAATTTTTAGAGATTTTGAGTTTTGCTTCTTTATTATGTAGAAAATATAAGGAAGTTGTTGCACTTGCTCTAACTGAGCTAGAAGCTGTGTTTCTAGCTCTTACAGTGGAGAAAACGATTTGAACTTAGTTAAAGATTAAGATATCTTTTTTGTGTTTCTCACTGCATGTTGGGGGCATTGAGGGTCAATTTTGCGCATTTCCTGTGTTTTTACTTACTGAATCAAGTTTTTAGATCGTCCACATATACCAGAACTCAATATGACAATTATTTTTGTTTGATTTTGTTTGATTTCGAACCAAACCTTGATCGTAAGCAGATCATTTTAAGACCCCTGTAATCCTGCATGTTGTTGCAGCAGATATCCCCTCAAAATATATGGATGTTTAACAGCTTAGAATTAACTATCTAGCTCGCATTATATTGTGATTATTAAACAATGAAGCTCTTTAATTGGCCTCGTTCTCATACAAATAAACATTAAGAAAATGCATTGTGCGAGAGTAGTTGTGAAAAGGGAAAAAGGTGACGGCCCTTTATTGGACTCGAAAACATTTCTTCCCACCGAACCCAAGTAGGCCTTGATCGAGCAAAGAAGATTCTTTCACAAACTACACAACTTAGAAAATAAAACCAAGGCTTTGGTTTTGGTAGGTGTTCTTGTTCTTTTTTATGTGATTCAAAAGTTTGAAACACAGACATAGATACATACATACCACGACGTATTAAGTTTCGATCTTGTTTTGTTTTTGTAATGGACCAATGGAACACCGAACACCTGAGAGAGTGCAGGTGCTGGAGTCAGTTTCCTGGTAAAATGCAGCAATGTATTATAATCAAAGCTACCAGTACCAATATGTCAGCTTTTGGACCATTTTTATTTTTATTTACTTCAAGATTTTTCTGCTGTGTTCGTTTAATTGGACTGTAATTTGTTAGTTTCTTGTTTCTAATTTGAGCGAGACATCATCGATCAAAGGCCGAATAATAATTTAATGGGGTCAAGTTGGTACGGGGGTATTCAATTTGCCTGATTAAAGATTTTGCATCAGTGTTTTTCTTAGCAGCTTTCTGGTGTTCATCATACAGGTATATATGGAAGTTCTAAATGAACTTAACCACTCCATTGAGATATTAGTCCCACATCCACAATATTGGTTGCATCACCTTGGTCTGGAACCACTATATGATTTTCAACATGGTAGGAAACAAATTTTTATTTTTTGTGTTCGGGTTCTCTATATATATTGGAAAGAAAATTAGATAAAAACCAAAAATGCTAGGCCTATTTTAAAATAAACTCATACGTATTTTTCTTTTATTTTACACTTATTCTACATAAGCAAATTTATCATATAAAACAAATGTCTACAATTAATAGTTTTTTTTTCATTTTTCGGTTTCTACATATATATATATATATACACACACACACTATAAACAGAAATATGTCATTTGTAATAGAATATTCTTTTCATTCTTAAGCTCACATTTGATGTCTCTCTACATAATCGAAAAATGTCTAATTGTAAGGTACATATTATTGTTCTTTGATTAATTTTCTTCTTTTTAAGTATATTAATATATCATTTCTCATCCTGATCGAGAAAACATTTTACTCTCAACTACTTATATTTCTAATGCACCTATTAAGTCGGGCATGAAGATATTGATGTTCTTATAGCAGCAGAAGAATCAGTTGCAATCTGTCCAAAAAGAAGAACAACAATCAAATGCAGCTAGCAAGCCTTATAGACTACAATTTTCTTAATATGGTTACAATCTGATACAAAACGACACTAAGAGGTCAGATTTGATGTCCATCACATCATCATTTGGCAATATGTTTTGTCTAACTCACCACAAGAATATAGAGCAAATGCCACACTTCTTGTGTGGCCTTTAGAGGTGTTGCATTCTTCATTATGTGTGGCAAGTGTGGGTTAATGTGAAGATGAGGGGAAAATTGACACACAAGAGTGGATTGCAACACCTCTAAAGGCCACACTCTTTGTGTGGTCTTTGCTCCATATTCTTGTGGTGACTGCAAGCTTCGTTTCCTGTATCAGATGCAACGATATACTAAAACCTAGAAAGAAAACAACCCAAACACCCCTGTAACATTTTATGGAAGGGGCAAAGTCCATATTGGAGGATCAATGCAATGCAACTTACAGCAGCAGAAGAAACGGATTAGTTCTCTGTATATAACTATGAATCAACATCGACCAGGAAATGCCTGCAGGTCAGGTTCATCTAGTTGATGCTCTCTCTTAAACTCTGAAGAAAACATTACAGCAAAGTATATCAAGTAAATCGAACACACTGAAGTGGAATAAAGAAAAAATGATCAAAAGGGTTCAGAACTAAAAGGTAAAACCAGCTGCACGCCTTGAAGAGTTGAAGGTATCAGTTATCCATTACCGATCTGACTCATCTGAGTTTTGGAAATGCGGCTAGCTGTTTATAAGATCCCTTGTAAATGAAACAGGATACATTGCCCACATCATCGATCAACCTATTTATGCAAACTCAACATTCTCACTTAGTAACCTCCATAGGAACCTGGAAATTGCCTTTGCCTGATAACTTACATGTCCAGCTCCATGGATAGAGCATTTTAATTTGTGAATATCATGCAATTTCAGTGTAATTCAAGCCCAGAGACAAGCCCACAAAGAACCAGCCCAGTAGGATACCACTACATAGCCCAATTGACGCCGAATCTATTGTGCACTTTTAGTATACAACCCACAATTTTGGAGAAGCAAACAGAACCCACTTTGCTGTAGTCCATGTCATGAAAAAACAGTAGTGCATGAAAAAAAAAATGTGGCTTTGTAATAAACATCATAGCGAATATGCTCCAATTATCACCTGTGATATTCATCTATTTATTTCTAAGTCATCTTTTTAAAAATCAGAATCAGATCAAATTTGTAATATTCATGTGTAAAACAACTATAGGTACCTGATGCGTTTAACTTCACATTGCACTTATTTGTGACGACTGTGGTCAGAGTTCAAATGAAGACTTGAACAACTCAACAAAGGATATTTCCAGAAGCCACAATGCTATTCGATCTCACTGATCGGTCTCATCCTTTTCTTGCTTCAGATATTCTTCTATCTATCAAAGTCATATCAGACTTTTTGGAAAGGAAAATCATATCAGATCTGTTTCCCAAAAGTTCCTGTAGTATTGTTACACCGTAATTAAACTACTGGCTAGCACTAGATCGAGTGATCATATCATCATATATACTAGTGGCACGAAATGTTATCAAGTGCAACACTAATAACATCATTATTTCCTCATCAAGGTGCACGCCAGTCACGCCACATCTCTTCTCTACTATAATAAAGCCAGTAATCACAAAATTCACCATATTATGAACTGTCACATAGAGATAATTAAGAAAAGCTACTTCAATAGTGGAAAACCAAAATTAACCAGTTAAATTTCTTTGTAGGTGACCATGATCCTGTGCAAATGCATGAGTATAAAGCTAGTATCAGTAACATCAGGATCAAGATAAAGTAATAATTAGTCACTAAGGCTTTGTTTGGTTAGTAGAAAAAAAAGTAATTTCTTTATTTTTCCTACGGGAAGGAAAATAGAAGAAAAATGAAATTTTCTGATGACATTTCATTTCGATGTTTGGTAACACAAGAAAAATTATTAAGAAAGTTGTTAATTAAAATAATAAAATAATATATTGTGAGTAATAAATGACATGAAATGAGATGAGAAAGCTAGTGGTTCCTATGGATTTTAGAATGAACTATTTTTCCTTACATTTTTTCAACCTTCAAAAAAATATTTTCTTTTTCTTAATGGCAACGTACCACGAACTAAACGAAGCCTAACTACTGCCTAACTACTGAGTTTTGTGTGAAAGTAGACCTTCCAAAAACCTTTGGAATGAGTCGCGAGAATCATATATACAAGTCGAGCCATCGCAATTGTAACTTACTTGAGTGAGTGGGAAATAAGCTACTGAAGTACTAAGTACTAACTGGTGCACTGACTCAACCATATATATCTTTGGGTTTTAGACAGATATTGCTAGCTAGTAGATGCTCCATCTTTTGGATACATTGTTTTAGTAAATCTTTAGTGATAATAATCAAAATCCCAACATCCTTGCCATATCTGAATTCAATTCCTTTAAGATATGGTCCTTTCCAACTAGCTATAGTTTACCTCATGTACTTAATTTCATTTTAAATCAATCAGTAACACTTTCTTTTTACCTTTAGCTCGATCTTTCTTGTAGTCCTGATCGATCACTATATATGATAACTTCGCTAGTTTCGATCATGTGAAAAAATCAAATAGTTAAGCTCATTAATTGCATCAGAAGTTCAGAACACCTGGAGCGACAAGCTAGCAAGATTCGCGTCCTCTAGTGATATTTACCATTTCAAGTCAAATCTGCATGAACAGAAAATAGAACAGTATTGTCCAATTCGATCATTGCCCTCCAACTTTTTTATTTGGGTGGTCGTCCAGATTTATTTTGATAAGGTCTGTCTGTCTGTCTTCCAATTCCCTCGATCAGAATAAATTTTCACAACATGGTCAACAGTAATTCATATCTTCCCCTAGAAAACTAAGCTAATATGTCGATCAGTGTGATAAGAAAGAACAAGTTTTAACAGGCTAGGAAGGAACGTATTGACTCTTTCAGACTAGATCCTTGTCTGCCCCTTCTTGCTAATAGTAAGATTACCAGGATCACCAAGACTTGACAACCTGGGACCGACGACGGTCCTCCACCTTGAATTGGACTGCACCAGATGACCACGATAAGACCCTTCTGCCCATTTCGTCTGTGTGTAATGGAAAAGGGTGACGATTAGGCTAGGGTTTCTCATACGTCGCAGTCGTTGCCACTACCAAGCCCCCTGAGTATCGACGACGCGTGGAGGTTTCTGCTAGGGCTTTGGTGCGCAGGGAGAATGAGGGCCGTCGGCTTTTTGTTACAGGGACACTGCATGTCACACGTGGTGAGCAAGGCACTTGCATAGTTGCCTTTGAACATTACAGTCACAGAGGCTCTCACAGTGTTGCTCCATTACGCATGGGGGCCTCGTCTCATCCGTGCCCTACCTTTAAGTCAGATGTAAGTGCCAAAACTTCATGCGAGTTCTGGGAGTTCCCACGACAGCTCGATCTCATCGGCTTCGGACCATTTGTCTGACACGTGTATAAATCCGACAGCAGTGTCCAGTTTCCAGAGATTTTTTCCCGATTTTACCTGTACTTTTTCCCTTCATTGGGTGTGATCTGGACTTTCTGGTTGCCTGTATTATGTATATATACTGTGTACAAGGTCATCTGAGATCAACTTCATTGGGTGTGATATGGACTTTCTGAAATGCTAAAATGTCCGCGTATATTCCCTACTACAAAAAAACTCTTAGCTAACGAAATTTTTTCGTTACCTCAGAGCTTTTATCGTTATGTAAACACTTAGCTGACGAAAATTTCGTCACCTCAGAATCGTCATCTAAGACCGGTGATTATAGCACTTAGGTGATGAAACCCATCTACTAAATTGACGAAAATATTTTCGTCTCCCTTCTATTGAGCTGACGAAAACATGTTCGTCACTCCTAAAGTCAGGTGACGAAACAATTTTCGTCACTCCTCTACCCAGGTGACGAAAATGTTTTCGTCACCCCTCTACTCAGCTGATGAAAATTTTTTCGTCACCCCTCTACTTAACGTCACCCATTTTGCTCGGGCTAAGGCCACGGAAGTGTAGCTTTCGTCACCTTAGTTGTATTTATTTTTATTAAATTTAGGCAGTAAAAATCACATTTAATATTAACAAAAAAAAGAAAAAAAAACCTGGACAAAGCATCTGGACAATAACAAAAATTTATATATATATATAATCAAGTTTATATACAAACTCATCAAGAGTAGTACTTGATCATACAAAATATATATATACTGGAAAATGAACTAGCTAATGACTATGAAGTGTCAATTGAATCAATGCCTAGGCCTCCGTCATCATGATCATCATCATGCTCCTGCGGTGGGACTGCCGGCTGGCATACGCCGAATTTGGTGAAGAGAAACTGCTCACATTGTTGAAGACGTGCCATGATTTGTTTGTTCTCTTCCTTGGCTTTCCGGGCTTCCTCATTGGCTTTCCGGGCTTCCTCCAGGGCAGTGTCAACAAGTGCAGCTCGTTGGAAACGTGAACTGCAGCTCCTATCGGGCCCTTGACTCAAACCATAACTGCCTACTAGTCCCATACCCCGGATCTCGTTCATGTTTCTATGTCCAAATGTTTTTTCAAACACAATCGCCTGAGTTTATTGGTCAAAATGAAGATCAATATCTTCTACCGGAATGCCAGGGTGTTCCTTCCTCACATTGTCACGGATCTCATCAACCTTCTCCATCAGTTTAGCCTAACAAAAGAAGTATATGTTTTACAAAAACAATTAATATGGAGAATAGAGTTTTGAGGGTAGTAATATCTATATTGTTGAAAGTCATTAATCATAGGATCTCATCTAGCATTATTAACCCATCTATATTGATTACCACCACATGTTAATCAACCTACATATTTCAAGGTATCAAGAAACTTGGTCTGAGATGCACTATGCACTGCCAAAATTAGAAAAGTATTGTGGCTTTTGTTTATGGCATGCATTATTATATATTACAAGTTACCCATGCAGTAGGCAGGAAGTAATGCAAGTTAACTAATGAGTATCATGCAAAAAAAAGAAAAAAAAAGAAGTAATTCAAAGGCAGGAAGTAATGCAGTAAGCAGGAAGTAATTTAAAGGCACGATGTAAATGTCTTACTTCATTTTCAGCTGTTTTCTGGTTGTGAGCTGAGTCATATGCCTGTGAGTAACTTTTAATAAAATAGAGATGTTCACCATTGTCCTTCAATTCTTTGGCATTGTAGATGAAAGGCCTTGCCCCGGTGTGGTGGTGCAATGTCTTCTTGTCCCGGTTACTCTTGTTTGCAGCCTGATCTTCTCTGTAATTTCATCATATTAACACTTTGGTTAGTAACATCAAACTTAATCATCAATAATTGGTGACATAAATATATATATATATATATATATATATATATATATATATATATATATACAGGGCCCTTCCAATGAGGGATCCCTTTTTTTATTCATTTTTAGGGATAGATCATTTGGCGAACTTTTCGATTACAAAATCAAATCTTCACCGTTCAGTTCGTTGGGCTATATGAGTAGATCATTTCTACAAATTTTCAGAAAATTTGGTGATCGTTAAGTCATCCAAATGAGGGATTTATTTTTAAAAATATTGAACGGTGTAGGTTTGACATAAGTGTTAAGTTTTTTGTTTTAATCTCAACAATTCAAGCCCATTAAAAAACAGATCTAATGGTGTGGACCTATCCCTAGAAATGAACAAAAAAAGGGATCCCTCATTAGAAGGGCTCTGTGTATATATATATATATATATATATATATATATATATATATAAGCAGTTTGCAAAACCCTCAGAACAAAATAAGAACCAGCAAACTGGTTTTCCAAAAATCACATGGTTAGAACAACAAAGGCAAAACGAGGCAGAACAACAAAGGCATCAACTACCACACTGGCAGCTACACATACATGTATATATACATACACAAAATGAACACTATAAATCAATAAAGGAGAAACTAATCCTTTTCAATAAACCAACAAACTTTCATCAGTTGCAACAGTTAGTTATTACCGTGAATCCATCAGACTCGAAGTGTTTGAGGAGCCAGTTCCACTCGTCCAGCCGGTGTTATAACTCTTCTGGGATCTTCCCTGGGTTTTCCTTTTCTAATTGTATTTATAGTGCACTTCAAGTTTTTGTAAGCATTTTTAGCCTTGTCATCCAACCACTTCCACATGAGCTTATCATCAACATCAAACTCATAAAATATCTGTTAAAAAATGAACAACATTATTTATCTCATAATTCTACAACTAATTAAGCATTGAGTGAACAACAGAAAAAGTCCTTACAAAGAGTTTAGTGGGCAGCTTCTTCTGCTCATCTTCAGTAGTGTCACCCCAAGTTGCAGCCACCATGGAAATTTCGTCCCGTATAATGTGGCCGACATCGTGTGTCAACATGCTGCTTAACTCTTTACTGTTCGAACCGTGGCAGAAATCGTCCCACGTTACTTTAATTTTTCGTCCAGTCCTCTTGACTATCTCTTCCGCTTTTAAGCCTTTTACCACCTCTGTTTTGGTTTTAGGGGGAGATGCTGCGAAAAAATAGAGATTTGATTATTCAAGTCAATGTAAATGATCGCATATGCATGCAATACTATATATATATTTTGAATATATGTGAAAAATTTGTAGAAGGAAACTGTATGCCGATTGAAAAAACCTGTGAAATATGCAGAATCCAAAAGAAATATACAGAAACCTGTGAAAGAAATATGCAAATTCTTGGCACACTTGGAAACTCTCTGCTCAAACTAAATGCAAATTAAATGGAACATTTGAGGGCATACTATGCAACATTTAATCACGTTCAGTATAACTTACATCATGAATAAGATTCGCTTGACACTAGGTTCGGTTCTAACATAAATACAATGATGAATTTCCAAAAGAGAAGTACTCAAACAATGAACTGAAACTAAAAAAACATATTGATCAACACAGTGTAAACCGGTTAAGTGAATTATTATTGACTAACCAAAGCCTCAACAGACAGGCAACTCCATCATCAATTTTTACTTACCATAACATGAAAGCTTTTCAGTTCCTTTTATTCCAAAACAGTCATGTAACCACTATGAATTAATATACAAGATTTGCAGCAAACAACTTGGAAATCCAGTGTTAAAAACATTTCAAATGAAATTTCACACTCTACATACATAGAGAACACCATGAAGAGGTTTCACAAAGTTTCTGCAAACTGGTATGTGTATCATCTCATTTGCATAGTTCCATAGAACCTGACCCAAAAACTTGCCATCCATTATCATATTTTAGTAAAATTAAAGGTAAAAGAGAGAGTTTTCCATTACATGCAACATCAGCAGACCTAAATCAAAGCAAAACCTTTCATGGAAATAGGAACAGATCAATGCAAGACTAACTAGGCAAACAAATCAATCGACTAGAGACTTCAGAATTCGATACCAATCCCAATAACATTTCCAAAAGAAATCAACCCCTTTTCTTCAGCTATAACAAACAAGTCACTCATCCTGATTACTAGCTCAATCCCACAAAGCAAAGCATTGTCCTCAAAACACAAAAACACAAGCAGAGCACCAATCACTGTCATCATCATCAACTACAAGAAACCAGAAACCAATTTCCAAACCAATACTCATTCCAAACCAATATCAGGAAATAGAAACCACTGTTTCCATCATCACTAATGGTAAATTACGGTTGAGGAAAATTAAGAGGCAGATGAGTACGGGTGAGGAAAATTATCATTTTCAGGACGCGGTTTACGTCGAACGCTGATCTTACCAAATGACTGGCCAGTCTGATGATCATCTGAGGAAGGTTTGTCGACATCGGGCAGTGGTGGAGGGAGAGGAGGTGCCAAACTTGACGGAGGCGCCATAGGCCGCGAGGGGACCTCTGTAGGGCGTCGATATTGCTGGGCTACCTCCTGCAACAGTCGTTGAGACTGTTCCGCCTGTCTCTTCCTCTTCCCACTAGTCGGCGGCATCGAATCGGAGGAGGAGACGGCGATGTGGTGGAGGAGACGGCTTGGAATCGGAGGAGGAGACGGCGATGTGGTGGAGGAGACGGCTTCGAATCGGAGGAGGAGATGGTGATGTGGAGGAGGAGGAGACGGCGATATGGAGGAGGAGACGTCGTGGTTTAGAGGAGCATAGGACTCGGGCTGTCTGAGAGTGGGTTTACGAAATTTGGCCCAAAAAATTGGCGGAAGTCTCCACCCGCCAAATATTAAGTACAAGTTAGGTGACAAATATATAATTTTCGTCATCTCAATGAACCAAAAAAGTAGTTAGGTGATGAATACATGAACTTTCGTCGTCTAAGTGAATTTCCAAATTTTTTGATAATTACAAATGTTATTAAGGAAATTTTGAAGATAATTATTGACCACTAAAAATAAATAGTTTTGATAATACAAATGTCATTAAAGAAATTCGAGATTGTCTGAGAAATTTAATTAAAATATTACACACTCATATACAATTTATATGATATTAAAAAAAAAACCACTCATTTAAAGAAATTGATAGTTTGAATTCAACTAGAAAATTTTCATAAGTCAAACATCATAATCATCATCCTCCATATCATCGTTCTCTTCGTCTTCCTCTTCATCCTCCTCATAATGCGGCTCTTCATCTTCGTTCTCATCTTCATCCTCCTCATTGTCAATATGTGGGACTTGAGATCCAGGAATTGAAATGAACGTTGATCTTACGTTGTGGGGGTCATTGTTGATGCGAATAGTATGTGTATATGGAATATAACTGCTTAACTCTTCTTGATATGGTTCTGGCGCCTCTTCTTCATCACATGCTCCGTTTGCATCCCCTTCAAGCGTAGATGTACTCCATATGTTTCAGTGAGACATCACATTTACCACTTTCCAATCTCCACCCTCTTTCGGATCATCAAGATAAAACACTTGTTTTGCCATGGTGGCAAGAATAAACGGCTCACTCTCATACCAGCTTGTGGATGTATTAACTGATAAAAATTCATGATCCATCTTCATACTCCTCGGTAAACTTGGGTCAGTGTTGAACTATTTACACTTGAATAACACAACTGGCATACCAGCTCCATATAATAATTCGACAACAGAGAGTATGATCCCATAGTAGCAAATTTCATCCCCCTCTACCATGACCCCATAGTTTTGAGTGACCCGCTCTTCATATCGGTAGAACGTCACAAACTTAATACCTTTAACAAAACACCCTCATGTACACTGTGATGTTGCGGCTTACATGCCAAATTGTGCAACTCCTGTGAGTAATCAGTGTTGTTCTCTAGTAGGAGTTCTTCCATCTTAAAAAGAAATAATGAATAACTCATAAGTGATGAGACTATGTAAATAACATCGCCAATAAATAATAAAACGGAGGTTGAACTTACCCAATTAAGAAAGTAATCAGGAAAAGTTTTCTTGTGCATCTCTTCAGCTCTATATGGTTGTTTTGCTATGATTTTTTCCAAATGTTTCTTTTTGTAGTAGTCAACCTCAGAGCAGTGGTCCAGCACGCACCAATGAGCTTCATGGAGCTCAGCTTTTGTTAACTTGTATGAATTTGGTAAGTTACCAAATGAACATACAACTTCTGAAACAACTGAAAGATTGAAGACGTTTGTGGATGACTCTGCCTCGGTTGTGTTACTATGATATAAGTCGTAGTAAGTTACATACTCATTTAAGAGGTATTCGTTCGCTATTGACCCTTCTGGTTTTCCTCTGTTGCCGACATATTTTGTGTACTCCCCAAGTTGTCTAAAATTTACGCTGTTATTATTGTGTAAACAATAAAAATTAAATGTAAACTGACAATAAAAGTGTGCAATGTACCTTTCTTGTGGGAACATCCAGGTATAGTGTACTGGACCAGTAAGTAGTGCTTGTTCTGGTAGGTGAATCATGAGGTGAATCATGATGTCGAAGAAAGCAGGCGAGAAAATCCGCTCCAACTTGCACATGATGTAGACAATGTCCTCTTTTAATCCAAGGACATCTCACTTCTTTAGCTCTCTAGCACATAACTTCTGAAAGAATCTAGACACCGCTACTAATGGCTCTACCACATCAGGACGCAAATAGGGTCAAATTACCATTGGAAAAAGACGTTGTAGCATTATATGACAGTCATGAGTCTTTAATCCAAATAGCTTATTCTCCCCCACTTTTACACATCGAGATATATTTCCTGCATAACCATGAGGATACTTAATAGCTTCAAACCATTTGAAAACTTTCTTCTCATTAGCCGATTAATCCTGTAATGTGCAAGAGGCATTGACCCCGACGCTGTTAGCCACAAGTGAGGGCGTATGTTCATGAGTTGAAGATCTTTGCGCGTCTTCACAGTGTCCTTAGTCTTATCTTTAAACCCAAAAACTGTTCCCACAATACTGTCACAAACATTCTTCTCTATCTGCATGACATCAAGGCAATGCCTTATTCTCAATTTCTTCCAACAAGGCAATTCAAAAAATATACTCTTGTGCGTCCAGTTCTCCAATCTAGAAGGACGTTTTGGATTCCGAGCTAACACATCAGGATCACTGCTAAGACGTTCGAAATCAAAAGAGTTCAACATGTCCAAAATCCACTCACTAGACTGCTCTTGGGGTTTTAAACCAAACTCTTGCTTCCCAGCGAATGAAGCCGGATCAAATCGCCATGGATGATCATCCGGAAGCCATGTACGACTCCCCAAGTAACACACCTTTCCAGCATGCCAACTAGCATTTAAGTCTCCTAAGCAGATTGGACAAGCCTTGTAACCTTTAGTAGTTTGAGACGACAACATCCCGTATCCAGGAAAATCACTAATGGTCCAAACCACTGCTGCTTTCATTCTGAATGAAGTTTGACTATACCAATCAAAAGTAGGGACGACATTTTCCCATAATTCTTTTAACTCGTCAATCAATGGTCTCATGTACACATCAAGACATTTTCTTGGAGAATAACGACCTGGAATTAACAAAGTCAACATACTAAATTCATTCTTCATACACATCCATGGAGGTAGGTTGTACACTAAAACAATAACAGACCAAATACTATAAGACAAATTAATGTTTCCGGTAGGATTGAACCCGTCTGTTGCAAGTCCAAGTCTTACATTTCGAATGTCTGTTGCAAAATCAGGAAATGATATGTAAAATGATTTCCAAGCCTCCCCATCTGCGGGATGTCTGAGAGTGTCATCATTTTTCCTCATTACCCCGTGTCATCTCATCTTTTCTGAAGTGTGTGAAGACATGTACATACGCTTCAACCTAGGAATTAATGGGAAATAACGAAGCACCTTCTTTGGAATCTGTTTCTTCTTAGATGAAGAAGATGATGATGACTTCCACCTCGACGCTTTACACACTGGACAGTAATCCAGGTCTTTGTTGACGACTTCATAAAACAAAACGCAATTATTCTTGCTTGCGTCGATATTCTGATAATCGAGGCCAAGATCTTTCAACATACTCTGTACCTTATCAAAGCTGTGGGGAAAGTTGTTTTCTGGAGGAAGCAATTTCTTGATATTCATCAAGTTACAGTTAAACGACACATTCGACCAATTGCTGTCAACTTTGGTTTTAATCTGTTCAATGATGGCACCCAAGACAGTTACATTACACCCAGGGTACAATGGGGTTTGTGCTTTAGCAAGCAGCCTGTTATATTTATCGTAATCATCATTGTCAACATTTGAAAAAGCATGGTCTACATCAGTGATATCGTAAACAACCTCTTCCTCATGTCTTGTAGCAAATGAAGGAAAAGCAGCATGTAGAATGTTCATGGAAGGATCTACATAAGGGTCGAAACTACCGCTGGATAAGCCAGCATGCTGAAAATGTCCCGCTCGGATTTCTTCCAAGGTAGGTTCATTATCTAATGTTTCACCGTGTAGACTCCATGTAGTATAACTACGCATAATACGTCTTGTATTCAGGTGTTCATGGATTTCATAAATCATCTTCTACTTAGTATTATGACATTCAACACACGGACACATATGTATAGTTCTTCCATCAGCATGCTCAAGTACAAATAATAAAAAATCTAGAATTCCTTGTTGGTATTCAGGGTTCCCCCGGTCATACTGCATCCATCTCTTATCCATGTCTTATCATATATATAAACAACAAGTAAGAAATAGTATTTCAAAAAACACAACAACAAAAACATGTATTCGATTGCTTTATCTTCACCTCCTTATGTCTCCGGTTAGGGTCATAATCTCATTCAGGAGAACACGATTTTGTTTCTAAGTTTGTAATTCTTGTCTTTTCGATTTCAATGTGAGAAAATTTTGGCAGCATCTCCCTATAGTCCCTCTAGTGCATAAATAACTATACTTAGTATGCACTCGAGGAACGGTAAACAGAGACAGTGTCGAAACATATACCCGCAACCGAAAACGAAAAGATAAGAACAATAAACTACATAACAAAATCGTGTTCTCCTAAACTGTCTAAAAATGAGACAATTCAAGAATCATTTTGTCAAACACAGTTGTGACAAAATGATTCTCAAACGAGATTTCTAAGTTTCAAATTTAGCTGAATGAAAGAATATAATCTTATATTCTTACATTTAATTATCACAAAATAAACATATAACATATATATAATTATTTGAATGCACAAAAAATTTACTCAAACCAAACAATTAATTAAGTATAGTTACATATATCCCTAATAACATAATTAAATAATTTTCTCAAAACCTAATAATAGTAAAGCATATATATATAATCAATAAATTAAACTAATTAACTCTAATAAATTAATACACAAATTAGAATAACTAACTTTAAGAATCAACATGCATATATATATATATATATATATATCAATCAGCTAGCATTAATTAATTATTACCCAATAATATTAACAACATGCTTGTGATCGGAATCCTCGCCGGAAAACTCATCGAAAAACATGAAAAATATGGTGGAGAAAGAGAGAGAAAGAGATTATACCAAACTATAAATCAATGCATATGGTAGACAAAAGTTTCAGAGCCTGGCCGGATTTGAAGGGCTTCACACCGGGTATTGAAAATCGAAGGAAATTTTGAGAGAGAGAATGGAGTGTTTTGAAATGAAAGATGCATATCTGGAAACACAGCAGGATGTTATAAAGTTAAATCCAGTAAGGTGACGAAATTATTTATTTCGTCACCATATTAACCAGTTAGATGACGAAACTGTTTTCGTCACCTAGCCTATCCCTTACATGACGAAATATTTTTTCGTCGCCTAACAGTTAACACTTTAGTGACGAAATTTTATCTCGTCACGTATCCTACCACTTACATGACGAAACGATCTCTTTCGTCACCTCAGTGATACAAACTTGGTTGACGAAAAATTATTTCGTCACCTTTCCTTCAACTTAAATGACGAAACTTTAGTTTCATCACCTAAGAGGGAACACCTTTGTGACGAAAATATATTTCGTCACCTACCCCATGACTTAGATGACGAAAATATTATTGGTCACGTTAGAGCTTACTTAGGTGACGAAATTAGTGACAAAATAATATTTCGTGACCTTACTTGTCTTAGATGACGAAATATTTTACTAAGGTGACGAAACTGGTTTCGTCACTAAAGTGTTCTCTTAGGTGACTAATTAGGAATATTTCGTCACCTTAGAACATTTTTCTAGTAGTGATTTCATAATCTTCAATTCTAGAACAAATTATTTTTCAACGGGAAATCAATGACAGTGGTGGAGCCCTTTAACCAGCGTTTGAATCAAGCTGTTAAAATGATCGGACATTGTGATGTAACATATAATTAAAACATTTCACATGCAACGAGTGATTAGAGTTTTGGTAAATAGAAATAAAGATTATAAGAAAGACTGTTATAGAATTGAGTTGATTTGGATTATAGAGTTGTCATTGGTTGATGCCAACAAAATATTAATTTGACGAACTAAATTTACTTTTTGTCAAGTAATCTAACAAACTTCTACCTACTTAGTAACTGGGCGGAAATTATGTTCCTTATCGTTAGAGAAAGGAATCGTTTTGACATCATTCTTCGTGTTGGATTAGTACGTAACTTGGCCTAGCTAAGAACCTAAGAGATATTGTGTTGGTCTCCTACTCAACAAGAGAAGACTATGCCACTGTATCAAATAATAGTGAACTATTAGGCTGTATCACTTTCTGTAATGTTTATGAACTTCATGGGAGACATACCAGTCATGTGTGGTCCTCGCCTTATTGGTTGAATTAAGGACGATCGTTTCAACTTTCAAGGGCTAAATTCCTAACGGATCTAATGACCTTAAAAACACAATAAAAGATGATTAAGCGATGATTTATGATTTATGAGTGGTCCTTTACTGTCGGTTACGGTAATCATGGCGGCGCAAATGTCTTGTACATTTTCCGTTTTCCGTTTTGAGGCTCCAAAATAACGGTTATCCTGCGCCTATATAAACCAACTTCCCACTTCTTAGTTCCACCCAAAAAAGGAAACCATACTCCATCAGCTCACTCCTCCTTCCACCCCATCCACACAAAACACTTTTTTTTCCGAAAAGCCATGGACTCACAGCTAGAGAGCTTCTGGGTTTTCGCCGTCTTTGCTAAATGCAAATCCTTGTCTTCCCTAAACACCCTTCTAGCCCTCCTCTTCATGTGCATGGCTTGGCTAACCATGTCCTTTCTCTTCTGGGCTTTTCCCGGAGGCCCAGCATGGGGAAAGCACCACTGGAAGAAAACAGATCATCATATGACCAACAACCCCATTCCCGGACCACGAGGATTTCCGATCCTCGGCAGCATGATCCTTATGGCCAAACTAGCTCACCGCAACCTCACTAAAGCGGCTGATCAGTTCGGCGCACGTCGTCTCATGGCATTTAGCCTCGGTGACACCCGTGTCATCATCACATGCAACCCTGAAGTCGCCAAGGAAATCCTCCACAGCTCGGTTTTCGCTGACAGACCGATCAAAGAGTCGGCTTACAGTCTCATGTTTAACAGAGCTATTGGATTCGCACCTTACGGGATGTACTGGACTACCCTTAGACGAATCGCCGCTACTCATCTCTTCTGCCCTAAACAAATCTGCGCTTCGGAGCCCCAACGCCTCCAACTCGCCGCCGAAATGCTGTCCATGGTGGCGGCACGTGGCTCTAACGCTCGCAAGTTCTGCGTCCGCCACGTACTGAGGAGAGCTTCTTTGAACAACATGATGTGCTCTGTGTTTGGACGTAAGTATGAGCTAAGGGAGTTGAATAAGGAAACCGAGGAACTGAGTCAGCTTGTTGAAGAAGGTTATGATCTGTTGGGAAAGCTTAACTGGTCTGATCACCTTCCCTGGCTGGCCGGTTTAGACCTCCAGAGAATCCGGCACAGATGCTCCAAACTCGTTCCCAGAGTAAACAGCTTCGTTAGCCGTATTATCAAAGAACATCGAGCAGAAACTGGCCGGAATAACCATAATGATTTTGTGGACGTTCTTCTCTCTCTTCAAGGACCCGAAAAATTGTCCGACCACGACATGATAGCAGTACTGTGGGTAAGAATAAATAATTTACCTTCCAAATTTTGCGATCATAATTTATTTACGGATTGTTTTTATGTTCATTATGTACATACTTTTGTGTTGATGATGTACTTACGTCAAAAATAATGCCAATATATAGCTATGATTTTTGGTTTTATTAATTTTGTATATATGTTGTTGTCCAAACTATAGGAGATGATATTCAGAGGAACGGACACTGTGGCGGTTGTGATAGAGTGGATCCTAGCGAGAATGGTCCTCCATCCCGATATCCAATTAAAGGTTCACGCCGAGCTGGACCGGGTAGTCGGAAAATCAAGGCCGTTGACGGAGACTGACATCCACGCAATGGTATACCTGCCGGCAGTGATCAAAGAGGTGCTAAGGCTCCACCCACCAGGCCCACTACTCTCCTGGGCCCGCTTGGCGATCACAGACACAGTCGTTGATGGCTACCATGTGCCTGCGGGAACCACAGCGATGGTGAACATGTGGGCCATAACGAGGAGTCCACAGGTGTGGTCGGACCCGCTCGAGTTCTCGCCGGAGAGGTTTGTGTCGTCCAAGGAATCAGCTGACGTGAGCTTCTCTGTGTTGGGGTCTGACCTAAGGCTGGCGCCATTTGGGTCTGGCCGGAGGAGCTGTCCTGGAAAGTCGTTAGGGTTGGCTACGGTGAGCTTCTGGGTCGGATCGCTTTTGCACGAGTTTGAGTGGAAGCGGGCCGAGGAGGTCGACCTCTCGGAAGTGCTGAAGCTTTCATGCGAGATGGCAAACCCTCTCACTGTTCAGGTGCACCCGAGGCGCAGATAAGCTATGGCATCTCTCCTCACACTCACCCCAAAGAAAAAGAACTACGTAGAAGAAGAGTATTATATGGTTTTTAGAAGTTTTTACGTACTGAGATGTTAAATCTTAATTAAGCCTCTCTATCTCTTGGACCTGTAAACTTTGTTTGATCATGTATAATCTCAACGGTCTAAGCAATATGCGTGTAGCTAGTATGATACTTAAGCCTTAGCCTTCGGGGAACAACATGGAATCATTATGTATTTTGTAACCAGTTAGTGAATGCTTTAGAGTGATTAATATATATGGTGCTATATTAATATATCTGGTGCTATATATTCTCCTGTTTGTATGATCACACTAATTTTGAAATAAAATGTTATGTAATGGGCGAGTTTATGCATAATTAATTACTTTACACTCACCGCACATATATTGAACGATTGACCTAAACTTGATGAGAATATGTGACATAGGATTGTCGAGCCTTGTTGAGCCTCTTGCGATCTTGATATTGATATACAACGTACTCATCGCACGTATACACTTTATATTCGACCTAAAATTGTGGATAATATGTGACATAGAAATGTCGATATTCTTGCAATCTTGATATTGATCTACATCGCACTTAAGTCGAGTTAAATGGGGTGAATTCGATTCTACAAGATGAGGAACCTGGCTGTAGATTAGAACCTGTTGGATGGTGTCAAGCAAATTTCTGGGACGATTTGCATATGTTTCTTGTTCTTTTGCGCCTAGCCGTGTGGATGCGATAAGACAACTGACAACATATATATGAACCAGCTCAATATGCAGCTAAGAATCATGTACGCAGTAGTGCAGTACGCTGTATTTGGAACGAGGGCTCTTCTTGTTCATAGGCTAATGTAATAATTCAGTGTTACGTCATGCGCCCATGGTTTCATGAAGATCAGATTTAACATGACTCTCTAAAGTATACTCAAAAATATATTCCTTTTTGCATCGAGGTGAGCACTCCAAGTCATTTCAATAATGAAGTACGATAATCACTTGTCCTAAGCATCAAGTTGAGAGAAGGTGGCATCATATATAAGGATTGAAAGACACAGACGATCGATGATGAACGGTGAGAAACGCCTTGAAAAGTTACAATCAAACAAATATATACACAGTGATCTTATTGTCTGCATGTTTTAGAGGTGCCTGGTCAAGTCCTAATCAAATCTCTATTCTGATGCCATTAGTTTCAGGTAAGGTCGTTTTCTTCCATTAATTTTTAGGGTCGAGTTCGATATTATTTTGTTGTTTGGTGCCTGTGCTCGTGGGCAACTCGAGTGATACCACCAGCTAGCCCAGCGATGTTGATTTGTTGGGGGATTAGTACAAGGCCTAGCTAATTGCATTGAAGCTTAATTACCAATATATATATATGTATGTGTGTGTGACAAGATTTGGTAAGATATCTCCCTTGGATCCTATTATACAAATGAACATGTCCCTTGTCTATGATGGGACACTGAGACCCCAGATAGAAATGTATTGTCGTTCTGATCACTCGAGCTGTCGAGCAGATGAGATCTTGCTTGTCTCTTCGGATGATCTGATTGTTTTTTTTTTTGGATAATAGGATGATCTGATTGTTATTGAAGCGAGTACTGTACGGAACTCGAAATTTTGATTACAAAGTGGGTTGGGCTGGAAATTGAAAGAAATGTAAAGAAATAAGATTTGTTTCTAAAATAGCTCGAGTCGGATTTTGGGCTGGCCTAACTAAAATAGGACTTGGCTTCTCTGCTTGGGTTTTATTTGCTTGGATCTGCTTGGAATTTTTCCTAGGCCTACCACGTCACACCAATGACATCTGACGGTTCCAGATGAAAACTTCGAGAACACCAACATCAACATGTAACAGCATACTGGTTCCTTCATCTTCTTCTCCAAGATGCCTCAATTAACCAAAACTAAAATCACCGCACACATATCCAAAAACTAGAACCCATATATTCATCAAATCTCTGATTCATTGTAGAAATGCGCCAACTCGATCAAGTTTGGCAACGGGATCCTCTCGCTTTTCTCCTTCTCTGATTCGTTGTGTCTAAATTTTCTCCATCAAATCCATTAATACTAGCTTCAATAGGAACTGATTAATTGTATAATTAATCTTGGTTGCAAGTAAATCTTTGTTTGAAGAAGGGATAGATCTAAGCTTTCAAATTTCTACGCCCTCGTTCAAATCCCAGGTGCTATTTCTCTGCTTAATTTTCATTTTTGGAATATGGGTTCTTAAATTCGGTGCTTTTCAGTTCTTGGGTTTTCAAGTTTTGATTTTGGGTGGTTGGATTTTTGTAGAGATTTTGAAGTATTTAGGGGTTGGATTGAAGGTGAGGAAGAAGAAAATGAAGGATAAGATGATGATGAAAATGCAACAGGCGTCACACTATTAGTTGTTTGACAGTCGAAGCAACTTGAGAAGATTTCCATTGCTTCACACTCTAGATGGTTTGCAGAGAGAAGGAGATGGATATGATTTTTGTAACTTTGTTGCAGACAAAGTCAAGAAACAAAAATATAATCTCATGCTTCTCGGTACAATTTCTGTTTTAAAAGACTTTCATTTTTCATTGGATTGTAAAACTGTGACATGGCAAGCTTAAACAAATTCCAAGCAAATTCAAGCAAAAAAAAAAAAAAAAACCCAAACAGAGAGGTCGAGTCCATCTAAATAAATGTCTCAGGACAGCAGAACTACACATCCATCCATCCTCCTACTTATCATTGTCCTAGAAGAGCCGGCGTACCCACATTTCTAATAGATCATGCAAAAACACTAGGGTGAACTATAGCAACATTAGAACTAACCAAAACCTTCACCTGCATCCTTCCTCAAAATCAACCTTTTTGGACCAGTTACCAAGATCGTCAGCTGCTTGCGATAGAATCATCAGAAACTCGGATGGCACCCCAATTATCACCACAACTCACAACATTGGCTTAGCTAATGAATCACCTACAAAAACAACACAGCTCTAAGAGATAGTCGCATACTCGCATTTTAGCAAGGAATGAAGGACACGAAATAATTGTTGAAGGCAACTCCAAGCTGATTATTGAAGATGTAAACAAGAAATGCAGCATACCAATGGAGACATAATCAAATTGTGGAAGATACCAACTGCATTGCATGAGAGAGTTCGAAGACATTAGATTCAGACATGTCTTAATCGAAGCCAATTTTGTTACAGATGCAAGGCAAATATGAGACATAGCATCACCAGAAGAAGAAATTACAATATCTACCTCCATTGTTAGAGCAGTCCTTTTCGACCAACTAGGATGTGGCTACCTTAGAGGCAGCTCCTTATAATCTTTTCTTTGTTCTATTTTCTTTCTTATAAAAGAAAAAAAAATTAAAACTAATCAAATGGATAATAATTAGGGAAATTCATTTTTTTTTTCGATTAGAATTAGGGAAATTCATTGAAAAGAAAAGGGTCCGCCTATTTTTACAAGAGCAAACCAACTTGGCCATTATTTCTGGACCCCAAAAACAAAAAGAAAACACAGTTTTTTTTACTTCTTGCCAAACAAACCAGAATCATGCATTCTATTCAGTGCCTTCTCCAACTGGCTCCACTTCTGCTCCAAAGTTCCGATGTAACCAATTGACATTCTAACCAGCCCAGGTGAAATCCCAGCCAACTCCTTCTCCTCATTGTTCAATTCACTGCTTGTGCTACTTCCAGAGCAGGACATCAGGGTTTCATAGTACCCCAAGCTCACAGCCATGAACCCAAACTGCGTGTAGTTCTGCAACAGGTTCATCAACCTATTGGCTCTCTCTTCAGTCCCCATGTCGAGGCAGAGAAGTCCACCATAGCCATAATCCTTGTTGATCATGGACTTGAGAAGCTCGTGCTGGGGATGCTCTTCGAGGCCAGGGTATATGACCTTGAGTCCCATCTTCTTCATCCTTGTGGCATACACCATGGCCCTGTGGCAGTGCTCCTTCATTCTCAGACCCAAGTGAGGGACCCTCTCAGAGAGCTCAAACGCAACCTTGGCATTCATGGTGGGTCCTAGAAGCATTAGGGCACCTTGGTGAAGGTCCATCATCGAGTTCACCAAGCTTGCAGGTCCACACACAACACCTGCATCAGTTTGATTAGTATACATTGCCATCACTACTCAAGATTTTGTTGTCAATTCACAAAAGCCACTTTCAAAGTGGGGAAGAGGTTAAGAAAATAATGCTTAAGCTTATCATTGAGAATTAGTAGTGGAGTGGATGGGTTCCAAAGAGGATTATGCTTGCCAAATAAGATAATATTCAAGCAGAATCCCTCCAATCTCTCGGCAGATTCGGATAACGAGTTCTACATTCCAATTTTTTATTTTACCGCACTCGGTCTTTTGATTTTTTATAATCAAGATCACTTCATTACAAAACAAAGATTACATTGTTTTTCTGATTGCTCTAAGTTTCAAATTCAATGTGTTGAGTTAGTTAAATTTTTTGCACATTTTCTCTAGCAAATTTATTGTTTCTTTTTATGTTCTCTACAACTTAAAGCCAAGGTTTGAAAATTTGCTAGACGTTCCAAGAGGGCACTTCCAAGGCGAAGAGTAGGCTTGGAGTGCCTAGCCCTTAGGCAGGCTAGACTGAAACAAGACATGTAGCCAGGATTTTGAGAACTCGAGCGTTAATCGCTAATAGAGCGGATGGTTGGGTTGGAACGCCCAGACTTGTTCTAGAACACTGCTTAAAACAGATCGAGCACATGCTTCACATGAAACAGTGCAGAGGTAGGTACTCGGAAAAACAGGTAAAACATCAAATCACTGCTTAAGAGATTCTCACGGTAGAAGAATACAGCTCCAACCGGAGTCACCCATGTTAACACCGAGTACGGTGGAGATGGGCAGTGAAAGCAAACAAAGCTGAACTTAATAACAATACAGATACATACATAACACCATTCCCTAAAGAATCACAAACAAACAAACAAACACAAGCAGAACACCTGTCCCAGATCAAAACAAGATTCACGAGAGAAAAGAACTAAAAAAGTATGTAGCGCTCAACCCTATCACATGATTAATAATTCAACGTCTCAATCTTAGCCATCCCGGAGATAAAGTTCATTCATTTTCATCTATCTATGTCCTTAGATTCCGTCACAAATAAACCTTTTCTATTTTATTTTTTTGAGAACAAACCTTTTCTATTTTAAGTGCGTCACTAAAATTATTTATATCATATTCTACGTACTCATATAGGAATCTACTTATGGTAATAGATTCGATTTTGATTAGTATACAATGTAGATTCCCTTCTAATAAAATTCTGGATTTTAGGTATAAGCACGAAATCAGCAAACTAAAACAATTCCATTACGAATTAAATTACGGGAAGAAAAAAAAAACAAGTTTTATTATACCTGCAATGATGTCAGCACCGCCGCTGATGAACTTGGATATGCTGTGGACAACAACGTCAGCGCCGAGCTTAACCGGGGAGAGAACCATGGGAGAGAAGGTGTTGTCTACCACGACGGTGACGCCTTTATCGTGACTAATCCGGCTGAGCTCCGGTATGTTAGCAACGGTGAGAGTAGGGTTAGACATTGCCTCGAAATATACAACTCTAGTCTTTCCGACCTCGATCGCATTCCTAACCATGTCAAGGTCGTTTATGTCAACGAACGTTGTGGTTATGTTGCAGGCTCTGGGGAAAAAGTGGGTGAGGAGGGCGTGCGTCCCACCGTAGAGGGTTCTAGAAGCGACGATGTGGTCGCCGCTGCTGACGAGTTGGAGAAGGACGGAGGAGATGGCGGACATGCCGCTGGAGGTGCAGTAGGCGGCCTCTGTGCCCTCGAGGGCAGCCATCTGACGGCTGAGGTTAAGGACGGTGGGGTTAAAGTGACGGCTGTAGATGAAGAAGTCACGATCGGCGCCGAGCTCGCCGGAAAACATCTTTTGGAGGGTCTCCGGCTCCATGACGGTGAACGTGGCCGAGGCCTCGATGGACATGTTAACCCCGCCGTGCTCGCCAAACTCGTGGCGAGCACTGGCTAATGCCATGGCGGGGTCCTCCCATGCGGCGGACGCGGCTGTGGGCAAGAACATGGATTTCTTGGCGGCGGAAGCTGCGTAGTCTTGTCCGTCCATGTCATCGTGCTCGGTTCTCTTCTTGGTGTTGTTGTTGGTGGGGAGAAGGGTTTCGGCCATTGTAAAACAACTTTGGGATTAAGGTGAAGATTAAAGTGAGGGAAGGAGAAGGTGCTGGAGATAATTAGGATGACAAGCTGTTGCAAGGTGTTATATATGTTGTGTATATATAGGAAAATAGAGCCATAGACGATGGTGGTGGAGCTAATTGGGGAAGATGACGGTGGAGATTGGATTGTAACAGCAGTGAAATCATAATTAAATTTTACTGGATATGATTTAAATTGTTGGTTTACCTGGCTTGAATTTTCTGTCAATCAAGGTACAGTGATTCTGGTCATTTACTTGTAGTCGCTGGCCTTACAAATGGTGGATACGTTTTTCTAATAAAAGAAGAAGATAATCACGTTTTTTGGTAGACAATCGAACTGTTTGATATTTTTCCGAGACTTCCACAGTAACTAAATATTCATAGTTGTATCAAATTCAGAGCACCAAGGTTTAGTAGTCATCAAATTCTATGATACGCTCTAGCCAATTGGATACGCCGTTTAGTTTGTTCTTTTCCGATAGTAATAAAACTACAAACACACACAAAAACTAAAAGATAAAACCCCTACAACAACCAAACTTACTTGTTTCAATGGTAACAGGTGTTTTTGTTTCGATCTGTTTCATCACTGCACAGGTGTTTTCAGATCAACTTAGAGATTTACACTTATGTGTGAGGTGTTATAGGGCTTTGGTCCTTATCATGCTATGGAGATTGATCGACCAAATTGTTTCAGAACCTGTGAAAAGGACGAAAGAGATCGACATATGTAATTGTGCAAACTGCTGAATAGAAAGCAGGTACACGTAAGACTTCCATATATATGGAAGAACTTACTAAACATTTCTTCTCTGCTATAGAAGGATACTCATAACGTCGATAGTTTTCACCATTTTGATAAATATATATGTGGTGTACCAAAAGCTGAAAGAACTTGGCTTACAATCTGGTCACATACACAGTTCCGCCCCCCCCCCCCCCCCCCCCCCCCCCCTGTTATTTCAATCCCAGATACATCAGAGATCTTCAATTCTCTTTTGGTCTCTCTTTCTTTTCAAAGACCAATCTCCTTCCTAAAATGTACATGCACTTTGATCAATTTCCAACCTTGAATACTGCTTAATTATGAGCATGACATATAGTTGAATTACATAATTTCCACGAAGACTTTTATGGTTGGGAGCACGGCCTAGCTATCAATTTCTTTCAAAGAAGTTGCAGCGTGGTAGTATTACATCGATGATCTATCAGATAAGGCAGAACCCACTAATATTGATCTTTGTCTTTGTTCTGATATTTGGACAGACCTGTTCTTCCTGTCGACTTGGAACTTTGTCCACCTTTGTCACAAACTTATAATTATATTCCAAAAATAGGAAAAGGATAACAAAAATCTTAAGTATTTGTCTGCCTAATAACTTAGATTAATCACCGGGTTCTTGATTCATGCTGTTCATGCTTATATATGATGATTCCATTGATTCAATAGCATTTGCCACGCAGGCATTACGCATGCATTAGGTTAATTTGGTAAGAGTGCTGTTAATTATCCGAAAACTCTAAACGAAGAGATAAGAATTAACACTGCCAACGATGCACATTAAGCTCTCTTAAGAATTCCACACAAACAACAATGAATATTGATGGTTCAATGACTTCAATCTGCAAAGTACAAAACAATATGGAAAAGTAGATCGAGCTATGAGATTTGCTATGAGATTTGAATAGTTTGCACGAACTATTCAGCCTTAGGATGTCAATACCAAAACCATAGCTCAATCCATGATTAAGCTTTGTGTTTTAGACCAAATGATTTTGGATCTTATTTTGGCCACGATCCTCAGTAGGGACAGAGATGTAACTTAGCAATACCAAAACTAAATAAGGGTTGCGGACGTACCATCGTGCGGGCGCGGAATGAGACTGTGCGTGTGCTTGACTTCTAATCAAACGAAAAGGGCTCCGGTGTCACCTCGCGGATGAGGGATTACGAGTAGCTCATCTATTCGCTTGCAATCGATACTCACTGTGGGTAGCGAGCAGAGCAACTAATTAGAAATGGGCTTTGTAAACTAAAACGAGATACACTTAGAGTTAAGATTTTCGAGAAGCTCGAAGAGTTTGTTGTAGTTGTATGATTTGATTGTGTCTGTGAATGATCTTCTAATCCTCCTTATATAAGACTCGCAGCTAGTTAGTAGAGATGTAATTATTATTCGATTCGGACTCAGCAATTAGAATAATAGAAGGATACATCTCGCTTGCGAATTAGACGTCTGAATGACACGTGTCCAGCCGCACAGCCAGACTTCACCTAGATCACAAGCATTGCCTCCACGTTATCCAGCTGTAGTTTCCTGTGCGAACTCAAACAATGAGCATTCTTATCTCATGGGGTGCTACAGTCCTTGTAAGAAACCATATTGCGTGCCTCCGAGGCTCACGCTCCTTCGCTGACTTTATATTTAAAAGGGCCACAAGCATTGGCCCAAATGTTATCAAAGACTTATTATCATTCTTGGACCGAAATATCAACTGGGCTCAAACATTGCCCCTTAGGCCTTCGCTGACTTTATATTTAAAAGGGCCACAAGCATTGGCCCAAATGTTATCAAAGACTTATTATCATTCTTGGACCGAAATATCAACTGGGCTCAAACATTGCCCCTTAGGCCTTGAGCTTTGGCTTATCCACAACGGCTAAGCGAAAAGACCTTACTGAATACATTTCGGTAAATCAAAACTCGAAAGGTGCTGACGTTTCAGCGTCGTCGCCTCCCTTCATCATGACCATTGATTGAAAAGACGTTTCGATTCGTCCCCTTTAAAAACAAGACGCGGGTCCGTGCATTCCATCATCTCGATCTATCTATCCATTTCTCTCTTTTGTGCAGAATGAAACCCTCGCCGCCGTCTCCTCTAAAACTCAACCCAGAAAAAAATGCCTCCCAAGCCTATCGTTCGAGAACCCAACCTTAGTATTACAGTGGCGATCGACTGGTCTACCTATTTCAGTCGGCGTTTGGCAAAGAATCCCCCACAAGGAGCACCAATCTACTTCCTTGAGACCTGGAAAGCCTTGCTCGGCCCGACTCCTTCTTAGTCCCTCTCGGACGTCGATCTCAATCACTACACCAACTCTGTGCTCCGTCCCATCCTTGCCCACTGTCGTGAACCTGGCGATTTCGCGACCTGGGCTCAGCAGGCTGGCTCTCACATGAACATTTGAGTGGGAGAATGGCCCAACACCACCAGCGAAGAGCAGGCGTGGTACGAGGCTCGCCTCCAGACCGATCAACTGATCTGGGAGGCGACCGGTATTGATGAGGCTATTGCCCCGAGTTTCTCGCTATCCACCTCCACTCACAGGGCGCCGATCGCTGCAGCGGCGTGCTTATGGAACAACGCCACCAACACCTTCGACTTTCTTTTCGGGCAGATGAGCATCTCTCTGCTAAACGTCCTTACCATCACGGGGCTGCTGATCCACACTGAGCCATATGTTCAGGGTGACTTTGCGACGACTGAGTTCACCTACACCTGCAACTTAGGAGCACGCCGTGCCCTAAAGGCTTCGTTACCAGTATAGAGGAACTATTTTATCCATCATGCAGAGCGGCATGAATGAGGTATTGCTTTCCTTAAGTACTGGCTTAATAAATTTATATTTTATAGTAGCGCCCATGAGCCTACAGACAAGTGGACGAAACTAGCCGTAGCGTTTTACAATGACATTGAAGTTGGGCTAGGACAGCCTGTATTGGGTGCACTCTACCGGGCCCTCCACACACTCTCTTTGAAGCCCTTCCACCTGCTTGCCGACCCACTATGGATCCTGGACCTGTGGCTGCAGCTATACTTTCCTCTCTTTTGGCGCTCACCGCTCGATTTTTGGCCAGAGGACCAGTGTGAAGGAACCCTGCGAATCAGATCCTTCTGTCCTTCTTCGCCAGCCTCTCAATCCTCTACAATCAATTGGAGCCGCCTCCTGCTATAGATATGATGGTTCCTCAACGCCACCCCGAGGTCCTAGCAGATGGTTTTCTTCCTCTCCCTGACTCCAAGTCTGAATCCAAGACAAGCTTCATGAGGATGGTTTCGTGCTACGACCTTTATCTTGCTGAAGTGGATCAAGGCTTTTAGTTGTATGCTCCTAACCACTTCGCCATACAGCTTGGCTTTGTTCAAGGGTTCCTTATCCACTTCTTTCGTCAGTGAACAAGTATACCTCCTTGCACAAGATTGGCGAGGGGAACCCCGTTGGTGAACAATTTCCCTTTCACTCTAGCTCTTCTCGAGATAGAGCCTTCGCTAGGTGTTGATCCCACCTATCTCTCCTAGTGGCGCTCCCTCTCCGATAACCATTAGGAGTATGCAGACAATGTTGTCTTCGCTTCCATCTTCTCCCCCTTGTATGACACCTTGGGTGAATCGGATCGCGCCGTCCTTGACCCCCCATGCGGACAGGAAATGAGTTCGCAGAGAAAAGCCGCAAGGCCAATGCTAGCCTTATCTCCTGCCGCCCTAGTCACTCGCCGGCCAACCGGTATGGTCATTAGGGAACGCGACTCCGCACTCAGGGTATGTCAGTGATTTTGTGATTTTCATGCCACTTTGTCCATTTTAAGCGAAGTGTCTTCCATTTTACAGACCGCACCTCGCCGAAGATCTTCCAGGAGGCTGGAGGTTGCTGTGGATAGAGGGAAAACACTTGCTCAAGAGGAGCCCATGGCAAACTCCGATGAGGAGATTGTCCCAACCATCCTTCGGTCAACAGATGGAGAGAGCTCGCACAAGCGTCCTGCTGAGGATGAAGAAGTGATAGAAGATTTATGCTACCAGGCAGAGCATGGTTTGGTAAGCATCCTACCCTCAAACCCGTCTTACTGAAGTTAGCAATAACTTACAAACTTTCATTTGATAGATCTGACGCCGCCACATCCGCCCCCGACTTGACGATGTTGAAGGAGAAACCAGGGCAACTGAGATCCACGTCCCTGAGCCTGTCAAGACCATGGTCGAGGAGAAAACTGTTGTTCCTGAGGAAGTCAAAGCACACCCTCCTTCACCAACTGGCGCGCCGGTCGATGCGGGTTCGATGCCGGTATCTTCTTCGGGTCCTATTCAGGGCAAAAGGTTTGACCAAGAGGTCCCGCCTCAAGTCCTTGATGTCTCCTTAGTGGTCCCGCCAGAAGAAACTCAACTGGAAGTGGTCCCTTCCCTGCCAAGGTCAGATCTGGTGACCCAAGCGATTGAAGAGCAAGAGGTATTACCAGTGATCACCGTTTCGCTGCCTGTTCCAGAGACAGAGATAGAACCAGTCACTCCTGCTTCGGTAAAGCCAACTGGCGATGTGCCCATCTCTTTGGCTACCCGAACTGCTCACCTCTGAGCTCGGGTAACCTCGCCTGCTGACCCAGAACCGATTCGTCTAGCTTGGGACTTTCTTCATGGGTTGATGCGTCAAGGACCAAACATGGATGTCTTTGACTTGGTGCGGTGCGCTCACGGGGCTCATGATTCCCTGGTTTGCCACTTCGCTCGCAGATCTCATGCTTTAGACCCTACTTTGGAGCTAGTTGATGCTGTCGAGCTGCAAGCCCGCCGCGTCAACATCGCGGAAGCTCAGTCAGCCACCCAGGAGAGAGTCTGCCAGGCCCTGAACAATTAAACGGTAGCACTCCTGGTCCAACTTGAAGACATGGAGGTCCCTGAGACATTTGCCTTCTACACTCGGTAGGTGGAGACATTGGAGGCCCAGATCACGGAGTTGCAGGCCCAGCTTCGTCGAGATCCTCGAGCTCCTGCCACATAGCTTGGACGTAGTCATCGAGTAGCTGGTGTTGTTCATGTACGCGAAGCGAGGCGACATTAATCTGGAGGGGTAAGACATCATCATTTCCATACATAAGGGCATACAAGATGATATATGTTAACCTTTTCTTTGAAGTGCGGTAAGCCCACAGAGTGTGGTAAAGTTCCTCACGTCAGACGCACGGGTCCAACTCCAGCATCTTTCGTAAAATACCAAGGTTAACATTATTGCTTACCTTGGCCTGGCCATTGGACTGTGCATAATATGGCGTAGAATGCAAGAGGTTAACATCGTAGTCGTTGAGGTATTTGATCACGGAATCTGCCATGAAAGCTGCCCCCCGGTCCGTGACAATGCATTCCGGAATACCAAAGCGGGAGATGATGTTTCTGAAGATAAAGTTGCGGACCGCGTTTGCTGAGGCGACTTTTAATGGCTCCGCCTTGACCCACTTGGTAAAAATGTCAGTGGCCACTATAATGAACTTATGTTGCTCAGAGAAATAGGGGTGGATGACCCTGATGAAGTCCATAGCCCATCCGCGAGCCAGCCATGGCTTGATAATAGGCTGTAATGGAATGTTGGGGATGTGTGGCACTGGACAGTGAGCCTGGCAATCTTGACAACCCTTGGCAAAGGCAATGCAACCCTTTAGAATTGTGGGGCAATAGTACTCATGGCGACGAATTAACCAATGCATTTTGGGACCTGCCTGGTGTGAGCCGCAAACCCCACAGTGTACTTCGCGCATAAGACGCTTGGCTTCATTCCCATATACGCAACGGAAGTCGTTCCCGTCCTAGCCGCGCCGACGGAATTCGTCGTTGTGCAGCACAAAGTTAAGGGCGAGAAAACGCGTTTACCGTGATTGAGTGGCATCGTAAGGATTTGTGAGGTAGGTAATGAATAGTACACGCCAGTCCTCGTCAATAGGTTATAAGGCTGCGATCTCGGGCGAGGCGGCCTGATGGTGTCCCCTAGCAATAAAAGAGGGAAGGGTGCGCCGTTTGACCTTCAAAAGTCGTTCCCGCATGCCATCTCGCAAGCTTAGACCGGATGTGATATGTGCGAGCTCGTTAGCCGTGAAATTGTACGGCTCGCGTAGTAAATGTTCGATGTAAACATCGTCGAACTGATCCAACACTTTGAACGCTTTGCGTATGTATGGCTCGATGGAGGAACTTAAGAATTTGAACTTTTCAGCCAACTGATTGACGACCAAAACAGAGTCGCTAAGGATATGAACTTCGCGAACACCTAAATCCAACAAATTTTCCAGTCCTATGATGAGCGCCTCATATTCTGCCTGGTTGTTTGTTCACTTGAAGTCCAGCTGGAACAAGTACGAAAAACGGTCTCCTACGGGGTTCTCGATGGCGATCCATGCACGTGTGGCGTTGTCAGTTCGCGACTTATCAAAGTAAAGGGTCCACGGTGTAAGTGTAACAGCGGCGAATTCCAACTCGCGGAACTCTGTGAGCTCTGACGGCAGGTGATGGGCGAGAAAGTCCGCTATTGCCTGTCCTTTTATTGCTTTTTGTGGAACATATTGCAACGAGAATTCGAACAAGGCTAATATCCACTTACCTATGCACCCCCTTAGGATAGGGCGAGAAAGTCATACTAGGCGATCACCACCGTAGTGAATGCGAGCATGTAGTGGCACAACTTGCAACCTGCATAATATAAGGCGAGACACAGTTTTTTCATTGGGGAGTATTATGTCTCACAATCGGTTAAAACCCTACTTAGGTAATAAATGGCGTGCTCGACCTCGTTTTCGTCGTCTTGTGCTAAGAGTCCGCCGATGGATAGGTTTGCGGCTGCGATGTATAGCTTAAACGGGAAGCCATCGTGGGGTGGAATCAAGACTAGCAGGTTCGTCAGATAGTCCTTAATACGATCGAAGGCAAGTTGGTGTTATGGCTCCCATACGAACTCGGTTGCCTCATGGAGCTTAAGTAAGGGCAAAAAAGGTTGGACTTTCCATGCCGCGTTAGAAATGAACCGACGAAGGAAATTGATACACCTGAGCAACTACTGGAGCTCTTTCTTGGTTGTGGGGGGTGAAGCGTCTATCACCGCCTGTGCCTTATCTTTGGGGATCTTGATGCCCCTCTAATGTACCAGGATGCCTAAGAAGTTGTCGGCCTCTGTAAAGAATACACATTTGGCGGGATTCCTTTAGGTTATGTAGGTGCATCTGTTTGAAAACCTGTCAGAGGTCCTCAACGTGGTTCTCCCATTGCGTGGTCTTGACCACCACATCATCTATGTAGAATTCAATCAGCTTCCCTAAGATGTCATGGAAGATAAGGTTCATGGTGCGCTAATATGTTTTCCCTGCATTTTTAAGTCTGAAAGACATGACAACATATTCAAACGCACATGCGAACCCTGGGCAGCAAAAGGCAGTCTTGTGTCGTTCTTCTTCGGCAACGGGGATCTGGTTGTATTAGGCAGTCTCATCCATGAAGGACAACACTTTATGCCATGCGGCTGCGTCAATGAAGAGATCGGCCACATGCATGGGGTATATGTCCTTAGGCGTTGCGTTGTTGAGATCACGATAGTCAACACAAACGCGCATCTTCCTGTTTTTCTTGCGAACGGGGACCACGTTGGACAGCCACTCGTTGTATTTGGCCATGTTAATGATACTTGATCGATACATGTTCTCGATTTCTTTTTTTACGATGATCTGGGTTTCAATCCGTATGAATCTGCCATCCTGCCTCACGGGGAGACAGTCCGGATAGGTGGGTAGCCGGTGACAGACCAACTCTAGGGACAGGCCGGGCATATCTTCGTACTTCTCAGCGTAGCAGTCCCTATATTCGCGTAGTAGGGTGAGAAGGGTTTCATGTTCGTCATCCGCCAGTTTAGCACTAATGAAAATGAGTAAGGGTTTCTCCGCAGTCCCTATGTATATTTGTGAAATAGGTCGTGGACTTGAGGTGGTGTGTCGTCTAAGGCGGTAGGCGCTAACTGAATAACTTTCTCATTGGTATCGGTGTAATCCACAATTTCGTCTACGTATTTCATAGTCCCGACCTTGTCATAGGCCTCAAGTTCCGCCCAGTACGGAAGAAGTCTCTCGTACAAGGACTCGCGGACCTTGCGTGCCTCATCGGTGAAGACACTATCCATCTGAGGGTTGTAGAGGATCCGCGATGGTGTGAGGACGTTGTAAGTCGTCCTTCGCCTGGGTTAGCCGTCATCGTGTTAAGTTGGAAGCCGTGACCCCATACGAGCGACATTTGTGATCGACTCCTTAGACGTTCAATAGGCCCAGGTCTGTGTTGTAATATCGGACATTATTAAAGTTGGCGGAGATAGAGAAAGGACACTGGTCAGCTTTAATTATGACCGCTTCATTCTTCTCAATATCTCAAATCATAAGTTCTTGGTGCATGAAGAAGGGTACGCAAAAGCTTCTGTGAATCCAATCGCGGCCTAAGCTGATGCTGTAAGAGGCAGCACACTTGGCCACAAAGAAGGTATATACTCAAGATGTCGGCCCCACCTTGACTCGTAGAAATAGCAAGCCTAAGGTTTTGGATACCTGCCCGGTGAAATTTTTTACCGTTAAGGAAGTGGTCTAGATCATTGAGTGCTGGATGCCTAGGATTCCTATGTTTCAGGTAGTAATGACGTTGACAGTTGCGCCAGTGTCGCCATGACCTTGTTAATCATTATTCCTTCCACCTCGGCCATGATATACAAAGGTCTCATGTGAGTGGCCATGCCCAAGGTTGGTGTCGAAAAAGTCAGAGTCTGTTTTGTTTAATGGTGCTCGTGACTTCCATTTGGTTTTCTCTAGATATGGTCCCATTTCGCTACAGCAAGACGGGGCTACGCTGCGCTTTCGCTACTTGTAGGGATATCAATCGCACTACATATTGTGTTTGGCGGGAGAGCATATCGCTCAGATATGAGGAAAACCATCTCTACTTGGAAAGAGAATGGTTCACGGACTGGGATCAGCGGAGTTTCAATGACCATGTGTTCCCCTTCTAGCACAGCAAATGCCCCTTCTTCACAGGTAACCTCATCTTCCTCGGCCCATTCAGAGACTTCCACCAAGTTACAGGTGAATGATTCTCTTTGTTCCTCTTCTTGGTCTTCATCTAGGTTAACACGAGGCTCTGGGTGTGCCTCGTTGTCCAGTGAATTCTCGAGGAAACGCTGGGCCATGGCCATCTACTAGGCGAGGTTAGGGCTAGAAGACGCGGTTTCTGCCACTGGTGTGTTGTCCTCCGCCTGCCGTTGACGCCATACTTGTTTAGTTGAGGATTGCCCGTCCCCGGTCAGCTGCTTGTCTGTAACCAAGGGGACTTTGTAGCTGTCATTCATTTTCAACTGTTGCAAGGCTGAGACTCGAGACTCGAGACTCCATCCTGGCCTCGGGTTCCGAGGTCTAATGTGTCCTGGGCCTATGTGGCCGAGGCGGTTCCCTCTTGGCTTCGGGTTTCGGGTTTTGAGGTTCCCGGTGTTGTGCCAACTAAGGTGGATCTCGCCTTGTCTCTGGTCCCTGGGTCGAAAACAACTTATGTCTTGGTAGAGGGGTGGTTCTCTTCTTCCTTCAGGCTCCGGGGTCGTTGACGGTCTGCGCCTGGAAGGTTGAGGTGGCTCCCTTTTCGATGGAACTGTAAATTGGCAAAAGACGTTTGCCTTTGGCGTAGGCTCGTCTGCGACTTGCTCACACATCCTTGGAGGCATTACGAGTGGCATCTGGAGTAATGCGCACAAGCCTTCTGCCTCTCTACACATTCGCTCAGGTGTCTGCGCGAGCTGCGAGGGGAGTACCCCGCCCTCATCCACAGCTCGTAAGGCACACATGATGCTACCGTACATTTTCTACAAATTTCATTTGTTCGACTTGCTAATAGTGACTGCCTTGCCCCCTTGCTGCGTGTACCACACCCCGTCCTTGATTGCTGACTTGGACGTCGGTGGGATGTAAGGGTCGGTTAAAATACCTTGGTGGGAGATTGAGGCAGTGTTTTCATGGTGTTCGTTGCTGGAGTCGAACACGTCCATCTCATTTATGGCCGGGGACAAGGATCCTTCCTCCGGCCAGTGTGTGTAAACGATTGTTTTGAGCCGCTTTATCCTTTGCTCCAGCTCTTCTTGGGTTCTGGGACTCATTGGTTGGTAGTTCTCAGCCGGGGACGGCCCAATGTCTTTCATAACTGCCTTGCCCTTATCATTTCACGAAGGGGGATCCCGCTCAAGTTTAGCGACCAACTGTCGCACCGGCTCATCATGGTTTCCCCTTTAGTTAGCCAGGACGATATAGTTGTTCACCAGCCGTTTACGGTTTCGACCCGGCGGTTCGCGTAGACCCGCACTTAGAGATAGGTCTAGTGTTATTTTGCGCTGGCCGACTTGAGGCCATGTGATATCAGCCATTGTGATCATGAAGTTGCCCATATCCTCAAAGCGAATGTATCCGAGGTCAAGCCAGTCTTGGACTTGATCCCTAAGTTGCTGACACATGCGGGTTCTGTGCCTTCAGCTATTATAGAACTTGCAATGCTGGCGGCCCTCCTTATACTTGATGTACGGCAGAGACCTAGCCACCGTGATGAGCTCGTCATCAATGAGATCGTCTAAGATCTCGTGAGATAGGTTGACGTTGTAGCTATATTGGCGAGGTGGCTGGCGAGCAACCCTCTCACCTTCTTCTCGACTCCTTTTAGGTGCCCAACGTCGGTCGTCGTCCTCCGGGTAATCGACCCAATTCACTTCAACCATGCCGACTGTAGGAGGGAAAGGTTCCACGTCCACCAACGAAGCTGTGCTGCCTAGTGTCTTCAGTTTGAGCTCGCCAGAGTTTAGCCATGTTTGTATCTGGTCTCGGAGTTTGACACAATCTTTAATATCATTAATGTAGACATTATGGAAGGCACAATATTTCTTGTCCTTCAGTACATCTTTTGGCGGAATCTTGTGATCTAAGTGCACGTATTTTGCCTCTATCAAGTCATTAAAGACCAGATGGGAATTCTTCGCGTCATAAGTGTATGACTCGTGCTCTGGTTTGGTCCATGCAAAGGATTAGATGGTGATTGGCTCGCGCGTTTTCTTCATATTCTTCAGCTGTGAGCTAGCGGTTTGCCAATTAACTCAACCGCTCTGACATCCTCATGGTCTTGATCCATATGAGTTTCCTCAGGCCTTTGATAATATGGGTCATACGTAGGGGACTGTAAACTTAATGCCCCACTGTTTTGTTTTTTCTTGGCATGTATGTCCCTTTAGAGGTGTTTGCCTTCTCATCCATTTCGTTGAGAATTAGCTCATAGTTGCCGACCTTGTTAATTAGGTCACCTATGGAAGTGAAGCGCTCCCCGTGGTGTTTTAGCCGTTGACGATGTTCAAGGCCTCGAATAACCAACTTAATGACTTCCAGCTCAGGTAACAAGTAATCACACTTAGCCTGTTGAATTATAAAGCGTTGGAGGAATGAAACTCCAGACTCCATGCACTGCTGGCTCATCTGGGTGAGGGAGTCAAGTCCGATCTTTGGCTCGATGGTGTCGTATGTCTCCCGGAAAAGCCTTTTCGTGGTATGCTAGTCCGCGATTGACCCTGGTTTCAATCTGGAGTACCAACTGAGCAGCCCCGAACATAGAAGTCCCAAAGAGCTTGAGTTTAAGAATGTCATTATTCTCATATTGACCACACTAGACCATATGTGTTGTTGCATCTTCCTTTGTCTCCCCGGTGAAAGTCGTAAAGACAATATTCTTAAACCCCTAGGGGAAAGGGTATTGCGCCACGTTGTCAGGGTAGGTGTCGTGATACTACAAATTAGCATTACTCTTTCTGGTCTGCTCTTTGACTATACTGGAGATAAGCTGACACCAGTCGGCTACCGTTACCAGTGTAGATTCTCCGCTTCCTCATGGTTTGGCCAAGCAGAAAGGCTAACAGTTGGTCCGGTGATCTTGGGGGTCGGACTGGAGTGAGCTATGACCGGGTAATCTAGTGTCCCTGCCCCATAGTATGGAGAGCTACCAGCACCCTTTAGTGCCACACCAGGGCTGCGCGGAGGAGGTGAAGTCAGTGGTGCAATTGAGGTACCCACTCCTAACCCAAATTGAGGGGGTTTCTGCATCCCGACTTTTGGGTTGGCCTTAGAGCGCTCATTAGGCGGGATATACTTTGAGGTGCCCTCTGTTCCGCCCGTGCTAGGGAAGTCGAGGGCAAGATTCTTTGGTGCCTGAGACCTCATCCAATCTTCCACTTTCAAGACCCTGAAACTCAGCCTATCATGCTTATCCTTGAAGTCTTCGAGGTTGTTTTTGCTCCTAAAGAAAGATAAGGTCTGCTGGTCAATCAGCTTGGTGTCGTGTTCGTCCAAGCGCCGAATTTGTTCGTGCACAGTTGCTTTGGTCATCTTCAAGTTGTCTGTATTCTGATCCACATCCTTTCTGAGTTGTTGGAGGGACCCTTCAAATATATCCTTATTTTCCCTGATTTCCCCCGCAAACTGATTGAAGTCCTTAGTGAGTACAGCGAGGTTGTCCTGGTCAGCCTTCCAGATGACTCTTTCCTTTTTGACCTGTTTAGTGAGGTCCTCGACACTTTGTTGAGTGGCATCGACTTTCTTCTCCAAATGAAAGACAGTCTGATCGGACTGGGCTTTCCATCCCTCGATACCGCTTCTTAGCTCCTCGAACATCTGGCGGATTTGCTCCGCAGGCAAAGTAGATCATGAGTCCTGGCTTGGTTGTGGACCTACCATTGTGGTTTCGCTGAAGTTCGGGTTCCCAAACTGAGCAAGAACCTGTTCTTTGGTGAAAGATCGGCAAATCGCGCTGTTATGGGGCTTGTACCATGGTGACTTATGCTTGAGACAAAAAATCTGAGGTTTCATGTACAGTGATTCGCCTGTTTTCCTAATGGTGAATAGGATGCTGTACTCCCGGGTCCTACCGGGTGTACCAATGTTTTGGCCACGATTCTTAGCAGGGGTAGAGAGGTAACTTAACAGTACCAAAAGTAAACGAGGGTTGCGGGCGTGCCATAGCGCGGGCGCGGAATGAAACTGCACGTGTACTTGACTTCTAATCAAACAAAAAGGGCTCCGGTGGCACCTCGTGGACAAAGGATTACAAATAGCTCTCCTATTCACTTGCAATCGATACTCACTGTGGGTAGCGAGCATAGCAACTAATTGGAAAAGTAACCCGGGCGAGACCGAACGGGCTCTGTAAACTAAGGCAAGATGCACTTAGAGTTAAGATTTTCGAGAAGCTCGAAGAGTTTGTTGTAGCTGTATGATTTGATTGTGTCCGTAAATGATCTTCGAACCCTCCTTATATAAGACTTGCAGCTAGTTAGTAGAGATGTAATCATAATCCGATTCGGACTCAGCAATTAGAATAATAGAAGGACACGTCTTGCTTGCGAACTAGACGTCTGAATGACACATGTCCAGCCGCATAGCCAGACTTCGCCTAGATCGCAAACACTGTCTCCGCGTTATCCAACTGTTGTTTCCTATGCAAACTCAAACAACGAGCATTCTTATCTCGCGGAGTGCTACAGTCCTTGTAGGAAACCATCTCGCGGACCTCCGAGGCTCACACTCTTTCGTGGACTTTATATTTAAAAAGGTCACAGACATTAGCCCAAATGTTATCTAAAACTTATTATCAATCTTAGACTGAAATATCAACTGGGCTCAAATAGAGCTAAACACAGGCTAAACAAGCTAAGTGAATATTGACAAAGCAGAAGATGGAGGTTCCACATAGGAACAAATGTAATGAGATGGAATGGAACCCACTCGATCATGTGATGATTCATGTATATATTATCTTCCATTTGTTTAGTTCCAAGCATCTTATCCTAGACACTGCATTACAATAAGAAGAAAGAGATTAAACATGTAGGAATTTGTTGATCCATCTTTCATATTGCAGATTTCTCCTATTGGATGGGAATCGAAATCTATTTATCTACTTGGCTCTCTCATATATGTTTGTTTTTACTTAAAAGATAACATGTGCGACCAGTAACGGATCTAAAAAGAACGTGTGTCTGTCTATATTTAACAAACGATTAATGTTCAATCGGTAACTCAGACAACTCAAATGATTTGAGTCAAATAATAATTGACATGTTATATATAACACATTAGATATTTTTTTGGTATATGATCGATGAAATTTTTTTATCACCTTTTTCTTATAAACCCGAAAAAAATCTTAATCACATGATATTAAGTGAATGGTTTGTGCTGATCATTTGTCCTCCACCGAAATGGGACTTGTTGATGAGTTCCCCCCGCGCAGTCCCATTCAACGGCGCATTAAACAAAAGAAGCCTTAGTTTAACGAGTAGGTATCATCAATTCATCACGAATCCTCATCAACATCATATGTATGAATGTATCTCTGTGTTCACTAGCTTGCCAGCTAAAACCGTCGAAATTCATTCTGGAAAATTAGAAGAAGAAATGCATTTGAATTCTATGATATGACTGTGCATATGATCCAGTGTGCCCTAACATCAGCATGATTGGTAGATCAGACATTATCATGTGTGTGTGTGTGTATGATTATGAATGAATACATCACAGAAGCACAGCGATGACGCAAAGGCTCACTACCAAGAGCACAAACAAAATAAAACCAAGGCCACCAAGTGTAAAAGCACTACTCGGGCTTGATCGTCTTCTGTATATGGGAGTCTGAAGATACTATACTGAGAATTTCATAGGCACTGTGTATCTAGTTATCTATGCAACCAGTGCTTCTTAACAGACTAGCTTCTTCAAGTACTTCTGGTGTAGCTTGACGAGGTTATGTATGTTTCAATTCGCTTTGACTCTTTGATATTACATGTATGCCTAAAATACAATGAAGCTGGGCTTTGAATTTGTCACTAACTATACATTTCAGCTAGTGCATTGATTTTGTTATGAATCAATACAATTTATCCATGGAACAATCACAATTAGTGCATGAATGTTCGAATGAATAGCGCTCGTGCTATATTTGAAGGGAAGTTGGAAGAGGGAAGAACGGTACTGTGTCGTTGTCTATCCCAAATTGTCCATTCACTGGAGAAGCAAAAAAATCTAGCATCAGAATAATTAGTTGAGTGAAATATTGGTGGAAATTAAAAATATTGCTTTACCACACGAAGTACTCACGTCATGATAAACATACAGAAGTGCAGATTCAAGTCTTAAAACAACTTGAATGACACGAAGTACACAGCGTCATGATAAACATACAGAAGTGCTTATTCAAGTTTTAAAACAGCTTGAATGACATGATGCGGACCATGGTATTCAGTTTTATAACAAGTTGAATGACATGATGTTTAGGATTAGGTTGCATCTCATAGGTGCACTCCAAAGTATCCTAAAAAGCTATCTTGGTCCTGAACTTATTATTGCATTTTATTGCATCCAACTTTGGATTGTTGTTGGTAAATTTCGTTGAAAAAGCTAGCTAGTGTCCAAACTTTTGTCCCGATACATTTTTTCTTTTCTTTTTCAAATTACGAAATAAGTGTGAGTGAAATTTGGATTACAAGAAGAGGAAATTTGCAATGAAAAGTCAAAAAATCAAAGTCGTCAAAGTAAAAGAAAGAGTTTGATGCAACTTTCACATAGTAAAATCTCATGTTTAACATCATTTTGAGTCTACACAACACTGGGTCGATAGGTATTTTGTAATGCATAATGACTATATGATTTTAACTTATTTCAAATAAAATTTTATTGCAGACAATTACATGAACAGGATTACAATTTGATAAAGGTACAAGAATGGGTGTATATATAAAGAATGGAGTGTTTGCTAACTAACTTCCAAGAGAGGCAAGTTCTCCGAACGTTGCTGCACATTTTCCAAATCACCAGTACATGGTAGGCCATTAGATTTCCCCATCTCCAGATGATCAAGGAAATCCATCACAGTTGGATCAGTCCAAGGACATCCAAATGGAGCTTCAGCACCGGCAACCCAGCCTAGATGCCCACCTTGAGGTGTCACTATTAACATACAATTTGGATTGTCCTGAGACAACAACAAGGTAAAGCTCAATGGTATGTAGAAAGATATCACAAGAAATATACCCTTGAGACTCCACAAACCTGAATATCTCCACGAGGAATTCCCCTGTTTGGAGCAATTGGATCGTTTGCTGCCTGAAACCATCAAAAACATTTGAGTGAGTCTTACATGGGATAATAGAACAAGATTTATAAATTTTAACATACCCCTCATGCTACATCCAAACAAGGGCATTGATAAAGGAAAGGAATGCAACAGGATGGCTTATACACATCACTGGAACTATGGAAGGAAAGAAGTGATTTTCCTCTTCTTGTCTGAAGAAAGAAAAGTATAAACGTAGAAAGGAAAGAATCTATATAGCAGTATGTTGATCATCATACTAGTCATAGAGTAGAATGGAGTGGGGAATATAATATCCATAAAAATTCAGTTTAATAGGTTCCCTCCTCACACGCTTGTCAATTTATCATGAAGCAGTTGAACCTAGGGGGCTCGAAATCCCTACACTTTTCCCTTTGCACTTAAACAAGCAACTGAGTGAGGAAATGAAACCCTTCCACTCTTCCATCTTTAACCTTCTGTCACTCTTTTCTATTACTCATACCAAATGACAGAGTTGAACAGATGTGCACAAGCACCAAGTGTCTCATCAATCCATAAACCAGATCCATTTTCATTCAACTGTATCAATAACAGAAAGCATTCACCATGTACAATCAACATCAATAAAGAGGTTCATTAAATGTCTATCATATGATATGTTGTGGCAAAATGTCACCTGAATGCAAAGCAACGGTGTGCAAACATTTTTTATGGAATCTGAACTACTAGAATTAGAGTAGTAGTCATCCGCGGACTTGAAACCAAATGAAACTGCAATAATGAAAGGTTCTCTTAGCAGATTAATGTCACATTACGAATTTATGATAACCCAATCCAAAAACAAAAAGGATTTAAGTGCATGATATATATACCACGAGTTAGTCCTTCATCAAAGTCCCTGACAGATTTGGCATTAGCAGCCAGTGGGATATTATATTCACCACCTATGTCTTCAAAGAGCAATGCGTGCCTACAATGTAGTGTCAGAAAATTAGTTATCACCTTCGAACCAAAAATAGATATTCGGAAAGTTTTTAAAGTATCATGGGATTACTTCTTGAAAATTTTGCATAGAGCATATGATAGAGCTTTGTCATAAACATTATTAAATCCCTTATGGAAATCCTCATCCGCGATCACCAGATTGAAAGGATTACACAATGACACAGCACCAGATAGGCGACACGTATCAGATTCCTGCAGAGTATCAGATTTTAGAGATAAATGAAATGGACATGAAGTAGACAATGCAAATGAAACATACCAGTGCAAATGTAAATCCTATTATAAGTTTCTATATTTACAAAAAATGTTATAAGTTCCTATTTAGCAGCTCAAAGTCAGATCCTTTGTTATACCTAATGGCATTGACAAATTCATATGAGCAGAAACAGCTTATAGATACATTGCTAAACACACTGCCTTTCATACCCACCATTAACTCATTAAGCATTTCTACAAACTTCACATGAGCAATTGATCAATAAAATGTATATGGATGCCAAGGAACAGGAAATGAGTGCAACGGTACCTGCCCCAAATACCGAACTAGAATGTTAGCGCCAAGAGACCATCCTACGGCATAGAGATTAGCTTCCGGATACCTCCCACCAACATGGTCTACTACCTCACATATATCTCCTAAAAATGAAGCCGAATAGAACTGCATATCAGCATCATAAAAATAACAAACAATCACAATGCTGGCTATGAATCTTCATCATTATCAAACTAGCAAACCATTTACACACGTTACAATAATTATCAAATTGTAGGAAGAAACAGGTAAGCACAGACGATCATGGTTTGGATAGTACCTGAGGAGTAGTAACAGGACTACCACCACAACCGCGGCTGTTGAACACCACAACTCTCCACCCTCTATTTCTAGCTCTGATCAGCATATGCCTCACATACGAGTCATCACTTCCTCCGGTTAAACCAGGCTGCAACATTTTACATTTATTTTTATCCAAAACAAAAAGACTCAATTTTTAACTCAAAGCTTTCATCTTTTTTTACTTAGGAGAATCGAAGTTGCGAACCAGGAGAATGAGGAGGGGAGCATGGGCGGGGAGGACGCAGTCGTCGCCGGGGACCCAGTCGAGGGAGACGGAGCCGTCGTCTTGGGTGCGGAGGCACTCACGGCGGAGCTTGATGTCGGGGGTGGAGCGGAAGAAGGCGGCGAAGATGGTCTCCACGTGGCGGTTCCAGGCGAAGACGGGGAAGGGGTTGTAGGGTCGGGTGAGGGAGGGGAGGGAAGGGAGGAATGTGTCTTTGGCGCCGCCGAGGATTTCGAGGGAAGGGTGGTGGTGGGCCATGGTTGCGGCGGATGAGCTGACGTGGTAGGCGGATGGGGGAGTTGGCCTGTGGAGGTGAGACACTTGGCGGAAGTAGGATGTTGGAGGTGGGAAGCCCAAGGTGGCTCTGGCCATTTGTAGCTGTTGGATTTGGAGTGGACTGTTTGTTGTAGATAGAAGAGGACTTGACTTTGAGTGGCTTATGTGGTTGGACTGTTGGAGATTCTTGTAATTAGTCCGGTGATTCTTGTCCCCCAGGATGTGTTTCTCAACTCAAGTTCGAACTCTAAAGTTGTTAAAGTTGTACAAATGCACTGAAGTAATTCATAACTAGAAAGGTGCCGAAAGATTAACTTATTGACCAATCTTTTAAGCACCCTCACGTTACTAAAAAGGTTAACTTCGAAGTTATGCGATACATTAGTCCTAATACGATCGTAGTGCATTGAGATGTAACCGTGTAGACGAAAGATGTAAGAAAATTGGTTTTCATTAAGGACTACTCGTCCGCCTTTGGTTGTTACTCATTTCGTATTTAGGTCTAGTTTGATACAGCTTCGTTTTTTTTTTTTAAAAAAAAATCAGCTTATATCCGAACTTTTTGATCTTATAGTGTTGGTAAATGAAAGAAAAAACTCTTTTTTTTTTAAATTACAAGTCACCGACGACAACTTTTATAAGCAATCTGAGTGTTACTTTTAAAAATAGCTGTCACTAAAAACATTAGAAATTAATAAATTTTATCTTGCAGCACTTTTAAAACTAATATTTACCAAACACAAAACTATTTTAATTCACAGCTGATTATTTTCGTAGTACAGCAGCAACAGTTTTTTTTTTTAAAATCACAACAATACCAAACTAGCCTTTAGACTTTGAACTTTTGGTATTATGTATATCAACCAAAGGCCATGCTCATCTAAAGGACATGTTTTAAGCGACTATGAGGAACAAGTGAATCCGGCATCAAAAAATAATGCACATTTAAAAGTTGTATTAATTTACGTTTTTATATTAATAGACGTGGTTAAGAAGAAATAAAAAATAAAAATAAAACCCTATGAGAGGAGCATGGCTCCTCTTCTCAAAACCTAGCCGTCATGGCTTGGTTTCTCAATCACAGCAATCGACGCCAGTACCAAGCCGCCGCACCTGATCCTTCCTAAACCCTAGCTGCCTTGGCCTGGGTCTCCAACAGCGCTTGACGCCGACTCTAAGTTGTTCTTTCTCGGCATCAAGCCCTCTTGTGGAGGCAAACCTTATTAACATTTTGTAGTCAAACAACCACGGAGGTGGAGGACGAAATGCCGCCGAGCATGGATGTGAGGTGGAGGGTTACTTGTTAACATCAGCGATCACTGTACCTACGGAAGAGATTTGGTAGCCACCAAACATGGCTGCGAGCAAGGATCAGAATCTCCCAATTTGGTTCTGGATTTGGACTCCGAATAGTGAGACAGAGTCTGAACTTGAATCCAAGAGAGCTACGCTTCTTCAACTAGAAGATCTGATGATGATGTCGACGGGTGCATGGACGCCGATGACGAAGCCATCTTGGTTGCCATTAGTGTGATAAGAGATTGTCGGCAAGCGACGATGCAAATCTGCTAGGGTTTGGGAATGGACTCGGGTGTTTGGGCTTGGGTCTAGCCTCAAGCCCATCAAAAGTCAAATTTGGAATTGGGTTATTAGGCATGATTTCAAACTAATTGTGGCTTAAGTCGCATGTCTGGATAACTCGGTCGACTAAGCAAGTTAGCTGCAACTAGATGGATTTATGAGGCTTGAAGTACTGTAATTGAACGCCTTGACTCTAATTTTTATGTTTATTTAATATCTTGTTTTGTATCTAGTTTAATCATTTGTTAAACTCACTTAAATAAGCGAGCTAATTGTTTAATGTAACGGTGTTTTGATGTCATTCTGACCTGAGTTTATCAATGAAATATTTGAAAATGTTGTTTTTTTTCCCTTAAAAAAACGTAGTTAAGAAGATGTAGTTAAGTTGTGTTAATTTATGCTTATATATTAGACGTAGTTAATACCCGACACCTAAACCCTCATGATCTCTTAAAAGTTTAAGACGCTTCCTGATTGAGCTAAGAAAGGATATTTACCAAACCGACCCACAAGTACAATTCTATAAATGAAGTAATCTACTTTCAGTTTGTTTGTTCAAGAGCCATAAACTAGAGCAACTAAACAGTGGAGTAGTTCTTCAATTTACAGAAAACTAGAGTTGGATCTTTTGGAGTCAAGGCCAAAAGAGGGTGAGGTCCGTGAGGAAATTGGTGCACAAACTTGAGGTTACAGACTCGGACAATTCAATTGCAGAACAAAAGAATGAATTCGACAATTTCAGAGCCGGACGATTCGATTTTCTGTAAGGAGAGTTCCAACAAGTTTGTTGCAAGCAATTGAGATCATGCAATTCAGAGCACTACTATTAACAGAAAAGAATAGGTTGGATAACCAGAGCAAACACGGCACATAATGTATCACGTTAATCATGATACTTTATTGCCAATAGAAATGACCTAATTACATGCAGTTAGAACTGGGGAGTGGGGAGAGAGTTTATTGCAGAACCAAGCAAATCTTGAAAAGATAAGCTGATTACCTCAGATTAGGAAAATATAGCTCCCGCGGAAGTTACTAGTTACAATCAGTATATCTAAAACCCAAAACTAGTTTCCTTAAAAAAAAAAAAAAAAAACCCCCAAAACTAGCAAGGAAAACCATGATAAGCAATTTATGAACATAAAATTTAAACACTTGATCCCATAACAACTAAACTCCTGCAAACTACTCAAGGTGCCGATGTCTATACTACTGTTTGTCCTCCTTGGGCTCCTTGGGAATATCCTTTGGCGGAACCTTAGTTTCCAGTTCCTTTGGGACTGCCCTGAAAGAGAAAATTCATGGACTCATATAATGTGTCTGTTTGGATGCAAGATAAATAAAGAAGAAAAAAGGCAAAGCAAACATCAAATCACAATTAATCTGGTCTTTAAGATCATACTTAAGTGAAAAATGTTCAGAAACCAGGTTTGAAAGACCTGTCTTTTGAACTAACAATATCATTTGACAGAAAATCTTTGCCATATTGAAACAGAAAAATAAATTATAAGACGATTGGCAAATTTTCCATGGACAAAAAGATGGAGCTGCAGAAAATTGCTCTATCTACCCTTGCATCTTAGTTCTGATTGTCTACAATCACTAATACATTAAGTAAATCTAAAAGATAAAGAAAAGATAGACTCCCCTAATGCCAAAGAGAAACAAAAAAAACTTATAAAGTTGGAATGCGAATCATCATCATCCAGATGCCATGGTGATCATAACCTGGATATGTACAATGGAAATTTGAAAACTTCATAATCCATTAAACTAATCTCTAACAAGAAAACCATGTTTAAACGTTCACTAGCTAACTTACTACCCCAACTCTAAGAAGAAAAACCATTTCAAATGTTCACTTGCTAACTTACTACCCCAACTTTTCAAACAACAAGAGACAATAAATCAGGACAATGATTTGATGATAACATCAGAAACTTCATCCAATCAGTCTATTACAGTACCAGGTATCCAGCTCTTGCAATAACCAGAAAATCACAAACATAATCGATTATAAGAATGTCAATAGCACATAAAGTTGAACCATATGGATTGCATATCGATCTGTTCTGCAAATATAACAACAAATTGTGATAGAAAATAGTTCATGCAACAAAATTTGAAGGGCATACTTGGATTCTTCTTCAAGCCACTTGCGGATATGCTTGACATTCCGCCTGAAGATGGAAGCTGACTGTTTCACATCACTCCTCAACAAAAGAACCACAGCACTAACACCAGCCACAGTAAGTATGAAGTTTGTCAGAGCCATATCTCTTGTGCTTCTCCCAAACCTGCTAAGAAGACAAAATTTGCTTCACTGAGTTACTTGCACTTGCACAGATGTTAAGCAGTTTTAACATGACATTATGAAATTAATATATACACCCTCATGAATTATTCGAGATTGATTAGTAAGAAGACATGAAAATTCGGCACTGCTAAGAAATAACTATACAACTGTAATGAAACTAAAGAGGACTCCTATCAAGCAATAATGACACAGAACAAAACAACTCAACTCAACAACCATGCACAAGAGAGTCCATGCAACTTGAAGCAAATCAAAACCAGCCAATGCTTGTAAGAGCTCATGTCTCTTAGCTAACATATAGAAATCCATAAAGAAAAATGGTGTAAAAACAATGAATTGCTAGCCCTGCTCTAATTCCAGGACACTGTTAATGCCCCCTCCGTCTCCATGCACACCTATTCGAAGATAAAAGGACGGTGCCTAAAATCGTCTTAAATGACACTACCGATTTCCCTCTCCAATATTCAGTGTGATAAACTAACATCGAAACTCAAGTGTCATGAATATAGTCATGGAAATCTACAAAGAAAGAGCTCATGCTGATACATTCATCGAAAACAGATCAACCAAGATGGTGCACAAAAGCACCTTGCAATGATATAAAACCAAAACTAACGAGACACTGTAAGCAACTAAATGCACCAATTACTTCTTGCACAGATTGATTTAATTGCACAACAAAAGCGCAAGGTGACATCCAAGTATGATTTACCCATCAAATCAACCTATATAACATCTCAATCACTACTTCAGTCTAAAGATTCAGACAAAAAAAAAATCCTAATCTGAAGCAATTCGCGTCATTCAAACGAATACAAGACTATGAATCGAGTGTAGAATTAGTTCAAATCACATTCTGGAACTTAATTTTGAGTGAAGAAATTACCTGATGAGAAATTTTGAGTGAGAATCAGAGAACCGGGGCTTGTTGAGCAGCTGAGAGAGTTGGGTGGCGGTAAAGACTGGTGGTGGCTTTCGGAGCACGAAAATCAGGTGTGGGGGTGGTGCAGTGGATAAAGATGAACCCTCGGGATAAACGGGTTTCCGGATGACTGGATCTAGTGAGATTGGGCCGGGCCATTAGATGTAGATGGATCTGCTTCTGCCTTCTGTGATAACATGACTTGATCAAGAGGGCTCTATGCCTCATAAAAAAAAAAAGAAGCTCATTTGTACAAAATCAGGTAAATTAAAGTCCATTTCAATGATTTTTATTTTCATAAGGCAATTCTAATGATTATTAAATAAAGGACATTATTACCCTCAAGCTCATTCAATTTTTTTCTCCTCTCTATTCTCTGATCAGAAAATTCTCTCTCTCTCTCTCTCTCTCTCTCTCTCTCTCTCTCTCTCTCTCTCTCTCTCTCTCTCTCTCTCTCTCTCTCTCTCGGGTCAACAATTTGATTATTAAGGGTCACAAACTAATTACTAGGAGTCAGTAATTAGTTACTGGAGATCAGTAATTAAGTTACTGGGGGTCACTAATTAAGTTATTGGGGTCAGTAATTAATTATTAGGGTCAATAATTGAGTTACTGAGGGTCAGTAAGTGAGTTACTGTGGGTTAGTAACCGAGTTACCGGTGATCGGAATCTGACGACCGGAAAAAATTTGAATTACTAGGGGTCAGTAACTGAGTGATTGGAGACCGTAACTAAGTTATCGACGAACGGAGAAATTTCAATGACCGGAGTCCTGCGGCCAGCGACCGGAGTCCCGCGGTCGGTAACCGGAGTCCGGTGTTCCGGCCAAGTTTTTACATGTTGAAGAGGTGGGGATAAAATAGTCTTAAAATAATATAGTTTGTTAAGATTTTAATAAAGACTTGGTCATTTGGGCACAAAAAATGTTTATTTTCAAGCAAATGGGCTCATAGAAAATATTGTCATTGGAAATGGGTAATGAAAGGTTACAATTAATACTAAATGGACATTTAAAAAAAAAAAGAAAAAAAAGAGGGCTCTATGCCTCTATCCTCTCATTTTCATGTGTATAAAGAAATTAAGTTTTATGTAACCATTATATCTAATTTCGTGTCACTCAATTATCAATAATAGTTTTTTAAGATAAAAGAAACATCGAAGAATGCATAATCAAATCTTTTGATTGTGTTTAACTTGAATGGACGATGAAATTTAACTATTCATTATCACAAACAGATTGTCAATATATGCATAATGGTGATAAAAAGAAATTTGTAATAACTTGAATGAAAATCAAACATGTAAGATCTGCCCAAAAAGAAATGGAAGGAGTATGATGATTCGAAATTGATGGCTTTAGTTTGGGATTATAATGATTGGCCGTGTATATCCAATTTCCCACCATAATCGACGCACCAAACTTGGGTGCTTTCTTGTCCCACAAGATGTCCTGGACTATTTCTCCTCTCCATCCCATACTTTCGTTACTATGATTATTGATGAGAAGGATGATGTCTCTATGCCAATCCATGGTCAAATCAGTGACATATATATTGACATAAAATAAATGTAACATAAAATTCATAGCAATCCCTGGTCAAATTGGTGACATGTAGCGGACAAGCGAATGCAATAAAAGAAACAAAATGTACACCTTGCTAGTTGACTTAAAAAATCCGAGGACAAGTACAACGGCGGATATGATACCCCTTTATCATTTTCAATACATTTTGTTGAAATTCCAAGAAAAAAAAAATACATTTCGTTGAATGAAAAATGCATCATCATATTATTATTGTTATTGTTTTTCGTCGTCAAATCAATCCCTCGAGTTAGTGGATACATAGTTGACTTGTTACAAAGTCTATCTCCCAATCTTTTCCCAAATGAAAAATACATCATCATATTATTGTTATTGTTTTTCGTCGTCAAATCAATCTCTCGAGTGAGTCAGTGGATACATAGTGGACTTGTTACAAAGTCTATCTCCCAATCTTTTCCCAAATGAAAAACCCTAGCAAGCACAAAAGGGGAGTCACATAGTTGAGAACCGAAGTCCTTGTATTCCTGGGACATTGTCTCAAAATCTCATAATTTCAAGCTGATCCACCGAGTTATCTTGATGATTCAGTGCAGGAGCAAATGGGTTCACCATGATCACTATCATCATGGAATCTGAACCCTCCAGTCCTTTGAAGAGGACACAAACCAAGCGAAAGTAAGAGTAAATTAACACTCCACGTGGCAGATTTTCAATTCCATCTATACCTTAATCCCCAATTAACAAATAACTAATCCTTTAAACCGGCCTACCTTTTCTATTTAAACATATTGCGTATGAAATGTCATATAACTCATAACTTTGATCCTCTCCAAGACTTCAACTATTAATTATTTTAGTCCCGCTGGCCTCTCAGCTTGACTGTGTTACAGATCCCATTTTTATAGAAAATATATATAACTCATGTTTATATATATTTTTAATGTTGCTAATTAAAGTGAAATTAGTTTAAGATTCTTTATCTGTTTTGGTCGAAAATGAAGATTCTCATTCTCATGCTTCATGTGGCATATTGTAATAGCATTAGGACAAAGTAACGGCATGTGGTCCGGCACAAAGTGTCTCCCGATTAGGCTCATTGCATGTGAGTAATTCCCATCTCAATCTTTAATCTTTCTTGATAATGAAAATCCCCCCGATTTGGCTTTTGACTTTTGTAATTAAGCCTTTTTCTTTGATTCTTTCGCTTGTGCTTTTATGGGGTCAAATTAGAGTTGATGAGGCCTCAATGATACATGAGCATTTATGCAGAGCAGTCATTGTGCATGATGTGGGATGTGGGGTAGGCCTCATCATAGGATGGGGCTAAGCCGGCTTTATTATAAATTTTAGGGTTTAAGGTAGGACCGGAAACGGTTTTGACTTAATTAACAAAATTTAAGGCAGGATAAGGTAGAGTTGATGCTTGAAAATGTAAACTTTTACCCGCTCTAAAAGTTCATTTTGTTAGAGCTAAAAGGACCGGCATTTTAAATAGGGCTTAAATGAGTTAGTTTTAATTTTGTTCTCAAAATTTTCTCCAAGATTATATCATTTGTATGTAATACACTCTATTTTTTAGTCATATTTAAAATGCATGCATATACATTATACTTAACTTAGAACATGTATTAGTAAATATTAATCTAAGTGGTTATATTTATATATCTCATGAACTATCTTTCTAAATCATCAAAATTCAATCATTGTTTAACAAAGCAAAAAGAAATCAAAGAAATAAAGCTTACAAAACCAATTACAAGAAAGAAGATTAGTTGTATTGATCTAAAAAATAAGAGATATATTAAAAACAATAGAAAAATATAAAATTATTAAGGCCTAAAGGGTGGGCTTTTAGGGCCGGGCCGGGCTTGGCCCTAAAGAGCTCAATAGGGTAGGGCCGGATTTCATTTGCTCAACCTTTACCCTACCATATTTGAGAAAGGCTAGGGCCGGCCCACCCTAATAGAGGGCCAGACAGGGCTTCGTCCCTAGAGGGTAGGGTGGGTCAGGGCCAAAGGGCCAAATGATGAGACCTATGTGGGGAAAGTAAGAGAGGAAGGAAATAGGGGCTTGCCCCTAATGAAGTTTTCCATCCAAAAAAAAAAAGAGTGAGGAAGAAAACAAAGACGTGAAAATACTTATGGAAGCGTAAATACAACCGTTGTAAGTAAAAATGGTTCTTATTTGGTTGGGTGTGCTCCCTAACCTATGTTTGGACTCTGAAGCTGTCAAAATGGTCGGACAATGTGTTGCAACTATTATACATAGTTTGAGCATTTTACATTTAACATGGGATTTAACTTCTCGGTCTATAAAGCTTTCGGGGTACCTTAACACTGCAAAAAAAAAAAAAATTGATGTCGTAAATGTAACTTGCATCATTAACTTTCTATGTCAAAAAAACAACTTTCAACATAGTTGAACCTGACGCTAAAACATCTCGCCTTAGCAACCATTTTCCTTTTAAGCTCTCTTTACTTTCCAGGCTCCTCGAAGTCCTTGCACCCTTTACTTTTCAAGCTCTCCGGAGCTCTGCACCCTTTACTTTTCAAGCTTCCCAGAGCTCCCTTGCGTTCTTGTTTTCCTTTAAGAGAGTGATCATTTGTGAAGTCTAGTTTTTGTAATTAGGAACATGAATTCATGAGTATTGGTTGCAATATATATTATATACTAGTGACATTTAAAATCTCTTGACCTTTATCGTATCAAGAGAGTGTTGTAGACTTGTAGTAGCCTACATTGCAACTTAATTAGACAATCTGATAGCGTCACATATTGTGTTGCAAACGATCATCATATGACTTCTAATTCGGTTTTATGTTTCTCTCGATGTATGCTGATTTTCATACCCTAAAAAGAAATTCTTTTTACCCTAAGTAGCAATTTGAAGTTGGGCCGGGTCACATATGTAGGACCCGGACCCTCCCCAAGTGTTACAGTCTCCTCTCCGCACCCTCTCCCAACTGAGAGAGAGATAAGAGCAAATGCAACGTTGGATCAATTACATGAATTGGATCATGTGTTGGTTTAAAAATATCATCCACCTGCATGTTATTGATCTGGGTTAAAGCTAGGGCCCATGTGGGTCCTAGTTAGTTAGGCTACAAGCTGGGTTCAAGATTATCTCTTGTGTTAGTCTGGGTTAATATTTGAAACGGGGCCCATATTCATTTCATCTCATTTCTAATTCAGCTGTTGAACATGGACTGATGTCACTTTTCACATGGGGAACAAAAGCTTGCAAATAGCAATGATACAAACCTCCAACGAGCATTTAATATTGGCCGTTCAGATTAAAATCTGACGACCCATATTAAATGGCAACGACTATTTCTTAAAACAAAAAAAAACAAATCAATAAAACAAACGGGCAAATGTTATGGGCCGTTGGATTTAGATCTGATGGCTCTCAATTAATTGTGACGGATCTATTTTATTTTGCACACAAAACTGAACCAAAAAAAAAATCAACAAAATTCTCTATAAATACCTTACTACTCTTCTTCATTTTTCATACTCTTTACCTATCTATCTCTTCTTTCATAGAAAACTCTCTTCCTTCTACAATTAATTTGTTCTTCTTTTTCATTCTTAGTTCAACAAAATAAGAGAGACGGATAGTTCTTGGACCACCGAGGAGGAACTTCATGGGCTACGATTACCGTATGTCCCATTACCGGCAATCAACAAACCCTTACAAGGTTGTGGCAAAAGGTTCATGAGCATTATGTTGAAAATTAGACGGGTGCAACCCCGGTTCAACCGCCGGGGGCTCTTCAATCTCATTTCAAGCCTTTGAAGAGGCTTCTCAAAGTGTGGCAAAATGCAAAAAAATCAAGTAGGGCATCATCGACCAAGCATATAGTTATTAATTTTTATATGGTGATTTTTTTTATAGGAGCATCAAATTAACCTTGAGTATTTGAGGGTGATGAAAAAGCAATTCGAGCATAAGGAGTTGTAGTCGGTAGTCAGTAAACTACATTCCCCGCCCATAGACCAGTCATGAAACTTGTAGACCGACATCCCACCTACCTAGCCATGGTGAAAGATCACCAATGAAGCAACGGGAATGTGCTCCTCCAAGCTCCACAAGAAGGCACCATGATAGTAGTTATGTGCATTTTGTCCCATATTAGAAACATAATGTAAGAGGAAACCTTCCTTATCTATAAAAGGAAGGCTTCCCCTCTAGATATAGGGATTGGCAATACTCCTCCCCGAGATATAGGAGAGAGATGAGATCTGGAAGACTCCACCTCTAGATATAGGGATGAATGATACTCCACCCCGCAAGAGATAGAGGAGATCAACTGTACTCCACCCCGCGGGATAGATAACCCATCCCCCATTTGTAATACTCCAGACCGCGAGGGATTGTGGCCCTTGTACCCCGCGCGAGATGGAAACTCTTGTAACACCAAAGGCCTATTGGCCATGATAGTGGAATCTTAAGTGGACGTAGCCATGTCCTCCGATGGCATGATGAACCACTATAAATATTGTGTCTTTGTGCGTATATTCATGTTCCACCATGCTTCTACATAGCCTCTGGTTCTTGCAGAAACATAAGTGTTGGGAGGCGGTGAAGGAACATCTTTATTTTAGAGATGCACTTCAGCCTCCGGTCACTCGCTTTGTTTATTCCACGGCTAGTGGTACTCAAACTGAATCACCAATTAATTTAGATGATGAAGAAATTGTTTTGGAACTCTTCCTATCTCCGTCGAAAGGCCAATGGGACAAAAGGCCGTCAAAGAAGCAAGAAGGAAAGGAAAAAAGAAAGAAGATATGGGTGAATCCATGGTTCAAGCCCTACTAGCCATGAACGAGGGCACCAAAATTTCTAATGAGATTATTGGAAAAAGAGAAGAGGACTGTCTTGTCGAAAGTGCAAGAATGATGACATTTGAAGAGGCAAAAGAGGATGCAAGGATAATGGTGTCACATCCCAGGACCCATTCTGCCGTAACACGATATTGTCCGCTTTGGGCCCACCGGCCCTCACGGTTTTGTTTCCGGCAGCTCAGGAGCAGCTTCCCAGTAGGTCACCCATTCTGAGATTGCTCTAGCATCAACATGCTTAACCTCGGAGTACCCATCCCCTCCGAAGCCGCTGAGCCACCAAAAGGCCTCGTGTTAGATTGGAGGTGGGCATGTACATATACAGCACATAACCCCTCTCCGTTTAGCCGATGTGGGATATTTCAATCCACCCCCCTTGAGAGTCCGACGCCCTCGTCGGCACACTCGCACCACACGGCAGAGTGGCAGCTGGCACATCGGCCAAACGGAGAGGGGTTATGTGCTGTATATGTACATGCCCACCTCCAATCTAACACGAGGCCTTTCATTTGTCACATCCCAGGACCCATTCCGCCGTAACACGATATTGTCCGCTTTGGGCCCACCGGCCCTCACGGTTTTGTTTCCGGCACAGCTCAGGAGCAACTTCCCAGTAGGTCACCCATCCTGGGATTGCTCTAGCATCAACATGCTTAACCTCGGAGTACCCATCCCCTCCGAAGCCGCTGAGCCACCAAAAGACCTCGTGTTAGTTTGGAGGTGGGCATGTACATATACAGCACATAACCCCTCTCCGTTTGGCCGATGTGGGATATTACAAATGGCCATGCAGAATAGTGATATTTCCCCCGGTTCACAAGATTGGTTCAAAAAATTAAAGAGGGACATTAGGAGGAAAATCGATCCTAACGCTAATGCGGATTGCTATAGGCCTCTTTTTGAGGAACCGCAATTCCCACAATAGAGTGTTGTGTTTTAATTGTACTTTTTATTATTAAGTTGATTGTATTATGCATTTTTCTATTTAATGAAATAAAGGTCAATCATTCGTTATGAACTAATATTAGTGAATTAATTTTGTTTTATTGAAAGGAAACAAACAAAGCACACATATAATATTTTCAAAGTAAAATAAACAAAACACACATACCATATTATTCGAGTGAAAATTAAAATGACGAACTAAGGAGAGCATCACTTTATCAAACTAAGGAGAGCATCACTTTATCAAATGATTATGAAAATCATTTGCTAAAATGAATCACAAAATCATTTCGCAATGCTTTGTGGAGGTAAGAAGAACGTAATTGGAACTTAGCATCTAAGAATGTCGGTTGTCAAGATCCACCTCAAATTTCACCCTGAAACTAGAAGTAAGTCTTGCGGGGTCCACCTCTAAGGAAATTTACCGAAAAGCTCTACAAACCTCCCATGAAAATGGACAACCCTAACCTGGAAAATTAAAGAGTTACCCTCCTAAAACGAAGTCACCAACCTCCAAATCATCCCATAATTATCCAAATAATATAACAACTTCAAACTTCCAGTATTCTAAAATAAAACATAGGTTTTAGCACACTACCAAAATATTATAAAATAACCCCAAGAGTATTCAGAGTTACTAAAACCAAAGGAAGCAGGAAAATATCATAGTAGGTTAAACATGTAACATACTAGTGAAAAATGGCTGAGAAATGAGTAACTATACCTCGTCTCCTCCTACTAGTACCGACCCGCACTCTGCAGACTGGACATTTTAAAAACGAAGGGCCCAGAAGAAAAACATTCAGAAATGTTAGAGTGAGTGGACAAAATAAATCTAATAAAATATTTATACTTTCCCAATTTAATTTCCATAGAAAACATGTTGCATGCGGCAGCTCAAAAGATTTAACTCAAAAATTGATTAACACGTGACTAGCCTTACTAGTCTCCCAAACTTTATAAAAAGACCTCTCAGGCTAAACTGTATAGATATATAAGTATGTATTTACACTCGTCATATTCCTTGTACGAATTCTATGAATAAATACGAAAAATAGAAATTCATACAAGGCTACGACGCTGGCGTCTAACGCTCACGTTACACCATAATAGAATTTTACCTCATTATGGCGGAAAAGCACGAGTGTATATATACGTGCATATTCCCTATATAAATTCGTATATTTATATAGAGCTACGACGATTACGTCTAACGCTCACGTCATATCATAATGAAATTTTACCTCATTATGGCGGAAAAACATGTATGGCTAACTAGCGTATATTTATATACATACTATCCTCATAGTCATCCATATATAAATATATAATCACCGAAATTCTCAATTTCGGTTATTCCCCAACAAAAAAAAAATATTCATCAATAAATCATTTGTATGCATATTATTTAAAACAAAGGTCCACTCACAAATTAGGACTAAGCCTGATGTCGGTCAGATGTTTCTTCTGCTTAAGCCTCCTCACGTCCTGTTCCAAAAACATAATTAAATCTTCAACTATAACCCAACGCTTATATAAAAATAAGCAAAATTAATTATGAGTTTTGCACACTCATCCATGCCTAACATCTTAATTCTTAAATTCGCTTTGATCCATACTTTACCACAATTATCGACATCCTTACTACCACTCTCTCCAGTCCTAGCAATAATTAACTAACAGTTGCATTACATCCCATTAACAGCCATAAATCACAAATTTTATAAAAATCCAAAACCTATCCAAAAATCCTCCAAAAATTCCAAACTACACATCAATAAACTCCCCTCAAGAAAACAAGTCTAAAACCATGAAAATCCCTTTAACAGCGGCGGCCGGCGGCCGACTCCCGTAACCTCCAATGCCTACCAAAATTTAGCACAACAATCCTCTCAATACGCACAACAACATCTTTAACTAGCACAAACACTATTTTTAAGCCTACATAGGGCAATCGAACCGAAATAGGAAATAAGCCCTAGAATTTCAACTCCACATTTCTCCTACCTATCTCAAAAAAGAGGGAGTCATTTAGAGGGATTGTTGTACGGGAGGAGAGCTTTGAAACAAGCCAAGCTGCTCCGGCTATGGTGACCGGAGGAGGGAGCTCTAGCGAGAGAACCACCACGGCAGTCGGACCTTTCGAGCGAGAGAACTCCCTCACGGCGGCGCTAGGGAGGCTGCCACTGGTCCAGGAAGAAGGCTAGATTGACGGCCGACCGTTTGGGACCGGTACGGCGGTCTGTGGCTACCGGATGGCGGCGACCGGCCAGAAAGAAGTTCTGGGCAGAGGAAGAGGGAGAGAGAATCGGGAGGGAGGAGAGAGAAGAGAGAGAAGAGAAAAAGATTTGGGCTTTTGCCCAACCGGTCCAACATCATTTAAAACCCAACTCTAAAATTTACACCCCTAAAAATAATATCATAATAAAACTTACCTTTTTACTAGCTAAAATTTATCATTTTACGGTCGACAAAAATTTCTACTACGAAAAATTCCTCAGAAATAATTGTCCCTCAACACCCCTCTAGGCACCTTTGAAACTATAAACTTATTTACGAAGACAGTAAAACTCTTATTAACACCGTGCTAGTAAATAAGGTAAAAAATTAAAAGTCGGGGCGTGACACCGATAGGGTTTCTCCAGCCCTCAAAACAGGTTCATGGCAGATAACATTACCTTCACAATCCACCGGTTTTTCATAAACGCTAGCCAACAATGGATGTAAGTTATCATCTTCACAAGACTCCTCAAATTCTTCTTCGACAAACTCATCTTTCATAATCATGTTATGAAGAATGATGCAACTTACCATGATAGTATGAAGGTCTTATAGTTTGTACAAGTTAGCACTGTGACAGAGTATGGCCCATCGAGCTTGAAGAATACCAAAACACCGCTCAACGTCCTTACGATAAGACTTCTGCATTTTGGTAAAGTGTGCCTCATTGACATCTTTGAGTTTGGATATTGCTTTGACAAATGTCTACTACCTTAGGTATATTCCATCAACAAGGTAGTATGGTATATAATATGTACTATCATTTACCTTATATGCGACCTCCCGAGCACTTCCGTTAATAACCCTTGCGAACACGGTGGATGCTCCGAGAACGTTAAGGTCATTTTGAGCTCCTGGGGTACCGAAGAAGACATGTCATACATGTGTGTCGTAGGATGCTACAGCTTCAAGAATAATAGTAGGGTACCCTTTATGGCCTAAGAAAGCTCCGGACCACCCATTTGGACAGTTTTTTCACTTCCAGTGTATGTAATCGATGCTCCCAATCCTGCCGGGAAAACCATATTGTTGTCCTTTGTGTAGAAGCCTTTGCATATCTGCGACATTAGGAGCTCGAAGATACCAACCCCCGTACAAATACTCCACTTGTGCACAAAATTTCTTGAGGCATTTCAAAGTAGTTGATGCTCCCATCTTGGTGACTTCATCACATTGATCAGCCCCTGCACCATATGCAAACATTCGTAACGCACCTGTCATTTTTTGTTCCAGGAGCAATCCCAGCTTTCCTGTGGCATCTGGTTTTTGCTTCCAAAAATCGTAGAAATTGCAAAGGTCCTCTATGATGCGATTGAATACTGGTTTTTGCATTCGATAGCGCTGACGAAAAATTGTGTTGCTATACACTGGACGCTCAACAAAGTAATCCTCCATCATGTTAACCCCTCTTGATTGCCTGTGTCTTTCGACGTTAGGGGCACGACCAAGACATGAACCACGACCTTGAGGAGTCTGCATCTCTATATGGTGATATTGGGCAACTAATGCAGCAGCTTGAGCATTGTTTGACCGAATCTGCATAATGTGCTCTTCATCTTCATCTCTCGCTCTCAAATAATTTCTAATACGATCAATGAAAAATATGAGAAGTGAAATAGATGATAATATCTGAGTTTAGAAGGAGGAGATGAATGAGATGAATGTGTGTAGAATGAGTTTGAAGCTTATTTATTGACGTTTTTAGGAGACAAACCGTTATCGTTTACACACGTGACGTGTCGTGATTGACTTGAAATCTTATCTGAAATCATCTCAATTATTTTTTAAGGTAACGATATCTGAAAATGACACGTGTCGTCTATTCATTGATATAACCTTATCGGAAATTTTAGATATTTATGAAAGATAACTATTTTAATATGAACACGTGTCTTTTCCACATTGGTCATTGATATCTTATATAAATAAATCTAGTTTAATTTCTTTCTATATATTACATGAGTATCTTGTTTATAAATAAATAATTATTGAATTCAATAATAAAGTAAAAGACAATAATTATTTATCAATAAAAAACATTTTTATAAAAGCTGAATAATAGTTGATCCTCGGATTAGTCTTGTTGTTATATCGTTGAACTAAAGACCAATAACTGATTTAAATGAATAGTAAATTAACCCGAGTTAAAGATCGGTCCAACACATGTAAGATGAGTGAATTTGCTCAAATATCCGCAACGAAAATAATATCCAATATAATTTCTTTTAGTAATTTTTTTAATAATTCCTGGCTTTCATGGAAAGAGAGCGAAAGCTCTGAAAAGGAGAGAAAGAAAAGAAAAGCAGTTTGAAGCAAAAGGGTTTCAGTTGAGACTTGAGAGAGAGAGAGAGAGCCAACCCCAAATCGACGATTTCTGAAGACGACGAAGAAGAACAAGAAGCACTGATCGGATTCCTCCCTCATTCCTCGATTGATGCTCTTCGGCGGTGATGATCGTCGGCAATGGATCGTGTTCGCGGAGGGTAGCAGCACCGGCGGCGGGCGGAGCGGCTCTCTCATCGGCGGCGGCGTCGGTGGCGGCGGCTTCTGGGCTTGGACTGCTCCCTCCAATGTCGGATTAGCCGTCGCCGTCACGGCCATGGCCGGAATCGCCTTGGCCGCCACTGTCGTCTACTCTAGGTAATCAAAATCCGAATCTCCGAAATTTGCTTTGTGGAAACCGAAACCCTAAGATTATTACTATTATTAAGCTTAAGATATAGAGATTTAGGTAGAGAGAGAGCAATTACACATAGAAACAGAGATGCTTACAGAACAGAAACCCTTAATGAGAGCCCTACGAAGAAGTCACACTTCTTCTACTTCATCTCCAACGTCGTCAAATTCATCTTCACCGTCGTCGTCGTCGTGGGTTCATTTGCGATCGGTTTTGTTAGTCGTTGCTTCTTCGTCTTCCTCCTCCTCACCAGTTAACACTGATCGGTGAGTTTTCCACTGTTTGTTTTCTGTTCTTCTTCTTCCCCCAAACATTAGATTTATTGTATTGATTTGGAAAGAAAGCTCGGATTTTTTGAAATGTTCTTAGCAGCCAGCAGAGTTTTGTTTTAGCTTTTATTTATTTATTTTTGATATTGCCTCGCAGATCCGGATCTGGGAAGTTCTCTGTTGTGTCCAAAAAATGTCTCCTTCAGCTAGTTTTTCGCTAGGGTTCATCCGAGACTACTCTCTTTCTGGGCTTCATATTATCATTTATTGCCTTTTGCTTTTCCATGAATGAGCTTGAACCGTGTCTTAGTTTGGATTCGTATTATAAGAGGTCAAATTCAGTGTTATAATGTTTGCCGAAATTCTTATTAGCAAATGTCTCATCATTCAAAAGAATCATAAAAAACATACAGTCTGAATTTGTTCTTTTTCTTTGGTGCTTTTCTGATGTTTCTATAGATGAAATGCACCTCACATATATTTGCAATTGCTCTGTATACCACTTTGGATTGTTGGTTGTGTTTGCTTAATGTGTTATCCACTTCCCTGGTGAAAGGTGAAAACTAATTCTTTTGTACTACTGTTTTTCTCAGGGGCAGTCTTAAATCACCCTGGTCGCGAAGGAGAAAAAAACATGCACTTCTACCTAAACAATGGAAAAGTTTCTTTACACCAGAAGGGAATCTCACTGATGGTGGTGTCAAGTTCTTAAAGAAAGTTCGCAGTGGAGTATGTTGTTGACTTTTTACTTGCTTATTTTCTCTTTTTAGTGTCTACATTGCATTTCTGTATTCGTTAACATAAGTGCTGCAACTGTCGGATATTAATTAATTATGTTCCAATGCAGGGTGTTGATCCGAGTCTACGAGCTGAAGTGTGGCCTTTCCTCCTTGGAGTGTAAGTATTTTACCGCTACTTCAATTTTTCAGTCGTGTTTGTTTTGGACAGATCTGTTAGAAAGATTTACCTATATTTTATGAACTGGTTACCGCTACTCGTTCTAGTTCTCTGAAATGCTTGATTTATGAATCTTTGCTCGTTTTGAACTCGAATAATGATCAGCTCTATCAACCAGTTAAGTTATCTAGCTTATCTGTTGTGTTCTATCTTGTATTTTCTGAGTGCTTGGGAATAGATGACCATGAATTATGATCACCATTTTGGTTTTACTTGGTTCATATGGATTCCAAAGTGCCAAATATTTCGTGTACTAGGGGAGCAATGGAGAACCAAATTATGTTTAATCGTTTCATTTATTCTTTACATTGTTACTTCTGGTGCATTTGGTCATAGAAATCTACATCTAAATGAATGGTATTAGGCAATACCGGGTAATTTTTACTTGTTTTCATTATTTGTCCCGCTTAGTTCTTTTGCTGGGAGGGAACCAATAGTTGGGACCCCTAATTCTAGTTTGGTATACGGAAAAGTAAGGCCTCAGCTGTAGGAGCATCTGAGAAAAAAGGACTTTGCAAATTGTTTCTCTCTCTCTCTCTCTCTCTCTCTCCCTCCCTCCCTTGTGAGCTCAAAATTTTTGACTGTCCATTTTTTACCGCTGGTTGATCTTTGTTGATATACTGACATTGGTTTCTCTCAATCACAGCTATGACGTGAACAGTTCAAAGGAAGAAAGAGAATCTGTAAAAAATCAGAAAAGGTATAGTGATTCAGTTGTTTGCCCTCTTCCTATGTATGCATTTGTGATCCTGATTAAATTTTTCTATGGCATGTTCCCTGTCAGCTCCCCTCTCCTTCCTTTTCTCTGTGTGTTTCCCTTCCTCACCTTGTCCACATTCTTTGTTCTATTTGTAATGCAGAAGAGAATATGAGGACTTGCGGAGACAATGCCGGAAACTTTTAAGACAAAATGAAAAGAGTTTTAAGTTAAAGGAAACTTCTGAAAACAGTAGCAATGAGGGCAGTGGGGATTTTAGTCAAATTGTAGATTCCACTGGCCAAGGGGATGTTACAAGTTCCCGGAGATCATTTTCAACTGAGGCAGGAAGCAAATTGCCCGAGGATACAAAATATGCTGCCAGCCATCAAGCTGTTCAGACGTCTGAATCATGCGAAGGAGATGGTGAGAAGAGTGGGGTCACCTGTGAAGATGCCTCTGCCGGTGACTCAGAATCAACTGATTCTGATTCCTCTGAAGATGCTGATATCACTCGACCTTTACTTACTACTGAAGGAACTGAAGAGAATAATGTTGATGACAAGGCTACGGAAAACTCATCCGTCGCCAATACAGAAAACAGACGCAAATCCCACACAGCAGAAGATTATGCAACATGGCAGAGAATAATCCGCCTCGATGCTGTGCGTGCAAATGATGAATGGATAATATATTCACCCACTCAGGCTGATGTCTCAGAGATCAAGGCACATCGATTAGCTGAGAGTGTTGGGATGAAGGATTATGATCACTTGGAGCCATGCAGGATTTTTCATGCTGCTCGCCTGGTTGCCATCCTGGAAGCCTATGCTCTATACGATCCTGAAATTGGTTACTGCCAAGGGATGAGTGACCTACTTACTCCTATCATCTCAGTCATGGAAGAGGACGATGAAGCCTTCTGGTGCTTTGTGGGTTTTATGAAAAAGGCTCGGCATAACTTCCGGCTCGATGAGGCTGGGATTCGGAGGCAGCTTGGCATTATCTCAAAGATTATCAAGGGCAAAGATGTTACTCTCTATAGACACCTGGAGAAGCTTCAAGCAGAGGATTGCTTTTTTGTGTACAGAATGGTAGTGGTTCTCTTCAGGCGGGAGTTGAGCTTTGAGCAGACACTTTGCCTCTGGGAGGTAATCTGGGCAGATCAGGCAGCAATCAGGGCAGGAATTGCCAAGTCTGCTTGGGGGAGGATGAGGCTGAGAGCCCCGCCCACTGACGATCTCTTGTTGTATGCAATAGCAGCTTGTGTGCTGCAGCGAAGGAAGCTGATAGTAGAGAAGTACAGCAGCATGGAAGAGATTATGAGGGAGTGCAATAGCATGGCTGGCTGTCTGGATGTTTGGAAGCTTTTAGATGATGCTCATGATTTGGTGGTATCCCTTCATGACAAGATTTAGAGCACTACTGCAAGGGGATTTGGTATTCTTTGCTTTCTCGTTCGTTCAGTGATTCCCCAGTCCCTTTCCTTTTTAGTTTTTGTTGCACCTGTTGAGGTTCCCTTTCAAACCAAGGGATCTCAAGGCCACTTCCACACCGCTTAAGAAGCAGTTTCTGTATTGAACTATGTTATGGGATTTATAATGTGTTGCCCGCGCTCTGATGCTCATCGGAGTGGGGCAGCAAAGGCAGATTTAGACTGGGGGCTCTTCGGAGTGATGTTAACACTTGACAATCAGTGAACACAATAACTGTGCTTTGCACTTGGATATACTTTGTATGGAACTCTGGTTCTTGAAGTGCTTATATATATATATATATATATATATATATATATATATATATATATATATATCCTTTGCAGGCTTCCACTAGTCAGTCGTTTTAGATTGCAAAATGAAACTTGAAGAGGGGTCTTAAACTAAAGAAACTTTTACAATTAAGTGAATTAACCCTATTGTAAATGTAAAAATTGATTACCGCAACCAATTATTAACTGACCACAGAAGATTTACGGTCATCAAACGACTCAAAACAAAACTATTTGACTGAAAGATTTAAAACTATTTAACTGAAAAATTTAATAATGTTTGCTCAATCATTATTAGATTACAGCTCGAAACAAAACTGTTCGTCCTGCCAAAACAATTCAACTTCTAAACGTGATTGAGCATGAAACTTCTTAGTTTATTTAGTGACCAGAAAATTTAATATTGTTTAACGGCGTTAATGAGACGGACGTATATCCGTTAATGCCTTTGTTTCATGTAACCTCTCTGTTAACTCCTTAAGCAGCTTCGATTTGATTCTTCTTCTTCTTCTCTCAGTCAGATCAGTCTTTGAAATCTGAGCGCTTTTCCGATCTCTCTCACAATGTCCACACCCGCCGAGGAGCCTCCGTCCCAAAATGGACTCCAACCCGACCCGACTACGAATCCGGAGTCCCAACCCGAATCACAGCCAGTCCTCGAGCCAGAACCGGCGCCGGTGCCTGAAACTCAACCAGAGCCCGAGGCTCAACCGGAGGCTGAAGCCAAACCGGAATTGCAACCCCGACCCGAACCGGTGGTTAGCGATGGTACGGATCCGACGGTGGAGGAATCCAAAGAGACCTCGACGCCAATCCAATCCAGTTCGCAAGGAACTGCAAGGCCTGAGCTGAAGAAAGACGAAGGGAGCCGTACGTTCACAATGAGGGAGCTACTTAATGGGTTGAAAAATGAAGGAAATGACGCTGCTAATGAATCTAGCTCTCCTTACAGTTACAGGTTCGCATCACCATTCATTTCCTTCTGTAAATTGTGTTATTTACTTTACTTGGTGATGTAATTGTGTTTGTTGAGCTTGAACATTGGTGCATATTACTGCAATTATTAATCTTTATGTTTCGAAATTTCGTAACTACGAATGTGATTAGTGTTACCTTTGATAAATGTGTCTGGGAGAGAAGAAAGATGAAAACTGGGAATTGAATGATTCTGGTGGATGATTTTGTTATACTATTTGTTCACATTTTGTTTGCTGATTTGTGGCTTTGAATGTATCAGTGGAGAAACCCCGCGTCAACGGCAGCAGCAACAACAACAAGAGCAGAACAATGCTGCAATGGAGTTGATCAATAGTGTCACAGGCACCGATGATGATGGTCGATCCCGCCAACGCGTCCTTACTTTTGCTGCCAAGAGGTACCATCCTTTTACTGCTTCCTTCTTACTTTTCATGCTTGTAGCAGTGTAACATTATTTACTGCAACTGTGATATGTATGCAACTAGAGCATTTTTCTTTAATTTGAAGTCTCGGTTTTCTGAAATTGTAACTTGCATTTTGAATTCTGTAGGTATGCTAGTGCAATAGAGAGAAATCCAGATGATTATGATGCACTATACAATTGGGCGCTGGTTCTTCAGGTATGAAAGTCATGCGACACTTGTATACTTCTATAATATAAACAATATCCAGCTATTCTTTTACTTTTAACGAGAAGTTCTTAATTTAAGAATGGTTTGTTTCACTCTATAGCGTGTTAGAGAAAATTTACTATGTTAAAGACTGTAATGGTCATCATGTTCCATACAGGAAAGTGCGGACAACGTTAGTCCTGATTCTACGTCTCCTTCTAAAGATGCTTTGCTGGAGGAGGCTTGCAAAAAATATGACGAGGCTACCCGTCTGTGTCCTACACTTCATGATGTATGTTTGATTATCCTTATTTAATATAGCAAGCTATAATACCAATTATAAGGGGATGGGATAGGATATCAGAAAGCTAACACCTAGCAAATATCATGGTATCTATAAGTAGATGATGTTTTAATTGTCTTATTCATTTGACATATGACAATAATTAGGCTAATGTCATTACTATCCAGGCCTTCTATAATTGGGCTATTGCAATCTCTGATCGAGCGAAAATGCGTGGTCGTACAAAGGAAGCTGAAGAACTATGGAAGCAGGTTAGAATGAAATTTCAGTACTTGAGGCTTGCAAGATTGTAGACTTCTATCTATTGCATGTCTTGAAAATAAATTATAACTGCCCTAGTTAGTTTTTAAATAACTATTTTGACAACTCTCAAGGATACTGTTTAAAATACATTAGTATATTGTAAATTGAACACTCTGCTCTTTTCAAATATGCTCTCATTTACTATGATGCTGGGAGTCTGGAGTAGGTACCTTTGTGAGCTTAATCTTATCTATGATGGTGCTAGTATCACATAAGCTTATTTTTTCTTCACATCATAGCTTGAATTTATTCTATAAAAAAATGTCAAATAAGTGAAATTCACCTTTCTAATTTGATTTCCAGGCTACGAAAAATTATGAAAAAGCTGTCTTGCTGAACTGGAATAGTCCCCAGGTATGACTCAAAAATATTGAATTAGATTTCTTCCGTTATCTGATATTCTAAGACAAATTTGATGAAGGAGAAAATATTATTTGTTTCCTTCGTTCCCTTGTACTAACACCATGCAATATCTTTCAGGCACTTAACAACTGGGGACTTGCTCTGCAGGTATCTTAAGTTTTGTTGGTCTGCCTTCTAAAGTTCTATACTGAACTTTTGTCGTCCTCTACACATACTTTTGTTTTGTGATATTCACTCCATTCTGATTTCTTATGTGTGATTATGCAATTTAGGAACTTAGCACAATTGTGCCTGCACGAGAAAAGCAATTGATCGTAAAAAGTGCAATCAGTAAGGTAGGATATTGTTTCGAGACATCAGAATGGTTGGATAAATGTGGAGGAGCTAACAATTATTTTCTTAGGTAAGTCCCTTAATTTTATACTGACTGATTTCGTTTTCATCTGTTGCAGTTCCGGGCAGCTATTCAGTTGCAATTTGATTTCCATCGAGCAATTTACAACCTTGGAACTGTATTGGTAAGTTTGAGTTACCCTCTCTAGCTTAGGATAATGGGCTTAGCTTCTTAGTTTGCACTATACTGTACTACAGAGGATAACAAGACATCAGTGTTCTTCTTATCTAATAATCTCATGTAAGTTGTAACTTGTTTCGCCAAACTGGTATGACTTTTTTTATTTTCAGTATGGATTGGCGGAGGATACACTAAGAACTGGGGGATCTGGAAATCCCAAAAAAGTTTCACCTAATGAGTTGTACAGTCAGTCAGCTATCTACATTGCAGCTGCTCATGCTCTGAAACCAAATTACAATGTAATGATCCCATCCTTTTTTTCACTCAACTTTAGCTAAGATAAACTCGACATGAGCACCTTCTTCTTAGTTTCAGACTTTCATGCAACTAGGGAAGAATATTTTATCATAAATAATGTCACTGATTCATTTCAATCTCTATGTGTGTCCATTAGTCTGGTTTTGATATTTAAGGATATATTGTTACTTATTAATTTTAAGCTAAGCTTTTTTGTGATGCGAATTACTTTCAGGTTTACACTAGTGCTCTGCGGCTGGTGAGATCCATGGTAAGCATCACTACCAATCTATTCAATAAAGTTTCTACTCTTTTCTGTAAATCTTTCTTTGATCAATCATGAAATTGGTCTCTTGCTATTCTCTTTAAGAACTGGTTCTTGTGATTAATCTGATCCCCGATACTTGGACCTGTTCTCTTTAAATCCTTATCCTTATAGTTCTTCATTATCAATAAATGATGGTAATCTTTGTTACAGCTTCCTCTGCCATATCTTAAAGTCGGATATCTTACTGCACCACCAGTAGGGAAACCAATTGCACCCCATAGTGATTGGAAACGATCACAGTTTATTTTGAATCACGAAGGGCTTCTACAGGTAATTCTTTATATTGATTCATGATTCTTCATATATTTACAGTGTGTGTTAAGAAAAGAAAAATTATCTGCACACCTAAACCTAAACCCTATTTCCCTATCCATCACTTCAGCAGGTCAGCAAAGGTGATCAAAAGCAAGTACCCCAAAGCATCTCTGGAAGATCAGTAGATACAGCTATAAAAGTTAATATTCCAGATATCGTTTCTGTTTCAGCATGTGGTGATCTGACTTTACCACCTGGTGCAGGGCTCTGCATTGATACAATTAATGGACCTCTCTATCTGGTAAGGGTTCACCTTTTCTTACTTGAAAAGTTAAATCCTTTCTTGGATGCATAAGTCGTATCAACTTTTGCATGTCATCATCACTTTGAATTCGGACCATGTTTAAGTTCCTACAAATAGGGTTGATCTTTATTCCATTTTTAGTCCTATCTAAACATAAGTTAATCCTGTTCATTTATAATCAGGAAGAATTTTGCATCATGGCTGGTCAAAGCAAGCAACTTTGGTAAAAAGAGATGATGATTCTACTGATATTAAGCAGCCTTAGCTTTGGCAACAAATAACCAATTAGGATATATAGTTAACAACTTAACTTGCATGCTTTACAATATTTACGTGGTCTTTCATGCATTCAATTCTTTTGGCTCTTATATCTCCTTTTTTTTTTTTTGCAATACCAGCTCTAATATAGGGTTTTTGCTCTAGTCTAAGACATGATTATACACTTTTCGTTGTTGTCTAGTGATGTTATTTGTCGACATATCATTAGCATCCTACTGCTGTAATGTGAAGTACATAGAAGAACCAAAGCACTGCCTTTTCGTTGTTGTCTAGTGATGTTATTTGTCGACATATCATTAGCATCCTACTGTTGTAATGTGAAGTACATTAGTACATAGAAGTGAACCAAAGCACTGCCTTTTGTATAGAATAAGCGTGCTTTCTAATGTGATTTCTTTCATCAACCTCTAGGTTGCTGATTCATGGGACTTCCTTGATGGATGGCTTGATGCAATTCGTCTGGTTTATACAATTTATGCAAGGAGTAAGAGTGATGTTCTGGCAGGTATTATAACAGGGTGATTTTCTTTTCGTTTACTTAAATATACCACCAATTCCTTAATTTTGCTTCGAGTGATGTATAATTTTTGTATCAACAACAGCTTGTTCAAATAAAATATGTATATTGTAAACTCTGGATGCGTTAAATAGAATTTTTATTATAGAATCAGAGAGAGTTTTTTAGGATAAGGTTTATTCAGGACTTGCTTCTCCCTTTTTCTATTTCCGATGTCATATATGATACCCGGAAATACTTGCATTGTGTTGGATTGCTTGGGACAGATCTTTCTATTTTATGGCAAGTGAAAAATGTGGTGGTGGATATTCGGCATTCCAAAATCTCATACTCATTTTCATCCTTCATTTTTTCCTGGAATCTATTTTCTTAATTCCATAATTCCATTGCATCAATACTGTGTGCAACATCAAACAAAATCGGAAAGATTTTGATTACTAGTGCCGAGTGGTGGTCAATGACCCAACAAAGTGGATAGTGACAAGGTGAATCTTATTACTGTCTACGATGAGATAAAAACTTGATACAATTCTACACTTTATGTATATCGCTTTAGTGTTGTTTCCCATTTCTCAGTAATCAGATTTGTAAAGCCTACTCTAGGAACCCAAAAATTTCATGCAGATAGGGGGTTTTACTTTGGCCAGAGCAAGAACTGAAGCAGGAAGAGACCACAACCCTTCTCCACAAATGAAACCAGAGGCAACCACAGGAACCATCATGCCAGCGTTCATGCTGTCAAGCCTGTGCCATGCAAAAACGATGACACTCCCGATGAACATGTCTATGGCAAAGTATGCCCCGACTAGAAATGGCACACCCATGAGTCCATGACCATCGAAAGCGGCATCCATTTCCCAATCTTTGGTGGTGAAAAATCTCTAATTAGGTTAACCATCACTGCAAAAGCAAAGAACCCGTAACAAAGCTGCACGCAATGCCGAGGCAGTGCGGAGAAGCCTTCAACACCTAGAATAGCCATGTTTCTGTAGATCAAGGCATAAGGAGCTTTGAATTCTCCATGTGGGTTTCCCACGTCAAATGCCTTGTAGAACAAGAGGAAACTGAGAGGAGCAGTGATGCAGCCTTTTAGGGTGCCAATGGCTTGGCTCACAAACATTGCTCTAGGTGAGGTGAAAGTTAGATGCGCTGTCTTGAGATCTTGCATCAGATTACAAGCTACAGAAACAACCGATTTCACAACACCACATCCAGCTAGCCCTGCCACCACGCCGTGTTCTTTCCCTGTCATTGCCGCTAGCACGAAAAGAGCAACTTTTCCATAGTTGTAAGCCATGTTTATGTCTGTAAGACCAGCTCCATAAGCATTGCAGAAGGCAAGGGATGGAGCAAGCATGTAGGCCACGATGACATAGTACCATTTGAGTTCGGGAAACATCATGGGGATCGCTATAACAGAAACGATGGAGAAGACAACATATCCAGCAACTCCAACCCACAACGGAATGTTTTCTCTGATAAAAATCTCATTTTGCTTCTCTTCAATGGGCTTCAACTTGTCATCCCTATCTGCAGTGAGAAGAATGTGTCCCATTAGTGTCACTATTTTACTGTATCTCGATGACAGTAACAAAGATTCGATTAGATTCTGGTGGGTGTCAAGAGTTACCAACTCAGTACCAGTAAAGGATTCATAATACCTGGAAGTTTCTTGTTTTTGAATCTGCCATGAATACTAAGCATGGTTGACAACATTATCTTGATGAAATTGTAAAGGCCATCACCAAGGATTAGAGAAACAGATAGAAATACCTGAGAAAGGGATCATGGGGAAACAGTTAGTAGATGACTGAGATAAAAGATTAAAAAGAAAAACCACATAGAAAGAGTGAGACAAGACCTTGTAACCATATAAACTCTTCATATCATATTCCTCTAAACTCTCAGGGAACCAATTTCCTTTAAGTTGGCCAATTAGTGGCCACATTACTCCAAAAGAGAGCACAGCTCCAAGAAGTAAAGACAGGTTCACAAGATGGGAGCATATCATGCCTGCTCCAACAAAAGTCATGCTAAAATCAAAGTAGAATCTGCAATTCATAAGACAAATTGCAGAAGGTCAGTAAGAACAGCTAGCAATGCCTAGTATAACTGTATAAGAACGAAAATTAGTTGAAAAACTATACGTGTTTTTCCAAGCTTTCAATCCGAATGTGGGGAATTGCGAGAATCGACAGTTTTCTGAGGCCTCGTAAAACCACTTGAAAAATCCCCACAAGAAGCTGACCGAAAAGTATTTCATGAACCCTTTAACTTGCTTCCTGCAAATGATCATAAATTTCAGTTCAAATTGGTTTCTAAGAAGAAAAAGATCCAAAGGAGCTTTCGACAGATGTTTACTTGGCCATCTTATCTCCTTGAGTATGAAAGCCATTGATGAGAACAGCAGTGGCAAGACCACTTGGATAAGTCAATTTCAGGTCCACTATCATTACGTGCATGCGAAGAAATGAAGATTGCATAAACAAAATAGAAGCTCACCATTCTTTTTATGATAAGAAGTTGAACTAAAGACTATATGACTATTACCTTCCTAAGAGGAATCAAGACAAAAAGTCCAACAAAGCAAACAAGGAAAAGAAAGCCAGTCATCCATCCAAGCCCAGGTTCCTTTACAGAACTTGCAGAGTTCCCCTCAGTATGAATCCCTGATAACTCATATGTCGTCTTGTTTAATCCCAAGAGATAAGATCCAAATTCACCTGCATGTTCAAGAAATATTATTAAGTGAATCTACATTTATATATGTATAAATAAGAAGAAAAGAGAGGAGTAAGTTAACTCAAAGAAGATTTCAAATACCTGAAACAGCAATACTATAACATGCAACTGCAGATGTTTGTATCATAGTGTTCTCTTGCCTAGTGAAGGGTCTCGATACATATCCAGCTTTCGAGAGCAGGTTAGTCCATGTCCTGATGAACACGAAAGCGAGAAGAGCAGCAGAAACATTGAGGTTAGGAGTCATCCCAGTAGTCAGGTTTAGCTTCATGGCTATCACACTGTACACCATTCCAATCACTATGCTTGCAATGACTCCCCTTACTGTTAGCTGCTCAGTCCATGCATCGATTCTCCCCAATGGCCCCTCGGATTCAGTGATCTCTTCTACCATGTCCTCTCTCTCAATCTCCTTCTTTTCTCTTGCTTCCAAGTCCATGTATATGGCTAGCTCTCACTTTTGTTACTATCTGCACTTTCTCTTAACTATTTTGGGGTTAGCTTATATGCTAAGCAACAGGGAAAACTACAACTGAGACTGGAAAATGAAGAAGATCAGAAGGGAATCCATTCCTGAACTCACCTTGAAATTCTTTTGTGATCTATTTTTATCCTTCTCTTCAATCTATAACATAGAAAAGATGACAAAAACTGGCACCCCTGTCTTCTTGTTATAGCGTTCCTGAATATATAGCCCACCGCTCAGCAAATAATGGTAGACATGTTATCTTCTTTTGCGTCTTGTCACCAGCCTCCAAGTTCAAATAACACACCCATATATATATCAACTTGTAAAAGTTACAACCTGATTATTTAGATTTTCTGAAGTTCAAGTAGAGTAGTAGGGCATAACATGACCGAAGGTGCTTAAAAATAAGGATATGGCAATGGATTGCATACAATTTCTACTATTTATATATGATTGGCTTTACCTCCTGACCTTATCAATGACCCTTCTTCTCTTTGATTCTCTTCCGCAAATTGGTTATGATGAATTATTGATGATGATTTCTACACAATCTATTTCACTTATAAAGTGGTTAACTACACCAATTTTGCAATCATACGACAGGTATCAGACGACATAAGTCGTTTTTACTGTCGTCTGATTAAATTTTACGACAGACATTTAAAATTTTATCGTCTTAATGTAGCAACCCGCAGACAGTTAAAACTAACGTGTTTATGAGACGACAACCATCTGTCATCTTAAAAACAAGAGAATTTTTATCTGATACCGTGTTTTAAAAGACGACAGAAAACTGACGTATCTGATAGACATAAATGAAATGATACATCGAAACCGTTTTTTTTTAGTGTAAATGGAGATAGTTTTTTTTTTTTTTTTACACTTCAAGCTTTTTCATTAACTACCCCGATACACACTTTTAACCTAGCAGCCTCACTCTTTTCTCGTTCAATTCTCTCTAGCAGCCTCACTATGAACACCCAACCTCACTCTTTCAATCTGAACACCCAATCTCACTCTTTCGATCTGAACACCCAGCCTCACTCTTTCTCTCTGAAAGATGAATACCTTATTCAGCACCCTCTATCCCCGCCATAGATTGATGCGAAACTTCTTTCCTGGTAAGTTTTTTGCTACTACATCTTCTCCCGTTGACTGCCGGGGAGAAGTGGGAAACGTGGTGTCGGTTAAACATGAGGAGGTCAGCGCTTTTGGAGAGAGGTGGCGAAAGTTTTGAAGCAAATTCTCCAAGGCGACTCTCGATGGCGGTCCGTCGGCTCTATCAAGTCGCTCGTTTACAGTCCGTCGGTGAGGAATAAGATTTACTGCTCGTTTACGGCTCTGGTCTGCAAAACCCTAAAGCGTAAGCTTCACCTTATTCGAAAATGTGCTTATTTGAATTGCTTAGTTTCAGTAATTGCTGTTGAGAAAAGTGATTTTGATTTTGTTGTTTGTTTGTTTTCAGATCTCAAGATAATCAAATAGGTGTTGAATGCGGCAGACATTCTGAATAGCAAGTGGATGGTACTGTGTTGTTCAAATTCACAATCCAATTCATGTTTGATTTTGTTAATGTGGTGAATTTACTGAAGATTTTACTTGTGGTATTGCAGAAGCAAGATGAGTTGGTTTACATTGTCACCTATGATATTCTTTTTGGCTAGGTGATCCCTTTTCTTTCGAATGCTACTAGGCTTGAGCTCATCTTAATTGTTAAGATTTATGATTAGCGTTTGAAGATTGATTTTTGAGAGTTCATAATGTCCCATTTTAATCATATGTGCTTGGCCTTGCTTTTATTTATTTATTTTTTTAATGAATTATTATGAATTTGCATCTACAGGTGACTTCGTCGACTGGTGATGCAGAGAGGTTTCTCTTGCTTCGGAAAAGGGTTTTGCAGGCAGCTCTAGATCGCCTTTTAGTGAAGAAAAAAGTGAAGAGTTGTTAGCTCTTGATTAGACTCCTGGTTGGTATTCACGTTTCTTGTTTAACCTGCTTTTCAGTTAGGGAACTGCTAAAGTGTAACAAATTAGTTAAATGTTGCAATTGGGTAGTGTGTTAGCGATGGAGTTGAGATTAGTGTGTTTAGTGATGGAGTATGATTTTCGACCTAATGCTTGAAATGACAGGGATAAAGGAGATCATCCTGATTTGTTGAAGATACTTGCTTCATGTATTCTGTAGCTCTCAGTTGTTCTGCACAAAGGAAGGTAATTGATGACTGATTTTTTGATTGTGTATATGTTATGAATACTTGATCGAAATTTCAGTTATTAGTGAAATTACGAATCTCTTAGTTTTGTTTATAAGGTCATTGATTTGATTCGAGTAGTTGGTTGATGGAATTTGTAATGTAATAGGAACTGCATTTGCGTATGGGCAGACTAACAGTGGCAAGACTTTCACCATGAACAGTTCTGATACAGATCCCGGTATCATTCACCGGGCGGTGAGGGACGTGTTTGAGAGAATCCACATGGTAATGAGCTTTTGTATTGTGGCTTGTTGTGTTTAATGCTTGATGATTTTGCTTTTTGCTTAATGTGTTGAGTTTGATACAGATGTCGCACCGGGAGTTTCTGATTTGAGTTTCGTACATGGACATCTACAATGAAGAAATTTATGACCTTCTGGCTGTAGAGAACCAGAAGTTGCATCTTCATGAGAGTTTGGAGGTTGGTTGCTTGACCACCGTTTGGAGTTAAATATAAAGGTGGCTTATTTAAATAATGAAATCACTTTTTTATATTGTTTAGCGTGGAATATTTGTTGCTGGGTTAAGAGAGGAGATTGTTAGTAATGCAGAACAGGTTTTGAAGCTGCTTGAATCTGGAGAAGCTTCGCACTTTGAAACCAACACATGAATATTGAGGCTTTTAGGTCATTGTATCTTCTATTGATGGAACTTTCATGCTTATATGTGGAAACACAATTTCTTTTTATAGTTAATAGACACTTTGGAGAAACAAATATGAATGCTCGGAGTAGTAGATCTCACACAATATTCAGAATGGTGCGTTCATACTTAGATTTCACCTGTAAAGTTTCAACTAAATACCGGATTTGCTTCTTACTGATCTCAAATATCTTATGCTTTTAGGTAATTGAAAGCAAAGAGAAGGACATTAATGCAAATGCTGATGTTATTCGAGTCTTAATCTTGGTTTGTATTCTTTCTGCCATTTTCTTTTTATGAAAAGTTGACAGAGTTACAGTTATCTTGTGCCTTTTGATATCTTAGTCATGATTGCTGCATGTATTGTAGAATTTGGTTGATTTAGCTGGTTTTGAACGAATTGCTAAAATTGGAGCTGGGGGAGTACGTTTGAAAGAAGGAAAGCACATAAACAAGAGCTTAATGAATCTTGGTAATGTGATCAACAAACTAAGTGATGGTACCTAAAACAAGTATTTTCTCCGTTTTAGTAAATCATCTTTAGTTGAATAGAAGATTATTGTTCTAATGTTGACTTTTAATGGAGGGGTCATATTCCTTATCGTGATAGTAAACTAACTTGTATACTTCAACCTGCACTTGGTGGTAATGCAAAAACTTCAATAATATGCACTATAGCACCAGAAGAGGTAGTCTAGTACTTCCTGCCAGTCTAGTACTTCATGTTGAAACAATTTATAGCATATTTCAATATTTTGGTGTTTAGTGTGTTATAGATGCATTTAGGTATATGTTGAGGAAACAAAGGGAACCCTTCAGTTTGCTAGCAAAGCTTAGCGTATCACTAATTGTGCTAAAGTGAACGAGGTTTGTTTCTTGTTGTGTGGTTTTGTAACTTGTGTTTTTGTAAATTAGTTCATGATCATAGCATATTACATGTGCGTCTTTTTTACCGTGGAATCCTTTTCTATCTCATGTCTTATTTTCTTATAGCTTCTGTAAAAGATAAATCTGTAACTTCTTTATTGCTTTGATCAAAATTTTAGTTATTAGTGAAATTATCACTACGTCAATTTTGCAATCAAGTAAAAGTACAGCAACCTGAAACTTTATTTTCCTAATTCTCTCGTTACCACAAGTTGTGTCATCTGAAGCCCTCCATAACCATACTCATCACCCACCCTGCGTTGTCATGCATCACTGTTTGCTCTTTATCATTACTTATTCTTTGAATGTCTCATTAACAGTTTTTCTTCTGCTAAAATATGCAGGCAGTTAAAAGCCCAAGTCTTGATTATTCTCACTTCATATCACTTCCATTGGCTATACATCCTAAATTAGTTGATAAGCTTGTCAACTTTAAGAACTCCATCCTAGGAATTACTGATTCTTCTTAGGGTGAGAATCTGGAAAGTGGTTCGAATGAAGATGATGATCAAAAGTTAGAGAAAGGATCTGATGTTGTAGTTGAACTTAAAGCTGAAAGTGATGGTGAGCGTGTGAAAGTGAACATGACCAACATTTGGCTGTTACTTCCATCTATGAGTCGATTTGTTCTAAAGAGACTAAATCTTTCATATCCTTGCAGAATTGTATGAGAGGTTCTTTTGCCAAAGCTGGTGTCTTGTATGCGCCCGTTGAAGAAATTGGCAGTGAGGGGCGACAAGGGATAGTATGCCCCTTGATGCTCGTGGCATTTATAAGCAGTATGGATTGGAGGAATGGGGAGAGTATGTTATCCGTGAAGCTCATCTTTCACAAAGGTTTGTGTTCGATAGCAAGGGATATTATCATTGTTATGCTTCTATATCTTTTCCAGAAATATGCAATTAAGACTGTTTTGTTTAATTTCTAGATGCACTTTATTTTCTCTCTTAAGTTGGAAACAATATGTTAGATGTGAAAGAAGTTATGGTGATAAAATCAGTTTTACTATGCCTCTACGATGAGCAGCTAGATTTTCAGTTTACTATTATTTCATGAACTTGGCCTCATTAATTATTATTTTTTTGGCTCTCTAGGATTACTCAAAGCACCTCAAGTATAGTAAGTAATTGCAATTAAGGCATATTTTGATGTAAGTATATACTTTTCAGAGTTCAGACATATGTTTATATCTTTATGATCTATAGCACGTCGATTTCTAATTCTTTGAATTACATAACATACATTTAATTGTATCTTGAATTTTGATTGATAGATCTTGTGCTTGCATTATGGAATCCATCTGACTGACCTATGTGAGTGCTACTTGAGTTTTACCTAGGTGTTCAAACATGCCTCAAGTCTTCAGTCGCTGGATATATTCCCCATGACAAGATAAACCTCCAGGTATATTAATAAAACTTTAGTTATATCACTTATATGCATCTTTCCGAACAAGATTCATTTCATGGGGTATAGAACCTTACCCGGATTTATGTACTAGCTCATATTGGTATATGAAATAGAACTAGCTCGAATAGTTATATGCAACAAGTTGACTAGAGTAGTACTTTTACAAGTTCTTGCAACAACAGTAAAAATGATTTCAACATCTTATTATAAAGTATTGGTTGATCATAAATTTCTTTGAACATTATGTGGCGGTTTGATATTCATATGATTGTGTTGATTGCAATTTTTCAACATCCAGAATAGTGAGAATAGCCATATGCTTTTGTAAAGCAGTTAACACTGTCATTACCCATTTGAAGCCAACAATTTAACTGTTCCAAATTGAATCCCTTAATTCGAACTTGTAACAATTGCATGCCTAAAAATCAGTTAATTAAGGTGTTGGATATTGATCTTTCAATTCTATTTGGTTTTGGTGTTCTTTAAGTAAAACTTGCTGAAGTTCTGTATCTTCAATTTGGCAGGAGACGCTTGATTAAATGGTGGATACTGAAGGAGGAGGTATCAGAGTACACCCCTACAATTAGGAGGACTTTTTGCCCTCTAGAGTACACCACCAATATTTGGTTTGATGTCTTTTTTTTTTTCTGTAGTGATTAGGTTATATATGGAATGATCATTGTAAATGTACTGTAGTTTATTTTAAAAATAGTAATTTATTGATGTTATAACTTGTAGGTGTCTTTATAACAAATAACTCTTTGTAAACTTTGTTGGTTTTTGGCAATGAGAATGACTTTGAGATTTATGAATTATGTTGTGCAGATGCAGACTTCTGGTATAGGTCGCTTGATTATATTGTTGTTCATAAAACATTCAAACGACAAACATAAAGAACTTATTACATATTAAAACGACATATAATTGTCTTCTGGTACTAATACAAACGATAGACAAGTAAACACATCTGTCGTTTGAACTGTAAAATCACATAAAACTAAGCATTTATATGACAGAATTATGACGTCTGACCTGATCTCAAACGAGAGACAAATACAAAGTTTTGTAGTTACAAACTATTTCAACGACAGATAAGCGTAGTAGTACTTAGTCAACATGATGGATAAGTTAAGAAAATAAATGAAAAAAAAACATTCAGACGTCAAACAAGTGACGTTAGAATTTGTTTAAGATGAGAAACATATGAAATCATTTGCAGCTTCAGTGTCCTTTCAACGACAATTCACTGTCGTTCTAACGCTTTCTGACTACAGATTTATTTTTTGTGTCACGAACCTAGATTCATAAAGACGACATACAGTAGGTCGTATAACCTTCCTTAGACGACAGATTATGCATGTCGACTGAATTGTTATTAAATGGCAGCTCGATAGACGACAAGCAAAAAAGTAATTAGACGACGGGCATTGTCGGTCGTCTGAAGGCAAAATTGACGTAGGTACGTTAAACTGGACCGTTCAGGAAAACTTTGTGGACCTATCAACACCATTGAGTAGAAAATGATAGCTGGAGAAAAAATCACACACCCCGTCGAGTAGAAAATGATAACTGCATTCTTGAGCATGATATATGAGTGATTAAAATTCATGAAAGATGCTCTACTGTGTTGGATTGTTTCATATGTTGCTCTCTAGTTTCTAGTCTTGTCTGTTTGTTTACAATAGTCCACTGATGAGTAATGTAGAATTCCATGTCGAAAAATTAATGTTTCCGACAAGATTTTGCGCCTTTCCACCTCTTTATAATGAAATGCGTAGCAGATTCTTCAGTTCTAACATTACATTAGAGCAGACTATTCATTTCAATTAGGATCCTTTCAATTATTCAATCACGTTACGTGAGGAATGTTAATCCAAGTATGTAACGTTATAAAACATTAAAACCTCGACTTTGATCCTTCGACCAACTATCACAGATCTTAACCAGACATGTTATATAAATATCAATCCCAGAAACTTGCCAAATATGAAAACCAGGAGAGACACACAAGCAATGCTTGGTTCTTAGCAATCAATCATAGTCGAAAAAGAACCTTAAACCCACATTAAGGAGAAGCATGACAAGTCAATGAGAGTGAGAGGCGGACTCTTCTTGCCCTCAATGTAAAAAGCAATGGCCATGAGGCCTGCACACGCCTTTCACTCACCCCCAGCTAGCTATAGCTGTGCTTTTGGAACCTTTCACTGATTCCTGCACTTGATTTTAACAACAGATGAAATGGCACTCAAATATTATCTAATTGAAACCTCAGGACCAATCTATATTGCTCAGATTAAGCTAAACTAATGTGGTGTTTGAGTAATCTCAGTTTAACTCTATTCACAGTAGCTTCTGTTTCTAGGTCTGAAAGAATCTGTGCTCCTTGATATGTTTGGTTCTTTTTCTGCAAAAGATCACGTACCATTGGAATATTTTACAGTGGTCGTTAGTCCAGTTGAAGGTTGGGAGAGCTAGGTTGAACTGTTGAGGTCATTTAAAAGTTTAGTTCAATGGATTCCCATTCCACAATGAAAATGATGCAAACTCACTAACAGAGGCAGGTATTGCTTCCTTGCTTAGGAATATGATGTAAACAAGCACAAAAATTTGTGGATTCCTTTCTCATTTCCTTTCCTTTAAGCATCAAACATGTTTACCTATTTTCTTGACTAGGCAAAATATAGGATGTCTGTGTTAGATTACAGATTTTACTTTCAGAGCTATTAATCAAACTACATTCTGACCTTTAAGGTCAACTCATTTGGGATTTCGGGGTCCAAATATGACAATGAGATATTGATACATTTTACGTGCTTGAGACTGCAGGAAAAAGTTGTGTTTCAAGTGCTTTTGTGAGAGCAATTCAGAAGCTTAAGGCCTTAAGTCGGAACGTGTGACAAACAAAAATGAAATAGTTTATACGCAAGACTAATATGTATGTTGTGACCAACTCTCCACAATGTTTTCAAGAAACTATCATTTAGTATGCAGAGACTTCAACTTCGATCTGTTCATTTCTCAAGTCAAGGCAGGTTGCTGCTGCTGGCCCTCCTAGCCTGAGAACTTTAGGGTTTAGGTATTGAAAAAACCAGCTAATCCCCAAATATAGACCACCACGTACCCACAGTGCCCCCAAAGTTTGGTTTCACTTTCACCACATGCTGAAGTCGATTTCAAATGACCAGAATGATAGAGATCACAAACGTAGTGGAGGATTGAACGATCTTTGGTGATCTTTATGAATAGACATAGGTTGCAAGTCAATCACCCTTGAAGCTCAACTTTTTTTCTTCTTCCTTCTTGGCACAGGAAGAATTCTTATCGTCCTTTTTACTTTGAGCTAGACTTCTTTCTGGTAATCTAGTAGATTGGTACAGATTACAGAATATATGGTAAAATGGTCCCCTTTTCTCCGCTTTTTTATTCGATGTTTGTTTGCTTGCTATCCATGGATATGATGGAGCTGCATGCCTGCACTCTGCACCACTCTTCTTGGTAGGCTCTGGTATACTTCATGTCTCCATTTTCAGAAAGCAAAAGTGACTGAGTGCGGTTTCAATCCATTAAAACCACGATGACAAGAATGTGTCATGTTCTTCATGATAAAATAAAGCTCCAAACCTATCGCTACAACCATCAACTGGGGTGTGGAGACGACTTCGACTTGTATTTGGCTCAATCTTCTTTCGTATGAAGTTGTATTAGTTTGGTCTATTATCATTGTTCATTTCTCTTCTAACGTCTCTCAAAAGTTACCCAACTGTGCATAAACAACTTGTCCAGCAGCAACTGCAGGATACAATTGATGGATTTTCTGGGCCGGGTTTGCAAAATACCCTGTATCTGAAAATTTTCTAGAGTTATGGAACATTGTTCGAGATCGATTTGGGAATGTACAGAACACTTTACTTCCAGAATTAACAGTGTAAGTGGAATGACATGCCTCTCTTTTAGACTACAAAATGTTATTCAGAATGTTTTCTTAAATATAATTTGGAGATGTCCTGAGAATTGTATTGCAATCACCAAATATGGTCGGTCTAGTAGAATCATACTAGGCTACAAGTGAGGCAGACGCTGTGATAATTCTCCTAGTAATAGAATGTCTTTAGTTCAAACCTTAGCTTAACATCCCTTAAAGAGTAGTCATACCCAAAATTGCTCTAGACCTTGGAATAGTGGCTCACCCGACCACCATTTTTAAGACTCTGACTAAGAAAAGTATATAAGTTCCTATTACAATACTAATTAATATCAAATTTTATTATGATTTTTATTTCTAACTCAGCATACATAAACCTGATTTTCCTTAAACAAGCTCTCAATTGTTATCTTCTTTTCATCCTATTTGATTTTTTTTTTCGTTTTTCTCTTTAAACATGAATTTGTTTTTTTTTGTTTTTTTTAGTTGATCGAGATATCGTCATCACTGTTATTCCCACTTGAAAAAAAAGTGCCCACAATCCCCAAATAATCATAAAAACCTGGACCTTGCAAAATGCAAATTGACTTCCAACCCCAAAAACCAAGTCCCAGACAAAACCACTAGCTTGCCCCATTCCAAGTTCATACACCTCCCACTTCCACCAATACAATCCTCTCTTTCACACACAACCACATCTCCACCGTCCCTCACCCATACCTCCTCAACCAACGGCTCAAACTCCGCGAAGCACGTGATCAAACCGTACTCCTTCCACTACCGTACACCCTAGTCCGAAACCGCGGCACGTAGAATTCCTCAGAAAACTTGTGGCAACCTGGCCGGCTTATTCTGTCCTCTTTGTCCACGTCACCATCATAAACCGTGTGCTCCCCTACCCCGGAAATCCCAAACAATTACGGATTAGCCCCCACTATATATATAGAAGCCCCAACCCACTCAGACACACCAAAAAGGAGAGCCATAGTATTATTCGGGTCACAATTCGGAGCTCCATATAGAAACAAAACCATGTGTAGGTCGACGGACTACCCGGGCTTCCAGGCCAAGAGAGAAGCCCTAAAGATTCAAGCCTTCTTCCTCCGCTTCAAGGGTTTGGATTCTCGCAAGCCCTTGCCGGAGTCGCTCACGCTTTCGTATCTTCCGAGGATCAACGGCACCGCGCTCGAGGTCGGCGGGTCGAAGATCCGACCCGAATCGGCGGCGTTCGTGACGCTCCACCGAGCGGTGAATGCGAAGGTGAGGAGAGGGGAGGCAATATTCGGGTCGCGGGAGGCGGTTAGGGCCGGGGACGGGGTCCGGTTCGAGGCGTATTTGAGGGAGGAGAAGGTGCTGAAGGGGATATTCAGGAAAGACGAGGGGCAGGATTGGAAATTGGAGTGCAGGTGTGTGCTCGAGAGCGAGAGTGTCGGGGCGGAGATTACGGAGGCAGAGGTGTGCGTGGCGGTGGAGGGACACGTGGCGATGAGCGAGAGGGTGAAAATGGTGGTGAAAAGGCGGGGAAAGTGTGGGTTTCATCCGCTGGAGGAGATTCCGGAGGTAGACGAGAAATCGGACGGCGGGTGTTGTTGTGTATGTGGGGAAATGGACGGTGGAGATTTGGAGGAGGATGGTGACGTGGAGGAGGAGGTGGAGGAGGAGTTGGAGATGGATGTGGAGGGAGTGAGATGGGCTGTGGATGTGGGCTTTTGGGTCATGTGTTTGGGTGTGGGCTACTTGGTTTCCAAGGCCTCGTCCAAAAGTTTGAGACGCAGGAGATTGTTTTGATTTTATTATTATTATTTTTTTCAGTTTAAATTTTTGTTCTTGAAATTTTGATACCAAGTTGTACAGTTGCAAAAGCACAGCTATGATATAAAAGATCGAATCAAAGAAAAGTTTTGGTAGCATTGGTTTCACCGTTTGGCATTTTTGTTCAATATCTGGTTATTGCAAACTCTCCTTTCTGACAAGTGATAACCTTTAGTCCTATACTAAGGATTTATATTGTCTTTCACGATATACCTTGAGTTTTGATAAACAATGGATTAGCCTATTTGGCTCATTTCTATTGAGTTTTATTTCAAAAGTACCAAAAGGAGAGGGACATAAAATTAAACTCCTTGAAAGAAGAACAAACAATGGATATCTTAGATTGTGTCTTAACGAATTTAAAAATTAGACAGCCCCAAATAATTCTTTATGCATTTAGAATGCATGAGATCCGGTGTCAGGATCCGTCCCGAATTTCACCATTAAACCCGAGGCGAATCTTGCGGGGACTACCTTCAAAGAAAATTTACTGAAGAACTCGGCAAACCTCTCTTAAAAATGGACAACCCTAACTCAGAAGAACATAATCGAACCACTTAATTAACCAAAATAAATTAATAATCTTCGCTACAACCCAAAAGTAGCTAGAATAAATTAAACAGAAATCTCAACAGTATTCAGAGCTACTAAAATTTTAAAAAAATACAGTGGAAGCTAACAATCTCCTAATAAATTAAACAGGTAACCTATTGGTGAAATGTAGCGGATAGCTGGGTCACTATGCCTCGACGTCGCCTTCTAGACCTCACGCGAACGCTGCAGACTAGGCATTTTAAAAAAGAAGAGCACAGGGGAAAATATTCAAAAACGTCAGAGTGAGTGGACAAAAGCAAGTCTGACAGCAAATAAATATTTTCCCAAAAATACTTTCAAGAAAATGCTTTACTCAGAAATTCTGAACTGGTGTCTAACCTCGCTAGACTCCCAAACTTTAAGAAAGAATGCCTCTCAGGCTATACTATCATATATATCAGTATGTATTCACACTCGACTATCTCTTGTACGATATCTATGAATAAACTCGAAAAATAGATATGCGTACAAGACTACGACGCTGGCGTCTAACGCTCACGTCACTCCATACTGGAATTGTGTCTCAGTATGGGGGAATCGTCTGAGTTGTATATATATGTGCTAATTCCTCGTACGAATTTTATGAATGAATTCAAAAAATAGAAAGTCATACAAGGCTACGACGCTGACGTCTAATGCTCACGTCACCCCATACTGGAATTGTACCTCAGTATGAGGGAGGATCACGTATAGCTAGCTAGTATTTAATCATATACATACTATTCTCATAATCCTCTATATATGAGTATAATTACCGAAATTCTCAATTTCGGGAAATTTTCAACAACTAAAAATTATTCAACAAAAAGCATTTAAAGCATATTATTTAAAACAAAGGTCCACTCACAAAATAGGCCTAAGTCTGATGTCGGTCGGAGACCTCGTCAGCTCGAGACTCCTCGCGTCATGTTCCAAAAACATAAATAAATTCTTAATTAGCACACCGACGCTTAAGCAAAAATAGGCGAAATCAAAAAGGAGCTCCGCGCGCTCAACCAAGCCTATCGCCCAAAATCTTAAATTTCACTACCAACCAATAAACCTCCAAAAACTCTTAACCGACAACCTCTACCTGCCACTACCTGCTGAAGATCTAGAAGCGGACGAAGAAGCAACCTTCTTAGATGGACCCTGGCTGGGTCCACTGAAATCTCGAGGTCGAGCACTATAAGTCCCCCTAGTCTCAATGGCCATAGCTACCCCAACTGCATCAAGGAATGTCTGATAGATAACACCGACCATTTTATCCGCAAAAACTCCGCCAAGTGCCCTAATGAACATATCAATCATGGTCCTCTCATCAGGAACCAGATATGGCACATGATAGCTCAGAGTGGTGAACCTCTACTCAAACTCGATGACTCCCTCATCGTCTCTCTTCACCATGCTTAGAAAATCTGCCTGAATTCTGCTACGATGAGAGTGGTTGAAATACTGACCTAAGAAGAGCGCCTTGAACTGCTCCCAAGTCATAGTCTGAGCACTATCATTATTTCTCCTGGCGAGAGTCCACCAATGATGAGCTGAATCGTCCAGAAAAGACACTGCCATCTTCACTTTCTTTTCTTCAGGCAGTTTTGTGCTCTCGAAAGCTCTTTCTATTTTGTCCACCCAAGAATAAGCATCAAGGGGTCCCTTGGCACCCTTGAACTCTACTGCCCCTGCGTCAGAAACATCTCTCTTCCTCACAAATCGAGGATGCTGAACCCTATCCAAATCACCTCTCAACATGTTCCCGATGGAATCGACTAAACCTCTCACATCATCACCCTCATTGGCGTTGGACGAGGTAGCCACACGGGGACGGCGCCTAGGAGGCATAATACCTGAGGAGGAATATTTTAGTAGTCAATAAACAACACTAATGGAACTATCACACATACCCAATAACACATAGTATCCAAAGCATAAACTGCTGAAGAATCTGCCGCGGTCGGATCATCTCTCAATAGACACTACAGCTACTTAGGTAAATACGATAGTGAATATGAGGCAAAAAACGAAACCTAGAGTTCTGATACCAACTGTCAGGACCAGTCCCGAATTTCACCCTGAAACCCGAGGTGAGTCCTGCGGGGACCACCTCGAAGGAAAACTTACCGAGGGACTCGGCAAACCTCCATTGAAAATGGACAACCCTAACTCAGAAGAACAGAATCAAACCACTTAATTAACCAAAATAAATTAATAATCTTCGCTACAACCCAAAAGTAGCTAGAATAAATTAAACAGAAATCCCAACAGTATTCAGAGCTACTAAAATTTAAAAAAAAATTCAGCGGAAGCTAATAATCTCCTAGTAGATTAAACAGGTAACCTACTGGTGAAATATAGCGGATAGATGAGTCACTATGCCTCGACGTCGCCTTCTAGACCTCACGCGAACGCTGCAGACTGAGCATTTTAAAAACGAAGAGCCCAGAGGAAAATATTCAAAAACGTCAGAGTGAGTAGACAAAAGCAAGTCTGACAACAAATAAATATTTCCCCAAAAATACTTTCAAGAAAATGCTTTACTCAGAAATTCTGAACTGGTGTCTAGCCTCGCTAGACTCTCAAACTTTAAGAAAGAATGCCTCTCAGGCTATACTATCATATATATCAGTATGTATTCACACTCGACTATCTCTTGTATGATATATATGAATAAACTCGAAAAATAGATAAGCGTACAAGTCTACGACTCTAGCGTCTAACATCTCACAGTACCCTAGCCTATACTGGAATTATGCCTTAGTATGGGGAAATCGTCTGAGTGGTATATATACGTGCTAATTCCTTAGTACGAATTCTATGAATGAATTCAAAGAATAGAAAATCGTACAAGGATACGACGCTGGCGTCTAACGCTCACGTCGCCCCATACTGGAATTGTATCTCAGTATGAGGGAGGATCATGTATAACTAGCTAGCATTTAATCATATACATATTATTCTCATAATCCTCTATATATGAGTATAATTACCGAAATTCTCAATTTCGGGAAATTTCCAACAACAGGAAAATTATTCAACAAAAAGCATTTAAAGCATATTATTTAAAACAAAGGTCCACTCACAAAATAGGCCTAAGTCTGATGTCGGTCGGAGACCTCGTCAGCTCGAGACTCCTCGCGTCATGTTCCAAAAACATAAATAAATTCTTAATTAGCACACCGACGCTTAAGCAAAAATAGGCGAAATCAAAAAGGAGCTCCGCGCGCTCAACCAAGCCTATCGCCCAAAATCTTAAATTTCACTACCAACCAATAAACCTCCAAAAACTCTTAACCGACAACCTCTACCTGCCACTACCTGCTGAAGATCTAGAAGCGGACGAAGAAGCAACCTTCTTAGATGGACCCTGGCTGGGTCCACTGAAATCTCGAGGTCGAGCACTATAAGTCCCCCTAGTCTCAATGGCCATAGCTACCCCAACTGCATCAAGGAATGTCTGATAGATAACACCGACCATTTTATCCGCAAAAACTCCGCCAAGTGCCCTAATGAACATATCAATCATGGTCCTCTCATCAGGAACCAGATATGGCACATGATAGCTCAGAGTGGTGAACCTCTACTCAAACTCGATGACTCCCTCATCGTCTCTCTTCACCATGCTTAGAAAATCTGCCTGAATTCTGCTACGATGAGAGTGGTTGAAATACTGACCTAAGAAGAGCGCCTTGAACTGCTCCCAAGTCATAGTCTGAGCACTATCATTATTTCTCCTGGCGAGAGTCCACCAATGATGAGCTGAATCGTCCAGAAAAGACACTGCCATCTTCACTTTCTTTTCTTCAGGCAGTTTTGTGCTCTCGAAAGCTCTTTCTATTTTGTCCACCCAAGAATAAGCATCAAGGGGTCCCTTGGCACCCTTGAACTCTACTGCCCCTGCGTCAGAAACATCTCTCTTCCTCACAAATCGAGGATGCTGAACCCTATCCAAATCACCTCTCAACATGTTCCCGATGGAATCGACTAAACCTCTCACATCATCACCCTCATTGGCGTTGGACGAGGTAGCCACACGGGGACGGCGCCTAGGAGGCATAATACCTGAGGAGGAATATTTTAGTAGTCAATAAACAACACTAATGGAACTATCACACATACCCAATAACACATAGTATCCAAAGCATAAACTGCTGAAGAATCTGCCGCGGTCGGATCATCTCTCAATAGACACTACAGCTACTTAGGTAAATACGATAGTGAATATGAGGCAAAAAACGAAACCTAGAGTTCTGATACCAACTGTCAGGACCAGTCCCGAATTTCACCCTGAAACCCGAGGTGAGTCCTGCGGGGACCACCTCGAAGGAAAACTTACCGAGGGACTCGGCAAACCTCCATTGAAAATGGACAACCCTAACTCAGAAGAACAGAATCAAACCACTTAATTAACCAAAATAAATTAATAATCTTCGCTACAACCCAAAAGTAGCTAGAATAAATTAAACAGAAATCCCAACAGTATTCAGAGCTACTAAAATTTAAAAAAAAATTCAGCGGAAGCTAATAATCTCCTAGTAGATTAAACAGGTAACCTACTGGTGAAATATAGCGGATAGATGAGTCACTATGCCTCGACGTCGCCTTCTAGACCTCACGCGAACGCTGCAGACTGAGCATTTTAAAAACGAAGAGCCCAGAGGAAAATATTCAAAAACGTCAGAGTGAGTAGACAAAAGCAAGTCTGACAACAAATAAATATTTCCCCAAAAATACTTTCAAGAAAATGCTTTACTCAGAAATTCTGAACTGGTGTCTAGCCTCGCTAGACTCTCAAACTTTAAGAAAGAATGCCTCTCAGGCTATACTATCATATATATCAGTATGTATTCACACTCGACTATCTCTTGTATGATATATATATGAATAAACTCGAAAAATAGATAAGCGTACAAGTCTACGACTCTAGCGTCTAACATCTCACAGTACCCTAGCCTATACTGGAATTATGCCTTAGTATGGGGAAATCGTCTGAGTGGTATATATACGTGCTAATTCCTTAGTACGAATTCTATGAATGAATTCAAAGAATAGAAAATCGTACAAGGATACGACGCTGGCGTCTAACGCTCACGTCGCCCCATACTGGAATTGTATCTCAGTATGAGGGAGGATCATGTATAACTAGCTAGCATTTAATCATATACATATTATTCTCATAATCCTCTATATATGAGTATAATTACCGAAATTCTCAATTTCGGGAAATTTCCAACAACAGGAAAATTATTCAACAAAAAGCATTTAAAGCATATTATTTAAAACAAAGGTCCACTCACAAAATAGGCCTAAGTCTGATGTCGGTCGGAGACCTCGTCAGCTCGAGACTCCTCGCGTCATGTTCCAAAAACATAAATAAATTCTTAATTAGCACACCGACGCTTAAGCAAAAATAGGCGAAATCAAAAAGGAGCTCCGCGCGCTCAACCAAGCCTATCGCCCAAAATCTTAAATTTCACTACCAACCAATAAACCTCCACAAACTCTTAACCGACAACCTCTAACACCTTTCACCTTTCTAACCTTAAATAATCACGTGGCCGGATTTTAACTTAATAATCCGCCCAAAATACCAAACTTCAAAAATTCCTAAACCTATCCAAAACTCCTCCAAAAAATTATAAAACTCATTCCATTAAACTCCTCAACAAATTCCCTACAAAAAAAAAATTTCCCGGCGGCGGCCAGCTCCGGCGACCTCCAATGCCCCCCCAAAATTTAACAACACATTCCTCTTAACCTCCTCTACAACTTTCCGAACTAGCACAAATCACAGTTATAATCATAACTAGGCCAATCGAACGAAAATACACAAAAAGCCCTGGAAATTTCCCTCACCGATTTCTTCTTACCTAGCTCGAGATGGAGGGAGCCCTTTGGAGGGATTGCTGCACGGGAGGAGGGATTTCTTTTGAGCCTTAGCTCGCTGGCTATGGCGCCCGGAGGAGGGAGTTTCAGCGAGAAAACCACCATGGCAGTCGGATCTTTCGGGGTTGATTTCTCCTTCACAGTGGCGCTAGAGAGGCTGTCACCGGTCTAGAATGAACGCTGGGAAGGAGGCCAATCGATTGGGACCAGCATGGCGGTCTAGGGCGGCGGGACGGTGGCGAACAGACGCTGGAAAATTTCGGCAGAAAACGAGTCGGGGAGAGGGAGAGAGAGAGAGGGAGCCGCGCGGAAGAGAAAGAGAAGGAGCGGACTGGGCTTGGCCCAAAACCGGCCAACGCAAAAAAACTAATACCCACTCCAAAATTCAACACCCCGAAAATAATACCCCAATAACTAGTAAAATTTATCATTTTTACCGTCGTTACATGTTCTTCTTTCGAATATATCCTTCCAAATAATTGTCATCTAACACCACACTGGGGACCAATTAAATTAAATACTCACTGACGAAGACGGTAAAATTCTTATTACCACTGTGCTAATAATTAAGGTAAAAATTAAGGGTCGGGACGTGACATCCGGGAGCATATTTCATCACGCCAAAGTGGCCAAACCATTTGAATTGAGACCCAAGTTAGCTAGAACATCAGTACTTGGTTCCTTTCTTGATAAATGTACAAAGAACGAAAAACGCATATGGGAACCAGCCAACATATCAAGTAAGGAGAATGAATAGATGAAAGAACACTACTTAAATTAATGTAAAAGTTTACATGCTTTAAAAGTCTTCGTCTTTGATCTAATTTATCCTTGTCGACGTTTGAATTTCCAACAATTTGGAAAGCAACCAATCACCAACATAGCATGACATAACGACAATTCAAAAACTAACAAGTAACATGTCTTCAGTTTAACAACATACTATAAACGACCAATTATTATCATGTTTTTAGTTAAACGAACAAATTTTCGTCGTATATGCTAAAGAAAATAACACATAAATGACCAATCCTGACAACATTGATCACAAATTCTAGATGAAGACATTAATTTAATAACTCACCGTAGTCAAAAGATTCAAGGTTATATGAACGATGGGAAATTTGCATTGTGGTTTAAAGTCGATATCTATTTAATCCTTATGGTTTCATTTTAATCTGAATAGTCTTTAAAATCATGATTTTTCATCCAAATAGTCATTATCATAATTTTCTCAGTTAAAAGTCATAAAGACTATTTAGATGAAAAATCATGACTTTAATGACTATTTATATTAAAATAAAATCATAAGGACTATTTGGATGAATAATCCTGACTTTAAGGACTATTCAGATTAAAATAAAATTATAAGGACTAAACAAATGTCGACTTCAAACCATAAAGACTATATAATATTTTACACTTCTTCAATCTTTAATTAAAAAAAGACAACAAATTAGCTAAACGTGCGATTAGCGGATACGAGTCACCTCAAATAACCAATCTTCAAACAACCCTCATGGTCACATATTCTCCATAACATACGAAGAAAAATGTTGCTATCTCATTATTGTTTTACACTTGTCCAAACATGTTTAACCCAAAAGTTACCCCGATTCTGAATTTATGAAAATCCTAACAATTCCGAGAAGTAATTGGGGTTGCCAGTTACTACCGAGGAAGGAGAGGGTAGGATTACCCCAACCTGACAACTCAGCCCCGAGACCAAAAGCGGAAACACAGCCGTCCGTTTAAAACGACAGGTCCACGTGGCAACATCCTCATCACCTTATTCACCTCGACACGTCAGCACTTTCTCTCTCATCTCACAACACAACTCATTCAGTGAAACTCAGAAAGCCAGCCAGTTCTGAGTTCTCTTGTGTTTTCTAAAGCGCTTCTCATGGCGGTCAACGACTCGAAGTAGTTATCATCGAAACGCAGACCCCGTAGCTCAAAACGCAGAGCCACCACAAGCATCGCTGCTCTTCGTGATTGGTATGGGGAGGATGGGAGGTAATAATCCCAGAACTTACTCGGCTAATTCGAGCGACTACAAGCTTCTAGAAGAAGTTGGATACGGCGCCAGTGCTACTGTTTACAGAGCGATCTATCTCCCTTTCAATGAAGTCGTCGCCGTCAAATGCTTGGATCTTGATCGTTGCAATAGCAATTTTGTGAGTGTTTTTCAGATTGGTACTATTGGATTTGTTTCAATTTAGAGATTTCACGGCTTGCTTCCTATTGTTAGATTAGATTTGTAAATGCGTCCTTAATTGGTTTCGGTCGGCGTCAGATTTGAAAACCTTATTATGTGTTGTTTTTGTAGGATGGCATACGTAGGGAGGCGCAGACAATGCATTTGATAGATCATCCGAATGTTGTAAGGTCGTATTGTTCGTTTGTAGTGGAAAGGAACCTTTGGGTGATCATGCCGTTTATGGCGGAGGGTTCTTGTCTGCATCTCATGAAAATTGCGTATCCGGATGGGTTTGAGGAGGCTGCAATTGGTTCCATTTTAAAGGAAACACTTAAGGCTTTGGTTTACCTTCACAAACAGGGTCATATTCATCGAGATGTTAAGGTCTGTAATTTACTTCTAAATAAACTTCCGTACCTTTTTTGTTTTCAAATTGATTCTAATGTAATTGTTTGTTTTTTGTTTTGTTTTGGATGCAGGCTGGAAACATATTACTCGATACTAATGGGATGGTGAAGCTTGTGGACTTTGGTGTTTCAGCATGCATGTTTGATGCAGGTGATAGACAAAGGTCAAGAAATACTATTGTAGGAACACCTTGCTGGTAAGTATAAAGCCACCAAAGTTTTACTTAATTCCTACTTGTTGCCTATATTATGCTAATTGCTCTCTTATCTGTGTATATGAGATTTTAAGACGTTTTTGCGTTCCAGGATGGCACCAGAGGTACTGCAACCAGGAAGTGGATACAATTCCAAGTGAGTTTATATTTCATGTGGTAACTAAATCAAGTTCTAAGAAATGGATTTCACCTCTGTCAGATGTGGTTATAGGCTTGTAGGTTACTAACCTATAGTGTATATATGTGTAAATCAATGCATCATAGAGTTTTATTACTTTTTTTGTTTGCAAGCATTCACTGTCTCATCTGTTTGATAAGTTATCTTCATTACCATGTGGAGCAATATTGATTTTTATTTGTTTTGTATGATAAATAAGGGGAAGTTCTATGCTTAGTTTTTTTTTTTTTTTTTTTTTTGGGTACAGGGCCGACATTTGGTCATTTGGTATAACAGCATTGGAGTTGGCACATGGTCATGCGCCATTTTCAAAATATCCTCCCATGAAGGTACTTCTATTGGGAAAGGTTTAACTAAAATGTAAAAAAATGTAAGGTAGTTCTTCATTGAAAATCTTGGCATGCCTAACTCTTTGTTTGTTCTTGTAGGTTCTCCTCATGACCATACAGAATGCCCCTCCTGGACTTGATTATGATCGTGATAAAAAGTTCTCCAAGGTACTGTTTTTCTTTCTAGATAGAGTGACATTGATAGTTTTTTTTTTTTTGATAGAGAGAGTGGCATTGATAGATGTGTTTAAAGTAGGAAAAACATATAGTAGTTGATTGTGTATTGGTATGCAATGGTCACTGTTCTTGCTGCCTTGTGTTATATTTCTCTTCCTGAATAATATTCTAATTGGAGGATTTCCAGTTGTGCTCAGTCTTTTAAAGAGATGGTTGCAATGTGCCTCGTAAAAGATCAAACAAAGAGACCAACATCAGAAAAATTGTTGAAACACTCCTTTTTCAAGACTGCAAAACCTCCGGAGCTTTCTCTTAAGAAATTGTTTACAGACCTGCCACCACTTTGGAATCGTGTAAAAGCCCTCCAGGTTAGCTGTCATACTGTTTTGATATCTTTTCTTTGCTTTCATATGTGGTGATTGACTAATTTTTTAAATTGCTGAAACATTGCAATCTTGCAGCTGAAAGATGCAGCACAATTGGCTTTGAAGAAAATGCCTTCAGCAGAGCAAGAGGCAATGTCACAGGTTTGAGCCTCCTTTTATGAACTTGATAGAGAATTTATGTTATAATTTTTCTTAATTTGTGGTATCATCTTGTTTTTCTTTGATCAGAGTGAGTACCAACGAGGCGTTAGCGCTTGGAACTTCGACGTTGAGGATTTAAAAGCTCAAGCATCCATGGTGTGCTACATTTGTTATATAGGAAAAACTAACATGTTTCTGTAAAGATAGTTTATCTCATTGTGGTAATCCTTCATTGGCTGTACGATTACAATGAGTGCAGCTGAATACATCTTTCCCTTTGTTGCTAGGTGCGAGATGATGATGATGATGATGATGATTTTTCGGAAATGATTGACGAAGAAGGAAAATCAAAAGCCTTTAGTTATAAGGTTACCATTTTTTTTTTTAATTATGATACATTTGGAGTGTTATTTAAAGCACAGAATTAGTTTCTGTTTCATGTTGACTTTTTTTGTAGTTACATTCTTATGCAGAAAATTTATTTCTTGTGTGTTGCTAACAGGTTGCAAATGATTGGAAAACCAGTTTGGGAAAATTGAATGACAAGAATGAACGACCTTGGACTGATTGCAAAAGTGAAGTAAATGGTGATGACGCACAACAGGTGGAATGTGTGAACAGAAAGGGGAAGCTTCTTGACAATGATATATTAGAATCTAGCGGTCAACAAGGGACAGACTGGACAAAAAATGGATCAAGCTCTGATGCAATGGCGTCTACATCAGAAACAGACATGGGACAGGCCAAGCCTAGAATTGTAGCTGTGAAAAGTCGTCAATCGCGGAGTGGCCCACTCACGCCTGGTGGTGTGCTTAAGCATTCTTTATCGGAGGTGGGACGTAATTTTGAAAGGTTTGTCATCTCTCTCTATATGTATATGTCACATATTAAGTATGAATATAATAAGGGTGGTTTGTTTCAAAAAAAAAAAAATAATAATAAGGGTGGTGTTATTGACACACCCCTTTTCTTGTGCATGATTGGTGGCCTTATATTCTGTCATTTCTTAGGAATGATAATGAAAACCAATCTGCTATCGAGAAAGCTAAATGTGAAGTAAGACGAACACCAAGCTTCAGTGGTCCTCTGATGCTTCCAAACCGAGCTTCAGCAAATAGTTTGTCAGCTCCTATAAAATCTTCAGGAGGTAATGAGGATGTTCATTATTCATTAATGATCATTGCAACGACATATGTACTTATATGAGTACAATCCGCTTGGGATTCTTTGAGCACTAAATGGTTTATCTATAATAGGGTATAGAGATTCTTTGGATGACAAGTCAAAGGCTAATCTGGTGCAAATAAAAGGGCGATTCTCAGTGACATCAGAAAATTTAGATCTTGTAAAGGTGAGGCTTTGTTCTTATGGTATGTTATTCTATTATTCATAATCACTAACTTACAAAAAAATTCCCATAGGATATTCCATCAAGTACAGTACCACGTCAACCTTCACAGGTGGGTGGCCAATGCGCTTAACTCTTCAAAATAAATTTTTTTTAGTTTGATTTATGTTGTCTTTTGTTATTTTAGGGATCACCTCTAAGAAAGTCTGCCAGCGTTGGTGATTGGGTATTTGAATCTAGGCAAATGGTTGGTTTTTTAATCTCTCTCTCTCTCTCTCTCTAATATTCTTACAAAAGAGAGTTGAATACAAGACTTTGAGGTAATTGATCTGTGGTTGGCAAACATGAAATTGTGGTCATGAAGCACTAGGAAATCAAATTTCGTGTTTCTGTTTGATGGATGTCACGATTGCATAAGATTTTTCCTTCAGTTCAATCTTCTTGTATATGATGTTAGTTTCTACTTAAAAAACATGAACACCAGTCGGTCACAAATTGTCACCAGCCTCAAATTTGAGCTTTCCTTTCATTCAAGCCATTTTGTATTTTTCAGCCTGTTATTTCGTCTCCAAAGGAGTTGAACAACAACAGCGACGTTCCTGTATCACTTCTACCTCACCTTCAGAACCTTTCTCAGCAATTGTCAATTCAACAGGTAGATTTGGAAAGTTGTTCCTACATAGCTAGTGTATTTGGCTTGAAGAGTTGATTTCCAAAGCTAAAAGTTATTTGTGCTTAATTTTCTATTAATTACAGGACATTATTGTGAATTTGCTGAGTATCTTGCAACCAGCTGAGGCAGTAGAAGGTGAGTGTGTGTGTGTGTGTGTGTGTGTGTGTGTGTGTGATCATTTGATGCATGACATTAGTTTTACTAGTAACTTCACAATACTGAGTATTAAGGTAATCAATTTTGTTTCAGCTACCCCAAATGGAAAGTTGCCTCCACTGCCCCGCAGTTCCGAGAACAATGGGAATGTAAGCTTATTTTATTTTGTCATAGTTGTTCTTTTACAAAAGATGATTATGATCATCAACTGAATATAAATTGATTTCGAAATAGCTTCCATTGTGTTTTTTGGAAGAATTCAGGCTACTATGATTGATTGATAAAAAAAAATTGAAAAGAAAGAAGTACTCAGCTTTGACTGAAAAAACTGATATTTTTTTTTAATCATCCATATCTCCACTGGATTGATAGATAATGATCGAACATTACCTTTGCAGACTTTGTCTGCTCTCTAATTTCTGCTATCCACAGGTAGAGCCAGCAGTTTCTGAGAGGGAGCGGCTACTGCTCCTCAAGATCTCGGAGCTTCAATTACGGTTAGTCATCTTAAATCCAAACTGAATACTTGTGATATCCTTTTCCACGTTTGTCTTGTATATGTTTATCGAATTATATCTCTGTCCCTACAGGATGAACAACTCGAATGATGAACTGACTGCTGAACAAATGAGAGAGACTCAAGTGAGTTGCTTAATGGTTTATAAAATATAACTAAAATATTCTTGCCTTAAATCTTTTGCTCGACAACAAGAAAATTCTTTCCATATTATATTGTGGTTGAGTCTGAGAGTCTAGTACAGATATTCAAGAAAATACATCAATTACAGTTGGCATGACGCTGCTGCGTATTTGGTTTCCATTTATGCCTTATTACTGATCGTGTCATCTGTTGACAGTTGAAACAACAGCTAAATGCTGTATCTGAGCAAGACGAAAATGGGGACAAAAGATAACAGGTGCGGGGTGCCTGGAAACCCAAACTTGTGATTAGTGTAAAGTGGATCCACTATGTACATCCGAGCAAGAGCTGTAAATCGCACAGAATCTGTTCTCCACCATTTTTTCATCCATGGGGAATGGGAATTGTGCATGGCTGTGTTGATAAAAGTAGATGCATGCAGATTGCTTAGGAGTGGCATGGACGTACCTGGATCTCTTCTCTTCTGCCACTGTATCTAATAAGTTCAGTTCCCTTGAGGATTTCAGCCACTCGAGATGACGAATAAGCGAGTCGCTGGGATTCACAAGGATCATGAATAGGTCCTTTCCTGCGGTGATCCAACTCCCAGGCTGGCGGGCAAATTTGTTTTAGTAGACATAAGCAAGCCAGACTCAAAAGAAAGAAGCTATATATACAACAGGGGTGTGTTTTATACAACTTATAATTAAAAAAAAACATATCGCGTCGTTATTGTTTCCCAAACAGAATCAATGAGCTTGTATATGATCGCAGAAGAAAAGAATGTTGTCTGTTATTTTGAAACTCGCCAATTGTACCGCTGTGCCTATATAGACGAAACAATTCAGTTACTCGAGCAATCACCAGTTCACCACTACAGTTGGGTATCGGGTAAACGTTGAGGATCCACCAAATCAAATATCTAAATTGAAATATCGAGAAACATTGGATGTGAAGTAGCAATAATAATAATAAAGGAATCAAACTTACTCGGCGGTAATGAAAGATTTTCTTTAGTCGTGAGTGTGGTAAAGACTAGGTAATATGGGAAAAAGATTAACGCCCGCACGGCTGCACGTTAGATTGATTACAAAACATCATTTGAATTATAATATTATTTTTATTTTCATATTTAACTATTAAAAATTTACATTTTACATACCCGAAGTTTTATTCTGTTGATATTTTTAATTTATTTTATTTTGTTTTACTTAACATGTAACTTCAAAAATATATATACATACAAGAATTCTACTTTTATTACTTGTTGTAAAAATAAATATTTAATTTCTGTTGAAGGAAACTATGTTTTCATCCTTCTATTATGTGTCTTGTTTTAATACACGTAGGATTGGTTAATCTGGTTTCCTTATTAGAATATATTACAGTTGATAGAACTTCTAGATCATTCGGGAGACTATGTAATACCTATAAATAAGTTTTTCTATCAATGAATGAGTAGACGGTTATTCTCGTTATCTTTTATCCTTCAACACGTTATCAGCACTGTACTCTAACCCGAGCTAGATAACGAAACTCTAAAATTTTCTGCAGCCATACCCCATCGATTTTGACCTGGGCACCTAGAAAATTGCTCTGGGCACCCATCTTCCCGACGGCGTCCCCCATCGCTGCCCACTACTGTTGCTCAGCGCCTCCATAGCCCATCTATCCCCAGCGCCGCTCTAGCGCCGCCCTCTACTCGGCTACACCCATCCCAGCTCAGCGTTGCCCTCGAACCGGACGTATCCTATCCGGCAAAGCCTAACCAACTACCGACCGGAGTGACCCTCTCCAATCCCGAGTCGCAACACCCAACCTTGAACGAATCCAGCGCATCTCTAGGTAGCGAGACATCCGACCCGAGACAAACGACGACTTTCGGCTCTGCCCAGAACAGGGAATATGCTCTAGGCACCCAGAAATCCGATCTGGGCACCCAACTTCACTTCACCGGCTTTGGACCTGCAACAGCCGCCGTACCCCCTCTATCTTAGAGCTCCACCGGCACTCTCCCTCAGCCCAGCCTCAACTCGCCCACCAGCCATGTGCGCCCCAACCGACGCCGACGCCACTGCCGCAAAAGAGAGCAGAAGAGAGCAGAAGAGAGAACATATAATTGTATAATTGTACGAGGGGCGAAACGGTAAATTTACCCTTCTAGGTAAAAAGTTTTTACCCATCAGTAAAAACAGTTTATTTACAGTAGTAACTATTTAATTAATTTTACTGTTTTTATATATATGGTGAATATGACTAATCATATGTTGCATTTTTTTATGAAAATTTTCACACGACGAATTGCGATGGAATTACGAAAGTAACTTCTGAATGCATGTGGAAGTACACATGAAAATGACAAGGGCAACTTCTGTTAAACGCAGTTTATTTGCAAAACAAGCAAGTAAGCTTTTATAAAAGTTGTCGTTTCTGAATTTTAATTTCATAGTCAGGCTTCATAGCCTTCTTCTACCCCCACATTTCTTATAACGTGGGTTGATGTGAGGAATTATGACCCCTCATATCAAAGTTGAAATTTGTGACAGTTTGATAAGTCACAATATTACGACGAAATATTCTCGTGGTTAATAAAGGGACAAACATCGATTTGCGAAGGAAATTGTCGCGGTTAACATCGATTAGTGACGAAAATTGTCACAGTTAATATCGATTTGTGACGGAATTTGTCACGGTTCACATCGAATTGAGTTACCATAAACTTTGATCTTGACCTAATTCAATACTTTGAATTAATTATCGTATCTCGATAATGATTAATCTTTCATCTTGTTGTTGAAATATTTGACCGAAATATGAGTCCGAATTTGATATAAAAAAAAAGGTGACGAATTTCATGTCAGGAGTTCTGAAAAGAGGGAGAGGCAACTCCTCGAAACCTATATGTCATAAAAAGATTGGGCCAGCAAATGAAAGAAAAATCTTGTTATTGATGCGGTTCTACGTCTGTTCATTAATCGCAAAGAAGCAATAATATGGTCAATGTACAAGAAATATATGGAGTTCTTGAAACAAAAAACTCACTATATGGAAGAAGATGAGATCATTATTCTCACAGTTACGGATTTTAAAAGCAAACAGTATATTGCGGAAGATATGAAGCATATGACTTCGGCTTAATAGTCTAAGTGACTACAAATCCATTTATTTTTCCAAGTTTTTGTGAAGGCATACACCTCACATGTTTGACTAAAGTTACTTAGTCGTTATATTTTAAATTAAATTCATGGTCAAGACCTCGATACAATTGTTGACATATATATATTCAAATTTTGTCTTGCACATATGGTTAGATCTACATAAGCTATATGTTAATGCAATATATCGTATTACAATATGACACTACATTGGACCACCAGTTATTATAAAGTGGCGTTTCTAAAGGCTAAAATATCATGATGTTGCGCAATGCACATCAGTTTTGGATCAAAAGAGGATTTGTAATGTCAAGTGTGGCACAATGCACACTTATACAATTGCAAAGACATTACAAACAAGAGTCCTTTTTTACACTCTTGAGCGGATTCATAATTGCAAAAAGAAAATTGCGTTACGCTAAATTTCATCTAAAAATGGATATTGAAAAATCCTCCTCTTTCTCTACAAGATCCAACAGTGGGCCGTGGGTGCTCACGACCAGTTTCGCCAAGTTTTGGCATGTTCTAAGCCTTATTTCGTCCATCTATGTAATATTACATGTCATGGAATACACTTTAAAGGGTTCCAATACCTTTTTTTCAATCTCCTTCAAAATTGTTAACATATTTCGGTTTTTATGTCTTGATATAAGACTATTGTCTCTACATTCCGGTATATGAATGTGTTATAGCGAGATTGAGTGCTTAGCTTATTGCAAGGAATATACAACTATTCATGGATTTAGTGCTTTATAAATCCGTTGTGACTACGATGACTAGATCATTACAAATAATCAGAGCGGATTAATGCTCAAGTTTCAATGTCTAATGGCGTTATGATTCAAGTCACATATGTTATTTATGCATAAGGAAGCAATCGAACCATGTTATGACTTAATGATATTCATGCCAACGTTTATCACCTAGAAACACATTGTGACAATTGATAAGATGTTGACTTAATGGCTTCTCATTGTTTACTTTGAGGCATAATAATGCTATGATGATGTTCACAATGGTTTAACTCAAGCCATAACAATTAGCTGTTATGGGGAACCTTCACAATGATTGAAAAGTTGAAAAAACTTAGAATTTCCGGTTTTTCAGCTTGCGGACTAGTCATTGTGAGATCCGGTTCAACAACTTTTAGACTGATTCTTGAGGTTCTGTTTGCGGCCACGGATTCCTAACATTCAAACCTACCTATGTAAAAAATTGTGTGGCATTTGGAGAAGTGGAAGGTGGTGAACCGCTCAATATAAGTGTTCACAGATGTCCAGTGACTCTGACAAACGGTTCGGTAGGTTTTAGGTCGGTTCCGTCGTTGAGGCTGGCGGTTTTACAATCTTAACTTCCATTTCTACCTGCTTACAAAATTTGGTAGTGTTTGGAGCATTGGAGAATAATAAACCGTTAATGGAAGTGTAAAACAAAGGTCCGGTGATGCTGGCGGTCGGTTCAACCGGTTTATTTTTGACCTGTCCCAACGGTGAGGCCAGCGGTGTTTTTGGACTTGTAAGACCAACGACTACAGGTTTTAGCAGGGTCATAGTTTTACTTATTCATCTTTACCCACCATCATTTAAATCTTTATGTTACGGTTGTAACATTATGCATATTTGTTAATGGATTGAGTTAACGTTCTATAATCTATATCGTCCACATGTTGTATGTGCCAAATTGCGCCTCCATAAGCGCACAATGATGGGTTATTTGATGAATATTGTCTTTGAATAAGACATGAGCTTCCGACTATAGTTCGCTTATATAAGGACCTTGACAGACGATTTCTTTTGTCACTTTGATGAGCCAGTCTTCCCGTCGTTAGGGGGAGATAAGAACAAAAATGTTCAAGTGTAACGACTTGAAATTGTTGTGGTTTGTCCCAACTGTGTCTCATCAAGTTCCCTAAAGTGATGAGATCACATATACATGCTGCAAACATGACTGCAATGATTGATGTCTGGATAAGAGGACATGTCGTCACCCATAGATGGTGGCATGGTGACACCATAAATGTGGTAGATGGTGTCGTTAGGCCGTGCGGTTTAGGGGGATGCCACTAGGTTCGACACATACTCGCCGAGGAAGAATGCGAGTTTGGCACAACTTGATCATTTGATCAATGATACTCATTCGTCTATTAATACTAGATTATGGTCATCATTGGGCGACACCTTAATGTCAATACCAATCCATACAGAGATCTCTACACTTAGAAATTACACCGGTATACATGATGACATGGTTTAATGAGTTTGATATCGAACCATACTTCGTTGAGAAAATACCAACGTTGTAGATTGGCCTAAATGGAAAGATGTGATCCAGTTTAAACAAAAAGATAGTGCTTTGATTAGGTGACGCCGACACCCGAAGTGTAAACTCTATCAGTTATGTCTTTGTTAGAAAGCGTAGTGAGAAAAATAGTTTAGACTCACCTTTTGGTGCAAAGTCTCTCACAAATTCCCTATAATCGACTACGATGAGATATATTCTTGTAATAGATGTCATTGCACTCCACTACCTTATCAGTTTGATAGTTTTCTGAAAACTGAACAAGCTGTTTTGGCCACGATCCTCAGCGTGCAGAGCCGAGGCAAATAGCGATCCAAAGAGGATGGAGAAGTTGCGGGCGTGCCACCTCGCGGACGAGGAAGGTGATGAAGGAGTGCGCGGGCTTGATTTCCTGATCAGGCGAGCGGAGTTCCAAGTGCCACCTCAGGTGAGGAATTTACAGCACAAGCGGTCGATACTCACGGCGGGGTGAGCAGAGCAACTATAGGGATGCTTCCGAGGAAACGGGGGCGAGTTCCGAAGAGCTCTGAAGAATTCTAGGCGGCGGGGCGCTTAGAATCAGGGTTTCGAAGAGGCTTTGAAGGGGGATCGGCTCCTGGGAGCGCTGGAGGTTTCGACGAGGTCGAGAGGTTTCAACGAGGTTGAATGCTGTGTTTGTATTTGATTGCTTGATTGATTGTGTGTCGAGAGAGGTCTATCTGTAAGCCGTGGAGCTTCTTTATATAGTGGGAGAGAGCGAGAGTCCGCCGCGAAAGAGATAGGAGAGACGGGTTGGACTCTGCAACATGAAGCATGAAAGAACTGTTCATCCCATGCAGACCAATCCGCATGTGACACGTATCCAGCTCGCATAGTTCATTTAGAATAGGATACTGCTTCTGGCGCGCCTCTCAACTGTAGAGTCCCATGCGGACTGAAATCATGGGACTGAAATTAGGAACAGTCTTATCCCGGGAGGTGCTACAGGTCATGTAGAAGATAAATAACTCGCGCGAACTTGGGCTATTGCAGCTCGCGGGCCAAAAGAAGAATTTTAATTTAATAAAGGGCCACATGGATTGGCCCAAAGCATGTCAAAGACTGTAAAAAGTCCAAAACGATCTTAAATGTTCGCGCGGTCTCCGCGTATGTCTACCTCACGAGCTCGCGAACCAGTTCGCCAGTATACACTCCGCCTTGCTTAATGCCAAAGTCATATTCCGCGCGGACTGTATGTTCCAAGCGGAGCGCGTGAGATGGATCCTCACTCCGCGCGAAGTCATTTCGCGCGCGAGCTCTTTTGTCTGATAGTGTGCGATATAGTTAATCCGCGCGGGACATGAAGTCCGCGCGAGATGTACTTTTGTCCGGAAGCGTGCGAGATCCCTCAGTCCGCGCGGAGTCACTCCGCGCGCGGACTTTGCATTTCGCCTCGCATGGTCTCGCTGGCGGGCCGATATTTGTGAACTTAAAAGGAACTTGGGCTCGCCGGCTGCTATAGACCAAGAATGTAATTAATATTTACATAGACAATTACTGTCCAGTAAAAATATTAATTTGGGCGCAAACACAAGCAGCTTGTGGTTACAACTTATCTTTATTGGGAACTAATATATGTACATAAAGATCTTGAATAGATCGGTTTTCACCCAAATCAAGTGGCTCCTGACCACGGAGCGCGTTTGCAAGGTATTTGCTAATTATCTACTTGATTAGGGAAGGGATATGAAGAATTATACATATAGTCGGCTTAAGGTGTAAATTCTAGATGAATCGTGATAAACTTTTGTTAAACTAAGAGATGTCACTAATCCAAAATTAAGAATTAAAGGATCTTAGGAATACTTGGTCTCGAAAGTGAGGACCATTATTTATGATGCTTATTCATTAGTCGGCTTAAGGCAAGCTAAAGGACGATGAAATTATGCCTATATGTATCTCTTGATCGGTTGAAGTCTTGAGAAAACCCATTTCGTCCACATGACGAAGAAGTCTTGGGAGAAATTCTCCATCTAAGTACGGTAACACATTCATGTACTTGTTACAATATGCTTAACTCGACATCTCATTCATTACAAACTTGTAAGGCCAAGTTCTCCTTAGTCTTTCAACTCTCTTCCTAACAGTCGAGCATTTTCGCTCCCTTTTAGATGAGTGTGAAAGAATATCAAGGTAATGGCCAGAGGCGCCCACGTAACGCCAATGTAATGGCAGTGTTTCCTTCTATGAAAGGTTGTGGCTTATTCATCCCTACAGAAAGACATATTAACAACGAAATCAGAATCTACCTAGTTTCGTAGGTTAACTTCCACGGGACCTACAAGATAGTTCACTCGTTGGAAAATGGTGAAATTGATATCATTGGAAAGGTCTATGTGTCTACTTTCCAGGGACACCAACCATTTGATCACACTTATCATATTGAGTGAGTTATGACTATTTTCGTAAAGTATGACGGATCTGTCCGAGAATCATCTTTGGCAGAACAGTCAACTTCGACAGAGCTTTGTTATCAGCTCAAGATGAACTAGGTTATGGACCTTATATGGTTGGAAAGCTACGTGTGTCTAGTTTCTAGAACTTTTTACAGTTCGTCCATACCTATTGTATCGAAGACGTTATGACTGTTTAAGTACCAAATGTCATGCCACGCGTAAATCTGATTTTCAACATACATGAACTTATGTTTTGGGTTGTTAGACGACCTTCTCCTTAAAGATCAAAGTAATGCTAAGTGTAGCAGGTCTGATCTAAGGATAATGTGGTTGTATTTAATTACAAAATCGTTGCCCAAGTCTACTTTTGAAGTATGTGAAGTGTATCGGCTTTTGTCGTTTATCTGTACTCTGAGATTGAGTTACCAATCAAAGGGAGTTATTGTGTAGACATCAGGAGGAGTCTACATGCATCACATGTTATCTTCAATTGTAGTTGGTGCGTTGTGTTCTTTTTCCCTTCGTTCATGTCTTTTGTTTTACCCACGAGGTTTTTGTTTAACTTGGCAAGGTTTTTACCGAGGCAACACCATAAGCACCATATCGTATTAGGGACGCAACACAAGGGGGAGTGTTTAAGGAAATTATGTTTTCGTCCTTCTGTTATGTGTCTTACCCTAATACACGTAGGATTGGTTAATCTGGTTTCCTTATTAGAATATATTACAGTTGATAGAACTTCTACATCATTCGGGAGACTCTATGTAATGTCTATAAATAGGTCTTCCTATCAATGAATAAGTATACGGTTATTCTCGTTATCTTTTATCCTTCAACAATTTCGGAGTTTTTTTTTATATTATTTTTGCTAAATTAAATTGTTTTATTTGTATTTGATAAACTCAAAAAATAAATTATTTTGTTAATGTAAATGTAAAAAATGATATATTTATTGAAATGACGAAAATACCCTTAAAATTTAACGGTGTTAGTGGATAAGGTATCAAAATGCTAACGGAATGAAACTTCGGGTATGAAAATGTAAGTTTTTGATAGTTAGGTATGAAAATAAAAATAACATCATAATTCAGGTGATGCTTTATATTTAATCCTAGATTAAATCATTAGGTATAACAGTAAAGTTGGTCGATCGATTTAATATGACACTTCATGATGAGAGTTCTGTTCTTAACTTCTATCAGTTTCTGACCATTAAGTTTGAGAGGCTTCTAGGTTCGTGTGGCTGTGATAAGAGATTAGTTTGAAAAGCTCGTGTGTTTACGATGAGATATTAACCTGATTTTAATAAGATAATTTTATGGACCTAGGTTTAGATACTGACCATTTCGAATCTGGGTGAATTGCCATCTCATTTCCGATAAAAAGAAAAAAAGGAAAGAAAAAAATAACATGTAGAAGTCTGGGCTGTGTTCCCAAAACGCGCAACAATCGAGGAGGGTGGGAGATTAAGATTGGGAGTAGACGCAAGTAAGCTAAAAGCTAAAGAGTCATGGTGTCGATCCACTTCTCAAACTCTCTGATCGCTCTTAAACCTCATCATCATCTTCATCCTCCTTACCTCTCCGCCCTTAAACCCTCTTCGTTTCTCCCCATCAAGTTTCCCAACCCAACTAAGCCCACCAAATACACAACCTTTCGAGCCGAGTTATCTCACGACGCGCCCTTCGCCACCGCCATCGGCGCGTGCATGCTCTCGTCGCTGGTGCTTCCCCCGGTTTCTTCTCCATCCGATGATCCTGATACTGGCTCCGGTATTGATTCCACCGATGCTAGGTTTGCGGTCATGGGGGTTGTTAGCTTCATTCCCTACTTCAATTGGCTGGTAAGAACCAAAAAAGAAAACAGAACACAACTTGTGCTTTCTAGTTTGGTTGGAGATTGTTTTGTTTTTCTCATTGGTATTGAAATGGTTATGGTAGAGTTGGGTTTTTGCTTGGCTGGATACTGGGAAAAGGCGCTATGCAGTTTATGCACTTGTGTATTTGACCCCCTACATCAGGTTTTTTCAATTCTCAACTTTCGAGTACCGAATTTGAATGCTCTTGAATGCTAGTTTGCAATTGCTGAATAGTTGATAATCATGAGTAATGATCTTTAGAATTCCTTTTATTGGTTTGAGCATATAACCACTAATGCTGTTGTTCAACTTTCACTATGATTTATTAGATCGAATTTGAGTTTGTCTCCTGAGGAGAGCTGGCTGCCCATTGCTAGCATCATATTCTGCATTATTCATGTTCAGGTAGAATCAGTTCTCTCTACATTTTTCTTTTTACCCAGTTCGATCTGCATACTTTGTTGTTGTGCAGTAGTGTAATCACTGTATATCTTAGTATCTTACAAGCCTTGCAGAAACTACCTTCAACTGGTTAGGGAAATGTAATTATTGATAAGGAAACTTAATACCTAAAAGTGAATGATAAATACTTCTGAGCTACATCAGGAAACCATAAGCCCTTGTAACTTTGTAAGGCTGGCAAGTGCTTTATGAAGAGGTTCTAGACTAATGAGGCATTTTGGTTGTGTTTTAATTCACTTTCTTACTGAGCCTACACTTATTGTTGATATTCCATATCTTTCCCCTTGTAGATAGAGGCAAGTATTAAAAATGGAGATCTTCAGGGATTTCAATTCTTCAATGAAGCTGCAAAGCATATTTCCTCAATGACTAAAAAAGGAGATCATATAGATGGGCATCAAGGAGCGTCGAAGAAGGTACCTACTTTGTCTGCGTAAAAGTTTCAATATATGCTAGATAGAATATAAGGATATATATGCCCTTGTCTGAGAAAAGTTCTAAATTTCTAATGTTGTCCGTAGGGGAGGGAAAGAGAGAATAAGAACCTGCCTTTCGGCCAAGAGCAGTCAAGAAACGAGATTGATGGTTGGGGAGTTCCCAAAAGGCCCTTACAAGACAGTGACTTAAAGGAAGATAGGGATGACAATGAAAGAAGGAAACAGTAGTATATCAGCAATTCAAATAGCAAGAGGGAATGAGGATATCCCACATATCCCACATACTGTTTTGAATTTAGCAAACTATGGTGATTCCTTTACATTTAGAGTGTAATCCGGCTGCACTCCTTTGAAATGAAGTCAATTTCTAAAGTTCAGTTTAGCATGACTCACATTGTCAATGGCCAATTTTTGGATAGCAAAGTAACATGTGACCAAATGAATGTAAACTGATTGGTCCATGGCAGTAGAAGAAACATACACCTAAATAAATTCTTACTTACGGTAGATCATGTTGCTACTCTTGCAGTAACTATAAAAGACTGCTTGAAATCAAAACACACCTATTCACTGTAGTTTAGCAAACATGTTGCAACTGTATATACAAAGTAATTGTGTTCCTCTGAATTCATAAACACCTTAACTTAAAAAGTGAACATCATCTAGGGTTGGATCTTGAAACAGATTTCTTGATAGGAAATGGACTCAAGAACCTCGTCTTAAACAAATAGTCTAGAGCAACAGCAGCAGAAAGAAAAACAAAAAGATTTTCAGATACACACACTGCACCATCAAAAGCATGGGATATTAAGCTATCAGTGTTTAGTTCCAGAGGTTTTCCAGCTTCCAAAATAGCAAGACCTGCAAGCCAATACAATTTGACTTCAATCCTAAATCATAAAATGCAAGACAGTCATAAGTTTGGGTAAGCTAGAAGGATGCTATTAATACCTTTGACAACCCCAAAAGCTGCAGGTGCTCCAGTCTTCAGGTGGCCATTGTCCAAGTCTCTTCTTATGGCATATCGAAATGTAACTCCAAAGAGTGCACAGCTAATAAAGGTGATTGCCAGAGGGAGTATCAACTCAGAACTGTTGCTCACTTGAGTGAAGGAGAAGGGCAATCCAGCAACTGTGCCAACAAGGGCAGCAACTGAAGCTGCTTTTATAGATTCCAATTTCTCTTGATCCTTGTCGATTTCCCAATTCTCGGTCTCTGTAGAAGCATATCCATTTCCGAATTCATCCCCAGTTTGTGTGAGGGCACGTTCGGCTTCTTCCACCATGGCTTTTGCCTCTGATATCTCCTTCTGACATTCTTCAATCTTTGACATACACAAAGCAATGTGTAAGCAATAACAACAACAAATGTCTCAGAAACACAACAAGAATGAAACAAACATATTCCTATCACTATCTAGCAACATAAATACACTCAATGGGCCCTAATGAACTAATAGTGAAAATCAAAGTCTACAGCTTTTTCACTTTAAGAAATTGGAAAGGGTATCTAAAACCAAAACCCAATTCAGAGACAAACCAGAAAAGGCTGAAAAAACAATCCAAAATGAGGATTTGAAAAGAGTGTTAACCTCAGAAGCCCTGGTTTCAAGTTCTTTTATATACTCCCTCGCAAGCTTAGCCTCAAGTTCTTGTCTTTCAATCGCAGCGAGTTCTCTTTTGGCATTCTCAACCCTCTCGGACGCTTTGACCAACCCATCAAGCAAAACCTTGTTCTCTTCTTTGTTGAGTAGCTCTTCCACTTGCTCGCCTACAATGCCACCCAGCGAGTCCTTGAAGCTACCGCTGTTCTCAGAGGAGCTGGCCCTGCATTTCACTAGAAGGGGACGAAGGGTTGAAGGAGAAGTAGGAAGGATGTGGAAGATTCTGCAGGTGATGATGAGGTTTCGCGGGGAGAGAGATATGGGGTTTGTGGAGGGAACAAGATTGATGGTCAAGGGCATCTTGGTCACTCGGTTTGGAGGATTTGATTTGTTATCCTCCTATGAATTGTTTGGAAAATACTCTGTGCAACTTATACAGTACAGTGTATTTTATATGGGTTAAGTCGCCATTTCAGCCTTTATTGAAACCAAAATCGAATGTCATCGGCTAGAAACGATTAATTCTTCAACATTCATTCGTATAACAAATACAAATCTCTTCAAATGAAATAATATCTAAATATCTACTGATTAATATTATCCTCAAGATCTAATGTGACTTTTACATCAACGTATTATTTACTAATTATTTATAAGAATCACATAAAAGTTCAGATATGTCATATGAGATCATATAAATGTTAAATGATACGACATCATTTCTGTTCTCGTCACTTCTTCAGTGAACTACCTTGATGAACTCACTTGTCATGACTCATGTAACCTGGATTGGTTAGAAATTTTGTGAATTGGCATTTTCTAGCTCGTTAATCATCAAATCCATATTTGATCTAAGACGTCCTATCTTAACGACATATTAAACATTAAATAGTGACTCTTCTTCATGTGTGCTAAACTTTTTCACTTTTACTCTCCGAGGTTAGTTTTCTCTATTTGAGAAATTTGTTGGCATCAAACAAATCTTTTTGCTTAAATATAGGTCATGGTCATGAAAAACATATGAGTGCAAAAACCAACGATAGATGATAATCCCACAAAACACATTTGTTGTGGTAATAAAGTTGGAATTAAAACAGGAGGAGAGTGGTTCTAATGAGGACCAATAAGTTTAGGATTAGTTGAAGACTTTTTCGTTTCACCTTATTTTTGATGTTCACATCTCGACCGTTTAGTTTGTAGATATATATTACAAATTTTCATCTAAATTGAAAATCATTAAGGTATTCATAAATGTAATTTACGGATTATAAACTTGAACGGCTCATATTTAACAGATTTGGATCGTCTATTGATTTTATTTAGTTTAATTCTTTAACGATCACTAATTTAGATAAAAATTTGTATAAGTTATCTACTTATACAGACCTAAAAAACTAAACGATTGAGATGAAAAAATGTAATTGAACAATGAATGTCATAAACCATGAATGAAAAGTCTTGAATGAAAAGTCTTTCATTAGTCCTTAACTAAATGATCATCATTAAAACCAAAGTGACATCTCCCGAAACATATAAAAAAAAAAATTGTATATTGGGTGTAGAATAATAAAGCTGGGTTTTTTTTTGAACAGGAAAGCTGGGGGTTTAATGGTAAAGTTTCAAGTAAAACCTCTGGACTTGTAAACCCGCGCGAGGACTGCTTCCTCTTGTTTGCAGAAGGTTTAAGCTATCGACGACTACTCTACCCTCGGTCTTCTTCCACACCCACCGCCGCCGACGCTTCATGGCCTCCGTAGCTCCTCCGCCCAAGCGCGTCGGCACCCACAATGGAAGCTTCCACTGCGACGAAGCCCTCGGCTGCTTCATGATTCGCCTCACCTCTAAGTTCTCCGACGCCGAAATCGTCCGCACTCGCGACCCCAAGGTTCGTCACCCCCATCTCATTTTCCTTGAAATTGACCTAATTTAGTAAATTCGGAATTGGTCTAACTCAAAATTGGAAATTTGTGTTTGGGGTTTTAGGTTTTGGAGGGTTTGGATGCTGTGCTTGATGTTGGGGGTGAGTATGACCCGAGTAGGGATCGGTATGATCATCACCAGAAGGGTTTTGAGGAGGTTTTTGGACATGGGTTTAAGACTAAGCTGAGTAGTGCTGGATTGGTTTACAAGGTAAGTTTGAAAGGTGCTGTCTTTTTGGGGGTTTATGTATGTGTGGGTTTTGGGAGTGTTTGAGCTTATTTTGTGTTGTATTTGATTGCAGCATTTTGGGAAGGAAATAATAGCCAAGGAGCTTCAGGTTGATGAAGGACATATCGATGTGCAGAGGCTGTTCTTGGCTGTTTACAAGAGCTTTATGGAGGTACTACTTAGTTATCCTTATTGTTTGCTTTAATGTTGGGACTTGGGAAGATTCATTTTGACATATAGTTTGGTTATTGCAATGGGGTTTTTAAGATTGTTGATTGCGTGTACTCGTAACAGGCGATTGATGCAGTTGACAATGGGATTAATCAGTATGATACAGACCAGCCTCCAAGATATGTGAATAATACACACTTGTCTTCAAGGGTGGGGAGGTTGAATTTGGACTGGATAGATCCTGATCAGTCATCTGAGAAGGAGAATGAAGCCTTTCAACAAGCAATGGCTCTGGCTGGCAGTGAATTTTTAAACGTGCGTTTTCTTTGATTAAGAGTTATGAGATATGAAAATGTGTTTCTTTGATTAACATACAAATATGAGCACATATTCCAAATAGAATGGGGGAAAGCTTTAGTGAGGTTGTGTTCTATTGCTGTCACTTGTTTCTATCCCCTTATTAATGATCTCTTTCCAATTTTCAGAGTCTGCGTTTTCATGCCAAATCATGGTTACCGGCACGGTCCATCGTGATGGAGTGTCTCTTAGCAAGATGGAGTATCGACCCTAGTGGAGAAATTATGGTTTTGAATCTGTTTTGTCCTGTAAGTGTCATTGCTGTAGTCCCTTTACTTATTTGATGTGTTTTTAGTCTGAAGCAAATGAGATTAGGTGTTCGATTTCTTCCGTATTGATTTGTTTCTATCCCTCACTGGGATTAATTGAGACATTTCTATGTTTCTGCCCCCTGCAGTGGAAGCTTCATTTATTTGAACTTGAAGAGGAGATGAAGATTGACCCTCCCATCAAATATGTTCTCTATCAGGTACTTTCATCTATCTTATTTCCTTGATTCTTCTTTTTTTCCGTTCTCACTTCACTGATCCATACAAAATGTTTTTAAGTATTTATACCTTTAGTTTCCAAAGCAATCAGTCTCTGCTTGTGGTTATTCAAGTATTTGGCAAGAAACAAACTCACATTCATGAATAAGATACATGTTAAGGGAGTGGGGGGATTACAGAATTTCTCTGGTTATGATTGTAGTAGTTTTTTTGATGCATTTGGAAATATTAGTAGCTTTCTTTTAGCATTCTTTTAGTCTTTTAGAATCGCAAGTACCTTTAGAGGACTTCTGAGGATACTCTGGAATTGGGATTTTGGGTACTTATGATTTTCTTTTGTTTTATTTTTTGGTTGGTGAGATTGGGATTTGGGAGTATCTCTGACGACATTCAGTTAGACTGTGAAGTCAGCCTTTCTGTTTTTGGTCTTTAATTAGTTCCCTTTGTCAGATTATGTAAGAGGAGTTTTTGAACAAATGTGATGTGAATTAGTGTTCAAGAAGTTGTACTGAATATATTGAAGGAAGAAAATTACACATGATATTGGAGGCATGGAGCCCTCTTTTATTGTGTTGGTGTACTACGAAAAGAAGCGGCAAATTTTCTTTTGTTCCCTTTCACTATTTGTATACTTGCAACTGTCCGGCCTTATTCCTCTCTCTGATATACCTAACATCCTCCTTAATATGCTGTGTCAATATGTCTGCATAATTCATTCAAGAGTTGCTGATATTATTCATCACAATAAATTCCAGGATGACAGGAGTAAAAGCTGGCGTGTTCAAGCTGTGGCAGTAGCTCCTGGTAGATTCGAGAGCCGAAAGCCTCTTGCATCTCAATGGCGAGGGCTTAGGGACGATGAGCTCTCAACAGCAACTGGGATTCTTGGATGTGTCTTTGTCCACATGAGTGGGTTCATTGGTGGAAATCAAACATACGACGGTGCTCTGGCCATGGCAAAGGCCAGTCTGAAGCTTTAATAAACAAGATTTTGACCTCCATTGGCATTTACTAATTCAGATGGATTGCTAAACTCTCAGAACTTCACATTAGTGTATTCTGATTTATCTCATCTCCCCAAGGAACAATATTCCCTTTTGAGTTTCTGCAAATTGTACTCCAATGCCCATTACTGGAGGGTCAATGACTTGAATATGCAAACTTTTTTACTATATATCTGGTTGTTCCGTTGGCATGAAATCTTAAAATGTAAATAGGTGAAACGAATTTACACAGTAGGACACACAGTCCATTACCTCACAGTAAATAGTAAAAATGGAGAAGTTACTGTGGTTCACTTTCACTATGACACTGTCACTCCCCACAGTTCATTTAGGTCTGTGATGCCTGCACTGTTCTACATTCTTCTTCGATAATCCCAAACAGCAAACCAGCACCAGCAATGGCCACACTGACTCACACCACCGCCGCCGCCGCCTCAGCTCTCGGAAAACCCACCTCTCTCACTTCCACCGCCACCACCAAACCCCTATCTCATCTCCCTTTCCCCTTTTCCCCATCCGAAACCCTAAACCTAACCGCCAAAACCACCTCAATCAAATCCGCCGCCCCATCCTCCTCCGATCTCTCCACCACCACCGTCACCACATCCGTCTCCACCTCCCCCCAAACCCTCAAGTCCCGCCTCCAAAACGGCGACACTCTCTACGGCCTCTTCCTCCTCAGCTTCTCCCCCACCCTCGCTGAGATCGCCGGCCTCTCCGGCTACGACTTCGTCGTCGTCGACATGGAGCACGGCCCCGGCGGCATCTCCGAAGCCCTCTCCTGTCTCCGCGCCCTCGCCGCCACCCAAACCCCGGCGATTCTCCGGCTGCCGGAATCCTCCGCCACCTGGGCCAAGAAGGCCCTAGATCTCGGCCCCCAGGGGATCATGTTCCCCATGATCGAGAGCTCCAAGGAGGCCGAGAAAGCCGTCTCCTACTGCCGCTTCCCTCCCGCCGGCATCCGCGGCTCCGCCCACACCGTCGTGCGCGCCTCCAGCTACGGCATAGACGAGGGGTATTTAAGTAATTACGACGACCAGTTGCTGATCATGTGCCAGGTGGAGAGCGAGGAAGGCGTGAGGAGAGCGGAAGAGATCGCGGCCGTCGAAGGTGTTGACTGCGTGCAGATGGGGCCGTTGGATCTGAGCGCGAGCTTGGGGTACCTGTGGGACCCGGGGAACAAAAAGGTCCGGAACGCGTTGAAGGGCGCCGAGAAGGCCGTGCTGGGCACCGACCCGCTTGTGGGTGGGGCCTACTTGGCCGGGTTCGCTATGCCCCACGATGGGCCCCAGGATTTGAGGACACGTGGCTACCACATGGTGTCGGGTTGCGTCGACGTCGGGCTGTTTAGGAGCGCCGCGGTGGAGGACGTGAGGAGGTTTCAGTCGAGCTTGATCAACGGCTCGGATGATGAGGAGGAGCATGGTAACGATGCTGATGAGAAGTACTGGAGCGAGTGATTTGTGGGTTTTTTTTTGTTTTTTGGTAATAAAATGTTAATTTCATAATTTGCCGGCTTATGTGATCAGTAATTAATTTAGGAAGGTCGAAATGAACTTAGGAAATAGGGGGATGGTGATGTCTCACCAAATGTACCTATTACTATCATGATTAAGATTTAAGAAAGATAATAGTGTTTAAGATTTAACACACAAATAAAAAAAACATAAAAAAAAAGGGGGCAGATAGTCAACAGACTCATAAGCGGATTGGTCCCAAACCAGAACAAGTGTGGATTGCAGTGTCCCGGGAAATGTTTTCAATTGCCGCCACCTAAAGTCCCCAGTTGTGGGTCGCCACCAAGTCCCCCCTCCCCCTATTTAGCTTCACCCAACTCATTCTTCTCTTGTCCAATGGAGTTGTTCTACTTTCTTCTGTTCGGTGCCCTCTCGGCGGTGGTGGCAGCCTTGGAGCTGAGCAAGAGGAACAAGGATCGCATTATTACCTCCTCTACTTTCACAATCTTCAAGAACAATTATCTCCTCGTTTATTCTCTCATGATGGGTACGCTACGCTCCCCTTAGATCTGCCCTTTTCTTTCCCTCCCTTTTGGGTTATATCTACAGTAATATGATTCTTGTTTATTTTCTTCATGTGGGATCTGTACATATTTTCTTACATTGAATTGATATGAAAATTCAACTACACTGAGATTAGAGGTTCAGTTTTGGTTAGCTAAGGTGTAGTGCTTAATGAGATGAACTTGTTGTTTGCTCCAAATGTGTCTTCATCTGATTGTTGTATCTTTATAGTAGCAACTTCTCATTATGTATAAGCTGTTTCTGGCTTGTTATTTCTATGTTGATCCACGTAATTCATGTACTTCTTTGTTACCATGTTTTCTGGATCGTTTGGTTTGCTTGGAGTTGTATGAACATTTAAATTGAAAAGGCATAGGTATTACATAAACTTTTGACGATTGCTTGGGATTGAATAGATAATGCATTTTCGTTTATGATTTAGTTGGATCTGATCAAGTTGGTTGTGGCTACAGCCGGGGATTGGTTGCAGGGTCCATATGTTTACTACCTCTACAGCACTTACGGGTTTACAAAGGGCGATATTGGACAACTCTTTATTGCTGGGTTTGGTTCGTCTATGTTGTTTGGGACAATTGTAGGGTCTCTAGCTGACAAACAGTAAGTTTCATGTCCATGGATTGATTTCCTTAAACTTCATTTATTGAAAATTGTACTTATGAAGACTGATGTCTCAAATTCAGGGGTCGGAAGAGGGCATGTGTTACGTACTGCATAACTTACATCCTAAGTTGCTTCACCAAGCATTTTCCTGACTACAGAGTTTTAATGTTGGGACGCGTACTAGGAGGCATTGCAACTTCTCTACTTTTTTCAGCTTTCGAGTCTTGGCTTGTTGCAGAGCACAATAAGGTGAATTGTTGCTCTGATAATCAAGTGTAATTTTGGAAGTTGTATTTTGTGGTAGCTTTTAATTTGTTGTTAATATGACAAAATTGTGGCTCAATAATTCCTTCTATGAAATTAAGGATCCTACTCATATTCTTTGTATATTCTGCACCTCCTAGGAGGGGAAACCAGCCATTTACTGGTTCCATGGGCTGGAGGTTTTTCTTTCCCCATAGTATTCCCTCTAGAATTTTAGACTTCAATGATACTTCACAATTCAGTTGTTTGTAACTTTTTGTGTTCCTGAATATTTGCAGAGGGGCTTTGAACAACAATGGCTTTCACTCACATTCTCTAAGGCCATTTTTCTTGGTAACGGTCTGATTGCTATTGTATCTGGGTTATTAGGGAATCTACTGGTAGATACTCTGGCATTCGGTCCAGTTGCTCCATTTGATGCTGCTGCCTGCATTTTGGCAATTGGTATGGCAATCATATTGGCAACATGGGGTGAAAACTATGGAGACTCATCAGATAACAAGAACTTGCTGATCCAGTTCAGGGGTGCTGCTATAGCCATTGCTTGTGGTAGGCATCTAACCTTTACTACTGGTGGTTTCTCATTTTTTATAAAGGATAAATTCAGTATGAAATTATTTTTTTTGTTTTTCTTTTTGGTTCAAATAGATAACAGAAGAAATTATATATAAGGTCTTATTTGAGTATGACCATCAGTGTAAACCTGTTACCCCCCACCCTCTATCTTAATCATTCATCAGTCTTATTTTGCTACCATATTCCATTTGGAACAGATGAGAAAATTGCTTTGCTGGGTGCCATACAGTCCTTGTTTGAAGGCTCAATGTATACCTTTGTGTTTCTCTGGACTCCTGCTCTGAGCCCAAATGATGAGGAGATTCCACATGGTTTCATTTTTGCAACATTCATGCTAGCGTCAATGTTGGGGAGCTCTATTGCATCTCGATTGATGGCCAGCTCAGCCCCCAGAGTCGAGAGCTACATGCAGATTGTATTTGCAGTTTCTGCAGCATCCCTTCTGTGCCCCATTGTGACAAGTGTATGTCAAGGAATTCTACTTTACTAATCTATCTTCTTAAATATATAGTTCTGAATCTCTTTTTAACTCATGGTTACATTGGAAATACTGCTCAATAATGATTTGTCTATGTTTGACAGTTCTTGATTGCACCTTCCAATGTGAGAGGTGGGGGCATCTCGTTCTCAGGATATTTTCAGATTTTTGGATTCTGCACATTTGAGGCCTGTGTGGGGATATTCTGGCCATCTATCATGAAAATGAGATCACAATACATCCCAGAGGAGGCACGAAGCACCATCATGAACTTCTTTCGCATTCCTCTCAACATTTTTGTGTGTGTAGTGCTGTACAATGTGAGTGATTTTGATTGCATTTCTCATAAGTCCTTGGGGTCTGCCTAATTACATTTCTAAATTCATATAAAAAAAGGGTGTTGGATGGTCTCTTCTAATAGAATCACAAATGTTGGCTCGTGCCCTGTATATAACATGTGACCTGTGTTATTTCCATTCCAGGTCAATGCATTTCCCATCACCATCATGTTCGGTATGTGCTCGATTTTCCTCGGTATGGCTGCTGTGTTGCAGAGGCGGCTCTTTGTGATAACTGAGGGTGGCGGCCATAAGTCAAGTAAGTTTTGCAATTTCAATCAGTTCTTGCTGTGTAATTGATATATTCCAAGTTTCAAACTCTATAGTACACAGTTGCATCCCCCCTTATCACAGTTGCATTCACCATTTTCATGTGCTGATGGTTAATAAAACGTACTTTGATTGTTTGCAGAATCATCACCAGAATGGATACCTATGGAGATGGACACGGAAGTGGAGCCATTAAATGACTGATTGATGATAGAGGTAAAAAAGAAACAATAAAACTTTTGATAATTTTTGATGCTTGAAACAAGCCGACTATTCCAAGTTGAATTTACAAGCTACATCTTGGTTTTCTCCTTGCTGTTGGATTGATGAGGAAAATACAGTTTGATGCCGCAACTTCAAAACAGAGTATAGAGGATATTAAGGGGGCAATCAGCTGGTTGCTATAACACAAAGAAATGATTAACTAAACAGTGTAGTTGCTGTGTAGTAACCTATAGTTCATGTACTTATCCAATCAATTTAGGTTGATGTCTGGCTTCAGCTATATTTTCGTGTGATAATTTTATGTCAGAAGATATAAGGATGCCTAAATGATGTCTTCTGATCTATCATTTGCAGTTTATTTTTGTCTTTTTTGTTTGTAGGAGGCAGCATTAAATCATTGTAACCCGTATAAATATATAGTTTTCAAGAAAACTTTCACCCACTGCAATACCTTAATTAAATTGATTAATTGATCCCCTTCTAATTCGTTGTGCCAAATGTTGCAATTTTCTAGCTCATTTCATTTTCTGAGGCATCAGGCAATTGAAAATAGAAAGAAGTGAGGAGTTCTTGCAATGCATTCACTAAAGCAAGTGAATGTTTTAGATTACCGCCATACAGCAACATGAAATTCAGAAATTTACTCTGCCGAACTCATACGTACCACAATAACCAAGTTAAGATGCGCAGTTTGCAGAACTATATTTACCATTTCTCATCTAATGTTACAACTTGAAAGGTAGACCATGAGAAGCTTTAAAATGATCCTTCACCAATTAAACTGACCATGTGTGACAGCCTTTTCATGTTCTTTCATGTCCTCTCCACATGACATGATGCAAAAACACACAGAATCGAACATCTTCTGCCTAATCAGTAATCATATTTTATTTTACATGGAAACAAACCCATCTGGGCCAACACCACTTCCATTGAGCAAACTGAGCTACACAATCATCTCATGCATGACCATGATACCTCCACCTGGTCCATGTGACATTATTGGCCACATGATTTGACTTCTCCAAAATCCCAATGAACCCAACCAGCAAACTCCACTGTAGTTAACTGTGTCTTTGTTTATGATGGTTCACCGGTCCACAAAAATGTCCACAATGCATTTGTTTAAGGTGGTTCACCCTTTGATGATTTGAATGAGTCTTCTGACCTTGCGAAAAGATGAACCATCACTCAAAACGAGGGGCATTGTGGTACATTCTCTATCCAGGTTGTCTACACTGGAGCCAATAAGATTTGCAGCTCCATTGATTGAAGAAACACTCTCCTAAATTTGAGAGAGAGAGAGAGAGAGAGAGAGTTGAGAACTTAAAATGGCTAATCTTACTCCAAGATACCAGTTCTTGTTGGCTTTGCAGTTCCTTCTGTTAGTCAGAGTTTGGTGCTATCAGTACAAAGTTGGAGATCTAGATGCTTGGGGAATTCCAACCTCAGCAAATCCACAAGTCTACACCAAATGGTCAAAATACCATTCTTTCAAGAGTGGAGATTCTCTCTGTAAGTAACTCTCATTCTGTTTCCTCGTTCCAAATCAACACCTACACAAAGTCACAAAATGCTCAAGCTTTACTATTCCTGTATGTGCAGTGTTCTTGTACCCACCAAGCCAAGACTCAGTGATTCAAGTCACTGAGCAATCCTACAAGGACTGCAACCTCAAAGATCCAATCTTGTACATGAACAATGGCAACTCTCTCTTTAATTTTACTACAGAAGGAGTTTTTTACTTCACAAGTGGAGAGCCTGGCCACTGTGGGAAGGGCCAGAAGCTCTACATTGCTACAGGGAATGGCACTGCTTACTCTCCTGCATATGGTCCAAGTTTGCCGGATTCTGCTCCGTCTTACCCCACAGTTTTCGGCTCAATTCCGGCACCGCCTTCTTCTTCTTCACCATCACAAAGTGTTCCACTTCTGATAATGGCCATTATTGGACTTGTGGTATGTGCATTACTCAGTGGCAATCTGTGAAGAACTTCAGCATTACTATTGTTTTCTTGGGAATTTTGGAATACCTATTCTTTCATCACATTCATGATTATGTAACTTCTTTTTGCAATGTAATAGTATAAAGCATATGATGTGAGATTTAAAAGCCTTTATCTCATCTTTTTGTGTTCTTTACCATATTGGGTAGACAAAGATCTTTGAACCATATGCAGTGAAAGTTAAAAGTTGCCTCTTTTTGTTACCAAGAAACATGGATTTCCATGCAAGGTCCAAAAGATCACCGCCGGGAATTATGGCAGTATCTCTAATCCTATAATGATTAAGTGGCCAGCTGGAAATGCACGCTCGGTGTCGGTCACCAATGAAATGTAGCATCACAGATTCAAGAGAATGGGATAGCCCAAAAGTCTACAGGAGTAGAAAGTAAGAAAACTATGAGAATAGAGATACACTGTATCATTAATAAGATGACTAAGATATTACAAGCTGTATCATATAGAGATACACTGCCTATCAAGGCCTCAACAAAACAAGGATCGAATCCTTTACTAGGTCATTAAACTAAAACTAAAGTCCTAAACTAGACATGGTTACGGGAGGTCTTCCTGTCAAAAAGGAGTAATTCGGATGGATAGTTTACTCATCCGGCCATCTCAACATCGGTGGTAAGCGTTGGCTTCACCTCAGAAGCAGGCGCATTAGGCCCTGCAGGCTCTGCTTGTTGTGGAGCAGCAGCTTCTGTGGGTTTTGTGTCGGAAAAGGGACTTCTGGTTTGAGCAGCATTTGAATCAGCTTCCATGGCAGAAGCTCTGGGTGGGGAAGTTGGCTGCACCTCCACCTCTGGGTATGCAGCCTTGAACCGTGCACGCAAGCCTTCATCAACCAATCGTACACCACTTAGTTGATTACCAAGTGACATCCACCTGATACAAGATAGTTAAAGAATAATGAATAAACCACCAATGGCCAAGATGTATGATTATAACTAAAGAAGTGTTTTATACTAAAGACTAACATGATTATCAAATCCCTTTTATCCTATGGTGTACACCAGACCACTGCTACATTAATATTGATGCATGAATGACAACCACTGGTCAAGAAAACATACCCTGCATGAGTGTTGTGCATACGAGCAAACAGCTCCAGCTTCCTTGTCCTTGGACTAATCCTCTCCAGCAAAGGGTACATCTACACAAATGCATGTATAATTAAGTCAAATATGTATAGTGTAAACTGTAAAGAAACATATTTTGACTAGATGTATAACTGACTAATTATAAGATTCATATTCCACTAACCTCATCTGGTTTACGACTTGTCTCTCTGACCTCGGCAACAATGACATCAGTATCAATATTCCTATTCACTAATGGATCCCCTTTTATTCCAACTAGGCAATGCTCTTTGCTATGATTTAGCCAGTGGCCAGTGCGCCCAGTTCTAATAATTCGTTGAAGCTGATTAGTTTTCACCCAAATCATCTCCTCAATACGCTTGTATCCCCAAAGTTCTAAACTGGTAAGACGATAACAAGATGAAAAGTAAGCCTCTTTGTTTAAACATTTATGAACCATATAGTTGATGGATGGATGAATTAGACACATACCATTCACGGCCAAGCTCCATCGCACGCCCAGTAACCCAAAGGAAAATCAGACCATCAGTCTGCAATGCAGGAACATTAAGAGTGCGCATTTCATCATCAGCCATAGTCCCATAAGGCAACTCCATATGAATGTCCCACGGTGGATCGGCCATTATGACTCCAAACTGTCCCAAAATATCCATTCTAAAATTGCGGATATCACAGTTAATCCATTGTGGTTGACCGAGTTCCACCTCAGAACAATATTCAGCACGCTGCTTTAATGGTCTAGGGGGAGCCATCATGTTTGACAAATCGGGTGTTGAATCGAGCTCATAATGTACATACTTGCATGTCTAATAATGGAGAGAAAGAGTTCATTCTATTATGTAGAGAATAGTCAATTAACATGTAAGTACTTGATGAATACAGCATCAAGGGGAAACTCTACCTTCATGTGACGGCAAGTATCTAGAAAAGAACAGTCTCCTAAATTGACATCAGTATGTAGAGCAATTATGCGCCTAAAATGAACCTGAAAGGAGAGAAAATATAATTATAGTAATAGTAAATGCAAATCACCTTCATGTGACGGCAAGTACGTAGATAAGGACAGTCTCCTAAATTGACATCAGTATGTAGAGCAATTATGCGCCTAAAATGAACCTGAAAGGAGAGAAAATAGAATTATAGTAATAGTAAATGCAAATATCAAATTCAAACAGGAACGATTTCAGATTGAAACAAGAAATGCAATCACCCAAATAAAATGCAGAAACACCGCAAAAGTAACATAAACAATTTCTCTCAGAAAAAGTTAACTAGAACTGTAGATATGATATGATAAGAGAAGTATGCAGAATTCTGATCACCACGTATATCAGGAATTAGGAACTTATGATCATATGGGTGAAATTTTTTCATGAACACTGCTAAGAGACCATATTTCTTAGTGACCTTCTCACAAGCGATCAACGAATTAGATTGACGTCGGCAGTCCTCTTTTGTTAGGGAGCTACAGTATTCCTTCACTCGTGAACCACCTTTGCTTTTGAACTGAAACACAAAACAACAGAAAGAAAATAACTTCAATATTCTGTAGAGTTTAGATGTTAGAACGAGAGAAAGTTCAGAGAACAGCAAGTACAAGGGAAACTATAGGCATGAACATAACTTCATAGATTCTTGAGGAACCAAAAAAAAAAAAATTGAAAACCCAGGTATATTTTGACGGATATCAAACTAAAGCTTAACCACCTCCTACAAAACTGACTCTATCTGTAACACAATAACAAATGACATGTTGAACTAGATGTTCGGGCAGCAATTTTGATAATTTAGATAACAGTCAGAAATAGTTATCACATACAGCAGCTCTACTATTTAAGCCAGCATTGAAAATTAACACAGACGCTATATCAAAAGGCCATAAGAATGGACAAACCTTGTTTGCCGTTGCGGTCTCCTTTGCAGTTGGCCTGTGGATGAGGTCCAAAAGCTCCTCCCCAGTTTTCGACTTCTGCAACTCCTTAAAACTCTTCTTATTCAGCAATGCCTCAAGATCCTTCATCTCGTCCTCTTCACTCTTCATGTTCTTATTCGGCATTCCATTGGGACTAACCACCATCCCCCCATTCTGCCCCACATTAGGCCTCGGCATCATCCCTCTCGGCATTCCCATCATCCCTCTTCCTCCTCTCGGACCTATCCCCGGAAACAACGGCGGCAACCCGCCCATGTAATGCTCCGGCGCAACCCCCCATGGCCCACCTCTGCCCATAAACCCTCCCACATTGTTCCCACCATCCATGCCGCCACTCACCATCTGATTAAAACTCCCATTCCCATCCAAAATCGAGTCTTGTTTGCTCTCCGGCAACTCCTTCATCAGCCTAGTCCGGTCAATATCCCTCACCGTAACCCTAGACTTCCCGTTGACCGCGTACTCCTCCAGTATAACGCCGCCGTTCTCCTCCGCCATCGACCGCAGCGCCATCTCCACCGCCAGAATCCCCCCGTTCTCTCCCCCCACCTCCCGCAGCGCCGCCTTTTCCTCCAGCGACGCCTTCACGTCGGTCTCGAGCTGCTTCAGGAGCTCCGACGACTCCACCAGCATAAACGGAACCCTCTCCAGAAACCGGACCGCAATCATGGCCCGGATCACCGAGAGCGGGTTCGCGTCCTCATCCTCGTCCATTGAATCGGGTGTGGACTCCCGGGTCGGGTCGGGTCGGGGAATGAGATTGGGGCTTTCGGGCTGCGGCGGAGGAGGGAGGGGTGGTTGAGGGGAGGGGAGGCGGGCGGCGGGGTTTCGGGTCAGGTTGGGTTTCGGGTCGGGTAGAGGAGGGGTGGGAGTGAAGGGGCGGTGGTTGAAGGAGGAGAGGACCTTGAGGGAGAGATCGATGGTGGGGACGATGGCGGGGTCGAGTTCGGATTGGAGATTAGAGAGGAGTTCGAGCTGGGTGGCGCGTTGGGTTTCGATTCGGGTTTCGAGGTCTTGGCGCATTGCTTTGACGGCGGACACGGCGGTGTCGTCTTTGCCGCGAGATTGGGTCTCCTCCATTTGTTACTTGCAGAGAGAATCTGAGTGTTAAAGTCGCTGAGATTTAAAACCCTTTTCACCCAAATATATGAGCGCCCTATAGGGGTTTAAAATCGCCGTCAAAATCGAAGTAATATACTTTTACCTGAGGTTTTCACACTGAGGTTAAAACTGAAGAATAACTTTACGGTTTCATTTGAGGGTGTGATACTAGTTCGTTATCAATATGATAGGAGTTCATTTTGAAATGCGGCGCGGGCATAGACCGTCTCCTAAATCTCCACGCCCCTTACCAGACCACTGCGAATAGTTATCCTAGTATTTGTAGCAAACCACTATCATCAGCAAGAACAAGAAGCGCGGTCTGTTTTTGCACCGCCACTTCGGCCACAGAGGCAGAGGCGTTAAGCGATGCTGATGAGGAACAGAAAAAGATAAAGGATGCAGCCGACCTGCTTGACATAAGAGTTGGGCATGGAGGCGTGAGGAAGCCGATTTTCTTTACGTGGAAGAGGTTGACATTGGAGAGCCTGAACCCAGAATCATCCTATTGATCCCCTTCAGGAGAGAAAAGTAGTTGTCCTTGCTAATCTGAAGCCCAGGAACATGCGGGGTGTCAAGTCTTGTGCTAGCTCATATAGGTTTTGCTGGGTTTTATTGAAAAGGGTATCATTGAAGAAAAAAAAACTGGGTGTACCTAGAAAATGAATCAATTTGCTGGCTGAAAAAAATTTCCTGGTCTACATAATAATAATTTACTGGGTACATTTAACAACATCCTTTAATATACAAGATATTGAATGAAGTAAAAAAAAAATATTAAAATTTTGTTTCACGAATAAAAACTCAAACCACCTCTTTGGAACTAAATCATCAATATTGAATCACTGATATATCACAGATCTTACAGGAGGAGCTGTAAATTTTATGTACAATTTGTTCAAGTGTAAACAGGGCAGCCAGCAACAATCACCCCTACGGCCGTAGGGCATTCAGCTAATGGACACCCATCAAGGTCATTTCCCCACCAGTCGACACTAATTTCCTCCAATCCAACGGTAAAATATAATAGTACCCCCATAAAAGCAAGGCCAGCATCAAGTGCCCCAGAAAGAACATAGTTGTGTCTCCTCCACCAGTCTGGTCTATACCTATACACAACAAAACCAGAGAGGAACCCCAAAATGATCCAAGAAGTGTAGTTAACCGCAGTAGCCGGCGGCATACTTCCCGTAGCGCCAATCAAAACCGGCATGTTGATGAGCCGAATCCACTCCTGTTGTGGAAATGCCTTGGCAGCTAACCAAACTAGAACAGGAGCAATTGCACCAGCTAGGAAGAACCAATTCACTGCTGCATATGTGCCCAAGTCCCCGAAAATTCTTCGTGGACCAATCAGTCCCCATAGGACAGACGCGTCGTAAAACACAGTGTCCATGGGGCAAGTCCACACCGATGTCGTGTCAGTACATATTCCGGGGATGGTCTCCATTAGCCACCACGCCGTGCACAAGTAAACAAGCGCCGCTATAAGGGTTCCGACAACCTAAGTAAGGAAACCTGCGAGTATTAGGAAAGGAGACTATTGAGAAGAGAAAAGAATCAAAGAGCTGGAGATGACCTGTGCCATGAACATAGTTCTAGGAGGGATTTTCATGTAGTGACCAAGCTTGAAGTCTTGCAAGAATGTGATGGCTTGTGTCATGCTTATGTAGCCGTACACTTTGAAGCACATATTGGCGACTGGATATCCAGGGTAGATGTACCCTATTATGTACTCAGTAATGATATTCAAGCCTGGTGTCTGTATTCGAAGCAGAAAACTTGAACGAGTGCACTAAAATGGGACGAAAGCTAGAAGCATAATCACCTGTCACAAAAGATTAGGTACCTGATTTGTGATGGCTGTGATGATACCAATTGGGAGGGTGAACAAAATGGCAATAGCACAGGCTAGAAGGACACCCCACCAAGGCAATTGAAGCTGTTCATTGTAGTATTCACAGGTAAAAATGGTGAGTGCAATGTTAGTTAGAAGAATGGCCACAAACCACCACTCAGGCACTGGGTTGTATCTCTGCATAAGTCTAGTGTGAATGTCCATTCTCTTCTCCTTGAAACTTGATTTGCTTTGCTCCCATATTTCCCTGCCATACCATATACACATGCAGTAAGAACTAATATATGCTTCAAACACTAAGCCAACTTCAAGTCCAATTGGTACAAATCCAAACCCTCTGCTTATGTTCTCTAAGAATTTCAACTACTACTCTTTTGAAGATAAAAACGACGTAGTTTTAGACTTGAACATAATATTAACACGAACAATAGAACCGTGATTGATTCTATTCCAATCCATTGCATGAGATATATATGATGAAATTCATACACATGAATTGTGAAGTGCATTTTACCTTCCATGGAAGAGTGCAACATGAACAATTGTAGCAGTGAGTGCAGCAAAGCCCACACCATAAGTCATCGCAAAAAATGTGCTGATGTAAAGTGGACCTTCTTCCTCATAAGCCGTAATATTGAGATGGAAATTGGAGTCAATGATCGCTGTGATGTCGTATTCTTGACCGTCTTCTGTGAAGAGTTCATCTGAAAATATTGGAAAGGTTTTGGCTTTGTAGATGTCAAGCCAGTAACATATGGGAGTCAACACATACATGACAAACACAAAACCAGCAGCAACATTGGCAGTGGCAAACCATGGGCTTGCAAGTGGGCTTCCGAGGTAGGAGGAGATAGTGGACCAGTCGAGCCCAACAGCACCAAGTCCAAGCCCGTAAAGACCCGACCCGATCTGTTGGGCAAGGACTGACGAGGGAAATATCCAGCAGATCCATGAGAGGGAGGTTAGCATTGTGAAGAGGTAGCCGGGAAATACATAGTAAGCAAAACTGCACATGAAGGCAATGAGAAAGAACTGTGTCCTTGTCACACCACCCTTTGGTCGTTCTTCCTTCTCGTGGAGGGCCCTGTAAATGAAAATGTTATCAACCGGTATACAATTGTGCGTTTATATTTTGTGAAATATTAACCAATATTTCAAGAACTTTATCGCATTACGATCGACTCGAATTCATCTATGTCGATCAAATTATGTCATGCATGCTGTGAGCGGGAGGGGTGTATGCTACTAGTTAATTAAAGTCATGCAATAGTGATCAAAATAGCCTTGTATGCATGAATGTTCTTTTACGTAACAAACAAAGTATAAGATTACAAGTATACCTTGCGTATTAACTTGGTTTTTTTTTTATCATGATTGATGATGATAGATCTGATTGATGTATGTGTCTAATGTGTAGAACTCTAATGTACGTACACAAACTTACACCAAAATCTTGCGTATACAGCTAGAATACCTAATTATTTTTGTGCATATATTCATAAAAATGTTTAAATGCTGTTCTGTCGCGTGCATGAAGGTTTGAAAAAGACACTGCTTAATGCAAACACCTACCCTACTTACTATTCTAATTATTTAGTTCCGACCCTCAACCGGTCAAGGCCAATCAGCTCCATCACCACCCAAAGTGCACCGGAATCCATGATTTCCGGCCATAGAAAAATGACAGCATGAGCAATCGAATTTAAATTAAGGGCAAGAAAATAATATATAACATATGAATATTTGCGTACGTACCTAAACAATGAGACTTGAACCAAATTTGCCGGCCACCACATAGCTGCCGGTTCGACCAAGTACCTCCTGAAAATCCCAGCCCAGCCAAACCCCAACACCTATCAACCATTCAAACCTAATCAAACAAATAATACCATACCTATATTTCAGACTATCACGTTACATACAACCCCCAACAACAACGTATGTACATCAAATATTCAAAGTCATTTCAAACTGAGACAAACAAAAATTAGTTTACCTGAGTTGTTAAGATGACAAGCAAGGAGACGAAGAACGTGATGTGCTGCTTGTAGAAAACCTTAACCACCGTCACAATATGAATCGCATAGACTGTTCCGGCGCCGGAGTTGGCGAAGATGGTGATGAGGACGTGTTCTTTTACGTTGAAGGGACCAGGGTTGAGTGTGAATTCCCATCTGGTTCCTTTGAAGAAGACGCGCGTCGTGATGTTAGAGGCCATGAGCTGGCCGAGGGGCACGACGGCTATCTGGGCCGAGATGGCTGTTATCGACAGCGGCTCGGTCCGGTACCAAAAGAACTGGTTGAGGAAAGAGAGGAGGACGCAGGAGAGGGTTCCTAGGACCCACATTCGGAAGGTCAGGACGGGGAGGGAAGGGTCGTCTCCGGTCGGCACCGTCAGGGCTACTTGCTTCACCGGCGAGTTTTCTTCTTCTTCCGGTGGAGATGAGGAGGTCTGACCTTCTTCATCTCTAGAAACTGCATGCAAAAAAAAGTGAACAGAGAAAACTAGTAAACCGAGAACAAATGCACATACATCATCTATGAAAGCTAGAAAGGAAAAATGGCATGTTCTTACTGAGAGGAGCTGTGATTTCGTCTTGGTTGTGTTCTTCTTCTCTGCTGCTCTCTGTCATTGTTTCTGTAATTCAGTTCCAAAGAGCACTAGGATATTTGTTCATATGTTTTTGTGGTATAGAATCTGATCGAATTTCTGACCGGGAATCAAGAAGGCCTGGAACCTGGGGAGTCAAAACAAGAAGAGGTGAAAGTTTTCTGGCTGGTAACTAATTCCAGCAAGTTTGGTCTGCATGTCAATCAAAGAATAATTAGCTAGGTAGATAGATTGACATATATATGAGTTGTTGCAGCTGCTGATCCACGTGGTTTTATTTCATTCACAATATTTAGAGGAGGGTTGGAGAATATTAGTTTTTTTTTTCTCAACAAATGGAGAATATTCAAATTTGTTGTTTTATATGCATACATCATGCATGTTTTATTTTTAATTTTATTGTAAAAATTAATAAAAATTCCAAATACAATTTACATCCGAACCAGTATGTATAAGCTCGCATCTAGACTTTCATGTAAAATTAGTTATGAAACATTGTTTTTGAATCGAATTAAATAATACTTGTTTTATAGTACTAGTAGATAGTAAATCATGCACGATTTAGAAAAATTCCAAACAAAAATAATTAATTAGTCGACTACATAATAGAGATTCACAGTGAATCTTGCCATATATACATAGAATATATGTAAGAAGAGATATTATAAGTTTGGCCATCCAGTTGAAGAGCTTTAATGTGAAATGGACTCCAATGGAGTATCTTGTTAATCCCTTGTATTCATATGCTAAATGACTAAAAATGATGGCAAATGAAAGCAATCTGAGGGTCCAATAGAACAGCGACTGGTTCGTCTATTTGCGCTCGATGTTACAGTTGTGGGCAGAAGTTGTAGGGTAGTACCTACCCTTCTATCAGACACTCACACAGCCAACTAATTCTCGTCGTTGCAACTCGCAAGTGTAAGTGTAACTACCCTTCTCTCCCAAAACCCTAGAACCAAAATTTTCGAATCCCAAATGTTGTAATGGAAGAATGGAAGTACATACTCTTATAAGAACAAGATATAGATGTTGTAAACTGTAAAGGATCAGATCAAAAAAGAGGTATGCTGCATAGCTACGTAGTGAGAACTTGCATCTGTTTATTATTCTGCCCCATGATTCTATCAAATATCATGTCCGATCCCAAAGTGATAGAAGTAAATGAATACTCTGCGCGGCCTTTATAATTGCATAAGGCTTAGGGGTCCAGAACCAGATAGGCAACACCTTCTGAAGCAATCATGCATCGATCTAAATCTAGAAATGCATGTGGAGCAATAATTTGCAACGAGACGATGGATACTGAGAAATTAATATATACAGAAAATAAGTTAACCCCGACGAGGTAGGCAACAAATATATGTAGAAGATGCCGTGGCTTCTTACAGCCGAATTGAAAATTCTCTTACTGAGACGTCGTACGTGGCTGGTTTGGTTTCTATATCTGTAAAATGGAATCTGCAAAAGAGCAGAGCGTACGTTTACGTGCATGGTAAATATATTCCTGAAGGTAAATGATACTGTGGCTAGCTTCATGAACTGAGAAATCTGAATAGTGCATTCAGTTTCTCTGTGTTACAACAGTGCATCATTTTCTAGATTAAACACCACCACAATAAACTGCATTTGAATCATATGCTCATGTATGAGATAATGATCTCTATTTCATGTTAAGTTGTCAACAATAATGATCAATTCCACTCCATGTTATTGTTAACTCAGCTCTTGCTTGCTCGCTTCGCAAGGACGCAAGAATGATAATAGTCCAAAATAATTCCCGAGTGGGACTATAAGCCATGAAAATAAAAATATAGTTGAAGCTTGCAGCTATGAATTAAGTCACAACTTTTGTATCTGCATGGTTATCATGAACTTCTTATTTATTATTCTATACAACGAACTCATGGTTTTTGTATATATATACTCTGATATCAAATTTTAAATTTCATTATCATAAAAAATCTGCAAATATAAACACATGCATGTAAAGTAACTTCTAGTCGATTGTCCTCTTTCAACCAAATTATTGAGATATACGAGGAAATTAAAATTTTATATAAAAGAATTATGTGAACCTAGGCCTAGAGGATGCACGGAAGGTCGGAAGAATATGACGTCTCTGAATACTTAAAACTAATCTCGGGTGTTTTAACCGATCATATCTCTCTATATACTACTCATGAGGGATGGAGGTACCATCCTCGGCAACAGTAACCAAATATCATCGGGGAATCTCTTTCAGTTCTTATAGGCTTAGAGCTAACCATCACTTGCATGTACATTTGTAGTTTGAGAACAAAGAAAAACAAGTTGTAGAGAGATTTCAGTACAGATAGAAAATATAGATAATAGGTCTTAGAGAAAAAATGGATTATGGGTTGTAGGTAAAAACAATTATCTCACGCATTTTTTTTATAAATAAAAACCTGGCAACTGGCCGACCTGTTCCAACTGAGGTTCATGAAACGATCAAAATGCCAAATACAGAATATATAAAAATAAAAGAAGACGGAACAAACACATAACCTAGTAAGTAGGCCAACCCCGGGCCAATCCTGGTTGAACTATGACAAGAAATTTCTTTGTTTGAAGTTTGAACCATGACAAAAACTCAGATAAGAATGACTATATCATACTCGTGTAATACTTTTGCGTGGCACCTCTTGTACCGGCAAAATAAGTTTATATTGTTAATAATATGTCAACACGTGTATTATTGACATTTTATATGAAATTCATAAATCATAACTATGAATTAACATTCTAAATTTAAAGTTTGAAGGAGAGCGAACAATTTATAGTTGGGTCTTGCATCAGGATCACAAAAAGTCAGTTACATCATACATAATGCAATCTCAAACAGAAACAATTGCAAGATAGCTATTAAAGTTGGACATTATTATTATTATTTTTCAATAACGAGAGCTAAAACGACAACTCTCACGCTATAACCAGTAATGAAACCTCTCATAATACAAAAAGAGGGGAGGGAGACATTATACATAAACCTCATATTATAAGAACACCCTAAAATAGTATTAAACATGTCTACAAAATTTAAGTTGGATATTATATGATAAGCTAGATATCTTAGCAGTGATTCACAACTATCATTATGCGGGAGTTGTCTCTGCCAAGTGATTCATAATCGCATTCATAATCTTATTGGCCTAAATTAATGTTTTATCTTTATTTTTGGTTAGTGCATGTATTTAATTATAGTAAACTACATATTAGTTACTGACCAAATTTCAATTTATAAATACATCATTTACACAATATCTTATACATTTAAGGACAAACTAATGTTCACATGTCATATGCCATTACATATTTTACCGAACTACCATTCACTACATATCCTACTGCTACTATGAGACATGTTACTGCCGTGTCGACATGAGACGTGCTATTGCCGTGTTGACCAGAAAAGTGTTACTGTTGTGTCGACCGGAGACATGCTATTGTCGTGTAGGAAGGTGCTATTGTCGTGTAGGAAGGTGTTATTGCCGTGTCGACGAGAGACGTGCTACTGCTGTGTCTCTCGTCGACAAGAGACGTGTTACTGCCGTGTCGACGAGAGAAGTGTTACTGCTGTGTTGACATGATACGTGCTACTGCCGTGTCGACCAGAGATGTGATACTGCCGTGTCGATGAGAAACGTGCTACCACCGTGTCGACCGAAGACGTGCTACTGTCGTGTAGGAAGGTGTTACTATCGTGTCGACGAGAGACGTGCTACTGTCGTGTCATTTTGACTAAAGTTATTTGAAAAAATAGGTATTTTAGTCATTTTGCCTATAAAAAGTCTACATCAGATCTAGTACCATTAGTTTGAGTTTGGACTTATGTCCTAGTTTGTACATAAAATATTGAAAGTGGGGTTTTTGTATTTTTAAATTTTTGTCATGTGTTATTAAGTAATTTTCTCAATTAATTACTTTTTTTTCACCCTTCATCCTTGCTGGTCCCTACATGAATTCCATATTTATATAATTGGCTAGGTACACCACATGGCAGTGCCCTGTGATATTTTGGGTATAGAGAATAATATCTCTACACACATACTCGAGCATTGGTCCTTGTTCTCGTTACAACACAAACATATATACAACATAACGTATCCCATTCAAGGAGCTTTTATTCTAAAAGAGAACAAAACAACGTTGGTAAGTCTAGAGTACTTACCAGTTTTATTGATTATCCCATTTAAGCTAGATTGATTATGTGTTTATTTGGATAATCATACTTCAGTTTTATTGAATTAAGTTCTTTCACAGAGAGCTCTGTCAAATTTGTAGTTGTGCCATGATCATAGTAAACTTTGATGGCTTGTGTAAAGGATCAAAGGTCTCCTCAGCCTCTTCCTCTTAACTTCCAAAAGCAATGGCAGGTAACCTGACGTGCTAGGATTTAGATGAGTGACTTTAGAAGCCGGAAAACCCTTTATCCATTCTGAATGATCAAGTCTGCATTTGATTTCTTCATAATATCAAACATGTCTCCATCCAATTTGTCTTCGTATTGCATCCATCTCACCCTAGTCTTGAACAAATATCATGTATCAGAAAACTTAAACTAAGCATGATGTTGAGCTTCTCAAGTAAAAAATAGAAAAATTATTACAACTCTAATAAAGTCATAAATCTTAGTCATCGCAGGCCTGTAAATACATAAAAGACTGTCCAGCAAAAAATGAAATGGAAAAGTAAATTCAGATGCAGATTCAACGCGATAAGTCGATGATGATATTTCATTTTCATTTCCGATTTTCCTGGTTTCGAACAAAAGAAAGAAAGAAAAAAAACTTCCCCAATTTTTCATTTTTGCCGCCTTTTACTTCCCTCCGATCCGCCATAAACTCCGCGCAGAGTCCACACTGCGCTCCACCCCAAACCCTAGCTTAACAGACAACACTCCTCTCCGTCTCCCTCCTCTTCTTCGTGGCATGAACTCAATCGTCAACTTCAACCAGTAAGTCTCCCTCTCTCCCTCTCTCTCTTCTCAAAGCTTTAGCTTCAATTTCAATTCTCGCTTACTCGAAATTGTTTGAATCGCGTAGCTTCTCTCTGGTTTTCTGCTTTGTTGAAGTTAATTTGAGTTTGTAGACTGTATATACACCCCTGGGTGATAGCTAGGGTTTTGAGTTTAGTTCGATACTTCCGTCGCGGCGGTGTTGTTTTGGTTGAGGTTCTCGTGGCTTGAGAGCTTGAGTTTCCGGTTACGGCTCGGAAGGAGCGTGATTAGGTTTTGTGGATTTTGCATCGGTTCCTTTAGTGACAAATCCGTGGTTTGAATAGGCTGTACACGATTAGGTTTTGAAAATCGTAATCAATGGCGGATCGAGGGCTTTAGTTTATGTGATTTTCGAGTGCGTTTGCTTTCGCTTGAAGCAAAGTTATGTAGGATAGTGGCGAATCGCTTCTGTTATGGTATAGATGTGAAAGTACAAGTAAATGTGGGTAGGATGTGTGTAGATTTCAGTTTCTAAGAGTTGCTGCTTTAGGAACATTGATGTTTATGTACTATGACTATGAGTTGATAGTTTTTCCGTTGACATTTCTCAGAGGTTGACAGTCGGGGCGCTTTCAAAATGCACATAAAGCAGGTGAGTTTTGGTCATAGGTGTACTGTTTTTTTTTTTGTGTGTGTGTGTACCACTTTTCTATTAATTTGTTGGTTTTTTGGTTCTCAAATTAGATTATAATTGAAGGGTTTAAGAGCTACAGAGAACAAGTTGCTACTGAGCCATTCAGTCCAAAAATCAACTGCGTTGGTAACAATATTCTTCTTTTGCTTGTGTGTTTTGTGTTGATGAATTCTGTATGGGTGCATAATTTATCATACGCTTAACTTGATGGATGCATTTGCTTTATATTAACTAGATTGATATTCCAAATCTGGCGCAAAGCTCAATTAATTTTTTTTTGACATTTTAAATTACAAGGCAGTGATTTACTGTATCATGACTGTTTGATTAGCTAAGGGGATAGCCATTAGACAAAAAAAATGAGCTTGAGTATGTCATACATGTTCTTCAGTGATGTGTTGTCAAATGGTGGGAGTATGTGGAGGTATTTTGTTTCATGGTTTCTGATATTAATGTTATCATATATAGAAGTTATCCTCTAACAATCACAGAGATACTACATTTTATCTATTGCTGTTATACATTGTCTGTAATTGAGATCTTATCCAGTATAATAAGCATGTGGTCTGTTTGTACCCTTTGCTTGTTAATGATTTGCTTATCAATTTGACATTGATTTCAACAATGTCTACTGCAGTTGGTGCTAATGGGTCAGGAAAGACAAACTTCTTCCATGGTAAGTAACTACTAAATTCTTGCAGTGGTTTTATCCTGTGGAATTTTTATTGTTTAACTTTTCCTGTTTGACCTTTTTTGAAATGTGTTGTTTTTATTTTTGTAATTTTTTTTTATAGCAATTCGGTTTGTACTAAGTGACCTTTTCCAAAACCTTCGGAGTGACGATCGGCATGCTCTACTCCATGTATGTCTTACTCAATGCTTGTATCTTTCATCAAGGATGTTGAACTATTTGCTTACTAAACAACTTTCATTGCAATATATATTGAACAGGAAGGTGCAGGGCACCAAGTCTTATCTGCGTTTGTGGAGATTGTCTTTGATAACTCTGACAATCGAATACCGGTAATATGCTGCATCTCCTCATTTGTTTTATTAAATATTATTTATATTTAGATTTCGTTCACTTCTGTTCAATGTCTATATTATTAACAAAAAATGAGGCGATTGGGATGGTTATATTGGGATCTTCCTTGCACTTTTGGATCACTTCTAAAATAGGTTGACAAGGAGGAAGTGCGGTTGCGAAGGACGATTGGTTTGAAGAAGGATGAATATTTCTTGGATGGAAAGCACATCACGTGAGTATATAAAACCCCCCGCAGAAGCCTTTAGGATTGCATGTTATGTGGTTTGATCTCTAGACTTCTCCATGGTCTCTGTTTAATGACAGAAGATATCTTAATTTCAGGAAAACTGAGGTTATGAATTTACTGGAAAGTGCTGGGTTCTCTCGCTCAAATCCATATTATGTTGTGCAGCAAGGAAAGGTATAGCCGTGCAACTTGTTTAGAGTTGAGCTATAGGTATGATTTGAAGAATATTGATTTACTTTTAAATTGTGACTGTTCCATAGATATCATCATTGACACTGATGAAAGACTCTGAGCGACTTGATTTACTTAAGGAAATCGGTGGCACTAGAGTGTATGAGGAAAGACGTCAGGAAAGTTTGAAAATCATGCAGGACACTGGTAAGTCATTAATATAATAGTTGTTTTATGGTTATTAGATATGCGTTCTCACATTGTTTTCTCTTTGCTAATCAGGTAACAAAAGAAAGCAGATAATTCAAGTTGTTCAGTACTTGGATGAGCGATTGAAGGAACTGGACGAAGAGAAAGAGGAACTTAGAAAGTATCAGCAGCTTGACAAGCAGCGAAAATCTCTGGAATACACTATATATGACAAAGAACTTCAGGATGCTCGCCACAGGCTGGCAGAGGTTAGTAGAAATGATCTCTGGTGTCAGCACTTATTTTGTGTTGTATTGATGGGAATAAATAGGTATATGAAGTTCATAGTTGAGTCTTTCTCTTATTCGTACTAGATGGGAAGGCAGCTGTGTGTGCGTGCGCGCGCGTGTGTGCGTGCGCGCGCGTGTGTGCGCACGCGTGTGCATGAGAACAGTTTAGACTGACCTTTATTTCTCAACCTGCCTGCTTTTCATTTGGTATTAGGTAGAAAATTCTCGAAATAAGGTTTCTGAAAAATCAACGAAGATGTATAATAGCGTGCTGGATGCCCATGAAAAGTCCAAGGACTTGGATAAGGCTTTGAAAGATCTGACAAAAGAGCTACAAACTTTACACAAGGAGAAAGAAGCAGTAGAAAAACGAAGAACAGAAGCAATAAAGAAACACACCGAGCTTGAGCTTGATGTCAAAGATCTACAGGAGAAGATATCTGGAAATATCCGAGCCAAAGTAATATTCTAATTATGCCTTTGGCACTGATTTTTTTCCCTATTCGTATTTTGTTGCTAGTGATTTGAGGGACACAAATGCTGCATTTATTGATTTTTTCTTTCTTCCAGGAAGATGCTGTGAGACAACTACAAAGTTTGGAGAAAGAAATTCAGGATTCAATGGATGAGCTTGAGAAGATAAGTCCTCTGTATGACAATCAAGTCATGAGGGAAAAGGAAATAACAAAGGGGTATGTCTATAGATATTTGATATCAAAAAGTTTTATCAGCCTCACCCTTTTAAAAATGTAAAATCTTATTTTGTTTGCAATTTGTCATGTCGTCTCCATACCATTCGTCTAGTCTCCCTGTATTGGACATATACTAGGTTAATTTTCATACTAATCCAATTGTCTACCTTCTGCGCTATCCTTATAGTTGCTAAATTCGGTGCAATCATAGGTAAGTAAGATTAAGTTGTGCCGGTAATGAATTACTATCCATTACATGAGAAAACTTAATCTTACTTTCGTCACCTGATGCAGCCTCTCCTCTTTCTGATCTACTTGAAAAAATGATTTATTCAGTTTTAAGTACTTTGTGCACCTGTTTTATATGACTGAGCAATGGCTTTGTAGCAGTTATTCACTTGTTCATTCTCTACATATGCTCTATCTAGTTCTTCCAGATAATGTAATTTATTCTGATATTTGCAGACATGGTCCTAGGTGTTGGTATCTTTTCTCACAATTGATTATCTTGAATATAGAATAATGGAGCGCGAGAAGCAGCTTAGCATACTTTATCAAAAACAAGGTCGTGCGACCCAGTTTTCTAGTAAAGCTGCTCGTGACAAATGGCTTCAAAAGGAAATTGATGATCTTGAAAGAGTTCTTTCTTCAAATTTGGCACAGGTATGACCTCCTTTTTAAGTATTTTATGATCATATATGTCATATCAGGTTATTGATCATGTCATCTGAGTATATGGTGCTTTAGAATTGCAGAATCTCAACTAGTAGATATAGAACCTTATGCTATCCGGAGCCATTTGAGGATTAATAGTTACTTTATTTTGTTGTTAATTTGTTTCAATTAAATTCTGGCTGTAGTAGCAGTCGCCTTAACTTAACTGATTATGGGATTCAAATCATAAATCTGATTACTATATTGAACTAATAAATTCTGATCATATAAATAAGTACAGATTCAGAGAAAACTGTGATATATTGACAGAAACATATAAAAGAAACTATATCCTTGGTTTACGGTTGTTTTGACTGATATTAAGTTTAGTTGGTGAATGGTGAGTGCGTAGAGTAAAGTAGTTTTTCATGTACTGCATGATTTATAGTATAACATTCCTGACATTTTTACTACATGTGATGAAGGAAATAGTTGTCTAAGCAGGTCCTGTCCAACTCTCTAAGAGCACAGCAACCTCATCCTTTTCCAATTAGACCAAATCATTCAAAATATCCTAAAATAAAATTTCTGTTACATGAAACAAAGAAGCATAAAAAACTTTGATATACTCTCCTTATGCTGTCTTGATGGCATGGAAATGGCATGTGTAAAAAGCCTATTTTTTTTAATTCTTTTTTATTCCAGGAGAAGAAGCTTCAGGATGAAATCAAACGTCTTAACTGTGAGTTGAACGAGCGGGGTACTTACATTGAATCTCGAAGAAATGAAATTACTCACATAGAGTCTCTCATCTCTCAGTCACGGGAAGGATTCAGTCATCATAAAGCAGAGAGGGACAAAATGCAGGATGAGCGCAAGTATGAGTTTGTTATTATCACTTTCATTAATTTTTGTTACCTATTCTAATATGACTTTACTAACTGTTTTTTGGTGGTAGGACCCTATGGAAGAAAGAAACTGAACTTTCTGCTGAAATTGAGAAACTGACGACAGAAGTTGAGAAGGCAGAGAAGAGCCTTGATCATGCAACTGCTGGTGTGAGTAATAAGTTTCTTGACCTTTTGTAGCTTCTGATATGCTGAACATGGATATATATCAAATTGAAATATGCGCCTCAGTAATGGCAATTGTGCAGTAGAAGTGCAACATGCTATCCTACCCAGAATTGCTTGTAATGTCTCTCTCCCCATGTGTACTACTTTCAGGATTTGAGGAGAGGGCTAAATTCTGTTCGTAAGATCTGCAGAGAGTACAATATTCCTGGGGTATATGGTCCTATTATTGAGTTGCTTGATTGTGAGGAAAAGTTCTTTACCGCAGTGGAAGTCACTGCTGGGAACAGGTATGTAAAGAATAACTTTCTACCCCATCCATTGGCGTCCCCTTTATCATTGATTTGCAGTTTAAGTTCAAGTATTTACTTTGTTCTTTCCTGGACAGCTTATTTCACGTTGTTGTTGAGAATGATGAAATATCAACTCAGATAATCAGGCACCTTAATTCACTCAAAGGTGGACGTGTTACATTTATCCCCCTGAATAGGGTGAGGGCTCCAAGGGTAACTTATCCACAAAATTCAGATGTGGTTCCCTTGCTGAAGAGGTTAAAATTTCTTCCAAAGTACACTGCTGCATTTGCTCAGGTTAGCTTCCAAAATTCAGATGTGGTAAAACCATTATTTGGTGTTGGGGTTCATATCTAAATTTTTGAATCATCTTAGCAGTTGAGTTATTTGTCTAATAAATTATCCTCGGTTGTAGCAAGACCCTTCGATTAAGGGATCCCTTATTGTGGTTTATATGAGGGATTGAGCATTAGACCAACTTTTCGATTACATTTTTCAATCTTAATCGTTCAGTTTTTAGGTCCTAATATGTAGATAACTTCTGCAAAATATAATCCAAATTGGTGATCATTAAGGTGCTCAAAACTGTGATTTGAATGAACGGTTCAGGTTTGACAGATTTGATCCGTGTATTGATTTAAGCTAGTTCGAAGCTTTAACGATCACCAATTTGGCTGAAAATTTGCAGAAATGATTTACTCATATATACCTAGAGGTTGAATGGTGGAGATGTTGATATGTGATCAAAAAATTGGGCTAATGCTCAATCCCTCATATAAGCCACAATAAGGGATCCCTTAGTGGAAGGGACCTGTTGGTTGTAGAACCTCTAATTTTATATTTATTTTTTGGTAAGAATAGAAACTCTAATTTTCATCATGCAATTTGAAGAATGGATTTTTACGGTTAAATGCTCGTGTTGTTCATAGGTATTTGCAAGAACAGTTGTTTGTCGAGACCTGGATGTGGCCACAAAGGTTGCTCGTACCGATGGTCTAGACTGCATCACTTTAGAAGGTATGTAAGAGCTGCAGACTTTTTCTGCATACTTTGTGCAGAGTAATTTTATAACCAGTCCTGACAAACCACATTTTGTTATCTAACAGGAGATCAAGTCAGCAAGAAGGGTGGAATGACGGGAGGATTTTATGATCATAGACGCTCAAAATTGAAGTTTATGAACCTAATTCGACAGAATACAAAATCTATCAACTTGAAAAAAGAAGAGCTCGATAAAATCAGATTAATGCTTCAAGATATCCTCTTACTGAAATCTTTCATAGAGTGTCAGTTTATCCTTATTAATCTTTCATATAGTGTCTCAGATTATATGAAACCAACACAAGTTGATAGTTGTTGTTCAGTGGTGTCATACATAAATTTCTGGACACCCCTACTCTCAACTCAGTCTGAAAAGCGTTGCTTAGATTGGGTGTTGGGAGATGATGATATTTTGTTTGCAATTTCACATTCCTAGATTTTGGATGCCCAAACTTTTCATTTGCTTTGCCTCAAATTCTTCCGTACATGTAAAAAATGTATCCAGTACTGGTTTAAGGAAGAAGGTATTGGTCCTTTATTTTTTGAAAGAACAAATCTTTGGAAAGTGAGTAGCTGTTCAAGAAGGAGAAATTTGAGAACTAGGTTTTTTTCTGCAACAGTTCTGTTACAATTCTTTTAAGGTTATTGTTCATTAGCTCAAAGATAATTGCCTTCCCCTGCTGAGTATGTATACTGTAATAACATATATCCCGTCAAGTATATCTTCCCTTGCATAATTTATTCCTATAATGTGATGATAGTTACCTTACCGGCATTCTAGCTACCATAGTTTCTCTTGTGAATGTTGCACTTTTGTCTTATTGATCCTACAATTTGGTCAAGTTTTAGTCTTGTTTTTTCTAAATTTAGCTTACAGATAGACACGAAAATTACAGAACTTATAACTGAGCAGCAGAAAATTGATGCTAAGCGAGCTCATGACAAATCAGAACTGGAACAGCTTAAGCAGGACATTGCGAATGCTAATAAGCAGGAAAGCTTAATTTCTAACGCACTTGGGAATAAGGTATAGTTGGGATTTGAGATGAGTTCATGATCTGAGCCTTAAATACTAGCTCTTCTATTTTTATTTTTGTTTTTAATTTGTTATTTTCTCTGTTCTAAACTCTTCCCTTATTTGTAGGAAAAATCACTTGCTGATGTGCGGACTCAAATTGATCAGCTTAGAGCTAGTATGGGAATGAAGCGGGCTGAAATGGGCACCGATCTCATTGATCATTTGACTCCAGCGGAGAAGGATCTTCTCTCAAGATTAAACCCTGAAATAGCAGATCTTAAAGAGAAGCTTATTACATGCAAGGCGGACCGATCTGAGGTAAGCCGTATGTTGCATTCACTCTTCATGTGTTTCTCTGTGCAAATTTAGTTCTAATGTCTTCTCATGTGCATTTTTTTCTTCTTACTGATAGACTGAGGCAAGAAAGGCAGAGCTGGAGACTAATTTAACTACGAACCTTAAGAGGCGGAAGCAAGAACTAGAGGCAATAATATCTTCTGTGGAAACTGATAATTTGCATGGTGAAGATGAAATAAAGATTCAGGAACTGAATGATGCTAGATTATTGGTTGAGGATGCAACAGAGCAGCTCAGAAGTGAGGGCAATGAGTTGCTTTTTATATTTTTTAATATTTATTTTTTAAAAGTTGTTTTCATGCTCCTGTTTGTTAACATATGAGTTTTGCTCATCAGGAGTTTCTGAAAGTATTGATGGTCACTCAAAGCAATTGAAGAAAACCAAGGATGAAAAGACTAAGTTGAAGGTAGTCCTTTTACCATGCTAGATTGTAAATGATTGCTTTAGCTGCTAAGATGACCCCTTCTGAATGCAGAACTTGGAAGACAACTATGAGAGTACACTTCAGGAGGAAGCCAAAGAGCTAGAGCAGCTGCTGAGTGAAAGAAATATGTATCTTGCTAAACAAGAAGAGTACTCAAAGAAAATAAGGGAATTGGGTGCATTGTCATCAGATGCTTTTGAAACGTATTACTTCTGTTCATACATTGAATTATCTTCTATTAAGTGATGATGTTTGTGCATTTATTTTTTAGAGTTCTTTTGAAGTTTCAAAACTTCCATTACATATTTGGTTATGTGCTAGATTGTCCATTTGTTTAGATTTTTTTACATCTTCTCTTTCCAATCTCACATGTTACTTCAGCCAAGCTCTTGTGGCCTGGATCTTGCAGGGTTGTTAGTTGTAAATCAACCATTATATTCCGACATATATGATGATAGTTCTTTCTCTTTGATATATGTAGCTGGTAGATTCTTAAATGTTTTATCATAGCTTCAAACGTATCACAGTTGGCATGGTTCCTCATAGTTTGTACTGGAATGCCAGTTATAAGCGAAGGAACATCAAAGAACTGCATAAAATGCTGCACAGATGCAATGAGCAACTGCAACAGTTTAGTCATGTCAACAAGAAAGCACTTGACCAGTATGTAAATTTTACCGAACAACGTGAAGAACTCCAGAGAAGGCAAGCTGAACTGGATGCAGGTGATGAGGTATTAATTCACTAGAATCTCTATCAGATCTCTTATATACATAGTTGTTTTTTTTCTTTGTTTTCTATAATGGTTGGCTACGGTTAGGTTATATTGACTTGTGATCTTTTCAATTGTGCAGAAAATTGCAGAACTTATATCTGTCTTAGATCAGAGGAAGGACGAATCAATAGAACGCACCTTTAAAGGTGTTGCTAGGAACTTTCGAGAAGTTTTCTCTGAACTTGTGCAAGGGGGCCATGGCCACCTTCTCATGGTGAAAAGAAAGGTTTTCTACTGAACTTGATCTCTTCAGTTTTTGCTCTTTATGGGCAGTTCTGAGATGCGTGGATTAATTGGACCTACATGATGCTATGTGTTCAGTATTGTTGAAAAGTAATATTAGTCTCTTAATTCGGCCGCACTGCTATCACTGACATTCAGGCTGGTGCAAGTGTTGTTTCAAAAATATTGTACCCATTTTGTGCTAAAAAATGATTTCAGTAGTTTGGAAAGTTTTAGGCAGTTCTTGTTGGTGTCATCTCTTGATTGTGTTTTGAGAAAGCTTGGAACTGGGCCCATCTTTTTCACCCCATTATTGGAAGTTTCTCAGTTCTCCTTGTGGCTCTGTTTTGCGCAAGAACTATAAAATTTGACAGATCTTTTCCATTGTCAAAAACTTTTGTTTGTTCATATATCTTATTATAAGGATTTTTATTCTTATCTGTTGATCAAGACTTTGACTTAGCATAAAGGCTTAAAAGCATTCATGTCTTCTGCTGAGGAATCATTTTCACACAAAACTAAGAAAAAAGCTATTGTCTTGGTGTTTATTTAATTAACATTAGAATAATTTTTTCAATATTAACATTGAAGCCAAAGCCAATATAAAGTTTTTGTTTGAAATGTACTGAGGGAAATTTCCAATTTTGTTGTTTATTTAAAGGAGTTAAGGTATAACATTGTCTTAATTCTGGAAATTTGGCTCTGTTTCATTTGATTTTAAATAAATGTGGCTGTATGTTGACAGGATGGTATCCATGCTGATGATGATATGGATGAGGACGATGGACCAGGGGAAACAGATAGATCTGAGAAGTATATTGGTGTGAAAGTAAAGGCATGTATTTTCTGGCATAAAACTCATTTCATTGGGTTAAAACGACATCTCCACCTTATTTGTGACATCTAGTAGTTAGCAAACTGGAAGTTTAATTTATTAATAACTTATTTAGAGAGATGATATTCTCCTTCAGCTCCAGGCTTTGGCACACCTGCCAAAGTTTGCTGATATTGTTTAATTGTTTGATATTTCTTTTAGATAGGAACCCAGGCTTTGGCAGACCTACTAAAGTTTACTGATATAGTTTAGTATATTGATATTTCTTTTAGATAGGAACCCAGGCTTTGGCACACCTGGTAAATTTTACTGATACACATGATGGCATTTTTCAGTCCAAGATTTGTTGGATGATATCATAGTTTAACAAAATCTTTCTGGCTTGCCTTCTTTTTACACATCAATTTAACAAATTCTTTCTGACTCACCTTCTTTTTACAGGTTTCTTTTACTGGGCAAGGAGAGACTCAGTCCATGAAGCAGTTGTCTGGGGGTCAGAAAACTGTTGTTGCATTGACGCTTATCTTTGCAATCCAGCAATGTGATCCTGCTCCTTTCTATCTTTTTGATGAAATAGATGCAGCGCTGGATCCTCAGTACAGAACTGCTGTTGGAAGTATCCTTTATGTTGTCGTCTGTGGAGTTCTATATCTCTTCTGAAGTTGATTAAGTTTTCACTTTCATTTGACTATATGGTATTGCACCCTAAACCCTTCATATCCAGTCCAATAGCCACCTCTGATAAATTTATGTCCCTCAACTCTAGGTTTCTCCATCATAGTCAAATGTAAGCAACCCACCATTAAGTGTCACTAATAGGAACTTCAAACCTCCTTTCAAAATATAAAAATCTGTGTATATGGTTAATGCCCATGGGGGAGTTCATTATGTATTGGCATATCTTTCTAGTCCTAAGGACCGTAAGTAAATGGAAAGTTACCTAGAACAGATATGACACACTCTTAAGTTTGAGTCTGGATATAGTTGTCTTTTGCAATGCAAATACTAATGGAGGCTAAATGCTCCTGTATGACAAAGCCTGCACAAATGCACATTCTTATCACAGATGAAATTCAGAAGACAAAGATAAGTTTAGACAAAGACAAAGAAGACTTTGTTGATAGGAATTTAGCTCAGACATCAATCCAAAGAAGCACATAAGTAAGACCAGTCACTTTTTTCTTTGTGAAGAGGACATGCTGACCAATACAGCTTTGGACAGCTTTCTGATCAACCTCTGTGTGTATTGGTTCATTTGCAGATTGACTTTTTTTCTTTCTTTCTAATTTCAGTGTTCTAAGCTTGTAATGGGCACTTTGTCTGCATTTCTTTTTAGACATGTCTATGTTGGAAGTTTTACAGCCATGGAAATTCCTTAATTAGCTGTTGTAGATATGATCCGACGACTGGCAGATACAGAAACTACTCAATTTATAACCACAACATTCCGACAAGAGCTTGTGAAAGTTTCTGACAAAATCTATGGTGTTACACATTCAAACAGGGTGAGCCGTGTCAACGTTATCTCGAAGGAAGAAGCATTGAACTTTATTGATCAAGACCAGTCTCACAATGCTAACTAAAAGGTTCGAGAAAGGTTAATTTTCCAATGTTTTTGATATTATCTTGATGAATATATTTAGGTTATTTGGGAAGTATTTGCAAACTTGCAATTAATATTAGACGAGTGCACACCAAGTCTGTCCAATGTCTTAGTTGGTCCTTATGTTTTTAATATATCAGTTTGGTCCCTGGATTCTAAGGTGTGCCAGCCAGCAGGCACCTTATTCAGGGGACATTTTCTTTTATGCCTGTCCAGCAAATCCAACATTCTTCACACCCTTACCCTTTTCTCCTTGCCATATATATATCACCCCTACTCTCTCCCTAAAGCAATAATCATGGGGAAAGCTTGTGGGAATATGAAATAGCCAAAACTGTAGGACTTTAAGTATCGATACTGTCTTTTTACAACTGACTTGCATATATCTTCATTGTTTAAAAAGAAACATAGAACAGAGAACCATTTACTGACTTGAAAAGGATTGGGGTCAGATCACCACATGCCATTGCATTTGTGTAACTGAACAATATTTTTTGTTTTGGTTCATTCGGCTAGGTTCAATAGAAGGATACTGGAGCAGCGTGCATTGGTTCTTGTGTCTGATTTTTGTTGTAGCTGCGATGAATTCAAACACGGATGGGAGTCAGATATTGTACAAAGTAGGTTTAATTTGCTGAACCACCATCTTCATCCATTTCCTATGGCTGTTCATAAGATATATTGTTCGAATGTATTAACAGCATGAGTACAGAATACTTCTTAACTGTTGATTCGACTTTATAACCTGAAATTGGATTGTTCCCGTCATACTTATTGACATATATGCATATATTCGTTCTCTATGAATATTGTTGATACTTGTATGTTGGTGCTTAGAAGACAATAGTATAAACTTTCACAGAACAGGAGATCTATAATTATCTCATATATGGCTACAAAACAGAATCAATGTCGACTGTATTTTTTTATACGAAAAGTAAATTACAAAATAGAACCTCGAGTACAACTTGATCCTAAGCCGTCAAACAGTAAAACATTTCTAATATGAAAAGGACAAGATCCTTCCAAGTCAGAAAGTTAGCTTTTTGAAAAAGATGTTGAAAAGAACAGATTTCAAAACAATCGCATATTTGCTTAATGTCTTGAACCATTATCTTGAGTCTTCGAGGGGTAGCATAAGTGTCATTAATAGTCACTCATCAACTTTGAGTCTCTTTCTACCATTACTTTCTTGATGTGCTTCTCTCTTGATTTTTAAAGACCTTCCCTTAAAACAGCAACTTCAACTGTCGGAACACTTGAGGAACCAACTCTTTTTGCACCAGCAGCTACAAGCTGACCATTATCATCTATGATAATAAAGCCAGTATCAGCCGAGTTCATATGGTTAGCACAACCATTAAAGTTTAATTTGTAAAAATTCGGGGGTGGTGGATGCCATTTAATGATGGCAAGAGGGTTTTGAGTAGAAAATTCACCAAGCCCCGAATAATGTTTTCTGTAGGAATGTAAGTAATGAAAAACCCACTTGTACTGTATCAAAATATTTAAGAGTTAAGTTTCTAAAAACGCAATCATTTCTTCCTTTCCATATTTGCTAACACATAAAAAGGAGGTTTGGCAAATGAATCCTTATCATAGACATTATTGCCATAAAGGCTTCTCATATTATGTTAAATTTCATTGTTCCAGTCAACTAGATTATCAATGCCTGCAATTCTCCAGAAATATTTTGAGAAAACACAACAACCCAAAATATGATCAGCAGTTTCATTGTCGTTATTGCAAAGCGGACAAGAATTATCATTGATGTAACTGAACTTAGAAAGTCTATCCTTAGTTTTCAATGTCGACTGGATTACCATATATGAAATATATATAGTCGATAAGCGATTTTGTAGGTGAAGAAACAGAAGAAAAAAAAGTTGATACCTATTAACAGTATTAAGTATTAACTAGGTATAGAAGTATAGTTGATGCCCCAATGCCATGGAAATCGGTACGGTTATGACAATCTAAAAAAAAAGGTTAATAAGTTGGGTGGACCGGCACAACTAGTGTATGTTCTTGTTTAGTTACTAAAACTTCTATCGTGATGAAAGTTAGGGCCGGTATTGGTAGGTATACCAACTTTATTTACCAATACCATGTACCAACCAACTTCTGATTGATAGACAAAATCCTCTACCTAAACCAACCGCCGAAGTTGGTATACCGACTTAGTTGGTATGGTTGGTACTAGGTTGGTATTGTTGGTTATGCATCTACTAAGTTTAGATTGTGGCAAAAAAAATGAAGTGATAAATATAATTTTTTCACAAATATAATGCAATGATAGCTTTGGTCTGGTGGTATGTGGTCATATTTTCCATCAGAGCAGTCATGGTTTTGAAACATACCTCTTGCCAAACGTTAAACATTTTATATTTTAATTGTATTTATATCTATAGGATGTTATAAATATAAAACAATACATATATTTGAATTGTCTTTACATATATTATACATTTTATAGGTTGTTTGTAAGAGGTTAGAGGTTCAATTCTCATTTCCTACATAGATATGAATGTATTTTTGCATACTTACACATACATGGTTGGTATGGTATACCGATGGTATGAAAATCTCAATACCAAATACTAACCATGTTACTAAGACTGGTACGGTATACCGTACCAAGTAAGTCGGTTACCAAGTCTTTGGTATATCAATTAGGTTGGTATAGTTAGTTGGTTTCGACATGGCCCAAATTGCCCGCCCTAATTATAATCATCAAATAATATTTTCAAATTTCAACACTTCTATTCCACCAATGAAACCAAATCCAGCCTTTGAGTAGTTCCGCATTGAATATAATCGGGTAAAACAGTCTCTCTTGCAAATCGGTTCTATGGTCTAGTGGTCAGGACATTGGACTCTGAATCCAGTAACCCGAGTTCAAATCTCGGTAGAACCTCTACATCTTTTTTTTATATTTGTTTTTCCACTTTGGCATTTAACAGAAACAGTAACCCTCTTATATAAGGATTTCTTCTTTGGATAAAATCTTGAATGCAATCTGTCATCTCAGACTACTCCACCGAACATCTCTATCAGCTCAGACCTCTCTCTCAACCCTAACCTATTCATACAAAACCCACCATGCCAAACTGGGCAGGTATTTTCATTCTTTGCCTGTGATTCTCATATCTTCAACATTTCTATCATTCGCTATTGATCAGTCCACTACCCAATTACGAATTAAGCATAAATTTTTCACCTTTGATTTGAAACCATATACACTCTCAATTACTAGGTTTTACTTATCTGCTGTGCCTGATCTTCTGAACTGGGTGTTTTGGGCTTCTTCGTTTTCGTCTTCTTTCTGTGTAGTTAATGTTTAAATGTGTCATCTTTACTGCCTTTACTTTAGCACTGCCCTCTGTTTTATTAACAGAATTGGCGTCCATGATTGATTTATAGCCAAACTTGTAGATATAGACCAATATATTTGTAGGAAGGTGAGAGCTTTTTGCTGCTCCTGGCATTTGTGATGTTGGAGGTTTCTTTTAGTTTGAAACTTTTAATTTGGATTATGCTAAAACAGTGATGCTAATATATCTGTAAATCTTTGGATGCCGTATAGGACAAGGTGTTAAATTTGTATAGCGGCCAAGCCAGTCTTTGCTTGCTTGTTACAGTTTTGATCTTTGATGGCGGAATTGGTTGGTCCGAGGCTTTACAGTTGCTGCAAGTGCCGAAACCATGTCGCCCTTCACGATGATATCATTTCTAAAGCCTTTCAGGTGAAGATAGTGCTTCCCTTTGCATTGATAAGTTGCTTTTGTTTTTGGTTATGGTTTTGAATTGCCTGTCATTAAGTTCATGTTTGTCATTACATTTGGAGGAGAAGAGTATTGAAACTCGAACCTAAATGTATGTCGAAAACTTGGAATAAAGAACTCAACTCAAACTCAATTAGCCAGCCTAGTGGTTGTTTTGTGTTTTTGGCTGAGGATTTTTGTGTTCTGCACTATACTCATTTATTTAGTGTGTAGAAGATAAGATAGTTTTGTTCTGGTTGTGATCAAATGAGAGGATTGCAAGAATCATGATTTGACTGTTTATTCTTTTGTTAAATCATTAGGGAAGAAATGGTCGAGGCTTTCTCTTCTCATATGCAATGAATATTACAGTCGGGCCTAAAGAAGACCGACCCCTCATCACTGGTCTGCACACGGTTGCGGATGTCTACTGCTGCGACTGCCATGAATTGCTGGGCTGGAAGTATGAACGAGCCTTTGAGGAAACACAGAAATACAAGGAAGGGAAATTCATTCTAGAGAAATCAAAAATAGTGTAGGAAAACTGGTAGCCTGTGCAGTATCTAGTTATCTGTCTGCCTGCAACTGTAAGTTTATGGGTGCCTCTATTCATCTTGTTAAAAAAATTCCACCAATTGAAAAAGTTAAATTATTGTTCTTCATGGGCATTCCTCCTTTCTTTGTTCTGTGAATATTGTATTCAGGATTATTGATTTGTTACTAAATTGGGAATAAATTTATAATAAAGTTTGTGATTTAATCATTCAATTGACTGGGCAAAGGTGTGTGAGAGAGTAATTCTAAAATGAGTATGTCTTTATGATTGATTTATCTTATTGCCTCGAGGGCCATATTTCATTTTCCAACTTAAATTTGCGAGATGAACTAGTAGGTTTGTGTGTTCCTTTGATTGTCAACAGCACATTGAAGGTTAGGCTGGCCTCAACTCAGAGGAGTGGTCACAGTCAAATTTGATGACTGATTAACTACATTGCACAATTTTCTGGTCTGTTTTCCAAGCTTTGCATTTGGTTGATCACCTACATTTGTTCATTTAGATTCAAAAAGTGACATGCAAAAACGTCAATAAATGACGGAGTAAGCCCAAAGTAGAAATTTGCTCGAAGTAAGGCTCTCTATCTCTGTGTTTTCTTTTCTTTTCTTCTTTGATCATCGTAAGTCTAAGAAATTTCGAAACTCAGAAATCTAAACAATGAATCTGGTCATGAATTAAAACAGCAACTAAAACTCATATAATGGCCAGTCTCATACACATACAAATATTGAATAAGTTAATAAGATACAACCAAATGATAATGGGATTGTTAAACATTGAAGTCATTGAAGTCATTGATCTTCCCTGCGGCTTGGCTCTTTGCAGCACTAGTTGAGGAACTGCTCTAGGTGCCTCGGGTAATCTGATTCATCTTGTTTGAGTTCTTTCACAGGCTGAATGTTCCTTTTTTTTTTTGCTAGGCTACTAACAGCTGCTGTTAGTAATCGCACCTTGATGGCACCTATTTTCTTTGGAATAAGGATTTTTGTCCCCTTATAAAATAAAACAATCAATAATTCAATACAATAATGTAACCATGCAGTATGGATCTCACTGTTACTCTGTACATACTTCACGTATGTTATTGCCTATATACATATATGATATTTGCTCAATACTGCTTATGCTTTTGTTGAATTAATGGTCAAACTAATAAACTGAGTTCACCGGAAAGAAAAAAGAGAAGTTATATTTTGGTATCTATTTTGTGATTGAAGCTATGAATTTATCAACTGAAAAAAGAGTATATTTTGTGCACTGGATAGTGGATACCAAGAAATCACCTTTTTCCTTTGAACCATATGCTTGGTGTTAATATGCACATGTTTCTCATCCCTGTATACAGGCAGTGGAAACATTTCAATTTTTGATGAAGATGGTAGCTTAGCTGCTGCAATTGCAGTTACATTCTTCCTCAAATAACCAAGTACTTCATTTTTGGTTTTCATAGGATAGATCCATGTAAATCTGGTGCAGTCATCAATAAACAGTACAAATACTTGAATCCATCAATGGAAATGTAGGGAGCAGATCCCCCATACATCAGAATGTACTATTTCAAAAGCAATTAAACTTCTAGAATTAGGCATAGAAAAAGGAAGCTTTTTGAACTTGCCAAATAAACATGGTTCACAAGTAGCTTGTTCTGTGTTACTATGGATATTACACTTATTCAGCATTGCCTTAACTATGTCATTTGAGGGGTGCCCAAACCTTTGGTACCACTGGGAGTGCTTGACCAATTTTCCAACAAAAGCTCTCTTAAACTGAAGAGGATGAGTGTAAACTTGCAGGCTTTTCTGTTGAATCCTTCTGAAGTAGTGGCAGCTCAAAAGGAATGAAGTACAACCCTTGCTTACTCAGACCTTTGAAGAGAACTTTGCCCAACACCTTGTCCTGTATAACACATAAGTTCATCAAACCACGTCATACAGTTATTTAGTTTGCACAATTGGTAAATAGATAAAAGATGAGCTGAGAGTTCTAGAATTAACAACACATTGTTTAGTTTGAGTGAACCAAGCATTGTGTTACCAGTGTGTGTTTTCATCTGAGAACCATTACCAATCTGCAGTGTCAGAAGCACTATAGGGTACGTGTCAGGTTGTTGAGAAATTGACCATTGCTTGTCATGTGGTTTGTAGCTCCAGTGTCAGCAAGCCAAAATTGTGGGGGAGTAGCAACAAGCATAGCAGTGTTCCCATTATGCATAGCATTGTTCCCATTGCTTGGCAGTGCATTGTTGTTGTTTTGCTGCTGATCAGGGAAGCCCATTATGTAGTAGCATCTTTCCACAGTGTGATTTCTTCTTCCACAATAGATGCAGCCACCATTGTTTCCATGGTTCATGTTGTTCTGCAAATTTGCTAAAGTCCTGCATGTTCTTGCTCCATGGCCAGGCCTATTGCAGAATTGACAGGTGATTGATCCTCCATTGTTGAATCCTTGGTTGAAAAAAGTGTTGCCTTGGCCTGCATAGTTGTTGACAGCTGGTGGTCCAAAGTTGTTGTTGCCAAAGTTCCTTGCTCCATTGTTGAAACGGTTGCCTCCTTTGTTAAAAGGTGGTCTGAGATTGCCTCTACCAGCATAAAAGCCTGAAAAGGAGTTCATGTTGTCATTCTGAGCACCATTGTTTACTATGGAAGAGCCATGAAATCCATACGTCAAAGTAGCATATGACTGTGCAGGAACAGGAAGCATAATGGTTTGAACTTGTGGAGGCATTGAAGCGAGGGAATTCTGAGTATGGAAAGATGAGAAACCAGGTGGAACTTGTGGTGAAGGCTTGACCCCCTCCTCCGTAATCCTTGCTATATCAATCAATGTCTTCTTGATTACATGAGTACTTGTTCCCAGCACATTCTGCAACTCCAATCGAGCTGATGGTGAATCTGGTTGGGGCAGTGGACTCCGGCCTTCACTTTCAATGTCATCGTTTTCCACCAAGCTGCCTTTAGTTTGGTTCATCACTGACTCTATGTTACTTACCAACTCCAGGGCCTCCTTCACCTTCCCTTCCACCTGCCCTCTGAAATCAATGAAAAGCCTTTGAAGGTATTTATCTAATTTAAGAAGCTTGTTTGTCCATGGATACTTTCTGTAGTTGGCCAACTTGCTAACCTTGGAGCATTTGTGAACGAACTCCACAGCCTTCTCCATCTCTATAACAAAATCTTCTAGTTCTAGCATTGGAAGATGCAATACCGTATTGTTGTTTGCTACCTCTTCTATCACTGGTTTCAAGCAGTCTAGTGAGTGTTTGAATTCCCCGAGAAGACGGTTAAACATCAAATTCTTGACCTTCACTTGTATCACAGCATCATACAACATTCCAAATACTACTCCAAGAACACGAGCAGGAGCAGCAGCTCCTCCTCCTTTACTCTCTTGTTGAGCAACATTTACTTGCATTCGTTGTATGACTTCCTGCCGCGCTCTTGATATATGCCCTGGAATATCTTGCAGCGCTTGTAGAATATCCGACTGCCTTCTTTCTATTTCATCTATTCTAAGCATCAGCAACGTTATATTCCTTATCTGCTCCAGCTTCAGTAGTTCGAACAGTCTTTTAAGTGATCTGTCCAAGTCCTCAAGTCATTCTGCGTAATTAGGCTTTATGCAGTTGCAACAATTACCCCAAATACGAATGTTCCACATGCTCAGCTTCGACAACCTTGCAACAAGATCTATGCCCTCATTCATTTTTACTTGAAGATCTTGTATAATGTCGTCTGGGAGACTCAGTTGCACATTATTATTTCTTATTTGTTGTATGATCTGTGGTTGTAAACAGTCCAAAGTGAACTCTAGATTTATGAGTTGGGTTCTAAACTTTCTTGTTGCGCTAATGGCTTCCTTAACTCCATCATACAATAGTTGAAAAGGTGCTCCTCCAAGAAAGTTCAAAGTCAAGGACATGTTCTCAATCGAAACAACAACAAATACAACAGTGCAAAATCTGCAGCGACTTAATTTGTTCTTGTATTTCAGTTTAGTGTTACCAACCTTACATGTGTGGCAGCTGATTCTTAGGGCGAATTGTTGCTCAGATTCAACTGATCGACTGTAGGTGGCTTGAGAAGCAATTCATATCCTCTAGCTGCCTCAGGTCACTGATCATGAATGGTACTGATAGCCTCCTGTTGCAGATATAAACCTCGATCACTAGCTAAGAGCAAGTCAACTTCCTTCTGCTGTTGTCTAGGTTCATATGAACTATGAAGTGGTTTTGTTTTGTCCAGGCTATATAACCTGTCGTTCATAATTTCTATTTCTTAATCCAAAACACTCACCAGCCTAAAACTAAAGACAAAGAATAACTGCGAGGTATCTTCGTCATGTTTTCCTGATGAATAATTAATCAACATTGTTGTCGCAAACATGATTTTTATTTTTTGTTTTATCTTTTGGTTTCTTCCTTGTGTTATAGTTTCATTATTTTTCTTTGTTATATACTTACAATAAGAACATCGAAGCCTAAAATAGGAAGATCAGCAATCAGTCTGTTGTGCTATAACTGCCAAATAGTTAACAAACTGCTGACAAAAACATAAAAATAAATTCTCGTTATGAATGAGCTGTTAGATAGGATCATAGGAAGAAAAAAGCAAATGCTATAACTGCAATATAGTTACCAAACTGCAAATGAAAACAGCAGAAACAAACCCAAGTCTTCCAAACCCCACAGTTCAAACGTAAAACGGCAGCCAAAATCTATATAAAAGGCCACTCTCATGCAAGTATTGAACAAGATACAACTAATATCTCTGAAACCTAACATCATTGAAGCCTACTACTATCACTGAAGCCTCAGATCATGGCATCCTTAAATATGAAGTCATTAATCTTCTGCCTACTACTAGTTAGCATGGTGGCGCTGGACCACCGGGTTTCGGCTAGAAGGAATCTCATCGGACTCCCTGGCCCTTGCAGAGGCCCTTTTGGAAGACTACTCCCCAGTTGTTTTCCTGATGGAAAGCCCTCTATCCCTTACGGACGTGGTTGCTCAATAATTCACCGTTGCTATGGTCTAGGTGATCCCTGAAGCTGAAAGCCACAATAGAAAGGAAAAGACATAAACACTGGACTGTTACACTAGAAACTCTAGAGTCGTTAATTATGAATCCATTATAATGGATTAATTATTATTTCCATCAAGCTAGCTTAACTAGTGGAAACTTAATTATGAGTACATGGCATCCATAATGAAATATTCAAGCTAGAGTTAGCTAAGAAATGAAGAACAGTGAAGAAGAAAGAAGAACCTGGGGCAATTTTCTTTTAGATTTCATAATGCAGCAAAACGTACTGCCAACAAAGTATTTAAACTGAGAAAAGCTAGAAAAACAAAGTTATTTTATTTTAAATGAAAAAACACTTATTGCATCACTGAAAATGGAAAATATCCACATCAGCATTGATAGACCACAACATGCTGACAGTTGTATTTCATTCACTGATGAGGATTACTCTTAATCAGCTCATAATCATGACTCTAATCATCTTACAACTTGCTCATTGATTGGAGGTCAGAACCTAGAAAAACAAGGCTTTTTTGCCGTTGGCTCTGAAATATCCTGCCTTGCCTTTGGCCTCGGAGTATTCCTTTCTTTCTGGCCTGACCTCCATTCCCTGCACAATAAGACCACTCTTCCAACACAGATCTTTATACTCCGCACACATCATTTCCAACTCTCCATCTTCTTCTGCTTGGCATAGAATATAGAAACTCACCCAGCTCCATCTCCAACCAGCCGTCCGCTCTTTCATTAGGACGTCGAGCTCCATCCATAATTTTCAGACTTGGATCGAGATACACTGTCTGCTTATTTTCATCTCCACCAAGTGCGGCATCCAGAGGTCCGTATTCAAATCCATAATGCCTTTCAGCAATTGCGACCTCCACAGGCACATTGAATCCATAATGCCTTTTTGTTAACTTATAAACAAGATGAAGACGTGGATTGGGATTCGATCGCATGGATAAGATGCGGACTGGGAAGGAATTTTTTCCCAAACTTGATCGGATTCTGCAGCGCACTTGAAACGCGTAGAGACCAATGACAGTCTGCAGGCATCTGCAGGAGTGGTCAGTGAGATGATGTTGTCAATGCATTCGTACGGAAAAGGCACTTGCATGATCATTTCTGTTTCCTCACTGTGTTTCTGCATATATAATGTATCAAGATATAAACTAAATAAATTAAATGATCGAGAGAGATCAAGAGTACGTTCAAAGTGGAATAGCAAAGCACTGAGCCATATAGATCTTTTAGACTTCAGAGGAAGAATGAAAAACTATAAAGCAAAAGAAAACTATAAACACCTGAAATGGCTTGATACATGAACAAAATGTCGACACTTTGCTTTCCTTGTTACAATTGGAAGGTATTATCCAGAGAACGACATTTCCCTTCTTTCTTTTCCCACAGCTATTGTTCCTGCCAAACCACTGGGCGCACAAGTAATCGTTAATTGGGAAAAATATTAAATCAACTCTTAGAAGAAATTTTAGTCATATTATCGGTGTGGAAATAAACCTCTCCTAATATTGCCTAATAAGACAGTCACGACCGTTCCATTTTAACCAAGGGCCAAGATGCCTCCTACTCTAACTCAAAAGCTATTTTCTCATCTACAGAACGGATGCTTTGCACTACAGTTGTATTGGCGTAGAGGTCTTTCTGTTTTTCTCAGTTGTAGTATTGGATTGTCCGTCTTTTGGGACTCTAGTTTTGTACTATTGGATCGTCCCCGTTTTTGGACTTCAGCTTTAGTACGTCAAATAAGGGCTCTTAGAGCTTGTATAGGAGTTCTATCTCCCGCTTGACCAGGCGCTATTGGTCATATTGACTATGGCAACTGGAACCATCTCCATTTCCCTAAAAAAAAAATGTAACTCATATTTTATTTTATTTTACATTATAGGCTGCATCAAGATGAGGTTGGTGTGGTTTGTCCATGAACTGAGTCACAATATGAACTGCATAGGTCAAGTCCGGTCTAGTAATGGTCAAATAGATCATCCTCCCAACGAGTCTTCTATACTGTGATGGATCAGATAACAACTCTCTCCTTGTTTGCGTAAGTGCCAGGTTCTGATCTACTGGGAATCTGGACGGTTTAGCAGCAAGAAATCCCGCATCTTCAAGTATCTCCAATGCATACTTCCTTTGTGAGAGAGCTATGCCTTGTCTTGACCGTGCCACTTCAATTCCCAGGAAATATTTCAGGTTGCCAAGGTCCTTGAGCTTGAATTGCCGAGAGAGTGAGTCTTTGATCGATGCAATCTCTTCAAGACTGTTGCCAGTTAATATTACATCATCCACATAAACCAAGAGCACTGTAAATTGTCATTTCGGTTTCAGACGAACAATGAATAGTCTGACCAACTTTGTGTGAATCCTGCTGCCCTAAGCGCCAAAGACAGTTTAATGAACCACTGTCGCGATGCTTGTTTGAGGCCATACAAGCTTTTATGTAACCGGCAAACTCTATGCTCCCCCTTTTGACCAAAACCGGGAGGGAGTTTCATGTCCACTTCTTCGTCAAGGTCACCATATAAGAAGGCGTTGTTGACATCAAGCAGGAGGAACCAAATCTTGGAAATTCGAATCTTGATGTCACCAGAATCTTGAAATTTGACCTTTTGAATTCATCAAACTCATCAAGAAGGGATTCAGATCCAGGCCAGAGATCATCTAGTACCAACAGAGAACGACGATGTCCTACATGCTTCGCAAATGCTTGCAGCCACTGAATTGCATGAACTCCATGTTTATCTGGCAACGCAATCTCCCAGCAGCCCTCCTCTGGATATAATTGTTGAACAATAAGGTCCAAACTTGGATTCTGTGAAACAGGGACGCAGAAGATGTTGTTCTTGAACTCATCTTTCACTTCCTCATCTTGACAAAACTTTTCTGCCAGTCTAGTTTTCCCACATCGTTCAGGACCTGTCAGCACAGAGAGCCTATTCGGCGCACCCGTCATCTCCACTGTTAATTTTTTTTTTTTGGCGGGTCAAAATGGACGGTGGATACACCCGGGTGCGCTGTATCATCTACTGTCAGCACAAGGGCCAAGTGATCATCATACAAAAGCTTCTCCTTCAAGTTGCTCACATGCATATCCAATTCAGCATCATGATTAATCTGTACTTCTCCCGATGATACATCGCTGTATGCATCAGACTGATCTTCACGTTCCAGTGCAAGTCCATCTGGAAATGATGGATGTTCATATTCACCAGCAACCTGATATTCAAAGACGCCTTCCCTTTTTCTTTGCTTGACATCCTGCTCGTCATCCGAGTTCCATCTTTCCTTGATCACACCCCTGGACCATAACACAACACTTTTTGAAAACCTCATACCGACGAAATCTTGTTTTATGAGTTAAAGAATTTGCTACTTTCTTTTACTATTGGTGGTTATATTTCTGTTCAAGAAACCAATTTAATTGCATTGCATTAACCTTTGCTAGCACCAATCTTAGGGGTCGAGAATGAGGCTGCTAACATCAGATTGGAGTTCTTAGCTTTCCTATCAGGATAGATTCATACTATGCTGAAGATCGTATTATCTTAGTAAAGCTACCACAAGTAGCAGCCTTCATATGCACACACTTAAAATTTCCTGCAGTACTCATTTGCAAAAGAGAATGTGAAATGTATTCACAAAAATGGCTCCCAGAATCAAAAAGAATATTTGATCAAAGCATTTCTCACAGAAAAACACAGTTTTATAAAAAGCCCAGAATGAACTGAATGTAAGAATGAAAAATTGAAAAAACAGAAAAGCACCCCCAGCAAGAACATGCACTACATTAATGAGCAGCTATTCTCTTCTTTGCTATCCACTTCTTTTTTGCGTTATGTATTTCCTCTTCCTTCATCTTCAAGAGCTCAAGAAAATGTTGATGAAACTGCATATCAATTGAATCCAGCTCCGCTTTTAGCCCATCATACGCAACTTTTTCCATCAGAGACAATTCCAATAAGGAACAAATGCTTGATAAGCTATAAGTTTTTGATCTATCAGGGCTCGAGATAGAAGAGTTCACTGCTGAGTCACTTATCACTATAGAATCACCAAAATCATCTTCACACTTCTTCTGCTCAAGCTGACCATGAACCATACATTCTGGACTCAAACAGTACCCTTCTGAACCTCTATAGCATTCATCAAAACTATACATGTCTGATTCTAAAACCTTGAGATCAGTGGTACCTGAGACAGTAGGGACGCCATACTCGGCTGATATATCTGAAATCATTGATCCAGGCTTGATAAACCCTGAATCCCAATGACTTCCATCAACTTGACATAAATGCTGATCCTCGTATGAACTATTTGCTCCACATGATGAACTGTCAGATGTAGGTTTCCAGCTGGGTACAAGCTTCATAATCAAGCTATCAATTAACTCAGCTGTGATGGATATATCTTCAGTTGAGAGATCAAGTTGCTCAGCCATCTCCCCAGCAATTGAAATTGCAGTATCTGTATGAAGGTAGAACTCAAAATGGATAGTCTTACCATGACCTGTCAGACCAAATAATATTCAGTTTCAGACTTTCAGATAATGAAATTAAGGGACAAATGAACCTTTTTGCATCAAAAATATACTTACCACATGGGTCAACAATACGCAAAGTCAATGCGATGGTATTATCAGCACTTTTCTCTGCTCTTAAAGTGAATTCATTACTCTCTGTGAATCTCTGTAATTCCAGAACTGAGGGGTCGGATGAGATGGAAGTTGCACCAACACTTTTCCTGCAAGAGCCAGCAGAAATCTTCTGGCAGTTAGCATCTACATCCATCGGACGAGCTTCAGGCTGTGTCATGTTCTCTGATTTGGGAATGAGATTGTGTGATCCCAATGGATAACAGGTATGCTCCTTCGTATTGTCAATTGCAAGGAATGGATCTTTCAAGAGCTCCACTGCAGGCAGTCTCATTGATGCTGGAACCAGACACTTCTCTATGAACTGCTTGACTTGGGGATCACTCACTTTACTGAGTGAAGCAGGCTTTATACCCTGCAGCAAAGGAAGTTAGGAGAAAACTTAGTTTTTTTTTTTTTTTTTGGAGAAAACTTAGTTCACCTTTCAGTAAAACCTAAATCACCAGTATGGAAGCAATTCATAATGTATGGCATTAGAAACTTACATTAGTAACCTTCTTATAAATCTGTGCAGGATTTTTACATTCATTGTAAGGGTATTCACAAGTCACAATTTCGAGCATGCACATGCCAAAAGAATAGATGTCGACTAATTCATTATATTCCTCATCGTAAAGCTCAGGAGCCATGAACTCTGGAGTCCCGATCACACTATGGGCAGTAGGTTGCTGCATGACTATTGCCAATCCAAGATCTCCAATTTTTATTTCCCCTTGATTTCCATTGACAAATATGTTGTCGCATTTCAAATCTCTATGAATAATTGGAGGAACATGAGAATGCAGATAGTGCAAGCCACGAAGAATCTGCCTTGCCCACTTCTTGATGGCCTTCAATTCAACACTCTTATGCTTCCTTCGGTACCTAATATCCAATAAACCAATGAACAACATGTTCGAATAGAACCCAATAAAAACACAAACTGTGAATCAGTTAAAAAAGAGTTAAAAGGAACTCACTGCCTCAAGCTCCCAGAAGTGAACAACTCCGTGATAATGTTGATGGTCTTGTTCTTATCATCGACCCACCAGTTACAGAACTTGATGATATTTTCATGCTTCAACGACTTCAGCAAATGAACCTCAGAATACAACCTCTGAAGTTGCTCCGGCGTCTGAAACACATCCTCAACATGCACCTGGCTCCATGCCACCTCTAAACCTTCAACCTCATCAAACGCCTTATATCTACACATTCCGTAACACCATCCAGATAAGATAACAAACACATTCGCAACGAAATCAAAAACTCTTAAAAAGCTGCAATCTTAGCTACAAAATAATATGGCTAGAGAAGCATACACAGTCTTGAATGCTCCCCTCCCCAAGATTTCATCAGACTGTGAGAAATCAAAACACGAAAACAATCACGAATTATATCATTTCAAATCCAACAAAATCCACAAATACCAATGCCACATATTCATAAACAGAATTTCAATTCTCAAACAAATTGCGAAGAATATCATACCCTTAAGAATCTCCCAGTCGGATCCTCCTCCACAAATTCACATTCACAATCAGATTTCACACCAATCAAACCAGCACAGAAATCCATTCTTCTACAATAATCCAATTCCAACCAAAAGAAACGATCTTTCAGACGAAAACGATCAAACACAAACTATCAGAGAAGCTTGATTCTAACGGCGGCCGAAATCAGACGCTGACGGTGTTCAGAAAACGCCTCACAGGCAACGGAATAGGAGTCGAACGCCGATCGGAGACGAAACCGGCAGCCGATGAACCACGAGTCGCGGGAGCACAATGCCATGTCCGAATTCCCGTCCGAAATTGAGCTTCTCCACGTCGTCAAATCTATCCCAGGCTCATCCATGGCGCTCTCTGCATCTTTTGGATCGCCAATTCAGGGAGAAATTAAGGATTGGACGGCGGCGGCGACGGAGGAGATAGGAAATGAAACCCTAGGGATTGTGAATTGGGGTTAAAATAGGGGTGAGGGAAAGCGTAGAAGAGTTTGTAGTTGGATTGGGGATTGTGAGAGAAGAAGAAGCTGGACTTTTTGGGTGTGGAGCTGTAATTGGTAAAAGAGGTTAACAGGGCCACATTTGGCGCTCAATTGATTATCCTTAATTAATTTTATATTTTCGGTTAGATAATTATCCTTATTTAACCAATTAGGATTCTTCTTCAACGTTGGAATTTGAACTTCATCGTGATAGAGACAACGTGAGAGTTAGGATTAGGGTAGAATTTCGACCAAGATTAAGATAGGGGTAGTAATTTAGCTTTTCAATACTTGAAGAACTCAATTATGACAAATTCAACAATATAAGATCCTTACAAGTTCAAATATCGTCTCTATCAATGGATACCTTCTCCTCCCGTTTGATGGGGTGTTAATAGTCTTTTAGTGTTTAAATGTGTATAATTATTTATCGAAAACTGCTGATATTGTTTTGTATTATTGCGCTAAATAGTTTGGTTTTAGTTTTGATTAAGAGTATATTTATCAATACTAACTATTTTTGTCTTAAATTTTAGTCAAATTAACTAAAATGTCATTTTAGTTAACGACTTTAGAAATATGTTTGCATAAATGTTGTCTACTTTAGCTAGTATTAAATTAATATAATTCTTCAAATGAAGATTACATAGTTTATCGTATTTGTATATCATATATAATATCTTAAAAAGAATGCATTAAATTATAGAGAGCATCATCTCTCTCTATATTTAGCTAACGCGATAGCTAAAAATCATAACAACTAAACTTTGGCTGATCTGTTAGAGCTCCTAAAATGTCCAAGAAGCTAAATACGTTCTCCAAAATAGCTAAAAAGCCAAAATAAAGAATGATAAAGATACTCTAATGGTTCAGAAATGTTTATCTTATAATTTGTAACATTTTTCTACAGATGCGTCTATTACCACCCCACAAATCACTTTGTTCACACATTTACAATACCTGAAATACCTTTTTCTCATATTTGCTTTGTTCACCATAATTTTTTTTTCACCCTACATATTTTTTTCCAGTTTCAAATTTACTTTGTTCACCCTACATTTGATCTCTTCTCACCCCGCCAATAAATTTTTTTAATTTTAAATTTATTTTATTCACCAATATACGTACACACAATATCAGCCTCTTCTGATAGTCATTGAACTCCAAAAATAAAATGAAATTGAAGAAAATCATAAGATTAATATCATTTGGGTAAGTGGAATCACAAACTGAACAATAAAAATCACATTAAAGTATAAATCTCAATTAAAAAATAACAAAAAACTCTCAAACTTAATAACTCATTGATATTCGTCGATATCATGATGCACAATGTCTGTAAACTCTATTTGGAAAAAGCTTTGATGCCGATGAAAAAAAAATCGAATATATATTAGTGAGCGACTAGACATGGAAATTTACATATAAAATCGATATGAGAAATAATGAGTAAAAGGATAGACAAAACATACAAAGAAAAAAAATATATATATATATATATATATATATAAACAGTTAACCTTGTCTTCAGTTGAATGCTAGTGTTTTCTTCAGACTTCATAAAAAGATCGAATATGATAAATTATGAGTTAAAGTTTATGAAGTACATGTTTATCTAAAAAAAGAATTTGTAATAACTTATTGTCCTTTGTTGTAAATTTACATTGAAGTATATTAGTTATTCAATAAATCAACAACGTATGGGGTGATTAAAATGATTTGTTGGGTGGCAATAGACTCACTTTTTTCTACCTATAAGTAAATAACCTATGTAAAACACCTCTTTCAAAATCCGGGATTTTATGATGGAGGGAAAGAGAAAAGGGTTCTACTTATGTGCCTTAGGGTATGCATACCCAACCAGTTTTGATTTGCTATAGCAGGTTAAAGCAAACTAACGCCGTTAATTCTTCGTTAAGTCTCTCTATATCTACGGTTTTCATTAAAAATATCTACCATTCAGATAAACTAAATCACACAAAAATAGACTTTCTAGAAATCAAAATGATTCTTGAGACTGTCTACAACTATCATAAGAAACAGCTGCTCCTATCATGAAAAATATCACAGAAAATGTTGCAAGTCGTAAGACACATTTAACATAAGACACATCTACTATTTTCATTAGAAATGTCTACCATTAACATAAACTAAATCAAAGAAAAGTAGATTTTCTAGAAATAAAAATTGTTCTTGAGATTGAATTAACCGAAGACAAAAGTTGCAAAGTCTACGACTAACATAAGACGCATCTACTATTTTCATTAGAAATGTCTACCATTAACATAAGCTAAATCAAAGAAAATTAGTCTTTCTGAAAATTAAGATTGTTCTTGAGATTAAATCAACCGAAGGTAAAAGTTGCAAAGTCTACAACTAACATAAGACGCATCTACTATTTTCATTAGAAATGTCTACCATTAACATAAGCTAAATCAAAGAAAAGTAGACTTTCTGGAAATCAAGATTGTTCTTGAGATTGAATCAACCGAAGACAAAAGTTGCAAAGTCTACAACTAACATAAGACGCATCTACTATTTTCATTAGAAATGTCTACCATTAACATAAGGTAAATCAAAGAAAAGTAGACTTTCTGGAAATCAAGATTGTTCTTGAGATTGAATCAACAGAAGACAAAAGTTGCAAAGTCTACAACTAACATAAGACGCATCTACTATTTTCATTAGAAATGTCTACCATTAACATAAGCTAAATCAAAGAAAAGTAGACTTTCTGGAAATCAAGATTGTTCTTGAGATTGAATCAACCGAAGACAAAAGTTGTGAAGTCTACAACTAACATAAGATGTCAACCATTAACATAAGCTAAATCAAAGAAAAGTAGACTTTCTGCAAATCAAGATTGTTTTTGAGATTGAATCAACCGAATGCAAAAGTTGCAAAGTCTACAACTAACATAAGACACATCTACTATTTTCATTAGAAATGTCTACCATTAACATAAGCTAAATCAAAGAAAAGTAGATTTTCTAGAAATCAAAATTGTTCTTGAGATTGAATCAACCGAAGACAAAAGTTGCAAAGTCTACAACTAACATAAGACACATCTACTATTTTCATTAGAAATGTCTACCATTAACATAAGCTAAATCAAAGAAAAGTAGACTTTCTGAAAATTAATATTGTTCTTGAAATTGAATCAACCGAAGGTAAAAGTTGCAAAGTCTACAACTAATATAAGACGCATCTACTATTTTCATTAGAAATGTCTACCATTAACATAAGCTAAATCAAAGAAAAGTAGACTTTCTGGAAATTAAAAATGTTCTTGAGATTGAATCAACCGAAGGCAAAAGTTGTAAAGTCTATAACTAACATAAGACACATCTACTATTTTCATTAGAAATGTCTACCATTAACATAAGCTAGATCAAAGAAAAGTAGACTTTCTGGAATCAAAATAGTTCTCGAGATTGAATCAACCGAAGGTAGAAGTTGCAAAGTCTACACTTAACATAAGAAACATTTACTATTTTGATTAGAAATGTCTACCATTGAGATAAGCTAAATCACAAAAAAATATACTTTTAGAAATCAAAATGGTTCTTGAGATTGAATCAACCTTTTTTTATTATAAAGTCAAGATAATCGTGAGACAAGACTACTGTTTTTACTAAAGGCAAAATCTACCATTTGCTTCAGCCAAGTCAGGAAATGAAAATGGTGGACTTCGATTGAACCCACTGAAGGCAACAATTGCAAATCTATATGAAAACAAAACAAAAAAAACAAAATTCAAATATACTATTTGGATTGACACCCTTTAACATCGTTAACTCTTGTATCGTAACAAAGTGGTTCAAATTCGTCTGCAAAAAAACAAAGTTGTTCAAATTGATTGACACCCTTTAACACCGTTAACTCACTCTGTTAAAATCCAATTGAATCCTTAACACTCTTGTGCATAACTCTCTCTTTCTATCCTTACTCTCTTCCCACCAGCCCTAGGGCATTCTAATTTATTTTGAATCAGTTTTGAATGCCCTATATGCCACCGAAGAAGAAACCACCGGTGAAAAAACAAACAAAAAAGTCGCCGCCGAAGCAGGCCCCGATGAAGAAGCCCAAGGCTGTCCAAGAGAGGAAAATGGCTAATACCTCGGACGCAGATGGTGGGGTGAGGAAGATTTCCCGATTGTTTGGTATCGATCCACCAAGCAGCAGCTCCGACACTGTTTCTAATCCCCAAGTGGAACAAGTCAAAAAGAAACTAGCAATTGAGAAGATATCGAACTCGGCTCCTGAATCCACTGCCTCATCCTCTGTGTTGGTTATTGCGAATGAAGCTACGACGGAGGCGTCGAAACCCAAAATGGCTTGTGAGGAGGCAAAATCTACTAAGGTTGCAAAGATAAGGTCTCCACTGAAGCCCAAGATGAAGAAAAACTCCAACAAAGGGGGGATGTTTTTAAATTACCTGTAAGTTTGTTCAATGTTTCGATTGTATGAATTTTGTGGAATTGTGTTTGTTTACTATTTCGAATGTATGTTTACGGACTGCATTTTTTGCTTGGTTGCAGTCATATCAGGCACAAGGCCATCAATCCCCCATAGGAGATGAATAACAATGTGAGTACCGTCTTCGGATTGCATTGTATCTTGATTTATGGGTTGTTAGTTGCCTTATATGTGTGGGTTCCTAGATCTATTTCGTATGTTGATGCTTGTATGAAGTGATTGTGTATTGATTTTGTTTCAGTTTCGCTTGGAGTCTTCACAAGAATAGAGTACGTTTCCTCCAGAGAAAAAACAAAAGTACAATTCAGAGCCATCACATACCGCCTCCTCCTCGCCTCCTCGCCTCGCCTCGCCAGTCTCCTCCTCGCCTCGCCTCGCCAGTCTCTTCCTCGCCTCGCCTCGTCTTGCCCGTTTCCTGATCTACCGTGTCATCTCTCTTGCTCTCCATTGGCTGAACCCCACATCACTTGGATCTCCACGTGTCATGCTCCCAGCCGTCCACTCTATACCCTAATTCAAATCTCAACTGGACAATCATGTAAACCCTAAACCCTAAACATTTAAACCCTACTTTCGATCTACCTTTAGCTTGATTATTATGAAACAAGTAGCCCCGTATACACAAGACGTATCACATTAGATCAATCATTACATACAAGCGCCCCTATATATAGAAAATATAATCACGTTAGCTCAATCATTAGGAACAAATAACCTTTTATACATGATGGTGTCACATTAGATCGATCATTATACACAAGTGCCCCTATAGACAAGATAATCATGTTAGCTCATTCATTAGGAACAACTAGCCCTACATACATGAGATGTATTGTTAGCTTGATTATTAGGAATGAGTAGCTCTATATACACAAGATTTCACATTTGTTCGATTATTAGGAACAAGTAGTTCTATATACACGAGACGTACTACATTAGGTCGACAATTAGGAATGAGTAGCTCTATATACAAAAGACGTCACCTTTGTGCGTTCATTAAGAACAAGTAACTCTATATACTCTTCAAGAAATGCCACATTTGTTCAATTATTAAGAGAAAATAGCCTCCTAAGAACAAAGATAACAATAGTAGACTTAACTCATGTAAATAGTAGATATGACTTTTGATAACAGTAGACTTAACTCATGATAACAGTAACTCTCAAAAAACCACTCCATTAGCCTAACCTCCACTTACCTTGGATCGCCAGCATGTCATCGCTCTTGGCTGTCGATTCTAAACTTAACCCTAAAATCTCCACCGCTCATTCATATTACACAAAGCACTACTCTCCATTGGCCGAACCCTACATCACTTGGATCGTCATATGTCATGCTCCTAGCCGTCCACTCTATATCCTAATTCAAATCTCAACTAATCATTCGTTTCGCACAAAACACTACACTCCGATTGGCCAAACCACACATGCCCCGGATCGCCAGTGTGTCATCGACACATTTATCATTAGAAACATCTTCTGTTTTCATGAGAATTGTCTACCATTTACATATAAGCTAAATCAAAGAAAAGTAGACTTTTTGGAAATCAAAATTGTTCTTGAGATTGAATCAACCGAAGGTAAAAGTTACAAAGTCTATAACTAACATAAGACACATCTACTATTTTTATTAGAAATGTCTACCATTAACATAAGCTAAATCAAAGAAAAATAGACTTTCTGGAAATCAAAATGGTACTTGTGTTCGAACCATTTAGATGGCAAAAATTGCAAAGTCTACAACTAACATAAGACACATATACTGTTTTTATTAGAAACATCTACCGCCTCCTCCTTGCCTTGCCTCGCCTGCCTCCTCCTCTCCTCGCCTCGCACGTCTCCTCCTCGCCTCATCTCGCCTGTCTCCTTCTCGCCTCGCCTTGCCCGTCTCCTCCTACCCTCAGTGCCCGCCTTGTCCTCTCCTCGCCTCGCCTCGCCCGTCTCCTCCTCTCCTCTTTGTAGGTGTTGCTACTGAAGGAGGGTCATCGCTTCCTAACCTTGCTTCCACTTTTTTATGCTCTTTTCTTACTGGGCATGTTTGAATATTGTGTCCACCGCCTTTGCAACAACCACAGGTAACCGTCCGTCTTGATGGCTCATTCTTTTTGTTGCTCTTTTCTCTGCCTTTGGTCTTAGATGGGACAGGATCTCTCAGAATGGAACCTTTCTCAAAACCTGAAGAAGGTTGTTCTTCATTCTCCGATGGATCCATGGTTGGCTGTTCTTCATTCCCAGATGCATCCATACCTGTGTTTCAATCAATATTTGCTTAACAAATTAAATCCAACAAACAACAAACAAAAAGAGATACTGGATCCATTTCTTCATTCCAGATACTGGTAGACCGAATTAGAAGACCTTACTAATGATACTAGTAGACCGTGCAATACTCACATACAAGAGACGTGAGAGTTCAGGAGTTTGACAGATTGATTTGGATTGAGAAAACGAGTTTCTCGAATTAAATAAACAAAGAGAGAGGAGAGTTCAAATTTGAGAGAGAAAGGAGAAGGAAGAGAAAGAGAGAGAGAGAGAGAGAGAGAGAGAGAGTTCAAATCGGAGAGAGAAATGAGAAGTGAGTGGATGTAAGAGTCACTCCGTCAGCCATGTGGTTAAAATTTTCAAACGGTCATATGCCGGCTAAAGGGGTAGCAAGTCATCATTAAAAGGAATAAACGAATCACAACCAGCCATGTGGTTAAGGTATCCATACTTTGAGGCACACAAGTATTTGCCAAGAGAAAAATATTTAAGTGAAGATAAAAGTGCTTAGATATAACGGAGGGTAAATATCAGGACTTAGGAGATCTATCTGTATTCGGGGATTAGCTGTCAATTGGTTTCGTGGTGTAGTTGGTTATCACGTCAGTCTAACACACTGAAGGTCTCCGGTTCGAACCCGGGCGAAGCCATTTCTTTTTTCCATTACTGTTGGCCTGAAACACTTTCCCTTTTCCAACAAGTTACTGCTTACTGAAATTGAAAGTTCAGAAGAAATTACGTGTTCCTTTCTCTTTGGTAATGGAGTTGTACGATTGACCAAGAAACCAACCATACTTGAATCACTCAACACTGATCAAATTAATGGTAAAACTTATTCGAGTTTCCAAGTGACAGTCAGTACCATTATTCATTGCGATTGGCTTGCACGAAAGAATTTGCATTGAAAGAAACTAGCCATCCACATTAGACACAAATGGTACCTTTCACCTCATCATATAGTTCTAACAAAATGGATAATACTATAGAGAAGTAAAACAAAAGTACCCTACTAGCAGTTTGCAGATCTCAATCTGTCTACTAATTTCAATATCATTACTTTGTGTTTTGAGCACTCAAGAATTCAGTTCCACAAAAAGACTGGCTTGAGGATGCAACCCTGCTTCTTTCAAGTTTAAGTTGCCTTTCTCTGGACCATATACCACTCGAGGGAAGTTAGAGACCAGACTGTAATCCTCCACGTCTAAGCAACCCAGAGAGTCAACATAGTCATACAAAGACTGGATTGTTGTGGTACTGTAAAACCTCCTTTCCTTGCGTTCTCCACCTGGGAACCTCACCAAAACCTGATTTGCCAAATAACATAGATTAGGAATTACTATGATTACAACAATGAACATGGTAATAAGGAATATGCAATCACTACAATAACTGCATGCCTAGAGTTTTGGTAAATGATGCCTTTGCAGTTGCCAAGGGCGTAAAAACTATAGATATAATAACTTGATTTAAGCAAAGTGAGTTGTGGGAGTAGTAATAAGAAAGCTCAAGTTCTAAGGTGAGAAGGATTACCCTTGTAACATCAGGTCCTTTCTCTGGTTCAGCACCAAGAGCCAAGGCCTTCTCTAGACGTATCCTAGCTCGTTCTGCCTCTCTCTCAGCAGCTTCGCGTGCTTCTCTTTCACGAGCCTCTTCTTCCTCCTTACGCTTCCTCTCAGCTTCAGCAGCTTCTCTTTCCAGGCGTTCTTGCTCTTCTCTCCTCTGAGTTTCCCTTGCCTGAACAAAGAATGATAACATTAGGGCAAAGGGAGCACACACTTCGGTAATGAAAAGAAAACATAATTAGAAAACCTAGATGAACTAATAATAGCATACTTGGTCAGCTTCAAGTGCTGCTCTATACGCAGCATCCTGCTCTTCTCTTAAACGAATGTTGCTTATCCTTTCTTCTGCCTCACGCCTTGCTGAACCAAGAACAGAAGCACTGTCTTCAACCACTCTGTTCAGTACTGAAAGCATTTCTTCAGGAGATCTTGGTCCCTCAACCTGCAAAACATGAGAAAGATAAATCAACTAGGTCCGAATACTTAATTATACCCCCAGTTGACGTAGTTCAACCCTTTTGCCTAGGAAATCAGAAAGAGTTCTTCTCAAGCTTAGGCTTATCAAAATCCTAAAAATAAATAAATAAATCAATAAAACAAATAAAAGAAACCTAAAGTTCAGACAACACTTATTCAGAACAGATCACCAAATATCAAAAGCAGTGTCAGCAGAAATCAGTGTCCTGCAATCATGCAAAGACTGCACTGAAGAGTCACCAACATCAATTTAAGAACACACATGAATGAAAATAGCAGAATTTTTTCCTGATAGTAATGCATTATACTTTTCTTTTGGCCTCTACTCCCTCATATAGAATCAATTCTACCTTCAAGTTTAGGCCAACTATACTACTTTCAGTGTTAGTGCGGAAAAAACAAAAACCAAATAACTTCTATAAAAAATGAGATTTAAAACAACATTAGAAGCGTTAGGAAAGATAACATAGAATATATGAAAGTAACATTTACAAATAAAATAAAAAACAAAGGAGAAGAAAGTCGAACAACAAATCTAAACTACAAATGGTTGCCACCATTTCCAACATTTACTAATACCAATCACTTCATCAAACTATCATGGTTCTGCCACCACTACTCACCATTAAACACATTGCATGGGAAAAAAAGGAGTTCTATGGGAAAAGCCAAAGAACATTAGCCCATGACACTAAAAGACACCATACAATTGCTACAGCTGACAGGTCAGTCCAATCATTTACAAGAAACAGAAGTGAACCAATATAAATGTCTCAAATGTAATATTTCCACAAGGGATGAGAACTTTGACCCTCTACAGAAACTTTCATTTCTAACTTCAGAACAGTTAATAAACTCCATTCCTCCATATTCTTGTTCAGCACCGAAAACTTGATAGAACTAACATAGCTCACTAGTTACCAACAATCTTTAAAATTTGTGATTATGAATTTATGATATCAAACCCTACAATGTCGACTATGTTCACATAACAATTAAGTTAAACTATCAATAATCAAACTCATAGGGCTTCAATGCTAGTATTACCTGCTGAAGCAGCACAATCCTCTGGTTCGTAGCAGCCATTACAACAGCACAGAAAGGAAACCTCGAGGCCTTCAAGCTGTTACTCATCTTGAACCCCTCACTTGCCCTAATGCTCCCTCCCCACGAAACAAAGTTCTCATTGATATAAGCCGCCAAGGCCTCGGAACACAGAGTCCTCTCGCAGAACGCCGGCGTATCAGGGTGCTCCGGCGAGTGCAAATACACAAACAACAGCTTAAACGAGTTCCTCGACCTCTGCAACGCCTCCATAAACCCTTCCCCGACGAAATTCGGCCCCCTCGTCCCATAATCCCTCTCGAAACTCGCCACGAACTCCATCGCCTCCGTCGCCACCGCCGACACCGACACCAGCCTCGCCGAGCCCTCGCCGCCCCGGCCGGAGCCCAGCCCGATCATCCCTAACGAGTAAGACAGCACGCCTCCCGCGGCCCACATCCCCAGCCCAATCGCGCCGGAAATCAACCCTAGACTACCGGAAATGACCGAAATCGGCAGAGTGATCACCCTCCAGACCAAGGCGGGAGGTGCGGCGGCGTTCGAAGGCGATCCGGATTGCTGCGGCTGGGAAACCAACTGCGAGGCGCTTCCGGCGGAGTCGGAGGAAGTGACGGCGGCGTGAGTCTCAGGCGGCGGAGGCGGAGGTGAGTGATTCTCGGTGGTGGTGAAGGACGAGATCGCGAGCTCGAGGTCCCAGCCATGGGCGGTTAGGATCTCCACGCACAAATCGGAGTCTTCGAGGCCGGTGATCGCCTGGAAATAAGCTAACTTGTCGCTCGGCTCACTCATCTCTGTGAATTGAAGCGCTTTCTGGTTCGAATCGAGAGAAGACGAAACCGAGAGAGCGCAGCAGACGAAACGACGACGTTTACGGATTGGGGTTTATCGCAACCAGAGACGGCTCATGTAGTTTTGGGATGGAAATAGCAGAACAACCCCTCGTTATCGTTAATATTACGTAAATGCCACTGTAAGGGAAAAGGCACGAAGTTATTGGCGGGTGAGTAACCGACAATAAAGTGGTTAGCAAACGACGTCGTATTCAAATGAAGGACCATGCTTCTGTACTCTGTCGTCCTAGAACTGCTCAATTGGGTTAGACAGGTTGGCCGTGTTTGGTACCATGGACTAGATTGGATTTCTAATCAAGTCTTGTTCCAACTTGACTAGATTGGATTGGTGTTCGCTTAAACATTTACCAGTCATCCTGTTCAAAAAAAAAAAAAATTTACAAGTCAATACAACAGTGCTTATGTTTAACAAGAGCAAGAGATTTTGCCTAGATATCTTTGATCTCTTCAATCAGAGCCTTTTATGCTGGAATCAATTTTTTATGCCCCCACAGGTATATTTTTCTCCCTCCGTCATTGGCTAGTTTATGAGTTACCATCTAAACCTAGAGTCAAAATCCAATATCCTCAATGTCTCCAACATTTAAACCCTTCAATTTTTTTTCTTGTTAAACACTATTGATTTGACATTTTTCTTGCCGGACAATTGCTAATATTTTCTATTTTGGTTCAGAACCTTTAACCTTTAACCTCTTCCGATATTGTGGAAGAGAAACACTACCGAATTGATGATATAAAGAATCTCTAATGAAGATCTCGTGCCAGCAACCAGGACGAGGAAGTCAAATTATCACATGTGCTTTGCAATACTCGACATGCAATAAAATTGTTATGCTTGTCTAGAGCATCATATTTGTTGTTTCCTTTTAACCAATATGCATGCCTAATTTACTCGTGATTACTTGTTTCTTAGTCTATTTTGAAGCTGTCTTTTTCATAAACGTGCATATAGAGTGTTTGTTTTTTCTTTTTGATCTGGATATTGACAATTTAGATATAAGAAAATAAGAGGGAAGAGAATTATTCGAATTGAGAACCAGATGCAAACATGGAGATGAGTTAAACTTGATTTCGTATGCATCGAAGGCCTTACCCTTTACTCCATGTAGTGTACCCTTTCATTAGCAGCAATTTCTCCCCAGGCGACACTCCCAATTACAGTACTTCAGCTCCATATATATTCAAACAGCTAAAAGAGCTGATGCACACTGCTGAGAACTCAAACTAGCCTAACTACGTTCAGGTACACATCTATGTCTATCTCTACCTTCTTTCTTTAAAGATACGCCATTATACTAGTTTGTGGATTTTCTCCCTAGAGCTTGTGGTTCAAGGATCAAAGTCCATCATTCGAATAAGACAGCGCTTGCAAAACTCCAGCTAAATGAAGCATCGTTTAGTTATTCAATCATAATTTTTCACATTATATTCTGATATTCGTTTCATGCATAGTTTAGATTACCAACCTCATTCCTCTAGTTTTAGCATATAACCTTTGGATATGAAACCTAATTAAATTAGTTCTATGTATGCCTTGTGTGAAGCTTGAGTTGGTTAGGTTTATTTGATCTGTAGTTTCATTTAAACAATTTTCTGTTTGATATCATAGGCTTGAAGGCTTCTCTGTCTAGCTACTCATCAGGAGAGCATGTCTTGCAGCACTCCTATTATAACCACAAAGGATAACAATCATACAAATGATGAGGCACTATCTAATTCTTGTTCTGAAACGCTAGATGACCAGCAAAGAAATAATAGCTTCAAATCATCAAGAAATGACAGTAAATCTGAGAGTGTTTGGTTGTTCAAAAAGTATCTCTTGAGAAAAAATCAAAACAACATGAATACTGATGGCAAAACAGATTACCCTCGGAATAATCTCAGACGACTGCCATCTTTGCTAGAGCAAGTGTTGATTCCACAACTGCGGTAGGCATGTATTTAATTTATTTCTCAATTTTTCTTTTACTTTATATAAATCAAACAAATGTATGACATCCCCTTACATCTTTGTTGTTGCATATATACAAGTATAGATCAAGTGGTGAAGTAGAAGCAACTCCATCAAAGGACAAGACGACGAAACAACTCACAATATTCTTCGATGGGGTTATCAATGTCTACAACAACATTCCTGTTGATAAGGTGAAAATTAAGATTTTCAAGTTAAATACATGCAGATATTCTTGATATCATTTTCAGAAAATAACACATGCTCAGAGCTTATGCAATCCATGGATGCTATGTTGTAGCTGGCAAATTTTTAGCTTCTTCTTATGTTATGTTCACTCATGGCCTGATATAAGGGAAACTGGCTGTTTCAGGCCTAAAATTGACTTGCATAGAATAACAGTAACATTGTTTAAATATGCATTTCGATATTATCTTTGTAGGCTCAAGAATTTTTGCGTCTAGCTGGTGAGAGCTCATCACTGAAACCAGTGGTTGCAGAAAGGGCAAAGCCAGATCTGAGAAAACCATCCAACAAGTCAGAGTTACTATCGGTTTCCAAGTTAAGAGCAGGTATAAAGTTCTTTTTCACCTAAATAGTTAAATGAGCGCTGTTATCTTCTGTAAACCAAATCGGATTAAGACTAAACCGATTCCATGAATAGCAGATACTTTCAATTAGGTTTTTCATAAGATTTTTGTAATTAGTGCTATAATGATAACAAACTAGTTCAATTTCATTTGCCTTTTTCAGGGATACCTTTGGCAAGAAGATATTCTCTGCAACGTTTTCTTGAAAAGCGCAGGGACAGGTAAATTTATGATCCTGTTAGGATCCTTCTTAATCAAATTTCTCTTACACGTACCATACAGTATAAAAAGTACCACCAAACTAATAGCTAGTCGATATCAGTGATTTAGAGTACAAAACGCGTTCACCAGTTAGTACTTTAATTTTAGAAAAGAAATAGCTTAATTTGTTTACATTTTGTGCCTTTGTAGGGTCATCAGCAGATCACCTTATACCCTTCCAAGTGAAAAGCAGGAGGAGGAGAATGAGGCAAAGATAGATAAGGGGAAGCAGTCAAATGAAGAAAATCGGAGACTACTTCCTGATTTTTCACCTTTCCCCTCACGGTTGTAATTGTGTTTGAAGGCAGTGATGACAATATTTCATGATCAAGAGACAATAAATTCTAACGATGCCTCAAGAAGAAAGTAAATATGGTGCGATCAAAGAATGAGCAATATGGAGCAAAATCTTTATTCTGGTCATTAAGACCGAAATTCAAATATTTAATTGTATTCTCTTTCCTTAATTATATGTTTGTAATTGTATATATTCAACCCTCAACCTCAAACACACATACTTTAATACAATCTCAAACACTTCAAATTCTCTACAATATCAATCTTTTTATCCATGTTCTAGCATAGTTTTCTTCTTCTTTTTATTTACTTTCTTTACATGCTGCACTTTAAACCCTTTCTTTACATTCCGCACTTTACTTTCATGCAATTTCCCATCCGCGTCTTTAAATTCATGCACTTTAATTTCTTACAATTACTTCATGCAATTTAGGTTTCATGTAATTTAAATTTTCGCCTTTAGATTCTTGTTTTTTAACTCTCTCCGCACTTTAATTCTCGCAAATCTATACAAAAAATCAAAAAAAAGTAGCAGCATCAGTGATTTTGAAAATGCCGAAAGTCCTTGCAACATAAGCAAGAGAACCCAATGGCCGAGACAGATCCTTCCTCGGCCTACAATCACTTGAAAAAAGTCAGATCATGCGTAAAATATTTATCAAAAACCTCGTTTAGCCAACATGCCGCGAGTTGGCATGCCCGCACAATCAAGAAGGACGATTGTACCTTCGAGTCTCTTGGCCTCTCCTTTAGGCCGAGGCGATTTTTGAGGCAAACATCTTTTGGCACACCTGGTGGGACGCTAATGTATTAGGTGTTTTCAAAAATAAGTTTCTACGAGCCGAATTTAAACAGGTCAAGTTCAATGTATGGTATCAATGAGAGATACAATTATGCTACATACACAAGTTTTGTGGATTTCAATAGCCATGCAGCAAACGCCAACGACACAACCTGAAATTGTTTCGAATCACCAACATAATTGTTGGATACTTTTTGAGGCTATACAAAAGAACAAAGAGTTGTTGAATGAAAGCTTTCAAAAGAGCCAAGAAGAGTTGAATGAATATTTTTAAAGGCGTAAAGAAAAACTCGAAGAGGATTGGCAAAAGCATGAGGTAGAGCGCATGCATGGAGAGAAGGAGAAAATATGAAGAAGAATATCGAGCACGACAACATGCATATATAATTTCAATTGTCTCTCATCCACCTCATCCATACATCTACTGTCAAGAGAATAATATCAATATAGTTACGGAAGATACACCCAAGCTTGAAGATTCACAAACGTCTAGATTAAATATTAATACCAACACTAATTATTCAGGTGATCTTGAAGATTTTCAATTAGTTGAAGAAATTGAACATTTTGATTTGGTTGTTGGAAATAAAGCCAACTTAGAAAAATCACAACCAGCTCAATTTAAAGTAAAAGCCGAAGTTGATAATTTAAGCGCATATGCGCATGAAGATTCGGCCTACACATAATGGCCGAAGATCAAGAACATACTGCATGGGGTTTGAATTTGATGTTTCACGGCCTGCAAGATATTAGACAAAATGCCGAAAACAAAGAAGGTTCAAAATTTGCAATTAAGCATCATTGGCCACCTCCATAACAACCACAAAAATTATTATTGCATGGCCGAGATTTTTTCTATAATCACGGCCTTTGATGTTGCTTTCTTCTTTTGGTCGTTAATTCCTTAACCATTCACTATGATCTAATGGTCAAGGAACTGGGGGGTATGTTTGTACCCAATTTTGGTAAATCGGCCTTTTAAATATTGGCCGATTGATAAAGAAAATTTGGTGCTTTATTAGCAATATCTCAATAGAATTTTATTATGAAATTCTATTAGATATTAACCTTAAGAGAAAAATTAAAAGTGAAGGCAATAACGGAGATTTCTCATAATTGCCGATAAATAAAAAGAAAGGAAATAACGGCAATTTATCGTAATTGCCGATATATAATTGAGGAAGGAAATAACTAAGATGTAATTGCGTTTGAAGGCATTGATGACAATATTTCATGATCAAGAGACAATAAATTCTAAAGATGCTTCAAGAAGAAAGTAAATATGGTGCGATTAAGGAATGAGCAATATAGAGCATAATCTTTATTCCGGTCATTAAGATCAAAATTCAAATATTTAATTGTATTTTCTTTCCTTAATTATGTGTTTATAATTGTATATATTCGACCTTCAACCTCATTATAAAGGGTCCCCGACAACACACACACTTCAATACAGTCTCAAACACTTCAAATTCTCTACAAATTCTCTACAATATCAATCTTTTTATCCATGTTCTAGCATAGTTTTCTTCTTCTTTTTATTCGCTTTCTTTACATGCCGCACTTTATCGTTTTCTTTACATTCCGTACTTTACTTTCATGTAATTTCTCTTTCGCGTCTTTAAATTCATGCACTTTAGATTCTTGTTCTGTTACTCTCCGCACTTTAATTCTCGTAAATCTATATAAAAAAAAAAGAGTAGCATCGGTGAAAACGCCAAAAGTCCTTGCAACATAAGCAAGAGAACTCAACGGCCGAGACGGTTCCTTCCTCAATCTACAATCACTTGAAAAAAAGTCAGATCAGACGTAAAATATTTATAAAAAACCTCGCTTGGCCAACAGGTCACGAATTGGCACACCCGCGCAATCAAGAAGGACGATTGTACCTTCGAGTTCCTCGGCCTCTCGTTTCAGCCAAGGCTATTTTTGAGGCAAACAGTTAACATTATTGCTTCTGTTGTAAAAGGATATCAGTTTTATCACTTTATAAAAATATTTGTCCTGTTTACAAGAGTTTGAAGAGACACTTTCTATTGCCGGAAACTCAGCGATGAAGGAAACTAGAACTTACCAGCAGTGTATTTGAAGACAATAACCACAACTGTCATAACCGCCCACATGGAATTTTCTCCGGCGCCTTGATACAAAGGTCTCATATAGCAAGGTCATGACTCATGAGAAAGCAGCAAGTGCCAACCCAATCTTGAGACCAGAATCACCTTTCCAAGATTTCTCCATGAAGTTCCACATTTTCAACACCAACCCTTCTCAAACTAAGCCAGGATCAATTAAAAATCTCACTATCGAGCCAAACAGATGAGCCATTTTTGCAATATGACTATATTGATTTTCAACTTCTAAGTTGAAACAAACAACATACCAATGGTACCCATAGAGAACGTCATGAGTTGGTGAGGAAATAGCACAGATTTATTGAGTGGATATCCTGTATCAACAGTGGTCTGCAATACACAAACAAGCACTAAGGCATAAACAAATTTCCTATCTATGGAAAGGCAATCTCAGAGGCTAGAGGCCATTGCCAATCTTTTTAGTTTTGGACACATGTGAGGATGTAGAACTTCTATTATAACCTCCTCCTCCTCCCTCTAAATTGACACCAAAACTAGATTGTTAATCAGTCTGCACAGTCATATCAATCTATGCATTTCAATCTTGGAATAAACCATCATTATCAGTTTGTCATCTGAAACCAAAAGGCTGGTTGTGTTCAAACTTGGAATGCTGCACTTGTTAATAGTCATGCTTTGAGCAATATATCGTGCAGATATGTCATATTTTCATCTTTTTAGTTCAATAATTACACTAGTGGTAAAATCGTTGATTACAGAAAAACCAAACCTAAAATCATATTTCGATGACCTAAAACATACCTTCATGAACAGAACTGGTGACATAATGTCTCCTAAGCTGCAACTGAATATGCAATGGAGAGCACTATGATCAAGTATGTCTAAATTAGTAAATTTATACACATAATGACATGTGTTAAATAATTCTTTTGTATTCTCTTTTTCTTAAGTGGGTGTGTGATCAGATACCTCTTTCATCTGCTTCCCCTGGATAAGTTAATTAGGAAACACCACTTAAGAAATAAAAACTATGTTGATATTGTGTATTGTGGTGAGGATCTTCTATTGAATAGTTGCAGTCTCATAATATATAATTCTCTTTCTGTCTTACTATAAGAACAAGTCCTCTGATTCCCAACGAATTGCATATGCCTCCGATATCCTTTGAAGGTCAAATCGTCTATGGCCTTAGTTTCTTATCTTACAGCTGTTTCTCAGTGACAGGGCAAAGCTTAGATCTTTAACCAAATCAATAGTGAGTTTCATCTGTAGTGGAGAGCCCTATAAGTCTATATGAAATGATTTTATTTAATTTGAAACAGGAGAAAATTAGGTCATGAATTGAACCAAGTTTAGGTACCCATATCTTTGCATAAAGTTGAGCATTACACTGAAGTTGAAAACTGGGCTGCATTTGGTTTTTTCTGATATCACTTGGCTGCAAAAAGCACTCATCTCCACAGCTGCATGCACTGTTTAAAAATACTAATTCAACTATCAAAATTACACAATACTGAGAGAATGGTTCTCTATTTATTACCACCAATGTATGCATGGACTTTCAACAAAGCCCCAAGACTATACTGGTCTCTTTCACTTTCATGTAATTTATCTTTTCTGTTTTTCAGTTTAGTTTATTTGTGCAGATTCTATCTGATTGTTCAGCTGGTTTAAAAGTCTGTAGGATGTACTCATATAATTAGTACTAGAAAAATGAAACTGATTGAAGCACATTTCATTCAAATTAAAAAAAAAGGACCAACAAAAACTATTTTACTAGTGAGAAATTGAGAATGACATAGTCAAAAATAGATTTAACTGTGACCCAAGTTATTAGATTTGGTAATTTACAGCACATCTTTAGTAATATGAAAATCTACCAATCACCATTATACACAACTCTCACACCTCTTCCTTATGATCACTGGTGCATTAGTTTTACTAACTGCTGGCTGTTTTTGATTCTTCTCATCTGCAACAGACTTGTACTCACCCATCTCAGCTAGTTCTTCAACTTCATTAACCATGCCTTCAATCCTTGTAGTAATCTCAATGAGTAAAGAAGTTAAAGTCACAAGTGGCATGATATCCATGAGAGCAACTGCTCCTGCGTTCTTTTTTTCAGGACAGTCGGCTCCTTGTAGTGGCTGCGGATTAATAAATAAAGTAGGAAGAGATTTTAAGTCCTCCTGGAGCTCCAAGACTGCATTGTTCATTTCTCCAACTAAATAATCTACAGTAGATGATTTCTTCATTGTCTTCATAGTCCTTGCAAGCTCTTTTATGACTCTTGAAGACTCAGAGCTCACTTTCAAAGCAATGTTGCTCATATGCTTCTTCATCGACTCAGGAACCTGTTGGTCAGATGAAGTCGTTGAAGCTTAGCATTGGTGATATCTTTTGTTACCTCATTTTCAAGAACTAATATAAGATGACAGATCTTTTGTTACCTCATTTTCGGAATTCACACAACCATCAAGGGCATCGATGCAATAGGCACAAGCACGCATTGATGCCCCGACTTTGAGGTATTGTTTCCATGGATGTCTGAAGTTGAAGAGGCCATGTGCAGGCTCCCACCTTGCAAAATTAGCCTATAATATACAATGCCAATGTCAGAAAGTGATTACATACAGTAACTTGAAGAAACTTTGCAATTATGTTGTTGTTAAATACCATGGCTTCTTCCGTTGCTTTTGAGGTTAAAACACATTTGTAGCCAAGCAATTTCTTATCATATTCCTTGTCATCATCAGAAGAGCTTCCACTATCATTGAAATACTCTCCAACACAACCTGAAATATAATGCAACACTTAAAAGTCAGTGATATTGTCCTAAACATGATTGACCATAAATTTGGTTTTATGTGATTTGAGTATGCAAGTACCATCTAAGGAATAGGCAAGCTTGTCCATGTTTCGAGTGATGAGCATATATAGTTCCTCCCCAGCCCAAATGGGACAAATAATCATGGTTATCATAATGCACAATGCAGTTCCAATGATGATGGTGTAGACTCTATTGTTGGCCAATTCCAATAATTTATCCACCCGGTAGCCTGACACTGTAACTAAACTGAATGTGAGGATGAAGATCATCGCACCATAATCAAATCGCTTTTTCACTGATGGTATGAATCTTGAGAAGGTAACTGTAGAAGCTGAAATAATAAGGAACCGCATTAGTAGTCTTATATATCCAGTTTGGAGAGGGAAAAACATTAGTAGGACTACATACCTAACAAGAATACAGAAATCCCATTGATGAAAGGCTCAAATTCTTTTCCTGATTGACTCACTATCCAATGGATGCCAATGGCAAGGGAACCAGCAATAAAGGTTCCACAAATTCTGTTTAAACATTTACATATTGTTGCCCCTGCATTTAGAGAGTGAAATGATTAGCTTCAGGCGATGAGGGCCATACTTAACACCAGATAGTCCCATACAGATAAGGAAACTCAAAAGACCCATTTTACCGTGCCTCCTAATAAAGACACACTTGTAGAAAATTAGGTAATCTAAGAGAAGCTAGCTAGGAACTTACCAACTGTGTTTTCAAAGACAACCACAACAGTCATGACTGCCCACATAGCATTTCCTCCCATACCTTCATACAAAGGTCTCATATAATAAGACAGTGAAACAACAGTGAGTGCCATCCCTACTTTCAAACAATGAATCACTTTCCTAGGCTCATTTTGTCCCAAATTCCAAGCTTTCTTGAAGAAATTGCATACTTTCAAGACCAACCCCATAATCAGACCCTTCACAGCAAGCCAAGCTCGGCAGGCAAGCCCGGCTTCTGGCGCCAAAACTTCAGATGAACCATCTGCCATTTTTATTCTCCACTCAGTCACACTTCTCAGTTCCTTCTGTTGAGCCATTTTTAGCAATAAGAAAACAAGTGACTGCCAACTTCTAAGTTGAAATGGAACTCAAAGCAATGGTTAAGCTTTGGTGAGGAAAGCTGATTGACTATTGAAGTATATAAACAAATCTCCATGGAAAGGCAATGTCATAGGCTAGAGGCCTCTTTTGTTGGACACATGTGAAATCTAGAAGTTTCATTTAATTTTACTCTGCTCATCAAAATTTGTATGTATAAAGTTTAACCCTCAAAACTGGTACATAGGGTGAATTTGCATTTCATATCAGAGTTCTATACAAACAAAACCATCATTATGAATCAGTCCCTTTTGCTTCAGAAATCAAAGAGCAAAGGGCAGTCTACATGGGGATTTGGCTAGTGGAAAATTACCAGATGTAATTAGAAAACTACTAGCTGCGTGAGTACCTACTTTATGCAGACTTTCATCTTTCGTTTCATAAAAAACTTCTCAGATTAATTGGTAAATAAGTACTGTCATTTCCTTAATGCCCCAGAAAGAGAAAAGAGTCTTAATGACCTAAACCAAATCTTCATGACCTACTACCAAACTTCATCAACAGGTGACATATGATGTGACCTACAATTTTTAGTGAGATCATCAGCACACTATGAACAAATAGGTATAACTAAATATATTCTTATACATGACTTTCCTGTTCATGTGATCACTGGATGAGATAATTAGGAAACACCACTCATGAAATGCAATCTCTAATATTATTCTACAAAGTACTATGGTATATACTAAATAGTGAACAAATTGCATAACCCTTTTGTCTTATTAAAAAAGTCATTTTCTTCCCACTAATTGCATAGAACTCCCTATTATTTTCTATTCATCTGGAAAAGAAAAATCTGTTTCCAAGTCCTTTTAGGAAAAACCAGTAGTCTTAGAACTAACTTGTCCTTTTCCCCTTTGTGAATGACCCAATTCTTTATCTTCTCTTCTTTTTTTTTTTTTAAGATCGATCTTATTCCCAGTTGCTTAAGTTACTCCATAGCTGTTTCACAGAGATAGGGCAAATTTTAGAGAGAGACAATACTAAATCTTTAGCAAAAACAATAGTGGGTTTCAACTGTAGTGGAGAACCCAACATGGCTCAATTTCAATCAAGATATGTAAGAAATTAGGTCAGGAGTAGGATCCAAATAAAGGTGCTTATATATTTTTCTTACATAAAGTTGAGCATTACAGTTGAAACTTGGCTGATATCACTCTGAATAGTACAATGGAAAAAAGAACTTATCTCCTCCTCCTCAAGCTTGAAGAGCCTTTCCACAGATGCATGCACTGATCGAGTTGAAAGGCTATTTCAGCTATCATCAAAAAGCTACTACTCCACAATATCATCAGATTGATTATCATACATTTCTTAAATAGAATTTTAGATGTATTAGCACCAAACTTTACCGAAAGCTGATCTAAACCTGTACTAGGCCTCAATAAGCTAGCTTAAACCATCAGCTATACTCTAAAGTTGCATTAAGCTTACTGTGTTTCAACCTTAGAATTAGTTTTTTTTTTTTCTCATATGGAATTCTAAATGCTAAATTATTAACTCACAAGAACGTCGGTAGTTGTCCACCGTAGTCCCTATGTGAAATTAAAACTTGGAACCAACAGTTGCCTAATTTTAAACTTTTGCATCAGTGAGATGTGTACCTAATGCTAAAATGTCTTAAGCGTATTTTAGTGTGTGATGATTGATGAGACTCTACAGTAGTGTAACAGTTAGGCAGTATATGCATACACTGATACACAAATCCAAAGACACATTTGTCCAACAAAATTAAAACAGAAACATAAAAGATTCTCCAATGTAAAAAGAACAAATTTAAAGCCAAGTAGTACTGTATCAAATCATTGAACAGTCGTCTTGCTTTGGAAGTGATGGAGGATACTGATCAAAGATAAAACAGATATGTGTACCAGTCACATCAAGAGGTAAGAATGGAGACAGATGAGCAGTTGAAACTGGGCTGATATCACTTTATGCAAAAGTTGAACACAAAGTGTTCATCAAGTTATGTTCAGTTCCTTGACTACTTCCTTCAAAAGTATGAGGTAAACAAGATTGACATGGCGAAAACTTTCTTCAATTTGGTACTTTTGTCTCACCCAAAATTGATCGTGATATGTAAATCATCTAATAGATTGTCCCTTAAATGGTGTTAAGAACTAGACTGAAGTTATCTGGTCTATGAGGCAATGAAATTCAAGTCCTTCCAACCCAGAACATGTTGTATGGATCCTTAATTGCATATTTTGTGTTAGACAGAGAGAATATAAGAGAGAAGTGACAACATTCCATCATTACTATAATAATATTGAGCCACAACAGAAAGGCCAAGAAAACAAATCAGTGATCAGCCTAACACTACTACTACTATTGGGTTTGTACTCTGGTTGAAGATATAAACATGAAATCCCAACTACTAAAAGATGAGGAGGCCGCGCAGACTCTAGTTCACCATGTCTTCAGCATATGATCATGGTTCTGTGCCTTGCACAGCCTTTCCTAATTGAGGAACTAACTCGCAAAAAACAGCACCAACAATTTTTGAAGGCACATCACATCCTAATCTCTTTCTTCTTAACATTATGCACACCTCACAACTACTTCTAAGGCAATTGGCAATGGGATGGTAGCCAATTACCTTTTCCATTACCAAAAAACCTATCATTGCATACCCACGAAAGTAGTGCTCAAGGTACTCCAGCAGCAATCAAAAGTGTTTTGAACCTCATGTCAAGCTGATGGGAGGAGGAAAACTACATGGCTGGAAACTATCCAATACAGGAGGAAACCCGGTGTCTGCTACATTGCTGGGCCGACTGGTTGGATCAACCACACTGGTACCATTTTGCTGAAGAAGCCGGACAAGGGACCAAAATACATCTATCCTGGTTATATGCCTAGTTGCCTGTAACAAAATTTAAGATTTAGTGTCCTAATATGAAGAATAAAGAAAAGAAACATCGGTAACATATTTATCTTTTACTAGAGCTTCACCTCAACGATAAAGCGTGCCCATATCTTCTCCTCTCGGCTCTCCATCACCCCCTTCAAGATATTCAACCCAAAGCCCCGGATTTCGTCTGCTAACTCAAGAAAGAAACCACGCTCCTCACAGAGGATCTGCAAGAGATAATAGATATTGCAGTCAGGAGGGACTGAACATTGAGGTTGTCAAAACTCTTGAAGAAAAATTTCATTCATGTGTCTTTGACATACCTCAATAAGCATTTGGCCAGGCGTACTAAGGTCCTCAACAAGTATAGGGCAAACCACATTTTGACCCTCAACTGCTAATGCCCAAGTATTGTTACCACCAGATATACTGCTGTGATCTTTTTTAATCACTCCATTCCCCTTTCCAGTCAGCTACAATATGAATGCAAATTAGTATCACATTTGTTAAGAAACATCATACATAAAAATGTTCAGGCTTATCCTGCTGCATATAACAATGATGACAAAATCAACAAACCTTTGACTCATGAGGTTGTTTAAGCTTATCAGCATGTTTTGTCACACCTTGCAAGAAAATCATGTACTTGATGGTGCGGTCCAGCAAAGCATCAATGCTACACTGCTTCATTAACAATATGTATGAATGTCAATATAATTTTAGCGACATTGTATTATAGGAAAATAAAACACCCTTCCCATTTGTATCCACTGGGAGCATAAGAAGTAAGTACCTTGCCACCATTGGGAATCATCCCCCTCAAGTCTTTCATACGGTCTTGGATCTGCTGACGATCCTTGGGCCTTGGTCGAGTACTCTCTCCAGGCTTTGCCCTCTTCTTGGCGGTCTTTGTGTGATCCTCAGCCTTCTGTGGTTTTGCTTGAGACATAATTCTAGCATTGACACTATAACTATCATCGATCCATAAGCCCACCTGTGATTTTGGGAGAACCGCTTTGTTTGGTACAAGACAGTTTGTCTTATCCAAGTTATACAAAGGTCCTGTCAAATGCATGCTCCCTCCAGAACCAGCAAGCCTTGCTAGCTGTACCTGATTACTGCCCACAGATGAACTTTCTAATTTCCTTTTCCTGGTGGATAATTGGTCTTCTAGACTGCATTTAGTCACAGAGCTTGAAGTAGAATTCATTCCATTTAGAAGCTCTTCTAGTCCTAATTCCGAGAATAACCCCCTCCGGGGGCCAGCCACAGAACCAACTTCCGCCTCTTTGGTCAAATCAGTTCCTGCAGCCAAGCACTCACCACTGACTACGGGCATTATACTATCTTCCCAGCACTCACGGACTTGACCACACCCGAGATCTGTTCCCAAACCATGAAACAAATCCTTTCCAGCACTCTGAATTGTCATATATTTCTCATGAGCATCAGCACTGAATGCATTTGTGATGGAACTTTGCATAGAAGTTGCTGGATGCTCAATTGGTAGGTTGATAAAAGTATCACCTTTAACCAGACTAGATGACACTGAAGTACTTTCAAACACAGGTGACAGGTCACCATTCATTGTGGTTGCCATGCCATTGAAGTTCTGTTCTGGGGAAGCAGCAAACCACTGAGAAAGATCATCCATGAATGATTTGGAAACATCTGTAATACAATCAGCTCGGTTAAACTCTACAGGGTATCCCTGTAGATATTGCTGATTATCCATCTGATATCCACAGCTCCCTTGAATGAGAGTTGAGTCTTGAGCTGTGTTTCTGCAAGTCTTAAGGGAATCCTGACCCCCAATATCAGATGCCAAACGTGGGTCATATGAAGCCAACAAAGAAGGTTCAGTACTCCATGTCCTAAACCACAGGGTTTTATCACCTGAGCCCATGTCATCAGATGCTGTAGACTGTAAATTCATTGCAGATAAATAATTTCCTCCTATATCTTTAGATTTATCACCAAGTATGTTGGCAATGTCTCCATGAAAGTTTGCAGATGAAATTAAGGAAGCAAACAATTCATTTAGATCATTGGATTCATTGTTCAAACATGAAGGTGCACTTGCCAGAGGAATAATCCCATGAAGATTTTTGATCTCCTGGAACACCCTTTTTGTTTCGTCTAAAAACTTCAGCCTCTCCATAATCTGAAGAAAAACAAAACAAAACAAACAAAGCAATACCTTAGTGTTGTTATACTGCAACTCTTATATAAGCTACCATATTAAGAGACTCAATTTGGGAACATGTTCTCTTTGATCATAAGAATGTTGACATAACCAGGTTAAGAAAATATGTATAAAGCTAGATGCTCTCATTACCTTTTCAGTGGATCCAAACTGAATTACTCCTGATTCCACAGAGACTGTTGCAATTGTCTGCAAGTAGAATTTATTTGTCAACAATTATGAGTTATGGTTGGATGACAAAAGGTACAGAACAAAAACATAAGATTCCATAAGATCTCTCATGAATTCCGGGAAAAAAAAAACAGAGAGAACTAAAAGGAAATGATTATACCTTTATACCAGAGGAAAACTGGCAATGGAACTCAGAATCATCCTGCAAAATGAGAAATCATTTCCAGATGAGTAAACGGCAGTTAATTGCTAAAATTTGTTGGAAAAAAAATAGCAATTCAACAAGCTTTATATTGTCCTACCTGAAACAGATTACTACAACTTTCGATGGGATTGCATGAATTCCACTGTCCATTGTAAGCATCTGAATGCATCCATTGATGCTTCCCGGTGAAAGCCGTTTGACCAATAACACTGTTTCAAAATCACCCCTGTTAGAACATTCTAATGCTTTTGTTGAAACAAAAGGGAATCTTGTGCGAAAATCTTGTACTGAAGCATAAATTTTTATGATAGAGGAAAAAGGTAAACAATGTAATGGGATTTCAAAAGTGAGCAACAGAAAATGGAGTACAAATTTTGGGCTTACCCTTCTCCAATCATGTGGACCTGTGGAAGCATATTTTCAATCACTGCTCCCATGTGCTCTTCATAATAGGCTTCTCCCATTGTCAACAACCTAAAGCATTTCAAACCCAGAATTTGTGATGAGCAAGACCTGAAACTAAATGTCAGATTGGAAATCTAAAATACTAAAACTTGAACTAAAATAGAGGCTTAATCTCACACACACAAAATTTAATACAGCTCAAATGCAGAAAATTACATGATCAATCCTTGAGAGGAAAAAAATAACAGAGAAGCAACTTTTAGACCATTTTCAACATTTCCAGACACTGAAAGATTAGATTTTTGTAAACCTTCACATGCATCAAAAGCTTAAAAAGGGTACTCCAAATCCCTCAAGAACAAAACCCAGACAACAAAATGGTACAAGACAGTAAATCAACAAGTAGAAACCAAAAAAGGAAGAAACTTTACATGGAATTTCTCTGATCAAAACGCCAGAAAACCCCATAAGACCACCCATTACCAACACAAAGACCCCTAAGCTTCTCTTTAATCACTGAACCTTTCTCAGCTTCACCCATTTCACTGTTAATCCCAGACTTCACCAACCCAAACCCATACAAAACGACCCGGGTCCGAGTCAAACCAGGCAGCTGAACTCAGTCAACACCAACAAAACCCAACAATCTCCCCTTCTTTGCAACCTTAATGCTCCAAAACAAAACAACTTGTCTTGTGTTATTTGCAACCAAACGAGGGAAGGGGATGAGACGGTTGGGAAGAATCTGAAAGCAAAAAACCAAACCAAAAGCTTGGGTCTCGTGAGAAATTTAGAAACTTGAAAGTGTGGTCGGTTAAAGTGAGTTTGGGATTAAAACAAAAGGTTTATATATATAGAGAAGGTGTGGTTTGTTAACTTTGGTCCTGCTTGGCTTTTCTTTCTTCCTTTTCTCTATTTTGCTTCTCTATAAATGTGATTTGATTTTTGGTCGAAATAAATGTGACTGTATTACAGTCATTATGATGAGAGAGCCTCAAAGAAAATTAAGCACAGAATGAAGACGAAAATGAAATTTGATATTCTCTCCCAAGTTAAAAGGGAACACACACTGAGATCTTTGAGTATTAATTTACTGTGGTGGTGATATCTTTGTCTTGTTGGAGACTTGGTTGGACTTGCCGGTGACTGGTCCCATTGGTCCGCTCTATCCCTTTCGGTTGGTTTCACGGCTATCCCGGTGAGTATGGTTGATTTTCTCGTAAGGAAGTAAGGAACTGTCAAATCCCATGAGATGTTTGGGATTTTGTGATGATTGAAGAGATGAGAAAATGAAGAGGATAATCTAAGGTTTTGTCGTTGCATAATTATTCTGGGATTTTTTTGTATTAAAATTGCGATTTACTCTTTTATACTGTGTGTTTACTGTTTTGGAAAGATTTTGGATCATGTTTGATTTTGAATCTCTTAATTAGCCAAATGAAAATTTATGAGATACACTAATGCCTGAAAAATATAATTTAGTATTTAGGAGTCGAGTTTGTGTATTGTTTGCAGGAAAATCATATAAACTTTAAAGTGCATTAGGGCATTCAATTGTATTAGTAATGGTCTACAAAACTATAGCCATGACTCATGAGAATACCTTTCAGTTTTTTATTTTTTATTTTTTCTTCTATCTCATAATCGTGATCGAATAACTTCTTTCTCATATAAATGTTGTCAACATCGTAACTTATAAACTTTATTTGTCTAACTTGTTACTTGTTATAAAAATATCATTGAAACGATCAATTTTATCAAATACTTGCAAACATACATTTGACTGTGAAAGCGAAACACGCATTTCTTCCATTGCAAAAACCATGTATTAGTGACTTATAGTTCTGAACATTTTCTATACTTGTAGCTTCATTTTGAAATGGCATGAAAATGTTGAGTTTCTTCTGTCATTGCAAATTCAAAAGAAATAAAAGAGCAAAAGACAACACCTCACGAGAATGTCAACATCAAGATCCACAAAAATACAACATCAGACGTCCCTATCTATCTAAACTTAAAAGAATCACTACAAGCCTACTAAACAATATAGTTGCAATAACAATGTATTTCCCCATTATTACTCCTTAAAATATATGCATCCTCCTCTTACAATATATGAAGAAGAAAAACAAAACAATGCTAGCTTTGTGTGCTAAGTTGCTTTTCTTCTCCGGCACAACTCAATCTTAAAGCCCTAAGCCATGTGTGTCACCATTTCTGGGTCTTCCAGTACCACAAGGCTAAACAAAGCTTGGATAATTAGCAACCTCGATTAATATAAACCTTAGACAGTTAGACTGTGTTAACTTGTTTTTATAGAGCATCCCTTACTGTGTTGGATCAAAGTTTGTGTTTCTCTTTATAAACTAAAGTAGTATGTCAAACATACCAACACGAGCTTTCATTTCAACTTGGAATGTAATCTACCCTTTTGAGATTTGAATGAAAACAACAAGTTATCGCGCGCACTAAAGAAACTAAAGCATTAGAAATTTAGAAAAGATCAAAGAATGACTCGAAAGGTTGTTTTTACAAGTGTCTTCTTAAATAACATCGAGCATTGCTTTTATCATTATCTAAAATTGTGTTTTGAGAATAGACAAAATTATGAATATCTTAAAATTGTGCGATGCGAAATACTAGTTGGTTTAATATGAAAAAAAAAAACCGATGATTATTAGTCAATAATGAGTCACAACTTTTACACCTTCAGTTTTGTGATGAATATGTGATTTATTGGATGGGAAGATAGAAACTTAGGAAGAGTACGTTGTACATGGTGGTCAATAGAAATGGTAGTCATCGGCGAGGAACCCGGATATTTGGGCTAGAGAATATTCCGGGTTAGAGTGAGATGGTGGAGGCAGTGTTGGTCCTACCTCGGGAAATGTAACACTAAAAAAGGGTTAAAGAGAACAGAGATGTTGGTGGGGTGGTTCTAGGGTATTTTAGGGTTGTGGGGTTTGTAGGGATCATCTTTAGATTTCACCTTCTGCCAATGCCTCCCTCGTTTTCTTACTCTCCTCGTTCCCTCTTCTTCACGATCCACAAGAACAAAACAAAACTACCAATAATCAAATGCCAACTGCCTTCCACTTCTCGATGATAATATTCTTGCTTGACTGCTTCTGTGACTGTGTCCATCGAGTTTTGCATGCAGCTAGCTGTAACAATGTGCAGGGATGGGGCAGCCATTGCTCACAGATAAGTAAATCTTGATTAATTACTGAGGTGGAGTTGCTTATGTTAAAAAGATTAGCCATGATTGATAATCTGATAACCTTTACAGTGACATTTTCAACAATTGTTGAAGTCTGCGATTACGATGATTGTTGTTTCTTTCTTTATCTTAAAGTAATTGTTCGATGAAATGTTTCAAAGAAATAATGTGGTTATAGTCTTTATGTTTTGGCTTGCTAAATCTTTATCAATTACTTTGATCGAGTTAAGGTTAGATATACATGCAAGTGCATTTGGCTCGGTAGAAAGAGACAATCCAGGCAGTAATATTCATGAACAAGGCAAAGAGGTCGACCATCTTCCTCTTCATAGTGTTCATAGCCTTTCCAATCTGCTGATGCATTGGCACCTCATATTGGTGAGCCATCCCCTATCATATATCAGCATCCTGCATATGATCATTTGTCTTATGCTCAATCTCCACAGCTAGGGCTAGCTCAGTGACTTTCAGAGCTTGATGATCAACTGGTACAGCTAGCTAGCTCAAACCAAAGCTGTATTAATTGAAGCAATCCTCTTTCTCTTTGTAGGGTATCCAAGGTTCAAGCTCTAAAAAGCTTTAGGGGACACCCATAATTCTTCATAATAGAATGGATACAATATATGCTGGTGCACTGCAACAACTTCTACTATTGCTGCTGCATGAGATGAGATGAAATATTTATATGGGTCCCCATTACATATCCTCAAGCTCTTCATGGCTAGTCTGAGAATCTGGACTTTCATAGAGCACAGTACTAATTAAAACACCCCACCCCAAGTCACCAAATTGGGCAAAAACCCTACTTCACTCTTCCTTCCCAATTTGGATCTTTCACACATAAACCCTACTTTACTCTTATTTCATGTAACATGACATACACCCATAAACCATCTATCCCATCTGAATCCTACTTCAATAAATTACCTAAATAGCAAAGGACCACTCCCTCTTTTCTTTTCTGCATCCTCAATGTTTTCATTTGCTTTGCTAAAATTCAATGGGGGGTTTCATGTTAAAACATGGAGATATCAGAAATGTGTTTGCGCTTTAAGTGATCGAGAAGATCAAAGATAATATGGTCGACGAACAAGATAGAAGATAAATGATTGAGAGAATAGCATAGAACAGATATGATTGAGAGTAATAATCCAATTCCAAAAAAAAACTTAATTTTCATGAACATAGTCATTTTGGTGTGTTTATTTGTTAGTCAACAAATGCTCATTACAAGGTCTTGAGTCTCTGGCTTTAAAATCATACTTAGCAGGATTCCAATTTTTGTGTTAGTGGGTGGGTATGTCAGAGAGATAGAGATCAGAAAGACCCACAAGTATTGCAAAAAACACAAAGTTCTTGCTCCATTTTTTTTTTCTCAGCATCACACCCTTCATCTTTATCAAGCATAAAGACCATGATTTTGTCTCCTGGAAACAACACACGCTTCATCATAGCCGTTGAGAATTAAGTCAACTGCATCAAAATAAAACTTTAAATCTGCTAAAAGGGGTGAATTAAAATCCAGCAATGGGATTTTGGATTGCTGGTTGTCTTTCTCTTTTTTCCCTTTTAGCCTTTTGTTCATAAAGAGAACACAGCCTGCTTAATTAGCTAAAAACCCAGCTGTTTAGATTGTGATTGAACAACAAAATAACATAGATCCTCACTACTTAAGTGTTTGATTATTGTGTTATACTGGAATTGACATATTGTTAGCTTTATTTGCCTGGGAAAACATGCTTTGTCCTGCGAAAATAAAGCGCAGGGGGACCTATTTAAGGGGTACTTGACAGAAACCATTATTCATAGTCATAATGCTGTTATATTCTCTCTTTCAAAGAACAGTGGAACATAAGGATTGCATTCTAATTTCTCAAGTTTTGACTTGTAAACATTGTAATAATAGCTCATTCATCCTTTACCAGATTGAAGTTAATTATTCTTCAATCGATCCTTTCTTGCGACTTTAGTATCTACAACTGTATACAATTCCTTGAGTTTAAACTATTCATCGATCATCTGCAATTTGGTGTAACCATCTTCCCTCACAACTCAAAGTCTATCAGAAACTGCTGGATTTCTTCTTTACATGGAGGTATCTGTGAAACCCTAATAACGCGGCCTAAACCCTAAATTCTTGTTACGAGCTACATGCGCACAGGTGTCATCGGCTAAAGGAAATGTATGGATTTTATTTAACAAGTTACACATTTACAGCTTATCTTACAGTCACTAGCTAGCTTAATCAGTTGGTTAGTAGCAGCCAGGGCGGAGCTATATGTTGGCAAGCCTGGGCAAATGCCCACCCATCTTTTGGATTTCTCACAAATTGTCAATTGAACTTTTCTCACAAATTTATTGCAAAATTACAACTTATTGATGATCTTGCCCAACCAAGATCACCACAGGAAGAAAACGAAGAGGTTTCAGGGAGTTCAGGCTTGCAGCAAGTCAGCAACGTACGCTGCTGCGCCGCCTGCGTGGGGAAGAAAGAAGAACATGGGCTGATGGGCCAGTCACCAGTGTCTTGGGCTTTTGCCCAATTGACTTATTTTATTTTTCTGAAAATCCCTTGGCCAAAATGACGTCGTTTTAGACAGAGGATTTCAGAAATTAAAACAGCAGCAGCACTGCAGCAGCCGACCCTTTCTTCTTTCTTCACAATTTCACAAACAATACTTCAAAAGTCATTTCTCAACATTCAACCACCAACTGGCCTAACTCCGACCGACCGGCGACTACCACATCACCGGCGACACCAGGACTTGCGCTCACCCACCAAGATTTCAAAAGCACCTTCTCATCATTCAACTGATTCAAGTATGTACCCTAAATCCCTAATTTTAAAATTTCATATGAATTGGGGTAGTTAATTGATTTGAATTCATCTTGAATTATGCATATTTCATATATAGATTAATTGATTATTGATATACATATGAGTGATTAGGTTGCTTTTGTGGGTGATTAATTGATATGGGTGATTAATTGATATGTGCATATTTCATTATGTCGATTGTGACTTTTGGTGGAATAATATGGGTGATTAGGTTGCTTTTGTGGGTGATTAATTGATATGCATATTTCATTATACCAATTGTGACTTTTGGTGGAATAATCTGATTTTAATTTATATACTTATGGTGAATTATTGATATGAATTTCTTCAATTGATAGGTTGTTTGTATTTTGATTGTGTGAATTGATATGGACAAGTTTCTAATCAAGACAAAGAGAGCACAACCAACAAGTAGTGAAACTAATGTGGGTAGTTCAAAGAAAAGTAGGTTAGATGATACCTTGAATAATATTCCTGCAGACCCTGGTCTTCGCACTCGTATACTAGCTTATGATCCTAATATTCGAGATGAAATTCGAAGGGCATATATACAAAAGGGCCCTTGTCAACCAAGAGATCATGCATTTCCACAAACTAATGGTCGGCGATTTATATCAAATTGGTTTGATGATTATGATTGGTTGGAGTATAGCATATCAAGTGATGCCTTATTTTGCCTATATTGCTATCTTTTTAAGACAAAGTTCAAAGGTCAAAGTGATGCATTCACTAGTAAAGGTTGAAAAAATTGGAAATATAAATGACACTTACAAGATCATGTTGGATTGATTAACAGTCCTCACAATCAAGCTAGGCAGGCTTGTAAAGATCTTATGAATGAAAAGCAACATCTTGAAACAGTAGTGATGCGGCAATCTGACCAATCTTGTATTGATTATGGCATTTGCTTGAATGCATCACTTGACTGCACTAGATTTTTGTTGAGACAAGGTCTTTCTTTTCGTGGTCATGATGAATCCGAAACATCAAGCAATAGGGTTAATTATATTGAGCTCTTGAAATTTCTTGCTGATCATGATGAGAAAGTGGGGGCTGTAGTATTGGAAAATGCTCCCGGGAATTGCAAATTAGTGGCTCCTTCCATCCAAAAAGAACTTGTCCATGTATGTGCACTTGAAACTATTAAATCTATTACAGAGGATATGAAGAATAAATTCTTTTCTATAATGGTTGATGAGTCTCGTGATATTTCAGTTAAGGAGCAAATGGCGGTAGTGTTTCGCTATGTAGACAACAACGAGCAAGTCATTGAAAGGTTTGTTGGAGTCTAACATGTTAGTGACACTACTTCGGCCTCACTTAAAAATGCCATTAATCAGTTATTTTCTACATCCGACTTGAGCATGTCCAAGCTACGGGGACAAGGTTATGATGGAGCAAGCAATATGAGAGGTGAGTTTAATGGTCTTAAGAGCAACATTTTGAGAGAACATCCATGTGCATTTTATGTGCATTGTTTTGCACATCAACTTCAATTAGCAGTTGTTGTCGTGGCAAATGGAAATATTGAGATTGCTACATTTTTCATATGGGTGAATTCTGTGGTCAATATTGTTGGAGCATCGTGTAAGCGTCGTGATGCACTTAGAGATCAATTACAAAGGGAACTTTTAGATGCTATAGAAGAAGATTCTATTTTAACAGGCAGAGGCTTAAATCAGGAAACTAGTCTCAAGCGGCCGGGTGATACACGTTGGGGATCACATTATGGTACTTTGATTAGTATCATTTCCATGTTCAAATCTGCGGTCAAGGTGCTTGAGTTAATTGTTGATGATGGTTCCACTGATAATTTGGGTGAAGCAAATAGGACATTGGTAGGGATCCAATCTTTTGAGTTTGTCTTCCCCCTATTTTTGATGAGTAATATTTTGGGAGTTACAAATTGTTTGTCACAAGCACTACAAAGGAAAGACCAAGATCTTGTCAATGCAATGCACTTAGTGAAAGCTTGTAAGGAAGAATTGCAACACATGAGAGATCATGGTTTTGATTGTTTGCTTGATGAAGTTTCTAGCTTTTGTGGGACACATGATATTGAGGTTCCTATGATGGATGAAGCATTTGTACCTCGTGGGAGATCACGACGCAAAGCTCACGTGATTACAAACCTCCACCATTATCGTGTCGATTATTTCATGAACGTCAATGATAAAGTACTTCACGAGTTGAATAATCGCTTCGATGAGGTAAATACTGAGTTGCTTCTTTGTATGGCATGCTTGAGCCCTAATGATTCATTTCGATCTTTTGACATACAAAGACTTGTTCAGTTTGTCAAATTTTATCCTCAAGACTTCTCTGAAAAAGATGTGGTGGAACTCAAACATCAACTTGCGGTTTATATTCGGGATATGTGTAGTAGTAATGAGTTTTCTCAACTACAAGGAATTGGTAGTCTTGCAAAAACATTGGTGGAGACAGGGAAATATAGAGCATATAATCATGTGTACAAGCTTCTTACACTAGCTTTAGTGTTACCAGTGGTAACCGCTTCAGTGGAGAGAGCCTTTTCAGCTATGAAGATCATCAAAAGTCCACTTCGTAATCGAATGGGAGATCAGTGGTTGAACGATAGTTTGATTGTTTACATTGAGAAAGATGTTTTTGCTTGTATTGATAATGAAATATTGATGCAACGTTTTCAAAACATGAAAAGTCGTCGAGGACGAATGTAACTTGTAAAAATTTTGTTTTCATGAATGATAATGTTGTTTTAGTCTGCCCAGGCAAGAAAACATTTCTAGATCCGCCTCTGGTAGCAGCAAAGGGTTATGAATACCTAGCTAGATATAGAGCAATCGACCATCTTCTCCACTTTGTGAACTTATGGGATGATGCAGACTTGCAGATGATAATGTTGATAAAAAAAATATAAAAAAAAACTTGCAGATGATAATAGATACTGAATTGTAAGTTTGACCAATTATCTATAATTAAGCTGCACTGAGCAAAGAATGTTTAAAATAAATAAGTTATCATTTTAGATAATAAAATGTGCTCATGCTGGATTCTCTTCTTATAAAAGGCTGAAATTTTTCAAGCTGTAATTAGTGGGATTCTCTAACAATGTTATTATCACACGAAGCATCTTTCTTTTTGCTAATGCTAAGGAGGTCAAAGGGATTATCTACCTTTGGGATTGGATTTAAACTTCATCCCTTAAACACACGTCAAACACACCTTTGGGAAAAGACTATATACAAGACATGAACACATTTCTTAGGAAAAATGAAGATGCTTTGTTTAATGTCATTCGTTTGGTTTGGTTTTGTTTTCATCAGTAAGGAAAAATGAAGATGGGATTTTGTCCTGGTTGAAATTCTGTCGTTGGATTTCATCTCTTGGGTTTTCAAAACCTTACCAAGGAATCTCATTGCTTTATTGGAATTGCTAAAGGAAAGCTGACAAAGCATTTGATCGAGCTGCCAGACAAAGGTTCATTTTCTAGCTATAATGTCCAGTAAAAGTGAGGCATATATGAATGCCAATCTTATAGCCTCTCTCTCACGTTACCATCAAAAAGAGGAATACAATGCCATTTCAAGGCATACTGAGATCAAATTTCTGGCTTTCTTGGCTCAACAATTCCATTACTCACAACTCATAATGGAGGTACCGGATTGGACACCAAAGCAAATATAACAGCGTATATATTCTGTCTTGGTACCTAGGGAAAGTATGCATTATGATTACCCCAATATATATTCATCAGCTGGCTTTATCTTACTTTGATTACAGAAACCACCAGAGCCACAAAAAACTGGGCTGTAAAAGTTAAATATATACTAGCTAGAACAAAAGGAATACTGTCTCTATTCACATTTGGGTTAGTGCATCTATGAGATGATGACCCTCTCTAGGGTTCACAGGCTTCAATAAGGTGAAGAAGACTGAGACCTAGTTTAGAGAGGTGGTGCCATATATGATAGCATAGCTAGCCAGTGCAAAAGGGAGCACTCTCATTCATAAACAAAATAGTTCGAGCTATTAAGACCACCATTAAACCAATGATCTATGCAATTATCACATTTTGATCCCATCAAGAAGGTGGTCTCCCTCCGCAGGCCCAGCCACTCCTCCGCCGGTCCCCACCCTCCCCTCAACCGCATGGGTCCCCCTCTCCTCCAGAAACAAACAAGAGCCTCCCTTGGCCCGACCCGATGCCCAATGAAGGATCAAGAAGGCAAAAGCAAAGTATGCGACAGAGAATGTCGTCTATACACAAATCACAAAACCTTTTGCGAATTAATTCTCTTAATATATGAGTACAAATTATTATTCGCCTATAAAAGATCTATTATAGTTTAATTATCTATGGATAAGGGTTTGAAAGGATTTGATTAATTTCCAATTCCCTTCCTAATTATAAGCTTGGAATATTCATAAGTTTCATAGTGAAGGTGGAGGGCAACCAAACTCAACAAATATTGTGATGATTGGTACATAAAATGAAAACATTAACGTTTAGTTTTATTCATCCTATATATTGTTGCTTATTTTGCAAGATAGCATGAGTAACTAGCTATATATGCATGATGGTTTCAAGTTTCAATAAAGTGGCATTTCTTTTATCTGATATGCATCAATCGTGAACATTGTTGTTAGCCTGTTTCTTAGAGAAAAAAAATCCGACAAGACGATCGTAATGACGTACATAGTGACATATATGATTTACCAATCTAAAAAAAAAAGAAAGAATTGTAGTAATTAACATTCATCACTGCATTTGCTACAATACCATGGGAGTACACATATTACATCACTTGGTACGTACGCCACCATGAAGATTGTAGAGGAACCCCATTAGCCATTTTAGATCACTTGTGTACTCACAAAAAGCCTCCATGGACCATCACTTCACTTTGGCATCGAAACCACAATTCTCTTCCTCCTTGCCAGTCCTGAAACACATCAATCGACGCATCAATCTACTGGCAATCGTTTTACGAGAGAGCCACTGCCGGCGATACGGGGAACAAGTGGCCGGACGGGGTTCAGAATTTTAGATCTTTTTTTTTGTCCTTCCTATTTTTCGTCACTGTGGTTCAGTCAGTTGTGGTATGCCTTCGAGGAGGGCGGGACCATCATGGCGTCCCTTGGTAGTTCCCACATGTCATATCCTTGCCACATCACGTACCATGCTGGTTAAGCAGAATGGTCTTTGCTTCGTCAGGTACTTCCATGCCTTGGATAAAATCTACTATACTTTCCTTGGTAACCATTGTTTCTCCTCTGGTTTGTTCCTTCAACTTTTCGTAGGGCTTAGCAACATCATATCTTTGCACAACAGTCTAACTCTCTGAGGAGAGCTCCGGAGTAGAGGTTCAAGTAGTCCTTGATCGTGTGTACATCGACCGCCTTGAGTCTTGATATTAGGTCGAGTGTGTTTTCTAGGTGACAAGAGAATGCTCTAATCTTAAAACCCATGTTCCTCAAAAGTGTTGAAATAGGTAGCTTCCTGCTCAATGAACCCCAATCGCAACTGGCCACACCAATGTTACCTTTGTACGAGATTTAGGCAACAAACTAGTCACCTATATATGAAAGAGCCTGTCTAGCTGCACCAGGAGTTGCTTCACTATAATGAGAGTCTTTAGATCGACTTTAATAAGTAACCAAAATGCATGTGGTCACACATATCTTTATCAAAGTCGATCACTATACTATATTGATAGCATTGAAAAGTCTTGGCATGTAAATCGTAAGCCTCGGCCTCAGTAGCATAAGGATTGAAATTCACTCCAAGCTAGAGAAGTGACGAACTCCTCAGCATCCCCGTTAATCAACGTACACACTTAAGAGATAATAAGCTGTACGTGAGATTGGAAGTGAAACAAATGTCTATCCATCATATATTAACTTGAGAGGAAAAAGAGCATGACCTATCTACCTTTTAAGGTCATGTGAAAGGGTGAGAACTCGGTGTGCATGAGACTGAGATAAGATATATATATAGGGCAATGGCATGAAAAGAGTCATGCATATATACCACTTATTGGCCAAGTATAAGAAAGAACCCTCAACTGAAACTATAATATGATCATCGACATCTTCCCCGAGCTCCTAGCTAGCTAGCTGCTTTCTTTCTCGATCGATCGATCACCTCCTTATTCTTAATTAATTTACAGCATGCATCATGCATTTGATTAACCAATTTGTTGCCGACGACCCTGCTAACTAGATACTTTACCTCTTCAGTCCTTTGAGAAACTATACATAATCTGCACATTTCACAAATTAGAAGTAACTCTTGCAAAACGTTCACTCCCTCTGGCAGTTTTTGTTTATGTTCATTATATTACAGGTTTTGTAATGAACATAAACAAACCCTCACTGGCTCTCATGCAACCTATCAAGAGGTGATAATAACTCTTGCAAAATACCAACCGCCTCCAATAGGATGAATTTTTCAGCAGAGGTACGTAGACCTTTCTTTTCTGAGCATTCACTACCAGAAAATAGATCTTGGGCGACGAAAAAAAATCGTCGCCCTGTTAAAAAATTTCGTCGCCTAAGTACTTAGGCGACGACATGTCGTCGGCCAAGACGTCGTCACCAGAAGTGCGTCGGCCAAGAACTTGGGCGACGAAAATTCAGTCCGTCGTCGCCTAAGAGTAATTCTTAGGCAACGACACGAATTTCGTCGCCTAAGATCTACTTCTCGTCGCCCAAAAATATTCGTCGCCCAAGATTTAACACCTTGGCCGACGAAAAATTTTTTCGTCGCTTAAGATGTTATAACCTGGGGCGACGAAACTAAATATTTCGTCGCCTAAGATCACTACATCTTAGGCGACGATAATTTTTTTTCGTCGTCTTATATGATAAGTCCTTGACCGACGATTTAGCAATTTCGTCGCCTAAGATATATTTAAATTTTTTTAAAAAATATTTAAATAATTTTTTTAAATATATAAATAATGTTTTTTTATTTTTTGCTGGAATTTTTTTTCGGCATTTCTTTAAATTTTTCTAATACTAAAACTTAATTAAAAATAACACAAATTTATAAATTTATAAATAATTTATTACAAAAATTCAGTCCATCTGCCTATGGAGAAACTCGAAATCTAACGCCTCGTGCGGTGCCACATGCGGGAGCAGCTCCCGAATCGGTCGACCCTCCTCATCAACGCGAGGTATCGCCGGTATCGTCAGAGGAAGGAAGAGGCCGGACGGCACCGTAGGGACCCCGGATGACCCGCCTTCACCGTCGGTCGGGGACGACTATGTGGGGGCGGTGATAGATCGCGACCGGGGAAGTATCTCTGGATGACGAGGGGCCGTCGCTGCGGGACCCGGCTGCCCAGCAGAACGCGAGCCGCTCGCGCCACCCCTAAGCGTCGCATGTCGAGCCGTCATCTGCCACGGAAACCCGACCGACGGTGATTGCGGCGGGTTGTTTGATGTACCGTTCGAGGAATATTGGCTCCTCGCACCCGGACGTTGTCCAGAAGTTCTCCTCATGCCCATCCTGTTTAAAATAACCATAAATTTATTAAAAATATTTTACCGTCTTATAATTAATTTAACAAAAAATAACCATAAATTTCGAAAAATTTATCAACAATAATAGCACAAATAAAAAGTAATAGTTATTATAGGATTTATTATTTTTTTAATTCACATAACAAATTATTTACATTAATTCAGAATTATTACATCATAAAAATTAATTTACGAATATTTACATCCTTACTCAAAAATAATCCATTATTTTTTACAAAATTTCCACAATATATTTACAATTATAATTTATATTATTTAATTATTTAATCAAAAATTATTTAATCATTTACAATATATTTACAAATTATTTCCACAAATCCTAAACCCTAAACCCTAAACCCTAAACCGTAAACCCTAATATTTTACAATTATCATTTACATCATAATTTACCATAATTTACCCTAAAATCCTACCATAATTTACACAAATTTACCCTAATTTACCATTAATTTCCTAAATTACAACAACAACAATAATTTCACTAACAATTTCACAACACAACAATAATTTTGTACTTCTCCCAAATTTCAAACAATTTCACAATTTCAAATAATTTCAAACAATTTCACAATTTCAAACAATTTCAAACAATTTCAACAATTTCAAACAACAACAACAACAATTAAAATTTTCATGAACATAACCAATTTAGGGTTTTAGGGTTATACCTTAAATTGTGGGTCGGGGTCGGGGTCGGGGCCGGGGCCGGGGTCGGGGCCTGGTCGGGGTCGGGGTCGGGGTCGGGGTCGGGGCCGGGGTCGGGGTCGGCGTCTGGTTGCGGGGTCGGGGTCGGAGAGAGGGAGAGAGAGAGGGCTTCGGTGGATTTTCGGAGAGAGAGAGAGAGGGCTTGGATTTGTGAGCGGCTGCGCGAATGGTTAGGGTTCCGAATTTTTGCCTTTTATATTGGCGTTCTTGGGCGACGATTCTGTAAAAATCGTCGCCCTGTTTTTTGAAAATCGTCGGCCAAGATAATCTTGAGCGACGATTTTTGAAGTCGTCGCCTAAGATACTCTACTTGGGCGACGATGTTCTTCACTATAAATCTCGTCGCCCAAGATAAAGAAAATCGTCGGCCAAGAGTTCTATCATAAAATTCAGAATATCGTGATTTTGGTGATCAGAGAAGAGGAACTGAAAACCGACCGTCAGATATGACCAGCATAACAAATTACGTGGGTGGGAAAAAATTCAGCTCCATCGGACAACGACAAGGGCTCGATCCGTCCGGTCAATCGGCACGGTCAAACCCCTAAACGGACGGAAACGGCTATTCGACCCTCCAAATCACGTAATCTGGCCGGACCTTCAACTGAGAATAGTTTCCAATCGACGAGACTCTTACGGGGCTATAAAAATTTGGTAAAAAATAAATACCCGGGATAGGGCTACCACTAGGTAGAAATAAGAGAAATTCGTTGACCGGAACAACCGGCACCGAAATTTTACCGAAATATCTTCGTTTTTCACGGGTTGACGTATTTCACCGTTCCGGTCATATCTTATTTCACGAATTTTTTGCTTTTGAGGCCTCTACGTATACGTTGTCTTCAAAACGAAACTTAAACTCAACACTTATATAAAAAAGTTATACAACATTAGTACATATAACGTGAGTTTGGTGATCGGAGAAGAGGAACTGAAAACCGACCGTCAGATATGACCAGCATAACAAATTACATGGGTGGGAAAAAATTCAGCTCCATCGGACAACGAAAAGGGCTCGATCCGTCCGGTCAATTGGCGCGGTCAAACCCCTAAACGGACGGAAACGGCTATTCGACCCTCCAAATCACGTAATCTGGCCGGACCTTCAACTGAGAATAGTTTCCAATCGACGAGACTCTTACGGGGCTATAAAAATTTGGTAAAAAATAAATACCCGGGATAGGGCTACCACTAGGTAGAAATAAGAGAAATTCGTTGACTGGAACAACCGGCACCGAAATTTTACCGAAATATCTTCATTTTTCACGGGTTGACGTATTTCACCGTTCCGGTCATATCTTATTTCACGAATTTTTTGCGTTTGAGGCCTCTACGTATACGTTGTCTTCAAAACAAAACTTAAACTCAACACATATAAAAAAGTTATACAACATTAGTACATATAACGTGAGTTTGGTAATCGGAGAAGAGGAACTGAAAACCGACCGTCAGATATGACCAGCATAACGAATTACGTAGGTGGGCAAAAATTCAGCTCCATCTGACAAAGATAAGGGCTCGATCCGTCCGGTCAATCGGCGCGGTCAAACCCCTAAACGGACGGAAACGGCTATTCGACCCTCCAAATCACGTAATCTGGCCGGACCTTCAACTGAGAATAGTTTCCAATCGACGAGACGCTGACGGGGCTATAAAAATAAAAAACATTACCTTACAATTTAAATGTGCTTTATTTATTTTAATTATTCGGATTATCTTGGCCGACGAAATTAGGGTAATTCGTCGGCCAAGATAATACTTGGGCGACGATATTTGTTAAATTCGTCGCCCAAGAGTAAAAATAAAAAATCCTGTACAATGAAATTTAAATGTGTTTTATTTTATTTTAATTATTCGGATTACTCTTGGCCGACGAAAGTAGGGTAATTCGTCGGCCAAGATAATACTTGGGCGACGATATTTGTTAAATTCGTCGCCCAAGAGTAAAAATAAAAAATCCTGTACAATAAAATTTAAATGTGTTTTATTTTATTTTAATTATTCGGATTACTCTTGGCCGACGAAATTCTTTTATTTCGTCGGCCAAGTAAAAATAAAAAAATAAAATACTTAGGCGACGATATATTTGAGTTTCGTCGCCTAAGGATTAAAAAACTTAGGCGACGATATAAATATCTTAGGCGACGAAATATTGTTTCGTCGCCCTAGTTTCTATATTAGGCGACGATTTTATTTTCGTCGCCTAAGTTTTCTCTTAGGCGACGAAAAAAAAAATCGTCGCCCGGTTTTTTTTGTTTCGTCGCCCAAGACCCATTTTCTGATAGTGATTGCAGTATTACTACATATAATTGGTGCTGGTAAACAGTGGTGTACACTTGTGTTTGTAAGTAGGGACTAGATTCTCCCCGCCAATTCAAAGATTTTGTACTTCACAATTCACACTCACTTTCAAGTTTCAACTAAAGCGCACACTTTAGTTGATGTAGCTTTTTCTAATTGACTTGATATTCATAACACGCAGGGAGTTGCAAAATAGATTCTCTCCAGTAACATGTACAACTCTAGTAATGCTGGAAAGATATTCAAGTTTCAACTAAATCTAGCTATTAATCTCGCACATGCTGGAGGTTCATGCTCTAAACTCCCTTCACACAGGGGAATGCGAGAAGCTGGAATTTCTAAATCAACAAAATCTGCATGTTATGAATCGATCAAAATTAATCGTATACATTTCATCGTCTAAAAGAAGATGGTCCGTTATTCATCGTATAAATAATGTCGATCATTCAACATTCAAGGATTCATTTAGATCAAATAAATGAATTATTACATTCATAATACTTTCATTTAGAACATATAAGCATCGTATAACAGCATCTCATAAACAGTACGTATCAATATAACCACGTCAGCAGCTCATAAACTCATTAGCTCTTAGTCACGATGGAGTAACCAATGTGAACTTTTGGTTCTAACTTATCCGATTCCAACAATATATTATCAACATCGTCTCCAATTTCCATGTACGTCAATATGATATATATGGTTTCTTCAAGCATAGGAACTTCATGCTTTACCAAATGGTGCTCACTGAGCCCCATGGCCCAAGCTCAAGGTTATCGTAATTTGGCTCATCATCTTCATATGTATCCCGTATGGGTTTGGGGAGCTACAAACCCATCAAGCCACAAAACCCAGAAATCCCCATAACACTCAAGCTCTCATGCCTTCAAGCAATAATCCCTATTGTTTACGCCCAAATTAATATTTTACTAAACAGTAAATGTCTATGTGAATATTAATTAAATTCTTGGTTCATGTCATACCGGCGAGCCCAAGTCTCTTTAAGTTTACAACTAATGACCCGCCAGTAAGACCACGCGAGATGAATTACAAGGTCTGCGTGCGGAATGACTCCGCGCGGACTACAGATCTCGTGCGCTTAGACTTCAGACACAACACATAGCTTGCGCGGAATGACTTCACGCGAACTACAGATCTCGCGCGTATAGGGACTTCGCGTAAAACATATAGCTCGCGCGGAATGACTTCGCATGGAGTAGGGAGCTCGCGCGTGGAATGCCTTTGCGCGGAATGACTTTGGCACTTCGCTTAGGCGAGGAAGAATATCATCAAGGCAAATTGGTTCGCTAGTCCGCGTGAGAGACCTCGCGAGGAAGCACATACGGAGTCCGCGTGCACCATTTTAATCGTTGAAGACTTTTTACCAGTTTTTGACATCCTTCGGGCCAATCCATGTGGCCCTTTTAATATTAAAAGCTTTCTTTTGGCCCGCGAGCTAGAAAGGTCCGCGAGATGGTTTGAGTCCGAGGTCCGCATGAGATTAGTTATCCACAAGGACTGTGACACCCCGCGGGATAAGGATGCTCTTAATTTCAGTCTGCATAGGACTCTACAGTTGAGCGGCGTGCTTGAAGCAATGTCCTATACTAACTAGAAGTGTGCGAACTGGATATGTGTCACAAGAAGGTTGGTCTGCATGGGTGGAATAGTGTCCTTATTGCTTTACGTTGCAGAGTCTGACTTGGGTTCTATAATTATCTTTCTTCTGCTGCAAGTCGAGCTCCACTATATAAGGGCTCTAAGGCTTACAGAAAAATCTCTCTCTCACACAACTTATTCAAACAAAATACAATACAATCTTCAACCCAGTTGAAACCTCCAGACGCTACCCGGAGATTTGTTTCCGCTTCCCCGTTGAAGCGAACCTACAAACTCTCTCTCAACACACAATTACTCAAATACAAACAAACTGCAACCCATTTCCCTTCGAGCTACCTCGAAACCCTAAACCTAACTAAGCTCATCGCCGCCTTAGTTACAGAGCCCTCCTGGACTCACCCGATTCCTTTGAATCTCTCTTATAGTTGCTCTGCTCGCGCCGCCGTGAGTATCGACTGCCTTGTGCTCGTAAATTTCTCATCTGAGGTGGCACCTGGAAACCCCTTCCGCCTGATCAAGAAGTCAAGCGCACGCATACAACCTTTTCCTCGTCCGCAAGGTGGCACGCCCGCAACACTCCCCTTTCTCTTAGTTCGCTATTCACCTCTGCTCCGCACGTTGAGGATCGTGGCCAAAACACCTATTACTTATTTCCCTAATTCTTGTTCTTAAAACCAAGTCTTTTCCAGAAAACCTAATTCCCAAAACCAGTCCAATTCTTATCACTGCAATGCATCTTTAGCTCCACACCAGGCTCACTCTCCAAGTCTCATTCATCTTTGAATCACACACAAAATTACCTCAATGATTTAAGTCTTTGGGTTAATTTTGGCCTAGTTATCTCTCAAATCAAAAAGAACTCTCACAACGTATATCCAATCGTGTCAACGAAATGAAGGCTTGTAAGATCAATATATACGAGTACCACCCATTATACTGAGTATATAGAGCAGGGTGTTTTTGATCATTTTGTTGTAATCCCTAGCTATAAAAACTCTTATAACCTACATTTTACAATCAATGAAAATAACAACCATGCAGCCTCCAAGCTCTTCAAACATGTTCTTTACTTTCTTGCATCTATATTTCAATAAATTCATGATTTCTATCATGACATCAGAGCATTGGTTTTGATCTTGGACATTTATCTCTTGCTTCCGCTTTCTCTAGCCTCTTAGTTTTATTTTTAATTTTAGTTTTCCCTAATTAGAAACTCTTTCCCAATTTCTTTTTCATCTCGATCTGCATCTCCCCATAAACCTAACTCCAAATCAGAAATCGATTTTGGAAGCACGCAACCTTGCTTCTCCAGATCAGTCATATTTTCAGACCGGGATTCAAAAGCTCATATTGGTATCATCGTCCCCTTCTTCTTCTTCTTCTTCTTCTTCTTCTTCTTCTTCTTCTTCTTCTTCCTGCCAGCGTCATGGATTCGAAGTGGTTCCTTGAGAGGTTGTGCGTATGGTGCGGATTTTGTTGTTCGGTGTCGTCGATCGAGATGCTTGTGACGCGAGACTGGATTGGGCTTCCTTAAATTTATCGGCGGTAGATGTGGGCCTTGGTGCAGCCTATGTGCTAGAAGAAACAACTTTGAAAGCATATATAAAGAAGTAAATGATGGGAATTGTATTGTATCTTCTGCTTCTCCTCCCAGCTAGCTTAGACCCATAGATTCTCATTCTTAATGGTGAATTCCTTTCCAAGCTTCACTCTATTCTCAAAGGATTTGGTAATTTCTTTTCAGATTTAGTCATCTCTCTCACTCGAATATCATAATTCATCTTTGATCTCATTTGTTATGTCATTCTCATTAGTTTTCTATTTTTTTTAAGAACATATAGATTCATTTGTTCTATAAGGGTTTGGGCTAATAAACTCTTCAGAAAATCTTTTTTGCCCATTGGACCATCACAAAGAACAATGTCACAAAACATTTTTGCTCCTCAAGGATGGAAAGCAAGTCCAGAAACTTGTGAATGGGGAAACACTCCAACTCCATGAGAGCCATCTTGTTCAGAACGAGTGACATAACTGTCATCTTTCTCCTCATGAACTTATCTCAAGACTGCACCTAAAAAAACTAAAATATCTCGTATCCAATGACGTAGATCAATGTGCTTAGTGCGAGGATGATAAATTAATTTTTTGCTCAAATGAAAAACATTTCAACAGTATGTACGTTACTATCATGAACCGACTAATTGACATCCTAAGGATAGCTTCATTTGGGAACTGTTCGATGGATCGACTTAAAAGAGAAATTAAACATAACATGAGTTCAAATATTGATTGAGAATGATATTACACAACGGAATATGCACTTGCATATTTGATATGTATGCACTAAACAATAACACAAGAAATTGAAGACAACGCAAACACAATAAACCCAGAGCCTTAAGTCCTAAACAACAAAAGCACAACAACTCTAGGAATTAAATTAAAAGAAACACAAAACAAACAACTCAAACCGAGATTCCCAGAGCCTAAACAACAAAAGTAACAACAACTCCAGCAAGCACATATCTCATCAACTCTTCAGAAAATCATTTCGGTCCGCTGGACCATCACAAAGAACAGTGTCATGAAACTTTTCTGCTTCTCCTCCGGGATGGAAATCAAGTCCAGAAACTTGCAAATGGGGAAACACTCCAACTCCATGAGAGCCATCTCATTCAGAGCGAGTGACATAACAGTCATATTCCTCCTAATGAACTCATCCCGAGAATGCACCTTAAAAACTAAAATATGATGATGTTGAGTAATGGACTTCTTCTATTTGAAGTCCATCCCGGTGGACTTACTCTAATTCTCTAACTTCTGTTGCGGTACAACTTTAGTCAACATATCAAAGGTGTTCTTGTTAGTGTGAATTTTCCACAACTGTAAAAACTTCTTTGACACAACACTTTTTATCCAATGATAACGTAGATCAATGTGTTTAGTGCGAGAATGATAAACTGAATTTTTGCTCAAATGAATAACACTTCAACTGTATGTACGTTGTTGTTATAAACCGGCTAATTGACATCATATGGATATCTTCATTTGAGAACTACTCGATGGATCAACTTGAAAGAGAAATTAAATATAACATGAGTCGAAATATAGATTGAGAAGGACATTACATAACGGAATATGCCCTCGCATATTTGATCTATATGCACTAAACAACAACACATGAAATTAAAGACAGCACAAACACAACAAACCTAGAGCCTTAAGTCCTAAATAATAAAAAACACAATAACTCTAGGAATTAAAGGAAACACAAAACAAACAACCCAAACCGAGACTCCCAGAGCCTAAACAACAAAAGCAACAACAAGTCAAGCAAGCACAAAACCCATCAACTCTTCAGAAAATTCTTTTTGCCCGCTGGACCATCACAAAAAACAGTGTCACGAAACCTTTCTACTCCTCCTTCGGGATGAAAAGCAAGTCTAGAAACTTGCAAATGGGGAAACACTTCAACTCCATAAGAGTCCTTCGGTTCAGAGCAAGTGACATAACTGCCATCTTCCTCCTCATGAACTCATCCCGAGACTACACCTCAAAAAACTAAAATATGTTGATGTTGAGTAATGAAATTCTATTTGAAGTCCATCCCAATGGACTTGCTGCAACACTACTCTTACTGCGGCACAACTTTAATCAATATATCAGAGGTGTTCTTGTTAGTGTGAATTTTCCACAATTGTAAAAGCTTTTTTGACACAACACCTTATATCCAATGATAACTTAGATTAATGTGCTTAGTGCGAGGATGATAAACTAAATTTTTGCTTAAATGAATAACACTTCAACAGTAGGTACATTGCTATCATGAACTGGCTAATTGACATCCTATGGATAGCTTCATTTGGAACTGCTCAATTGATCAACTTGAAAGAGAAATTAAACATAACATGAGTTTAAATATAGATTGAGAAAGACATTACACAACGGAATATGCATTGGCATATTTGATCTGTATGCACTGATCAATAACACAAAAAATTGAAGACAACACAAACACAACAAACCCAGAGCCTTAAGTTCTAAACAACAAAAGCACAACAACTCTAGGAATTAAAGGAAACACAAAACAAACAACTCAAACTGAGACTCCTAGAGCCTAAACAACAAAAGTTACAACAACTCAAGCAAGCACAAAGCTCAGAAAATCATTTTTACCCGTTAGAGCATCACAAAGAACAGTGTCATGAAACCTTTTTGCTTCTCTTCCGGGATGGAAAGCAAGTCCAAAAACTTGCAAATAGGGAAACACTCCAACTCCATGAAAGTCATCTCGTTCAGAGTGAGTGACATAACTGTCATATTCCTCCTCATGAACTCATCCTGAGACTGCACCTCAAAAAACTAAAATATGTTGATGCTGAGTAATGGAATTCTATTTGAAGTACATCCCGATGGACTTGCTGTAATACTCTAACTTCTACCGCGGCACAATTTTAATCAACATATCAGAAGTGTTTTTGTTAGTGTAAATTTCCGCAATTGTAAAAGCTTCTTGACACAACATTTCGTATCCAATGATAACGTAGATCAATACACTTAGTGCGAGGATGATAAACTGAATTTTTGCTCAAATAAATAATACTTCAACAGTATGTACGTTGCTGTCTTGAACCGGCTAATTGACAGTCTATGGATATGGATAGTTTCATTTGGGAACTGCTCGATGGATCGACTTGAATAAGAGAAATTAAACATAGAATTGAAATTTGTTTAGTTCTTATGGTTTGAAGTTGACATCTGTTTAGTCCTTATGGTTTTATTTTATTCTAAATAGTCAAAGTCACAATTTTTCATTCAAATAGTCTTTATGGTTTTATTTTAATCTGAATAGTCCTTAAAATCATGATTTTTCATCCAAATAGTTCTTCCGATAATTTTCTCAGTTAAAGGTCATAAGGACTATTGAAATGAAAAATCGTAATTTTAAGGACTATTCAGATTAAAATAAAACCATAAGGACTATTTGGATGAAAAATTGTGACTTTAAGGACTATTCAGGTTAAAATAAAACTATAAGAATTAAATAGATGTCAACTTTAAACCACAATGACTATATAATATTTTACCCTTAAATATAACATGAGTTCAAATGTAGATTGAGAAAGACATTACACAACAGAATAGGCCTTGTGATATTTGATCTGTATGCACTGATCAACAACCCAAGAAATTAAAGACAACACAAACACAACAAACCAGCAGAGCGCAAAGTACTAAATAACAAAAACACAACAACTCTAGGAATTAAAGGAAACACAAAACAAACAACTCAAACCGAAACTCACAGAGCCTAAACAACAAAAGTAACAACAACTCAAGCAAACACAGAGTCCATCAACTCTTCAGAACATCCTTTTTTGCCCGTTGTAGCTACGTCGGAGCAGCTTCCGAATTGGCCAGAACAGTAGATATAGCCGTGAATTCTTAGATGTATAAAGTTGTTAGCCACTATTTGTGAAATTGTGGGGAGGTGTTTGTCCGGCTTTCCGAGAAAGGTGGGTGGTGCAATGCTTGGCAGAGTTCACAAAACATCAGTACAAATAACCGACTTCATGTTAAGATGAAGAGGCGACGGTTGCAATGGGAGTGCCCACCGGGAGGCGGCTTAAAATTAACAAATGTTGGCTGAAACCAGTTTGGGATTGCTTTAAATCACTTGGGGTGATCTCTTTCATGATGGTTTGGGATATATTACAACAATTTCTTCATCCCTTTTGCTTATAAGAAATATGTGTATACATTCTTGGTCTCATGGTAGTGATCTTACTCCTTTTAATTAGTAGATTCTTCTGTCTCTATTTTTAATATCTCAAACCAGTGTATTATGTTTAGGTTCCAACACTTGTAGAGTTGTAGTGTTCAAGCTATCCATTGGTCTACTGCTCTTTCTTTTAAGTTACAAGCAAAACGAATCACTATCTTTTTGGAAGTACCTAATTTGCATCGATCTGTTAAACATAAATATACTGGGATTTGTTTGATCGTTTGAAGCTAACATGGTCTTATCACAGACAACATTATAATAGGAAGAGCATTTGAGGAAGAGCACAACAACAATGCTCTGGATACGCTACTTGGGTTTAGGAAGAGCACAACAACAATGCTTTCCACCAGCTGGGTTGGTAACACATTTCACTGCAGGAATACCCAAGGGTGCACATAGGGGCTTGCAGTTCTTACTTCTTTTGCAATAACCTATGTAAAGGCAGTGGTGTCTGCCCTTAAAATCTTTCCCTACCAGACTATATTCCGAGTTAGTTTCATCGTCGAAATTTCATCGATCGCCTTCTGCATATCACACAAATAAAAACTTAGCTCATATATAAGATGTGGATCTGGGAGAGACACACGTTATTACATACCAGGAGGGTCTGCTGTGACATGGAACAAGATCAAAACAACAACAGGAAGAAGCAATTGGAACTTAGATGAGGAGGAAGCCATGTTAAATTCTGGTACCCAATCTTATTACTGTGACCAAGTGTGGACTGGGATTGGATTTATATGCAAGAAAACCGTATCCTAATAAATTTTCCCTTTGGCATCTTCAAATAGAGTCATAGACTATGCTGACACTTGGTTCAGTTCAACAGTAGAGCAAGGCTATAAGCTTTTGTTGAAGTAAATATTTCAGATTTACCCTGATACCATTATACCAACCCACTAAACACCAAACATATGTTAAGAAAGGAAGATTTTCCAGATTGAATTCAACTTTGTAGCCACCAACGTCCTTAAAATCGAATTCAAGGCCATAATCTATGTTCCTCCCCAACCATTCTCACAAAAAGACAGAACTCCATCAAATAAAAGTACGAAGGTCGAAGGCTACACCTAATTAAATTTTTGTAGGTAAAAGAGAAAAGTTTAGAAACTATAGGCAATTAGGCACTACATGAAATATATGAATATAAACATATACAAATGGTTAAGCTAATACTGATCAAAGTACTTGGTTGCAACTAGGGCAAGTTGTGATAAAACTAAAGCAAAGTAGCTAACTTTTTGGTGTTGATGATCCTCCTACACTAATTTTAGAAAGAAATATATGTTTCATGCTTAGATCAAATCCCATACACATCACCCCAGTCTATCATCCAATCATTTGCTTCCATTCTTGGGTGATGTTACTCTCTCATCTCCCATGCTTATTTCAAATGCACCAAATTGCCCTCTGAGAAATACACTAATCTCCTCCCATCTCTTAACACATCACCCTAGCTGCAATCAAACACAAGGCTATTTTGGTCAATGAAACACCTTTTGTCCCTTCACTTCATCTCTCAAAGTTTGTTTCTCAGTTGATTAGTTGAAACTCAACTGAGAAATTCAGAGAACTCTGAAAACACCTGAGGGCTTTCATCTATGCGCTTTTCAGTTATAAGCTGCCGGAAAATTCAGCAATTCACAGCGGATCCGGTTTCTTCAGTTGAAGCTTGGGACCCATTTCTGCGGTTCATACAGTTACGGGGTGAGTTGTTTTCCTATTTAATAATACCCAGTTGGAAGAAAGGAAGAATCTTGGTTTTGGGATGGCTAGAAAGATTGGAGCTTTGAATTTGATATGCCAGATTATTGAATGGGGACTTCATGAATCCATTGGGTTTTCATCAATTAGTGATCTTTTGCTAGAATCGTTTTTAAGTTCATTTCTTAATTTGTCTATGTAATATTTACAGTTTATATATTTAGTAGGAGTATATTTAACATGAATGATATTTGTGAGCTTTGTTGGTTTTTTTGATTGGGATTCTACGTTGTAGCTGCAACTGTCTTCTTTGTTACTAGTGGATGTTTAACTTCTTAGTATGCATTGGATTTGATGAAGTCATGATTGCCAGGGAAATTTTGAGTTTAATCAATAATGAAGAAGATTTGTGGTCTGTTCTATCACATTTCTTACTAGCATAGATGTATGGAACTATATAGATCAGCTACTGTTGCTGCAATGCAGTTTTGAAAATTTTCATTATTAATATATTTCATGTTGTTTGTAGATGAGATTCTCATGCAAACATACCTGAGCTTTCAGTGCATAACTTATTTGTATTTCTTGTAGAATTTATGTGGATTGATGGACTGTTTATGTGAAATTGTAATTTTCAGCTGAAGAAAGTAGTGTGCTCTTTCAATTGTTTAAAGCATGAACCTTGTTGCTGCACATGGACAAAGCTTTTCAAACCAAGCCTTGCATACTTGGTGATCAGAATACCAGTGACGTAGTTATCTGCTTGAAGGATATAGAAGGACGACACCAACAGTTTTACTCCCATTCATCTGTTCTCATAAAAAGGAGCAAGTACTTTGCTGAACGGTTGTCTAATCCAAGCCCTAGTAATTCCATTAGTGCTCTGAGGTCAACTTTGATCACCATGTCAACGTGTTGAGGTTGTCTATCTTCCAACAGAGTTAATTTTGGACGCTTTGGACTCTGTTACGTCTGCTGTTGGTATTCTTCAGTCAGCAGTAAACTTCAAGTGCGACGATATTGTGTACTGCTGATCTAGTACTTGGAGGCTGTTCCTTGGGAGGACAAAGAAGAAGAGCATATATTAAGAGCTGTATCAAAGTTGGGTCCTGTAGCTATGCCCATAATAGCTGTTGATTTAGCTGCCACCAAAACTGTTTTCATCTCAGCAATTCGTGTTGCCACATCCATTGTTGGACCATGTCCTCCATTTGGCAATGAGCTTAAAACTTCTGCTCAAGAGCAGGTTGAGTACATGTTAGAAGAAGACAAGGATACACCATTGGTCAAAGCAGATGATGAAGTCAGATCTGTGGCAAGATTGGGTCTCTTGCATATTTGTTCAACATTTGAAAATGAATTGTCTTCTTTACTTTTGGAGCCAGACCTTGCATCCGAGACAGCAGATGAGAAAATAATGCATAGTTTATCTGATCTTGAATGGATGTGTAGCATACTTGGCAAGATGGATTTGATGAAAGATTTTGTTTCCAACTGGGCCGAAAGCTCAAATAATGTTTTAGGAGTGATCGAGGACAAGAAACTTGATTCGTTTATGTGGGGCTTGAAGATTAAGCTCATAGAAGTCACTGCTAAAGTCTTGGAAGCAGTTGGCTATGGTAGTGTGATTCTTCCGGCTCCAATTCGCTTGTCATTACTGAAGTCATGGCTCCCTTATATTAGGAAGATGAAGCCGCTCTTGGATGCAAAGAGCAGTGAGGACACAAGTTTTCCATACAAGATGAATGAGGACTTGTGCCAGACCATTGAAGGGGCCATTGTCACATTAGTACTCGCGTTACCATCAAATGATCAAGCCGAGATCCTGGCAGACTGGATGAGAGCCGAGGAGGTCCGGTATCCGGACTTGAGCGAGGCTTTCGAGGTCTGGTGTTTCAGAACAAAGTCTGCAAAGAGAAGATTAGTTGAGGGATTGGATGGGGCTGGCAATGCCACACTTGCACCCTGATAGTATTTGCTCTCATATGTTGTAAAATTGTTTAGTTCCAGTGGAAGGGCATATTATCAAATCGGTAATGATTCCTATGCATTTATGTATCTTTGGCATAATTGAGCTCCTTCTAAGAGATTGAGCCCCATTTCTATACACTTTGAACATATTATTTTCCAGTACAACCTAAGTCCCCCATTCGTGTTTGTTCATAGTTTCATACACAACGTTGAATTTCTGTACCAATGGAATAATTTAAAAACAAAAAACATTCTGTTCAGATCTAAAAGCTCTTCACCCACATCTTTATCCTTAAGAATTCTTACGGCAATTACATTTTACTCACAGTTCAGTTCAATCCAATATATCATTGTCTGTGTTAACTATTTTTCGGACTAAATTCAAAATGAAGGGCGTTCTCATATTTATCTGAAATATTAAGCATGTCTACGTGAGCCATGCTACTCATATCCGAGTTTTTCTTTTTCCTCGGTTCAGATATTAACGATCCCCGTGGACCCACTAATTTGAGAAGTCATCACCGCCCAAAAAAAAAAAAACAGCAAATTAGAAATACAAAGTCTTCGACTGAGTTTGTCGTCGGTGATGATGAGCATCTCCTCGTCGTCGTAGCTCGCTCCTCCTTTGTTTTATATCCAATCTCCGCCGCAGAAACCGAATCAGAGCCACCGGAGGAGATGTACGTCACGGCGGTGCGCCCGACGGATCTGAATCGGAACACGGAATGGTTTACCTACCCTGGCGTATGGACCACCTACATTCTCATCGTCTTCTTCTCTTGGCTCATCGTCCTCTGCCTCTTCTCTTGCTCTCCCGGCATGGCCTGGACCATCGTTCACCTCGCTCATTTTCTGGTCCATCTCTCTCTCTCTCCTTCTCTTGTTTTCTCTTGATTTCGCTCTCTATCTCAGCTTAGTTTTCGTCTCGTGTATGCGTCTCTCTGTGTTTTTGGTCAAATTTGGGGGATTGTGAATCTGAATCCTTAGGGTTTTGATGTGAATCACGTTGATTTTGAATTTGAATAGGTAACCGCTCCTGTAAGCTAGGACGTGATCTTTCTGTATCGGAACACGAAAATTTGTAGTGGATTAGATGAAATTTGAGAGGCTTCTGAGTTGTTTTAGACTATCGGCGGCGTTTCATAACCACGGAGACACTTAATTTGCTAGGCAGGATGAGGGAGAATGAAATTAATGTCTAATTGGTTTAAGTCCTGAAGAGTAATTATATAGTTTGTAATGTATATTCTATAATATGATTTCTAAGGTTATTGCATATTTGGAACAGCACGTTTTGTATTGATTGATATGGGGTTTCGTATGATTTTTGTATGTTGGTGTTGAAGCTCAATTGTAAGTAGTTGCTGCTGCGTTTGTGTCAAAGTGTCTGCTCTCTGTTGTGTGTCTCTTTGTAGATTACTGGATTGTGCTATCTATACAGAAGAGTTGATGACGTACAATCTTCCTATTGGTAATTATAGCAACTTTTTTGTGCTGATTGTTTTCCCGGTCTTCCTTTCAGGTTACGTACCAATTCTTTCACTGGAAGAAGGGAACACCATTTGCTGATGACCAAGGTATCTACAACGCGCTTACTTGGTGGGAGCAGATAGACAATGGCAACCAGCTCACTCGAAACCGAAAGTTTCTAACTGTCGTACCTGTTGTGTTGTAAGTACTTTAAGATTTCTTGTATGTGTTAAAAGTAGTTTAAGCTTTCGTGTATATTTCGCAAGTACTTTAAGCTTTCCCATATAAGCCTTCGTTTGGAACTTTGGATATTTATAAGTACATGTGAATTAGTGGAGAATGCATTGTTGGGCCATTAAGTATCTCTACACTTCATTAGTGTTGAACTTTTCTAATGGCTTCATATTTACACATTTTGATAACCTAGTCCTAGTGAAATGGAAGGACACAGTAGTATTTTGTAAATCCTTAGTTTCTTTCAACCTTGTTTTAGTTATACAGTGAATCTTTCATGAGTAACTACTGTCACCTTTTTGCTCGTTAGAATTATTCTTTTCCTATGTATAATGGAATGGCACTTGGCATATTAGACAAGAAAGATACTGAAGTTTATCTTTACATGCTGCTACTATATTTTGAAGCTGAATCTTTCTCAACTATATTCATGATTTTGCAGGTATTTGATAGCATCTCATACAACAGACTATCAAAATCCGATGCTCTTCTTCAACACGCTAGCAGTTTTTGTGCTGGTAGTGGCAAAGTTCCCAAACATGCACAGGGTTCGTATATTTGGAATCAATGGTGACCTCTGATTTCTAAAAGAACAAGGTTGACTTCAGTTTTCTTGGTCTAGTTTATATTGGCAATCAAATCTAATGGTATATCCCTGTTGATGTTGACACTGGAAACAGTATTATTTTTTGAATGAATTGAAACTTTCACCTGTCCTGCACTCTCTCGGTTGCATACTAAACGCATTGGGATATTATCCAATACATTATTTTCTTGTTATATATTTGAATTCCAGTGCTGCATTCATTGTTCTCCATTTCTATGTTCCCTTTTATTACCCAATGATTATATGCTCAAAATCCAAAATCCCACTTAGAAGACTTCTGGTGAGCAATGCACATGCAACTCCAGAATGTGATGTACATAATACAATTGCACAGATATCTCCATCCTGAGTCTGCTTTCTTTAAGTCTGTATGGTACTATCGAGTTGAGTCACTTGGGGCCTGTTTGGTATTGCTGTTGAATAGAAGGACCATAAAAGATTGCTGTATATATTTTCTTTTCTTCATAAAAGGACCATATCAGTTGTCACTTTAAAACAGCATTGTCAAAGTCTTCAGTAGGTTTCAGTGCAGAAGTATTGTGGTTGTATACAATAACTAGACGGATTAATTCAGTGATTGTTCTTGAAATCTTGGATTTTGTTGTACTATAGGGTACCCAAAATTTATTTGGCCGCTCTGTGTTGCGTTTTAATAAGGTTAGCTGTGAGCATCCCCAATTCTCTCATCATCATATGCTAGAGAGAGTTATATATGTGACCTCTACATACAATCGAAGCAAAGGTTTGAATTCTAGCCTAACATCTGGACTTGCTCGTTGTCAAACACAATTGGATACATCAATGGCCTAAACTTTACACTTGAGAAAAATATCTGGTATAATCGTGGACAGGCACTTTTACCTACTGGATAAAACTTATAAACACTAGAGCACAATGACAAGAAGCCAAAGACATGACTACAGATCCGGCAAGCACCATTGAGATCCAGTTTTCATCTTTTATGGTTTTTGTTGGGTGACATTGTGACTGACCCTTTTTTCTATAAATAGCTGGAATGGCCACTAGGTTTTTCATGGCTGTGCTTCATTCTTGGCGTTCAAGGAATGTAGCTTGTCATTTTCAGCTTGGACCAATGTACTATATGGACTCCATGGCCTAGATTATTAGAGAGAACTAGGTGAAACCAGATTAAGTGGTTAATATTATACCCAAAATAAGTGAAATTCTGGAAGACCAGCCTTGTGGACATTGTTATTATGGAAGTGGCTTAATTACAGCAAGAAACCAAAAGCATGAGGGAAAAAAATTGGATTTAAAATTTGGGGGAGGTAAGAGTACAGATCTGGATGGGATCAACTTAGTGGGGTGTATTATTCTCTCTTTAGCACACTTGCCAAGGGGAATGTTTTTGTGGGGTCTATTACAGGACCAAAGAAAGAAGGGTTTGTCAGATCTTTCTCTCTATCTTTAATCTCAGTGAGACTTGGAAAGAAGAAGAAGGTGTGGCATGGAAGCAATGATCATTTCTGGAAATAGATTTATAATGGGGAACATTGTGAAAGAGTCTTCAAAACTGTTTGGATATGTTGGTAACAAGTCTCACCTACTGTGAGACTGAGAGAGAGAGAGAGAGAGAGAGAGAGAGAGAGAGAGAGCTTAGCTTAGCTAAGCTAAGGTTTTCTGGTTGAGGGCAGGTAGTGTTTAGTACTGGTTCCAAGTAAGAATATGGAGATCAGATCAGCAAGGCTAAGGTGGTTAACTTTTTGGAAGGAGTTGTTTATAGCAATGTCATGTGGAAAGTTCCAATATTCTCACCTTCTCACCTGGCTAGCTCTCTCTGTTCAAATCTGTTTAGCTAGCTTTTCTGTAAATGGCTGGAAGAATCTATGTCCTGGTTAGTATGACCTTACTAAACAACATCACATAGAACAGAGGAGAAGGAGATGGCTAGGTTAGCTATCCCTTAAGTGCACATTATACACATATATAATATATTGATTGTACCAATTTAAGCTAACCCAACCATTGACAAATTACAGTGGGCTTGCCCTTTACTTTCTCTTAGTGATAAAATAGCTAGAGAAGATCAATCACATGAAATAAAGGGCATTATGCAAGAACAGTAGTGCATGCCTCTTCTCTACTTAATTGCTACATACCCTAAAAAATTCTGGGCTGCTGGTCTTTTCGATCATCATTGCTTCTAATATCCTCATAGAGTACGTAGCTAGTAGTAGTATACCAATAAAAGTCACCCTTAATTATATGAAGCCAATCTAAAATAAGCTCCAAAAAATAACCCACCATAATTAAACCAAGAGAAATAAGTAGAAATCCAAAGTGATAAATTAAGAAAAAACCCCATGTATCCTATGATCTGTTAGTACTTATGAACTCATAACTCCAAACAAGTTGCCCGCCACCATGAGAGAAGAAGGTTAATATAGAGTTTAAAATCAGAGAGAATGAAAGAAAGAAAGAAGAAAAGAGAAGGAATGTTTTGATCTTCTTGAAGATTTACCATGATCCTCCTCCTAACATTCCAGTCCAATACCCAGTTGAGTCTCCACCATGATGATGCTCCTTGTTGTTCTGCTGATGATGATCAATTCCACCACCACTGCCTGACACTTGTTTCAAATCCTCAAATGGAAACAACAGCCTCCCACTGTTTTCTTGAACATGATGACCTTGAAGAGCACTCCCATACCCACTTCCAAGCCCATCAAGAGAGAAATTAAGGGTTGGCTTGATCATTAACTCACTCATGGGGAAGCCAGATGTATATACACTTCCACTGTTGTTGTTGCTGTTGGGATCTGAATTAGGTACTGGCATGGGCATGAAGGAGTTCAAACCCCTGGAGGTCAAACCAGTGAGAAGCTCCAAAGCTGAGAGGTGAGATGCTGTTGTAGTAGTGCTAGTGATGGAAGAGTTGTTGTTCTTGTCACTGTTTTGATCAATGTTGGGGATTTGATGATGTGCAAAAACTTGATTGGATGGAAAGCCCAGGTTGAGATCTTGGCCTTGGTTATTACCTTGGTTGCCTTGGGGTTGTATCAGATCAGGAAGCCTCTTTGATGAGTTGTTGGAAATATTAGAAGTTGGTGTTGATGAGGAAGAAGACGATGATCTCTTGTTCTTCCTTGAGCCTCCTCCAACTGGGATGTTCCTGAGAGACCCCCCATCAGTCCAGTACCTTCTACAGGTCTTGCAGAAGTATCTGGGTTGTGTGAGGCTGTAGTTGTTGTAGTAACAGAACTTGGTATTGGTGGAGTTGCACCTTGGACAGTTTAGGGCAGATTCTTTCTGAGGCCTTGCAAGCTTCCTCTCTAGATTATTAGCAGAAGGCTTAGGGCAAGTGTTTGTCACTATCTCTTCTATTGGTTTCACCACAATTCCCTGAAAAATGAACCAAGATCAAAACAAAGACTCTATTAATCAGTACTGGTTGTGCAGAAAACTGAGAATTTAAAAGGGTAAGAGGAAGACAAAGAAGATAACAACAAATGAAGTGCTTCTTTTCACTACACTTTTCAGAATTGTATCAGACAGCAAAAGGAAAAGAAAATATGGAGGTCTTTTCCTTTATCACCTAAACAAAAGATAAAGTGAAACAAACATGTTTGAAGAACTGATGAAAACTACATCCAATTCTGAGTGGGGACTTGAATAACAACACCATCATCCTCACACCAAAAGAATAATTCACAATGAACCAAAAAGAGCAGAAGCCATGAAAATATGAAGAAATACAAGAATAAGAAGAAAAGATAGGTTGGTAAATCTCTGTGTGCTGTATGTACCTGTGGCCATTGAGCAGTGTCCATGGCTGAAGCGAAGCAAAGGTAGAAGAAGCTGTTCTCCTCAAAAAGAGAGAAAAACCGCTTTTCTTGAAACTGGGTACAAAAGCTGAGAAAAAAGAATGTTTTTGAGAGGGTTTGTGTGGACGTTCTTCTGTGTACGTATGGCCCTTGCTTTATGTGATGTTGGGTGAAGAAGAGTGATGTTGCCTTCTGCAATTTAATATGTAATAGTAATATTCTTTCATTTCTTAAGTATTATATTCTACACCTCCCAGAAGGAATATTTGTCTTCGAATTTAGTAATTTAATACGATTGCTTTGTACATATTTCTCTGTTTACAGACACCAGAAACCACGGCCATGTCAGTTACTCTCATTGCATTCATCAGCTAGCTTTTATCAAGTTAATTTTGCTTCTACATAAACCCTATGGAAATTTCTTGTCAATCCACTAAAAAAAATATGTTTTCGATTCATTTCTGACATATTATTTGTTAGATTTATACGTTGTTTATAAGTTTTTTAACAAATAAAATATCATCTGATAAACTAATTGTCACTACCATTAACGTCACGAGTAAAATTTGTAGTTCCTCAATCCGATTATGATATAACCAAATTAAGCTTTTCCGTGATTGTATTGTTATGAATATGTAAAATATATATATCCGACAGCAAAAGAGATACATGACTTCTCTTAAAGATAAATCATGTTTGATAGCATATGCACTAGATATAGTGTCCAAAGAAAAAGGACGAGCCTACACACCACATATCCATTTGTGTGTTTTGTTTTTTTTTGAATTCTGGGTGTTACATAACTATTCTAGGGTTTAGAAAATCTGCAGAGTATGTTTTCTGGATCAATGGTACTTTTAGTTCAAAGTTGAGCACCTAACAACTTCGGTGTTGGAATAAGTAAAAAGCCATTGAACACGTCCAATAGCTTGATGATGAATGATATATACTTAGCTCATCAGCCCAGCTACTATATACAGCATACATCGCTTCACTTTGAGACAACCAGACTCCAATAATTCTCCATGATCATTACAAACCATTTATGCATGAAGCATCTGAACTGACTCAGCATTCAATCCATGGGATCAATATGGCAACGACCTCTTGCTACTGCTACTTGCCACATGCGTCTTACTAGTACCATTTCCGTGGCTCCATGGAGGTGAAGATATAGATCGATATCTAATTAGCTAAATAAAATTATGTAATGGTGATTTCTTTCAAAAGGCGTTGGACCACTTTGAAATCAAAGAGATGATTCGATCTATACACATGATCAGCCTTGCTAGTTAGCGATGAAGTAGGTTTTGGGATTAATTTGAAAACATTGAGATCTTCACTTTATATGGAAATGTTTGCTAAATTGTATAGTCTCTCATAGATTTGGGATGAATTTGAAGCATAAATGGAAGGTAATTGCTAGATGAGGATAAATTACAGGTATGGAAAACGACGTGACTGAATCGGTATTGAATTTTACATCTCTTTTGACGCCGACTTAACAAAATCTTATTTCTTTTAAAATCAGACCCCATACCTAAAACTTAATAAACTTGCTGATCGACTAATAATGAAAGGAATATTGTGCATGGTTGAATTAAAGGAACAACTCGATGAAACCCTACATCCAACTACTGCAAACTAATGATATATACCAGGTATCATTAGTACCTAATTAACAATTAATGAGAGTGATACTTGATAATTCTCTGGCTAAGAACAACTCTAACAGACTCTCTATTTTAGCTTTTAGCTATTTTAGAGAGCGTGTTTAGCTTTTTTAGATGTTTTACGAGCTTCAGCATACTAGCCAAACTTAAGCTATTAGAACATCTTTAGCAATGCTAGCTATTTTTTAGTTAAATTTTAGTCAAACCAGCTAAAATGTCATTTTGGCTAGCTACTTTAGAAATACAGTTGCATCAATGCTTTTTATTTTACCTAGCATTACATCAACATTATTCTTCTAATAAAGATTAAATAGTTTAAATATATTTATATATCACGTAAAATATCTTACAAAGAATGTATTAAATTATAATTAGCCTCATCTGAGTCATCTCGCTCTCTATATTTAGCTAGCGAGATAGCTAAAAATCATAATAGCTAAACTTTGGCTAGTTTGCTGGAGCTCTAAAAATATCAAAAAAAGTTAAATATGCTCTCTAAAATAACTAAAAGCTAAAATAGAGAGTCTTCTAAAGTTGCTCTTATAACTTTTAACTATCTTGCTAGCTATATTTAGCTAGCAAGGTAACTTAAATGAGGTTAGCTATAATTTATTACATTTATTTTATGATATTTTAGGTGGTATATAAATACATTTAAACTATTTAATCTTTATTTGAAGAATAATATTAATGTAATACCAGCTAAAATAGAGAGCATTGATGCATACACATTTCTAAAGTAGCTAGCCAAAATAACATTTTAGTTAATTTAACGAAAATTTAACTCAAATATGGCTAGCATTGCTAAAGATGCTCTAAGAGCAACTTTAACAATGTTAGCCATATTTAAGTTAAATTTAGCTAAAAATAGTTAGAAAGTTATTTTGGCTAGCCACTTTAGAAATGTGACTGCATTAATGTTCTCTATTTTAGCTAACATTACATCAACATTATTCTTCAAATAGAAATTAATTAGTTTAAATATATTTATATATCACATAAAATATCTTACAATGAATGTAATAAATTATAGCTAACCTCATTTGAGTTATCTCGCTAGCTAAATATAGCTAGCAAGATAGCTAAAATTTATAATAACTTAAGTTTGGCTAGTCTGCTGAAGCTCCTAAAACATCTAAAAAAGATAAACACGTACGCTCTCTAAAATAGTTAAAAATTAAATAGAGAGACTGTTAAAGTTACTCTAATAAGCTAATTAAACTGAATATATATATAGCTCAAGTAAAAGTATGACACGTTACATATACACGTACGTGTAGTTATCATAACATCAAGCTCAGAAGAGCACTCAGTTCCGCCCGAAGTATTCGAATGCAAGTATTTTTAAAACTAAAATTCTTGCATTCCAAGCATATATGTACAATTATGCGGCAGATCATTCGTCTTGTTCTCTAGGTTTAGTTTAATTAAAAATGAAGGATGGTATAACCTATGTTTTAATTAGTACCATATTAGCACATGATTTAGATCAATTACTTAATGAAATCTCTTAGTTAGAAGGAAACAGGTGTTGAATATTAAACCAAAAGCTCACTCGATCAAATCATCAAAAGAGTCTCCTCAAAGGGTTGATCTAATCTTTGATTGATTTTGAATCTCCATCATTTGGTTTCTTTTAAAATACATGTGTAAATTGATGACATCGTTTGATAAGTTTTTAAAGTTTGTTTCGAATCGATATTGGTATATTGATACGACGGATAAGAAAGAAAATTTATTTTCGACGAGAATTTGATTAGACTTTTAAGTACGTATGTGATCGATAGAATTATAACCGGTAAACGGTTCTCTCATTAAATCTTCAAAAATAGAGTGGATTTTGGCAAATTGAAACAAAAGCTTCGATCTAGAAACAGAAAAAACAAAAGCTTCGGTTGCTAGTAACTTTTGACCAAACATTCACTTAACATTTCGCATGCATTATATCATTACCCATAGCAGACTAGCTAGTACGCAGTTATTTCACTTGGCACTTAAGATTCCAATCGGGTCTCTGCTGGTCAACTCAAAGAATGACACCTGGAACATGCACTGAGACTGAACTTGAATTGGTATGGAGCTGAATGATTGAGCTCCGACGGCTGTAATTGGCCGGATTTCCTCCTTGTAGCTTGACTGTAATCATGGTGTTGATCGATATGATCAAATGGGGACTCTCTGCTAGCTTCTCCGGCCATATTCATCAATCGTGTAGGACCTTGTCATCTTATCTCGTCCGGAACCCGACTGGTATCACATTATTAGCACCAAATCAATTTCTTATAACAATGTGATGTTGATCGACCGCCCAAGACCTCGTCAGTAGTATTTCTATCCCAAAGCTCTTCATCGGGAATACAGAATCTTGTATGTGGGTTTATAAGGGTTTGTGTCACTTTACTTATTGTCAATTAATTTTAGATGTGAACCCAGATTATTTAATCAACTAATGCATACCCTGAAATTGAAGCACTTGTCTCAACCCTAGTTTCAGTTCTGTAGGCTAATATATATGCTTAGATTTCCTAACCTCATTGCACGAATTTTCTTGTACAAAAAGTGACTGGTGCTTCTTCTTGGATTCGAATTCGTAGCAGTAAACGCCTGTACTGTACCGCACAGAGAGGCGCGGCTAGTAGAAGCGGTCAAATATGGGGGCATCTACGGCGGTGGGTCCCTCCCTCAACATCTACTCGTCCATGTTGAAGCCATAGCCGGCCATTGAAATTCTTCCTCCAAATTAAGCCATAGCCCACCTCTTATACTCTGCGCGTGCCTATTTCAATTTTGCAAAATCCAACCAAGGAAGGAAGGAATCCAAAACCAAACCCTCGAACAGAACCACCGAACAAGGCCGTTGGTCGAGACTGGCTCCCGCCCACTGATGTGGACCGCATGTGATGGGTGCGCCACACAGCTCAGCTGAAAGGGACGATTGTTTATAGCAAACTTGGTCCAGGACTTTCCTCATACATCTCTATCAGAACAGAAAACCACCCCCTTCCCCCTCTCTAGGTCAAGTCCAAAACCCTAGATCAGTCATCTGTGTGAACTCGAGGATGACTCCAAACCGTCTGATCCTTAAAACTAGCGTGCAAGATTGTCATGGACCTACTAAATCTCACTTAGAGTAACATCTTTCTTCTCACATATTATTTCGTAAATTAATGAACGCTTTGCATTGTGGATTTCATTGTGCAAAACATTTAAAGGCGTATGGACTATTGATGTCCAAATCATAATGCATGTAAACAGTTGAGTGAACTCATTAACCATCTTGATGTATGGAAATGGTTAAGCTAACATGATAAGGTTTAAGCCTAATGGAAATAATGAACATATATGCATATGTATCAAACACAAGATTGATAGTGGAGTAGTAGTGCAAACATGAACACATGGCTGCAATTCAATAATTGGCATGAAGTATACAAGCGCTGCTGCTCAATCAAAAGCACGGAGGGGGCAGGCTATGTATCAAACACAAGATTGATAGTGGAGTAGTAGTGCAAACATGAACACATGGCTGCAATTCAATAATTGGCATGTAGTATACAAGCGCTGCTGCTCGATCAAAAGCACGGAGGGGGCAGGCTATGTATGGCCTCTATGCATATAATTGAGAGAAAATGGGGATAAGCACAATAACGTACCCCTAAGGGTCCACGCCACCTACATATTTCCCGAACCATGCCTAGTTTGCAGGTGAAGGTTTCGCAAGCTCTATTATGCAGATGCATTTCTGGTTCACACTTGAAAGTGCTCACATGCTAGCTCGTCCATGATGTTCATTGTTCAATGCTACGATTGCAGGAAAGCTTGTTAACGATTTAAAGAGTATGATACGTGAAGGAGTTTATCGATTTGAATCATTTGATCCAGCAACATGATGAACATATGAGTTACAATTCTAATTACAGAAGCTAGCATGCATATATAATGCATATGCGTGCTGGAGATGGAATTGCCAATATTGCCTAGTTGACCTATATATACGAAATGCAATAAGCAGAGAAAAATATTTGATTGAATGAAATTATAATCCTAGTTTTTGGTTTGGGTGGGTGGGTGGATATGACTTCAAACACCAATAACATATACATAAATGTATATAACAATGCTATGCTATAAAATTCATGCATGCTCGACGCAGTGCTATATAAGAATGCAACATGTTCTTTACTATTCGCGTAATTTGTAATTAGAATTTGTTCAAAAAAACAAGTTTGAGTGGAAATTAAAGGACGTAACATGCATTAACCATAGTTTTTATGCCCATACAAATATAGTTACCACTTACCAGACGAGATGATCGAGTTAATTTCTATTTCTATTAATGGTGGAGGTGTTATCTGTAAGAGAATTCAAAATGGGTGTTGTATGAACAAGCTCCCAAAATGAACCTAAACTCGATCAATACGTGCTTCACTTCCTAATCATGATCCTATCCTGGCTAAATATAAGGACAGGATTTGAGTGAAAACGAATGGTGTCGGCTATTGTCACATTCCGGTTCTTAAGTCAATTTGCGATTATTTACTTTTGGGTTACTTTGACGTTTTACCGTTTTAAGTAACCGTTTACTATTTAAGACTCCAAAAGTTGACTTTTTCTTCCGTTTGGAATTCGGGAAAACTTCCTTCATGAAAGTGGTAGAGGATGTAAAACGGAGTTTGTGGACACGCGGCACGCTCAAATAGGAGTTTGTATGAGAAAGTTATGGTCTAAAAACGGAAAGTTACTATTTCGGTAAAGGGAAGAAGATATTTTTAAAAGAGAAAAAGGGAGCGGTTCTAGAAGGGGTCGGTTAAACCGACCTAAGTATCAGTTTAAAAGAAAGAAGGAAGGTTCGGGAAAGGGGGAGAAGAAAGAATTCAGACCCAGACGGGTCATTCTCGACCCGAATGGAGTGGACGGGTCAACCCGACTTTTTCTTCATTCTCCGGAGGTGGCACGGCGAATGATTCTTGGCGGTGGCTTCCTCTCGTCCTTCCCGACCTCCCTGTGATTCCATTTTGAAGAGTGGAGCTCTGGAGAAGAAGAATCGAAGAAGGAGAAGAGAGACTGGGTTGGCCGGCGAATCTTTGATTCCAGCAGCGGCGACGCCTCTCACCGGTATGGATAGCTTCATTTCGATCTCAGGAACCTTTCCATGTTCCTGGTTTTCGAAGAGAAGCTCGGAGGAGGGAGAATCGAAGAGAAGAAGTTTTAGGATTTTCCGGCGACGGTTTGATGCTTTCCAGCCACCGGCGAAGACAAGTGAGGTATGAAACTTGATCATCTCGTCGAGCTCTACCTTTTTATATAATTGGAATTGAGATTGGTTGAAGTTTGGAGGAAGTTGGGTTTTGGCAGAGGAGGACCGCCGTGAGTGCCGCTGTGCACGGCGGCGGCGGTGGTGATTTTGGGCTGCCTTAGTTCATTGGTTTTATGGAACTACTTACTGAAATTAAATTGATGATTATGATGTTTTTGGAATTGGTCAATTTGTGGAGATGGCAGACATCGTTTACTGCAGTATTCTTGGTTGTTTTGTGTTTGATTATATTCAGCAGTTATGAATCTGTGTGTATGATTAGGACTGCTATATATGTTGGAGTTCCATGAATTTGAGAATTTGGAAACAGTGGGATTCCGGCAGTGAAGTGACTATTCACAGTGGTGACTATGGTGTTGTTGTGTTTAATTTCAGCTGTTGTGAATTGAAGAATTAAGATCATTTGCTGGGTGTGTTGATCATAATAGACATGTTTTTTTTTTTTGGAATTAGAATAGTTGGGTTGTGGAAGAAGTTTGAAGTTGCTGTACTGGATTCATTTATTTTATTTCTTGTTAATTTGGTTAAGTTGTTGGTCAACAAGAAGAAGATGGGGTAGTGATTATACTTAAATTTGGATTTAGTATAATGTTAGGAAAGTTGATGAGTGGTGGTTATGGGTGTCCATAGTAAAAAAAAATCAAAGATAGGTTAGTAATTGAAGTGTTGATATGAGCAAGCCTAAAGGTGAATTGGAATGTGACGATGAATTTTAATATGAGCGAGCATGGTATGTAATTAGGAAACTATTGGAGAAAGTGAGAGGAAGTGTGGGATTGAGAATTTGGGTGTCCTTATCAATTTGAGGACTTACACCCATACAAATCCTAGATTCGATACAGTTGTTTTTGAAGGTGAAGAATTAGTATAAAAGATGAACTACGAGTGGCTTGATCCCTTTAAAAAGGGTACGTAGGCAGCCCGATCAAGTTTTGGGTGCAGCCACAAATTAACAAAATAAATTTAGGTTTCAAACGCAGTAAAACTGCGTTGTTGTTTTGTTTGAGAATGAGATCCTATCTCACTTTTGATTTTAGGATTTTCTTTATGATTTCTGGATTGAGGTATTATACTGAATCGCATATTACGTGGTCTTTGGAAAGATGATAATCCTTGAAGTTATTTATTTCATTGAGCATTTTAACGTGTGGGACACGTCGTTGAATTTAATTAGTTTCTTTACTCTTTGAATTCTTTGAGTACGGTTGGGAATCGTACTTATGCTTTAATTATGAGTTTCGGGGAAACTCACATGGATTATGTTTCTTTATTTATGCCATACCTGTTGGATCGATATTATTCATGATAGCATGTCTTTCCGCCTTTCGAGGCGATGTAACTCCCACGTTTGAAGTGGGGTTACGCAAGCCCTTTCCGCATTCGGGTGATGTGATGTAGTCGACGACATCACGCAAGCCCTACTCCTCTCTGTTATTATAACATGAAGGTGTAGGGAGTATGGGAGTACTATTGCCTGGGAGGCAACCGAGTCTGGGAGGCTCACTTGTATGGCTATAACTATTTCTTATTAATCGTTGTTGATTTGACTAGCGGGGCTAGTCCGTTTTCTTGGGTTTTTCTTTATGAAAGATTTTGGTTAACATTTGCATGCAACGAATTTATGGCATATTGGAAATTAGTGATTTAATGTTGGTTATCCTTTGGTTGTGGGATTAGTTTAAGTGAGGAATTATTATATTGGGAGATGTGTGAACTTGGAGAGCAGGAAGGCTCCCGGTGTTGAAGATGGATGTTTAGTTATAGAAGTGTTAAATTGAATTTTTCAGGTAAGGGTCGTCCATTTTTAAGGAAGGTTATGCCGAATTTTCGGTAAATTTTCCTTGAAAGTGGACCCTGCAGGATTTACCTTGGGTTTCAGGGTGAAATTCGGGGTGGGTCCTGTCAGCTATGCTATTGCTTTCTTTCATCTCAAGTTTCCCCACGATGGTGTCGAGTATCTTAAGTCAACTATTGAGTCCAAGGGATGACACTATGAAACAGACATAGCAGCAACCCTGTGACGATATCGTGAAGCAGTGACACTAATACTAGTAGTATATATTCTGAAATTGAAATGGAGCAGAATGAAACGTACACCTGGTTGGTACCTAGTTGCCCAGAGTGTGTAATTCTGAATGGAATATAAGGAGGGCCTCACCATTGACAGTGCCTCCTCTTCTAAGGATGTCGATCTTCTTCTCTTTGGTTTCAACAATTAAAATTAAGGCTTGCTTGACCTTAATTAACCTAGATCATCATGAGCTCAAGAACACCCGTCTATGATCTTTGTGTTCTTGGGCCTGGCATGGATTCAGCTGCAATCCTCAAAAGTCTAGTAGCGCATGATCCATTTGCATAATTTGCATCGTTCTTAATGGCTTCGAATATACTATACCATCACATATTCACATATATATTTTTCAAATGATGAATCAAGTACTGAATTTGCAGATATAAATTCAACTTACTCATCATCTAAGATTGTATGCCTTTTTTTTCGATGTGGTAAGATTGTATGCCTTCCTTCCTAGCAGGACATATAGAACGTGGGTCTGTAAAAACTTAATTTGAAGCTGAGGACATGCATGGGTTAGGGTTTGTACATTAATATGGCCCTGTTGGATGAGGAAACCACTATGGTGTACTCTTTTCGATATATATTATGTAGTTGATAATTGACTTCCCCTGCAACAAACTTGAGCGACAGCTACTTAATTACTTGATTAAGAATCTAAGATAGACAATTAGTCGTCTATATATTCGTATAGTATTACTATTACGGAGGAAGATGGAAAAGGGTGATAGTAGTGGTTGTGGTATGAAACACGCATGTAGTCGTGGTTCATGAGGTTGATGTCTTACCTTTTACTCATATATACATTCTCTCCCACTTTCATTCCTCTACCCATACAGATGCTCAAAGCTAACTTAAGCATCGGAGAGTTAAAGACTGGGCCACCCCAATCTCGACCCAGTGACGCTGTCATTTGTGCAGGTACCGAGTGAAAGCCCCTCAAGAATTCTACTTCGTTCCGCCCCGCGACCACTTCCCGCCTTGGGACGTAACAGGTAGAAACAATTGGTGCTAGAAGGAGGGGCGTCCTCAAGTGGAGACCCTCACGTCGCTCGCCATGGCCGAGGCCATCATTTGCCCAGAAATCCCGAGGAGAGAGAAAGTAGATCTGACTTTCTCTCTCTCCTTCTCTTGGGCGTGCCGCAGCAAGGTAGCTCACATTCACAGCCATCAAGCACACAGTCTTCCAATGAATCCAGCATGGCCACCCCAACCTCCGGTCAAGGCCCACGCGCTGGAGAGCAGCGCCTAGAAACTGATCTGGACACCCAGCTTCCCTCAGCCGAAGCGGGAAAGCACTCTTGGTCTCGCAACCCCAATCTTGGCACCCTCCCTCCCGGGACATGCCTTCGCTCTTGGCACCTCTTCCCGGCTCGGGACCTTGGGACGGAGCAGGTAGAAGCAATTACCTTCGCTTTTGGCGCCCACTTGATATCCATTTGCGGATCCTCGCCATCCATTCGCGGACTCCCGCCATCCATTCGCGGATTCCGCAGGTTCCGCCATCCATCCGCGGACTCCGCTGGTCCCGCCATCCATTCGCGGACTCCGCAGGTCCTGCCATCCATTCGCTGACTCCGCTGGTCAAGCCAGTCCTCGCGGACTCCGCTGGTCAAACCAGTCCTCGCGGACTCCGCTGGTCAAACCAGTCCTCGCGGACTCCGCTGACCTCGCCATTCCTCGCGGACTCCCCTGGTCTCGCCTCGCCAGCTCCTCGCGGCATTCCCTGATCTCACCAGAGTTCTTAAACCTCGCGTGGGGACGTCCCTAGTAGTTTCCCTGGCGGACACCCCCACACAGCTCTTCATCCCGACCTCCCGGGACTCCTCTATCCCGACAGAAGGATGCAAAAAAAAAAACCTTCCCGACACGACGTCTGGTCCCGACCCAAGATATAGTCCTGACCAAGGATCCCGTGACAAGAAGCAAGTGGCCCCGCCTAGAGCTACTGGAGCCTTTCCCACATGGCCCCCCGAGTTCCCGAGGCCCCCTCCCTTGCTTACCATGCTCTCGGAACGTGCCAGCACAAGTGACCCGCATCACACATCCGCCTTCCTCTCTTCCTCCCTCCCGGGACCATCCATTTCTCACCGCGGACACCGCTCGCCACGCCAGACTCCGCGGACTCTTCTTGTCTCACCATTCCTCGCGGACTCCACTGGTCTTGCCAGAGTCCCCGCGCACCGCGTAGCGGCTCTACACGGCTCCAGATAAGTCTTATTTCACATTATTCAATTAAGTTGTTATCATACAAATAGCATGACCACATGCATCATAGTATATTCTCATGTACATGCTAAACACATACTTGTAAACCATGTGCAAACCACACACACTTGTTTCACATGATTACAAACCAAACATTGCTGTACATCTCTCTATCAATCACAAGCTACACACACCATGTGTAAACAGCCAACATTCAAACATGCATCCTCTAGCTACACACGCCCTTAGCGCGACCTGTCCCGCCACCCCTTCCCGGCTCGGGACCTCGGGACGAGACAGGAAGACCCCTTATTCCTAGCCAACCCGACAGTAAAACCCTTACCCTAGAATTCCTGCCAACACCACAAACATGTGAACAATCCCACCACCACATACAAATCCAAAGACAAAGAACGCCACCAATTTATACCGTGAAACAGTGGATCCGCGTAGTGGCAATGAAGCTGGTTGCAAACAGCCAAGCGCTCGCGCCCACTCGATCGAGGGTGAAGTGGGACGCTCCCCAATCTGAGGTTTGTCAAACCACCGAAACTCTAAAGCACAAATTGCAGCTCGCCCAATTTTCAGTTTGCAAAACACGAACTCCCCCCTCCAGCTATCCCCAACCCCATGCATAGATTGACTCGCCAAGGCAATGGCCCGCAACGCTCAATGGCGAGTCTCCCCAATCAAGCGCGGACTGACTCGCCACGCCGCGGCCGCAACGCCATATAGCGACGGTCCCCAACCAAGCGCGGACTGACTCGCCACATAGTCACAGTCCCCAACCAAGCGCGGACTGACTGGCCACCTCGCGACAGTCCCCAACCAAGCGCGGACTGACTCACCACATAGCCACAGTCCCCAACCAAGGGCGGACTGACTGGCCACCTCGCGACAGTCCTCAATCAAGCGCGGACCGACTCGCCAAGGCAACGGCCCGCAACGCTCAATGGCGAGTCTCCCCAATCAAGCGCGGACTGACTCGTCACGCCGAGGTCGCAACGCCATATAGCGACGGTCCCCAACCAAGCGCGGACTGACTCGCCACATAGCCACAGTCCCCAACCAAGCGCGGACTGACTGGCCACCTTGCTACAGTCCCCAACCAAGCGCGGACTGACTGGCCACCTTGCGACAGTCCCCAACCAAGCGCGGACTGACTCGCCACATAGCCACAGTTCCCAACCAAGCGCGGACTGACTGGCCACCTCGCGACAGTCCCCAACCAAGCGCGGACTGACTCGCCACATAGCCACAGTCCCCAACCAAGCGCGGACTGACTGGCCACCTTGTGACAGTCCCCAATCAAGTGCGGACCGACTCGCCAAGGCAACGGCCTGCAACGCTCAATGGCGAGTCTCCCCAATCAAGCGCGGACTGACTCGCCACGCCGCGGCCGCAACGCCACATAGCAACGGTCCCCAACCAAGCGGGAACTAACTCGCCACATAGCCACAGTCCCCAACCAAGCGCGGACTGATTGGCCACCTCGCGACAGTCCCCAACCAAGCGCGGACTGCCTCGCCAAATAGCCACAGTCCCCAATCAAGCGCAGACTGACTGGCCACTTCGCGACAGTCCCCAATCAAGCGCGGACTGCCTCGCCACATAGCCACAGTCCCCAATCAAGCGCGGACTGACTGGCCACCTCGCGATAGTCCCCAATCAAGCGCGGACTGCCTCGCCAAATAGCCATAGTCCCCAATCAAGCGCGGACTGACTGGCCACCTCGCGACAGTCCCCAATCAAGTGCGGACTGCCACGCCAAATAGCCACAGTCCCCAATCAAGCGCGGACTGACTGGCCACCTAGCGACAGTCCCCAACCAAGCGCGGACTGACTCGCTAGAGCAACATTAAACTTTTCTTCTTGCCAACAGGTTTCTGGAACATCACCCCCGTCACCTCGCGACTCTCGCATGGGGACTTGGGGACTTGGCACCATGCCTCCTGCACCCGGGTAAAACCTATCCTCGGCATCTTTAGAATAACTCCTCACCCAAGAACTCTCTCGGACTGGGGACTTGGGGACTTGTTAGTACATAGCCAAAACACTTGGCTAAGCCGAGAATACGGTACAATTACCCGGTCGAGATAGCCCTGGTGGGCCCTTCACAGACATCCAAAGAAGGAAGGGCCGGTAACAAACCGCTTGCCAAAGTCACTTTAGCGGCAAAACACCCCCAAAAGGGGAGACACTCCAAAGGAGGGCAAAGAGTCCCACATTGGAAACAAGCTCAAGGTACACAAGCTTAGCCTATAAAACAAGCTCAAGGTACACACATATATATACTCATATATACATTCTCTCCCACTTTCATTCCTCTACCCGTACAGATACTTAAAGCTAACTTAAGCATTGGAGAGTTGAAGACTGGGTCACCCCAGTCTCGACCCCGTGACGCTGTCATTTGTGCAGGTACCGAGTGAAAGCCCCTCAAGAATTCTACTTCGTTCCGCCCCGCGACCACTTCCCGCCTCGGGACGTAACAGGTAGAAACACGTATTATATTGAAGATTTATATTCTTTTCCGGCATATTTTCTTGTCTATTAGAAAAGACTATTATTTAATACGTAAGTTATTTGTTTATTAACCGAATTAAAATAAATATGTCTCTGCTAGCTAACCATTTTTTCCTAACTTAATCTGAGAAATACTATGGTTCAAGTTTCACAGTGTTTTGAGCTGGTTAGCTTTCAAACCTCAAAGCTCCCCCATGGTTGGACAAAGTCCGAGATCAAAGTTTCAAACATGACGACGATACAAGATAATAGTCAAGAGCGGGCATTGACACGTGGCAAGCACTCGTTTAGCCAAAGTTGAGTCTTAGGCTTGCCGCCAAAGGCTAAGTAGGTCAACTCCATTTTGTTTGGTGCCAAACGCTTTGCACTAGCTTCCCAAAATACGAATAGTCTAAAGTATCCCCGTTCAATTCTTACACGAAGAATAAAATAGCTTGGAGTTGACCAACTTGTGATTATATAAACAGAGGACGTGAGCCGCTCGTGAGTCGTGATGATATGAACAAATAATGGTATTTTCCCTTAAAAGCTAAGGGTTACCTTTTCTAGTTTTGATCAATTTTTAAAGGACAACCTTTAAACATAACAAACATATATTTCCTCGCGAACATGTGAATTCTGATAATATATAATGAACTACTTAGTAAGATTTTAAAGGTTTCAGTTTTCATTAAGGATTGGTATATAATAAACAAACAATAATAGTTGTATTCTTATAGAATCAAAGGCGGAACTAGGATTTGAATGTTGAGAGGGTTCGGACACAAATCAAGAAAATGTACCGGATAAAGTTAATCTCTATACATACCTTATTAAATAAAATAATCAAATAAATTAGACATTAATGATAATTGATTGTAAAAGATTTTAAATCTCGGCAATATTTACATATTTCTATAAATTAGGTACAATTAGTATACAGTAAGTGCCATTAGTCCTAAATTATTCTCCATTATTGTTTCTTACTTTTTTTTGTCATTGATTAGGGGGGGGGGGGGGGGGGGGGGGGGGTTAGTGCTTGATTTAACACAAAAGTTCATCATTTGTATCAATCTTGTACACTGATTGGAGATATTTATAAACCTGGGGGGTGGGGGTATTGTAAACACTACCCGAATGAACAAGTTCCGCCATATGATCAATATCAATTGAATCGAGGAGAAAGGACTAAACTTTAGTATTCTCAAATTGAACACATAGTTACTCGAGTAAACTCAGGGATGAGACCCTAAACCAATGTGTTCTTGCACATCAAATCTATTCATACACGTGTGCTAGAGGTCCTAGAGTGCTAATTTTTCAGTGAAGGTAGGCAATTAGAACGAAAACAAATTGCTTAAAGCAATGAAGTCCATGCCAACATTTGGTCAAAGACATACATCTACCTAAAAATCACGAGTAAAATAACAAAAATCGCTCACTTTCTTCCCTTTTTTGTGGATTGAAATTCAATCTCTGCCCATTGTTTCAGTAAACTACATATTAGTATTCTCTTGGAGATCACACAATGATATAAAATAAAATAAAAAGTTAGACTTGAAACGATATAAAAACACTTTGAAACGATGAGGAGAAGGAAGCAGCAGAGAGACTGTAATAAATGGGGGAAAAAAACGTCCTTGAACGAGTTGGGTTTGGTTGCTAGTAAATAAAACAGAGAAAGAAGCAAACTTTAGAGAGGTTAAAGACGAAGAAGACGAATAAGAAGCAGCGTAGGAATCACAATTGAATCAGTCACTGTCCAACAGAGAAAGAAAGGTAGGGATAGAGAGAAAAAGAGAAAAGACACAAAATTTCCACAAGGGCAAAAACGAGGAGCAAGCACCGTCCAGCCTGGGACCTCTCTCCCTTCTTCTTCCGTGGTACTAGGCTCAGAAACCGAGGCAAATTTTTGCCTTTTTCCTCTGTTTTTAGTTGGATTCGTTATTGGCTCTTGTTTTTTATTTGTTTAAAGCTTCAATTTTTATCGTTGTTTTTGGTTGTAGTATTCTTTGCCTCCTCAAGTGGGAAGGAGTTGGGAAAGTGGAAATCCCCATGAGGTTGTAGATTTCTGGGGTTTGACCAAAACCCAGGTGAGCAAAACTCCCGAAAGTTTGATTCTTTTATATCTCAGATTTTCATTTGGCTGTGGAAACTGTTTGTTGGGTTTTTATTGGATTGGTCTGTTTTGGGTTTGATTGCTCTGTGTGAGTGGATTGATTGTGAGAATACTTCAGGATCTGAATTGGGTGCTTTGTTGTTTAGATAAAGTTTGAAAATTGGGGTTATAGAAAGGGAAAGATTACATTTTTAAGCCATATATTTGAGAGGTTAGAGCATAATTGCGGGTCTAAATTTGCTTTGTCTTCAAGTTTTTTGACTCAGGATTTCATGGGTTGAAAAACGAGAGGAAGAGAGGAATTAACTAATGGGGAGTTACAGTGAAGAGTGTGAGGATCAGTTTTATGATACCAGGGAGGACCTGTCTTCTGTGTCAGATTGGGGTGCAGATTGCTGTGAGGATTGTAGTCCTATTGCTTCAGTTTTTTCGAGGTATGAGTGTTGGAGTAAGAACCCGGAAAGTGTTCATGAGCGCCGCCATAGGTTTCTCAAATGGATGGGTTTGGATTTAGATCGGAATTTGAGTATGACAGAAGAGTCAGATGATGGCTTCTTTGTTGACAGAAGTAGAACGGGTATTGATAGAACGAAAGAAGACAGTGGCGTGGTGTTGAGAAGTTCAGGTTTCGAGGAGGGGTGTTGCTCAAATCAGTGTACGTTGTCTTCTTTATCAAGTGAAGTTCGAGTATCACTAGGAAATGTTTTGGATGAGAATTTTGAATTTCCAACGAGGAAATTGAATGATCGAAGGGACTTTGTTGTGGATGAATTGCGTGGGGATGGAATACTCGGAAAATTCCGTGGGTTGAGACTAAACCAGTTGGTCAGTGCTAGGGAGATTCATTCCACCCGTGCACCTGCACCATCTCCTTCAATTCAGCAATTATTGCAGAGAGAAGTTGAAAATGCTAGGTACTTGCTTGATGCAAAAAGGACGGCTAAAAGAGGATGGTTAAAGAAGTTACGCATTGGAATGTGCGTTGCTGATAAACCTGGGGCTGCACTGAGCCCCATCAGTCTTAAAGCTGCAACACGGACAGGGATGCAAAGAGTCCAGGTTCAATCAAGTAAAAAGCGGAGCAAGGAACTGTCTTCTCTTTACAGTGGACAAAACTTTTCGGCACATAAGGGGTCAATTTTGTCTATGAAGTTCAGTCTTGATGGGCAATACCTGGCAAGTGCTGGTCAAGATGGCATCGTCCGTGTATGGAAGGTGATTGAGGATGAGAGAATAGACAGATTTGATATTGTGAATGATCGTTCTTCTCTTTACTTCAAAATGAATCCATTTTCTAAGATAGGCTCTCAGGTTGTGGACAAAGAGAAACAAAGTAGTGCAAAGAAATTGGGTGGATCATCAGACTCAGCTTGTGTGATTTTCCCTCCAAAGATTTTCCGCTTAACGGAGAAGCCTCTACATGAGTTCCGTGGACACAGTGGTGATGTCTTAGATCTCTCATGGTCAAAGAATGGGGTTAGTAAACCTTTTGGCTTTGATGTCATAGTTAATAATACGATTGAATCATTTAATTTGTACAGAACTGCAGGAAAATGAATTTTCCCCCCAATGTTTGTATCAACTTATCAACCTTGATTAAACTAATGTTGTCATCATCTTCCGTATGTTTGTTGCAGTTTCTGCTGTCATCCTCTGTTGATAAGACAGTTCGACTATGGCAAGTGGGATGTGACAGATGCCTGAGAGTCTTCTCTCATAATAATTATGGTAAGCGTTGCCAAGTGTTTTAGTTTCCTGTAACAATGTAATATATCAAATTACTTGGTTCCTGTTGGTGTGATCCCAATTCCCGTTTTTAAGTAGTTCTTCAGTGTATATTTATTGCTTGTGCTAATTGATGCAGTGACATGTGTTGATTTCAACCCTCTGGATGATAATTACTTTATCAGTGGTTCAATAGATGGAAAAGTTCGCATCTGGGAAATTATCCGTTGTCTGGTTGTGGATTATATTGATGTCCGCGAGATAGTCACTGCTGTATCTTATTGTCCTGATGGAAAGGTCAGTTGGATTTTTGCTGGAGAGGAAAACTTAGGCAAGAAAGTTAATGGTTATTGTTTCTTACTTTGTTACTCAATGCTTGCAGGGAGGAATTGTGGGCTTCGTCACCGGAAACTGCTGCTTTTTTAATATTATAGGTACACAACATTTAGCTGATACTGAAATATAGTATGCCACTCTAGTGCTTTTATCATAGGTATACAATTTTTAGCTAATGCTGAAATATGTATGCCACCCTGCTTTTATGACTAAAATCCAATTTGTCTATCATAGTGGGAGAAATTGGAAATTCTGAAATCGCTTTAGTTAATATGCTTTGGTCACCAATCGATCTTAGATAATTTTCTCTATATGAGTGCTTTGAATGCTTGGCAAATTTTCTGATGTTAGATCATAAAAAAGAAATAGAATAACTTTAGGTAGTATATAAGCTATTAGGCACCCTTCTGTTATGGGATAGAGCTTTGATCTAGACCTGGGATTTTAGAGCTTTTGTTTTTTGTTTTTTTTGTATTTGGTAGTTTGTGACATGGTTTCTATGCTTTCAGATGATCACTTGAAATTGGATGCTCAGATATGCATACAGGGTAAAAAGAAGTCAGTGGGAAAGAGGATTACTGGTTTTCAGGTGGTTATTGACAAGTTTATTTCTTCGCATTTCACTTGTGTATTTAATCACTGCATACTAATTCAATATAATTCCTCAGTTTTCTCCAAGCAACCCAAGAAAAGTTATGGTCACCTCTGCCGATTCAGTAATACGTGTCATTTCTGGGACTAAGGTCATCTGCAAATTTAAGGGTATGTGTTATGGTTTGCTATGATTAGTTTTTGTTGCTCCTACATCCAGTGCTAGAAGTCAAATCACCCACCAAAATCCCTGGTGTCCAAACTAGTATTACATCAGTCCTATTATTTACTGATTTATCTTTCTGATTTAGGCCTACGAAGTGGAGGAAGCCATGTTTCTTCATCTTTTACCTCGGATGGAAACCACATTGTTTCGGCAAGTGAGGATTCAAGTGTTCACATCTGGAACTACAATAGCCAGGAGACGTCCTCTTCACGATCAAAGAACATAAGGTCTTGTGAGAGTTTTGTGTCCCACAACTCAATGATCGCTATACCTTGGAATGGTGTGAATGACCTTCCAGCAATGCTTCCATCCCCTGCATTCATCGGGGATGCACAGGGAAGAAGTAGCCTGGATAGTCCACTGAAGCTTCTCAATTTCGACGAGAGAGTACAACAGAAAATGCATCTCTCTTCACCTGATTGCTTCTCTCTGGGTCGTGGGTTTTTGTTGGAGTCATTGCCAAAGGGTACTCCAACTTGGCCCGAAGAAAAGCTTGTGAACTCAAGTCCCGTGCCCCCGGTGCCCATTTCCCCAACAATGTCAAGATCAGAGTACAGGTTCTTGAAGAATGCATGTCAGAGCTTGTCTTCTTCTTCTCATATGTGGGGCCTCGTGATTGTCACAGCTTGCTGGGATGGACGTATTAGAACTTACCACAATTATGGGTTACCAACTCGTTATTAAGACCCCTTGTCCGGCCATCATCCGGCCTAAAGCTGGCACTTTTTAGACAGTGATTTGCATCATTGCAATCACCGCCAGTACTCATCAATAATTTTTGGCTCTTGTTCAATGCAGTATCATTGACAGTTTGCCAGATTTACATATTGTGCACAGTTGAAGATTACCCAACTGTATAATACTCCAGGCAGGTCATGCCAGGTGCAACTACAGTTCACGATTCAACTGCAGTCTTACCAAGGTTGTCAACAACAGTGGCTGGGGGATTGCTTTTGTTTTGTATCCGTTCATCTTATACAAGTCCGTACATGATTCTTTACTTTGTTCGTCAGCCCAGAAATTATACAGAATTTCTTGTGCAGTAGTTGCCCCCCTATAGACTAGACTAGATGTGTATACGAAATACAAGTGTGTATAGTATAGGTGATTCTGAGGCATCTTCTCATAGCCTTACATTCAGAAAGATTGTATTTGTGCATGAAATTTCATTTTATGAAATTAAATTTTTGGTGGTTTTGGGGGCTGCTCTTTCATTCACAGCTAATGCCTTGAGTACCTTTTCTTCTTAATTCTTCTGTGGAGAGTTGGTTTGGCTTTGGAGGAGTATATCAAAATGGCATCTTTTACTGATAACAATGTCTGAAAGTTGTACAGGAATCCATATAGAACTAGCTATAAGGGATGCCATGAAGTGTTGTCTATATTAGAGAGGCCTTGATGAAGAACTTCCATTGGTACAATTCTTTTTATTTTTTCAGAACGCTTTCAAAAATGTTCTTTGTTATATATTGAGAGACCCTTAATAGAGACGGGTTTGTCGTTTGTGTAAATAAAATTGCCTTGCCTACAGCATGTCGTCTGCACTAGTGTCTTCTTATTTTTGAGACGATGAATATATGTGTCCTCAGAATAATACTTGTCCCATTCACAGGAGGAAACATGAAAAGAAAATAAGAGAAGTGTATTGAAATTATATTTTGGGCTAAATAAGAATATGATTATAATTATCTCTCATTGGTGTTTGTCGCCCATAAGTAATTTTAGCTGGTCACCTAAGTTATTTCTATATTGGATTGAAACAGCCTGATTTGGTGAGGTCACACATTCATTTGGTTCTAGCTACAGATTCAGTGATGTGGTGAAGGAGAAGGGCAGGTTTATTATGATTGAAGAAATGAAGGGGTGTAGGTGTAGTTTATGTTTTATAAAAAAAGAAAATATGTATAGCATGTGTTATTATGTAAACATCATGCATGACTTACGGTGAGGAGTTGGCAAGATTTTAGGACAAAAGGTCAATTGATATACTGGTCCCTGGGGAATTAGATATTAAACGAGGTTCATGATGCTATGAAAAACTTCTTTTCGGATTTAAAAGAAAAGAAAGAAAGAAAGAAAGAAAGAAAGAAAGAAAGAAAGAGACAGTGCACAACTCCTTACTTATTTATAGAATGAATGTTGACAATGATATTATAGTCTCTGGTGTTGTGTTTGAGGATCTGTCGCTCTTTCATAGCTATAGTGAAGCAGAGTGTGTAACTTGAAATGGAAAGAACACCATGTTGTTCAAAGGAGGGTTTGCAGAGAGGTCCATGGACAAGAAGAGAAGACACATTGCTCATTCAATATATTCAGTCTCATGGTGAGGGCCATTGGAAATCTGTGCCAAAGAAAGCAGGTAGGTAATGCATTAGGTTTTTCTTGGTTTCTGTTTTTTCTCTCTCTCTTAGAAGTCTAATTATAATCTGGTTAATTGTTTGTGAAACTACTTGAAGGACTTCTTCGATGTGGGAAGAGTTGCAGGCTGAGATGGATCAACTATCTCCGACCAGATATTAAGAGAGGTAACATAAATCCTGATGAGGAAGACCTCATAGTGAGGCTTCATTCACTTTTGGGAAATAGATGGTCTCTAATTGCAGGAAGACTCCCTGGTCGAACCGATAATGAGATCAAGAACTACTGGAATACCAACCTCAGCAAAAGGCTAAAGAACTCTGGTAGTACTACAAGAGGAGCATCAAAACCACTCAATAAGGATGATCAAGGTAGTGCAGCAAAAGTGAAAGTTTATCAACCAAAGGGCTTTAGAGTTTCTGCAAACTCAATGTTAGCTCAATTGGGTCATCATGATGCAGAGGTCTCTAATGATCTTCATGATCACAACCATTTTGGAGATGCTTTGGTTTGCGAAAATGTGGAAGGTTTTGATGATTTTGATATGTATCAAGAATTTCAGCAGCTTCTTCACAAGGCCGATCAAGATCATGGTGGTCCTCATTTGGACTCTTTTGTTGACTCCTTGCTGATTTGAGCTAGTTCATCTTGTAAAAATAAGGACATCAGCATTGTCAAATTGCTTAGTATTGTAGTGCAAGTGACTTAATTGAGCTGCCTATTTAAATATAATCCTCTGCTTAATTTTCTTTGTAAAGATGCCCTAATACACATGTCCAAAAGTTCTTTGCTTTTAGCAAATTCTGATAGGCGTCCATTATGATTAGATACCACAAACAGCTATAGGTTGAAGCAGAAGTCCCAGAGGTAGAAAGAGTCCATATATATATATATATATATATATATATATATATATATATATATATATATATATATATATATATATATTACTGACCATGATTGCCTATCATGATTTAAGTGGATCTCTTTTTGCTTGTCACCCTAAAAAACAGAATTTGGAGCAATCATACAGCAAGTTTCTGAAATTATTGATGAAAAAGTAAGGGGTTTCTTAATCATTGATTTGACTACATCGTATGATCACACTATAAAGTTTAAACCACTATGAGACGTCTAGAATGAACTGGGTCCAATACAGCATGATGAAAATCGTTTTGAAACAACCAATTATAGGATGAATGTTATGTTGAATAGTGACCAAAATTCAAAAAGAAAAAAATAAAAAATAAAATAAAATATTGTTTTCCGCTGTCAGGATTCGAACCTGAAGGGTTATGCTCAATCCATTTTATTGTGCTACAGCGGATCAGTTAGTATGATAGCTAAAGAAATAGTATACAGAGAAACTTTATGTGGCAAAGTCAACAGAAAACGCTTCAAAAATCAAAAGCCATTAGTCCCAAGATATTGAGCACATCACCTTTCCAGTCGTTTATATTGGATATTTGGAAATTCAGTTTACAGTTTGTTAAGCCCCGCATAATTGGGGTCTAACCAACTGTTAACTGACTACCAACCCAACAAATGGCTAACACAGCTTTCAAAAGATTGAGGATTGCAACTCTTGAAAGAGCAAGATTCGAACAAGATTGCAGGAATGGCCATTAAAGACTGAATAGTGAATACCAACTGAGCATAAGCCTCTTATACATAGTGGTCATATGGACTACGGCGCCAAAGATTTTACACATTTATCTTTGAAAGGGCCACAAGTCTCCCCAGAGAGACTTTCGAGCCTGATTATGTAATGTAGGGTTCTTATTCTTTGTGACAACAATTCGTTGAAGTGTACCTTCTGAAGCATCCTCGTTGGTTGATCGACAAACATCCATAGTAACGTGCTTGCCTCTCCGAACAGGCATGTAGATTATCCTACCCCAACCACCCCCAAGATCAGCATGACCTGTGTCATCATCTTCCTCTTCTTCATCATTATCCTCGTGATCATCAACTTCCACGACATCAGAATCATAGGTCGCATCTGGTTTTTCAAATGGAATGAGGCTAGCTTGTTGTGAGCTGGATGGCTCCTCTGGTTCCTCTGACAAGGTCAAAGATTAATCTTCAGAATGAAATAGATCACAGTTTACAATTTATTTAAGTGTTATTACCGAAGGATCCTGCCATAAACCGAACACCAGCCAATACAGAGCCCTTGATAGATGAAAAATATCTTACCATAGTCAATTTCAAGATCTTCTAGGGTTCTTTTAGCATGTTGCTCCTTCAGAGTCTCAAATTTCACACCATCAAGAGGCCAAGTTTCCCTGGTCATAATGACAATAGTGAATCCACCAAAGAGAAATTCAAATATAAAAGTATATGAATTAAAGGATTTGAAGACTGAGGAAGTACATACTTGCAGCACATATTTGATTACAAAAAATTATTGCCAGAAATCAACTACTGCGAGTATAAAAACATAAATGGATATGTTTAAAAAGAAAATTGAGTCATTATCAAACAAGTCATTATAGCTTCATGTAGTTGAATTTTGAAACCCATTTCACAAGTTTGAATATGAGCACAGAAAGTACCAACCTCGGTCTTTGTCCTCGCCTGACAGCAATGAAGCTAAATTTCTCATCTTCAAATCCACGTAACGGCTGACCACCCTTGGAGCGCTACAAAAAGGTAATATACGAGAAGTTAAAATCAAATAACAATTGCGTTTAAAATGATAATTCAACAGGATAAGAAAGAACCAAAGTCTTACTTCCAACAACAAATAGATTCAAAGACTCTGGGCCATTTGCTAAAGATGTGGAATCCAAAACTAAGCAAAAGAGTTGGTACTATTAGATGGATAGGTGAAAATATTTTGAATCATGATGAGTAAAATGACAGACCCTGCTAGAAAACTCAAATACTTGCAATGCCAAGAAGGCAAGAAGTGAAGTAATAAATAATAGAGGTTCCCCTTCTACAATTGGATAAATTCAACAATTTGATACCTGCTTCTATTGCCAATACTAACTGCTTAGTTCAAATAATATGGTAACCAGATAAATCTTTCAGAAGAGAGTACAACATAAGAATTAAGGAAGAACCTTGTATGCACGTTGAGTAGAAGTTCTCTGCAAACGTTGAACAAAATGACAATATTTACCAGCTTTCTCTAAAGGACATGCCCCATCGTGAGAGCACTACATCAAGAGAACTAATAAATAAAAATGAGAGGATACAAAAAAGTATATTATCTATATATATGTAAGATGTGAAAAATATTAATTTTCAGAAGAGAAAAATATGTAAGGTGCAGAACTATACTCACCGGAGCAACTATATAGGCACCATTTTTTCGAGCCACTACCAAGTCCTTTGACGTTTCATCAATTGGAGCCTTGGATTTATGGATTTTCTGAGAAGTCAAAAATGACAGAAATCAGTCATTGTTAGCAGAACAAAACGAAAAGAAAAACATAACAATGATAACTTACCCTTTTCTCCATCCATAATATATGTGATCGCATCTGAGATATGATATTTGATCCTTGTGGTGTTCCTGGTTCTATCAAAATCTACAAACATCCAAGAAAATTAACGACTAAAAAATATAAGGCTGAAAATTTGAAGGTCCAAACAAATATAACTTGGAAGGCAATATGAGCACAAGTATTTCCATCTTTTTGCTCCTATTTTCCAATTCTGGTTTCAGGACAGCATGAAATATAGGAACATATCAAACCGTTCTTTCTGTAAAATTGTTTTAGGAGACACTTCTCCTTTACTAAATGGTGTGAACTCGAGCACAAGGCAATAACAACTTCTTCTTCTTCTTTTTCCATGACACAATAAAATATGAAACTTATCCGAGAATTGGATGTATACCAGGACATCCTGTGTAAGATCCCAAAGTTGGCGTACTACAGTAATTCGATCCTTCAGCGATGGTATCTCTCCAAGCACATAGGACTTCAACCCATAATAACAGACAACAGATATAATTTAGGACTAAACATGCCACAGCAAAAGTCAATATTGTATTTGATAAAAGTTTTAGATACACACAACTTACAGCAATTACAAGGACATGTTCTCTCTCTGATTTGTTGATGCTTTTAGTCAACGATTGGAGGGTACCATAACTGTGAATGAGTGGCAAATTCTTCTGACCTAAAATAAGAACATAAAAACAATGATGAGTTTTCTTTAGCTAGTTCCTCCTCGAGAATGCATGAATTATCACAATAGGACTGTAATCCTACTTGCAAACAATTTACTCAGACAATTTATCACTATAGTGATAATCTAGATGATAACCAAGTAACTACTTTAAACAGAAAACCCATTACTAACCTTGTATAAGGCTCTGGCCAGCACGTTGCATCGATTGTGATGGCTCTACTAAGTTAACTTTCTCCAAGGAATTCGGCCACACTTCTCGTAGCGCCCTACATCATCCCATTTACATTACATCAGAATCACAGTACATACAAACAGTAATCCCAAATCTCCACATTATTTAACAACCAAAAGAGAACCAGACAAACTTGCTCACCAGAAAGCCGAACCCGTGCCAGCACCAAAATCCAACACTTTAGCAGGAGAAAATCCAGGCAGCCTTCTACGAACCTGTCAAACAACAACAACACAAACACACTGCTAAACATCAAAGATCAAAACTTTATCACACTCTCATCAATAACACCCTCATGCTAAAATCAACCTAATCACTTCATTTCTAACATAAAAAACACAGCTTTATCAAATTGAATATAAAAAAAAATTAAAAAACAAACCTCCTTGAGTACTCGGTGACAAGCAGAGAAGACAGCTGGCATTCTGAAAGCAACATAAGGAATGGTCTCGTCGTCTCGATAAGTAAGGCCAATGTCTCCATAAGAGCTCTTAATCTTCCACCTCTGTGATTGGTCCACACCCTGCAAAGGGTCCTCCACCAGCTGCTTGGAAGTGGAAGCAATAAGCTGGGAGTTCACATCCTTGACTTGGCTGAACGATTCCGATAGCCTCAGCACCTTCCTCTTCATGTGAGGCTCTTCTTGCTCTAAAATCCCAAACCCATTAATTCAATTACATAACTGAACAGGGCAACAAGCATTTAGATACAGAAAAATAACAATGTGCTGGGTAGGTAGAAGAAGACCTCGGAGGTACTTTTTGATGGCGCGGCGGAGTTTGACGGGGACGGTGAGGCATCGTTGGGATTGCTTGGCGGCGGAGCGGATGGCTTCTTGGGTTAGAACTTTCTGAGCTGTCTCCGGGAGAAGGGTGGTCGCCATTTTCCGAGCTCGATAGGGCTCTCCACTGTGACTCTTGAGAGTCGGAGTGTATAGAGTTGGGTTTGGTTTCCGGGGTTTATGCGACTTTCAGGGTTTAAAACTTTTGGGCTTTAGAATATTGGGCTCAAAAGTGAATCTGTTCAAACAGGGCTGGTTCCATTTGAGATGGTACATCATACATGGAGTCATTTAGATGAGAGTAATGGCTAATAAGTTTGATGTTATGTAACAATGTAACATGGAGCATACATTGATTGGAAATAGATGCGTTTCTTTTGTTTTGTTAAACAACAACAAACACGGCTCGTGATCCACCGTTGTCCTAACTTAACTATCCATAAAATGATGTCAATGCATTTACTAAATTGTGTTGTATTATTGTTCGTCTACATCTCTTATGATCGTGTAAAACTTGTACAAGGGATTCAACATCGTGGAAGTTTTGTTAAACAATATCAAACATGGCTGGTGATCCTCCATTGTCCTAATTTAACCATCCATCAAAATGATTGTTAATGCGTTTACTAAATTTTGTTGTATTTATTAGAAAAGTGTGACTTAGATATGAGTCATTTAGAATCCATCATCAGAAATGTGAAAGAGTCATCTTTGAGTTATAAGGAATGATACCACATACACACCAATACCGAGACATTTTGTATAAAACTTCATACCCGTTTCTCCATCAGATGACTAAAATGAGGAGAATATCGGTATTATTGGACTTGTCGGCCGCTTTCGCATAACAATATTATTGATCGACTACACCTCTCATCTTTACATATTAGAAGTGTTCATAGATTTGATTAACATTTTAATCAGTTAGGGACTTGGGTTGCCCAATACAGAAAATTGTTCAGTTAGAGAATGAACTTCAGAAGAAAAGGAACTTGTCAGGTCAATCATCAACAGGTTATTTATCGTCGAAGTAAACATGAATTCCAATGTTCCATCATGCAAGGTACGTGGAATGGTAATCATAAACCCTCCTTATCTTTATCTTCGGAAAACAATTTAAATGTCACGTCTGTAAAAAGGATAGGCAACTGTTGGGGGTACTGTTAAAGATGTCTCACTTTGTGTGTAGCCAAAGCTTTTGACTACTGTATGATTTCATTGATTTGATCTTGGTCTCCTTCCCATCCGTCAAAATGGTAAATGCCTAGTACTACAAAGAGTTTGACACTAAATTGAAGCTCATGCTTGACCGGCTAACAAAGCATGTATGCAATCGAACCGTCTATTAGTGTTGGTTTAAGTGAACCTTAGTTTTTTGAATCCTCTCTCTCGTTACAGTTAGACGTAACATGAAGTTTTGTAACTAATCGATAACGATGGTGATGAGTGATGACAGAAGCAGATTTTGTTGCGGGGAGACAGACTCTGTCTCTGTTGTGTGAAACCATAGATATGCCACCTCTGGGGCTTCGAGTCGTAAATGGTAAACGAAACAGGAAGCATCGATAGTGATTCTGAGACACGCCGGCCTTGAAACTAGGGTTTCTGTGAATGATCACTCATGGCTTTAATGCTTCTGCTAGACCTTCCATTAACACACACACCAATCCATCATCCTTGTCTTTATGTTTTCTCAGCTAAGCTTTTCCCAGACCTGGTTCCCTGGTCTTTCTGCCTTTAATTTGCTACTTCCAATGGCAGCTGGTCAAGTTCATCATCTGCTTCTTCGATCTTCTTCTTTATATTACTGTCTCAAAAAACACGGATGCAAAATGAAAGGAGAGAAGATAAACTGTATCATTTCTTCTTCTTCTTCCTGGGGTTGAAAGCATGGATTAGTCACCACGAATGTTAGAAGGAAGGAGGGCCATAGTATAATTCGAAAGATACTCCTCAAAATCCAACCACCACATGCAACTAACTGATCCCATGTTCTTAATTCCCTCTTACAATTTCTATTCTCCCCCGTTTGATTTCTTTTTTATCATAGTTCATGAGCAATCGAAAAGAAAGAACATGTACACAAAATCATAAAGAAATTTTTCCCAACATATATAAACTAGGGTTCCAAGAACTTTCGTATCCAATCAAAGTCCACACTATACAACTCTAATTGATTGGATCATATACCAAAGCACTTCCATATCCATTATCAAATTAAGCATTTTCTTATTTCAATATATGCTTTAATCCAATCGAACTGGAGCATCATTTCCTAAATAAAATAGATATAAACCAACACATGCTAGAGGAAGGTCTGTACTGGCCATGACTTGTACAACCAACTATAAGAAAACCATATTGTTCATATTTATAGATCATTAAGTGTTTATCTACCATTACATGTACTTAAAGCTCCCAATATATTCAAAGCTGTGTACCAGTATATATATATATATATATATATATATATATATATATATATATATGTATTTGGGTTACTATATATTCTTCTTTCTCTCCCCCACTTAGAGAACTGTATCTGGCAATATATATGCTATTAATTAAGACTAATTAAGTACATACATTAAGACGAAATTAACTAGACTAGTGACTCAGATTTTGCTTTTTTGTTCTTAATATATATCTATACTAGTAATATATATATATATATATATATATATATGGATATTGATCATCATCCCACTTCTACTCTTTCAATATTGATCTGCAAAAATAGCACCGGAGTCTTTGGACACCATGACTTCAGAGGCAGACCATAACCGACTAGCTTCCACCAAATTAGACCCCAATTTCGACGGCGATGTCTCGTTACAATCCGCAAAATACTTCCCGGACACACCGATCATCTTCGGATGAGTCGCAACGTAACATGTCGTGGCTGCAGCCTGAATAATAATCAAAATTAGTTCCGTTTTCCATTTTCGTAAGAAAACAATCAAATATTTTGAATATTAAAGAGTAATATATACCTGAGGTATGGATTTCAAGAGCTTGGAAGCTAAGAGGAACACCAAATCTACATAATCCAAAACCCAAAATCGATTACTGCTAATTTTAAAGAAAATATCACCAATTTTTATTTTATTTTTCAGATTATTTCCCCACCTGTAGCAAGGCCTTCACGTTCTCTGGTGAGTCGGGTCCTAACAATCCCCGGATGGACACAGTTCACAGTCACGTAGGCCTTCATTTCCTGTTTGTGTTCAAATCAAAAAACCCAATAATATCAAAGAGAGGAAAAAAACAAAAATCGCTTTTGATCGAATAACTAAAACTGATCCATATGATGACGATGATGATGAAATCCAGAGGAGAGGACAAGTACAAACCCTGAGCCTGCGATCGAGTTCCTTGGTGTGCAAAACGTTGGCGAGCTTCGAGAGGGCATACGCACGTGTCTCGTCGTATTGGCTGCTGACGATCCAGACAAAATTTCCAATGATCATAAAATGTCAAACTCTTCAACAAAATTTTAATTAAAACAATTCACATGGAACGAAGATTCTCACATAGAGAGACCTCACCTTCTGTTCCGGCTTATCTCGCCGAGGTATCGGATTGTATCGCCGGAAAACCAGCCGTGAATGGCAGACGACACGTTCACTATTCGACCTTGGACGCCGGTGGCCTCCGCCGTCTGGATCATTTTGTTCAGCAGCAGCTTCGTTAACAGAAAATGACCTGAACAAGATCGGCTGCTCCGTTATAATCTTCGTTAGTTTATTCGGAACTAACTATTCGAACTCACTATCTCCCACTTACCAAGATAGTTAGTAGCAAAGGTCAGTTCGATGCCGTCTTCAGAAATCGCATGCTCGTGCGCGAACTTTCCGGCGTTGTTTCTGAAAAAAAAAAAAATTAACAAAACGGTCGATCAATACTTCAATACCTTAATTTTTCTACCTTTTGAACAAGAAAAAAAAGGAATAAATTGGAGCTAGAACTTACATGAGGAGATTAAGAGATAGGTTGAGGGATTCGAACTCAGAGACGAAGTTTCTGACTGAAGTAAGAGAGCTGAGATCAAGCGCCATGACGACGATCTCGGAGTCCGGAAACTCAGCGACGATTCTTGCCTTGGCGTCCTCGGCAGCTTTGAGGCTCCGAGCAGGGAGGACCAGCCTTACCCCGCGCTTGGCTAACACTCGCGCCGTCTCCGCTCCAATCCCCGACGTAGCACCTAATGACAAAAACCGACCATATATACGATCGATGGTTAAAACTCAACTGTTCAAAAAAGATCGTAGTTTTTTGGGTGGCGCCGATTAAGAGGAAGACGTACCTGTGATGATGGCGGTGATGGAGCGGAGATCGGGGCAGCTTTCGGTGACTTGTTCGGCGGTGCTCTTGGAGCCGTAACCGCTGGCACCGACCGAACCGATCAGGTACTTCACGGTTTCGAGCATTTTTTTTGTTTGTTTTCTTTTTGTTGTTGTTTGTGTTTCTGGTTTGGTTGGTGTTGCTGAAGCAGTGGTGGTTGCTGATACTGATATGACTACGTTGACCAGAACGGAGAAGAAATGTGAGCTGAAGAAGTAAAGTACGTACGTGTTTGGCTATTCACAGAGCTTTCTGAAAGTGGCCGCTTTGCATTGAATAGTGAGGTTGAGAGAGAAACTCAGGGGGAGAGTGGATTAATAGAGGGATATGGAGTTTATAATGATGAGGTTTGGCTCCTTTATCAACTAGGGTGAAGATGAGAAGAGGATGAAGAAGATTATATATTTGTCAGGGATTGATTGAAGGATGATTATATTTAATTTTTGAATGAGGGGGTTAATTTTTTTCCTTATAGAAAAATAATTCGTGGGTCTAATCAGGGAGAATATATTACTCATTCAAACATTTCTTTAAACGAGTTGCTAATGGGGATTTGTTTTTCTTTTTAGGATTAATTACTGGTCACTCCATTAACTTTCATGCACTCGACAGTTTACTTCATTAACTTTCAATTTCAATCGATTACTCCATTAACTATCCAATGTCACACAATTAGGTTCATCCGTTAAGTGGCCGTCCAAATCAGTGGTTAAGTTGCTGACTGGACATATTTTTCAACTGGAAATTCCATTTAACACCCTAAACTAACTCTCTCTCTCTCTCTCTCTCTCTCTCCACCGTCCTGTGTCCTCAATCTCTTCTCTCTCCTCCTCCACCTCCTCCGCAACCACAACACCACCACATCACTAGTTGGACCTTCAACAACACTGCAACAACAACACTAGCAACCAACCAACCACACCACCAGCAACCAACCACATCAACACTGTAATCAAACACACCCCGCAGCTCCTCGACATCTCTCTCCCGACGGCAGGCAAAAACTCAAACCCACCTACCCAGCATCTCTCTCCCGAAGCCCAAAACTCAAACCCTCACAACAATTGATCTTCTCCCTTCGCCACCAACCAAACCCTAAACCACACCATGCACGAACCCTAAATCCTCTGTATCGATGGCCTGACAAGGTGGTGGACCGGAGCCTCCTGAACAATTGTCAACTGACGACGGACCAGACCTCGCCGGCCGGCCGCCGCGCAATACCTCGCCTAGATCGATCCGAGTGGAATCAAGGTCCACTAATTCGGGCTTCTCCAATTTGAGCGGTCGGGTTCGACTACCACTTGCAAGCCCAGTTTTTTTCCCTTTTTGACAACCGCCGATGACGTCCAGACCGGAGTCCAAGTCAACCGACGGACCAGTCGCTGGGTCTATGCGTCACTCGCTGAGATCGGATCGGATGACCGGTCACTGGTTGGTGGACGACGAACAGCTTCAACCGATGGATCTGAGTTGTGGACGACCAGTCCTCCAAAGCAGGTCCACCTATTTGTTTATCTGTTGCCAAAGAACCTTGGCGAGGAAGAGGAGGGTGATGAGAGAAACGGCGGAGAGAGAAAAATGGGAAGCCATGGCTAGCTGCTGATGGGTTTTAAAAATGAGAGAGAGAGAGAGAGAGTTAGTTTAGGGTGTTAAATGGAATTTCCAGTTGAAAAATATGTCCAGTCAGCAACTTAACCACTGATTTGGACGGCCACTTAACGGATGGACCTAATTGTGTGACATTGGATAGTTAATGGAGTAATCGATTGAAATTGAAAGTTAATGGAGTAAACTGTCGAGCGCATGAAAGTTAATGGAGTGACCAGTAATTAATCCTTCTTTTTACAATGAATCGTGTACCCAAATCACTCACTACAAGATTTTGAAGCATCCAAACCATTAAATTAAAGATAACTTTCTTTCTTTGGTTGAAGATTATCTTTTACGATTGAAATGAAAAATCCTCTCAACAATCAACTAAAACAAATTCATTTTAAATAATAGTTAACTTATCGGTCTTTATGATTTATCGTTTAAAAGCAATGTGTCATTGTTACTCAATTATTTACGAAAGCCATTTTTGTAGCACGTACATTATAATGTTTTGCCATTTTGGTGGTTTGTCAATTCACTACCAAAATGAATTCATGCATGAGAAAGTGACTAATGTAGCTATAAATATATTGTCGGAATTCTTGTATTCGGTGATTCCTCAACCAAAACGACGAAGCGATCGACTTGCATGCCCAATTTTACCTTCCATTCATCACCACCAAACCCTAACCAACTCCTTAAACACAAAACTAAAAGTCGTTGAACATCTATACCAATTACCAAGTAAACGGTATTGCTTCGCGTATATGATATCTGATCGGGAATCATACAACACTCTTGTAGCTAGCTAAGCTTGTAAAGGAATCTAACTGCTAAAATATGATGGTATCCTAACGAGAATGCAGACAAACAAAGTATGGGCATTAGCTTTGAATTAAAACACAAGATTACTAGCTACTTGGTTGTGATTGTTAAAGGAATGCGCCGGGCGGTTGTTTTGGGGCTCGTCGGCGATTAATAAACTAAGCTAGAAGCAGTCTGGAATGAATGAAGAAAGAAAAAGATGGCACAAGTGTCAAGGTGATACGATATCGAGTTCGATTGTTCATTGTCAATGGAGAGGGAATAGCACGTGAGGCCTTTCTTCCCTGCGCTCTTCTCGAGTCTTGCGTTTTCCTTTCTCTTTGAGTCTGGCCAATCATTCCTGTTCAAACTTCATACCCCCCTCGTTACTCAAACTAGAAACTAGAACAAAATTGGATTCTAGCTAGTTTTAAGAGTTTTATTGCACCAAGGTCTCTTGCTCATTGACTATTCAGGATCCATTCTATATAATACAAGGTCTCCTTCACTTGTTCATAGTTAAGGTTTCAAGAGTTTCATGGTGAAATTTGAATGTATTTCAAACGTATATTTGATGTACCTTTTGTAAAACTTGATAGTTTTTTTTCTTATCGAAATAAGTCAAACTTTATTAGCTCAGCAAGCAGTACATAAACGATTTCTTCAATAAGCGACAGAAAAAATCGTTCCGTATAACCCACCAAACAAAGAGCAAATTAAACTCGATAGTTTTTATAGTTTGTACTTATTGAAGAATATGAGTTTTTTTTATTTTGTTTTTTTGCGTTAATTTCATTTTAATATTTTAGTCTTTTTTAATAAGCCAGTGTTTTGATGTGTATGAGGTATCATTATTCGTTGGAATAGTGGCTTTGACACCATTCTTACTAGTGTTGGACATCTCTAAATTCACCGAATACAGCCATATAATGTTATATTAACGAAATACTTACTCTTCCTCCCCTCTAAAGAAAATTTATATACATTTAACGTTTACTTTGAACTTTGAACCTTGAACCTTGAACCGTTAATTTCAAGCTAGATTGCTAGTCAAGCAAACCAATTTGGAAGAATTCATTATTTTTATATATGGTTGGTCCTAAATGAATGTATATGGGAATAGCTACTTGTGCTAGCATCACCGACATCCCAAAATATCATAAGCAAACAAGAGACTACAATCAGCATATATAATCGAGTGATAACAGAAAACGATGTACATGTCATTTGCTCAGGCCACGTTAGCCGAAAATGAATGCGTGATATATACATAACATATGGTTTGGGAAAGGGGGTGGGTTGGGGCAGACTACCCTTTATTGTTAGGGCAAAAGGTGGATCATAAAGAGGAAAAGAGGAAGGGGGTACCCCCAAACTTATTCAGCTTTTAAGCGCACCTAGCCTCTTCTAGTCCCCTGTGCCCTTCTGCGGGGACCTTGTGACATCTTAGCCTTCCCCCCACAAGGCCAGGGCATCTGATCTCCTCACCTTGCTGGGTTTCCCTTCTCCCATACTCCTAGTCCATGCTGCTGCCACATGTAATCTCTACCCTTTGCAAGGACAAAAAGCCCTAGCTAGCTGCTTCGTGCTCGTATGAACATGCAAGGAGTCCCAGCTGCAATACCAGCATTAACTGTCTGTAAATTTTAAAGTACCTTTAATCTTATCTAAGCTTTTCATGATGATCGACATGCATCTAGTTTGATCGAGCATTTTTTCCTTATTTATACACTCCCTTGTTCTAAAGGAGGGAAGCTTTTGATCCAGCTTTCACAGTTCCTTCTTTATTATCTCTGGACCCTTGTCGATATGATCACCAACCCCTAGCTACAGATTTGAAGTTTATATAATACTACAGACCGGGTATAAATGTGCTTCTGATCTAACTGCGTGTGTTTACCGAGCTCATAAGTATATAATTAGTTCCAAATAGCTACGTTTCTTTTTCTGATTCAAAGAAGCAAACCCTTTTCTTATATGGTTAATGCGGTTTGCGAAAGGATCACGACGCTTTAATCGAATTATGCAATGTATGAATAGAATTGTTCTTGAAACAACTAAATATGAATCAAGGCTCTCTGATTGTATCACGTTGATTATATTATAGCTGCGATAATATGTAAACTTTTTCATTGTTCATCACATCGATCCGGTATCTTTAGTTTATAAAACTAAATATGAATTCAGAGATTTACAACGTACACGATTAATTAGAATTAAAATCATCTTGGCCGTGCTCCACTTCAACAACTAGATCGATAGAGAACAACTACCATATAAAGTGAATTATGTTGTAAGTATTGGGATCATGGTCCCGTTTTTGAAGCTTAATTAGGTCATCTTAGCATGCATACCATCCTATGGTATTGCACCGAAATGAAACCTAGCTAGCACATAGTCTAATGAGACTCCCCGGGATCAGACCTGTTTAATTTAAGTAGCCTAATTTGCTTTCACTCTGATTTGTCTTCCTATTTCTAATTTGATATTTCGACACACCCCACTCTTGGATTTGGGTGTTTTGTTTAGTTTGCCAATTCTGTTTGACTAATCAGATTAAGGCCATTGAGAAAGGAACAAATCCCTTAACACTAATCTATGTTTATACTCGCAAAATCTTGGAGCCTTTGGTCATTCCATACTTTCCACTCACTCATTTCCCAATTTCATATATAAAACCCTTTTCTCATATAAAATTTAGAAGAGTATAAATCCCATTTTTAATTGTAAAGCATACTGAGAGATGAGGTGCCATTTGAATACTACCATGAATCAAATGATTGCCACTCTCTCATGTGTATCTCCGAATCTTGCAGGGTCCCCTTCCCCTTAAAGTTAGGGTTCAAGGCTTTCAATCTTTTAATATATAAACCAGTTAATCTTCCATTTGATGAGATCAATTATCTCCCAATTACATGTTAGAGGGATTTCTCACAAAGCATACTATATGCCATCACAAGAGTAAATTTTACATTTAGTGTCCTAAGAACAACCTATTCATCACTTTGGTATATCATTTTTAGAAACCAATTTTAATACATACCCATTATAACAGTGTCAAACCTCTATTTCTCAAAAGACATTTTCATCTCTCAATCTTTCAGCTCAACTTTCTATTTTTTATTATTTATTACTAGCTCAATTTTTTGTTGGTTCAACTCAAAAAATATATATATATATATATATATATATATATTTATATATCCTCCCAGACCCTCTAACTAAATCCTCTCTCTCTTTCGCGACCGAGGAGCCTTCGCAACCATCACCAGCACCAAAGTTCATAGGATCATGACCCAGCTATTTACTTGACTTTTGGGTTTCTCCAAGAGTAAAACATGGAATTCATATTTGACTCTTTCAACAGAAAGACAACAGGATTGAATGTCGTTTATTGGTAATATGATGAGTACATAAATTTGGTTGTAGATGACGTTGAAGAAGTGAGCATCAAGAACAATACCGGAAGACACTAGTTAAGGAATTTTCCTCAACAATTAACATAACTCTCCCAATGAACATTGAAAAATGATGATCCATCTGACTCAAAGCCCCATCAGCTTTTTGATTTGAAATTGTTGTTTATATTTTCTGGGTTTTGGTGGCATGGATTTGACTATTTGAGATGATGAGGAGAGAGAGAGTAAAAAACGAAGTTGCCTATTGAATATCTTATGTGGCAATGAGGTTTTTCGCTGTCAATGACATCAGGTATTAAAAGGTTCTGGAGGTTCGTTATTGAGGTGCTGATATTATAGTTTTCAAAATTAGTATACTGAAATGATGAATGACTCTTGCTTGGGATACCATTTGTAAATTTTTCTCTAACATTTAAGACTATACATATATATTTTGTATACAATTCAACGTAACGTTAGTTATATTGAGTTGTTAAACTCATAATACGAACTTTAAACACTATTGTTTTCACCACGTATTTTGTATGATTTTATTGAAAAATGAGTCGATGATTTTCTTTTTTATGGACAAAACAAGGCCTAAGAGTAAGAAGATCTCTAAGTTGATAACCACCACTTGGAATCCGATTGATTCTTGGAGCTAGCATCACTGTATTATGTGTATTAGCTTTGTGGTGCTACAGTCACTGTCATCCCCCAAAAACCAAAATGGTTTTGCCAATCAAATTACAAAACAGTAGCCAAAAAAAAAATAATTACAAAGCAGTAGCCAAGAGCTCTTATTTAAAGAAGGATATTTGATCTCTATCATTAGAGGATCTAATATATCTACAGAGACCCACCGCCCACTACAAATATATGCACATAATTTAGGACTTAATCATATATTTTCCATTTAAATGGTAATGAGTCCATAACTATTGAAGTCATCGGTTATGTCACAGATGAGTTGGAGTGTGCCCAAACAGCTAAATATGTGTTTGATCCAAGGACTAAAATATCCATAATATCCTCGATATTTTCTCGAAATTTCCATTTTTTACAAGTACCGATATTAATTTTCATATCTTTCCGATATTTTATATTTAGTTTACTTTTAGTCAAATATTCAAATTTTGGTAAAATTTTCATCAATAAGGAAAACAGGTTCTGGTATTGGAGCTATAGGAAAACATTATACACCAAGAGAAAGAGGCCAATGAAGAATGTCAACGCATGAATATGATTTTTTATCCACTTTTGACTCATCTAGTGTGGGAGGAGGCAATGATGGACCATACACTTATGGCCAAAATCTGACAATGCCTTATTCAACTTATTCCATGCCTTACGGGGTGCAATCAACTGAATCAAGTGATACGTCATGGTCACAGTCTGATGTACAATCTTCCAATGATTATGGTTATGGTCAAGGTTAAGCGCTGCCAAATCCTTACAACTTCCAATACGGAAATCCACAGTCAATCCCTCTTGACCCTTATGGTTGGCATGTAAGTCAATATATGCAAAACTACAAAGGTGAGGTATCATTTAATGACTACTCTTCACAATATACTGAAGACTCTACACAAAGAAACGATGAAGATAGTGAAAATTATGTACCTCATAAGTCTTCTATGTGGCTCTAAACCACTCATGTAATTCCATGTTATATCATATGTATATAAGGCGTGATGGCCTAGCCTCCCTTTGGGTATCCAACCATCAAAAAAAAAATAGATGTATAAACTTTACAGTAAAAATTTAAGAATTATCATTGGTTCAGCACTTCAGCACGTAGTTATTCACCTTAAATAACTAAAACTCACTATGATTAATGTTTATTCAAGATTTTTTTGTCAATTATAATAGATAATTGAGATAACAAACATTTCTCAAAGTTTCATTTAAAATTTCCATGTTTTTCTACTAATTTCCGTCAATTTTCTCATTTTTTTTTCTGTAATCGATATTTTCTCGAAATTTTCATCGAAATATCCGTTTTTTGGACCGTCGAAATTTCCACGATCGGCGAAATTTTAGTCCTTGGTTTGATCTAATACTAGACCAACTAACTTCACCAGCTTTGGGAGATTAATGTACAAAAGCTCCTAATCAGTGCTCAACTTCTAGAGCAAATCCTAACTTTCTGTCCTAATCACACCAACATTGATTAAGAATCTTAGTGGAAATTGAGACCATCTAAAGTATAACAGACAATAATCCTCATCACCTACCAAATTAAGAAATCGTTTGATACTTTGATTACAGTTACACATTACTGGCCTATAATATACAGATGATAGACACAGCTGAATGCTAGCTTCTTCTCCAAGTCTGCTTTATGGTATATTTCTGTTTGAGATTGTTCACTAATTCGTTTCCAAAAGTGTGTTAATTTCATTCTGTCGGTTCTGTCAAGCCCCAAATCCGGGAAAAATGTACTCTACCCTTGTTACAGAAGACTTAAACGCAAAACTAATCATCAAATTCCTATTACCTACTTCTATTAGAGAAGACTCAGATCTAACCCTGGAATTCATATCACTCGAGCCTGTTATCCTACATACTCTCAGCACTCTATCTTTCGATCTTGAGGCCATCCGAACTCCTCCAAGAATGCCAATACTAGACCATTTGACCACCCAAAACCAGTCTGCAATTGCAACATACCAGAAACAGGTTCAAATCAGTAGAAGCAAAACAAGACTATTTAGTAGCAATTGTATAAATAATAGGGTCATAAACAAGGATCATAATAATTAAAGTGATAAAGTGATATACCTGGGGTACATATTCACCACCACCTCCAAACTCTCCACACTTTTGCACATCATATTTTTCATGCATTACACCTGTTTTCTTGTAGGCTTTATAATTGGTTCTGATCCACCTTACAGCAATGTCTTCTCCCACTAACTTTGCTTCTTTTGATCCAGACCTTGCCAGACCTTCAGCTATCATGTGTTGAATTGGAGCCCAACCATTTGGAAAGTCCCTATTATTACAATTTCCATTAGGCCATGTAAAAGTTCAAAGTAGGTAGCTAAAGTTCTGAAATCTTGAATAGCCAATATGAATTTGAATAGTATTAGAAATTTCCTGAACTGAGTATAGTTCTAAGAATATATTAACATTACCATTGTTGTCCCGAATTTGTCAGCGATGTTGCAATGCCAGCAGCGCAAAGAAGGCCAGAACTCTGAAGACTTCTTGTAACTTTCTCTACCATTGAAGTATCTTCTCACACAAGGTAAGAGCTATCTCAATATAAAATGTCGAAAGAAGACAGAGTATCTTCTATATTTTTTTAGTACATGATTAATATATTTGAACCGACTTCTGAAGTCAAATCTGAATGGTAAGTGTGGCGTGATGAAAATTCAGAAGTGCAAACCTGAGTATAATGACTCAATCCACAAAGGGATGAAGTTTGAAGCAAATACATTCTGATTTTGGTTACAAGCTTCCCATGTCTGAGGTTCCTATACGTATTACATAGGAAGAGATTAGGACAATCACTGCCATAACTGTCAGAAAACTGAAGAGTTCAAAGTTCACATACTGAAATACATGTGATGTCATTGAGCCAGTAATCAAGCCATTGCCCCTTCTTTGCATTCCAGAAAACAGATTTTATGGCCTTATGTCTAGCTTTGGAAGCCTTCAGGAAGCGATCAGAAATGCTTCCGTCTCCTATGACCTTAGCTAGGAAAGCAATGTCATGTTCCATCTGCATAGTGGATATTTTAAGTTCAGAGATAGATATTTACACAGCATATTTTGATAAAAGCTCTGTGGTGTACCCCTAGTATGAGGACATTCAAATCAATTGGTAAAATGGATGTGGTGGACAATGTTGTGAAATCCGAATGATTCCTGCAGCAAGAAAACACAGCTTAATTTCACAAGCATATGCATCACACTACTTTATATGTCTCACCCAAATACAGCAGTAATATAAAACAAGGTCTTATAACCAAGTCTTCTCCCTATTTAAAAAATTACCTCATCCATCTTGTACTGAAATCCCATCCAGTCTCAGCAGTTGAAGCCACTTCGCGGTAAAAACACTGTTTCTCAGAAACACTCTTGATCTTGGAAGCAAGTTCCATGTCCTGACAAGTATAAGATGTTCACAAGATTAGACTGTCACTCCGTTTTCCTCACCATTGATGGATTGATCCGCAAAGCTTTTGATATATTAAGAAAGTAGAGGAGGACATACAGTGGTTGAAGATTCAGGCCTGGGTTGGTTCCACATTGCATAATATCGACTTAAAGTGTGATTGCAAGCTTGGTCATCCTGAATAACTACCTTATGAATACCTGCAAAAACAGAACAATGAAGGAAAACTTACATTTGAAACCAACTACAGATCATAAACCAAAGTAGGATAGACAAGCATTACTGTAAATACCAAATGAATGAAATCAAGAGAATGTGAAACTTTCAAATCAATACCTGAATTCCAGAATTCATGTTCTTTGACCAGTGCAGGTAGAGCTTTTCTAGCAAACTCCAAATCTCCAGTCCTCTTGTAGATTTCAGAAACCATTGCACTCAGAAGGGGTGGTTGGCTGAAAAAGTTGTCCCTCTAGTTCAGTTTCGAGAGGAACTACATGTGTGTAATACAAAGCAAGCTTGGTGTAGGCTCAGCACATATCAAAGACAATTGCGTCACATTAATCAGAATTAAAAGTGTTCAGAAAGTTTTGAACATCAATCCCATAACATTGATGATCCATTTCAAGATTGTTTACGAATTGTTAAAGCAGAAATCAACATCACATTAGGCTAGTAATGCATTAAGCAGCGAACGGCAAAGCATAAACTGAGAGAACACCGCAAGCAAAATAATGAGTGACAGATTAGTATTGCTCTATAGTGAAATTGAGGGAAGCATTACCTCCTGTTAGTGTAATAGGCCCTTGCACCATTAAGGACATAACCATACTCTTCTATGAGGAAAATGAGATTAGTCACAATTGCTTTCGCTGTATCATACATTTTGCTTGCTAGCAATCCCCTGCAACACAAAATTGAATTTCAGTAAAAGCCTAGCAACTCTGAAGTTCTGAGCATCAATTCCTACTATTGTGTATCCCCTACCCTGCCTGAAGAGACATAACCCCACCAGCATACAAGGTATATTCTTTACAACTGTTTTCCTAGTATATTGGAACACAAAGGTGTCACTGCCATCTAACATCAGCAAACCAATTGTGTTTTGTCTCAAAATGATGTAGAATTGAATCATGAATACAGCTCAACTCCACTTTCAGATATAAAATCTACAGCTAGGATTAAAATGGCAACATCACTCCTTCATAAATCATTAGTGCATTTGATTAACACAAACATGATCAAAACCGAAAGAAGAGATATTTATAATTCAAGATTACTCCTTTATAGTCATGGTTACTGCATATGAATGATATGATCAACATTACTGAAAAGAAGAGAGAACTTTACCTAATAACCCAATAAGAGTCCCAATAATAAACCTCTCTGAACCTTGAACCAGGAATAATGAACTGCTCAGGCAGAGGTAGCAGAGTGTGTAACTCAGGCCTCTTGTGGACACCACCACCAACCTTCCGGCTCAGATTCTTCCAAAGCGAGTGAATCTCCAAAGCCCAGGCCCTCACTTCCGGGTTCTTCACCTTCGGCAAGAACCCTTCAGGCTCGGGGACATAATCCTCAGGCTGAGCGAGCACCACATCGTCCCCTGCACCCTCGAAATAGTCATGTAGAAACTCATTGAGATCATTAACCGACGTTGACCCGTTAGCGGACCTAGGAAGCTTATGAAAGGCGCGTTGGGTCAATGAGAGCTCCGACTTGAGCGCCAAATCGACGTAGAGTTTGGGGTCAAAGTGGGTTTTCCCGAAGGTGGTTAACGCCGTTTGTTGGAGCTGTTCGAGGAAGGTGACCAATGGGGTGGTGGGCTTGACGGGGCCGGAGTCGCACGAAGCTTTTGTGACGGTCATGACGGACGAGAAAATAAGCGTAGACAGAAGAAACAAGGAGCCTAATGTGAATAGGAGGGGGGAGTCCGCCATTGATGAGATTGGTAACAAAGCAAAGGGCTCATGGTTTTGACGTGTAGAAGAAGAAGAAGAGGTGGGTTGTGATTATTGGATGAGAAGGAAGAAGAAGAAGAAGACAAAAGACGGCATTTGGAAGTTGGTACTGGTCCTCTTCTGGGTTGTCGATTATTCAATGAACCAGAGAGTGCTTTTTGGATTTCGACGTAGGCAATGTTAGATGCGAAAAGGTTGACAGATGGGAACAGATCACATATGGTCCAAAACTTTGACTCGTATGTACCTATTGTCTTGTCTTGATCATTAAGTACGTGTTCTGGGGTTGGATCCTCTGCGGTTTTGGGCGGAGAGTCTTCGATAAAACGTAGATACATGATGACGTTGTAAAAGATTAAAATTACACAACATATTTGTACGTCGTGTATATATTTTAAATTTCAGAAAAATTTAGTAATAAAAGTGTTCCATATTGTGTCTGATATAGTTAATAAGTTTATTTACCAATTTGATCCGCTATTTTGTTGGCTACTTTCAAAGTTCATTTATTAATTTAATCTTTTATCTCAATGGCTACTTTCATTTTTTTCTTTATATTTTCATTTTGTGTATGGAGCCTCTTATCATACATCTTAATCAATTGGCTGATAAACCTAGTTCTTATGTGGATATTTTATCTCTCTCTGTGGTTATAGAATTGTCAATCTAATGTTTGTTGATGACTGTCTTATTTTCTGTAAAGCTTCCTCTAGAGCTGTAAGGAATGTGTTGTCTGTTCTTAAAAAAATTTCTAAGGCTTCAGGGCAAAAGATTAATTTTCTTAAATTTTCACTGTATTTTTCTCCTAAAGTTTCTAATTAAGTGAGGAATGATATAGTAACTGTGATGCAGATTCAACATAAGGCCACCATTGGGAAGTACCATGGAATGCATAATATTATTTTTTGGAAAGATTTTGTAAATGCTAATGATTTATTGCATAGAATCAACAAGAAGTTAGCAGGCTAGAAGAAAGGTACCCTTTCAAGAGCAGGTAGACTCACTTTGCTCCAAGCTAACGTGTCAGGTATGCCAAATCACATTATGTCTTGTTTTAAGTGTCATACTAAAATTACCAATGCAATTGATAAAAAGGCCAGAGATTTCTTCTGGGGAACTGACTCTAAGGCAGCAGCTGTAGCTTGGAGTAAGGTTTGTATCCCCAAAAATTCTGGAATGCTAGGCATTCGACATTCTAAACATTTCAATAATGCTGCTATAGCCAAACTTGGCTGAAAAATAATCACTCAAAATGAGAATTGGTGGGTTAAAGTAGTTAAGACTAAATACTTGAGACATTCTTCTTTTTTCCAGGTGAAGAGCTTGGAAATGAATTCTGGATATGAGAGAGCTTCTTCAAAGAGGAATCCGATGGACTGTAGGAAATGGCTCAGACATTGCTTTATGGACTTTCAATTGGGTACTACCTTTCCCTCTTATTAATCTTATGGATGATATTAGACGTGCTAATAATATTGATTGGAATGAGTCTGAAGCTGACTATATTTCTACTAAAGTTTGGAATAGAGATAAAGTGCTCAGAGTTCTTGACATGAACATTGTTGATCAAATTTGTGGTATCCCAATTCCCAAGAATAATCAGGCAGACTCTTTTGTCTGGGGTTTTAGTCCTAACGGAGATTTTACAGTTAAGTCTGCGACTTGGGTTCAAAATAATGAGACTGAGAGCCATGAGTTCTCACCGTTGATACGGAAAGTTTGGAAATCAGATTTGGCTCTTAAAATCAAAAAAATTAGTTGGCTTCTCTTAAGAGGAAGGTTAAAAACCAAAAGCAGATTCAGATTTGGTATAGTCTCAAGTAATTTATGTCCTTTGTGCTCACAAGAAGAAGAGACTTTAACTCATTTATTTTGCAAGTGTTGCATCTGGGGCCAAGTTTGGGACCTAGTAAATTGTGTAGAGATTTGGAATTCTGATAATCTTATTCAAACCTTGCATGATATGTTTATAAATAGGCCGTTTGATGTGGCTAAGTTTGGAAATATTCTTACTCTTTGCTAGCAGATTTGGCAGAAGTGCAATAATTTTGTCTTTAATAATAAGAACTTTTCTCCCTATACAGTTGTTGCTTGCGCTGCTTCATACCACTGCAACTTTACTCTCTACAACAATGTTTCTCCAAGTCTAAGACCAAGTCCCAACATTAATATATATCAAATGGAATCCTCTCCTCTTGGAAGCATAAAGATTAATTTTGATGGTTCGGTGTTGCAACAAAGTTTTAATGCTACTACTGCTAGTGGTTTCATTTTAAGAGACGACTCTAGCTACCATGTGTTAGCCTCTGCCCATAAGATTGGGAAGACAATTGTTCCCATTGCAGAAGTTATTGCGCTCAGGGATAGTCTCCTCAATGCTCTAAAGTTGGGGTTCCAAAATGTTTTGGTTGAAAGTGACATTATCAATTGTGTTATTGGAAAGTTCAAGTGCCCATGAAAACTCATTCAGCTTATCTAAGATATCAAGGCTAGCTAGTTCTTTTCAAAACATCTCTTTTTAACATGTCTTCCTAGAGGCTAACTCAGTGGCCAATGCACTTGCCAACTTTGGCCACCAGCTTGCTAGCCCTTGTTGTTGGGAGTCAGGCTTTCCTCCTGTTGTAAGACAAGCTATTAATTTTGACATTTTTAAAACTGGGTGCTCCCGTGATTCTATGTTGTAACAAGCCTTTTAGCATAAAAAAAAAAACTTAAACAGAAGGCCAAGCAAGTAACATCTAAACTTACAGACCAACCAACTGACCAAGTAACAAAAAAAAAACTTTCAAAAAAAAAAAATACAAGCAACAAAATAGAAGTTAGTCCTTATACCCCAACAGAAGACACTAAGCTTACCGGTCTTCTTTTTCTGTTTTAATCACATCTATCTCCTAAAGCTTTAAAATTATCTATCACACAGTTAAACTTAACAAGTGAATCTCAATATCTTTTCATTATTTAAATCTAATCATATTCAATCATATTCTCAACTTATTTTTCAGTTTTCCTCCAAAATCTTAAATAGTATTGGTTTGGGTTGAATCGGAACCATTTTCTTTTCGTAAACTATGAAAAACTGCATTTGTTGCTTTATGATAAATTCCAACACAAAAATACAGTATGCAAATAAGAAAAATGTGACTTTGCACATCATTCGTGTGATCATGAAAATGACACTCAAACCAAAAAAAAGATCATGAAAATGACACTCGGTGAAACTTTATGCACTAAAGTGAAATGCAAATTCAGGAAGACAATTTCATATAATCACATTCATATGGAGATTTGAAGATGTGCCATTTTTCAACATATAACTGAGAACTATGAATCAATACCAATACGTGAAAACAATTAGTATTGCAGATATCAAATTGTCTCGTAACTGCCAAGTACGTAAAACCATGTTTACGTATAGTTTACTAGCAGAACATTAAGATAAGAACTGTCATTCGATTTCTTTCAATGGAAGAGAAAAACAAATTAAAATAAGAAAGCAAAAGAGAAAAGAAAAATGCCACAAAATCGGAGGGGAACGGCAGAATCAAAAGGGGCTTGACCTCCTCAGATGTCCCGTGAGTTCCACACAGAAGCTCTGTGCATGTTATCAGTAAGCTTGGAACGATAATTAAATAAGAGAGTTAGGTATCTAAGAAACCCATCATCGGAGCTCAACAAAATGCATCAAATATGCAAAATTTAAAATTCAAACCGGAAAAAGGAAAACATACTAAAACATTAAAAATGTAAAACCCAGAGACCAGTGCTTTGATCTCGCCGGCTTCTGAAAGCAAGAATCACACAGAGGAGGAGAAGCAGAGGATGGTCAGGAATAGGGTGATTACTGTTTGATATAAGGCTGTATGGTGAGGGTTTGTTTCGCAGGCCCAATTCCTGGATCACACACCAAACCGGGCCCACTAACCCAAACCATTAAAAGGAAAATGGTGTGAAAGATATGCATCCAATATATATATATATATATATATATATATATATATATATATATATATATATATATATATATATATATATCAGGGCCTTTTTAATGAGGGATCCCTTTTTTTGTTCATTTCTAGGGATATGTCCATACCATTAGATCTGTTTTTTAATGGGCTTGAATGGTTGAGATTAAAACAAAAAACTTAACACTTATGTCAAACCTACACCATTCAATATTATTAAAAATAAATTCCTCATTTGGATGACTTAACGATCACCAAATTTTCTGAAAATTTGTAGAAATGATCTACTTATATAGCCCAACGAACTGAACGGTGAAGATTTGATTTTGTAATCGAAAAAGTTCGTCAAATGATCTATCCCTAAAAATGAACAAAAAAATGGATCCCTTATTGGAAGGGCCCTGATATATATATATATATATATATATATATATATATATATATATATATATTTATAAAAAACTGAAATATAGGAATTTATCCCAATATTTCAATTATTATGAGTTTTGTTAGTCTCGTAGCTAAAATTTTACAATTGTATCAGAAATTTTACTCGAAAATTAAACCATTAAAGGACCTCTTTCAAGTTAACAAATTCACGTATCCAACTCTCATTCAAACTCTACCGACTAAATCTATTTAACTACAAAATCAGGGATCGCAAATAATATCTTATTGAGTTTGAGAGATAGATAAGAAAATTTTGTATAATTTGGTATTTTCTTCGTCTCCTTCATGGTTTTGTTTGCATGACTCTCACTCGGTTTAGTTTCATTCGCCTCTTCGGTTCCTCTCCTTATGGCTATTTAAATTTGTTGGTTACTTTTCATCGTTATTTAAACGTGCAAGACATATTGTATCTGATATTTTGTTGAATATGTTAACAAATCACTGTGAATTAACCACTTCATGATATATCTTTCATTTGCTATAAGATTTTTCATGGTGATCTTAATTTTATCAGGTTAAACTAATTGAGTTCATACCTCCAAAATCTCAATTTGATTCGTATTACTTTGTTAGGAGTGCAATCATGTTGTTTTCTCAACTATCAAAAGCTGTATATTATGTTCTTCATGGTGACAAAGTTTAATGAACAGTCCAACACAAATTGGATGCTTGATGCCTGGGCAACACGTCTTGGATGAAGTAAGAAACTCGTGTCCCGCGCATCATTCAAATCACGTTGATACTAGTGATCACGAACATGATATTCTCGACGTGAAGATCAGTGGGATGTTCCCCTGTCACTTTGCAAGGCTTGTGAAAATGAACAACATTTTGTATGGAAACGATTACTACTACTGTGAGGAAATCAACACTTATTTTAACTCCAACTTATCGAGATGATACTGTTCTTTAGCTCTTGATTTTTGGCTTCACTCTAGTGCCGGAGCTCGTAGTGTAACTATCCATTTCATCTATTTAATCCTGTCCCTCCTAGTATGGTAGTGCCGGAGTTGAGAACAGAAGAGAAATGTGGGAGCTGCAGAATGGAAACGTGGATGGAAGTTGGAACAAGAAGTTTAGGGGAAGCTGGCTAATATCCGATTTCCAGACTATTCTTATTATCTGATATAATAATAAGGTATCCCATTTTCCCTGTGACAGAAATCCTTTTCCAGCTAATATAATATATGGTAATTAAATCATAGTAGTTTTAGCTAGGGGTCAGACTCAGAAATCCAGAACCTGAACTCAGGAAAACTACGTATCAAGTATCATCAATCATCATCATCATCACATATATGAAGGATTTTGTAGCTGGTCAAACTGGGATCTTCAACTGAAAGTGGTCAAAAGGCTACCCTCATCCTTGTTCAGAGAAGTTAATATCATCAATGGACTATCCAAGATTCCAAGGTACTAAAACTAAAGAAGTTCCATGTATCCAAGCACGTCATGATATGTTCTACTGGAGCTTCTGTGGTCCAAGTGCCCTTGGCAATAAATCCTAGAAGAAAATGAAGCAGAGACTAATGATATTAATGGTTTGTTCACCAGACAACCAACTAGAGGTCCGGATATCAGACCAACTAGCTGGGAAAGCAGAAGCAGAAGCCAGAAGCCAGAGGCCAGAAGCAGAAAAGCAGTAGCTTCCTGGCTGACTAATGAAGTCACTCTGCAGGGCCTTAACTACTACCATCCAAAACAATATACTTTACTGACTCTGCTCTCAAACAGAAACAGAAACAAAAGCATTTAGTTACTCATTCAAAAGATTCCTCCATTTTTCTATATTGCTGAGATAACAAACTGCAAAAGAGATATAGGAGGAGAAGCACAAGAGAGGAGAAGGAGTCGTCAAGTGTTCATGAAGCCGTCAACAAGTTCCCTGCAGAAGGAAACGAAAGACCAGGCAGCCAAGAGTATTTTTAAGGAGAAGAAAGCGAGGCTGTACATTATCAAAAGGTGTATTTTGATGCTAATATGTTGGAGGGAAAATGCAGATTAATAGTCCTGGTAAGGTTTAGCCATTCATGTTACTACTCTAGTCCTTTTGTTAAATATTCTGGGTTTTTTTCTTGTGTTTATGTAACATGGTAATTCCCCTAGGAGGTGAGTGGAAGAGAGATATGTGAAGATGAAACATCAAAATGTATGAAGTTGCTGCATGTTGATCCTTTCAAGTGATTATACGATTATAACTACTTTGATAGAGATGCACCACAAAAACACAGAGATGAACTCAAGCAAAAGGAAAAAATTGAGATGGAAAACCAAACAAATTATTCATTGAAATCATGGAATGAGGTAGCATTAGAAAACCATAGATTTTTTTTCAGTTCTAAATCCCTAGTAGTTATTCTTAGTCAGTATAGATGGTTCCAGAAAAGTTTCAATGGCATCTGGAAAACATCCAAAGCTCACTTTGGCAAAACCATTAATAAACTGAAGAGATATCACAACCACTATAGGCCACCGGAAACCACTACCGTACTGTTTCACTCAGGACCGTTAGAGACACCCATGCATGTCTAAAGAGCTGGCTTTCCACATGATGACATGAAGTTATATGGGTATCACAGAAATAGGCGAAACATATTTCAATCCTGATACACATCACGTAGAAAATTAGAGGAACTAAATAATTTCAAGGCATTCTTAACTTCTGACATCGTTCCTAATTCGCTATGCGAAGAAACAGGGTTGAGATGGAAACACAGCGAATAAAAATATCCGGGGTTCAACTCTGTGTTCATGAAATTTGAATGAAGAAGGTACTGCAGTTTTATAGATGGTGACTTGAACATGAACTCCGTACTAGGTCACCACATGAACACATCATTGATCATTTTAGCTAAATTGGTCAAGTGAAAGTGTAGTATGGCTCTACAAATCTAGTATTAGGTTCCTGTAGTGTGAATTTGACTAAGCCTACAGCAAGGGACAGGGATTACAACTTCATAAATTAAAAAGATCGATGAGACATAGCTGAATCAATCTATTGGCTTTTATTCTGGGTAAAAAAGAGGTGAAAATCATTCTCAACAGAATCCCTTATTCATCAACCAATACACCGTTATTGTGCCATTGTCTCGGGAAGGCTCATAACAATCAAAATCTGCCAGACAAAATTCAGGTCTACGTGCAAAGCAGCTGTAATTAGAATTCTCTTTTATGCGTTATTCCCAATCTGCAACCTCTTTGAGTGTCGCGACTACTGTTGGTAGGACGGCATGAACCTCTATGTATACTGGCTGTACCGGTGTGACGGCATTGATGAAAGTATCGCTGGAAGACCAGAATGAGGTTCCTCAGGTGCCTGTGCCGCTGTGACGCCATTGTTGGAAGTAAGGTGGTTAAACGATGCAAGTCAAGACGAGGATTAGCATCAGATATTAGACGGAACCAGTCATTTTGTGGATCTCTAGCTAAGGCTTTTCGCGGCATTTGTTGCAACTTATGTGTATATAATCTGGATTGTCTCACTGAAATAGTGAGCACCGATTTCAGCCTTGGTTGTAGATATCATAATAATTGATTTCCTATATATGGGCCAACAAACTTAAACAAGAGAATCATGAGACTATTATATGCCTAATTAGAAGTATATATCGCACTAGGTTAGAGAAAATCTTGCGTGGAACGGTCGTGCCAGGTGACATATGCAACCCGCCAATCTTGTTCCGCCATGTGTTTTATTTTTTTTATTTTATATTTTTGTTTAGCAGATGGCAAAACTGCCGGAACTGCTTCAACAATGACCTCCTCCTCCCTCTTCCAGTCCCCCTCCTCCCTCAAACCCACAAGACCCATCTCTTCTCCCCCAAACCCAATTTATCACCATCAAATGCTCCTCCTCCTCCGCCGCCTGCAAATGCCACAACACCACCCACCCACACCCCTTCGACTCCTTGAACGACACGTCGTCCTACTCCCTTGATGAGATCATCTACCGCTCCCAGTCCGGCAGCTCCTCAATGTCCAGCACTACAAGGCCGTCCTCAAGAACTACGACAGCAACGATGAAGAGGAAGGAAGAAGAACGCTGGGTTTGGGGGTGTTTTGGAGGGGGGGGGGGGGGGGGGGGGGGGAACACGTAAGATTTTCTCACTAGGTTAACTGTTGAATAGAGTATTCGATACGGGACTTAAAACTTTATAACAAGGCACAAGGATTCTATCATTTCAAGCGGCTGATGGTGTGCAACGAAGGTATAGAATATCAACTAAAAGTTAAAATACTGATCCAACAGCTGAATCAAAGTTCTTATTCTAAGGTCTTTATTGGAAACGACCCCTTACATATATAGGCATACAAATGGAGAAGAATGTTGGGAGGAAGCTGCAGATTTAAAGTGTCAGTGTCCTTGTATGTGTGAGAGATGAAGAGGGAGAATCAAATTGTAAAGATAATGTTGCCTCGGATCAATCCTTTCAAGTGAAGATTGATACAATATCCTCTGGGAGTAACACAATGGCAGTAAAAGGCACCAGTTGTGCGTTCAAAGACAGATATGTAAGGGGTAAAGCACTAGTATTAATAGTCTAATACTAGTATCCCCAGACGCAGACGCAGACAGACATTAAGTATTTGTGTGTGTGTGTGTGTGTGTGGTGGGGGGTAAAGCCCCAAAATAACCACCGGTGTATATTCAGGTTTTACATGCCTTAGATCAATTAATACCCCAGACCAGAATAGGGGACATCTTGGAAACGTTCTAGGCTAACTTCGGGTGAACCACACAAAAGAAAACAAAGAAACATATCACTCCTGTATGAAAGATGTGGGTTTCCACGTGAATCTGTTTGGGATCATAGAGACAGGTGAACTATTTCCAGCTCCGTACACAAACCAAAGACAAATTTAAAAAACTTCAAAGCTACTCCTACAAAACAACACCGACTCTATGGGGATGAAAGTGTTGAGATCAGACGAGCGGTCTATGCAGAAAGTATTGAGACTGGTATAAACAATGACTTGGAGTATCATGTATGAGTAATACTAGGTCACTACAATCACAGAATTACCATACGAACAAACAAACCATAGATCCCAAATGCAGTATGACTCACAAATCCAGGGAATATGACATAATTGCCGCGATGAGTTAGGCATCAAATCAACTAATTTATAAATCCCTTAGATTCACTACTCAGTTCAATCGCTTACGATTCAGCCAAAACAAATCATAAAGTTAAACTCGATCATTCAACAATTCATATACATTCCACATTCAAATCCAGAAAGCAGCACGAGCTGTTTTTAGCAAAATCCAGTAACAAAAAAATAAAGCGGAGATCTAACCGAATCAGACGGGGACCTGAGCGACGTCGTTCGGGTGTTGTTGCTGATCGGGGTGGGCGAGATTGGTGAGAGCCAAGGGGTGGTGATCGGCCTCGTCGTCATCGTCGTCTTCGGCGGCGACGTTGACGCAGGAGAAGCGCTCGAGGGAGGAGAAGAAGGCGGAGGAGACGGTGGCGCTGACCCAGCCGGCGACCTGGTCAATCGTCTCCCGGGATATGATGGCCGTGTTATTATTAGCGTTGCCGTCTTCCATTTTTTTTCTCTTAACCCTGCTTCCGATTTTGACTTGGCTTTTATATAAAGCTTCGGGCTTATTTGCTAGTAGTATTTTGCTCATTAATACACGGCTGGGATTAGAAGTCAAAATCCGATTTTGAGCAGATTCATTGTGCTTATTTTTACCTAAAGTTCCTAGTTTCCTTGATGAGCAACCTTGTTTGCCTCCTACTGTGCTCATTTGAATTGTTCTGAGAGATTATGACTATGGCTTTCTTAGAATTCAGAGAGATGTTCGATGGTTAGCTACTACTATTTATAACGTTTTACAAGTCTTATGAATTACCTTGATTCTTTCTGTAACGAGAATGAATTTGGATTTACATCTAGATGAGACCATGTAAACATTCTTGGATTTAGCCACAGTTTTGGTGCTAAATATTGAATTAGAAAATTGAAAGACAACAAATTGTGTTCACGACAAGCGCATCTGGTGTAGTGGTATCATAGTACCCTCCCACGGTACTGACCAGGGTTCGATTCCCTGGATGCGCAAATCTTTTTACATCTTGAAACTCCAATATTCTTTTTTACAGGGTGGGCGAGTGGCCCTGTGGCTGTGCTCTTCAATATGCACTACGTAGTTACGAAAATCTGCGCTACGTGTTTTTAACTCTTTTGACAAAAACTAGTTATCATAATAGACAGCGTTGGAACTTGGAATTAACCATTGTGTTCGGCTTATCTTGTGCTTCACTTCCATGCCAATAAGACACCAAACTCAAGTTAGCACTCCTAGTTCTTCTATCCATAACCAAAACTATTGAAAACCATATCAATACCCTGCTGATTAAGCATATAGTATGCACATTTCCCACTCTTCATTCTTGCTCATATAAAACTTTTAATCCAACAAATGTAATAATCTTACTAAGCCATTTCATTGGAACAGACCGAAAAACTTAAAAGTATTCTGGTATACGTTGTATCTCCGCCACACACGTATCTGGCAGACAGGCTCCAGAACAGTGTGTTCTTCATGGCGTTCAAACATTTAATTTACCACAATCTAGTGCTTCATCACCATGGGGACTTCCTGTGAAGTATGATAAACTTTCTTTAATGCGACTGCAGTAGCTTCTTGTAGTCCTGGAAAGTGCCATGGAATGGTGCTATCTTGCCTTCTGATACCACCCATAGCTCATCCACACTTCCAGAGATCAGATGCTCGTCGTGACTAACCTGTAAGCAAGAACATAAACCAACTTTAAACCACAAACCAGTATAGGATGATCATAGTCATACTAGTTTCTTAAATAACTTTGATACAGCTAGTGGGAACAATGAAGAGATTCAGGATGATGTACCATGAGAATGCCTCCTTGGAAGATAACAAGACCTTGAATCAATGCCTCCACAGCATCCAGATCCTACATCATTTCAATGTAAAAAGAAATCAGTTAAGGAGGTGTAGTGTTCTTCATATCATGCAAGCAATTCAAAAACCACATAATTATCTATGCAAAATAATATATAACAACAAGGACTGTGACTTGCCAGATGATTGGAGGGCTCATCAAGCAGTATTATGTGTGGCTTCTTGAAAGTTATCTTTGCAAATGCAACTCTGCTCTTCTGACCACCTACCATAAAAATAGATCCGGTACAAGTATTAAAGATCAATGCTCAGATTAATCAGGAAGTAACACCAAAGTCGTCCTGATCTTTATGAGCTGGCCAGCCAAATCCAGTATAGTTTTATATCATGAATGTAACAATTTGAAATTGACCCCATGGAATAAGGAAAATACCAGACAGAGTGTACATTGGCTGCAGTGCGAGATTTCCAGTTACACCAAAAGAACCCAAGTGAGATCGGAGCTTCTGTTCAGGCACTCCCTGCAAAAGAAAAGAAAAAAGGTTCTTTAGTTTGGTGATAGTAAAAGCATGACGAATATGACTGCAAGATTTTGTTTCCCCAAAAGAGATTAAAGCACCAGAAGGGGTAGATCAACTTCCATTAGAAACATGGCCCACCTAAAATGAGTTTGTGATATTTCACAGTAGTGAAATCAACCACATGTCCAAATGGGTCTGTCTTGCGCACAATTTAACCTGATTTTTTTGGCAGAACTCCATCTTCTGCTCAATGATGTACAGAAGAAGAGCCGAATGTTTAAAGACGAGGTGCCCGGTTATATTCTAGATTCTAAAAGCGGATGTCCTAGAACTTCAGAAACAACTCATAGAGACTACCCATTGGAACAGGACTAAAAATGTAACATTAGAAAGGGATCCGCCAGTGGTAATTTTGAGGACTTACTGGGAAGCACCGCATCATATACAGCAGAGGATTGGAAGTTAGATCTAGCCCGTCAACGTGATGCTGACTGAAAACAGCAATGCGGACCTGAGATAGAAAACTGTAAGTCTTCTTGGAAGATTAAGCATATGAAATAACTCCCATGTTGCTAGGAGTCACGCAGACGCATAAACCTCTATATCTTATGTCATTACACAAGGCACATTAAGAAAATGAGAAGCATATGTACCATTGAGGTTAATGAATGACATATACATTTATATACATGATGTCATGATAATATACAAATGCATTAGTACCTTAGCTGACCGGAAAACTGTCCCAGAGGTTGGTTGCAGCTCTCCTGCAATTAGCTTCAGTATAGTTGATTTACCGATACCATTTGGTCCAACCACTGCAAACAATTAGACACCCACAATAACCAGGTGAATATGGAGAACAAACAGTACACTAGATAAATTATTATTTTTTATCAAGAAAAGATGTGTCTATACATTCCATAAATAAATGGAGTGTCAAAACTGAAGTGTTAGAATGAAATGTTGTTTTCCACTGAAAACATCATCCAGAACATCAAATGAGAATAATGATCTTTCCATATTGAAAATCTAAAATTCAAATGGAGTAGCATCCTTACTTGCAATGCGGCTGTCTAGGTCAATTCCAAAATTTAAATTCTTAAACAAAAGGGGTCCACCAGGATAACCAAATGATGCATCACTGCAAGTACATATTATCAAAAACATAAGTACTCAATCCATGGATTGATGGATTGAAGGCAGAAGTGGAATAATGAAAGGCAGGTTAAACTTGGACAAAAAAAAAAGAACTTAAAGTACACTAAGGATCTAAATTTACTTGCAGAAAATAAATGAAAGCTACAATTAAGGCACCCTAAACAAGAGTCCCCTGGGGATGGGGTGTGTGAACAGTTAGAGCCTATATGATTTTACAAACCTGAAACTTATTATAGGAGCACCAGGTCTGTCGTCTGGAGTTGGGAATTCAAATTTATAGCTGCATAAGAAAATGCCAGACCCAATTAATCAAGTAAAGATGGAAAGATAAACAATAAGAAAGTTCAATCAAAATGCTGTTTATAGAACACGATAACATAACAGTACATACTCGGGGTCGTTTACAATTTCATCCACATGTCCCAACCGGTCCAATGCCTGCATATAAGTAAAACAGAAGACATAAGTTTCTTGTAAATCACTAATATAATTACAGCCAGCTAAATGAACTGCATATCAACGAAGATAACTTGTCTAAATCATAATTGTCTAAATATACAAATGGGATTCAGAGGTATAGTGATTTACTTTTCTGAACATATAAATAGCTTCAGAAATAGTATGAACATATGAGAATCAATCAAAAGCACCTTAATTCTGGATTGCACGAGTGCAGCCCTCTTTGCATTATAGCGGAACTTATCAATGAAAGCCTGCGGATCAAAGTAAATATTCGCTTATCAAACATACTTCATTGTAATTCAAAAATACATGAAAGAGAGAGGTAAGACAATTACACAAGAATATATAACAGAGAGAATAATTCAACATTTGAAACAAATGATTATCTATGATCTCAAAATGAAAGCCTTGTGCAGAGAATTGCCAAATCAAGGCACAAGAAAAGATTAAAGTAGATAGAAAAATGAAACTGAACGAGTCGTTATGTTAGCAATCATTATAGATATAACAAAGGCCAACCACCAGGTTACTTTTCCAACACAATGCAGAAATAGACAAAAAGTAAGTGATTTTAGGGAGTAAAAAGAATTTAATTCACCTGAATCTAACTGCTATAGACAAGGTGGATTTTTGTTTTTTGTTTTTTTTAAGAAGCAGAAAGGAGATCTGAGTACAATAGAGAATTCGTATAATCAAAGTGTAATCTAAGTGCTGTAGACAGGAAGAATTGGTATGATCAAAGACCTGCATATGATTTCTTGAGCGCTCGTTAGATTCAAATGCTTTCTGTTGATTCTTGAGCTGCTCGATTCTTGTCCTCTCATACGTATCATAGTCACCTTTGTACGCGGTCAACTTTTGCCCATGAAGATGAAGGATATCTGTTACCACCTGAAAAAATACAGAACACAAAATGAGGCATCTGAATGGATAATATATGTGCAAGTGTGTAACAGATAGGAACTGAGCTTTGAATATGACCAAATGAGAAGAAAATAAAAAAGGCACATAAAATTACCGAGTTCAAGAATTCTCTAGCGTGAGAAACAATGATACATGTTTTTGGCCACTTCACCAGGTAAGACTCTAGCCAAAGGACAGCATGAAGATCAAGATGGTTCTGAAAAGTGAAAAGGATATACGTAAGGGGAGAAATGAAACATACATGCAAAATATTACAGAATTTTAATGAAAATCCCATAGGGGTCTGAGCAACACACTGTGGGTTCATCAAGCAGTAACAAGTCAGGCTCTATAAAGAGGGCACGAGCAAGGGCTATTCTCATTCTCCATCCTCCAGAAAATGTTTTAGTTGCTTTTTGCTGCATCTCAGGAGAGAAACTAAGACCCTGTAACATACCTGGTCAGTAATAATCCAGAGAATAATAAACTAAAATTGCTAAATTGCAGCTAACAGTATTATTTCATTTCTCATAATCCAGAAAAAAAATCCATAAATCATGGCATCATGCACCCAAATTTTAAACACATGTCGCAGCATCTTATTAAAATTTGTTTGAACAGCAGGAAGCATTGTTGTTTCATAAGTTTCAAAGTATTTGATGGGCTAAGCAATTTATTTCTCTCATCATTCTTCACTTCAGTATAAAGCAAAAAAAAAATCAACACCTCAAAGGAAGAGCATTTATAGCCTCCCTGCCCATTTTTCTCTCATTATTAATTTTATTTCTTTTAGCCAGCCATGATCATCATGAGTTTTGATGTTCGATACAAGCTCATGTCAAGAAGACATACATTTAGTCTTTGATAAATTAATAAATGGAAAACTGACCGCAAGAATGGAAGCTGCACGTGACTCTGCAGAATCAGCATCGATGAACTCAAGCCTCTTGTATACCTCCTGAAGCCTCAGTCCAATGGCATCTTTGTCAATTTCTTCATTGCTCTTTCCCATTGCTTCCTCTAGCTCCAGTTCTCTCTTCAGGTTATAATAGTTCACAAAGAGCATAAGCATTGCATACATCAAGAATTCACAAAAAAAAAAAAACAAAAGTATGTATGAATTCAACCTGTTGAGCAAGGAGCCGAACTTCCTCTTCCAATAGCTGGCTTCTTTCAATATCAGTGTTAACAACACATTGCAAGGCTGATGTATCATCACCTGCCACTTCTTGCTCCACGTGCAATATTTGGCAGCTATTAGGAATGCCATCAATGGCATGCATAGCCAAGTGCCTAAGAAACGTAGTTTTCCCAGTACCATTTCTTCCAATAAGGCCTGTATAAACCACAAAGCAACTACTATGTCAAATGCCAACTTAAAATACATCATTACAGCTTCAACAACTTTACATATAAGAAACTACATGTACCATCAGATCTTATTGGACATTATAAAAAATGAACCTTATCAATCTAAAAGCCAAATCAAGAGGATCATAACCCACTGAAAAGCAAACTCACCATAATGTCTTCCAAAAGTAAGTGTAACCGAACCATCCACAATAAGATCACGTCCACCCACAGAAACATTGAAGCCTTCCAGATGGAGATCCTTGATATTTGCGCCACCGCCACCATCATGATTTACAGTCACGACAGGCATTCCTGCCCTAGCTGCTTCCATTTCTGCTAAATGCATTTGATATTGTTGCTCTCTTTGGCGCTCATCCTTCCTCTTTCGTCTATCTAGCTTCGCCCGATCACGCTCAGTTAGCACAGGGCCATCAATCGCCTCCTGCTTCTTCTTCGGTGCTTGCCCCTCATCCATTCCATCATCCATTCTAACTGGTGCTGCAAGACTCCGCACAGTCGGTTTGGCTTTAACCAACCCATGCTTCCCAAACTTTTCAGCTAACGTACTACAAACCTATCACATTTAAACAAAAATACATATCACAATCAAAAATCTTAGTTCATGCCTAATCGTAACTCGTTTAGTACAGTTCATCAAAAATCAACAATTGCATATCTAAATTTCACCTAATTTCTGAGTTTCGAACTTCCAATGCAATAAGCTCAATGTAGAAACTAAGGTATATATTCAGAGAAACCAAGCAAAACGAATCAACAAACTCACCGAGCGGCATTCATCGAAGTCAGTGACGCAGCCAGCAGCGACGAGGAGCTCGCCGAGAGCGTCGAAGGCCCCTTCTCCGTCGTCGCCGAAATCGAAGTCCTCGTCGGCGAGGACGTTGATGATGTAGTCGATTATAGGTCGGTCGACGTCCTCGGCTCTGCGGCCGAGAACGTCGTGGACCAATGAGCTCGCCACCGTCGTCATTCCGGCGACGCCGATTCAGAAATAAGATATTGGTTTCGCTGCGCCAAGGGTTTTGAGGAGATTTGGAGTTACCGCGATTAAGAAAGAGCTGGGGCTTTTCAAGGCTCAGAGAAGTAAAAAGGAGGGTAATCCACACGACGCCGTTTGACCTTTTGGGATTAATTACCAAAAAACTTACTTAACCTCAGTGAAATTGCCAAAAAGACTCCTATGACATCCTAGTAATGTGATAGCCAAGAGTAGCTAAGACATTTGCAATGAAGTTTGTCTGTTTCAAAACATGAATAAATTCAATAGATTGAGAACTTGGCTATGACATCCTAGTAATGTGATAGCCAAGAGTAGCTAAGACATTTGCAATGAAGTTTGTCTGTTTCAAAACATGAATAAATTCAATAGATTGAGAACTAGTAGCCAACGTTCTGATATCATGAACTACGGTGCTGATACGTCAAGAAACTTGAATTGTGTCATTAATCGAATCTATCAAAAGTTTTGAGTCTCCCATTTTAATATCAATAATGTTGCGGATCAAAGCAGCTTGTAACGCGGCTTTAAGACCAAATGTTTCAATTGTAAGAATATTTGTGTATGTTTGTTTGTTGGGACTAAATGTGACATTACTAAATAATGAATCCAGTTTAGTTAATACCGTGTTTGATGTCACTAAGTACTAAAATAAATGAGCTTACGTAACACATTGTTTTCATTTTGGCCTTATTAGGTGGTGCTATTGTGGGTACTCAAATATTTTATCCTTAGATAGCACAATCATTCTAAACTATAAATCAAACAAACAACCATCTATTCTAATACAACACTAAACATGAGTTAGTATTAATATAACTTAAGACACTCCACATAAGTGTAGGATAATCTTAAAAAATAAAAAGATGTAATGTAGTCCTAGTACAACAATTAGGTACTCTTGTGACTTAAGAGACAACAACAGAACCACCTTCATCGTTTCGAGTTATAAAACCTGCAGAAGCTCAAAGTTACTTCACCTCAGTTACTGAATGAAGTACTTAACCTTACTGTATTTTGTTATAAAAATTAGTAAAGCTGTTAACGGTTAGGTGTCACCGTGTCAGACACTGCTTGAATGTCAGGCCACGTCAAGAGGAGCAAAACAGACGTGTCAGACCCGGTAGGAGATTTGACCCGCCCAGACCTTCCCGGGGTCCGGGAGCCAAAAAGAACCCAACCGAAAGTTTGATTTTCCAAGATTCCAAACACACGGCCAAGAACTTGTTTACATCGCTGACTCTATCTAAGCTCTTAAAAACACTCTCAGGGTCGTTTGCATTGCCTCTCAATTTCATCAAAGTTTCAACCTTTACAGTAAAGTTTGGATTTATTTTGCTCAGAGTCTTTGTTGGGTGCAGAGAAGATGAGGCTGCTGAAAGTTGCAACCTGCAATTTGAACCAATGGGCTATGGACTTTGATTGCAATATCAACAACATCAAGGAGTCCATAGCCAAGGCTAAGGAGGCTGGGGCTGTGATTCGGCTCGGGCCTGAGCTTGAGATTACTGGGTATGGCTGTGAAGACCATTTCCTGGAGCTGGACACTGTCACTCATGCGTAAGTTCATATTAGTTCTTGGTTTTTCCATTCTATGTGTTTTTGGATTTCCATGTGTTTTGTTGGATGATGTAATTGAAAAAGTAGAAACTAGAAGGTTGTTGTTTTTCGAAGTTTGGTGGTGTTTTGGATGTGTTTTGAGGAATGTAGTTTTTGCAGGTGGGAGTGTTTGAAGGAGCTGTTAGTGGGGGATTGGACTGATGGGATGTTATGTAGTTTTGGGATGCCTGTGATCAAAGGGTCGGAGCGTTACAACTGTCAGATTCTGTGTATGAACAGAAAGATTATCATGATACGCCCCAAGATGTGGCTTGCCAATGATGGGAATTACAGGGAGCTTAGGTGGTTTACGGCATGGAAACAGAAAGACCAACTTGTGGAGTTTCAGATGCCGGGGGATGTTTCCAAGGCTGCGTCACAGGAATCGGTGCCTTTTGGTTATGGATACATTCAGTTTCTGGACACGTAAGTGCCGATCTTAGCTCCATTTGTTTTGATGTTAGTTAGGTTGAGACTGTTGTGTGTCATTGTTTTTGTGGTTCTGTGTCATGGATGGTATGATTGGCTTGCTACATTAATGTCTGCATCGGAAATCGTTTTTATTCAGTTATTGAGTCTTGCACTTCTATGATGATATTTTGTTGGAATTCTTAATGTAGCATTGTTCCCTTAATAGAGCTGTTGCGGCTGAAGTGTGTGAAGAGCTTTTTACTCCCAGTCCTCCTCATGCTGAGCTTGCATTGAATGGGGTTGAAGTGTTTCTAAATGCAAGCGGAAGTCATCACCAACTAAGAAAGCTTGATATTCGTCTTCGTGCTTTTATAGGTGCTACTCACACACGTGGAGGGGTGTACATATACAGCAACCACCAAGGGTGTGATGGTGGTCGCCTTTACTATGGTATGTGAAGATCTCTCTGTAGGTGGTAGCATTGAAGGCACTGTACCATTTCCTTGATGTTACTTGACTCTCTACTTGAAGCTCCTTTGAGAATACTTTGTGTTGAACTTATTGCTATCTGTTGATTAAGGTGTTGTTCATTGACCTATGATTACCTGTACCAGATGGATGTGCTTCTGTTGTTGTTAATGGAGACCTTGTTGCTCAAGGCTCGCAATTTTCTTTGAACGATGTCGAGGTTGTGATAGCCCAAATTGATTTAGAAGCGGTAAGCACTTTCTGCTTCCCACTGCTCCTATGTACAGTGGTGTGTTCTACGTGTTTGGTAGAGGCTGATTTAAGTTGCAATGAATTTTGTACCAAAAACCAACAACCTGTCCAATTATACAAGATTACTCAGTTTGTAAAGAAGATGTATTTATTGATTTTGATTTCAAGAATTCTCACTTTTTTGTTCAACGAATGATGGCAGGTTGCTAGTCTAAGAGGATCTATAAGTAGCTTCCAAGAGCAAGCAAGCTGCAAAACCAGGGTTCCTTCAGTGAAGGCACCATACAACCTTTGTCAGTCTTTTAATCTGAAAATGTGCCTTTCAAGTCCACTTAAGGTTAGTTCCAGTTCTCTTGATTTATGACGAAGTCATAGAAAAGTTGATTTTTCAGTCTTCGTTCATTAGGTGGTTTTCTATAAATAGTTCTTTGTGCTTTCTTTTGTTTCTATTATAGTCCAATGGACACAATATAATACTCCTTGACTTGATTTTTTACTGGGAAGAGTTTTACTTCACCTGGAAGTTATTAGTTATCTGGGTAACTTGCACTGTTTTGATAACATGTACGAACTATGGTTAACTCACAAGTACCTAACATATATTAATTTAATATAACCTATGTTCTGTAGATTAAGTATCACTCTCCTGAAGAGGAAATAGCCTTTGGTCCTGCTTGCTGGTTATGGGACTATTTAAGAAGAAGTGGAGCATCTGGGTTTCTGCTGCCTCTTTCTGGTGGCGCAGATAGCTCGTCTGTGGCTGCTATAGTTGGCTGTATGTGTCAGCTTGTGGTAAAAGGTTAGTTTTTCTTAACAACTATATTTGGGTACCATTAGTTTTGTTTATTTTTGTGCCATTGACTTGCTGGCTGAATGTTGCCTGGGATTATAACCATCTATGATAGAGTTTACTTCCACATCAGAACCATAAATTTTCAAATTAAACTGAGCAAGTTTTTTGCATAAAGTCTAAAACAAGCGTCTCATGTTTAGGATAATAAACATAGAGGTATTGGGAAAGTGGACAAGGATGTATCTCACTGACTCTCCTTTGGATCTGAATCTGTAGGCAAAGGAAACATCTCTCTTGATAATGTTATATTACTGCGAAGTGTCTGAATGTCATTATTAATGATGTACTCTTTCTCACAGACATTGCGAATGGGGATCAACAAGTCAAAGCTGATGCCATACGAATTGGACAGTACACTGATGGGCAGTATCCTACTGACTGCAGAGAATTCGCAAAACGCATATTTTACACTGTTTTTATGGGATCTGAAAACAGGTGCCCAAAAATATTTCCACTTGTGCATTGTGGGATTTTGTTTCCCTTACACACTATTGTTCTGACTGCACTCCTAAAGAGGACAATAAGGAAATTTTAAATGCTGATTATGAATCAGTTAGTCTCACTGGTTAGTAACATTATACTGAAGAAAACTTTAATATCTTGGATGGATTATATCTTATAGTAATTAGTGGTGTAGGGTTGTTACACAAGTTCTTCTCTGTCTTCTATTTAGCTAATATCATCTCAATGTGTACATAAAAGCAATGGTCTTGAATATTCCACTGGATTCAGAAAGGCATCAGAATTAGTACAAATAAAAATTTAGGAGATAGATCCGGAAACACAATGAATTTAATTCCAATAAAATTCATGGAATGCTTTTTAGGAGTAACGACAACTGAAACCAATTATTAACAACTAAGTAATGTTTAGCTAAATGACTGCAGATTCTCCATTGCCCCAGCATCCTGCAGATTAATTAATATAATATGTTTTAAATAAATAAATAATTGAGTAACTAAGTTTTACTGCAGTTCCGAAGCGACAAAATCACGGGCAAAGGTTTTAGCAGATGAAATTGGTGCATGGCATCTTAATATCAGTATAGATGGTGTTATTTCTGCACTTCTGACGTTGTTCCAAACAGTAACAGGAAAACGACCACAATATAAGGTAAAAGTTATCTACCCCCAAATTTTCCCTCCTCCCTCTCTTGTCCACCTTGTGTGACACTATCAGGATTTGACCATAAGCAATAATGTTTTGTCGTTCTGGTTTTTGCTTGACAGATAGATGGAGGATCTAATGCTGAGAACTTAGGTCTGCAAAACATTCAAGCTCGAATACGAATGGTTCTGGCTTTTATGTTTGCATCACTTCTACCTTGGGTACATAACAAACCTGGGTTTTATCTTGTTCTGGGTAGCTCCAATGTGGATGAAGGATTGCGAGGTTACCTCACTAAGGTACTGTTTGTTTTTTACAAATGCACGTCTTCTGGTTGTTTTCTTTTGTCAGCTCTGTGTTGCATGATAATTTTTGCACTTATTTTTCTCTTGCACAGTATGACTGCAGCTCAGCAGATATAAATCCAATTGGAAGCATTAGTAAGCAGGATCTTCGGTCATTTCTGCAATGGGCTGCCACCCATCTTGGTTACGCATCCTTGGCAGATATTGAAGCAGCACCACCCACTGCTGAACTGGAGCCTATACGTTCCAACTATAGTCAGGTATTTACCTATTAGCTTACACTAGTCAGCAATATGTTTTTTAGCTGCATATTTTGTGATCGAAACATTCTAAAGATAATAGAGGATAAATTATAAAATCTAATCTATGCTGTCCTGCGTGAAAGATATTAGTGATCTAACATTGCTTTATCATGTGAACAGTTGGATGAAGTGGACATGGGAATGACATATGAGGAACTCTCGGTTTATGGAAGGCTACGGAAGATTTTTCGCTGTGGTCCCATGTCTATGTTTAAGGTTTGTCTAATGGTCTGATCTTACTTTTATAAAGTGGTGGGTATCTATTGCAGTTCTCCAAGAACAGTCATTAAGTCTGATTTTAATTTTCTTATTACAGAACCTCTGCTATAGATGGGGTGCAAAATTGACTCCACAAGAAGTCGCTGAGAAAGTAAAGCACTTCTTCAAGTACTACTCCATTAATCGACACAAAATGACAACACTAACACCGTCCTATCATGCTGAGGTATGAGCATGATGACCTTATGATGCTTTGAACAGTGATCCTATTTTTCTCCATCTTACTCAAAGTTCATACATATTTGATTTGTTACAGAGTTATTCGCCAGAGGATAATAGGTTTGATCTTCGCCAATTTCTATACAATGTAAGATGGCCTTACCAGTTCCGAAAGATTGATGAACTTGTAAAAGAGTTAGATGGTGACAGAGTTCATTTGGGAGAATCAAGCGACTTGGGAGATGCTTCACATGGTGGAGGAATGGGAGTTGTGGCAGCAGGCTCAGGGAATCCAAATGTTGGACTCTAGTTTCTTGTTAATCTAAAACCAAAGAGCTTAACACACACATAATCTGTTTCTGTTTCTACCTCACACATTTCAAAGATTAGTATAAACTTTCATGCTTGACAACCTGTCATTGTATAAACGACGCTGTATATTTGTTTCATTTTCTTAAAGGGTAATACATAATTGTCCAAGAATTTACCATTTATAGGTACATAGCACTTTATAGAATCATCAACTCCACCATGAGTACTTGCTGTAACTCCAATAATCACTCGAAAAGTACTCGGGAGGAAACGCAGGATTTGTACAACTTGGAAACTGAAATCAAGTGCTTGGACCAATTCACAGGCTTGCCATAAGATGTGAACATCAACAGAACCAGTTTGTCGTCCATGATCAGAATAATGAGGCATGGAAGCGCTCTTACACCTCCTCAGTTCGAAATCGGTCATTCAGATTTCAGAACTGGAATCCTCAGTCTTTTTTTTTATATGAAAGACTAAATGCCAATGCTATTTAGTCCCCAAAATATATGTATGTCTGCCTAAGCAGGGAGAAAGAGGAAGAACTAGGAGAAAGAAACAGACCGGCTATGGAAAAGTGTACCTTTTATCAAAGCAAACAAATTACAAGTACTAACAAAAAGACCTTATAATGTATCATCATCCACCACTTCAACAAAAAAACCAAAGCCAAAGGAGAAGAAATTCAGTCTCCTCCAACTTTTCTACAATCAGAAAAATTACAGCGAGGCTCTCTCCTCCTCTTACCCACCTAACCTATTATAACCCTCTTTATCTCTCTTCTCGCATCCACTCTCTAATGAGCGGGCCAATGGAAGTAAAAACTGTTTAGAGCTCATCGTGAGAATCATCATCCTCGGATGCTGATTCACCACCTGGGGCGCCACCTGACCTCTGGTAGACGGCTGTGATGATGGGGTTGCAGACGGCTTCAACCTCCTTGAGCTTCTCCTCGTAGTCTTCCTTCTCAGCGGTCTGGTTGTCGTCGAGCCATTCAAGGGCTTCCTTCACTGCGGTTTCAATCTTCTCCTTCTCATCAGACTCAAGCTTGTCAGCAAGCTTGTCCTTGTCGTTAATTTGGTTCTTCATGTTGTAAGTGTAGGTTTCAAGGCTGTTACGGGCATCAATTTTCTCCTTGACCTTCTTGTCTTCCTCAGCGAACTCCTCGGCCTCCTTAACCATGCGTTCAATCTCCTCCTGGCTGAGACGTCCCTTGTCATTGGTGATGGTGATCTTCTCGGATTTACCAGTGCCCTTGTCTTCTGCCTTGACATTCAGGATACCATTGGCATCCACTTCGAATGTGACTTCAATTTGAGGAGTACCCCTGTTCAATTGATGAATAAAATACTGTTAAATCTCTGTAACCAGTAAGATGGCAATTATTTGATAAGATTGCGACAGCAGAAACAAACCTTGGAGCTGGAGGAATTCCAGAAAGATCGAACTTTCCGAGGTTTCTACAATCCTTTGTCAGACTCCTTTCACCCTCAAAGACCTGAGATCATCAACTTAGGATTAAGTCCACTATAATTACATTATGAATCTGACACTATACTAAGCATCTGGTGATGATGGATTGGTAAAAGAGCAATACCTGAATGGAGACGGTAGTCTGCTGATCCTGGTAAGTAGTGAAAACTTGGGACTTCTTGGTTGGGATCACAGTGTTTCTGGGGATCAACTTGGTCATCACTCCACCAACAGTCTCAATGCCAAGGGTAAGAGGTGCAACATCCAAGAGAAGAATATCTGCAATAAATAGAAATATATGTTAAAAGCTATAATTATCATTCATGTAATTCATAGTAATAAGGTTATAATACTACGCAGTGACAAAGAATGAATCTGTACCTTTGGTCTCCTCACCACCCTCTCCACTCAAAATGCTTCCTTGTACAGCAGCACCATAAGCAACTGCCTCATCGGGGTTCACACCCTTGTTTGGTTCCTTGCCATCAAAGTAATCCTTAAGGAGCTGTTGGACCTTTGGAATCCTGGTGCTTCCACCAACAAGAACAATTTCATCAATCTGGCGCTTCTCCAAACCAGCATCATCCATGGCCTTCTTCACTGGTCCCATGGTCTTTCTGAACAAGTCGTTGTTCAATTCCTCAAATCTAGCTCTGGTCAGGGGTTCAGAAAAGTCGGTTCCATCAAAAAGTGACTCAATTTCAACGCGGACTTGGTGCTGGCTACTGAGGGCCCTCTTAGCACGCTCAGCTTCCCTCCTCAGTTTACCAAGGGCTCTGTTGTCCTTGCTGATGTCCTTTCCGTGCTTCTTCTTGATCAACTTGATGAAGTACTCCATGATCCTCTGGTCAAAGTCCTCACCTGCAAAGAGAGTAAGCATTGCATCAGCAATCAGCCACACATATTAACTAACCTGAAATGGTAAGCAAGATAAAGCAAGCAAAGTATTTCTACCTCCCAAATGAGTGTCACCATTTGTGGCAAGAACCTCAAAGACACCGTTATCAATTGTCAAGATACTGACATCAAAAGTACCACCACCAAGATCAAAGACAAGGATGTTCTTTTCACCACCCTTCTTGTCCAAACCATAGGCGATAGCTGCTGCGGTTGGTTCATTGATAATCCTAGCAACATGAAGCCCAGCAATGACACCAGCATCCTTGGTCGCCTGTCTCTGAGCATCATTGAAGTATGCTGGTATTGAAAACGAAAACAATGTCAGTAATGATCGATATAAATCAATGTAAACAAGAGGGTGTAAAGCTAAACCATAAGCTTTACTCACCAGGAACAGTAACAACAGCATTCTGGATTTTCTTTCCAAGGAATGCTTCTGCTGTTTCCTTCATCTTGGTCAAAATCATAGCACTGATCTCCTCGGGACTGAAAACCTTGGTTTCACCATCCTTGATCTTTACTTGAATGTAAGGCTTTCCATCCTGGTTAACAATCTTGAAAGGAAAAAGCTTCATGTCCCTCTGGACCTCTTTGTCAGCAAACCTGCAAAAGAGCGTAGGTCAGTATTCACTTCTAACGACATCAAAACAATCACTCTAAAGCATTAAACATATAGAGAAAAGAACATTACTTTCTTCCGATAAGTCTCTTGACATCAAAGACGGTCCTTTCATGGTTGACAGCTGCCTGATTCTTTGCAGCCTCACCGATCAGCCTTTCACTGTCGGTGAAAGCCACCCAGGACGGGGTGATACGGTTTCCCTGGTCATTGGCGATAATTTCCACATGACCGTTCTTGTACACACCAACACACGAATAAGTAGTTCCAAGATCAATTCCAATGACTGTACCCAACTTGGCAGTCTCCTCCTTTGCGATTGAAATTGCAAAAAGACAACCTGTTGCAGCTCTCAGCATGTCAGCACAAATACGAATCAAATAATACAAACAACAAAACACATTCTGCACATGCTTCTTAATTCAATTCCTCTCAACATATAACAAACACTTAATGATCACAACCGCATACGTTATCGTGGTATTAACTATTAAGACAATATCACTACATTGCCAATTGCCAAACAAGTTCCACAGTGTTTGGAAATGAAAATGTCGAATTAATCCAATTATCGATTGTTTAATACTACTGCCAATTATAACTCTTCTAACTAACTAATCATGTACGTCATTGCTGAATTTTATATACGCACATGCACAGTAGATCTCAAGCAATTAATATATCAAATTAAAAGCTATATTAACGTAACTAGATCTGCTGAAACTCTACAAACGCATAAGCGAGCATGAACGCATGAAAAACCAGTAAAAATATACACCAAAAAATTCACTCATTCATTAAGAACAATCATACAGAAATTTCAGATTGCATCGCAAATCACATCGACTCTGAAAACGATCCAAAACCGATTCAAAAACCAATACACCTCTACTAGATCTACCGCATTCTCTCAACCAAATCCAGAACACATAAAATCACAGAATCTAAATCAAAAACAGATCTAACACTGAAAAGGAAGACGAAGACTCACCGAGCGTGACGATCGCCAAGACGATCAGAGAATTGCGCGCTCTCCAGGAGCCAGCCATGGCGTCAGTGCAGCGCAGCTCTGAAAGCTCAAGAGTCTTCTTCTCTCTTTGATTCGCTGAGATTCAAATGTCGAGTGAAGGCTGTGTGAGGCTGATTTGGTTTCTCTCAGAAATCTGAGTTAGTGTTTAAACCGCGCGTGAGCCTTGGGATTTATAGAGGGAGGTCTGTCAAGTGTCCGTTAAAACCAATTCGTGGAACCATGTCATTTTTGGTGACGTGGCCCAATCACGTTGCGAGGACGGATAGGCCTGGCCAATGGGGAAAGACCTCATGTTGGGATGGTCTTGGCCGTTAGATTGACGAGGACTGTGTACGTGGCGGGTGACTGGGAGAGGTGTATGTGCCTTCCAAGCAACCTCTGGCGATGGGGCTAAACTGCTAAACGCACCGTGCTTTAGGTTCAACCAATAAAATAAATATTAAAAAAAAAACGATAAATTGAGAAAAAAACCTACGAGCATTAATCTTTTTTCTCAAATTGGAAATATCTGCTCTAGAAGTTTCTTCAATTAAATTTGGTCAATACCTTTTATTTTCAATCAACTTATTTTCTTCTTTAAAAAGAAAAGAGAAAATGTTCTCAAAAAAAAAAATGAGAGAAAATAATGAAAAATTGAAAAGGTAATATTGACATGGCAAAAAGAGTATTCAACTTCGTCTTTCAAAACTTGAAAAGACCAATATAGACTTTAAATTGCAATCCTAGTATATACGAGTGATGGTGGTAAGCAATGGGTTAAAATCGTTACACATCATTGTAGTCGGTTGTAGATAAAACAACCTCTCAAACTCGTAAATCAACAGGAAACCCACCTTAAGCGAGACAACCAAGGCCGTCCAAAGGTTGTCCGCCATGAGCAGGATGGGCTGGGCTCAATCTTGGTGGCAATAAGAGGCCAGGATCAAATCACAGAAGTAGAAAGAGAGGTCCATACGCGAAATAACAGCAAGTCAATTGTAGCACACCGATTTGCAGAAAAAGAGAGAACCACACTGGGTCATAAATACGGCTCAACCACCAGCTTGTCACGTAACATTAACTATGGTAATAATAACACTTCAACTGAAAAATTAACCCCCCGGTCTTCCTTTCACTCGCAGGTTGTCATAAGAGAGGACTCAGCATCAGCAAGACACGCTTTCAGTTATAGCAAACTCATCCGGGATTGTACGTTAACATTTGACGCCGTCTGTGAGAATCTCTACTAAAAGCCAGCAAGACTCGATGGATGAGTCAAGCGAGTAACGAGAGCAAGGCATAGAGTGGGAAGAGCAAAGGGAAGCAATATTCAGGAGGACTCCGGAGACGGCAGGAGGAAGTTCACGAATCACGGGAATAGGTCTCTTACATGTGCTACTTACCGATTCATTTGGTTTTTTTTACTATTTACCGATTCATTTGGTTTTTCTTTATCAACTTTAGTTTTTATCTTGTAGACTAAAAACTAGTTTTTATGCTATTGTACTTTTATTAGTTTCTTAACTTTGAAAAAATAAAGTATGTTCAATATTTTTTTCTTCAAATTCTAGCCAATTGATGTCATATTAGAGATTTGAAGTTCAAATATAATATTACTCTTTTGACTATAAATTGAAAAATATCAAGAAAAAATTTATAACCCGATCAAAAAAATCTAACAGAAAATAAAAGAGAATACGTAAAGAAAATTGTGAAATAGTAAATATATAATAATTATATTAAATAATAGATTATTATTAGTTTTAGATATTGAGGGTATTTTAGGCAGTTTGAGATGTGTATTTAGTATAATATTGAAATGAAATAATGTATTAAGTAAGGAGTGTGTATTAAGAGATTAAAAATGTGTATTTAAAATCACTATTTTGAGAGACATAATGATACGAACATAATGCATATATTGTTACATCATAACCCGTGTTATTTGTGGCCACCAATATGCGTATTAGGTTATCTAAAACATTGAGGATGGTAACCTATAAATGATATTACCATAAAACACGAAGGAGGATTATGTCGTGATTCGTTACTAACTGAGTTACGACAATTTAAGCAATTTTTTACTTTATTCCGTATATATTAGAAATTGTGTCGTGTTATGATATGGAACATGAGTGTTTTGGCATGCACGAACTTGGTCAAAAATTGTTTGGTTACAACTCGGTCAAATGCATGATTTTTTTTCTTTCAAATTCACGTTGTAATTGAAAATAATAAACGAAACCATTTGCAATTTTGAGTTTTGAAATAATACAACTCCATCTATCACCATAAGCTTCTTAAAGCACTCTTATTACTAAGCTCCTTTATATGTACGAAATATTAGACATGTATTTGAAGAATCATGAGGGTTCTAAAACCAGTTGTTGAGCTTGATGAGAATGGATTTTTATGCTCTTAACATTAGTTTGGATGAAAATTTTCTTAATTTTTGAGGAATTCTGAAATGATGGAATTTAGATATCTATCAATTGAAATTCCGTTAATTGCCATTTTTATTATTTGGTTATGTCTATTTGAGATTTGAAGTGTGTGATAGATTAAGAAAGTTTAAAAGAAATATAAAAAAATAAATTTTTAAAAAGCCTTGTTTTGGAAAATAAAAATTAAATCCTTCAAAAGAATTTGTAAATGACACATATTTTTGGTGGAATTCAAGTAAGAAATTTAATCAATGAACTCTTTCGTTTTCAATTCCATCGAAATTTAAAATTCCCTATTTAATAATGTCAAACAAAATAATTAGCTTTTGTGAATTATGAAATCATTTCTTTCAATTAAATTCCAGGAACATTTTCCCCATCCAAACACAACATAGTGGTTCATCTATGAATCCCCTTATAATGAAAACCTCTATATTCTATAATTAGGATCACTAGTTGATGACTTTTTATTTTATGATTTAAAAAATCTATTTTTTTAATCACGTTTTAGCATCTTATCTGTTCACTAAAAGTTTATCTACACCCAGCTCAAATAATTTTAAACTTTTTCATTATCTAAATTAAAATGGAAATAATAATAAAAATTTGAAAAATAAAAACCAGTATGGTCAGTTGGAGCGTTGGACCATACCCTCATCACCGGTCCCAAGCCCACACGTCCGTGAAGCGCGTACCAATTAAACCGTCGCCTTATCAAACCGGGCCTCGTTAAACCCATGGTTACAATCGATTCCACTCTCCCCCACACGCCGTGATAATCGCGTGGGAAACCTAAAGAAAGTATATTATAATCAAATTTCGCTGTATCTGTTTTTGTGTAAATCCCAGGTATTTTCGCTTTTATTAGCTCTCTCACTCTCTCTGCTAGGGTTTGGTGGCCGCTCTCTGCTTCCTTCTTCTACAGTTCTACTTCTTCTGTTTCTTATTGACTCGGATTGATCACCGACTCGCTGTCCCACCGAGTCCACTCATCAACTCGGGGTGAGTTCGAATTTTCTGTTTGTCTTTTTATATACGATTTCGCTGCCAGTTTTCTGATCTGAATGTTTGATCTAGATTCTGTGTTGGTTTTCTGCTTATTCTTGTTCAGTCTCGATCTTAAGAATCAGTGAGCTGTTGATTTGGTAACTGTTTCATCTGTGATCAATTCCAGTCGGAATCTATCGGTTTCGGTCTTCGAATTGGTTTCGAGTACTGGATTGCTAATCCGTACTCGGTTTGCGATTTGATTTTTCACTATGTTGATTGCGAAGCACCGTAGATTGTTATTGCTAGTTTCGCTTCCTCTAAGTTGGGACTGGTCTCAGTCTTTATGTGTAGAAGAATCAATTTGCTGACGTATGAGTTGGGACTCGTCACAGTGTTTATGTGAGGAAGAATCGATATGCTGACGCATTAGTTTTCGTGCTGAGTGGTTTAGGAGTCCTAATTTTTCCCTAATCATGTGTAATTTTGTTTGTTATGGTTCAGTAAGAGTTGTGAGTCGGAGGTTAATTGGAGTCTTGTAAGTAGGTTGAAGAGTGATTGCATAAGAGAATTGATTATCTATTAACTTGTTGTAAATTTAGTATTTCTGGCCTTGTATGAATTTGGAGAAATAAGCTTCCTCTTGAGCACTTGTTGTGCGAGATCGATACGTGTATGATTTGATTGCTTGTTTCGTTAGAGTTAAATGCCTTTTCGATTGACACTTACGTGTTGCGTTTTATTTTTCCTTACAGTTCCCAATGGCGATGGAAATTACTCAGTTTCTTTTAAATGCCCAAGCAGTGGATGGAAATGTACGTAAGCATGCTGAAGAAAACATAAGACAATTCCAAGAGCAAAATCTTCCGAGTTTCCTGTTCTCTCTTGCTGCGGAATTAGCTAATGATGATAAGCCTGTTGAGAGTCGAAAGTTAGCAGGTTTAATTCTAAAGAATGCATTGGATGCCAAAGAACAGCATAGAAAGTTTGAACTTGCACAAAGATGGATTGCTCTGGACCCAAATGCAAAGGCCCAAATTAGAGCGTGCCTGTTGAAGACATTATCATCTCCTGCACATGATGCTCGATCAACTGCATCTCAAGTCATTGCAAAGCTTGCAGGCATCGAGTTGCCAATCAAACAGTGGCCTGAACTGATTGAAGCTTTGCTATCAAACAATAATCAGCTTCCGGCTCACACTAGACAGGCAACTCTTGAAACTCTTGGATACATATGTGAGGAGGTCTCTCCAGAAGTGGTAGAGCAAGATCATGTCAACAAAATACTTACAGCTGTTGTTCAGGGCATGAGCTCTTCTGAGAGTAATAATGATGTTAGGCTTGCTGCCACGCGAGCTCTTTATAATGCTTTGAGTTTTGCTCAGGCGAATTTCTCCAATGATACGGAACGTGATTACATAATGAGAGTTGTGTGCGAGGCTACTCTTTCCCCTGAGGTAAAGATTCGACAAGCAGCATTTGAATGTTTGGTGTCTATATCTTCGACATACTATGAGAAATTGTCTCCATACATCCAAGATATTTTCACCATAACTGCAAAGGCTGTGAAGGAAGATGAAGAACCTGTTGCACTTCAAGCCATTGAGTTTTGGAGTTCTATTTGTGATGAGGAGATTGACATTCTAGAAGAATATGGGGGTGATTTTACTGGGGATTCTGTTATTCCTTGCTTCTATTTTATTAAGCAAGCGCTTCCTGCTCTCATCCCCTTGTTATTGGAGACACTTCTAAAGCAGGAAGAGGATCAAGATCAGGATGAAGGGGCCTGGAATATTGCCATGGCTGGTGGCACTTGCTTGGGCTTGGTAGCACGAACAGTTGGTGATGATGTTGTGCCGCTTGTAATGCCTTTTATTGAGGAGAACATTTCAAAACCAGATTGGAGGCAGAGGGAGGCAGCCACCTATGCTTTTGGTTCAGTTTTGGAAGGCCCATCCCCTGAGAAGCTAATGAGTCTTGTAAATCATGCTTTGAATTTTATGCTAAATGCCCTGATGAAAGACCCAAACAACCATGTGAAGGACACTACTGGTTGGACTCTTGGAAGGATATTTGAGTTTCTACATGGGTCAGCTTATGACACACCCATAATCACCCAAGCGAATTGTCAACAGATTATCACAGTTCTTCTTCAGAGCATGAAGGATGTGCCAAATGTTGCTGAGAAAGCCTGTGGAGCTCTATATTTCTTGGCGCAGGGTTTTGAGGATTCAGGGTCTTCATCCACCCAGCTGACTCCCTTTTTCCAGGATATCATCCAAGCTCTTCTTGATGTGACTCATCGAGAAGATGCTGGAGAATCCCGCCTTCGGACCGCAGCCTACGAGAGTTTGAATGAAGTTGTGAGGTGCTGCACTGATGAGACTGCTCCAATGGTGATGCAATTAGTTCCTATTATTATGAATGAACTCCACCAGACTCTTGAGGCACAGAGGCTTTCATCTGATGAAAGAGACAAGCAGAATGAACTACAAGGCCTTCTTTGTGGTTGCTTGCAGGTCATCATACAGAAGCTAGGGTCATCTGACCCAACTAAATATGTGTTCATGCAGTATGCTGACCAGATGATGCAACTCTTCTTGAGAGTATTTTCTTGTAAAAGTGCCACAGCGCATGAGGAGGCTATGCTTGCCATCGGAGCTCTTGCCTATTCAACTGGGTCTGATTTTGCAAAATACATGTCTGAATTCTACAAATATTTAGAAATGGGCCTCCAAAACTTTGAGGACTATCAGGTCTGTGCTATTACAGTTGGTGTGGTGGGGGATATATCTAGGGCTTTGGAAGATAAAATATTGCCTTATTGTGATGGGATAATGACCCAGCTCCTCAAGAATTTATCAAGCAACCAGTTGCACCGGTCTGTGAAGCCTCCAATATTTTCATGCTTTGGTGACCTAGCCTTAGCCATCGGGGAGAATTTCGACAAGTATTTGATGTATGCCATGCCCATGCTTCAGAGTGCGGCAGAACTATCAGTCCAGACATCAGGTGCTGATGATGATATAATAGAGTACACAAATACTTTGAGGAATGGAATTTTGGAGGCATACTCTGGTGTCTTGCAAGGATTTAAGGGCTCTGCCAAGAGCCAATTGTTGATGCCTCATGCACCTCATATTCTCCAGTTCTTGGATAGTTTATACATGGCCAAGGACATGTAAGCTCTTCCACATCCTGTACCTTCAATTTATGTTGCCCTATTTACTATTAATAATCCTGACTAATTTCTGATCTTTGAATTTGGTATTGTAGGGATGATGTGGTCATGAAGACTGCCATTGGGGTACTTGGAGATCTAGCTGATACATTGGGTGGTAATGCAGCTCCTTTGATTCAGCAATGTGCATCAAGCAGAGGCTTTCTTAATGAATGTCTCCAGTCAGAGGATAATCTGGTCAGGGAAGCTGGGGAATGGGCACAGTTGGCCATCCGTCGGGCAATATCTTTTTGAGGCCACTGCTATCTAGTACATTATCATTCTTGCATGCATTTGGGTGTCGTGAGTTGGGGTCTGGCATTGCATATCATGAGTCAGGTCATCACCATTTTTGGGCTGGTACATTTGCGTCAACAGGCAGTCGGTACATCAAAATCACCAGCGCGGAGTCGGGTCTTTTCTCTTTTTTTCATTTCTTTATTTTATTTCTTGGCATTGCATTGGAGGAAGTTGGTGGTGATGGCCTCTGTGTCTCTGCTATCTTGGCAGAAAAAGGTGATCTTATAGAAGAAAAGAAAGTGGTGTTGGAGGAATGAGATAGAAGAATATATATACCCGATTGCACCCTACCCATGCGGGCTGGCGTAGCTGTTTCATTCCTATGAAGTTATGATGGTGGTAAAGGTTTGGTTCAGGAGTTGGAGCCCTTGAGCCGGAGCTGTAAAGTAGTGCGTTTTTCTCCCCAAATCTTTGGCCTTATTTTTCCTTCTCACCAGAATTTGGGTCTGAAGTACTGCATTTCTTACATTACAATTTGTCAGAGTCGGGTTTCTTACCTTTTGTAGTCATTTTGTATACATGCTCGTAGTTATGTTGGAATTTGGTGAAGTCCTCATAATATATGGGCATTCATGCATTAGTCATATTTCATCATTGTTGTACTCACAGGAATTTTCTCTTTTCTAAGTCAAATGATCAATCTCATGCATTTATTTATCTTGTGTTGCCTTGTTGTGGTTGGTCTCTTGTATAGCTTTGTGTTTCTTCATACAATGATACAAGTATGTGAATCTATGAAAGTTCATATTTTCTTGCAACTTTCTGGATAATCCATTTCTCATGCCCTTGTTTATACGCTGCCCTTGTGTGTGTATAAACAAATGAAAATGAACTATACGGGAGACACGGCTGTATTGGATATGTGTATTCAGTATTTTCGTAGATGTAACTACGCTGATTACATGAAGTAAAGCAACACATGATTGACGTCAACATGGGATTTGTATGACAAATGATATATCTGACATTTCAATCGTCTAAAGAAAGTGAAATTAACAAGAGTTACACATCAGGAACGGTACGAACGCTTTTGGCCTTTTCCATCTGTTTAATTTTCATCTAATTGGAATACAAGATCTGCAGATAGTTGTCAACCAATGGTTTCGTGGTGTAGTTTGGTTATCACGTCAGTCTAACACACTGAAGGTCTCCGGTTCGAACCCGGGCGAAGCCATTCATTTTTATGTTTTTTTTGTAAAGCACTCCAAAATATTTAGTTGCAGATTGCAGAGAAACAGAGAGTAAAACCAGTAGATGTTGTATGCTTGTATCCCAGAAATCAGTTTCCATGAACAAATGAAGGTTCTACTATAGACTGTTCAATTTTCTTACTTATGAAGTAAGACCTGATGGTTGAACGCTCACGTTTGAATCACAAAGTTCTCATAATGATTGACAACTAATACACAATTTGTATAACATGATACCAAGTTTAATATTGTATTGATCCAAATTTCAATATACTTTATCATGTATATATTTTATGACTTGATCATATACATCTATTTTACTTTATTATTGGGTCAAATAATCCTTAACTAGAAGGATTCACAACTGATCTTAAATTTAAAAGTCCTCGTTAGAAGGATTCACAACTGATCTTAAACTTAAAAGTCCTCGTTAGAAGGTTCCTGTTAGAGTAATACTATGTCGACAGTAGAGGTTAATCAACAGCTGCTTTCCTAAAATATCCCAAGAAAAAAGAAAAAGGGTTGCTGTTAGAGTAATACTATGTCGACAGTAGAGGATAATCAACAGCTGCTTTCCTAAAATATCCCAAGAAAAAAGAAAAAGAAAAAGACAGATGGGCAGGTCGGTAGGACTATCCAAGTTGTCCTCCCGCGTTATCACACCGTAACCGCATTCCGTTACTCCCTCACTCTCATTTCCAACACCACACGCCACTCCCTCCGATGGCGATCGCCGCTCCTCCCTCCACTCCCACCTTCTCCGCCTCCTTCCGCCCCACTCGCACCTACTCGCCTCCCTCCTTCACGCGCCTCTTCTCCCCTCCCACCACCACCAAGCCCCTCCGCCGCCTCACCCTCTCTGCCCGCCTCAACTCCGTCTCCCCCGACAACGGCGACCTCCAGGGCGAGCTCTTCCACGGCTTCTCCCCTCAGCGCCGCGGCCGCGGATCGCCGGTCTTCGTCACCATGCCCGTCGACTCCGTGGACCCGATCGGCTGCCAGGTGCGCCGCCGCAAGACGATGAACCAGTCGTTCAAGGCGCTTGTCGCCGCCGGAGTTGAAGGAGTGGTGATGGAGATATGGTGGGGGATCGTGGAGAGGGATCAGCCGAGGCTTTACAATTGGCAGGGTTACTTGGCGATCGTGGAGCTCGCGAAACGGTGCGGTTTGAAGGTTCGGGCCGTCCTGGCGTTTCACCAGTGCGGCTCTGGCCCTCCGGACCCTAATTGGTTAGTGGAAAAGTTCCGATTGATTTTGATTGCTTTCCGGTTACTTCCCTAGTTTAGCTTTGGATATGAAATGTATGGACATTAGTTTTTGCGTATTTTGACTTGAAGATTGAGACTTACTAGTTAAGGTGCAGGTAGGTCTATGATGCTCTGAATGATTGTTTGTTCTGCATTTTTAGATTTCTTGTGATATCAGTAAGTATTAATTGCGCACAAGTAGCCTTTTATGCACAAAAATTTGAGTTATTGCTTGAATCTTGAAGGCGTTAGTTTGTTTTTAGCTCATTTCTCCAGGTATATTGTTCAAAATGAATATCGTTGCGTTCTTACATGTTGTACATTTGCTTGATGGTCTCTTGGACAACAAAGTATATCAGTCGCCATTTCTTTCATCAGCTTCCGTTGTTAGTTAGGGACATTATTAAGCTTGAGTTGTACTGTTAATTTGGTTGATTTTAATATTGTGCTGTGAATGGTTGAGGGTTTCTTGTGAGCCAGTTTAACATTGAATTGTTTTGACTGTAAAGCTTTTTTTTTTCCAATCTACTGAGTACTTGTCGTTTTTGTGCATTGAAGTATTCCCCTTCCTCTGTGGGTACTTGATGAGATTGATAAAGATCCAGATTTAGCATATTGCGATAGATTTGGAAGAAGAAACACGGAATACATTTCCCTCGGGTGTGATAGCCTTCCTGTCTTGCGAGGGCGTTCACCACTACAAGTGTATGCAGATTTTATGAGGAACTTCAGAGACACTTTTAAACATTTCATTGGTGTCATCATAATAGTAAGTTGATGTGCAGTAATAGTTCATCACATCAAAGTTGTAGTCACGGTATTAATATACTTAATATAGAAATTAGTTTCCTCTTCTTGCAGGGAATTCAAATCGGAATGGGTCCTGCTGGTGAATTAAGATATCCTTCTTGCCCTACTCAGAAGCTAACATCAGCTTGGCGGACTCGTGAGCTAGGGGAGTTTCAGTGCTATGATAAGGTAAGCAGGAAGGAGAAAATTCATTCACTAACTTTTAGCTGCTTTGCATTCTCTTCTACACTCATAAGTCCATGTGTTAATTTCATTTTGTTTTCAATTCTCTTGCCAGTATATGCTCGCATCTCTTAATGCACATGCTAGGGAGATAGGAATGCCTGAATGGGGAAATGGGGGCCCTATTGGTGCTTCCAATTTGATGCAGAACCCCGAAGAAACAAATTTTTTCAGAAGTGATGATGGGTCGTGGAATACATCTTATGGTACATTTTTTCTTGAATGGTATTCAGGAATGCTGCTTTTGCATGGAGAAAGGCTATGCAGGGAAGCTGAGGCCATTTTTTGGGGCACAAAAGCTAATACATCAGCAAAAGTAGCCGGGTTCCACTGGCATTATCTCACTCAGTCTCATCCATCAGAGTTGACCGCTGGGTATTACAACACATCAACAAGAGATGGATACTTACCAATTGCTCGCATGTTTGCTAGGTATGGGTTTAGTCTGTGCTGCCCATGTTTTGACTTGCAAGATCTGGATGAGAAGCAGATGAATCCAGTTAGTAGCCCAGAAGGTTTTCTTAGACAGCTGCTCTCAGCTGCTAGGGTGTGTGACATACCCGTAGAGGGTGAACCTTCTGCATCCAGTTTGGATGATAAATCGTTTCAACAGGTGGTGAAGATGTCAAAGTATTACTCGTATGGTCTGGAAAAGCCCTCCTTCTCGTTCAACTTTGTGAGGATGGATAAGAACATGTTTGAGTTGCATAATTGGGTTCGTTTTACTCGTTTTGTGAGGCAAATGTCAGATGTCAATATTTTTCGAGCCAAGCTAGATGTTGATGCAATGGCAGATTCACGTCGGTTTTCCACCTCCGTATCAGATGTTGCGAAATTTGGTATGGCTTCTGCATATTGTTAGGAATGTTCACTCACCACTGGCAATGTTCATAGCAAATGTTGTATGCTCACTCCTCCCATATGCCCATGTGATGTCAACACGTACATAAGATGATTTTACCAGTGATGAGACAATTGTGAGATGTGTAGTAACTCCTCATTTTTCGTGTAGATGATTCACATAAGCATTGTTCTTGTGGAGAGAGCTATTACAATGCATTGTAAATCTGTAAACCACTGCCTTCCTCGTATTTTTAGAATGGTTGGCTTATCAACTCTAGCTGTTCAAGGCTCGGATAACATGCTAATTTCTTTTCAATGCTTGTCTTATCGTGACTGTTGTCGCTCCTGAATAAAATGATGTTTGCTTTGATACTAAGACGCTAGTTGCTAGTTTGCTAGTTTATTTGATCCCCATTAAGGCTCATGAAGTTCTGTTCATTATTTTCTGGGGATTTTTACACTAGTATCACAATTTGGACCCTTTAAAGACATCTTACACCAATTCTTTCAAGCTTTTAGATACGAGTGATCCGAGCAACATTCGAGAGGGTTTTGATCACTAGGGGATATTCTTTATTTTTTGTTGCTTCTACTCTACAAAGAAAAAGGGTTTCCATCATTTCTGTATAGTCTAAAGGGTGTACCTGTAAAACCAAATATGGACTCGAATCACTTGATCCAATAAACTCATGCATTTTAAACATGAATACATATGCATCGACTAAGCCACTGTCATTGGTCATAAGTTGATGATGGATGAACGATTACGCAGAAAATGGTCTTCAAAATTGTAACCCTATATTTAACTCAGAAGAATCCATCAAGTACAGCTATGAAACTTTACCCTTCAACTATATTCATCATCAATCAATTGAATAAGGTAGCTACAGACTCGAAAGAGAGTACTGATATATATGTGATATCTCAGCAGCACAGCAAGGCGATTTAGTGTTTATCAGGATGGCGATTTAGTGTTTATAAGGGAAGAGATGAGACTTGTGTGGTAAACTTCAAAAGGGATTCTTTGATATGACCACCAGCATTATTCAAATATCATTATTTGATGATGTATGGTTGGTTGCAGACCTGACCTTTCATTGATTTTTTACTCTCCAGGCCATTCTACTTTGGGACACTTGAGGACCTTGATTAAAATGAGCTCTTCCCATTACCATCCAATATGAGCTGTGACACCACAATGCTAAAGCTAGATGAAAAGTGAAGCATGCAAGAAGAGCAGTACTGCATGCTATGAGATCATCCAACACTCTAGGACAAAGGTAGAACTGTTGAATCAGTATTTGCATGAACAAAATTAACTTACACCATCTGTCATTATTTGTATTCAATCAGAGAATAACTAAATCAATTTACACCAACTGTAAGCTACTGATTCAATAATGCTGGTTTTATGTGTTTTCTGTATTATAGGTGCTACTTACACCGGAGTCCGGAGGTGCACTGACTTAATCTGACCCTTGCAAATGCTTCGACAATGATTTCATTAGTCGGCAACTGAATTACTGAATATGAAGCAACAAGGGAGATAAGTGACATATCCTACAATCCACAATAGGAGATCATATGGATCTAAGGCATACCAAACCTCACTTTTGTTTCTATCCATAACTTGTTTTAGACTATAATGACAGAAGTTAGTGTGTAGTTGACTTTGTAATGGGGTATGAAATATTTTCACCACTGTTCAAAGCTTTTAAGTTGCACCATGAAAACCAGTCATGGTTGCCATTCCCTTACAGGCCTATATATAGGAGCACAAGCCCCTCTACTCCTTTTAATCTCAATGTGCCTTCTGTATCATGGATTCTAGTTTTAAAACCACTGCTGTCATTCTCTTACTCTTTATAGGCATTTGTGCAGGTGAGCATTTTCCCCTTATGTGCTACAATCAGTTAATGCAATCAAAGTTGAAGTTACATATATTTCTATTCTTCATGATTTGCAGCAGGAAGAGATGCCAAAGGCTTCAGGAATGTTGTAAACCCTACGAACCCATCAACAGAGGTAATTCATGAATAGGGGAAACTAATGATCAGTTCAGTTACAGAATGAAATAATGTCTATCTAGTGAAATGCATAATGTCTATCTAAAGAAATGCATGCTGGAAAGTTACTTATCTATATGTGAATGTACTACTCGACGTTTTATAGGGGAAAACTAAAAATTATACAAGCCTGAAGTTAGAGGGATCATTGATACTTAAAACATGTGTATACAGAACTTCTCTCATGATGGTGATGAATGCGAGACATCTGCTGTGTACACCCATTATATGCAAAAGTTAATCAAATTTTCCGAGTCTATGACACTTGCTGTCTGCTTTGGATATTCTGCTGCTTACAGCGTGTTGTGTTTCTGTTGAAGGTGATTGTGGAAATGAAGATGAGAGATCTGACAGAAATTGATGCTTTTTTGGACTATGATATACCAAAACCAAATCCTAGGCATGAAAAGGGAAAGCCAGGTGGTGGTGCTAACAAGTGACTGCCTTTCCTTCCTTCATTTCCCTTCTAGCTGATGTGACACCAAGAGGAGTATGAGGAAGGTTAATGTTAAAATCATTATATCCTAAATAAAATAAAGGTGAGATGTTAAGTAGAAATGTGCAATTTCCTATATTGGATGGAGAAACAGCACATATCATATGTCTAGCTATCTAATAAATTTATCATCCAACAGAGAAGAATGAGTTTTTGGTAGTGACAAGATACTATTTTCTGGGGAGAAACATGAGTAAGGGTTAAACTGTTGAAGTGAGCAGGATGGCTTCAGTAATGTATTAATGTATTATCAGTTTATCACTTATGATTTTCTTTACAAGATGACTGACCTATATACACATAACACACACACACACACATAACACACACACACACACACAAATAACTTGTATCCTCTTAAGAGTTGACAAATTCTTTGCATATTAATCATGCCTGCCACTAATTAAACAATAAGAAATATACCAACAAAATCATTGCTAATCTAGATGCTAATTAACCTACTTGGAAGAATGTTTTACTATATGCTTCTGATAACTATGAGTTAGCTGAGGTAGTACCACTTTGTTCTATGATAAGCCCTTCCAAACCACTCAGTAAGTTTCATCATTTACTGGATGTGAGTAATAAAAAGAAAAGAAAAAAAGATTAGTTATATATTGTGGGCTAAGAATTAGATAATGGGACTCAAAAGTCTTGTGCAATGGAGCTGTCAAAGCCCAGAAGTCAACTCTTGAGAAATTTTATGTTCATAAGAATTCTCTGATAATGACCACCATTTATATACGTGGATGATGAATTGATGATGAAGATGCATCACAGAGTTCTACAAGCACAACATAATTTCCTTTGGGGGAATCCCATGCCAAAACACTATTATTTTGACACACATTTGACAAAAACATAAACAGGGTTTTTGTTTGATGACAGAGCATGTTTGATGGAGACACCCATTTCACAGATAAGGTCGGTTTGGTTGCTTCACATATTATGAAACTATTGCTTCATGAACTTTGTTTGATATAGTAAGGTCGGTTTGGTTTGGTTCTCGAAATGAAAATGATTCAGTTTTTCAAGAAACAAAATACAATTCCTCTTTGGTGCCCAGTTTCTTTCACTAATGTTTGCATTTACCTATAATGAAAACGAAATTCTTTTTGTCCATCCAAACAGGCCTGAACAATAGGTTCTCATTGGATGCATGAAAGAATTCTATATATTATGGAGAGGAAAAGCCAAAGGGTACTTCTAATTCCTAGTTGTTTCCTGAAAGCTTTTGTGTTATAGTAAGTAGGTCTTTGTTATGGTGTTTGCCGACAACCTCGAGTTGTGGCAAAGCCAACATGGAGCTTGGAGAATCTTCATCATGTTGCTACTTAAACAATTACTGCAAAAGAGCCAGTATTATCAACATGAAATCCTTCTATGTATCTGGAAGTGATATATTTAATAGCAACAGGAGCAAACTCAAGTACAATATTATAGTTCTTATCTACAGACTCATCCACACTATATAAATCTATGTGCCAACCCAAGAGGATCAAATTTATGGATATGCAACCAAAAATCTGAGATAGTTTAAAACAGCAGTATAGTTATACAAATTCCATGTAAGTACCTAACTAATGTGTAACCTCTGGATGAATTATATTTAGGGTAAGATGTAAGATTGTTTCGCTGTTACCGCGGTAGAAGAACTAACTTACAATTCTACAGATCAACAACAATCAAATTCCAGCCTTTTGAAACCCACATTGTGCTTCCAGAATGATTTTGTTCACACACTGATCTTCTGTTTTTCCAGAACTTCTCTACCCTGCAGCTTCATGGAAGGAATAGTTATTTGACATGAGATAAACTATAAATGGAATGATGCCTAACATCTTAAGTGACACATCTTAAAGTTAGGAGCTTAATCAGTAAGTAATTAAAGAAATCAAAAGGGAGGTGAATTCCAAAAGGTGAACAAAACCCGCAATCTATGAAGATGCAGTGTCCTTCTGACACACAAAAGGAGGAGAAACCAAGTTTTTCTTTTCCATGGTTACTGAAATTTTGGTGCATGCAGTTGACTCTGAGGTGAGGATGAATCATAATGGGTGTTGTGTAGTATCACAATCATATCACAAAGCAATAGTGCTAAGCATCATCATGACTCTCTCTTTTGGCTCCATTCCTTTCCACTCACCATAAAAGAAGACTTTGGATTACCACTTCTCCTCCAAACACACAACAGAAAACCTAAAATGGTTCCTCAAGTCAAGATATTCATCATCCTGCTTCTCCTTCTCTTTGATATTTCAGTAATATCAGGTAATTATAAGATGTTTATCCATGCAAAAACCTCATTCAGTTCCCAGTTTTCTACAGCCGAGCTAGCTAGGTAGAGCTATCATGAACTAATCTTCTTCTTTTTGATTCTGTAGCTGATAATAACTACAAGGAAGGCATGGAACTTACTTACACCAGTGATCATAAGGTAAGCTATATAATCTACAGGTGATGTAGTAGTTCTTAAATAAGCAGTGATTTTGTTAAGTATCTTAGCTTAATTCTTGTTCGATTACAATGGGATCTTTTCAATTACACAGATGATTAAAGGGAGAAAGCTGCTTATGAAACTTGATGTAATGTTGGATTACCAGGAGCCAGGAGCCAATCCTGGGCATGAACCGCATAAAGGAGGAGGTGGTGGCAATAGAAGTGGTAGTCCTTGAACTAGCTTAACCTCATTTGCAGCAGATGAGCTCTTGTGAAAAATCTACTGAGAGCTAGGGAGAGATGTCATGTGTTTCTTATAAGTGAGATAATTATATTATTGAAGTGTGTGGAACTGTGAATACCATCAATGTATTTGGAAATAGAATCTTAATTAGAAGCTTAATTATTGGAGGTGTGGAAGACCTGTGGTTGTTATAGCATACTACTACTGTATATGCTTATCTTGAATAAAACCTAGAATAACAGATAAGCAAACTATATATGTTGGTGTTATGTAATATAGTGATTAGTGCTTAACTGCAGTTGCATGATATTTGTGCTAAGAAAATAACGACATTTCATGGCAGTAAAGTCATAATATTTCTACTGAAGATCTCTATTTCATATTACATTCTGCTAGCTAGCTAGGGCTTTATGTATTAAAATCTCTGGAAGCTCTAGCAAAAGCAAGAGGTAGATGAGAAAAATTGACTGGTTTGATTGTTGTTACTTCTCCAATGAATTTACAACTTGTCTAATTTCAAGGACAGACAAAAAAAATATAGGTGAAATTGCAGAATAACTTGTCTAGCTAAATATAAGAAACGAAGTCTGTGAGTGACTGCATTTGAAGCTAAAACTGCAATGAAAGAATTATATATGCTCATTGATCATAATCAAGAGTGGATTTAGGAATTAATATCGGGTGTGACTTAAAATTTTCACTATAAAAAAAAACTCGACGCTGCTAGAGCAATTTATATATTGAAGAGAAATATGCACCTACGATAAGATTAGAGAATGTAGTGAGCCTTACTGGTACCCCTCAAATGCATGTAAGCTTATACAAAATAAGATTTACAAAACTCTTTAGATGTAATACAAAATAGAACTAAATAAACATGTCAATGTAATACAAAATATATAGATCGATGTAAAGTCCAGCTCAACTAATTAATCTTACTCTATGAGAACAGTTTTGGAAGGTTGAAGAAGACAATAAGTCTCTCTATTTTAGTAAACTAGAAAACTACTCTTTTTTTTTTTATAACAAACACAAAAAATTGGGCACCTAAGTAGGACTTGGGATGAAATTAGACATGATATAAGTAGTATAGTGAGAGATATATTTTTTTTCTTCAAAAAATTAGGGTAGGACTTGAGTCCTTGTGTGCGTGGTACTAGATCCGCCTCTGATTCATAATCATCATATACACCATGATTTCACTTGACTTAATTTTAATCTAATTAACCTTTTCTTACTGCTTCATTCAAGTACTGAAATAGGAAAGACTGTCCAACTCCATGACATTAGGCAAGCTTTGTGTTACTACCAGGACGAAAGACCTTCCTAGTCCAACTCCAATCCTTTCTAAAATTACATTATAACTCCAAATGTAGGTAACCCAGTAGTTCATTTGTCAAAAGAAGGAAGATGGTATTGAGTAACCGGCTACTAATGACACATTAGATCACACATTATTCTGCTCTCAACAACAACAACAACAAAAAACACACGTAAGAAAGAATGTTAAGTTAGTCATTGTTTACGCGTTAACAAGTTTGATTTAGTTTGTGTTTTAGTAATTAACTAAGACAAGTTATATTACATTTTCAAGCATCTTTTTTCTCAAAACTTAAGATTTTTGTCAAAACGACTAATTGACTAAAACATTATAAACTGGTGTTCTATAATCGGATAAAGTTGCAAGAAAAGAGAATGATCAAATTTTCACACGAAAAATGTGTGACAATATAACAGTTTTGCCAGATAACAGAATCCATAATCACAATCAATTTCTTAAAGAATCTAATCCAAAAGGACCGCAGTAAAAATCTTCACAGTCAGTGAAGCAGTGTACTAACCAGACAGTAGCCAGAAATTTACCGAGGACGACGACGTATCAGTAGCATCCTCCTAGAGCCGGTAACAGAGCGCCACGTGTCATATCAACAGTTCAATCATTCAGCTCGCATCCAATAGCATCTGCCAGCGGTTTGTCAAAGTCAAAATCCAATTTCCCATTTTGTCCCTAGACGCCAAAGCGCAATTACCCATTCTGTCCTCACCCCCGCTCAGTGGGAAAAAAAAAAAAAAAAAAACTGAAAACTGTAACCAACTACCTTCCTCCGTCACAGTGTCACACTATGCCAGCACAGTCGAGAAGAGACATCTGATCTGCATCTGCAAATTCCAAACCTTCTCTCTCTTCCATTCTAGCTTAATTAACCCAGTAACCTCCTCTTAATCACCTAATTAACACCCTAATACTTATTACTTGTACCTACTTCCCTCTCTTTCTCTCTCTCTAATCAAAATCCGTATCTTCGTTTTCTCACTTTCTCACAAAGCTCTTAAGATATGCCGGGATTAGTCTCCGTCAAAACCCCGTCGGACTCGGCGCCGCTCCGAATCTCCGTCCCGGAGTCCGCCCCTCCCCAGCCGCAGAGATCCTCCCCGGTGGGGCCTTCCAAACCGCCGTCGCCGCTCGCCAGAAAGACACCGTCCCCCTCCGCTTCCCGATCCCGGCCCTCGCCGAACCCGCCCAAGTCCAAATCGCCTCAGCCGGAGCCGATCCTCGCCGACGCCTCGCTCGACAACCCGGATCTCGGCCCGTTTCTCCTCAAGCTGGCCCGGGACACCATCGCCTCCGGCGAGGGCCCGAACAAGGCGCTGGACTACGCCGTCCGCGCGGCCAAGTCGTTCGAGCGGTGCGCCGTGGAAGGTGAGCCTAGCCTGGACCTGGTGATGAGCCTGCACGTGCTGGCGGCGATTTACTGTAGCTTGGGCCGGTTCGAGGAGGCGGTTCCGGTTCTGGACCGGGCGATTCGGGTCCCAGAAATCGGGAGAGGTGCGGATCACGCGCTGGCGGCGTTCTCGGGGCATATGCAGATGGGGGACACGTACTCGATGCTGGGCCTAGTGGACCGGTCCATTGAGTGCTATGAGGAAGGGTTGAAGATCCAGATCGAGGCCTTGGGTGAGACTGATCCCAGAGTCGGCGAGACTTGCAGGTCTGGTTTCCGTTTCTCTGTAATTTTGTATTTCATTTCTGTTTTGGCGCGGCGCGTGTTTTGCAATCGATGACTATATGAGCTTGCATTGTGTTTTTTAAATTTGGACAATTGGCTGTAGATGGAAATATGATTCGGCTTTAAATGTCATGTGAATGTGGTTATAGTTGTATTTCAGTTATGGAGAATGAAAGATTTTGGCCCTTTAATCCAAGAACACTCGAGTTAGGAAAACATGAAACTTGATCAATCTTTATGCTTTCTGTATATATATGGCTGAAAAAGCAAGGATTTGGTTGAAGTATATGCTGTTGAGGTTGAACTGATTGTTTGGAACTTGAATCTTGCTTAGGATGTTTACTCAAGCTGCCTAATTCGCGTAGTGTCAATGTTTACATTTAATGTGCAATGTGGAATATTTGATGCTAATTTGAGTTGGATTTAGCGGGGACAAGATAAGATGACAACAAGTTTCATGTCTTTCTTTGCCCTGAGAGGCTTAAGTAAACACCTGGGATACATTAATAGCTGGGTAGAGTACATAGACATTGATTGACAGTTTGACACTATAGTGATCATTCTAGGTATGGTTTTAATGGGCTTTATGAAAGCAGCTATCCTTGAGGAAATACAATGACATCAACTTTATTACAGTTGTGCAAGTGTTCTGCTTTCATTTCTGGATGATGTTTATTAGAGGGTTTGAATTCTAAAAGTGAAACTTAACTAGTTTTTGCTAGATGACTAAAAATGTGACTCAAGTAAATTGGTCTTGAAAATGCAGATATCTAGCAGAGGCTCATGTCCAAGCAATGCAGTTTGATAGAGCTGACGAGTTGTGCAAGAAAACTCTTGAAATCCACCGTGCTCATAGTGAACCAGCATCTATTGAGGAGGCAGCTGATCGCCGACTGATGGCTCTTATATGTGAGGCAAAGGGAGATTATGAAGCAGCACTTGAACACCTTGTCCTTGCTAGCATGTCGATGATTGCAAACGCACAAGAAAATGAGGTTGCTGCTATTGATGTCAGCATCGGCAACGTTTACATGTCTCTTTGTCGCTTTGATGAGGCTGTCTTCTCCTATCAGAAGGCACTCACTGTTCTAAAGTCATCAAGGGGAGATAACCACCCTTCAGTTGCCTCCATCTTTGTACGCCTTGCTGACCTATATCATAAGACTGGAAAGCTCCGAGAGTCCAAATCATATTGTGAGAATGCCCTGAGGATATATGTGAAACCTGTGCCTGGAACAACAGCAGAAGAGATTTCGAGTGGATTGACTGAAATTTCAGCTATTTATGAGTCCATAAACGAGCCAGAGGAGGCACTTAAGTTATTACAAAAGGCGATGAGTTTGTTAGAGGATAAACCTGGACAGCAGAGCACAATTGCTGGAATAGAAGCAAGGATGGGAGTGATGTATTGTATGCTTGGGAGATATGAAGAAGCAAGGAGCTCTTTTGGAAGTGCTATTGCAAAACTTAGAGCTAGTGGAGAGAAGAAGTCTCCCTTCTTTGGGGTTGTGTTGAACCAGATGGGATTGGCTTGCGTTCAATTGTTCAAGATAGATGAGGCGGGTAAGTTGTTTGAAGAAGCGAGGAGTATATTAGAAAAAGAGTGTGGTCCTTGTCATCAAGATACTCTTGGAGTGTATAGCAATCTTGCAGCAACCTATGATGCTATGGGGAGGTAATATACTTGGTATTTTGGGTTTAACTGCTTGCTATTTTTTCATGTGTTTGAACTGTCCATGGAAAAGTTATATAAACTTTTTTAAAACTGGTAGTGTACTATTGCTTTAGGAGTAGTCAACTCTCACTATACAAAAACTTTTAAGTGGTGTGGTAATAGCATGATCAGGCTTGTGCTTGCACCTGGGATGTCCCCAGAACTTCTAAATGGTTGCAAAATGCCCTTACATGTCTAACCAGGACACATTCATAGTCCAGACCAAGAAGTTACCATATCACCAACTCAGTTGGTGCCTGCCTGTATTGTAGCTTTGCGTTATTTGCATAAATCTGCAATGTAAACATCTTTTGCTTGTATAAGCAAGTTGACTGGAAGATTGATTGTATTCCCCTGAATATTCAAATTCTAACAAATTATTATTCATCTATTTCAGAGTTGAAGATGCAATTGAAATTTTGGAGTATGTGCTTAAATTGCGAGAAGAAAAGCTTGGAATTGCAAATCCTGATTTTGAAGATGAGAAGAGAAGACTATCTGAGCTCCTGAAAGAAGCAGGCAGGAAGCGAGACAAAAAAGCGAAGTCACTGGAAAACCTCATTGATCCAAACTCGAAGAAGACTACGAAGAAAGAGGGGACAAGGAGGTGGGCTGGCCTGGGTTTCAGACTTTGAAGGACAAAACAGAAGGAAATGAAAAGGAGGGGATCTTCAGGTCTGTTCTGCCACAGTACCCGTGCACATTCTGTAACATAGAAGATCATGTATAGGGTTGAAGTTTTTTACTTGGTGAGTTTCTATTTCTTCGGTTTTGAATCTATCATTTCTTTTGTTCTTTGGTAATATTGTATTGAATGTCTGCATTTGGGCTTGAAGCTGTTCACACTAAAAAGAAAAATATGCATTTGAGTGAATAATATTCATGTGTATGTTTTCTCCTGCATTTGTATTGTCCATTTCTACACTCAAGTGAAGCTGTTAGGCTGTTAATTTCGACACGATTCAATGATACACTCGTGCCCAAAATGGTTTAAACTTGCATAATTAAGAAGATTATTTGAACTTTAACCCATCAAAATATCTCATAAATGTTGTATGAAGAATAACCGGTACCGAAAAAGACAAAGAGGAACAAATTGATGATATTCAGAACTGTCAATTCAGAAAATAGAGCTGTGCAAGAACATTACTGTGAATTCTTTTGGTATTCCATCCACAAAATGCTCCAATGATGAGCATATATATGACTGTTGCTTTACCCTTTAGGCATATAACTTCAATTCATTCAATTTTGCCACTCAGCTCTTGGACTACCTTAACTGAAACCACATCATTGTTATTCCTGTGATTTACCTTTCTCCAAGGGAAATGCCAACTGAGGCTTATCTCAGATATCCTTAAGAATCTGGGCTCTAGCCACTAATATCTGTGCTAGCTGAATCATATTCTCAGCTCTTTACAGCCGACAAGAAATGAAATACTCCTGCAATATTAGTTGTCTGGGTCAAGTAAACAGGTCCTGCATTATCTGGTATTGGCTATATATATATATAATGTGTTCATGGCAAACAACCCGAAGTGTGAATCTTTCTTAGTTAATGAAAAAAAGAATAAAAGAGAGAATAATTAAAGAGGAATAAATAATGCAGGGTTCTCATCAATTAGTAGAACTTTAGCAATATGAATACAAGTACAGAAATAAAATTGATAATTATTCCTTAGCTTCTTGCTAGTGATTTTGAGTCATTCACTCTAACAAGGCAGTCATTCACTTGTGATTGTTCCAAAAACGGTCACAAATGAATCGAATGAGATAAGTGTTTTGAACCCTTGAAATTTTCGGACACTTGTATGACTTTTTCTTCGAAAATTGTAATTCTTAGGCTACTACTTGACGTGTTTAATTAGTGGTTATTACCATCTAATTCGAGAGCCAAACCCTTTTCTGCTTCAGCATCTCAAAAATGTCAAGGTTGGTTTTCAACTCCTTGTACGTAGAGGAGTAAATGACAAATTCGAGAGCCAAACCCTTTTCTCTGGATAACATTCCCAATTCAAGCAAAGAGAAATAAGGAGTAACAAGAAGATGACAAGGAATCAAATGTGAATTAGGAAGTACGCGGTTGTAGTCGAACATTATGAAAAAGAGAAACAAAAAAGAGACTAATCAGAATTGAAGATAACAAAGAGAGCGTGAAGGAAGTACGTAGTGATGGATTTAGTTGATGTTTGGGAAAAGTTGCTCAGTTCTTTAACACAACATGGCGAGAGGCTAGCTAGTGCCATGGACAATAATATCTCTCTTGCTATATTGTAATATATTGTCACGTAACATATTGTGAATTTGTCATGGACTCGTAAAGATAAACGAAAGATCTGCTTCAGGAAAAATGTCAATGCTAGTTATCGATTTGATGTATCTAAGAAGATGATGACAAATTTGAAGCCAAACTAACCCTATTCTCTGGATATTGGATATGCATCATTCTCATTTCCCAATTCAACGAAAAAGAGAATGGGGGAGTAATAAGATGACAAAGAGTGTGAAGTAAATAGTGATTTAGTTGAACATTAGGGAAAGTAAGTTGCGTAGTTCTTTGACATTCTCGCATGGCTAGAGTCGACTAGTGCAAAGGATCGAGAAGGCACTCTCTCTTTCTCTCTCTCTCTCTAAGTAATGATCTGAAATACTGAACCTACATTTGTGAGACTGATCTTTCGGGTTCTTCTGTTTTTAGTTTAGTCGTGTCACATCTCTTGCCTTCTTCATGTAAGTCCAAATTCAATCATCAAGACAAGGTGGAAAGAATTAGTTCATGTGAGTCTCTATCGGAATGTGATTCATCACACACACACAGACATCATTTCACACGAGAAAAAAGGAGAATATGTACTAGCTATCATATCATCACCACCGGCCGGCCGGCCCTAGTGATCGAGTCTAATACATGTTAAGCTGAGCCACCAAAGAATTCGAACACTGGCCCAGTTTTTTGGATAGGGACTCAAATCTTCTACCACTACTTGGTGTCTGCAACTCCATCCATCTCAGCGGTGTATGTTGTAGAGCAACCATTGGTTCTGCATTACGAGCAGGTTGGTGTTGGGGTGTATGTGGCTAAATGTAACTAAAAGACCCAAAAGAGCACACTGTTCTTTCCCTTTGGGATCGGACTTTATAAAAGATCAATAGTGAGTGTATCCGTATTGGTTATCTTTGTTTATCTTTTCCTTCTTTGAAGTATGGTTTCTTTCGTGAAAACAGATGCATTATAGCATCCAAAAATGATATACCTCTAGACAACTACGTACGTAATTAGGTCGTTTTCCATTCAAAGTGAGGAAAATATAGCATTATTGGTTAAGTACGTGATGATCGAGTTGCCTAATGCCTAAAATTAAAGATTGATGACGAAAAAATATGGTTCGCTTAGCATTATGTATAATCTTATATAATTTTGACTTGTAAGAGTTTTTATTTAGAGCATTTTACCTTAGAGTATCTTCAGTACACGACGGTGTATCTCTACATACATGTGTGAATGATTAAGATTATATGATATAATATAGAAATATGGTGGTGAAACATATGAATTGTTATAAACTGTTAAAATTGCACCGTGTATTTACACGTCGTGCATACAAAAATTTCTTATTTTACCTATGTAAAAATGTTTTATTTTATTTTTGAAATAGTTGGGTTAATATTTTGTTTCTACGTTACAAGAAGCATGCCGGAGAAAGAAAAAGATCGAGCATTTCATGCATGCCGCCAAGAAGGAATAGAAATTTAAGGACCGGAAGTCATTAAAGTGAATGAATAGTCCAACTGATATTATAAACTATATAAATCGATCAAATCCAATCCACCAAGTCCTTTTCTACCACGTTCATATAACGGCCAGGATAGATGAATATGAATCAAAATCAAGTTCATATATAATAACAGCCGTTAATTTCCTCTGGAATATTAGCTAGCATGATATGATAAGAGAGTTTGATATAATATTGCTGGAAATTTCTATATTTTCGACACGTAGTCTAGCATCTTAGGAATGATTTGATTAAGAGAGAATCGTATAAATGAAGAAAAATCATGCAAATGGTATTACAGAATTAGGCCATTTAGGAATTAGCTGCATTAAAGAATTACACAGACCAATAACAAACCTCTAAAGCAAATAAAATCAGACCCATATTATTCTTATTTCTTTTCTTTTAGACGAATTAATCTTGATCATGTTATCGTAAACCTTTACAATGCCCATATATTCCATCCAGTTTGACAGAAAAAGATAGATAACTGCCATATATCTAAAGTGCAGAGACAACGTGACCTAATTTTTCTCGTTTTGGTGTCTGCAGTGAGACCTTTCAAAGTCCAAAAGAATAGCTAGCAAGATCACCTTTGGAGTGTTTGAAACTTGCGTATTTGATTTCTTTAGGCACATAGTTGTGCATATCAGTCGACATAGAGTTAGGAATTTCATTATATATTGATAATATCGATACAGATGTTTAAGCGAACTTATGTTTATTCTTTTATATTTAAAGAAATGATCGTCAACAATTGAATAAAACTCGATCAAGAAATTTGGAAGAAACTAGAAATAGTTGTAACGAAGATTCGAGAGAGATAGGGGGGGGGGGATGGATAGAGAGAGATCCCCAGGAAGATTCAGGAAATAGCCACAGAGAATTCAAGGACAAACAAAATCGCCAAAACACGGTCGTTTGTGAACAGTAAAACCACTGTTCATGTGACGGTAAGGCGACAGAGGAAAAATAGTATACTGATAAATTATCATATAAGATCATACAGCGATCCTCAATAGTGGTTCTTAAGAATTCGAGAGAGATACTCCTTTACCAAACTCACCAACCGTTTTAATTTAGTGATGCATGCTGTGGATGATCCTCTATAAACTTTGTTCCCTTTTCTGTAAATCGATCTGTGAGCTACTTCCTTGGTAGATTTCGAAAGAAATCCAGGATTATTTATTCCATCAGTATTTGAATCGAAAAATAAAGTAGAACAAATCCAAACGAACCACGTACTTATTATAAGGATGACTATTGTCATTGATGGGTTTTTACTGCTTAATTAGCGAGTCAATAATCAAACATGGATTTCACAGTTAAAAGGCACTGATTAGATATGGAAATCAATCAGCACAACATCAAACATTGGATTCTGAGTTGCCGTAATACCCTAGTAGGTTATTCTTATAAATAACCTGATCAGTAAACGAGTAAAATTCACTCAAAACTTGCAGTCACTTTCTGAGAGTCCCAAGTCGAACCTGAAAGAAAGTTCTGAGATTCTTCAAGCTAGCTAGGTACGTAGTGCCTCTCTCTCTCTCTCTCTCTCTCTCACACACACACACACACATATCCGAATTGATATTCGATATTTTCCATTGCGTTTTGGAGCTATTGCCCTATATATATAAGTTCCAGGTCCAATACATGCCATGCAAATGACCTAACACCAACAACAACGAAAGGTTTGCAATGAGTCCAAACTAGTACGTTTTCAAATCACAGAGACACAACACACACCGAACGTACATCAAGTCCTACCCGGCCAAGCGTCATTATTTTCCTTCCTCTCTCTCTCTTTTGACACCCAGCCAATCTGTCTCTTGTATCCCTAGCTTGTTCATTTTTCGTCAGCTTCTTCTTCATCTGTTGCCTTCCATCTTCGTACGTCTTCTTCTTTAGCGGTCGATCATCACAGCACCATGGTTTCTGCAGATGCTGCTCGGACTGTGGTCGGTATCATAGGTATGGTTAAGACTTGAGACTAATTTGGTTTGTATTACAGTTCTTCTGAATTAAAGATGAAATTTCTTGAATAGGAAACTTGTTCTCTTTGAGGTTTCGTTAATCTTGTGTATGTAAAAATGCGCTATCTTGATCAGCTGGAAATGATCGAATATCTATCATGTGGGCTGTTTTGCTTACTTTCTCTTCTTCTTCTTCTTCTCTTTTTTCCAGGGAACCTCATCTCATTATTTTTGTTCTTGTCGCCGGTGTAAGCTTTTCCTCCTCTTTCCTTGATTGGCACTTGTTAATTCTGAAAAACTGAATATGATTAATAATAAGATACAATTTTTTTTTTTGTTTAAAATTTTCTCGTTTTGGGGTAGATGCAAAAATAAATGATGTGTTCAAATATACGGACAACATGATCATGTAGACATGTGAATGATAGATACTATACCTGAATATGGTAATTATGTTAATATTTCATGTCCATAGAGTACGTATTAATTACTAAAAAGAAAAACTTGATATATGAAAGAGGTATGGGGGCATATGCATATATATGCTCTCTTACACTAGAAAGGCATTTAGCATATGTAAAGTAATTGAGCTTTTAACAGAAGTATTGTTATTTCCTATAATTAATTAAGTAGCGTTGGAAGGGAATGTTACTCATGTTATATGCCAAAAAAATATATGGGAATTGATGTAACAAAAGAGAACTTTCACTGCTAATAGTGAGGTTTACCTTGATTAGTGACTACAACCTAATTTTTTTTTTACTATAACATGATTGATAATCTCCACTAATGAAATTGTTTTACTCTCTTCATGAACTTTTTTTTTGTCAAAAATTACAATGATTAATTATGGTGCAGTCCAACTTTTGTTCAAATATGGAAGAAAGGGTCAGTGGAGCAATACTCTCCGGTCCCCTACCTTGCAACCCTAATCAACTGCATGGCGTGGACCTTATATGGGTTACCCATCGTGCACCCGAATAGCACTCTGGTCTGGACCATAAACGGGTCGGGTACGATCATCGAAGTCGTCTACATCATCCTCTTCCTCATTTATTCAGACAAGAAAAAGAGGCTCATGGTGGTTCTGGTTGTGGCCTTGGAGATCATTTTCATTGGTGTTCTTACCCTTCTGGTTCTCACTTTGGCTCACACTCATACCAAGAGGTCCTTGATTGTGGGCATCGTATCCATTGCCTTCAACATCATGATGTATGCTTCACCATTGACTGTCATGGTAATTAATCAATCACCCCTAATTAAAATCTTACAAGCAAATTACCATCTATCTCACCGCATAATGTTTTACTTGACTTCCGATCAAATACATACTTATCAAGACATATATGCATATATACATAGTCGGATAAGATAACATGTCAGATTATCATTATCAGACAACATAACAAAATGATACCGATTATATTTATTCGTTTACATTCATCTATATGTTTTAGTTTCTCACTCTACTACTCTTTGGGGACAGAAATTAGTGATCACAACAAAAAGTGTGGAGTACATGCCATTTTTTCTCTCGTTTGCTTCCTTTGCCAATGGCGTTGCCTGGACTACATACGCTCTCATCCGTTTTGACCCCTTCATCACGGTAATGATTTCAACATGCTACTAAAACTCCAATCGATTATGCTATAGTGATGATCTCAAGCTCACATATTGTTGTTGTTTGTCACAGATTCCTAATGGCTTGGGCACAATTTTTAGTTTAGCTCAGCTGATTCTGTATGCTACATACTACAAGTCAACTCAGCGGCAGATAGCAGAAAGGAAAGGCAGGGAGGTGAACTTGTCAGAGGTAACCATAGACGATGACCCCAAAAAGACTGCCAGCCGCGCTACTCATAATGGCCACGCATAACTTGAGCACCAACTCCGGCATCGATCTCCGGCGTCCAGAGCAGTGGACATCCATGACCAAAAAAGAAGTTTTAATTAAGAGTCTTTTTTTTTCCCTTGCATGCATCGGAGGACGATGAAGTAATGTAAATAGAATCTGGTATTTGTATTTTGGGTCATATCTTAGCATAAGCGATACACGTCTATACTTAGACGTGTGTTGTTATCTCAATGAGAGATGTGATTTAGTTGTGAAATAGAAATGATACAAACAAGTTCTTAGGTTCACCCTAGTGGTAATTATGTTTTCCACAAATAGGTGACGTTGTACTTATGATCAAGGCATAAGCCTTTTCAAATTTTCAGCTGTATGAATATGCATGAGTGTGACCAAATAACCTTCTACTACTGCTCAAATTTCTTCTTTTCAAGTTCTGTTTTTAGCTCCATATGAGTTTTATTCTTTTTCCTTTTGAATAGCTGAAGCTAGAAACTTCATCAACTTTGGATAAAGTTTGCATCCGAATAGGAGAGATGAACTGGAAATTTAACCACACTATGACAATAGGAATTTATCAATCGAGGTCCTTTACATCATCATCTTCTTTTTTTGAGCTGCTGATCTCATAAAAGAAAGAGGTTCATACTAGTGCTTGTGGTGATTCTTCGAGGGGTTCATTTTCATTTGTGTTCTTAGCTTTCTGGTTTTCAATTTTTCCCATACACACAGAAAGAGCTCCATGGTTGTGTGTATCATTGCCACTGCATTTAAAATCATGGTATGCTTCACCCTATGTTACACCGACACAGACACGGACACGGTGTGACACGGCAAAACCTAAAAAGTGAAAATCCAACGTGGTTTGGACATGAAAACGGCAAATAGAATAATATATTTATGTATTTCTAATACATAAAAAAGATACTAAAATATGATATTAGTTAATTCTATTACCAAAAATAATGTTCTAATAAAATTCAATTCATCGTGTAACCATAAAAAATCAAATGCAAGTGATAAAAGTGCATAGTTTACCACATATTTAAACTACATAGTAGATTACATAAAAAAAAAAAAAACAGGGCAGTAGTTTAAGTTTTGAGTTTTGCAGACTTAGCATGTCGGATGCTAACATGATGTATCGATCAACATGTCGGGCCATATCGGAAAAGTTAATATTTTCTGATACACCACATGACGTGTTGGACACATCATGACGTGTCGGTGCCGTTTCGCCATGTTGAGCGTGTTCGACACTCCAGTGGTGTGAAGTACGTGTGTTAGTGCAACATAGGCTTCATTGCTTCGGCATTAACTGTCATGGTAATTAGTTGATTAGCCTCCTAAATTAAGACATCGCATGCAAATTCACCTCATCTAGTTAAACACTGGATAGTAATAATGAACCGTAAAAGATAAGCAGCTCGCACTCCGGGCAACCACCATGCCACATGATGAACTCTGCCACACTGCCATATCCTTGGAAATGAGCATTCGATTCACCGGAGTAATATATCGCACAAAGTAATCATACTGCTGTCTACTAGTCTCGTCTTTCCTTGAGGCAAGACGTACACATCTAGATGTAACCTCTATGAAGATGAGAGTTGTGATTTACAATATCATCGGTGAATGTAGTAAAACACTAAGAATAATGCATAGAAGGTTTTGTTCAACCTCTGACATGTATAACTTAGGTAATTTAGTATTACACTCAACATGGGTTATGCACTACCATTCTCTCTATTTTTTGTTTATTAATACAATTTGAATCTTGAGATCTCTTGATCCTTATGATTAACATATCTCTTTTTTCTTCAACTTGCCAGGATACCACAAAGCCCTGCATTTAACGTAGCTGAAGATTCATCCCATCATCAACTAGATATGTCACCATCGCCACTTGTCACGGTCAACTCATCATCTTCAACCTTTATGCAACCCCCGTCACCTCAACTTATGTCAATCCAACTTACCTCAAAAAACTATATACGTGGAAATCCTTGTTCATCCCAGTTTTGGAGGCCTATGATATGCTGAATCTCGTCGAAGGAAGAGAGCAATGTCCACCACAATTCCTGACTAGTGGTACTACTGAAGAGACGAAAGAAAGCAGTCGCTAAACCCCTGCCTATACCAGTTGGATCAAGAGATATCAAATGTTTCTGACTTGGATCAACACAAGCTTATCTCCAAGCCTACTCACACAAGAGAATGCACAAGTGGACAAGCTCTGTGGCTACACTTGGAAAACCTTTTGGCTAAGTCTGCAAAATCTCATGTTCAGTCGATTGAAGGTATAAGGTTGTTAGCAATCCTTATATAGAACAAAACACAACCTATGAAGCCTAAAACAATTAAGAGATTGGTCTTACACATCTGAAGAACAAGTTGAAGAAGTAAAAGAACCAACATGATCTCATGGAACTCAGGTAAAATCACATACATGTGCATTTCATGGTTTTCACAGAAGATAACAGTATCACTTGCCATCATAAAAAATCTGGGTTTCCAGTTTTTTATTCTTTTGTTCTATTGTCTTATATTTAAGTTTTTTTTTTACCCTTGTGACATTAATTTTATGTCTGGGAAGATTTTAATTTGAATTTCAAATTTATAACTAGAATATTTAAAGGTCTTGTCTTTGTGCTTAATTTAGTTTTGGGTTTGATGTCTTTATCTCAACCGATGACCTATGTTTTAGCTCTTAGGCTCCAGCTGTGGTTTGCTGTGTTTGTGATACACAAACCAATATTTGCAGCTATCTTTATTTGATATCAGAGAAAAAGTGATTTGCCAAACTAATGTGGTATTATGCTTTTGAGAAAAAGTTTGCAAAACCTTTTGTCTCTTGCTTTTAAATCAAACATTGTTTAAGATAGTTTTGTTTGTTTCTCTCTTGGCCTATGACAGTTGCATATGACCTCTCACTTTCAGAGTTTGACCAAGGGCAAAAGTCCAAAAATCCTTCTTTGCTTTGGCCCTCGTGCCTGCCCTCTTGTGGCATCTCTTTGCCTTGTGTCTCTCTCTTGTTAGAGCACTTCATCAGCCTATATATATTTAGTAAAGCTGTCTTTGCTCGGTGGTTGTCAAAATGTAGTTTTTACATTTACATTGTTAAGTTTTGTTTTCCTTTGCATTGTTCATTAGTCTCTAAGTCTTCTTTTTGTGATTATAAATCTTAGAGTTGAACAAAATCTTTTCTCATAAACTCATTGCATTCTGCATACCATGAGATCAGTTGGTAGTGCAGCAACCCAGGAAGTGTTCATGAAAGAAGCAGCTGAGGATAGATGAGTTCTGATGTATCCCGCTAAGGTAGCTGGATTCATGAAAGAATCAGTTTAGGATAGCTGAGTTTCTGAGAATGAAACTTCTGAAAAACATTCAAAGTTGAATATGCTAGTGGTTAGCTGAATTCACGAACAAGGCTTCTAAAAGTACTTATTGTTGTAAGAGCTTAGAAACAAGAGAGGGAATAAGTCTAGACTAGTTTGGGACTAGAAATGATATCATTGTGGTAGTGTATCACTATAACTATTATTCTTGTAAGAAGTTACTTCAACTCAGTGAGTGAAACTTCTAAGAAGTGTTCAAGAAGAATCAGTTAAGTGATAGCTGAATTCTAAGTTGAAACTTCTTATACATTCATGTGTAGCCACTTAGAGACAAGAGAGGTAGATCTAGACTAGTTTGTGACTAGGTAGGATAACAAGTCGTTGTTGTATCCTATACTGTAATCTTGTAAGGAGTGAGGTACTCAGAAACAAGAGAGAAAGTATAGATCTAGACTAGTGGGTAGTTTAGGCAGGATAACAAGTCGTTCATATATCCGTAGACTATAATCTTGTAAGAAGTGAGTTTTACATAGTGAAAATGTTTGTCCCTCAAGAGTTAGGGGCACACCGTTTTTCTCCCTGGTTGCTGGGTTTCTGCGAGTAAAAAACATCTTGGTGTTCATTGTTATTTTACTGCAACTTTTATTTATTGTCATTGTGTATTTGTTATTCAGGATAGCTACAACCCTTGTTATCCCTGAGAACGAATTTATACAAAAAAAAATTGTTAATGACATATTCACCCCCCTCTAGGACCTTCAAGTGGTATCAGAGCGGCCACTAGCTTTTGTTAGTGAGATCCTCTATGAGCCGAGAATGGACCATGATAAAGGCCATACTTCCATTAACATCCATTCATATTTTGATTGGACTAATTATGGAAGGATGAACATCAAAGCTTTTAATAGCTTGCCCGCTGCTCTATTTGTCAAAGAGCGTTGGAGAGTCAGTTATGACACATTGACTACATCCTATGAAAAAGCTCAAAAAAATCCATACCTTATTTCATGAGTCTAAACCATCCTTGGATGATGTTTAGGATTCATTGGCCTTTGTAGCCTCAGTCATATTAAATGAGTCCTTTAAGGACAAAGATTCTAATGATAGTATACATGTCATGTATACTGAGTTGTTTTATGATTCAAAGTCTATTCTCACTAGGATTGAAATTATGTCCATAAATTATTAAATAGTGAGGAGACGAAATTGGGGAATTCTTGGTTTAGATTTTGAAATTAGAGAGTGCTCAACAGTAAAGCTACTGTTTTTGTCAAGAGCAAAGGACCCTTTGTTGTTGAGCCTAGTCGATTAGGGATTCCAAAACTTCTAACATTTTGTTCCCTTTTGCTCACCTCCACTATGTTGTTGTTGGTCATATCTGTTTTTTTTTTTGTCAATCCAGCCCTGGGAGATCCTAGGAGAATTAGTTGCTCACCTCATTTTGGTTTTTTTAGAAAATCCTTAAGAGAGTTTTTGAGGATAGCAAGGTGTATGTATGTCTATCCCTAAACCCAGATTCTATAAAAAAATCCACTTGGGTTAGAATGAGATTTATGAGCGGTGTTGTTTCAAAGCCATATCAGTTTATACCAAACCATTTGACATTTTTTTGGACAAAACCCAGTTGTTAGGCATGTATGCTTTTTTCTCTAGATTTGGAATTTGTCTTAGAGAAACTTAGTTTATGGCCATGTGCAATGTTGCACTTTGTGTTCTTACGACGAGTTGTTTTGACTTGTGGTATGTGGACAATGGCTGTTTTAAGGCATATGATCTGTGACCCAAAATGGTTCACATCTAAGTTTGGACAAGTTGTGCTTGAGGTTAGTGTCAAAGCTGAGTTGGTTGTGGTATAGCTAACACTCTTGGTCTCCTGTACCTGAAGGATGTTTTCTTTTGGTAAAAGGGTTAAAAGTCAGTCTTCTAAGTGTTAGTTTGGTTTAACCGTATTATATGTCTGATACCTGATGGTAAAGGTAAATACATGATGAGAGGTGTGAGGACTAAGGACCAATGTCGTGGTACCTTTGCATAAGAGAACTTTTCTCCTCAATAGTGCTTTCGTTCAATGGTATTTGAGGATGCTCTTGAACTTTGGCACAGAAGAGTGTGTCATCTGAAACATCTGGTCATTGTTAAACTATCATCGAAAGGAGCCGATAGGATACTGTTTCAGCGTGATCTCTGAGGGGGCGTGAATCACACAGATGCAGAACACCATCTTCAAGTTCCCATAACCTGTCAATCATGAATGAAGAGCGTCAGAGGGAAGACCGGGTGTTCCGGCCTTCGACCTTCCGATGCCTAAGTCAGCCATATGTGAGTAGAAATAAAGTGAGAATGTGGTGAAGATGGAGAGAGAGGAAATGAGGGGTGAAGAGTGGTATTTATAGGGATATGGTGGATGCACCCTAAAAATACCACTTTGCCCTTATTAGATGATGTATTACCATTATGCCCTCAAGGGATATTGTAGGTTTCTTGGGCTTAGCTAAGGCCCAAGCCCATTTTATGTGGCGACACGCGTCTTCTTAGGCGAGTATGACCGATGTTCTACTATGTACTAACAAATACCTAAGCTCACTAGTATCCCCACATGTATGTATGAGCATTGCAAAATTGGTAAGCTGTCTCATTCTCTTCACTCTTGACTTGATGTTTAACATATTTCTATTATGCTTGAACTGTTGCATCTAGACTTAATTGAAATTGTTGAAATTAAAGCATTGGTGGTTGGAAGCATGTGCTTGTAATTGTTATTGTTCTCTTTGAAGATTAACTTGAGATAGATTCCTAGCTATTAAATGTGTAAGTGTTGAAAAGATTACAGCTTTGCTAGAGATTGAGTTTCAATTGAATAGTGTTTTGTTGGCTTGCATATTGGTAGTATTAAATTCGACCATGACATTAAATTTCAACATGCTTCATTATTGTTATGAGGAATTTAGTGTACATCATGAATTGTCTACTTCCGTTACTGCTAAACAACATATGTTTGTTGAGAGTGTTTTGTTGGCTTGCATATTGGTAATATTAGATTCGACCATGACATTAAATTTCAACATGCTTCATTATTGTTGTGAGGAATTTGGTGTACATCATGAATTTTCTGCTTCAATTACTCCCAAACAACATAGGTTTGTTAAAAGGATAAATTATGACCGTGTTGACTTAGGAAGAGTTATGCTTAAGTGCCTATGATCTCCCTCATTCCTTTTGGGGAGAGGTTTGCTTCTAATGTCTACTATTCTTTGGATATAGTGATTTTCAGGTTGAAATCTTTCAAGCCACCTTTTGATCTTTGGAAATGGAAGAAACATATGTGTCATATGTGAAAGCATATTGTGTGGACAACAAGAGATCATGCAAAATGAAGGAAATATTATATGTTGCAATATATGACTTCTTTATTCTTTCATGGTTATTCTGTGGTGTCTGAACAGAAACAAGTCTGAGATGCACTCATTGTTGACCGAATATCCAATATGGAAATCCTGGGGACTAAATCTGATTTCTCAGACTCAAGGATGGATGAGGGTCTTGCCATCCCGACACCCCACAGATCTGGAACAATGTCAAGCTCAGAAAGATCACACTTATTCTGATATATTTTGGAAAGGTGGTTGAGCCTAGACAAACCAGGGGTAAGTCAATTCGATTGGTAAGCAATGTTGGTATTCTCAAGTGTTTACTTGCTACATATTGATATCATGCCCACACCATACGTTTTTATGGTGTTGTATTTATCATAGCTAGAGTCCATATTTGTTATGAAAGCCTTGCTTGATGTTGATTATATCAATGCCTTGCAAGATGATTTGGACTGATTTGAAAGATGCAATGTTTGACACTTAGTTCCTAGATCCAAAGCCCCGAGATTTCAAAGTCGCAGCCATCCTGAGAATGTGCATAGGTTAATAAGTTCTTTTATGGACTTAAGCCAGCTTCTAGAGCTTTTCATAAGAGATTCTCCACTCCCTTGTAAGATGGTATGTGAGAGGTTCAGTTGACAAAACCATATTTGTCAAAGGCACCTCAAAGTACATTGTAATTGCACAAGTATATGTTGATGATATGTGTTCGGTTTCATTTTATGATATCTTGTTGGATATGTTTACCACATTTCTTTGAAAATTTTGAGATGAGTCTCTACGGTGAACAGTGTTACTCCTGTGTTTACAAGTTGTGCATAAAAAAGATGAATTGTTTATCTGTCAATCTAATTATGTCATCTAGAAGTTTGGGATGGAAGCATCCACTGCCATCCTAATTCTAATAGGCATGAGCTGTAAGATCATTGTATATTGATGTTGATTAAACAAACTTCAAGAGCATGCTTGTTAGCCTCTTGTTCTTCACAACCAGTAGGTATGTTATTGCCTTATGTGTTGACTTCTTTGCTAACAACCTAACAAACTCTAAGGATCCAATGTGAAGGCAGTAAACCTTATCTTTAGATTCATGTATGGTATTTGTGATTTTGGTTTTTAGTTATTCATGTGATATTAATGCTGATATTACAGGTTTTTCCAACTTGGATTGGGTTAGCGATGCTATGGATAGAAAAGGCACCTTGGGAGTTTGTTTCTTATGGAAACCAATTTGGTCTCTTGGCATAGTAAGAAGTCATCATTTTCACTGTACAAATTGAGCCCATGGATGCAGAAAGTTGCTGCATGCAACTATTGTGGATGAAACACATATGTGCTAACTAGGGATTCCAGTAAGGTATTTTATCCCTATTTTTGTGGTATTACTTATGTCATCAATGTTTCCAAGAAATCTGTGTTGCATTCTAAGATTAAGCATGTTGATATTAAATATCATTTCACCATAACTTTGGGTTGAACATAACTTGCTTGAATTGTGCTTATACTTGTTGACGATTGATATGCATATTTGTTTACAAAATCTCTCGACAACCTTGTTTTATACGCCTTCGAAAGGCCATTGGTGTGTGCCAAAGAGATTGGTTTCTCCCCTTGAGACTCTTGTGTGTTTGTACATAAGTGTTTAGGCTTAGAAGTTCATCTTTCAAAAAAAAATATATCAAAAATATGTGTCTTTATTTTCTAGAAATAGTTTTCAGGATGCCTGTGTGATGTGCTACGAAAACATGTGTGATCATATAAATGTATCGTTCTGAATCAAACAAAAGGCCCAAAAGTTTACTCACTACTTCAGTTCTATAATTGCTGAAATTCTTTAAAGCATGGAATCCCACTCCCAGTAACTGAGAGAAAGAAAAAAAATGAAGATCTAAGTTCTAATGGACAAGATCACAAAGAGTCATGAGATGCAGACGACCTGGTAATGTGACATCTTTTTAAATCATTGGTAAAATGAAAAGGAACAAAAACGCCAACGAAACTAAGGCAAAGGGCAGCAACACTATCGACACTTTGATCTCAAAATGCAGTAATTTTCTTTTTAATGAAAAAATGAAGCAAGCTCTATCAAACAATACCTACTACACCTGCATTTGCTAAGCATCATTTATAAATGATGTTAAAAACTAACCATATCTACAATTGAATCCTCATTCATCAGTGCTCTCGCAAGAGCTTCCAAGATTGGGCAGAATGTCGTGAACAGAGAGTCTGATCATATTGCTGCCTGATGACCGGCAAATTTCCATGCATTCCTGCAGGTCTGCATCACAAGCTATCAAAACCCACTCGAGGTCATCATCCATGTACTTCATATCAAATGTGCCCACCTCCAACTTTAATCTCTTTGCCACTTCTTCTCTCAGATCCACTATACAAGAACTCATAGAGATCCGAAACCTAATGATATCATCTTTATATGCCGCCTTTATGGTTACACTTCTCATTTCTCGTAAAGATGTGTTATGGGGCACTGTGTAAGCAAGAGTAGGAATGAATTGCTTAGGAGTTGGTTCGGGACATGGGGGGTCTGTCCAGAAAACTTCTGGAACTTGCTCGTCCACAGTTAAGTCTGCAAAAGGACACAGATTTCTCAAGTCTTTTGAACTTCCAGCATCCTCTAGTAGCATTCCTCTAGATGGTTCTACAGGTTCTGTAATGAGGAGAGCATCTGGTATTGAGCAAAGAACTGGTACATCCAGTTCCTCTGGTGGTCGAAATGCAGATTCAGGGGAGCGATCTACTTCAGCAAATTGATAATGGATGGAAGAAACAAAGGGTTCCTTTGCCATTGCACTTCCATTTGCAGGACTACCTTGGCATGAACCATGAGAAGTAGGGGTACCAGTACTCGCCTCCCTTGAGCCACTACCTGTTTTGGATGAGTTTGAGCCTTTACCAATATCTTGCAATGGATCTCTTATCCCAGCCTGTCCGTCTCTTCCTGGTGAACTAGAGCTGGGTGAGTCCTTTTCTCCCTGTACTTCATATGGTTGAGAGCTTGTATAAGGTCGAGAATTGGAGCCAACAGCACCAGTAAGCGGACTTGTAGTAAGAGGACTCAAACCAAAAGCTCCTTCACCACCTTGGACAGACTCAATTACAAGCTTTAGCTTACTGAGAGAACGGTTGACCTTGTTGATCTTGCGAGACGGCCAGCGGGAGATTCCATGCTGCCTACAGATGCGCTTCATTGTGGTAGGACAAACTGCAAGACAAAAATTCATTTAGATCAATATATTGGCATTTGTTGAAACAGCATGAGTAAAATTGATGTTTAGTGTAATAAGAAAGATTACCTCCAAGGCTCTTTGCAGCATCTTTAAGACTTCCAGCAAAATATTGTTGAAGAACCTCTAGACTAATTGATTTCTCAGTTTTCCCACGCTTCCTCTCTGATGTCTTTTTCATGTCTTTATTCTCAGGAACAGAAATGTTATTTTTTCCACCCTTGTGAACTGCATTTCTCTCATCATTGATAGCATTAATGTCCACCATTAACTGTGGTTTTGCTGGATCTAGGTGCACTATCTCTTCTCTGTTAGGTAAGGAAGACCCTAGTAGTGGCTCCACAGATCGGGGTATCTGTATGCATTCAAGTCTTGAATCAAGTCCCTCATTTATAGAAGCTTGAACAATCTCAACTATTCCTTCCTCTGCAAGTCCAATTCCAGAAGCAACCTTGAGATTCTGACAATGACCTTTCACTATAGCCAATATGGAGCCCAATAACGTCTGTTGTTCACTACTGTCTGTGATGCTAGGCGGCAGAAAAAATTCTAGAATGTAATCATCATTTCCTGTATGAGTGCTCTGTAAACAGATTGCAAATGAGCTGGTTAACCCAAACATGCGCGCATAGTGTACTAAAGGGTATTCTCTTTTGCGGAACTGGCTAATGTCTCTGCAGAAGCACGCATTACAGGACAAAAATGCCCTACCAGCAACCCCTTGACCCTTTTGTAAGTGATGCTCCACACATGCCTCTCGAAAACCCCACATGTGAGCATCTACAATGTAGACCGCCACATCTGTTGTGGACATGCAGACCTGTTCCATGCAGCTACCATCAAAGCTCGTACAACTCTTCTTCATGCCGCCACCATAAGCCAAAACATTGCGATGCATACATGGAACCCACGTCTGAGCCAGTGGTAACTTATGAGTTTCACATACCATTGTCAGTATCTCCAAGATCTCAGTTAATGCAGTTTGGCGACCTTCATTGCGTATCTGAATCTGGTTACAAGAAGTGCCAAGCATATATCTGTGAGAATGGAGGAGGAAGAATTGAAAGAAATCCGTATTTACTTTCTTGGTTCCCAAAAGAACACCAAATTAGGCTCATGATTATTGCTCACCTGTGTGCTAGTATGATCCAACATCTCTGAACTCTTCAAGCTTACTGCCTGCAGGAGAAAATAAAATTATGTGACTGACGAATCTCTTTTGTTGTTGCAATAACCTAATAAATCTATCGACATTTGAAACGAACATCACAGAATATGAAAAAGAAAACATAGCAAACCAACCTCAAGTGCTTTGCAAATTTTATCAACCTCGGGAGCATAATTGATCTTCTGAGAAGTCATAATGAGCTCAATTACACCAATACAGGAACGTCCAGAGGGTTCAAATACAGGCAAAGCTAAGGTTCCCTGAACATTGTAGTGCTGAGCATGATCAAGCCGTGGATACTCTTTGATGGAATAGTACTGAACATTCGGAGTCCACTCGGGCAGCTTTTGCTGGAAGACACGGCCAGGAAGCCCAAGCACTCCATCATTGTCCCCGTCCACAGAAAACATATACATCAGCGAAACCATCCTATACTGATGAAGTCCATCATGCGGATCTAACACAAAGGGCTGCCCTGAAGTTGTGAGTACATACCGATTCCCATCCCTCACCGGTGCCCAAACCTGAGCTAGTACATGCTGATCACTCGACTCCTTAAGGTACCGAAGTGCTTGAGTGATCCTCTCTTTAATTAGAAAATAACCGTCCTGATTCGGCTCCAGCCCCGAAAACGGGGACGGAACAATTCTGTTGTCCTCATTCTCTTTCCGCTTCTGCGCTACCGGATTAGTATCTGCATTAGTTATGATAGTCAAAACCCAAATGAGCAAAACCTGTCAATGCTGAATGAAGCAACTGTTACTGTATGATATTCTTATACATGAACTCAGTCTCGTATTGTTGAAGTTGATGAGGGAATCAACATAAACCAAAACAAAACAAACAAACTAGTATTCCTAAAATTAGAAACCTTTCCACCAAACTGAATAATATTATTCATGTTTGACCAAACAAAAAGAGCTCCAAAATTCATGCTTATCTTCTCATGAGCAATACCCAAAAGCTGAAATCTAAAAAGCTTCCCAGAGTCCGCAAACAAAACTAACCGGAAACGAATTGGGCCGGGTCGGGAAGAGCGCGGGTAACCTTGTCGTGATTGTTGACATCGGAAAAGGCCCAGAGAGGAGAGCAGGCGTCCTCCGCGGGGGAGAAGAGAAGAGGGGAGGTGGGGTTGGACAGGAAGTGGATCTGATCCAACGGCCAGGGGACGTCGATATCGAAGTCCATGAGGGAAGAGGCGTCCAGGTTCTTTGACTTTGGGAAAATGGCGGGAGCGCGGTCGTCTTCGGGGTCGGACATGGTTGTGTGTGCCCGAAAAAGCAGCCGAGAAGTTGGGAAGGAGAGAAGAAAGAGAAAGAAGAGGAAGAGGAAGAGGAAGAGGAAGGAGAAGTGGTAATGGTAAATTGCAGAGTGGGAGGTGGTGGTTTGATTCCATGGAATCCAAATGAGTCGTTTTTGTACAAGTTGCATTGGTGAGAGCGAGTGTTTGTTGGATAAAATATGCGGGAAATGATCCGGTGTTGTTGGCAACAACAACAGCTCCCTAAATCGTTGACATCATCCTTCTTTCTTCATTTTTAATTTTCCTTTCATTTTTTTAGGTAGGATTACCACTCCGGGGCCGAGAGCACGCGGGTAAAACCTCTCCTCATGGAATGTTTTTCACAAGCGGATGATCGAACCAGTAACATCCTTACTACCAGGAGTATCGCTGTAGCGTTCGCCCAACTTGCAGGAACAGTCTACTACCAACTGAACCAAACCCCGATTAAAGTTTTCCTTTCATTTTTGTTACTATGTCTCTTACTATTTGACTAAAGTTTCATATACGAAAAATAGAAATCAAAGGAATATTGAGGTAGAGTAACGTGAAATCAAAGACAAGCCAGTTTATAATTTCCCTGTATAGAGTTAGTTTATCTTTGTAATATCTTAATACTTATTGTGGGTATTTATTTTTAAACCGTAAGAATCGTTCGTTCTTTTACTAAATTTGAGTATTAAATTGATGATACAGGTTTGATATTATTAGATCGCCATCTACAGCTGGCCAAGCGGCTAATGACTAGAGTCTAACCGTACTTATTACTAAGTGACCCTCTAAAGAAAATAAACTCATACCAAGCAAATTATTGAGCTCGCTGAAGAACGAACTTGTAAACAAAGAAACTTTGTGTCCTTTAAGGCATACTCATTGTTTAACTCTTCATTAACTTAACACGCATGTCACTCAAAATAACATCAATCGTGTTACCAGATGATTACTAACTTACTTAAAAGCCTAACAAATGTTTGTTTTCATATTATGTACTATATCATCACGTTTGCACATCACGTCAGCATTTGATATTGCAATTTTGTAGAAAATTTGAGACAAGAAAAGGAAGTTGAGCCTATAAACAATAAGTCCCATTATTTAGCAGTAGTTTTGGACTAAAACACACACACACACACTAGTTGATGATCCATCAGACTTCCACCATATTCCGCGTCACGGTTGTTCTTTCTTACAACAAAGTGTTCAACTTTTCTGTGAGGCTAATCGGTAACTGTGGCCTCTCGTAGTTTCTTAATCTTAAACAAAGAAGTTGGGGTGGTTTCTTTTAATAGTTGTTGCTTAATCTAGTGGGTTAAGCTCAAATCCAACCATTTGGGTTAAGCTCTTTCTCCAATTAAATAAAAAGAATAGAAAAATGGGTGGTCTTCAGCTTTATTTATAATTTTAATGTGTGAAATATCTGAAAGTTGGTCTTCAAAATATAAAATATGGTTGTCACAACTCATCACAACAAGCTAGTAATCCACTGGCTGATATGGACACTGCCAAAACAAATATATTCATAGGAGATAATGATGGATCCCAATTAGTGATATTAACAAAGGTCCCTCCAATAATCTAAATAATTAGCTTAAAATAATGGTTGATGAAGCATCAATGATTTCACTATGCAAATTATATTAACGTCTGATCCACGATTCTCTTTCTTTTCTTCTGAAAGTAAACCCCAATCAAAGTTAAAGACTTAAAGCAGTGAAAACCCTAATCAAAAGTTAAAAGTATAAAAAATGGGATCCTTTCAAACGTGTAATGGTACAACATTCAATTTGATTTTACGTATCATAAACGTAAATACAATGAAATTTATAGACAAAATTCAACATGACATACGATGGTCGTACCTACAAACGTTGTGTTCACCTCGTCAAGAACTGACTAAAAAAACAACGCTTAACTATGCGTATCACACAAAAAAATCACTACAAAACTAACGGTTGTGGTTAGATATATAGAACCACTTGTTTACCACAAGCTTGCGTTTGTTTGCTTCTGCGAATAAAACCCAGTTGTAGCTTGTGGGCTGGCCAAGTGGAAAATCAAATCAAATCCACAAAGCCGCGTATCCTATCCAAACGGACAACTTACTCGGATCATATTTCTACAGCTAAAACCTGGTAACCAAGGCCAATTACACCAAGTAACTAAAGCAAAACTCAAACCTGTTTTGATCAAACATATCAAATAGTCAAGTCAAATGTTTTAAAATAAACTTTGCTAAATTAAAGTCAACTAATCCACCACAATGAAGTTCATAATCAGGAATCCATTTTCATAAACCAGCGAAAGCGATATGTTCTTAAAGTATAGAATGCAGACAGCTCTATGCAAGATATTATATGAGAAAACTACGAGGCTTGGTCACCGCCCACCAAATTTTGCTCTCCATTCATCACCCAAAGTGATTATGTGAGCAAAAGAGTGAAGGGTGGCCACTGATTTTCGGTTTTGCAAACACGTTTGCATTAGATACGTATCCAAAGAAAATGCATCCTAGCCAGTCAAGTCAATCTATGCTAATGTAAGCAAGCACTAGCTCGCAAGAAGAAAATAGAACTAGTTTGTGCAAATCTGATTCCATTGGTAATTAGTGATTGCTACTGTTACCTCAAAACAAAAAAAGAGTTGCAATACTTGTTTTTGTTTCCTCCTCTTTTTGAAAAAAGGTACTCCATACACTATACACCATTCATTCATGAAAAATCGACAAATTTTGCAACTCTAATATCTCACTCTCTAATTGTCTTTTTGTCTTCCAATAAAGATTGCTGGACCATGCTCTAGTCATTGTAATTCACAAGCCCACAAAACACAACCATGCACCGAGTTTCCTTGCCCCTGTCTACGCCCTAACCTGCAATATACAATGCATCACCGTGAAACACTGTTAGCACTCATGGTGGGAGTTATGAGTGGTTTGTTGTTGTGTAGACTATTAGACATCCTACCAAGCAAGTATCTAAATGTATCGAATAGAAGTGCGTCCTAATCCATCTGATTCTACATTTGGATCATAACCAAACTTTGGAATTAAAATCAGGTAGAGAAACAAGTCTGTGCCACTCACTACTCCCAAATTCAGATGCCAAGAAAGTAATCCAATTAACACCATAGGAATGGATCAGTTACCTAGAAAAGTATAATTGAGACACCCATCACAATGCATCCAGCAGCAACCCAAGGACTCAAGCGTTCACCTGTTTCAAGTGGATACAGAAGTCATCAAACAGATTCATGGAATCATGGACTACTTAACTGTCACTATTCTAGAAGCAACATAACATTGTCATACCAACCAGATAAATAGAAAATCTGAATAATCATACCTATTCTAGCGGCCTTCCAAAAAAATCCCCGAAACCTGCCAGGATGAGACATAATCAGAACACGGCTCTTGAGTTTTGACATATCAATAGAGAAACAGAACAATGTAGAGAAGTATAAAACAAACATTACAAGGGAAAAGAATACAATACGTACAATCAAATATGTAGAAGCAAATACCCTTACTGAGACTATTTATTGCAGGGAAAGCAAAAGAATGAATGGACATAAATAAGAGTACTTGCAAGCAGAACTTGAAGTCTGAGTGTAGTTGCATATCACAGTGTAGATAAAATGAGGAAAGAAGACATAATAACAAAAGATTTTACAGAAAGGCCCACGAGGGGCATAGCCAGCTTTCAAAATTGCAACCAGAATTCAACCATTTGTTGCTTCAAAAGCAACGCAAAGCTTAAAATCAGCACTCGAGCAGAAATTCCTAATCAAACAATAAAATGGAGTTTGTCTAACCTCACTTAACACTATGCATACAATGACAATACATTGCAAAGGCTTCGATGCATACAATTAGATATCAAGCTTCTTTTTCCTCTTTCGATCAATGTGCTTCAACATTGTTATAGGTTTTGCAAACAAAATGTGATACTACATTACTACAGCTTTGAATAATCGCCATCATCCACGAAAACTTTCAACTTCAAACTTCAAATTTAATACAGATACTCCGATCAAAGAAACAGAAACTACAACTTATGCTCTAAATTTGTCATCCAATGGATAAAAAAAACCAACAAAGAAAATGTAATCAGAGACTGACTGACCCAGTTTTCTGTTCGAGGAGCGCCGGGAACTGCATCTTCAAGAAGGTGCACGTGCAAATCACGAGCAGCACCACCGTCAAGAACGAATTGAAATTGAAAAGCGCCGACTGCACACAACAAACACACACAAATCAAAACCCTAACCATTTCGATCCCAGCCAAAAATTCACAAAACAAAACAACGCGCCGATTCTCACCATGTTTCGAAATCAGGGCCTTTCAATTCGTATAGATCGGGGGAGATCTGAAGCAAAACGATTCACGAGCTTTGCAGTTGCGGCACACAAAGTCAAGCAAATGCCCTCGCTTTTTAGACGCCCTGTCGTATTTCTACCCTCTAATGCTGCCCACCTGCGGCCTGCCCATCCCTCGAACGACTCGCCGTTTTCGGGAAAAAAAAATTGATGCGGGCTAGACGGAACTGTGGCGCGGCTAGGCGGAAAGTGAAATTACGAAAAACCCATGATTTTGGGCGAAATTTCGAAATTGAGCAACCCGCTTTATATTCGAGATCAGTCCCGCCATAAGTACCAAAACGTCGACGCTTCGATTCTTATCGTCTCTCTCACTCTCTCTGAGAACCACCAATGGCGGAAGTGAAGCGGTGGAGCGTGACCTACACGAAGCACATGAAGCAGAAGCGCAAGGTTTACCAGGACGGTTTCTTGGAGCTCCACACCTCCACCAATAAGGTATACATTTCACAGTTTTCAAATTCAAATCGAATTTCTACTTCAATTTTTCTGTTAATTTTTTTTTTCCGATTCAATTTTTTGTGCTTTCGAAATTGCAGATGTTGCTGTATGACGACTGCGAGAAGCTATTGGAGTGCAGGATCTTGAAGAAATACGAAGCCGTTTGCTCCGGCGAAACACTCACATTCAATGCCTTCCTCGTTGATGTGAACGACGCCGAATCCGGTGCCGGAGATCAGAAACCTAAGGCCGGTGTCAGTTCTGGAGAAAACGAAATGAAGTTCAGTGAGAAGCGAGCGAAATCGTGTATGGATAGTTCAATTTTATAGCTAATGTCAATTTTGTTCATTTTCGTAGCATTGTGTACTGTTTGCTATCTAGGCTTTTAATCCCTAACTTGCTGATCTCCGCTAAAATTCACACTCAAAATAAAATTCTTGACGAACAAGAAAAACCAACATCTAAAGGATCAAACTTATAGAAAATATGAAGTTACACAGAGAATAGAATTTGATAAGCAAGTGAAAACAGAAAAATAGTGATGAAAAAAGAAGAAGCTGGTATTAAAATCAAGAGTTATTGTACAAAAATGGTGATTTCTCATCTGATGAAATTGCAGTACCAGCACCGCTCACACATATATGGACAATATATAGCTGGTCCAAAGTTTAGGTACACAGAATGGTGACAAGTGTAAGGCCATGATTGATTCTTCTTTTACACAAGAATCTCTTCAAAGAAGTTGTTATGAGACAACAGTTTGTTGAGGTAGAAGACCCGTCAAGAACACAGCTGCAAGTGAAGCTCACGCGCCAATGACTCCTCTTTAACCATTTTCCATTAATTCACTGCATTCTTCTTCATCATTCAGCTGATCAAGGTATATCAGCTTAACATCCCCCCTCAAACTAGTGCTAGGCACACCAAGCACTAGGTTGCTGCATAAGGATTTGTATTATGGTGTGCTCTTAAAACATGGGGAGGGAGTGGTCTTAGGTAACACTGTGGCATTATCAACTGTAAAGTGAGAGTGATCTTCAACAATATTTGACAAAGATGTACCAGTTTCAGCTGAAGCATCATTAGTACATGCAACCATTATAGTTCTCTCATTTTTATTATCAATGTACCCACCCCTTTTTGTTGCATGGCCCCGTTTCTTGCATATATGACATTTAACAGTAGAGCAAGAGGCTTCACCTTGTTGTTGTGGGATTCCCTGATAGCATTTGTCAGCTCCATGTCTTGGTCTTTCACATATTTGACAAACGATAGGACCTCCTCCATATGCTTGATTTGAATTAAATTTTGGCTCTGAAATGTTACTCTTGTTGTTTTGGCCACGATCCTCAGCGCGCGGGTGAGAGGTAACTAGCTAACAAAGAGAGGGAGATGTTGCGGGCGTGCCACCTTGCGGACGAGGAATTTACGAGCACAAGGCAGTTTGATACTCATGGTATGTCGCGAGCAGAGCAATTATAGGGAAATCAAGGTGATCGGGGGCGAGTCCAGGAGGACTCTGAACTAAGGCGCGGACGCACTTAGGGTTTGGTTTGAAGAGAACTTCAACAAGGAAGCGAAAGCAGAGCTCTGGGAAGCGTATGGAGGTTCGACTGGGTCGAAAGGTTTTTGTAGAGATTGTAGGTTGTGTTTTTTCTGTAAACCCTCGAGCTCTTTATATAGCAGTTCGACTTGCGGCAGAAGAACAATAACTTAGAATCCAAGTCGAACTCCTGAAACCCTAATAGCACAAAGACACTGTTAACCCGCACGGACCAAACATCTTGTGACACATGTCCAGTTCGCACACTCCGCATAGGCTACTGCTTCCACCTCTCGGGCCTTAGAAGAACTTTTTATATTAAAAGGGCCACATGGATTGGCCCGAAGAATGTCAAAGACTTGTAAGAGTCTTCAATGATTAATGTGGTGTATGCGGACTCTGCCTATGACTTCTATGCGAAATCTACCGCGTGAGCCAGTTCGCCAGCTCGCCTTGATGTATTCCACCTCGCCTAGGACTTTTACGTGAAGTACTATTGCTCCTCACCTATGCGCGAAGTCATTCCGCTCGCGAGATCACTAAGTGTACGAGCTATGTCTTTCGTGCGAAGCGCGCGAGCTCTCTACTTCGCGCGGAATCTCTCTACTTCACGCGAAATCATTCCGCGTGCGAACTCTGTAAGTTATCTCGTGTGGTCTCACTGGCGGCCATTACTTGTAAACTTAGAGAACTTGGGCTCGCCGGTATGACATGGACCAAGAATTTATTAATGTTCATATACACATTTACTGTCCAGTAAAATATTAATTTAGGCGTAAACATTGCCCCCAGCCTCGAAGTCATGAATGTTAAGAATGACTGAAGAGGTTTATGTCCATGTTGCTCCAAAACCACTAGTATTGGCTCAGGTCATACATAAAATGAGTGTGAGTAGACAAACATGTAAATAGGCCTTGCAACTCAAGCACCCAACAAGGCATTGTAGCGAAGTTGCTGTATGGCTCGCCTAGTGCCATATTAAATGATAATCTTGACATAACTAGGCACCTTAGACTTGGACTTGGACTTGAACTTTGCCTGCTCTACTCTTGGTGATGGCGAACCAACTTTGTGATTAACATAGAATTATAATGGCCATGTATTTCGCTGCCCCCCCCCCTTGCGCGAACCAAAGAGAAGAGAACAAAAGGGTCGGCGAATAGCTGCATAATTTTTTTTTGGCCATGTACTTCGTTGCCCCCTAGTGCGAACCAAACAAAAGGATCGGCGAACGACCGTATAAAGATGGCGAACCAACTTTAAAAAATTTGGCCATGTATTTCGCTGCCCTCCCAGTACGAACCAATGAGAAACAAACACAAGGATTGGCGAACGATCGCATAAAGAAGGCAAACCAGCTTTGATCTGGAGGCCATAGGGATTGGCCCAAATAATGACTAAGACACTTGAAGAAGGTCTAAAGTCTGAAATAACTAGAACACATATCCACCCAAATGTGCCCCCCCCAGTTTTGATGTCTGTTTGCCGTGCTCGAAAAGAACGAAGGACATCAAAACTTTAGCATGCCCCCCCCTCCCCAGGGAAGGAGTTGTGGTACCATGGCCCATTGAAAATGGCGAACATAAAAAAAAAAGTCGTGGATCGGCCTTGAGTAGATCCTAGTGCATGAAGAAAGGTACACCAAACTTTTATGGATGCCCTCCAGTGAGGAAAGCGTGCTACAAGATCATGAAAACACTTTAAAAATGCATATTGCAAATTCGCGCGTATCCTGACTTGTCTGTATTCAAACTGTCATAAGTCTCTCCAGGAATGTCGAAATGACGAACCGTAGAATCCTCTGGAAAATAGACATCCATGAATTTCTGTTGATATAAGGCGCGCCAGCTAGTTCTTCCTGGATCATTCCAGTTTAATCGGCGAAGTTGATTGTCCAGTAGTTGCTGCTGCAACATTTCCACATTGCAATCTAATTGTATTGCCTCGCTGACTTGACTTCGCTAACAGCAATTCAAGGTATATGGAATGCCTATTGTCATCGAGCCTCAAGGATATGCTCCAAAGTAAAGTTCAAGTCTGATATAGGCAACAACATTGTCTTGCATTTCAACAAAACCAAGGATTTCTTTTTGTGTTTTTCGGCTATTTGATTTTTTGTATTTTTTTTCTTTTTTCAAAGTGAGAAATAAAGAAAACGAAATAAATGAACGTAAGTGCTGAATAAAAAACTAGGAGCGAACAAAAGAAGAGATCATAGCTTGATTAGTTATCCCTCATTAGGTCACGGGGGAGGCCACCAATGCTTCACTCCAAGCGTCGATGTCGTCATGTTTCCAACGTGAAACTGTCGCTGTTGAAAATTTTCAAGTGTTGAGCAGAGCTATGCCATGTCAATAACTTGAAAATTTGGCCAAGGTATTTCGTAGGGTACGTCTCATTGCCCCCCCCCCACGTATCCTTGTCTGTTGACCAAGCATGATCTTTAACTGCATTCTCGTGGATCGTATAATGTTAAGATTTGCCTTGTGACCAACTATCATGTCATAATGCATGGTCTCGTCAGGAATAGCCACCCATTGATTATGGAAGAGAGCCACTTGCTGGTCTCTTTTCACCATATCAAGAGTGTCACTGAGATTAAACTCATGTGGCATATGATTATGAGACAGACACATTAACATATAGTCTTTGTCGTATTCATCATAAATTGGCTCTGTGTCATAATCAAATTTAGAGTTACTACAGACCACCGAATCCACTTCTGCCTCCGATGCAGATTTAGGAAATTCGTGAGCATCGTGTTTAGACACCGCCAAACTCCTACTGCATACTAGGGTGAAATAAAAATCACTAAAGCCATCTCGGGGCCTCTAAACTTGCATGGAGAGACTCCAATCATATTGAAATATGAAACCGCGGATTGGCCTAGGGATATCACCAAACCATGTATAGTTAAACTTATCATGACCACGGTTTGGCGAAGCGGACTGAGTCATCTTGCTGGTGAACATAAGATTGGCGAGATGAATCATTAGGAGAAACGGATCTCGCCAGCCTTAACACTCCCCGTGTATAGGCTGAAAAGGAAACTCAAGAGGCTCTGGTCTAGCTTTATTTTGCTTGTCATTACTTGGGGCAGCGTCTCGATCACGTCCAGTAATTAGATAAAGCTTGAGTCGATCATGCCTTTGATCATGGTGGTTAACTAAAGAAGGAAGGCGAGCTCCGCCTTGCCCCCCATGCAGCTGGCTTGTGTCCGCATATAAGTCTCGCATAGGAAAGATGGCGCCTGGGTCACCTTTCATGCGAACTTGTGGTTCACCATCATCATTAGTGTGCGAACCAAATTCTGCTTCAAAGACGGACTGTTCTGTCCTATCTTCAGGCTCCTTTTCCTGAGGAACACCTCCAATATTTGAGATATGATGATTGCCCATAATCTCAGCGACCTCGACCTCAGGTTCTTCGGACGTGGGTTCATCTAAAGGAACATCTTCGCCAACCATAGACTTTACATTCTGGCGTTGTAAAGCCTTTTCATTTTCTTCAGCAGCCGCTTGCACATCTAGTTGCTTGCGGAAGGCTGCCAACAGTTCATCAAATATGCGCCAATCTATTATCGCATCTTTGTTTTCGTTCTCCGACCCCGATGAAGGTAACGTCAGAGACTACCCTGATTTCCCTATGATGAATCGCTTGTACAACTATATATGTAGTCTCACTCGCGTTAATGCATGCCAGGAGGCAGACGAAGATGAATATTGTGAGGCCGACACCAAAATAGCCTAGAAAAGCCTACGTAACCACTTCAGAACCAAATGGTGGTTTAGGTTTAGCAACTGTCTGGAGCACGTGTCAAGCATAGAAGCTGCTGTATTCTAAAAGCGCGTGATGTACACGACTCTCAGTAATTCTTCCTCCGCAATCGACGATATGGAGGTGGGTAAGTTCCAGTGAACAGTGAAGATGTGAGTTGAAGAAGATTTGCATCGGGTAATACCCGATCGGGGGTATATTTGCAAGGCGAGAGGTAGACCGAAATCTGAAAATTTGATTCAGCGACGACGAAGCTGCAGTTGTGGATTCGGCGAGATGTGTGTTGAAGAACTGCTTTGAGGAATTGGGTAACGAGATGACACAATTGGCAGTAGCTCACCTTCACTCAACATGAAGATTACCATCGAGGTGAGCAGGGGAGGACGCGAGGTGAGCGGGGGATGAGGTGAGGCGAGTTAGGCAAGGCGAGGCGAGGTGAGGCGAGGAGGAGGTGGGTGAGGCGAGTGAGGCGAGCCGAGGAGGAGGCGGGCGCCGATGGTAGGAGGAGGCGGGCGGTGAGGTTAGGCGGTGGAGGAGTTCAAGGAAGCGGTTTGGCTGGATTGGGATTTCTGATTTCAAGCATCATCGATTGCCATGACTATGAGTTAAGACTGAAAGAGTGAAAGACTGCGTACATAGCAGTCTAATTAGGGTTCAAAAATGTAAGGTTGAGATCAAAACATCTAAAAAACCCAAACGATGAGAGACAGATCAATTAGAGATAAGAGTACTGGCTGTTATACGTCGTCTCTAACTCCGTTTGCCGATCTGTGAAAGCTGCCCAAACGGATGTCGAACTGATATGAAAATTGTCGCCATCGCACAGGCCGAATCGATCCCCAGAAAAACCAGACGACCAGAGAAGCAGAGAGAGGAAATTACAAGAACCCTAACTTAGTTTCTCGCACTTCCTCACTACCTTTGAGGATTAAGGGTTATACGAAAGAAACCAAGTACCCCTGCTCTCCACGTCCACGCGAGACGCGCCAAGCCCGCGTGCCTCTTATCCAAAGTAAAAATTTGTAATTTCACCGCTTGACCACGTTAACAGACAACCGCAGTACTCGGAGCACTGCGTACACATCAGACGTCTCCGGTTGTTTAATTACAAATTCATCTATGCCTGTAATTCGTATTGAAAAGTGGAACATGCTAGCTGCTTGCCCTTTGTTGCCGGCTTCGTGATCTCGTGTTATTAATTTTTACAGTTTTGCAATTCGTTTTCGTTATAAAAACAAGGACAACAACGCACAAGCAAAAGTGGAGGAAGAAGACGAAGATTTTTGGACTAGGTCAGTAGCAAACTTCTTCTCTGTAATATCTAATATGAGAACCATAAACACCAACCGAATCGATAGAAAAATGGTACAAATTAAAACAAATAGCTAGCTAGTACACAAAAAAATCACTTGAAATAACCTTTGTAAATTGTGACTTTAATTCATAGTTGCAATAAGAAAAGAAGGAACTTTAAAATTATCAACTCTATTTAACCATTCCAAGAAGTGTCCTTCAACTTCAAGCAAGTGTGGCCACAAGCAAATTTTTTAGCAGACTCTTCTGCCAATTTAGGTCATACTATACCAAAATACTGTTGTGGTCACCCCCTTTTCCAGCCTCTACCATTCCTGCTCTTCATTTTGATCTGATGGGAGGAGGCTGTATAAGTCTGTAATCTCTTTGTTTCTTAATCGAAGAAAAAAAAAAAACTCTATTTAACCATCATTGATTTTCAAACTCTATGATGGTCGTCCCGTGCTTAAAAAGTCAAGGAGACACGCAAGGTTATACGATTTAGCTATGCCTTTAGTTTTGGTGTGTAAAAATGGAGAGACGAGGAGGAAAGAAAAAAAAAAGGTCTAAGTTCTAATGGACAAGATACCAAGAATCATGAGATGTAGAGGACCTGGTAATGTGACATCTTTTTAAACCATTGGTAAAATGTAAAGGAACAAAAACGCCAACGAAATTGAGGCAAAGGGCAGCAACACTATCGACGCGTTGATTTTCAAAATGCAGTCTGCCCATCACTCGAACGACTCGCCGTTTTGGGAAACAAAATTAATGCGGGCTAGGCGGGACCTGAAATTACGAAAAACCCTAACATTTTGGGCGAAATTTCGAAATTGAGCACCCCACTTTGTACAGGAGGCCAGTCCCGCCATAAGTACCAAAACGACGACGCTTCGATGATTCTTTTGGTCTCTCTCACTCGCTCTGAGAACCAGCAATGGCGGAAGTGAAGCGGTGGAGCGTGACCTACACGAAGCACATGAAGCAGAAGCGCAAGGTTTACCAGGACGGTTTCTTGGAGCTCCACACCTCCACCAATAAGGTATACACTCCACAGTTTTCAAATTCAAATCGAATTTCTACTTCAATTTTTCTGTTAATATTTTTTTTCCGATTCAATTTTTTGTGCTTTCGAAATTGCAGATGTTGCTGTACGAAGACTGCGAGAAGCTATTGGAGTGCAGGATCTTGAAGAAAGACGAAGCCGTTTGCTCCGGCAAAACACTCACATTCAATGCCTTTCTCGTTGAAGTGAACGACGCCGAATCCGGTGCCGGAGATCAGAAACCTAAGGCCGGTGTCAGTTCTGGAGAAAACGACATGAAGTTCAGTGAGAAGCGATCGAAATCGTGTATGGATAGTTCAATTTTATAGCTAATGTCAATTTTGTTCATTTTCGTAGCATTGTGTACTGTTTGCTATCTAGGTTTTTAATCCCTAACTTGCTGATCTCTACAGGGAATAAGCCGCAGCCATTTCAGACTCCGGCGCAGAATGTGATCAGAGGTTAGTGTAATGCCTGTTGTTTTAATCTCATTTCGTATGGCAAAAACAAAGTAATTGTGCAAGTGGTTTGGCTACTAGACGTTTCAGCTTCCTAGACTTACAATCACCAAAATTCTGATTTATTTAGGGAGGAAGCCACTGCAAAATTTGAGTCCGTCGCAGAATATTATCAAAGGTGAATGTTATAGTACAGTAAATACCTCTAGTTATAATCTCATTTTGATTGTGATTGTAAAGTGTTTGGTTTTGCTCTTTTGCCAACTGGTTTAGGCTTTGATGATTTGGGGGAATATAACTAAGTTATGGGAATTTGGTCAATGTAACTTCTTAATATGTGCAATTTCTCTGTATAGCGTAATAGCATGGCAGCTTACATGTAACAGCATTTTACATTTCAGAGTTCAAGAAGAGGGAACTACACAAGTATGGTGCAGCAATTAGTAGTCCCGAGACAGTGAAAACTAGCACAACAGGTTAGTTTGTGAGTTTGTGGCTCATTTTATAAAGAATGGTGTCTTTAACTAAGCATATTATACTTTACCTGGGATCTGTTGCTTTTTCCATGTATCTTTAATACTGTCATAGTTGATCTGGGGAGTAACTGTTTTCCAATCTTCAGTTTATCAAAAAGTTGTTTCTAACTGTTGACCCTTCACTATGTAGAATGGCATGCTTTGTACACTACACAGCTAACTCAAAAGGCGAAGAAGTATCATGATGGTTTCTTGCAACTAGCAATCACTGGGTCTCACGGAAAGCAGGTTGACTTATCTTGCTATCCTTATATCATTCTCCATAACTCCCATATTTGTTGTGACCATTCCATCTTATGTTTTCCATTATCAAATCTCTACTTTTGTTTTCTCTCTTATTAATCCTTAATGGTGCAAGTGAAAATCCTTTGTCAACTCATGTCTATAATTGCAAATCAATATAACATAAGACAAATTGATTCTCAGGCTTTACATTTTCTGTCATTGTTCAGATAATACTGTTGGATTCAAGCAGGAATCAGTTAAATAGCAGGTTCCTTAAGAAAGATGAAGTTATAGCATCTGGTGGATCAATATCATTTGATGCTCATTTGGTTGATATTGGAGAGCAGGAAGGAGACCATAAACCTGCAAGGGATTTGCATCTTAAAGAAGATAAGCGGAATGTTGTGGGGAAGACAAGAATAAAGCAGGAAGAGGGTAATGGTGTTCTCACTGGTAAAGATGGTGGAAAAGGTAAATGAAGTTCTTTTATTTTTAACTTTTCAAGTAACTTTTATCAGGACTTAGCTAATTTTTTTTTCTTTCCTTCTCCATTTATCCTTTTGTTCTGTTTTACCTTTTAAGAATGGAAGGTCCTGTACACTACACAAGTAACTCAAAAGGCCAAGAAGTACCATGATGGCTTCTTACAGATTGCATCCTGGGGCTCCTTTGGAAGACAGGTATATGTTATGAAGCTTTTGATGTTTTCACAATGTTATCATGTTTGTTTATCATCCCGTACAATAAGGAATGATATATTTGATTGAAAAATTTAATTTTGTTTCTTATTGCTGGTTTTACTTTCTGCCAAAATTGTTGCTTACAGTTCCATATTTGGTTCTGCTTAGGCGATGCTATATGATGCAACTAGGAAACTCTTGGAAACTAGGTTCCTCAAAAAAGATGAAGCTATAAGATCTAGTGAATCATTTGCATTTGGTGCTCATTTGGTTGACATTGGGGAACCTGAGGGGAATGAAGCTGGGGCTGATTTGAAGTGTGAAGCAAAAGATTTCTGTGTGCAAAAATCAAGGAAATTGCATGGAGAAGATGATTGCATTATAATCAATGATTTTGAAGTAAAAGGTTAGTGTGAGTCTGATGTATGTTCTTATGTTTAACTTTTTTCATGGTTATTATTATGATTTCTCTTTCTATTTGTTTATAATGGTTTATAATGATTTCATGGTTATTATTATGATTTCTCTTTCTATTTATTATAATGGTTTATAATGATTTCTCTTTCTATTTATTATAATGGTTTCCTGTAACCCCTTAGTTTGCCATCCATGACAATGCATTGCTTACGCTTTGCTTTATTCTTGAAATCCATAAGCAAAGTTTTGAACCCAGTGCTTTCAGAACTTAAGAAAAAGCAATTGTTTGGGTTCCCTATATATTTTGACACTCTGAATAAGGCTTAGTTAAAATTTGGAAATTAATGAGTTAGCAAGTCAGTCAGGAAGTTGAAGAGATCAACTTTTCATTACAGTATGTTGAGGAAGTTGGAATTTTTAACTTCAGGATATGCTCATTTCCCAAAAAAAAAAACTCATCATTTTTGTGCTAGAATTATCCTAATAATTGCATTGTAATCTCTGCAAATCAGAGTGGGAAGCTCTATACACTAAGATTACTCAGAAGTCCAAGAAATACCATGTTGGCATTCTCAGACTTGCCTATTCTGGTTCTTTCCGTAAGAAGGTTGTTCACATTAATCTTGAGTTCCTGCCATATAGTTTCTTTCATATATATATATCAATCACTAAAATTCTATATGTCACACGAACCCGGTCCATTGAAATCACATAAGTTTAGAGATGCGTCAGTTTCTTCGAACTAATGAATTCCAAACTAACTTCCGACTGTGTATCGTATATGACAGGTTACTTTACTTGGTGAAGATAAAACCACGCTGAGCAATAGGTACGTTAGTTTGTCAGAAGATATAAAAACAGGATCTTCTCTTGAACTACCAAAATATTTGGTGGAGGTTGGTAGTGTTTACGCCCAAATTAATATTTTACTGGACAGTAAATGTCTATGTGAATATTAATTAAATTCTTGGTCAATATCATACCGGCGAGCCCAAGTCTCTTTAAGTTCACAAATAATGGCCCGCCAGTAGCGCGGAATACAGATCTCGCGTGCTTAGACTTAGGCACAACACATAACTCGCACGGACTACAGATCTCGCAAGGAGAAAGAGCTCGCGTGATTCGCGCGGAACACAAAGCTCGCGAACTTAAGGTCTTCGCGCGAAGTAGGTATCTCGCGTGCTAGCGCGCTTCGCGCGCAACACATAGCTCGCACACGAAATTGCTAGTTGACTTCGCTTAGGCGAGGTGGAATACATCTAGGCAAGCTGGCGAACTGGTTCGCCAGTTCGCGTGAGAGACTTCGCGAGGAAGTCACATACGGAGTCTGCGCGCATTACAATAATCGTTGAAGACTTTTACTAGTCTTTGACATGCTTTGGGCCAATCCCTGTTACCCTTATTAATTAAAAAGCCTTTTTTTGTCCCGCGAGATTGGTTGAGTTCGCGGCCCTGCGCGAGATTAGTCTTCTACATGGACTGTGACACCTCGCTGGATAAGATTGTTCCTAATTCTAATTCACATGAGACTCTACAGTTAAGCGGCGTGCCTGAAGCAGTGACCTATTCTAACTGGAAGTGTGCGAACTAGACATGTGTCACAAGAAGATTGGTCTGCATGGGTGGAATAATGCCCTTATGCTTTACGTTGCAGAGTCCGAATTGGATTCTGATTATCTTTCTTCAAGAAGAAGTCGGGCTCCCACTATATAAAGAGACTTGAAGGCTTATAGAACGCTCTCTCTCAACATAATCAATCACTCAAACTCAAATACAACCCTTCAACCTAGTTGAAACCCTTGACCCAGTCGAATCTCCAACGCTCTCCGGAGCTTTGCCTTCGCTTTCCTGTTGAAGCAACACACACAACCCTTTTTATTCCCCTATAGTTGCTCTACTCGCGCCGTTGTGAGTATCGACCGCCTTGTGCTCGTAAATTCCTCATCTGAGGTGGCACCTGGAACCCCTTTCTGCCTGATCAAGAAGTCAAGACCTTTTCCTCGTCCGCGAGGTGGCATGCCCGCAACACTCCCCCTTTTCTTTGTTCGCTATTCACCTCTGCTCCGCGCGCTGAGGATCATGGCCAAAACAGGTAGTCCACGTGCAATTGCTGGAGGTAAATTGCTGCTATGATATTCTAATATAGACATTAATGGTTCAATGGTTGTATAGACCTCATTTCTGCCTTCTGCATTTGTTTTGGTCTGAAGATGAAGGAACAACTCTCAACAAAGCTCGTATCAAGAGACCTTCAGACTCAGAATTTAGCATCTCTAGTGTAGAGGTAACAAAATCGAACAGAGGCATCTCCAGAAACAACCCTTTAAGTGACAGTGAGTCTCAGGCTACTCAGTGAGGGAATTGCATGCACAACTTAATTGAATTGAAGCTTTTTATCCTTCCCTCTTTATTCCTTTACCATTTTATTACTGGCCTGCAGGTGAAGAGAAATCTCAGAAGAAAGCTAGTTTGAAGAAAGCCTTACACTCAAATTTTAGCATATCTAGTGTACAGGAAACAAAACCAAGCAGGGGAGTCCCTACAAATAAGCTTATACGTGATGGTGAGTCTCTGGTTACTTGGTGGACCACATGCAATAAGCATAGTGATCACTGATTTTTAAATAATAATTTTCTTCTTCCTTTTTGTTCCCATAACTATTTTCTTGTCTTTGTTTTCTTCTAATATTTCACACCTGGGGTGCTGACGTGCTTGTGTGTGTGTGTGTTCATATTGACATCTTGGTCTCTTTCCTTCTGTGCAGCCCATCAGATTTTGTCCTTTCTCCAAAACCCTATGGATCAGGAGAGTGTAGCTTTACGTCAAGCTAACAGCACTGCAAGACCAGTTTCCTCAACTAAGGGGTCTCAAGTTTCAGATGCTATAATGTTGGATATCTCTGAAGGCGTTCGGCCATCACAATCACAATCATCAGAACCACATAACAGATCAGTTGAAAATATAGAACCAGGGAATATTACTGAAACTGGAAATAAAGGCAAGTTTTCATCAGAACTCCTTAAATTCCATCAAAATCATATCTACTGATACAACTTCTGAAACTAGTTTTTTTAGAATTAGCTAGGAATCAACAAGGGATTTCATTTTAAATTGGACTATGCAGCATTGTCCAGCGGTTGTGGCAGTCAATTAGCTGAGAGTGAAGACATCAAAAACTTCCACCAGGTCTGTACTGTTATTCCTCTAGTATCTATCTGCTTATTCTCATTTAAGTTTAGATCACTCTGCGTCTTTCAATAAATAGAGATGCTTAACAGCAACCAAGTAAAAGGGGGGCATCGTTAGAAATTGTGCAGACAACCCACATGCACAGCTATGTTATATATACTTTATGCAGATAATACAGGTTGAAGTTTATTATGTAGATTTGTAGCTTTGATACAATATTTGCAACTTCTCTGAAGCAGGTTCATTCAGACCATGTCAAAGCTGACACTGCACGGCATAATACAGACTGTGTGTCTGATGAATCAAGATCAAGTTCTTGTGTTTCTCATGTTGCTGCTGAGAACGAGAAGATTGTATCCCAGGAGCCTAGTTGTGCAAGGAAAGTAGAATGCCCAAGTTTTGAACTAGAAGGTCCTAGTTTTGATCTTGGATTTTAACCTACCTAGAAGCATTTTTATATATACGTTGTGAACTCTGATAGCATCTAATACATAGTAACCCCCCTATTTCTGTACAACAGATTTGCTCTAATATCATGATCTGGAATACGAATGATAAATCTCTAGAGCCTTTGTTTCTATTGATTTGAGAAATAAAAGTATCTTTGGATTATTTCATTCATTCTTTACTTTGGTGAAAGTCAACAGCAAAACTGTTACCACTTCTTTCAAAACATCACAACAAAAGTAGAAACCATCAATGATGAATGATTTAAAATTTGCTAGCAAGGATGACACAAGTAGAAAAGAGAAAACTGAAAAGCAAAGATAGGCTTATACTGCTGTGTTTTGTTGTTCTAATTCTTATCCAAGTATTTGTACAATGCCTTATCATTTCTAGATTTGCCCATGCTCAATAAGGCTTTATAGAATTTCTTGTTTTTGCTTGATTCCACTTCAGTGTCTTTAGTCCTGTCTCTGTCGTTATGAAAGGATAATGAAGCTGATCTCCTAGTCCGAGGCTCCGATGGGTACTGAAAATATAACGAAATGCCTCATCTTAAGTTCATTATGTATTGTAACCATATCTAATATTGCATTTGCAAACAACATTTTCAGATCAATCTCAAAAAAAGAGTGAAGTATTCAGCATTTTGCTGCTAACAGCTTACCCGCAGTTTAGCAGTAGAAGAAGAGTTCAGAGTGCTTGATCTCTTTACAACAGAGCCACACCGTAAAATTGGAAACTTAAGTGGTGAGACACTTCGTTTCTCTGAATATATATTGAAAAAAAAAATGAAAATGTAAGAGAAAAATTGCATTAAGCATCAGTGCTAATCGCAGAAACATGAACAAAACTTGACACAAACCATGTATGGATCCGATTCTTGCGAACTGAAATGCTCCAGGTGAAGATTGTGGAGAATGCGTTAGTGAATACTCTTCACTGCATCAGAAATAGGTAGAAGACTTTGGTGAAGCTTAGATGAAAATAAATAAGTTTAGTTAGCTTGAAAAACCATGGTTCAGAATATGTACCTGACAACTGTTGGAGAGGTCTCCCTAGTTGTGGCTTCAAGATATTCACATAAACAAATCATCAGCTTTTCTTGTCTTGAATTCTAGTCATATTATGATAATTGATAGCTAAGAAAACAAACTGTAAGGATGAAGTTCTTTGTGATGAAGAATATACCAGTATTAGTCCCAGATAAATCCCCTTGAGCCCTGTGATGATATATCAAAGCAGACTGAACAACTGTATGAGTTGTTGCTCCATCTGAACACAAAATGTCATGGGGAAATGTCACTGTCACTCTTACTTTTATATCTGTGTAAATTATCAATTACTGACCAACAGGAATTAATCGAAGGCAGAAATGCAAATGTGATCAAGAGCATGAGAGTATATTTGCCTGGCAACATGTATCGCTTATGGTGCTTAGGAAAGTTTATGGCAAAGGAATGTTGGAATAAGCCTCCTTGGTTGCTGAAGTCTCGGCATGTCCTCAGTCGCTAGAATTGTCCGAGAAGAACAGATGAGCAATAAGTATAGAACTGATAGAAGTATAATGTTCAATTTCAAACTGTGTCATTCCAAATGCTTAATGAACAACATATTAAAAGTGCAATATGCAGGATTATGAAGTTGAAGGATTAAACTTAAAATTTCACAAGGTAATGAGGAACAGAACTCAGAAAACTGACCTGTTCAAGGCAAGAGAGCCTAAGCTCAGTTTCTGAAACCTCACTGACTTTGTCATCCAAAAATCCATTGACTTTATACGCCACTGAACCCAAGTGGTCCACTGTGTTGATAACTGCTTTGATGACATAATCTTTCAAGGTCTCCACCACACTAACATAATAAGTTTCAATAATCAAGAGCTTAGTATGATATGGAAAAGTCTACGTATTAGGAGGAAGAATCAAAGCTCACAGTTGTTTCTGGTCCTCTTTGCTGTAAGATATTTCGAAATATTCGGCTGCTGAGTACAACTGTTTCCTCAGATTCGTCAGCTCCTAAATTCCCATATGTTATAAAGTCATGAAAAAGTTTCATATAGAATAACATGAACACTATTTCACGTTTTGTATAGTTATGAAAAAGTTTCATATGTGATTTTATTAAGGACAAGAATAATGAATGGAACAAAAACTCACATTCAGATTCTCTGAGAAGAGCACCCTCTGCTTCATGAAGAGTTCATCATTGTGTGAAGCTTCTTTCGGGGAAGAAGAAACCGAAGAGGAAGACAGTACTTTCTGCATACCTACAACACTTCTATAGAAAAAATAACTTCATATATAAGTTAGAAGCCATGCTAATTTATCTGAAAAGCAAAAGAGAATTCAGATGATGAATCCCGGAATTATACTAACCAAAACTATTTACAAAGACAGAAATATCTGGCTTCAGTGAATTGTTTGAGTCAGATAATCATAGACCAACATAAGAGTGGTATGACCACTACTATAATCTTATAAAAAGAAAACAAAGAAGACATGTAAGACAAAAACTCCAACCTGCAGATATCATTCTTAAAATGTCCTAAACATAGCAAATGTCTTGCTTGGTTAATGGAAACACTTGAGAAAACAAAGGTATAACATTTCAAAGTTTTCTAAAAGATGTGCTCAGACAAATTTAGAAAACTAAGAAAAGGGTTCAATACAGAACAGACTACAAGAACACACCTGGGTTTTGAGGAGCTGCAATCCAGAGCTGACCTCCCACTCAAACCCAATATGTTAAAAGAGAAAGAAGCACTCCAAGTAAGACTTGCAAAAGAAATAGAATGTGTTTTGTTTCATGCAAAAAAAGTCATAAGCCTCACTAATTAGAGCAGTCTCAATCGATCAGGTCACATATATATCAAGTGGAAGAAGAAAAGCGCCACTCACAAGATCCACAAAACAAAGTCACTTGTCAAACACGTGGTGGTTCCTCAAAATTTATAGAGATGAGTCTTCAATTTAATCTTTAACAAAGACCAACAATTTTGCCAACTTTGCTGCGGAAATTTATTTGGTATAATTAGATCAGTGCCTTTGTAGCTCATGAACATTTACTCCAGTGCTTCCCTATCTATGGTATGCAATTTACAAACCAACAACTTTTCACCCTTTTGATTTATGAGTGTTGGCTATAATGCAAAAGGTCTGCAATAATGGGATTTCAATCCATTGTTAATATGAATAACGCCATTAGAGAATGCCAACAAGATATTAAACAGATGGCAGGTAGGAATTCCATAGCAAAGGGTTTGGATTTATATGACATTAAAAATGCCAGTGATCGTCTATGTATTATCAACTACGTAACCCTCTTTTCGATACAGACTCAGATCGATGTAAGAAATTGGTTATGCTTTTAAGACAAAGGGGTTGTTGGAATTGTAGAATCACGTAGGCAATAGGAAATCAGATAATTTCATTTCGCGTATGCATCACACTAAAAGAGGCACCAACCATGTATGGAAAGCAAGGTTAAACACATCTATATATGATGTGATCTTCTTTGGAAATTGGAATTGATCTTGATACCTTCTCTCAAAAAATGGCAACAGTGGGACTATAGCACACTACAGGGTTTATAAATAGTGCTCCCTTGACATGTTAAGTGTTAGCCTCACTAACCTCATCCATCGTTATACTCATTTTCAAATTCATGTCATCCATACCGATCATCAATAACTCTGCAAATGTTCATTCATTTTCCCATACATAGCAAAGCAAATGAGCTTAATAAGAACTACACCTTTTTCTTTTTTCTGCCGACGGAGTTTCCAACAAAAACATTCTAAAGTATTCAAAAGTAACAATCACAGCAGTAAATGCTAATTGCCACACGAAAGTGATCAAATGGCAATCAAATGTCGACAAATTTTAGGCTGCATCCTGCATACTACTACAATTGGAAAGAAATTTTGAAGCGACAGTATCAGCACAGTAGATGGGTGTTGTGAATAAACCACATTCAGCACCTTTTTCCTTAAACAATCCGCTCCAACTCTCTTGCATAACTGAGAGTTTGGTTGATAAGCTGCAGAGAAGGTATCTCCTTGCAAGGGGCGGTCTCCTTGGCCTTCTGGAAATAGACCCCGCCGTTCTTTACTTCCCATTCAGGATGATCCTGTATTCAAGGAAAACAGAATTTAAAATGTGAAACCAAGCAGAAAAGCAGTATATTTCTACTGTGGTGTGAATTTGTAAGGGTATGTATGCCCAATTTCCATCAGAGAGCTAAAGAGGCATTAAATACAAAGCATGATTTGACATTACCTCGTTGACATAGGCCAAAAGTTCACGCTCAGAAGGGAACAGCAAGATTTGTTGTGCATCCTTAACTGAGAGATAATCATATGCCTTCTCACTGCAGCCAGCTATCTCATCCCTACAAGTTAGAAAATAGATCAACCAACAAGAACTTTCACAAGTAGATGAACTAAACTATGCATATCAGATGCTCATTTCACAACATACACAATAGAAACTGAAATGCATTGACAGAGACTTCCAAAGCGAAAAACAACAAATACCAATGACCAACTGCTACTATCAATTATGTTTCTTGTCACTCGATATTAGCACGACTATGTCTACGGGAAAAAAAATTACCTGACTGTTTTCGCCAGCAGATCCATAAAATAAACATAAGTTTCATGTGGCGCTGTCTGCCGAGCATGCAAAACCCGATTGTACGCTCCCTCCATAAAAGATTGCTCTAACTCCACTGCATACTTAATGCAGGGGTTCTCCAATGCAGCAGATGAGAGCAGTTCCAGTTCTGTGTGAAACTCAGCTATTCTATTCTGGACAAGGAGCCTCAACAGGTTGAGACCTAAGATTGGGTATTCTTGGGTGGATGGAGGAAGACGGTTACTGCTCAAAAGAAACATAAATTCCTTTAAATCCATGTATACCAAATCTCAAATTACTGAGAAATTGCTATAAAATAAACAGCGTTTTAACTGCATACAGGACACAACCAACAATAGCTCTGCAGCAGAAAATGTGTTACCATTACTTCAGCAATTACATCTAAAGCCACACACACACACACTTCTCATGTATTCTCAGAGCCGGCTATATATTTGCATGAGCATGCTCAGTGTCAAAAATCTGGCCTCTACTCAATATTTCACAGTATGTGCTTATACATTGGTGCCTCAGTTTTTGCAGTGGAAAATGGAACTTTAAAGATGGTTTAGGGCTATGACAAATTACCGAACATCTGTGTAATAGTGCTTCAGCTGAAAGAAATCCCTCTCAAATGCATCCTGATCCTCAGTCTTCACACTCAGAAGAACAGCATGCTCATATATATCCCCTGAAAGTTCACAAACATTGCAAACACGAGTAAGTAAAGGCAGATAAATATCTGGAAAGTGGCACACTCTTCTTTTACAATACATTAGGCAAGATAATGAACTCTAAACGAATACAAAATCAACATCATATTTTGGTCAAGAACATTACTTGCTATTTCTAATTCCTTAGCCGCATTAGGTGTATCTTGATACAGGGGCGGTAAGCTGGTGAACTGAGTAAGCAAAACCTGCAAAAACAACAACTGACTTAGTTCATCCCATACAGAAACATCAGAAATCAAACCAGAAAAAATAGACACAGAATCGTACCTAAAATTGCACACCCTTAGCAGTATTAGGTGTATCCAAATTCTATTTCTTTCTTTTAGGTCCTCAAGTAAAGAATGTGATGCTATTGTATCATAAAGATATCAACATTTAGCTATTTATGTTTCACACTAGTGCTCTTGCCACACATCTCTCTTCTACAAATTACAGCTCACCCGAAAACCCCAATGAAAACAAAGCTACAGAAGCACAGATTGCTTCTTCACTAAGTGCTGCAAGCCAAAAGGCACCATATTTCTTAAGATAAAGTAGCAAAAAGACCTAAAATGCTTCCCAATCACCGCAAACTTAACTACAGATGCTTATGGAGTAACACAGACCTCCAATTCACCCAAAACCCTAATCAAACAGCTGCAATTCACAAAATTTATCATCTAATTCAGCTCTAAGCATACAATACCTCAACTCGTAGCTATCAAATCATGTCCAAAATTGAAGCAAAGAATCTTAGGGTTTTGTTAAATCGGTAGGTTACCTTCAGATCCGAAAGCAGATTGGAAGCCGTATCGAAATCGTTACGGATCAACGCCGCTTTGAATCGCCCGAAGTTCTGAGTCAGCTGGTTTAGCTTCGCCTCCATTCTCGCCTTTGCTTCTCTCTCTCTCTCTCTCTCTCTCTGGTTTTTCCTCTCGCTTTTCTCACTCTTCAAATCACTCCACCCTTCTTTTCCAACAAGAAATATAGCCATTCGGTGCAGAAAGTGGGCCGGGTTTAGTCTATACTTGAATCGGGTCTCGTTGTACCATCCAGCCCAATTAAAAAACGACGCGTCGTTTATTGTCTCTCTTTTTTCTGGTAACTCTCTCATCCAGTTTTCCTTATCCATTGAGCAGAACACGCTCTTCTGCTTCTGCTTCTGCTTCTGCTTTGAGCGATGGCAGCTTCTACTACTTCCTCGCTGGTTTCGAATTTCCTGTTTTGCCCCAAGACTCTCTCCCAAATCCCATCTCTATCCCAATCCCTCTCCTTCCCCAACACAACCGCAAAGCCCCTGGTTTTCCGGACCCGACCCGGCCGCGTCAATGTGCAGTCGCTGGAGTTCTCCGGGTCGTTTTTTGAAGGAGGCGGTTTTCAGTCGGATGACGACCCGAACTCCCCGAACGGGCCGGGTTTGACCGCCGTGGAGGATAAGGAGGAGCCGCCGTGCCCGCCGGGGCTCCGGCAGTACGAGACCATGGCGGTTCTCAGACCCGATATGTCGGAGGATGAAAGACTCGCGCTTACTCAGAAGTATGAGGAGGTAATTGGGTTTTCAATTTGATTCAATTCTGCTTTGGTTTTTGTTGGATGAGAAAATTTTGAGCTCAAAATGTGTTAAAGATGAGGTTTTGTGGAGATAGGTGGCTAAAGTTTTGTTCTTTTGGTTGTTGGAATAGCTCTATATAATGGTGTGTATAATACATGTACACAATTACTGAAGCAAAACACAATGGAAGCATTGTTTTGTAACATAGCTGGTGCTTGAAGTGGTGCAATGTTGGTTGTTGTTTTAGGAAACTGGTTTAGTGGTCGAAATGTGTAATAAGAACTGAAGGCTGTGGGAGGTATTGGATTTTGGGCATTTCAACGAGCTTTGAATTTTAAAAGCTTGCATTGCGGTATAAAATGCTTTATATATTGGAAGGAAGATGGTACTTTGCTGATAAACTGAGCCCTCGTGCATCAGAACAACATTTGGGTCTGTTTTCTATGGAGAAGCAATCTTGACACTCCGTAATGTGTTTAGTTTTTGGAGGTGTGATGAAATATATCTGCTTAAAAGGTTGATATTGAATGTTTGGGGTGGGCTGTAGTATAGTGAAGATGATTGATGTGCCTTTATTTGTAATACTTATGTGAAACACAAGCTAAACCCTTATGTTCTTTGTTACTTATGATCCCTTCATCTTGAGAAGTTGGGAGTTTATCGGACAAAATATAGATTATGACCTTCCTCAGAGAATATGTTTGGAAAAGCACAGTAGGATTGTATCATTCCCATGGATCACCCAAACATTGCCTGATGTCAAGAAATGCTGTATTTTACTCCCTAATTTTGAGGTTCATTGTTTTCCCTCCATGCATGCCCTTAAGCGCCATTGGTTAGCTATAATTATATTTAGGTTTTCTATTTCTCTTATTCAGACATAATGAGTGTCATACTGGATGCACTATTAGACATAATTATCCACCTCTTATAAACTAGTAAGAACATATCTGATATGATGTTTTATTGTATTAAGATAACAAACTGCACAGAAAGCAGTTGAGGTGTGGCTCATGGTTATTTCATTAGAGCATGCGATCATCAACCTTGCAACTTATCTGAAATTAATAGAATAATGGTGTTTGTGGAACCAAGGAAAGATGGTTCAAATGCAAATCATCAGATTAACTTGTGCAACTAGGAGTTCCTGTGAAGTTAAAAGGTTAGTTGCTACAACATTTAAAGTTTTACTGTTTAATTTTTGCAGTTGCTTATAGCTGGAGGTGGCATGTATGTGGAGGTTTTCAACAGAGGAGTGATTCCGCTAGCCTATAGCATCCAGAAGAAAAACAAAGCCGGAGAATCCAACACTTACCTGGATGGTATCTACCTACTCTTTACCTACTTCACAAAACCCGAGTCTCTCGAGTTTCTTGAGCAGAATCTGAAAGCTGATGACAATGTCATCCGATCTCTGAGTTTCAAAATAAGGAAGAGGAAGTACTAGTTTAGGTCAAGTCTTTTGTCTATATCTAAGAGGAAGAACAGGAAAGAAAAAAGGTTCATGTACAATGTAATCCCGTATGCGTTTAATCTTCCATTTTTTCAGTGTTATTAAGTTTCGGTTGATTCAGTTTTTGTTGTAACATAGTTGATTGATGATCAAAGGAAATGTATGCAGTTGTTATATTCTAGAATTCAACTTATGAGCCAGTATCATAATTTGGAAAAGCATATTTAGCAGAAACTTGAAAGGGCTAAATCCAAGCTGTGTTGTTACATTCTGGATTTCGAAGTTGAGTCGGCTAATGAAATAATAATGCATGAAAGAAACTGGAAGTTCTACTGTCAATAGAATATGTGTATTTGATCTGTCGCAGGTTCATGTCATTGTTCACAATGTCTTTTTAACACACCAGACTGCACAATCTCTATGGTGGGAGTTGGCTTTATCATCTTTAGGACCATTGAATCATAAACTTATCCCTCTTGGCTAGCACTAACTGATAATTACTTGCTTTTAATCATGGGAGTTTATCATGCATGACATAGGGCAGAAGCCGCCGGCTAATAGAGACTGGAGTTTGTCATCCCTTTCGTTTAAATATCGTGATCTCATGGCTGCTAAAGGATTACTACTGAGATATAAAGTGGAAGCACTTTACTTGGTAAAAACAAATGTGTGAAACTGTGAATTAAGACATGTGGCTTTTCTATATTAGCTGGAGAATCATATTGTTATGTCATACAAGATCTGATCTCCAACCCACTTTCTGAGATAGAGCTTCCTTCATGATCCACCAGCAACAGTGAGATCTCCTCAATTCCAATCAAGGGACACCACCAAATCAAATTGCATCCTAGAAATGCTTAAAATAGAACACAGGTTGCACCAGGAAGAACATAAAAGAAGTGGAAAATACAATAGAAAAGATGAACAGAAAAGCACCGAGATTCTTGTAATTTCCTTTTGCCTTTTTGGTCATGCACTCATGCTTGCTTTAGTGGATGAATAAAAGAATCAAGTGGAATTTTGTTCCTTATTTCAAACTTTCATTCCTCAGAAGAAAGCAGGGATTACGTACAGCTTGGCTTCTGAGATTCTTGAGTCACTTGACATTGTAAAGGTTAAACACTCAAACATCTATCAAAGAAAGGCCAGAAGCCAAAACAGTGTGTATCAAATTAACAGTAAAATCTTGCTTGTGAAACAAATTAAACAAAGTTTCATTTTTGTATAAAACATACAATAGAATGTGCTATTTTCCTATTTTCAAGTCTCGAATTCATGAATCAAACAAGGTACGGTAAGACTACGGAATAGTTCACAAGCAATTAGCATTATCTTTTTTCTCTCTCATTTGTTGTTTTCTGATATAAATGGTATAGTTCTTAGATTTGACATTGTAGATGCCAGGCTTTTCTTTTCTTTAGCAATATGCTATGTAGCTAAAATGTAGTGTTTATGTAATGATGAAAAGTTCAAAGGCACCAAGATCACTTTAGTCTAGTGCTTGGAGAAAGAATTCTTCTCTTGGCTAAAGAAGTAGTCGAGAGTTAAAGAAGGTCTAAACACTTTGGAAAGGGGAATAATTCTGTTCCTTTCATTAATTTAGAAGAACAAATTCTTTGCTTAAACAAGAGAGTTTTGCTTATACAAGAGAGTTAGGAGGGGAGTTGAGCAAATGTTCCTGGTGACTAGCTGATCAGGTGAACATGATTGAAATGTTATATATGATAGTCGATATTCGACGTCTTTATATTGGTCTTTAGCATTCTCAGTTCAAACTCCTTCGAAAAGGTTCTCCTAAAAGGAAAATTTAGAGAAGAAATGGCTTTCTATAGAGAGGATAACATTGCCCTAATATCTATAGATCGACAAAGTTTAGCCTTCAACAAGTCATTTGCATGTGAAAGCACACCTAAATTTGTATTGAGCCTCAAAGTTGGCTAGAGATACCACAAAGTAGGGAGGATATGGAAATGAGTTAGGAATGTTTCTTTTTATTTTGGTCTTTTTACTAAAGATTAGTTAGGAATGTTAGGTTGCACATCTTAAGCATTCCAACAACTCTGATGTCCATTGATGAATATGTAGTCCCCTAATGATATAAATTGTGGGTTAAGTTGGCTACTCATGGAAGTATTTGAAGGTAGATGTGTGTCACTTAGACTAAGACTTTTTTTTTTTTTTTTTTTTTTGATAAAAGACTAAGACTGAGTTGAAGTTGGCCTTGATAACACTACACATAACTCGTGGCTTTATAGGTTTTGTTAGGTCATCAACTTCCTAACCATGGATGATCAGATGGACCAACATCTTAAGAGTAAGCGATTCACATAATTATAGTTTTGTTCTTTTTGATTAATAATACCTAAAAAGAATTAAGGAATTGGTAAAAATGTCAGATGATGATGATATTTGGGACCATGATGTTACAGTAGGGATCACTGAGCCTCTCAGTGCTTGGTGTGATGAGGACCCAAGTTTTTTGTGATAGACATGGGTATCCCATCATTGAAACTTGAAACAATAAGGAATGTATGCTATCATGGTGTAATATTGATTTGATCTTAAAATCCTTATTGCTCTGGCTTCTTTCTTTTTTTCTTAATTGTTCTTCTTGAATGGGATGATGGTCCTATTATATTATATAATTAACAAAGTTACAATGTGTCCTCTCCCCAATCTATAATCAATCATTATGCCAAAAGAATTAAGCACTCAAACAAGCAGGAAGAAAGAAATTTTTTTTTTATTAGCTTTCATAAAAAGTCCGGGTATACATTCAAGTGTTACAGATATTCATCCCTGGATAGTTACAAGTATACAAAAAAAAAAAAAAAAAAAGTTCAAGTTAATAGTAGAATCTTAGATCTCCATTTTCATGAGGTTGATTAAGAAATTATATCAACTACTTACTGCATCTGCATGTCTGCATGCTCTAAATTTATACCATTACGTATATAGATTAGTACTAGTACTGCAACATTTGAAAAACGAAATTGATCTCGTAGACATTAACTGTTTACAATGCAATTAAATGATTTACATGATGTTCATGCAAAAAACTGCTCTTGCAAAAATCAGCCAAAATTATTGAGTTATTTGATCAACATGATCAAGATTTCATTCTTTTCGATCCTATACAATTGTACTTGTCTACTCATTTAGACTCTTCACAAAGAAATCTAGAAAAATTAACTATTGCTTTGGATTATTACATTACACAGTAGTCGGGGAAAAAAATAACACAGAAATTAAAGATCTCATTTGTATATTTGCCTTTGTATAAAAAGCCAAATGATCTCTCCACTTTTTGTATGAAAAATAATCCTTCAATTCCCTTCATATATGAACAGATCCCACCTCAAAAGTTCTCCCCATAGATACGCTCTTCAACTAGAAAGCAACGCATTTGTAGTATTTCCCCTACATCTTCAAACTAGCTAATAAGCATCATAATCTCCAGGCCAGCTGCTTAATTCACCTTAGATATGGCTCTTCCTGATCAATCTCAAACTACCAGTTCTACTACTACTACTACTACTTCTCAATCTCACCTTTACCCTCAAGCACTCCAACTCAAACTTTATCAGGCCTTCATATTCTCGATTCCTATTCTTTTCTCGATCATTCTCTTCCTCTTGTTCTACTTGTTCTACCTCAAAAGAAGGGCTTCCACTCTTCAATCTTCTCCTCCAATTCTCATTCGAAGAAGAAGCCCTAATCAAGCGTCGGCACCTTCACAATATGTTTCCTCAGTAAGCTCTCACTCACTCTCTCTCTCTCTCTCTCTCTCTCTCTCTCTCTCTCTCTCTCTCATGCCTATGCATGAAAAACTCACGCAAACAAAGAATTACAAGTAGATTGAGCACCCATTTTCATCTGTGGTGTACGTGTTACAATATATTCTATATCATCTCTATATATGTCTGATTCTTTTTCTTCTTCCTTCCATCCATATTAGCCGTGTCCAATAGATTTGAAGGGAGAGCTCAAAGAGAAGCTTCAGATCATACTCTTCGATGAAGAATTGATGAAAAAGGACTCCCAGTAAGTTTGTTTCAATTATCAACTTCTTCAATTTTGATTTGCCATATTGTTCTGATGATAAGCTAGATAATGTTGAACTGGTACGGTCTATGTGTTGGAAGCATCAGTATTAGGTCCATAATAGAACAAATGGCATGTGGCAAGATGGTGTTCCATCACATCTTAAAGTTGAAAAGCTAGCTAGCTAATTCACTATTATTGGCAACCAACTATTGAGAATTTGAGATTTTCACGATTTAGAATAATCCTAGAATAAAACCCAGAATATAATAGTCAATAGTGCGTTTCGTTTTGTGCTCAATATCTTCAAATTCCATAGTGATATATAACTGGAAATTTTTTGCGTTTTATGAAATTTTCTATATATATATATAATATAGGAGTAAATACATGTGACACCCTGTAGTTTACACCTAAAATCAGTTTTGTCCCTCACTTTTAATTTTAAACTGGTATACCCCTATACTTTGAATTCTCGACTGATTTGCCATTTTCCCAGCTGGTTATGACCGTGACATGCTCATTAACAGTCTAAATAACCCTTCACTCTTATCTCTTCTAGCATAGTAATAGGGGGCTTAGACCTTGCTCTTAAAACACTACCATTGAAGCTCTCACAAGTATTGTTAATGAGCATGTCACAGTCATAACCAGCTGGGAAAAGGGTAAATCAGTCGAGAATTCAAAGTACATGGGTATACCAGTTTAAAAAAAAAGTGAGGGACAAAACTGATTTTAGGTGTAAACTACAGGGTGTCACAAACATTTACTCCTATAATATATATATAGTTGTATTCTTATTCCAGCCAGTAGTATTGGCCTGAAGGAAACTACATACAGGTATAAAAACTTGTATTTCTTTAAAATCACACGTGTTCGATCAGTTAGAATCTCTCATAACATCCACTACTGTTCCCGAAAGTGCTTTTGAGAAAAAGAGAGATTGATAAGCAAGTAGAATATAGTGTGAAAGGACATCTTTGGAGGAGACAAAACGTGAAAAAAAAGTTCAATTATAGAATTTGTGTAATTATATCTTTCTGATATTCTTCAAGAAAACTTTTCCCAGCTCGAAGTGGATAATAATAAACACCGGAAAATCAAACTTGTTCCCTATATTACATGATTAGAAGGGACTTTTTATTAATGTGTGTCTGATTCTTTGTACTAGTTACTCTTTTTCACTAAGCTAGCAATTACACTTACACGTACATATGTCAGATTGTGTTCATCACTATATTTCATGGCTAATTTGGTTCTTCAGCTAAATTTGGACCTGCCTGAATTGTTGGCTGCAGATGTTGTGTTTGCTTGGGGGAATTCGAAATGGAAGAGGAGCTACTGCAGGTTCAATCGTGCAAACATGTCTTCCATGTCGATTGCATACATCACTGGCTGCATAACAACACAACCTGCCCCCTTTGCAGATGCTCGGTGATTCCGATGAGTACCAAACTCGATACTAGTACCACGGCTTTAACGGAGCCACCTGCACAACAACTCCAGCAGCACCATAGCATAGTAGTCTCCCACCACAGTCCCGGGATAGTATCATTGGAGCTACGACAACAGCAACAGATGGAGAATAACGTAGCTCCAAATGTGACAGCAGCGATTGGAGAAGATTCATCATCAACTGCAGGGCCCGGTGGTTCAACTTTAAGGGACTCTGGGTGTTCTAGTACTAGTGATCGAGATTTGGGAGACTCGGTTACTATTCATATCCAAGACGTTTAAGCCATGCGTGTTTTCCTTCTCCAACTAGGAATAACATATGTTTCTCAGATATGTACTTTCTCACTGAGAAGTTCATTTTTGGCGGCACTCCGGCAGCTAGTTAGCCTAGATAGACGAGAGACCAGCAATATATATTGCCAAGAACCTCGAGAGCGGTCTAGTGTACGTAATTTGAAGTGTACTTCTATGGAAGAGTGAATGATTAATGTAGTGGCCCAATTAAAAGTAGAGTATGGGGCTGCATTTGTTAGCAAACTGGAAATGCATGCATGGGAATACTAAGGGTACCATCTTTGTTCTTTGTAAACTTGTAACAGTTGCACACAGAGGAATATAGAATAGAACACATACTTTACAGGAGGACATGCAAATGGTCATACGCTAGCTCATATGGAAGAGACGGGGATTCTTCTACATTCTTTGAGATTCATTTAGTATCTTAACTACTTTATCAAACTTGAGGGTGGGTTGAACACAAGAAATAGAAACCCATGAATACAGTTGATAATCTTTGGTGTGAGAAGTTTAAACGTTCTAAGGAGATTATGAAAACATAAAAGGACCTCCAGACTTTTCATTGCCAATACATACCAAAGAAGATAATGCATCTCCAATCCTCCACTAAGGAACTAATGTACATAAATTTCAATAATTAGATTCATGTAATCATCAAAACCTAATGTGTTTTGACATGTAGACTAAAAACGATGCACTTATAAGTTATAACCCCCGTTTAATTAAGTGAGTGTGTGTATATATATATAATATCTTCAAGCATGCTATTGTACGTGTCAATCCCTATCTTGTTAAAGTTTTTCAGAATGATACCTCAAGTTATTTGTTTTAGTCACGATTTTCAACAAGGGTAGAGAGGTACTTAGCGGTATCAAAAGTAAACAATGGGTGTAGGACGTGCAACCGCGCGGACGCAGAATGAGAATGTGTTGGCGTTGGACTTCTAATCAAGCGGAGGGCCCCGGTGCCACCTTGCGGACGAGGGATTACGAGTAGCCTTCTTATTCCCTTGATATCGATACTCACTGTTTGTAGCGATCAGAGTAATAAATCGGGATAGTAACTAGGGGCGAGACCGAACGGGCTTTGTAGACTAAGGCAGAATGCGCTTAGCGTTAAGGTTTCAAGAAGCTCGAAGAGTATAGTTGTATTTTGTAAGATTTGATTGTGTCTTTTGAGAACCTCAAGCTCTCCTTATATAGCGACTCGCAACCTATCAGTAGAGATGCAATCGTAATCTAATGCGGACTCAACAATTAGAATACCACAAGGACACTGTTTCACTCGCGAACCAATCATCTGTATGACACGTGTCCAGCCGCACAACAAACTTCGCTTAGGTCACTAGCGTTATCTAACTGTAGACTCCTATGCAAACTCAAACAACGAGCATCATTATCTCGCAGGGTGCTACAGTCTTTGTAGAAACATATCACGCGCGCCTTCGAAGCTCGTGGTTCTTAACAAGCTTTATATTAAAAGGGCCACATGTATTAGCTCAAATGTTATCCAAAACTTATTATGCAGTCTTGGACCAAAATATCCACTGGGCTCAAACATTATCTTGTCAAAAATGGATGATTACATGGTTGAACTTCATGGTGTTTAAGTGAAGGCTAACGTTGTGGATAATGCTACTTTGATTGATGCAAAGATAGCATAAATGAGGGCTTCGCTGGATACTGCAAGACCTGTTATGGGCGGAAGTAAATTGGCCGACCACCTTTTTTTTCCCACCCACGTAATTGAATGACAAGTGTCATTTTCCTTAACCAGCTCTAACCATGGTTATAACATAAAATTGTAATAAATAAATTATGTTTTCTTTTGATTTTAACTTTAACTTGTTTTTAACAATAATAAAAATAATATCTCCAAGTAGTATGAGGACTCCTTGAATTCTAATGATATAACTCCACAACTAAACCCGATTAAACCCAGACGTTTACTTAGGCTGCTCAAATTCGGTATCAAATCCTTTGTCAGTTTGTCTCTCCAATCGATTGATGAGTACATAATTCTTTTGTTATTTTCATGCATTGTATAATTTGAACAAATTTGAACACTATACGTGGAAGAACAATAAAGAAATGTTCTCTCACTAACCTAGTTAATTTGTTGATCACCAACCTTTGATATATATCAAGAGTTGGGGGAAAATATTTCGAAGGGAGTTGGATGCACCAGCAACTTTGTGCGTCAAATTGATTGAATAATTTTCTCTTTTCCTAGTCTTTTTTTATATATTTCAAATATGGTTCCTTGAAGCCATATAAATAGAGGAGTTTGGTGTTGCAGATGCTTTGCCTTTAATTGCATTATTGAAAGAGTCAAATAGGATACTGGCTGTTCCTCCCTCAAAAGAAAAAAAAAAGGATACTAGGTGTGTTCTTAAAACAAAAGCAAAGACCCGCACTACTAGAAAAAAGTTCTTAGGTGACGAAATTTTTTCGTCACTTGAGAGCTTCTGTCGTCATGTAAACTCTAAAAAGACGAAAATTTCGTCACCTAAGGATCGTCATCTAAGGGCGGTGGTTAGAGCACTTAGGTAACAAAAATATTAATTTCGTTATCTTAGTCATTACTAAGATGATGAACACATTTTCGTCGCCAAGATATATACTTAGTTGACGAAAATTGTTTCGTCACAAGGTTACTTAATTAACTAACGAAAACTATTTCGTCGCCAGATTACTTAGCTAACGAAAATTGTTTCGTCGCCAAATTACTTAGCTGACAAAATTATTTCGTCGCCAGTTTACTTAGTTAACGAAATTTATTTCGTCGATAGTTTACTTTGCTGACGAAATTTATTCAGTTTGCTAACAATTCTTTCATCGGGCTAAGGCCACAAAAATTTAACTTTCGTCACCTTAGTGCTATTTATTTTTATTACATTTAATCATTAAAAATTATTAAAATCACATTTAATATAAAAAATAAATAGATAAATAAAAAAACCTGGACAAATCACTGGACAATAACAAATTTTTATATATATAATCAAGTTCATATACAAACTCATCAAGAGTACACTACAGGAAATATCGTCCTAGCTGACGGAAACAACTCGTCGCCTAAGATCTACTATTCGTCTCCTAGGATCTTGGCCGATGGATTGTTCTTCATCTAAGTTATGTCGCCTAAGTGGCATGAGATAAACACTTAGGCGATGAAAATGAAGTAAGTCGTCGACTAAGAGTTTTCTTAACCAACAGATATTTTCCTACCTTATTGATAAACTGATTCATCGATAGAAATCTATGTCGACAGAACTTTTTTGTCGAACGGTTTTTTAACCGACGAACACGGAATTTTCTTTAGCCGATGAATCCAGCGTGGTAGCTCACCTTCCCAGCTATCATGCACACTGTCTTCCAATGAATCCAGCGTGGCCACCCTAACCTCCTGCCAAGGCCCACGCGCAGGAGAGCAGCGCCCAGAAAAACTGATCTCGACACCCAGCTTCCCTCAGCCGAAGCGGGAACACGCTCTGGGTCACGCTACCCCAATCTCGGCACCCTCCCCCCGGGACATGCCTTCGCCTTTGACACCTACTTGATACTTCTCTCCAGGAAACGCCCACCCATGTCTCGGTTCTGCTCTCCCAAAACCTTTGCGGACTCACATTGTCGCGGCCCCCTTCGTGGACTCCGCAGGTCCCGCCATCCATTCGCGGACTCCGCATGTCCTGCCATCCATTTGTGGACTCCACAGGTCCCGCCATCCCTTCGCGGACTTCACAGGTCCCGCCATCCCTTCGCGGACTCCGCAGGTCTCGCCATCCATTCACGGACTCCGCAGGTCCCGCCATCCATTCGCGTACTCCGCAAGTCCCGCCATCCCCTCACGGACTCACATTGTCACGGACCCCCTTAGCGGACTTCGCTGACCTCGCCATCCATTCACAGACTCCGTAGGTCCCGCCATCAATTCGCAAACTCCACAGGTCCCGCTATCCATTCGCGAACTCCGCAGGTCCCGCCATCCCCTCGTGGACTCACATTGTCGCGGACCCCCCTAGCAGACTCCGCTGACCTCGCCAGACCCTCACGGACTCCCCTGGTCTCGCCTCGCTAGCTCCTCACGGCATTCCCTGATCTCGCCAGAGTTCTTAAACCTCACGTGAGGACATCCCTAGTAGTTCCCCTGGCGGACACCCCCACACAGCTCTCCATCCCGACTACCCGGGACTCCTCTATCCCGACAGAAGGGTACCAAAAAAAAAAATCAGCCTGCCCCCGGCACCTCCCCTTCCTAAGACTGAGTTACACGTCCTCCACAATCAACCAAGGGTTGAATGCAGAGCTCACAAGCAGCCACATATATTCTGAGCTACACACATTTATATATCTATGACTCTGGGCTCTGGCTGAATGCTTCTCTCTGAGACCGCTTGAGCAGCCCTCCGCCCAGAATTGATCTGGACACCCAAAACCTCCACGGCCTCCCAGGACGCCTCTCCCCCGGTAGAAGGATACAAATTTTGAACGCCCATCAGAATAGCAAGGCCAGTTGCGGCGACCACACTATCCCAGCAGGATTCACCTTCGGAACCCTCCTACAGAACCCGGAACCAAGAATCCGCCCTCCCGACACGAAGTCTAGTCCTGACACGGGATATTGTCCCGACCCGTGGTCCCATGGCTCCATCCCTAGCTCCTGAGCCCCCTCCCTTACTTACCATGCTCTCGGAACGTGCCAGCACAAGTGACCCGCTTCACACCCCTCTCCCGGGGGGCCCCCTCCCGGGTCTCAGTGCCTCTCCCAAGACCATTCCTCTCTTCCTCCCTCCCGGGACCATCCATTTCTCACCCCGGACACCGCTTGTCACGCCAGTCTCCGCGGACTCCTCTTGTCTCGCCATTCCTCGCGGACTCCACTGGTCTCGCCAGAGTCCCCGCACAACTCCAATTTTTCTACAATGACTACAGCGGCTCAACACGGCACCAGATAAGTCTCACTTCACACTTCAATTGAGTTGTTATCATACAAATAACATGCCTCATGCTAAACACATACTTGTAAACCATGTGCAAACCATATGACACTTGCTTCACATGGTTGCAAGCCAAACATTGTTGTGCATCTATCTATATCAATATCAGGCTACATACACAACATGTGTAAACAGTCATCATTCAAACATGCATTCTCTAGCTACACATGCCACTAGAGCGACCTGTCCCGCCACCCCTTCCCGGCTTGGGACCTCGGGACGAAACAGGTAGACCCCTTAATCCTAACCAGCCCGACAACAAATCTCTCACCCTAGAATTCCTACCAACATAACAAACATCTGAACAATCCCACTCACCCCAAATAACCCAAAAACAAAAACACCACCACATACAAATCCAAAGACAAAGAAAGCGACAAACTCATACCTTGAAATAGCGGATTCGCGTAGTGGCAGTGACGCTGGTTGCAAACAGCCGAGTGCTCGCACCCACTCGATCAAGAATGAAATTGGACGTTTCCCAGTCTGAAGTTTGTAGAATCGCCAAAACCCTAAAACGCAAATTGCAGCTCCCTAATTTTCAATTTCGAAAGCACGAACTCCCCCCTCCAGCTATCCCCAACCTTATACATAGACATCGGCTCGCCACCTAGCGCGGACTGACTCGCCTAGCAGCGGCCCGCAACGCCGCGAAAGCCTCGCCACCTAGCGCGGACTTACTCGCCCAACAGCGGCCCACCACGCCGAGAGAGTCTCACCAACTAACGCGGACTTACTCGCCCAGCAGCGGCCCACCACGCCGCGAGAGTCTCGCCAAGTAGCGCGGACTGACTCGCCCAGCAACGCCGCGAGAGTCTCGCCAACTAGCGAGGACTTACTCGCCCAGCAGCGGCCCGCCACGCCGCGAGAGTCTCGCCAATTAGCGCGGACTGACTCGCCCAGCACCGGCCTGCAACGCCGTGAGAGTCTCACCACCTAGCGCGGACTGACTCGCCCAACAGCGGCCCACAACGCCGCGAGAGTCTCCCCAACTAGCGCGGACTTCCCAGCAGCGGCCTGCCACGCCGCGAGAGTCTCGCCAACTAGCGCGGACTTACTCGCCCAGCAGCGGCCTGCCACGCCACGAGAGTCTTGCCACCTAACGCAGACTGACTCGCTCAGCAGCAACCCGCAACGCCGCGAGAGTCTCGCCAACTAGCGCGGACTTACTCGCCCAGCAACGGCCCGCCACGCCGCGAGAGTCTCGCCAATTAGCGAGGACTGACTCGCCCAACAACGGCCCGCAACACCGCGAGAGTCTCGCCAACTAGCGCGGACTTACTCGCCCAGCAGCGGCCCGCCACGCCGCGAGAGTCTCGCCAACTAGCGCGGACTTACTCGCCCAGCAACGGCCCACCACCCGAGAGTCTCGCCAACTAGCACGGACTTACTCGCCCAACAGCGGCCCGCCACCCGAGAGTCTCGCCACCTAGCGCGAACTTACTCGAATGCCATTAGCGCGTTTCCTCGCCACTTAGCGCGAACTAAGTCGCCCCGTAGCGGCACGCAACGCCATTAGCGCGTTTTTCTCTCGCCAACTAAACTCGGAACTTCACCCCCGTCACCTCGCGACCCTCGAGTGGGGACTGGGGGACTCGGCACCATGCCTCCAGCGCCCGGGTAATTGTGCCACGCCACATCACATGCTCTCGATACACTTTGGCACCGCCCGCCTTGCCCCATTGGCATCTTGGCTATGCCCCCTAACGTGCTTTTTGACAGCTCTACACAAGCCCTATCGGCAACATCATTATGCCCTAGCGGCACCCATCGTCATTCCTCAGCGGCATTCCTCGCCACTCCTTGACGGCACACTTGCCTCGTGGCGAAATGGTGAACTACGTTTGGTTTGATCCCATAAACGGGTACGTAGGCACTCTAGCACTCACCTAGAGGCAACCGCAAAATATGCCACCACAATCTCCCCCTCGAATGTATGCTGGAATAACTCAGCTAGCTTAAGCATATAGCTGGTACATATCAAAGGCTACTAAAACGCCAAGGCATACCAACATGCTGGTACCCGTGGCCTTCGCGAGATGCTCGCCAGCGGTACCTCAATTTCGACCCCCGATCGCCCCGCCATCTCCAAACACTACATGGGAGCAACAACCCGGTGTCTCAATCATATATAGCGATACACGGCATACCCCACTCGGAGGGAGTCGGTCCATCCCCTCCCTTGCATGGGGACTTGGGGGACTGGGGACTGGTTATGTCGCCACTAGTAAGAGACTCGTACTCCCGATATTGTATCAGATAAAGTCCCCACCCAAGAGAGTCTCTTGACCGCGGACTTGGGGACTTGTTAATACATAGTATAACATCAGTCATACTCACCTAAGAAGACGCGTGCCGCCACATAAAACGGGTTTGGGCCTTAGCTGAGCCCAAGAAACCTACACTATCTTTGAGGACATAATGGTAATACACCCTCTAAGTAAGGGCAAAGTGGTATTTTTAGGGTGCATCCACCATATCCCTATAAATACCACTCTTCTCCCTCATTCTCTCTCTCCATCTTCACTCCCTTATCATCTTATTTCTGCTCACTGACTTAGGCATCGGAGGGTCGAAGGCCGGAACACCCAGTCTTCCCTCTGACGCTGTCCACTCCTTGATTGACAGGTTAGGGGAGCTTGAAGATAACTCCTGCATCTGGGTGATCCCTCCCCTCAGAGATCACGCCAGAACAATATACTTAACTATTATATATATAATATATATTAATTAATGTACGTTGTTCATGTACACCTACAATCTTCACCTTATGTCTTCGGTTAGGGCTCTAATCTCGTTTGAGAGCACATGATATTGTGATTTCGTTTGTTGTTGGGGCGTTTCGAATTCGCGTATGTGAGAAAATTTCGACAGCATCTCCCTACAGTTCCCCAAGTGCACTAATATCTATATACCTAATATGCACTCGAGGAACAATAAAAGAAAATCATGTCGAAGCATATATACTCACAACCGAAAACGAAACGCACCAACAACAAACGAAATCTCAATGTCATATATGCTCCCAAACTGTCCAAATATGGGACAATTCAAAAACCATTTTGTTAAACACAGTCGTAATTTAATGATTTTTAACGAGATTTATAAGGGTAACGTAGAATTAATATATTGATGAATGTACGTATAAGAATATTATAATTCTTAATTACATGATTCATCATTTTATTTTTTATCATCATTTGAATATACAAATGATTTCTATGAAAACAAAAATTTGAATTGATAAACATATTATTCACATAATAATTATTAATCATATATATATACACACAAAGGCTAAAGATATATTTTTGTGTGTGTATATATATACACACACACAAAAACTTAATATTATACACACATATATACAAACATATATTAATTATATAAACATATATATATATATTATACGTATTAATTCACACAAATTATACATATAAATTAACATATTAATATATATACAAACATGTACACAAAAACATATACATATGTACGTTCGTACAAACATGCATATATTCAAGATATATATACATACACTAGAAGTTACATATATATATATATATATATATATATATATATATTGATATCATGCATGCATCAAGAAATCTAGTAATTGAATCGCCGGTAAAGTCGCTGGAAAATTCGCCGGAAAATATGTCTAAATGAAGAAAATAACTGAATTAAAGTAGTTACATACCAATTAAGAGAGAAACAGCTCTTGAATATCGATCAAATTCATGAAGAAAATCTTCAAAACTAGATTTAGATCGAATATGTGCAGGGAGGGGGAGGAATTCGATTATGTGATGTTAATTTCTTGTATGTTCTCTTCTGGGCAGAAGGTGTATAAATGATGTGTTTACTTAACCGACGGACAAAATATGTCGGTATAAAATATTCGTTCTGCATTGTGTCAAGCAACAATAATGCCTTCTCTTAATCGATGGAAAAATTTGTCGGCTAAGCAGGAATATTCGTCGCCTAAGACACACTATACCGACGGAATACAATTCGTCGCCCCAGACATACCACGCCAACGGAAAAATTTTCGTCACCTAAAACGGTCCCTACCGACAGAAATATGTCGTCACCTAGGAAAATCTTAGTTGACGGACAGTTTCTGTTGCTTAAGATTTTTTAAGCCGATGAAAATTGCCTAGGAAGATCTTAGGTGACGGTTGTGTTGTCTTATACGACAGTTATGTTTCCGTCGATGAAAAAATCGGCCAAGACCGATTTTCCTGTAGTGGTAGTACTTGATCAATATAGGCTTGTTCATACAAAATATATACTAGAAAATAAACTAACTAGTGACTATGAAGCAATGTCAATTGAATCAATGCCTCCATCATCATGATCATCGTCATTAGGTTACTCCTGTGGTGGGACTGCCGGCTAGCATACGCCGAATTTGGTGAAGAGAAACTACTCATATTATTGAAGACGTGTTATGATTTGTTTGTTCTCTTTCTTGGCTTTTCGGGCTTCCTCATTGGTTTTCCAAGCTTCCTCCTTGGCCTTTCGGGCTTCCTCCACAACAATATCAACAAGTGCAGCTCGTTGGAAACGTGAAGTGCAAAGGCAACAATGATACAATATGAATTAGTAATGTGATACAATATATGAATTACATTTAATGATTTGTATTCTCTTACTTGTACCTAGAGAAACTGCTATAGTAATGCACGTAATATATATACTTGTACCTAGAGAAAATGCAAGTAATATACTTGTACCTTAATCTACCTTGTACAGCAAAGAAAAAACTAAAGCATTCTGATTTCAAACTAATACTCATTCCAAAACCAAAGCATTCTGATTCCAAGGTACCTTAATCTACCTTGTACCTTTAAGACCTGGATGAGACAGTAGCAGCAACACTGATTTCAAAACCAATACTCATTTACTCCAGCATTCAATATATCAAAGATTAATATCAGTACAACAACACACCAAACTAAAGGCAAAACTGCAAGAAAGAACAACTGTTTTCACTGGAAATGGCAAAAAAAACATCCTTGCACAAAAGTAAAGGTTCCTCAGAGATTCTCACATCAACCAATCAAGTTCTGCTAGTCTAACCGACTAACCAATAGTTCTACACTTCTACTCTACCTCTATTAAATAGTGTCATCACTCTCTCCCTCTAATTTCTACTTCCAATTGCGATATAGGATCAAGCAGACAACAATCACCAACTAACAAGACATGTCATTTGCACACTCAAACAAACAAATTCAGTAAAGAATCATCTTGGCCGTGGACCCGTGGTAATAAAAGAAAAAAAGTTTGCACATGTTTGAAATCAACTTAAAAGAAATAAAAAAGGCTAATTTAAAAAGAGTTAAAGTTAAAATCAAAAGAAAATATAATTCATTTATTACAATTGTATATTGTAACCATGATTAGAGCTGGTTAAGAGAAAACACACTTGACATTAGATTAGGTGCATGCGTGGGTACAAAGGTGGTCAAAAAAGAGTGGTCGGCAAATTTGCTTCCGTTATGGGCAGGGGCTGAGCTATATTTGGGTCTAAAGTGGTCTAGACCCCTTTTAAGATTTTAGAACATTTAAATTTTGGTCTTAATTTAGCTAGTTAGTATTAAATCTCTCATATTAATCTATCACTGAACCACCTTTAAAATTTCACAAACTAATCAGTTTTGGACAAATTAAGAAAGATAAACCCATATTAAGAAAAAATATATATTAAACTGCTGAGTCTATATCTTTATATCTTAGCAATCAAAATAGATAAAACAATTGATTACTTTTATTTAGCAAATAGTAAATTAATGAATTTACTAAAGAAAAAAAGTGAAGTAACATATTAATAAACTACTATTTTCTTACTTGTACATTTTCATAAAATAAAGGTTTGCTCTCAATAAATAAGAACATTTTCAACAAGGCAAAAAAAAACACAACAATTTTAGTTAAGTGCGTTCTTATTAAATTTTAACATATAGCTTTGTATATTATATCTGGACCCTTCTAGATTGCAAATCATGGCTTCGCCACTAGTTATGGGACTTGGAATCAAGGGTGTTACAACCGATCCTGATTCAAATTTGAAGGCTTCAATGCTGCTACTTTGTTCTGAAGGTCGTTGCTTGATGTTCCCAAAAATGTATACTCTGTTCGACTATTATCCCAGCAAATATGGTACTAAACTCGCGCTCTTCTTGCTGATCCCAATATTTGCTTTTTAGGTATAGACTTGGAGACAAGAAGAAAGTATCGTCGGAATGACGAACTGCGTGATCTGATGAGGAATGAAGGAGTAGATTTGGGTCATTTTGCAGCCAGGATACTGAAGAAACCTGATCTGGAGAAGGCGAAACTAGACGAGTTGGGAGCTGAAGTTGGTATTGACGTTAAGCCGCTGAGTGGATCTTGCCCAGATTGGAATGCAAGAGTTCTCAGAGGAAGGGATCAAGCATGCAATTCATGATGTTTATACGTCTTACCTCATTGGCAAGAAGCTCTTGGCTTAAATTTCGAATCAATCTTATAATGTACTACTGCTACTCTACTCATGAGTACTACCTCTATTTGAGAATTGAAATAAGATAAACAGAGACGTTCCAGTTCCAAGTAAAAATTAAATCAATAACCAAAAAATGTTGACGTCGACAGCAGGGTTCGAACCTGCGCGGGCGAAGCCCAACAGATTTCAAGTCTGTCTCCTTAACCACTCGGACATATGGTTGTGTGAAGTGGTGATGAGTCTATTATGTGTAACTAAACATAACAGTCTCTTCTTAGTTCTTACACATTCTCAGTTTTCTATAACCTTGAAAGTAATTTCTAAGGATAATATTCATGAAATTCATAGCAAGCCAGCTACTTAAAAACTAACATAAGCCACTACATACAGAGCAAAAGCTAAGAGTAACGAAACCGTAGTGGTTTTTGTAGGAATTCTCCCTTTGTCAATCCTGATAATAGCTTCATAAATCGGTATACAATTCACCACGCCAAAGCCAGCTATAAACATCTCCAAGCCAATGCTTCCCTTGAAAGCCTCTACATGCCCCCAAGCAAATGCAGCCAAGTTGAGAATGGCAGCCGACGTTAAAGGCACAAACATGGGTGATGCAACTCCAAACTCAAAGCTTCCTTGGTCATATCTTTTGCTTTGGTCTTCATCAAGGACTTTGCTGGTCACATTGAACCCATGGGTGGAAATGCCTAATAACTTGAGAAGGTACTCAATGGATCCAAACAAGAAGGATGAGTGCGCTCTAACCATCCACATTCTTTGGTCATTCCACCACTTAGGGAATGTTCCTCCTTCTACCACAAAGTCTAAGCAGCTTTGGGTGTACGATCCAAGGAAAAGAAAGACGTACAAGAGAAACCATGGCTCTGAAACCTACAACAGAGGCTTCAAAGTTACCGAAATAAAAGCATGTACCCATAATTTGATCTAAAAGATAATAATATATAAATTGAACATGATATGTTATGTTGTCAGATTGTCGATATAAACTATTATTAATTAAAATTTTCATTTCAGTGTACTGAGAAATATCACAATACAACACTAATAACATGAAGAATTCCCTGACAAAAATGGATGTATGTTACCTTAGGAAAGATGGTGATGTCATTGAGGAGAGCTAGCTGAGGGAGGAAAGCATACACTGTGACTGGAATTGACCAAATGGGCTTAAACGCACAGTGAGCATATGAAAGACCCATCAAAGGGCCCATGGCTCGAATGCCGAATGTAACTGGACAATATTTAGAGAAAGCAACGTCAAGGAGGCCTATAGTCCATCGCTTGGTTTGATTGAGCACATCAACAAGGTTGATTGGGGCATCTCCATAAAATGCTGCCCTAGTAGGATTGCAAAGTACAGCTTTCCATCCTTCACATTGCATACGATAACCAGTGAAGTAGTCCTCCACCATAGAACCGTATCTTACTCCAATCTACACAGTTTAAGACCATTTCGCTTGAACATTATGGCTCAAGTGACAGTGTTGAGTGACTAAACGACACGACTAAATATGTTAAATGATAATATGTTTGTATGTACGTATCTATGTATTGAACTTTTTTACCTTCCATCCCCAATCGGAACGTGTTTCATAGTTGCAAGCAGCAACACAATGTGCCAATTCAAGAACCTCCGGAGATTGAATGAGCTTGTCCACCACCTTATCCGGGGCCAGCTCAGGGATTTCAGGCGATAACAACTGTGACGGACCTCCGAAGAAAACTCTCCTATTGAAAAAACATCCTGTTCCGACATAATTTGGCCCTGAATCTCCATCCATTCCCTCAGCATTGATCACAAACAAACCCTTGTGTTCACAGCCGTATATGTCATTTTTGTTGATTCCCCTAAATCGCTGTGGAAACTGCACATATCCTAGTTTGGATCGAAGATTAGGGTCCGAGAAATAGCATAGTGCACGAGAAGGTGTTTTTGGGTCATTGGAGTATGTATCACAGTCTAGGGTTAAGACTATCGGAGCATTGGTCATGGCAGCTGAAACTCGAATCTTGGCAGCAGTAGTAGTACGCGTACACAAAACCAAAGAGATAAATCAATGATCAATATGTATTTAGTTGAACAATATATAGAGTAAAGGAAGGGAAAAAATTGAAGCATACAAGAACATTTAGGGCACCAGCTTTAAAATTATGTTCTGATGTGCTGCTTTTTTCTCTAGAAACATAGATTAGGTTTGGCATGACATTATCGCTCATATCTTTGTCTTTGCTACTGTCCAACAAAACCTGCTCATACCCAAGTGTGTAACAAAGTTATGATGTTTGATGATAAATTCCAATACACTGTTTGAGCTAAAAACTTACCTGAATGACTGTGGGATGATTTCGCCGGGTAAATCCATCGGTCCATTTACTAAATGCCTGACTTTCCCGTTCTCCGGTAATATATTCACTGTCTACTTTGCCTCTCTCGATTACATTGTTCACTCTCACTTTCATGGCTTCGTACATAATCTGTAACAAGAGTTAGATCACAAAATATGACACTGCCATATAAAAGAATATGTGCATCCCATACTATTTTTTTTTTCTTTCTAAGAGGTGGGTATTATGGTAATGAAAACAGTACGCTAGCTGTTGTATCTTCATTTGACCTCTGATAAGATTTTTGTATCGCATCAGACTAAGCTGGTTTTGTCCATTACCTATAAACCATCTCCAATCTCCATCGTTTCTTATCTTATCGGATGCGGGCCATGGGTGGCTCTGGTGTTTTGGTTTCTGTATAGCTTTCAAATCTTCTCTAATTTGAGCACAATCTCTAATACAAGCGTCAGGTAACGCAGTGAAGAAGGGTTTTAATTTAGACATCTAGGTCATAAATTTGTGATAGAAATTTTCACCAATTTAATTACTAAGTTTGAGCAAGTTGGTATAACTTAATATTGTGCATGCATGGATGGTTGTTAATTCAATTAAATTGTTACCTTAATTTTCTCAGCCTCAGAGAACCTAGAGTGATCCATTTCGAAGAAAGCTTCTGGACACCTTTCCACTATGTTGTTCTCCCTGCAGAAAGGTAACCAGTGCCTTGCAAACTTTGCAGCCTCCATGAACGCAAACAGAGTCAGAGCCGATCCTCCGTCGTCGGAAACGTATACCGACACCTTCTCCGTCGGATAATCATAAGCCATCACCGACAACGCCGTGTTGACAACGTTCATCGGAGGCTCCTTGTAAGGATCCGCAGTGCATATGAACACATCAAGTGCAGGGAAGTCGGGTTTTCGAAGAACCCTTTCGAGGTTTTCGGGGTGTTCTTTGCGGTAGAGAGGATTCATTCGGAAAGCTTGCGTGGTGAGGTTCATGAAAGCGAGGATGGAGTCGGAGATGAGGAGGGTGAGGGTGATGAAGAAGGAGGTTAGAGTTGTGGAGTGGAAGAGGGAGTGTGTGTGGTGATAGAGTAAGGCTAGGATGGCACAGAAGTATATTAAAGCAAAGAGGCGGTTGATGGGGATACGAAGAGAGTGTTTGTGGGTGTGAAGAGGAAGGTCGTCGGTGGCGGCGGACATGGTGGTGGACTGGTGGTGCAAGAAGACAATATAGTATATATATACTACTATAAAGAAGAAAGAAGAGCGGAGAGTGGAGACTAAGGTACCTAGCTAGCTGATCGATATTATAACAAGAAAGAAGAAAGAAGAAAGAAGAAAGAAGAAAGAAGAAAGAAGAAAGAAGAAATCAAATGCATATCCATATCCGACTCTCTCTCTATTGGAGTATGCATGGACCTATGCGCCATCACATATATATAGTCAAGCACATGATTGACAATACCTATAGCAAATCAAACAGAAATAGCTCACTCAGAATATATGTAAAGAATATACTGTGTGGTTTTTTATGACTGTTTTTGTTTTTAGACGTCAGAATTGATGTTTAATAAAACACTTTAAAGTTGTTTTTAGACATAATACAATTTTGAAGAAGCTGTTTTTAAAAAGTTATGAATTGCACTTTGAAGCTTGTTCTAAAACTCAACGATTATATAAAAAATATAAATAAAACAACAAAAACAAAAAATTAAGAAGTCCCATAAAATCTCTACAACAAAAAAGCAAAATGATCAGATTACAAATTCCTTTTTTCACATGATTTATATTATTTGAAGCTACGGGTTGATGGAGGTATATCAGATAATCAGATCCACCACAACTCAAGAAGGAAAATGAGTGAGTGATTGTGACCCTATGGTCTCAGTTATATTATCTGCAATTTTGTACGTGTCTGACTGTCTGAGACTAGTTGGCGGCCATTTGCCTCTGTGGCCCTGCAACCTCAATCATTTGTAGAAGACGACTGTTAACTGTGCATGATAGCAATTTGAGAGGATCAATATATGTTTGTTTTCTTGGACCACAATTCCACACATCAATGGAGTAAGTTACCAAGCATAACTAATTATAGCTAATCAAATCATGTAACAACAATTTGTATACGTTACGTTCCAAAAGATAAACTAGAATTTGGGAGGTCATTCTTTTCTTTCATTTTCACGGTGGCGGTAGCACCTGTCGAATTTCCAAATTTATATGGAAAACGAATGTGATAAGGATAGAAGAAGCATCTCAGAATGTTTCAGAGTTTTGGCCCCAACTTGTATTACTAGACAAATGTTGGTTCTTTCCCATTTCAATGCTATTTCCTCTTTGTTTTCCTCCTCGTCTCGTCCTGCATCATTTTTCCATGATCATAGATTCAAATGCGCTCTAGAATGAGAGAGAGAGAGAGAGAGAGTAGTCTCAAAATTTACAAGAGTAGTCTCTATATGATGCTGACCTTATATACAAGGGCTTTCTTCTTCCTTCTATCTGGGGAAGTGAAACTGTGAAAGTGTGGCTTAATACCGAACTGGTGGTGCCAATATTGCTAGAGTTACAAATCTCACATGAATAGGTGAAATGCTCTTAACCACTATGTCAACAAGCTCCCGGCCACATCATACTCCGGCGATGCTTGCTGGGAAAGCAATGGTTTAACCCATTGAACGGCTTCCATGAGGTATGCCATGACAGTCTCAAGATTTTGAGCTTGAGCACTTTGTTATAGGACTCGGTTTAGGAGTGTTGATTTGGGCCTTTCACGATTCGATTATGCTATTGGAGGAAGAGAAATCCATCGTCTAGCCCAAAGAAAACCTCTTATGATCAAATGCAATAAGTTTTTTATGAGGCACCACCAAAGCTTTCAGAGAAAATAACAAATAGCGCTGGTTATTATAAATCATTCTTAAAACTAATACAACAACAGAAATGATAAACTGCCACTCACTACAGACCAAGATTACACTGCCAAAGTACCAAATATTTACAATAACATGGAACAAAAGACTCCAACCAAACTGCCACCCACCACAAACAGCTTTAAATATACACAGATTCTGATCCTACCCGCTATGCAACAGATGATGCATTACTCTTCAGTTTCCCAGTCAAATGTCTTCTAGTTAGCCCTAAATAAGCGAGCTACTAATTAGCCGGTGTCCTCTTCTTCCATCTTCAAACTTCTTCTTTTGCCCAAAATTAAAAGTCTCCTCCAACAACAAACTAACAAAGAGCACGCCCCAAAAAGAAAACATACAAAAGAGATGAAGAACAAGAACCTGATGATGTTAATCCGAACTTGTTACTGTCCCTTCAACTTCTAGTGAAGACATACTAAGCCGTTTTCTCCCTGCATTAATTTTCTTCACGTCCTGACTTGAACATATAAAGATTCTTCTCACCATGTTACAGAATTCCCTGCAAAGAAAATGACACAAATGAATGATTAAATCAAACCAAAGGGACACCTACTAAAAATTTCCAAACATAAGCCATTTATGACATGTTGTGATACAGAATACTCACAACCATGGGTCGTCACCGGCAAGCATCATATCTCCTTCATCATCAGTGAATACAATTTCCCACTTCTTACGTGGGCCGATCTGTCCCTTGATATCAAACATCTCCTCCAATTCAACTATAAGTTGCTCATACCCTTCAAGCATTGTCAAGTCCACTGCTCGACCAACAGCTATTCCCTGCATTTGAACCTGTTGGCATGCCATAAATCAGAAACTTGTAATCCACATGTAGGTAATGAAAATTCAAAAAAAGACCAAAAGCACATTACTGAGCACCTTGACGCGACTCCTAGTGGATGCAGAGCTACTCTGCTTGCTCAGTGTCTCTTTCGGTGATACTTGCAACTGAGCTTTGCTTTCTTTAGAAGCCTTTGAAAGGTCAGATTTCTGGTCGGACTCGGCTTCCACTGAGATACTAATTTGTCCTTCAGTGGTTCCAGTAGATGCAATGATTGGTTGTGGGGATGGCTTCTCCACCGAATGGGCGCTCTTGAGATTACTGCTGAAATCTACACCGAAAATTAGGCAACCAGCAGCTGTCTCAGTTTTTTTCCTCTTTTCAACATGGTCCAGCATCAAGTCATTTTTAGGCTTTAATGAAGTTGGAGTTGAATATCCAGAGAAAAGTGGCCAAGCAGGACCAGTTTTACTATCCTCCACCGTAGGAGAAGACAGCCAACCCCCATCAGTCTGAGTCCTCGAGATACAGCTGCTAATGCTGATAATGTCTGCCTGCTGATGATTCAATGCAACATGATCTTCACTTCTCTGGCCTTCAGCAGCACCACTCAATTGTGTGACGTCATGCCATGTTATTGAACTAGCAGTATCTAAATCCAAACAAAAATAAGTCATAAATTGACTCTTTAAATCCTAGGCAGAGAGCGGAAGAAAAAAAAAAAAAAAAAGAGCAGACGTATAAAATTCTTACCAGGAGCTGGGGTTTCAGGGACTAGACGAGGCCTTTTGTTCTTCAAGACAGTGGATTGAGAAAGGCTCGCAGGTATGGAAGCCACATAAGGTTCTATCTCCCAGGGCGAGACCCTGTCAGGTCTGGGAATGGATGCAGACTCATCCCATTGAACCTGGGATCAATTTGATGTTAGAATTCTCATTTCAGACAAAGTATAGAAGGGAGAGGGCAGGAGCAGAATGGACTAGCGGATAGCAAAAATTTTAATTTCTTCGTTTAGGTATTTGGTTTGGGGCTCAGGTATCTTATGGTTTCTAATGTACGGTGAGCAGTGGTACTGAACTATTGGTATTGTAAAGTTATTTGTTAGTCCATTTAGCACCAGCGCAAATTACAACAAGGGCAAGTAACCAAGTAGAAGAATTTACTTTAAGAGATCGCCATTTTGAATCTGCCCATTGAGGAGATATATCCTCAAGACCAATTATAGTGCCTGAAAACCTGAAAATGTAAAGGGTACATAAGAAAAATGCATTAGAAGTCATCCTTAAGGACAATCCAAATAATAAATATATATATATATATATATACTTTTTACAGAAGTCCAGTACTAGACATGTGCTACCTTCTCTCTGGAGTGTCCTCCCCCTCAAACCTCATCTTGAATCTCATTCCAACCGAGAACTTATTGTTAACAGCCTCCAAATACTTATTCAAACTAACAATGAACTGACTCGTCCTGTAATTTAGAAGGAAAACATGAAAGAATAAGAGAAATCCTGTGAGGATAATACAAATTTTAAAAGAGAAAATAATCTCAAGGTCATCAGAGATCTAATAATATGTCAAACCTTGGCTTATAATACACTACAAAGAGTGTCTGGGTTGCAACAGCATGCGATGCAGTAGCAAGCACCCCTACATGCATGCTTTGACTTGAGATCACAGATGATGGCATGCTGCTCTGTTGACGAGCAAGACGCCTAATTCCAACTCGTAAGTCCTTGTTGTCGCCTCTGCAGAAGCAATTTTTTCATATATTAATAATCATTTCATTGAAAATAATGAACATTAATGTCCCATATAGCAAAAGAGACAAGTATCATATTCCAGCCCAAGTGGTGTTAGATATGGTTAAACTGATGAAAGAAAGAAAGCGATATATACCTGAGAAATACAAAAGAATCCCCGGCACTTAACCTCTTAGAAGTAACAAAAGTACTCCATCCTGTTGTGAGCAAGTGTCTCCGTGGTTGCCCTGTTCAGTTAATTACAGATCAAGGAACTATGAGTGAGAATTGACATGGTTATTGGTTCAAAACATGTTTTTACATAGAAGCATAATCTCTTCCCATTTGTATAATTAAATATGAGGGACATCTGTAAGGGTGCAAAGTAAATGAGGTGGGTCACCTCTGAAAATGTGCTTAAATCGCCACTCATAACCATGAAGATCTTTGGCAACCAATTCCTGAGTTGGGGTTGCCTGAGTCATGTCCTGGAAAAGAAGACATGACAGGTGATGATAGGATACATACATAAAGATAAACATTTAAACAACAATTAGGTAGCAGGATAGGAAAGTTGTTCCTTTCCTGCGTTTGGGAAAGTAAAAAGGAAAGGAAAGAATTTCCTGATTGAAGGGAAAATATAGGGGAAAGTGGCTCATTCCAAAATCCAATGGAACCACTTTCCTTCCTTCTTTTCCTGCATTTATTACTCACATCATAATAATTTATTATATTTTTTAAGAACTTTCCTAATGAGTTTCCTTACATTACCAAACATTGGAATGAAAACTTCTCTTGAAATTTCATTCCCATTCACTTTCCCTTCCCATGGGAGAGAGGAAGGAACTACTTTCCTTTCCGCAAACCAAACCAAGGACATAATAGACATCAAAGCTATTTCACAACAAAAAGATAGAAACTGGAATGAATAAAATACCAGTGAAGGAAGGCACTCAGTTGCGTGTTTGCGTAAAACAGAAAACCCACCATGGGTACTCGTATCCGAAGCAGTAAGAACCTTGCAGAATGAGTAAACCTTCGGTCTTTCAGGTTCAGAAAGACAATCATCAGGATCAGGACTGGTAGGTTCCGTGGATTGCTACCCATACAAATACAAAACTATCAGAAAATCTGCTTCAAACATTGAAGCGGGTACAATAAGATGGAAGCTCAATTGGTTCTTACATTTGCTTCAGGAATTAAAGTAATTTGCGCATAAACCTCATCTGTATCTTGTTCAGCCTAAAATTCCAGAAGAAAATAAAACAGTAAGTTTCTAACAAAGCACACAATTCCCAAATTATTCCCAACTCCTCTTAACAGAATTAAAGGATCCAGCTGATCTGACTTTCAATTTTTCAGTCGAAAAGTTTGACTAGAAAAATCCATCAGTGACTTAGTCATCAAACCGAATCTTTCTCGAAACAAAGTAATCAGATGAGAAAGAGGAAATACCAGCAGCTGAACATGCATGACTTGACAGAGAATCTTCGAGGGGAGATTAAACCGAGGAATCACCTGATTCACTTCCGGATTTGTTGTTGTTGATGCCTCTAACTACACATTCACATATAGAAAAAAAAAATATCCCAAAAATAGCGAAACAGTTGTCAATTTCAACCCAAAAAAACACTCCTATAAACAGAAGAAAAAAATAATCAAAAGGAAGAAGAAGAAGAACACATACTTGCTCCATGTGGCCTTGGGGAAAGTAGAACACTCTCTCCTTGAGGCGAGGGACTTCTACCAGTGGGCCCGCACAGGCCTTCCATAGCTCCGGATACAGAACATCTACTCCTGCAGAAAGAAAGAAAAATCATCACCAAAAATACTTGAATTCGGAACAGAATGAGCTGAGATCATGAGCTGAGATCAAACCTTTATCGGAAATATTCGGCTGCGAATAACTCCCAGGCTGATGCGCCATCATTGCTTCTCTTATAAACAAAATCCAAACTTCTCAAACCTCAAAAATATTCTCCAAAACTTGAGAAACTCTCTCAGAAGAAAATTGAGGTGAATGTAGAGATAGAATAAATAAGCATGATTAAACACCAGCAATAAAGGCTCTTAATAAGCCCTTAAATCACAAAAAAAACCACCACGATTTTTCGACTCCACCACCACTTCACCCTTACGCGCGCACTCCTCGTGTCAACGATCCGGATCCAGAAAAAGCCGTTACCTTCTCCCGGAAAACCGTTACAAAACCGCTCGCAAAACCGCCTTTCTCTTTTCTCTCTCAATTTGGGGGAATCCAGGGGGAAAACGCCGTTACAGAGAGAATCCCCAACACGCTCTGCGCGCGTATCTTATAAGACGCGACTTGGGTTTGAACCGTGGTTGGGATTTAACCCGGAGGTGGGCTTAAGCGCGTGTCGCCGTTTTAACGGCGTTAGATGAGGTTGGAGGTGAAAGGGGGGAACGGCGCCTCGGGATGGGTGTGGTTGGAGGTAACGGAATGTGGACCATTTTCGTTAGTCACCGTCACTTTCGTTGTCTGCTTCGAAGCAGGCAACAGGGTTGGCTCGAGTTAACCCGGCAGAATTTTGGGACGGGGGATTTTATTTTTATTGTTTCTTTTATGTTTCTTTCTTTAATTTTTTGGGAATTCGCGGAGGTTAGAATGGTTTTGTCTGATAATTACGCTTATTGAAAATCCGCTTGGGGCCACCTTAACACGTGGTTTATCGTTAGATCTCGATCATTTACGTGAGGACGTGTAGATACATATCGTGTATTTAATTTTTTTTTAAGACATAATTATATTTTACATTTACACAACTAGATATGGTCATATTTTACATGTACACAACTAGTACACCGCCCAATCTTGAGAGTTGAAAAGTCATATATTTAGACGAGGTTATTACCTATACAGTATCGTATATTTTTTGTTATATGTACAGTCAATTAAGTTTTTCATTAAAAAAAGCGCATCTATTTATAGTATTATTGTATTACTGATGAGAAATGATTATCAGTAAACCGTACGTAATGAAATTATTCATTATCACTGAGTAAAGGAATGTGACATAATACATAAACAACAAACTCCCGCATTGAAGTCTTTTTGATAAAAATTAAAACTAAAACAAAAGACAAACTGATTCGGTAAATGATTACAAATAAAACAATGTTGGTAAGTGAAAATAGAAACCAATAATGCATGTTACGTCAGCTCTGAGGTTGCTTGACCTCTTCCCATCGCGGAAGAACAATGAAGAAAGGTAGTGAAGGATTAGTTTAAACCCAGCTTTGGTTTGATATAATTTAGTTTAATCACCACTGCCTAGTCTAAGTAGTCTCTCTACTTTGCATCTTTTAACAACTTAAGCAACTCTCTGTCCCCCCTAGCAAAGAATAAATCTATCTTATACGAATTATGATTATCAAATCCAATATGCCTTCCCACCAGCACCACTTTATATGCTTCTCTCTTATTCACCAATTAATCCTATCTTTATTTGAATGTCACACATAATGTAATACTAAGCTTCTTACTTTTCCCTTATCTTTTTAATCTCAACTATGTTTACTTTTGGTCCAAGTGGTAAATTGATGTGGCAAAGCCTTTATACATATATACTTCTAATTAAATGTCAACTTTGATCGAAGTGTATAATGATTGATTGTAACGGGTTATGAACTTTTTAACTGTTTAAGAAGTCAGTCCCCCTATATTACCAATTTAGAATACTTAGATATGCAAATGAGACTTTTTTAATGATCTCATTACTTATCATGGCATGGGAATTGAAGGCATTCATGCCTTGTATGTCTGTGGTAAAAGGTGTCGAGCATAGTGACATATAGATAGCCCTTCATTGTTAACTCATAATTTCATATTAAACAAACGACGACTAACAATAAATGACAATGACCTAGTAGACGATACATGACTCGAAACACCTATAGACCACAATTGGTGTATGAGATACTAGTGAATAGTAGAGAGCCTATCACAAATGTAACAATTAAAAAATCACAAGATGCAAAATCCTTGTCCCCAACTCAAACGCGTTCTTGCAAGATTGAGTTGGGGAAGATCGTGGAATTCAAACACTTTTTGCAACAAGCAGCCTAATTGACCCTTAAGAGGTTATTTTAGCCTTTTGTTCCTTTTTAACCTTTTGGATTGAAATAGAAATAACAAATTGAATAAGTTAAACTAGAATCATTATACTTGGATTTGAAAAAGTCTTGGTGGGGATTAGTGACAAACATTTGATGAAAGAAATGTGAATTCTGGTCAGCATTGTAGTTTGTTTAATGATGAAATTAGTGCTGCTTGTGAGGATTCATTAGACCCTTTATAAACCTTGTTTTGTTTATTGTTAGGCTTTTTCGATCTAAAATGAGAACGTGGATGAGAGAGCAATTAGGACAAAAACCAAACGAATCACATTTAGTTTGGGTGTGGTGTGTTTGGCTGTACATATTCATAACTTAGACTTGTTATGCCTAACTTTAGTGATCTACACCTGTCTTAAAGTAAGTTATTGCAACTGCATTTGGGTGCTAATAATTGGGTCTCAAAAATGTAATGTTGGTTTGTTAAGTATAAGCAGTGAAAGTGACTAACATAATGCAAACTTGGTCAGAATTTTAGGGTTTCAAAAGGGAAAATGTAACATGGGTTTTGTGATTTAGGTCATTCTCAATTAGGTCTTTGTTGCTCTAACTTGTTCAACATGTTGCCCATTCCTAATATTTAGATGTTGTTAGGAGTCTTAATCCAGGATTGTTCTAAAGTTGGTTTGGCTTTGAAATACTTCACTTTCAAGTTGGCCAATATAACTTTTATTATCTAGTGAGAAATAGTTCTCATAAACTGAGAAACTATAACAACTTAACAATAATGACTTCCACGATTACGTCATGAGTAAAAAGATTGATAATTCTTTATATAAAGCTTTTAAGTATGATTAGATTTTGAGTTTGTTTAATGGTCCAAGAATTCAATCCAATATGCTCACAACTAAGATTTGTTTTGGGAGCGAGTCGAAGTGGCATTAAGACATGGCATACTTTTGATTAGCCAATACTACATGGTTGATGAGATGCAAATTGATCATCCATTAGGGCTCCATTAACATGAATCAAAATTGCATATTTCTTAAATTGAAGGGTAGGAAGAGACTAAAGTCATGATGGACCTCATCATATAGGGTCAAGAAAGGGACAGGGTGTGTGTTTTTCCCCACCACCCCTTCAAACCTGGAATGCTTTTCATTTTTTGTCACTATAATAATTGACTAAAACTTAAAAGAAAACAAAAAACAATCTGATTCTATCTTCTATGAGAGAGTTAGGAAAAGAAATTACATATCTGGTGTTTGAATAAGACATGTTGCTAATATAAAGGACTGTATTTTTGTCACAAGAGATAGTAAGAGAGAAAGTGTCAAGACTGGTGGGGTTTGTAGTATTATATATGTAGTATTATGTATGCACACCCCATGTGGAGACCAGTTTGGTCGCTGTTCTCACAATCTACACAGCTAGGCAGTATACCATGGTTTTGCTGTGGGGGTGTGGTATTGATTCAGTTCAACTTAAAATGAAGAAATTAGAGAATTAGTCTAGTTCATTCAAGTCTTCAACCAAAGATTATGCAGTATGAACTATCCAAAGTCACTATTTTTTAAAAGACATGTTTTGCATTTTACTTGAGCTGCTATTGGGTCAAAAAAGTACCTGACAACTTTCAATATATGTCAAGATTATTTAACAGCAGACATTAGCTAGTCTCCATAATCATCGAAGAATGCTGAAATCTAAATTCAGAATTCATAAACAGAAAAAATAGTAAGTCCATGACCTTAACAGAAAAGCTAACTTATAAAAGTGTCATCGAACTTTTTCAAATGATGATTCCAATGTTCTAGTATATCATCAAAAAATTTGATTGCGATTTCAACTTGAATATACAAAAGAACTGTAATATACCTTAATAGAAAGAAGTTGTATATGAGAGCTTAATGTTCCTTAAATTAGCTCCTGAATTCAACAATTGACTACTGTGCAAATATGCAAAATGATAAAGAAAAAATTATTACATTACATAAGACATGCACATCGCATACATATAACTTGGAGTTGTAAATGAAAGAGAAACAATTTTTAGTATTAAAACAACAATATAGAGCTTCAGAAACAAAAAAACAAAAAAACTTTAGAGTTCTTTATCATAAGCAAAGAGCCTAAGAATAAACAGACTGTAATACTGTTATTCATCTCACAAAAACATATAAGATGTACCCTTTACTTTATGGGATTCCCTTGCACGCCTTGGGGTATGTATACCTCGTCTAGGTGGCATTAACTCTGTTAGCTGACTCACTAACTCTGTTAACTAACTCACTAACTCCATTATTTATTTATTTTCAGTTAATCCTCAATTTTTTTTAACCTCTCTCTCTCTCTCTCATAAAAACACATCGGAAAACACAACAACTCTGCTCAGTAGCTACGAAGTCACTTACCACCGCTTAACACCTCTGAAGTCGACCCAGGTCATCGGAAGAAGTAGAGGACGCTAGAAAGCCTCGTCGGCATCCACCGCAGCAGCGCGCCAGAAAACTCAAAATCGACAGTAAAAGGGTTATTAAGATTTGAAAAATATTCGAGGGATTAAGGGCACTAGGATGTAGAGAATGAAGGGAAAAGTTCGAATATGCCAGTTCTAGGCCAAGTAAACGCCGGAGACGGAGGAAACAAACGAACAAAGTCGGAGCTTCTCATTGTCGGTTTGTCTTTGAATCAGTATGTGCGATTCACGAGCCGAGTTATGTAGAGGGGAAACAGAGAAGAAATTTGGTGGTGGTTTTGTGGAGAATGGTGGCCAGAGTCTGCCGGGCGGCGTCGGAGAAGACAGCCAGCAACGGAGAGCTTCTCATCTCTCGTCGAACGCGAGAGAGGAGTGTTTGACCCGACTTGAGACAGTTGACCTTGGTTGGGTTTTCAAAGAAAGAATCAACGGTCAGGATTAAAAGAGAACGAGATCAACGGTCAAGATCTAAAAATGTTATTTTCTAATTTTCTGAAAAATAAATTGTTTTACTGAAACTTCGATGTTGTGTTGTGTATATACGTGTCCAAAATTTACATACACTTTAAGAATTCTTGAGAGATCTACCTGTTTACAAAGCCTGGTCTGCTTATATACGAGTAAAGACCTACTTTTTTGTGAGGCAAAATGGTCTACCTGTTTACGAAGACTAACCTACCTGTTTTGTGAACATAGTATACAAGGTTTTCAAATCATTGACTCATACTACTCGTAGATCAACTCTAAAGTGTCCAAAATTTACATATACTTGAAGAATTCTTGGGAGGTCTACCTGTTTAAGAAGCGTGGTCTGATTATTTACGAGTAATGATCTATTTCTTTGTGAGGCAAAATGGTCTACCTGTTTACGAAGACTAACTTACCTATTTTGTGAACATGGTGTACAAAATTTTCGAATCATTGACTCATACTACGAGTAGACAAACTTTAACGTGTCCAAAATTCACATACACTTTAAGAATTCTTGAGAGATCTACCTGTTTAGGAAGTCTGGTCTGCTTATTTACGAGTAAGGATCTACTTTTTTTGTGAGTCTAAATGGTTTACCTATTTACGAAGACTAACCTACATGTATTGTGAACATGGTGTACAAGGTTTTTGAATCATTGAGTCATACTATGCGTAGACCAACTCTAAAGTGTCAAGAATTCAGAGACACTTGAAGAATTCTTGAGAGGTCTACCTGTTTACGAAGCCTAGTCTGCTTATTTACGAGTAGGGATCTACTTGTTTTGTGAGGCAAAATGGTCTACCTGTTTATGAAGACTAACCTACATGTTTTGTGAACATGGTGTATAAGGTTTTCGAATCATTGACTCATACTACGCGTAGATCAACTCTAAAGTGTCCATAATTCACAGATACTTGAAGAATTCTTGGAATGTCTACCTGTTTACAAAGCCTGGTCTGCTTATTTACAAGTAAGGATCTACTTTTTTTTATGAGGCAAAATAGTCTACCTGTTTACGAAGACTAACCTACCTGTTTTGTGAACATGGTGTACAAAATTTTTGAATTATTGACTCATACTATGAGTAGATCAACTATAAAGTCTCCAGAATTTACAGACACTTAAAGAATTCTTGAGAGGTCTACATGTTTACGAAGCCTAGTCTGCTTATTTACGAGTAAATATTTACTTTTTTTGTGAGACTAAATGGTCTACCTGTTTACGAAGACTAACCTACATGTTTTGTGAACATGGTGTACAAGGTTTTTGAATCATTGACTCATACTACGAGTAGACCAACTCTAAAGTGTCCAGAATTCACAGATACTTGAAGAATTCTTGAAATGTCTACATGTTTACGAAGCATGGTCTGCTTATTTACGAGTAATGATCTACTTTTTTTATGAGGCAAAATGGTCTACTTGTTTACGAAGACTAACCTACCTATTTTGTGAAGATGGTGTACAAGATTTTCGAATCATTGACTCATACTACGAGTAGACCAACTCTAAAGTGTCCAGAATTCACAGACATTTGAAGAATTCTTGAGAGGCCTACATGTTTACTAAGTCTGGTCTGCTTATTTACGAGTAAGGATCTACTTTTTTTGTGAGACTAAATGGTCTACTTGTTTACGAAGACTAACCTACATGTTTTGTGAACATGGTGTACAAGGTTTTTGAATCATTGACTCATACTACGAGTAGAACAACTCTAAAGTGTCAAAAATTCACAGATACTTGAAGAATTCTTGGAAGGCCTACATGTTTACTAAGCATGGTCTGCTTATTTACGAGTAAGGATCTACTTTTTTTGTGAGGCAAAATGATCTACTTGTTTACGAAGACTAACCTACCTATTTTGTGAAGATGGTGTACAAGATTTTCGAATCATTGACTTATACTACAAGTAGACCAACTCTAAAGTGTCCAGAATTCACGGACACTTAAAGAATTCTTGAGAGGTCTACATGTTTATGAAGTCTGGTCTGCTTATTTACGAGTAAATATCTACTTTTTTTTTAGGCTAAATGGTCTACATGTTTACGAAAACTAACCTACCTATTTTGTGAACATGGTGTACAAGGTTTTTTAAATCATTGACTTATACTACGCATAAACCAACTCTAAAGTGTCCAGAGTTCACAGACACTTGAAGAATTCTTGAGAGGAGTACGTGTTTCCGAGTAAAGGTCTACTTGTTTTAGTAGTTTCATGAGTCATTTTCTCCTATAAAGGTTGACGTTTCGGATGGTTGCACTAAGCCATTTCATGCATCAGGCTACACATATCAGGCGACACTTACGAAATTAAGTGTGGTTCGGGAGGTTGGGGCGACACAATTTTTTTATGTGTCGCTGGAAGTTAACTTACACAATACCAATTTTCTTTGAAAAAAATGTCTATTTTCGGGGCGACACATATATGTCGGTGAAAAAAGTGGTCAACTTTAGCTCAATTGTCTAAATTTTACACATGTTAATCCGACGACATTTATGTGTCGGCCGATATTGAATTTTGTTGAATTGACAACTTGTGTGAAAATTTTACTTCATTTTGTAGATAAGACGACCTTTATGTGTCGCATGATATTGAAATTTGTTGAATTTACAACTTGTATGAAAATTTTACTCCATTTTGTTGATAAGACGACATTTATGTGTCGCCGGATATTGTATTTTGTTGAATTAACAAATTGTGAGAAAATTTTACTCAATTATGTACATACGACGACATTTATGTGTTGCTTGATATTGAATTTTATTGAATTGACAACTTGTGTGAAATTTTACTTCATTTTGTTGATAAGACGACATTTATGTGTCGCCGGATATTGTATTTTGTTGAATTGACAAATTTTGAGAAAACTTTACTCAATTATGTACATACGACGACATTTATGTGTAGCCTGATATTGAATTTTATTGAATTGACAACTTGTGTGAAAAATTACTTCATTTTGTTCATAAGACGACATTTATGTGTCGCCGGATATTGAATTATGTTGAATTGACAAATTGTGAGAAAACTTTACTCAATTATGCACATACGACGATATTTATGTGTCGCCTGATATTGAATTTTGTCGAATTGACAAATTGTGTGAAGATTTTACTCAATTATGTAGATACGGCGACATTTATGTGTCGCCTGACATTGAATTTTGTTGAATTTATAACTTGTGTGAAAATTTACTTCATTTTATTAATAAGACGACATTTATATGTCGCCGGATATTGAATTTTGTTGAATTGACAAATTGTGGCATGGGAAAACTTTACTCAATTATGAATTATCTACATACGACGATATTTATGTGTCGCCTGATATTGAATTTTGTTGAATTGACAAATTGTATGAAGATTTTACTCAATTATGTAGATATGACGACATTTATGTGTCGCCTGACATTGAATTTTGTTGAATTTATAACTTGTGTGAAAATTTTACTTCATTTCGTTAATAAGACGACATTTATGTGTCACCTGATATTGAATTTTGTTGAATTGACAAATTGTGTGAAGATTTTACTCAATTATGTATATAAGACGACATTTATGTGTAGCTTAAACTCATTCATACGATAGACATGTGAGGCCATAAAGAACAACGGGCGACGTAAATGTAGAGTTTAAATCAAAAGAAGGCATCACTTATGTGTAGCTCAAACTCATTCATGCGATAGACATGTGAGGCCATTAAGAACAACCAACAACGTAAATGCACAGTTTAAATCAAAAGAAGACATCACTTATGTGTAGCTTAAGCTCATTCATACGATGGACATGTGAGGCCATAAAGAACAACCGGCAACGTAAATGCACAGTTTAAATGAAAACAAGGCATCACTTATGTGTAGCTCAAGCTCATTCATACAATAGACATGTGACGCCATAAAGAACAACCGGCAACGTATATGCAGAGTTTAAATCAAAACAAGGCATCACTTATGTGTAGCTCGAACTCATTCATACGGTAGACAAATGTCGCCTGAAAAAGTCGAAGATATCACGTAGTGAAAGCTTAAAGCATATCAGACGACATATATCTATTGTCTCAAAGAGACCAAATGAAAAAAGAAAACTTATACGTCGCCTGAAGACCATTCACCGATGCATATGTGTCGCTCTAAAGTTTTCACACGATGTTTATATGTCGTCTTTATCTCAATTACCCTACGCATATATGTCGTTGTAAGACATTTTTTCTCCCACTCGCAGTTATCAGGCGACACAAGAGATGTGTCGCCTCACGGCAAAAAAAAGATGTGTCGCCTTCTAGCATGTCGACATTTATGCTATCAGGCGACACATATAACATGTCGCCTTATCTTTCGTCAGGTGACACATAATGAAAAATGTCTTATGTCGCCTGTTGTTCTTCTAGGCGACACGTATAGCATGTCACCTTATCTTTTATCAGGCGACACATAATGAAAAATGTCTTATGTCGCCTAATTTTCTTCTAGGCGACACATATTATATGTCGCCTTATCTTTTATCAGGCGACACATAGTAAAAAAAGTCTTCTGTCGCCTGATGTTCTTAAAGGCGACACAACATTTGTGTCGCCTGATGGTTTAAGTGTCGACACGCTACTAGGCGACACATAAAAAATGCATCAGGCGACACAACTGTAGTGTCGCCTGATGCCGAAAATGGCATAGTGTTGTACTTTACATTGTTAGGTGTATTGGTCTTATAGGCAAGGTCTACTCATTTTGTAAACAAAGTCTACCCTTTTAACATGTCGAGTCTACTACTTTCATAAAACATTTGCTCTTATAAAAGTAGACATGTTATAGGGTTGTACTTCATAGTGTTACGAAATGTACTGCTCTTACATGTAGTACTAATTTTGCAAGTAATGTCTACTCATTTAATATGCCGAGTCTACTATTTGCATTAGAAGAATAGTTTGCTTGTTTCCGAGTAAAGGTTGAGAATTCCCAGACCCACTCTTGCATGAGAGGGGTATGTTCTTACGATGCATAGTCTGCTTATTTTTGAGTAAAAGTCTATGTGTTTTGTTAAAGAAGAGCTCTACGTGTTTACGGAGATGAACGTACCTCTTTTGTTTAGCAGCTGTACATGAATGTCGATTATGTACCTGATCTTGTTTACGGAGATGAACGTACCTGATTTGTTTACGGTTGTACATTTTGTGAGCAAAGTCTACCTATTTAATTTGCAAAATCTAATAGTTTCATGATACCTTATAACATGGTGACCAAGCAATGCTCAACTCATAAAGTGTCTTACTTTTATCTAAACTACAACATCTAACTTTAATATCTTTGTTGCATTGTAGATACTTTTAACTACGTCATATATCTTGACGTTCTTTATTTTTGCTGCTCTTAGTGTAACAACTTTTTCGGAGAATGTTATCTGCAATTCTTCCATAATTTATTCTGTATGCTCCATTTAATGCTTGCATACTTAGTGTCTGGAAAGAACATAACAACACCATCAACTATCAATCATGCACAATAAAAAAAAAACTATCAATTATGCGGTTAATAAAAATAAGTGCAAGATACCAAGTCCTGCATATGACATTTAAACTAACATAAATTAGTCCACTCGACCACAAAGCAATGTAAATAACCAGCTTGGATTTACGTCACTTCAATGAGGTTCTGATTCAGTTAAGAGAAGAGTTTTCAAATCTCTTAAGTAGTGCAATTTTAGGAAAGCTAACCAGTTAAGTAAGATCATCAAACACAAGTACACACATCCAATCCTCCAAATTCTACAAACAATTTTCAACACAAAATCAACAATACACATATCAAACTATGATTAAGCAATCAAATTCAAGAATCTAGTAAAAACATGCAAATCCAATAACCAAAAGAAACCAACTTTTCCACTATACTCAATACACATACCTAGACATTGTACTAAACTTTTTCTCTAAACTTACCGATAGAGACACCACTGGGAACCAACGCTCTAGCCAAATAACCATCTGAAAGAATAACATCAACCTTCAATAACACAGCCATTCATATTTTTTAATCTCATATCCATCGATCTATTACACAACCAAAACCAAAAATCATATACTATAATAGAGAAAGAGCCAACACTGTTGAACTAGAGAGCAACCCAATTCCCACAAAAACCTGACTTTCTTACCGGTGATTACGACACTATTCGTAAGGAAAAATCAAACATTACCTTCTCTGCTCTCTGCCAGATCAGTTGTTTTGCTGGAATCGGCCTCCGAATTCCAGCAACTTGCTGGAATATTTTGACGGGTTCCGGCGACCTCCTTATATTCTTCAGAACACCAAGTTCTCGACATACAAGCAACCAAACCACTCAAATCAGCCATCAATAGAATAACCACACAAGAAAACAACGACACTGCAACAAAACAAGGGAAATCCTTACCCTTGTGAACTAACACAGTACCAAATCAATGAACCAGACTGCGTTTAAACCTTTTCCTCGCTTAATCAAGACCAAATTGGAGAATCAAGACCACTCGCTAGAAAGCCATTGCCTCAACCTAAAACCCCAGCCGGCCAGCCGCTACTTCCTCAACGCCACCTAAACTTACTTCGGCTCTATTAGAACACGATAGGACTCCCTAGAAGTCGACAAGGTCGCTGGAAAACTTTGACCAAAACCCAGAAATACAAAAGAAAAGAACATCATATTAGGGTTTATTTAGGGAAATCAAAGATCAAGGAGGAGTGAAAACGAGAGAGAAGTGATGGGTTTACCTTCAGGGAGAGATTCGGCCGGAAATTGGATTTGGGGATTTAGGGTTTGGATTTCAATTTTGAGAAGGTGATGGATGCATATCAATCGGTGATTATGAGGAGGTAGAGGAGAGGGAAAGGAGCTAAACGGTGGTACAAAGAGAGAGAGAGAGAGATAGAGAGAGAGAGAGAGAGAGGGGCAGAGAGGAATGCGCAAGGGGAAAGAGAGGAAAGTGCCGCTAGGGTTCCATTTCCTTTATATATATAGTTTCATACTTATGCGGCGAAACGACGTGTTTGTCCCTGCGGTTTAGGGTTAAGGGTTTGGGGTAAGGGTTTAAGGTTTTGAGTTCTCTTTTGTGAAAATTGATTGTATATGCGATTATGGAACTTTAATTTCGATTATCATATAATTGATGCATCACAAACCTTGAACCATGTATACACTAGATGTGACTATTGCTAGATCATCATAAACCCTAAACCATATATACATGAGAGGTGATTTGTACTCGATCATCATAAACCATAAACCATGTCAACAATAAAACATTAAGGGTTATTAACGGCTGATCATCATAAACCTTATACACATCAAAAGTGACTAGTGCTTGATTATCATATACCAAGTATACACTAGAAGTGATCGACTATTGATCGATTATCACAAACCTTGAACCATGCATACACTAGAGGTGACTATTACTTAATCATCATAAACCTTAAAGTATATATACATTAGAGGTTATTTGTACTCGATCATCATAAACCGTTAACCATGCCATCATTAGGATGACTATGCTCAATCATCATAACCCTATATACACATCCCGAATTTTGAAATTTCTCAAAATGTGTTTTTATTTTTAGAATTAGAAACTAGATGTCTCCACGAGTTTGCCGTATTTTGTGAATTTTTCGGATTCCCGGGCTATTTTTTATAATTTTTCGAAGATAGGGATGACTGTTGGATCGGACCGCCACGTGGTGAGTTTCTATTGATGGACTTCATTTATTCCTCGAGATAAAGTCAGCTGCTCCCCCACATGGGTGTAAGTTGAATAGTCATCTCTTGCCTTTGACATGTTTCACTTTATGAAGAAGTAATCTCTTACATGTTGATACATGTGATTTTGTCATTGGCCGAAATCCTTAAACTGGTCCTTCATTGTCGGTTATTAACCCTATATATGTCACGCCTCGACCCTTAATTTTTACCTTAATTACTAACATAGTGGTAATAAGAGTTTTACCGTCTTCGTCATTAAGTGTATAATTTAATTGGTCCCAGAGAGGTTGTAGGGGACGATTATTTCGAAGGATTTATTCGAAGGAAGAAATTGTGACGACGGTAAAAATGGTAATTTTTTGCTAGTAAAAGGTAATTTTTATTAGGGTATTATTTTTTGGGGTGTTGAATTTTGGATTGGGTAAAAGGGAGGTTGGACCAGCTGGGCCGAGCCCAACCCATTTCTCTCTCTCTCTCTCCTCCCGCTCACGCTCTCTCTCTCTCTCTCTCTCTTTCTCTCTCCCCGAGTCCCTTTGCCCATAAGATTTTCCTGAGCCCGACCGCCTCCGTCCGCCGCCGCACTGGTCCCAAATGATCGGCCTCCGACCCAGCTTCCATCCTAGACCGATGAGAGGTTCCCTAGCGCCGCCGATCGAAAGGAAAGCTCGCTTGAAGTCTCGACTGTCCAAGTGTTCCCATCGCCAGAACTTCCTCCTCCGGCCGCCATAGCTGGAGCTGTTAGGCTCAAAAGTAAGCCCTCATCCCGTGCAGCAATCCCTCCAAATGGCTCCCTCCCTCTCGAGCTAGGTAAGGAGAAACTAGTAATGGAAATTCTAGGGCTTTTTATGTTTTTCGTTCGATTGGCATAGTTAGGCTTGAAATTATGGTTTGTGATAGTTAGGAAAGTTGTAGAAGAGGTTGAGAGAAATGTGCTGTCAAAATTTGGTGAGCATTGGAGGTCGCCGGAGCTGGCCGCTGCTGAAAAAGTGTTTTTAGTGGGAAATTTTATGAGGAGTTTAATGGAATGAGTTTTAGAATTTTTGGAGGAGTTTTGGATAGATTTGGGAATTTTTAAAGTTTGGTATTTTTGACGGATTAATAAGTTAGAATCCGACCATTTGATTATTTGGTGGAATGTGATTTTCAGGATGTCGGTTAAAATTTTGGAGTTTTATGGTTGGCAGTGAAATTAAAATTTAGGATGATAGGCATGGTTGAGCGTGCGAAGCTCATATTTAATTACACCTATTTTCTTTAAAAGTTGGTGTTTTATTTAAGGATTTATTTATGTTTTTAGAACAGGACGTGAGGAGGCCCGAGCGGAAGAAACCTCCGACAGACATCAGGCTTATGCCTAATTTGGGAGTGGACATTTGTTTTAAATAATATGCTTGAAATGTTTTGTCGTTGAATAATTTCTTTTGTTGGAAAATAACCGAAATTGAGAATTTCGATGATTATACTCATATATAGAAGATTATGAGAATAATATGTATATAAATAAATGCTAGCTAGCTATACATGATTTCCCCCCATAATGAGATACAATTCCATTATGGGGTGACGTGAGCGTTAGATGCTAGCGTCGTAGCCTTGTATGACTTTCTATTCTTTGTATTCATTCATAGAATTCGTACAAGGAATTTGCACGTATATATATCCACTCGTGCGTTTCCCCCATAATGAGGTACAATTCTATTATGGGGTGACGTGAGCGTTAGACGCCAACGTCGTAGCCTTGTATGATTATCTATTTTTCGAGCTTATTCATAGATATCGTACAAGGAATAGACGAGTGTAAATACATACTGATATATATATATAATCCTAGCCTGAGAGACCTGTTTTTAAAGTTTTGGAGTCTAGCGAGGCTAGACACTAGTTAAGAATTTTTGAGTTAAGTTTTTTAAGCTGTTGCTTGCAAAGCGTTTTTCTTGAAAATATTTTTGGGGAAATATTATTTTGTTATGTCGAAATTGTTTTTGTCCACTCACTCTGACATAATTGAATATTTTCCCCTGGGCCTTTCGTTTTTCAATGTCCAGTCTACAACGTTCGGGTGGGGTCTAGAAGGAGGCGACGAGGCATAGTCACCCATCTTTCCGTTACTTTTTCCCAGTAGGTTATTTGTTTAATCTACTAGTTTATTTGTCAACTTCCATTGTTTTTTATTTCTTTTAGTAGCTCTGAATACTTTCGGAAAAATAATTGTGTAATATTTTATTCGGTTATTTGGGTTGAGTTGGAGATTAATATATTGGTCAAAAGAGTGGTTCTATAAATTTTTCCGGGTTAGGGTTGTCTATTTTCAAGGGGGGTTTGCCGAGTTCTTCGGTAAATTTTTCTTGGAGGTAGTCCCCGCATGACTTGTTTCGGGTTTCAAGGTGAAATTCGGGGCGGATTTTGACAATATATAGTTGACCCATAAGCTCTCATTCCTTGAATTTTGGAGAGAATTTTCTCTCTTGTTTCTCTCTCCTCATTTCTTCATTTTTCTAGATTTATGACTTAAAGTTCGGCCGATCATAACTAACTTTTGATCCGTAACTCCGATTCTGAATCCGCGAAAGGCTACGAGTTTATCTCGATGTCCTCTTTTTATCCTTAACACTAGAGATGACTAGTACCCGATTATCATATATCATGTGCGTACATACTAAAGTTGATTATTCTATTAACATAAATTATAGACCTCACATACAACAGAAGTAACATTAGTTCGATCATTATAAATCATAAATCATATATACACAAAAGATGAATATTGCTCATTCTTCATCCTAAACCATACATCCTATATACACAAAGGGTGACTATTGGCCGATCGTCATTAACCCTAAATCAGATATACACATGAGGTATGTGCTTCATTAAATGTGCTAGATAATCCTAAATGGTTATTATGACCTAAAATGAACCATGTACTTCACAACTCTAAACATAATAAAGATTAGTGAATGTAGAGGTGATAACTATACAAGTAGGATGTCATATGTGTTTGAGAATGGGGATATTTCTCGCAACACGCTCGATCTTGATTGTTCATTAGAGTGAGGTTATTTCTCTTACATGTAAGGTTTACCTATTTTGTAATAAAAGTCTACTCATTTCATAATCGAAGTCTACCAGTTTAATGAGATATTTTATTATTTAGAAGTAAACTTTTCTACGTAAAGTCTAATCATTTTTTTTATACTAAGTCTACTATTTTTACGAGACACTTGCTCATATAAAAGTAGACATTATGGGCAGTTGTTCTTGAGAGTATCACCTAGTGAGACCACGATTTGGAGTGGAATTTGAACTATGTAATCGAGGTATGTGAGTTGTCGACTTACCATCGATGAAATCTTTCATCTTTCATTGATTATAATGGTGGGGTAGCTGTCCTTAATGATACAATAATATTGAGGTTTATGGTAATTGAGAATTTTAGGATGGAGATCAATGAACAATTCTTAACCAAGAATTTTGGGGGTATCAAATGAATTCAATTTTTTGGTGTTGTTTGTCCCTTGTTTGTTTTGGGTTAATTCATTTTGTGATTCTTAGGTTTATGAATTTGTTTCATACGACAAGAGGTTGAAGAAGAAGAAGGGGAGAGAGAGAGAGAGAGAGAGAGAGAGAGAGAGAGAGAGAGAGAGTTTTTTTAACAGTTACAAAAATTCGTTAGAATAGTTACAAAAATTTGTTAAGACAATTACAAAAATCTGTTAAGTTTTTAAGCTGTTATCATATGTAGACATATACAGACCAATAAAACAATAACATCTTGCAAGGTATGAATACCTTAAGGCAGCTAAGTCTTTTTCTTATTTTATTTGTTTTCTTTTGAAAGTTAGTACTATATGCATTTCTTCTTCATTAATTGCTTAATATCCTAGACCATGTATTTACTGGCTTTCAAAGTATACATGATTACTTATAACTAATTGAAGTCTTCTTTACTATGAGGCATAGTTTATAAAAGCAGGTCGGAACTTAGATCAGATAAAAATATAACATTCCAATAACAATACTAACTTTATTACACCCTTATGTTATATTGAATGCAAAAACCTATCTCATTTTGACAAACAAACTTTTAGGATTTTATTACAGGTTTGATTTTGTTGTTTTCTGCTTGGTTATTCTCTATTGACTTGAATCCTAAGACTACAATGAAAATAAGCAAAAAAAAACTTATATAGCTGTCCATAACAAAAATTGATGTAGACAAATCAAGATAACTCACCTCTTATAAACTGATAACTCCATTAGAGGAAAGCATTACAGGACTGGTTGGACTAACCATGGACGACATCAATTCTTGTGAAAATTCTAACTTGAAATTCAATATTGCAGCATCTTAGTGGGGATTTCAAAGAGAAAAAAAACAAACACTACTCAGCTATGTAAAGCAGATAAACATAAACATGACTAAAATATCATCAACAAATGAAAATCTAGAGCAAAGCAAAAACAGAGTGATATAGATAAATCTAAAATAATTTGCAGTTATCACGAAACAAATAGTAACTGAAAAGTGATAAGACGCTAACCATTTAGATCTCCTATTTGAAGCTGCTTACATCATGGCTCTCCACATTGACAACAGTAAAATTACTTTTCAAATCACAGAGGTTTCCCAAAAGCACCAACATGTAATTATAGACACATGTTAGCTCTTCATATACAGTCTCACGTAACCAAAGTTTATCTGCCGATCTGAGAATGTGAAAACAAACAATATAATCTTAACTAAAAACATGAAGTAAGAAGCCAAAGACGACCCAAATCATTTTGGTTAAAATGAAAACATGACCAAACACACATCCAAAATATATCGAATACTCACCATATCTAAATCTCATAGTTCGTTGTATTTAAATTCAGTTTATCATTCATCTTCATGAAAATCAAAGATAAACAGTGTACGCAGAGTCAATTCTAAAAATAAAAACAGTATTAGAAAGTAATATATAATACCAACTTCGAGAAAAACCTCAATCGAAAAAATGCTAAATCAAATGCAAAACCAGATTAAAAAAGAAAGAAAGAAGTGAATGTAAGAAGTAATAAACATACCTAGAGAAATACCTCAATCTCATTATCCCTCTCTTTCCTATCTCTCAACTCGTTGAAAAAATCTCTCGAAACAGAGAACCCGAGAGCTTATTCTCGAAAACTAGGTTCGATCATAACTTGTCGAAGAGACAGAAAGAGAGAACATTAGTATAAAGAGAGGAAAAAAAGACATCGTTATGCAAAATTTTGATGTTTTAGTCTTAACTCTCATAGACCTAATTCAATAGAATGAGCCGACTTAATTACGTCTTGATCAATGTTAGATTAAACTCAATCCTCCAACATGATATGCAAGTTATTTCGCACACAAACTCTCAAATTAGATTTTCTGAATTATTAGGGTAACTCAGTTGCGTACCTATAAAAAAACCTCGATCTCTCTATCTCCTATTTTCCTATATATAGAACATTGATGAAATCTCTGGAACGCTGTATTTGAATGCAGAGAAAGCGAGAGCTTAATCGAAGACGTGATCTTCTTATACTTTTATTAGGTATAATCGAAGAGTTGAGTTCGATCACACTTTGTCGAAGGAGAGTCTAGAGAGAAAAAGAGCGAGAAGAGTCTAGAGAGGGCGAGAGAGATAGAACGAAGGCGCTGCCGTGAAATCAGAAAAAAAAAAAAAGAACTTTTGTGAACTGTTCAGGTGAACAGTATGGACAGTGCTATAAACAGTGAATCACATTGTGTGAACAGTTGAAAGAAAAAATATATATAGTAAATTAGAAAATGAATTTCAAAATTATGAAAAATACACACATATGAAACGGAATGGCTTTAGCTTTGTCTGGGGAGGAAAAAAAACAAGAAAAAAGGAAGAGGAAATAAAAATGAGAAAATTTAGGGAAAATTGGGGTGGGGTAGCGTACCTAAATGGGTGTACCTAAATTTCTTAAAGAAGGCCAATTAAGGTTTGGTTTATGGAAACCTAGTAAACAATAAAAAAAGGTTTTGGGGCATGTGAGGATGTGACTACACTTGTATGGGCCATGGCCAATAGGAAGTTTTTGAGGTTGTGGCTTTTAGGGTAGAGGACTACCCTGATTGTCCCATGTATACGAGCATAGATGTGAAAACTTTGCACTATGCAGCTAATAAGCTGAACCAAATTAAAATGCTTCCATTTAATTCCACAAATATGAAATCTAAGTTATTCACCTAAACTTATCTGAGGAAAAAGAAGAAATGGAATAAAAAAAATAGAAACTATCTCAAGTTCTATTTATTTTGAATCTCGTAAATTCTAAAAGAAAACTCTATGATTGTTTTGGTCCACTGTGCCTCGGTCAATAAGTTCGGAATTTCTTCTTCCTCGTTTGGACCATTTTTTGTAGGCCAGGAATGATGTGGACTCCTTACTCCTTAGTCCGGCAAGCCTGAAATTTACAGAACCCCAATGCATTTTGCTTTCACAGTCCTTACTCCTTTAATTCCTCCCCTCTGTCTCTATCAAACAATCATTAAAATTACTTAGAAACCAATCAGAGCATTAACTTTGTTATGTAGGCGATATTAGTCGAATTTTCATATACGTGAATATCTTTAATTTTCAAGTTAAATGCACAAACAAGTCAATCTTAACTAATTAAAACCTTCATTGCTCGCTCAACTTATATACACTTTGAGTGTGTGAAGAATATTTTTTAAACTTTGAGGTTAAGAGTTCAAACCTCACTAGATATATATAGGGTATGTGAGTTAATAATAATTTTTTTTAAATAATATTTTTAAAACCCTAAACCCTAAACATCTAATTTATACACTCTGAGAAATCGACCACCAAAACCCATTTTGGATATGATCCGAAAGTGATAAATGATCTCATACTCTTCCATATATGCAATCTACATCATAAAAGATCAATACATTAAGCACGCGTCTAAAGCAGCCACAATATAAGTTGGTATATGGTGAAATTAAGGACTAGTAATATATAAAACTTAAGAATTAACAAAGCAAAGATTCCTCCAAATCAAAATTCCCAACACATATTTGGAAAAAAATAAGTCATGTTAGTACTATTAGATTGGTCGACCATGATATATCAATAATATTCAAGTCAAGTAATTTCATGTTACCCATCTCTAATTGGTCATTCCAAATCCTATTAGGAATGAATTAAGTGCTTCAATTAGGTCCCTTATGGACACCTACATTACAGAATATCATAATAGACTCACTGATAAGCTTCATGGCATTTCCCAATCCAGATGGAAAGGCCTTTATCTAAGAACAACTGAAACATATGAAAGAAAAAAAAAAAACCATTTGGACTTTGGAGGTTCATAAACTAAAACCCAATCATGTAGAAGTGTATAAAACTTGAGCACTAGGTCACTACAAGGCCTACCATAATATCATCAATTAGGGAATATACAATTGAATTCTTCCACTTACTAGTGCAAACAGAACAAAATAGTACATATAATTTTCATTTCCCCCAAGGGAGATTATGATTTATGACAATGTTGGATTAAATCCAAAGCTGAGATCTTAAGCAAATCTCTACCATTAGTGATGTTAGCAGAAGATCTCAGAAGCATGCCCAGGAAGATGACTATAATTCTTCAGCTTAATTACGCTTTTTCAGAAACATGGATAATAAATCAAAGCACTTTGAGTGTAATCCAAATTAGCTGCTATTTATATTAGTACATAAACATGCCCATTTCATGGTTTGTTTGTTTATTGAACGAGGTGGAAGATTTTAAGTGTTAGCTTACCTACCAATAGTATGAAAATGAAACATAATTAGTTGTTGAACCATGTTAATTCCCAATATTATGGTCAAATGAAGATTGATGACATAGACATAAACAAGAACAACTGCTCACTACCTCTAATTCCAGAAAATAAAAAAAATAATAAAAAAAATCTGCTTACTTTCTATTCTGCTAATCTTAAATTCTTGATTGTCCTTACCCTCTAGTTCAGTCTGCATGTCATTTTCTTTCTCTTCTTTGTTAAAAGAAAGGGAAATAAAAATTGGTTCCTGTTTATGTCTGGTTTTGATTTTTGAAAGTGAGTTTGGCTGTATTTGCAGAGGTGGGAAATGACTAATAATGGGCACATTTTTATAGTGCTGAGAAGATTTTTATTGAATTGTATGATAGCAAATCAATATAAACCTTAATTGCCATGGATGATGAGAGTAGGGTCATCTATTGTTTCCTTATTATCATGTTCAGCAAAAACAAAAGCTTTCAGGAAATCAGGACCTTTGTTCTGTATGCAGTGTCTAAAAGATACAAGTTATTATGGAGCAATGGCCATTATGAGGATTTCATATATATGATCCACATAATCTTCAACTAGTTAAAATTTATATTAGTGAAGCTGGAAGCAGGTTATGGTTCATTTTCTGGCTTTATTCTTGTTAAAACATTCATGGAGGAAACCAAAGGAATCTGTAGTATCATATATGTTTTAATATGATGAGGCCCTTTCAAAATGGTTGAAGAACATTTGGAACCTGGAATATTTTCTTATCTTCTACAGATAAGATGATCTCCACTGTGTACTAATTCCTTTCGTATATACAAAAAAAACAGACGACCTAAACATATTTATGCAAAAAGATGACTGAAAGTTAGATGAGACATGATAGCTTAGAATTGTTGAAGTAGACTGTGCATCTGTTAAGAGGCATATTCCTCAACTCTCAAAACAAAAGCATTATGCCCATTATACTAAAGCTTATACATGATGCTTCAACTTCAAGGACACAAAGGATGTAATGTGAACTGTTTCTTAGAACCAGAAGATGAAGGATTAAATAATGCTCTGCCTATTAACAACTAACAAGGCTAGCTAGATAACCAAACCTAATAGCAACCATACTAAGACTAATATATATAGAGATGAAGAGGGGGTCAACATCTAGTCCATGTGCTTATAGGTGTTGATCACATTCACTGATTCACCAGCAACAACAGTAATCAGCACTAAGCAAGTGGGAAATTTACTAATTAGCTTTCAAGTAATAGCTAGGCAACAAATCTATTACTCAATGATGGCTGTACACTAGAGCCATGGGCTTGGTTTTTTTTAAGAAAAGAATAATTATACTGATTATTATTTGGTGTTCCTGATCTGAGTCAAAGGAAATGGAATTTATTCGATTAGAAGACTTGAAGTCCAATTTTAGGCTGTGTATAGTTCCCAGATCAATTTCATGAATTTATCTTTCCTAACCTTTCTATAAAAGGAGTTTAATTACTAGTTCTGTAAGAAAATGATTGTGTTATTGTCTTTACAATATAGATTTGTTATTGTAATCTAAATTTCAGTGATTGAGGTAGTAATATATGGTCACTTATGGAGATAACATAAGACTCATATTGCAACAACTAGTTCTAAAGAATATTATGTCTTCAAACAACTTATAAAAGTAAGTTCTGGAAGTTTAAATGTATATATGTTTAAGGAGGTAACGTATAGCTTCAGCTCTTTTGGTCACTACAGAATTGAAAAAATAAGACTGCAGAATTGCAATATGAAATAAGAAAAACATTTGCTGTTATAGGAATAAACAAATTTCAACACTGGAATCTTACTAACTAGGATATGGCCGGACTCTAACTTATATTTTGCTTTCAACAAAGAGCATGAAGGAAATTTGCTGGTCTTTCAATCCGAATGGTATGGCACATTGATTTCATATGCAAAGTACGAGAATATCAAAGATCGATGAAAATTTCAAGTAAAACCTAATAAAAGAAGTATTAGAAAAATGTATCTAATACCGGTCCCTGCAAAAAAAATCAAGAAATTTTGATCTTCAGACGATCTAAATCCAAGCTGTAAAATACATAACCAACTGCATTCCAGTTCATTAACAAAGTAAATGGGTAAGATAAGAACAAGTTATATATAAGCAGTGCTTTATTAAAGCCCACAATTGTTTCTACAATTAGCCCATGATGTTTTGAACTGTGTAAATGTCTAATACAAAATTCAGCTGCATTACAAACAGAAATTAAAAAAAAGCATGCTATTATTGGACAATACACAGAAAGAAAATGGATGTTATGTATTATTCAATGCAAAAATAAAATAAAATTCCAGTCTCATCAAAAATTATCATGATGAGATAAAATGCACATGGTGAAGGGCTACATGGTCTTTGAGGACTCCTCACAGTGCACTTGACTCTCAGACTGACATGGCCTCTTGTATGCTTCAGAGAAACTGGAACATCCTAGAAATCAATGAGGTTAGCTAGAGGAAAGGTGATGGAGAATTACTGCTTTACTTCTTGGCGTGAATGCTGTTTAGGGGTTGTAAGGGGCAAAGACCACCACAGAATTGTGTCCTCCAAAGCCGAATGAGTTTGAGATAGCTGCAAGTTAAAGATCTTGTTTAGTCAAGAAAACAATGGATACTGTAATGCCAAGAGATTCACATATACATGTTGTTTTGTACATCTAATGTTGGTATCTTAACGAGTGTTTGAAAGTACTTACCAACATTAACCTCATGCTTCTTCTTCACGTTGGGGACTGTGTCGATTGTAACAGCAGGCTCCAAGTCCTGTTAACCAAAAGCATTAGACAAATTTGAACAGAATACCACTAACAAAATTTGAAATGAACTAAAGTGAAGGTTGTGGTTGAATACATCTTGATTAATTGTTGGGTGAAGCCAGCCAGTGTTGATTGCTTTAATGGTTGCTATGGCTTCCAATCCACCAGCAGCCCCAAGACCATGTCCAATCATGGACTGCAACAAGTAAAAGGAGATCATTGTAATGCACTGTTTTCGGATGATAAGTTTGAATATGAACGAAGCTCAAGTGTGAAAAATCAGTGTTCATGTATACTGCTATGTACAAACAGAACTAATTTCTTTACGAGTATATATGTGAATGAGATTCGGGTGCCTTGCCTTGGTTCCATTGATCTTCATCTCGGATGTGTTCTTCCCAAAGACCTTTTTGATGGCATTAAACTCAGCCAAATCTCCTGCCAGGGTGGATGTTGCATGAGCATTCACATAGTTCACCTATGAATAATAAATGTCACATTAAATCAGAATCTAAACTAGCCATAGATGACATGCTTCTTTAGTTTTTGTTAAGTGCTGTTACCTCTTCAGGGGAAACACCAGCATCTTCTAAACTCTTGGTTATGCAAGATGATACTCCAAGTCCATCTGATCTAGGATCAGTCATGTGGTGAGCATCACACGTTACAGCGCCTCCCAAGTACTCAGCAATTATAGGTGCTCCTCGTTTCAATGCACTCTCCAAGCTCTCCATAACCTAGTGCAACATACAAAAAAAGCCCAAGATATATGCATATCAGGTTCAATGATGTATACTTTCACATTTTTCAATATAGGACTAAAGTGCATTGTTTTCCAATTACCAGTACACCAGCACCTTCTCCCATAACAAAACCATCACGATTTTTGTCCCATGGTCTTGAGGCTCTGTGGGGTTCATCATTTCTCTGAGACAAGGCTCGGCAAGCAATGAAACCTCCTACACCAACAGGCATGACTGCTGCCTCAGTCCCTCCAACTACCATGATATCTGCTTCACCTCTTCTAATGTGATTTGCAGCTGCATAGAAGCAGTAATTTGCAGTGGCACAAGCGGTAGAGATGGAGTAATTTGGTCCCATTAACCCGGTGTCTATTGCTAACAATGCTGATCCCATGTTGGTAATGGAGTAAGGAATGAAAAATGGACTAATCTTCTTGAAACCCTTTTGAACAAGAGACTCTACCCCGGCGCTGAAAGCTGTTAAGCCTCCCATACCTGTCCCAACTATGACTCCAATCCTTGTTTTGTCCATCTGTTAAACATATCACAAATCAATAAGGTTAGGTGCTCAATGTCACAATGTGTGAAAAGTGAAAACATGAAAATTAATGTGACTCACAGATTGAAGGGCTTCAGGTCCAAGGTTGGCATCTTCAAGGGCCCTTTTGCCAGCTACTATACCATATCTCCAGCAATCATCAAGACGTCGATCATTCTTCCCATCAATGTAGCCTTTAGAAGAGAAATCTCGAATCTGTCCTGCGAATCTAACCGAGAAACTTGAAGCATCAAATCTGTCTATTAGAGTGATCCCACTCTCTCCCTCCAGGAGTCTGTTGTAGAAAGTATCAATATCACTTCCAAAAACTGAGACTAGACCCTGCCCTGTTATTACAGTTCTTTTCTTGGGGTCTGTTTCTCTTTTGGGAGCAGAAACAGCAGGGGATGCGACGGCCTTGATTGTTCTACATTTTGGTGCTGTAAGTGGAAAAATATGTTAGAACTTAGAACTGGACAACCAGTTGAGTCAAAATCACCCTTCTCATCCTTAACCGAATGAAAGGCCCCAGGAAATCACAAAGATAGTTTGAACCAAGAAGTCTTTAATGTACAAACAATTATATGCAGAAGTTAAGCATCCAACGCAAAATCGATTCACATTATAAGTTGTAACAGAAGGCCTAGCCCTCGTCAGGTTAAAGTCTTAACCTTACTTATATGAAGAAATGTTCCTTTTCTAGCTTCTAACATGTTATCGGTTAACAGTTCACACTGATAAAGTGATTCCTGTTTGAATATCCAGAATTCCAGATTCACAGTGGAGAACACATTATGCTTCATATAATACAACCAGAAAAACCATAAAAGAGAAAGGCTATGTATTCAAATAGTATAGCAAGTCAGCATATTTCATACTTTGCTGCTTTCTTATATTAAGAACCATTTTAGGAGAATAACTTTGATGCACTAAAAGTACCTGAATTTATAAACTAGACCATACATGTCATTTGATCCGTCACTTCTAAGCACTAAGCTAAATCGAATATGGATAATCATAGTTACCTGAAGTAGAAACAAGTCCATGAGACTTGGTGGGAGCTAAAGACATATGCATTTTCTCCACATGCCTAAGGCCATCAAACTGTCCTAGAAAAGCTCCATTCTCTCTTGCTCCAAACAGAACACCAGAAGAACAAGAAGTAGCAGCAGCCATGATCAACCCTCCTGATTCTTCTCTGCTTATTCCTCTCCCACAGTTTCTATATTTGTCGAAAACGTGATGAGGGAGTTAATAGATATACAAAGCAAAGTGAGGGAGAGAAGGAGCTAACAAAGAAAGGGTTTTGTTTTGATTGTTGGCTTTTGATCAAATGGGGTTGGGAAGTCCGCCAGTGAATCTCATTGGTATTACTAGTTGTAGAGTTATGAGGAACAAAGTTGTGGTTTGGGCGATGAAAGCAAAAGAGGTTGTGTTCCATTTCCTCTTTAGCCGCTTAACTACCACAAACAACCTCTTGAATTCCCACACATTTAATGGGGCATGGTCCTTTGGATGCCTCTAGCTGCCTACCTGTTTGTTCTTCATGTAGTTTATTACAATGCAACACTGTGTGTGTGTGTGTTTTGTCCCATGATGCCTCCTAGCTCCTAAACTTCATTATCATTTACGTGCAGAAATTTTTGATTGAAATTCAAACTCTTCAGCCATACCATAAACTTCATCAATTAATCTAAGCAAATTAACACTGAGGTTTATGGTTTCATTAACATTTTCTAGAGTAAAACCCTAGTGGAAAATCCCTGGATATATCGATAAACAAAAGAGTATCACACCTCTATAATCTTTGATACCAAAATCAATTCAGCTTCAACTAGATCCAACAACCATTGCTGCTACCCTAGTCGATTTTCCTTTCTCTTTCGTCTCTCTGTCTAAAGCTCCAGCCTACATATACTTTATATAAAACATGCAGGTCATTGCTTACCAAATGGTTTCGTGGTGTAGTTGGTTATCACGTCAGTCTAACACACTGAAGGTCTCCGGTTCGAGCCCGGGCGAAGCCATTGTTTTTTTTTATTATTTTACTTTGTGCTGTTATTTTTACTTTCCCTCTCATAGCTGCTTGGTTTTATTACGAAATAATAAAATAGAGAGATCAGAGAGATTGTGAGGTAGTGAGACTGATGTTTAAGAAATGAATCAATTCTTTATTGAGATGTGAAAATTACGAAAGCTAATATTCCAAATCATCACCATGCACACAGTGTGATCAGTGAGTCACAGCACAGACAATGAAGGAGAGCATTTAGGGAAACTGGAAATTCAATTACATGTACAGCAATCTAAAGAATGTGAAGTACTTTACAACAAAATGTACTCTTCTCCCTCACAAGTTAAGAAGGTTTGAAATTGGGTTCCATCCCATAATCCATGGCCTTCTGTCAGATGGAAGTGCAAAATTGAGCTCAAACATCTCCTTTGGCATGTTGCCACTTTCACAGAAACCAACAAGCTTTGCAACTATCTCAGCACTCTCCTGGATATGTTTGGCATCATGAGGATCGATCCAGAGCTTATTCACAAACTGCATTCTCCTTTGCTTCCCTTCGAGTGGAACATCCCATTTGATGTACAATGCATCTCTCTCCTCTGCGCTTAAACGTGAGGTTACCCTCTTGGCAAGGAACTCCCTTTCACGCTTTAGAGCTCGGATACTGCATTAAAGGAAAAATGCAGAATACTTTTATAATCTTGAACTACAAGGTAATGAAGGTTCATTTTTAAACAAGATAAAGATATCGAACCTTGATGACAAAGAGACTGTCGGTTCATCTCCCACATGAGGAGCAGGGCTAGCATTCCCAAGTTCTGCCAGATGCTCTTGTAACCATGTCAATCGCCTGAGCTCCACTTCCACATAGATTTGATCAGCTGGATCTCCCTTGAATAACAAATAAAACTGTGTCCTATGAATGATGGAGACATAGCACAAATCCCATAGTTCAATGATTTGCTGCCTTTGATCCTTGAAAGTTTTTTGCCATGGGACCTGGGGTTCCTCTGGCCTGCATGTAATTTCATCATCCTCCATATCATACCCTGCAGCTTCATTTGCTTCCAGCTCCAATACCTAGCAATATGAGATATATGCAATGAGATTTCTTTAAAAGTTCAACATCAAAAATCTGTATATGTGGAGACTAGAGGAAACACATTGACATACCTGGCAGACTAGAAGCTGCTTTTGGTACTGCAGTTTGGCCACACGTTCTTTCAGCTCTGTTACATATGTTCTTATGCTTCTTACATTCTCTTCTGCTGCATTTTGGAACATCTTCTGCATTTTCTTCATGTTTACTGAGCTAGAACGCCTATATGGAGTGTTTTCCTTTGACGAAACATCTCCACAATCTTCACTCTTTGTGGGAGTCCCCTTTTCAGACTCTGGTCGAGTCTCACTAAACAAAGTATCATCATGTTGAGGAACTCTATTTTCAATTTCATCAGACTCAACAATTTGACGAGAAGCTGATAGAGGTGAGCAAGGTGATCTGATAAAATTTGGCCGGTTGGAAACGTTGCTCGAAGATAAAGGTGATAACTTTTTCTTCTTGGACTCCTTCTTAGACTTGGTGGGTGCTTCACTATTGCATTGCTCAAAATTGCTAGGAAGAGACATCACCAATTTATCTATAGACTTCTGAACACTTTCAAGCTGTTCCTCAAGATTTGCAATAGTGGTGCCCTGTGAATGAAGTCTTGTGATCTCCTCCTTTAGATTAGCACTGACACTTTTGTTGGTAGCAACCACAGTTCCAACATCAACATCTTTAGGCACTGATCTCACTGAACGCATTTCTCTTATTTCTGCTTGCAGGTTAGCAATTGTTTCCGCTGCACCTTGGTTTCCTAATCTATGACAAGCCACCTCCTTTTGTAATACTTCCAGAGCTCGATTTGCTTCGTTTCCAAGCTGCTCTTGCAGGTGCTCAAGTTTGCGTATTTCATGCATTAGTGTAAAAGGAGCAGCTGATGATTGCCTCATAGACTGCCTCAACTTTATATTTCTTGCTTTATCACCACGCCCTAGCTCCTTGGCATCAAGTTTTGTTGGTAGATCACCAGTGTAGGAGAGACACTTCTTCACTGAAGGATGAGGCAATTCCATGGGATTTGAAACCTGAAGTTGGTATACAATAACAAATTAAGAATTCGGAAGTTCTGGTTCTAATTCTATAGAGGGGAGGAAGGGGTAAGAAGAATAGACTATAGACCTGTGGATCCTCCTTCAGCTTTTGCCGTAGTTCAATTACTTGAGAATGAGCAAGATCTCTCTGACGTTTCAATTCTTCAATTTCCATTTCCATCTGGTGATACCAATACATGTTATTAATGTGTACATAAAAAGAAAAAATTAAGAAAGAATATATATAAGACCTTTAGTGGCAGTTCATTACCTGCTGAATTTTCATATCTTTTTCCATTGATGGATCTGGGGTGGCAGGGGTGCGTAGCTCTGCTTCCAGCCTAGCTACTTCCTTCTGCAAATGTTTCACTAGTTGCTTGTCTGATACAACCTAGAAAACACATACAAAAAGATATATATTTGCTTTGAATTCTCAGTATGTAAAATTGAATCTGGAAGATTCTGATGAGCAACAAATAATTACCATGTTCACGCGTGCATTATTCGTGACTTCCTTTGCCCTTGTAGCAAAGAAAAGAGTATTCCGAGATTGTTCAATATGACTCATTGCTGGACTCAAGGTACATATAATAGCAGTCCGTGCATTCCCTCCAAGAGAATGCTGCAATATGCGAGTGAGCTTTGAGTCTCTGTAGGGTATATGACCACTTCTTTTCCCAACACTGCAGAAACAATACAAATAACAGAGGTTAGGGAAAAACTGTATATCTCAATAACATGATCTCCATACAATGGGTGTTCAATCATAAATCTCATATACCATTCTTCTGTTTAGCTCATGGAAGAACAATATCTAAGATGTACTGATGTACAGAACTACAGATTCTAACCTGAGTTTTCTGATAACAGTTGTAAGTGTCATCAAGCTAAGGTTGATATGGCAACCTTCCCTTAGCCTAGCACCATCCGCATGAGTCTGTGAAGCTCGTTCACTTCCGGCCAGATCTACAAAGTTCTGCATAGTTTTGATGTTGAAAGTAATTAAAAAGAAAGTACTAATGGAATCAACTTGGTTAAAAGAATGTTGATGAAGGGCAGGTTTTTGTTTTATCTTTACCAGGCTTGCCACAAAAGATCTCACGCAATCTGAATTTTCACGTAGTGTACTTTCAATTGTCTGTAGGAGAAACAATATAGTTGCAATCTCTTAGTTGTCAGAACAAAAATAAAATCTGTAATCGTATAGCATACATTAAAGATACCATGATCAGTAACTAACCAGCCTTATTATCTGATGTGACCGTGAGCTATTATCATTTAAAGCTGTTTCACCAACTTGTCTTTGAGCTATACAAACATGGAAACGCATTAGATTCTATTCAAATAGATTGGAACATGAAATATTCTGACTGAAATGAAAGGCATCAAGGATTTACCTTCACAAATGCTAATTAAATGTCTCAAGTGCTGATCATTGCATGCAGTTTCCTCCACCAGTTTCTCAACCACAGTACCTTTCTATGTTCAGGAAAATACTAAAACTTAAGCGAAGGTCAAAGTATTAGTGAAAAGCATATAAATTCAAAGATAGTACCTCTGGATCATCTAGAAGCTTGAGATTACGACCAGACTCCGAATTTAGCAGGTCCTTAACATTCTCATTGTATATTTCAAGTCCGGAAATTTTGATTGTAAAATCTCTCTCTGGAGTCTGCAGTCACAACATAAGAAAGAAAGCACAAGATTAGTTTTGAAGCTAAGCTACAATCACTTCAATGACTGTCACAACATAAGCATCGCAGCAATACTATATCATTGCAAATAAATATGGTCTTATTGAGCTTACATTCATTATATGGTTGTATATATCAATGACAGCTTTCTCTGTAATTCCTCGCATTGTGTATGTCTTCCCACTGCTAGTTTGTCCATATGCAAATATAGTAGCTGCAGTCCCACAACAGAAAGATTACAGTTCAATTCAGATACACGATAACAAAGGAACACAAGATATACAAATCAAAGGAGAACAGCTGCATACCATTGATGCCCATCAACGAAGACAAGGCTACATTCTTCACTCCTTCCTCATATACAGTGTCAGTTATACTAGTAGGACCAAAAACTTGATCTGCAAGAAGAAACAATCCAATGAAATCATAACGAAACATATGTGAACCATCACCAAAAACACAGGCTAGTGTACTTATGTACCAAATGTAAATGAGGCCGGTTGAGTTGAGCGGTCCTGAGGTTTAGACACAATGGTGTTATCATCGACGCATTCCCACGCAACTTGGTCTTTTGCCAGCTGCTCCCTTTTGCTCAGAGGCCTCAATCGCACCGTAACAACAATCTTCTCTTCATTTGCTCCTCTCGGCCCTCCCGGAGTTGACACAGGTGTCCTGTCGATTCTCGAAGCTGGAGTTGTCACCGGTGTCTTGTCGATTTTCGAAGCTGGGGTTCCAGGAGTTCTGACTGTCATCTTTCCTAAATCCAAACTTGGGCCTGTCAATCCAAAACAGTCTCTGTTAATCTCAATCTAATAGTAATAAGTACAGTAAGAACTACATAAACTGACCTGTATTTCCTTCCCTGAAACTCGTAATTTCTAAATTTAGAAATCTCAGAGTTTATTTAAAAACATTCCAATTCTGTAACAAATACTCTCAGAACTGAAGATAGATCACAACGAAAAGAACAAGAACTCACCGGAGTAGTAACAAGCCGCCGCCGAACCAATTTATAGGAGAGAGAGGAGCGTTTGGGTTTGGGGGTTCGAATTTGAAGGGCTCGATGAGAGAGAGAGTTGAAGAAGAAATGATGGAAAAGCTAACTGGCCTGGATCTCTATGAGCCCTTATTATTATCGATTTTGAAATTTTGGCAACGGCTACTTTTTCCTTTTCATTTCTTTGCTGGTTTCTTGTTTTGTCTTTATTTTTATTCTCTGGATTTGCGGTTACCCCCGTAACGTTTTTTGCTGAGTCGACTCGCCGAGTTTTGGGGTCTTAACGGTTTTATTTAATTATTTTTTTTTGTATTAGCTTGTTCCAGCACAAAAGGACAAAAAAGAGACAAAGACTTTCAATAATTGGGACAACCTGGCCCTTCAATTCTGGGTTTGGGTTCCTTTTCAGATAAACTGAGCGCCCAAATTTGGGTTAATCCCAAGTAAATGGAAAGTTACTGTTTAATCCAAGTACAGACTGATGTAATTATGCAATATGAAGCAGGTTTTAACTTGAAAACAGCACTAAATATTAAGCATTCATGAAGAAAAAGCAACCCATAATGATAAAGTAAATTCCTTTATTTGCTCTCTATCTTTTATCATGATATAGATATGTAATATACGGAAATATTGATGCCTGACAAATAAGGCATTACATTACAAACCTTGAGGATCATATTCTAGAGTTGTTCAGCACTGTGTCATACACCACTTACATCAGATTCTCATCTCTATTGGGCTTTTGAAAAACCTTATTCTGCTTCCTCCCAGCCTTGGATAGTTTCACTGTTTCTTTTTCCTATTGTTCTTGTTTCCCTTCTCTTTTGCTCATTTTTCATCTTCTAATTCTGTAAGTTAACCTTTGAAAGACCCCTCTCAAGGGCATTCCACCATGCTCTACCAGTTACTTCTTCAGCATTGAAGGCAAGCTGAAGCTGAGATAGTTGTATCAACAAAACAACTGTTGATTTGATTTCACCTGCAGTACATGCCGTGTGAAGCAAAGAACCGGAAATCAGGGTGATTGACCTGAAGCAGGCTCAACCAGTTGTCCGCAGCTTGCATCAGGGAATCGGCCAGTTGACACTCTGATCCATTTTGTGCCCACAAGGATCCTTTGAGCTTATACGAAGCCAATCCAAAAATACGCAATGAAATATTTGGGACACCATCCATCTCACTGGGATACGCCATTACTGGAGCTTGGTCACCCCCACTACCTGCCCAGAAGGAAAATCTATCTTAGGAATGGGCAAGACAAAATAAATGTCATTGATGTCTAAATTATTGTAGAAAGTGTCTGAAAGTGGCCACTAATGATACACTAGGTGAAAGATGAGGCATCTATATTGGTGAGCAATGCCAGCCTTCAATTTAAACAAATACCACACCTACTAGTACGTCATACTTCCTATGTTTGTAAATTTCAGAAATGATTACCTAAATTTCAGAAATGATTACCAGTACTCTAACTTTTTGAGAAGCAATACCGCACATGAATTGAACCTGGAAGGCTACCTCAGGCCATAAGATAAGAAATACTAAACTTTTTCCCACACCCAACCCAACTAGGCACCCTCACCACCCTGCCGGTGGGTTGGCAATGCATTGCTTCAATCTAAGTTGTACAAATACAAAGAGACATGTATCCACCAGTTACTTAGCAAGCAGTTGCTGATGTGTCAAACAAAAGCAATGCCCGGATATCTAGTAACAGTATATCACCTACATGAATGGAAATTTTGATCTAGTACGAAGGGTGAGATACTTAAGAAAGTTTTTTCTGGTAAATAGCCAGTATGGAATGCATTTTGCATCAACAGTGTGTTTTAGAAAGTAATGACATGGGTTTATGGCTGATCTCATTATGGTAAAAAGTTTAGGAGAGTGAGATTATCCAGTGAATTGGAAGTAACTTATCGTTAGGAAAAAGAAATTTGGCAAAACACCACAAATATTGACTATTGAAAATTAGCAATTACCTGTCATGGGTGTTGAAAGAGAATGATATGTCAGGAAGCAAGCATCCAAATCTTTCAACGTTGGACCCATAGGTATTCGATATATGGGATACCTACAAATTCAACCTGGACAGATGAATTTGGTCCATATGTGGCAATACAGTAAAACATATCAAGTTTTTCTTACCAAGCTACTGACATCCAACTGCCTCGCAGTAAGTCACAACTTCTTAAGGTTTTCAACATAGGGTACTTGCACGCAAGATCAGATATCTGTCAAAATCCCAACAAAACAAAAATAAGGTAGCTGATGCAAAGTTTGGACCAAAAATATACTACACTATGAAAACAAACTGGCCTTGTCAGCTAATGGTTCACGGCTATATGGAGCATCCCGCTCAAGATACTCGAAAAGCAAGCCTTGAGAATTCCCAGCTTCTCCATCATCACTAGAAAAGCCTTCTTGCAATACGGGGTGTTCATCGAGTAAGGATAATCTGCCCATTCTACTCGAAACCTCACTGTTTAATTGGTGAAGAATATGCTGCTGCTCCCTAGTAATCTTCAAATTTTTTTCAATGTCATCACTACTTGCATCAGTGCTTGCATCACTACTTGAATCCAAATAGTCAACATCATTGTCCTCACCAACTTGCCTACCCAAATGACAATCAAAATCTAGTTACTTGCCAATAAACCATACCACACAGGGATCTAGATTCTAAAGAATCATATAGGTGTATGTACGCAAAAGTTCACAAGGACAACCCTTCCAAAAAAGGGATAGACAAAGAATAAATAGAATGCAGAAGAATGGAACAAGTAAAGGAAACAGGCAGAAATGTAAGACAACGAGACACTGTAAAAATGAAGCAGACAACAATCGACAAAAAGTTGCAAGCATTAAATGTTCTAAATGACAGTGTAGCACCATGTTTGTATGTGATAAAGAACGAAAAATGCACTTTATTTCTAACAAAGTTTGTTCATGGGTGTTGTTGGTAGTATCAAAGGAGTTGCATATCACATTTCTGGGCCAGAATTTCTGGCATTCCAAATGTATAGATTCAAACAGACAGGTTCAGGTTTCGATACCTTTGCTTTGAACTTGACTTCACAGCAGATTCACCATATAATTGGATACCAGATAGATAAGGAACATAATATTGAACAACAGAATCACTTTTGTTAAGAACTAACGGTACTCCTGCCCCATAAGCACTCCATTCCCTAAACGATTCCCAAAGATCATTCAAAGCGAAGTAAGGTTGAAACTCCACATCACAAGTTCTCAACCCCCTCATTGTCTTCTGCACCCAAAAACACAATGTTCAAACAAACAATCGTTCAGTGATACTACAAACAGAAACCTTCATTCAAACAACAAAACATCTAACAAAAAAGTAACAAAACTTTGGTCATAATCTTCCAGATGACACAACAATTGTATCAGCAAGTGTAGTTCATCATTTTCGCAAGTCATCAGTCATCAAAACTCCAATAGTCCATTATCTTAATTTCTCACTCTCTACATCATAGTACTACATTTTCTAATTTGATCAATGCTATTGCATACTAACATTTTCTCAAATTTAAAAACCCAATAACAATATCCAGTTTTTCTCAACATCCACACACATAATTAGCATCCAAACATAAAGCAACACAAATAAGAATAAACGGATGATCAACCTTAGAGAAATACTGGACTGCAACCGAAGTCCATTATCTTAATTTCTCACTCTCTACATCATAGTACTGCATTTTCTAATTTGATCAATGCTTTAGTAATTGCATCCTGACAATTTCTCAATTTTCAAAACCCAAGAACAAAATCCAGTTTCTCTCAACATCCACACACATAATTAGCATCCAAACATAAAGCAACACAAACAAGCATAAAGAGATGATCAACCTTAGAGAAATACTGGGCTGCAACCGAAGGCGTAGTAGACTCCAAAAACCTGTCAAGATTACTCCTTGGCGTCAAAGTGGGATCAGAACAAGGCTTTGCCAATGAACTTTGACTCTCTTTGTTCTCAAAAACCGCAACTTTGCTCTCTTTGGGGCTCTGGTTTGCATCATTCTTTGCTTTCCTGGCCTGCTTTTGCTGCTGATTGTATTTCTTCTTTGCTTTCCCAGCAACGTAAAACCTGTCCTCCCCACGATTAACATTCCCAAACTGTAATCTTGTACCCATCATTTTCCCAAAAAGCTCAAAACTTTAAGCTCCAGAAACTCACACCCAACACCTCCGTTTTTGTAATCACAAAAAACAGAGGAAATCCACAATCACTAAAACAAAGAAACCAACAAACACCCTATACCCTATTCTTTACTTGTATGATTTCCCAAGTTAGAGAAAATGGATACAACACCCAACTCAGAAACCAAATGAAAAAGATGATGTGGAGCTCAGTGAGGTTGTGGCTTTTTAAACTTTGTCAAAGTTCTATAAAAGGAAAGAAAATTACAATCCGGATATTTCTTTCCCTTTCTGGGTTAGCCAAAACCAGCAGAGCAAACCCAGTTTCTATCTTCAAAATCCCAAATTGTATATCTGAAGTGATCAGATCAAAGAAACCAGAGAAAAGACTGAAACTTTGGATCGGAAATGTACAAGGGTGATGAACAAAGTTACAGGGCAGTGGGAATTAAATAAGAGCCGAATGGGGTTTGTGTGAAGGAAGAAACAAAGCGTCAAGGAAAGCAGGGAGCTTGAACCAGAGTGGAGTATTATAAATGAAGAAATGAAGAAGAAGAAGGTAGATAATAAATATAATAAAAACTTTTGTGAGTGAATTTGTTTTGTGGGTGGTAAAAAAATATTAGAGGATTTTTGGTGATATGATCATGAATTATGAAGTAGTTGCTAGCTTGGTTGGTGATTTGTGATTGGTGGGTTAGTTGTGAAGGTGGGATTTTTACAAAATTTACAGAGGTAAAATATGGTGAATGTAACTGGCACGTGCAGGGCACGAGATACAGAAAGAGTAGGTGCCACCTTATTTTTTTTTGTAAGAAAAAATGGTGGTCTGGTGGGACTACCACTCCGGGGCCGAGAGCACATGGGTAAGACACCTCCCCATAAGATGTTTTTCACATGCGGATGATCGAACCAGTGACCTCCTTACTACCAGGAGTATCACTGTAGCGTTCGCCCAACATGCAGGGCCAGCCTACTACCAACTGGACCAAACCTCATGGGTGCCACCTTATTGATGTACCTGCCAACACATTTCTTATTCATGGAATTTAATTAATTTTATTACTATGTTTTTACAGTAATTCAGTAAATGTAAATTTGGGCTCAAAGGCATCATGGTAATTCCAATTTTAGTTTTGAGTAATTATGAAGGATTTGAAGAGATTTTATTTTCAGGTTTGGTAAGAAGTTGAAAGCGTTCAAAATGTTTACAAAGACAAAGACATTTTGAAAATGTTTTTGAGGTTCTACCATCATATTGATGGATTAACTAATTATATGTCCACTCTAATGATATTGTTCGAGATGTCGACTAAACGAAACACAACACCACTCAAGAAACTATAGTGTCTTAAAATGATTATTAAATTAGTGTCTAAGTATTCTCTGTTGTTTCCAACTTAGTGTACAAAATTTTAATGATTGTCTATTAAATTTTTTTTGAACCGATGATATTCAGAATTAATTCTAAGTTGTTGTCGTGATCAAATTCATTATTTAAAATAGTTGTTCTCATATCTCACATACTAAACTCCATCAATCTCGTAGTGTCCCAACATCTCATTGTGGAATCTGATTGTTAGTAACAATATCAACTTTTATGATAGGAAAAATAATATCTTGAGTAACTCTCAAACGATTTGATCCCACAATATTGTGATAGACGAGTCTCTAACACATGTTAGTATATTCCCAAGTCGAATAGGAATATGGGATTCCTCTTTTTCCCCATGAGTGCATTACTGAACAAATCCGTCATGTCATCATAAGTCCACAACCCACAAGCAAAATTGATGTACTCAGGAAATAAAACTTGCACAATGTAAAAGTTTTAGATGCTTTAGTTTACCAAATATCTGCCTATGAGAATAAGCAGGACCCCTTCCATTCAATCAAATACTTGGTCGGCCGGCAATCTCGACCATTCAATTTCCAATGGTTGTTTTAGATTGTCTGTCAACTTTGAGCAACATGAGCTTTTGTCAAAGTGAAATAGGAAAAGTTCATTCTGAACTGTGGAAATGAATTGAACCAAATATCTAGTAGACATACATTATTCGTATGATGACCTCTTTCAGACCCAGAAAAACTAAAGATTAGAGCCGGCAAAACAAGACCCTTATTCAATCTGGTGCAACTGCTTCTCTGAAAGCTATTTGGGATATATCAGTTAAAATTAAGATATGCAACAATGTTAATCTATCATCAATTTCATTATCACCAACCTCATTCTAAAACCGTGTGGACCGTCCACCCAGAAAACTATGTAAAACCCTCACAGACCACTTTGGCTTTGCCATTTTCTGCCAAAACACTTGATAAAGAACAGATGGTCATCCAATTGGATAACTTAATTAATTTTCCTTCTTCCCTTGGCTTATTATGAAGACAAAAATTGCTTCTCCATGTTTTAGATGTGAGTTTGTCTTTCTTACTCGAATTAGGTTTTGGTAATGCATTGTAAGTAATGGTTGTGTGTCTATGTACATCAAGTCGGATGATGTTTTAGATTCTGAATAATTACAACTTTTATCGGTTGTTTTAATCCAGTCCAATTTCACTCAATCACATTCATACGAAACCAACATGATTAGAAATGTTGCCATTATTTCATTCACTCGAATTTAAGTTTTGTCCTGGCCTTGATCTGTTTGGCCTGGAAAAATAGTGAGAAAATTACAAGTGAGATGTCCCAAATCTTAATCCATCAAGGTGGAGGGCCAAGGATCTTAAGTTAGTGGTAGAAGAGAGGTAGCAGTAGGATTGATGACTACCACAGTACCACAGGACAATGAGGTAGACTCATGTCCCAACTCTTGTGACTCTTATCTACTTTGAACACAAAATGAGGACCATGACCAGAAACTAAGAACCAAACAGATAAGACATTATATGTGTTACACATATATAGGTAGTATATATGTCTCACATAATTATATAGGTTTCTATATTTTTGTTCTGTGTCAATGTCAAACCTCAATGGTTGGTAGTAACCACTACCTCCTTGGTTTGGTCACTTTGGTGTCAACGGAGTTCCGAGTCTTGTCCAAATAGCGATCAGAAGGGACCAAGCTAGTGAAGCCACACAACGATCTTAAAGTTAGTAATTAGATGTTCAAATTCGGAAAATAAATTAGAAATCATCAATAGTATAACAATATCGTTAATACGTCATGTCATTTGCTACACAACTTGATACTGAAAGGAAATAAAAGGTAAAAAGTCGATAAGAAAATCGATCTTAATTTACTAAAATGAATGGTTCATTTTCCATACAAGAAGTCAAGAACTATACAAGAATCCCAAGTCATTGTTATTATTATCCTAAGAAAGTTCAGCAGAGCTCCTCTTATTCGTTATGGGGTACTATTAGTAATTAGTGAATCTTATCAAATATCCCCATCTGGTCTAAGCCCAATTTAGCGGGATGATATTGGCCTTTCTTCTTGTTCTTCCTAGTATGAGGAGGATCATGAAGTGCAATGATAGCTGCAACCAAACCAGCATTGCTTGTTATTCTAGGCTCAGTGAACTCTTGTCTGTCCCTCTCATCTATAAATTTGTCAAACTCGTCTGGTCCTCCTACCATGGCTCCCAACAGCACATTAGGATTTGGATCCTTAGAGTCTCGCCATTTATATCCATCTTTACAAGAGTAATGCTGACCATCCCAAGGGATTGATGCACTTCTATGGTGTACTTGGCTCGGAAACTTGTCTCCGAACCCCACCATGTAGCTCATATTCATTGGATTATCTCCTAGAATGTAATTCACCTAAAAACAAGATAAACAAGGCAAAATAAGACTCATTCTCATTTCAACTCATAGTTTGAACCTGCATTATCTGACATTGTATGTAATACTTGCCTGAGACAAGGAGAAATTGCGCAGCATGTCTACGGTAAATTCACCAGTGCTGCAACTCCCACCAGAACTAAGAAGGAGGTCAAGGTAGTCGCTGTACAATTTACTAAGGAAAGACGCTGTTGCAGCAAACTGGAGAGGTGCTCCATAATTAGGCCTTTGGATGACCAATCCCCCTATTGCATGTAGTGAATTTTAAGGCATTCAAGTAGTTTTTGATTGCATCAATAGATTCTCCAAAATCATTGATTGTACTTGATTTGATACATACCTGGTGTCATGTTGAAGATTCGATTAGAAACATAAGAACACATAAGGGAGCCAGTCATGTTGGCCGATGTCATTAAAGAACCTTCATAGGGGTAGCCAAGATCATGAAAGAATTGAAGACGCGTTAGCAAGACCTACAATATATACCAACTAGTTAATGTATCTAAATTCAACTGATCAGAGTAGAGTATTTATATATAAAAGTAAACTTTAAGAATGATCAATTGCAATTAGTAAAGAGTACCATGTTAGCAGTAAGCTTGTTGTTCCAATCGAAAATCCATTTATCAGAACTTTTTTCACTATCAACAGCAGCCTGAAACTGGTCCGTGGCATACTGCAGATATGAAATGTCACCAGTAGCAAAAAATAACCAAGTTCCTCCCCAAACTAGTTCATCATTATAACCAGATGAGTTATAAAAGTCTCTAGATTGTCCTCCACAACTTTCATCCCTGGTGTAAGTTCCTTGATTATTGGGGTCCTTAGTTGCACTTTCAAATAGCTCCCCAGCTGCTTTCATTAATTCTCCCGAGTATACACTGTCGTCGTTTTTAAATACTAATGAAGCAGCAGATAATGCTGCAACAATCTCCCCTGCCAAATCGGAAGCTGTGCTATCACAAATTGAAACAGGTCTCTGATAATCCATGTCTTCAGGTCTTTCCCAGCAGTTTATATCACTAGGAGTCGTGCCGTCACTGTTTACATTTCCAATCTGAAAAAGTTATAAAACACTCTCACTATAGTCCCATATTATCGTATTCACGAGAAAAGATTGTGGTACAAAATTGATGTTCATGAATCATAAGGCTTGCCTGAGAATACAATGTGGTATTTGAAGTTGCATTTGGAGGGACAAAGACTTTGAGCAAATAATCACTGCCCCATTTGATTATGTCCTTGACATGGTCAAGCTCACCAATATCAGCATACTTTTGGTGGTATTCAATTACAGTCCAACTCAACAAGGTCATGGTATAAGCTGTCGAGAAACTGAACTTTATGTTGTTACCAGAATCATAGAAACCTCCCACAAGATTTGCGTGGTTACTGGTTGAATTCCCATCTTGCAATCCTGAATCCCCTCGAAATTTTACTGGACCATTTTGGGGGTAAGTCCCAGCTGAAAAATGAATTCTAGAATTAGTTAATCAGGTAAACAAAAAGATATTGACAGATATCTTAGATGTAATTATTCCAAATGAGATACTGTATAATGGTGATGGTAGAAAGTTCTTTACATTTTTGAGCATCAAAGAAGGTTAGAGCTTGGTTCAATGCAAGTGTAAGATTCTTTGAAGGACCATGGTGATGATGTTTGTGAGGCAACAACTGTAGCAGCAAAATTAGAGCTACGAAAAGAATAACTATTGAGGCAGAGATGTAAAGACAACGTTTGAAGAGCTTTCTATCTCTGATAACAAGATTGTGATCATAGGACTTGGAGTAACCAGAAGGCAGTGAATGATAGGCTGTGCCAGATTGAGGAACAAGATTGAAGTCAATTTCTATAGAGTTCCAGCGACTTGCTGAAGGAAGCAGGCGACCTGCCTCCGAAAGTGTATGGACATATGTCACGGGTTCTTGGTCTGCTGCAGGTGGCTGGTAGCCTAGAGAAGATGGCATTGTTATATGATACTGCTTAAGTGTTTTTCTTCTCAATCTGTATTAGTTTTGTGTACAAGGTCTTCTTCAACAAATGTATAGAACCTATGAGACAGATAATAAGGTTCCATTTCACAGTGTACATTTACCTTTTGTTGTTATCAACAAAGGAATCATTTTTAGGAGAAGGACAACTATAGTTACCATTGGTTAACATATAACATTCTTGATAAAACAGACCATGCTGGCTAAGGACCAATACTTTCGATGACATCAAGAGCATAAGGAATACTTATATCTTGAATAGTCTGATGCTAATGTTCCCAACTTTGAAAATAGCTCCCCATATTTTTGGAGCCCCTCCTGTTCAATTATAACTACATATTTTCAGTTCTCAGCCAGCAATTTCAACTGATGGATGAAGCAGGAAAGGTGCACCAGGCATCTTAACTTCTAGCTGTTTCTTTCTTCAGGTTTTTGTCATTGTATTTACTCACAAAACATTAGCTCTTTGAACATGGTGGAATTTATCACACACTAGGGCTTTTGTGTTATGTGAATATAGTCAATATACACATAGTATACTAAGATGTAAACAAAATATTTCTGTGTTCGTTTTTCTTTTGGCTTCACTGTATGAAAGATTAACAAGTTTCCAAGAGACATAAATAAATTTTCAAAAGTCCTGTCTTAGTTTTCATGGTCAAGTTTTGGGCTAAAGAAGTTTCCTTACTTCTGAGAAGTACTATAGCTAAAGATTGAAGCAGTAACAGTGCAGTAGTACAAAACTTCTCAGCAGAAGAAGTAGATATTAAGGTAGTAGTTTCACACCTTCAAACTATGAGCTTGGAAATTCTATGGGCCGTGACTTGGTCTCTACTCAGATGTCAACAAACGCGTTGATAAAAAATTCAGCTTGCATCTTACTTCATACGTCTGTACTGTGTACCTAATTCCTCAGATCAACAAATCAAATGGAAAAATAGGACTTGAGCAAGGAAATAATGACAGGAAATGAGTAAACTAATCACATGAACGTAAATGCCACACGCCTTTAACATAGTTTATGCAACTCAAGCTGACGATGTAGCTTAATCTTACAATGACTTGTGACTCAAACTCTTCCAAGTCTTGGTCTCTCAGCTGAATCACTCTCATTTCACAATTTCTCACTCTATACATGAGGAAATTTCCAAGCTTCAACCTTTACTTAGAGTCCCATTCCTCATTAGTCCTCAAATCAAGTAATGACAAAACCCCTAGGCATCATAATCAATAAACTAACAACCCCTAGGCATTTGGAGCGGCCATGAACAAAGGGTTCGTGCTTAACTGGACCATGGCTAAGGAGTGCGGTTTGTGTGAGATTAATGGTGGGTTCTGTGGCTACAACAACACTGCACGAGAGGTTCTATGCTTTTGCAAACATGGTCATGGTAGTATTAGTACCCCAAGCAATGGTCTCTGCCACAAAGGTATGATTCTTTTTCTTAGCTTAATCCCTTTCTTAACTTGTGACATTAGTGGTTTGCTTGGGCTAGATAAAGTATAGCTTAGTTTTGGTATGGGCTCTTTCTTGGGTTATATTGATGGGCTTGTATATATTCCTTGGGCTGGGGGGCTTTACGTCTAATGTCTGTATAGGTTTTAGTGTTGAGATTTCCTTTGCCCAACGTTTTGGTGTTTTTGCGAGTTTTAGGAGCCTAATACATTCAAGAACTAATGAGGTGAGACGCATTTGTAGACTCTTTACGTATAATTTCGATTGTGAAGTGAACTTTTAATAAGCTGAAATACATTTTAAGACTTTACAGCTTAAAGTTTGGTTATTTTTTGTTCTTTATTAACGACTCGATGCATTTAACATAACATAAATATTTATTTACGATGAAAAATGAAAAGTTGTAATACATTCGGATGTCCATATAGTCATCCATGCTTATCCAGCCTAGTCACCTTACTCGCACAAATACCACCAAATATTCCTTCTCTTTCTCTGTTTTGGAGTAGCTTGCTATCCTCAAGTTTGAGGTTTTTGTGTAAGTACTATTCCTTATCCACTTATTAAAAATTTCAACAAAACATAAACATTTGAACTGAAGATGGTTTAGACTCCTTAGGACCTTATCTTAGAACTAAATGTTTAGGTCATTTTCGTTTTTGGTCATAATAATCTCACAAATACAAACGAATACTATCTGTCTAGTTTACATATACAAAATGTATACATGTCACGCCTAAAAAGATAGAGACCGATCAATATAATTTTATCACAAAAAATAAATACAAATTCAAGATGTTGATTGTTATAATAGAAGCCACTATTAGAATAGTACTAGTTGGTTTGTCCAGGCAAGATTTGTGACAATCCTGATCTTCTTAATTAAGGATATAGCATGCCTCTTGCCTAGTTGCCTTCATATTTGTTGAACATGGTAGATCAGCTTCCACACTTTTTCTTATTCTTCTTCTTCTTGTAAAACAAACTCGCAAATAGACGCCAACAATGGACCCTTGACCATTCATAGCCCTATTCCTCCATAGTTCATACAGAACAAGGGACTCCCTTGCCTATCAATGATGTTAGCAAAGTGTGCTGCACAAATATAGCATATGCCTCAATTACATAGCCAGACATGGGAAGTTTTAGAGACAAAATGCATATGTAGAGAAGTCAAAATTATACCTCTCTCCCTCCAGAAAAATCCACCTACCTGTCATGGACGTCAAACCAGATATTAGTCCCTGCCTGCTTGTTTGACCTTTCGAATTACGACTATATATTGCAACCCAGTTGCTTTCCATACACCTCTTTGAACCAATATTATACAGAATTCTCCCAAATTATATCAAACAGAAGCTCATCTCCATCTTAGCTAGCTAGCTCATGGTCTCGCCCTTCTCTTTTCTCCATGATCTTCTACATACGACCATGCCTAATAATCATCATCTCTTCCTAAGATCACCACCCATCATCTTGTTCATCCTCTCCTTCTTCGTCTTCTTCTCCGCTCGCTGCGAAGAAGACGATCCCCAATACACACAGTGCAAGCAACCTTTCAACTGTGGCAGCATCAGAAACATATCCTACCCTTTCTGGGGAGGATCCAATCGCCCCCAACAGTGCGGTCGCTCAGGCTTCGAGCTCTCCAACTGCAAAGACGAGACTCAACTTCCTCACATAAAAATCGAAGGGCTAGATTTCCATGTATCCAACATCAGTAACCATTTCCACACCATGACACTAGCTCGCTCCGACCTCTGGGACAGTCCTTGTACTCAGCTCCTCGTCAACACCACTCTAAACTACACCCGATTCTCTTACGTCCAAACTGTTCGTAACCTTACCTTGTACTACGGCTGCGTCCCTCAACAGGACCAATCCGTCCCCAACAATTTTACGTGCAAAATAGAAGGATCACCTTTGGAAATCTCATACTACGTCGATGATTCTCTTTCAAGGGTGGTTGATCTTCCGAATAGAACCTCGTGTGTTACCAAAATCCGAGTACCAATTTTTTGGGAGGGTTTTGATGATATGCCTAAGAATGCAACGGCAGAAGTACTGGAAAACGTTTTGAGACAAGGGTTTCAGGTTGAGTTTAGTGCGGATTGGGATCTCTGTAGGGGATGCGTACACTCCAACGGCACATGTGTATCGAACACCACGACGGATTCGTTTCTCTGCCTTTGCGGGGATCAGTTTTCCAATTCTACTTGTCCATTTGTTCATGGTACGCATTTCTGTTTTGTTTATTTTGGATTTGATTTGGTTAAGCACGTTTGTTTGCAAGATCAATATGCATTAGAAAAACCCATGTTCGTAATTATTGAAGGAGTCGGTAGGATTAAGATTAGGGATAGACGGATAGTACGTGATTGTTGAATCTGCACATTGTTTAGCAAGGGACCCTTGAATAATTAGTCAGAGTTAGACTTCTTCAATTAGGAAAACCCGGCCCCCGTTAGAAGAAATGATCAAGTAGCTAGCTAGAGAACTGAAATATCTGAATTTTCTAAGCATGAATATGACCTTCCTCAGTTGCATTTTGGTTCATTAGGTAAGTTCTTCCTGCTCTCTCATCGTACATCTCATTAGTTTTGAAAGGTGTACCATAAAAAATGAGGGTTTTGGCTCTCTTATGGCTATGTAGGGTTTATTTAGTTATTGTTATCAAAAGTATGAATTTAATTAGCTTGGTCTTAACTGTTTAAGAATTATTAAGGCTTCCTAAGTTATCTAACATACAAAGACATTTCGTTAAGAAACACCTCCCCAAATATACAAAGACATCAGAAATACTTGATGCTTGTTTGACTGGTAATCACGTCAATGTCAACGGAGGAGAAGCAACCAGTTCAATACGGCGTCTCTTGGACCTTAGTGAAGAGTTCACACTTCCATCCACTTCAATCACACCAACCCAAACCTGGGCTTGGTACCCTTGTCTTTACTGGGTCAAAAGGCCCAAAACCACCCAAAACCCTAGCCCAACTTGTAGTCGTGTGTGCTTGATCATAGTCGTAACAATTCTAGCGTAAGCATTCGTTTCTGTGCACGTCTCTATCATCCATTCTTGGATCAACAATTTCCCTCTGTTATACTTTCTTGGCATGCAAAACCCTTTTGTACACTTTCGGTCTAACCAACCACAACTCTGAAAGCCAAGTCGTCGTCCACGCAAAACACACAGTTCACCGTCACTTGATTCTATACCTCAAAAAAAGAACTTGTTACCAAAGTTTTGGTCCTCTTTTGGCAAGTTCGGACCAGAAGCTCTAATCCTTTTCGACCTCATTGCTCATCCTCTGTCATATCAAGCGTTACAAAAGTCTTTTCTGTTGCTTAATCCTACATTCTTTTTTTTTCAAACATAGACAAAAAACCAGATTATACCTACTACCAAGAAATTTCCCACTATATGCTGACTTGTTCACCTTCCGTCCCACAAATTCATACATGCTTTCTTTCTTCTTTGTGTTTTTCTATCTGTTTCTGGATCATGAACAACCCCAAGATGAATCACTTCCATTTATGTGTTTTTACTATCATCTTCACAACCTTGTTCAGACAAGCCTTTTCTGTAGATTCGAGCTACTATGAGGCTTGCAAGCCTCAAACATGTGGGAATGGTCCGAATATAAGCTACCCTTTTTGGCTTTCGGACCACCAAGAATCCTATTGTGGCTATCCGAGTTTCAACCTAGTCTGCAAGGACAAAAATCCAGTGCTTGCTATTTCCCACTCTGGTTATATCATCAAGGAAATCTTTTACTCAAACCAGACATTTCTCGTAGCCAACTCTGCTGTTTATGAAGATGAATGTCCTCTCCCTCTACACAAATTCAGCCTTGATCGAACACCTTTCAATTATAGCTCCAAGAATGCTGATTTTTCCTTCTTCTACAACTGCTCACAAAAACCTTTAGACTACTACGTGTTTACATATCCTATTAGCTGTGCTAGCAATTCCACCTCTCATTCTTTTGCTACTATTCACAAAGAGGTGTTGAAGTACATGAACCATACATTAGTAGACTCATGCGAGTCCCCCGTTGATGTACCGGTGGATTATTTTGGGGCTGCTGGTGTGCATAGCATGTTGAAAATGAGTTATACAGATATCTTGAAGATGGGGTTCCTTTTGAATTGGACTGCACAAGATTGCAGCAATTGTGAGAGGAGTGGTGGGCGCTGTGGATTCGATAACAATGAAGTTGTCTGTTTATGCAGTGATAGATCTCATGACAAAACCTGTGATGATGGTATTTGTGTTGCAGTGTTTTCATTATTTAGTGGTTCTTCAAATTCTCAAAAAATAGTAGTTTATGTCTTATGTAGTATAACATTTTGTTTCTAGACATCCATTTTTGTCCTATTTATAGCATAGATATTTCAAGGCTTATACTACTGTGACTTTTATGAAGTGAATAGCTTATATTCTAAAAATGCTGCTTCTTTGATTGCTTTTGCAGGCCGTAAGTTCAAATGGGAATTGAAGGTTGCGGTAGGTAATATCCCTAATCTCTTCTATACTTCGGCTGTTTAATGTTCTCCAAGCTCATGTCAATCTCGATTGCAAGTTTTGCTACTTCTTATAGTGAGCTCGCCATTTTCTCTTCAGGTCTTTGTTCGGCTATTGGAACTACTGCTGTAATGTGCTTCATTTTCTTTATATGGCGACGCCGCAACAGAAATCGATACGGTCCATCATCATCCTATGCATCTCGAAGCATCTTTTCTAAAAGCTATTCCAGAAGTGATACTGAAAAGGGGAGTGCGTACCTTGGAGTTCATGTCTTCACCTACAAGGAACTTGAACAAGCAACAAACTATTTCGATTCATCGAAAGAACTTGGCGATGGAGGCTTTGGCACAGTGTACTATGGTAAACTAATCATCGACATCCTTATTCTTCAAGATCACAAAGTTGTGTTCTAACCATTATACATATGAACCTCCTTGTGTTCATTGTGGTTTTCTTAAACAGGAAAAGTCCGTGATGGACGATCAGTTGCTGTCAAGCGCCTTTATGAAACCAATTACAAGAGCGTTGAGCAGTTCATGAACGAAATTGAGATTTTGGCTCGCCTACACCACCAAAACCTTGTTTTACTCTATGGATGCACCTCTCGTCATAGCCGTGAGCTCCTCCTTGTATACGAATATGTCCCTAATGGAACTCTTGCTGGTCATCTTCACGGTGGAAAAGCAAAACCAGGTGCACTGCCATGGCATACTCGAATCAACATTGCCGTAGAAACTGCAAGTGCATTGTCCTATCTTCATGCGTCTGAGATCATCCACCGAGATGTGAAAACCACTAACATTCTCCTTGACAACAATTTCTGCGTGAAAGTAGCAGATTTTGGATTATCTCGTCTCTTCCCAACGGATGTCACCCATATCTCAACTGCTCCACAAGGAACTCCAGGTTATGTTGATCCTGATTATAACCAATGCTACCAGCTTACTACTAAGAGTGATGTCTATAGCTTCGGGGTGGTCTTGGTTGAACTCATATCATCCTTGCCTGCTGTTGACATCACAAGGCATCGACAGGAGATCAATTTATCAAACATGGCTATCAACAAGATTCAGAAACATGCATTACATGAGCTTGTGGATCCATCCCTGGGGTATGAATCAGACTTCAGAGTAAGAAAAATGATCAATGCAGTGGCAGAATTAGCTTTTCGGTGCCTGCAAAATGAGACCGACATGAGACCTTCTATGATGGATGTGGAAAATGAACTAAAGAGGATACAGATTGATGATTTTAGTAAAGAAAAGGCAGAGGAAATTGAAATTTCAGCTGATGATGTTGTACTGCTAAAGAGCGGTCCTCTGGAAGCTTCACCAGATTCAGTAGATTGGGTTAGCATGTCTCCAAAACCAAATGATAAAACTGGTTAAAAATTTCCTTCTAGATTCATCTACGAAACCATTGTCATTCTCCTTTCATGTATTAAACATGTGATTTGTTGAATGAGATGTAAATATTTGTTTAGTTTGAACTTTTTACTGGCTAATCTGTGTGAGATCTGACAGAGGTATGCTAAGGTCCATGTATAGCGGAGTTAGGCTACATGACTAATAGTTTTTGTTTGAACTTTCATCTGGCTAATAGTGAGTTGCTTTAAAAATAAAGAGGAAAGTATTAGCTCTATCGATCTCCTAGCTAAACAAGGAACACCGCGCCTGGACAACATTTGACAATGACCATCGATCCATTTACTTGTAGGATTCTTTCACCTTCTCACTCTAGGATTTCTTTCACCTTCTCAGTTTAGGATTTCTCGTCCTCTGCGGATTGGCCCTCTGCTATATAGTGAAAACAAAGTGAGCTGAGAGCATATGTATGTTATTCACTCTCTATTTCTTCTTGTTTTCACAGAGAAACAACAGGTGATCACATCAGTTGTTCATAGTTTGGATTTTTAGTGTTAAGAGTTTCCATCATGCTTCGAATGGTTCTGTCTCGACAAAAAGAAGAGCTCTCCGGTGAACCCCAGATGGTAAATGACGAGAAGTTGTGGTCAGAAATATCAAAGAAGGACTGCATCGAATTTGTAAAGACCTTGCAGAACTTCAACTCCTATGTCTACCAAGAGTTCGTCCATCTCAGGAAAGACTTCAAGATAGAAAGTGATGACTGTATTAAGGCTTTGAAACAGAAGGTAAAGGAATTGTTTGAAGGGCGTCCGGATTTGATATTAGGGTTCAATGCCTTCTTGCCTAAGAGACATAGAATTAACGTCCCAATCCAAGTAAAAGTCCAGACCAGCAGGAAACTCCCAATAGTACTTTCTCGAAAGAGAAAGCGCTGCGATGATGCTAGTGATGTTTTTGGTTCTGGATCTAATGACTCTAAGCTTCAAAAAGTGATCGATTTTGTGAGCAAGGTTAAAGATAGATTTCATCATCACGATAATGAGGAAGGTGAAGATGTGTTTCAGTCCTTTTTAGATATTTTCTTGACTAATCACCGCAAAAGAAACAAGTTGTCACCCAGTAAGTCCATCACTGCTGAAGAAGATGAGCTTCATATTTACAAGAAGGTAGAAGAACTTTTCGATGGCCATCCGGACTTGATTGATGAGTTCACCAACTTTTTACCAACAGTCCCTTTCCCTTCACTTTCCTCAGTCATTTATTTCGATAACTGCGAAACTTGCACTCCAAGCTACCGTCTTCTGCCAGAGAATTTCCCCATTCCTGCTGCCACCAAAAGATCAAAGCTTGCTTCTCAAGTATTGAATGATCGTTGGGTATGCGTTCCTAGTACTACTTCAAGAGGAGGAGGAGGAGGTGGAACCACACAACAATACAAGTCCGGGTGGGAAGATAAAAGGTTTGAAGTTGATAGGAAGGTAAACACCGTGAAGTCAACCTTAAAGAGCATCAGCGCGCTGATGGAAAAGATTGAAAAGGATAGTCCATCAAATATCTATGTTGAAGATCATCTCACTGAGCTGGATTTGAAGTGCGTTCAGAGATGTTATAAGAAGCAAGGGCTGAAAGCCATGGATGAACTGAGGAAAGATATTCGAGGGGCTTTGCCCTTGTTGATGAGAGGGTTGAAGCTACAGGAAGAAAAGCTGAAACAACGCCGATCAAGTCTAAACCAAAAGTGGGTTTGTCATATGAAAGTTCTTAGTTGCAGGTAGATTTACATGATAATTGTGAAATTAGAGTTTCACAACATCTGTGAATTATATGTATCTATCTACTGCTTAGGCTACAGGTACACACTAGTTGATCTAAACAGAAAGGCTCGTAACTTGAGCATCTAGGCTAAGCTGGTTCCTATGATGAAAAGAAATTTATGTATGAAGTATGGAAGTAGCTAACTGAAATTCCTGACTCAATGATTTCCTCTGTCTCTGGCTTTTCCTATTCAAATATATCTGCATTTGTTTGGCCCTAAATCCTTCTTAGCATAACAAGTACAGTTCATTGGCATTAACATAGTCACAAAAGATCAATATATGATAGATATAAATGCAAATGAGAATAGATATAAGCAGTATAGTTTCATCATGTAAAACCTTAAGAGTCCACAAGGTGGAAATTTCAAGTTCCACATTTTGAAAAGCATTAAAACCATCTCCCTTCTGTAGTTTCAGTAAACTAAAACCTACAAGCCACAAGGATGCGCATCTTCTAAGATAGGCAGATGAACACCTCTGTAGTAAGATATAAAATGAGATTCCACAAAACAGTACACCTAATCCGCAAACAGTACACCTCCATTCAGAGGATAGAACAAACCACAAAACACCATTGTGGCCATCATTGCATACACCTTTCATCTGCAAAACATCATTGCATGAACAATTAAGACATGAAATCAATCAAACAAACCACAAAGATATTCTACATTGCTCCAACAAGTCAACAACTAGTCATTATCTTACTATTGTGAATACCAATATCTACTCTTTACATGCAAAAACCATTCCATCATGACAACAAGTTTTCTAGTAGCAAGCCAATCCAGTGAAGGAAAACACATCATAAAACCATTGTTTTCTCTTAAAACAGACGACAGTTGCATTGTTCTCTAGGGTATTATACAGTAGCTAATTTCTGATAATGTGCAAGTAACGTACTTCACCTCTCATATGAACAACAAAAGCACAGGGCAAGATACGAGTTCAGAAAATTTGATTACCCAAATGCTCTTAAGAGTAAAAAGGTAGTGAAAAGTATACATCAAGCAGTGTAGAAAAGAATTTAACTTAATGTTGATAAAGTGGTAGATTCTGGTGTTGATGATCTTACAGGAGAATATAGGACAGGCTTTGGTGGCATTTGCAAGGCTTCAATGCTTCCTTCCAACATTTCAATCACTTTACTCATGATAGCCTATCTGATGTCCTTGTCTGTATCACTTAAATCATCACAATCCCACTATGATCATCTTCCTTGCTTTCCTCTTCGGTCTGAAGGTCCTAGAGGGGGGGTGAATAGGCCTTTATTACTTTTTCGTCCAATTCCGTTCACAAGGATAGCAAACATTTAGCTATCCTGATAACAGGGAGACGTAGTAATAAATAAAAGAACAAGTACTGGAAAGTAAAAGAAATAACACCAGTACGTTTTTTATTCGCAGAAACCCTGCATCAGGGAGAAAAACTGCGTGCCCCTAACTCTTGAGGGACAAACCTTTCCACTATGTAAAACTCACTTCTTACAAGATTATAGTCTAGGGATACAACGACGATTTGCAATCCTGCCTAGTCTACCCACTAGTCTAGATCTATCTCTCCTGTCTCTGAGTGACTCACCTCACTCCTCACAAGATTATAGTCCAGGGATACAACAACGACTTGCTATCCTGCCTAGTCTACCTACTAGTCTAGACCTACCTCTCTTGTCTCTCAAGTGTTTACATATGAAGGTATAAGAAGAAGTTTCAACTTAGAACTCAGCTAACACCTTTAACTAATTCTTCTTGAACACTTCTCAGAAAACTCAACTCAGAACTCAGCTATCCTAATGAGAAGGATTCTTCAGACCTCAGCTAACACCTTTAACTGACTCTCTAGAACTCAGCTCTCCTCGATCAACTGATCCTTCTTGAGTACTTCTGGGGTTGCTGCACTACCATCACTCATGATATGCAGAATGCTAATGGGTTTATGAAAAGAGTTTTTGCTCTTGCTCTTGCTCTAAGATTTACAATCACCAAGGGAAGACTTAGAGGCAAAAGAGCAATGCAAGGGAAAACCTAGACCCAGCTAAAACAATGTAGAAAACTACATTTTGAACAACCAAGGAGCAAGAAGAGACTTGCTCCATATATATAGGCAAAGTGCAAGCTAAAGGAGAGCATGCACGTTTACCAAAATGGGAGGCAACTTTTGGACTTTAGTTGCTTGTCTGGAATACTAGGACGGATAGGACCCTAGGGATCCCTCCACTCACAAGACAAAAGCTGAGAATAGACTTTCCTAGGAAAGACTAAAGCCAAAAGGATAAGACAAAAGGTTTTGGGAAAACTAGATCAGATTTAGTCAAGCATAAAGACTCTACAAAACCACTTTTCCTAAGAGGACACTTAGGACAGCTGATAGCTTAGGCGGTGCATCACATGGGCAGCTGTCAACTTGGTTTTTGAATCACAAAACCCAGCTGGTTCCCAAAGGCTCAAGTTATGTGGTCACGGGTTGGTTTGCCACACCACCCTAGACTAACTTGGAGCTCAAGTACGAATAGACTAATGTTTTGCTAAAAGGTATTTGAAATTCAAACACTTAGAAACTGAAGCAAACACATTTGAATATACACATGGTCAGACCCAGTAGATAGAACAGATACAGCAGGGGTATCCGTTTAATCGGGATGGCAAGCACGGCTGCCATCCTTAGTGAATGAATGTGATGCACATGCATGAACTACCTGATGTATATGAGATAAAAACAAATAGCCAGCTAATATATTAGTTTGTGTATCACAAACCTAGCTGGAGCCTCTAAGCTCTAGTCATGTGGTCACGGGTTGGAAACACTACACAACCCTAGACTGACTTGAAGCACCAAGGCAACGACAAATGTTTTGCTAAAGGGGATTTGAATTCAAACAGGGGAATTCAAACTAATGATACACAAATAGCAAAAGCATTTAGACATGCATACATATAGACCCAATAGATTAGGACAGATACACCAGGAGGTATCATCTGATCTAGGATGACAAGCAAAGCTGCCATTCTCAGTGAAAAACATGAGATGCATATGCATGAACTACCTGATGCACATGAGATCTTGGCAGGTCTTCATTCTTCACTTGTGATATCCTTACCATCAGGATATGTAGAATTCTCAGTGAAAAGCATCAGATGCATATGCACCAGTTACCTAGGCACATGTGATCTTGTCAAGTCTTCATTCTTCACTTGTGATATCCTTACCATCAGGATATATAAAATAGCTTGTGTCTTGTGTTTTGTGTTTTGATCATAAAAGGGATAGCCAATAATCCTTATACCAACACGGTCACTGCATTGAGCAACCCAAAATTGCTGCCTTGCTCAAGATGCTCATAAACCCAATACCCGAAAAGTATGACAACATTAACACGCAGGATCAAGTATTCGAGCCTTAGCAACTCCTCCAAACACCCCAGAAACTGCATTGAAAACGAAGATTCTGTTCTACCCGGCATGTTTTTAAGAGAAACAGATCGACATGGTGCAGTTGGCCATGGACGTCTCCGACGACCACGATGGTGGAGTCCAGGCGGCAGTTATCGATCTTGACGCAGTTGGGTTATTTGCATTGTCATCCTAACCTCCTTTTCCCAGCTTATCTTGAAATGAATTGGAGGTTGGCCATTTTTCTGATATCTAAAAATTTGTATCTTTCCACTGCTAGAGGTCCATTGTTTTGAATAAAGGCTCCGAGACAGACACTGATCCTTGTCTCTCACTTATCCTTCTGATCTTAATACAACGAACAATAACAGCAATGACATAGAGTAGTAATACAACAGCTCCAGCATCAGGAAGGGGTATGATACGTTTGTGATGTTACCACAGTTGAATGGTAGCAGCGAGTCGAGAAGAAGAAGAAGATGAAGAAAATGGGTGCTCTTAGGAAAATATAATTAGGATTAGACAGACATCGTCATTTAGTGCAGAAATGATTGGCCTATTTGAGTTATATGATTAGATGTTCATAACATTTTACAATGCTCAACGAAATGCAATAGAAGCATGGAATGGTAGCTTATTGCTGCCTTCTCAAGTCAAACAGAGAGACTAGAACTTGGTTGAACCAAGAGAGCTAAGGTGCGCTTCTTTGAACTTTCATGGCAACGAGAAAAATTGACGTCAAGGTTCTACATGTGTTTCATCTGAGAAATTTTGTTCTAGCAAAAATGGGAACTTCTTCTTCTTTCAGCAGTTCGTGGCCAGAGAACTTGCGAACTGTGATGATAATGCTCGCTGATCAGCACGTTTTGGTCTAGAACCTGGACAGGGTCGCTTGATTAAGCCTAAAAGTCCTTGACACTTACAAAGAGGAACATAAGCACATCACAGGTTGAAGATTGACCAGAAGATTTAACAATTGCACTTTCATACAGGCAACTATTCATTTATAAGAATAAATACTCAGAACCCACAATAGTACAAGTAAAGTAGTAGATAAATGCGTTCCTAACAATTCAAATGACATAAAAATAAAGACAACCAGAATACTAACTGCAGAACAGATTGCCGTGCCATAATTTTTAGAATTGATATTTCAAATCAGACTGCAGAATTTTATAAAATGAAGGTTGCAGTTCTGTAGGTTCTATAGGGTATAATTTCTGATAATGTGCAAGCACATTACTTCACCTCTCATATGAACAACAAAAGTACATGACAAGATAAGAACTCTGACAAACTGATAAAGAGAAAAGATTACTAACCAAATGCTCTTAAGACAAGGTAGTGAAAAGTATACATCAAGCAATCTAGAAAAGAAATCAACTTATTGTTGATAAAGTGGTAGATTTTGGTGTTGATGATCTTACAGGAGAAGATAGGACAGGCTTTGGTGGTGTTTGCAAGGCTTCAATGCTTCCTTCCAACATTTCAATCACTTTACTCATGGATGGCCTATCTGATGGCCTTGTCTGTATGCACCACAATCCCACTAAGATCATCTTCCTCGCGATTTCCTTTTCCTCTTCAGTCACTGCATTCACCAACCCGAAATTGCTGCCTTGCTGAAGATTCTCATAAACCCAATCTGGAAAATAAATTTCACTGGTGTGGCTCACTCGAGCATCAATGTTCTTTCTTCCTCCAACCATTTCCAGAATCATCATTCCATAACTATAGACATCAGACTTAGCAGATACTCTTCCAAAGTTCCTGCAGAAAACTTCTGGAGCTATGTACCCAATTGTCCCTCTAGCATCCAACATTGATATAATACTCTCCTTCCGCGTACAAAGTTTAGAGAGACCAAAGTCAGAAATCTTCGGGCAAAAATTTTCATCCAAAAGAATATTATGTGGTTTAATGTCAAAGTGCAAGATTCGTGTGTTGCACCCACGGTGCAAGTACTCAAGCCCTCGAGCTATCCCAATAGCTATTTGGAGAAGTTTTTCCAATTCCATGTGTGTAGTAGTTTTCAGAGGATCAGTGTCTTTGTATATGAACTTCTCAAGTGATCCATTGGGCATGAACTCATATATCAGGGCTTTTTTCTTACCTTCAAAGCAATACCCCAAAAGAGTGACAACGTTAACATGGGAAGTTCTGCTAATGCTTGCAACCTCATTAACAAAGTCCTCTCCATTCCCTTTGGATTCTTTAAGAACCTTCACAGCCACAGGAAAACCGTTCAATAGCTTACCTTCGTACACATCACCATAACCGCCATGGCCCAGTTTATCTTTAAATGAGTTGGTGATTTTTCTTACATCCGAAAACTTGTATCTTTTTACTGCTAGAGGTCCAATATTCTGAATGAAGGCTTCAACATCTTCACTGTTCGCTTCTTTATACACTGAAAACCTATGTATTAAACCAAAGCCAATAACAACAAAAAAGATCACGCTTCCTACAACAGAACAAACACCTGGCAGCGGAACAACGAAATGATTCAGGCACTAAGGTCAATTATTGAACAAAATTCATGCATTCTCTAAAGAAACAAAGTAATAAATCTCTAATCCCAACTTCTTGATACCATTCATGAAAGAAGGAAAAGAAAAAACGCATCAAGATATAAATAATGAGGGAAGCATTTTTTTTTTCTTTTACTATTGCAGATTCAACCAACACAACTATCAACAGCTGTGCAAGTAACCGGTTCCTCAAGGGAAGAAGAAAGACTATAAGAGGTTGCAATTAACATGAGTGGATTTACTCTAATCTGGAAATTTTATACGACTTGAACATCTAAATAAGTTAATAAATGGTTTTATGATAAATTACCTAGTACAACCTTCAACTTCCAGTTAAACTTGGTGGAGTTGGTGCCTGCAAAAACAAGAAAGAATGAATATAAGGCAATCAAAATTTTAGGGGTAACAGTTGATTGTAACATTATTCCAACTCATAATATTTTCTAGACCACTACTAATTATTGAAATTTTCCGAGTGAAGGCACTACTGAAAATGATCAACACTCGGAAGATTCCTCAACACTCAACATTTGGCAATCCAAAAGAAAATATATTAAAAGAACACGATTAATGATATAGTCATACAGAATAAATCTAAAAGTGAAAATGTATATAGTAAATTTTCATCATCACATACAGGTGAGATGAGATTGACTGCAGCAAAAACAAACAAATTCAAAATGGTATCAACACCAGATTGCTTCGATGTTTGTAAACATCAATGGAATAGCAAATACAGGATTTCTTTGACTGCAGCAGATCTGGAAGCTAGGGTAGTTAGCCACAAAAGGGTGACTCTTGATCAGAAAGCCAGAAATGGTGAGCTTAGATTTGAATCATTCCAGGGGTTCGTGGTCTCATACCTCATACTCTGAGTTTACAAGAAAGGCTTGATTGGCTGCGGTTGTGAATGATAGAGTTAACACATATGGTAAGGTATTTTCAGTTTCAAGTAGCTTTGGACGAGATTCATTTGGGATGGAGAAACAGAGAAGGGTGAAAATTCATTCCACAAATGACTGAACGATTGAATGAAAACTTATAAGCCTGTCATCTAAGCATTGCTCATACACATGAAACTGGGGAGAATGAGATCGATTCATAAGGAGACAGACTTATGAAATTGAATGAAGAATTGGAACTTCTTAACGAAGATAAGGTACAGACATATACACATACCAATGATACCATGAACAGATGGACAAGTGGAATAGGAAAATCGATCCTCGCAAAGGCAGAGAAACGAATCCATTGTGGCGTTGGATACACAGGTGCCATTGGAGTTCAAGCATCCCCTACAAAGATCCCAATCCGCGCTAAACTCAACCTGAAACCCTTGTCTCAAAACGTTTTCCACTTCTGCCGTTGCATTCTTAGGCATATCATCAAAACCCTCCCAAAGAATTGGTACTCGGATTTTGGTAACACACGAGGTTCTATTCGGAAGATCAACCACCCTTGAAAGAGAATCATCGACGTAGTATGAGATTTCCAAAGGTGATCCTTCTATTTTGCACGTAAAATTATTGGGCAAGGATTGGTCTTGTTGAGGGACGCAGCCATAGTACAAGGTGAGGTTACGAACAGTTTGGACATAAGAGAAACAGGTGTAGTCGAGAGTGGTGTTGACGAGGAGTTGAGTACAAGGACTGTCCCAAAGGTCGGAGCGAGCTAGTGTCATGGAGTGAAAAAGCTCTTGGTTACTGATACTGGTTACATAGAAATCTAGCTCTTCGATTTTTATGTGAGGAAGCTGAGTCTCATCTACGCAGTTGGTGAGCTCGAAGCCTGATCGACCGCACTCTTTGGGGCGATCGGGTCCTCCCCAGAAAGGATATGATATGTTTGTCATGCTACCACAGTTGAAAGGTTGCTTGCACTGTGTGTACTGGGGATCCTCTTTGCAGTGCAGAAATGGGAGCATGAATGAGTAAAAGCTAACGAAGAAGGGTGCTCTTCGGAAGACATAATTTGGCTTAAACATAGGCATTGCTAGGAGATAATGGACAAATGATACATGTATGATTGAATGGTATTGTTGATGACAAAGAGGAAGGAAACCAATGTTAGCTGAAATGTAGTACAAAGTCATACATACTGACTATCAATTAGTAGACCAAGAATAGCAACAGATTTCATGGAAATGAGAACATCGGGATCTATCAATCACGATCCTGATGATGCAGATTCTCATTTCTTACAAGAAAAATAGTAATGTCTATTCTCATAATCTCATTAAACAATAAAAATCAACAATAATGATAATGCAGCTGACTTTTTGGTTAAATAAGAGCTTGGACTGAGTCTAAGCTTATCAAGTGTTGAAGTTCTTAGCAATTTCCTGCTCTTCCATCAAGCTTAAAGTGGAAAATTGACTAAAAATGATGAAAAATTCACAATCATTTCCATCATCAATCTAACTTGTGATAAGAAGGAAGCATTTTTTAACAGCAATGATGCGATTCCTCTACCCAAACCAAAAGAATCATAGTAATCGTATTCGATGGTTTACCTTTCGGGAAATATAAGAAATTGAATTCACATAGCAATTAAGCGGCGCAGAATGGAGCCTGGTGCGCCGGAAACTGGTGTCATGTTCTCTCTTAGTTGATCGGAGCTCTTGAATTTGATTGTCTACGAATTGGAGCTTCGGAGTTGGGAGCCAGGGTTTGGCTGGAGACGTGAAACTGTGAAATGGGTATCACAATCTGGGGTTTCTGAGGAGGAAGGGATTGAAAAGCTTGTGCATTTCAAATTGTTTGATTCAGCTGCGCTGTTTTTGTCGGGAAATATCACCCGTCGCACTGTGACCCCTGTGAGTCTCTGTCTCAAGCCTGGACCGAAGAAACAACAGTGCACCAAGGTGAATAGTCAGTGGTGTCCCTAAGAGTCAGTTTATTTACAAACGCGTCTCCGAATGTTGTCGTGAGCATATTTTGAATGTACAATGCACGCGGTACTGGTATGGCTGGAAACGGCCGAACACTGCCTGCCGGATACTCTCGGGATATGGCCGGAAATGTATCTGTAAATAAGTCGGATACGTGGATGTAATAATGACAGTGTACCCTTAAACTTTAATTTTTAGGTTATATTTTTAAAATGGACCGATCAGCCTGCGTAAGGGTAAAAGAGGGTAACAGAGGCCATTATTGGTCTCACTCAAACATCGTATATATTCAATTCTGCGTAAGCAAAACCACTAATCACAGAGCGTAACAGAGGATTAAGGTCAGAAACCGTGTACCTTTGTTGCAGAGGCCATTGCTTGGGGTACCAATACTACCATCTTTGCAAAAGCACAGAACCTGTCGCGCAGTGTTGTTGTAGCCACAAAACCCACCATTAATCTCACACGAACCGCACTCCTTAGCCTTGGTCCAGTTAAGCACGAACCCTTTGTTCATGGCCACTCCAAATGCACCACTCAACTCATTAATGGCAATACTTCTAGTTATCTCTGTTTCTTTCACAGTCACCACCACATTCTCCTCACAATTTTCCGACCAATCAAACACTTTTGGCTCCTCTCCCTCCTTGAAAACATAAGACTTTTTGGTACCATATGAACCCAAGCACGTTATGGGGGGCACAAGAATAGAATAAAAAAAGGAAGTGCAGTTGAAGTAGAAGCTCAGGTTGACATCCAATGGGGAGTAATCGAATGGGAGCGTGCCTACGCTCATACTGTGTGTTGCCCTAGGGCATGTTTGATCGACTATGTCAATGTCAACAAGGGTGATGGTGGAAAGAGCAAAGTTTATGTCTTTCACATAGTAGTAGTCGTTATTTGGGAGGCCCATTATTGGCTCCAGAATCTGTGCAGTTTAGACCAAAAACAGGGTAGCCACAATACTGATCTGCAGTTGAGACTTCCATTTTCCAAAAAGGGTTCTGAAACTCAAGGCCATTAGTACTGCACTTGGTTATGGGGCAGTGTGGTGAGGCTAGAAAGTTGGCTTTGCTTCCATGGGAGTTGAAGAAGAAGAGTAAGAGAAAAGCTGCAAGGACGTAAGGTGATGACATGGTTTAGAATATTGTGGTGTTATGCTTTGGAGTTGAAGATCAAGAGTAAGAGAAAAGCTGCAAGGAGTTACAAACAAGCAGATGAAATTGTTAAAAAAAAAAAAATTTCATATACACCCAAATTTAAAGAGTGATTTTAAATAAAACTTACATAATATTCCTACCTGATAGACATCTAAAATGTAACAATTATAATACATATTATATCCTATTTTTTTAAAATTTTACACAATTGCCACCATTTAACTATCACTACAGGAAAATCAGTCTTAGCAGACGGAAATAATTTGTCGGCTAAGACACAATTTCAGTCACCTAAGATCTTGGATGACGAAGTTTCCGTCATCTAAGATCCGTCGCCTAAGTGGCGTGAGGTAGGCACTTAGGCGACGGAAACTAACTAAGTTGTCGAGTAAGAACTCTCCTACCCGACGGATGATTTGCTACCTCATCGACAAACATATTCGTTGACAAGAATCTTTGTCGACGGAATAAGTTTGTCGGAAAGTTTCTTAGACGACGAATACATAAATTTTCTTAGCCGACGAAAAACCGTCGGTACGTATGTGTGCCAACGAATGTTGCTCCCGTTGTTAGGCGACGAAATATTAGTCGGTAAAGCTCTAAGCTGATCGACGAACACGAAAATTTTCTTACCCGATGAAATATTCGTCGGTAAAGTTCTAAACCGACGAATTCGTATCAGTTCTTAGTCGACGGATACCGTTTGTATCTGTCAGTTATGTTTTTTATCTTAGGCAACAGAATGTTATGTTTCCGTCGCCTAAGTCATTTTATTTTTTTTTATTGAAAAAAAAATATTATTTTTGTGTAGATTACCTTATTTACTGTTTCAAAAAATGTTATTTTTGTGTAGATTACCAGATAGATATATACCGGAAGCATTGGATTTGGAAAACATATTCGTATATTGATCATGATAACTAGCTAGATGGACAAACATTGTTCATATATAGAAAATAATTAATGAAGTATGTAGAAAATTGTTCATACACTCTAGCTAAACTCGTACAAAATCACCAATGCCAACTGGCATTCACGTCTACTCTTATGTCGCTTAGATCATCATTGTTTTGTGGGGAAACATGTGGAGGAGAAAAAACAACAGGAGGAGAAGGAGGAGGAGGAGGAGGAAATTGTGGAGGAAGAAAAGGTGGCATACCTAGGCGCTCATATATGGCTGCAAATTGGGATTGCAAAGCGCTATACATAGACTCCGCACGCAGAGTACGTTGTTCGGCCTCTTGGATTTGTTGTTTCTGCTCTTGGAATCGTTGGAATTGTTGTTGGGTACGCTCCTTTAATTCCTTTAGTCTCTGCTCATAGCGCTCCTGCAGCTCTAGGAGTTGTTGCTCATCAACTCTAGGAGGACGACTACGTGAAGTGGAACAATTTGAAGAATGGCTCAAGTCTCGCTCGCCTGCTCGTCCCATCCCTCTGATCTCTTTTCCTTTCCGAGTTTTAAGCACCGTACCCAACACCTCAATTTGTTGGGACTGAACACTCTCCACAATCTCCTCCTCCGTCGCGTCAGGGTGTTGTTTCTTAAATACATCCTTTCACTTATTGACCTCATCAACCATGTCATTACATTTAAAATACATCAATTAAGCGCTAACTTAACATTATGCAGAAACAATAACGAATAACTAAATATAACTATCTACATATAACTCATTTTATGTGTACCTAATAAACTTTACATTTTGCATAATAAACTTCATAAGTGTATGCATCAAACAATAAAATAGTAAAAGGAAAGACACTTACATAATGCTTGGTCGTAGCTTTATCACCGGCCCTGACATAAGTCTTCTCAAAACCTTTGATAATTGGAAGTTTCTCCCCATGTATTCTGAGTTCCTCCATTGTGTAGATGATAGGAGAAGACCCCGTGTGGTGGTACATAGTCTTCTCCTCACGGTTCCGCTTATTTGCCAAGGAGAGTCTAATACAGGAAAAAATATTAAATAGATTAGTAAAATACAAGGGAAACAATGAAGGTAATTTAAAAAAAAATATATGGTAATTTAAAAAATCACCTTGAACTCGTCTGACTCGAAGTGAGAGCATAGAAACTCCCACTGGTCCTCTCTCCCAATGAAATCTGAAGGCATCTCGGAGGCCCCTTCCCTCAGATAAGCTTTGTGGCACTGGTACTTCCAGTCTGTGTACCTCTCTTGTGCCCTCTTCAGTATCCAATTGAACATTGGCTCATCATTTTCATCTTACCCGTACTTCGCCTAAGTAACAAATAAAAAAAAATCTCATGTTAAGCACTGAAAAATAAAATGAACTTATGTAATTAAGTAAATTTACTTTTCAAACTGTTTTCAGTGTTACTTATCAACATTGCATTCCACACCTTCCACTTCTCCTCCTGATCAAGGTCGTAGAACGTCCTTGCCCTCATTCCCACCAGACTCCATATGGCGGAACCGATATCATGTGTCACCAAGCTGTTTACCACCCTCACGCTAGGGCCTTTTACAAGGGGGCAATACTCTAGCTTGATCTTCTGCCCCGTTACTGCAATGATATCCTCCGCATTCTTTCCAGAACATAAACCCCGCTTCTTCTTTGGGGGCGGAGCTACAATTAATATACATACAAAATATAAGCACTTGAAAAGTCAAAAAGAAGAAGAAGAGGAAGTAGTAGTAAGCAGGCGCGCCTCAGGGTGCCTGCATGTGGCACCTTATGGCGCGCAGGGGTGTACTGCTACTGATTTCAAATATTTGAAAGAACACTTAATTTACCTGTTGGGCTTCTAACTTTCAACCGAGTGTTGCTGACGATGCGTCTTGAAGATTCGGGCGTCAGTGTAGATGATGGAGATATCGCTGAACTACTGTCAATGGAAGGGGGCCACACGATCAAAGGGGAGCCCCTGGTGGTACTGTCCCAGCCGGCATGAGGGTAGGCTGGCTGCTACTACCCGCTGAGCCGACGCTCTGCCGTATAGACTCCATTAAGGCACTGGCCTTAGTGGCTCAGTCCTTTCTCTTCCCAAAAAACATGGTCTTGCACATGAATAACACACATTTGTTATAGCTACACTAACAAGAAACTATAACAGGGAAAACAACATGTATGAACCTGTTCCAAGACAAGAACCCCTACAATGCCAGCAACCTAACAAAATGAATATACAACATACACATGTGTTAAATGAGTGTCAAAGAAACACCTCTCATTGGCAGATTTATTTTGTAAAAAAAAAATCTGTAACAAATAACAGAACAACACGTGTACAAAGAATAATTTAATTTAATCAATGGGAATGCGGGTTACAATCTTTGTGAATTCCTCTGATTCTATCTCCGAATGTAGGTTTAACTCAAGGGTGACAAGCATTTGTTCTTGAGGACGCGGGTTGATCACGTAACGAATATCTAGAATTTGGATTTGGATTTGGATTTGGTGAAAAACTGGCTGTTTAGGGAGCTTGATAGTTCTTCAAGGGTTTAGTGAAGAACTGGCTGTTTAGGGAGCTTGATAGTTCTTCAAAGATCTTGGGAGACTTCTGAGCTCGCGGGAGGGAGTTTTCTTCTCTCTGGTTCGCTGCCTGCTTTTGGCTCTACTTTGTTCGCCCTTTTGTCTCTGCCCCCCTCTTGGTATGAGAGGGGGTATTTATAGTGTTAACATGCCTCCACTTAAGGCAAGTAATGAAGATTCTGAATTAATAATATTTCCTTAATCAAATCAATGAATCTTGATTGATTGATTGATTTGCCGATTTTAAGACAATCAGATCAATCAAATCTTAAGATTTAGATATGCCCAAATCGCTTTGGATTGAATGTCCTGTTTTGATCAAGATCTTTAGTAAGGGCAAGCCATCTCACGGATATGGAATGTATCTTGCGAGGAACCTTGATTTCCAAGAAAGCGGTGATTTCTGATCCCACTTCGCGGACTCCCCTACGCGAGGCCATCTCGCCTCGCCTTCATGTAAATCCACGCGCGCAGAGCTATTTCGCTTCGCCTTCATGTAAATCCACGCGAAGTCTGTTTCACTTCGCGAAGACTATTTCACCTCGCGAAGTACGTTCACCTCGCGAAGTCTGGTTCGCCTCGTGAAGTTCAGTCTGCCTCGCCTTCATTTATTTCTATGCGAAGTGCGATTCGCCTCACCTGACTTCTTGCTAGCCATCACTTATGTTTCTACCTGCTTCGTCCCGAGCCGGGAAGGGGTCGCAAGGCGGAGCGAAGTAGAATTATTGGGTCCTTCACACGGTACCTGCACAAGTGACAGCGTCACAGGGGTCGGGACTGAGGTGGCCCAGTCTTCGACTCTCCGATGCTTAAGTTAGCTATGAGCACTTGTACGGGTAGAAGAGTGAAAGAGAGAGAGAGAGTATATGTGCATGTGTACCTTTTATGATAGGTTGAGTTTGTTTTATAGGCCAAGTATGGGTACTTTTGCCTTAGTCTCCAATGTGGGACTTCTTGCCATCCTTTGGAGTGTCTCCCCTTTTGGGGGTGTTTTGCCGCTAGAGTGACTTCGGCAAGCGGTTTGTTACCGGCTCTTCATTCTTAGGATGCATGTGAAGGGCTCACCAAGGCTATCTCGACCGGGTAATTGTACCTTATTCTCGGCTTAGCCAAGTATTTTGGCTATGTACTAACAAGTCCCCAAGTCCCCAGTCCGAGAGAGTTCTTGGGTGGGGAGTTATTCTAGAGATGCCGAGAATAGGTTTTACCCGGGTACGGGAGGCATGGTGCCGAGTCCCCAAGTCCCCACGTGAGAGTCACGAGGTGACGGGGGTGATGTTCCGAAAACAGGTTGGCGAGAAGAAACGTTTGCCGCTGCCCTGGCAAGTTAGTCCGCGCTTGGTTGGGGAGACTCGCTATTGAGCGTTGCGGGCCGTTGCCTTGGCGAGTCAGTCCGCGCTTGATTGGGGACTGTCGCAATATGGCAAGTCAGTCCGCGCTTGGTTGGGGACTGTTGCTATGTGGCGAGTCAGTCCGCGCTTGGTTGGGGACTGTCGCAATGTGGTAGGTCAGTCCGCGCTTGATTGGGGACTGTCGCAATGTGGCAAGTCAGTCCGCGCTTGGTTGGGGAGACTGCTGCTATATGGCGTTGCGGCCGCTGCGTGGCGAGTCAGTCCGCGCTTGATTGGGGAGACCCGCTATTGAGCGTTTAGGGCCGTTGCCTTGGCGAGTCAGTCCGTGCTTGATTGGGGACTGTCGCGATGTGGCAAGTCAGTCCGCGCTTGGTTAGGGACTGCTGCTATGTGGCGAGTCAGTCCGCGCTTGGTTGGGGACTGTTGCTATGTGGCGAGTCAGTCCGCGCTTGGTTGGGGACTGTCGCAATGTGGCAAGTCAGTCCGCGCTTGGTTGGGGACTGTTGCTATGTGGCGAGTCAGTCCACGCTAGGTTGGGGACTGTTGCTATGTGGCGAGTCAGTCCGCGCTTGGTTGGGGACTGTCGCGATGTGGCAAGTCAGTCCGCGCTTGATTGGGGACTGTTGCTATGTGGCGAGTCAGTCCGCGCTTGGTTGGGGACTGTCGCTATGTGGCGAGTCAGTCCGCGCTTGGTTGGGGACTGTTGCTAAGTTGAAACTGAAAATTAGGTGAGCCGCAATTTGTGTTCTAGGGTTTCGGTGGTTCCACAAACCTCAGATTGGGAAGCGTCCCACTTCACCCTTGATCGAGTGGGCGCGAGTGCTTGGCTGTTTGCAACCAGCTTCATTGCCACTACGTGGATCCACTGTTTCACGGTATGAATTGGTGGCGTTCTTTTTTTTTGGATTTGTATGTGGGGTGAATGGGGCGGTTCACATGTTTGTGATGTTGGTAGGAAGCCCAGGGTAAGAGTTTTGTTGTCGGGTTGGCTAGGAATAAGGGGTGGCGGGACAGGTCGTGCGAGTTGGCCAGAGGAACCGCGTTAGCAGCGTGGTGGGTCGCTATGTGGCGAATAGGTTTGAGGCGCTGTCTTGTGGGAATGAAGTGTAGCATGTTGGAATGACAAAGCACTTCATGGCATTTATAGTGAGCCGCTAGTGGGTGAAATATACATTGTTGGTGCCGCTGCTGGGCTAAAATGCAAACAATGAAGTAATTAACTGGGATAGAGATGGAGGTGGCGAGCGTTCTAGGGGTGGGGTAGGACGCGACCATCACAATCACGGAGATAGAATGTGGCGGGTCCCGGAGCGTCAACTATCTCGAGTGGGCCTTCCCATTTTGCCTTGAGACCAGTAGGGTGGGGAATGACCTCTTTCATGACCCAGTCGCCTACCTTCAGGGGGCAAGGGACGACTTTTTTGTTGTAGTACCGAGCTATTTTCTGTTTGTTATTGATGGCTCTGAGGTATGCATTGTCTCGGCGTTCCTCTAAGAGGTCCATATTAAGTCGTAGCCCTGTCGCATTGGTTTCGGGGTCATAAGTTGTGATACGTTCACTTGGGACCTCCATTTCTACTGGTACCACCGCCTCGGTGCCATAAGCCAAGAGGTATGGGGACTGTCCCGTGGCCGTTGTGGGGGTGGTGCGGAGTGTCCAGAGGACGTCCGGGAGCTTTGCTACCCACAAACCCTTGGCTTCATCTAGGCGTTTCTTCAGGTTTTGCTTGATGAGCTTGTTTATAGCTTCTGCCTGGCCATTGGTTTGGGGATGTGCTGGGGAGGTGTAAAAGATTGTTGTACCTTGATCGGACAAGAATCCCCGGAATGTGTCATTGTCGAACTGGGTGTCATTGTCAGTAATGATGGCTTGGGGCACTCCAAAGCGACAGTACAAGTTTCGCCAAAGAAAGTTGATTACTTTTTCAGTGGTGATTGTGGCCAGGGGCTCTGCCTCAATCCATTTTGTGTTGTAATCCACAATGACAATGGCATACTTGAACTGTCCCGGGGCTGTGGGGAGTTGTCCGATGAAATCGAGTCCCCACTAGCTGAAAGTGACGGGCGAGATGATGATAGAGAGGGGTACCGGGGGATGATGTGCAAAATTTGCAAATTTGTGGCACTGAAGGCACGTTTGGACGACCGCTTTGGCATCACGCTCTAGGGTTGGCCAATAATACCCCGCGCGAAGCTTTTTGAACATGAGGTTCCGGGCTCCCGCGTGGTTCCCACAAATGCCGTTGTGGAGTGATTTCAGCACTTTGTGTCCTTCTGCTGTGGGTAGGCACCGCAGTAGGGGACATGACTGGCCTCGGCGGTATAGCTTTCCACCTCTGAGCAAGTAAAGGGAGGCTTTACGGCGTAGCCACTATGCTTCATGCTTGTCTTGGGGCAGGGTGCCATCTGAGAGGAAAGCGATGAATGGGTCCATCCATGAGGGCTGCTCCCTGGGCTCAAGGGCAAAAATTTCTAAATAGGCTCTTGAGATACTAGGCTTGTCCAATGTTTCGATGTGGACATCCGGGGGCGTGGACTCGGGAGGAGCCGTGGCGAGTCTTGCGAGGGCGTCAGCTTTGGAGTTCTTGGCTCGCGGGATTTGGGTGAGTTTGTATGAGGTGAAGTTTTGCAGAAGTGCCCCAGCGAGACTTTTATAGGATTCCAAGTTGTGCTGGTTAGCCTTGAAGTCCCCTGCCACCTGACTGACAACGAGTTGGGAATCACTGAAAATGTGGAGGTGTCGGGCTCCGAGCTCTCGGCAAAGTTGAATGCCTGCGATAAGAGCTTCATACTCAGCAATGTTGTTGGAGGCTTTAAATTCGAACCGGAGGGCATACTCATACGAGTGACCCTCTGGGTCCGTGATGATGATTCCTGCTCTGCTGAGTTTGCTGTTGGAGGATCCATCCACTTGGAGTTCCCGGCGGGGGTGTCTGGGTGGGAACTGTTATCGGCCAATGGGATGAATTCAGCAATGAAGTCTGCAGCTGCTTGTCCTTTGATGGCCACTCGCGGCTTGTAGTGCAAGTCAAATTCTCCCAGCTCAACTGCCCATTTGACCATGCGGCCTGAGGTTTCAGGTTTCTGCAATATTTGCCGTAAAGGCTGGTTGGTGAGTACATGGATTGTGGTCTTGGAAATATGGCCTGAGTTTCCTGGCGGCAGTGATAAGGGCGAGAGTAAGTTTCTCTATGTCTGGATAGCGAGTCTCTGGATCCGCGAGCCCTCTGCCACAATAGTAAACTGGGAGTTCGTGATCATGGGCATGGCGTGTAAGCGCCGCACTGACGGCCGTGGCGAAAATAGCCAAGTATAAATAAAGCACCTCTCCGGGAATTGGCTTGGAGAGGAGAGGGACAGTGGCGAGGTATGCCCTTATGCTGTTGAAGGCTTCGTCATGCTCCGGGCCCCAAGTGATATCCTTTTGATGTTGTGCCTTGAGCAGTTGAAAGAAGGGATTGCACCTGTCTGTGAGGCGGGAAATAAAGCGTGCTAGGGCTACCAGGCGTCCTGTAAGGCACTGGACCTCGCTTCGGGATGTCGGAGCAGTCATGTCTAGGATGGCTTGGACTTTTTCTGGGTTGGCCTCAATGCCTCTTTCACTGACCATGAAGCCAAGGAATTTGCCGCCTCCCACAGCAAGGATGCATTTCTGAGGGTTGAGACGCATCCCGTGGTTGAGGAGCTTAGTGAATACTCTGTCGAGGTTGGCAATGTGATCATCTTCTGTCTTGCTCTTGACCAACATGTCGTCGACATATACTTCCATAATCTCGCCAATTTCATCTTCGAACATGGCGTTAACGAGCCATTGATAAGTTGCCCCCGCTTTCTTGAGGCCAAAGGGCATGACCTCGTAACAGTACAATCCTTTATCGGTGACAAAGGTTGTGTGAGTTTGGTCAGCGGGATGCATTTTGATTTGGTTGTAGCCCTAGTATGCGTCAAGGAAGCTGAGCGTTTTGAAGCCAGCTGTGGAATCAATCAACTGGTCGACTCGTGGCAAGAGGAAGCTGTCCATGGGGCAATCCTTGTTAAGGTTCGTGTAATCAACACACATGCGCCACTTGCCGTTAGGTTTGGGGACCATGACGACGTTGGAGACCCATGTCGGGTAAGAAACTTCCCGGATGAATTTGATTTCCTTGAGCCGTTGAACCTCGGCTTGGATAGCTCGAAACTTGTCTGGGTGGAAGGCGCGTCTCTTTTGCTTGACAGGGGGGTGGTCTTGGAGGATGTTGAGTTTGTGGGTGATGATGTCAGGGGAGATCCCCGGCATGTCGGCGTAGGACCAAGCGAAGACTGCTTGTTTTTCTTGGAGGAAAGTAATGAGCTTGTGGCGAAGTTCCGGGCCGAGACTTGAGCCAATGCGGACTTTCCTTTTCGGGGCAGTGGGAGACAGAGATACCCATTCCGTGTCTTCAGCTGGATTAGGTCGCGGGGCCCTCTTTTTTCCACTCCCCTCTGGGTCGTCCCGTGGGTCATCTATGGGTTCCGAGGAGCTGAGAGGCAACATCTCATAGGCGTTGCGCCCCTGTTGGATGGCGTTAAGATGACAGTGCTCAATGGCTTCTCGGTCCCCTTGAACTGTCAGGATGCCACCTGGGGTAGGAACTTTCATGAGGAGCATGTAGCCGGCTATGAAGCACTGCAGCCCCCAAAGGATATCCGGGCCTAAGATAAGATTATAGGACGAGGGACAATCAACTATGAGGAAGCGAGCTGTAATGGAGGAGCGGCAAGGAGTAGTTCCTACCGCCACGGTTAGGCGGTCTGAGCCTAGCGGTTGTACTATGTCACCAGAGAAGCTGACCAAGGGGTCGTGGTTGTTATACAATTTGGCGTGGTCCCGCCAAAGTTCCTTGTAACAATCAGAAAATATGACACTTACAACGGCCCCTGTATCCACTAAAGCTCTGTGGCACCTGTAATGATCCACCTGCACATTGATTATTAAAGGCTCACAGTGGTGGCGATTTGTGGTATCCTCACCTCTGCAGAATGTCACATGATCCCACGCTGATGGGGTGATCGTGACACCGCGTTGGATGTTAAGGATTTCCGAGGGTGCCGTGTATTGTCGTGTTACAGAAGACTGGCGTTGGGGGAACCGTGGAGCTCCGCCATGTAGGGTTAGAATCTGGCCACGAGCACAATATTGGTGGAGTTGCCCATTCTGGACTATGGCGTCGCTGTGGCCAATGGAACTATATTGCTAGAAGAGCGTCTCGGGGTGGAGATAGGGGTCCCTCGTGCCTTTATACTTCTCCACCTGCAGTGACTTGGTGGGAGTGGGGATGGGTTGGGTAGATGGATTAGGTTGATGTGGCAGGGGGAGTCATTGAGGATTGGAGATGGCTGGGGGGCCGGGAGTGGAAATGAGGGATGGGCAAGGGGATGGGATATGTATACGATATGGTTAGGCCCTCCCGAGAGCATAGAACCAGTCTGGTCTTGAAGGGAATCCGGGGTCTTAGCAATTCGCGCCGCGCAGTCTGAGCGATCGTTGTACACGTTACGATGCTCTAGCGTGGCGCGGAGCAAGGATTGCTCTTTCTCCAACTCAGCAATGCGTACCCGGTATGCTTCCGCTTCTGCCTTTTCCTTCGCCGCTTGCTCACGGAACGAATGGAAGTCTCGCTTGAGGAGTTCAAGGGATGTGGCGGGGTCGGGATGGCGAATAGGGGCTGGGCTGCTAGTTTGGGGAAGGGGTGTTTTGCCGGGTTGAAGTTCCACTTGAGTGCCCGGGTCCACAGGGTTATCACTGATTCCTACCATGGTGCTGAGTGCCAAGGTAAATGAGAGTTCCACAAGATAGGGGCCTCTCCTTCTAGCGCCAATTGTTTCTACCTGCTTCGTCCCGAGCCGGGAAGGGGTCGCGAGGCGGAGCGAAGTAGAATTCTTGGGTCCTTCACACGGTACCTGCACAAGTGACAGCGTCATGGGGGTCGGGACTGGGGTGGCCCAGTCTTCGACTCTCCAATGCTTAAGTTAGCTATGAGCACTTGTACGGGTAGAAGAGTGAAAGAGAGAGAGAGTATATGTGCATGTGTACCTTTTATGATAGGTTGAGTTTGTTTTATAGACCAAGTATGGGTACTTTTTCCTTAGTCTCCAATGTGGGACTTCTTGCCATCCTTTGGAGTGTCTCCCCTTTTGGGGGTGTTTTGCCGCTAGAGTGACTTCGGCAAGCGGTTTGTTACCAGCCCTTCATTCTTAGGATGCCTGTGAAGGGCTCACCAGGGCTATCTCGACCGGGTAATTGTACCTTATTCTCAGCTTAGCCAAGTATTTGGCTATGTACTAACAACTTATAAACCCAATTATTTTGTTTACATGTCTATAATCTGATCATCAATCGACACTTGATAATCGATTTTAATCGGGATGTAAGTTTATGTTGTCAGCCGACCATTTCCACGTTGCCACGTGTTATTTCCAACGGCTTTCCAATTTTGTTGACTCACGAGCCACGTATTTGCTTGGATTATTCAACGACTATTATTATTGTTAAATTTTATATGTCTACAAGCATATATATATATATATACATATATATGTATATATACACCAGTGTTCTAAAAGGCGCCGCCTAGCCCCGCCTAGGCGCCGCCTAGGCTATAGGCGGAGCCAAGCCGCCTCGATTTTGGGCAAGTCGTTGCACCCAGGCGATTCATCGCCCAGTGACCGCCCAGGCGACGGCGAGGCGAGCGAGGCGAGGGAGGCGAGGGTGAGGCGAGGCGCGGGCGAGGCGAGGCGAGAAAACGGCGTCGCAGAGAAGACACTTGAGCTTTACAGCTTTGGGGAGGTTGGTGGTGGTGTTGCGGACAAGGACAAGCTCCAAGTGAGCCCAGTACCAAGCTCCTTTGCCCTTTATGGCCTTTGTTCGAACAGTTACAAGACCCTCGTAGCGTTTGTTAAGAGCTCTCGCCACCGCGTCGTCCGGCGAGAGAGGAGCTGGGTCGGCTGGGTTGGAATTTGTTGAGTCCATTTTGAACAAGTAAGCCAAGTAAAGTGTCGGATGTTGAGCAAGTGAAGTGAAACAAGTGGGCTGCTGTTAGAGTGGGTGAGCTTTATTGGTCTATCATGGCGGTGGTGGGGTTTGGGGGAGCACTTAGATGGGAAATGTCGCCGGCGGCGAGGTGGGTTTTGGGTTCGGGTTTAAGCAGAGACACTACATGAGTGAGAACAAAGATTGGAGGCTTGGAGGGTTTAAGGGTTTGAGATTAGATTGTTAGATTCTCTGAGGGAAGCTCAGGAGAATGTTGAAGAAGGCAACACACAGAGCATAAATGAGGGAGGAACTGGAGACATTGATATAGTAGCAGAGAGAGTCTGCAGCAGAGAGAGAATTTTATTTGACATCATCAAAACATAAAGCTTTTTCCTTTTCTATTTCTAATTTATCATATTAAAACTATTTTTAAATATTATATAATTTATTTTTATTAATTAAAAATATAAAAAAAGTAGATCGCCTAGTCCATCGCCTAGTCCCGCCTAGGCTATCCAGGCTCTAGGCTACGGGTCATCGCCCGCCTAGCGCCTAACGCCTTTTAGAACATTGATATACACACACTCAAGTTGGTAATAACAAGGTAAGAAATTAAAGAATATAATTGATTATGACAAAGTTAAATCAAACTAAATTTTAGCTCAGTATTTGAGTTTTAAATTGATGTTAAAATTGAGAAAGATACCAAATTTAGTTTACTACTGTCTGAAGGGCAAATCAGAGAAACCGAAAAATGAAGAAAACTATTAATTTGTTTTATATGGTAAATTTGTTTATGTGAATAGGTGTAAAATAAAAAAAATTATGTATAGATTTATCTTAAAAGAAGCCTAGTATTTTAAGTTTTTATCTAAAAAAAAAAAAAAAAAAGCTATATTCATTACTTTTGGCTTGATCTAATACTGAAACCAAATTAGAGACTTTTGTCTTTATTGTGTGGACCAAGAGGTAGGAGTACTGGGACACCAACTAATTGATTAGACACAGTTCTGGGAAATAACTTTTTGGCAAACGACTATATACAGTCACAGGAAGACTAGAAAGACTTGGACCGATTCAATATCAGGGCATAGATCGATCGATGTCAGCTTCAGTACGTTGCCGTATCAGAAACAAGAGAAATGGTTTAATCTTTACTTTGTTAGTGAATAGTGATTAGTATCAAGTTTCCCTGAAGTTGCTTACATTCCGACTTCTGAAGAAAAAAAATAATGAAATTGACTAGTGACCTGAATAATAAATCATTTTAAAGCGTCTGAGAATACGTCATGGGGTGTGAGATATAGCTACCTGCCTACCTCTAAATCACAATTTAAGCCTGAAATGTTCCTTTCTTAAATTTCGATCTTCAACCTTAACCATTAACAGTTTAACACTATAGAGGACTTGATATATATGTATTCATAAACCCATATAAATCTAGTTACAGAAATACAAGATTACACAAAATGGCAAAACAGCAACGAGGCTAGGGTGAGAATTGAGAGATATATGAATTTTTTCCCGGCCCAAGTCTGGTCTGGAATGAGATAATTAACTCCTTTTCGCTCCACTTGGCTCAATGAATCCATAATATACAATATATTTGTACAAGGACTACCATATATATAGAAGAGAACTACGAAGAAGAGTTTGATGTGTGTGTCCATATATATATATATATATTAGAGCCAAAATATTCATGATAAATAGTATTCATCTTCATTGATTTAAATATGTAAGTTGATCTGTTGTAAATTTTTTATTCAAGTTCATCACTATTCAGTAAAACATTTTATTGATGAACTTGAATAAAAAGTTTACAACAAATCAACTTATTGATTTAAATCAATGCATGAGTAAGAGCGGGGGCTCTCTATATTAAGGTTTACTAGAGAGAATGAGACGAGGAAGAGAGAAGAGGAAAAATGAAAACTTGACTACAATGAAGCTGGAGGTTTCTATAAATAGAGGTTACAAAAGTAGTGAGTAGTAAAAATTCATTATTCATGAACTTGATGAATAGTGACTTTGATATTTAAATCAATGCATGAATATTTAATTGCATTCAAGAGCCAAAATGAAAAACTTGACTACAATGAAGCTGGAGGCTTCTATAAATAGAGGTTACAAAAGTAATGAATAGTAAAAAATGACTATTCATGAATAGTTATCTGTCTGTCACGGGTTTACTGTTGATAAATAGTAGTCTGTCTGCCATAGATTTTACTGCTGATATTTTTCTGGACTTGTCTTCACTAGATATCAGCATATGGGTCTTGACTATCTTCATAATCAGCTCACCTGATTGGTTGACTGGGAGAAATTTGATGACTATGAGTTGATGATTCTGATGAAGAATGTTCGTTTTCTTCATCTGAGGATAAACTGGCTGTTTATTTTAATAATTGTTTGACCAATTTTTTTAATTCTTCTGCTTTGGAGGATAAAGATAAACTGGAGGCTTTGTTCTTAGATGGAGATGGTAACTGAGGAGCTGAGGCTTTAACTGAGAGATCGGGGATGCTGACTGAATAGGAACCGGAGCTTCAGATTTGGATGGAATCACTGAAGATGGGATAACTGAAAATTCTTCACTGAATTAGGATAAAACTCTTTCAGAATTGAATTTATCCCACCATTTGACTAAGAATTGTCTGAGGACCATATAGTCTTCAGATTCAATTTTATATTACCATTTGAAAATCCAAGGAATTTTATATTTAGCCATGAATTGGAGGGTAGGGGAGAATCTCTTTTCATAGTCTGTAAAGGCTATGACTAAATGAAATTGAGTAATTGCATTATGGAGATTTGAGGGCAAAAGGTCATAAGAGCAACCGTGATTATTCCACCAATCGCCGAACCACATAGGGAATTGGCGATTGAATTTTCGATCAAAATTTAGAAACCATGAATGGGAAAAATCGTCTGTTTGGTAGAGAAAGATTTTACTCCATGCTTCAATGTAATCATGATAAGTAAATGTAATGGATTCTAATTTGTGAGGAGTAGAGGGGGAATCACCCCATTGGGATAATGAAATGATTCGGATTATGTAAAGAGAATGGTATAATATTTTGGATGGGTCTTTTGAATCATGGATTGGTTTAATAGATAGTGACTGAAATTTGAATAGAATGTCTCTATAAAATGCTAAGGGTTTACCTGAAAGATAATGAGTATGTGGGCCAAAATAAATTTTTACTAAAGAGACAGGATTTTTAAGATGACTTAGAGAGGGTTCAATATAAAACAGGAACTATTCGGTCCTGGTAATGTAAGGGGATGATTTTTTATAATTTACTGAAGGGTACCCTGTTTTGTAGGGATCATATTGGTTTACTAAAGCTGACTGATAATTAGGTTTAATTAGACTGAGGCTGCTACTAAGAGCACTATACTGGTTGGCTATTGGAATGGGAGAATGACCCGCATAGGGAACTATGCTGGGGTTTGACTCAAGTGATTCTGTTTTTACTGGAGGAGATGACTTAGATACAGATTTTTTGGGATTTCTCCCTTTGGATGAGCTGGGCTTCATATTTTGGTGTCCTATAGAAATTCACGAGTTATGAAATCGAGGATATGGTTGTCACTTCCTTTAATGAATGCAATTTCAAAATCAAAAATACTTAAGATTGCTTGCCAACGGGCAAAAATTTGTTTGCTAGCAATGTTTTGAACATCTTTTTCTAAAGAGAAAAATGCACCAACAGTGTCTGAACTCTTGGAGGACTGTCAATATGGTACCCGAACTTTTAAATGTATCAAAGTGATACCTGGACTTGTATTTTTGTACCAACGTCGTACCTGTCGTCATTTTCCGTCACAGCTCTGTTAGTTCATGTCACATGTGACGCACGTGACTGAAAAGAAGAGTAAATGACTGAGCTACCCCCTGACCCGATCGACCTCCCTGACCTACAGCAGAGCCTCTCCCTACATGCACTTCACTTTTTTTTGTTACCCGTCGCCTCCCTCAAGTCCTCCCTCCCCGAAAACCCCATGATCTACGACACCTCCGAGATCTCCTCCTCCACCAACAACTTCCTCAGCCACCGCCTCTCCTCCTCCTCCACCTCCACCTCCACCTCTTGGCGCTGCACCCTCCGCGGCAAAGACGCCGTCGTCTTCCAGCGCAAGTCCCGCACCCCGATCGACCTCCCTGACCTACAGCAGAGCCTCTCCCTCATCTCCCGCTCCCACCGCACCCCGATCGACCTCCCTGCTCAGGTTCTTTAGCCAATGCCATTGTAATTTGCAAAAACTTGATTTTCGATTGCCTCTTGACCTTAAGAATGATCATCTATTGGCTGTTGCTACGAATTTCAGAAGCCTTTCAAGTCTTAGGCTTCAGAGTTGTTGTCTTGTCAGTGGTGAAGGCCTAAAGGCACTTGGGACTGCTGTGAATTCTGGCCTTGAAGAATTGGCACTAATAAACTGTGATGTTGTTGAAAGGGAACCAGGGTTGCTGTCCACATTAGGACAGAATTTGAAGAAACTCAGGAAATTGGATTTGTCATACAACGAAATGTTGCTTGACAAGGATTTCATGTCAATGCTAGTTTCGTGTAACTATTTGGTTGATTTGAAGGTGAGAGGGTGTAAAGGGCTTACTAATGCATCCATCATTTCTATGTTGAAGAGCTGTAAACGTTTGGAGAGTGTTGATATCATGCACTGTCATGGGATTCAGGCTGAAGCCATTGAATCTTTTGTTCTGAACTCTCCTCAGCTGAGACGGGTACAGGTGGAGCAATGCAAGATATCAGATTTTGCAAAGACTTGGGCGTCGCATAAGTTCATTGAAGCTGTTGCTTGATTCACTAGTATTTATGTTAATAAATGTTTGAAATGAACAGGTATTTATCACAGGTCTCACCACTTCTTCTGTTTTCAATTGTAAATGCTTCTCGTATAAGTTATGGATTTGAAGTGCAGCTGATGCTCTGAATAATTGTATAAATGGCTGAAGGACTCGTTTCCGATGGAGGTGGCGGAGAAGATGGTGCAGGTGGCGCTGGAGTGTGTGGAGGATGATGAAGATGGTTGGGTGGAGAAAAAGTCATTTATGTCCTCAATTTCCAACTCACATGACCCGCACGTGTTTATCAATGACGGAGCTGTGACGGAAAATGACGACAGGTACGACGTTGGTACAAAAATACAAGTCCAGGTATCACTTTGATACATTTAAAAGTTCGGGTACCATATTGACAGTCCTCCAAGAGTTCAGACACTGTTGGTGCATTTTTTCCTTTTCTAAAACATCTTTAGCACTTTTACAATCAACTCTGACCTAAAATTTTTGATTTAATAAATCATTTCGAAATTTACTGATACATAAAACAATGGATAAAATTTCTTTCTTGATAGTACTATAATTTGATTGACCGGGGTTCCAGATATCGGAATGGTAGCGGACAATTTGTTCTGGGTGATTGAGAGAAACTTATGGTTTGAGGATACCTCCAAAACCAATTTCAGAGGCATCGGTTTCCACTATCTTGTAGGAGTCGGGAAGAGGAATACCTAAGCAAGGTAAAGTTTTAACATGATTCTTAATTTCTTTCACTAAGGACGTATGACCTGATGTCCAAGGGAATGATTTTTTTGTAATCTATCAAATAGAGGTTTGCAATCTTTCCGAAGATTTTTGTAAAAATCGACTGCATAATTTAAATATCATAAGAATCTTTGTAATTGCTGATTTCATTTGAGCATTTAGTTTCATATCTATACACATTTTTAATTCTTCTTTTTGGATAACTGTAATTATATTTTCATAAGTTAAAGAATCATAGTTAATGTGTCATATTTCATTACTAAGGACTTACCTGATTTTATGAGCAAATAACTTTGGGAGACCATTTATGAATTTTTCTTTCCAAAATGGTTGGTTACTATCATCTCTAAGCATAACTCAAGAAATGAATACATCTTTAGCACATTTGAAATCACTTAAAGTATGACACCTAAGGTTACTGAGTTGATCATGAATTCTGGAAGTAATATGACTAGGGGTACCTATGAAATGTTGGATAATTGTGTAAAATAATATGTTAACAGCATCAGAAATCCTCATTCATGTGCGTTCGTCGAAGATGAGAGTTCCATCTTCATCACTTTTAATGGCATGTTTAATGGAGGATCTGGAATCAGGAGTGAGATGTTTTTCCCACCAGAAATGAAGCATTCTTGTAAATCCTGTGGAAAATATGTCAATGATTTCAGGCTGGCTGAAATTGTGATTAGTGACGTAGTTATTGGCTGCCATAGACACGTGATGTAATTTATTTAAGATTTCATGTTCTGATAAATTATCAATGTGTCATTTATAAGTTTTATCAGAAGAAACTGAGAATTGATTCTTAAGATGATTAGTAGGTTGTATATGTACATGGAGAGGACGTTTTGTCCAAGTTTTAAAAGGTCTTTTCTTGGGATGAACTATTCTATCTAGTTTTAAGGATTCTGTGTTTAAATTTTGAAATATCTGGTTTAATTCTATAATTTGGCTGGTACTACTAGAATCGCTATCAGATGAAGTGGTTTGTTGGGTGTCGATTACTGTAATTCTACTAGATCCAGATGTTTTAGTTTTTAATTTTTCTAACATTCGTTCAATCTTTTGAACAAAAAAAGTAGGATTGAGAGTAGGTTTATTCAATTCACTGAAATGGACTAAAGAAGTTTCGGGTTTGGATTGAGGTAGAATATTGACTTTAGAGGATATGTTATCAACCTTTGTTTCTATTTTATCTAACTGGACTCCAATTGTTACTAGGCTTTGGTTTGTATAATTATTTTGTTCAATAATTTTTTTAGTTTCTGGGTGAAGTTTTTTAGTTTCTGGGTCTTCTACAACAATTTTAAAAGGTGAGGCTATGATTGAATTGTTAAGATGATCAATTACTATTATTACGACAGGAGGATGACTAGAAAGGACCGAACTAGTAGAGGTTTTCCATCGTGCTTTTGTTAATGTTTGAACAATTTTTGGGTTGTTTATTTGATCTAGAAAATCAAGAAAGAATATTTCAGATTCTGTTTTTAGCATAAATGTTTGCCAATCACGAAACAATTGTTTTCGTTGAGTTTTAAAGGGGAACTCCATCCTATAGAGGTTTCTTCTAAGGACATTTTCTTGTGATTCAAGATTTTTATCTAATCTAGAATAATTGAATACGAAAGGTCGGGTAAGTGTACTAAATTGAGGATTTAATGGGGGAGTAACTAAAAAATCAAAAGCAGTAGGAGAAGTTTGGTCTTCATCCGTGACTGAAATATTTTGAGTTTCATTTTCTGTATAATTTGGGTAACTAACTTGAGAATTAGTTCTGATGTTTTTAATTTTGAGTTTATGTAATTCTTTTTCTAATTCTTTAATCCTAATAGATTTTATTTCTTTGTCTATACCATAATCTCGTCTAGACATTGGTTCAGCTATAGTGGAACCAATAAATGAATGTCTAACAGTTGCAAAAAAATGTCTAAAAGAATTCCCTATTTCTTGAATTCTTGAATTGTGACTTATCCTAGAGTTTTGAAAATTAATTCTTACTGTGCTATCATTAAACTGTTGAATACAGTCTAAATCAGCAAGACTATGTTGTGCATTGGATGTGTGATTCTCACTGGTGAGAGACCATTAAGAATGAATATTGATGTCTGACCATCTAATTGTGTATGAAACACTAATATTAGCGTTTTCTTGACTGCTTTGAATCAAGAGAGTATGATTTTTGGGACTTTTGCTAATGGCTTGGAAATTCATGTTTGTGCCGGTGACTTTATAATGAATTTTGTAGATTAAAGCTAAATGTTAGGTTCCTTCAAGAACATGGTAACCTGAAGTTTTAACATTTAGGTTTAATGCTTTTAAAATATGAGGGTCACTAAGGCTGATTGTAAAATCTGGGAAACAATTGAAATAAACTGGGCCATTGAACCGGCTTGACTCAATTAATACACGGGTATTGTCATTAAAGTCAGTAACCTTGCATCTCTTAGACATAGAAGAATGGAGGTATTAAGACTTTTTCTAGTTAAAGGTTTAACACCGATTTGGACTAATCCAATATGGAGGAAGTTATGACCATCTTTTCTATGTTTTTTAATTGATTCAAGACTAAAGAGTTGGCATGTTTCGTGTTGTTTACTGATGGCATAAACTTGTTCTACTGATTTAATATGATGTTCACTTTTAAATGAAGAAAGATTCTATTTTTTCTTATAAATTTCATTACTAGGAACTTTTAGAATATTTCAATCATTCATGTCTATGTTATCATTTGACTGATACTCTAATTGTTTTTCGTTAACTATATTTGAGATTATATTGAGGGAGGACCTAGTTGAACTAGAAGTGACTGAGTTGGATCTAAAAAGTCGACTCATTTTGAGAAGGGAAGAGATAACTGGACCAAAACTAAAAGGATAAGAGGTTTTAAGAACCTTAACTTAAGACCCTAAAGACTAAGACTCACTCTACTCCGCTCATGCCGCATCCGCTCATGCCTCGCCTAGGACTTATTGTTTGGACATGGACTTAATGTTTGGTTGTAGAGAAGAACAATCTTAAAGGAGGTAAGAAAAGAGAATAAAACAAAAATCCTTGAAATTAAGGAACAGAAATTAAAACGCTTCACAAAATAAGTAGAGAGAATAAATCAACTCAAGATCCACTCCTAGGCGGTTGTCCGCCACCTAGGGATTGAGAAGTGTTAATGAAAGAACATTTAGTAATCTCTAGAGCCACTTCTAGGCGGTGGTCCGCCACCTGAGGTTGGAAACTTGTAATGATTAACTATATCAGACCGTTTTGGCTCTGATACCAAAGAGCTGCGCCGGGTGTTTTAACCCTATTGATAAATAGTATTCATGTTAAGTATTCATTTTACTGGTGATATATATATATATATATATATATATATATATATATAATCACCCTGGTGGCGTATATATTACATTGTAAATGGTTCCAGATATTTATATGTACAACAAAATTATATAGATGCAATCATCCAGAGAATGAGGAAACTAATTCAGATGGCATTGATCGATTAGAGACCCTGAGATCCTAAATCCCCATCTGAAGATGATGAGTCTGCCGCTGAGATGCTACACTTGATGCCAGTATCCATCAATGGGCTGAATGACGAGTATGGTGGTGAACTGACCTGCCAATTATCACTGCACTCAAACCCCATCATGGTGTTCCTCTGAAGATAACCAGCTGCTCCAACATTACTGATACACTTGTGATCATCAGCAAGCTGTTGCTTCCCATTATCGATCACTTCATGATGATCCAGTGCCCTTACCATCATTGCCTGAGGATAGTGCTGATGATCCTCCACATGACCTAATATCCAACATTCCCAATTTAGTATATGCAAGTTTATGAACAGAAACCCGAGTAATTATGAGCGATTACAAACTATAAGATATATATGTACCTTGTGTAAGTAAGGCAGTCTCATTCAACATTGTACAATCGACCATCTCCAAGGAATTCCAGTTCGCATGCGCTTGCCTCACCAAGTTCTCAATGTAGTTCTGCATATACATGCAGCAGGGTCAGCACCACGATATATATGAAGACAAACACACACACACACACACATATCATAATGGTAGCATCGGATGAATCAAACATATTGATATTTTCCGAGCAGGTATTAAGTTTATTAAGCATCAGAAATAGGTGATAATGCATAAGTTTTTCCGAGCAGGTATTAAGCATGAGAAATAGGTGATAATGCATAAGTTTATTTACAGATCTTTGATTCATGAACATGATATTCATGCATACGTACGTACCCTATTGCAGTTGCTTAGGTCCCTAGCAGGGAAACTCTGGCCATTGATCACAGCCTTCATCACTTGACATATGGGAGATAAGTAAAGCTCGAAATGAGGACCCCGAAAAATGTACATTTTGTTACCCATCAGGCATGTTCTTGCATGTTTCAGTGTTACTTCCCACATCTTTTCCGACATTCCAATCCCTAATATCTGCAGTCAGATATATAAGTAGCTTTGTTAAGCTTAGCTATCTGCAAGAGATCGAGTATGTCTTACAGGAGGATTATATGTACCTTTTTAAGCTTCAAGCGGTCCACGAAGAACATCTTTAAGAAGTCTTGAACTGTATGAATGTTGTTTGCAGCTAGCTTCCTGTGAAAAGCTCCATCTTTCCCGATCTTCTCCAGCCTCCAAACTTCGTCTTCCAACATTGGTGGATGATGCTTCTTGTACACTGCATGCGAAAGCATACGATACAAGTAATTAGTAGAGAATTTATATCATCCAAGTTTTCAAGACCGTTAGTTCTAGTAGTTGCTAAAATGGGATATGTACATATGTAACTTTAGTGCTCAAACACATCCGTTCTTAATTCAGAGTTTGCAACATGCAGTAGTTTATAAATCAAAAAAAAAAAAAAACATGTAGTAGTTTAATTAATGTCATATTACAACAAAATACCAACAACTAAGAACAACTTGAACAAGATTATTTAACTTGACTAACTCAACAGAGGTTTGGGCATCGTCCTCTGTTATAAAAAAAAAAAAAAAAAAAAAAGTTATTTGACTTGACTCAATGAGATGGGGAATGGAAAAAGGCGTAAAGGCCTAAAGGTTGTTCAGATTCATGATAAGATTGTTTCCAATACCAGTGACTCGCGAAAATCCATTGACCCAAGTCAAGCAGACCAAGAGCAACCAAATTGCTTCAAATTAATTTGGATTATATATAGTTGTATAGCTAGGCTGTTTTGTTGACTGAATTAGAAATGAATTGATTTAACTTGTCTTCAACCTTTGAGACGAGGCATGAAAATGAACTGTTTAATTAATCTATTAGATATGCAGAAATTGGAATCATTGCCCTCTCATGTCCCCAGTGATTGCTCTCCTTGGCTTTAAGACGTACACAGTCTGTTTGATTCATTGTGTGAACATGATCGCTCTTCTTTCTAACCGGGATCGATTTTAATCCTACATTATATACATGTCACCAACACAAATGTGTTTGGTATGCTTGCATCTTGACTTCAGTAAACTATAAACCAAGTGGCTTTATAATGATCAAATAAGATTGCTAAATATCTTTATGGAATCTAAATTTAACTATTTGTTTACGTAATAAATAAATAAAAATTAGCTAGGTTTTCGATGGACCTGCTAATAGATCGAAATCAACCAGTGTTCTAATTTGACTACAGGCGGAACTACAGTCCCCCCCCCCCCCCCCCCCCTTCCTTAATTTTGTGTATTCTAATCAAAACATTAGATTTGTTTCCTAAAAGAAAATTTTTCTCCTTTATTTTTCCCTCTCGTATTCCTTAATGAGTTTGATTACATTAATTTTCTCTTTTAAGGTAAAATTCATTGAGATGCTTATTCCTTGTTTATATTTTAAATTTTAGGTTTGTTAATTTGTTATTTAGCAATTTACTTCGAATCACCCCCTAACCCTAAAATCCAGATTCCGCCAATGCTACAAATTACACCACATATTGTATATTTATCGGGCAACAGAAAATAAAAAAACATTCAGGGCATATTTCAAGTGTATATACGTATATTTATGGTGTTTCAATATTATATGTTTATGGATAACCAACATCGGTAATTGTTATGATGATAAGTTTCTTTTAATTGTTTTCATTCTGGACAAACGATATTGGAGATCGAGTGGCTAATAGCCCGTATATTGTTTACATTGTAATTTTGTTGCAATTTATTTTGATAGGTATGTATGTGTGTTTACATTTTATATATCTTCATATATACATAGAGATATATACACCCCCACCCCCACATGTACACACATACGTGCAGCTCAACAATGAGCAATGAAAAAACAAAAAAAGCAACTATGGGCATGCATAATGTACCAAAATATCAAACTTAAGTCACTGTTGAATCCTACTTTAGAGAAGCGTTCGTTCATGAGCTCTAAATCAGATAGAATCATAAATATTATGCATCAAAATAATCATTAAGATATGTAACACTTACACTCTCCGCGATGATCTTTGACAACGAAAGAATCAGTCATGGCTTCCCTTATCCTCGGACCCTGGTACCCCGACCCGGGAGCCACCCTTGCACCAAGCCTAAACCTCCTGCTCCGAATCCAGCTCGAGTTGTCCGTAAACTCAATATCCCCGACAGTCGCAAACCCATCTCTCACCGTAACATTCACATCTCCGGTGAGCAACGGCCTCTTCCCGGTTCTCTCCTTCAAGACATTGTTGTCGAATTCTTTACTTGTCCAATATTCCTGATCTCCACTAGGGAAGTCACCGTCAAGAACAACGATTTCTACTTTGACCGGGTGTGGAAGAGAGATCGGACCCATTTGGTGGGTGCCACTCATCATGTTCTTGTCCACAACAAGGATCTGGATTTTGTTGCTGTCTTCGTCTAATATCTTGCTTGCAGTGAAGATTGGGATTGAGAGGCTCTTGCCAAAGATCAGATAAAAGCTCGATGGCTCGAGTGCTTGGATTCTCAGTGAAGGCGACCTTGTTAAGTTGAGAGAGCATCGCTTCAGAACTTCGTCAACCTCTTCACTCACCTGAGACAAACGGAAACATAGAGTTAGCAGAATAGCTAGGGTTTCAAGTAATAACAGGGACAAAAACAAGTATTGAGCAGAAATAATAGTTGAAATCATCTATCTAGCTAGCTTATATATGAGTAAGGAATTAGTACCACTCTTCTCAGCAAAGGCTCCAAGGATGAGAAAAGGTTTTGCATGGATTTGACCATAACCACTTCTCCAATCACACTGTATAAGATTGAGAAATATATGAAGAAAAATCAGAACTATATATATAGTTAGGGTTTTGCTGGGAAATTAATCAAAAACGAAGAACTTATAAAAGAAGTCAAAGAACGTAAGTTGGAGAGTAGGATTAGTTCATATATAGGTAGAGATCTAAGAAGCCATACGAAGCAAAGGAAAGTCTTGGTCTCTTCTGGTTGTTATCATCGGACTGATCTTGGTCGGATTCTGAATCAGTTAAAAACCGTTTGGTGGCCATTTTTGATCTCGAAATCGGATCTGAGAGAGAAAGAGATCGAAAGAGATGAATGAGGGTTAGAGTTATCGATCAGAGTTCTTAGCTTTATCCGTACCCAAGGTAGCTAGCTAGAAATGGACTCAATTAACAGAATCGAAAATTGACATGATATTTATACTAAGAGAACAGAGAAGTTTCTTGGAATGGAAAGGGAAGCAGCTAGGTAAAGAGCAAAGACACTCGAATCTTAGCTGCTGATGACTTAAACATGACACTCGAATTTGACGTCAAATTTGTATTTTCTCTTTCTTTTTCTAAGTTAGAACGTATGTACCTCTCTGGATCTAATATGGTCCTACTGATCGATTTGATTACCAGGCCGGAAGTATGGCTCTACTCTTTTGGTCAATAGATGCATTTCCCAGAAGGATCTTATGATTATATATTGATAAGATAAACCCTAAAATAGTGGGTTTAAAACGAAGACTGACCGTGACCCACAAACCTTCAACTATGCGTAATTAGTGGTTTTAAAATTTGAAAATTCTTCTGGTCTAAAATTAGTTGTTTCGAAGTTCTCATGAATTTAATAGCTCTTGTTTATGGCATAAATACTAGTTATCAAGGTTAATTAAACAACATATATATATATATTCTATATTGTCGTCTTCTCATCAAACAAATTATGTTGATGAAGTTTGGTGGTACTTTCCGCACACAATGGGTCACTCTCTATGATCTTCAGAACTGTAATAGCAATTCGAAAAAGACGATGAAGTTCGCAGAAACATCCATGCTAATTCCTTCAGCTGAATATTCAATAGTTTGTTTGATACCTGATGTTCAATATTCAATTACGTTCCAAATCATCAATTGGTTTAGTAAATTCTTTATGAATTATAAAATGTGCTGCTAAATCTACCTAATAAATTTTGAAGTAGACCCAACAACATAATTTTTAGTGTTTATTTCCGATATTACCCCTCAAACAATTATCATTTATTATTTTAAATCCTATTTTAATTACAGACAAAAAAAATAATTAAGAAGGTAAATGCAACACATAATGCTTTTGCACATCTTCTTCCTCTTTCATCATCAATTCAGCAGGTCTTCTTCGTCATAATCTTATCTATCCTCTCAACTTTGTTTCTTTTAAGATGGAGACTATGAACATGAAAGAAAGAAAACAACAACATTTCTGGAGCAAGCAAGTCAACTTCAATTCCTAACCCTTCACCTTCATCTGGATCAGTTCTACTTTCATATATAACATATCGATTAATTCTTCTAAGTGATAACAATTCATATATATAGTCCAACTAATCAATAAGATGATTCTTGTAACTTCAAAGGTTTACAGCAATATTTAAAACAAAGAACAAGTTCCAGTCAATACAAGACATATATAAGCTTTTTTTAAGAGGCAGTTGATCACCTCCACCCTAATAAGAAACCCAATCCATCTTTGAGAAGATTAAAGAAGGTTCTGTAAATAAAAAGGTGGAGTACGAGTTTTACCTAGAGGTGAGTCAATGAGAAGTTTTAGGGAGGAAATAATGGAACGACTATCTGTGAATATTTTGTTCTTCTTTCTATTTTATATGTTTTTTGTTGTTGTTGTTGTGTGTACTAAAGTGATAGAATTGAAATGTCATTACTGGGTACATTTAGTAGCACCCATTACAAATTACCAAATTTGAACAAAAGTCGTATTACCCTCTTGCACAAATTGGGCCTCTTTAGAGAAATCTAAAATGGGCCTGATTAGCCCAACCCACGCCTGAAAATAGTTGTGCTTCTTCGATCTGTTTCCTGGCCTAGCTACTAGGTTCATGTCTGAAGGAGTCAATGTACACAGTTGTACACCATGAATTCACTGCACAATGTCATTTTGGTATATCATTTCATTTAAAAATCAACTTCTATCTTCGAAAACGAAGATTTTATACACCTCTAATTTACTTGAATGAAAAACTAACAGTATCTAGGATGACGCTTCTAATGAACTTCTTCCAAATCTAAAATGTTCAAACAGTAATGAAAAAACCCCCCTCAAAACCGATGGTTTAACCAGCCATCAACTTAAATGGATTGGTGTTTACAGAGAAATGAATGATCAAACACTAGGAGAATAAAGAATGTAACTCCACAAAAATCAATTGAACTGCATGAGCTTTGGAGCAAACCTCAACAGCCTATCTAATGTGTTAGGCATGAACTTCCTCGCGAACATATGGCACATATTGGTGCTCTTCCCATTGTACTCGCATGTTGTTCCAAATCTCATCTTGTTCAAGAACTCATAAGTCACATCCGTCCTCTGATACCTCGACGGATGTGGCCCTCCTCTCGACCAGTCGACCCAATGCAAAGTCCGGTTAGAGTTTTTCTTCCAAAACCTAATGCTCACGTAAGTAGGCAAGTAGTGCTCGTCGGAGTAGCACGAAGGGACACAATACTTCTCAAACAACGGAAAATAGCTAGTGTCTGAAACCACCTCCAGCGCCAACTGGCGGTCGACCTCGAACCACTGCGACCCCTTCCGCCATTGCTCAAGCTTGATTGTCGGGCTCATTTTTTTCCTGTATCGGTCTCGACCGACGGCACCGGGCAAGTCGTAGGCCTCCACAAATGTTTGGGTTGAGTCCATAACGTAATCATAGACCGTTTTGAAGTTGAAGAGTGGTATGCACGACTCGGAGAGCAGAATAAAACGTTGGTTGGTTAAGTCTAGTAGTGCATTGGCTAATAGGCGCCGCTCTGCTTGCACCATGTTTGGCTTGCCCCAAGTCACATTCTGCAACATCAATTCAACACATTAAGTACAAATTAATCTCTAACAAGAACATGTTCAGATGTTCATTGCTGACTACGCTAATATGTAGAGACGTTTTCATATGAACAACACATAGACCTTATATATAGTATGATTATGTTTATTAAGAGAGCGGAATCGTGTGGGAATAAAAATCCAAAACCTATTTTTAAACCAATTCTCAACCAAGAATATGATGTGTTACATATGTATTCTGCAATATCCCAACTTGTTGTAACTTACTATCTACTTAAAGAAGGAGATTAAAGGGGACTTTTGCTTCCTTTCTTCACTAAATGGCTAAATACTTGGCATATGCATCAGAAACAGATGGAACCAAGAAAGGAATGTAGAAAGGTGATGACTTTGTAGGAACAAAAAGAGTAGAATCCAAGCAATGAGTTGATGAAAACAAATTGAATCCACCACTCAATGCATATGCCCAATTTAATATATACATGCTTGCACCGGAATTCTTGTTGAGTGTAATAATATTAGTTTGTGAAAATGTAATGCATACTTTATTAAAAATGAAGATGGCTACTTAACTGGAGCATGGATGATGTTAACAACAAAAATAAAACAAAAGGCACAGGTACAAGAAAATAGCAAATAATAATTTTGCGGCAACAGTAAACCAGAAATTCTTATATGTATCGCAATGAAATACATATGGGAGTTTTCGGGCCAATGATAGAAAATGAATTGATGTATGTTTGTCGGATTTGTTTAATCACCATATCTCCATACTGCGTTAGGTGTTTTCTGTTTCTCTGACTCTTTCAATCTTTTCATTAACGTAACAACCAGTTTGTCGACATACAATCATATATAGTTTCATACAGGTAAAGCTCCTCACGACTACTTCAAAATTGTATAGTTGTCCTAGTTATGTCAAAACCTTCGAAACTTCAGAATGCATATAGACAGGTATTTCCCATGTTCTTTTGTCCAACCATTACTGGACATGTCTAACTGCACCTAAATTATAAGATTTACAAGTAATTTCTGAGAATGAAATAAAATCTAGAGGAATATTACAGTATTATTCTTTGAAGGTTGTATGTAGGGGAAAGAATCAAGAATGTCAATGTTTATATTATATCTCAGAAGTAGGATGTTGCTTTCTATGACAAACTAGCATATCATCTGGCATATAATATAGAATCATAGTGAATTATCTAATGCAATAACACATGCAAATAATAATACTTAAAGATATGGAATTTTTTCCACAATATGAGGCGTACTATGAGGCAAATCTAAAGAATTTCTTATAGTTATAACCCACATATCAAAACAAAATCAATTTGCATTCTCCTAAAGCATGAATCAAAACGAATGACCAGAAATTATTTTCCTCTAAACTAGCTAGGACAGTTGTAAAGCTTAAACAAAGGGTAAAAGACACAGGAAAAATTTGATTTCAATTAAACAGAAGTAAACATGGAGCAAACTAAGCTATACTTTTCTTTGTGTTTAGCCTTCGTTTTAATAATCAAAGCTGATTGAGGTGCAGTAAATAACACTAATGGAATCGAATCAAAACGCCTTCCACCCACAAATCACAGAAGAGAAGAAAACGTTTAGGTTTCACAGTTCAAATCCTATTTGATTTCGGAGCTAATTACTATTTACCTAAAATAGACAAAATCTCATTCCAATAAAAACAAAATCCTATTACCATAAAGATGCTTATGAAATAACGTGAATGTTACTAAATCAGAATCGTACTAGAAGGCAAATTGTAAATATCAGGAATAACTGACCTTACTAGGGACTCTTCTGCCGTGAAAGACAGAATTTTCAGGCATTGTCTCAAATGTTCATTCTAATGACTTTCTTAATTTTCTTCCCAAATGTCCATTCTAATGATTTCCTTCAAGAAGATCCCAGTACACTATTAAACAAATATAGGTCCTTCCTTAACCGCAAATCTTCTTTCTCAACTTCTAGAAACTCCATGAGATGTAGACAATATGCACAGAAGGGGCAGTAAAAGTCACCACTCACATAAGAGATGAATTTGGAACCCATGCAGCTTTCATGATACACCAAAGGGCAATCACTGGTACTACAAATCAACAACTGACCACCTCCATTACACATTAGACAATGATCCTTCTCTGCAGAATTGCAATAACGAGTCAATGTACATTTAGAGCTCAAGAACTTATGCTTCTCCATGGAAATGTAATCCAACTGTGACTTGTCTTTGGCTCCATTAGCAATGTTCTTCTTCTGGAATACTTCTGCTGATGCTCGAGGTGTTATATCAATACGAGAATCATGCTCACGGTTGCAAATAGATTCTTTGGTAAATACTTTATGCCGGTCTTTGTCTGGAGGAGCAACACGCAATGTTGTTGGTTCAGGAAGATGCTCACTCTCATCTCCGCCTTCATCAACAATACTCTTCTGTTCGGATCCACCAACAGATACAAGATGTGGTACTTCAATATGAAACCCGTGCTCGATGTTACAACCGGAATCTTTAGCAGAAACCTTATGCTGTGCTCCATGTGAAGGACCAACACCTGATGTTGTCGGTTCAGGACTAAACCCATTACTAACATCTTTGGATTTATCAGCACAAGGATTTTCTACCAACCTTTCCTCTGTTACCTCCTTCTGAAATTCCCACACACGCCCTTCTCCCTCTGGAACTGGAATATCCCTTTCCAGTGAGTGTTCCAACGTTTGCCTTCCCGCTAAAGGAACTGGGTTGCCCTCTGCAGACTGCACAACACAAGAGGCATCCCTCTTCGTCTTCTTGGAAATCACACCCAAACCATCACCCTCATGGTTTTCATCTACCACTTTCTCAGTATCTAACTCAATCCTACTCCTCTTGGAAGGCAATCCACTCTCATCATTCGGCTCTTCTCTAACGCCAATGTTTGGAGCATTAGAGCATCCACCATTAAACCTCAAAATACAATCACTCCCCCCCACAGCAACAGATCCTTGTCCACTCTTTCTTCCTAACAATTCAGCATATGGATGACTACCATCACCAATCGACTCTTTAAGCTTGTTCAAAGTACACTTGGGCATACGATCTCTTTTGTGCTTAGTAAAGGACTCAATATCCCATTTCCACCTCCCTCCTCCTTCCTTCCTCACATCCCATTCTGCTGACTAACAAAAAGCAAACATTCACATTTCACTCCCAAATCTCAAAAATCTAAACCCTAAAATTACATTTCAAATCAGTACACAATTTAAACTAAATCAAAAATTTGCTTTTGGAATTTGAATCCCTTACCTCATTCAAAACGCGTTTAAGAACCTCCTCGCAGCTCTCCGATAAATCGAAGCAGAGTTCGGACCGCCGGACCTGAGGAGCATCGTGAGCGGTGGACAGTTCTTCCAAGCATCGGAGAGCGACTCTTTCGTTGATGCTCCGTCGCAAATCGGCGGGTAAGTTTGGCGGGATTTGGGCGGTCAAATCGTGTAGAATCGATACGGCGACGTGTTTTGAGCTTGCAAGGGCTTCAAGGGCCCAGCCCCAGGCAGTGGCGGACTCAATTGTGGTCATCTTCCCCATGGGGAACCCTAGACCAGTTACAGAGAAGAGGAGAGAGAAATCGTCGGTTAGCTTTAGCCAGAGAGGGCCTAACTAACTGAAAGATGGCGATCCTATTTGGTCGGACCCGGCCCACTTTAATCGTCGGACCCTCTTTTGGTTTGCTTTTTCATAATAATACGGGTGACATTTTGTAAAAAAAAAAAAAAAAAACAGGGGTACGGCACAAACCCAAAATGTATAAAATCTACAGCAGAACGAGCCTTAGCAGTCAAACACAAGGCTAAGAGTTCTGTAACAATTGATGACACACAAACAAATCCAAAACTTGTAACACTATAAGAGAAAATCTGGAATAACTGGTGTTTGTGAAACCACATTCAAGGGCGCATCTGCTCGTTGCCGAGCTTTGTGCCTACCACTACTTTTTGGCTTTGCTTTCTGACCGTTTTCTTCTCTTTCATCTCCTTTCTTCCCCGGGCTTCTGTGCCTTCTCCCTTTACTATGAGTACGGTGCTTGCTTTTCCTTGAACTCGAGTTTCCTTGATCTTGCTTTTCTACATCACCTAAATTTTCCTTGGATTTGGTGGCAGACTCAACATTTAGTTTCTCCTTCCCTTTTATCCTAGTAGATGACCTGGTAGTGGGTTCTGTCTCACTTCCTAGAAGAATATCCCGCACTGTACCAGACAGCGAATCTTCCTGTGGACGTGGGCCAGTTGCAATACGTACTTGATCTCCATCTAGTTTCACCACAACAGGCCTAGGCTTTGCATGGTTTGTTTTTTTCTTTGGAACAACCAACTGCTCGGTAAGCTTGGCAAGATCTTCATCATCATTAGATTTAGCCTGTAACTGAGGGTCATTGGCAGGTGGATAATCACCATCCTTTTTCTCTGAAGGAAGATAATATAAGCCATGCTGCTTACGGTGTTCTGCAAGCAGAGATGTGGATTCATTCAATGGCCCTGGCTCTTCTTTGCTCTGAAAGGTAGGGATAGAAACACCAGCCATCTCCTCAAAATGAGAACTTCCACGGGAAAATGAATTTAGTGAAGGTAGTTGGACATCACCACAGATTGTTTCCAAGTCCTCAAGATTCTCCACAAGCACTAAACCATCTGGTACAGAAACTCTTTCCTGGGCACATACTGAGACAGGACCAAGATCATTTGAAAAGGCATCATGCATCAATTTAACGATTTTGGATGCTTTCACTTCTTCCCTATCTGAACTTTCCTCTTTCTGAACTAGACAGTCAGGCATTTGTGGCTTGAACAACTCAATGAAACAAAGTACATTTCGTGCTCTCTCTGCTATTTCTACATCATAGCTTCCTGTAAGTGGAGCCACAGCCAATTCAACTCTATTCAAAAGGTTCGTGATAGATTCGTGTGTGAAACTGTCCTTCAACGAAGCAGATGCAGATGCCTGCCCATAAGTAGAAGTTTCCTCCCCACGAAATTCTGCAGAAAGACCTCCAATTGATTGATTTAAATCCCTTGGGTTGAATCCTTCATCCAGTTTAGCATGCACAGGAACATCAGATGATGCCAAGTCAGAACACCCTGCACTATCCTGTTCAGAGAGCAATCCTGGGACATCTGGCACCAATTTATCAGGATACGAGGAGGAACCAGCATTCCCCCTCTGCAAAAGGTAAGAGTTCAGACAAAAGATTAAGACCTTGAATGTAGACTGTATATATATTGCTTTTATCCACGGTGGTAAGAGACTTGTACGAGGCTGTAATAGTGCCTCCACGAGTTCAAATGGGTTTACCGAGAACTCAACATATTCCCCCGACAACCAAGTAGCGGCCGATAATATCCTGTGTAAGAAAGGATTACCAAGTAATGCCGGATCAATCAGCAAATCACGACTAACTCGCACAAGCTCTGGTCTAACATCCTTGACTCTCAAACCAATATCTACAAGCTGCTTTTCAATTTCTTCTCCTTTCTGGCAATGTGGTATTCTTGACATTTCTCCCAGAAGTGATACATACCAATCAAAGTCCATAATAATCTCGTATACATTTCTACAACATGTCGATAAAATGGAACCCAGAATCAAATTGCAAAACTCCGGATCAGATTTAAGTGCATAGTTGACCAAAACCCTGCAAATTTCAGCCACATCATTCTCAGACACCATCGCCATAACAAGACGCAACGACTCCAGCTTAATATTTGGATCAACATCACTCAAGGACTTAATCACAACCTCCTTATTCTCCAACACCGCCCACAAGTGCTTCGGAGCCACAACGGCAAGCGCCTGCAATCCAAGATACTTCAAATTCGGATCATCATCCACCAACATTTCCCGAATCTTCACGACAGCAAGCCTCACCGCATTCTCATACTCACTCAAACTGCTCACCACAGTCTTAATGCACTCAAACAACAACGACTTGGCCCCGGTCTTCCTGATATGCTCGCAAATAGGCTCAACCACTCTCTTAGCCAACCTCGGCTCTAACGGAGCCAGCTTCACAAATATCTTCAACACCTTGATCAAAACCCAATTGTTCTTGGAATCAACCAGAATCTTATAAAACTCGGGCGCAAGCGGAAGATAGGACCTCGGATCGCTCACAGCCAGCTCACAGAACACTCCCACAGTCACAGACACAATTTGCGAATCGGAACTCTCTAGATTCTCAACTAACCGCTTAAAACAAACCCTAACTGAATCCGGATACTTATCAAACACTCTCAGGATCACGCCGATCGCTTTCTTTCTGACCATGACCTTAGTGCTGGCCAGCAATGTGAAGATTTCTGGAGTCAAATCCCTAGCGAGATCTACGGTGGCAATTCGAGAGAGGCACTCGAGAGCTAAGCTTACCTCGAACTCGTTGGGGCTGGTGAGGTCCTTGCGGAGCTGGTTGGTGACGAGGACGAGGACGGGGGTGGAGGCGTCGAAGGAGTGGGAGGCGGCGTGGTAGGCGATCTTCTTGTGGGAGAAGCGCGTGGAGGAGAGGAGCTCGACGACGTGGAAGGCGGCGAACGACATGTCGTGGAAGTGGAGGGAGGAGAGGTAGGTGAGTTTGAGGAGGGCGGTGGATTTGGTGTCCGGGTCAGTGGACTTGGCCTCGCGGCGGATTTCGTCGAGGGATTTGGAGAGGAAGGAGGATTCGTTGAGGGAGTGGAGGCGGAGGCCCTTGATTAGGTCCTCCAGTGTGCGCTGGAAGAGTGTGTCCATTACAGAGAACCCCGCCATTATCGGAACCTGGGGATTCGATTGGGTTTCTATGAGAGGAGGATCATAAGGTTATGTTGATGGGTTTCGATGGAAGATTTGGATTGGGAATTGGGATTGGGGATTGCTGCTGGTGCTGTAGCAGTGTTTCGGGTTTACCCGCCCCAGTGGACTATGAGATGGGCTGGATCAAGCCCAATATTTGAGTTTTTTTATTTATTTTTATTCAAACATAACTGCTTGATGCGTTTAGTCTATTGACGTAAGTTATCTCTTTATGACCATGCTATCGTCTGTTAGTTAACTAAGGTGCAAAGAAGTTCAATATTAAATTTAGTACATTAATGTGCCGCGTGCATCGAATTGAAATTAGATGTGATCACTAGTCATGACGTCGGATAATTTTGATTGCTAGATTCAGTCACCCAGAAAGTGATCAGTTATTGTGCAGGAAGAAAGGTAGCCATATGTATCACTAGAAAGTTATAGATTTGAGGCTATAACTTGAAAGCACACGGCGGAAGCGAAAATATTAATTCAACAACAAATTTTCAAGCGAAGGACACCCCGAAAGTAATTGCCTGAATGTCATATCACTTTGCAAATGCTTGAGGGACATAGTTTTCAAAGACGGAAGGCTTATTTTGGCACCAATGACATCCTTATGACAACAAATTTGTTGTCGTTTTGATAAAGATAGTCATTATTTGAGTAATTTTTATTCTATTAAAGGTAATTACTCAACATAAGACAATATACAAGTTTATGAATAACATGTTGTCGTTGTAGTAACTTTGTTCAATTATATGTATATGTGTAAAATAAATGTAGTAATTTTGTTGTCAATGTTGTAAATTTTACTGATTTAACTTGTCATTTTTGTTCAATTAGTGGTAAAATAGGTGTATGATATACATCTCATTACCGTAGACAACCACACCTTTAGAGATTCATATTCTCCAGCTTTAGAATGGTTAGAGATTTTGCACTATTGAGAACCATTAGCGATATGGAGAAGGTTCGTCTTTTTCCAGCTTTGCTTTCTCTCACAAAACTTAAGTCTATCACTTTAACGTTTCTCCCGGCAGCAAAACTCAAGCACTTTTGTATGGTTCCACAACTTCTTGAGTATTTCATATGAATCCCTAGCTAACTTCTCTAAAAGTCGCGCTTGTCTTTCTTCCAACACTTCAAATAGTCATAGATGACTCTGAACTGCTTCCGCCTAGCCTTGCGAATCGTGCATGGCTTGGAATCTTGATCGTGCCACTCCTCGTTATGAATCAGCAGTACCAGAAACGAAAACTATATGCTTCCCCATTGATTGGAAACAAGGCTGGCCCGGGCGCCGAGCTTGTCGGAAAAGAGTGAGAAACAAGAGGATTTTGTGGATAACAAGGTTTGGCAATTCAGATACGTATTTGTGGACCTCAACGACGGTGCTAGGGTTTTTGTTTTGTCTATCTTCACTCTTTTTGTTTGTCGTTGAGTCATGGTAGCTGTAGGCTGAAGTTTTTCTCTTCTTAGCCATCGCAGCCATGCCTTTACAACGGAGAATATGAATGATGTCGATAACGGAATCGAAGAACAGTCGAGAAGAAAAAGAATTCCCAAGTAACCATAAACCCTAGCTAGCTTCGCTTTTATACATAACGTATGCTACAAAACCTATTTCGTATAGGGCATATATCTGTGTCTGTGTTAGGAATCTATGTATTGTATCTTATGAGATTTATTGAGTATTTATGTATTTTGAGTTCAATAAAAGTCACTTTTAATAATAAAAAAATGTTATGAGAAATCTTGAAATAATATTTGTATCAATTTGTTATATAAATCAAGATTTGAGGCCCAAAATCATTTGATCTAGCGATCAAGACTTGAGGGCAGTCACATTGTCATTAATAAAAAAAATAAAAGTTGGTTAAAGACTCACGAAATAACGTCGCCTCTCTCTGTCCCAAAGCCTAGAGAGAGCAACCCTGAGTTTCAAACCTCATGTCCGGCGACGTGCCTTGCGCTGTTGTTAGACGAGACTTTTCATCCACCCTACTAGGTCAGGTGTGTGGCTGGGTCCTTGATCCGTTCTAGTTTTATGGCTTGTGTGAGGATGAGGTTTGGCACGCTTGGATCCAACGGTAGAGGAGCATGTCGTCATGCCCGTCAGGGTTTTACAGTAAGCCGAGAGGCTTTGGTTTCCGATCTGATCAGAAGCGACAGTTGATGGTGGTTGACACCAATAGCGTTCAATTTTGATGGTTATTGTAGGGAGCTTTCTTGCAATATCTGTTCTGGTTGTGTTGATGGTGAAAACGACGGCAAGATCTCTGACGAGCACGGCGAGGAGGGTGTGTCACGCCCCGACCCATAATTTTTACTTTTATTACTGGCATAGTGGTAATAAGAATTTTACCGTGATCGTCATTAAGTGTAAAATATAATTGATCCCCAGAGAGGAGTAGGGGACGATTATTTTGTGGGATTATTCTAAGGAATAAATTTTGACGACGGTAAAAAATGGTAATTTTTGCTAGTAAAAGGTAATTTTATTGGGGTATTATTTTGGGGGTGTTGAATTTTGGATTGGGTTTATACATGGAGTTGTGGACCGGGCTTGGTCAAAGCCCGTTTTCTTTTTCTTTCTCTCTCTCTCTCTCTCTCTCTCTCTCTCTCTCTCTCTCTCTCTCTCTCTCTCTCTCTCCCGTTCCTGCTACCGAGCCCAGTTTATGTCGAGATTTTCCGGCCGCCCGACCGCCGCCGTCCGGCCGCCCCAGCCCGCCGCACTGGTCCTGTTCGGTTGGTCTCCAAGCCAGCAGCAGTTCTAGACCGGTAGCAGCCTCCCTAGCGCCGCCGTGAAGGAGGAATCGACGCCGAGAGCCCCGACTGCCGAAATCGTTTTTTCGTCGGAACTCCTTCCTCCGGCCGTCATAGCCGGCGAGCCTTAGCTCAAAAGGAAGTCCTCCTCCCGTGCTTCAATCCCTCCAAAGGGCTCGCTCCATCTCGAGCTAGGTAAGGAGAAATCGGAATTTGAATTTCTAGGGCTTTATTGTGTGTTTGTGTCCGATTGGCTTGGTTAGGCTTAAAATTGGAGTTTGTGGTAGTTAGGAATGTTGTAGAGGAGGTTGAGAGGGAGATGCTGCCAAATTTTGGTGACCATCGGAGGTCGCCGGAGTTGGTCGCCGGCCGCCGCTGCCGGCGGAGCCGCCCAGAAAATGTTATTGGTGGAGAAAAATGTGAGGAGTTTAATGGAATAAGTTTTAGAATTTTTGGAGGAGTTTTGGATAGGTTTGAGATTTGTTGAAGTTTGGTATTTTTGACGGATTATTAATTTATAATCCGGCCATTGGATTTTATTTGGTGGAAGGTGATTTTGAGGATGTCGGTAAAATTTGTGGAGTTTTGAGGTTGGCAGTGGAATTAAGATTTTGGAGTGTTAGGCTTGGTTGAGCGCGAAGCATATTTAATTATGCATGTTTTGCTTTAAGCGTCGGTGTTTTATTTAAGGTTTTATTTATTTGGAACAAGACATGAGGAGGCTCGAGCTGAAGAGACCTCCGACCAACATCAGGCTTAGGCCTAATCTGTGAGTGGACCTTTGTTTTTAAATATTGTGTTCGAAATGCTTTATCATTTGAATGATTTTCTGTTGTTGGATATTTCCCGAAATTGAGAATTTCGGTGATTATACTCGAGGCACAATTCCGAGAATAGTATGTATATGATTAAATGCTAGCTAGCTATACATGATTTCCCTCATACGCGAGGCACAATTCCGGTATGGGTGACATGAGCGTTAGACGCGAGTGTCGTAGCCTTGTGCGACTTTCTAATTTTGCATTTATTTATTCAAAGATTTCGTACAAGGAGTAAGCACGTATATATTACCACTCGGCCGCTTTCCTCCATATGCGAGGTACAATTCCGGTGTGGGGTGATGTGAGCGTTAGACGCAAGCATAGTAGCTTCATATGATATCTACTTTATTCAAGTTGTACATAGATATCGTGCCAAGGGTCAGACGAGTGTGCATACATACTATATATATATATAATATCCAGGCCTGAGAGACAATGTCTTAAAGTTTTGGAGTCTAGCCAGGCTGGACCCCAGTTCAGAGTCTTTCCAGTGGAGCTTTTGTTTTTGCCGCTAATGAAAGCATTTCTTTTGGGGAAATATTTATTTGTTGTCGGAAGCATTTCGTCCACTCTGACATGTTGAATATTTTCCCCTAGGCTCTTCGCTTTTAAAAATGTCCAGTCTGCAGAGTTCGCGTGAGGTCTAGCAGGAGACGCCGAGGCATAGTGACCTATCTATCAGCTACATTTCGCCAGTAGGTTACCTGTTTAATCTACTAGGGGTTTGTTAGCTTTTGCTGTATTTTATTTTATTTTATTTTTAGTAGCTCTGAATACTTGTGGAATTCTTCGGTGTACTTTGTATTCTGGCTACTTTTGGATTGTAGCTGAAGATTTATTTTGGAATAAAAATGTGGTTCTTAAATTTTCTTAAGTTAGGGTTGTCCATTTTCGAGGGAGGTTTGCCGAGTCTTCTGTAAATTTTCCTTGGAGGTGGTCCCCGCAGGACTCATCTCGGGTTTCGGGGTGAAATTCGGGACGGGTCTTGACAGTGTGACTGATGGTGGTATACGTGTTGGGCCACATCTGGGCTTCCATAGGCTGCACAAAAGGGCTAGGTCCAATACTTTTTAAGCCCAGTCTATTTAGGATTTAATCTAGTTATTAGGTTTTTAATCAGTCATTATCGAACCCGAGTCAATAAACTAGTTTGTTAGCAAATTTTGGGTTATGTTTATCTTTGTTTTTGTTCTTCATCACATGGTGATTGTAATATGTTGTTCTAGGGTAGCTTTATGACTTGATTCTTACGTGACCTTTTTGGGGTAAGTTATGTATTTATAACTTTTTTCTTTATTAAATACAAGACCATACGTCCTTCCTTTAAAAAAAAAACTTGGAGGCAATTATCATCCCATGCCTTTTATGCTTGTATTCTCACAAAACCAACAAAAATTTAACATGGGGAGAATATGTCTTTAATGGGGGAGGGTGGTCCTGTTTATATTGAGAAAAATAGCAAAGAACTATGAATGAGTATAAAACGATGTGTAAAGAATTTGGGTCCAAAAAGCATCTCAATATTTATAACATGACGAGAATTGTCAAATGCCAACAATGTGGTCTTCCAAAGACAAAAACTGAGGTGTCCTAATGAGGGCATGAGCAGGCACGTGCTTACTTAACCACAGCACAATCGGCACGCGCGCATTGTGTGCCCTTAACCTTAATTAAGGTCTTCATATCATTCTCTTTCTCATCTACTACCCCCCAACCATTATGAAAATGATTCCTACAATATTAACATCACAAATTTAAAACAAATTCATAAATTGTCAACTTAAAGGCATACAGATTAAGACTATTCAGCTTGATAGCATGAGATCATCTGCTTCAACATTTTCTTTTCTTTTAGGGTTTGGCGAATGAAAGACTTAACAAAAATGGTGGGCGAATCAGACCAAACGACCCAGTATTGGTAAGTATGCTGTTGGCAAGCTTATTTTTATGTACAAGTAAAAGAAACTGATGACAATATGCTTTGTTAGTTTTCAATAGCAAATTAGAGTTGATGAGCCACCAACTTTAGCACTACCCATGTATCTATGAACTGATTTAGATTGTAAGAAGTTCGCGGAACACACAAAATAAACTATTGTTTTTAAGTTTGAGTACTAAATTAAGTTTAACAAAACAAATAGGAATTCATGAGAAGAGTTTGAGCGTGGGAAAAAATTCAAATATAAGCGAACAATGTTTTTAACGGTTATATGACATGAATATGGTTACAAACTCTTAACTCGACTAATATAAAAATTATTATATTTTCAATTTTATCGATCGTTTTGTTTTGAAGATTTCTTGCATTTCCGTACTTACATACTCCATTATTCCTAACAATAAAAAATTTACGTTAACATGATACACATGACCCATCTACATCTACATCTACATTTACGATCAATCGATTCATAAAATTTAATTTTTTTTTTTGAGTTATTGAATGATCTCACATGTTTTGCAACTGCATTGCAAGTGACTTGCACTTGCTTACCCACCGGCCTCACGTGACTGGCCGTTATTGACGTCATCATCCACGTGGAACATCTCGCCACGTGGCAGGAAACGGACAAATATAAAACTCCGTCTTCCAAGCTAATCTTCTTCTTATCGACCTCCATTCATCTCCGTCGAACAATCCCGAGCTTTATTAACAGCAAAAAGAATCCCGAAAATATATATAAACTAATTAGTCACCAAATTAAACATTTTTAAAGGTTTAGGAGGAGGGAAGAGAGAAGAGAGAGAAAGTTCCCGGAGAGATAGGGAGAAGATGGCGACGCCGTTAACGGTGGACGGAAGCGGAGGACTGGCGGTGCTGTCCGTCAACAAAGTCGATTCCGCGACTAACGGAGGAGGAGGCTGCTTGGCGAGCTCGTCGGAGGAGGAGGAGAGGTCGCCGATTCTGATATTCTTGTTCTTCCACAAGGCAATACGGAAGGAGCTGGATGCGCTTCACCGACTGGCCATGGCTTTCGCCACCGGGAAGGAGGCGGATATCAGGCCTTTGCTGGAGCGCTACCATTTCTTGAGATCGATTTACAAGCACCACTCCAATGCCGAAGACGAGGTTCTCATATTTTTTTCTTCTCTTTGTGGATTCGTTTTCGTTTGAGATTTCGAAATTGTGTTGAGGCGTTGGAAATGAAATTGTTTCCGGAGTTAGTTGTGGTTTTCTTGATTAAGAAGAATCTGGAATCCAATTGCATTCGGTTGCTTAATCTTGAATATTAGTGAAGATTTTTGTTGTGATTGTGTATTGGTAAAGATTGCAGTTTAGAGGTGAGCCTGGATATTGTTGTGTTTCTCATCAAGATTGGAGTTCAATTTTAGTGCTTGCGCTTCCGAAAGTTTCTTTCATGTTTGAGTTACTTATCAGCTGGGCAATGTGAGGATATGAGGATTTGTTTTAATGCGGTGGTTTTGTTTTTTTTTTTTTGGCATCTTCTCTACTATTTATGATTTTTGAGCAAGTTTTGCGCCACAAAAACATAAAGTTAGTAATTTGAAGGCAGGAAACAAAACCTGTTTTTTTCGCTGGCATATAAGGAGCTTATTAGCAACTGAAGTTTGCTTATCATGACTTCTCCTTGTCGTGTCCTGAAGTCGTGACATTCGTTGTCCTTGGAATTGCAGGTAATCTTCCCGGCGCTTGATATACGAGTGAAGAATGTAGCACAAACATACTCGCTTGAACACAAGGGTGAAAGCAATCTTTTTGATCATCTGTTTGAGCTGCTAAATTCCAATGCGCAACGTGATGAAAATTTCCCTAGGGAGTTGGCATCTTGTACAGGTGCCTTACAAACATCAGTTAGCCAACACATGGCAAAGGAGGAGGAACAGGTGCTGTATCATTTCCCTGTCTCTGCATCCTGTATTTATTTTTTTCATATTACCAGTTGGGAAGTATGTTACTTGTAATTGCATTTATTAATTTGACATTTCAAAGATGGAAATTAATACAAAAGCTGTGACTGGTATTGTAGTTGGTAGAAGTTTTACGTTTAAAGCGTCTCTCTGGAGATCTCTCATCATATACTAGCCTTTGTATTCATATGCCGGATTATACAACCAACTCATAACCCAAATTTTTGTTCTTTTGGTCAGGTCTTACCGTTGCTGATTGAGAAGTTTTCAGTTGAGGAGCAGGCGTCTCTAGTCTGGCAGTTTCTTTGCAGTATTCCTGTGAATATGTTGGCCCAGTTTCTTCCGTGGCTTTCATCATCAGTTTCACCTGATGAATATCAGGATTTGCGGAAATGCTTAAGCAAGATTGTTCCAGAGGAAAAGCTTCTTCAACAAGTAATTTCAATCAATGGATTTAGTACTTTTTATTACTGCTTTTTCTAGTGATTAACTGACAAATCTTTCATATTTAAGGTCATTTTCACCTGGATGGAAGGTAGAAGGACCAGTGACATGGTTAAAAGTTGTCAAGATTCTCCTCAGTTCCAGTGTTGCATGGAATCTGGTGCTAGCACATCAAGTCCACATACAGAGAAGATAAATTGCCCATGTGAGTGTAGAACTGGGAAAAGAAAGTATGTAGAGTCAAGTACTGATGTTTCTGATATCACTGGGGCCCATCCAATAAATGAAATACTGCTTTGGCATAATGCCATTAAAAAAGAGTTAAATGAGATAGCTGAGGAGGCTAGGAAGATACAACTGTCCGGAAATTTTACTAATCTATCAGCTTTCAATGAGAGGTTGCAATTTGTTGCTGAAGTTTGCATTTTTCACAGGTATCCATTCATATCTATTGTGTTTCTGTGGAATGCTAATTATTTTCTTTGAGTAACTTACCATTTAGCATCTGTTTTATCTTTTATCTTTTGTCTTCTTTATGGAGAAATGGGTGAGTAATGTCATAGAGTATAATTCCTTTTGGTAATATGAATTCCAAATTGTTTTCCAGTTCCCAAACATGGCCTTATATGGATCGCTTACCATCTTATCTTCTAATTCTAGAAATGACACTCTGATCCCCACGAATTCCTTTCTATTTGTGCTTTATCTGTATAACTTTGCTGTGAGAGAACTTTTAACAAGAGTTATGGTAGAGTACTATATTTCTTATTTCCTTTATTTTTTGTTCGAATGTTACTTATTTGCTTATTTCAGTATTGCGGAGGACAAGGTCATATTTCCTGCAGTAGATGGAAAGATATCCTTTTTCCAAGAGCACGCTGAAGAAGAAAGTCAGTTCAATGAATTCAGGTGTCTGATTGAAAACATTCAAAGTGCAGGAGCTATCTCTACTTCAGCTGATTTTTATGCCGAGCTGTGCTCACATGCCGATCAAATAATAGAAACTATACAGAAGCACTTCAGCAATGAAGAAGTGCAGGTATAATGCTGCAATAATCCTTTAGGAACTTTCAGTATAAAAAATTTAAAATGTAACATTTTTCTAAAATTATTGGTTAGTATTGATGTAGGACAGCAAGAGATCTTACTTTAGGCGCTTTTGGGATGGCCTTTGAGGTTTGATGGTTTTGGGTGAAACAGGCAGAAAGCTTGATAAGGAACATGAAAGTTAGACTTGGTGGCAACCCAACTAGCCTATTGAGAATTCAGTTAGACCCCAAATAGAAATTGAAGTTCATCCTTAGAACTATCAGTTATTTGTTTGTTTATCTTTTTTATCTGTTAATTTCTTCCATTTACTTTTGTGAGGGACTCCTAACTGGTCATTTAAGATGTCTAGGAGTTGGTACCTAACCTCATATCCTACCTTAAAATGAAACCAGTTCAGGAACTCTATGGGCCTTGGATTTTACAACTAGAAACTGTGTATCCAACTTTGTATCTAGTTCCTGAAAGCTCCTTACCCGTTCCCTGCATCTCTAGGTTCTTCCACTTGCTCGCAAGCACTTCAGCTTCAAAAGACAGCGGGATTTATTGTATCAGAGTTTATGCATGATGCCCTTGAAATTGATTGAGCGTGTTTTGCCCTGGCTAGTCAGATCGTTGACTGAAGATGAAATGAAGAATATTCTCAAAAACATGCAGTTAGCAGGTTCTGTAATTATTCTGTGTGTTCAACTTGTGGTAGAAAACTATTAATCAACAAAACTTTCTAGTTTCTGTTTTGACAACATGTTGTTTGATGATTCAGCCCCAGTGCCTGATGCAGCTCTGGTAACACTTTTTTCTGGATGGGCATGCAAGGCTCGTAATCATGGTTCATGCTTGTCTTCAAGTACAATTGGTTGTTGTCCTGTTAAAAGTTTTACTGATATTGAAGAAGATTTTGTTCGACCCGTGTGCGCTTGTGCTTCTGGATCATCTGCTAGAGAGAGGCTGGTATCAGCTCAAGTCAATAATGTGAAAAAGCTAGTCAAACGAAATGTTTTAGTGCCATGCAAAAACAGTGATACCCTTGATCAATGTTGTACTGATCAGTCTTGCCGTGTCCCTGGTTTAGGAGTAAATAACACTAATCTTGGATCAAGTTCTCTTTATGTGGCTAAGTCTTTGCGGTCCTTTTCTTTCAGCTCTTCTGCCCCATCTCTTCATTCCAGTCTTTTTGCCTGGGAAACAGATAGCTCTTCCTTTGATATTGGTTGTGGAGAACGGCCTATTGATACTATTTTTAAGTTTCATAAAGCCATTCGCAAAGACTTGGAGTATTTGGATATTGAATCTGGAAAGCTTGTTAATGGTGATGAAGCCACACTTAGGCAGTTTATTGGAAGATTCCGTTTGCTCTGGGGCTTATACAGAGCACACAGTAATGCTGAGGATGATATAGTGTTTCCTGCATTGGAATCCAAAGAGGCACTTCATAATGTGAGCCATTCATACACACTGGACCATAAACAGGAGGAAGAATTATTTGAAGACATCTCTCATGTTCTTTCTGAACTTTCTCACCTTCATGAAAGCATGGAAAAGACTCACATGGATGAGGATTTAGCTGGAAGCAGCATGAGTGTTTCTGTCACAAATAGTGTCAACTATACTAGAAAATACAATGAGCTGGCTACTAAGCTTCAAGGGATGTGCAAATCTATAAAAGTGACACTAGATCATCACATTTTCAGGGAAGAACTTGAGTTGTGGCCATTATTTGGAAAACACTTCACTATTGAGGAGCAAGAAAAAATAGTCGGCCGGATTATTGGGACCACGGGTGCTGAGGTGCTCCAATCTATGTTACCCTGGGTAACTTCTGCACTTACCCAGGATGAACAGAATAAAATGATGGACACATGGAAGCAGGCAACTAAGAATACTATGTTCAATGAGTGGCTTAATGAATGCTGGAAAGGAACCTCAGAATCAACTTCTCAAAATGAAACAAGGGAAAGTAGCATTTCTCAAAAAGGTCGGTAACATTGTATTATGACGAAATTTGTTTATTACAACAGTGGCTCATTTTACTGAATTTTCATGTAGGTGTCGAGTTTCAAGAAACCTTGGACCAGACAGACCAGATGTTCAAGCCTGGTTGGAAGGACATATTCCGTATGAATCAAAATGAACTAGAGTCAGAGATCAGAAAGGTCTATCGTGATGAGACTCTTGATCCAAGGAGAAAGGCATATCTTGTGCAGAATCTTATGACTAGGTTAATTTCTGAAACTAACTAAAACTTTGAGATTTGTACTTTATCTGTCATTATGACATATATAATGAGATCATGACTTCTAAAATTGCCTAACTCTATCATCACCATTTGATGAACTGTTAATGAGTACTGTTTTTGTTTTAGCCGCTGGATAGCTACTCAGCAGAAGTTACCTCAAACAACAGGTGGAGAATCTTCTGATGGTGAAGATGTATTTGGACGCTCACCTTCATACCGAGATGTGGAGAAAAAAGTATTTGGGTGTGAACATTACAAAAGAAACTGTAAACTCCGAGCTGCTTGTTGTGGCAAGTTATTTGCATGTAGATTTTGCCATGACAATGTGAGTGACCATTCAATGGATAGGTAAGCTTCCACTGTTGACACTTGCATTTCGAGTCGGGTTATCATGTATCTGATGTTCTTAGTGTTTCCCTTTCCTTTTTCCTTTCTGTTAAGATTTCTTATTAGTGTTTTTTGAATAGGAAAGCAACTTCGGAAATGATGTGCATGCGCTGCCTGAACATTCAGCCAGTTGGGCCCATATGTACTACACCTTCATGCGATGAACTATCTATGGCAAAATATTACTGCAATATCTGCAAATTTTTCGATGATGAAAGGTACAAAAAATTGTTATTTTTATTGTTATGTTAATTTTTCAATTTAATGCCCATAATTAGTATGTGTGTTTGTTTTTTTTAATATATATATTTTTATGATGAAAGGCATTTGGTAGTTTTCTTTTTTCACATTCTAGTTATAATTTCCCTATCTATGTGTGACTTAAACTCCATAAATCCACTTTGACTCTGCTGCTACAGAAAACTCTTGAAAAACTTGGAAGTTTGAAATTGTTGAAGCATATAAGCATGTTCTGTTGGTTTGAATTCTGCCATTTACTGAACCTCTAATGTTATCTAGAATGATGAAAATATTTGACTTTGTTAATTTGATCCATGTTAGTGGGACTCAGATTTTTTAATGGCCTGTTACTACAAATAGAAATTCAGCGATCAAATGATTGTGAGGAATGTCTTTCCCTTTATTTTTCATGTATTAACTGTCATGATCCAATGATGGAAAGGGTGATGTACTCCCTATTGTCTGTTTCACCGGTAAATGCGGAATATTTCTTTCGGTCATATTCTACCAAGCTTTCTGATGCCATGTTAGAAGCTGACTCGATGGAAAGAAGACATATATTCATTTGATGGACTATAGATGTTGCAAAATAGTAAATGATGGTTTTTGACATGAGACACGATAGATTATATAGATAGGTAGGTAAAGCCTAATTGAACATTCACACAAATTACCCCCATTCTTGGCAATAAGTTTGCCTAATATTCAATTGGGGTTAACTGTCTTGTTGTAAGTTACTAACTCAGCACGCTCTACTGATGTCTATAGACAGCTTTTGACTTATGGCTTATATTTGTCTTCCAGGACTGTATATCATTGCCCGTTTTGTAATTTATGCCGCCTTGGGAAGGGTCTTGGCATCGACTTTTTTCATTGCATGACATGCAATTGTTGCCTGGGGATAAAGTTGGTGAACCACAAATGCCTGGAGAAGAGTTTAGAAACAAATTGCCCTATCTGCTGTGATTTCTTATTCACATCAAGTGCAACAGTTAGGGCTCTGCCATGTGGCCACTACATGCATTCAGCTTGCTTTCAGGTCTCTTCTTGAACTGTCTAAACATTTTCTTCTTTTACCTAATCTTTCTCCTGAATTTTTTTTTTCCTGAAAGAGTATGGCTGAACTCATCTCATTTTTTGTTAGGCCTACACTTGCAGTCACTATACTTGTCCAATTTGTAGCAAGTCCCTGGGAGATATGGCGGTAAGAGGATATCTCTGTTTTTTCTTTTTTTCTTATTGTTCATAAAATTATTCTGTACATAGTTTTTCTGAATTGTTATACCCTATTAGGTTTACTTTGGCATGCTTGATGCGTTATTGGCTGCGGAGCAGCTTCCAGAGGAATACCGGAACCGTTGTCAGGTACCATCCATATTCTAATATAATGGTTGTTAATGCTTTCCTATATCACTTTTACGTAAACCTTTGGTGACCTAATTTTTATGCGATTGGAGGATGCTGTAGTATTGATATAGTTATTTGTCATTTCCCTAAACATAGCATGCTTTAGCACCTGATATGTGCACATCAATTTTGTCCAAAATAGAGCACTGTTATATTTATCAGTGTATCATAACAATAAATGTGTTTTCCAATTTAGGAAATCCTTTGTAATGATTGTGATGGAAAGGGTACCTCACGTTTTCACTGGCTGTATCACAAGTGCGGTAACTGTGGATCATACAATACCCGGGTGATCAAGGGTGAGGCATCAAATACCGACTGTCCTATGTCACACTAACAAACAGGTTTTCTTTCTTTGGCAGATCTATACGTATTAGTTTGTAGATACTTGTATAGGCCATTCAATTTTCCTACAACCCAGAAAACTGTTTTTTTTCTTCTTTTTCAAAAGCGGATGAGGGTTTGTATCCCCGTATACATCAGTTTTGTAGAATCCTGGTAAATATCATCTTTCCTTGGTTTCATGATTCATTTACAAGCATTATAGACGGGGATGTAACAGAACATATTCAATACACGCTGTACAGAAATTCAAACCTTTTTCAGACCCTGTAAATCTCAGCTTCTCTCGTTCCACCTTTTCGTTTTATTTTCATTACCATTGTTATGCTGTCAATTCCATATTCTCTTCAATGGTGGGTTTTGCTTTATATTTGCTTAATGCTTTCATTCACCAAAGAAAAAGTGAGCTGGAAATGTTCTGATAGACTTGACCGGTCTGTCATCATGGCAATGCACTATATAGCCCCTTTGGCTTGGAGAAAGTCATGCACGCCAATGAAATTGCAGACTCGTCAGACATGAAATCTTGCCCATCAACATGGAATTGTACTTGCGTACGAGTCAAGTTATCATTTCTGAGATCCATCATTTCTAATGAGATAATGGGGGCCTTGGTGATCATGTTTTCGAAGTGATGAACTGCATGTGTTAAACCAGGTCATGGCTCATGACATCAATTTTTCTCCAGTGAAGGAAAAAGGAGGAGGAAAATTAAAACATTGGGAATGTGAGTTGGTCGATTAGTTTGATGAGACGTTGGAAATGTGAGTTGTTGGGTTAGTTCAATGAATGAGACATACGGCAAGAAGTGACTGCTCTAGTGTCTAGTGCCACCCTAACTGGTAATGCAGCTGGTCCGGGAGCATGAAACTAGTGCCATATCATGGTAAATTTTTGGGGTATGTCTTTACCCTTTGGCTCCAAAGCAACACTTCAAATCAGGGTAGTGCTGATCCATCACCACCAGACACAACTCACCATCAGTCCTTATCAAGGCAACCTCATGTCTTTGGTAATTGGTACATTATAGGTAATAAGGCATCAAGCCAAGCTTGCTTGAACCCAATATAAAAGAAAAGCAAGAGTCATGAGGAACCCTACACATGGTTCCGTGATTAAATTAAGCTCAACAGCTACAAGTTAATCCAGACAAGAAATGTAAAGCTCAAGGCTTTTCCATTCTAGATTTGCTTAATTTCAAACCCACCACATGAACTCTCTCCCCCTTTTCTTCAATCACAATCCTTGAGGAAATCTCAATCAACTCATAATTACAAGCAAAAGAAAAGGTCAGCTAGCTAAGCAAATGGTCTCTGTCATGAAGAAACAGGCAATGATGAACAGCTAATTCAGAACTATGAACCAAAACCACCTTGACAGTTATGATTAAACAAAACCAATGAGGACAAACCCTGATAAATAAAGGGTAAACTGTTGCTGTTGGGGTCTCCTTAGTTAACGAAACTGTTGCAAATCAATCTTTTCTTTACAATCATACCATCTACCCCAAGAACTCAGATGATTTGGTCAAAGATGGAGCAAGTAAGAAAACCAAGCTCATTTCTTTTGCTTCTTCTCCTTTCCTTCAGGGTATAGAAAAGAACTCAAACAAAAGAGCTTAGCAGTTCCTCTAGAAATGTAAGGTGACGGTACATTTAAGACAGGACTAATCCGAACACCATTGCCATAGTTTGATGATCCTCCATGACCCTTCTTTGATGGCGGCCTCGGTAGCATTCGGTATTGACTTGAAGAAGACGAGGATGATGTTGATGATGACTTTGACATAAAACCTGATGATGATGATGATGACTGTCTTTTCTGTTGAGCCTGAGCTTCCTTGTATATTGAAGACCTCTTTGGATTTGGGGCTGACCCTGTTGAGTTGCTTCTTCTCAAGAACTCTGGTAGTGAGCAAAGTAGACTCTTCTTGTTCTCTTGGTTGAGGCTGCTGCTTCTCTTGAACCCCCAGAAGGACCTGGACTGAGGCTTCGTGTTGTTTTGTTCCAAATCTTCAGGACTGTTCACATCCATGAACTGTGAATTGTCATTGTTGGTGGTCTCTTTCTTTGGATTCTGACTTGAAAGAGGAGGAAGAGAATAAAGGTGTCTGGCTTTTGGTGCATCCTCAACTGATAATCTCTCTCTGGGTTGCATAGGTTTGATGACTCCATGGGAGAAAAGCTCATCTGCTGAAGAAGGCTCATCTTGCCTGAAACTTCTGCTGATGCTGAACTCAAAATCACAATTCATGTCCAGCAGTGAAGCATCCCTTCTGGGTTTAATGTCTGCTTGGCCAAGATCATGAGAAAAAGATATTCGAGGAGGACTTGTCTCGGAACACATCATCTTCTTCGATAAATCTTTCAGGGTCAAACTGCCTGCCTAGCTTACAATAAAATCAAAAATGAAGAAGTAAATTAGAAACTTTTGAAGGAGGTAATGTTTGGAATCAAGAATGGTTCTTGGAATGGTGTGAAGAATGTGAAGGGATGAGAAGAATGAAGTAGGAGTAATAGAAGTTTTGAGTTTCAACAATGAGGGCTTGAATATTGGGAGGCTTGGTTGGACTTAAAAAGTCAAAGAACAGGGCAGAGAAGATTTTATAATTTATTTTGGTGCAGGAACAAAGAGGACAAAAGATTTATGGCAGCTTTTCCTGCACAATTCTCAAGAACAGTGAGTAACTCTAGGAAGATCAGAACCTGAATGTCCTCCTCTTTCTCTGGACATGGAGCAGAGGAAAGGTTATACATTTGAGAGTAGAAACAAAACAGGGAGACAGTTATATTGTATTTCAAGGCAGAATGTTTTCCTTTTTTATTTAAGATGGACTAAAAAACAAGTGTTTCTTCTGCAGCTTTGGATTAACTTGAGAAGGTGGCAAATTGCATATTATATATACGACAATATGAAACTCAAGAATATCAAAATGACCCCAAAAAAAGTGAGAAAAAATTGCCCAAGTCTTATAATTGTTTACTGAGAGCGTATTTGGCGCACCCGGAAATTGAACGGTGAGATCGCCCGGTGGGGCTGGACACGGGTGAGTGGACGGTGAGATCACCCGGGTGCGCGGTATAATTTTCATTGTTTACTTATGTAGTAGTTAAAGTTTAAGGCAAAACTTGACAGGAACAAAGGGTGGGTGAATTAGGGAAATAATGGGCAGTCTCTTTTAAAAGGAGGAGGATATGGAACCTCTTACCATACGTTAAGACTTCTGGGATTGCCATCCTAACCACTGACTTATCCTTTCCTTCATTTTCAAAATTTCTCTAATTCCTGTCTTTACAAGGATATTCTTTGCTATAGTAAACAATGTGCAAGAACTTTCTCTGATTTTGAAATTTCTCTCCTAATCATATCTTTCTCAATCTGAATTTTAATGTCTTCTGCCTGTTGGAGCAGATCAAAATGTTACAATTAACTTCAAGCTGCAGCTTGGAATTGCAGCAAAGTTGCAGATCACAGAGGGTGAAAAACTATATATCCCCTTTGATCATAAGGGAGCAAAAGGGATTGTTGATAAAGTAGTCTGAAGTTCACATCCAAAACAAATTGACAATGGATGAAGTGACTCAAACCTTTATAAACCACATGCAATGTCCCATTTTTCTAATGTGAGATTTATATCTCAATACGCCCCTGCACGTGTGACGAATTTTCAAGCCTAACACGTGGACAACATTTAGGGTGACGTGGAGTTCGTGTGGCCGTTACGCATTTACACGTGGATGTGAGGAATCCTCTGATATCATGATAAACCAATTGACAATAGATGAAGTAACTCAAACCCTTATAAACCACATGCAATGTCTCATTTCCTGACGTGAGATTTATATCTCAACAATTACATTGTTCTTCTTCATCATTTTACTAACTGATCGGCCAAGCTGATTTGTTGAAGACAATTATTGGTTTCTACTTGCTAGCATAGTCAATACATTATCTTTGTGATTTTAGGATAATTAAATGTTTATTTGTCTTCTGCCATGATAGGCATCTTAAATATGCAACTACGCATTAAGAAAGTTTCTTAAACCAAAGACATAGACCTCTACTATTTACAAAATTTTGTCAAACCTGAGACTAGTTAGTCTCAACTAATCAACTGTATGTAGCCCAGTAGCCCTCACCCTCAAGTTTGATCAATGCTTAATCAAGGTTATTGGATGGTTTTTCAGTTGGGATATTATTGTAAGATGGAATGTAGCATCACTTGAAAATTGCTACAAGGTATTTAAGCACTGTGAGTACTGACAAGAGATTTCCAAAATAAAAATCCTTTCATCTGATGCAGAGCTTAATGATTGATCAAAATGTCAGGTTACATCAAATGAAGAGCTGACCAACCAACCAAATCTAATCCAGGGGACAAGAAAAAAATTAACAGATGCTTCCAACTACAGGTACCAACTGGTTTGGTAATATACAATGGCAGAACAAATTTTTCAATCATGTTAATTGATATTTAAGCGTTTTTGGTGATAACACTCATCAGTTCATCCAAGTATAGTATCTTTCATTCTCTAAATTAAAACTGCATCATTTTATCCCCTAAAGATAGGATTCTTTATATGATGTGATTGTATATGAACAGGACAGGTATGATAATTTTGGGTGTGTGGTATAGAGGAAGACTTGGTAAACATGACTGAGTAAACATAAATAAAAATGGAGAATAAAGAGTAGGGTTAGTTGAAACTTGGAAAGATACTTTGAATTATGAGGAGGTGATGCTGTAATCTATATCATATTATCATGAAAGATCAACTAGGATAGTGATTCACTTGACTGGGTGCATACTATTACAGCAATTATATTCATGTAGTGTGTCTTTGCAGAAACATGTAATCCATCTTCTCAAAAAGAACAAATAGATAATTGGAACTTTAACTTTGTTTGTTGGGATGTGTTTTGACCTTTTCATAAAATTTCATTGATGCAAGAGTTAGATTTGAGAAAAACCCAGAAACAAGAAAACCCTCTTTTTCCTCCTTAAAAAAATTCAGATTCTTGAACCTCTCAAAGGAGTTAAGAACACCAGGAAATTTTTTTTATTGTAACTTGTTCAGCATTGTTGACCTCCATTAATAAAAATCAAAGGAGTTAAATATCCCAGAAAGGTGTAGTTAACCAAGAGATCGTATTATGTATAGGAATGCACTGTACATGGTGAGATGTTTTTTGCAAAAATGTAATATTAAGCGAGGTAAGAACAACTCCAACAACTTTCTTATCTTTTTGATTTAGGTATTAGTCCGACGCCTTATGGATGACTGTCTAGCACATAGATCAAACCTTCTGGGATGACCAAAATGAATGAAGATTAACAACAAATGGAGCTGAATGAAGGTTTTGTTCTTGTTGGTCATGGATTAGGATTAGAATTAGGCAGGTGTGCGGAGCTTCATCATCAACATGATGGGCAGACAACAGTGAGGAATGGAAGCAAAGCATATGGACCCAAAAGACTGCAACTCTTCCTACTTTGTACTAGGCATTTGACACATACTCCATTTTGGGCAACTGGCCATGTGACCTGACTCCATCCTTTTGTTTTGTGGATGGTTTTTGAGATACAAAGAGACTGATGAGACCCCCACCCCTTCCCAAATGGCACAAGGGTCTGTCTTAGCCTAGCTAGCTTGCAAATGCTTTGCTTTTAGTCCTTGGCAGAACATGGAAACCACTCACTGTGTATGTGTTGGAACCCACAAAGACACAAATTGGGTATCTTCTTGAATCAGCACTTCACAAAGACACAAATTGAAATAATCGATGTCATTTCAATTTTTCCTGTTACAAAACCATAGGTGTTTTGGATATAAATCTTATACTTTCGTATTGTGATTGGTGGAGTGGATATTTTACGAGCATGACCAAACCACCAAAGATTTTCTCGCATTTTTAGGAACTACATACACCAGGTATACAAGTGTCGGTACAATGAGGTAGGTACACATGATGTATGTGCCGTTGTCACCAACACTGTAGCAACTGGTCCTTTACCCTTGGGTTGGTGATCGATGGTGCATGCTTCATTTTGTGAGTTCTGGACCACAACTGTTACGAAAGATGCTAAGATATTAGCCTGAACAGCGATCAAAGTCTTGATGCACATAACTTTATCAAAGGGAGCCGACACTCATATGGGTGGTGGTACCGCATGAAAAGAAAGAAGAGAGGAATAAGTGACTTGTGAGGAATAGAAAGAGAGACGCTTTCTCTCTTTTCTATGGAAAAGAAGTTTTCTGGAAAAGAAAGATGAAGTACATGGTACTTTGTAGGCCTCTATGGCCACGGCCAAAACATGAAAAAGGTTCATCAAGATAGGGGTTGATGAAAAACTGACATAGATCCAGAACGGTTTAAGAAGAATTATATGTTTACACTCTAGCATATTAACATCACGACACAAGACTCCTAGGGAAATATTTATCCAGTGCTTGAAAAGACCTTGAATCACAATATACTGGGTAATGCAAGACCCGCTTTTTCATTCGTTGAAGCCATTCTGATTGGTACATATGCAATCAAATGTACAGCCAACTAGCAAACATTTCATTCTTTACAGACAATACTAGTACACATGAGGCCAAGTTTGATTATAAATCCAGTTTCGCACTGGTTTGTTTATGAACAATTGCATCAAAGAATGTTTAGCCGTCTGAATATCATGTGTATCACTATCGAAGATCAATGACCTCAAATTTAAGATTAGGACTCATATAAACATCTGTACAGGTGTTGTAAATTGGCCCACCATCTGGTGGCTGATCATGTGAATGAAAACCACGCTGCGGGCACTTTCTAATGACTGACATGCCACCCGGGGTTGTCAATCGGAAAATGCCATAAGTTCTGTAAACATGAAGACACTCAAGATGATCTACCAAAAAAATAAAGGGCAAGCAAAGAGGACTTTTCTAATCTTCTACAAAGGCTGCAACTGGAGACAATAACATAAATTGAAGGAAATGTTAGCTATACCTTGTACTATCTCTTGGTGCCATGACAATTGCAACAGCCTCTGGCAACATAATCTGAAGAAGGCATAAGCATTGGTGTCACTAGGTAGAAATAATGTTCTGAATTAATTGAAGACAACTTGGGTACAGGTCCTACATTGCAGAACTACTGCCAAATAACTTGAACAAATTTCAATCACATAGTGATTGAATAACAGATAATTACGAGCCTCATTTCTTACTAACATTTGTAATAAAAGGAAAAACAAAGGTGAAAACTGGTTCACAGGTTTCAATTGTAATGGATCATTTCAGAAACCAACATATTTTTCTACCAAGAAAAGGCAGACCTGGTATGAATAATGAGTGTGAACATCAATCGACGACATGAAACAGGACTGTGTAGGATGAGTCTGAAAGTTCCATAACACATTGAATGGTCAGCATAATGTATTTAAATAAATAAATAAAATGTGTCAGGAATAAACATAATATAAATTAGGCACAAAAACAGATGCAATTAGATCATCCCGAGAATCTTATAGGAAACAAGTATATAAACACGTGTTACTCTTGTACCTATATCATAATCGTTTCTAGTAGGAACACATCAAGATATGGCTCATCCATAAAAGTACATATTATAACCACTGTGTTACCAAAAGGCATGACCATTTTATGTTGGTTTCCTAACAAGTCTTGGTCATGTTCTTAAGTACATTATCTTTCGAACCACTTACCTACATATCCCTAAACATTTCCCTTGCAACAATAAATATTATGCCCAAAAGCAAAGCCTGAACTTCACAGAAATAAAAGCATATACCTAATTAGCAAGTTTCTAGTAAGTTAGCAAGTTTCTTTTCTTTGGTGCAGTCAGACCTAGTAGCTTTTGAAAGTTAATTAGCAGCAAATTACCTGATTACTATCATAATATCTAAGTCATGATCCATCTATGAGCTTCCCATCTAATTAAAAATGCCCCTTAGAATAGATCAGGACATGTTGTGCATACACTCCCCTCCCCCCCAAAAAAAAAAAATTGTACATTTATAGTGAAGCTCACTGATTGAAACACAAGATACTCACATGTATCCAGCCAAGAGGGAAGAGAGATCGCTTGTCCTGAACTTCAAATATTTCCTCTTCATGCGTGGCTTGGCACTGATAAGAAAATGTACGTTTGATGTGTCACATGTAGAAGCAACAAATAATATAATACACACATATAAAGATATATAATATCACTCAGGAAAGAAATGACTAAACAAAGCTGACATACAGAATTTTCTGTTGCCTCTTGCTTTGGTATGATGAGAGCTGTAACATAAAACTTCCTGTTTTTCTGGAGAATAAAAGAATCAAACCATTAGATATTTTTATACCTTAGGAGTTAAATACCAAACATAGTGACAACCTTCTGCAGACTTACAAGTGAACCAGCCAGAATCCCACAAGTTTCTAAGTTCTTTTTAGTATTTGACTTTGCCAACTTCATGAAATGGTCCATCATCGTTGTTGACTGCAAAGAGCAACAGATGATTCAGTAAAGAGCATTATAGACTCCAACATCAGAGAAATTTTACATATTAACAAAGCTAAATACCAAAAAGAAGATAGATGAAACGGAAAATAACAATAAAAACAATTGTCACGAATCTCACAATGTGCAATTGCAGGGGGGATTCAGCACGAAGAAATTCATCTGATGAGAGAGTCTCCAATTCACTTTCTACCTCAGAGACTTGGGGTGAAATTGCTGGGATCAAATCTTGTACTTCAGCAAGTACAGGTGGAGGAGAAGGCTGTCTGATAAGTTGTGTATGTTCAGGAGGTTCTATTGGTTCAAAAGAAATAAGAGAAGGTTCCTCAGTATGAGGAATCTGAACAGCATCACTACTCTGGGTAGGAATTGGTTCTAAACCTGGTCTTTCAGGCTCTGAATTGCTTGCAGTCGTATTTTTCCCTTCAATGGACTGTTCCAGACTGTATTCCCAGAAAAACAACCAGATGTGTGTGTGTGTATATATATATATATATAGTTATAACCTCTTCAGAAACAAAGATAAAGTTTATATATATCATGGAATGTAAATAGCCTGGAATGTTTTGCTTGGGAAAACCCATTTCAACAATAAGAATCACATGAGAATGAATCTCCCTTCTCAGATCCAAACTAAGCAAGGTACATATCAATGGCAAAAAAGCTTCACTATGTGAACCAGGAGACAGACCTTGGGATTTCAAGAGGAGTCAGGTCTACAATGCTTGGATAGCGAACCTACAGTTTAAGAGAAAAGTTAAATTACATTTCTTCCTTGAACCAAAACAAATATAGCCAGAAACAAACATACCCCTATATCAGTTCTAGGTGGCTGCCACTTTCCATAAAGCCCATTAGGACCCAAAATTGAATGTTTGGAAAGAGTATCGTCCTTTGGAGGTCGAAGATTTATGGATCTGTAAGAGGCCAACAAGCAAGGATGGTCACTACCTGGTCCATGTCAGGTATATATGGAACAAGATGGCAAACACAAAACAGCACCAATATAAGATCCAAATGCATGACATATTAGTTCACATGCAGCATGTCTTTGTTTCAGATAAGTTGGCTTGCAAATTCAATATTGGAGTTTACACAAATTGCCCAGGTCTTTTAAAAATACATCAAGCATATATATATAGGAAAGTAGTATTATATGCACAAAGTAGACCAATTAGAGTTCAGATATTGAGGCAGATTCTTTGACATATACTGATGACTTATCTAACCGTACATCTCAAACTTATGTACAACAGAATAACGTTCAAACCACATACAAAAGCCCATGAGTGAGAACATTTTTGGAACATGGAAAAAACTATATTATATTATGGTACCAAGAAGTTCGTCAACTCACTTTTCACAAAAAAAAAAAATTAAACTGAAAGTGTGAGTAAAGCACATAAGATTCTTGGTTTTGGTGAAACAAATATAGTGTATATACTTACAATTTGCGTAGTATTATATGCACAAAGCACATAACCTTTCTACCTACGTAAATACTTACAATTTGCGTATATGCTCCTCCACAGGCCTGGCATATGAAAACTGTTGAGTCCCTAGATTTTGATAGACTTGTACTTTTGAAGCTGGTTTCGCTGCCTATCAGATTTAGAAAAGCAGTCATTGTGTCAATGAAACATATGGCAGCAGTGGGAAATGGACAAAAGGAGGAATTAACACTGGCAAACAACAGATTGGCACAATTTGACTATAATTTGGAGGTAGCAATTCCAATAGCAGTTAACAGAGTACATTAAAATTTGGATAGGTAGTTTAAATATGATGAAGTAATAGCAGTACCTTGTTTACGTCATAACTAATCAAATTTTGCTTCTTCGGAGGATCTTGAATTTGATGATTACTGCCCCAACCATTGTTTTGATATGCATTTCTCCTGTTAAACTCATCATTCTTCTCTTTCACTAGTGGCTTTAATTCCTCCAGCTCACAGAGAGCATCCAACAATTTCTATAGCACAAAACAAAAATCATACTCTGAACAGTAACCATAAGAATAAAACTAATATATATTGAAAATGAGATGGCAAGACTACCTTTTTCAAAATATCTTTTTCTATTTGAACAGATGCTCTATAGTCTCGATGAAATGGTATTGTCTCGGTGGCCAAACTAAAGAAGAACACAAAATAATTTCAGTGTTATATTTTGTTAACTTTTACGTGCCCAAACGCGTAGACACACATTTGCAATATATTTTTTCCCGTATCAAAGCACCTCAAACCCTTTGTGTAACTTATTGACAGGCTCTTGGTCCTTACCTCGAAAACCTCAGGAGCATAACATAAAGGTCTATAATATTCCTCTCTTGTCGAAATATATCAGCCTACAACGCAACATCATTTTCAGGAGTTAAGCAAAACAAACTAAAAGAGAAGGATAAAAAAATACAACTCGGCAGGAATGTTAAGAAACAACAGAACACAAGAAACCACAAGCTGTGACATCCAGAGACCGAAAGAAAAAGCATTTCGGGTCTACACTCTACATTCCACACCGATTGCAAGCCTTGCGAGTGTAAACCACACAGTAGATAATTGACTAGGAACTATCGTTCAGAGTTTCTAACCAACAGTATAGCTATAATTCAGTAAATATAGGTCCTCATTACAGTTACGTGCAAAACACGGAAAATTCCGATGACATTGATATCACTAGTGTCAGTTTTATCTCTAAAGATTATAATTTTCTGTTATTTACATTAATAAAACTACAAATCAAGCTCATCAAGCAGTCTACAACAATCAGAATTCCGCTAAATTACTCAACAAATTTGCAACAAGCTGATCAAAGCAAAGCACAGAAGAATCAAAATTCCGCGACACCTGTTTAAGAAGAGTGTTGGCGATCCGGAAGTAGATGCGCAGCGAAATCCGGTGGTCTACATCGAGCCGCTGAGCGTTGGCGGCAATGTCAATTCTGTCCGAGCAAGACGACCTCATCTTTTTGCCTTTTCTAGACGAGCGCCATGCTCCGGGTGAGGTCGGTCCTGGACGGCGGCTTTTGTGTGATCAGAGAGAAAAGTGGGAGAGAGGTAGGCGAAGGTGCGGTGAGAACGAGGAGGTAATTGTGGCAATCTGACGGGGGTAAAACTGGAAGAGAAGAGGGCCTGTCACATTCACACACGCAATGATTGCTCATGGGCTCGTGGATGAAGAACAAGGCCCGTGTTATTTGTGCCGGGTTGAACTAGTTGACCCGTAAATGAAAATTGTTAGCAGTTTCCCCTATGAAGTAATTAACATTCTCAAATGCTTATTTTTGGCCGGATGAAGGGTATCCTACACCGCAGCAGTCAGACTTCAACTTCAATCGCTTGGACGACAATTTATCATTAGCTTTGTGGTCAATGTATTGACAACTTGAACAACAAGACATTATATGTCATGAGGGTGAAGAAAGAGAGTCACATATGCGATCAAGCTGCGTGGATTTGGAAGATAGCTCCTTAATTCACCGCGTGTTGCAGGACTCTGAACACCGAGGTCTTCTCAAATTGCAATCAGTGACTCCAAGACTACACTTTCATCACGGCATAAATGTGAAGCAAAACAAGGCACACAAGATTACAATTTGCATGTACAAAAGTAAAAAGGAAGCAGTGATTTTTATAAGTTGACCATCTGAAATATAAAACCCAGTTCCATATATATATATATATAAATACGTACAGCCACCCGCCAATGAAATTTGTTGTTATTATTATTATTATTATAAATGCAGCTACCAAATTTGTACCACAATTCAGTTCCTCTTTTCTCCAGAATCCCGTAATTTGAGTGACAGAGTACAATTATTCTGCTCATGGATTGTTGCTCCGGTTTATGTGCCTGCTTTGTCGGAAAAGCCTGCCAGGCACAAGAAGACGGCGACGTTTTGGAATCGTTTGATCTCTTCTTCGAGTTGCAAGCCCTGCAAATCGCCACCGGCTTCTTCTCCGATGTCAACAAACTCGGCCACGGCGGCTTCGGCCCGGTTTACAAGGTAGGTGACTTCCCAGTTCGATCAGGGTTAATGTTGTAATGGTAATATTGAGTTGTTTGTGCAGTAAAGTTGTGAGCTTTTTGTGGTTAAAAATTCAGGGTTTGATGCCAAATGGGGTAGAAGTAGCTGTGAAGAAGCTTTCTTTGGATTCAAGGCAAGGAGTGAGAGAATTTACCAATGAGATAAAACTGTTACTCAGAGTTCAGCACAAGAATTTGGTAATGTTACTGGGGTGTTGTGTGCAAGGACCTGAGAAGATGTTGGTTTATGAGTACCTCCCTAACAAGAGCCTTGATTTCTTTATTTTTGGTATGCCAAGAAATTGTTGTTTATTTTTTGGTTTAAAGTTGGGTTGATGGAGGAAGGGGCAAATTAGTGGTACATTATTGTTGTTGTTTCAGATCAAACTAAATCTGCATCTCTGGATTGGATGACGAGGTTTCGGATAATAGTAGGAGTGGCTAGAGGTCTTCTCTACCTCCATGAGGAGGCGCCGGAGAGGATTATTCATAGGGATATTAAAGCAAGTAATATATTGTTGGATGAGAAGTTCAATCCAAAAATCGCGGATTTTGGCTTGGCAAGGCTGTTTCCTGGGGAGGACACTCATCTAGATACATTTAGGATTTCTGGTACTCAGTGAGTAGTTTCTGTCCTGTAGTCCCTTTTTGGCCTTTATGGTATTACAAAGTTTTAAACATTTTAGTGTATGGTTCCATGTTTTGTTTGGCTACTTTGTTTGGAGAGAAGAAGATTGAAATGTGACTTGATTCTTTTGTTATGTGTAGCGGTTATATGGCTCCTGAATATGCATTGCATGGATATTTGTCGGTGAAGACGGATGTTTTCAGTTATGGAGTCTTGGTGTTAGAGATTGTCAGCGGTAGGAAGACGCATGATCGGCTGCTTGAAAGAGAAAAGGCAGACCTCTTGAGCTATGTAAGTTGCATTAATTTTGTGAACAGATTTTACTGTTGATGCAACTCTTGCAGAACTGAACTTAACGTAGCCCTTGATGGTATAAATAAGAAGCTTAAGTTGGTCCAACCTTCATTATCACCATTGATGAGTCTAATGTTTAGGAATTGAATCTTGAATTTTAATCAGTTCCAGAATAAGACGAACTTGATTCACAAGACTAGGCTATCTGCACCTGCATTTCATGTAACGACTTGAAGTGCAGTTCATTTATGTCATTTTATAGTATGAGTACTTGATGAACTTACTCAAATCAGTGTCTTTTTGTTGCTTCTGTTGGACGACAAGATGAACTTTGTTCTTTGCTCTCTTCTGCAGACATGGATGTTGTATGAAGCAGGTAAGGCAATGGAATTAGTTGATCCATCCCTAGTCAAGTACAATCGTGATGAGGCAGCAATGTGCATTCAGTTAGGGCTTTTATGTTGTCAGGCAAGTCTTGCCAATAGGCCTGACATGAACTCTGTTCATCTCATGTTTTCTAGCGATTCATTTACTCTCCCCAGACCAGGTAAACCTGGTCTTATAGGCCGAGGAGGACGGTGGACTACTACCTCTACTTCGGCACTAACCAACAATACCAATGGTAGCAGTGGATTCACTGGTGGTACCAAGGCTTCCGGGGGAAGTAGTTTTGTTGAGTACTCCAGAAATTCAATTTATAATTCTTCTATTGATGAAGGTAGGTAGATCACTGATAAATGACCTCCGTTTGTAAAGTAGAAGTGTTGCTCCATTTATGTCATGTAAATTAATCCTCTCAACTATGACTCTTATGCTAACATAATATAATTGATTTTAATCATTTTATTCTTTTATAATTTGATCATTTCTTGCACTAGGAAATAGGGATGACATAGTTGCTCTTTTTAGTCATATTTTTAGAAACAAGATACTATTATGAGGTCCAGCCTCAAATTAAGGCCATCCACATAAATCTAAAACCCAAAATGTAGCAATGATGAATCAGAATCAATTAAGAATCTGAAATCAAACAATCCCAGAAGCCAAATATTTGTTCAGATTCAGAACCAGAGAGGGTGGAGTTGGAGGTTGAAGAAGAACCTCCTACCCTAATAAACCACCACCCTCTTCTGGTGTTCAACAATTTCTGCAGCTTCTGCTATGCTATCCAACTTGCAGGTGTCAAAACTTGCTCATAAATATCGATGGTTTGATGTTTGATTTCCAGTTTCTTCCTCATACACTTTCTGTAGGCATTTGATCAGATTGACCTTGGAGAAACTCACTGGCTTAGCGATAAAACTTGAAAGGTCACAAATCTTTTATATGTTACAATAATATGTGACAAATAAGTAAGTGAATAACGAAGTTCACACATTGTTCTTTCACTTCAGAATACCAAATCATGAATCTGCATTTCCTTTCTCTCTGTTTTGAATTGAAATGAATGGAATAGAATGGCTGCAATGCTTTTAAATCACATTACCAAAAGTAAAAGAACGTTCTTGCAGTGCTGGGTTTCTAAAGAGCAGAGAAGATATGGACTATTTGGGGTTGAAGCCAAATTGGGAACTCAGAAAATGCTGCCACCATGACCAAACGAGATTTCTGATCACCACTGCTGTCTTCATGGTCGTTATACTTGTGGTAATCTCTTTCTCTCCGATTGATTATGGAGACTGCTGTATGAAATGCACTTTGGATCTGTGGTCAAATTTTGTCACAGTAGCTTCCTGGAAAAGGAGATAGCTAATTACAACTGTTCTTGTGTTGCTGAGTAAATATGCAAGCCGCTAGTGTTTTATCCACATTGTTCTAAAGTAGAGGCATCTATTCCCATGCTGCAGAAGCAACATAGGCCATACATTGCCTAGAAGAATTTCACTAACTTTGAATACAGAATACTCAAGTCTGCAGTGCAATTCATGTAAATGAAATCAATCATCATTTTTGTGTAGCTATGGAGGACAGTAGTGATGACCCCATTTAAGCTTATAACCGTGTTTCTCCATGAGGTGAGCCATGCTTTGGCTTGTTGGCTTACATGTGGAAAGGTAAGAACTTCTTCTCATACTTTTCATGCAACTTTCATAGCTCCCTCCATTGATGAATGGTTGGCTTGCTCTACCATATATATTTTTCTGAACTTAAGACTGGCAGTGATATATATTAATTTGCAGGTGGAAGGGATTCAAGTCCATGCAGATGAAGGTGGAGTTACACAAACCCGTGGCGTTATTTACTGGATAATTTTGCCAGCCGGATGTATAATTCTATCCCTGACCATGTTTTAGTAATTTTTTTTTTTTCAGTTACGAGCCTCTGTGTTCTCCACTTGGGGAATACAATGAGACCAAAAATGCTTTAGCATTTTACTGAGTGATTTCTTATCTCAAATCAATCTGAACAAGTACTGGTATAATTGTAAGCTTTCTCATGTATCCATTTTGTGGCACACCAGATCTTGGTTCATCCTTTTGGGGAATGACATTGATACTTGCATCTACAAAGGAATTACTAATCAAATAGCTGCAGGGTGTTTTACTTTTGCTCTAGTTATTGTGCTCTTCTTAGCTAAAAATATTAGTATTAAAAAGCTGTCAATTACATTTTGAGGCTAGGATGCACCCTTTAAAGTGTTTCAGATATAAAACACTTCAGCATAAAAAATCCCCGCTTTCTTGATAAACATAAACTAATTCTTTACCTTTTGTGTTTGTACTGCTTGATAATTTACAGTGGACACTTCGAGGCCTTTGTCTAGGTATGCATTTCACAAGTCCAACCCTGACATATGACTACTACATGATGCAATATGTATAATTTGAATGCCTTTTGACCCTTACATATTGTTCCACCAGGTTTCCTATTACTCTTCGGTCTAACTTGGTTTCTCCAAGTATACACAGTTGTTCGTATTCTATGCGAAGTGATTCTGTTTACTGGTAATTGCAAGTCACTTGTTATTGATTACCGAAGTAGCTTTTGATGTATTATTGGTTAAAGCAATCTTTTGTTTTTATCAATCACAGGGATAATGAACAGCTTGTTTTCAGTTTATGGTATGAGCTCAAACGCTATCTGATCCTCAATTTACTTCCTGATTTGGTGCCCTATCATACTTGCATTGTAATGTGTGCAATGCAGATATCTACGATGATACCATATCCCGTAGAATCAATTCCAGTGATGCTGAGAAATATGCAGAAGAGTGTCCTTGCTGTACTGGTTGTGGTTGGGGTGTCATTTGGTGAGCCTCATATCACCTTCAGCAGAAATGATCTAATTAGTGTTCCACATCTAATGTGTGTTTCCTTTTTGTAGGGGCTTCTTTTCTTTTGTGTTTCTTTGTGTAGCTGTGTACCTTGCTCTTGTCATTTTGGCCAACAAGCCTTGAACTATACATTTTCTTAATGTGGCTGCAATGTGCACTCAGCTTCAACATTTTCCCGTTGTGTCAAGCAAGCGTCGCGTTGCAGATTGTCCTGCCATGAATTTTGATCATCAAACACACTATGTAAACCTCGGTTTCAATGCCGTCCAGGGTGTTGGGTTTCACCAATACCACTACTGCTGGTAGGGGATACTGGTGTCACTTAGGCTTCTGAGAAAAGTAGTTTTATTAAGGACACTGTACAAATACCAATGTCTTGCTGTTCTCAACTTCTACTCAACTTCTATTCATGAAAGTAGTCTTGTGAAGTAAAACAATTTTCTTCTAATTATAAGCTAACTAGACATAACATACAACATCTAACTTTAAACACTTCTATCAGTAAGCTCAGATTAGCAAATGTAAGCTCAGGTTATCCTAGTTAAAAACATGAATCTGATAATAAGTATGATTATCCTAACAAATCAAACAGATTCACCCACTTGATACTTCTGAGCATTCCAATCCTTAAATCCAAGAGCTTTTTTCTGAAAGGAATCACAGTTACATACATTGTAATTAAGCTTCAGGACAAAAGAAAAATAATTGAAAATTAACCGACTATGTTCTAAGTAGAAGACTAAATTTTAAAATGACGGGATCTGAGAGCGATTAATATGGGAAACCGTGTATCCCGCAAAGACAGAAGTCTTTAAAGTTTAAAGTCATAGAGTATGGACCAATGTCCTGATTGGTTCAACAAAGTTCGAGAATTTAATTCTTTATGTGTAAATAACAAAGTTAAAGGTTCTTTCTTGTTGGTTCTGACCTTCTAAAAGTTCAAATATTTTCTGGACTGAACTCCAAGTTTTGAATTCAAATTCATTAGAACTCACCCAAAATTTGCTTTGTGAATGTTTTGTTGTTTGTAAAGTGTAAAGTGGGTTTCCGATGGAGCCGAATTGGGGACTCAAGAATTGCTGTAACCATGAGCAAGTGGTGTTTCTCATTACTGTTTCTGTCTGCACCGTTGTTATACTTGCGGTAACTGCTTGTCAATCTCTCATTCTCTCTGTTATCTCTATTAGATAGGAATGGTGTTTTTCTGTTGGATTGAATTTGGGTAGAGATGTAGATGAGTGTGTTTTGCTTTTGTTTTGATGTGTTTGAGAAGTTGGGTTGTTGGCCTGATCTGGGTTCAGCTTTGTTTTTAAAGAGCTTTTCAAAGTTTAGAAATTTATGATGCGGAGCACTTTTGAATTATGGAGGCTAATTTCTAGTTCTTGGCAAATTTTGGGACTTGGGATCTTTGGCATTGCTTCCTTGGTGATTTATGAGTTGTGCATTTTCTCAAAGCAGAATAGTGAGATGGATACATTGTGCTGTTTAGTGATGGAGGTTATTGTTTTGTTGATTCTTGTAGCTTTGGAGGACAATACTGCTGAGACCGTTTAAGCTTGTAACTGTGTTTCTTCATGAGGCTAGCCATGCCATCGCTTGTAAACTAACATGTGGTCATGTAAGAAGCTATATTCTTTCACACTTTGAATTACAAGTTTTATAGCATGCAGTATTCACATTGAAATTGCGCAACTACATTGATGTAAATGCTTTAGGAGCCTAGACCCTGAAATCTCACGGTAATGAAGGGGAGAGTCATCTTGACTCGAACATTTTGGGGAGGTGGAACTCTCAGCTATTAGTGGCTTCCTAATTGGTTAAAGTTAGAATAACTTACGTTTAGTGAAGGCAGGTAATGATATAGGTTAGTTTGCAGGTGGAAGGGATTCAAGTTCATGCAGATGAAGGTGGAACCACACAAACCCGTGGTGGTGTATACTGGTTAATTCTGCCAGCTGGATGTAAGTTCACTTTCTCCTTTCCAATATTTGTGTTTTTAGTTAATGGCATGATTGACATCTATGGTACTTCTCCATTGGATGTGACAATTCTTTATGTGATGAAGCATAATGCCTAACTTTCATGTGATTTAGAAATTTTGGGTTAAATTTGATCAGTCACTCAGTCTGGATCCCAATAAGTCTCATCAATTCTGATCTTTCTCATCTCTTTGTTTATGTGCCATACCAGATCTAGGTTCATCCTTTTGGGGGATGCTCTTGATTCTTGCATCTACAAATATCCTTACAGCACGGATAGCCGCTGGATGTTTTCTAGCTGCTCTATTTATTACACTCTTTATAGCTAAAAATGTAAGTACTACTGATAACTGAACGTCTGTTACTTGATACTGACTGTTGCATGTTCAATTTAAACTGCACTTATGAAGCATTTGGGACTATCAATACGTTTAAACTGTATTGCATGCAAATTGAATGCATCAATATGTCATGTAAACTGATTGATGACAGCACGGAATCCTACATTCCTGAGCTGATTCCATTATTTGCCTTAATTCAAAGCTTGCTTCTATTGCTATTTAAACTCCTTCTCCTTTTCTGTTTGTGTTCCCTGCTTGATAATGTACAGTGGACACTTCGAGGACTTTGTATAGGTATGCATACCACATTGCAATAAAACATCTCTTATGACCTCTAGCACTGGATGCAATATGGTATTTATATTGTTTGTGTACATATTGACCACCAGGATTCATTCTTTTCCTTGGTGTAATTTGGGCTCTGCAAGAAACAACAAAAGTTCGTATACTTCGGTATATTATTCTGTTTATAGGTAACTGCAAGAGTTCTTGTTTACCCTCTAAAATTACTTTTCTTTCTTTTGAAATATAATGATCATTATTTTGTCTAATTGCAGGTGTAATGAACAGCTTATTTTCTGTTTATGGTATGAATCCGTAAAGAAATGAATTAGATGATTCTCAAGTTGACTCTATGCCTTAACACTTTTCATGTAATGTTACAGATATCTATGATGATCTGATATCCCGTAGAGTTCATTCTAGTGATGCTGAGAAGTTTGCAGAAGAGTGTCCTTGCTGTACTGGTTGTGGATGGGGTGTCATATGGTGAGCTTCTTATTGTTAATGAGATTGCTGCATGAGGAACTCCTTTCTTCTTTTGTATTTACTTTTAGTTGCAGTAACAAGCAGCATTGCATCTTTTACAATTTTCTAATTATTTAAGCTTGACTTATAGGGGCTTAATATCTTTCTTGTTTCTCTGTGGAGCCATGTACCTTGGTCTTGTGATTTTGGCTTGAGGTATGTTTAGGGTTATAATTCTTTCCTTCTTTCACTGTCATTCTAAACAGCAAATGTACACTTCTGTTATGTGACCATCACAATACTCTGAAGTTCCAAATCAGAATCTGTAATGTCATATATTTGTGAAGTTTCCATCCATCTCATAGTTGCCGTTTGGTTGTGAGTGATTTGCTTAGTCATCAACCACTTAATATTGGTTCCCTTATCTGTGTTTCTATCTTTTGTATCTTAATGTGATATAATTTCCTGCATATAATTTCATGAAATTCCTACAGTGGATTAGTCAATAATTATTGCTGCATCAGTGCAGGATACAATAATGTGCTGAACAAGATTCAATCGCTGGAATGCCCTGATACCAATTTGTCTGTGTCTTTGACGTACCATCTCTGGAGTACCTTCTCATTTTTATCAAGGAGATTTTCTGATCATCTTAACTCCTGTAAAATCATTTTTTTCAACATTATGGAGCTCACATATCCCATTTATGACAACAAATTTTGTTTATTGGACGTGCTCGAGTATATCCCATAATCTTCTGTGCTAAGTCCTAATGAAGTTTTATTTCTTTCTTTTCTGTTTTTCAAATTTGAACTTCAACAACCATGAGTCATGAGTCTGTTTACTATTAGAAATTTAACAAACCCACTCCATCCTGATCAAGTAAACACGACCTTATGATTTGGACTCTGCTTTTGAAATTTGAAATTGGCATCAAAGTTCAAACTTCTAAATGATCATCCCTTTTGTACATTGTCATAGCAGGTAAAAAAAACAATGAAGAAATAATTTGGGGTTTTCTTTTTCTTTTTTCTGGTCATGACTATCATTATTGGGGGTGCACGAGGTTATTCCAATTTGGTATGTACATGAGTGAAAGAAAAGTTCAGTTCAATTCATTTGGACAGTGGAGAGGTAAATGAATAGTAGAAACAGACTTGATTCTTATGATTGTACAACAAAGTTTCTGCCTTTTGCATAAAAAGTAGAAACAAGCTCTTCGGCTCTCAATTATACAGACAAAGACATCAGTCAAGCAATTGTGACTCAAGTCTTGGTCTCTGCCTTTTGCGCCCTTGTAGTAGTTCCTGCATAAAAATCTAAAGAATGAAGATGAACAAATTTCTCTACATATATTAGTTTCCATTTCAAATGACTGCTACAAAAAATAAAGCTAATCGAGCTTAGTAGCCAGATCAGTGCTTGCACTACCAGACTGTTTGAGCTTGCTGAAGTAAGTTCTTATTTGTTTCTTAAATGTTTGCGCATGCTTTGGTTGTATGTAACTTGCTTTCTTATAGGATTATCAAGTAATTTCTTTTATTTAATTGATTCCATGCCTTTGCAACTTGTTTTAAAGTTTCAGGAAATAATTATAAGCATAGTCATGGCAAATGATATAGAAAGCAGTCAAAGCACCTGTTCAGAGATTGAAACTTTGGATAGTGTTACAGAAGATTATGAGTGCAAAGCTATTGTTGAGGCATTGAACACTACAGCAAAGCTTCGCAATGATTCACTATGGTCCGCTAAGTGGTGCATTTTCAGAGTCCCCAAAGTGCTTCAGAGGCATAAACCTGAGGCATATAGACCTCATGTTGTCTCAATCGGTCCCTTCCACCAAAGAGGTGAACAATTTCAACCCATTCAAGATGTGAAGCAATGGTATTTAGATAACCTTCTCTCACTCCTGAACATGACTTTGAAAACATTGATCCAAGGCATGAATAATATCTCTGAGTTTGAGAAACGTGCTCGTGAATGTTATGCAGAACCACTTGACCTTAACCGCGATGAATTCATAGAAATGATGGTGATTGATGGTTGCTTCCTGATAGAACTATTTCGGAAATATTTCTATTGGTCATATAGGAAGGTCTTTAAGAAAGATCTAGTTCCAGCTGAAGAACTAAATATCGACAAGGACCCTATATTCAACATGGATTGCATGCTCCAATATATTTTTCAAGACCTTATGCTACTAGAAAATCAGTTACCTTGGTTTGTTCTTGAGTGTTTATTTGGTCTTACCTTGGAAAAACACGTCAGCTATTCTCTCAATGAAATTGTGCTTGTTGCCTTTAGCTCACAACGATCACTGGCATGTAATCTGGAGTTCTATCTTCGTCGCACTAATGATGATGATGATGGTGATGAAGTTTTGCACATACTTGATCTGGTAAGATCTGCAGCAACTTTTGGATTTAAAAACCGTGAGCTAATAACCAGCTCAGAGTTAATATTGCCTCCTGCAACTCTTCTCTCAAAGGCAGGTATTAAATTCATAAAGAGCATTGATTGTGGCATAATGGACATGGATTTCAAAGATGGTGTTTTTACTATTCCACAACTGTCCATTATAGAGTCCACAGAACCATTGTTGAGGAACCTCATTGCCTTTGAGCAATGTTGTCAGGGTCGCTCTCCGAAAGTAACATCTTATGTTAGTATAATGAACAGCCTCATCACTTCCAGCAAAGATATGGATCTTCTTTGTAGGAAAGATATAATCCGGCACTATGATCCCATGTTCTTCAACAAGCTTCTCAATGATACGAAACTCAACAATTTCTACTTCACTGGACTGTGTGATGAAGTGAACAAACATTATAATGTTTTATGGAACAGGTGGCTTGAAAAGTTGAAGCGAGATTACTTCTCCAACCCATGGACAATCACTTCTTTGGTTGCAGCCTTCATCTTTCTGGTTCTGACCTTATTGCAGACCACATATACCATTCAGCAATACTATTCTCCTCGCCAGTGATGATTGTTAAACTAGTTTTCTCTGTAATATTCATTTCCTTGTCAATGTATTCAATGTATTTGATATTTCAAATAAAAGATGGATTTGCATTAGTGAAGTTCCTTTATTATTCGTAGCTAGGTTGTCATCGTCTGAGATGCTTCTAACTTGAGCTTTCAGAAGTCATTTCCCATTTCCTTTCCATTTTTGTTGAATATTTAGCTCAGAAACCATTTCTCACTTATGTTGGTTCCATGCCTCAGTGCTTCACTACAGTGTTCCTAAAAAATGAGCTGGGAGTGACTGGATCACACAAAAACATGTGCATGCAAATTTGATCACCTACACATTGTAAGCGAATATAAAGAGATATATGTATGCTGGAATCAGGACTAGCTATACTAAGGAACAAGAGGAAGATGGACAATTCTATGAAACCCTCGTCATGGGATTAATTATACAAGGCCAATGCCATCTAAGTAGCTAATATTTCTAATATTTTGTTTCCAACTTCGCAATGAGCCATCTTTCTTTGGCTGCAAGCACCTGTTCGTTGCCTACAAGGCTACAAGAGTTGGACAAATGGACACTAACAACAAAACATCAACTTCATCAGCGGATAAAAAGAGTGAGAACTTTCCGCACAGTTTGTCTTACAAATACTAACAAGGACATTGAAGCTTACGAAGGAATTATAGTCATGGAAAACCACATAGAAAGACGTAGTGATGAGCATGATAGTTTGATTGTAGCAAAAGATGACAACAAGAGCACAGAAATTGTTGAAGCATTGGAAAAGGCCATGAGCACCAAGCTTCGCAGTGATTCACCCTTGTCTGCTAAATGCTGCATCTTCAGAGTTCCTGAGGTGCTGAGGAGACATAAACCAGAGGCCTATCAACCTGATATTGTTTCAATAGGACCTTTTCACCGATGTGGAAAACAATTTCAGCTCATGGAAGAGGTGAAACAGTGGTATTTACAGAACCTTCTCTCGCGTCTGAATATAAGTTTGAAAACTTTGATCCAAGGCATTGATAATGTTGTCGAATTTGAAAAACGTGCACGTCGATTTTATGCACAACCACTTGATCATATTAGCCAGAATGAATTCATAGAAATGATGATGCTTGATGCATGTTTTCTCATAGAACTATTTCGTAAGCTTTGCTTTCCGGATTTTAAGCTTTCTGTTACAGGAAGTGTTCAAGAAACAGATACCGGCAATGACCCTATACTGAACATGGATTGCATGCTCCAATATTTATGCCATGATCTTTTGCTACTAGAAAATCAGATACCTTGGTTTGTTCTCGAGTGTTTTTGTAATCTTACCGCACACAATTCTCCCTACCCTTGCCTCACCATACTAGTGCTCAACTTTTTCAGCTTAGAAGCATCATTGGCCAGTAATTTTAAGTATTATTCCGAGCAAAATTCTAGATACAAAATCTTACACATACTTGATCTAATCAGAACTGCAATAGTTGTCCCAACCAAAGTCTTTTGGTCTAGTCACATTACATCAGAGTCGAAACTGCTTCCTGCGAACATTCTCTCGGAGGCTGGCATTGAATTTAGAACAAGGGGTGCTGCTGAAAGCATAATGAGCATAGATTTCAGAGATGGCACATTCATGATTCCTCAACTAGCAATCGGAGAGCTGACTGAACCATTGTTCCGGAACCTCATTGCCTTTGAACAATGTTATCATGGCCGCTCACATAAGATCACATCTTATGCCCTGTTGATGAATTACCTCATCAGCTCCAGCAAGGATATGGATTTCCTTTGTGACAGGGGAATAATGGTTAATTGGTTGAACTCTGAAGTTGCTTCCCAATTTTTCAGCAAGCTTTACAATGACACTGTTCTCAAGCATTTCTACTATGGTAGACTCTGTGCTGAAGTGAATAGGTATCACAAAATTACCTGGAACAAGTGGCTGGAGAAATTGAAGCGTGATTATTTATGTAATCCATGGAAAATTATATCTTTGGTTGCAGCCTTCATCCTTCTGGTTCTCACCCTACTGCAGACCACATACACCATTTTGCAATACTATCATCCTCGATCAAATTGACATATTGATTACCACATACGTACACCATCATGCAATACTATCATCCTCGATTGATTTACGTTGTGTACCAATAATACCTCACTTCATTTTACTGTATGAATGTTGAGCTCACACATTTTGTAGCATGGACAGTGAGATGATTGAATTTCAAAAAAGATCGTTCTCATACTGTTAGAATTATACCTTGACTGTTCCTATTAGAGGTTAATGAGAATAAGTTGGAGAAAGACTGAGAATTAACCTTCCTATGTTTTGTTTGTTAGAGTGAACATGAGAAATCATAGAATCAAAACCTCAAATTCTCAATCTCAAAGCTTAGAAGCCTACATAAAATAACCATATTTAAAGATAAGTAATCTTACAATGAAGAGAAAAAAATTCATGAAAAGACTATTCTAGACCGTGCCCTCAACATCAAAAATTTAAATTGTCTGACTGCCAAAAACCAGTTCTTCACAGACAGAAAATGGCACAACAGGTATTTAGAAAGTGCCATCGCACAATATTTCTAGGCCTCGGTGATGGGATATTCGAAAACAACATCTTTTCCTGAAAGCTTTCGGTAAACTGCAGAAAAGCTCTCCAGCTTATACTCGGTGTTGTTGCGCTCTTTCGGGTCGAGGAAAACCTACTCAACAAAAGAGAAAAATAGCAATAAGTATGAAAGTAATCAGACAGAAACATAATAGTTGCTCATACATGCACTTTCCTTAGAAATCAAACTCCCATCTAACCAGGCAGGCAATCTTCAGAACCAGTTCAATGTGTTTATGCTTTTTTGAAAGACTAATCTCAATAATTTCTCTCAGAGTGTCTACTACCACAGTACAATATTTTGTGCTTCAGTAAGTCTAATGTTTACCTTCATGATCTTGGAACCATCAAGGCGATATCTGATGCGCTTGCCAACAATTTCAGCAGGCAAAACAACATCCTCCAATACTGCCTCATGAACAGCAGTCAGGGTGCGAGTGCGTGGACGTTGAGCAGCAGAGCCTTTTTTGGGAGGCCTCACAATCCTACGGGTGGCAATCAGAATAACATCCTGCCACATAAAAACAAAATACCAGATACATCAGAAAATTTTGCATACATGTCATTTGTATCGCTTGTGAATTGTGATAAATAATGACAAGAAAACCAATAATTGCAGCTCAAAACTAATAAGCAAAAGTGTGTATGCACAATATCAAAATGTAATGCCTACATGATGAGAAGAGAAAAAACAGTAATCACCTTTCCACTGAACTTCTTCTCAAGCTCCCTGACAAGCCTAACATGGATCTTGCGGAAAGCCTTCCTCAATCTAAAAGGAACATGGATAACAACAGCCTTCCGATTTCCAGCAACATCAACAAGACTGCATCAGAACGAAGTATTAATCGTAAAACACAAGACAATCTAATAAGCCAATACATATACATCCAATAAACCAGCCTTACGCTGCAGAGTTGATGTACAAGTCCTTCAAGTCACTTTTCAGCTCTTGGTTGGGATTCTCCAGATCAAAGAAAGCCTGCACACATAAAAATAAGTCATAAGTAAAAGAAATCATTACCAAGAGAAATAATCATTAAAAAGACAAAATGCAGGGCTTACCTGTGCAACAGACTCCTCAAACTCGGAAGGTTCAGCATCCTTATCCTTGTGGATCTTCTTTCTTGCAGTGAACATGTTGAAAAAGCCTGCCCAGAAAAGCATGAAATATATTAGCATTCACGGCTAAACAGAATTGATATAATTCATGAACGCAGACAAAAAAACTGCTCCAAACACCAATGTCACCGAACCCAAAATGCTAATAGAACCAACATATCTAGTGAAATTCGATAAACATAAAACATCAAAAACATATCTAAATTCAGAAGAGATGAAAACAGCAACAAAAATGTCAATGCTACAATTCGTTTAAGAACTCATCGGCTTTTCCAATCAGTCAATCAAGGCTTAATTTGAAATAAATTTCATAGATGTAATATAATTTATTTCTCATATTTTCTCCTAAAAACACAGCAATCAAATAACTTGGGTCACCCTAATAAGCTACAAAGCAATCAAATTAGCCATATGGGAATATAATATGATAGCTCTAGAAACGAATTGAAAAGAAAAGCTCATAACTTAGCTTGGCATAAAGGAATGAATTTAGAACTGAAAACAAACCAGTAGAGATAAGGATTGGATTGAGAAGCCGAAATGGGATTAGGGTTTTACCTGAAAGAGAGATCTGCCGCTCAGAGTGAGTGAAAGCTTCGACCTTTGGCTTCGGCACACTCTGCAGACAAGAGAGAAAAACCCTAGGTTTCTGAGTGAAGGTATTTATAGGGAGGATGGAGATGGTTTATTTGTAGATTGGACGGCTCAGATTGACAGGGTACATCTAGGCCCAAGTAAAAACCCAAAATCTGACGAGCGCACAAGAGAGGCCCAGCACTAAGCCTAAGGCCTGGGGAACACCCCGATGGATAGAAACTATTAGCCCAAACAAAATAAGTCTCTGACCCACAAATCAAGACAAATTATTTTGGCAGGCAATCGTCATTATCCGATTGGTCTAGTTACTTGATTGGTGAGTCGGACATGTTATGTGAAACAATTGCCTCGCTCAAGACTATCTCCACCATCAATTGCATGACTGCAGGGGATTGACGTGGGTATGTCATTGTATTTGGTTGTGAACTTGTGATATTTTAGATATTAGTGATGCGTATAATTGGTACATCACACACATGAGACGACTGCTCCGCATAAAATGTTTTGTTAAACCATTCAATTTAGTTTTGTAAGAACCACGTACGTTTCTTCTCATATTTGATGGCACGTTTCTTCTCATTTTAAAGTGACGGCAGGTATGCAGTTCATATGTGTTTTAGGGACTCTAGTGAAAAGCATTGGCAACTTCCCTAAAACCACCAAACAAGCACTACCAGAAAATAGGTCTTGGGCGACGAAAAAAAATCGTCGCCCTATTTAAAAATTTCGTCGCCTAAGTACTTAGGCGACGACATGTCGTCGGCCAAGAAGTCGTCGCTAGAAGTCCGTCGGTCAAGAACTTGGGCGACGAAATTTAATTCCGTCGTCGCCTAAGAGTAATTCTTAGGCGACGATACGAATTTCGTCGCCTAAAATATACCTCTCGTCGCCCAAAAATATTCGTCGCCCAAGATTTAACACCTTGGCCGACGAAATTTTTTTTCGTCGCTTAAGATCTTCTAACCTTGGGCGACGAAAATAAATATTTCGTCGCCTAAGATCACTACATCTTAGGCGACGATATTATTTTTTCGTCGGCCAAGGTGTTAAATCTTGGGCGACGATTTAGAAATTTCGTCGCCTAAGATATATTTAAATTTTTTTTAAAAATAATTAAATAATTTTTTAAAATATATAAATAATGTTTTTTTAATTTTTGCTGGAATTTTTTTTTCGGCATTTCTTTAAAGTTTTCTAATACTAAAATTTAATTAAAAATAACACAAATTTATAAATTTATAAATAATTTATTACAAAAATTCTGCCTATGGATCGAGAAACCCGAAATCTAACTCATCATTCCCGTTCGGAGGGTCCTGAGGCGGCGGCTGGTCAGGCTGAGGAGGCTGCTGCTGAGGCTGGGGCCACTGAGGATGGGGCCACTGAGGTAATGGTATAGGCGTAGGCATGGGCGGAAACGGCTGTCCGGCCGCAAGTGCAGACATGCAGGCAGTCATCCACTGTCCCATAGCCGCCTGGTTGGCATTGGTGACTTCATTCACCCGCTCCATATGCGCAGCATTGGAAGCCGCATATGATTCCGCCATCGCCGCCATCTCCCTCGCTCTTTGGGCTTCCAGCTCAGACTCCCTCGCTCTTTGGGCTTCCAGCTCAGACTGTAGACTTGCGAACTGATCCTGTAGCCGAGTGGTCTGGCTGTTGCTGCTTGAGGCTCCGGCGGCTCCCTTGCGCTGAAATCCTGGCGTCGTCTTCAGGATCCCCTTTCCAGCGTCTCCCATACCCCGGCAGTAGTAGGTGTTGGAACGCTGCGCGAAGGCAGTGGCCATAATCTGCGCCCCAACGGTAGGATCTGAAGTGTCGATCCTGGACATGGCCTCTGACATGTCATCCTCTGCCGTGCCCGGCCATGTGTCGTTCACCATGCCTCTGATGACCTCTTGCTCCGCCTCCCTCACCCTCGCCTAATTGGATATATTATAAAAATATATTAATATACATTTAATAAAATGTAATTAAAATTAAAAATTAGAAAATATAAGGAACTTACAAGATCCTCCTCAGAATGAGGATATGCCCTCTGAAAGGTCCCCACATAGGGGTTCTCCTCTGGCCGCTCTCGCCGCACGTCGTCCATGATGGCCGAAAACGGCCTCGAACCGGCACGATGGTTGGTTGTGTTCTGTTGCCGGTTCTCAGCCTTCACCCGGGCGAGGTGCTTCAAAAAAAAATTATCGTTAGTAAATATTTAAAAACATACAATTATAATTAATTCACTAATTAAATATTCAAATTTGTTTACGAATTACCTGTTTGTGAGGGTCGTTGAACTGCGTGACAAGAAGCCACCGCCACTCGTACTCCCGATACTCGAACTCCTTCGGGGTACCCGAACGGTCGCTCCCGTACTTCTTCCAGTGTTCCCGGAGGTCGTGCTTCCACTCCTTGAACCTACATATACAAAAAAAATATTAAATATTTTATTAAAAAAATAAAATTTAATAAATTATTAAATAGAGGTACCTCTCCCTATGGGCCTTGTCCGCCCAGTCACGTCCCTCCTCAGGAACCACAAACCATTGCTGCATTACCACTTGTTAGTATTTTTTTCGATAATTAAATAATTTATTAGTTAAAAAAATAGTAATTGATCGAGTAAACTCACCGACATCGACTGATGGAGCATCTCCTTCACTCCATCAGGAACCTGGCTCCAGACTCCCCACAACATAGGGAGTCTGGAGCGGATGGTGCCTCCCGCGGCGCGCGTGTACCGGTTTCCCAACGCGGCGTCCACCGGTTTCCCGTTGGAAAACGGGATGGCGATCCGTCCAGCGGACTCGACCGCCCTATCGAGTCCCTTGTTGCTGACGGTGCCTCTCCTGTTCCGCCTTCTCGTTCCGGCGGCTGTGACATTGTGAATCAAATTTAATATTAATAATACATTTTTACAAAAAAAAATGTAAATCGACAAAAAAGTAATAATAAATTACCTGAGGATGAGGCTGAGCCGACGGATTCGTCTCCGTCCGCCTGCTCGGAGACCCTCACGGGATGAAGAGGCGTGGGAAACTCCCGGTAGATATAGGCCTCGTGCGGTGCCACATGCGGGAGCTGCTCCCGAATCGGTCGACCCTCCTCATCGACGCGAGGTATCGCCGGTATCGTCGGAGGAAGGAAGAGGCCGGACGGCACCATAGGGACCCCGGATGACCCGCCATCACCGTCGGTTGGGGACGACTGTGTGGGGGCGTCGCTGCGGGATCGCGACCGGCGAAGTATGGGTGGATGACGAGGAGCCGTCGCTGCGGGACCCGACTGCCCAGCAGAACCCGAGCCGCTCGCGCCACCCCTAAGCGCCTCACGTCGGGCCGTCAACTGCCACGGAAACCCGATCGACGGTGATTCCGACGGGTTGTTTGAGGTACCGTCCGAACCGTCTTGGCTCCTCGCACCCGAACGTTGTCCAGAAGTTCTCCTCATGGCCATCCTGTTTAAAATAACCATAAATTTATTAAAAATATTTTACCGTCTTATAATTAAGTTCACAAAAAATAACCATAAACTTCGAAAAATTTATCAACAATAATAGCACAAATAAAATTTAATAATTATTTTAGGATTTATTATTTTTTTTATTCACATAACAAATTATTTACATTAATTCGCAATTATTACATCACAAAAATTAATTTACGAATATTTACATCCTTACTCAAAAATAATCCATTATTTTTTACAAAATTTCCACAATATATTTACAATTATAATTTATATTATTTAATTATTTAATCAAAAATTATTTAATCATTTACAATATATTTACAAATTATTTAATCATTTACAATCCTAAACCCTAAACCGTAAACCCCAATATTTTACAATTATCATTTACATCACAATTTACCATAATTTACATCACAATTTACAATTATCACAACAACAACCATTTACAATTATCACAACAACAACAACAACAATTTACAATTATCACAACAACAACAACAATTAAAACCAATTTAGGGTTTTAGGGTTATACCTTAAATTGTGGGTCGGCGTCGGGGTTGGAGAGAGGGAGAGAGAGAGGGCAGAGAGAGGATTTTCGGAGAGAGAGAGAGAGAGAGAGGGCTTGGCGGCTGAAGAAATGGTTAGGGTTCCGAATTTTTGCCTTTTATACTGGCGTTCTTGGGCGACGATTCTGTAAAAATCGTCGGCCTGTTTTGTAAAAATCGTCGGCCAAGAGAATCTTGGCCGACGATTTTTGAAGTCGTCGCCCTGTTTTTTTAAAATCGTCGGCCAAGATAGTATAGTTGGGCGACGACATTCTTCACTATAAACATCGTCGCCCAAGATGAAGAAAATCGTCGGCCAAGATAGTCTACTTGGGCGACGATGTTCTTCACTATAAATATCGTCGCCCAAGATGAAGAAAATCGTCGGCCAAGAGTTCTATCATAAAATTCAGACTATTTGACCATCCAAATCACGTAATCTGGCCGGACCTTCAACTGAGAATAGTTTCCAATCGACGAGACTCTTACGGGGCTATAAAAATTTGGTAAAAAATAAATAACCGGGATAGGGCTACCACTTGGTAGAAATAAGAGAAAAATTCGTTAACCGAAACAACCGGCACCGAAATTTTACCGGAATATCTTCATTTTTCACGGGTTGACGTATTTCACCGTTCCGGTCATATCTTATTTCACGACTTTTTTGCGTTTGAGGCCTCTACGTATACGTTGTCTTCAAAACGACACTTAAACTAAACACTTGCATAAAAAAGTTATACAACATTAGTACATATAACGTGAGTTTGGTGATCGGAGAAGAGGAACTGAAAACCGACCGTCAGATTTGACCAGCATAACGAATTACGTAGGTGGAAAAAAATTCAGCTCCATCTGACAAAGATAAGGGCTCGATCCGTCCGGTCAATCGGCGCGGTCAAACCCCTAAACGGACGGAAACGGCTATTCGACCCTCCAAATCACGTAATCTGGCCGGACCTTCAACTGAGAATAGTTTACAATCGACGAGACTCTTACGGGGCTATAAAAATTTGGTAAAAAATAAATACCCGGGATATTTATTTTAATTATTCAAATGAAATTTAAATGTGTTTTATTTTATTTTAATTATTCGGATTACTCTTGGCCGACGAAATTAGGCTAATTCGTCGGCCAAGATAATATTTGGGCGACGATATTTGTTAAAATCGTCGCCCAAGAGTAAAAATAAAAAATTATGTACAATGAAATTTAAATGTGTTTTATTTATTTTAATTATTCGGATTACTCTTGGCCGACGAAATTAGGCTAATTCGTCGGCCAAGAGAATACTTGGGCGACGATATTTGTTCAAATCGTCGCCCAAGAGTAAAAATAAAAAATCCTTTACAATGAAATTTAAATGTGTTTTATTTATTTTAATTATTCGGATTACTCTTGGCCGACGAAATTAGGGTAATTCGTCGGCCAAGATAATACTTGGGCGACGATATTTGTTCAAATCGTCGCCCAAGAGTAAAAATAAAAAATCCTTTACAATGAAATTTAAATGTGTTTTATTTATTTTAATTATTCAGATTACTCTTGGCCGACGAAATTAGGGTAATTCGTCGGCCAAGATAATACTTGGGCGACGATATTTGTTAAAATCGTCGCCCAAGAGTAAAAATAAAAAAATCTGTACAATGAAATTTAAATGTGCTTTATTTATTTTAGTACAAACATATTCTTTTAGTATACAAACAATTACAAAGCTAAGGCTCAATTATAACTAAGCTAAGGCTCGTAATCTGAGTCATCCGATGAGTCTTCTTCGGTATCGGAATTAATATCTGGTAATCTATGCCTTAATTCGTCGTCAGAGTCGTCGTCTGTTTCTTCATTTGGATCAACATCAATAAAGGTTGAATCTTCGTCACGAATTCTGAGCACTCGACCATGTTTAACATTATTTTGACGAACAGTAGCTACATCATGAATACCTACTGCGTTCGGCTCCTGATACGCATCAGCCTCTGGCCCTGGAATGGTCACTCCAAGTGTAGCCGCCCGGTAAATGTTTCGAGGATGCACAATGTTCGCTATTTTCCACGCGTCACCCCTGGCAAGGTCATCAAGATAAAACACTTGTTTTACCGATGTCGCAAAAACAAACGGGTCATCTTCGTAGGCGCTTGTAGCAGTGTTGACCGATAAATTGCCGTACTGATCCATCTTCATGCTCTGTGCGCCTGTATCAAACCATCTACACTTGAACAGATGCACTTTCATGCCTTCCGCATAAACCAGTTCGACCACTGAATGGAGAACACCGTAATAGTCAAGGCCATGACCTTTCGCCATCACCCCAGAATTCTGTGTTCTTCGTCTGCTGTCTCTCTCTTAAGATACAAATTTGACGCCATTCACTGTGCAAGTGGGATAAACTCTAGCCCGTTGCGGTTGCATCGCAAGAAGTAATAGTTCGTGCGACCAGTTTGGATTATCATCAGATTTAATCATGTCCATCTGTAACGGATATTGAACTGTAAATATCCGAAAATATATGCAATAGAAAATAATTACATATATATATATATATAACAGGGAAGATTAAATTACGTACCCAGGTGCGAAAATAATTTGCGAACGTCATGTTGTGGTACTCGAGATCACCATCAACTTCCGGAAAATTTAGGTGCAACTCTTTCCAATATTTAACTTCTTCACAATTGATTAGTACCCACCAGTGCGCTATGGCTATCTCTTCATCCGACAATGCATACTCGGCGGACAGTCGTGCTCCACCAACTTCGACATCACTGGAAACTATAGAGAGATTGAACCGCGGCGCATGTTCCTCCATGGCTTGCGGAGCTCCCAACGACGCTCCTAAATACAACTTCATGTAGGTGACGCATTCATGCGCAATATATGCTTCAGCTATACATCCTTCAGGCGCGGATTTATTAGTGACATAATCTTTGTACTCACCAAGTTGCCTGTAAATATAAGATTGCAAACTATACGTTATGGTTATTGAACATGTACGTACATATATGTATTCTGGAGATGTAAGTGAATAAAACATACCTTTCCATGGGATACATCCAAGTGAAGTGTACTGGACCGGTAAGCAACAATTGCTGGGGAAGATGGATCATCAGGTGAGGCATGATATCAAAAAAATTTGGCGGAAAGATCCTCTCGAATTTACACATGATGTATATGATGTCTGCCTGCATTTCCCGGAGATCGGATTTTCTCACTTCCCTTGTGCATAACTTCATGAAGAATCTTGACAGCGCTACTAACGGCTCCACAACCTGGCCAACCACACATCACAAATTTAATATAAAATCCAACAACGACAGGTTAACCGTTGTTTTAACCACAAATTTACCTGACGGTGAAGGAACGGTCGAATGAAAACAGGGAAGAGACGTTGTAGCAGAATATGACAGTCATGACTCTTCAAGCCGTATATCTTATTCTCCCGCAAGTTCACACACCGGGCTATATTTCCTGCAACGCCTGAGGGATACGTCACACAACTCATCCACCTGAAGATCTGGGTCTTCTGATCAGGCTTCACGGTGTAAGGAGCCCAAGGCATCTTTTTCTTCCCCTCTTTCAGCCAAAGATGTTTTCTGATTCCCATTTTCTTAAGATCAACGCGTGCCTTAGGACCGTCTTTCGTCTTCCCCTCCAAGTTGAGCACTGTACCTACCACACTGTCGCAGACATTCTTCTCTATGTGCATCACATCTAGGTAGTGTCTGATCAACAGCGTACTCCAGTACGGGAGTTCCCAAAATATGCTCTTATGTGTCCAGAATTTGTACATGTCTGGTCTTTCAGGTATTCTGGCCACAATATCGGGATGATTGCTTAGCTGCCCAAAATCATACTCATCCAGCACTGCTAAAATCTCTTCCCCCGACCATCTATGCGGCTCCACACCTCTCTCTTCGATCCCATCAAATGCCCCGGTATCTATCCGCCAGGGGTGATCATGTGGTAGGTAAGCACGGTGACCCATCCGGACTATCTTGTTGCAATGATTGCTGCACCCCTGGGAGCTAAGGCACTCAGGACAAGCCTTGTATCCCCTAACAACGTTGCCGGACAACATCCCACGTGCAGGAAAATCACTGATGGTACCAACAATCATGGCATGCATCTGGAACATCTCCTTTTTGTGGGAGTCATAAGTGGGATGACCAACCTCCCAAAGCAATTTACACTCTTCAATCAGCGGTCTCATATACACATCGAGACACTTCCCTGGATAACAACAACAACAACCACAACAAATTCAGATAACGACTATATATGACCAACAATATAAAACAAAAACAATAAATGGAGAGGTGTTGAACCAACAGCAATATATACAATATGAAGGGAAAGTAGATACCTGGATAACCAGGCCCCGGAATCAACAAGGTCAACATGTTGTATTCCTTCTTCATGCACATCCATGGAGGAAGGTTGTAAGGCACCAAAATGACCGGCCATATACTGTACGAAAGACTCATGGTCCCAAAAGGGTTGAACCCGTCGGATGACAGCCCGAGCCTCACATTCCTCACCTCTGAAGCAAAATGAGGAAACTCCCTGTCTATATGCTTCCACGCCTCCCCGTCAGCAGGGTGTACCATGAGGTCTTCGTCATGCACCTCCCTCACAGCGTGCCATCTCATAGTTTCGGCCGTCTTTGAAGACATATACAACCGCTCCAGCCTATCCCTCAACGGGAAATAGCGAAGTACCTTAACAGGTTTCTTGTTGCCTGCGGGAGTCCGCTTATACCTGTCGGTCCCACATACCGGACAACGATGAAGGCCTTCAAGGTCATTACCGTCTGCATCTTTACCCCAGAATAGAACGCAGTCATATCTGCATACATGGATCTTGATGTAGGAAAGCCCGAGATCTCTCAAGATACGACGGACCTTATGATGCGTGGTGGGATGACGATGACCGTCGGGCAGGAGCGAAGCAGCGTACTGTAGATACCTATCAACAGCCGTCACGGTCGATTTTGTGTCAACCTTGATATGCATCACCTCCATCACACACTGAAGAACGGTCTTCTCATGACCTGGGCACAGAGGGGTCTGTTGGAAAGCAATAAGTCTGTTGTACTTGGCTATACCGGCAGTGTTGACACCTCTAGGGACGGCCTGCATCGGCGCCTGAGGAATGTGCTGTCGTTCAGGGCATACACCGCTGTCATGAGGAAACATGTCGTTGATGAAGGTCGTTGTTGGATCGTTGGATGTACTGCCCGTCTCATAAAACTGTCCATGATCATGCGGGCGTGATGAGGTTTCACCGTGATATATCCAACATGTGTAACGTTCCCAGAATCCGTTACTCTTCAGGTGGTCCCATACTGTCCCCAACGGAAATCGATGCATATCACTGCGACACTTACACATCTTGCACGGGCAATAGAACATGCCACTCCCGTCAGCATTGCCCTGCGCATATTGCATAAAATCCCAAACTCCTTCAGCATATTTTCTGTGATATCTTGGAAGAGAAATCCAACTCTTATCCATATCCTGAAAATAACACATATATATATATCAATATTTAATGAACATATCTTTTATATATATATATATATATATTAATGTAATACAACATACTAATTATTAATTATATATATCTAGTTCGAGCGGATTCCGTGGTTTCAGAAGGCAAGTGTCAATGTCACGGAGGGCGAACCCCCTACAGGAACCAGGCAGGACTCGTTTGTGATCACGGAGGCGAACCCCTATCGACCCCTTCACCGAGAAGAGTGGTCAGTTTGTGATCTTGAGATCCAGTTAAACAAACCTGTGAACCATATCTATGACAGAACGGCCCCTTACTCAGCTTGGAACAAACTCTATGCATATATATATATATATATATATATCATTAATTCAACTCAAATAAAACTGAAAATCAATATATATATATGCATATATATATATATATGTGCATATATATGCATATGTACGTACCTGGGAGTAGCTCCACAAACTATGTATGGACAGATTTCCACAACACCGAACGATTTGAAGAACTAGAGAAATTTATGTTTCAAATTTTCAAAGTTCTCATTCTTCTATCCCGGCCTCTCAATATATAGAAGAATCTTGGGCGACGAAATATTTGAGTTTCGTCGCCTAAGAATTAAAAATCTTGGGCGACGAAATATCTCAGTTTCGTCGCCTAAGGATAAAAAACTTAGGCGACGAAATAAATATCTTAGGCGACGAAATATTTTTTCGTCGCCCTAGTTTCTATCTTGGCCGACGAAATTTATTTTTAGGCGACGAAAAAAAAAATCGTCGCCCGGTTTTTTTTGTTTCGTCGCCCAAGACCCATTTTCTGGTAGTGAAGCAAGACAATCACCATATATATGTTAAGGTATCTGATGCCTGTGATGAGAATAGTCAACCCACACTATGGAGTTCTACAAGGTGATGGATAGCCTCTGACCAGTCAAGTTGAAATTCAATTCAGACCATCTTTCTTGCTAGTGATCATGACAATTCTCAATTTCTCATGCCACACACCCTTCTCCAATATGTGCTGATAAGTTCTGAGGTAGCTAGTTCAATCTTTATTGGCTGAGGGCCTATGGCTCTCACGCACCCTGACTTCCATTGACATTAGTCAGTTGTTGAGATCTTGAAATGAATTTTCGTTATTGACAAACGAGTAAAACGACAACCGGCCATACCGACGACAGTAGAGAGTTTTATACAAATTGATCTTCTCTATTTTTCTTTGCCAAATATATGTCATATTATCATGATTCATGAATGTAGCTCAGGATAGAGATATAAAAGAAGCTTTTGCAGAGATGACTGATTTGTCTTTATCAAAATCTATAGCAACCTCTCCTATTACACACATGTTAGTTTTGATGTCTTTATATACACGTCTGTGCATACGTAATATGAAAGTTTCATACTGATGTAATGTGGCTGACAACTAAGTTGTAGGTTGATCCAGATTGAATGTATGCATTTCTGAAAAATATATAGCACCGTTTGTTTTCCATTTTACTAAATCCAATTGCAGTCCATTTTATATGTCTTTTCATGAACCATGATCCTCTCCTCATAAATCTTCCTCATATTTCCTTATAGAAGGATCTTGACCGTCAATTATTAACCATCGGTCAAGATCTTTTCAACCTTCACACCTATTTTCTCATCTACTCAGTCTTTTACTTTCTCACGATTGATTTCTCGTCCTTCTCTCTCTCTCTAACAAAGAAACTTCAAGAGCCTGGCGTTGTCCTCCGCTCGTCTCCAATGTCCTCCACAGCTCAGCTTCGACGTCCTCCGTTGAAATGTTAAGAAGTAGTAGTATTTAGGTTTGTTTTCTGTGGTTTCAGTTTGTAAGTAGTAGTCCGGTTTAAGCTTATGGGATTTCGAATGGTTCCAGCTACCTTGTAATTTGTTATTCGTTCTCTAAATTGTGGTTTCTAAATGAAATTGAAAATCTTGGTTTGTTGTTGTCTACAATCTCTGCATATCCATTTTCAAAGCTTTTAACAATTGATATTTCCTATATCTCAATCTAGGGAGTAGCAACAATTTAATATCCAAGCAGACGAACTAAAAAGCAAAATATGTGCAATCCTATTGGGTTTTCCTCTAACCCAGAATCCAATTGCACTTATGCATCTCAATTTATAAAAAATGAAGCTCCAATTCAAAATGCCCAAGTTCATTTTAGAAAATGATAATGATGGTTTGAAAGGTTCTCTTTGCAGTAAATCATTATTCAAACACCTCCAAATTATAATGAAAATTCAAAATTTGGTCATTGTGGCTCAGAATAATTAAGAGATTCATCCTCCAACGAATCTAATCAAATATGATCTGGATTACAAGTGAGGCAGAGTAATTAAGAATAAACACAGTAACAATGTATTATGTAATGGAGTATGCACTTGTTGATTTGTTCTATTAGTACAAGCATAGTCGGCCGCCGGAGGGGAACGCCGGCTCTTGAAGTTTTTGGGTTCGAGAGAGAGAGAGAAAGAAGAACGAGAAATTGATCAAGAGAGGGAAAGACTGAGTAGATGAGAAAATAGGTGCAAAGTTAAGGTTGAAAAGATCTTGGCCGTTGGTTGATAATTGACGGTCAAGATCCTCCTATGAGGAAATATGAGGAAGATCTTTATAAGGAGAGGATCCCGGTTCTCTTTTCATATAGTTGGTGGAATCCATTGATCCACAAGACTACTACAGTAAGATCTCTTGCTTCCTAAAATTGACTAGTTCAGTCAAAAACTTATCTACCACCCCACTAAAATGGGGAAGAAGAAAACTGGCTGCTGAAAAACATGGAACATCTTTTAAGGCTGTGACATAATCAAAGCATGTATCAGAAATTAACTTCTTGCATTTTACATCTCAAAAGTTTCTAATTAGGACTATTGAGCATCACCAAAACAAAGATGAACACAGTGTGGATCTGAGTTGTAGTCCAAGAAAAAGATGCACATTAATATTGATGGAAAGTTTAAACCAACAACTTGCACTGTTCTGCAGTTAGGTTGTGGAAAATCAACAAGTACTGTTCACTTGATAAATGATCTAGATACTACTCTATATTAAAGAACATATTGATCAGTTCAGCAAGGGTCGTCTGAAAATAGGTCCCCCAATCCAGATATAGAGCGTCCGATCCAAAAAAAACTAATTGGCATTGCTTGGAGAGGCCCGTGATCTTGTACAATATAATTATGTATACCAAAAGTACTCGGCCGGGGGTCTATTCATGCTAACACCTTTGCAATAATTCATCCATGTTCCACATGCTACATGAAAAATCAGTTTCAAGCCAGTTGCTTTCACTTTCTGGCACAGAGCAACTTTCAGCAGCAGCAGAATTCCCAAAGTTGGAGACTTCCATGTCATAGACATTGGTGTATACATTGTGATCATTGTGCACAATGGCTCCACCAAAAGGACTAGAAGTGTGATATTCTGAAAATTGAGAAGTGTTTGGCGTCTCCATTGGTAACTCGGATGGCAAGATGCATTCCGTGTTCTGCTTCTCGATATCCAAATTGTATTCATATCCGCTCATGTTAACAGCTCCTTGCTCAGTAAATTGCGGTTGTTGTGATGGTGCTGTTATTGAATGCTGATGAGAAGAAGCTAATTGGTTTTGGTCTCCTATCTTCTGCAGCAATCTAGGCATCCAAAAGCTTCTAATGATATTCTGAAACTCTGTGCTGTTGGTATCAATCTTAAGATGTCTTGCTTGTTTCTGCACTCTAGTTCTCCAGTAGTTCTTGATTTCATTGTCTGTTCTTCCAGGTAAGTGTTGCGCAATTTTCGACCACCTAGAATCACAAGATGAATGAAAGTTTAAGTATTTTCAACTAGATTAATCATAAGTTGAAGAGCTGGACTTTTAGATGAGCTGAACTAAGCACACACCTATTTCCCCACTTGGAGTGAAGGTCAAGAATCATGAGCTGTTCTTCTGGAGTAAGATTTCCACGCTTAACATCTGGTTTCAGATAGTTTAACCATCTCAATCTGCAACTCTTTCCCGTTCTTCTCAATCCTGAAACCCAAAAAATGAATAATTAAAGTTGAGCAAGAGGAGCAGTACTACTAATACTACAGCTAGGAAAATAAATGCACTATGATGAACTACTAGATTACTAATCATGATCTGCTTGCAAAAGGGTTGTAATTACCTGCACGATTTGCTAGCAGATTCCATCGGCCTTCACCATGACGAGCTATGTATTGAATCAGAAGAGTGTCTTCTTCAAGTGTCCATGGCCCTCTCCTAAGTTCATTGTCATCTTCACTGGAACTGCTGCTGAAGCTTTTAGTGTTAGTAGACATAGCAGCTAGCTTTATCTTTGCTCTTGGAGTTTGAAGCAAACTATGCCAAACCAGACTTGTGTATCACCAACTAATCCATATCTTGAACTAGGGTGCTATATATATAGATAATTAGAAACCCCTATTTTTTAAATTACTATAGTATCCAAAAAACTATTTCAAGAAAGGTGACTTGGGTAGACCAAAATTCTCAAACTATACATGTAGCTGCTTCCACTGAGCTTCCAAATCCATTAGTCCTTTGGAAAAAATAATATTTCAAGCTCACCCATTAACCACAAAATCAACCTTTGGAAGTAAACAACACAACATGACTTGCATAAATTCTTGGTCAATGTAAACTCATTCATGATTTCAAAACTGTTAAATTTTGACAATAACTTCATCAAATGATGGGACTGCAATAATTTCAATTCAACTAAGATCTTAGAACAGAAAAGATCACATCCATTGCTATGTACTGAAAGTGAGTTGCATATCACTTTGATAAGATTGAATTATTACTTGAGTAGTGATTTTTTTTTTCCATGATATATTTTTGAATTTTAATGCTCTTATTTTAGTTTCTTGCTTCTTGTTTTTGTTATTTATAAACATGGAAATGATAACGAATTTGTTCAAGATAGCTAGAAAGATGCAGAGCTGTCATTTGGAAAATAAGAAATGTATGAAGTGCATGTGGTAATATACAATGAAGGAATGGACCGGGACATGGAAGAGTCCAAGTTTACAGATATACTTGTGATTTTATGAAAGATGACTTTTGTGGAAAAAACATGATCTGGTTATAGAAATTCATCATGGTTATAATTAGAGGGAAGCTGTTTCTTTAAGTTGACACCCAGTACCTCCAAGAACCCAAGTCTTGAACAGCTATTGTTCAAAGAGGTGATGAGAGATTTGATCATCTTTTGAAATTTTTGACCCCAAGTTGAATTGGGTTTGGTGGGTATATAGATGATGACCTAGCTTGGCTTCCCATTCAACACAATTAGACAACGGTAGTTCTAGTGATTTCGTATTCGCTTCGACATACACATTTGAGGTCGAAGCTCCAACCCTCACCTCAAGTTATGACCAAAAGAGCAGGGTACAAAAATGGCTAGAGTTTTGAGTTACCAAGGATGGTGCTTCAATGAAATTGAGAAATTTGTTCTTACTATGAACATTACCTTAGAATTTCACTTGTTTACGGAATTAATATCATATATATATATCCTACACCTCTAGGGCTACAGAGCCTAATATGCACAAAACAAGAGGTATAGAGAAATGAGTTGTCAACTTCTTTCAAAGGAAAATGGGGTACGTATTCAACGTTTCAAAGTTCCTTCTTTCTTTCTAGATGATCTAAACCAAGATGCTGATAGAATATGAAACGTGCTTGACTGAACAAAATATTCATATGTTACTACTATACAAAACTGCACACCCAAAAGTTTGCTTCTTGTGGATTGAGGAGGGCGGCATTTTGAGCTTTTACTTGGAATCTCAGAACCTCTTATCGACACCTCCTTTTATATATTTTACATGGTTGTCATATGATGTCTGCTTAACTATGGAACAGTGCAATCCCCTATGTGGTTCTTGTTCCTCCAAACCCAATAAGCTTTGAGGACAGACACTAAAGGAAAAGTCAAATTTGGTGTTTCTTGCCGAGTACTTGATGCCTCCCATTTTACCTTGGAGGTTATGCTAACTAATAGTGGAGGTTCTAGTCCTAATTAGGCTCGATCATAGTCGGCAAGAGGTATATATAGTAAGATCTCAACTGTTTATATGCTACAAAAGTTGGTGATCAGAAGTAGTAATAATGCTCTGCTAATATAGTAGAGAACAACTAGAATTCTTGACGCTGGAGCCGAAACTAGAGGAGGAGAATGAGGCAGGCTAATGTAGACAATCTATTGAACAACTATGGCAAAACATAACTGGCTAATAGTTGATAGTGACTAAACATAACTAATAGTGGATAGTGACTAAACATAACTGGCTAGCTACATGCACTAGGGAGTCTTTCTAGTGAGAACTCTTAAGTTGAAGATTTTTCGGTTTATGGTTTAAAAGACTCATTTTTCGATCACATTTTGACATCTCATCCGTTCAGTTTTTAAGTTTATATAAGTAGACAATTTCTTCAAATTGTCAATCAAATTGGTATTCGTTAAGATAACAAACTAGATCAAATTAATAGACAAACCAAATCTGTCAAATATGAACTGTTCAAGTTCATAATTGATAAATCATACTTATGAATGTCTTAACAATTTTCAATATAGCTGAAAATTTAGAGAAATGATCTACTCATAAATACCTATAAACTGAACGGTCAAAATATGAATATAAGATAAAAAAGTGAGATAAGCCGAAAAATCCTCAAAAAGTCATCAATTTAAGGGTCCTGGTTAGAAATGCATGCACTATATGAAGTTATGCTCCTTTTCTGAAGGTTGTGAGGTAAGAAAGATGTTTATTGAAATGTCTCAAAAGCAAGCAGGAGCAACTGCACATTTTACTGAGGTTGGTACTTGAAGACCTCTTTCGGGCTTAGGTAAAGATCACTTTCAGATCAATTTTACAAAACACTAAGCAGATTAAAGCAGTTTATGTGATTAGTAAAAGATAAAACCAGCTCATGAAAGTTCAAATAGCCCTTTACTGGTTCTGTACTGGTCAAACAACAGATACAGAACCAAACAATGGGCTAGAATGAAACTAGAAGTTCATCACCTACCTTCAAACATTTATATAATCTTGAGTCATTCTTAATCAGGCTCCAAGTATATTTAAATCTTAGGAAAGAGACTTCGAAATGATAAGCACTGGAATGCCGAAGTCCAAGACTGTGCAGCAACCAGCATGACATCAAAACTATGCCAAACTGGTGTGCTCTTAGATATATAGCCAGCTAGACCTGATTAAAATACATCCTCGTCATGTTGATTAAAATACGTTAAACTTGGGGGCCTTGTGCATGGCATTGGAGTTGGATAATAAGGACATATCTGATGAGGCTTATTTGATGACGATAAGTTGTTGACAGTGACAGGATTATTCATTATTGTGATGATTAGGCGCAATTAACGGCGTGTACTGCCCAATTAACATGATTGGTTACATAACAGGAAGCAACAAAGCTTATTTGTTGTATAGATAACAACAAATCTGATCGATATCACATTATACTCAGTCCAAACGCAACACACATACTGTCATATGTATATGATTGACAAATGCCCAATTATTTTCCTATATATAGCAGCCTGCGGAATGTATATATTTTTAGCAATACAAACTTTCATCGATCTAATATGTGCCGTGAGCTATGTATTCCTAAGCAATAGTATAACCTAGCTAGCGCGCTAGTTTGGTTCATTCTACATAGGTTTGGTATTACAGTGATTAGAACTCCAAATCATGTTAGGTAATTGTCAAACAACGACAAGCGTGGCTCGTAGATCATCCTCGTACCGATATTGTCTCAATTTAATCACATTTAAGGTATTGAGTTTTAACCACAAAAGACATCGGTACAATTAGGAATGATTCACCTACTTATAAGTTATATTTTATTTGTCATTTTTCCAATGTGTGATCTCTCCTCTCCAACACTCTCCCTCACGTGCAATCTAACTTTTAGGTCCGCACGTGAAACTGATTAACAAACTGAACCCAGACCCCATGACAACCGAAAAAACCTCAAACTCCTTATGACAACTGAAAGAACCTCAAACTTGAAAGAACCAAAGCATGGCCATGACCCTTGAAAGAACCAACCCGAGCTAGTGGAGAAGTAACTGGAGAGGGACCCACTTTGATACCACGTCAAACAGCGACAAGCGTGGCCCGTTGATCATCTTTGTACTGATACTGTCCCAACTTAACCACATTTAAGGTGTTGAGTTTTAATCATAAAAGGTCTCTGTACAATTAGAAATGATCCACTTACTTATAAATTATATTTTATTTGTCATTTTTCTAATGTAGGATATATCTTCTCCAACAGTAATTACCTCAGCTTGGCTCTGCGTTACTAGCTTTCTTACATTACAAGAAAGATCAAGGCGCATATATTCACTTTGGTCTTTATTGATATGAACTGCTAGCTACTTTTTGTATCCTCCTCGGTTTCAGATTTCAAGTGTTTGACCTTGTAATAGTATGTTGAGTTATCAATCTCACATCAGGAATATGAGACATTGTTTGTGAGTTTATAAGAGTTTGGGTCACTCCACCCATTACCAATTGGTTTTAGATGTGAACCACATACTACTTTATCACAGTAACCAATTTTGAACAAAATAATTAGCAAGAACTCGATATAGGTCTATGCTTTTCTTTCTACACACCCAATACTTTAGTGAGTTGTGATTTGTTGCTTAGTAAAACAAAGTTGCGGGGGTCATGAGTTCAAACACTGACATGTGTGAGGTGCAAAAAAGAAAATTGTTTGTGGAGAGCAATGCAACAATCTGCAATATAATTCACTCAAATTGCTGAGGATGCAACCAACAATTCTGCAATTGACACCAACTCCATCCCAATAAGGTTTAATGAGCTTACCTCCAAACCATAACTCCCAAGACTGAGAGCACCACAGGTCCACAGCAATAGTGATGTTTGAAGAAGAGCACAGTAGGCAAGAGGGATAAAACCAAATGCCCCGATCACTGAATTAATATCCCCAAAGAATGGAAGCATTGCTGATTTGCTGCTATGGCTGTTGCTACCATGACAGATAGTGACCGGGAAAGTAGCCTCGGGATCACATTTCAATTAGACAACTCGTTAAACAACTAGAGACGGAATGATTAATTTGAAGTTCAAGAGGAAAGCACTTGATCGATACAAGTGGTCAAGGAAGTAAAGTAATGTTTATAATTATAGGCAGTGTTCGTGAAATTAAGGCCATGAATGATATTCGCATGATTTACCTAAATGTTTTTGGTATGAAACATCTTATGCATGTCATCCATGTTCAAGCTGCTTCTACTCCATCTGTCGACAATTTTTAGTGTTTGGTTCTCTACTTCTCTTTTCCTCTAATTTTCTCAAAGAAAAATCACTAGCGAGGATGAAGCTTTGTAAATGAAGCCTCATATGGCAGTTTTTGGACTGAGCTGTTGCTTTTGGATCATCGATCAGATTATGTCACTCCTGAGCTACTCTCCAATCCCAATGACATGTTGGATGAGGATATCCAACGCCACTAAACGTGTAAAATGCGCTTGAGAGAGTTGCTACTAAGCATTTAAATAAGAGAAAATGCCCTAATGCTCAAGTATTTAAAAATTAAAACCTATTCCAATTAAAGTCTTATCTTTATGCTCATTCCAATTATTCTTGAGAAAAAGACAATATTACCCTGTAACTAAACCACACAAATATTATCTTTTTCTCCTTTATATTATCTCATTCTCCTCTTTTTTTTTCCGATCTGGTTTTCCTCTCTCTCTCTCTCTCTCTTCCCCTTCCGATCATGAGCGCCACCGCCACCGCTCTGCACTCGCCGTCTCTCATGGCTGCCCTCCTCCTCACCTCGAGTTTCCTCTCTCTCTCTCTCTCTCTCTCTCTCTCTCTCTCTCTCTCTCTCTCTCTCTCCCTCTCTCTCTCTCTCTCTCTCTCTCTCTCTCCGTGCGGCCAAGTCAGTCGGAGATTCGTCGCCGTCCTCTTGCGCCGACGAGCTAGTCCGGTTCTCGCTCATCTTCCGTCTCCGTTTAGACTAGGCATGAGTGCATCGAGGATGGGCTGGGTTCGTGCCGAGATCGATGATGGTGTTGCCGGGGTGCGCTCGGGGCTTGGTTGGAGTTCGACTTGGCTGGATCATGGCTGGGGAAGGGCCTTGCTTGCCGGCGTGCGCTGAGGTCAGTGGAGGAGGCCGGTGTTCTCGTTCTCTTCGGTGGAGGAGGCCGTCGGGGACTGCGACTTGTTCTCTTCCGTGGAGGAGGCCGCCGGGGACTGCAACTCCTTCTCTTCGGTGAAGGTGGGTGCCCAGAGAAGAAACTGGGTGCCCAGATCAAGTCAGTTAATTTTTTTATTTTTATTTTTTATCCTTACATTTGAATATTATGGTGAGTAACTCGATTATTAAGGTCAGTAACTGGTTACTGGGTGTCAGTAACTGGTCAGTAACTGAAAACAACATGATTATTGGGTGATTACTAGGTGTCAGTAACTGAAAACAAAATGATTATTAGGTGTTTACTGGGTGTCAGTAACTGAAAAGAAAGTGATTACTGAGGGTCAGTAACTGGTTACTAGGTGTCAAATATTGGTCAGTAACCGATTACTGGGGGTCAGTAATTGGTTATTAGGTGTCAGTAACTGGTCAGTATCTGGTTACTGGGTGTCAGTAACTGGTCAGTAACTGATTACTGGGTGTCAATAACTGATTACTAGGGGTTAATAACTGGTTATCAGGGGTCGTTAACTGGTTAGTAACTGGTTACCGGGTGTTAGTAACTGGTTACTGGATGTCAGTAACTGGTTATTGGTTGTCAGTAACTGATTACTGGGTGTCAGTAACTGATTATTAGGGGTCGTTAACTGGTTAGTAACTGGTTAAAATTCCGGTGACCGGAGTCCGACGGTCGGGAAAATTCCGGTGACCGAAGTCCGACGGTCGGTAACATTTCGGTGACCGGAGTTCGGTGGCCGGTGACCGGAGTCGGAGTCCGGTGAGATTCCGACCAAGTATTCTCTCTTTCATTTTCTCTCTCTATGCATGTTTAAAGGATGAGGGCAAAATAGTCTTAAAATAATATGGTTTATTAAGAATTTAGTAAAGATTTGTGCATTTGGGCATAAAAAAGGTTACCTTATATTGGAATGGGCTAATGAAAAAGATTGTCATTGGAATGAGGAATGAGGGGTTCAAATTAGTACTAAAGGAGCATTTTTCCTTTAAATAACTGTAGGTCTGCAGCCATTGCTTAATTTTCAGAGGCTACAAGTATATTTAAATCCTAGGAAAGGGACTCCAAATTGATAAGCACTGAAATGGCAAAGTCCAAGACTGTGCAGCAACCAGCATGACATCAAAATTAGGGGAATTTGATGTTACACCCAAAATCATAGACCCGTTTTAAATTACACCCACATGTTATACTCTTTTAAAATACACCCAACTTATTAATTAGGTTGATTTAGTAAAAATATTAATATTGTTTATCTAAACAATAGAACTTGTTGTTGAAGAAAATTGCTGAAATGCCACCAACTGAACCATTGCAATTAACAAGCTGTTTGGCCGACTCATTAAACATAATTACCCGGCAGCTGAAAACCCGGTTCCACAGACTACGCCCAAACCCTAAACCCTAGCCTAAACCCTAAACCCTAAACCCGGTTCCACAAACCCTAAACCCTAGTCTAAACCCTAATCCCTAAACCCTAAACCCTAGTCTAAACCCTAAACCTGGTTCCACAAACCCTAAACCCTAGTCTAAACCCTAACCCTATTTAAAATAGAAGAAAGTCAAGAGCCACATTTAGGGAATTTCTTCTCATTCAATCAGAAGGGAAAAATCTTCTCAAGAAAAAACAAAAAAAACGGAAGGGCAAAAGAGTCAAGGAAAAGAGGGATACAAATTCCAAAAATAAAAATAAAACATATAAGGCAGGTTCAATAATAGAGTTGGGTGTAAATTAAAATGGAATATGAGCATGAGTTTATTTTAAAAGAGGTTTGATTTTTTGAGTTTTTGTCTAATTTTCTCTCAAAATTATGTCAAACTGGTGTGCTTAGATAGCTAGCCAGAACTGATTAAAGTACAGCCTCATGTTGATGACAACAAAAACTAATCAAATTTGTGGTGGCCTTGTGCATGACATAGGAGTTGGATAACAAAGACAGATCTGATGATGAGGGCTTACCTGATGACGATAAGTCGATGACAGTATTATTGTGCTGATTAGGCCTAATTAACAGCGTGTGCTGCCCAACATGATTGGTTATATAACAGGAAACAACAAATTAAGCTTATTTTTTGTAAAGATAACAACAAATCTGATATCACATTATACTAGTTGAATCCAAACCAACACAAACATACTGACATTTATATGATTGACATGTACACTTGATTTCCTTTAGCAACCTGCAGAATAGATATAGTTTTGGCAATATTTCATCTTGCATACATATTGTGCGGTGAGCTATGTATTCCTAAGCAATAGTATAACCTAGCTAGCTAGCTCGGTTCATTCTACACAGGTTTGGTATTACAGTGACCAGAACTCCAGATCATGCTAGGTAATTACCTCAGCTTTGCTCTGATACTAGCTTTACATTACAAGAAAGATCAAGGTGCATACATTCAATTTGGTCTTTATTGATATGAACTGCTAGCTACTTTCTGTATCCTCCCGATCAGTTTCAGATTTCAAGTGTTTGACATTGTAACAGTAACCAATTCTGAACAAATTAATCAGCAAGAACTGTGAATTTAAATGGCCAGCTGTTGATTGAGACACCGCAATCGGCAGATCTTCAATGAAACAATCAGGGCCGGCTGGAAGAAACTGTTAATAGTCAGGCCGTCTCCCTCTTTGAATTAATAAATACTCAAACTAGTTCTTGGAAGGTGATGATGAAGTGTTGGACTTGGTTTTGAATGAGACTTCTTTCATGGCCCATTAGGGTTGCGTATTATCTGTCCTTCTTTTGAAGCATGAGTTTGAGTCTTGTATTATATAAATCCTAAACCCTAAAATTTAGGCAGTGGCTCCACTCATGTTGAAGATACAATTTAAAGATGAAGAAGATGTATAGGGTTCAGAAATGAGCACGTCGATCACTTGGAATTCAAGAGTGGAGTTTCTGACCTGCTCTTCTTCTATTTATGATGACAGAAATTTAGAGCTTCTGCTATGATGCAGATGTTAATGGGGAGAACACTGAACCAAACTCTGATATGGACTTATATTCATTTGGAAAGGCCCCCAAATGAACAAGGCAGATAAGTTAATTGCTGCTAGGCCCAAGGCCTTGACATGATACAGGTCTATGCTTTTCTCTCTACACACCCAATTATACTTCGGTGAGTTGTGACTTGCTTGTTAGTTATTTGCAAAAAAAGAATGTTGTGGAGGTCATGAGTTCGAACATCATTGACATATGTGAGGTGTGAGAAATATAAAAAGAGTTTTCTCGTGTGTGTGGAGAGCAATGCAACAACAATCTGCAATGTAACTCACTCAAATTGCTGAGGAAGCAACCAACAATTCTGCAATTTATTGACAGCAACTCTATCCCAGCAAGGTTTAGCATACTTGGTGCTTATTGCTTACTTCCAAACCCTCCATGTCTTATTCAATCCAAAACAAACACCCCAAAACATTTTCAAAACTTAATCACTTCATTCATATCATATAGCACAACACACTTTAAGCTCAGTGCCAAAACCCTACATTGGTCCCCCTTATAATTGGATATATACCTCCTGAAGGGGTCCCACTACACTACACTGCCACGTGGCCCCTTCCCACTTCTTGCTCATTATTGATTAATATTAAATGTCAAGTAATATATTAAGGTAATACCAGATTACATGCAGATGTAATCCTACACTATAAATAGTAGTTCCACACTTGCACAGCTGCATTATCCAAAAACCCAATTAAGGTTAGAGCTAGCAGGAGAGCTTTCTGAGTCTGCTATACCAAATCCAATGGCTCAGTTCACAGGTGATTTGAAGCCTTCATTTCCTTTCTTAGACGTTCAGCCAAACCATATTGAACTTCTAAACCAGCATGCAGACCAATTCAATCACCTTGGTGTTTTGGACTACTCAAGCTTGAATCATTTTCAAGGCTACTTGCCTTTTTCAAGTGACAATTTTTTTGGTAACAACAAAGGACCTGAATTTCCAGGAAGCTTGGTTGAAAACTTTCCGGCTGGTTTTGTTCAACAGAATTGCAGCAGCAACAACATCAACAGCAGCAACAACAACAACAACTTGCAGAATGATGAGGCCTCAGCTGCTCAGTGCCTCATCCCGGCTCAAAACCATGAATTCCAAGAAAGCAAGAAGAGAATTGCAATGGAGATGTCAGAGAGCAGTTCTGTAGTCTCCAATCCCCCAGTTCCGAAAACTGGGATCAAGGGAAAAAATGTAATTATCAATTAAAATCTTTACAATTCTGTTCTGACTTGTAAATTGTCTGTTTAGTGATGATTGATTTGGTTTGTACATGTTCCAGAGCTTGGGAAGAGGAAAAAGGATGAAAACCAGTAGTGAGGGGGAAGATGAGAAACCAAGGGAAGTGGTACACGTTAGAGCCAGGAGAGGCCAAGCCACTGATAGCCACAGCTTAGCAGAAAGGGTATACCAGCTTGCAGATAATATTTTACTCAAATTGATATCATTATTAAATGCATTATGGGTTTTTATTGAATGCTGCATTATTATCACACCAGGTTAGAAGAGGAAAAATCAATGAAAGAATGAGATGCTTGCAAGATATTGTCCCAGGTTGCTCTAAGGTGAATAATTTTTTTAGCAATGCATATTATTTGACAACAACATCAACCTTAAGTATGTTATAAATTTTCGGTACTCATCGTGATTACAGACTATGGGAATGGCGGTAATGCTAGACGAGATAATTAACTATGTGCAGTCCTTGCAGAACCAGGTTGAGGTCAGTTGATCAGTGGTTCAACAACTTGTTATTTTTCTACTTCTTGTTCCAAATAAACTAATACTTTCTTTTTCTTTTGAATTCAGTTCCTGTCTATGAAGTTAACTGCAGCAAGCTCTTTCCATGACTTCAACTCAGAGACAGAAGATGCTATGGAAACAATGCAGGTACTAGCTAGCTTTAGTTCCTTTAAGATTTAAAATTAATTGTTCAAAAGTGAAAAATACATTCAATGACTCGATGTATATATTTATATGTTGCAGAGAGCAAAAGAGTTGGAGATAGTGAAGATAGAAGCAGGATATGGAGGAGTAGTTGATAGTAGCTTCCAGAATTCCTCAACTAATTATTGGTCTCTCTGAGTATCAAAGAGTCTGACTACAATTTTGGATGCTACTACAACTTTATGCATGCCATACAACAAACACATGAAGATGCTACTGCTGTAGCTCCATCTCCCATCTCCTCCTGATATTCTATATTTAATTTATTTTAGGGCCTTTATTTTAAGATAAGTTTGTCCCATGCACTTCATGCTATGTCTGGCACAAGTGTAAAGTCTCATACTTTAATTGTAAAACCCTTGTGCGGGAAAAAATTTATCCAGACTAATACAAGGACTGCAGTCAAATTTTATCTCCCACCTACTTTTGGTTTACATAAATGATAGACAGAAGAATAAGTAATGTTAAGGGAGATGATAATAAGTCCAAACATTCATAAGTTGGCATTGCCAATTCAAAAACAGAATCACAAGGAAGCGCACCAGAGTTCCAGACAGCATTAGGAAAATGTCAATTTCAGAAAGGGTTTAATCTCATCTCCTTCAGTTCCAATACATATACAGCTGTTTCATAAGAACAGTAACTGTAATAACTTCTTCTGACAGAATCCTAATCTGCAATAATTGGACTCCAACTGGGATATTCTCAACTAGCCAATACTGCCTACATTTGGTAAAAACTAATTAACCATATACTGTCATATAAATGACCAACGGTGGATTTAGGAATATATCTGTCTTGTAAATCACTAATCAAACATCTTATCTCAGCTTCTTCGCATGGCTCTTGCTCCTTAAGACTCTTTAGAACATTCTAAGTTTTTTTAACAGACATCTTGCGTATACACATATAAGGAGAGCACATCAATAGTTCAATATCGATCTGCCCCTAGTGAATGCTGAGTGCCTTCATTATCACTTCACTGATTCACTGTGACAAAAAAAAAATTCAGTTCTCTTTTTGTCTACTTGATGAAGGTCGAGTAACGCTTACACGTATCGGATTTATGTCATCGCTGAGGTTGACAAGAGAATGATATATATTTTTCATAAGAGACGTATCCATTATAGTGGCACAAAATAGTGTTATGGTTGGAAAAACACAGTCAATCCACAATGAGTCATAACTAAGAGGTGGATAAACACTAAGCTGTAGACTAAAATGCAGGCCACAGCTAAGACAAGGCTTGATGATCAGTAACTCCAACCTGTCTAATGTGAACATCATCAGCACAACAGCAACTTGGCTAAATTAATATCACACCAGCAATTTCAGATAAATCTTTGGAATTATATTTTGCATCTATGTCGGTAATTAAGAATTTGGAGAAGACTAATAGGGCATCAATATTATGAGCAAGACCCTTCAACGAGAGAGGAGAAAGGTGGCAAACTGTCACAAACTTAGAACCTGCAGAATTGACAAGCGACCTACACTATCCCACATATAGATAGATACACATGAAATCTTATAAGACATTGCCAATTCATGAAAGTGAATGATTGGTGGGAGGGAAAACGAATTGAAGCTTTTTTTGTCTTCAAGTTTAATTTGTAAGTGAGTTTAGGAGAGGAAGAAGGGGTTAGATGCATTGCATCCATGAAGCTTGGAGAGACAGAGAGAGGAAACAGCTAGAATGGGCCAGTGGTTGCCTCCCAAAAGAGGCATGGGCAATTGTGGGCACTCACTCACTCACTAGTCCCTACTCTCCAACTTATCTAAATGATAAGGGTTTATCAACCTTGATCTCTAAAGCTCTATCTAGCTAGCTCTTCCTCCATCATATCCCACTGAACTCAATCTTTCTTCTTTTCTATTTGACCCTCTTTTGACCAGGTCTTGGTTTGTCTCTTGGAGAATATGCATGAACAAAGAGGAGGAACAGGGTTTTAGGGTCCCATGAAAATAGTTAGTACTTAGTACATGAATGGACTATGCCACATAATTAGATTGAGAATCACATATTAGGTTGTGAAGTTGGGAAGTTGAGGACACATATGGGCAAGTTCAAGGATCCTTCTACTAGCAGATCTTCGTTAGAGCTTTTATTTGGAAGTGGAAATCTTTAGGGTGTCATCCCCACTACTATTTAAGGACCAAGATTGAGAAAGGGAAAAAAGGATTATGTATGTGCATGCATGTCTTTCATCCCCAGCCCCAAACTGATGTACTGAACATACAAAGTTGGAAGCACAATTTAAATCGTAGTCCGGAAACTTTAGCAAATGATCCAATATATGAGAGAACCAAATTGTTGGTTTTCCGATAGCGCTAAAATAATTGAAGTCAAAGATATTTACATAGTTTTTAACTCAATTCCAAGTTTTTCCAACTATTCATTGACAACGAACATGATGTGAATAGCTAGGTTGAAGAGATTAAAGATCACAAAGTAGATAGATTTATGTCCATGTCTTATCTTCTTCAATTCTCATGTGACAGGCGTATATGCAGAAATGTGCCTGAAAACTAGTGGTCAAACAATAATGCTAAATGAAAGAGTCCACATTTGGGATTTGTATTATGTGCAAGATCAATTCAAATCCAGAATGTTCAGGTCGACAACATGATTTGGTCTCCCTCAAGAAGAGTAAAATGTTGAGATGAACTATGCTTAGCTCCAAACTTGTGGCCCTATATATTTACATATACTGATGTGAAGCATGTGGAGTGTGAATGCTGATCAAACAGAGCAACAGGGATTAAACTCTTTGAATATTCATGTGAATTTGCAGAATATGAAATGGCTAGGAGGCATTGAGGGACAGATTTTACTAACTTGTTTGCGCAGAGCTCTATATTGCGCGAAAGTTCTACTGTACTCCGGAGCAGCATAAAACACGTTTGTATTGTGCTATTCAACTCAAAGTCCCAAATTCACCAATCAGCGATGCATATAGTCATATAGATGCTGCAGGTAGCAATAATCAATGTTACTAGTACCTACCAAAAACAAAAGGAATCCAAGCTTTTTTTTCAATATGGAGAACTTTCCAGTTTGGCAAAGCCACAACTGCTTAAAGAGCTTCCTCTTAAACCAGTACTAGAAGATTAATAGAGCTTTTAAGAAATTTTCCAACTTCTGGTATCGTGATATATAGGCCCATGATCTAGTGAGGTGGGCTTTTTGTTGTGGTATTTCTGGGCTCTAAGCGGGAACTTCGTGCTCAAATTTCAGTCCAGCTAGAAGATATTGTCACAGTTGAAATTGAAATGTGACAAGGATGGATGTCAAGATACAGTGACAAGGATGGTGATCTGAAGAAGAAATAATGGTGATCTGAAGAAGAAGAAGATGGAAGATAGGATTGATCATTTTATGATGGTGATAGAGAGTGAGACAAATAATGAGGAATGGTTACAATTTATCACTTCGGGAATTGTGAAGATAAATTGTTGGCGTACTAAAATTGTGATTACATTATTATTATTATTTTTGAATAATTGTGATTACATTGTTGAAAAGGTGAGGGTTGCATTAGATCAACATACTTCAAAAGTTAGAGATTATGAAACTAAAAAATAAAAAATCGACATAACAACAATCAAATTTTTGCTTAAACAATGTAACTTATGACAAGACTCCCGGAGTTTATTTAAATGAAAATTATGGACCTATGACATACTACAAAGGAAATATCATCAACTAATCTACCATGATTTTAGTGAGTTGTCAGTCACAACTTTTTCATTTTTCCCCCTTAATAATACAACTTACCACGTAAAACCTATATGAATTTCGGCTTCCAACTAATATAATGAATGAATACAATAAAGTGAAAACAATGAAACTACATAAAAAGGCTGAGGACGTCTCATTCCAAAATCTGCCAGCTGATCGTAACAATCCCTTCATCAACATTTCACTACAGAGTTCTGTTTCCTTCCTTTAAGATCTGCAAGTGTCTCAAAAAGAGAAAGATATCACTACAAAATGATCCACAACATAAATGAGGGAAATTTCATTAAGTGCATTAAAACTGTAAAGATTATATAACTTAGTTCCACCGAACCATCACCTGCACCCTATCTCACTCAATCACCGATTTCTCAACGAACTAAAGAACACACACAGATGACGAATACCAGGAGTAGTAGAAGTCTCAGAAATTCTATTCTTATCCATCAATCTTAGTCTTCCTTGTTTCTTCATTATAATATAAACCCAAACCCCACGCCAGAATAAACCATGTCTCTTCTACGTGGCTGCTCTCACCGACTCTTCTCAATCTCCCAAATTGGTGTTCTGGGTTGGTGGAGATTGGTTCTCTGCGTATAATCTGAGTTGGGTTTTGTGAGAAGTTGCGGAAAGTTGGAGACTTTGATCGGATGCTGGTAAAGGTGTGAGCTTGACTGTGCATTTTGTTTGGTAAGTGGATTCTCTTGTAGCTTGTTGTAGTTGTTGGATTTAGTTTTGGGTTTGAATTAAATTTTGTTTGTCTGTGGCAACTCCAAAGAGATTGATTGATTGTTAGTTATGTTGTTAATGGTGAAATTTGGTTGTTGGTTTGATGAAAAGACAAGGGTTTTTGGGTTTGTGAATAGCAAGTTAGTTTGATGATCAATAAGAACTGAAATGATAGTATGTTGAATGAGGAAGCTGTAATGCCTATTGCGGATTTTAAAGTGGCTATTATGGGAGGTGTAGCCTTACTGGGAGGAACATGGTGTTGGGATTTAAAGTGGCTAAGCTAAGCTTTGGTCATTGGGAAATAACATATTGAAAGTTACTGAGTAATATTTATGTTTCTGTACGTTTGGAAATAGGTATTTTAGGCTGTGGGGTTGGTGAAGTTAGGCTCATGAGTTAAAATCAAGAAATTTGAGTATGAATTGGTGCTGTAATTCATTGGCAGTTTACTTAAATACATAGTAAGAGGAGAAGTGGGGATGGCGGTGGCAAGCAAAACCAGAAATATGCTTGAGAATCTTGTAAGAGAAGGATCGTTCAAATGGTTGATTGGAAATCGAGGCCCTTTTGATGATGAATTGGAGGAGTTGGAGAGGTCTCCTTCAGCCCCAACAAATTGGATACCGGAGCTATCTCCTATTGCCAATGTAGTTGTCCGAAGATGCTCTAAGTAAGTTTCCTTTTTACATTCCATACTCTCTTAATTATAGATTACATAGTGAAAGTGAAAATGATATTGTTTCCATTAGAAGTTTAGAACCCTATTTTTCAGTGTTAGGTGCTTCATCTGAATATCTAGATTTTTTCTTTTGAATTAGTTTCATTAGAAATGATTTGTTTGTGGTTTCAAATTTACAAAATAATGGTGCAGAATCCTTGGTGTTCCTTCGACTGAGCTTCGTAAAGGCTTCAGTGCAGAGGCTTCTGAGTCTATTAAGCATCCATCTTGCTATGCAAGGAACTTTCTAGAATACTGCTCTTTCAGAGCTCTTGCCTTGTCAACCCAGGTGACAGGTCATCTGGCTGATAAAAGGTTTCGACACCTAACATATGATATGATGCTAGCTTGGGAGGCCCCAGCTTCTGACAGCCAACCTTTGCTAAATGTAAGCCTTAAGTTTTTCTGATTGTTTCCCCCCCCCCCTAAGAAGCTTATATCTTTCATTGTTGATAATTTGATGTTAAGTCCTGATTCACATTCTCAACTGTAATTTTATAAAAGCATGCTTATCCTACCTAATTGTGATTGGCATGTCTTTAATGCTTTGAAATGGCTTTACCCATTGTTATTTGCATTGTCTACCAAACTATTTGGCAGGTTGATACCTTCAGACATGCAAATCGCTTTATATGTATTGCTTGCACGACTTTTAAATTTTCAATGAGACTCTCAAAAGGGACCCTTGTCTTTTGTGCAGTTAAATGAGGATTTATCAGTTGGGATTGAGGCTTTCTCTAGAATAGCTCCATCAGTTCCCATTATTGCAAATGTGATTATCAGCGAAAATCTTTTTGAGGTCCTTGCAACATCAACTGGTGGGAGACTTCAATTCTCCACTTATGACAAGTATCTGAGCGGACTAGAAAGGTAATACTTCAATTAAACTTGCATTACGGACACATTTCAGTAAGCAAAAACGGTATGAATAAAAAGCACAGGAATACCAGAAGGAGATAGTCAATGCCATAATAGTCAATGCTAGCAGGAAATTATTGCATGGATTTGGTAATCATTATGACAAGTTGAATTCTGATCTCCACCTTAGTTAGTGAAGGTAGTGTAGACTAGGTCTCAGAGACACCGCACAGGGGTTAGCTTGGTTATAGTGGTTTGCAATCTAACAAGTAAGATACGACATTTTTTAATTCATAGAGGAAAAGTATTTTGCGCTATAGAACACCTGATAAAATGTGTTTTTATGAGAAGATACTGCATGATGCACACTTTGGTTAGTAGATGGAATAGAATGGATTACTAAGTTCTGAAATCGTTTGTTTGGTATAAAGTTTGTGAAAACATCGTAAGCATATCCCTTTAACCTCATATCTAGTCCTGCAATTCTAATACTTTTGTCATACAGAGCAATAAGAAAAATGAGGACCCAATCAGAGTCGTCTCTTCTTTCTGCTGTACGATCATCAAGAGGAGAGAGAATTCTGGAAGTGGATGGAACAGTAACTACACAACCAGTTCTTGAGCATGTGGGAATATCTACATGGCCTGGTAAGTACATGATTAAGATTGTAGAATGGTCGATGCATAACTATCCAGTATTTTGACATTTGTAATTGTTTATGGTTTGTAAACAGGACGGTTGATTTTGACAGACTATGCACTTTACTTTGAGGCTCTGCGCGTTGTATCTTATGACAAGCCAAAACAATATGACCTATCAGATGATCTAAAACAGGTTGTAAAACCTGAGTTGACTGGCCCATGGGGTACTAGATTGTTTGACAAAGCGGTCTTTTATAAATCAATCTCATTGTAAGTAATCAGGCGTTACATTTTTCTCTTATGGTTACAGTTTTGCTGTACATCTTACTTTCTTAGTAATTAAACTTGCAGAACCAAAAAAAAAGAAAAAGAGAATTGTCTTGTTAGAACATGATTATCACTTTCATAGTATTTCTTCTGTAGATCAGAACCAGTTGTTATTGAGTTTCCTGAGCTGAAGGGGCATTCTCGTCGTGATTACTGGCTAGCGATCATAAGAGAGATTTTATACGTTCATAGATTTATACATAAATACCAAATCAAGGGGGTCAAACGAGATGAAGCGCTATCAAAGGCTGTGCTTGGGATTCTGCGAGTACAAGCCATTCAAGAAATCTCTTCTGCTCCTTTACGTTGTGAGGGTCTTTTAATGTTCAATCTTTGTGACCAATTACCAGGTGGAGACTTGATACTGGAAACTCTTGCAAATATGTCAACCGTAAGCGAATTAAATAGGTCTAACAGTTCCAAGTCTGGAGGTGGTATGTATTCGATCTCAGCCTTAGATATGATATCTAACTTGGGATTTGCATTTGGAACAAGTTCTAATAATTCTGCTGAGGCTGGTCTTGCCGTGGGCGAGGTAACTGTTGGACAACTGACTTCACTGGAAAAATCAGTTAAGGAATCAAAAAACAACTATGAAAAAGTGGCGCAAGCACAAGCAACTGTAGATGGAGTCAAAGTGGAAGGCATTGATACAAATTTTGCAGTGATGAAGGTATGGCTTTATTTGCCCAGATTCTAAACCTTCTCCTTCACCCTCTCCATTCTTGGTTTATTTATGATTATAGTACGATCAAGACGTTTTATTTCTTATCCTCTGTATGGCCAAAAGACTGTGCTGAATTTCTCATGCCCTTTTGAGTCTCCATTTATTCCACTAAGTGTTGGTTGGTAATTCGGCTGTATATAACATGTTGATCCTTATGCCATACTAATGGATATAAGTATCAGTTTACCACATTCTTTCCTTGCCTAGCATATGTTTTGCTCCATGTTCTGGCAACATCTTCTGAACTTTGATTGCTTACAGGAGTTGCTCTTTCCACTGATGGAACTAGGGAAGTGGCTTCTTTCTTTGGCATTATGGGATGATCCGCTGAAGTCTTTGGTTTTCTGTGTTGTTTTCACTTACATCATTTGCAGGTAAATTTGGCTAGTAAAATGTTATGCAACATTTTGTCAGTAATCCTGGGTGTAACATTTTCTTGCTTTACTCATTAATCATTATCCAAACTAATGGAGGGGGAGGTTTGGGAAAATGAATAATTTCACAGATAAACTTTCGATGAGTGGCATAATTTATTAACAGTTTGGATTATCTTGAAGTCTGTGTGGTGCTTATATAACACTGAATAATAAGTCATCTGCAACAGTGCATGTTTGGCATAGCAGTATCATTTTCGTCAGTTACAGTAGTAGTAAATGAATAGTGTGTAAAATCTATACTTGGATGTGTAAAACCTTCCTATGCTTTGATGGTACAATACCATTTCCTCACTGCAATTGTGATCAAAAGTAATGATTTATGGATTGCGTTTTTCTTTTGAAAATTTGGTCACTGTATTTCTTAGAAGTCTTATGGGATGGGAGAAAAATGTTGCAATAGAAAAGGAGGTAGCTGTAGAAGAAAGAGACTATGGAGACTGATTTTATGCTCTGTTGTGTTTCTTTCTGCATGTCTCACTACGGACATTTATTTCCAGCTAATTTAAAGGGTGTGGATTTCAGGGGATGGCTGAGTTATGCCTTTGCATTGACACTCGTTTTTGTTGCAATCTTCATGATGCTCACCCGGTTTTTTACCCAAGGAATATCTGATCATGAGGTTAAGGTGTTAGCACCACCACCAATGAATACAATGGAACAGCTTTTGGCAGTTCAGAATGCAATTTCCCAAGCTGAAGGGTTCGTCCAGGATGGGAACGTTGTTCTCCTAAAGCTACGTGCTCTGTTGCTGTCACTGTTTCCTCAGGTTCTGCTCTGTTTATCATTGCTGGTTTCTGCAACCATATCTCTGGATAATCATTATATATGGTGCTGTACTTCCATTTCTCTTCCTCACCTTTTAGTAAATTGCTCATAATTGCTTGTTTTTCCAATGATCAGGCAAGCGAGAAATTTGCAGTGGCTCTTCTAGTCATAGCTTTGACTCTGGCCTTCCTCCCTGGTAAATACGTTGTTCTGTTGATCTTCTTGGAAGCGTTTACACGGTATTCACCTATAAGGAAAACTAGCACGGAGAGATTGATGAGAAGATTGCGAGAGTGGTGGTTCAGCATACCGGCAGCTCCTGTTCTACTTGAAAGAGAGAAAGAAGAGAAAAAGAAGAGATGATACTGTGATCTGTATTGTAATTGTATGCTAATGTAGTGTTTCCTTTGCACATATAGAGAGAGCAACTGAGTAGATAGATGTGAGCGTGTATATCTTAACCATAAAAGTGGAAATAAACTGATACGAAAATTTACGAAAAATGATAAGGTTTGATCTAACCACTATGCTTCTGCTCCTCCAGCTCTTCATTTTTCAGGAATGGACTCGACGGTTACAGATGATGAATTGCTGCTACATAACGAATCCGCACTCTTCTGTTTTCCTTGTTTCAATCAAAATCAACTCCAAAACCGTCCTGAATCAAATTACGTTTACTTGCACATAATGCTCGTATGAAATCGTGTCGCAATTCAGCACATTATATAAGAAGTGCATGTTGTTGAAACACAATTCATTACATAATCTGAGAAATATATACTGTGGAAACAAATAAAAGGAGATGCAACGAGAAGAGCCTCAGAGTGATGAATGATTGTTTTGTATAGAGGAATATCAAGTGGTAAGCAAACACCTATTTACTCTTAAACAGAAAGAAGTTCTACACCAAAATTTAGAACTCTTATTTGCAACTGAGTTGATGACCATACCAAAAAAATGAAAAAGGAAATCAACAACGTACCAACAAATCAAACAATAAAAATGAATCGAATACCCTAACAAAAATTGGTACGAGTCCTTCCCCCTAACTCTTGGCCATCATTCCGATGGAGCTGCGAAGCCTTTATCTTTCAAAACAAGAATTGCCGACGAATTGAAACAAACGACTAGTGATCACTAGATCACAATGGTGATCGATCATAGTGTCGTAAATATGTTCATGGAGTTGGTGCACAAGAAATCTGTGTTGGGCGTGAACACCGGAATGTTGGTCAGATATGGATTCGGTGGCACAAAGCACGACGAAGAATTCCCTCCTCCTCCTCCTCCTCCTACATTGTTGAGATTATTATTACTGTTATTGCTGCTGCAATTCTCTTCGGTGATCACCGACGACGATTCATTGTCGTCGTTTCTTGTCATCACATTGCTGTTATTAACCTGATAAGGGCTCTTAGTCATCAACTCCTCCTCCAACGTCGACATGCCTACGTTGTTGTTGTTAGGGTTGTTGTTTCCTGTCTCTGGCGGTTCGAGTTTCGCCGTCGCGGAGGGAGGCGACGAAGTGTCATCCTCAAACCGCGAGAGGCCGGTGAGCTTCTGCACCAGAGCCATGAAGTCACGCGGGTGCGTGTGAATGATTTTGGGAGAATGCGTGTAGATGATGACCGGGTGGCGCTGCTGCTGCTGTTGCGGTGGTCTTGTGGCGGTGGATGATCCTAACAATGCGTACGTGGACGATGAGGATGAAGACGACGGCGGCGACGAGGAGGAGGGTTTCTTGATGAAATGGGAGTCCTTGTTGATCTTCAACGGCGGTGGATATAGGGCATTGGTGTTGTTATTGGTGATCTTATTTGCATGAGGGCTCATCTTGGTTTTGAAAATTGGTTGGGAATTAAACTAGGGTAATTGCAATTGAGGACCTCAAAACTATGAGAAATGAGATGAAGATGGAATTGTTTATATAGGGTATGGGGATTAGAGAGAGCACGTTTAAGTTTGTTCCTCCTATTTGGGTGGGATCGGTTGAAACAAATTTAGAGGGTGAGTGAAGAAATATATGGGGCTGTGTGGTTTTATCGAATTTTCAAGGGTAAGTGAGGCATCAAGAAATTTATTTTACCACAGACTAATTTGCACGTTTTCTCAAATTCTCAAAATTATAAGCACGCTAGATGAAGCACGGTGAGTTAGGAACTCACCGATCAGATGAAGCTGAGAGAGTTGTGGAGTATTTTTCACATTTCTTTTAAAACACCACGAATACCATAGACGATGATTGAAGGTTCAGACGTGCCACTTGTCACTTGTACGCTCACGTTGCTTATCTTATCCACTAATGTTTTACTCGTCGTCCTAATCCACAATGATTGAGTGTATGCATTCCTATAATTTGACAAGGAGGGTACGCGTAGGCGTGTGACAGATGAGGAAGTTGAGACATATTTGGATGAGATTGAGGGCATATCGGAATAAGCAGTTGGGAGTGTTCATTTTGTGGAAGCTGCAGATGGGTTTTACACGCTTTCCACTTATTACGTTCTCATCTATCTCACTCCCATTTTAAGTGTGTTTCTTTTCTTTTTGTGGCAGCCATAAGTGTTCATGAGCTAGCTTATCCCCCTCTTGATCGGAAAGAAAAATGTGGGTAATAAAATACCTTAGAAAACCCCTCAAAAGGTTAGTGTTGATTTAGAATGTTATTATTAACACACTCTAAAAGTCAATCTATAGCTTAAACATGTTTTTAATTCGTTAATTTGTTTACTTATTTTTGATAATATTAGCTCCAAGGGTGCGTCTATTGCCACTCTACAAATCATTTTGTTTATCCCATGTTATCTTCACACCATATTTATATATATTTTAATTGTAAGTCTATTTTGTTCACTTATTTACAATGCCTAAAATAACATTTTTCTCATTTTTTTTGTTCATCCTAAATTCTTTTTCCACCATGCATATATTTTTTTTCAATTTCAGATTTATTTTGTTCAACCTACATTCGATCTCTTCTCACCCCGCTTATATAATTTTTAATTTTTAATTTACTTTATTCACCGATTTGCAATACACATAATATCATCATTTTCCAATAGTCATTGAACTCCAAAACAAAATGAAATTGAAGAAATCCATAAGATTAATATCATTTGGGTAAGTGGAATCACAACTTAAACAATAAAAATCACATTAAAGTATAAATCTTAATTAAAGAACAAAAATAAACTCTCAAATTTAACAATCCATTGGTATATGTTGATATCAAGACGTACAATGTCTATAAACTCTACTTGAAAAAGGTTCTGACGCCAATGAAAAAAAGACAAATCGAATATATATAAATGAGCGACTAGACATGAAAATTTACAACAAAATCGATATGAGAAATAATAAGTAAAGAAATTGACAAAACATCAACAAAGAAAAAATATATATATAAACAGTTCATCTCATCTTCAGTTGAATGCTAGTGTCTTCTTCAAACTTCATAGAAAGATCGAATATGATAAATTTTGGGTTAAAGTTTATGAAGTATGTGTTTATCTAAAAAAAAAAGAATTTGTAACAACTTATTGTCTATTGCTGTAATTTTACATTATGATATATTAGTCATTCAATAAATTAACAACGTGTGAGGTGATCAAAATAGTTTGTGGGGTGGCAATAGACACACCCTAGCTCCAATTGCATCTAAATTTTCAATTTAAAGAAATGATTATTATAGAGTGAATTCATAATCTCTTTTAAATTGAATAATGTAGATTTAACAAAATTCAAGAAAAAGAAAAAGAAAAAAAAGAACCATTATAGACCGAAAGCCCTACATCCGAAAACATAAATGTAACAATAGTACAATACTATGAAATCTACCACATCCACGGCCCAAGTGTCGTCGACATCGTCCGCCATCAGCTGTGAGGCAGTGAATGAATGATGCTAAATTGGAGCGTTGATGCTCGAATAACTGAAGAAAATTTTCAGCGCTCCCGGAGGACCACATCAGCATGCCTAATGGTTCTCCTTGACTAATAAAAAGTCGACAAGTGTCTATTTTTCAAAATAACTCAAATTAAGATATATCTAGTCATTAATACTTTGATTGTTTTCAATGTTATTATTTATTATTAAAATAAGTCAATTATTTTCATATTAAAATAAGTCAATTATTTTCTTATTAATTCCGCAAATGCAAGTGTTTGCACCACCTCCTGATGGAGTTTAGGGTAACATTGGCAACGAATATTGCTGAGACATCTTTAACAATACCTGGAATCAAGTATGTTATAGAACCTAGGTTTGTAAAAGCACTTGCCTATGATCCGAAAAAAGGGTCTTCAAGTTTTTATGTTATTCCAATTCCGAGTTCAGCTTCGGCAATATAACACCCATAAAGCTTTAATAAGACGTAATACTATTACAAATTCCAAATTAAAAATAAAAAAACAATTAAAAAGTACAGTATAAATTCGACCACAACATAGAGAGTATCTTTAGTACACGGCGTGTATCTTCACATACATACATGAATGGCCAGGATTAGAAGAAATAATATAGAAACATGGTGGTCAAACATATGAATTGTTATGAATGGTTAAGATTGTGTCGTGTAAATACACGTCGTGCATACAAAAATTTCCACCACATCATAACCTGTTAATCCGTGGACTTCTCGGTCAAAACACGTTTCATCTGATATGGCAAAAAGTTTGTCCAGTTGGGCCCATACTTGATTGGCTTTTCGCTGTGTTCGTTTCATATTATTCAGCTCCTCAAACAACCTCGGATTGCCCTCCTCTGTCACGAACTCTTCTTTCAAAAGATCATCTAGGAGTTCATTCTCGTGTACACTCAATTTCTCGCTAGGTTTAGATATGTGTCATATGGGGGCACGTCAAGTTTACGGAATCGAAAGCTTTTTCATGCGTCCCAAAAGCATAATTTGAAAATATCCGGATGCCTCCTACATCACCATCAAAAAGGCCATACATTGGATGTCCAGGAGCTTCAAAAATATTCTGTCTGTCATGCATGCCAGCAGTTCCAACTTCGGTGACGATTATGCACGGATAATCGTTGTAGAACTTCTTTTGCATCAAGTCAACAAAAACGCTATGCTTTTCCACCACCAATATGAACTCGGCTCCACAGTTCTCCAAAACAGGCTCTGAACGCATGTTAGGGATTAGCATCCCATCTTCCCGGCTCTGAGCATCGAATTTGTGCCCGTTCTGCCTCCATAAAAGCAAACCTCCGACAAAGCCTTTTACACACATAGATGCTTGACCTAGTGCACATTATGTCGCAACATATATTATCGAGAGTGTCGTACACATCTGTTTGTTTTTTGGTTCCTTTTTTGGATCCCTTTTTGGTTCCTTTTATGGTCAATGCGACATTCTTCATATGGTAATACATCCGACGCTGTCTTTTTGGTGTTTTTTCTCGGTAGGACTTGGGAATACATTTAACCATAGCAAGCATCTTTCCTCTTCCTTTCTTTTCTGGTTTATAGCGTTTGTTGATATCCTTTACTGCGCTTCACGCCGTCACTGCAGGCACGATATGTCGTGTTGGCCTTGCCTCGGAAAATCATGCTAAAGTCGTCTCCACTGACTAGTCTTTTCATTACTTCCTCGACAGAGTGCTCTTTGGCCTCGTAATAACCGGCATCTTCAAGTCCAAGGGAGGATGTCGTCGTCACAGAATCCTTCAGCTTGGTGCATTGTCTCTTGTGTTGGGCTATTAATTTGATGATCTCCTCTTTTGTTGGCACTGGTTCTGTCCATGTTGCTTCCGGGTCTTCAGTTTCTAGTATTGGTTCTGTCCATCTTGGTTCCATTATATGTTGTGAACTTTTGCTTGAGAAGTTTGAGAAATCAGGTACTGGATGGGCTCCCTTATATATTAGGATGATTCCTAAAACAAACTAGGATGATTACCGAAACAAGCTAGGATGATTCAAGCCAAATACGTTAGGAATGTGTAAAACTCTACGATGATGAGCTCCTTAGTTGATTCCTATAACAAACACACTGGGATGATTCAAGCCAAATACATTAGATTTTTTAAAAGGTATATATATATTTTTTAGAATTAAAATTTGTTTAGTCCTCGTGGTTTGAAGTCGACATCTGTTTAGTCCTTGTGGTTTTATTTTAATATGAATAGTTCTTAAAGTCACAATTTTTCATTCAAATAATCTTTATGGTTTTATTTTAATCTAAATAGTCCTTATAGTCATGATTTTTCATCCAAATAGTCCTTCCGATTCATTTTCTCAGTTAAAGGTCATAAAGACTATTTGGATAAAAAATCATGAATTTAAGGACTATTCAGATTAAAATAAAACTGTAAGGACTATTTGGATGAAAAATCGTGACTTTAAGGACTATTCAGATTAAAATAAAACCATAAGGACTAAACAGATGTCGACTTCAAACCACAAGGACTATACAATATTTTAAGGAAAATGAATAACTTCATTGATTAAACATCATTACAATTCTAAGAGAGTAACACCTCCACAAATGAAGGGATCACAGTAAAAAAAATTATCATAATAAACACCCAACTTGGCTTCTCTAGCTAGAGTATGTGCTACCTTCTTTCCTAACATGACAAAAAATGACAGAACCAACTTATTGTAGTAGCTGTTTCAAATTTGGTCAGGAAATGACATGTGACTGCATACTCCAACTCTTGACGATCTGTTTCCACAATCAACGACACTAGGTGATCTGATAAGGCATATTCCAACCCCTTAATCAGCGTCTAAAGTTCTGCATGCCGTATAGAGGCTGCATGGGGTAAAGAATGCTGAAAACCCCTAAGAAAGGTTTTATTAGCATCCCGAAAAACACCCCCAACTCCTGTTAAACTATTGGGGTTATCGAAAGAAGCATCAACATTAAGTTTGACCATTCTACTAGGAGGTTTCTGCCAACCAACTCTGGGCACTTGAATAGGCACATTATTACTGACATGTATCTCACGGTATTCAGCATACCAACCCAGAATAGAAGGAACAACCTCAGATGCTGGTTTGGCCTCATTATCCCAAACCTTAATATTACAGTTCATCCAGATAGCCTAAATAATCATCAACACGGTAGCGAATGAAGTACTAGGTTGAGTAAATGAAACTAATCAGTAGTCTGCTACAGTAGGAGCTAATATATGGCTTGAAAGGTTTGCTAGTTGGAAGAAAGAACTAGCATGAACACAATCTCTCAAAGCATGTAAAAGATATGGCTTGGAAGGTTTGTTGTTAAAAGGTATATTATAATAATGGATCGATGATTACTTGAATTGGATGATTAAAACTAGGGGAATGACAATTTGCACAAAATCAGACCCCTTTTCAATGAAAACATTCTGCGGACAAAGGATTTGTTTTGAATTTGTACCATACACAATGAGGTTCATATTTCAAGTTCTCATTACCAGTGGAATTTTTCCGGTGAGAATATTGTGCGACCCCATCAAAGTTGACTAGTTGAGGGTTGCTCTAAGATAGAAGCTGCTAGCCAAGACTGTGTCTACGTCTTTGATATTGAACCTTCCACCATTCTCTCTCAAAACATACAAGTAGCCTGAGCCATTGAACTCCAGTTTTGTACCAGCAGTAGAAGAATCCATTAGTGCCGCTTGCATAGTAAGGCTTGTTGGCAAACTCAGTTGGTAGGTTAACTGTGACAAGCACAAGATTTCTATTAGAAAAAAATATTGGTCACTCCATTAACTTTCATGCACTCAACAATGTACTCCATTAACTTTCAATTTCACCGACGGCGACGGGCAGAGCACCGGCGTGGATAGAGAGGTGCATCATCTGGGGCTCTTTTTGATCAAGATCAGAGGCGGGGCGGCCATAACAAACGTGAATAGTATGGTGGGAGGTCGAGATGTCGCCGAACGGTGGCGGAAACTCAGCTGCGGAGGATGGTGGCGGAGACCGGTTGCGGCGGGGTAGGGTTTCAACTCTAGTCTCTCTCTCTCGTTCTCCGCTAAAAGAGCTAGCAAAGGAAGAGGAAGAAAAGAGATAAGGTTTTGGTTTCAATTTTCAAAACTGAAAATTAAAAGAGATAAGATGAGTGTAAGAGGTAGAGAAACAAATGGCCATAGACATGTTGAAAAATTATTTTAATTACAGATCTTATGGGACGGTCATGTTGTTGAGAAATTTTTCAGCGTTACGGGAGGACCACGTGACAGTATGACATAATCATACATTTTAATCGAATATTAACACATAAATTTTATGGAGGAAAAATTACATCAGCTATTTTGTCAAAGGGACGAACGTGAAATTATCTGTTTTATATACCTCAAATATTGGGACGAACGTGGCCATTTGTTCTCAAATATTAGGACGAACGTGAAATTATTCGTTTTATATACCTCTTTACTAACAAAATACGTTTCATATACCTCTTTACTAGCAAAATAGGGGACAAATGCATAAATTATCCGTACCAAATTGTCGCTTGATTGTCAGAAACTCAAGATGTTTCTATTCTTCACATTTTGGAAGGGAAATTTGGGGACGGTTTGCTAAATCTGTGGCTATATATATTGTCACTCTAGGGACGGACATCGTGGCCAATTTGTGTATAGGCGCGTGGTAAGGGATTTTAGGAAAATTTGGGGACGAACATCTCATATATGTTCCTTTTATGTCTATAAGGGTACATAAAACCTCGCAGTGCCTATTTGATCTGTGCCTATTGATCGATTTCCTAGTAGTGGTCCGGTGGTCTCCCGTGCCATGCTATCATGATTCCTCGGGCTTGTTGTGCCATTAGAGACGAGCAACCGTTGCCGCCCCTCCTTAGATTTGGAACTCGCTCTCTTGAGAGCAATATCTGCTTCTCAGAGTAATCAATACTGACGTCGTCGACTCATATCCAAGGCTCAGACCTCTTCCCCCATCGATCCTCGATCCACCGTCGATGCCAAACTCCCGTCACCCGCCCACGCCCGCCATAAGAAGATGTGCAACGTCACTTGTCTCCACTGAAAAGAGTAGCCACCGCGCAAAGAACCAAGGAATCTTTGTGCTCAGTAACAAATCACCACCACCAAACGCCTCACCGGAAGAGATGAGGTGCGGTCGAGAGAGCCCACAGTCGGTTCTCACAGCCGCCTTACACCAAACCCTAGGTTTGGTATCCTCAGCTCCGCCTTTGGTGGAGCGACTTTTTGTGAGAATTAGAAAAAAAGATTAATGTGCTAGCTGTTATATATCATTCAAAGAGAAAGCACACATATATCTTTAATGATATATTATCTTTAGTTGATTTAATCTACTATGTATAGCAACCAACTATGGATTTGATTCATTGAATTTTAGTCTAAAATACTTCAAATTCGTCGTCTTGTAATGATTTTAATTAGTTTTGTTTGTTATTACGATTGTCACGGTGACACTATAATTTGATGATTTAATATATAGTCTTGTCAATCTCTCAAATTTTGGATTTGATCAAATCAATATTCTTATGTCATTTTCAGTAAACTTATAGAACACAAGGTATTTGATGAATGACGCTTACCTCTACTCTGCTCGTCTCATACTCATACCGTTGTTATCGATGTATGCTACTCAAGTGAGAACACAACTCTAACAACCCTACTTTTCTCTTCATGTTTGACTAATTAACCTCATCCACTAATCGTGATTAGAGAAAGAAAGCAAAAGAAAACCATGAGCGCATGACCTGGTTGTGCTCGTCAATGGGGTTACACAAAAATCAGATTTCAATGGCGGATTGATTCTGGAAAGTCCCAAATACCATTAGAAAAGTAGACCTTGTTATCCTACCTAAAGACAATCCCACCATTTTATATCAGACTTGTACGGCCCTCCGGCGCGTGCTTACCACGACCCAATCAGCGCAGCAAATGGTTTGCCGCCACGTACGGAAGTCCCCGCTTCAACGTTCGTCGTTCAATCGCCAGCCAGCTCTGACAAACTACCACCAACAAGCAACTCCCCTCTCCGCAGAGTCAACGGGTCAAACCCAAAAGCCGCACTTACACCAAATCACGGTGTATCTCATATACACTAGAACTCTCTCTCTCCCCCATCCAACGGTCCAGCTGCAATTATCACGGGTCCCACCGGCCAATGAATAACATTCCCGCCATCAAGAGGCAAGGAGCGAGAAGCGGTTGGGGGATTTGGGGGTGGGACCCACGTGGGAAAAGCGCTTTCACGGGAACAAAAGCACTTTTGTAATAAGCTGATGTTTAATTCGGACACTTTCATAGTAGTTCACTAAAAAAACGCTTAGTTTATTCGGCTTTTTCTGGCCTTACTTTTCTTCTTCTCTCTGCGTCTCTTTTTCTTATATTAAATTTCTCTTCTTCTCCATGGAAAACGAAGAGAGCTATAGCTAGCTGCTTCAATTTCCACCATCACCGTTTCAGCTTTCTTTAACTGAAAAAAGAAAAGAAAAAGAGTCGCCCCATTTCATATTCATTCCATAACTTAATGCCCATTTACTCATTTCACCCATAACTTTTTCTTTTTTTTTTTTACATAAATTTGATCACAAAGATCATAGCTTGATTGCTTTCTGAGCTTTTGTTGATGAAAGGAAGAAGGTGAAGTGTTTTTCAGAGGAGGGTTCTTCATTTTGTTTGTGATCAAATGAGTAGTAAGAAGAGAGGGTTGAAGGTTGAGGGTGTTGTGGAGTTCTTCAACTATGTGTTGGAAGAGAAGCCATTTGTTCCTGTTTTGATTCCTCTGGTTTTGCTTCTTTGGGCTATTGAGAGATGGGTCTTCTCCTTCTCCAACTGGGTCCCACTCGCCGCGGCCGTTTGGGCAACTGTTCAGGTTGGTCTTGTGCTTCTTGTTTTGTGTTTCTATATTTGTAGGTGAATCTCAGGTCAATGTGACATTTGGTTGATTTTTTGGAGTATGAGATGATTCAATTTTTGTTTATATTTGGTAGAGTGAGATGGAATTGTAGTTGTTTGTGTTTTGTGGAGGTGGGAATTTGATTGCCCTCTTTTCAAGTTTTCCTTTTGTGGATGATTTGGTGGTTAGTTTATTTTTAGTTATACTTTATCATTGGTTGAGATTGTTTTATACTGATTTGAGTTCAATTTAAGTATGTACTATTGTAGGCATGTAAAATTTAACAAAAATAATTGGGTTTACAAGAGATGGGGCGCCAAAAGTCAGGCGAGCTAGATAGTGGAATTCACATGCAAAAAGGACTTCGCATAGAAACAGATGGAGGCGAAGCGAAATGACTTCGCGCGCGTAGATGTACATGAAGGTGAAGCGAGATGGCCCCGCGCGCGTACAGGAAGGCGAGGCGAGATGGCCCCGCGCGCGTACAGGAAGGCGAGGCGAGATGGCTCCGCGCGCGTACATGAAGGCGAGGCGAGATGGCCCCGCGTGCGTACAGGAAGGCGAGGCGAGATGGCTTCGCGCGCGTACATGAAGGCGAGGCGAGATGGCCCTGCGCGCGTTCCGGAAGGCGAGGCGAGATGACCCCGCTTAGGGAACTTCGCGAAGGAGCTAGTTCGCATGCATGCAGAGATATATGTTCAAGTTAAGTCGTCCGCGAGATGGGATCAGAAATCACCACTTGCTTGAAAATTAAGGTTCTGCGCTGTTCCTTCCATATCCGCGAGGTGGCACGCCCCTTTGTTAAGGATCTTGGTCAAAACAGGATATTCAATTCAAAGCAAACTGGGCATATCTAAATCTTAAGATTTGATTGATTTGATTATGTTAAATCTGGCAAGTAAATCAATCAATCAAGATTTACTGATTCGATTGTCACCGTGGAGGAAAAAATCTTTGATTAGGTATCTTTATTACATACCATAAGTGGAGTAATGTTAACACTATAAATACCCCCTCTCATACCAAGAGGAGGGGGGCGGACAGAGGAGCAAAATAAAAACAAGCAGCGGACCAAAAGAGGGCAGAGGACCAGAAGGAGAGCAGCGAACCAGAGAGAGAGAAATTACTCTCAAGAGTCCAGAAGTCTCCTAAAACCCTTGAAGAATCATCAAGCTGCCAAATAGCCGATTCTTCATCAACCTTAAGTCCAGAAGTCTCCCAAGCCCCCGAAGAATCATCAAGCTGTCAAATAGCCGGTTCTTCATCAGCCTCAAGCCTAGAAGTTGTCAAATCCCGAAGAGTAATCAAACTGCCAAATAGCCGACATCTTCACCAACTTCAAGACAAAGAATAAACCACCACGTGAAACCGCTCGTGGATCAAATCCGATCAAGAGCAAGCCTCTACGTCCCTTGGTCAATCAACTTCTACAAATCATCAACACGACAAGAAGTCCAACCTACAAACAATTCATCTCAAGAACAAGTGCTTGTCACCCTTGAGTTAAACCTACATTCGGAGATAGAATCAGAGGAGTTCACAAAGATTGTAACCTGCATTCGCATTGATAAAATTAAATATTATTCTTTGTACATGTGTTGTTCTGTTATTTGTTGCAGATATTTTCGTGTTTACAACTATTTTTTAGCAAACTGCAAATCAGAACTTTGAGTTGTTACCACTCTACTTCACTGAAAATAAGCTGTCACTTGTTCTTTCTGCAGTATGGGAACTATCAGCGTCGAATCATAATTGAAGATTTGAACAAGAAGTGGAAGAGAGTGATACTTAACACCTCGGTGTGTTGTTCAGTCTCATTTATTCCTATTTTATTGTATATAATCTGTACTTATTGAAGCTGAATGTTCTATTTGTGATCCTTTTGGTTGTGTAGCCCATAACGCCATTGGAGCCCTGCGAGTGGCTGAATAAGCTGTTGATGGAAGTATGGCCCAACTATATTAACCCAAAGCTTTCATTGAGGTTTTCATCGATTGTTGAGGTGAGAATAATCTTATATTGTTGCTTTTCAGTAGTGTCAATTTATACTACGTTGCATTTTGTTTACTTAGTTACATTTGCGTCTTATGGAGCCGATATTTTTGAAAGACGCTCCTAGAGAAATGTGCCACTTGTGTTTCATGATCATGACATCCTTCCATGAGCTTTTTTATACAAATCAAGGAAAAGTCTATCGTTTCGGAAAACTCATTAGTTGCTAGACTTTGAGTTTCTTTTGCATTCACTTACTGCATGCTTATAATGCTGGAAGATGTTGTGGTCGTTATTATTATCATTTTCCACTTTTGGTAGGATGTCTCAATTTGTACATTGTACAATCAAAGCAAAAGTTTCTATCCAGTTAATTAGTTTAAGTGTTGTTTGCAGAAACGGCTGAAGCACAGAAAATCAAGGCTTATAGTAAGTGATCTATTCCTCTACTTACCTTTTTCAGTTTGAAGTTTGACCTTAGAGTTGGTTTTCACTCTAGTGATATATTAATGAGTGTACTAAAGAGTAACCATTTTTCATGTAGGAAAGAATTGAATTGCAAGAGTTTTCACTGGGTTCAAGCCCTCCAAGCTTGGGCCTTCATGGGACACGTTGGTCAACATCAGGTGATCAGGTTTGGTTTCTATTTTACTTGTAGTTCTCAAACTTTATCTAGAATGCTACTTTTGTAGTTTTTTTTTTCTTGAATTATATTGCTATACCTTAGAATTGAGGTTTATATTAGGTGGTAGAGGTGTTTCTGTTTGTTGACTTTAAATTATTACTTCATCAGTGTTTCATATTCTATTCTCAGAGCTTAGATTTGAAGAATATATTTCTGTTTGCTTTTTTACAGCGAATCATGCGCTTGGGTTTTGACTGGGACACAACTGATATGAGTATTTTGTTGCTTGCCAAGCTTGCCAAGCCATTAATGGGGACTGCACGGATTGTTATAAATAGCCTTCACATCAAGGGAGATGTATGTTAAGCAGCTTCCTCTCATACTTTTTTCTCGTACAGTACATCTCAAACCGATTTGACATCTGAAATTATATATACACAGACATAGAACATAGCTTGCTTTTCCTTCTCTGAGTCATGGCTATCCTATTGGAAAGCATTGATTGTTGTGCATCACTCTGAAGCAGTTTAAGCCCCAAGGTTTATTTTATTTGGTGAGTTCTTCATCCGTTATATTGCATTTTGCAGCTTCTCCTGATGCCAGTTTTGAATGGGAGATCGATTTTGTACTCATTTCTGTCAGTTCCTGATGTGAGGATAGGAGTTGCATTTGGTAGTGGTGGAAGCCAATCACTACCTGCTACAGAGCTTCCTGGCGTTTCTTCTTGGCTGGTTTGGCTCTCAAGCATGATAACTTTTTTGTACTGAATGTCTTCAAAGTCTCTTACTTTCACAAATAATAGTTTTTTTTTTCTCTCTCATAGGTTAAAATTCTTACTGAAACCTTGGTTAAGACAATGGTTGAACCTCGCCGCCGTTGTTACTCTGTGCCAGCAGTAAGTCTGAGGAAAAAGGCGGTAGGAGGTATTATATATGTGACAGTCGTTTCAGCCAGTAAACTTTCTAGGAATGGCTTGAGATTAAGCCCATCCAGAAGGCAATATGATAGAACTTCAGAAGAGCATTTTGTTGATAGAGATCTGCAGACATTTGTGGAGGTTGAGCTTGAGAAGTTAACGAGAAGAACAGATATGAAGTTTGGCTCAAATCCTAGATGGAATTCAAAATTTAATATGGTGTTACATGAAGAAGCCGGTACTCTTCGATTTAATCTTTATGAATGCACACCAAACAATGTGAAGTGCGACTATCTGGCGAGTTGTGAAGTTAAGGTATTATTATCATGCTTAATTTAATTTTGAAAATACAGTGATAGACTGATAAATGTAACCTTATCATATCACCATGTTGAGTGTCAACTGAGTTGAATTGTTGTTTCCTTGTAGGTGAAGTATGTTGAGGATGATTCTACCATTTTTTGGGCGATAGGTCCTGACTCTGGTGTAATAGCCAAACATGCTGCATTCTGTGGAAATGAAGTTGAAATAGTTGTTCCATTTGAGGGGGTACACTCTGGGGAGGTAACAATTTTAAGTTTTATGCCTGGTTCTCTATTTTTTTACTTGCTTTCTTCCGAACAAGATTTATCAATGTATTTTTTCTTCATATATCATGCAGTTGACGGTGAAGCTTGTCCTTAAAGAATGGCAATTTTCTGATGGTTCACATGTCTTGGACAACTTTATCTCACAAAATTCGCTTTTTGGGTCATCAAATTTTCTGCCAAGAACCGGAAGGAAAGTTAACATAACTGTTGTGGAAGGAAAGGATCTTATTGCAAAAGACAGATCTGGAAAGTGTGCTCCATATGTTAAATTGCAGTATGGAAAGGTAGACATTTTGCTTCCCTTCATTATTCTCTTTGATTTTCTCACTGGTATGTACTTGCAGAAAACTGTAAATGTTATTCATATTTTGGTACATTCTTTTCAGATTCTCCAAAGAACAAGGACTGCTCATGCTTTGAGTCCTCTTTGGAATCAGAAGTTTGAATTTGATGAGATAGGAGGAGGTGAATTACTGATGGTAAAATGCTATAGTGAAGATACCTTCGGTGATGACAGCATTGGTAGTGCACGAGTTAATTTGGAGGGACTGGTCGAGGGATCAGTCAGGGATGTTTGGGTCCCTCTAGAAAAAGTGAATTCTGGAGAACTCAGGCTTCAAATAGAAGCAGTCAGAGCTGAAGGCTCTGATGGATCAAGGGTGTGTTATTATGAAAATTAAGTGAATGATTATACGAGTATCAACTTATTAGTTCTGATATCTGTGTTGGTTACTAAATCTTTCTGCCTTTTCACCTCTTTGGTATGTGCAGGGTTTGACTACGCATTCAAATAATGGATGGCTTGAACTTGTTCTCCTTGAAGCGAAAGACCTTATTGCTGCTGATATCAGAGGGACAAGCGATCCATACGTGAGGGTTCAGTATGGGAACTTGAAGAAAAGAACAAAGGTTAGTCTTAGTGTTCCACATCATTGTCATGAGATGGTAGATGCCTTTTCACTGCCGCTTACCCTATGATTTTTTTTTCATGTTTCTGAAACACTATAATGGTTGGTTTTCCATGGATCAAGTTGATAAGTTCTGCAATGACTTGCCTTGCAGGTTATGTTTAAAACACTGAATCCCCACTGGAATCAGACCTTGGAATTCCCTGATGATGGAAGCCCCTTAGAGTTGCATGTAAAAGACCACAATGCTTTATTACCAACATCAAGCATTGGTGATTGTGTTGTTGAATATCAGAGACTGCCTCCTAACCAGATGTCAGACAAGTGGATACCCCTTCAAGGTGTGAAGAGGGGAGAGATCCATATTCGGATCACAAGAAAAGTCCCAGACTTGGAGAAAAAATCAAGCTTGGAGTCTAATCCGTCCATAAACAGAGCACACAGAATCTCTTGCGAGGTAAATGAGACTTGTGACTTGCTCATCTTAGCGCTTGTGCAAAAAATGTTTCAAACTCAACCTCATTCTAACTCACGAGTTTGATCAGATGAAACAAACGATGATGAAGTTTCAGAGTCTAATTGAGGATGGGAATCATGAAGGACTGTCTACAGCTATGTCTGAGTTAGAAAGCCTCGAAGATACGCAAGAAGAGTACATGGTTCAGCTTGAAACTGAACAAGCACTTCTTCTTAACAAGATAAAGGAGCTTGGTCAGGAAATGTTCGATTCGTCTCCTTCACTTAGCAGAAGATCTTCTGGAGTCTAAGCCCTTTTCAATTTTGAGTTTTAACTTTTAACTATAATGGGTTTGTTTTGGGTGTTTATATATGACATGAAAACCTTTACAGGTATAGAGTATGTACATTTGAGTCCTATACAGTTCAGGTCACCATCTTGCTGCATAACTGTATATGGGTCATAGATGCCTGATCAACTTTCTGCAGCAGATGTAGTCCTTAGATTCTTAGCTTTTTGAGAAATCAAGTGCTACTTAGAGTAATCTGTATGTTCTGAAATCTGGTTGTTATGGGTCATGTACTCGATTGACAGTTAACATTTTAATTTGCTTAAATCGCTCTATCAAGAATTCTCGTATTATCCATAGGAACCCCAACAAGACCAAGAACTTCTGAGTAACCAAATATAATGAAGAGCTTAAAGTGATAACATTACAGCCAAAAGACCAAAATTAATGAACATCATTTCAAATTAGAGCTGTTCTAGCCCCGTAAATGCAGTGTCCTACACCTAATCAGTTACCGACTAAAGAAATTATACTAAATCACCACAGCTAACATTTCGATGTGATCTATTATTTATTTGTATTGATGCATTTTTATTTTCAGATGTAAGACTTTCGATCCATAGATTAGCAATCTATTAGTTTCTTACTACTTTTTCTATCGAGTTGGAAACATATGTTCTTTGTTATTAGTATTGTTCGGCCTTGGGTTTCCAGGATGTGTAAGTAGACTTGCCCTTGATTAATGAAATATTTATTTCTCAAAAAAAAAAAAAAAACCTTTCGATGTGATCACAACAACTTCATTAATAAACGAAGATTACATTCGGGTTCGGTACCTTCAGCGATCAGATCATTCCATCGTGTTCAGATGCTATTTTGAGTTTGTACACCAGAGTATCAAAATACTGCAAAGTGCAAACAAAATCCATGGTGGGCCTTACGCTACATGTGTGTTTCCTAAGCTTCTTACTCTTCTCCAGAGACCGTCCTACTTCAAAACTAGGAAACTTGGTCATGGTTTTCTAGTTTGTTCCATAAGTAAAATGCTCTCCTTATGACTGGCTCAGCAGAAAACCCTTCCGCATATGCACTAATGGCAGTCAAGAGACTCGTGAATTTCTCTCCATCATCCTCAGGTTTCGTAAATGCCAGATCGTTTGTATTGAATGGTACCATGTAGAATGGAAGATCACAACGTAATAGTGCCAAGTTCTTGCTCAAAAGAGCCTGATCAGCACCTGCTACCAAGGCCTTTCTGATTCGTTCCACCTCAACTTGATCCACATTCTCCAATAAATTCTCCAATGAACCAAATTTAGTTATGAGTTGCAGAGCATGAACGTTCCCAATTCCATCAACTCCTGGAATGTTATCACATTTGTCACCAACAAGTGACATCACATCAACAAACTGAGAGGGTTGCAAGGTTCCATATTTTTTAGCAAAGTCCTCCATTCCAAATGAAACCATCTCAAAGCCACGGGGAGCAATACGTAGAAGACGCAAGGAAGGAGATAAGATCTGAAAAAAGTCTTTGTCTGGGGAGACAACCCGTACCTTGTAACCATTATCAACACTCCTAACAGCTAATGTTCCAATCACATCATCAGCTTCCACACCTGGAACCTCAATCACTGTGATGGACATAGATTTGAGGGATGCTTTCAAGTATTGAAGTCCCTGAACAATGGTATCTGGTGTAGGGGGGCGATTGCTCTTGTATGCGGGGTACAAAGTATGACGAAAGTTCATGCCTTTTCCTCTGAAACTCTCTTTGGATGAAACACCAGTTTGAACAAATGAACCTCCATCGTGGTCAAACACCACCGCCACATGGGAAGGGACAAACTTTAACACATCAATTATAAGAGAAAGCGCCGTAAATATGGTCAGCACCCAATCTCCATTTCCATCAGCATGTGTCAGGTGGCCATGGTGTAACTTGGCGAGAAGCTTGTAATATGATCTGTAGATGATGGATGTGCCATCAATGAGCATTACTCTACCATTTGAAGGGTTAGTATTTACTGTTTTCTCTTCAAGCTTTCCTGAATCAATCTGCAAATCTCCATTGGCATGAACAAGTACCGGTAATGCCGAGTGAACACTAGTGGATAGATTACAATATCCCTTTGCGGATTTTATAGGAGGAAAATGGAGGGAAGTGAGAGTCTTGGGAGCGCGCAAGTGGTGGCCAAGCATCTGAGCTGCTGCTGGGCGAAAGAAGTAGAAGCATCTGGAAAGGGACTGAAAGTGTAGCAGAGAAGAGAAATTCATAGCACCATGCCACAATCACCTACTCCCCAATGTCCAAGAACAGCACCACCTATCACCCGCACGCTTCAACTTGCCACCAAATTAGATAAAAACTCGACACTCGAGTGCTTCAAAATAGGAGAATCAATTTCTAAATTAGATGGACCAAATCACAAAATAGTAAATAACATCATATCAAGCTGATTCATATAGCACAAAGTCTTCAACTTTATAAATTAATCACAGGACAAAGCTACCACATGACAGTACAATTTCAGTTGGTTCTAGTTTAAAAGCTATACAATCTCATTGCGTCATTCTGTCCATAGCATGTCGATGAAATTACCCATTTTGACAAAGAAAATACAAATTAAAAAGAAAAAATATTCAAACTTTGTCAGGTACTGAGAATTTCAGATGAAACTCATATAAAATCACTCAAATCGGAGCCATTAGCAATTACAAGGAATTGTAAATGAGACTATTAACAAAGAACAACTGGGTTTGAACCCAGAAAGCTTACTTTTGTGCCAAACAAGCCTCTGGGGTCTGAGAAAGAGTGAGAGACTGTCTGGTTCTGAAATTGCGATAGAAAACGAACCGAAAGAAAAAAAAAATTAAGAGACCAAATTATCGGTGTAACTATCAGTATCACATCAACAGATTCGACTACAAACCAAAGAAGCAAATGAGAGAGTGAGACGGTGGTTTACCAGGTGGCTCAACAGGTGACGGTGGCGCTGCTCGACACTCCAAAATGGTTTTGTAGAAGAGCGCTCTTAACATTTTCTAATATTTGACAATAAAATTACAATTTACACAATAGTGCTCCAACTAATTAAAATTATAAGCATACCCATTTAAATTGTTCATATCTACATACTAGTAGGGATGGTAATAATCTCTGACGGATAGGGTACCTATGAGTTTTCGACCTTAACGGGAGAGATATACAAGGATAAACGGGTAACGGATATGAAGATATTCAGTATTCGGATTTTTGAATCGGGTACAAGACGGGTTTTGTATTTTGATATTCGTCTCATCCCCACCCATTTAGGATGAAAATATTATTATATATAATTTATTATATATATAATTATATATATTATAGAGTATGAGAATACGAGAGAAAAATATCTACTTATTCATTGATAGATTGACATTTATATAAGTATTATATAGAGAATTCCTGTAAATCAGGGATATATATCTAAGAGATATTCTAGTCTAATAAGGAGAAAATTCGGTCAAGACACATCATCAAGGATAAAAATGTAAATTCCTTCAACATCTAAGAGATATTCTAATCTACCAGAATCACATGACGCATGAACGTTGTCTCGGTAAAAACCTTGTCAAGTAAAATAAAAACCTCTTCGGTAAAAACAAAAGATTTGGTCGAAGGGAAAAAGAGCACAACACGCCAACTACAACTTGAAATGTAAAACATGTGTGGTAGACTCCCCATGATGTCTACATAATCAACTCCCCCTGATAATCAATCAATCATGGAGTTTAGATAAATGACGCATACCAATACTTCGCACATGCTTTTCAAGAGTAGATTTGGGTAGAGACTTGGTAAACAAATCTGCTACATTATCCTCAGAACTCACTCGGTTCACCTAGATATTTAAAAGCTGTTGTTGTTGCTGATTGTAGAAGAACTTAGGCGAGATATGTTTAGTATTATCACCCTTGATGAATCCCAACTTTATTTTTTCAATGCATGTCGCATTGTCTAATACAAGTTAGTGCTTCAGTGGTAGATGTCAATCCACTAAACTCTTGAATATGAGTTATTACATATCGAAGACAAACACATTCTTTGATTGTTTCATGTAGTGCAATAATCTCTAAATGATTCGAGGAAGTAACAACAAGAGTTTGCTTGGTAGATCTCTAAGAAATCGTTATAGTTCCCATGGTAAACAAATACCCAGTTTGGGAACTTCCTTTATATGGGTATGACAGCATCAGCAAAACCGACTAACATATCATTCGATGTCTCAGCATAGGGGACAATGCCACATTTCGTCAATTTTGAGGTAGAAGAAGCTTTGGAAGCTGGATTTTGGTTGGGAGTCAAAATCTGCTCAATTGCGGCATTGGAAGTCCTTGAGGATGGGTAGGGGCCCTGTAAGGGCTCAGCCGTACACGAAAAGGGCTCGGCTGCAGCGCTGCACGCCAGGAGTGCGGTGCATGCTGCCCGCGTAGGCAGACTGCGGCAGGGGCGCCCTGGGCGCTGCCTTGCGCTACCAAGCTGCTGCCCAACATGGCAGGGGCCCTTAGAGGCTTGGCCAAACTGCCTGCAATGCAATCTTCAATTGAAACATCAACATTAATGTTCTCAACTTCGATTTTGTAAGGGAAAAACAAGCCCAAATCTTTTGAACCCTTCAAGTATCTGAAGATGTGTTTAACACCGGTCCAATGACGTTGCGTAGACGCAGAGCTAAACTTAGCTAACAAGTTTACTTAGAATGCAATGTCTAGTCTTGTGCATTGAGCCAAGTATAATAGAGCTCCGATAGCGCTTAGATACAAAATTTCTGCTCTAAGGACTTCCCCATCCTCCTCTTTAGGACGGAATGAGTCCTTTTTGTTATCCAGACTTCGTGTGACCATGGGAGTCCCAAATGGATGAGCTTTGTCCATATTAAAGCACATGAGCATCTTTTGAACATAAGCTGACTGGTGAATCAATATTCCAGTCTCTCGATGCTCTAGCTCTAAGCCTAGGCAAAATTAAGTTTTCCCAAGATCCTTCATCTCAAACTGGGATTTCAAGTAGGTCATGGTTTCATCAATTTTTTTGAGAGTACCGATGATGTTCATGTCATCAATATAGACGGCGACTATAGCAAATCTGGTACTTGTTCTTTTAATTAACACACATGAGCATAGAATGTCATTCTTATATCCCTTCCCAATCAAGTAATCATTTAGACGATTATACCACATTCGTCCGGATTGTTTCAATTCATCATATAGTGAACGTCGCAATTTAATTGCAAAAGCACTCCGTGGCTTAGAGTCACTTAACTTGGGTAGTGAAAGTCCATTAGGCACTTTCATATATATCTCTGAATCAAGATCCACATAGAGATATGCAGTAACCACATCCATAAGTTGCATGCTCAGTTTTTCGGACACTATTAAACTAACTAAGTAGCGAAAGGTAATGACGTCCATAACGGGAGAATATGTATCCTCGTAGTCAATTCTAGGGCATTGAGAAAATCTTTGCACTACGAGTCACGCTTTATAGCGCATGACTTCATGTTTCTCGTTTAGCTTTCAAACACAGACTCATTTATGTCCAACATGCTTAACATTCAGTGGGCATGACACTATCAGACCGCAAACTTGCCTTTTTGCTAGATAGTCTATTTCAGTCTGGATTGCATCCTTCCATTTCGGCTAATCTACTCGACGTGGCATTCTGCAACGGAGCGCGGTTCAATCTCATCGTCATCGATAATATCTTGAGCAACGGAATAAGCAAAAACATTATCAATAGTCGTGGAAGTTCTTTCCATCATACCGGGCACATCAGTATATTTTAGTGAGATTTCTTTGTTCTCCAACATCAACATTGGATCCGAGGCGTTCCCCAGATACGGTAACATTGATTCTTGGACATAACTATAGTCAGAGACAATCTCATGTGAATGATTCACAGTGTTGATGATGAGAGGACCATTTTGTGCCTTATTGTCACACTTTTTGCGTGACACAATATCAACTGAACCAATAGTTTCCCCCTCTTCTTGGTGGGAGCCGAGGCCGCGGCCACACCGCCACCATGAGCGTCTGGCACGTCCAAGATGCCATTGCCGAGCCCGGGTGCGGCCGGTAAAGTTCCTCTTATGGGGACTTCTAACCTTGCAGGAACATTTGCAGCAGGTATAATTGATCTTGTCACTTTTGTGATATTGGTAAATGAGTCAGGCATCGAATCTGCAACTCTACCAAGATCAAGAATACGTTGAACTTCTAAATCACTGTCGGAAGTGCGGGGATCATAATGAGACATAGTAGGGTCAGACCATATTAATTCTCGACGTTCAATTGAAACGGAAACAGTCATGTCTCCCCCTAACGGCATGAAGAATGTCTCGTCAAAGCGACAATCTGCGAATCTCGCAGTAAAGAGATCTCCTGTCAAAGGTTCTAAATAGAGGACAATCGTAGGATGTTGATAGCCAACATAAATACCTAATTGTCTTTGAGGACCCATCTTAGTACGTAGTGGAGGCGTAATAGGAATATAAACCGCGCAACCAAACATGCGTAAGTGTGAAATGTCAGGCTCATATCCAGTTACCAACTGGTACGCATTAAATGGTTGGGTTGCAGTGGGTCTAAAATAAATAAGTGCAGTTGTATGTAAAATTGCATAACCTCAAGTAGAAACAGACAAGTTGGTGCGCGTCACCAAGGCACGTGCAATCAATTGTAGGCGCTTAATTGTAGCTTCTGCAAGACCGTTTTGTGAATGCACATGGGGTATGAGATGTTCTACGTCAATCCCGATAAACATGCAATAGTCGTCAAAAGACTTAGAAATAAACTCTCCAGCATTGTCCAATCGAATAGACTTGATTGGATGATCAAGATGGTGAGCCCAGAGCTTAATAATTTGAGCTAGGAGTTTAGAAAATGCAACGTTTCTTGTGGATACCAAAGCAATGTGTGACCAACGTGTTGATGCATCAACCATAACCATGAAATATCGAAATGGTCCGCACTCTTGTTTGATAGGTTCATAAATATCACCTTGGATCCTTTGTAAGAATGAAATGTTTTGTTTAAAATCACTAGCAACAGATGGTCTTGAGTTCAATTTGGCTAATGAACAAGTTTTGCAAAATGAGCAGTGAGCATTAGAGATAGCTATAGAGGCATTTAGAGTCTCAGAAATTGTTAGTACATAGTAGAACATCGGTCATACTAGCCTAAGAAGACGCGTGTCGTCACATAAAATGGGCTTGGGCCTTAGCTAAGCCCAAGAAACTTACACTATCCTTGAGGGCATAATAATAATACACCCTCTAATAAGGGCAAATGATATTTTTAGGGTGCATCCACCATATCCCTATAAATACCACTTTTCACCCCTCATTTGCTCTCTCTCCATCTTCACCCCATTCTCACCTTATTTCTACTCATGCTGACTTAGGCATCGGAAGGTCGAAGGCCGGAACACCCGGTGTTCCCTCTGATGTTGTTCATTCATGATTGACAGGTTATGGGAGCTTGAAGATAGTGTTTTGCATCTGTGTGATACATGCCCCCTCAGAGATCACTCCGAAACAATGGCGCTAGAAGGAGGGTCCTCAAGTGGAAACCCTCACATAGCTCACCATGAGCATATCCATAATCTGCCCAGATTTCCCTCTGGAAATTTTCTTTTTCCGGTCGCCAACCTCCTCCTTTTCTCGAGCTTCTCCCTGCCCGCGTACAAGGAGCTCACCCCATTAATTTTCGCTACGTGATAGTCCTTCTGACTTGGTTTTAGAGAAATCCCGAGGAGAGAGAAAATAGATCTGACTTTTCCTCTCTCCTTCGCTTGTGCGTGCCACCGCAAGGTAGCTCACATTCCCAGCCATCATACTGTCTTCCAATGAATCCAGCGTGGCCTCCCCGACCTCCGGCCAAGGCCCATGCGCCAGTGAGCAGCGCCCAAAAAAACTGATTTGGACACCCAACTTCCCTCAACCGAAGCAGGGATATGCTCTCGGTCTCACGACCCCAATCTCGGCACCGACCTCCCGGGACATGCCTTCGCCTTTGGCACCCACTTGATACTTCTCTCCAGGGGACGCCCACCCATGTCTCGGTGCCTCTCTCCCGAGACCCCCGCGGACTCCATTGATTTCGCCAGCCCCTCACGGACTCCCCTGGCCACGACTACGCTGGTCACGCCAGTCCTCGCAAGCATCTGCTAGTCTCGCCAAACCCTCGCGGACTCCCCTGGTCATGCCAGTCCTCACAGACTCCGCTGGTCTCGCTAGCCCCTCGCTGACTCTCTTGGCCAGGCCAGTCCTCGCGAGGGGCCGCTGGTTTCGCCACATCCTCGCAGACTCCCCTGGTCACGTCAGTCCTCGCGGACTCCGCTGGTCTCGCCAGCCCCTCGCGGCCTCCCCTGATCTCGCCAGAGTCACCGCGGACTCCGCTGGTCTCACCAGCCCTTCGCGGACTCACATTGTCACTGACGTGTCGCCTAACCGGGGTCAAACAACTTCAATTTAATTACCCTGCAATCGTAGTAGTATGGACAAGTAGGGATCGTTCTAGCCGGGGAAACCAAAGGGTGATCGAAAGAAGAGAAAACAAACAACTTATAAACAAGTATTCACATATATACACAAAATATTGGGGGTTTAAGATTGATTAATCCTAACAAGTAACCTACTGAAAATTAAACCTAAAATTATTATATACAAGTGATCAACATACTCATGCAACACATAACACAAAAAAACATCAAGAACACATAACAACTTCATGCAAGGCCGGGCAGCAACGTTCAAATTATCCTAGACTCTAACCAATTCCGATTCTAATTAGAGCCTTTGCGGTTATCTAATTGTTAAGACTCCTCAATTATTTAGAACCATCTTTGCGCTTGATCCTAAACATGAATGCTAACTCATTTAAAGACACGTTGCGTAGAGATTAAACAAGAAAACACTTTAGCACACGAGTCAATCGGAAACATGATCTAAGGCATGGCGTCACTCATCCTATTAGCATGCAAATTATCAGAATTATATCCGTCCTAAGTTAATAACAAAGACCAAGACAACTTTGCGTATGAATTGATCCAAATTATTATGGTAGATGAAACCGCACCTTAAGGACAACCATGGCCGAGGCAGCCTCAAGGATTGATTTAGATGCACGAATTCATGATAATTAATCAATTAGAAATCAAAAACACATAAGAACATGCTACTGCCCTAAAACCTAAATCACAAAATCATCATATATTCAAGAAGTTACAAATCAAAACATAGAACAATCAAAGATCACAAAGAAATCCGAAAACCATGTTTGATGAATAAAACCAAAATCGAAAAGTATATTACAATAGAGTTCGAAACTATACAGAAAATAATACAAGAAGCCATGAGAAAATCACACTTTTACAACCTTGAAAGGTTCGGCAAGTGTGGGGAAAATCGGTGGAAGGATCGAATGATTCTTATGGTTTGTGGTGGATGAATCGGCTAAGTAATTTTCTGTATAGGGTTTGGTAGAGTTTCGGCTATGTAATTGCAAGGGTAGAGATGATGTTTTTCTGCTCTTGAAGTCATGCTTTATAGAAGAAAAACCCTAGAGAGGCCGGCCACAAAGCCTAAACCAAGTTGGTTTAGGATTCCTAGTTCTTCTCAATTTCGGCAGAATGACCTCTGTCTGATGATTACGTCATAACTCCCTCTAGAAAATATATATTGAGGTGATTCCAATTGATTTGGAAACTAGACTCCCGTATCTTTCTATCCATATCTAGCACGTTTTCTGCTTCATTCTGAGCTCTCCTGGAGAGTCTGTTGAAGTTGTGACATGTGCACAGGAATTTCCCCGAATTAATTAGGAATCAAGACTTGGACACTCCTTGATATTCTGCCGAATTTAGATCTTCTTCTCCATATTGGACTTGGTTTGGACCTCTCATTCATGGACTAGGCTTCATGGATCGGCTGCTTTGCTTCCCTAGGTCCATCAGGAACACTTCTCTCGGCAATGATTCAAGCATAACTTCAATTCTCCTGATTCTTTCTCCCATAACTCTTCTACATATCACCTAAGTATCAGAGAAGTTAAATCAATTTGTGACAATGTAAAAGCTTTACAGAATCATAAAAACATCTCTAAGGCTCCACAAATCGGCTTTTGACAATTTTCTATATCATTCCTCTATGTTTAACATGTTTTACGCACAACTCTACCAAAAACTTTCGACTCTACATTATGACTATATTCTACGACAATAAGAGATAATCAAAGTACAAATAGAGGTAATAACATATTAAGAATGTCACATTTTATGCGCCTATCAACTACCCCACATTTATCCTTTGCTAGTCCCTTAGCAAACTAAATACAAGACTCTACTACAAACACTACTAATGCCCATAAACAATTGTCTCAGAATCTTTATCATGCATAGCTTTCAAATTTGAACATTCGAGTGTAAACACGTAAATTCCAAGTTTCATAAAACATGTATCATGGCATGAATAAGTAAGAAGTGAGAACACATAACATGAACACACAAGATCAACCGATCCTCCTCACAATGGCATACTCTCTTCTTTTCGCTCGATCATGGCATTCACTCATAAGTATATGCAAGAGAACAGATTGTAAGACAAGAAATAGCTTGCATATTTCATCAAATAAAAGCATTTTGTGAATAAAATTTTCTGGAAAAACCTCATTTAACAACTAAGTGCAAGAATGGACCAAAACCATATGCTCAACTCATGAGAAAATCTCCACAAATCAAAGTTAGTCATCTTAAGAATCATGAATCAATCTCAATAATGGTTGTAATGGGGCTCGGCTGCAGAGGGTAGGAATTTTTTTAGGATAAGTGGTGTTTTAAGGCATCACCAAGACTTTAGCAAAGCTCGATCCTCCTTATGTCTTCACTCCAAGGGCCGAATTTCATCTTGTTGGACCCATACGTCATTCTTAACTCCTCAAAGCATCATGAACATGAACAAAGGTCACATATTACAACTTTAGACCTTCAAATACACACAAACTCCAAATTCAAAACACTTTCTTTTGTAATGTGCCGTCCCTTTCTTTTATTTTGTTTTGAGCCGATTTTCATATTTTCTTTTTTTCTTTTTTTTCCGGATCAAAGAAATTTTTCTTTTAATAGGTTTCGGCACACACAATTTACATCAGTTCACCCCACACTTGTTTCTTAACATCACACAAACATAACTCCACATTGAATGTAAGCTTTTGCCAAGTCTTGATAACAAGGTAAATGATATAACTATTCTAAGCAAGGGAATTTAATGAAGGTGATGAAAGAAAAGGCTCAATGTAGGCTCAAAGGGGTTAAAACTAAGGAGTCCCACAACGGGCACAAATAGGCACATGCTTTATTTGGCAATGGTGGTAATTCTCAAGAGATCAATTCAATCCTTTTCAAAATTAAGACATGTTATGATTATAGAGTTTCGATAATCACATGAGCGAGTTCTAGTACATTCTAGAGTCCATTAAAAAGCTATAGCACATAGTCATTGAATATGCAAAGAATGATGAGGTTTATGATAGTGAATTTCGAAAATTTTTGCATATTATCACTCAAAGAAGAAAGCATTTAGGCTCAATAGCTCACATGGGTTGCTATGGAAACAAATTAACCAAACATGCATGTTTCACAATCAATCAAATCTCAAATGTTCATACCAGTCTATAAAATAAAATAGACATGACATATATCATGATAACATGTCACAATATTCGCAAAATATTTTTTTTTGTCATGTAACATGCTTAATATCATGAACAAAAATTAACGAAAGTGACAACGTTAATATAAATCATACTTGATAGTTTGCCAAATAAACTGCGTGTGAAGCGGTTGCTCTCACAATTAACGCTTTGATCATCGCGTCATAGTAGGTCAATCACATGTAGAAAACAATAATATATGTGATTAGCACATTTAATCATATATATTTGATTTTAATTCACCATAAATAATAAGTAATAAATGGTGTTATTGCAAAATAGTAAATAACTTAAACAGTAATTACTTTTATGTTTTACCGTTTTAATTTTCATAAAACAGTAAAGAGTAAAATCTGTATAATAAACTGTAACTATAAATTCATCATACAGTAATTTTGTAAAAATACCTTCGTAAAATATTATTTTACTAGAAGGGTAACATCCCTTTTTTCTAGATCGGATCCGGGTCGGGAGCTTTTGTTGGGTTTTGACGTCGGCGCTACGCATCCGTGGCCGCAAGGAAGTTGGGCACTGACCGAAGGGCGTGTGTTCTAGGCTTGGTCTGATCTGATCGAATCTGGGTAGAGCGTCGCTGAAGTGGTCAGACGGAGCTAGACGAGGCGGCGCCGAGATTTCGAAGGGCTGGGCTGGGTTGGCAGGGGCTCATCGGCGTTGTATCGAGGGTGCCGAGTCGGAGCTGCTGGATCAGAGCCTTTGTGTCAGACTTCTTGCGGGGCTGGTCGGATCTCAGCAGGGCTGGGCTGCAACCGATAAGAGGCTGGGCTGAGGGTGAGCGCCTGACCACCGATGTAGCAGTGAGTTGGGGGTGACGGCGGTAGGAAACAACTAGGTTTTCTGTTTTTTTCTTTTCTTTTGGCTATCAAACTCAGAGGAACAAAGTGCTGATAACGTGTTACAAGAAAAATAAAATCAGAATGGTCTACTCATTTTATTAACAACTCTCTTTATATAGAAGTAGATTACAACGGTAATTACACGCACATAATGACGATATTCAATGCTAATAACAACGTACATAATGACTAATTGATAACTGATTAAGCGGTTATATCTTTTTATCACTAATTCCATAATTTACTTTCGTCAGTTACTTTGACGAAGACGAAGACACACATAAGACATTTTCATTCAACAATTATCTCTTTGTACGGGTTAGTCTCCAAACTTAAAAGATTTTCATCCAAACTCAAAATTGACATGATCCTTTGATACGGGCTAATCTCCGAATCTTTCTTCTTCTTTTTTGTCCAAACTCGATACAAAAAAATATATATTTATAGAGTGCTCCAACTACTGAATTTTACAAACGCGCCCCGTTTAAATTTTCCATATTTATACACGACGGAAAAAGTTCCCGAGAAATATCTTATCTCTATACAAACAGTCTTCCCCAACCTCCCGCCCCTCTCTCTATCTCTGAGCTCCGAGCAATCACACTCAAACAATGCCCCTGAAATTCAAACACCTCCGCCACCAACCACTATAACCTTCTTATTCTTAATCTCGGCTCACTCCAACCACACAAAATGGCCTTCGCAACCGCCAAAATTTCCGAAATGCCACTCCGAAACTCACTCCCGCTCACCTCTCACTCCCCTTCCTCACTCCACCTCCTCTTAAAACCCTCATTTCGCATCCTCAAGCCCTTCTCCGCTCTCCGAACCACCGAGCACGGCGGCAATCCCAACTCTAGACACAAATCCAAGCCCTCCTCCTCCTCATCCACCGCGCCTTGGCTCAACAAGTGGCCGTCTCGCGGCCAAGCTCCGGCGGAGCTGCCACGTCAGAATGTCAGCGATAGATTCAAGGAGTCCGACGGCCGTGAGAAGCCGAGTAGTAATGCGGCTAGGTACGTCGACAAGGACAAAGGCCAGAGCGCGATAGAGAGAATCGTGTTCCGGTTGCGGAACCTAGGGCTAGGCGATGACGAGGAGGAGGAGGAGGAAGGCGGTGACGGTGTTGAATTGGATTCAATGCCGGCGGCGAGCGGGGCGGAGAAGCTCGGCGATTTGCTGCAGCGAGAGTGGGTGCGGCCGGACTATATATTGGCGGAGAAGGGAGAAGATGACGTGGCGCTGCCGTGGGAGAAGGAGGAGGAGGAGTTGAGTGAAGATGAGGAGGTGAAGGGGATGAGGAAAGCTCGGAGGTCGAAGGCGCCGAGCTTGGCTGAGCTAACGATTGAGGATGAGGAGCTGAGGCGGTTGAGGAGGTTGGGGATGGTCTTGAGGGAGAGGATCAGTGTGCCGAAAGCCGGGATTACGCAGGCTGTGCTGGAGAAGATTCATGATAAGTGGAGGAAGGAGGAGCTGGTGAGGCTCAAGTTTCATGAGGTTCTGGCTCATGATATGAAGACTGCTCATGAGATCGTTGAGGTTCGATAAGTTATTGAAATTTTCGCATACGTTTTGCATTTCTGAATGTAATTGTAATTCTTGCTGAATACAAGTTAGGAGATTATGTCTTGTTTGCTTAGTAATGGACTGGTAGTATATGAATCTGCATATATCGAAAGGACTAGTTTGGTTAGTGATGAACTAGTATAACGAGTTGTTGCCATACCTGATCCATTTCTGAGGGCTTCATGGTCAAATGTAGTAGAAATGAGGGGTATTTTCCACGCTGATTGATACTAATTATGGTGTGTGTGAAGTTACTCTTGTTTTCGCATGAGAAACCTATTACACTCTTCTGGTCCATCGTCCTTTTCATTTTGCTTAAGTTGACTGAGTATAGTAAGCAAAATAAACTGCAGTTGGACTTTGTTATTTGGACTTCAAATTTTGCTCTTGGCTACTAAAAGATAAATTCGTGTTGCTTATGCAGATGTGGTCTAAGTTCTGAGATTTGTGTGTATGTTTTGTGGTTCATGTGCATTTGCCAAACTCTTATGCTTACTGTTTTCTATTTCCTTTTGTAATGTAACTGACTGCCTTTAGTGATGGTCAGCGTCGAACAGGAGGTTTAGTTTTATGGAGATCAGGAAGTGTCATGGTTGTGTATCGCGGGAGTAATTACAAAGGCCCTTCTAAATCTGAACCCGCTGGTAGGGGAGGAGATGCTCTTTTCATCCCAGATGTTTCATCAGCTGAAACTTCGGTAACGAGAGGTGGCAACGATGCGACTTCAGCTCCAGATAAGACTGAGCAAGCTGTGAAAATTCCAGAACCTCTTCCAAAAAAGATGACTGATGAAGAAGCTGAATTCAACAGCTTATTGGATGAATTAGGTCCTCGTTTTGTTGAGTATTGGGGTACAGGAATACTTCCTGTTGATGCTGATTTACTTCCTAAAACAATTCCGGGGTACAAAACACCTTTCAGGCTTCTTCCTACTGGGATGCGATCACGGCTGACTAATGCAGAGATGACTAATTTACGGAAGCTTGCTAAATCGATTCCATGTCATTTTGCCCTTGGTAAATTCTCCTTCTGTTTTCTCTCTCTCTCTTTTTGATTTTTTGTTTTTTTAACTCTAGTTTGGCATGTCAACATATGGTGACACTTCATTCTTGATGTCTTGATGAAGGGAGAAATAGAAACCATCAAGGGTTAGCTTCTGCTATACTTAAGGTTTGGGAGAAAAGCTCTGTGGCAAAGATTGCTGTCAAACGAGGTATCCAGAATACAAACAACAAAATAATGGCCGAGGAGCTGAAGGTCTGTCCTACATTATGTGTTCATTACTTTTGGTACTTTTTTCCCAATTTTATGCTGCATTTTAGTTCTCAGAAGAAAAAAAATGCATTTTAGTTTATTTTGTTGAGTCAAAACACACCACTTGAAAAACATTGTAATGTTCAGAGAAACATTATGGTACTAGAAGTCAAGGTTATCTTTATATGTGAAATGGTAGTTGTTCCAGTAATGGTTCTCTTCAGAAGCAAAAAAAATAATAAATAAAAATAAATAAATAAAGTTGTTTCAATAACGTAGTGTCTTCTACAAGAACATTACTGAATTATAAGTCAAGGTGGCTCAGCATTCTTTGAGATTTTCAGGTTGGGATGGTTGTAACCTTTTGTTTGCAATCCATTAGGTCACCCCAAACTTACTTATGACTGCGGCTCAGATTATAGATTTATAGATACCTTAGTTTTGTGGCATCCAGCCCTTGTAGTGTTGTTCATTTTATGATGGTTACTTCTGTGGCATGCAGTGTTCTTAAGGAGCTTTTCATTTGGGCATCAAAATGACCCTGATTTCCTTACAGATCCACAGAAATGAATGAATAAATGATTTAGAGGTTATGTTTGGTATAATTACCTGTTTGCCTCGTTGTTGTTCAACATATCTAGTTATCTTGATGCTATAACTTTCATGAGCTTAATCTGCAAAATGAACTTTGCTTTTCTCACAATGCAAATGAGAACCATAGCCACTCTAAGGGAACATATCACACTCTTTCGGTAATGATTATTGGCAAGCTTGTAGATAGGTACTTTTATGAATCTCTGGCAAACTAAAGCAATCATTATAGTTTTTTTTTATTCGTTTTTAAAAATCTTCTCAGCTTTTCAATTTTTTACCTGGTTGTTTGTGCAAGATAAACTTCAACAGGTAATAATATTAAATTAAAAATCTTTTCAGCTTTTCATTTTTTACCTCGTTGTTTGTGCAAGATAAACTTCAACAGGTAATAACATTAAATTTATTCTATACTGCAGGCATTAACAGGTGGTGTTTTACTACTTCGAAACAAGTATTACATTGTCATTTACCGTGGGAAGGACTTTGTCCCAACAACTGTAGCTACTGCTCTGGCTGAAAGACAGGAACTAACAAAACAGGTTCAAGATGTTGAAGAGATAGTGCGTATCAAACCAATAGATGCAGCTGCTTCAGGCACAGAGGAAGGACAGGCGCTTGCAGGAACTTTGGCAGAGTTCTACGAAGCCCAAGCCCGGTGGGGAAGAGAAATATCTGCTGAAGAACGTAAAAAGATGATTGAAGAAGATTCAATAGCTAAGATGGCCAGGCGCGCAAAACGAATTGAGCATAAGTTAGGCGTTGTAAGTATCCTTCTTTTAGTGCTTATCGCTCCCCTATGCCATTTCTCTTTCCCTCTCTGCATCTCTTGGTCTCTTTCTATTCTGCCAACATTAAACGTGAAAGAACATCATATTTGCTATGAAATATTTATGCAGCTAATCATGTCAGAATCACAGTGGCCTTACCCCATGTAGGGTGACTACACAATGATGAGGATCAAATGGTTGTAATGTTATTATTATTATTTTACACTTGATGATATGCAAGACAATAACTTGCTCAAGCAGGGAAATATTTCTGGACATGAATTTATAGTATCCCGATATAATAGAGACAAATCAAAAGGTATATTACATAATTTTTGTTTGAATTTAGGAAGATTTGTAGTTATCACCAGAAAAGGGCCTGTTCTGCATTTAAAGGTATACATGCTTAGTAATACTTTGCTTCTAGTTGCTGGATGGATTGTAGTGGTTGTAAGTAAACCAAAAAAAAAAAGTAGTCAACTTGGACGTCTTCTAAATATTTATATGAAAGAAGATGGTGGTGATATAGTCTCTTAATATTTTCCTCTTGTATATCCAGTGTTGATAGACAAACTTTAGCAGATAGACTTTGTACATCCTATGTAATGTTTTCTTAACCAAAAGACATCATTAATAGCCCTTACTTATAACTTGGGTACGATTAATATGTTTATATATACACATCTGTCTCTGACGTTGTTTAAAAATCTGAATTCGCTAACAGGCCCAAGCTAAAAAGCTTAGAGCAGAGAGTCTCCTGAACAAGATAGAATCAGCAATGCTTCCTGCCGGTCCTGATTACGATCAGGAAACCATCACTGATGAGGAACGCGTTATGTTTCGCAGGGTTGGCTTAAGAATGAAAGCATACTTGCCTCTTGGTGAGTGATCGTTTATATTTTTGGAGTCAAGATAGAACTTTGAACTGAAACACTGATGGTCTTTATTTCATAATGTACCAGGCATACGTGGTGTTTTTGATGGTGTCATCGAAAACATGCATTTGCACTGGAAGCACAGGGAACTAGTTAAATTAATATCCAAACAGAAAATGCTTGCTTTCGTTGAAGATTCAGCTAGGTTGTTGGAATATGAGAGTGGTGGCATACTGGTGGGTATAGAAAGAGTTCCCAAAGGATACGCTCTTATATACTATCGCGGAAAGAATTATCAACGTCCCATTACCTTGAGGCCAAGGAACCTTTTAACTAAGGCGAAGGCATTGAAACGTTCGGTGGCCATGCAACGCCATGAGGTTTGAGTTTTTTTAACTCTTTCCCAGTTTCTCTGTTGAATCTGATATTTCTCTTTGATATGTTCTTCACCTCACCCATAAATATTATATGTATCCATGTAGGCTCTCAGTCAGCACATAGAGGAATTGGAGAGGACCATAGAGCAAATGAGATCTGAAATTGTAAGTTATAGCTTATAATTCGCTATGCTTCTACTACCCTCATACGCAGTCATGTGTATGTTCCTATACAATACTTGATGTTGTGTTGGTTAATAATGGCATTGTTTAGGCTACTTGGTTGATCAAATCAGCAACAATTGGTTGAGAAGATAATTTGGACAGCCAGACTACATTACTCTTGCTGAATTCATAAGTTATTCACATCATAGTTCAGCACTTGTTTACAATGTGACAGCCAGACTACAAACAAGATGTTTACAATGTGATAAGTTGTTGAGTAGTAAACTAGCAATGGAATTTACATATGCCAAATGATCGTTAATCATGAGGATCATGGATTGGTCTCTGTTACCTACATTCCTGATAGTTTTGTCTTGTCTACCATTTACGCCCATTAGTTGCTTGTGCACTTAGGCCAATCAATTGGCACGTGTCATAAAATTTCTAGGTTCTGTATGACTCAACATGTATACTTTGTTAACGCTATCGGTGACCAGTGACGACTATTGGTTTAACCTCCTCCGCTTTGATAATATGATCCAAGCATTTGTGGACCTTCCCTGGACAACATTATTATTGGTTTATAAAGAACTCGTACAGTTGGAATGTTCCCAGTAATATGAATGAACAAATTTCATTGCTGTTTCCAAAAATGTAGTCAGTATTTTTCAATAGCATCATGTCATTTTGCATTGGTGTTTACCCTTGTGTATGACCATAGCTTTCTGATCAGGGTATTTCTGAAGATGTAGACAATGAGAGGACTTGGAGCTCAAGAGCTCCCCGTCAGAGTGGTCATGACTCAGAATTTAACCAAGTGAGATACTGTTTCTTATTTATTTATTATCAAGTTTGATGATGCTACGACCAGATATTGTCTTGGTTAATGCGATCAACAAAATAACAAAAGTTGCACTTAGATGGGGTCGGAGATTGAAATCTTAGCATGCCCCTCTGGGACAGTTACTGCTTCTGTTAACACGTTCCTTTTTGGACCTTCTATAAGTCAAGAGCCTGATAATGTACTTATATGCTGCAAGAGGGACTAAGTGTTCGGTTGTTCTTGTTTGCAGAGTGAGGATGAAGATTCTGACATGGAGTCAGATGGTAGTTACAACGATGAAGGCTCAGATTGGGAAGATGAAGATTGAAATCCACAAAATAAAAGAAAGATCAGTTTTGACAAGAATTCGTGACAGCGTTGAATACTGAAAGTTTCTGTGAACGATTGTTGGCTTCTGCTTAGACTCTGGCATGGATACAATGAGACTTCCTCAAAGAGGACTCGAAGTTTACAGAGAAACAGTGAACACGAAACAGAATATCATCAATTGAAGCTGGAGTGCACCACATACCTCACCAACAGATGTAATCAGTATTTCTTGTATAAGAAGGCGTCCGCTATTGTAGTCAGTCAGCCTACTGTTGTATATTTAGGTGACATTGTATTTATTCTTGTAAAATTTTCTTGATTTGTGTATACAGTGGACTTAAATTTAACTCCAAAGTCCCTACTCTTGTGCAGTATAACTGGATGAATTATAATGCAGAAATCTGCTTAAGACCAGAATCTTAAATATAATGGAAATACAAGTCATAAAATTCCAAGCAAGAAAACTTCGGCAAATGATTGCCATCATATTTCCATAAACTACAATTTGAAACTGTTTAATATTGTCTCGAATAACTCTTGCATAGACTTCTACTGTGCTGCATACAATGGCCAATTGATTAGAACACAACTATGTGATCAACGGGGAACATTTTCCTTTCGCAACTATGGATAGATACTGAGTGCTTCAATCACCAAGGATAAAACACTGAAATCTCTGGCCAGAGAGTGCAAATCAAAGCTCAAGGCTGTTCCGCTCCCTTCTGGAAACTCATAATTTCATCAGCTTATTGGCACATTATCTGCTGTAGCTGTAGCACTTGCTTTTTCTGTTCTGGAGGCAAAAGATTGATTTGTTCTGGGGTAAGAATCATCACTTGTTGAAGCAGCGCCTTCTCCTCTTCAGGGGACAACTGCACAATGAGCAGAAAAATAAATTGGTCATGGGAAAACATAAAAGCACCAGCTGATATGAACAATTGTAGCTATTTTACCGATGTGCCGCGAGAAGGCTGGCTCCCAGGCATTTGACCAGGAACTAACGAGGGTGGTCCTGAGAGCTGTGGCACTGACGAACTTTCCAGCGGGCCAGACATCCAAGTTCCTCTATCTGCTTGCATAGAAGTTCCAACTTGATTGCTGTACTCCGAACCCAAATGCATACCTCCTCCCTGAAAGAAAGAACAAAGCATCAGGTATGCTTCACCCATATCCCTCCAAAACAATATACGAAGTTCATTGGAGTAGAGCATTTCCTCAATGAAAACCCAACAGGTAGTTCATTCGGGGAAACTTAAAGTAAGCTTGAAAGAGAGAAAGGGACACATGAACCCAACTTTGGTTGTATATATAAACAGGATGCAATCTACTTCGAGCATGATTTTAATGATATCAAGAATTTGATATGAATCATATGATATCACATTCCTCAGATAAAACAAACTTTCTTTCAGATACCAACTAATACACAATGATCACATCCATTCAGATAAATCAAACTTTCTGTTTGATATAGAAAGACATACCTGATACATGGACTGAGGTGGTGGGTGATTTGGAAGTGGTGGCTGTCCCAGGGGGAATGAAGGCCCAACACTAGTGGGGGGTTTTGTACCTGACTGAGAAGATCATTGATGAAGATGATTAGTCCAAGATTCTTATATTGACACATTTTATAGAAACTAGTGAGACTACATAATTCAGCTTACATGAAACATGGATTGTGAAGGATGTTGGTATCCCGAATTGGCCCCCATTTGTGGTGGATACTGATGATGGAAGTTAGACATTGAAGGTCTCGGTTGTGGTGGCAATGGTGGTTGCAGGGGCATATGATGACCTCCACTTGTCTGTAATGGCTGTTGCAGCTGGTTGTAAGAAGACATTTGGGGTTGATGAAGTTGAGGTGGCTGTGAAGAATGATGAGGGTGTGCTGGAGGATTAGGAAGTTGAGACGACTGTGGTAGAGATGCCGGGGTCATTTGCGAATTCAGATGTCCCTTAGGCTGCTGCTGGGTCTGAAGAGGATATGAAGACATAGGCTGAGACTGAAGATTAAATGTAGGTTGGTTTTGGTATTGCTTTCTTGCAGGAGCTTGCATCTGGGATGGACCTGGTTGGTCCTGAACACCAAGGCCTGGCAATGAGGGAGCCACCTGAGTGTTAGACTGCTGAGTAGGTTGTACCAACTGCTGCAAATGCTGCGACGTCACTGGCTGAATGTTGGGCATCTACAAACAACCTCAATTAGACATATAAACAAAAAGCAAACCCCCATAAACATCTTTTACAAATACAGAAAAACATACCGATTGAGGGGGCCGGACCATCCCAAGCATAATTTGCGCCTGACGAAAGAATACAATTGATATCAGCACTTGACAACCAAATGGTATACATTCATCAAAAGCTACTTCACTTATGAAACCCATTATAGAGCATTAATCAGTAATGCCATTGAACTCAATGTCCACACAGCAATCCAGAACATAGAAACTTGAAGTTGTTTCCTACTAAAGTTAGCAACTTTCTGAACAAAATCATCTCAATTTTGAAGAAAAATAAACCAAAAAATAAACCCTATATGCTCAAAATAGTCTCAAAAATACAAATTGATATATTCAAACAGAATGGGGGAAAAGTAAAACCCTAGAAATTAAGAAACCTGGAAAAGCGCTTTGGTGAGAAGCGGATTCTGGATGAGGATCTGCCTCGCTTGCTGCTGGTTCTGTTCTATCAGACTCTGTATTTCACAAAACGAAGCAATTGAAACACCAACATTACTCAAGATTAAGTAATAGAAGAAAATTCGAGAGAAGGGTTATACACCTTCATTTGAGACATGATTTCGTAGAGCTGGTTCTTCGACATTCCGGCTATGTTCGCCGGTAGGCCGCCGCCGGCGATTTGCTTTCCCGCCATTGTTCACCGATCGAGAGAGTGGTAGAGAGAGGCGGAGGCTTAGGGGGAGTTCGGTTGGGCTGGAGTAATAGTTAAAAGGGTTGTTTCTTTTCCTCAAGTGGGCTGGAGCCCATGACGGCGTATGTGCTTGTTTACAAAGGTCTAGGCCGTATAGCAATATTCTTATCATTCTTTATATTAACGTACAATGAGTGACACTAGGGTTTTCCCCAGCAGCATACATATATATATATTGAGCGTAGAAATGACATAATCAAAGTGCGTAATGGCATGCACGTAGCTAGCTACTTAATTAACAACACCAACATACATATAAACATTGTTACACAGTAATCTTTATAAGTTTATATGCGTGGTAATTAAGGTGAACGAGAGATAGTGATGAAGTCGCTGTACTACTGAGTCATAGTTCCTTTTTTTCATATACGTACGTATTCGGATTAACATACGGTCGAAAACTGTCGTTTAAGATGTTAGCTAGCTCATGATATCTGGTGATATATAGTGCGATCGACTTCACCAAATGGAGTCCAAGTTGAATGGTTGCTCCGGATGCTGTTGTGACTGCGGCATGGAATCCATGATCTGATCCTTAGATGATGATGAAGCTTGCACATTCGACGAATTCATGTTATGATCACTGCCAAAGTGAGACATTAATCCAGGCTGCCGTTGCTGTTGTTGTTGCGCCTCCACGAAATATGAGTAATGATCTTCTAGACCAGCTGCTGCATCATCTGATCTAATCGCTTGTTGATAGATGGTACTATTAGTACTAGCATTGCTACTCCTAAGTTGTAAAGCCCTAAGTAGCAAGGAGTTCACCGACGAAAGATTCGAGGGGCTTATCAAGCTAGATGGCCATGATCCGAGTGCCGCTGCCGGAAGAATAGCACCAGTAGCCGCTGCTTCTCTTGCCCCGAGCCAATTATTCATGTGTAAACTAGTGTTCATCATGTTAACATCATTATTGATTATCTTACTATCAATTATGTTGTAATTGTTGCCTTGTGGAATTGATATGTTGCTGAGGAACCCAGTGGTAGATGAATTTGCAACGTTGTTAATAAAATTTGGCAACTCCACGTCTCCAAATTCATTTAACATTGAGTTTGTCTCGCCCGGAGAATCGACAGATTGCGGTGAGGAAGATGTCATTTGCTGTGGTTTTTTCAAAGCTATGCTCTTCTGAAACACCCTACAAACCACCCATTCTTCCTGCATGCATGTAAAAACTAGCTAAAATTAACCCTCGCTCGCAAATAGTTTAAAAGCTAGATTCCATCAGTGTACTGCAAGTGATGTATAAATTAAACTTGTTAATTATATAGAGAGCAAAGCCTCTATTATTGATCTGCAAACCAAAAATGACCTAATTGATCGATCGAGTTCGTTCGTAGATACCTTTGAAGCTGAGGATTTGAAGGGGTGGTGCTTGTTTTCTAGTCTGTATTCGTGCATGACCCAGTTGGTTTTCTCACCCCTTGGAGCTCTACCCTTGTAGAAAACTAGGGTCTTCTTCATCCCAACCAGTACACCTTGACGAAGTATCTCTTTGTCTTTGCCAGTTGTCTTCCAGTACCCAGCTTCCGTGGCTCGGTTGGTCCGAAGTCCAGTTGGGTATTTCCGGTCTCTCAAGTTGAAGAAGTACCACTCTTTCTCTCCCATCGATGCCTTGCCTGCACCCATTTATAATATATATAATTCGTTATGATATGAAATATATATAGTGCTTCATTTTATTGCAGATCATTAGTCTATAAACATATTACGAAAAAATATGCATAGCATTCTCTCTCTTCTTTAGTCACTCAAACGTTCAACATTATATGTATATACAGCTATGTATGTATACAATTATACATATATATATATATATATATATATTTGTGCGCGTGTGTCTATAACTTCTGGTGGTTGGTCAAGAAAGTTATAGACAAACTAATTAGGAAGAAAGCAAATCTAATTTGATTTGATTAGGAATCAAGAAATGTTACCTGTCAGTTCAAAAGTTTCATGAAAAGTTAATTACCTTGCTTCATAAACATGTACAATTCATCAATAAACTTACTAGCAAGAAGATTAGGGTTAAGGATGATCAAAAATCATTACTAAAAGGAAATTGATAGAAATCGATCATAGCTAGGCTGTGTGGCAGAAGGCATACAAGTCAACAGCATTATTTCCAGCTTAGCTAGGTATACGTATATATTGGATGAAAAAAAGGAAAAAAAAAAATTAGAGAAAATACGGTTGAGCTTACACAGAAATGATAGTAACAGTAGATCGAAAAAGCATTTACAAGTTTAACTGTCAGTTCAAAAGCTTCATGAAAAGTTAATTACCTTGCTTAATAAGCATTTACAATTCATCAATAAACTTACTAGCAAGAAGATTAATTAGGGTTTAGGAAGAAGTTGAGAGGATGATCAAAATCATTACTAAAAGGAAATTGATAGAAATCGATCGATCATAGCTAGGCTGTGTGCCAGAAGGTATATATACAAGTCAACAGCATTATTTTGATATACCCGTATATAATAGATGAAAATAATTAATGCATGACAGTAACAGTAGATCGTGAAAGAAGGAGAATCATGATTAAAAGGCAGATTTCTATCTTCTGCAGCAAAATAAGAACAGAAATGACTACCTGGGAGGTCCCAAGGTTCGCACTTATTGAGATCGACAACAGCTACGGCTTGTGATGTGAAACTAACATCAGAAACCTTGCGACCGAGATAATACGTAATCAGTTCTTCATCTGTAGGATGGAATCTGAACCCAGGAGGAAGATTCTCCTGCATTCTTATACTACTAGAATATAGACTCGCAATCTACTAAACCAAATAGCTAGAAACCCTTAAGTGCAGCAGTCTCTAGCTATTCGATTCTTCAGAAGCTTGGAGCGCGCGTAGACGACGAAGATGATGAGGTATTAATGGAGCTGCATAACTCATCCAATCTTCAAGAAGAAGCAGCCATTGTTATTCGCCAGTAGTCGTTTTATATTCTGATAATTACAGCTAACACTTTGACAAAGCCAGTTTTGGTGAAGATGACAAATTTTTCTTCTTATGCAAACTCCATTCTAATTACCAAAAACACCACTACGATTACTAAATACGTATAGCTTGTTGAACAAGTAAGAGGGTTAGCTCCCATTGACTAAGAATGGTTCCAATATCAAAGTGGATACGAAAATTTCTTTGTCACCATTTGTATATATATAATTTTAAGTCTAAGATTTTACAGATTAGTGGCAATTGTTTTGGCACGATTCTCGTGGGTTAAGGGTTCTCTCTGTTACACCAGATTTTGATAATTTCATATGAAACTTTGTTAATTTAGATGTATCTACTGTATGTGATATGAGATATGATTCAAACTCCAACCACTTTCACCCATTTCTAACCACCCAATCCTAGCTTGGCTACTATACTCGACTACTCCAATGGGAACGTACATATATCTGTGTTTGGCTATTTACTACTATCGCTTTCCATTCGTATATATATACTAAACCCTAAAATATTTGTATATATCTATATCTATCTGTTTATACATACACTAGTGTTTTGGCCCACGATCCTCAGCGTGCTGAGCCGAGGTAAATAGCGATCTAAAGAGGATGGAGAGTTGCGGGCGTGCCACCTCGCGGACGAGGAAAAGGTTGAGTGAGTGCGCAGGCTTGACTTCTTGATCAGGCGAGCGGAGTTCCAGGTGCCACCTCAGATGAGGAATTTACAGCACAAGCGATCGATACTCACGGCGAGGTGAGCAGAGCAACAATAGGGAAGTTTCCGAGGATCGGGGCGAGTTCCGGAGAGCTCTGAAGGGTTCTAGGCGGCGAGGCGCTTAAAAATAGGGTTTCGAAGAGGCTTCGAAGGGATATCGGCTCCTGGGAGCGCTGAAGGTTTCGACGAGGTCGAGAGAGTTTTCAACTAGGTTGAAAGTTGTTTTGTGTTGTATTTGAGTAATTGTTGTTGTGTAGTGGTTTCTGTAAGCCGTGGGGCTTCTTTATATAGAATTACCCAGGGCCACAGGTATTGGCCTAAAGCATGTCAAAGACTTTGTAGGAGTCTTCAACGATAAATGTGGTGTAGGCGATGTAAATCACTTGTTGGACGTAATTATCCTTTGGCGAAGTGACTAACTGCCTTTGTCTAGAAGAGTTGAGTTAGAACACCTCATGATGACTTTGACGTGCACCACTGTTCACCCATGCAGCTATAATTAAGGAGTGGAGTCCTTAACTAACACCTTCACCTTCACGTGCATTGCATGGGAACATTGAACCCTTCAATCATTCTTGACATGGTCTCTCAATCAATCAAGGACTATTGCTCCCTTAATTGTTCAGTCAACATATGCGGCTTAGTCATTTCCTATGCAGACTCTTCTCTGTTTCTTCTTGCTTCCTGGCGAAGTCAACATATGCGGCTTAGTCATTTCCACGCGAAGGCATCTCGCCTCGCTTCAATCTTCTATGCAAAATCCACCTCTTCAAATGCAAGAATCTTTCTCCGCCTGCAAGCATCTTTCTCCGCCTGCAAAGTCCTCTTCACACACAATCCATCTCGCATGCAACCTCTATTCTTCGTATGCATATAGACTCCTTGTTAAATGCAATCAAGCACCACGCGAGCTCGCCGGTTGTAATAGAGGGAAAGCAATATATATCCCAAAGTCTTGGTGTTGGCGAGGGAACCCGCGGAGCAATTTGAATCCTACTTGATATATCCCCCTCGCGAAGCAATACAACCCAAGGAGGACACCCCTAGTTTATGCATGCCTCTGCCAAAGACACGGACACATCTTCAATCAAGCATGTGGAGGCGGAGTCCTTACTCCATACGAACTATGACGTCACTCAACTCGCATGACTCCGCTGACGGGCCATCATTTGTAAACTTATTATTTCGGGCTCGCCGGTGTGACATGGACCACGAATTTAACTAATATTCACATAGACAATTACTGTCCAGTAAATTATTAATTTGGGTGTAAACATTGCCCCCCAGCCTCGAAGTCATGAATGTCAATAATGACTGAAGAGGTTTATGTATGTGCTGCTCCAAAGCCACTGGTATTGGCTCGGTTCATACATTAAATGACTTAGACTTGAATGATGTCGTGTGCTTTGCCTGCTCCACTCAGAGAACATAGTACCATGCATGCACCTCGACTAGATAATGTCCTTGAAGGAATGTACCTCGCACAGATGTACCTCGAGCTCGAGTGGATACAACTCGAGTAAATGTAACTTGAGTGGATATATTTGAAAAGGAATCGTCTTGACCTCGAAGGGATATACCCCGCGAAGGGATATACCTCGAGTAGATAATGTCCTTGAGAAGATGTCTCTTGAATGGATGGACCTTGCGGCCAAAACTCGTTGACTCGCCATGGACTTGTTGACTCGCCATGGACTTGTTGACTCGCCATGGATTTACCTCGAAGGGATATGTACCTTGAGTAAACGTGCACTTTGACTGGATTCAAAAAATGACCTCCGCTTGAGCTCTTGGCGATGGCGAACCAAATTTTTGATATATGGAGTGACTTCGCTGCCCCCCAGTGCGAACCAATGAGAGTCAAACAAAAAGACCATGTCGGCGAACGATCGCATAGCCTTGAATTTTTTTTTTTTTTAGCCATGAGAGGCCACAGTTGTTGGCCTAAATAATGACCAAGACGCCTCAAGAAGGGTCTAAAGTCTGAAATATTTGGAAACATATCTACCCTAATGTGCCCCCCAGTTTTGATGTCTGTTCGACGAATAAAGGACATCAAAACTTTAGTATGCCCTCCTGTGAAGGAGTTGTAGTACCATGCATCATTTGAAGTTAGCAAACACCGGACAAGGTTGTGGATCGGCCTTGAGTAGATCCTGGTGTATGAATAAAGGTACACAAAACTTGTATGGATGCCCCCCAGTAAAGGAAAGCTCGCTGCAAGGTCATGAAACACATTGAAAAAACACATTGCCACTTCGCGCGTATCCTGACCTGTCTGCATTCAAACTGCCATAACACCCTCCAGGAATGTCGGAATGACAAACCGTAAAATCCTCTGGAAAGTAGACATCCAGAGCTTTCCATTGATATAGGGATCGCCTGCTGGTTCTTCTTAGATCATTCCAGGTTGATCGGCGAGGTGGACTGTCCGGTATCCTGACCCGCCTGCATTCAATCTGCCATAACTCTCTCCAGGAATGGCGAAATGACAAACCGTAAACTCCTATGGAAAGTAGACATCCAGAGCTTTCCATTGATATATGGCTCGCCTTCTAGGTCGTCCTGGATCGTTCCAGCTGAACCGGCGAAGTTCTTCCTGAATCGGCGAGGTGGACTGTCTGGTATCCTGACCCGCCTGCATTCAATCTGCCATAACTCTCTCCAGGAATGGCGAAATGACGAACCGTAAACTCCTCTGGAAAGTAGACATCCAGAGCTTTCCATTGATATATGGCTTGCCTTCTAGGTCGTCCTGGATCGTTCCAGCTGAATCGGCGAAGTTGTTCCTGAATCGGAGGTGGACTGTCTGGTATCCTGACCCGCCTGCATTCAATCTGCCATAACTCTCTCCAGGTATGGCGAAATGACGAACCGTAAACTCCTCTGGAAAGTAGACATCCAGAGCTTTCCATTTATATATGGCTCGCCTTCTAGGTCGTCCTGGATCGTTCCAGCTGAACCGGTGAAGTTGACTGTTCGGTAGTGGATGTTGCAACTTTCAGCAACTATTGGAATTTCTTCTCTGGCTTGACTTCGCTGGCAGCAATTCAAGGCATATGGAATGCCTGCGGTATTGTTTCCAGGCCTCAGGGATAGGCCTCAAATAAAGTCAAGCCTTTTGGAGGCAAAAACGTTGTCTTGCATTTCAACAAAACCAATAATCTCTTTTTGGTGTTTTCTGCTATTTGATTTTTTTTTTTTGTATTTTCTTTTTTCAATGCGAGAAAGAAAGAAAAATGAAAGAAAAACAGAAGTAAAAACTGAGGTAAAGCTAAGAGTAAAGGAAAGAAGAGAGTATAGCATGGCTAGTTACCCTTCGTAAGGCCACGGGGGAGGCCACCAATGCTTCACTCCAAGCCTCGACGCCGTTATGTTTCCGGCATGAGAACCTCGCTGTTGAGAATTTCCAAGTGTTGAGCAGAGATGTTGTGCGTCAACCACCTGAAAATTTGAAGAAAGTAGCTTGTAGGGACTGTCTTGTTGCCCCCCAAGCATCTTTGTTATTTGACAAAGCATGATCTTCAATTGCATTCTTGCGGACAAAATGGTGTAAAGATCTGCCTTGTCACCGACTACCATGTCAGAATGCATGGTCTTATCAGGTATAGCCACGCATTGCTTATGGAAGAGGACCATATCAAGAGCTTCACTAGGATTGAACTCTTGTGGAATATGATTATGAGACAGACGCACCAACATATAGTCTTCATCATATTCATCATAAACTGGCTCTGTGTCAAAATCAAATTTAGAGTCACCATAGTCCAGCGAATCCACCTCTGCCTCTAATGCAAATATATGAAATCCATGAGCATCATGTTTAGATGCCACCAAGTCCCTGCTGCAGACTAGAGTGAGATGACCCTGAGAATACTCGACTTTACACCCATGTATAATAAACTTGCAATTCTGGGTGTAAAAACGTTTTCCACATACAATACTAAAGCCATAGTTTGGCCTTTGAACTTGCATGCATAGACTCCAATTGTATTGGAGTGTGAAGCCTCGGATTGGCCTAGGTATACCACCACACCATGTATAATTAAGTTTGTCATGACCTGGGGCAGCTTCTTGATAATGTCCAATAATAGGACAAAACTTGAGTTGATCATGCCCTTGATCATGGTGGTGGATTAAAGAAAGAAGGCGAGTTACGCCGTGCCCCCCATGCATCTGACCTGTGTCCACATATATGTCTTGCATAGGGAAGCTGGCTTCTTGGACACCTTTCATATGAATTTGTGGTTCGCCATCATCAATGTTCGAACCAATTTCATCTTCTAAGATGGACTGTTCTGTCCTATCTTCAAGCTCCGTTTCCTGAGGAACAACGTCAGTCTTCGGGTCAGGATTATTATCCAAAATCTTTGCGGCCTCAACCTCAGGTTCTTTGTCATTGATTGACAAAGGAATTTCTTCTTTGAACGTGGGCTCGTCCAAAGGAAAATCTTCGCCATTAGATTGGCTGCTAGGCAGTTCAATCTTTTTGGCAGGGACATGCTCGTCAACTGTAAGCTTCACATTTAGGCATTGTAAAGCCTTTTCGTTTTTTTCAGCAACCTCAGGCTCACAAAGTCGCTTGAGGATGGCATCCCATTTCTCTGTAAAGGCAACCCAACCAGCTTTTGCATTTTCTTCAGCAGCTTTTATAGCAGCCGTTTGTTTTTCTTTAGCAGCCTCTCTAGCAGCCGTTTCCTCTGCGTGTTGCTTGAGGATGGCAGCCATTCGTTCGGCATGTTTTTTGCAGCTAGCATCTCTTAGTTCGACATATTTTCTCTCGATGGCTCTTGATTTTTCTTGGAAATCTTGGAAATCAAATGGCATCTCCGTTCGTCGATCCCAACGAAGGTGACGTCAGAGACCACCCTGGTTTCCCTATGGTGTCTTGCTTATGCTCCTGGTCCCACTGGGCGTGCCAATGTTTTGGCCCACGATCCTCAGCGTGCTGAGCCGAGGTAAATAGCGATCTAAAGAGGATGGAGAGTTGCGGGCGTGCCACCTCGCGGACGAGGAAAAGGTTGAGTGAGTGCGCAGGCTTGACTTCTTGATCAGGCGAGCGGAGTTCCAGGTGCCACCTCAGATGAGGAATTTACAGCACAAGCGATCGATACTCACGGCGAGGTGAGCAGAGCAACAATAGGGAAGTTTCCGAGGATCGGGGCGAGTTCCGGAGAGCTCTGAAGGGTTCTAGGCGGCGAGGCGCTTAAAAATAGGGTTTCGAAGAGGCTTCGAAGGGATATCGGCTCCTGGGAGCGCTGAAGGTTTCGACGAGGTCGAGAGAGTTTTCAACTAGGTTGAAAGTTGTTTTGTGTTGTATTTGAGTAATTGTTGTTGTGTAGTGGTTTCTGTAAGCCGTGGGGCTTCTTTATATAGAATTACCCAGGGCCACAGGTATTGGCCTAAAGCATGTCAAAGACTTTGTAGGAGTCTTCAACGATAAATGTGGTGTAGGCGATGTAAATCACTTGTTGGACGTAATTATCCTTTGGCGAAGTGACTAACTGCCTTTGTCTAGAAGAGTTGAGTTAGAACACCTCATGATGACTTTGACGTGCACCACTGTTCACCCATGCAGCTATAATTAAGGAGTGGAGTCCTTAACTAACACCTTCACCTTCACGTGCATTGCATGGGAACATTGAACCCTTCAATCATTCTTGACATGGTCTCTCAATCAATCAAGGACTATTGCTCCCTTAATTGTTCAGTCAACATATGCGGCTTAGTCATTTCCTATGCAGACTCTTCTCTGTTTCTTCTTGCTTCCTGGCGAAGTCAACATATGCGGCTTAGTCATTTCCACGCGAAGGCATCTCGCCTCGCTTCAATCTTCTACGCAAAATCCACCTCTTCAAATGCAAGAATCTTTCTCCGCCTGCAAGCATCTTTCTCCGCCTGCAAAGTCCTCTTCACACACAATCCATCTCGCATGCAACCTCTATTCTTCATATGCATATAGACTCCTTGTTAAATGCAATTAAGGATATATATATATATATATATATATATATATATATATATCCAATCAAGCACCACGCGAGCTCGCCGGTTGTAATAGAGGGAAAGCAATATATATCCCAAAGTCTTGGTGTTGGCGAGGGAACCCGCGGAGCAATTTGAATCCTACTTGATATATCCCCCTCGCGAAGCAATACAACCCAAGGAGGACACCCCTAGTTTATGCATGCCTCTGCCAAAGACACGGACACATCTTCAATCAAGCATGTGGAGGCGGAGTCCTTACTCCATACGAACTATGACGTCACTCAGCTCGCATGACTCCGCTGACGGGCCATCATTTGTAAACTTATTATTTCGGGCTCGCCGGTGTGACGTGGACCACGAATTTAACTAATATTCACATAGACAATTACTGTCCAGTAAATTATTAATTTGGGTGTAAACAACTAGTATTGATCAACACTTGTCTACGCCTCTCGTCATCTCTCATTTTCATGTGATCGTGATTGTAGCATCCTCCTTCAAACTATTTACATATTTAGGTTGCAACTTGCAAAATGATTTTGGTTTGGTAAGCTATCCATAATAGTTAACGATAACCCACCCAAAAACAGCTATAAGAACATTAATTGAAAAGATTTGTCTTAAGCTAGCAAGATTAGTACAAATCTTCGAACACAATGTCTGCAAAATTGGTGTGAGCATTTCACGTTTTCACAATTATAGACGTGGTTGTAGTTAATACGTGTGTGTAAAACATTACGTAAAAGTAAGAACGAGGTGCTTAAATTAGTATGAAACGGTAATTTTCTCTATTATTAATGTAAAAACCAGCTATTAAGTATGTAATAGTACCCCCAAAACCCCATATGCATACATCTTGGGTTCTTGGTTTATATACATGATTGGTAGTTCTTCGTTTTCTGGCATTTTGATGGAATATTGAAGAATTGACAGCTTCAGATCATCATGTTGATTTCAAATCAATATTTGGTGTGGCTTTAGCTTTAGGCTGCAAGTTTGTGTACTTTTCTGTGATTTATTAATAGGTGAGAAAGTTCACTAAGACTAAGACAAAGAATAAGAGTAAGATTGAGTGGTTAAAATGGTCACCAACCCACACGACTGGGATAGCTGAGCTTGGGAAAGCGTTTTTTGTTGGATATCATAATTTTCTTCCTTACATCACATTTTGTCTTTCCTAGCTTCTCTATCAAATTCAATCCTACCTTGAAACTTTTCATGTAAACATTAGTAGTATAGTCTCTACTACCATATATATATATATATATATATATATATATATATATATATATATATATATATATATATATATTCATTTCTTGCTTTCCCAGCTACTGTTTCTAGAAGCATTCATATGTGTATTGATCCACATGCATATTTCTGCATATGTATCTCTCTAGCTTTGATCGATTTCTGGCTTTCTGCATATGTATCTCTCTAGCTTTAGTCGATTTCTGGCTTTCTGCACATTTACCCCAAGTTTGATTACAATATAAGTTGATTATTACATGTCATAGGAGATCTTAATCAATCACATATGAATTCCTTACTTGGCAAAAGATACTGTGCTAGCTACTTGACCCCCTATTCGTGACCAAAACAAAGACGTTGCTGAAAGGCCGGTAGAATTATTGGGCTTTTGGGCTGCAAAAACAAGTTGAGGGCGCATGTTGTCCAATATCTGAAAACCTTAGGATCTCAAACGTATTCAAAAGCATTTCAAAGATTCAAACCAGAAAAGAATAAAGAACAAGAAATTCAAAAGATCATATGGAATTGAATATTTTAGCACTTAGTTAATAGTATAATGTTGATTATCATCGAGTATATTCGTGACTCGTCTTGTAATCAACCTCTGAGTTGATGGACAAAGATGTCTGCGGAGAAGGCTTAGTGCCAAAGTTAAAGAGACAGAAACAACTAGGAAGATTTCCAAAAGAAGCTCCAATTTGACAACATCCCACACCTATCCTTTACAAAAGGCTCTTTTATTCAATTACAATGGTAGGAGGCAAAGAATACTAATACTCCTCAAGCCTCCACTAAACTAGCTAACATTTCCCTTGTAAAAATTACATAATATCATAACACTTCTTTTGCAAAGTTGCATGCATACATGTCTACCAAATGCGTGTGGCCCGGGTTTGGTCTCTTCTTTTTAATTTTGTTCTTAGTTAATTGTATTTGTTATTTTGGATATCTTAAACCCTTCTGACCCTTTCATGTAGTATACAGATTAATGAAGGCAAATGAAGGTTTTCTACTGTAAAACACACACTATAATACACGAATTTTCTACTTTTAATACATAGCTAAAGCATTACAAATGATTCCATTTGGTTTGTTTTACAAAACGTATGCACATGCAATATAAGTTTAATACATCCTAAGGTTGACCTAGTTTCAATCTAAGCTACTAAGAAAGCAATTAATCTTAGTTAATGATTTCAAAAATACTATCTAGCTCGATAGATGGTTTTAAGACAAGGATATTTGTAATCCTCGACTTAAACTTAAATTTTGTTATGATTTTTAAAATTACGAATATAGCTTTTAAGACGATTTTTTTTAAAAGGTTTTAAGACGATAGGTTTTGACTATATAGTAGGTTATAAGATACATTATTTTATTTAATTAGCAATACATAAAATACGGTTTTTAGTACATTTAGAAGATTGCAGGATATATTAGACATTGGTACAAAAACAAATGAACCAATGAAGAGATTTTACGAAAGCAACCAAAACACACGCTTTAGCTTTTTGAGGGGGTTAAGCACTTCACTTTGTTTTGCTTTGCTTTGCTTTGCTTTGCTTTGTGAAGGAGGAGCCCCATAGAAACTCATTTTGGAGCACCAAAGGGAATTAGAAAATGCCATGTTCAACAGAGGAAGCACTTGCTAGGCTCTTCTACAATACTTCATCCTCCGTCTACCTCCTCCTTCTCTTCCTCTATGTCGCATTCATTGTTCTTGCCAAGTTCTTCTGCTTCGTTGGCGGCAACCCAATATTCCCAAGGTCTTACAGTTTACATGCTACATATATATATGTATATATATATATATATATATATATATATATCGTAAATCTTCATTCTTCTAGTTTTCATGTTTTAATCTGTTGTGTTCTTTTTACAGAAACCAGAATGGATACGAAAACTATGTGTTTTCCGATGAAGAAGAGGAGGAAGAAGAAGAGTTAGAAGAAAGGCACAGCTATCATGTTCATGGTCATCATCAGTACTACACTGAAAACGATCATCTGGTGGCCGACATCATTCATGGAGGTGAAGCACTAAAGTTTCTGCCTGATGACAACCTTCAGAGGGATCGGTCAAGTTTTTCTGATCAAGAGTTCATTAGCGCCGGGGAGAGCCTAGTTGAAGAAGACCATGATATGTCACAGGGTTCAGAATCAGAACAAGATCATAGTGCAAATGAAATCCCGGTACGAGATACTGCTTCTGTTCTCAATTCTGTCTCGAATGATCGAGTCTGGACCACTTCTCCGATCACCATAGACCTACACAGAGGTGACTTGAGGAGAAAGGACAAAAAATGTGACGGTACGTCACATTCTATAAAGCAACATCCAAGTTTGTTACACTAACTAGTCACATGCAGCACTTCTAATGCTTCCATATACATTTTCTGCAGTCTAACATTGCTTATGATTCTAAGATTTTCTTGTGCAGATAATCTAGAGGATTCTGATCAGATTATCGAAAACAATACAGAGACACAATTATCTGGGGATGAAAATTTTCTCGTATTTAGGCCGCCCCAGTTGGAGACCAAGAAATTAATCCGAGTTCAAGAAAACAAAGAGCATGAAATTTTTGGTGACTCAACAGTGGGATCAACTTCTAAAAGCTCTTCTGAATGGAGAAGCTCAATCAATTGTTCTGTGACCGAAGATCCATTTTCTTCCTCGTCACGTAGAAGCTGCCCCAAGTGGGAGTCTTACACTGTCTTTCAGAAATATGATGAAGAAATGATGTACCTCGACAGAATTAGTGCCCAAAAGCTCCATGAAACAGGTCATTTCATTTTTCTATATACTTAATCATTATGTACTAAACATTGTTTAAACGCTTAACTGGACTCTAAGAATCTTTTAACTTTTATTCTTTCAGAATCACTTAGGTCTATTCAAGTTTGTCCAAGATCGATTTCAGAGAGGATTGTTCATCGAATCTCATTAGCAACTAAAAGGCCATCTGACGTACGTCACAACCCTTACCACGAACTAGAGGCTGCTTATGTTGCTCAGATTTGCTTAACGTGGGAAGCACTTAACTGGAACTACAAGAAATTCGAGCAAAAAAGGGCCTCGTCGCATCACGATTTTGACCCTGGCTGTCCTGGCAAGATTGCGCAGCAGTTTCAGCAGTTCCAAGTTCTTCTGCAGAGATATGTAGAGAATGAGCCCTACGAGCAGGGCCGGAGACCTGAGATTTACGCTAGGATGAGGCTTTTGGCACCAAAGCTACTTCAAGTTCCAGAATATCGAGGTACTCATACAGTCAATTGCTCTTTAACTTCTTTTAATTCATTATGCATGATACCTCTTTTCTTTAACAAACTGAATATGAACTAAAGTTAAAGTTGTAATTCCATCATGAAATGGTATCAAGAAATGCATATTAAAGAGTATAGGGATCAACAGATTAACTAATGCATTCTTTTGTTTTATTTTTAAGCTTCAGAAGATGATGATGATCATGAAAAGGAAGAAGGTTTTGGCTCGAGAATCTCCTCAGCAGCGTTTCTAATGGTAATGGAAGATGGAATCCGAACGTTCATGGATTTTCTTAAGGCTGATAAAGAGAAACCCTGCCAAAAGTTATCAGCCATGTTTAGGAGAAAACGAAGAAGTTCAGTTGATCCAACTCTTCTAAATCTCATGAAAAAAGTTAACCAAAAGGTAAGTTTATATACATTAACCACATTAGGTTATGTTATCATTATCAGCGATATTATTCACACTCTTAGAAAGTTATCCTACACTCATTCCGCGGGTGTTTGAAAGTTATAAAATATAAAATTTAGAATACAAAATGACTTTCGAGTGTAAATGACATATTCTTAGGTTTTTCATGATTTTAAATTTTCCTCTCTTTCGTTTCGTGAGCAGAAGAAGATGAAGATCAAAGACCTTCGCCGTTCGCACAAGTGCTTGAGAAAGAAAAGCTTGAAGGTGGAGGAGGAGATGGAGATATTGCTAGGCCTAATTGACCTAAAACTGGTCTCTAGGGTTTTGAGAATGAGTGACTTGAGTGCAGAACAACTGCACTGGTGTGAGGAGAAGATGAGCAAAGTGAGAGTCCTGAATGGGAAATACCAGAGAGATTCCACACCACTTTTCTTCCCAGCACATTGATCAGTGACCCACCACCAGCTCATGTAAATTGCTTGATGACTAGACAGTAGAAATGAGTGCTGAACAAGATGAATATCCTACCCAGGTACCCCTTTTGTAAATACATATACAAAATCATGGAGCTGGTTAGTTAAGGTAGCAGGGACCCTACAGATCAAAGCAATCACATGTGGAATGACAAGGATTTGGGAGATTTGGAATCCAAGACAGAAGTGTAAAGCGGGTTTATGTGATTCATGAATATTGAAAGTGATAGAACAAAGCAAGGAACATGCATGAAGATAGAGACAAGGAGGGGGTGAGACTTTAGCTTTAGCTTTAGCTTTTTAATTAGGGTTTATCTAGAACTAGAAGGGGGGATTTGAGCTGAATCAAAAGAAGAGCAAGGCTGCAGCTTCAGAGATGCAGTGGGAATAAAAAAAAGGTAGTACATGTTATAGTCGAGGGATAGAAATAAAGTCCAATAAATCAATCAACCAGTTTAAAGATGTATCTAGCTAGGGCATATATGAGATTATTAGTTTCTTGACTTTCTAAAGTTGATGATCTTATAGTTGGGCAATCATGTTACGGAAGGATCTCATTTGCAGCATATAGGAATAATTTGGAAACTGTGACATAATATCCCAGATGTCTTAACCTCATTTGTAGTATGTAAACAGGAAAGCTACATTCTCTTTGGTTTTGATTTGATTGTTATCTTTAGGGACCTAGCAGTAACAACGCTAATCATCCCTGCATACCCCAATCCCTCTACGTACAGTTCCGAACTAAGATATTATTTCCGAGCATTGATATCTAATTTAGCATAGATATTGACCACCACTCAAATACCAAAATACTGTTTGCTAAGAGTTTTGCATATTCGTGTGCACGAAAACTATGTCTGTTTTTCATCGATCTCATAGAAGGGATCAAGTTTCCGGCACTATCTTCCACGTAAATATCCAACAAATGAAGTCATTTACTCAAGACGATTGTTTGGAGGGTACTGTGTTTTTGATACAGAAGGTCAAGTATTTTTCAAACCAACATGGTAAAGTTTCATGAATCATGACCTAAATATAAAAAGCGATTTCTCACCTTCTATCGTTTCAATTGTTTTGTCTGCATCAAATCTCTGATTTCTCAGAAAACAAAAAAATTATCAAAAAAAACATAGAGCGACTCATTTTGGGCCAACATAGGACATGCCAAAGTATGGGCCGTTTTTTTGTATGAATCAATGTAATGTTTGTCATGGTCTACATTTGGGACAGAATCATCCAAGACCTCTACTAAAAATTTGCATACATTGGGATTTTGAGATATGAAATATTGTATCCTCTTACAATTATGAACGTGAATCGTAAATCCAAAACAAGCTAAGTACCAAACAATTTGTGATTCTTGCAAAACCTGATTAGCCAAAATAGCATTGAGCAAACCTACGTAGCCATTTCTTCATGGACTCGACACCTAAACTTTCGAGTAGTCAATCTATGTTTCATTGAGGTCGAGACTCGAGAATTCGGATTCGACTTCTTATTTCCCCATCGGAACACACCTGCATTTCATAGCCACACGGTTATGACTCCACCTTGCCCTTTTAGCATGAAGAGCAATCCGCCATATGTATCTGATAGTGACATGACATCTAACCTAGTGACCATTATTGCAAGAAGTACGTTAGTTGAGTATGGATATTTCGATTCCTATATGAATTTCAATGGACCACTATTGCTACTACTTGGTATGGAATTTATTAGAAACCCAACTTACCAATTGAGCTCCACCTAAAAAACAGAAGAAAAAATAAAAAAATGACATCTCACTACTATAAACAGTTGCAAAATACAGAAAAAACACATTTCAACAGATTTAAGCAAATAAGGACATAAGCTCATACCCACAGTGTATGGTACTATGCCCTGGCAACAATTTTTACGCAAAATACCCAAAAAACCATTCTTTTCTAAAATATTTACAAAACTAAAACTGCCACGGTCTCAAAATACCACTTTTCCACCATTTTCATCTGGGAAACATCACTTTTCCACCATTTTTAGATTTGAGAAACACACTGATTCCTCTCTCTCTTTCTCTCTCTCCTCTTCTTCTTCTTCTTCTTCTTCTTCTTCTTCTTCACCGGTCACCGCTCCGACCAAATCGCAAAGAGGCGAGGAAGGGAGGATGAGCCGAATAATGAAAGGGTGAATGTTGACTAAGGCTTCACTGAATCCAACCAGATCTGATTTGATTATTCTTCGATCTCTACTACTTGGTTTACTCAAAGACTTTTTGGAATTAAAACTCATATCTTTTGAATTTGACAGAAAAAAGTGATCATTTGTAGTTAATCCATGCTCATGCTTCGTGCTACTACTGCATTCTGCTATCTGCTGCTACTGCGTACTACTGTGTGATGCTACTGCGTGCTACTGTGTTTGATGTTGGTGTGTGTTGTTGTGTGTTGTTGTATGCTGCTACTGCGTGTGTTGTTGTTGTTGTGTTCTGCTACTGTGTGTGTTGTTGTACTGCTGTGTGCTGCTACTGCGTGCTACTGTGTGTGATGTTGGTGTGTGTTGTTGTATGCTGCTACTGCGTGTGTTGTTGTTGTTGTGTTCTACTACTACGTGTGTTGTTGTACTGCTGTGTGCTGCTACTGCGTGCTACTGTGTGTGATGTTGGTGTGTGTTGTTGTGTGTTGTTGCATGCTGCTACTGCGTGTGTTGTTGTTGTTGTGTTCTGCTACTGCGTGTGTTGTTATGTGTTACTACTGTGTGTTGTTATGTGCTGTTACTGTGTGTTGTTATGTGTTGCTACTGGGTGTTGTTGTGTGTTGCTACTGCGTGTGTTGTTGTATGTTGTTGTGTGCTACTACTGCGTGTTGCTCTGTGCTGCTACTGTGTGTGCTGTTGTTGTGTGTTGCCACTGCATGTTGTTGTTGATGTGTGTTGCTACTGCGTGTGCTGTTACTGCAAGTTGTTGATTCATGTTGTTACTACTGCGTGTATTGTTGTTGTGTGCTGCCACTACATGTTGTTGTGTGTATTGTTGATGTGTGCTGTTACTGCAAGTTGTTGATTCATGTTGTTACTACTGCGTGTATTGTTGTTGTGTGCTGCCACTGCATGTTGTTGTGTGCTGCCACTGCATGTTGTTGATGTGTGTTGCTACTATATGTGATGTTGTTGTTATCAGCTGCCACTGCATGTTGTTGTGTGTATTGTTGATGTGTGCTACTACTGTGTGTGATGTTGTTATGTGATACTACTGCAAGTTGTTGATTCATGTTGCTGCTGTTGTGTGCTATTACGGCCTATTGTTGAACTTTTGTATCAACAACAATAACAGAAAGTAGCAGTAGCATAACTTTTGCCCCTTCCTATGGCTCCTTCATTGTCTTAGTCTTCAAGCAATAACAGAACTAGAGGATTGCCCAAACATACTTGTTTTATTTCTGAGATGTTTATCTATGTTGCTACTTCTACTCGGATATGTTAACAACTTCTACTGTAATTAACTGTTATTACACTAAATTATTGAAAACCTGCTACTGTATTTAATTTACTGAAAAATCTCAAAAAAGATTTTTCTCTTCTAAAAACATATTTAATTAGTGTATGGTTAGTTTGGTAAATTAAATTATGACACATAACATGCAGAGAAAATATTGTCATTAATTGTTAAAAACTATCCTTATTTATTTAAGGACAACACAAGTGGATTTATTTGTGTTTCTTATAAAAAAGAAGATATTTGGCTGGAATGCTTTCATTCATTCAATCACCAAAGATATATTCAGGAACGTATTACAAGAGAACCAACTATACAAGGAAATTATCCATATATTAAAGAGGAACATAAAAGGCAGCATATATATAAGGATATAATTCTGATACAATCTTAATTACACATGATACACATAACTTCTTTCCTAACACTCCTCCTCAAGTTGGAGAGTGGATATCTCTAACTATTAACTTACGAACCATAGGTATGAAAAGATCATTTCCCAAGGCTTTAGTGAAAATGTCTGCCAACTGATTTGCTGAACCTACAAACTTTGTAACAACGGATCCATCTTGAATCTTATCTCTGATATAATGACAGTTCATCTCAATATGGCGAGTTCTCTCATAAAAAACAAGAGTTGCTGCTATGTGTAGTGCTACTCTATTATCACAATATAAGAGGGCAGGTCCTTGGTGAAATACTCCTAAATCTCGGAGTAGATATCGAAGCCATGTAAGCTCACAACAAGCACCAGTCATGGCCCGATATTTTGCTTCAGCGGAAGATAGTGAAATTGTCTTCTGCCTTTTCGATTTTCATGAAACCAATGAAGGACCAAGGAAAACACAATAACCTGTGGTGGATCTCCGAGTGATTGGACAACCTACCCAATCTGAATCAGAGAAAGAATGCAATCTAAGATCATTATTAGAGGAGAAGAATAAACCTTGACCAGACGCATTCTTAATGTATCGAACAACTAGCAAGGCTGCTTCCATATGAATTTTACGAGGTTGATGCATGAATCTGCTAAGCACATGTACTTAAATAAGTGATATTCGGTCTAGAAACAGTTAGATATATTAATCTCCCAATAAACCTTCTATAACCAGCCGAATCCTTTAACAACTCACGTTTATCAGATAATTTCAACCTTTTTTTCATGAGAGTATCAACAGGGGCTGCACCAAGCAACCTTGCATCTTTGACAATTTCCAAGGCATATTTGCGTTGGGAAATAAAAATCTCATTCTTAGAAGTAGACACCTCAATGCCAAGGAAAAACTTCAAATCTCCCAAATCTTTAATGCGAAAATGAGAATGAAGGAAATTCTTGAGTGCAGCAATACTCAGTTGATCATTTCCAGTAATTAAAATATCATCAACATAAATCAAGAGAGCTATAAAGGACTTGCCTTGTTTCTTCGTAAACAAAGAATAATCCGCTCTGGATTGCACATAACCAGTAGACCTTATAGCCTTAGAGAATTTAGCAAACCACTGCCGAGATGCTTGCTTCAGCCCATATAACGACTTATGAAGTCGACATACCAAGTGTTCCTCCCCTGTCTCCGGAGCCCTGATGGAGGAGACATATATATATATATATATATATATATCTTCATCAAGATCGCCATGTAAAAAGACATTATTGACATCTAGCTGGTGAAGAGACCAGCCACGAGCTGCTGCCAAAGCAAGTAAACACCGAACATATATCATGATAAAATAGTCTGAGGTTCACAACCAAAACCAATTGACAATGAGTGAAGTAACTCAAACTCTTATAAACTCACAGGCAAGGTCTCATATTCTCGATGTGAGATTGATATCTCAACACGCTCCCGCACGTGTGACTAATCTTTAAGCCATACACGTGGACAATTATTTGGGTGACGTGGAGTTCGTGTGGCCATTAGGCTTCACACGTGGACGTGGGTAACCCGCTCTGATACCATGAAAAAGAAGATATTTGGCTGGAATGCTTTCATTCATTCAATCACCAAGGATATATACAAAAACGTATTACAAGAGAACCAACTTTACAAGAAAATTATCCCTATATTAAAGAGAAACATAAAAGGCAGAATATATCTAAGGATATAATTCTGATACAATCCTAATTACACATGATACACATAACTTATTTCCTTTTCTCTTTTTTTTTGTAAGCGTAAATGGACTAACTCACCGTTCCTCCACGAAAATTTATTGATAAAAAAAAGATACAAGAAGCTGGAGGACTAGACCAATGACAGCCATAAAGTACAACTAACATTTTTTGTAGATAAACAAGTAATCACATAAAAACAACAATGAGCACACAGAGACATTAACAAATACGAAAATTCGGGAGACCAAGTGCATCTCGCCGGCAAAGATCAACAATGGAAGGAGGAGGATCATCCCACCATGACATGCTAGTCATTTACAACCCAATATTAGTAAGTGCATCCGCCACTTGATTACCTTCTCTGAATATATGAGAGGACCGAAAATGTATATGTGATATATGGAGCAAGCAATTACTCCAGGCCACCCGTAACCGCCAAGGAACAAGATGAGGATCCCGAAGATAATGAAGGACGAGTCGAGTCCACCTCAAGCCATATATGTTTCCATTCTCTAACCCAAGCTAACTCAATAGCTTGAATTACTGTCATGACCTCAGCCTCAACTAAGCTAGGAATATTAAGATTAGACTCAAAAGCACCAAGAAAAGAACCACGGAAGTCACAAAAAAAAACCACCATATCCGGCTCGTCCTAAAGCACACTGCCACGCACCATCAGTATTAATTTTCACCCACCCAAGAATTGGAGGATGCCAATTAACCTCAATAATACGAGGAGCTCTACGTGGACAACATGAAATATTATAACTTTTCAGGACTCGTAACTCTTCCAAAGAGTTGAACATACAACTTGTAGATAATCTACTAGCAGCTTGTATGTGCCCCAAAATAAGTCTACGTAAACCATCCACACCAATGAAACCGCCATCATGCTTCATAATGTTCCTTGCCTTCCAAATAAACCATATGGTAGTAGTAAAACAAATCATAGGGTAGTAGTAAAACACATAATTTATTTCTTAACATCATATCATTTTGAATAATGTATATGTGATTTACTGGAAGAAAAAAACTTACCAGTTTAAGAGCCAAAGGCAAAATGTCACATGGGAAAGGGAAAGGGAAAGGGAAAGGGAATGAGAATGGGGTAGGATTACATCCCACTTGCAATACTATACATGTTCCTCCGTCCTTTACACCTTGGATAGGGAATCATGGAGGCTCCTCTTCCGGTCCTCCTCACTCTTGCCCCTTTTCTGCTTTCCATAACACACTTTGCTGCTACGATTTCAATCTCCTTTTTTCAGACGAATGCTTCTTTTTCTCTTTCCTACAAAATACAAATGCTTGTTCATATTCTTGGTCTTAGATTCAAAATCGTGTTGGATTAATTGTTTTTGCTATTCGGAAGCTGTTTGGAGTTATTATATGTGTTAAGCACGCTCCCATGCCAATATCTTTCTCATGATCTTTTTAGTAGAAATACGGAGAAAAATTGTTTGTAAGAATATAGTCAACATGTTGATCTCTCATATAAGAACTTTTGTTGCACGCAATGAATACTAGAAGAAAAGAGTAGAGCACTAGAGCTTGTTTATCCTATCAAATGTAGTCAAAAGAGTTGAATATTTTTGAGATATCACTCTCAACGTGGGAAGTATAATTTTTTTTTCTTATTGTTGGGTTGAATACAAGGAAAAAGATTGATACATAGTTGAAATTCTTTCACATATTAACCTGATACATTGATCGTTTGGGATTGCAACATGTTGTAGCCAAGACTGTGTTTCAAATAAAAATGTCATATTTTATTGTTCACTCAAGTGAAAAATATCTTAATTCTCTCACTAGTATTTGATGATATTGTTAGTATCCACAATTATATGACGTCCGGATCTTTTCCTAATATATCTCTCTTAATATTGCTTATTTAACCAATCACCAACATAACCCCCTAAAAACCCTACCACTACATATACTCACGACCGAAAATAACACACGTTTTTGCGGCCAATCCAACCAACTAGATCAATATATGAATACAATCAATCGATGATCTTCACAACATTACACAATCTCATTTCTTGATAATTACAACTCCCAATCAAAATCTTCTCTCCAGAAGTTAATATGATCCATCCAAAATCAAATACTTCACAAAATATAGGAATGGATCTGAAAAATTGGTAGCAAACAAGGCACATGCCATATAAGTAAAAAAAAATTAGATATTTTCCCCTTGAGAGTATATACGTTGTACTTTGTAAGAAAATTTTCATTTAATCACGGAGGAATCTCAAATCTGAGACAAGCGTACGTGCATCACGTGGATTGGGGGACAAAATCAGGTCAGCAGATGGTCCCACAAAGCAAAGATAGTCAACCAGATGAACGGCCGAGAATCCCACAACGCTGGACGAGAGACACAGCTTAATTTTAATCCCCCCGCATTGTTTTCTCGTAATAAAAAGCCAGCCAACCCCAACCCTTATCCCTCTCTCTAACCCCAAACCAGAGAAGAAAGAAAAAAAAATCTCCCACAGCTTCACGTTTCAATCCCCCTTTTTCCTCTCCTCGGAGAAGCCTCGGCATCTCAAGGTGAGTTAGATCTAATCTGGGTTTGGTTTTTTTGCATGAAAGTTTGAAGCTTTTTTGGGTTTGGTTTTGATGTGTTTTTGTCTTGTGCAGGCGTTCTTTACCAAAATATGAACAGATTCGCTTCGTACGAGCAGAACGCCATGGCAGGCTTTGAGGGGATGAAGATGGTGGATTCAGTTGTGTGCCCAAAACCACGTCGTTTAAGCGCTTTAAATCCGTCGCTTAACGACTCTATCAGACCTCCTTATAGATGCTTCAAGTATGTTTCTTGTTCTCTGCCTTATAAAGCTTACAGATTTGGTTTTCTGACATGACAGTATCAAAGCTTTTGATTTGTCTTTGCTAATATGATTTTGGTCTTTTGCTGCCTTAACAGTCAATACCAATCAGAGGTTGGAGATTCTCAGGCAGCGTCTGAACTTCTCGACCTGATTCTCAATAAGGCAACCCTTTTCTTTTCATCCCAAATATTTTTCATTTCGATCATCTCAATACTTTTCTTTTGTATCATCTCACTATCTTGCTCTACAAAATTTTATATTTTTACTCCTAGCACAAGTTCAACTAATTGATCTTTTTTTTGTTTAAATTCATGAATTACAGGGGGATAGTGGAGGTGAGAGATCCATGAAGCAATTGGCTTCATCGCCACCGTTCTTTTGTGGGTCTCCGCCGAGCCGGGCGTCGAACCCAGTCATCCAAGATGAGCAGTTTGGGAGCTGTAAGGTGGGACCTTTTTCGCCGACGGCGGGGCGCAACGGAGGCTGTGTCCGGATGAAATCCGGGGACAAGCCGGTTACCGTGCGCATTGAAGGGTTTGATTGTCTTAGCAGGGACCGCAGGAACTGCAGCATCCCTTCTGTAGCTTAAATCTGACTACAATATTTAAGAAGCCCTCCAGAAGCATCAGAGTTTTTATCAGAAGTGATGGAAAGAGGGTGTTTTGGGAGAGGAAATCTAGAGGAGAGGAGCGTACTAATCTTTTTTGGGGTCTGAGTGTGTAAAATTTTTGTATATAGAAGTCGTCATGGTCAATCTGATGTTATTCGTTTTTGATTTGTAAAACCGAAGGATGATGTATATGTAAATTAAGGTTGTGGGAAATGAATCAGATGATGATGATGATGATGATGTTCGATTTTGAGGAATAAAGAGAGAAATAGCGAGTCTGTAGCCTATCTCTGTTTGGGGGAGATGAGAGGTTTCATGGGACTAGTTTGTAATCTCCCAAATGCTTTGTCTGATTCTGTTGTCTTCCTCCGTTTGTAATTGTATTTTGGAGGAACTGAGGATTTAGATCTTTTGGAATTTATCATATGTTGGAAGTTCATGTATTATTGTTCTTCTTGTTCTTCTGCGTTTGCTTTGTTTAATCGCACAGATGAAAATGATGGGTCAAAGACTGAAAAATAATATTGTTCTTGAGGTGGGTTTGATTTACCTGGTTGGAGATGTGTATGATGGGGTTGTGGGTGGGTGAGGAAGAAGACGAGAGGAGTGGGGCATTGGGTTTCGGACTTTGGAACCATCGATGGCATAACATAATCAACATGTGGTGGATTGGATTGGTGTGCTTGTTTTGTTTGGTAGTAGGGATATGTTTGGCCTGGTTTAGGCGACTTGGGGAAGACGTGGAAGATTATCATTAGGGATTTGAAATGGTCTTTAGAGGAAGTTGATGTACTTGGGTCAATTAGAGGGTGCTATTGATGATGGTGTTGGTGTGTATCTATCAAGGCCAGTTGGGCATGTGAGATCGCCGAAGAGGGTGTTTTGGCTTTTGAAAGGTTTTAAGTGGTTGAGACTTGAGAGGTGGGTAAAGCTGGCCCGCCTATTCATGTTGTTGGCCAAAGCTGTCAGCAGCAACTGATAACTGCATGTGAATAGGGGCGTAAGCAGGGCAGGGGAGGCTCCCCCCCGTTGCCTTTTTGTTTTATCCAAGTGGGTTAAAAGTAAATTTGGGTAACAAGTTACCCTCAGTAAGAACGTAAAAGAAATTTCGTTGGCAGTGTTAGGATACCTCAAAGGTTTTCTAGATCCATAAGTTTCTCTAAACGAAAATGAAATGTTTTAACTATGCATGTAAAACAGTACGTGACCATTTTGACAAATTTGGGTTCGAAGCTAGGTTGTAGAGCACACAACTAGGCAATAACCATTATGCCATTGTTTTTAGCGGTCATGAATCTCTTAATATATATAGGATTGTAAATAGAGAGTTTTGTTTGAAAATATTTTTGTTAAAATCACTTCTAAAGATTGCTTTTCTTTGAAGCACATATAACTTTTTGAGGAAACACATTTCCATCTTCTACTAAAATGAATAAAATCCTTTTGATAATTTGTAAATGCCCGACACAATTGCCAAACATTCAAGCAATGGTGTGTGTAAATCCTTCGATTCTTGAAGAATAGATGAGCATGAAAAATCTAGGTGAGTAAAGAAGACAAAAGCAGCCCTCGTGAAAGACATTCTCATTTCACCATAATAGAGCCGAACTTGTAGTTTGGAAACTTTTGCATTGTATGCCTTAGGCTGGTGTGTTGTTCAGTAACTCCATTATTGCATTGCCTGTTATAGCTCAACAGGTCCACTCTATTGTACTGTTACTTGTTTCGGGTAAGTGTCATTCTGAAGGTAAAGCAAAGGTTTAGTCATGGCCATAGGATTCACCTTTACTTGCATATACGTATCAAAGACTGGTTTATACATTTTCATTTGTTGTTCACTTCAAAATTGAAGTCTATGAACACAAATTCTGTTTCTTCAACCAGTACAACTGTACATGACTTATGACTGAAAGTGGCAGTGATGGAATAAGATATTCCAAGTAACAGAAGAAGAAGCAGCAGCAGAAGATCTTTAAACCTCAGAAAAATTACACTAAATCACCAAGTGGGATTTGCTAATCAAAGAATAACTGTACATGTATGTGAAAAATTAAAGAAAAGAATAAACTGTAGCCATTGGCTTCTGATTAATGCCATAATCGTTTAGAAGCTGGTTTCAGTGAAGAAGAGCTGCTACTTTTTTTTAGACCTGAAATAAGAGATTGGTAGCAATATGTTGAGAGAGCTAATACATCAAAATGATCAAATTGACGAATGGACTACATGCTTTTCTTCTAAGATAATAGCTTACCTGATGAAACCATCGAAGGGCTTTTTAGTGCTGACATTATAGGTGTGGAAGGTACTGCTGGTTTTGATGAGGGTCGGGGAATCCTAGCTGCCCTTCTAGGCCTGCAGAAAATTTGAATTACTTAGTGCTAGTTTTAATCATTCTTGGAAACAATGGTGATTAGTAGAGTTAATGAATAGCAGATGAAATCTTTAATTTACGCTCAACAATTAGAATTTCATTTGGATACCAAACTGGAAAAGACAGTAAGAAATGAAGTAACACTCACTTTTCTAAGCTTTCTGATTTTGTGCTATCAGAAAAGCTCAAACTGTCAGCAGAAGCCGAGCCATCAGTTTCTGTTCCACCAGAAAGACCACCGTCAGATAAGTCACTTAATTTCTCCTCATAATCTGCCTCTCCAAATCCTAACATCTCAGCACCCGCAGATTTATTCTGACCTATTTCATCTCCGGCAACCTTTGATTGCCGGAGTATATTATTTTGGTGTTTAAGGTCATTCATGGACTGCTGGGAATCAGTGTCAGAACTGTACAAAAACACAGTTTTCATGATCAGAAGCTGCCTTGAGTTCTAAGCCTATCCCGCTTGTCGGTTTTTAGCTTTGCTGAGGAGTAAGGAGTCCTACCTAATTCTTATAGATTTTGTGTGCTTAATCGAGAAGATTCATACCTTAATGAGCGTGTCCCACGCTTCTCAACTTGGATTTCTTTAAGTAAATGCAGTCGTTCAATCTCATTATCCTTCTTTGATATAGTGTCTTTGAGAATAGCAACCTGCATAGCCAAAAAAAATTCAGAAACATGATTTGCTTGTGATGCAAGAAAAAATGATGTAGAAATTGAGAACCTGTTCCATTAACTCCCTAGCATCCCTGCCCTCTTTGTTGGTTTTTGCAGCCCCTAGCTCAACTCCAGCAACCCTCTCGGCAAACTTTAGAGTACTTAAACTTTCAGAAAATGAATTTGTTTCAGGATTAAGCTGCACAAACATAAGTGTTTTTGCTTGTCCCCCTGTTGCAAACCACCAGAAACAGATGTTAGGCTATTGGAGACAAATCTCAGGGAAAACAAGAAGATTAACAATTCTAGGAGCAGAGAAGTACCAAGAGAGCTTTGAAGGACTTGAGTAAGCTTGCTATTTCTGTATGGTACATGAGGGCTTTTCTGTGCAAGAGAAAATATGACATCTCCAAGTGCAGATAATGATTTGTTTATATGCTGTGCTTCCGTAAGTCTATCTCCAGTTACCTCGGAGCGATCTACCCTTTCACTTCCTGCCAAATCTACAAGATGAAGATTACCAACCAAAGCAGTACTAGTCTTCAAATCTGTCCCTCGTACATGAACTGTAAGAACACTGCATACACACATCTAAGTGTCACAGTCACAGTAAATATATGAGATGTAGACATATTTCATTAATGATGAGATACACAAACCTATGAGAGCGGCTACTTCTTTCGTTGAGGGCTGTGGCACTAACAGCTCGGTTCTTAAATCCAATATCCATTAATCTCATGACATCTGAGGTTGAATTGACAGGGCGCATAGTAGCATCCGGCACAGCTAACCCATTGGGTTGAGAATGGGTCATAATCCCGAGTGTGTGCAAGTCAAGGGAAACAAATGCTTGTAACCAAAATCAATAAAAAGAATGCTGATTTCACATTGATTTAAAAAATGCTGATTCCAAGCAATGCTAATTATATCATATGCTAGAAGCCTAGAACCATGCTATGAAGCAGAATACAAGAGTAATTTTAAGACTTCATTTGAAGCAACATTTCGTAATTTGAGAAGGATATTTTTTTGGAGTACCATCACTTGATAGCAAATCGCGCACTTGTTCATTGTATATTTCAATCATCTGAACACCAATTTCATACGAAATGGAGGTCTTTCGTTTCTGTGAGATATCAAAAAGATCATTTAAGGCTCGATAGTTGACCCCCCAGTTCTCCTTAGTTGCTTTATTAGGACCAGTCTGAGAAGAAATTATTATCAGCATTGGCATCTTGTAAAATATAGTGACCTTAAAAGTTAAAGAGGAAATGAAGCTCCATACCATCGTGTAGGTTTTTCCAGATCCAGTTTGACCATAAGCAAAGATACACACATTATATCCGTCAAGTACAGATCGTATAAACGGTTGAGTATCAGTGTATACTTGAGCTGTGAGCAGTAAAATGAGGGATACAAGTTAAGCATCACAATGATTCTCATAAGACAATGGTTTTCAGTATAATAGTGAAAGGATCATCAATGCAGATGAGTAAAACAATAACTGAAGACACAGAAAAGAAAAATATATAGCATAGAACCTTGAGTTGCATCTGAACCATAGACCTTATTAAACTTGAACAATCGATGACCATCTTTCCCTGGTTTGGAGCGGTCTGCAACTACCAATTCCCCATTGTCACCAATTTGTTCTACCAATGTTCTTTTATCCTTCTGTCCAGCCAGAAAGGGTCTTATTCGGCAATATACTCTGATGTTTCCTGAGCAAGCAAACTGAGAAGTGAACTTCAATTTTTTATTTCAGATGTAACCTAAGTAGAACAATTAATTTTGTGGCACCTTTTAAATCCTGAATTTCATTAAACAGCTTTCTATTTTCAGCCAAAATAGAATGATAGTTCTCAGCTGCATCTGCTAATGATTGAAGTTTCACTCCTGAAAAGGGCCATATAACAATGCATGAAAATCTTCCATCACATGAAAGGAATACAGCTTTTGAATAGCACAACCGTACCTAAATGATCAAATTCAATCGTGTAGCTTTGTTCTGCCTTCAGTATTTCTTGCTTAATAGACACTGAAGATAGCCTCAATTCCTGAATATTTCATAATACCAAAAAATATTGTACCACTATTAATCAGATATGTATATCTAAAGCTAAGAATACAATTTGATCTAAGGCACAAGTACCTTCAAAGAACCAAGTTGAACTTCCATAAACTTATGGTAAACACGCTCCTTCTTGATCCAACTCTGACATATTGAATCAGAATTTGCCTCAAGCTCTTTCTCCTTTTTCCTTGAATCTGCCAAGAGATTTTCAAGTTCCTTCACCCGTTCTTCAAGTTTTCCTTGAGAAAACTGATATTTTGACTCCGAACTTTCCTCTAGCTCTTTCATTTTATTCCTTGAGGCTTCCAAGAGGCGTTCGAGTTCTTTTACCTTTTCTTCAAGCTTTAAATTTTCCTTATAAAACTCAAGCTTTAAGGTTTCGTTAGAAACCTGATGTTTTGATTCAGAGTTCTCCTCCAGCTCTTTCACCTTATTTCTTGAATCTGCCAAGTTGCGTTCGAGTTCTTTTACCTTTTCTTCAAGTGCTGCTTTAACACCTTTTGCATCTGTTTCCATTTGTAAGTAACGCAAGTCGAATGTCTTTTTGGCTATATCCAGCTCTTGCTTCAGACCTGAAATTTCTAGGTTGCAATGCTCCTTCTCTTTCTTCAATCTGATCACATCCTCATCATCAGTTTTCTTCTTTTCTTCAATTTTGGTCCTCTCATTCTGCCAATAGTAACCATTTCCGCTAAAAGATATTGTGAAATTCTTCTAAAATTAACGGAGATCATTATCTGGATATATCTAGTAAAGTGTACATAATTTTCGGTCTTTATATCACTCATACAAAGTTAGGTGATAGCTGATCACTTGATGTATAGTAAAATATCGTATGATTATTAACATGTGAAAGCTCTTTTTAGTGATCGAGAAGTAACATGTGAAGAAAATTTAGTGCTGGCAGTTAGTGAACTGCATACATGTAGCAGAAGATGGAAACAGACACCATTTTCTCTGAAATATACCTTTATTTGCTGAAGATGGCTCCTGAATAGCTGTAACAAGCGAATCATTTTAAAGAATAAGACATAACATGTGTGTGAAGCTGTCAAATACTAATATATCTGTTTGAATGATACTTCGTACCTCGCTTTCCTCATTAGTTCCAGATGCAAGGGCTTCAAGTACTCTGATTCTTGACTGGTACTTCTCTTCACGAGCCTTGAAAACATTGTTTTGCTGGATGGACAGAACCATAATGAAATTTAGACAAAGCATTTCTTAAGTGGATCACAAATAAAAAAATTTGTGAGTACATATTACAGTTCTTAAATGTTCTGCTTGAGTTGATATGCGACGCTCAATCTCCTGGACTACTTTTCTTAGTAGACAAGCCACGCGCTGCAAAACAAAGGCAATTTGAGATGGAACATACTGTATTTGTATTGATGCATGGTACTATATTTTTCACAACAGTGTGCTTTTGGATTGCCATACATGAGGTATTTCACTATTATTTCTTTCAACGCTTTCATCAAGAATTCCATTTACAACGCTCAATAGGGACTGAGTCGGAGCATTCTGCATCAAAAGATACTGAAATGCATTAAAGCTGCATCAAAATTGATGAAACGACAAAACAAAACCTGATTAAGTTTCGAGGTACAATGACAACATACATCTAAACTGTTGGATTTCATCATTTCTGAGATCTTCGCAGCAGGAAGATCTGCGTAGCGTCCTTGTTTTAACTGAAATACCTCATGGAATTTGTGTCCGACATGATGCATTAACCCTGTTGATGGCTCTGTGGAAGGTAAAGTTGTGTCATAGATCAGCTGTTAGAAGAAAACAGCATCTGAACTTTTGTCAAGTAAACCAAATTAAGGCTATATCAGCCAAAACAAAATTTGGTATAGGAATACAGTTTGAATGTTATCCATAATCATTATCAGCCAGTTACCATGCTTGATGGATCTGGTAAGTGCAAGAGAATAACTGTACCTGGCATAACAGGACTACGCAATGCACGTTGAAATTTTGATTCAGACAAGACCTTCTGCCTCTCTTCTACAGATAACGGAGAACCAAATCCGCGGGAAGATATATCCCTACGAGGGCTGTCATAATTACCAGTTGGACTAAACAAAGAAAAACCATCTGATGAAAGACTTCCAAGCCGTGTTCTAAGTGTTAAAAGACAATCTATAACAGTCTTCATAGATCCCTGCACAATAATATAAACCAGAAAATAAGTAAGAGGGAACTCATGAACAAAGGAGAAACTCGCAATGAATCAAAGGAGTTGTGGAATATGAAATAGCTCATGCATGACAAGTTAAATTCATCGGAAATTCAATATATCAGAGTTGTTGAATCTCATAGACCTAAAAGCTGGATTACATACACACAAGGCACATAATTCTGTTTGCATAAAATTGATATATAGAAGTACCTTCTCTAGGTCCACCATATTAAACCGAGGCAGGCCTAATGAATCAGCAGCAGCCAAGAACCTTGCTACATTTTCTGTGCTTGGCACTGAGTTCTGATCAGATCTATTAACCTATAATAGAAAATGCACATTGAAAGAAAGACCAGACACTCAATTCAACCAGTAAACAAGTTATAGATGGGAGACTTGGAAATCAACCTCCTCTACAGAACAAGGTCTAAGCCTGTTCAATATGCGACACAAGATTGTGCCATCAATCAAGAATGATCTTAAGTCCTCATCTGAAGCAGTTGCTGGTAAATCCAAATCAGGAAGTAAACTATTTAACCACTCCACTAAATACGCTAGCCGCTTGCCTGCAAAAGTACATTACATATGAGCACGGTTTAGATTGATCCACAATGTAGCAGAAAAGTAGATTAGGCCAGCTATACTTACCTTCAATCTCACCAGTACCAAATACAACTCGTCCAGATATATCCCCATTAGCAGGAACACTTGAGCTTGAGGTTCCTCCATTTTCAGTTTTGCGGTAATCAGAAGAGGACTCCATCTTTAAAGGCTTGGGAGTGACTCTAGCTTTGGAGCTCAACTATAAAGCTCATGGCAAACATTACTACTCTATATTAAAAGCAATCCTGAAAGATGAAAACTCTAAATCAATGTAAGGGTACTGGTTAGCCATGAAAGATGGAAACTTTAGATTGATGCAAGACAAATAAGCTACATAACTCAAACATATATAATCATCTTCTTTGTTAAGTACACATTCTCTATTGGTAATTAAGGGAGTTAAGATCGAAAAGGGAAGAAATAATTTTAATTTGAAACATGATGACCAATTAGCATTCACAGTTACATACATACATATATCATATAAAATATAAGAACAGAATTCACATATGCAGCAGCAGCTGCATTCTACCTTGGATTATAAACCTGAGTATATATAGAACCTGCATTTGAATGACTTAGCTATTCATCTGAAACACCATAATTGAAAACGAAGATATATATAACACACAAGAATAACTGAGATAAAAACCCAACAGAGGCAATTGTCACATTCGATTATTTTATACATGCATCAAGAACAATATGACGAGCAAAACTGAACAGAATGGGAAAACAGAAGCTAAAATCCAACCTGAGAGGCCAATAAAGCTGATGGTTGATCTGGTTATGACTAAACTAAGGCTTTGACGTCATAACTTGTTGAAAGGGGGAGGAATTGAACTTGGTCTTTTACTCGGATTCCTTAATCTTCTTCACGTTGTTGTTTTTATTTTTATTTTTAATTATTCAAAGGTTTTTCTTTGCCGTGTACCCCATTGATGTTCAAGGCGAGTTGAAGACCAGTCGATCATCACCAGCCCTTGAAAGTAGGAGCACAACTCTCTCTCAGCTCTACGTCTCGATCCTTTTACGTGGGTAACTGCCACGTGTCCTCGTCCATCTTCTGTGTGCTTCTCTGCTATCTTTGGTGGTCAATGATTTGGTACAGGGTCAAAGGCTCCGAAAGCAAACTACTAGGGCTGGCATTTTGTCCCGAGAAAACCGAGCCAACCGAGTTCCGAGCCGAGCCAACAACAATTGATAACCGACAAGTCGGTAACCGAGAGTCTCGGCTCGGTTGAGCCGTACCAAGTATGTATCTCGGCTCAGCTACGGTATATAATTTTTTACACCGTCGGTATACCGTACCGACCGAGATATACGTATACCAGTATATCATACGCCTGCAAATGCAAAATACATGATATTTTGCCAAAGTTGGGGCTCGAACCCAACACCTCCTAGTTGGAGAGACTCACCTCCAACCACTAGAGCAGATGCTTTTCTTATTAATCTATATGCAAAAGTTAAATTTATTGCTTTGTTGAGTCAAAACTAAAACTTAACACGTTATATATAATGGATTCTTCTCTCCTGGCCGCCCTTCTTCTTTTCTCTTCGTCATTCTTTCTTCTTCTCTCCTCTGCTCCATTTCAATCATCAACAAATCTCTCTTTTTCAAAGAAACTCAGACCACCATCACCCTTTTTTCCACATCTAGTTCATCAAAGCCCACCCTTTCTCTCTTCTCCCTGCGTCTCCTCCACCGAGATCATCACCTCTCCTCCCTCCGTCTCCTCCGCCGAGATCATCACCGAAGCTGGCGAGATCCTCTACAATTCCTCGATTTGATGCATGTAGGGTGTTGATGGAATTCTGGAAATTCTGGAAATTTAGGGTTAATTAATTCAGTTTTTTTTTTTTTTCAAAACTGAGAAATTGTGTTTTGATTTGGTTTAGTTGTTATACTTGATTCGTTTTCCATTGTTTCTGGCTTTCTCCATTGTTCCTTATTTACTTTTCTTGGTGTGCAACAAATATACCATCGAGATTTGAGGCTCGAGGTTTATGAATGAATAAGTCGGTATATACCGGTTACCGTACCGCACCTATCGATAATCTCAGTATACCGAGAAACCGGTACACCGACTTCGGTGGCCGGTTGTGGTATCAGATTTCTTCTACCGAGTAGAGTCGGTGCTGTAGGCGGTTTTGGCAAAAAATGTCGGTTACCGTACCGGTTCCAGCCCTACAAACTACAACCTACCCCAAACATTTTCATAACTAATTAAACTGTTTGATGACTTTGAATGGAAATTCTTGTATGCACGACGTGTATTTACACGACACAATCTTAACCGTTCATAACAATTCATATGTTTGACTCTATATTATTTCTTCTAATCCTGACCATCCATGTATGTATGTGAAGATACACGTCGTGTACTAAAGATACTCTCGACTTTGAAACGTAGTCGAAGATTTCTTTCATCTTGTTCTACGTAATCCCCGGCTAATTTCACTTTCAGAGAGTGGAAAATGTGATTCAATTCTTAAAAAATGTTTCGTATGGATTTTATTGTTGTTACATACGTTACGAACTCTCTTTTATATATCTTTTTCAAAATCAATGACAAAAGTTACATCACAACAAATTCTATTACGAAGAAAACGTTCAATTTCACACTAGGTCGTTATCCATAATAGTACGTTTATCTACATAGTATTTGCAGCATAATGTTAACACCATTTTGATACAAACAAAAATGTTTTGCCGACTAGGATATGCCCACAATTACAAACCCAATTTCACTTTCTATTCCACATGCATCAATATATAACAAAGAAGAACCTAGCTAGTTATTTCCGATAAAAAGCAGTAAAACTAAACATGGATTCCTCTTGCTGCCAACACAGACCAATGTTATCACCCTCCTTCAAATTTCTCCTAATCACAAAGTCATCTCTCCACCTCCCAACGAAGACGAACCTCCCCGTTTTCTGTTTCTTCAAGTACAACACGTGGAATGTGTCTAGCTCACAGTCCTTCACAATAACTCTCTCACTCTGTCCACGCATGATTCTCTCAGCGGCGCTCTCGGCCAAGAAAGGCAGGACCTGCTCAACCACCCAGCTTTTGCTCACCGGCAGCATATCCCGGCTTTTGCTAACATCCCCGTCGTTGAGCCTTTTCTTGTACCAAGCATCACGGTGCCTCAGCTCGTTAGCAAACTTCTTTCCATTCCCATCATCATCCAGTTCATCTTCGGTCGTTCTTCTATTTCTAGCCGCGGCGGTGTCGAAGAAGGCCGACCATGGTAGTGTTGGTGTTTCAGCCATTGCAACTTCCATTTCGGGAAAACTAATTTCAGAAGAGCTAGGGAGGGGATTGTGATTTTGTGGACAATGGAGAGCTGAATCCTATTTATACACTATGATTTTGCCTAATCCGTGAAGGGTTAGGAAAGCCATTTAGGAAAGAAACGAACTCTTATTAATCGAAAAAGGAAACGAACGCTTTCCTAATCAGGTTTTTTTTTTTCGTTAAAAATACAAAAGAACACCATAAATTTAAGAAAGGAAGACATTTTGAACAAGAGTAGGTAGCGTATCAATACAGCTAGCAATCACGACGTGATGACCAAGATTAGCAATCCACGACAAATTTTCCTTCTCTTCAGATATGAGTAAAGCTAATTAAAGTGAAACCGTTTTCCTAATGAGTTGAGGATAGAAGTTTTGATTTCACAAGGAAAAATGTAAAAAGAAGCCCAAACTTACCGGCCACCTGAGGCCCAAACTTAATCGGCCCAAAGAAACTTCCAAGTATGACCCAACCTGGTGTGGTAGCTACAGCAGCAACAAGATCAGAAACTGAGAGGAAGAGAGAGAGAAAGTGAGGAGAAAATGGGGAGGAAGAAGAGAGTGACGGGGTTTGAGGAGTCGGCGCCGGATGACTTCGATCCGGCGAACCCGTACAAGGACCCGGTGGCGATGTTGGAGATGAGGGAGCACATAGTGAGAGAGAAGTGGATCCAAATAGAGAAGGCCAAGATTCTCCGGGAGAAGCTGCGGTGGTGCTACCGCGTCGAAGGCATCAACCACCTCCAGAAGTGCCGCGTCCTCCGCGACCAGTACCTCGAGTCCACCCGCGGCATCGGTTGGGGCAAGGACCACCGTCCCTACGAGTTCCATGGTCCTCCTCCTAACTTCACCTCTCTCTCTCTCTCTCTCTCTCTGATCATTGGATTACCAACTGATCCTGTTTTTGTTTGATTCTCAGGCCCCAAGAAAGTCGAGGAGGTCGAGTCGGAATGATGGATTAAGGTACTCTGCCTTGCTTCGAAGCTCTGAATTTGATAATGTAATTGAAATTGTTTTTAATTTCTCGGGTTCTGTTCTTGTTTAGGTGATGGTTGTTTTGCTTCGTTGTAAAGCAATGCTACAAGTTTCGATTTTGTTAAGCTTAGAATGGTGGTAGTTTCATTCAAGTTTGGAAATGTGTAACTGTGTAGGTATGAACTGTATGATCGTTCTTTCGTGGTTTGGAACTTGGATATTGGATACTGGATCAGTTTAACTTAAGAGGACAATTGAGTGAATGGTGAAACCAGTTGAGATAAGTTTAGGCAACTTTTATTTACTTCTAATCAGAGAATTACATGGTTATACTGAAGATTATTGACAAGGGGTCACTAGGATTTTAGATGTGTACTACTGCTTTCCCATTATTTCAGGACGTTTCTGTTCTGTTATAATAGTTGAAGTACGAAATATAGTATCTTGACGCATTGTGCATGTCTTGCACTGTCTTGTTGGATTTTACTGCATAGTTGAAAGTCTTCACATTGCAATTTTGATCAATTTTTATTGAGGGTAGGTTAGGCATAGTTCCAAGAGGAGTTGCTAACTTTGAGTTCAATGCAATAGAAACTAAACAAATAGTTAAGGTTCACTAGCAATGCTGAGATTTACTGACCCAAGTACCCTTATACACTTAACACTGGAATTTTCGTGAACTTTGTTTAATTCAGTTTATACACTTTTTCACTTGAGTGGAAGGTGTCTCCGGAGATATAAATGGTGATCTTTTTCATGTTTCTTCATGCAGGTGAATAAGTCTGGCCTGCAGAGTAAGCTTAAATTGGAGGGAAGTTGGGGATCACATACATTATTGGTGCATTGTTGTTGTTTTCTTGATCTGTCTTTAACTAGACCCTGTGAAGAATGGTTGTTACCTTTTTCTTTCCTACAGAAGTTCAGATGTTGGGTTTTGACTTTTCTGTAGATTATCTTGCTTGTTAGCTTCCAAATATTGAAAGAGATACGGCTTGAGCTATGCCTAGACAAATTAAAATAAAAATTCTCTCATCGTCGATGATGTTTAAAAGATGGATCATAAATCTCTTATTCTCTTATAATGCTACAGTGATCATGAGAAGCTGTTAACTTCGCCAGTTTTCAATAGAGTAGATGTGTACTTTATTACAATATGGTTATCATCCCTGGGATTTCTTTTGCATCTCCATGCTGTTTTGCCATCTTGGAATCACTATCAACTTATCAAGGGATGATTAGGCTAAGGAGTTGTCACTGAAGCTTGTGCTGGCGTTGTTTCTTTAGTATCAACTTCTACCTGCATCTGTAGGACTTATTTTGTGGAAGATTGCGATAAATATATAACAAGATATTTTGGCAAAACCTTCTCTTCCCAACTTTAGTTATCTCATCATATCAGGTATCAGGGAGAAAATATCTCTGGACCTAGCACATTAGTGACCTTTCGGCACAAGTGTTGGACGCCTTCGTTAAACATGTGGGCAAAAGTGTTTCTGAAAAACATAGGGAAACAAAGTCTTCATGATTTACGATACTCCCATCATCTGAAGGGTTCCTAAAAAGTTTTTCGTGTGAATGTGTGATGAAGGCCATGTACGGATATTTTCCCCAGCGAATACTCTCCACTCCAATGCAATTGATGCCACACTATTTAGGCATCGAAATCACATGTCTTTTCATAGGACTCGGAGATTAACGTTATTATCTTTCCAAATGAAACAGCTTTGATATTTGTTGGCAAAGCGTCCCTTTATGTCCTCAATATTTCTGTCTTCTCAGAGATCACTCCCCAACTAATTTCTTTAGCTTGTGTAAATGAGTATGAAACAGATAGACTTACTCGCTGCTTTGGTCACTTATGCACAGATAGTCATTGTCCACAAATCAAAGAATCAAATCCTCATATTGCCGGAACACCTTGACCTTAAAACTACTGCATTTCATGAACAGTCATTCGTAAAGATGAAGGAGCACCGCTACATTTGATCAACATTTCTGGATGAAAACTGACTGCTAATAGCATTGTCAGCTATGTTGAAGACTGCATGTACAAGAGCTTCTGATTTTTTACACAGGTGTACCTGCTTCGAATTTTCCAGAACTAGCTTGGAGGATTGAGAGAGAGAGAGAGGTAAGGCGAGCTACCAAGTTATATACTTCATTTATTGTAAAGCAGGCCATCTATGATATCATAGAATATTGATATATCATCCTATGATATAGGGGCCATGCATGCATACATCAATTTATCGGTCAGTCCAATTTTGCCACAAAACTAGCAAAATTGGGAGTTGATCATGACCAGTCCCTAGTACATGCAGTACTGTTATTTTTTGAGGTGCTGGTGCTGCTGGTAGTGAGGTGCATTCGAAGTAGTAGTAGTAGAACTAGTCCCCATTCCCATCTGGAAGGACGTTCTCTTAACGAATCGACCTTTCATTCTAGGCCTCTTCTCTGCGTTGAGCTTTCTCACTTCGTATCTAATCTTCTTCGAAAACAATCGTGTCCTCCGCTTCTCTCTGTACCTTGATACTCTTGCTTCTCTTCCTGGACGCTGCTCCGTATCGCCTCTCATTCCCATCCTGTAAGCTGCTGCACTACTATCTCCATGTCCTTGCAAATTCATAATCTGATTTGTGCCCCATACGCCCTGCAATATAATTGATGTTTATAACCAAGTTAATCACATTGTCTACCCCTTGAAAATGATTAACATCAGCTAAATCATGAAAAATCACCAGATAATTGAGACTGGATGTAAATCTATGAATCTAAACTTCTTCGTATCAATTGTAATGTTACCATATGCTTAGTTCTAAAACGCTACATATGTAAATATGTAAAGACACTTGATTCAAGCACATGATTTTCTTTTGTACCAGAAATCACATGCACTACATGAACACATGTACCGCCTGATGAGTGATTGAACGAACACATTTTGTTTTGTAGTAGCTAGAACACAAAATAATAGTAAGACAACAAAATAGAGACAAGGAGATTAGTTTTGATTATTACCATGCAGTCGGGCCAGCCGTCGTCGGGGTTGAGCTCCGGCTTAACTCCGGTGGTCCACGGAGAGCCTTTTCTTGCCCAGGCACTGATGACTGCCTCATGATTCAACCTCAAACATATCTTCTTCCTCTTCTTCTCAGCCTCCATGAGCACCGCTACCTTGTCCTCCTCCTCCTGATCAGTACTAGTACTTCCCCCAAGCAACACCGCAGCTGACTCATCATCATAATCCAAGTTCCAATCCAGCATTGAAGGATTGAATTCACATTCCATTCCTTGATCTTCCTCTTCAATCTTCACTAGCTTCCTCTCTTCAATGCCAATACAAACATCCATGCCATAGTCCTCTTCTTCTTTCATTTCATCCAGTAGTCCCAACCCCTTGATATCATTGCAGTCCTCATCAAGCCCCTTCCCAAGCATGTTCTCAACATCAGCAGCAAACTCCGCGAGCTCCATATCCGAAGGTAGAATTAGCCCCTGAAAGTTATCCAACTCGTCGCAGGGGCTAGTGCTACTAGTCCGAGCTCCATAATCTTCATGACCATTCCCCATTTTTACCTTATGATGATCAATATTTGTCATGTTATTGCAAAGCTCACCTTCAAAAGGATCAAATATGGGGACTCTATAAAGCAGCTGCTCAAGATCTTCACTCTCATGATCATCCTCTAGGCAACAGTAGTCAACTAATTCTTCGCTCCCAATCTCCGGCACAAAAGGCATGGACTGCCCTAGAACCTTCCCCGCTTCATCTTTGCCGCTCTTATGATTCCCATGGCCACGGGGAGTCCGTGCCTTGCGCGTCACGCCCTGCTGCCAAGCTGGGACGGGAGGCTCGATTGCCAAGTGATCACTGACCTTCTGAGATGAAGACTTGAGACGAACCCTTTCGTGTCTGCTGGCCAAGAGGTTCGCCGAGTGTACAGAAGCATCACATCTCTGGCATAGAAAAGCATCATCAGCTCCACAGAACCACCGAGCCCGCTTCACCAAGCAGCTGTCGCAGGCTCGCGCCGTGTTGCCTCCCATGGCATTAGCAGCTTTCTTTTTGGTGATCATAGCACAGCTGAAACAGCCGAAGATGTTCGATAAATGTCACAACACAAACTTAGGGAGCTAGCTAGAGTGAAAGAACTGAGCTAAAGCTAAAGTTTAGAGTTTGCTGAAATGCAAAGGAATATTGAGGTGGCTTCACATATTTATTTAGGGCCCCAAACGGTTCAATAATTGTGTGGGGTTAGGGTTTGAAAGTGATCAGTGTGAGAGGCTAAGACAGCCTTTAGACCCACACCATGCAGCAGCGCTTTTACTCTTTCCACACTCTTCCATAAGCCCCATGCGGTTGTTTCTAGTTTTTAGCTAGGGTTTCGATGTCGACGAGCTTCTTGGGACCCATGAGGTATTCGTATCTGACTCCTCATTGGCTAAGCCTCTGAACTCCATCTTATACTCTGAATTCTGATTGGATACAAGTCCAATGGGGGATCCATGTGGACCATATATAAGCTAGAGATTGGGATTGGTCTTTGTGTATTTTGTGTGTTCTTGACATCTTGTGTTGGTGGGGATTAGAAACTAGAATGTGTAAAAATTTGAGATAGACCCTTTTGTTGGTTTGCTTTGGAAATTCAATAATTTCCTACTAGACCTTTAAAACTTCTTGTTTTTGGTCCCCTCCATAGCCATGGTTGCATTCAGCTCCACTTGTGGTTTTCATCTCTCTCTCTCTCTCTCACTCTCACCCACTGCATTCTGCAGCTCCAGATGTGGCCCTCTAGTAAATTCAGATAAAGTCGTTAGTTCTGTTAAAACTTGTAGACGTATTTGAATCATAAGAACATAACTGCAGCCCAACCTAGCCTAGAATAGTACGTGTGGAAGTATCTGTTAAAGGTATGAGAGAGCTTTTATTGGCACCTTGCTCCGACTAGCCTCTACAGCTTGTGCCGGACCGGCAGAAGATAAGCAGCATCTGATCCAGATGAGGTTGATCAACATTCAACAGTGCAGCTAAATTGTAAAGCAAAAACAAAAAGACTTGAAATCAATGAGGTGAGAAATATACTTTCAAGTGTTTCAACCAGATTCTCAAAAGTTAACTTCACTGTAAATTGACCCAGTGACAATTTGGTATATAAGGATATAACTTTGCATTGGTCTTGTTAAGTTCCCCAACCTAAAGGCGATCATTCACTTTCAAACTGGTGATTGGTGATTGATTCAGAGTTTCAGACCACTAATCGATCGATGATTGCTGCTAAATGGTATCAGTTAATCAGTGTGTGTGTGTGAAGGTATAAGGATAGTTGGTAATCCGTTTAGCTTGCAAAACACTTTGAGATTCTGTTATCTGATCAAGAACAAGTATCACTAACATCTCTTATGGCTCAGGTAAATCATGCATATGCATATCACTGTTTTTCACAGAGGATAGCAGCCCTGCTTGCTATCCTAGTTCTGAGTCCTTCTTATGTCCAGTCTGAACTCAAAGAATCTGTTATAGTTGTTTAATATATTACTGCTGTCTTGTAATTTCAAATGGACAACTGGTTTGAGGGAAGTGTCTTAACGTCTAAACCAGTCTAAGAGTTGAGATCTTTTGTTATGTCAACCTGTGACCAAATGGTTTGATGGTCAAGGCTCCAGCTTGGATTTCATGATACGTTATCCTATGCAAAGCTGGTCCCTGTATGATTCAAAGACCAGTCGCTTTCGACTGTGACAAGTCCTTTGATGGACTGAGTAAGAAGGTCTGAATCCTTTTTGCTCCCTGCTTTGAATCATTCATGTTTTAAGAAAGGTTTCCTTGTCTTATTGAGACTGCTCTTGTCATCTCTTTTCTGGTTACATCGCTCTCAGCCTTATAGCCAAAAGCTACTGTCCAAACCTTTCTGAAACACTGCTGAGGTCAGCTGGCATCATCTTTGATGCCTTGTCTGCCTATATATAGCTATAGCTACGGCTTTGCTCGATGGTTGTTGAAAACTGTTGTGGTAGCGTTTTCTGTGTTGAGTCTAGTTTTTAGTTTGCATTGTTCATGCTGCTCTAAGTCTTCCTCGTGACTGTAAACCTTAGAGCTTGAACTCAAAACTTCTTTCATCAACTCTTATCATGTTGCATACCATGTGGGATGTGTAGTGCAATCAACCCAAGAAGCATTCAAGGCTGAATCCGCTAGTGGTTAGCAGAATTCACAGACAAAGCTTCTAAATGTATTCCGAGCTTGAACTCAAAACTTCTTTCATCAACTCTTATCATGTTGCATACCATGTGGGATGTGTAGTGCAATCATCCCAAGAAGCATTCAAGGCTGAATCCGCTAGTGGTTAGCAGAATTCACAGACAAAACTTCTAAATGTATTCCAAGTTGTAAGGGCTTAGGAACAAGAGAGTGAATAGGTCTAGACTAGTTTGAGACTAGGAGGCATAACACTGTGGTAGTGTATCACTTGATCTATTATTCTTGTAAAGAAGTCATTTTAACTTAGTGGAAAGATTTGTCTCTCTAGAGTTAGAGACACGTAGTTTTTCTCCCTGATTTCAGGGTTTCTGCGAGAACAAAAACATCCTTGTGTTGTTTCTTTTCTTGCTGAGTTTTACTTTCTGCATTATTATATACTGTGAATCTGGGATAGCACTCACTATTGCTATCCTTAGATACTGAAGTTATCAAAAATTAAAAGAAATGCATATTCACCCCCCCTCCCCCTCCCCCCTCTAGGACCTTCAGTGTGTGTATCTTGTGTTACTCGGTTACGCCCCACCATCCTTAACACCAAGTAGTTCATTTGACCATTTCTCCTTGAATAAATAGGTCTCACACGCACGCATGTACTGGGAAACGATTGAATAACACATCTCACTGTCAAAGTAAAAAGACCTTCATGAAGTTCGGATTTATGAATACTTATTTGAGAAATGTCAAACTACATTATACATCTATGAAAAAATGAGCCTCAAAATATCTACATAACCATAGCGATTAAACTATCATTTGTCAGAGCAGAAATTGACACAAACTTCCGAAATACTTCTTTGAGGAATATCATAGAACATTTCCTACAATCAAGAATCATGCAACAAAAATATGGAGTTCAATGCCAATGCCGATCTGATATGTCCTCCTCTTGGTTCCACCACCATTCTAGTGATGGTTTTTCGTAACTCGGAAAAGAAAGCAAGCATTCACCAACTGACCAAAGTGATTGATTCACACCCTTACAGCACCTCATCATTGCCTTGTTGCAGCTCTAATTCACTGTCATATATTGCTGCTAAATTTCATCCATATATATCTTCTGTCACTACTTCCCCCCACCATACACCAACTTGTTAAATTGACCTTCTCGACTAATAAGTCTCACACACACACACACCCACATATATTGGAGACATGCACACACAAAACAAAAAATGAAACTATAATAAATCTGGAGGACTACTACTCTGAGATGGAATACACAAGACAAGCTTGTAATGGGAGTCAAGCCAAGAAGAAATTCGCATCAGATTGTTGATCGAAACCCATAACAGAGCCAACTTCTGCTGCAGTACTCTTCATGAAAAAAAAATAGATGGTAGTATTCGAGGTTGAAGAAGATAGGTTATGGCGTTTCGACTCATGAACAAAATTGTACCACCATGATTATCCACCATACATATGGATGGACCACAACAAATTAACGTCCAAGAACAACGAGTATCTCAGTACAATTGTTGTTGTCAATTTGACGATGATGGCTTGAAATCTAGCTAATGGTTTGATCGAATTACATTTGACATCTATAACCTCTAGTGGGAAGGGGATAATTCAAAATCTTGGTTTGCGTGCTGACTTGGAGATTGTTAGTATCTATTATGCGAAAATATGGTTCAAGTAAGTCAAAAGAGAATCAAGAGAGATCTTTTCCTTTCAATAATAATGATAATATATAATCATAATAACGGCGATAACAATAATAATATAAAAGTATACAGTATTAACCACGGGTATAGTAAAGCTGGTCGAGCTGCCTAAGTATGGAATCCCTATGTCAAATTCCACCTCCCACCAATTTGTGGCCAACAAGTTGGAGTCTTTGGGTCCACGTGCTGAGCGCATTGTGATACTCTCATAGATTTCGGTATGAATATTGGCTAGTTGGATGTGTTTACGTACTAACTTACTGATATAACCAAGATAGCTTGCTAACTGATCACTCCCAATAAAAAAAATAAAGAAAAGAAAAGAATACTGATGGCAAATGGCAATAGCTAAATATTTCCTTATTGTTTGTGCTCGGAAAGTTTACTTCCAGCCGACTCTGTTATCGATATGCATTGGTTCATAACGTTTAGGTTTTAAAGCATCTCCAACAACTTATTAATGGTAGCTTAAGCTATGTCAAGGCGTAGTTTGGTAAAGCTAAACCATATGACAGCAAAAACATTGCTCGTTCTAGTCAAAAGCATTTTTGATACATCTAATATATCTCATCAAATTTTTTGACGAAACTAACAAAACGTTTATATGCTTTTAATTCAGCCTAAAAGTTGGGATTTTTCCGTTTTACATTCACTAATTGTGCGTGACTTCAATACAAAACAATCAAGTACATAACAGTACCAATGCCTCTTAATGGATTTCATTGACACCTCAATCAATCTAAAATGGTTTAAAACCCATAATGTCCGTGTATGAAATAAAATAGAGATCCTAGATTAATGAGTCTTGAATTTCCAACTTGAAAAACTTACAATTTAATTACGAATTTGATCATATCAATCTGAATTATATTCCCCATTAGGAGAAAGACGAAATTTGTGGAACAAATCTTTCCTTTAATTTCTTCTTTCCTTTTTGGGCCACTACGAATCTGCAAGAGCTAATTATAATAATAATGCCCAGAGAACCTAAAAGCCCAAAACTGACCACAACCTCGCTTTCATTTTTTCCACAACCAGACAACCTCGCTTGATCCGCCGATCGTGCCTGAACAAACCTCGGCGATTATCGCCGGAGAATTCTCCCGCCGGTAATGTTTATAAGCTTCAATTCTCAATCCTCTATTTCAATCTCATCACAAACACCCCCCCCCCATAATTCACAGCCAAAATGTCTGCCCAAACCGAAGAAACAGGGCCCATTTCTCTTCTGAGCGAAGATTTACTTTCGTTGATCCTCAACAACGTCACCGACCAAGAACATAGAAACTGGTGCTCCGAGGTTTGCAAGCAATGGCTTCAACTCGAAGGTCTAAGCCGATCATCACTCTCCGCTCGCAAACCCGAGTTTCCTCTTGCTATACTAAACAGGTTCCCGAATCTTGTCCAATTCCAAACCACACAACTCACGACAGATTCCGACCTCGAACTCCTCGCCCGGAAATGTCCCAAACTCGAGGAAGTCAAGGTGGTGGATTTCACCTCATGCCAACAAGGCTTCTTGGGTCGGAAAGGCATGTCGGCATTGGGATATGGTTGTCGTAAATTGTCCAAGGTCTCTCTGATTGGGGACAAGATTGGAAATGCTGCCGTTGTGGAGCTTGTGAATGTTGCGCGGAGCTTGTCGTCATTGGTATTGGGGCATAATTTGATTGGGGATATTGCTCTCAGAGCCATTGCATGGTCTTCGGTTACGATTCTCGAGTTGAAGAGCTGCTGCAATGTTACCGATGACGGGTTGGGTTGTTTGGCTAGCGGGTTTACTTCGAAAAAGCTTAAGACATTGGTGGTAAAGAGGTGTAAGGTCACGGATGATGGGGTGAAGAGTTTGAAGAAAATGCGTAGCTTGGAGAAGCTGAGTTTGTGTTGGTGTACCGGAGAGATTACGGATGTTGGAGGAATGGCGATATCTGCGATTCGGAATCTCAAGGAGTTGAAATTGAAGGGGATATATGGCGTGTCAGACCTTACCGTTTCCGCGCTTGCATTTTGCAAGAAGTTGGAAGTGCTTGATTTAAGTGGCTGTGAAGGGGTGACAGGACCTGGCATTCGTGCATTTTCAAGTCACCAAGGCTTGAGGCGCCTTGTGTTGCTCGGTTTGAGGAGTTTTGGTCTTTCTGATGTAGAGACCTTGGTGCTTGGGTGCCCGTCGTTGGACGTTGATTCTGTTGTGGTGGAAGAAAGATGGAGGAAGGATCCTACTTGGAGAGATGAGTTGATGCATTGGAAAACTAGATTAGTTCTCAAGTTCTCTAAATATAAGCATCACTAATGTGCTCTGCATGTCTTTGCTTTATGATGCCACTACTTAGTTTGCTATGACAATATATTAGTATTAGGTAATGAACCAGAGTCCTTCTAATTTTGTTGCAAGAGAGATTAGCTCTTTGCTGATGAACCTTAGATAGGTTTTGTATGTTTTGTACTCTACATGACATGGTTGATGTTAATGGAGGATCTTTTATTTGTTTTTTTCTTTTGTATGAAATGGATTGTGTCAACAGCATATCTGTTGGCTAATTAAACCAAATTTGTTTTGTTTTCTCTAGAATAATGCTGCTGTCAGTTACAGTCTTTTAGTTCCCAGTATTTTTAGTTTCATCAGTTATGAGTCCATCCATCTTCATTAGCATGAAGTGGGTGTTTAATGTTTTCTGATAAGTTAAGAAGTCTTAGAGTCGGGTCTTGTTCCTATATAAGCTTATGTAATCTTGCTGTTTGAGATAAGAGAGAGTAGAAGCTTTCAATAAGAACTTATTTCCAAAACACTTGCTCTGTTCTCTTCATTCTACATTGTGGTATCAGAGCCACAGTAGCTCTGAGCAGTTCCTATGGCGAATGAAAACAGCTCCAGCTCCAACTCCAATATGATATCACTCATTCCTCGTTTCAATGGTGAGAAGTATGATTACTGGAGCAAGAATGTCAAGGTATTGTTGAAGTCCCTGGAGATCTGGAACATTGTCGAAGAAGGTTATATCGAACCGGAGAATGAAGGCGCATTATCACAACAACAACGGAATGCTTTGAGGGAGAATCGAAAGAAGGATAGCAAGGCACTCTTCTATATTTACCAGACAATTCAAGAGTCTGTGTATGAAAGAATTGCTCAAGCTGAGACCTCCAAGGAAGCCTGGGACATCATTCATGCAGCCTACAAAGGAAAAGAAAAGGTGAAAATGGTTCGTCTTCAAACTCTAAGATCAGAGTTTGAAAAGCTGGAGATGAAGGAGACAGAAAGCATCAGGGAGTATTTCACAAGAGTGAATTCTGTGGTCAACAAAATGGCATCAAATGGAGAGATTTTAGAAGATGCAAGGGTGGTTGAGAAAGTTCTTCGGAGCTTGACACCGAAGTTTGATTATGTTGAAGCTGCTATTGAAGAGTCAACAGATTTGTCTACTCTCAGTTTGGATGATCTGCAAGGAAGATTGGAAGCTCATGAATTCAAGATTAATAAGAGGAACTCTGCCTCTTCTCAACCTGATCAAGCACTCAAGTCCCAAGTCATGTCCACGGGAGGCAATTGGAATCAAGGTCACAGATTTCAACGTTGGAATGGCGGAGTTGGTCGAGCAAGAGGACGAGGACGTGGTTTTAATTCTCATGGAAGAGGAAATAATTTTCAAGGAATTGGAAGAGGCTCATCAAGCAATCAACATGAAGATGACAGAAGTGCAGACACTACGTTTCCAAGCAGAGGAAGAGGCCGTGGCTACTATCGTGGGGGAGGACGTTATGGAGACTCCCATTATTACAGACCAAATTATGGCAGGAAAAATCATTGGCGCAAGCATGGAGATGAGAAACAAGTCGGAGCTGGTCTTGTGCATGAAAGCAATATTGGTAACAATGAGCAAGACACTTTATTAGTTGTTGCCTGTCATGGAAATTGCATGGAGGAGCTGTGGTATCTTGACAGTGGAGCAAGCAAACATATGACAGGTAACAAAAGTCTTTTCTCCACTCTCAAACTGGTGGATCATGGTGAAGTAACTATTGGTGATGCTAAAGCTTACAAAATAGAAGGAGTTGGAGAAATAACATTTAAATCAAAAGCTGGAAGCATTGAAAAGATGTCAGATGTTTATTATGTTCCTGGTTTGAAAAGCAATCTGCTAAGTGCTGGGCATCTGTTGAGGAGAGGGTATGATATTCACTTTCATGATTATGCTTGTTTCTTATCAAAGAATGATCAGCTTATTGCAAAGATTGGAGTGGCTGGAAATAATTTATTCCCTCTCAAGCTTGAAACAACAAATCTATCATGTTTTGTTGGTCGTGAGAAAAAAAATTCCAGGTTATGGCATGACAGATTTGGTCATTTGAATTATGGAAGTTTGAAGCTGCTGGCAACAAAAAACATGGTTGAAGGGCTACCACAAATCATTGAAGAAGAAGGTGTGTGTGAAGAATGTCAGATTGGTAAGCAGCACAGGAATCCATTCCCGCAACACTCCTCTTGGCAAGCAAAATATCCACTGGAACTGGTGCATTCCGATCTCTGCGGTCCTATGCCAGTTGCATCATTTGGAGGTAGCAGGTATTTTATTTCGTTCATTGATGATTTCTCAAGGAAAGTTTGGGTATGTTTTCTGAAAGAAAAATCAGAAGCATTCCAAGCCTTCAAAGATTTTAAAGCAGAAGCTGAGAATGTTGTTGGCCGATCAATCAAAGTTTTGAGAACTGATCGTGGAGGAGAATTTCTGTCCAAGGAGTTTAAGAAGTTTTGCAAAGATAATGGAATTAAGCACCAGCTGACAACTCGCTATACACCTCAACAAAACGGTGTAAGTGAGAGGAAAAATCGAACTATAATGGAGATGGTGAGGTGCATGCTCAGAAGGAAAAACTTGCAGAAGGAGTTGTGGGCAGAAGCAGTGTCATGTGCAGTCTATTTAATCAACAGATCACCAACAAAATGCTTGAAAGATTGCACGCCTCATGAAGCTTGGTATGGAGTGAAGCCAAATGTGCAGCATCTAAGAGTTTTCGGGTCTGTTGCATATGCCTATGTTCCAAAAGAAATTAGAAACAAGCTTGAAGACAAGTCAGAGAAGTGTATTTTTATTGGATATAGTGACCGGAGCAAGGCTTACAAGCTGTACAATCCAGAGACAGAGAGGATCATTATAAGCCGAGATGTATTGTTTGATGAGTATGCTGTTTTCGATGAAGAAAAGAAAGACACAGCCAGCCTTCCAGCATTTGGAGATGAGTGTGAAACATCCAATACTAATGAATCTGGTGAAGATGACTCTACTGAAAGTCCTCCCCGGAAATTCAGAAGCATGCAAGATCTTTATGACTTCAGAGAACAAGTAAGTTTGCAAGATGATGTTGTTTATTTTGCATTCTTTGCTGGAGAGGATCCAGTTTACTTTGATGAAGCTTGTAGAGATGAAAAGTGGAAGAGAGCTATGGAGGAAGAAGTAAAAGCTATTGAGAAGAACCAGACTTGGGAGCTCACAGATTTGCCATCACACAAGAAACCCATCGGTGTAAAATGGGTGTACAAGACAAAGATGAATCCAGACGGGTCTATCAACAAGCACAAGGCGAGGCTTGTGGCAAAGGGGTACAAACAAAAGGAAGGAGAAGACTACAGAGATGTGTTTGCTCCCGTTTCCAGACTGGACACCATTCGTTTGGTGATTTCTCTTGCTGCTCAAAACAAATGGAAGCTGTTCCAAATGGATGTGAAGTCAGCATTCTTGAATGGTTCTCTTCAAGAAGAAGTTTATGTTGAGCAGCCTCCAGGTTTTGTCAAGGAAGGAGAAGAAGATAAAGTTTACAAGCTCAAGAAAGCATTATATGGTCTGAAGCAATCACCACGGGCATGGTACAGTAGCATCAATTCTTACTTTGAGAAGCATGGTTTTCAGAAATGTCCATATGAACACACTCTCTATGTCAAGAGCAGTTCACAAGGAGGCTTTATGGTTGTAAGTCTTTATGTTGATGACCTTATTTTTACTGGAAATAGCTTGGAGATGTTGCATGAATTTAAGCTTTCTATGATGGAGGAATTTGAGATGACAGATTTGGGAGAATTACATCATTTTCTTAGAATTGAAGTTCAGCAGTCCAAGGAAGGCATTTTTATTTCCCAGGAACGCTATGCAAAGGAGGTTGTTAAAAACTTCAAGATGGAGCATGCTAATTCAGTAGCAACACCATGTGTTACAGGTGTAAAATTGAGCAAAAAAGGTGAAGGGAAAGCTGTGAATTCCACCATGTTTCGGAGTTTGGTGGGAAAATTGATGTACTTAACAGCGACAAGGCCGGATATCATGTATGCAGTGAGTTTGGTGAGCAGGTTCATGGAGAAACCATATGCTAATCATTGGGAGGCTGCAAAAAGAATTCTGCGTTATATCATTGGAACTATTGATTATGGTATTTTCTATCAAGCAAATGTTCTAGTGAATCTTGTTGGTTATACTGACAGTGACTTAGCCGGAAGTATCGATGATAGTAAAAGTACTTCTGGTTATGTTTTTAGTCTTGGAAGTGGTGCAATTTCATGGAGTTCGAAGAAGCAACCAATTGTTGCACTCTCAACAACTGAAGCAGAATACATTGCAGGTGCTAATGCAGGATGTCAAATTCTATGGCTGCGAGGTGTTCTGGAAAGTTTGCAGCATAAGCAAAGCAGTCCAACAGTTTTGTTTTGTGACAATAGTTCCACCATTTCAGTTGCAAAAGATCCTGTTCTTCATGGGCGGACAAAGCACATTCGTATGCGTTATCACTTTCTAAGGGACCTGGTGAAAGAAGGAGTTATTGAAGTGAAGTATTGCAGAACAAATGATCAGATGGCTGATGTCTTTACTAAGGCTCTTGGTGGACAAGTTTTCAAGGAAGATATTGCAAAGTTGGGTGTCAAAAGCAAGTTTGGTTTACGGGAGGCTATGTTGGCTAATTAAACCAAATTTGTTTTGTTTTCTCTAGAATAATGCTGCTGTCAGTTACAGTCTTTTAGTTCCCAGTATTTTCAGTTTCATCAGTTATGAGTCCATCCATCTTCATTAGCATGAAGTGGGTGTTTAATGTTTTCTGATAAGTTAAGAAGTCTTAGAGTCGGGTCTTGTTCCTATATAAGCTTATGTAATCTTGCTGTTTGAGATAAGAGAGAGTAGAAGCTTTCAATAAGAACTTATTTCCAAAACACTTGCTCTGTTCTCTTCATTCTACAATATCTAGCTCTTGTTTTTGTTTGTTTTGTATATGTGATTTTCCTGTCTGCTTTGAAGGTCTTCGTTAAGTAACTTAGTCTCTTTGGTTTCACATAAAGAATTAGGAAAAATTTTCTTGATGAGCAATGAGTTTGTTGGTCTAATCATTAACAAGGTTAGCATCTAAGTCTCAAAGATGTAGAACGTCTTTCTCTGAGGTCTGCAAGCAATGGCGTAAGGTGGGAGGTCTAAGTCGATCATCTCTTGCCCCTTCTATGCTGACCTTCCAGATTGAAATTAGCTTCCGAGAGATGACATGACTTTCTCTGAGATACGGCTGCAGTGCGTGCCTGATGCGAACGCATACCGTACAGCTACCCGCAATATGTTTGGCAATCTGTAAAGAACAATAAGAAACCTAAATTCCTCATCAACAGAGTCCATTAATATACCGTAACCTCTCACCATTTAGTGAAGAAGACACAAAGAAATGGCAGAGAAGAATTAGTACCATAAGCTTTTGCTACAGAGCCTGCAATTTATTTCAGGTTGCATACTCAAGTACACAGTGGCGGAGCCAGGATGAAATTTTCACCTGGGCTAATTGTAACGCACGATTTTTTTTTAATGTAACACACAATATTCAAGGAAGAGAGGTTATAGGAAGATGACAACATATTTGCTGAAGCGTTAGCTGATAATCCATTTTGGATGATACAGCTGTTCTAGAGTTAGAACACTGACACTGCAAATATTTTCCTTCTTTGCTTGGACGGTTGGACAAAGAAGCCATTTAATCCGGTTAAAATATAGAATCAATGGGATCGTAACTAAACCCAGCAAGTAGTTGTTCCGCAAGAACCAAACGTTAAATTGCAAAAGATGATACATAACAACACCAACTAACTTCCATTTACTTTTCCTTTTTAATTTACATGACTAGTATTAGATAACACAGCAGCAAACACTCATGGTGTTAATCTTCTTGTGTAGGCAATGATTATACCGCATTATTTGTCTGGCATGCCGAATATATAGAGGCTGCTCAATCATGTTTTGAAAATGGTGAAACCGTCATCTCTTCTCAGTTGTTTGAGATCAGCAGAAGATTGATCTCTCTCTATCTATCTATTGTCATCCATTCAGTTTGTTTGGATCATATCCCATATTAAACTCTTTTCTCCGTGCATTGGGACAGCAGTGATTGATGTTTAACACAGCAGCAACTCTTACAACAGCAAGCTAGCACCAGTAATTTTTTCAAGCTTCAAAATCTCACCTAGGCTCCAGCCCAGTCAAGACTGGGCTGGCTCCGCCCCTGCAAGTACAGCAGCTTTCGGAACTGAATAAAGGAAAATCTGGAGTTTAATGAACACTGATCAGCATGCTCGTTCGACATTGATCGAGAACGAATGCAAGAATGAAGCCAAGGAATAAAATTGGTTTTATGATCACTAATCGTATTTTAGCATCCTTTCTGCCGCGATACTTTTTAACCAAAACAAAATGAAAAGAACTGGGCCAGCAAAAACAAAGCCTACATACAATGTAAATCCCAAAACCATCTATGACACACACATAAAAGGGTTAGGCCACTTTCACTCCCTCACTCACTCAAACCTAGGACTGACATCGGTAGGTATATCAACTCTATTTATCAATACCATGTACCAACTAACTTAAGATTAGTAGGCAAAATCCTGTACCAAAACCAACCATCAAAGTTGGTATACCAACTTAGTTAGTACGGTTTGTATGGTTGATAGTGAGTCTCTATCAAGTTTAGATTGAGGCCCAACAAACTGTAAGGTCCAACTCATTTGAATCCTTTTTTTGGGCCTTTACCAAGCTTCTATCAATTATCAAACTATTCAAACACATTCAAAGTTTCACACATCATATAATTTCAAATGCAACAAGCTAATAGCGTCCAAAGTCTGTCTTATACATAAATTTAAACAACACATGTCCAAACTCCAAAGTCTTATAAAGAAAATTGAATAACACAAGTCAATGAAAACACAAAAGTCCATATTAGCAGAAAGTCAGAAACCGAACAAAATTTGCAGGGAAAGAGGGAAAGAGTGATGGCTGTGATGCTGCGAGGCCGGGAGAGTGCTAGACTACTAAACACCAGTCTGGACAGAGGTGTTACTTGGTGTGTTTCTTGCTGCCTCAAAGCCTTGGACAAAAGCATTCTCTACAACACAACAACACAATACACAGAAATTATGATACTTCATTGGACACAACACAATACACAGGAATTATGATATAATTAGTAGTTTGATGTAGTACAAGTTAATAACATGTACCTCTCTCAAGCTCCTCCAAATCAAGGTAAGTTTGCAATTATTCTTTTGTTGGAGTTTCATAGAGGTCGAAATTTGCAGAACACAGATCTATGAACAAAGAGCAACATCACTGATAGGTGACAAGTATCGCAGAACAAAGAACAAAAAGCATAAAACACAATCATCACATTGATTAGCTCAACATCACAGAACAAAGAGCATAGAACACAATCAACACATAGATTGATAGATACATACGAAGATTCGAGGCTTGGTGCTGCGAAGTCAACGGCGAGTCGAGGCGCTGTCCTTTGTCGGAGAATCGAGGCGCTGCCCTTCGTCGGAGAGTCGAGGCGCTGTTGAGTCGAGGTGGAGAGGTGCTGCTGAGTCAACGATGAGAGAGGCGAGGTGGCGAGAAGTTGAGTCAAGGTGGCGGAGCCGCGGAGGTGCTGCGAACTTGCAAAGTCAAGAGAGGCGAGCGCGAGACCGAGAGTGAGTGAATGTGAATGAGTGAGTGTGAGTGTAATCTGTTAGGGTTATATTTTTTATTATTTTTAATATAACTCGGTTGGTACGTGGTATATTGTATTTTAGGAAAACTTGTACCATGTACCAACCGACTTCTAAAACTTGGTACGGTACTACTGTATCGATAACTCGGTTATCAACTACTTGGCATACCAATTTGTTTGATACAGTTGGTACATGGTTGGTTGGTTTCGTTAGGGTTCAGATTGCCACCCATGCTCAAAACCTAGCCGTCCCCTCTCTTCTTCTCAAGGATCGGATACTTTTTTTTTTTTTTTTAAATTTTATTAAATAACTCACACACCCTACATATGTCAATGAGATTTGAACCCATGACGTCAAAGTTGTTAGTTAACCACCTTAACCAACCACGTCACGTCTCACCGACAAAAAGATTTTGAAAGGATCGGATACTTTCAATCTTCCCCTAATCGTGCTTCAAGAATTCCCTACATGATGATTACTTCAGCTTTAGGCCCCTTCGTTCCGTAGCTGCCAGCTGTCGAAGATCCTCCTCAGGTTCATTTCTCATTTTTCCTGATTTGTTTCATTTTCAGCACATAGAGTAGCAAAAAGCTAGGGGAAGATGGGTGAGCAACCCGAGAGGAAATCAGGGATATTTGCATTGTTGAGCAACGATTTGCTTGGCCAAGTTGTTAACAAGGTCCAGGAAAAACAAATGGAAAGTCATTTTCCTCTTGAATAAAAAATACATGATCTAGGACCAAAATTCAACAGAAAATTCAAACTGAAAATTAACAAAAACCCACAGCAAAAACATACATTAACAAGCCTTACCGCCATAGTTTCTAAGAGAGTAGTCAAAGCATTCGTCTGATGGAGATCAGCTTCACTTTGCATGCGCCTGTCTTCGTTAGCCATCCTTTGACTCTGAACAATTTCACAGAATCCATCTTGCAGATCAGGTAGGTGCTTATTGATAAGTTCTACAACATTTCATTCTCGCTCAACTTTCAGCTATGGACGTAACTGTCCATGTAGCGACTTCCAAAATAGATATTAAATCAAATTTTTCTTTGATCTCATTCCTCAATTATCTGAAAGAGATATTCACCAAATCAAATACTCCAAAGTCTCGAGAATATCTTGAAACTTTGCAGAGCCTGCAGGATTTGGTAGCTAAACACGACCTGCAGCTGATTAATCACGACCAGCAGCTGGCTAATCACACCGAGCAACTTCATGATCACGACAATCTTGTAGAACTTATCAATAAACACATATCTGATCTGCAAGATGGATTCCGTGAAATTTGTTCAGAGTCAAAGAATGGCTAATGAAGATAGGCACATGTAAAGTGAAGCTGATCTCCGTCAGACGAACTTTGACTACTCTCTTAGAAACAATGGCGGTAAGACTTGTTAATGTATGTTTTTGCTGTGGGTTTTTGTTAATTTTCTGTTAAATTTTGGTCCTAGATCATGTATTTTTGGTTCTAATGTCTTAGAAACAATCGTTTTAAGACTTGTTACATGTCTCAAAATCGAGAGCATCAAGATAATGCAAATTTAAGAAGCAAAAAGGTGATGGTGGTATTCTTAGCCCAAAAGTTCTTTGTGCTTTGGGAAAGGTGTCCCATGTTGAGATTATCGGGCCAAACAGAATAGGGAATTTCTGGAGTTGTTGAGCTTGTACATTCAGCACATAACTTGAAGTCCCTGTTTTTCTAAGCAATAAGTTGATATGAGATGAAGCCCTCAGAGGAATTGGGTCCACATCTTCCATTAGCATTATAGAGTTATCAAGTTGCGATAACATTACTGATGAGGGATTGTCTTTTTTGGCGAATGGATCAAGCTCAAACACCCTCAAGAAATTAATCATTGGGTGTCGTATAAGGAGTAAAATCACTGATACCAGGGTTGAGATTTTGCGCAAAATGTGTAGCCTGGAGCACCTGGAATTGTCCATTTCGGGCACAACGAGTCGGATCACTGATATTGGAGGTGTGGGAATCGCTGCCATTCGAACCCTCAAGAAATTGACATTGAATTTTCTGGACGTGTCAGACACTACCATGGTCGCGCTTGCTCAGAATTGCCGCAACTTGGAGATACTTGATATAGGGGGTTGTGACAAGGTAACTGTAGCTGGCATTTGTGCATTTTGCTGTCATAAGTGCTTGAAATGCCTTGTATTGGACGAGTTAAAGATCAATCTTTCTGATGTGGAGCGGATAGTGTTTGGATGCCTGTCCTTGAAATCTGTTGTGGTGGATCACCGCAGGAGGCTTGATCCAACTTGGAGCGATGAATTGATGCACGAGAAAACTAGAAAAGTTGTTAAGTTTGTAGAAGATTGTTGTCTTGATGATATCTAGTTTCTGAACTTCTATGTTTAAGTTAGTAGATTGTGCTTACCTTTATAGTTTGGGATTCTTCAAACTTTTCCCAAGTGGGACAAGGATATGTAACGAGTTTTGAGCACATGTAGAGAATATATTAAGAAGACTTGGAAAATTCTAAAGTTCATCATTGTCCATGGCAGATGGGTTCATGGAGACTCTCTTCTCCACTGGATTTTTGTTGGCCCCAACTTCTTGTTTCTGCTGTTTCTTAGCTTGTACTAGTTTTGGACACCATTGTTATTCTTGGTTTCTTAGTTGTCATGGTTTTGGTTTTCATGTGTCATTTGTTTGCTAAGGTATCAAACTAACAATAGTGTGCAATCTTCTGTGCTTTTCTTGCTATAGATATTGCAGCTTGGATTCTGCTTTGTTCTTGCTGCTGCTGCTTGTTATGGACATCTCCTTTGGCATTGACTTGCTAAGAGAGAGCTCATACTTAGTAGGTGATTGAGCCTTCTAATTCGAACAGCATGAATAAATAATTTGGGGTTTCATTTCGTGTTATATATGAAAGTACTTTAAAAGTTGAATTTTTCGCCAAATTGATATCCTAATTAACTTTCACCTTGGTGTCAATTTGCTACTCTAGGTTTCGTTTCAGCCAATTTGTTATCCTAGCTTTTTCATAATTAGCCAATTTGTTACCCTAACTATTATTTATGTCAATTTGCTACTTTATGTTTTCAAAATTAGCCAATTTGTGTTATGAAATCCATGTTATTTACCTTCTCATGTGCTGCTGACTGGGTGTGTGTTTGTAACTCTTAGTAAAGATGGTTGCTTCATATTTATCGTTAGTTTCTGTCTTCATGGGTGAATAAGCATTTTGCCACAAAGTCTGCTCATCATCAAATGAAGCCTCAGAATTTTGTTATTTTTGTTATGCAAATTCAAGGTTCAATCTATAATCTAATTTGCATATAGCTATAACCAACATAGTTACTTTCTTTCAGGCAACTGTATCAAGTTTAGACCAAAAGTTGCTACGTTGAGCATGGCTTCATTTGATGATGAGCAACTACATTTTGAAATTCTCATTATATATCACAATGAAAGGCAGAGGACAACCCACAAACTATATGGAGCTTCACTAAGCAATCTGCTACTTGGGTACTGGAATTTAGTCTACTTGAAAAGGATCGTACGCAGCACCTGTTTAGGAAAGGGTGATTGTTAAGGAGGTAGTGATATGTGTATGGGACTGTAGGAATTTTAAGCGATGCAACTGGTGAAACTCTGCTGTAAATCTGTATACAGTCACACGTTAACCAGTGAACCAAAAATGAAGGAATGAAAGCTAATTAGACAACTATGAACTTGATGCAGTTGCTGGCAGAAACACATATGAACCATTTAGAGCTACGATAGACTTGCTGATGAACATGCTGCAAATACATACATTCCTAGAATTCGATGTGAGAAGAACACGATGGTTAGAATGTAACTACATTCCTACCCTAGTTTCTGCCAGGCAATCTTGACACAAAACACTTGCAAACATCTTCTAGTTTATTACTTAGAGCAACACTCCTTGAGTCCTTAACACATTGATTATGGCACGAAGAAAACAGCATCAACAGAAATATGTCATCGTCAACATGATTTTTAGGTAACGAACTGGGCCAATGTAAAGCCCAAAACCAGACATGAAGAAGGGTTAGGCCACTCACTCCCTCACTCTCACTCAAAACCTAGCCGTTGTCGGAGAATAACAATCAGCCCCTTCATTCCGTAGCTGCCGGCGTCGAAGATCCTACTCAGGTTCATTTCTCATTGTTCCTAATTGCTTCATTTTCAGCACATAAAGTAGCAAAGAATTAGGGGAAGATGGGTGTGCAACCCAAAAAGAAATCAGGGATATTTACATCGTTAAGCGATGATTTACTTGGCCAAGTTGTTAACAAGGTCAAGGACAAACAAGATAGAAAGTCGTTTTCCGAGGTCTGCAAGCAATGGTTCAAAGTGGAAGGTCTAGACCGATCATCACTTATTCTTAATTTTTCTAAGCCTGGGTTTTCGCTTCCTGTACTAACTAGATTCCCAAATCTAGTCAGTTTGGCAGTATGGGATTGCAAGACCCACACTGACCTTGAATTCATAGCCCAAACATGTCCCAAACTCGAGAGCATCATGATTGAATGCAGAGAGGAGAAGCAAAACGGTGATGATGGTGGTAATTTGAACCCGAAAGGACTTTGTGCTTTGGGAGAAGGGTGTCCCAGATTATCCAAAGTTGAGATTAACGGGCCTAATGCAGTAGGAGATTCTGGAGTTGCTGAGCTTGTACATTCAACACATAACTTGGAGACCCTAGTTTTTTCAAACAATCAGTTGATATCAGTAGGAGCCTTAAGAGCAATTGGGTCCACATCTTCTATTAGCTCTTTAGAGTTCATGTTTTGTTATAACATTACTGATGAGGGATTGGCTTTTTTGGCGAATGGATCTATCTCAAAGACCCTCAAGGAATTGATCATTGAGACTGGCACTAAAATAACTGATACTGGGGTCGACCTTTTGCCCAAAATGTGTAGCCTGGAGCAACTGGAATTGTCCTGTGAGGGAGAAAGCAGCCAAATCACTGATATTGGAGGTGTGGGAATCTCTGCAATTCGAACCCTTAAGGAATTAAGATTGTATAATGTGGACGTGTCAGACCCTACCATGGTCGCGCTTGCACAGAATTGTCGCAACTTGGAGATACTTGATATAGAGTGTTCTAAAAAGTTAACCGGAGCTGGCATTTGTGCATTTTGCAGTCACAAGTGGTTGAAGTGGCTTAATTTGGACGAGTTAAAGATCAGTCTTTCTGATGTGGAACGGCTAGTGCTTGGATGCCCGTCCTTGAAATCTGTTGTGGTGGAATCACGCAGGAGGCTTGATCCGACTTGGAGCAAGAAATTGATGCAAGACAGAACTAGAAAAGTTGTTAAATTTGTTAAAGGTTATGCTGTTGATATGCAGCTGCCTGCAGGAGTTTTATATGCTATGATATTTACTTAGTAGATTGTGCTTACCCATGTTGTAGTTTCGGATTTTGCAAACTTTTTTTTGTGGGAGAAAGGTTTGAAATGACTTTTGAGCACCTGCAGATGATATTTTACGAAACTTCATTGTCTTTTCCTGCTGCTTCTTAGCTTCGGCTTGGTATGGACACCATCGTTATGTTATTCTTACTGTTCACGGCTCAAGTTCTCATGTCTTATTTGTCTGGTAAGATTAAAAGGAACTGCAGTCTGCTGTTGGCCTGTTGCTATGCTCTACTTGATAAAGATATTGCAATTTGGTTCAAGTTTTCATGTCTCATTTGTCTGCTAAGATTAAAATGAACTGCGGTCTGCTGTTTCTATGCAAAGCTTGCTATAGATATCGCAGGTTGGAGCTCAATAACCGAAAATAACTCTCTAGTTTAGCTGTTAAATTGTGCCGCTATGTTCTTGTTGGGAAGTTAGCAACACTAACAAGAGCCACGACCATGCTTGAAATTATTAAGCACAGTTTGGCCTGGCTGTGACTATATATGCATATTAGATTGTTATACCTCTTATTAGCATAACAAGAATAACAAATTTTTTTGGTCGAAGAATAACAATTTTGAGGCTTCATTTTTTTGATGAGCAACTACATTTTGAAATTCTCATTAAATATCACAAGAAAAAGCAGAGGACAACCCACAAACTATAATATGGAATTCACTAAGCAATATGCCGTACTTGGGTGCAATACTAAGATTTCGTCTACTTGAAGGAAAAAAAGCAAGTTAGACAACTGGCCGGAATTGGTACTCACTTGGTGGATTAACGGTGAGAGCTGGATCCGAGATTGATGCAGGACAACACTAGAAGAGTCCTCAAGTTCACTGAAATGTCGTAGCTTTGGAATCGTCTTTTTATGAAAAGGATTATCTACCAAAATGAGCATTCTACCAAAATGGATTATGAAATGGTTGGTCTTTTTGTTTAGTTCATGTGTGTGATACCTGATTTCTCACGTTTTTACTTTTATCTCTTGCACCTCTATGTTGTATGGGATCTCTCAATTTTTGATTTCTGGAACTGAATGATGAGAATGTACGTATATGGATTTGTATCCCTTTTTTAACCATTTCCAGTGTCAAAAACAGAAAGAATCACAAATTATAAAATTGAATTTCCATCTTGTAGTTCATCACAACAAAAAATTTAGTGTGTTATAAGACATGTCAAGAGCGCCATGACCGATACGTTTGATGTCATCTGAATTTAGCATAGCCTGTTCACAAAATCATACCTCTTGAACATAAGGGCTCGTCATCCTGTGGAGGAGGTTCCAAGTATGTATTTCAGACCGAAATAAGGTTTAGGGTTCCAAACCTAATTAAGGCTTCCAAAGATTAATCAACTAATTAAGCAATCACTGAGATGAAACAAGCTGAGAAGAGATTTGTCAGACTGTCACTGTTATATGACCTGTATCAAAAATCATGTGCATCACTGTTATACTTAGATACAGTACCTTCACAAAGTCACATATGGATCGGACAATGGTTAGTGAAGAATGTCATGTAACGTAACTTTCCCATTGTTATCGGAATCATAGACCTTGAAGGTAACTACAAACATAGGGATCGGACAAACCAAACTGCAATGCATAAAGATGAATAGTGACTTGTGGAACTCGAAGTTTACACTCAGTTTTTGCCGCAGGCTTGCTCGAGAACTGAATGCAGACAAGAATGCTACAAATTCCTTCACGTTCAATCCTTCCAAGACCTTGAGCAATCTCTGCAACGTGTGAATTACATTGCGCATTATCAATATCAACTCAATACATGAAGTAATAGCAATAAAAGCCTCAATCTTTGAAGTTTTACAACTCGCAGATCACAAAACCGTTAACCTTTACTTGGGGCTAGGGTTACCTGAGAGAGAGGATTACGGCGAATTCAGGTACGGACAAGAACTCGCCGGCGGAGATGAAACCTCTGCCGCTGCGATCGAGCTGACAAAAAAGTGAAAAAACACTTGTTTGGTTTTATTTTCAAATGATTGGGCAGCTTGGGCCAATGGCGGCTGGGCGGATAAGATGCACGGCTAGGCGGTCTTGAGGGTAATCGAGCCTTGTGGGTTGTGAGGCCCACCATTAAAGCCCAAATTGAGATCTATAAAACAGAACACAGAAACGGTCTGGCCAGTCTCGCAGTCTCACTCGGTCCCTCTGTTGCTGGTCGGAGTCGGAGACATTCAATCTTCCCTCAATTATTCCGCAGCTGCCAGCGTCGAAGACCCTCTTCGATCAGGTTCATTTCTCAATTTTCGTAGTTGTTGTATTTGAGCACATAGACTAGCAAAGAATTAGGGGAAGAGATGGGTGTACATACCAAGAAGAAATCAGGGATATTTTCATCATTAAGCGACGACTTACTTGGGCTAGTGATTAACAAGGTCAAGGACAAACGAGATAGAAAATCGTTTTCCGAGGTCTGCAAGCAATGGTTCAAAGTGGAAGGTCTAGACCGATCAAAGCTCATTCATTATGTTAACGATCCCGGGTTTTCGCTTTCTGGACTAACTAGATTCCCAAATATAGTCACTTTGTGGCTGTTGGGTTGCAATACCCACCCCGACCTTGAACTCATAGCTCAAACATGTCACAAAGTCGAGAGCATCATGATTGAATGTAGAGATGAGAAGCAAACAGGTGATGGTGGTGTTTTGAGCCCCAAAGGTCTATGTGCTTTGGGAGAAGGGTGTCCCAAATTGTCCCATGTTGAGATTATGGGGCTAAATGCAATAGGGAATTCTGGAGTTATTGAGCTTGTACATTCAGCACATAACTTGGAGTCTCTGGTTTTGCTAAACAATAAGCTGATATCAGATGAAGCCCTCAGAGGAATTGGGTCCACATCTTCCATTAGCATTTTACAGTTAATGGGTTGCGATAGCATTACTGATGAGGGATTGTCTTTTTTGGCGAATGGATCTACCTCAAAAACCCTCAACAAATTGATCCTTGAGTGTTGCCCTAAAATTACTGATACTGGGGTCGACCTTTTGCGCAAAATGTATAGCCTGGAGCATCTGAAAATTTCCTGTCGGGCAAAAACGAGTCGAATCACTGATATTGGAGGTGTCGGAATCTCTGCAATTCTAACCCTCAAGGTATTGATATTGAAACATCTGGACGTGTCAGACCCTACCATGGTCGCTCTTGCACAGAATTGCCGCAACTTGGAGATACTTGATATAGGGGGTTGTGACAAGGTAACTGGAGCTGGCATATGTGCATTTTGCAGTCATAAGTGCTTGAAACGCCTTAAATTGGACCACTTAAAGATCAATCTTTCTGATGTGGAACGCGTAGTGTTTGGATGCCCGTCATTGGATTCTGTTGTAGTGGATTCACGCAGGAGGTCTGATCCAACTTGGAGCGATGAATTGATGCAAGACAGAACTAGGAAAGTTGTTAAGTTTGTAGATCGTGCTTACTCCATTCTTGTTGTCTGATTTTGCAAACTTTGCCAAGTGGGAAAGAATTTGTAACGAGCACAAGTAGTTGATATATTATGAAAAAAGTTGGAAATTTTTCATTGTCAGGAACTTTCCATAGAGACTCTTCTTCTCTGGGTTTTTGTTGGGCCTTCTTCTGCTGTTTCTTAGCTTGCACTAGTTTTGGGGACCAGTGTTATTCTTGGTGTCATAGTTTTCATGGTTCAGATTTTCATGTCGCATTTGTCTGCTGCTGCTGCTATGCTCCGCTAGTTATAGATATTGCAGCTTGGGTTCTGCTCTGTTCTTGCTGCTGCTGATTGTTATGGACATCTTCATTGGCTCACTTGGAGTGACTTGTCAAGAGAGAGAGAGAGCTCATATTTCAGACATTATAATATATGCAAGTGATTGATCCACTTAAATGGGTAGAAGAGAGGTCTAGATAAACAAAGGTGATACTGTGGTATTTGCAATTTCATACTGTAAAGTACCAGTTGCTATTTCCTGGATGTAACAGGGAGCCTTCCAAGTTGCCCAACATGAATAAAATAAATTTAGTTTTCATCTCATGATTTATGTAAGACCACTTTTAGATGTTAGTAACAAAATTCTTTTGGCACTCTGATGGTGGTTGATATTTTGCTTCAACAATTATTTTGAAGCATGAGATATGATCTTGATCGGATTAGAATCGGGACTCGACAATTATTTGTCTATGATTTAAGAACATGAGTGCATGAGATACCAATTCCAGAAGGAAATATCGAACCGATCATTCTGCACCATATTGAGATGTATGGACCGGTACTATACCATGGCCGCCCTTGCCAAGAATTGCAGCAACTTGGAAACACTTGATTTGGTATCCTGTAGGGTAACCGGAGCTGGCATTCGTGCAATTTCAGGTCATAAATGGTTGAAGCTCCTTACAGTGATGTGTGGAGACAACTTTGATCAATCAGATGTGGAATGCGTAGAGCTTCGATGCCCTTCATTGAAGTCTGTTGTATTAGACGAGTCGTTAGAAAAGAGTTTTGAATCGATGCACGAGAACGCCAGAAGAATCATAAAATTCGAACGCCTCTCTATTCTCCCCTCTTTCAGCACCAGATTTTTGAGAAATTCAACATGATGATTTCATGTTTGCTAGAAGAGATTCCTTTGATAACTTTTATTGATGTCAAGGAATTTATATATTTTGTTTCTGAATAATTGGATCATCTTCTATTTATATGCATATTTTGTGAAAGGTACTGTCACCGAGTGTGTTTCTGTAACTGATATTAGACATGGTTGCTATGTATGTTGGTTGTAACTATATGCATATTACATTATTGAACCTTCTAATTTGCATAACAAGAATCACAATTTTGACGTTTCATTTCATTGATGAGCAACTACATTTCAACATTCTCAATAAGTAAATATCATAAGAATAGGCAGAGGACAACCCACAAACTATAATATGGAGCTTCACTAACCAATCTGCCGTACTTGGGTGCACTACTGGGATTTAATCTACTTGAAGGACCGTAGGCATCTGTTCCAATAGTTGGATTAGGAAAGGGTGATTGTGAAGGAGGTAGTGATATGTATGGGACTGTAGGATTTTCAGGCGATGCCACTGGTGAAACTGTGCTGTAATCTTCGTCATCTGCAGAGTCAAACTTTAACCAGCTAGTGACCCAAAAATGAAGGAATGAAAGCAAATTAGACAACATTAGTCAGTACTAACCTGAGCAATGGGAATGAGAAGAGTTTACTAAGCTGCAAAGAACAGAACATGAAATCATCATGGTGAAAAATTCTCTAAATTGTAGTTATTTGCTCTATAAGTTTGTGAATTTTACCCGTGAACAAATGTCGTCTTACTCTTACCAGTGTTAGAATCGAGAGTACACACTATATAATCAGTGATAGAAAATATAACTCTGCAGTCTGCACTTACCCCCTGAAAATTTTGCCACCATTGTGGCCTCGATACACACAAGTGCTGACATTACAACCAGTAGCCCTTCGGTTAATGGAAACATCTCCAATGAAAAGATTAGATCCTTTGCATTGCAAATGTGAGCATGCATTGACAATCCCAGATGGGAAACACTGCAAGCTGATCATGACCAAACAACTTAATTATAAGAACAGATAAAATTGCAATCATCATGAAGTACTAACTTTTTTTTTTGTTGGCCTAGCATTAAAGAGCTTAATCAAGAACCTTACTACATGTACTTACTTGAGAGTGCTTGGCCTACAAATGCACTTGATGCAGTTGCTGGCAGTCAATGCATATGAACCATTTGGAACTATTAAGCTCTCATTGTACCAGTTAAGATTTGCTGATGAACATGCTGCAAATATTTACATACATGGGTTATTGATTTACACAACAGACTAGGATTCAATTTAACTACATTCCTACACTAGTAACTAATTTAACCTTTCTGCTAGGAAATCAAGCTTGACACAAAAGACTTGCAAACATAAACCTACCTTTCTGCTACAAATATTCTCATTCTCAAATCTCAGTAAGACAATGATCAAAAAAATTGAAATGTGATCAATGTACTAACCAGTCTAACCTGAAATTGGAATAGCCAATATGTCTCCAGGGTCAACCTTCGGTTGGTCAAGCCCATTAATGCCGACCAACTCCATCACAGTTATCCCAAACTCTACTCCAATGTTGCTCAAGCTCTCCCCACTCTGCACCACATACGACATAAACACTGAAGCAACGCCATTGTTACTATTGTTAAAGCAAGTACATGGCAACTGCACCAAAATGCTCTGACCACTCGTCAATGGATTCTTGGGGCTAATTCCATTTAGAGACCCAAGTTGTTCAGCACTCACAAGCCTGCCATAACCTTCTGATATCAGATCCAAGCTATCAGCTGCTCGAACTATGTAAGATAACATTACCCTCCTGATACCATCCACACATGAACACGAAATGGGAACTTTGAGTTGAGACCTTGCACCGTAGATTTGGTTCCCCACTGATGATGCTGTAATGTTGATGGAGTTGGCTGCCATAACATCAAAAACGTTTACCTGAAAGCGGTAAGCGATCTCGGAGAGCTTTGAATCCCAAGGGAGAACATAGGAGATGAGAGAAGGGCAGGAGTCTGAAGAGGTGCATGGTTCTATTGTGGACTTGGCCTGTGTTAGTTTGAAGGAGACAATGAAGATTATCAGTATCAGTACAAAAGGAAGTTGCAGAAGAAGTTGGTTTCGCATCTTGAAAAAGTACTGGTTTGCTAGTTTGTGCTGAGAAGAAGTTGGAGCAAACAAGATCTCATCTTTTCTGTCCAAGTTTCTAATGATTTTAGATTTTGGACTGGGGTTGTTGGAAAATGCAAACACAATTTATGACAGTTTCTACAGGATTCTCTTAACGGACCAACCAGTCTTAGTCTTGACCCTCTTAGCAGTATTAGTCTTCCAGTCTTCCCATAGCTGTTAGATTCTTCCACATCTCCATACCATTGTAAATTGTAGCTACTTAAAATAATCATGGGGAAAAAATTGGTATGTACTTAAATACATGCTTAAGCTAAATCTTTGTCTTTCTTAAGTGAAAATTGTTGAAGGAGAACATATAACGAGAATAACGGTCTATTTATTTATTGATAGAAATGCCTATTTATAGGCAATAAATAGAGTCCCTGAATGATCTAGAATATCTATCAATATTGTAATATATTCTAATAAGGAAACGATTAGGTCAAGACACATAACAGAAGGACAATAAAGTATTTTCCTTAAACACTCTCTCTTGTGTCGCGTGCCTAATACGACATAGTGCATAAGATGTTGCCTCGTTAAAAACCTTGCCAAGTAAAACAAAAACCTCGTGGGCAAAATAAAAGACTTGGACGAAGGGAAAAAGAGCACAACGCACCAACTACAATTGAAGATAACATGTGATGTAGACTCTCATTGATGTCTACATAACGACTCCCCCTGATTGGTAACTCAATCTTGGAGTTCAGATAAACGACGCATGTCGATGCTCTTCACATATTTCTCAAAGGTAGATTTAGGTAGAGACTTGGTGAACAAATCTGCTACATTATCCTCAGAACTCACATGGTTCACATGGATATTCAAAAACTGTTGTTGTTGCTGATTGTAAAAGAATTTCGACGAGATATGTTTAGTGTTATCACCCTTAATGTAACCTAACTTCATCTATTCAATGCAAGCCGCATTATCCTCATAGATGCAAGTTGGTTCAACCGTAGTAGATGGTAATCCACTAGACTCTCAAATATGAGACACTACAGACCGAAGCCAAACACATTCTTTAACTGCTTCATGTAGTGCAATAATCTCAGCATGATTCGAGGAAGTAGCAACAAGGGTTTGCTTGGTTGATCTCCAAGATATCGCCGTACTCCCAATTGTGAACACATATGTAGTTTGGGAACGTCCTTTATGTGGATCAGAGAGATACCCAGCATCAGCAAATCCAACTAACACATTATTTGGTGTTTCAGGATAGGAGACTAGTCTACCATGCGCATGAACCGCGACTATGGCAGCGTCGGACACAATCTCTTGGTGGAAGGCCGAGGGCTGTGATCCACCGATCCCAGACATGATCTTTTGCTTTCTTGATCCACCGATCCCAGACATCAATCTTTTACTCATTCATTGATAAAAAAAGATCTGGAAACTAGACTCATAGAGCTTTCCAGACATGTGTCACTCACATTCTAGTGCGTCCTGAGCTGTTCACAAAGCTCGTACGAAGTTGGCTGACAGATTGTTGTTTGCGCAAAGTAGCTTTTGCAATTCGAACCATTCATGCATTATTAAGGGAAATAAAAATTCTCAGCCATTCTTTAAACTAGAAAACTAAGAGAAATTTTATTAATGCCAACTTAATACATCAAGGATGTTCAAGTTCCAAAACGACTAAGAAAAACCAAAGTCCTAAAACATGGCCATTGCCAAACAAAAAAACTTGAATAACATAGCAAAAGAACCGTCTAATACATAGATTAATCAAAATCCGGAGTTTCAACACTCTCTGAAGAGACACTCTACTTGGTCTCAAAATTTGCTATAGTGAGATTGGTGGTGAGCTCTGCGTCTCCATTATCCATCTCATAATCTCCACCAGTAAAATTAGCCTCTTGAGCCAAATACTGCTTATGCCTCTTGTAGATATCTTGAATGTCTTTGCTTGCATGACATTGTTTGTGCATATGCATAGTTGAACCGCATTTGAAGCAAGAAGATCGACCGTGTTTGACAGAGTTAGGTGGAGGATTTCCACCTCTACTAGGGCCAGGGCCGGACCAGCCCCCTCCTTGGTTGTTGGCGATGGCGCCGCTGTCCCTCCTCCATGTGAGGCTGCAGTTTGGACCGCATTGCTGGTTCCTTTTGCCGCCCCCACGTGGGGCAGATTACCTACGTGTATAAGGTGCGGCCCAATCGGTTTTCTTTTGCCTTGAAGCTCTCCCACCACTAGCCTGATAAGTTTCAGGGATTTTCTTGATCTCAACCAGCCTTTCATTGTTGTTGAGAATAATCTCATGATGCCTCTCTTTTTTCTGAAGTATATTCATGAGGTCACTGAAAGTCTTAACTCTTTCGTTTTCATACTCAAGGCGGTATTGATGAGCAAGTAAACTCATGGAGGAGGGAAAGGTGTTCAAGATCTTCTCGATCATATCTTGCTCGGATTTATCGACTCCACAAAAACTAAGCTCTGCTTGGAGGTCCAACATAGTTTGGTTGTAGTTTTCAACTTTGGCAAAATCCAGCAAACGAATGGTTTCCCATCGCGCAGTCAATTCTTGGAGTTGTACGTCATGTACATTGTTGAAGCGTTGCTTTAAAACGTCCCATAAATCCTTGGGATCCTCTATTTTTAAATACTGCTTCTTCATAATTGGGTGGATATGACGCCTCAAAAACATGAGGGCTTGAGCTTTGGTCTCCAAACTAGAAGGAGGAGTATTGGGAACATCTGAAGGGAAAATTGTGGTGGTGTATCGTTTACCGACGAATGTGTGAATCACGTCTGACACCCACCTATGATACTTTTTTCCTTGAGCATCAAGGATTTCAAACTCTGGCCTAGATGGCTCGATCATCTACAAAAGACAAGGGAGATTAGTTAATATCGAGAATTCGAATACTAAAATCAAGTATATGGAATTAGAACGTGAGCCAAGATGTATTGGTCACAATATCGATGTGAAAAACTGTGACTGTTAGACCGTCACAATCGATTTCTTCCCTTTGTTTTTTTTTTTAAGTTGTACCGTGACAAAGCTGTCACTAATCAAATTTGATATGAGGGGTCTCAATCCCTCAATATCGTTCCACATTATAAAAAAAGGTGGGATGGAGAAGAAGGCTACAACGCCCGACTATAAAATTCGAAACTCGAAAGCAGCAACTTTTAGAAAAGATTACCTCGGTTGGATTGCCGGAGAATTCGCTTTCGGAGACGGGCGTGAAAGTGCTTGGAACGTGGGGATTTGTTGTTGACAAGGTGTTGCAGAAGGCCGCCTAAAATGGCGTGTACGGAGGCACGCAATTGTGGCGTTGCGATATTAGGGTTTTGAGAACTTTTTCCTTCTTCTTCGCGTTACCATCGGTATGTTGAGCGGTTCACCTACTTCTGGACCGGTTCTTGCAGTGGAATTTTGATACAATAATTCTGACAACGATGTGCTACTGGTGAAAAAAATTGAAGGCGATCGGACACAAGGAAGGGGTGAATCGGCGACGTTAGTGAGACAGAAGGTTCGGGTTTTCCGGTGGCCGGTTCGGTACTTTTCCGACCGGTTCTTGGGATTAGGCCGGCGGTTTTGGAATTCTGGGAACAAGGACTATGTGATGGGTTTTGGGTTCGACCAAATACTGAAATTTTTGTCGGCCAATATTGAGTTTTGGTTTTCTAGGGTTAGGGTTTTCTTTTGGTGATGGACTCAAAGTTAGAACAACGGGCTGATGACGTGTTGAAGGAGAACATATAACGAGAATAACGGTCTACTCATTTATTGATAGAAGGGCCTATTTATAGGCAATACATAGAGTCTTCCGAAAGATCTAGAACATCTATCAATATTGTAATCTATTCTAATAAGGAAACGATTAGGTCAAGACACATAACAGAAGGACAAAAAAAAAATTTCCATAAATAGAAATATATTTTGATCTAGCTAAGAAATATATGTTTGTTTTTTGAAAAGATTATCTGTCAAATCAATTGTCTAATGAGACTTTTTCTTTTCTTTTTTTGAAAAGATGTCTTTTAGCCTCAATTAATTAGTTAAGGTAAAAATATCTAAGTAAAGTTTGGAACTTTACTGTATTCCGGGTGAAACAGTTGTAGTTCAACTAGGTGAAACCATTGGTACGCCCTATATAGTCCTCGATCGATTATTGTTTATATAATCATATTAATGTAGGAGATATATTGATCGACGTATTTGTAAACATTTATGTTCAAGCAAATGATATTCGGTTCGGGTTGGTTTTAGGATAAAACCAAAATCAATCTGAATTATTCGGTTTAAGGTTTTTCCAACTAAATCCAGATTTTAAAACCTTTAACCCAAATATTCGGCCTATCTGAATTTTCAGATCAGTTTCGGTTTTAGACCATATTTGAAAAACTTTTGGTCCATCTACTATCTCACTGTAAAGTTAAACTCTAAGTTTTTGACTTGAGTAACATGTTTTTTTATAATGAAAAATATAAACTCAAAGTACAAGAAGCAATTCAATGCACTCCCAATCTTTTCTACACTAACAGATTTTTCCAAGAAATGAGTTGAATGAGAATAGTGTTTCAGGTATATAGAGTACATTGTAAGTAGAGATGTAATCAACTAATAATAATAGTGTTTCAGGTATATAAATTATATATATTTACACATTATATAATTTGAGCCGGTTCGGTTATTTTCGGTTTGTTTAAGAGCTTGAACCGGATCCAATCCGATTTAAACCGGTTCGGTTCACTACTTGTTTTAACACAAATGTTTTGGTTCAGTTATCCGATCCGGTTTTTTAGTTCGGTTCGGTCGGTTTTTTACACACATTCGATTAAATTCCCAGCCCTAAAATGATAAATCAATAGATGCCAAAAAAAAAAGAGATTTCAATCAAGAAGGTCGATCGTACACAAAACAAGAGAACAAGGTTAACCAGCAAACAATTAGCAAAACACGAAAGAAGCCAATGAAATATTAATATTTGTTAATACCCGAAAAATCATACACTTTGCCACGCAACGATTTGTCACGCAATTCATGCAAAATCTCATAGTCTTAAGTTAAATCCTTAATTATAACCTACCAAGCAAACATGTCATTGATGTGGGCCCAAGCCACATCCATGCATTCTTGAGGCTTGTAAAAGTGGGTGTGGTGTGGAAGGTTACTAAAGCACATAACGCTCGTATGTTGATTTAACGTCGTTAATAATTTTGATCTTGAGTCCGAAATTCAAGCCTAACGACTTAAGTCGATGATGAATTGGTGAATATAAGAGAATTTGACTATTTATCCTTTAAGCCCAAAAATACTTCCAATATCTAAAGCCCAACACATCCCTTTTTAAAAGATCCACACTATTTTCTTTTATAAAAGCCCAATCTTCTTTTTCTTTTCCTGTTCGTGAACTTGTTCTTCATTTTTCTCTCCTCGCAGCAATATCAAAACCCAAACTTCCGGCTTTCTCTGACGGAGAAGTCCCTTCTTTTCTAAAGATGAGGAAGGAGAGTGTGCGATTGATTTCAAAGCTGCTCTTTCATCCTCAAATAACAAGATCGTGAGCTCTATGTTACTTGGTCAACCTCGTTTCTTGGTATTATGTCCCTGCAGTCATCCCCACAGTGAGTCGATTATCTCATCCTGCAAGGCAAGCTTCTATTTCCCAGGTTTTAAGGCCAAAGTCACGTGTTTGAGGAGGGAAATCTCTTTACCCAATGGTTTAGGCATTGTGAGCCACCCCAGATTCCACCATTGGAACCCTATAAGAAAAGGGACTTAGAGCTGAGAAAGCCATCAAGCAACAACCCAAAAATCCCCTCAAATACTCATGCTTTCATGCCTTCAAGCAATAACCCTTCTTAGTCATTCCCCAATTCATGTTTTTGAAACCCAGCTTGTTCCAGAAACCTAATCTCAAAACTCAGTCCAATTCTCATCACTGCGATGTGTCTTTAGCTCTCACACTATGCTTCATGCTGCAAGCTTATTTTGTTGTTTGAATCACTTACAAGATTTCTCATTAATTGGATTATTGGGTTAATCTTGACCTAGTCATTGTTCAATTCAAAAGAACCCTCACAATATTATTAGTGGATCATTTCGTTATTAGCAGTTAACAATTCATCTTAAAATGTGAAACCATGCACATAGATACATTAGCTAGCTAATTAGGGTACATAGTATGTATTGCAGCAATATCATCTCTATGCAAAGCCCCCCGGTAGCATGTATTGAGAAGAATAAAAACTTTGCGATCTTGGAGATGAAAACCTTAGACTGGGTAAGATCGGACTGTGAAAAAGGCGGGGAATCGATTGGTTAAGCTTTGAAGCTCCAATATGGACGGTTTTCTCCTTCCCCGCCAGGCCCAGATCCGCCTAGCCCGCATGTTCTTTGAATTAATTAATAAAAAGATTGGGCTTTGAAATTGTAACTGGGGTCCATTGGTACCTTGTTCTAACTCTAAAACCCTGTCTTCACAGTTGACACACATTATCGATTCTCGGAAGCCGCCACCACCCTCATCGTCGTACCGCGCATCTCAAGTGGCGCGTTCGTTTGACGCGCCACCCCTCATAAAACGTATCATCAGAGAATGGAAGAAACCATCAACATACTGCGTCCCAAACGCAAACAGTCAGTAAACAATGAAGCAGAACAGCAACAGACACAGCCTGAGCATCACAAAAGGAGGCGCAGAACTTTGGAGTCCGAAACCGAAAAGCTAACCCGACAACCCGACCCGTCGTCTTCAAATAGGTTCCAACTCTTGGCCTGTACATCTCGGAAGAAAGAAACTGAGAGCTCTCGGGAATGGGTTTGCAACTCTTCTACTTCTTCTGCTTATGGAGGTAAAAATATCGAACTAAAGTTTGGAACTTTACTGTAAAGTTTGGAAATTACTTGAGGATTGTGTGTGTATTAGACTCTGTTGAATGGTAGGGGAGGTTGATGTTATTCAAGTGTTGGAGTTTTTACTATAGGGATGATCAATATGTTGAATGTGTATGTTTTTTGTGTTTTCTGTAGAGAAGTTTGTGGTTGTGTCTTACAACATTCTGGGTGTTGATGATGCATCCAATCACTCAGATATGTATAGTAATGTGCCACCTAAATACATGAAGTGGAAGTGTCGTAGGAGGCTTATACGAAAAGAGGTCAATAGTTACAATGCTGGCATTGTGTGTTTTCAGGTATAGACTGTGAATCAAAGTATTTTACTTCTTTTGCTGCTTACTGTTATCAGTTGGATTGGTTTCATGTGTTACTTTTATGGGTTTTAGGAGGTTGATCGTTTCGATGATTTAGCTCATAAGTTTCGGAAAGATGGGTTCGAAGGTGTCCACAAGGTAGCTTCAATCTGTAATGTGTAATTACCTATCCAGTACCTTGCTTTATTGACATATTTTTGATTGCTGATTAACTGCAGGCACGTACGGGTGAAGCAAGTGATGGATGTGCTATATTTTGGAAGCAGGACATGTAAGGTTTCTTGCATTCTTGAATTTTCTCAAAGCCTCAAACTAGATCCATTTTGCTCTGATATTCATTTTATTAAAGCATTAGGTGTTTCAGTTGGCTAAAAGAAATATGATGGATGGTTGTAAATGTTATGTTGCCTATCTAGTTTTTTTATTTAATACAGGCTTGCTTTTACCTTAGTCACATGTATTATTGATTTATTTTCATGTGCTGATCTTACCCAACTCATTTTTTGAACACAGGTTTAGCCTTTTGCATCAAGAAAGTATAGAATTCCAAAGTTTTGGCCTTCGTCATAATGTTGCTAAATTTTGTGTTTTAAAGGTACTTTGACTTACTTGAATTTTCATATCGGGGATTATGTGTATTCATAAGTTGAAAATGCACATTGACGAGCAATTTTGTTGATTATCCCTGTCTAAGTAGCATATTCTGTCGAGTATGTACATCTTTTTTGTTAGGTCCCTTTTACCCTTTGGAACTCAATACATGTTTATTTAGTCAGTCAAGCTATGCTTTCCATTTTGCGGTTTTAAATCTCTGACTTCTAGTGATAACTCAGATACAGTGGATGTAAAAAACCCGTCTGTTTTTTGTATTTCATTAGATGTGTGAGGCCATTTATGCTTCCAAATGTATTGCCTAATTTAATCGCTTATTTCTTAGTTGCAAGATCAGTTAGAGTCGGATATACCTCCTGATACATCAATGTAAGGTTTATTTTGTTATGTTTGCATATCATTTTTCTTGAATGTGGTTAACATCTTAGTGTAGTCTTATGAATGACTGATAATCATACATGTAGGAGGCCATGTACCCAATGTAGAAGCTTAGTGGTTGGGAATATACATGTCCTATTCAACCCTAGCCGTGGAGATATTAAACTAGGGCAGGTATTCTCTACTGCGATATTTCATTAATTGTGGCTATGCAACAAATGCTTGTAATATCTTCAATTATGATTACCCATTAAGCATTCTTTAAACTATGGTGTAGATCCGACTTTTTCTTGAAAAGGCTTACAAGCTATCACTAGAGTGGGGATCTATCCTTGTTATAATTGCTGGAGACCTAAATAGTACTCCACAGGTGAGATCAGAATGATGATATAATTTATTTTATTGGTTTCATTAAGATGCTTCGTATACTATTTATACCTCATTATCATCTTATACCTTACTCTTTCTTTTATGAAATGCTCAGAGTCCTATTTACCAATTTCTAGCTTCATCTAAGGTGAGTCCATATTAGCTCCTCTCCCCTCTTTTTACTATTACCTTTTTTCATCCTTTTTCCCTCTTGTGTGTGAGTTTAATCTGCAATTGTTGCTGGATTTTTTTATTTTTTTTATTTTTTTTATTTTTTTTGCAGTTAGACATCCAAAAACATGACCGCAAACGTATTTCGGGACAGATGGAATTTGAATCTCAGTATAGAACCTTCATGTATAATGCAACCAGGTATGGAAAGCCATTCGTTTATAGATGGAGTGCAGAAGAAGTAAGGCTTGCAACTGGCTGTGAAGAAGTCACTCATCTTCAACACCATCTAAAGCTGGGCAGTGCATATCGTGGAGTACCTGTAAGACCTTAACTCTTCCTTAGCATTACATCTTCAGAGAAACTAAATTTTCAGGCACTTGATTGTGCTTTAGATTCATATTGTCTTATATCTTATTCCGCCCGATGAACCATAAATGTTCGGATTTAGGCGAGTGTGACCCACTTGTAATCATCTGATCTTGGAAAATTCCAACAAAATTATGACTTTGGATTGGAAGTTGTTATATTCAAAATATATACCTTATTTGTCTCATGCTCTATGCTTTTTTCTGCAGGGTAGTAAGAGAACACGAGATAGGTGTGGAGAACCCTTGGCAACATCATATCATTCCAACTTTTTGGGAACTGTTGATTATATTTGGTATTTAATTCAACTTAAAAAAGCATAGCTTTTACTGTTTGAATGTCAATACTTCTGGTTGCTGAAACCATCGGGTGGCAGGCATACGGAGGAACTTGTTCCCGTCAGAGTTCTTGAAACATTACCCATCGACATTTTAAAAGGAACCGGTGGACTCCTCAGCAAGGTATCTCTTAATGCCGATTCTTCTGAGCATCTTCATTCGTGTAGACTGAAATAATAGTGCAATGTAATTAAATTAAGAAATTCCAATGAAGATAGTAAATCATAGTCAAGTGCTCCCCTAAAGGAATTCAATTATTGAAATATAGGAAGCCTTTATAATGAGGACCCGTAAGTTGAGGACTTGTTGAGGATTTGTTGAAGACTTTTCGGCGTATCCCATTTTTCGATCTTATATCCACATCTTGACCGTTCAGTTTATAAGTATTTATGAGTAGATCATTTATCCAAATTTTCAGCTATATTGAAAATTGTTAAGTCATTCATAAGCGTGATTTATCAATTATAAACTTGAATGATTCATATTTGACAGATTTGGTTCTTCCATTAATTTGATATAGTTTGTTATCTTTACAAACACCAATTTTGCTGAAAATTTATAGAAATGATTTACTCATATAAACCTAAAAACTGAACATATGAGATTTCAAAATGTGATCGAAAAATGAGTTTTTTAAACCATAAATCGAAAAGTTTTCAACTTGTCCTCAACTCAAGAGTCCTCACTAGAAGGGCTCTCTTGAAATATAAACTTCTTTGGTTAAAGAAGGAAGTGAACTGATTACTTAACGACTCACCCTGGCCTGAAAACATGTTGTGATAAGGTGGTAAGGGGCTGAGACTAAGAAGTTTGAGAAAAGTTGACATTTACACTTAATTTTCTCTATAATGCATCATTGTGCATTTGTCAAGTTCAGTTTTGGTTGGCAGAGATGGGGGAGCGATCATCTTGCTCTTGTATGTGAACTGGCTTTCCGTAGATGACAGCACTTGCAGGAGTATCCTTGACTACCATTTTCAGTTCAAGCCTTAACCTGGTGGGGTTACATTCTAAAAGTTTTGGTCCGCTTAAAACTTCGACCATCATGATAAACCCAGCTTATGAAACACTGATATATTCAGGAATTAGTAACAGTTGTATTTATTGGAAAAGGGAATGTGTAGTGCTGTTGTATCTGTGCACATGACTGTTGTATACTTGAATCAATTTTGAGATTAGAACTGAAATATCCTTTTCCAGTGAATCATCAGTTAAAGATGACTTATATATACAGCACCTATCGATGACGATTACTGAATCACCAGTGAGTCTAAATTCTGGTAGCTTTCCTTCGGAAAGCAGTTGCACAGAAAACTTACAGTTGCTGAAAGAAAAACTAGAACACTTCCAGCTTCAGGCAAAATTCTGATTCTGGCAAGCAAAGCCACTGAAAAATAAAACACATCGATTATCATCTTCATTCACTAAGCAACCTTTTTCAAGATCATCAGACTCGCCCATTCACAAAATAGGATTGACATCGAAGATGAACCATTTCATATAGAAACAACTAATAAAGATCATTGTCTGACACTAACCATATAATCAAAAGCATAAAACCGAAAAACTTTGAAATTGGTCAAAAATTCCAAAAGGTCCTTGCTTTACTAGCAAGTTACTAACACACATTCTGACATTAGCAAACTGAACTGTATGCCACACACACACACACACAAAAAAACAAGGTCTGCAACTTGGTCCATCAATAATAAACTGTAGAAAACTTGATGACTCTTTTACAGTGTTCATGCATCAATTCAGAGCTCCAAGCAGGATCCACCCTCAAGCTCGAATCCACCACAACCGACTCCCCATCCAAGCGCTATGCTTTCGATCACATCAAAAAGATCAAAATCCCACAAACCAAGCAATACAAGGCGTTTCAAGCATTGATGACTCGAAAATGCAAGAATGCCCTCTCTCCTCACCTCATGGCTCATGACAATCCTTTATATCAAGTATCTCCAACTTGGGGCAATTCTCAGCAAGAGCAGCAATGGTGGCGTCTAAGACCCCCTCAAGACACAATCTCAATTCTATAAGTGTCTGAATTCCAGAGATCTCAACACCTCCTATATCAGTGATCTTCAGTTGAGGAAAATATCGAGACAAACTATAAGTCACGCTGAGTTTCTCCAAGCTACACATTTTGCGGCATCGTCGAATTTTTGACCTTTATGTATAGGGGATTTGTTGACCAATCTATTTTTGAAAGGATCAAAACGGAAAAAGGTAATAATAAAAAAATAAAAAAATAAAAACCAAGAGGGGGTAAAAAGTCTATATAAGAGAACAAGTGAAGTAATTTTTGTTGTTCTCACACTGAGCAATCTTGTGTCAAATTGAAGCTCGTTATAATGAAATATTCATGTATCTTTTGATTTATAGTAAAACCATTATGTTCGCAAACTTGTGTTCGTTTTTGATACACAGTGCAGTGTTGTTTTCTCAACTTCTGTGATGGCAAAGAAGGAGCGCTCATCCTACTCTTGTGTGTGAACTGGCTTTGCGTAGATGAAACCTCCATATTACATTTACAAGTACTGAAAGAACAAGATGGTATATCCCCAAAAACAAATCCTTCCAATCCTCTCACCAAAGAGAATAATGAAACTTCTAAGTAGGAAAATTAACTACCTTCAAATCTTCAATCAACGATTGAGAACTAGTACTCATGTATTTCAACAACATAAAAAGGAACTAGTACTCATCATATATAGGTCCAAAACAAAATGATAATACATTTCAGAAAGCATCATATATGAACTAAAGTACTAAACAAAGACCAACACTGTGGCAAAACTAGCTTCAGGCAAAATGCTATTTCTAGCATACACAGCAACCATTTTAATATCAGTTACAAAAGCACACCCATGCCAGTGACAGTAGCTTTCACAAAATAAACATATAAATAGAAGATGATCCATATCGTTCAGAAACAAAATATATAAATTCCTTGACATCAATAAATGTTATCAAAGGTTCTAGCAAACATTAAATCATCATGGTGAAGTACTCCAAAATCCGGTGCTGAAAGGAGGAAGAATATTAGAGAAGTATACAAATTTCATGATAGATTTGGCGTTCTCGTGCATCGATTCAAAACTCCTTTCTAACGACTCATGTAATACAACACACTTCAATGACGGGCATCCAAGCGCTAAGCGTTCCACATCAGATTGATCAAAGTTCACTGACGATCTATACATTACTGAAAGAAACTTCAAGCATTTATGACCTGAAAATGCACGAATGCCAGCTCCGGTTACCCTACAAGAATGTAAATCAAGTGTTTCCAATCTGCTGCAATTCTCGGCAAGAGCGACCATGGTGCGGTCTGACAGATCCAGCATATCAGTAGGACTCAGTCTCAGTTCCTTGAGGGTTCGAATTTCAGAAATGGCCATGACTCCAGCATCGGTTAACCGACTCCATGACAACGCCAGGTTCTCCAAGCTACACATGTTGCGTAATAGCACAAGCCCGGTTTCAGTGATTTTACGGCAACCATCGATGACCAATTTCTTGAGAGTTTTTGAGGTAGCCAAAAACCCCAATCCCACATCAGTAACATTATCACAACTTACCAACTCCAAGGTGCTTATGGAAGATGACCCGATTGCTCTTAGAACTTGATCAGAGATGAGCTTAATATTTCGCAAACACAAAGCCTTCAAATTATGTGCTGAGTGACAGAGAGCATCAACTGCGGGATTCCCCACCACCTTTCTCCCACAAAACAGAAGCATAGACAATTTGGGGCAACCATTTGCCAAAGCATGCAGACCTTTTGGCCCCAAAAGACCATCATCATGGACCTGTTCTTTGTCATCACAGCAAACCATCAAAGTCTTGAGATCGGGACATGCTTTGGCTATCAGGTTGAGGCGGGTGTCGCCCCGCTGATAATACCATGATTGTTTATTTTTCTTCTTTCTTCGTGCGGTAAGCATCCATGTTCCGAAATCGACTAGGTTTGGGAATCTAGTTAGTTCCTTCAATGGGATGGTTTCGAGAACCCTAAGTGATTTTCCGTTTAGATGTCGCACTCTTAGCCATTGCTTGCACACCTCCGAGAACGACTCTTTATCTTTTCTGCACTTGATTTTGTGAAGGATCAGGCCAAGTACATCGTCGTTTAGCATGGTATAAATTCTCCTTGATTTCTTTTTGGCGCGTATAGCCATCTTTATTCTCTGATACTTTTGAACAACCAAGAACTAAAGGAACCAGAAACAATTTCAGAAATAAACTTGACGATATTCTTGCCCGTAGATTACCAATGGACGGCTTCAGCTACTCATCATGGAGCACGGTCTGGCGAGAGGTTGTTTGGGTTTGGAGTTTATTTCCGATTCTACATAAAATATCTTGCTAAATCATAATATTTTTTTTACCAATTTTATCATTCATATTTCCTATTAGATTTTAAGGGGTGAATTATTGATATTTATGAATTTTACCAAATAATAGAAACAAATGTTATATATTAATAGTATAGTATCTTCGGTACGCTGCGTGTATTTACATATATATTAAATAGTCAAGATCAGATGATATAATACATACATGGTATAAATTAGTTTGAATGACTAAGATTACACAGTATTCATTAGTTTACATACATGTGTTAGAAACGTAGGGATCACAAATTAGATGGGATTAAGGGGGTGGATTTTTATAGAATGAGGGCATAGTGGATTTTTATCCTCCATAGTGCATTGTTCTTTTTTCTTTTCTTTTTTTGATACGATAGTGCATTGTTCTTTTCTCCATTTGTGTTGTGTATGCTTGTCAAAGAAGGAGTAGCACTCACCTTGCTCTTGTGTGTGAACTGGCTTTGCGGAGATGAAACCATTTTTGATTGAAGCTTTCGACTAGGCCGCTACCTAGGCTGTATACATTCTATAGGTTTTGGTCCGCTTTATTACATTTACGCTCCGACCAATATGAGAAACCGGCTTTGTTAGACTTCTGTTCATCGGCAGTATGCGGCAATGAGTTGTGGTTGCCATGAGGAAGATGAAAGTAAAGTTCAGATTGCAAATGCTTTGTAGTTGAAGCTTATACCATGCCGATTGCAATCGATTCTGCGTTGGAGTTTCTACGTAAATTGAGAGAAAATGTTCTTATAGCTAGTTTCTTAACCATCCAAGTGTTTTGAGTCTAAAATTGTGCAGTAGATACCACGAGCCAAAGAAGATAGTCATGCCTCGTATCTTGAATTCTTGATCAAGGGTCTTCATGGGGTTTCTGTTTTGGGGCCAAAAGAAAGGACAAAAGGAGAGGCGAGAAAACATATCAAGATTGCCTTTCCTTTTCATTTGCGTAGTTAAACCATTCAAAAGCTGAAAATGAGCAATTTGATCATGAAGCCAAGAGATTATGGTGAGTTTGAGGCATTGGCATATTCACAAAGAGACAGATTACAAGATGCCGCATCTTCCGAGTTCTTCCTAAAGATTATAATGAAGACAAAAAAAAAAACAGAGATGAGAATAAACTTAAACTCCAGGTCTCTTTCTGAATTCTCAGAATCTAAATAGATAAAATGGCACTTCTATAATATATTTGGCGAAATAAACGAGGTTCAATTTTCTAATCCATGCCACTGAGAGTTTGAAAATCTTTTGGACAACTCCCAAATGAGCAGAGACCCAAGAAACACTTCCACAAGTTCATAACAAAGATGCCGATACCCTCAAAACTGCTCAAACATGTACTGAATATAAATATCTACTAGAAATTCCTAACTACAAAACTTTATGAGTACTGTGATCCAGGTTTAATCAATCCCAGCAAAACCCTGCTAAGTCACTCAGAAGAAACTTATGAGGAGGAAGGATATTCTGACCATTTCCATCACAATACACAGGAGGATCAACAATGTCACTCCTACCAACAAACAACTGATCCAAACCATCAACAATGTCACTGTCCATATATCTCGAATTCAGAGATCCCAAATCTTCAGTTCTTATTGGTGACAATATTAGCCCTTCAGTAAATTTCAAACTGGATAGCTTATCTTGAAGAAAGTCTTCTTCAGCACTTGCTGCTGAATATGTTGGCACTTCAGGAACGTTCAAAATGGATAGCGCTTCTTCAGTAAGTGGCAGCACATAGCCTTCTTCAGCACTTGATGATGATGATAGTGGCGCTTCAGGAAATTTTAAATTAGATAGCTCTTCTTTAGAAAGAGGTTGCTCAGATCCTCCAAGTGCAGCTTTACTAGGAGGCAGATCAAGCACAGATGATGGTGATGGATGACAAAACAAACTTGTGGTCTCTTCATATGTAAAGGTCTCGTTAGCAGGAGCAGCAGCTACTGATGAATCTTGACTGCCCCCAGATAAATGAAAGCTTTGACACTCGTACTGATGATTGCTCTTATCTGTTAAATGAGAACTCTCAAATCCCTTGTTTGATATTTGCAAGTCCTCATAATCAATCTTTCTCTTTAACTCTAACTTCATATTATCAAACTGAAGCCTCCTATTTTGATAGGCAACAGAAGCCTCCTCTGCAGTATCGAAAGTGCCAATCCACTCACGTACCCCTCGAAAGGGATCACGAATCTCTGCAGCATATTTACCCCATTTTCTACGCCGAACTCCCTTGTACAGAGAAGAGGATCTCTGACTTTTGTTACTGCCATCAGAATTCTTGGTATTACCAATTCTACCTCCATAGGCATATGATTCATCTTGCATGCCACCAACCACAATCTCCGAAACAAAGACCTTTCTTCCGGGCACAGATTGATACTCATTAACATTACATTGTTCATCATCTTCACTGGAAGAATCAGTAGCATAGGGATCAGTGTACATAATTCGAACTCTCCTCTTCAAACTTGTATCCTCTTCTTTTCTTGATTGCTTTGCCATCACTTTCATACAATACATATCTTGATTCAAGACTTGGGTTCTAATCCCAGGCATTCTAAAATTTAAAATTCTAAATCCTAAACCCCAAAGGAAGCTGCAAAATCCCAAATATCTTCCAAAAGGACCAAAACTGAGTATCAAGAAATCCCCAAAACCCTCAAACACCCAAGTCTCAACAGTGAATAAGAAACTAGTCGTCTGGAATAAAACACAAAGCACCTCACTCCAGAGGAATTCCTGTATCAAGATTACACAAACAAACAAATAAATCACAGCAAACAACAAAACCATTCACAAACTAATAAGAAAACTGCTAATTGCTAAACCCATCAACCCCAAATTCACAAACTTTGAACATTCATTATAACATTGAACATGATAGACTGAATTAAACCCTGCCAAAAGTTGAAACCCATATACCTTTGTGATCTAAATGGCTTGTAAGAAACAGGGGAGCTTTCACTGTAAGCCCCAAATTGCATGCAAAAGGTGGAGGCTTTGATAAAGAGAGACTGATCACAACAAATCAAGAGCTTCTTCTGAGCTCCATTCAATATATCAAACCCAGACGACATAAATCCCCTGTCTCAACCTCCTTCTCTGTTTTTCTTCCTTTAGAAAACAAAAAGGAAAGAATCCACAGAATCAAAAACCACAAAATCAAAATCAAAGCAAGGAAAACCAAAAAGTTGCAAGAAAATCAAGCAACAAAGAAATTTCAAAGATTTTGCTTTCCCAAAACAAGTCAAGAACCACGAAAAATCAGATGAAGGAAGAGCTATGGAAAGCTTGATTCTTACTCAAGATTTGACGATGATTGTTGGGTTGATGATTCTGGTTTCTTTGTTGTTATGTTGGATTTTATCTCTTTGAAAGAGTCCCACTCCCTCTCAGTCTCAGTAGTACTGTAGTGTTTGTGTCACTTTGGTTTTCTGTGCTGAGTGCTGAGTGCTTTGTTTGGTATTTTGTTTTTCACAAAGGACTAAAATGCCCAGTGGCCATTTAAGAGGGAAGGGACAAAGTTGGTAACGGCTTTTGTTGCCTGGTTGGATTCCGCGTTACAGTTCAGCTTTATTCACTGTGATAAGACAAAACTAGGACACTCCTTTACACAAGGGTTGTCTGTCTTTTGAGTCCTTATTTTGAAGGATGTTTTGGGCCGCCGGAGTTTTGAGGTTTTCTTGTTTTATTGAGAAGGGCTTTGTTCTAACTCGTAAATGGGCCGATGTATGTATAAAGCTCTATCTTTTGAAGACCTTTTAATACTAATTTTAGTAATTTAGTAGGAGGAGAACAAGACAAGTTCAATTTTGGTAAGTTTCCATTAATAGACCCATCTTGGTAGATTTAGAGCAAGTCCAACAGCTTCTTTACATTTTCTACATAATAAGGGAGCAAAACTAAAAATCTCTAAAAATTTTGCATACTAAATCCAACAGTTTTCTTATTTTAAAGATTCAAATATTTATTACAACAACAATCCTTATTTAATATAATATAATAATAAATATAAAAATTTAAAAGTTTATTTTTTAAAATAAATTATGTTTTCTTTTTTTATCTTTGAGCCTTGAAAAATGTGCAACATTCAATTCTTCTTTCCCTAAATATTTTTAAGAAATCTGTAAATATAGAGAAGCAAAGCTTCTCTTTCATCTTTTTTCTTATTTTAGATAATGAGATAGGGAAGCTGTTGGAGTGGAAATGACCTCATATTCCCCAAAATAGAGAAAATAAAAAAAATTAAGGAATTTGTTGGACTTGCTCTTAACAGCATAAATTTTATATTTGTAATTAAGGCTTAGTTTGATATTGTGGTTTAAAAATTTAATTTTTTAAAAACTTAGTTTTAAATAAGCAACTCCAACTTGTTTTATAAAATTGTGGTTATTTAAACTAAAAAAATCTAGATAAGCACGTTTTAAGATTTTATCAAACAATAAATCTATCTAAAATAGTGATTATAAGTTATTTTAATCCTCAAAACTCAATACCAAACTAGGCCTAAGACTTTTGCACATTCAGCTATACAACATTAAAAACAAATATTATAGTACGAAGAAATTCTACAAACAAGATTTTCTTAAAAGATCACTCATTTTAGTAGTACTATAGCCTAATCAATTTCATTAGTTATGAGGCACAATGTGTGGCACAATTTTGTTGGTTAGCCCATTTTTGTTGGGCGGTCCAACACATGATAAAGGCCCATATTAGTTGAAAAACTTTGGGTCTTCATAATAGGTGAAGTTATCTTCTGGATTTGTGTCCAACTGTCCAAGTATTGCCCACACTAAGAAACACTTATCTTTCAGGGTTTCGCTTTTAAGACCCTGGTTGATTCTCTCTATTAAATGCGGTCATAGGTGCACTAGCAAATCTTATGTAGCAGTACTGAAGGAGGATTCAAGCTTAAGACGAATCATAAAATACAAAACATTAAATAAGTGGATTACGAGACATTTTTGTGGGTACTACTATAACATTTTGTTCTGTTTGTAAATAACAATGAATGTGTATTGGCCTAAGGCTAACAAAAATAAACTTGTATTTCAATTATATTACACGTATGTTAGTTAGATGTGTTTCAATTTGCTTGTATCCGCACTCTATTTCATAACTATGATCTTTTAAGCTTCTATCTATCTATAAAGTTATTTATCCACGTCTAAAAGATATTTATTTGTTCTGATAAGATATGGTGCATTATTGGTAGCATAATTGTATAACCGTACATTTCAAATCTCAAACACTAAATTAATGGTAATAATTTTCTGTTATATATTTGAAATTGAAAAAACGTGTGGCTAGAAAGCAAAGTGATTTCATCTCTAATGATGTGGTGGTTCACATGGCACAAATTGTCCCCTCATCATGGTGCCCTATGGTCGAATAAACAAGGACTGGTTGCACTTGCCATTACATAAAAAGAGCACAACATGCTCCCCATAAGAACCCAATCAAAGTAATATTTGCTTTAATATATAACGGACCTGCTAGTAACTATATACATTATTAAAAAACCGAAGTACCATAATCCCTCGTGATTAATGTTGATGATGTATGTATGAAAAAGAAAATCAAACCAATAATCTCAACCACAAGTTGGTCACCAGAAGAGACGCACAACACTATTTGGTATAATGACATCAGTCTCCCTTTTATAAATAAAATGTCGTTTAACAACATAAAACAATTTTTAAGACCATCAAGTCATCTTCAATAATTTATACTATAAAAACTTTCAACGCATACCATATGACAATTATTTTATCATCCAGGTTTTAGGTTTTTCACTTAATCTCTAGAATGTAATTACAAGCTTGTGTTGTTTCTTTTCAAATTAGAACATATGCTATACGGCTTTTAACTTTCTCTTTCTCTTTCGTTTTTTTTTTTTTGAATTTTGAAACCAATCTTCGCACCTCTTGCAAAGTGTTTTTGCAATCACTATGACACTCAAAGACTCAAGTGTTGTTACTGTCACTACAAAAAAAATGTATACGCAGTAAGGTATAAGTGAACCGAATAATTAATATGTAATATTTTAATATGTATTTTAATTTCTAAAATGCAATTATAAGTTTGTGTTATTTTTTTCAAATCAGAACATACGCTATAGGGTTTTTAACTTCTTTTTTTTTTTTCTTTGAATTTTGAAACCGAGCTTCACACCTCTTTTAAAGTGTTATTGCAATCACTATGACACTTATAGACTCGAGTGTTGTTACTATCATTATAAAATTTATTTTACGTAACAAAATGTAAGTAAACTGATCAATTATATAAATATTTTAATATAATAATCTAGGTCACATATTGTATTCTAATACCGTAAAGCGTCAGGAAGCGCGCGTGAGGCAGATGTCCCTTTTGATTATGAAGCATGAGGCGCGCATAAACGTAGACGACCGCGGCAGACACCATCAGCATACGAAGAACCATGACGTCATCATGACCATATAAATCAGCGGCTCAACCCCAACGCAGGAAAAAGAAAACCAGAATACAACAAGAAAGTCACCTTCGTCATCACCACAACCACCTCCAGAAAATAAAAGAGAGAAGAGAATATCAACAAACATCTCTCTCTCTCTCTATCAAAAGCAAAATCAGCTTCACGGAATAAGCTTGGCATGGTATAAAAAACGGTTTAGGTATTCGTCTGATTTTGAGTTTTGACAACACGGAAAATGGAGCAGACAAGAAAGAGGAGGGAGAAAGACGGCGACGACGAAACGGAGAAGAGCCGAGGAGGGGGCAGGAAGAAGAAGACAACGCAGCAGATGATCAAGGCCGACGATAACGAGGTGTCAACGACGGAGGAGGAAGTGGAGGAGTTCTACGCAATAGTGAGGAGGATGCAGGCCGCAGTGAAGTACTTTGAGAAAGGTAATAATAACAAAAATATTCAGACCAATATTAACAATGGCGGGGATCAGGTACGGTGGAGAGCGGTGCTGGAGTCTGCTCTGCCGGTGGTTGATGCTGACGATCATGTAAAGAGTGCGACTAATTCGGATGACGATCATGATCATGATCAGTTGGTTGTTGTCACTGAACTAGCTGATAATAATGGGGTGGTTCTGGACCTGAACGAGGCGCCGGTTGAGGAGGCGGAGACTACTACTGCGTAGTAATTAAGCTGGCACAAATATTCCTAATTGCCGTACGACGTCGTGTCAGTGGATTCCCCGGGCGACGAGCACAGATTGTCGGTGTTGCCTGTTCATCGTATGACTTTATAGTCTATTTTCTTCAATAATTTCCTCTGTTTTTTCCTCCTCCCCCACTAGTTTTTGTTTGCTGGTACACTTTATCAATCAATAATCTTAAGCTGTGCGTAGGCTATTATTTTCTATACCTTAATCATGACTAATTCTTAGCGGGGAGGGAGGATGTTTTTTTTGTCCTGACCTGTATTTTTGTTTCTTCGTGAGTATGAATCAGGGCTGCCACTGGTTTGGTAAATACCAAACCGATCGAAAACCGACCAAAAATTTATAATTTGGTAAACCGAATTTTAGTAATCGAAATCAAAAAAACCGAAACCGAGAAATACCGAAAAAGTTGGTTTGGTTTTTGGTAAATACCGAATTTACCGAAATTCTAATTATTTAAAGACTTATATTTCTAAAAACACACAGACTAATAATCTTATCTCACGTTTTCAGTTGTATATATCATTTAGTAAAAAACAAGACAATGAATAGAAAAATTCAACTATACTTGGTAGCATTCGGGTCTCAATTAAAACGATCAACTTTAATTCAATGTTACTTGTTATATAAAAACGCTCTTACCTACCCGTCTTAGTTGATTCATCACACACACACATAGACAAACCCACTTAGATGACATGTAACCTCCCATGTAAAAATTTAGGAATGTTTTTACCTCTCTTGATGATAGGGCTCCCCATAGGAATCACAAGCGTAAATAGGGTTAGCCGCCTTGATCAAGGCCAAAACATTATCAAAAATACCTAATTTTTCTACCATAGTCGTATTTCACTATATTGATCACATCATAGTTCACAAGGTTTTTGAAAATTTTGCTTCCTCTTTGTAGTTGGTTCACAAATATGTACATATGTATATAACTTACTAAATAAGTTATACCACATTACCAGGCATGTTATGGTTCCAATGATTACAATTCACAAAATTAAAATTCGACCGTCTGATGTGATCATTATAGTATAATACAATTATGATAGAAAATTCAATTGTACTCAATAATGCTCGGGTCTTGATCAAAGCGATCAACCATAATTTAACGTCACTTATTACACGAAAAAGTTTTTACTGCCCTTATGTGATTTATTTTGGTCGACTCTTCCACACACATACTTTCACATAGATGGCACATAACTTGTTCACATAAAAATTTAGAAACATTTACATCCTGACTATTTCGGTAGAAAATTAAACCATACTCAATAACGTTTGGTTCTGAATCAAAGTGTTCAACCCTGCTTGCACTTCCTCGATCAAACAACAGAGTAGCGGGAAATGTTGGCGTGTATTTTACTTTCGACGACACTTTAAGTCGCTGGAAAATGGTATAATTATTTACGAGGGGAACAACGATACCGTTGGTAATAATGAAGCATTTCCGATAGCAATAACCCTCGGTTATTATGACCCCAAAAAAAAGAAAGAAAAAAAAAGCCAAACACTTAACCCTCGGCAAACGCTCTTGAGTCTTGACCAAAAAAAAAATAAGCCAAACACTTAACCTAAAAGAAGAGGAGGGAAAAATTCCCGCCTAGGCTATAGACTCCTTATCTCATAGGAAAGAGTGAAAGACCAAAAACTTAAGGGAATTCAGGGGCAGAAGTTTAGCTGTAGACTCCTTATTCTAAACTCCTTAAACTTATCTTCTGGGACTCCAACGAGCTTTGCCTTCACTTGATCTCCATTCACCTAGGCTGCCATATGGTAAGAGAATCGTTCATATCTTTTATTAGGGTTTAGAATTTGAGATGAACTTGTTAATCGTCCCATGAAAAATTTAGGTTTGCATTATTATCTTCTTTTTTCAGCACTCTTACCTTGTTAATGTGTTGATATGAGATTCATAAAATCAAATTTGTGTTGGTTTTGAAAAGAGTTAGGAGACACTAGTCAATCACAGAGACTTTACTGATGATATGAGCTTGTGAACTTCAAAACATTCCAAAGGATACATATGTTGTTTCATATTGATTGAATTATAGTGATTGGATCTAATCTTTAATTGATCTTCTACTTTGAAAAACAGTCCGAGCTATTTTGGGATGGTAACCAAAATAGAGAAATCACCGGTAAAAAAGGCACCTGCTATCATTGAAGTCGGACAAATTAAGCAAGAAGACAGTAAAAAGAAACAAAAGACAGGGAAGAAATCTGGTCTGGCAGGAAACCATGGTCCTTCTGAGATTTGGTATCATTTTAGTAAAGATTTAGTCGATGGAACAAAAAAATATGCTGGAACATGCAAGTGCAACCACTGTGATAAAAAGTTTGAAGCACCTACCAGCAGTGGAACTACCAAGTTATGGAACCATCTTGAGAAAGGACAGTGCAAGTCTTTTCAAGGTTTTGAAAACAAGGCACAACCAATCATGGCTATACTACAAGGGCAAGCAAAGGGTTGGAGGTTTAATCAAGATAGATGCCGTGCAGCTCTTACAAAGATGATCATCCTTTGTGAACTTCCTTTTTGTCATGTTGAGCAGGAAGGCTTCAAATGGTTTTGTGCGGAAATGCAACCGGAGTTTCATGTATATGGTAGAACCACAGTGACCCAAGATTGCTTACTTCTGTATCGGAATGAGAAGATGAAGATGAAACAGTATTTCAAGGCATCTTCTACCAGAATTTGCATTACAACTGATATGTGGACGTCTACTTAAAATCTTCCATACATGGTCATAACTGCTCATTTTATTGACCAGAACTGGAATCTACATAAGAAGATCATCATTTTTTGTGTGGTTCCACATCCACATAAGGGTGAGGTCATTGCAAAGGCAATAGATAATTGTTTGCTTGAATGGGGATTAGATAAGTTATTCACCATCACCCTTGACAATGCCAAGAATAATGATTCAGCGGTAGTTGCTTTGGTGACCAGATTGAACAAAAGAAATGGGCTGCTGTTGGATGGTGAATTCTTTCATATTAGATGTTTTGCACATGTAATGAACCTTGTTGTTCGAGCTGGATTAGAGGAGGCAAAATTCATTATCAAGCGCCTTCGTCGAAGTGTCAAATATGTGAGGAGTTCTCCTTCGCGTCTGCAAGAATTTAAAAAAATTGCTGAAGAAGAAGATATTGTTACAAAGAGATACTTGTCTTTGGATGTTAAAACAAGATGGAATTCAAGTTATCTCATGATAGATGCAGCAATGACATTCAAGACAGCCTTTGAAAGATTGGAGGATACGGATGCATTCTATGTAAAGCATGTTGACCACGTCCAGGATGGTGATTGGAGCAAGCTGTTGGCTTTGCATGTCTTTCTTGAAGAATTCTATGATATCACAAATCGTGTTTCTGGTTCTAGGTACGTGACTTCTATTACATACATGGACGAATTAACACAAACAAAAGATCTTCTTGACAAGCACATCAAGAGTGAGGATGGTGACCTACAGGCGATGGCTAAATTGATGAATGAGAAGTTTGAGAAATACTGTAAGATTCAAGATGTGAACCAAATCTTACTAGTTGCACTAGTGTTGGATCCAAGAAATAAATTGCATTATGTAGAGTGGATTCTTAGCAAGTATTTTAAAGATGCTGAATTGAAGGCAATGGTCGAGAAGTTCAAAGTTTTCATGTCATGCCTTCATAAAAAATACGAGGCAGAATATCTTTCTTCTGTGGATGTTGAAGCTCCCACAAAAGTGTTAGTTCAGGACATAGCAAAAAATGCTAAAAATGCAAGCAATCGTGCCGGGAGGAGAGAAGGATTTGCTAATCTTCTGAAGAGGAAAGACCATCCGGAAGACATGAGTGATCTAGACAAATACTTGCAAGATGATGTTGAGAATGATGATGCCAATTTCAATATCCTAGAATGGTGGAAAGTAAAAGCTTCTACTTACCGTTCAATTGCATTGATGGCACGTGATGTATTGTCAATTCCCATAACCTCTGTTGCTTCAGAATGTGCATTCAGTTCTGCTAAAAGGGTAATTGATCCATTCAGAAGCTCTTTGACACCAAAGACCACTGAGGCTTTGGTGTGCACCCAAGATTGGATTAAAGGTACATCATTACCAGTAATTGTTGAAGAAAAACTTGAAGAGCTTGAGGCAATTGAGAAAGGTATTCTTCATCTTTATAACTCTGTCTTTTTATATTAACAATTATAATCTAACGAAGTGAGCTATATATATAACAGTTGTTCTTCAAGATATGGAAGCTTTATCAATTGCAGCTTAAGCAATTGAGTCATTTCAGTTCATCTACAGCCTTCGTAAGTTTGGTTTCTCACTCTTATCTCTTTATTGTGTTATTACAATTCTGTTTTAATGTGCATCTAAAGTAGTGCTGAATTACTTCCAAGTTTCAGAAATCAAAGTTACATGAAAACATTGTTAAATAGCTTTCTAGTTTAATCTAATAACTTTTTACACTACAGACATATTTAACTACTTCAATTCATTTGAATATTCTGATTATTGGATGAAGAATTTGATAAGTACTCTATATTTACAGGAGATAATTCACTGCTGATTTGGAATACTACTACCCTTAATCTTTTGGAAGACCAGTGCTGTAGTTTTTGTTTATATTGAAAGGAACTAGTCTGGTATCTTTCTTAATTCAGCAGAAGAACGAAGAAAAAAAAGCTGGTCTTTTTTGTACTTAGTAGGGTATGATTACAAACGATCTACTAATGTGTACTGAAATGACTATCTTTTATATATGTATTATCAGACTCTAGAAACTCAAGTGATATTTAAATTTTATAGTTTTGTATTGTTTTGTTATATTTTGAAAATATATTTGTTGTGAAGTTTGGTAATACCGAAAAACCGACATCCGAAGTTGGTAAGATTTATCTCATACCGAAGTTTTTGGTTTGGTAATTGAAAGTCATATTTCATTACCGAAAGTTTTGGTTTTGAAGTTGGTAACGCCCATTACCGATTCGAACCGACCAAGTGGCAGCCCTAGTATGAATGTAAGATCATCAGTCATTTCTGTTTCTCTAAGACCTTAGTAGACTTCTTTTATGATACTTTTTGTTTTATTAAATAATTAATAGTTCGTGTTTCATGTATATAAGAAATATTTTTTCCTTCTTATCTAAAATTAAATTGAGATTTAACAACAATAAACATCTACGGTGAAACTCAAATTGGGTATGTGTTCCACACACTCGACGAATTGTAATGGTTAAGCAAATAATTTATTGAGTCATTATTAATTAACTACATTCAGAATATTATTTCAAAGATCTTACGATAATCTGTAAGCACGTGAAGCTCTGCTATATAAAATTGCAAGATTTCTCATGCCTTAATATAGTTGCCTTCATCTTACGTACGTACACTCTAGTTATTTGTGAATTGAACCATCCAACAATTTTGGGTGCACAGACTAATTAACAATAGGTGGTCCAGCCGTGACTTGGTTGGTTAAGGTGTTTAACTGACATTTTTAATGTCATGGATTCAAATCTCCTTGACATATGTAGGGTGTATGAGTTATTGATAAAAAGTTTAAAAAAAAAAACAATAGGTGGTCCAGCAAATGAAGATCACTCACTAATCATCACTATATAGTTGGGGACTTGGGGGTTGGGTGTAGTTACAATTATCAAGTTTTAATTGATTGTTGTTTTTTTTTTTTTTTAAATTTAGGTGTCGTTAAATGTATCCAGCACAAATATTACACCTAAACTATTTTTCAATAATAGCCTTTGTTGTTAATTAAACCCAGCAAACATAACCAGCATCTCACGCCCAAAACCCAGCAATCTCCTCCCTAAACTCGTCATGACGTCAAGGTATGCACCCTTCACCCATTCTGATCTCCATCCATGATGCTATTTTGCTCTAATTAATCTCTGAACAGCTGATTATTATCTCATTTCAGGATGGCTCCATATCGACATGAGATTATTGTTGAGCATCAGGGTTTCCAGGTTTCCTCCATTGATGCAAATGCTCTTGGGATTTCACCAGTGAGATTGTTAATGTCCACTAATTCCAGTCAGTTGTCTTATCACTTAACCAAAATTAACGCCAGCTTTTGATGAAAGATGATTACGAGATGTGTTAGTCGTTTAATTAAATCCAAGAAGATTTCTCCGAGTCTCGAAGACCATTGTGTTTTAAAGGCCCAAAGCCTTTGGGTGAAAAGCCCAAATAATGGAGATGAAGTCGAGTGTTGTTGGTGACCATCACTCGCTATTTATCAAGGTAGTGGAAAATGCCTTTGCATTTGGCACCTTTGATAGATCAAACCATTTTGCGCTCAATCATAACCAAGTTGGAACATATACTCTTGTCAGTTTGTCAGTAATTTCCGAGTAAGCTAGTATGGAATACAGAATATTAATTTTTGAGAAACAATATTCTACAATATGTAGGCTTTTTTCGAACTCCATGGATTGTGAGGGAAAAGATGCGATCACAATACCCGAATAGAATTATTAGTTGTTTGCATGAGAGTTCTCGTTCATAAAAACCAGAAAATTTAGTTGGTACATCAGCTCTCTGTGGTAGCTAGGAGGAAAAATCCAAATCTAACCCACTAAATTTTGGAAGTGACTATTGTGGGTCAATAGAATTCCTTATATTAAGCACTCTTGTATAATTGGTTTCCAGATTTCTCTAACATTGTTTAAGACGACTCTATCTTGAGGACGCTGGAATATATACTCCAAAGAGCAAGGATCGAGCTAGCAGGCAGCTAAAGGAGAGGATCATATAATTATGTCATGTGTTGGATTGATGCTATTGTTGTTGGATTTTGTGGGATTGGATGTGGATTTGCCCTTCATCAGTCTTCTTTAAGCCTAAATACACGTCAAGTAAAGCATAATGTGGTCATTATGCATTTGCTACTTGCACGACAAGCCCAGCAAAGAGATAATGTTTTATACTTTTGGATGTATAGGGTGATTCAGATGACATAAACATGTTCGAACTAGATTATTTCCTTCAATAAACGAAGAGACGTACCATGACTTGTAATGAAATTCGTAAAAACCTCGTATGTGAACCAACCAATAACGTTCACATGGTCAGTTAACTAAGAGAACTATGGTTAACCATGTATAGATATAAATTTAAAAGTTAAAACTAAAACAACTTAATTTTAAAATAACATTTCTCATTATTAGATTTACATCCAAATGTGATCATTATTTTCTTAGTTAATAACTGATCATGTGAACGTTACTGGTGAATCAACTAACATTTTTAAATAGACATCTACGATTTTGACTTTGACGTATGTATATAAGACACAACAATCCTACCTAGAATTGTAAAAATTTTCTAATCCATAATAAAGTTAGATGGTTAACTTGGTTTGAAACCAAACATCACCATTCACCAATCTAAGCTTCAAAGTCGGATCGAGATTCTTCACCTAGCTAGCTGCCTTTGAAATAGGGTTGAGAGGGATTGATTGGTCCAGAGCCCTCTAAATTCTTCTGGAGCATTTTCATTTTTCTCAAAGCAATTGATACGATTCCATTCAACGTAAAACTGAAGCAAAGTCACAAAGAATTGAATTTTTATTTTTTATTTTTTTGATGAAAACTTAGATGGCCTTTTTTTCAAAGTGGAACAACCTGCAGCAAAAGTCTTGGATCATTTTAGACCTGTGAATGTGTTAATGGGATACAAAGGTTTACCAATCAAGGCAGAGAGTTTAAGAATTTTTCCAAGAAAAGAAAAAGATGAAGAATGACGTGTGTACGTCTTCCTAGGAAAAGGATCAAATATGAATGATGCTGCTGAGAACTGGGCCCAGCCGCCCATCAGTGGATAAAAGGGGGTTCATGGGCCTCACGGCTTTTGCTACCCATATATATTCAACACCTGTAAATTAATGTCAATGTTAATCCATGTAGTATTTGTCAAAGTCTTTGGTGGAGCTAAATCTGAGTTTGATAAAGAGGGATTCGAAGTTTCGAACTTAAGATGTCATATGTGCCAAAGGATAAGTGTTATCAACTCCTGCAAAATTACAAATAATCTAGTATTTTTAGATTCTATTACACTAGTTACAAACAATCTCATACAGCGGTACGTCTAAAATTGTATTTCAATTTTTCAAATTGCCACAAATAAAAGAGTCATTTTAAAATCTCTTTAATGTATTATGAGCGTTTGAAATTTTAGTTGTAAAGGTTTTATAAGAAAGTAGGTTCAAATATAAAGGCCTATAAAAATACAAGTTTAAAAATATTGAAGTAATAGATCAACACGATCGACATAAAGAGACTGACAAGAAAAATTATGCTCAACAATGTCGAGTCCAACAATGAGAAAATAATAACCGATAATTTTCATTGGTACGTAGCTAGCTAACTTTATAGTACATATTTATTCCAATTGCCGAAATTGGGTGGTACAGACTTGCATAGTACAACCCACCTAGGAAAAGAAGTACAAACCAAAACATGGATTCCACTCCTATGGCAACAAGGACTGTAGATTTTGACTAGCAACTTGTATTCACCATTCCACACCTTCCAGCAATCAACTGGGCAGAATGAAAGCCACGTTGCACCACCAATGCCCTTGATATCATGTGACTTTGATATGATGATTTCGACTATCAGATCACCAATGGCAATGAAGTAGAGGGAAAATGGGAAATTATGTAGATGTGGGTCAAGTGAAAGAGGCTTGGTTGGAAGGATTGGAGATATTTCACAAGAAGCAATCCAACAGGTACATGTGATCCTTGAGGAACAGAGAACCAAATGGATCATCATCATAGACTTTCAGTTGAGGCATGTGACTTCTGCTAGTTGGTGGTTACCAGAATGTGACTGAGCTCTGGTACACCATTCAAGAGGTGTTTGGGCTTTTAGTTTTTGAAGCTCCTAGTTTTTTTTTTCTTCAAGCAGAAGTAATTCACTAGAAATATGAGTTCACTTGTTATGAATTTTCTTTCAAGTACTGTTTTCGTAAATGGCTAGTTACAAATTTAATTCACGAAATACTAATTACAGAATTACTTATCTAATAAGAGAAAACCAAATTTAACACACGTAAATGTTCAAAATACAAAGAATAATCGTCACCATCTTCTATCTTCTTCATCTCTATCTTGGTCTCTATCAAATTTCTAAGATAACACAATGCCATCGCAAAGAAAATTCTGGTCCATTATTGAAACATATTGCTGGTCCTATACTCTTATTTATGCAGGGTTGACGGATGCAATAAGGATAGAAATACCTTAGAAAAGACTGGTCCATTTTACTAATTCCATCTTTTGATTTATAAATTATTGTGTGCCCTCATCCATGACATGAAAAACCAGGAAAAATTAAAAAACTTAAAAAAAAAAAGAAGAAAAAAACCAGATCTATTTAACCGCGTTAGATATTTATTTTGGCGCGCGACTCACGTCACCGCACAATACAAAAGGCAACGTGTCACTTTCCGCCCGTGACGTTCATTTTAGTAATAACCACAGGGCGGTGATCGAAATGCGTGGCCGGATCAGGGTGAGGTGGCGACGTGCATGCGCCGAAGCCGCCGATGGAAGCTGACTCAGCCCTTCCTCGAGGGCCGTGACCAGCCGTTACTTTTCACGTTGTCGGCGCCGGTTTAGGTGGAGTCGGGTTTTGAGGTTCGGCTTGCCAAGTAGTCGTGTGGCTTTTCCGAGGAGGTCGTATCTCGCATACACGTGGTCTCATATAAATCCACGGCCCGCAAATCTAATATTTGTTTAATACGATTAATTACGTCACCTAACTGTTTGATTAATTTTGTTTAATGAGTACGGAAACAGGTGGCGCTCCTACATAAAATCTGGCCATGGGCCCAATGGAGAGGGTGACACGTGTTCTTTTGTTTAGATTATTACGGGCTGAAGAGATAGAACCAGAAGTGTCTGTTGAATGAAAAAACAAAAAAAAAAAACAAAAAAAAAAAAGTGTCTGTTGAATGATAAGGATGAATGATTATATTAGGGACGTGGCCACATGTGGCTGTTAGGGTTTGTCCCCAAGCTATCGGTGGTTTTCGATCGCATACATGATCACGATTTGATCCCACCTTATCATGCTTAACAAACAAAAAAATGGGATCCGGAAAATATCACGGAAAAAGGAGAAAAATATGTACAACACTCAATAATTTATTTTACACGTAATTATAACAACTTAATAAATCAGTCGTTTTAAGAAACTTGATAAATGAGAACCATGGAAAGTATAAGAGATACCTAATCAGTTGGTGTGCGGTGACTTAGTTGGTTAAGGTGTTTAACTAATAACTTTGAGGTCATGAGTTCAAACTTCATTTACATATGTAAGGTGTGTGAGTTATTAATAAAATGTTTTTTTTTAAAAAAAAAGAGATACCTAATTTGATTGACTCATATGAGTATTGTTGATATATAATTAAGCATTAATTCTACCATCTCAAACTCACACCCCTATATGTATATAACATATTTATCTATATCCGGAATCATAACCTACATACTTTAATTGAAGTTAAACCAAAATATATTATTTGTGGATAAAAATTAATTTATTGGTCTAAAAATCCTATGAAGAGACCGTATGATTTCAAGAAAACGAAGTAACAATGTGGATTATCTAATTATACAATACAAAGTACAAAAATTTGATCATTTTAAACAATTAATAATATACACACACTTCAGATTAAATAAATTCACGACGTATCTTTATCCAATTTACTGTAATTTTCACTCTATATAGTTGTTTTGATACACAATGTTCATTTTCGATATTGTCAACCACATTTATCTCGCACGTGTTTCTAGCATTTTATTTTAATTTCGCACGTTTGTTTTCATGATTCTCATTACGTATGGTGTTTTGTTGTTTCATACCATGCATATTTTACACACTTAGAGCACGCGCATTTCATTCATGTCTGACGTTTATCTCGCAACTATTTATAGCACTTTTATTATATCTGGCACATTTTCGGTCTTATTTCGCACATGTTTACCGATTCACGGTTTCTTTTCAGGTGCTCTAGTCAACAGTATCATAAGAACCATTAGTGTCAAATCGCCGGTATTAACAAATAACAAACATGCTCCAAGACTGATCATTGACAGGCTCTCGAGAACCTGATCGTCGTTCTAATTTGGAGGTCCAAAAAAAGAAGTTGATCAAGTAAAGCACTACTCGATTTAGTTGATTGATTGGGTTAAGCTTTTGCTATTTTAAGCAAAGCACGAAATTGTCAAGAGAGCTCAAGAATAAGAAAATAGACAGCAAAGCACACTCGAATGAGAAATGTAGCAAAAATCAAATCCAAAACCAACCACATGATTTCTCGCCCCAACGGACCTCAAACTCCCCTATTAAATTTAGTTAATTGACAGATTTGAAATCTCGCAATTTTTTTATTCCTTTGAAAAAAAAAAAAAAAAGGAGCGCGAGACTTCCGTAAGGGGTTTCTTTCGCTCCTATCGTTATCTTCTCCACCAATTAAAAAAATCCTTAGCCTTCCATTATTTAAACCCCACCTGCATTTCCCAACTCCCTCACTCATTCTTCTTCCTCAACAAACCCTAAAAGCTTAACCCTAACCCATTTCTGTTTTGGTCCCTCCAAATATTACCAATTTCTATCCCAACCTCTTCCTTCTCCATCACCCACCACCCATCTTTTTCAAACACAACTATTTTTTTCCCTTCCCCCTCAAGAAAGCAATAACTAATATTATTGCATCTTGCCCCCTATAAATACCTCACCCCCCTCTCCACCACCTCACTCGACACTCATCATACTTTGTTTGCTTTTGAGAACTCAGATTCGAATTCCCTCTCTCTAAGAAAAACATATTTGGGTTTTGTTGTCTCCCTCTTGCGGAAATGGCTAACAGTAACCCTAATGGGAAGAGGTCCCGAGATGAAGATGACTCGGGACGGAACAACGATGTGGTTGGGTTCTGTCCCGAGGCGAAACTCATCCGAGCCGATTCGGGCAGCTCGATCGACTCGGATGCGAGCTCGGGAGAGTCGGCCGCCCGAGTTAATCCGGTCGACGCGGAGGAGTTCGACATGGAGTCGGCCGAGGCGAAGAAGATTCAGGAGGACCTGTTGAACATACTGGACGACTCGGAGGCCATGACGGAGGAACGTGACCCAGCGATTCAGGGGCTGGAATCGGTCATTAAAAGCTTCGAGGAGGAAATACAAGTTCCGGCACCACCGGCATTTGCTCCGGTTGAAACGGCGTCGGGATCAGGAGAGCCGTCGCCGTCGTCTCAGCCGGAGCTCGGTTACTTGCTTGAGGCTTCGGACGACGAGCTAGGTCTCCCGCCGACCAACAATGGAGTTGTGACGGAGGAGAGGAAAATGGAAGCGGCGGATTTCACGGTGAGTCCTCCGGCCGCCGCATTGGACGGAATGCTTGGGTTTGAGAATGACATTATTCCGAGTTACGACGCGTTCGATTTCGGAATGGGTGCGTACTCGGAGAGTCATGTCGGTGGGGAGTACGTGCCGTTGGGTGGCTTGTTCGACTACTCCGACGGCGGCGCTGCGGAGACGCCGTGGCGGACGGAGTCGCTTTCTGCTCTGTAGAACTGGTTTTCTGGGTTGGTTTTGCATGCGATGATGCGACCCGGGAAACGGTTCTATAGGTAGTTGTTGATATCAGAGAGGTTTTGTAACTGTATGTAAACTCAGAAAAAAAGAAGCAAAAACGGAAATAGTTGATGAACTCTATGATTTTACGTTGATGATTGAAAATATTTCATCAGGATAACTTTTTTGTTTTTACTAATTGTTTTTGTAAAAGGTGCGTAGATATGAATCATATGAAAAGGACGTTGTTGTTGGTAAAATCGATCGTTTTCATGGTTAAGCTAGACAAAGATGTGCTCTATATACGGGTGTGGTCTAGAAATCAGATTTAAGTGAAATTAAACACAACAGGACCTCATTACTCAAATGGGTAACCTATTCTGATTTAGCAAGTTATCGAGTCATCAAGATTTAGCTTTGATCGTCTCCTTTTATCCCTTATTTTAATCACATGTAGTGCTGATCTCATGAGTTTCTTTCCCGTTGGAAGTCTTAAGGAGGGTGGATTGCGAGATCTCACATCGCTCGAAGAAGGAAGGTTGTGTCCTTTACGTATATGTGCGTTAAACCCACACCTCTTGTGAGGCAACCTGTTTTGGATTGGGAACCAATAATAAAACTGTGAGGGCGCCTTCCAAACATATACCATCTTACATAATTCGTTTTATTGCCAGTAATACAAAATGCAAATTGCGATCGTGGCAGTATGTTGTTGGCATCACACGACAAAAGCCGGAAGTACATGCCGTACAACGGGGATGGGAGTATAGTGGATTGGAGGGTAGCTATTGGGCCTCTGTTAGAAAATATGGACTATACACACGTTGAATAAGGCTCGATTGATAATTGCATCAAGTGTTAGATATGTTTCTACATGGATGCAAGTTGTATATCAAATCCTAGTAGTGTTCTTACATAATGGCATCAGAGCTGAGAAGCTCACAATGCTGGATTTCATATGCTTAACATAAACCGAAATAAGAACTTGATACATACCATCAGGATGAACAACCATTCATTCCATTGATGCTTCTTGAAACACAAACAACTAGGCTAGGCCTTTTGTTAGTCACCACAATAAGATTCTCAACTGACAGAACTTACGCTTGTTAATCACCGTGATAACAAGGATCAAAACCATCTATTAGAGAAACTTTCTTGGTGGTTGCTGTGGTAGGCTTAAATTTTGGGTTGAAGTCTATTAACTATAATTTTTAACAGTATTTCCTTTTAGGAAGTTGATGCACATTTTGCTCTACTGCTAAGTGGTACCAAAAGGGGATCTCCGCATGTCTATGTATATAATCTTTCCAATGAGCATGTATGTTTCTATGTACGTGCTATTCATACTATCTTCTTATCTGTCAGTAGATGCCAACGTAAGAGTATGTAACTGTCTCTTATAACTTTTGATCATATTCATATATGACAATTCTCTGTGAATTAATTTTTTTTTTTGTTTAAATTTAATGTACAAATCAGGATTTTCTTGGAGGGCGACTAAAGTGAAATGTAGATGCGAGGAAAAATTATTGTATTGGGCATGGTGAATTTGGGGCCTGTGGGTTGATCCAATAGAGAAACAGATCGGGTCGCGTATCGTATCGGGTCAATTTCGAAAACACAATCCATTATCTTCTCCTGAACGACTCATCCACAAAGATTGGTAGCAGAGAGAAGTGATCACTCTCACTCAACTCTCCTCTACTCATGGCTCTAACCATAGCCAACAGTGGCACCACCAACAGCGGAGCCAGAGCCCTTTACAGAAGCTCCACCACACACCCCTACACCAACTTCTCCTCCCAACGCCACGTCCTCTTCCCTCGTCTCTCCCCAAGAAGAACCCTCCACGTGGTGTCCGCCAAGCGCTTCACCTCCCGAACCGGGAGGCTCGACAACAAGAACAACAAGAGGAGCAACACCACGACCAAAGATCAAGAAAAAGACCAACTTACGGCGGAGATTGATAGCCTCGCTGCTGAGAACATTGATGATGGCTACTTCTTGCCTAAGCTTCCGGGAGACGAGCCGGATTTCTGGGAAGGTGAACAGTGGGACGCTCTTGGGTTCTTCGTGGAGTACTTGTGGGCTTTTGGTTTTGGCTTTGCGGTATGTTAAAGTTTTGGCTTTTGGTTTGGTTTTGTGAGCTCGTGGATTTTTTTTTCTAACTGTCATAACTTGCTTGATTGGTTCATGGTTGTTGTGTCTTGAATGTGGTAAAACTGATAGGAACATTAGAACAGGGGAGATCAAATTCCTGTGTCTTGGTTAGTTAGTAATCCGAAAACGTAAAACCTAGCATGAGAGTTTTTGAGAAATAAGCTGCCTAGTGAATTGATATTGGTTCAGTTTGCATTGCTTATTGGTTAGGTCATAGATAAGCTTTAGCCGTGCGAAATTGGTTAATGCTTGAGAAGAAATGGCTGAAGTGTTGGGGGTGAAGTCTATGTAACATGTGAGGCTAATGTTTGCTCCCTCCCTCTTCTTCTTGTTTTCGACAGCTTATTGCAGCAATAGCAGCTGTTGCTACATTCAATGAAGGGGCAACTGATTTCAAGGAGACTCCTACTTACAAAGATGCGATCCAGTCCCGCGAGTTGCTAGAAGAACCAGAGGGATCAAGCCCTGATGTCTTTGAATCCAACCCTACTGAAGTGGCTCCTAGTTTGGAATAGTAGTCTTTGTAGAATGAAAGAACAATCACATCTACATCAGATGATACATGATACAGTCCTAGGCAAAGAAACACTGTGTTAGAGATTATTTCTCAACTTGTAAGGCAATGTTCAATCAAGCATTGTATCTATTAAGCTTATGGTAGTAGTAAACTAGTATTCATTGCTTTTGAATTATGAACTTTGTTGGAATGATTCTGAGAAATTGAGAATGCAAGGTGTTAAGGTTCACTTAAAAGTTAAAACCACACTATTATATATAATCTCGGAATGAAATGACAGTAGTACTGAACTACTGATAGCTAGAGTCACTATTTCAAACCGAATAATATCCCATACTGTTCCTAAGTAATACATAAATGTCTGCAAAAAGACCATAAGAACTCATACATGACAATAATATATAGTGCAGAGTGAGCACAATGTCACTCAAAACAGAACTCCTGTCATCAGAAATCCAGCCATAATCACCGTCACAACGTAGCTTCCCATGTTCAATTTCAGACTAGTGCTTGCACTCCCCCCGTTCGAGGTTGATCTTGGCGGTGGAGCTTGAATCATTGGAAAGGCTGAAATCCCCATATATAACAGAAAATAACAAAACCCAAGGGAAGATTAGCTAATAGTTTTTGAAGGCATCATTATATAGATTAGAGGGATTGTATGAAGAAAGTAAGAGATGGATAGTTTCACATACCAGCCACTGTAGAGTTAGTAGCAGGTGAGGTGCTGTTTGCTCCTAAGGAAACTTGAGAACTAGGAGAACTAGGTGGCACCTGTGCTGATCCTGGAGCAAAACCAGAAATAAAATGAAAAAACTTAAACTCAAACGTTCATTGATTAACCTTGTTTTGCTGTAGTGTGGTGAAGAATTTACCAGAACAAGCAGAGGCGTCGACTGGAAGGGTGCAAAGAGCAGGCAGCTGGAGAGCAAGTGTGGAGTTGACAGTGAAAGAGCTGAGAGCAGTGCTATTGAGCAGAAGGCAAAGGCAGCGAGGCTGCTGGCTATAGACCAGATTGAGGTTGTCGCAGCATGACTGTCCAGGTGATGGGGCAGTGCCTTGAACAAATGGTGCACATGTGGCCAGTGGAAGGAGCCGAGGGGCGCATTGCGCCACGGTTGGGATTGAGGGGTTGGAGTTTTGCGAAAGGGTGGATGATGGAAACATGGAAATGAGAAAGAGCAGAGTCAGAAAGGAAATGGCAAGAGGAAGGGAAGCCATATTTTGTTGTGTAAGTTCTGATGCACTAGAGTTAGTGATTAACAAGATGAAACAAAATAGATGAAATGCATGTTCTTAGTGTGAGTTGCTAGTAACATATAAGGTGTGTGTTATTTGCCATAGACTTCTTGTTCTGTTTGATTTCCAGAGGTGTAAAACAAATCCCATATGCAGGCAGTTTCTGAGTGTTTGTTGCTACATGCTAGGTGTGTCTGCACACATGGATCTGCATGCATTTCTTGCTTGTTTACCCAAAAGGTAGCTGAGATTAATACATATCAACCTCAATTGCTCAAGTTATGAAACTTGTGGGTAGAAAACTAAGCTGAAATTTTGGCATGTGTATTCTGAGGGTGTATCCCTTTACCGGCACTTGTCATGTAATATGTAAAAGTAAAAATTTGAAGTAAATTACCTAGTAACATGATGTAAAAAAAAAGAAGTTATCTTTTTAGCACAATATATACTAAACAGGTACTTAGTTTTCTGTGAACACAGAACTTGATCATCAAAATACAAACGCTCTTACGTAAAGAAGGTTCTCATTCTTAGCTCCCATTATATTACTCATGTTGGCTATGGTGTGTTATATACTTATATACTCTATCCTATGCTCTAATAGTAGAATTAGTACGATTATTCGTAGTACAGTGAAGATCATTAAGTTTGATTATTCTTCAGTAACTGGAATGTGATTTGATTTATGGAGCCAGTTCCTGCATTGGCCTTTCCCTTTGTTCCTTAGGGAAATTTGGAATCCCAAAAGAAAAATTCTTTGTAGTAAATAAGCAAACAAAAGAAATGCATATCGAACAATCTTTAAGTTTATTAGAATGAAGCTTTTACCATTTGGAAAAGTGAATATTGAGAAAAGTGATGCCAGTGTGTTGGCACAGGAACCTCCGGAAGAAAGAAAGGGATGCTCTAGCTTGCTAGGTTTAAGTGCATATATAATGAGAAAAACTAAACCAGAATGGAATTGAATCAGATTCCATGATTATTAACAGATGTACAACACCATGAATCAACATAACAGCATATTTAACCAGCTCATGCATGATACCCCTTTTCCATTTCCTATATTATCTCATGCATTGTTGCATTTCACTATCAACTTTCTTGTTCTTGTCTATTCGACTATTCCCCCATTTTGGATTCTGCAGCAACCATATTACATCTCTCTCAAATCTGATCACAAGTTCATGACAGACCAGGTATACTCATCAATAAAATCAAGTCATATTTTCATTCGGTTTTCTAGTATCTGCATTATTTGATGCAAGTTGATCATGTTGGATCAGTTCTGTTGCATGCTGATGAGAATCAATATCGACTGCAACGGTTGTTACAGAAAAGTAAAGAGAGCCCTTCTTGACATGCGAGGTGAGAAATTTTATCAACCATCTTTTTTTTTGTCTTTCAAGTACTAAATCCAGACTATATGTTTGTATGCTTCATGATGATTATGTAATTTTACAGAACTGGAGAAACATTTGATAGAGAAAAAGGAGTGCAGGGTGAGCGTATATGGTAGATTTATTCCACAAGACGTAGCAATCAAGATCAGGAAGAAGACTAATCGCAGAGTCGAAATACTAGACATTCAAGAACTTCAGGTCAGAAATAACACCAATGACAATGAGCAAGATCAACATCAAGAGCAGCAGAGACCTTTGCTCAGTTCTAACTGGAATCTCAATTCCAACAGCTGCGATAACCGCATGGAAACTGGTATACTCAACGAGAAATACTACTAAAATCGTCTCGTTCCATTGGAACAGCAAGAGATAGCAACATCATGCTTCTGTGATCTTCATTGTTCTAGCTTGCATTGACTGTTTGGACTAGCCACTAGTATGTAAGTATGTATAACTAACTGGTATGTCACATTTAATACAACAGGGGCACCGAATCTGATTGAGCAAAATCTGGCTTCAAACTTCATAGTCAAGTGCACATGTAATGCTGTTTATGTGGTACAATATAGTCCTGCATACGTCTATTTTCAAACAAAGTCCGCCGATGTGATTGTCCATGCGTAATATGTACCTGCCTGGCCTCTAATCTATGAATTTGTAGACACACTCATTAGAAGAATAGTACTTATGGTAATATTGATGACGGTTTTACATTTCAAAGGAGTTTACAAGTTCAAAGTTCACTCACGGTAATACTTTTCTTTGAGGAAGAAAAAACTTCCACTCCAATTAAAAATATGTCACACGACCCATATTAAAGCATGGTGAAAACAGAAAAATATGTCATACAATCTATAGTAAACACGGTCAAGTAGAAGATAAACTCCACTACAAGCTCAAAGAGCTCAAGCCGTCCACCAAAAAGTGAAGCTTTACTGTAACAAGCCTACATGAATCGGTCACTGGAATATTATCATGCTAAGAAAACGAAGGATGCTTGGATTTAGACTCTTATTTTTAACTCCAGCATATGGACTCGCACAATGAGGTTATGAGGGTGTTGTGATAAGTGTGAAGTCTAGAATCATCGCATTATCAGTTGAGGTCCAAAACTAATTATCGACAGAAAAGCTAGCCAAATTGGACTTTCTAGTTTTACATGAATTCATTCACTCCAGTCTTTCACGCCTCTTGTCTTCTGTTTTCTTCAAATTCTTGTTAGTTCTCTTGCATATAATTTTTCCAATAACAGAAGAAAATAATTCATTATGTAAATATTTAGTTCATGAAATAATCCAAATGTGCCCAGCGACGTCGTTTAAAAAAAGGAAACACCATTATCCAATCATAACTCTCTCCTGGAATTCAGCACCCTTAAACTTATCCCTCCCCTCATCCTCTCAACTGAGTTTAAGTCTCAGTTTCATGAGCTATGTTCTCTTTCCACTGAGTTTACCATACTTCAAGCTGTTGCTTACTTTCCTTCATCCACTCACCACCTAAATTACCAAACCCAGTTAATCAGCTTCCAGACAAAACCAGACAAGAAAAATCACTTCCTTTAATCACAAGTACATCTCTTTGTCTTGCTTTAGATCCAGACCAAAGACTCCCACTTCCCAAGACAAAAAAGCAGAGCTTTAGTTACATACACACCACTCCAACGTTTCAAGAATGGCAGCCAAGATGGGTTCCTTCAAGCACAGCTTCCAAGAGAAGCGCGAGAGGCTTCTCTCCAAGCGCTACTCCGAGGTGGGTTTCTTCCCGATCGAAGAACGAGACCCTTATGGCTCTTCCGGTCCCTCTTTTCGTCGTTGTTGCAGTTTCCGGTCGGTTTCCGACAAGGTCGTCGGGTGGTGCCGGACTGTGCAAGGCGTTTCTCGTCGCGCAATCAAGATGGGAAAGTCTGATCCCAGAAAGATTGTGTTCTCGGCGAAGATGGGTCTGGCTCTGATGCTCATTTCTCTGCTGATTTTCCTCAAAGAGCCGTTCAAGCAGCTCAGTCGCTACTCGGTTTGGGCCATTCTCACTGTTGTGGTCGTGTTTGAATTTAGCATAGGTAACTTCTCTTGTTTTTTTTGGCTTTATTCAGTTTTTAAGCTAAGTTCATGTCATGGTTGTTTCAATTTGCACGTGTGTTTAAGCTTCTGGGGCCTTTCTTTGGAATTTTAGTTTTCATTCTCGTAGTGATGGAGTAGTTGCAGCTTTTTCATAAAGTGAATTACGTAGACTTGTGATTCTAATAATGAAGTAAAGATACAGTTCTTATCTGGGGCAGGGCTATTTCTCTTTATTTATTCAGTTTTCTTTGATTGAATCATTAGATTATGGACTATCATATTTCTATTTTTTTTTAAGGAATTTAGTAGCTTTAATTTACTTTTTCTTTGTTAACTGCGGACCTTCTTTGAAGTAGTTAATTGCCAAAGTTGGCTGTGTATTTTCCATTTCGCTGTTGTTTTTGTTGTGTATTTTCTACTTTGGTTTCTTATTTTCGATGGAAATGATCATCTGTAGGAGCTACTTTGAGCAAAGGATTCAACCGTGGATTGGGAACATTATCTGCCGGAGGCCTTGCATTGGGTATGGCAGAGTTATCAGGGTTAGCAGGAGAATGGGAAGAAGCTGTTATTGTTGCCAGTATCTTCATCATAGGTCTGAATATGGAAATTAGTATATAGCTATTTATAAATTTATTTCCTATTTTTTCAAATGCTCATATCATGTTGTGTGGTTGCTAGGATTTATTGCAACTTATGCAAAACTGTACCCAACGATGAAGCCTTATGAATACGGATTTTGGGTGTTCTTGTTGACGTATTGTTTCATCATGGTGTCTGGGTATAGGACGAGGGAATTCGTACATACAGCTGTGTCACGATTCTTGCTCATTGCGTTGGGTGCTGGTGTTGGTTTGGGAGTAAATATATTGATTTATCCCATCTGGGCTGGTGAGGATCTGCACAACTTGGTGGCAAAAAATTTCATGGGCGTCGCAAAATCTTTGGAAGGTAAAGTTTACATTATGCTTTGAACATGGTCCAGACAATCTGATATTTTCTGTTTTTTCCGTTAGTCTATTTCCCTGGTTATGTAGATACTCAATTTACGTCTGCTGACTGTTTTTTGCACTTTTTAGGTTGCGTCAGTAGTTACCTCAACTGTATTGAGTATGAGAGAATCCCTTCCAAAATTCTTACCTACCAAGCTTCTGATGACCCGCTTTACAGTGGTTACAGATCTGCTGTAGAATCTACAAGCCAAGAGGATGCTCTGGTATGTTCTTTTAAGGCTATATGATGCTGCATAGTTCATTGCATTAGTAGAAGTGATATATACATAACTTCCTCAAAAAGGTGATATACATTTTCTTTTTATTTTGTTTAAAGATGGGATTTGCTATCTGGGAGCCACCACATGGTCGTTACAAGATGCTTAGATATCCATGGAAGAACTATGTAAAAGTCAGTGGTGCACTAAGGCATTGTGCTTTTACGGTCATGGCATTGCATGGATGTGTACTTTCTGAGATACAGGTACTAAAGATTTCCTTCTCTAACCCCAATGTCAAGCTACTAACAGCAAATTAGCAGTAAATATGATATATTGAGACCCTGAAATTTTTTTCCACCAAAAAATATTGTTCATTCAAAATAGTTCCTTCTGATATGCAATTCTCCTAAAGGAGTGTACCAAGATGTTTGTTGGTTATATTTTCTAGAATATGGGTGATTATGCTGATCACATCACCATATCCATTTTGCCCAAGTGCTTTCAACCCATCTGCTTGATAACAGATATTTTACTCTGTGTACTTGAGGTGTAATTTGTTGCTTGAATGTATCATATATACTTCACTTGTGAGTTAGCTTGAATTAAATGTAAATCACTGTTACTGATACACTGATTAAGATCTAAGTTACTGTTATTTCATTGGAATTTTAACTTGTTTTAGGTGTTCGCATCTATAATGGTTCTCATGCATTTGATTTAGTTTTTAAAGTAGTTGTAATTATTTTAAGAATATCTCAGTTTATGTTATAGATGCAGCCATTAGAGTAGTTGTACACACGCCCAATATGTTTTCATTTGAATATCCTTTTTTCTTTCATATTGAGCTTCTAATATTCGTATCTGTAGGCTCCAGCTGAGCGAAGACAAGTATTTAGTAGGGAGCTTCAAAGAGTAGGTTATGAAGGTGCTAAAGTGTTACGTGAACTTGGAAACAAGCTGAAAAAAATGGAGAAAATAGGTCCGGTAGATATACTCAATGAAGTGCATGAGGCTGCAGAAGAGTTGCAAAAGAAAATCGACCAGAAATCGTATCTCCTTGTCAATTCAGAAAGCTGGGAGATAGGCAATCGGCCAAAGGAGCTGGGAGAAATTCAAGACCTTCTGGACTTGAATGATGAAGAGAACAAATTCCATGAATACAAATCCCTTAGTGAAGCGGTACTTGATCTCAGATCTTTTCCTGGGTCACAAAGTTGGGATGAACCTGTACCAGCGAAACCTGCCAGCTTGAACACCTCGCCTCATGATAGTAAACCCTCCAACCTACCAGTATCCTCAGGAAAGATGTTCATGAAACAGGTATCGTGGCCTGCAGGGATGACATTTAAGGCTCAAGTAGAGCCACAAGTGGAAGAATCAAATACTTATGAAAATGCTAGTCAATTGTCATTGGCCACATTCACGTCGCTGCTGATAGAATTTGTTGCAAGGCTTCAAAATCTTGTTGACTCCTTTGAGGAATTGGGTGAGACGGCACTTTTCAAGGAACCTGTTGACTTGCCAGAACCATTAGAGGCACACGGCGGGTTTTGGAGAAGATTGCTCGATTGTCTGAAGTCATGAAATGGAGATACCGCTGCCAATTCACTCCATTGATATATGCCATCAGTTCCATTTGAAAGTCCAATGGAGCTGATTTGTGCTGCTGACATTAGTCATAGAGGAGTCTGCTTTCATGTTTGTCAATGGTGAGCATTCTCTATTTCAGTGACATAGATAAGGCTTTAAGCATCGATTGGCATTTCTGCATTGGCCAGGCTATCAGTATGACAGTACTACTCGGAGCAAAATGGGACGATGAAGAGAAGGCTAGAAATTAGAAACTGATGTTTCAGGGTAACAATCAGAGTAATTTAGTTATTTAAAGACACTATCATAAGGCTCTCTTGGGCTTCTGGATTAATTACCAGTTTAGCTTTAACCATGATTGTAATCTGTAGTGAGAACTATAACGTTTATTATGAATGCAATATGCGATGCCTGTTTCACCCAAAAAGATACATGAAGTATAAACAGAACCAATGGAATACGAGTCTGGCAATTCGTTCATTGCTTCCAATTTGCTATGCTTACACTAGTTTACCATGAACGTTGTTGTTACATTTCAATACCATTACACTATAAACCTGCTCTAGATTGTTTTAAGCAGATAAATGTGCATAGTTCTCTTCTCTAGCACAATAGGAGATAAATTTTCCCTTCATTTTACAACACAGTTATTTTTCCTTCATTTTACGTACAGTGAATTTTACTGTGTTTGAGTTTCTTGTGTCTTTTAATGTAAACCGTCGGATGGTCCAAAGAATGACGTGGCGCGTTCCCAACAAATTAAGCAAGATCCTAGCACTTTCATCTTACAGCAGAGAAGCCGTACCCATAGTCCAAAGGGGAATGCTTGGCGACGCGCGTTGTGAGCACGCGCGTTCATAGTACTATTTTTCTGAGCAGATCTGCCCCTCCTCCTTCTTATAGTTCTTCTCGACCAAAAGATCTCTCTCATTTCTAACACTACCCCCTCCTTTTCTCAGATCGACCCACTAAACCCTAAGGTACTTCCTTCTTTAACTCTCTCTTGCTCGTTTTGGGTTCGATCAATTTCGCACTTTTCCTTTTATTTTCTTCCAAATTAATTTCACGCCAAGGTTTACTTCTCAGATTTCAATTTTCTACGGTAAAGATAGTTAATTCGTGTAATTATGAACCTTAATAGCCTTTATGGATTTGTGGGTACTCGTGGTTTTGTTAAATTTGTTTTACTTAGTGATATTTGGTCTGGTTTTGGAGTTTGTTTTAGTTTAGTAAGTAATTAAATTATTGCTAAGAGAATAGAGCAAAACATAGGATGTGTGTTTAGACATATATTTGATGTGGAAGTGGATTTTGCTGCTTGCAGTGATGGCTATGGTGGATGAGCCTCTATACCCAATTGCTGTTTTGATTGATGAGCTCAAGAATGAAGACATTCAGCTGCGGTTGAACTCAATCCGCAAGCTCTCCACCATTGCTCGTGCATTGGGAGAGGACAGGACCAGGAAGGAACTGATTCCTTTCCTGAGTGAGAACAATGATGACGATGATGAGGTGCTTCTTGCGATGGCGGAAGAATTGGGGGTGTTTGTTCCCTATGTTGGTGGTGTGGAGTATGCCAATATTCTGCTCCCACCGTTGGAAACCCTTTGCACGGTTGAGGAAACATGTGTGAGGGACAAGGCAGTGGAGTCGTTGGGTAGAATTGGGGCGCAGATGAGGGAGCAGGACTTGGTTGAGTATTTCATCCCTTTGGTCAAGGTATGATGGTTGATTTTGTTTGATCGTCGCCATTTTGTGTTTTGCCTAGTCATTTTGGTTTAGTGTTTGAGAAAATGTAACATGTATCGGTAATTAGGTTGTAGGAAATGAGAAGACACCTCAATATGTTTAAAGCATTTTTTCCTGACCAAAAAGTTTGTAAACACGAGATGTCAGTGTATCCTGAACAGGCCTGTACAGTTATACTGGGTGTAGAAGTGGTTGTTTGGGAAACATATTACTAAAACTATACAATTGCGACTAAAACTAGGACCTCACACTAAATTTCATCTAGGTTCATGCCATTTGGTTAGACACTTCTGTATTAATCCTCATTATGATAATGCAGTGACACTTTTGCTTCATGTACTTAAATATTAAGAGTAGCAATCAGCTTGACTTATACAAGATGTTTTGGAGCCTTTTAGTTTTAATCTGGACACATGATGTTATGGTTTGATCACCCATGCATTTGTCGGTGGAGTGTCTTTAGGGGCTTCGTATTAGTTACAATTCTGAGGTTTTATTCCAGTAATACTTTACTCTGCCTACTTTTTGTTTGTTCTTTTCTTCCATATGGGAATGGACTACCTTGGTATGGTATGACTAAGCTTTCCCTACTATTATCTCCATTCTACAGAGGCTGGCTGCTGGCGAGTGGTTTACAGCTCGCGTTTCATCTTGTGGTTTGTTTCATATTGCTTACTCTAGTGCCCCCGAGTCTATGAAAACTGAACTTCGAACTATATACAACCAATTGTGCCAAGATGATATGCCCATGGTTAGAAGATCTGCTGCAACTAACCTGGGAAAATTTGCTGCAACTGTTGAAGCTGCCCACCTCAAAACTGAGGTCATGTCTATATTTGAGGATTTGACACAGGATGGTATGTCCTCATGGATATATTGGTTTTGATCTTAAACTTTATTATTTTATGCTTGTTGTTTATAGACAATGTTGTTCATTTCTCATTGGCATGAAGTATGAACTTGACTCTTATCACTTGTGTATTCAGATCAGGATTCTGTTCGATTATTGGCTGTTGAGGGTTGTGCATCTCTGGGGAAATTGTTGGAACCTCAAGACTGTGTCACCCATATTCTTCCTGTCATTGTCAATTTTTCACAGGTAAAGCATGTGTTTGGAATTTAGTACATGACAATGAGCAGATCATGTTTTCCTTCATTTGTTAATTTTTTCAACACATTCTTAAGTATAAATAGCAATCTGTTATGTACTTGGCAATACGTGTGATGCAAATATGTTCCTTTTACCAGGATAAGTCTTGGCGTGTTCGTTACATGGTTGCAAATCAATTATATGAGCTGTGCGAAGCTGTTGGTCCAGAAGCCACCAGGTAATCAATTATGTCATTCGGAAGTCCTTTTCCATGTTTTGTTTCTTGAATGTGATAATTCTATAACTGCGAGTGTAATGCCTGATCTCTCTATCTATTCCTTCTTCTTTTTTATGACTTCTTAAAATATACTATGCATGACTAGCTTTCTTACCATACCTTCCTTTCTATTTTCCTTAAATGAAAAGTTACATTTTTTGTTTATATATATTCAAGTTGGACCATTACACAATATTTTTCGTTATATCTATATTTCTGATTTGAGCCAAGAACTTAGTAATAGTTTGAGAACTTGTCACTTTGACTTCTAATTGGTTGTTCTTGTGATGTTAACTTTTTTAGGTCAGATCTGGTGCCTGCCTATGTTCGTCTTCTTCGCGATAATGAGGCTGAAGTACGAATTGCTGCTGCAGGAAAAGTAACCAAGTTTTGCCAAATTTTGGACCCAGAACTTGCTATTCAGCAGATCCTACCATTTGTAAAGGTAAGCTTATAGTTTCTCTAAATCTAAATAGTTTTTTTTTATTTGTGTTGATGCAGTTCCGATAAGCGGCTTTAGCTCTACAACTTATGAAGTTTGCCTGCTATAGGAATTGTCAACAGATTCATCGCAGCACGTCCGCTCTGCATTGGCTTCAGTGATAATGGGAATGGCACCAGTTTTAGGAAAGGCAAGAATCTTTTGTCAACGATTCTATTTAATTCATAAAAGTAATCATGTCTCCTGATCCTTGTATTGATACATTTTCTGTTGGTTGTTGCAGGATGCAACCATAGAGCAACTGCTCCCCATTTTCCTTTCTCTTCTCAAAGATGAGTTTCCAGATGTCCGGCTGAACATTATAAGCAAGCTTGATCAAGTTAACCAGGTATCGTTGAATCTTTTCTATTTGTATCGATCTGTATGCTTCAGTCCAACAGTTTTGTCTCATTTAGTTCATATTGTTTTACCCACAACCAGTGTTAAACTATTGAACAGACTATCGACTTCAGGATATTGGTTTATATTATCCTATTAAATTTGAGCTTTGTTAATTAACCTGTTGCAGGTAATTGGAATTGATCTGCTGTCCCAGTCTCTATTGCCAGCAATTGTGGAACTTGCAGAGGATAGACATTGGAGGGTTCGGCTTGCAATAATAGAATATATCCCTTTGTTGGCAAGTCAGTTGGGTGTAGGGTTTTTCGATGATAAGCTTGGATCTCTTTGCATGCAGTGGTTAAACGATAAGGTTAGTGCAGCTATGAGATTGATTAGTAATGTGTCAACATCTCATCTTATTGCTTTCAGAAAAGCCAAAAAGAAAAAGGATTTGATGCTTCTGCTTTTTGTTCTTTCTATTTCATCATCAGAAAATATTATGCTACCTTATATTGTTTTACTTGTTAAGAAGAAAATACATGGGAATCTTATCTGGTGGTCAATGACTTCCTCTGGTTTAAATCTTGACTTGGTAGAAACCTGTCATGCAGTATATGGAGGGAGACATCTTTTTAGTTACTGACAAAATTGTTGTTGATGGTAGGTTTACTCAATACGTGATGCAGCGGCTAATAATGTGAAGCGCCTTGCTGAAGAATTTGGCCCTGAATGGGCCATGCAGCATATAGTCCCACAGGTTTCTATTCTTATTTAAGAGTAAAATGTAGCTATGACTTGGTTTGTACTTTTCTTGTACCAAAGGCTAGTTCGGCATCTTTATGTTGAATCATTTGTTAGTCTTATTTAAATTTGGCAATCTCTTGGTAGGTTTTGGACATGATTAACAACCCCCACTATTTGTATCGGATGACCATTCTACATGCAATTTCCCTACTTGCCCCTGTTCTGGGATCAGAAATCACTTGTTCTAAGCTTCTACCAGTTGTTATTACTGCATCAAAAGATAGGTAAATATAAATATTACGAGCTATTAAATTTAGTTTTTCTGTTTTTGTCTGATTCAACTATGCTGATAATTGCTTCCTTTAGGGTACCAAACATCAAGTTCAATGTCGCCAAGGTGTTGCAGTCACTTATTCCTATAGTTGATCAATCGGTAAGTAAATACTGTCTGTGCACAAGCATGTAAAATTAAGTACAGTACTAAAATTCTCTTTCAAAAGATACAATGCTATAATAATTGTATTGAAGGGAGGGTTTTTGCTTAAGATGCATGTCCTACTTGATTATTGCATATCCTAAAATTCTCTTTCAGCAGTTCTTGCATGTCCTACGAGTTAAAATCCGAAGAGAAAAACTGTTGAGTATAATTGTGGTTACTACTCACCAATCATGTTCCAGGAGGGTTAACGTATGTAGTTGCATTTATCATGCGAGTTTGATGGAATGGAGATTTATACTCTGATGAAATGGTCAGATAAGATAATTACTGAATTGCCATATGTACAAATGATGCCTTCCGCATAAGAAAATAAAAACACGTATGAGATTGAAGACTGATTCATGTAATTTGACAATGCATATTCTGGAAATTTCACTGCTGAAGTCCTTTGTAATAGACATGCAACTTAATGGTGTTTTAATGCACAGGTGGTGGAGAAGATGATACGTCCTTGTTTGGTTGAACTCAGTGAAGACCCTGACGTTGATGTAAGGTCTTTTGCCACCCAAGCACTACAGTCGAGTGATGCCATGATGTCTAACTAGTGAGCTATTGTCCTAGATTCAATATTGTTCAAAGTATTACCTTTTTTTATTTTATTTCTTTTGTATGTTGTGTACAATCCTGCTGTATCTAATGTCTTACTTGAGATGCAGAGGTTCTTTGTTCCACTTAGCAACCTGTCATCGTTTTGATTTGTAGTACATTTTCTCACTCGTAATAGAATTCTTACATGCCACTGGTTGAAATTATGATGAACAGTTCTCTATGGCCTTATTAAGCACAACAAAACTTTTATATCAACAGCATTCATTGATAACATATCTATTGAGTACTGTCGCACTTAATGTTACATGATATTACAGTATAACAGAAAGACCTTGATGGACCATGATGTACAGAGTGGAAAAGTTTCTTGAAGTAATGATTTTCATGTAGACATCTTGCAATTTTCAGTTCAAATTGAGCTCCCTTGATCAAATTTACCTATATGTGCACATACTGAAGAACCTCTATTTTAGCAATTTCAGCCCGATGCTATGTGCAAATGCCACATCCTATTCGGCTATTCCTCAGGAAGTGTGGATTGGTAACCCAAGAACAAATTGGGACAAAAATCGAGTAGGACTACAACAATGTGGGATCCCAAAGAACTTTTATTTAAAAAGATTTTTACACATGAGAACCTTTCTAACGAGAATTCTTAAGTTGAAGACTAGTTTATGACTTTTTGGTTTATGGTTTAAAAGACCTATTTTTAGATCACATTTTAACATTTCATCTGTTCAGATTTTAGGTTTATATGAGTAGATCATTTATACAAATTTTCAGCCAAATTGGTGTTCGTTAAGATAACAAACTAGATCAAATTAATTGACGAACCAAATCTGTCAAATATAAATCGTTTAAGTTCATAATTGATAAATTGCACTTACAAATGCCTTAATTTTCAATATAGTTGAAAATTTGAAGAAATGGTTTACTCATAAATACTTATAAACTGAACGGTTAAAATGTGGATATAAGATCGAAATATGGGATAAGCTGAAAAGTCTTCAACAAATTCTTAACTTAAGGGTCCTCGTTAGAAGGACTTCCTTTTACACGTAAATACAAACTGTTAAAACTTCTCCCTCTGCACAAAAGTGGAAGATGCGGTTCACATCTCTGTTATAACAAAAGTGACCCGAGACCTAGCGGGTGCAGTGATTGACGAGCTTACCAATGTGATCGGGGCAGAGATCGACAATCTCTTTGTTGATGGTGTAGTGTACTCTAAATTCGACGAAGACGGCACGCAAGACGCTAGGACGTGCTGGTGAAGTAGGGTGATCACTTAAAAGAAATTTTGAAAACTACCGCTAAATATGCTTAAGCCCATACTTACAGGCTCTATTATAACAAAACCGTAGTTAGCGGTAACATTTAAACCGGTCTAAAGTAAGTCATCCTAGAGCCCATAAAGGTTTAATTCTATTGGATAACCCACACAAGGCCCAATAGGATTCGACCCGAGAGACCATGAAGAGTTTTGGTTCATCTCTCTCTCTCTCTCTCTATCTCGCTCCATTAATCTTCACCCTGCACTTTCTCTCGCCCTGTATACAAACCCAGACTGCATATAAATACAGAGAACCACATCACAGTTTGCCTCTGGAGTTAAATTTTGCGACTCATTTGGATCCTCTCACCCGCTGATCGGATCTAAGGTACGCTTTTCTTCTTCGCTAGGTTTCCGATTCAGATCTGCTCGCTTCTTTTCGTTTCGCGTTTTACGATCGAAATTTGTGATGAGCTACCTGTTCGTTTTGCTAGAGCAAACTGATTTGATTTGGTTTTGTGGATTTTGTTGACGCGGTGGTGAATTTTGATGTGGTTTTGCAGTGATCGCCGGTGGTCAAGATGTTGACCAAGTTCGAGACGAAGAGTAACAGAGTGAAGGGACTGAGCTTCCACACTAAGAGGCCGTGGATCCTCGCGAGTCTGCACAGTGGTGTGATCCAGCTATGGGACTACCGTATGGGGACTCTCATTGATCGGTTCGATGAGCACGACGGTCCTGTGCGCGGTGTCCATTTCCACAAATCTCAGCCTCTGTTTGTTTCTGGAGGTACAGATTTTGTCCATACATTATGTATTTTCGGCTTTCAAAGACTTTTGGTATGTGCAGTTGTTTGTTATAGTTTCGGTATCCTGATTTGGTTGGTTGTCGTTTGCAAATAATATAGATCTAGTTCGAAGAGAACCGTAATTAGATAAATGAAAGAGATATATCGAGTTGGATGCCAAGAGAATGTGAAATTGACATAGACTGAGCTGAATAGTAGTGGTGCAATGCTGGAGTATATGATTTATTAATCTACCAATTGTAGAGAGTAGGGTGGTTTATCATATCGAGGCAATATATTTGTTGTTCTTTATCAGAAATAGCCATCCTTGGAGATTTAACATTTTCAAAAGTATTTTAAAATAATTATTGGGGATAGATTTTAGTTGCAGTGTAAGAGACACTAAGGAATGCTTCCTTATATTGCCACCATTTTGCAAGTGCGTTATCCATAGAAGTCTATCAGATCTCAGATTCCATAAGATGTTTGTATTATGTGTAAGCAATTTTATTGACTTTTTCCCCTATAGGATAAGCAATTATATTGATGATGGCTGCATTAGTAAACAAATGAACTATTTTTTTCCCCTTTCCCTTGGACACCTTCTCATGATTGATCTAGGTTTAGAACCAGTTTTATTTTCACATTTTTTTGGTAAATGCTGGGTTTTTGCTTAAATACTTTCAGATCCAGTAAGATCTGCTTTTGAAAAATTTATGGTATTTATAGTTAGAAATAGCTTACCAATGCAACTAAATTGAACAAGTATGAGTTTCTTGTCAAACGAGCACCTTTCCTTGATTAGTCAATACCATGTTGCTCTTGCACAAATTCATCTGCCCTGGAGATTGGGGATCTTTATTTTTAACTTTTTTTTTTTTTTTTTTTTATAAAAGATCATCATTTTGTAGATGGTACAGTTCGTGTTTTAATCAATTTGTGTTGTGTTTTGCAGGGGACGATTACAAGATTAAAGTTTGGAACTACAAGATGCATAGATGTCTTTTTACTCTTCTCGGGCATCTAGATTATATTCGTACTGTGCAATTTCACCATGAGTACCCATGGATTGTGAGTGCCAGTGATGACCAGACTATTCGCATATGGAACTGGCAGTCCCGCACTTGTATTTCAGTTTTGACAGGCCACAATCATTACGTTATGTGTGCCTCATTCCATCCTAAAGAAGACCTTGTTGTATCTGCCTCCTTGGATCAGACTGTCCGTGTTTGGGATATTGGTTCTCTGAAAAAGAAGACTGTGTCCCCAGCAGATGACATACTGCGACTAAGTCAGATGAACACAGATCTTTTTGGTGGTGTTGATGCTGTTGTTAAGTATGTATTGGAAGGGCATGACCGAGGTGTCAATTGGGCTTCATTCCACCCCAACCTGCCTCTCATTGTCTCAGGAGCAGATGATCGCCAAGTTAAATTGTGGCGAATGAATGGTATGAACTGCTATTTTTGCATTCTTGTTTATTAATTTTTCTGCACTAATGAGGAAGCCACCTTTGTAAATTCAGTTCCTGGTAGCAATAGTAGACAGTTAACTATTGATTATTAGGGTAGTAGCTCTTTGGCACCTACTTCGCATATTCTCGTTGACTTCATATCTAAAAATGAACAGTTTGATTCTCTTGCTTTCGTCTCAAGCAGATTTGTTGCATGCCTTCTTTACAAGTTTATGTATCACTATTCTTTCTTGCAAGGTTTGTATCTAGTTTGAACTTTGAGGTGAGTGGAACAGTGAAAGGAACTTACGAGATTGGGGGTGGTGGGGGTATCTATTGTACCAAGTTATTAGTTCGGTTGAGTAATGTATTGTCAATTATTACCCTCTTAAGTTGTATCAGAGGAAGTGTATCTTCCATTTGTCTTAATTGAAAAAGATGATGCTTTTTATAGAAATCCATAATGTGTGTCTGTAATTTGTAGGCAATGCCAGATTTTTTAGAAACCAAAGTTTGTACTGCTGCTGTGTAATATGTAATCATTCTAATTCCTGGAGTATTCTAGTTATTGATTTGAATTGTTCACCCTGTTTTCCAGATACCAAGGCTTGGGAAGTGGACACGTTGAGAGGACACATGAATAATGTTTCATGTGTAATGTTTCATGCTAAGCAGGATATAATCGTATCCAACTCAGAGGACAAAAGTATCCGTGTCTGGGATGTAACAAAGCGAACTGGAATTCAAACTTTCCGACGAGAGCATGATCGCTTTTGGATTCTTTCATCTCACCCTGAAATGAATCTATTAGCAGCAGGTCATGACAGTGGGATGATTGTCTTTAAGTTAGAGAGGGAAAGACCAGCCTTTGCCGTCAGTGGTGATTCTCTGTTCTATGCTAAAGACCGCTTTTTGAAGTACTATGAATTTTCAACCCAAAGAGATACACAAGTTATTCCAATTCGACGACCTGGTTCTATCACTTTAAATCAAAGCCCAAGGACCCTTTCTTACAGTCCTTCAGAAAATGCCGTTCTTGTTTGCTCAGACTTGGACGGGGGATCCTATGAGTTGTATTTCATACCAAGAGACAGCATCACAAGGGGTGACAGTACTCAAGATGCTAAGAGAGGTGTTGGTGGTTCAGCTGTGTTTGTAGCACGGAATAGGTTTGCTGTGCTTGAGAAAACCAGCAACTCTGTGTTGGTAAAGAATTTGAAGAATGAGGTTGTCAAAAAGACTCCCCTTCCTTTTGCTGCTGATGCAATATTTTACGCTGGTACAGGTAATTTGCTGTGTAGGTCAGACGACAGAGTGTTTATATTTGATCTTCAGCAGCGGACTGTTCTTGGTGAACTTCAAACCCCCTTCATCAAGTATGTTGTTTGGTCTAACGACATGGAAAGTATTGCCTTGCTGAGCAAACATGCCATAATTATTGCTAGCAAGAGGCTTGTGCACCAGTGCACTCTTCATGAGACAATCCGTGTAAAGAGTGGTGGTTGGGATGACAAAGGTGTTTTCATTTATTCAACCCTGAATCATATCAAGTATTGTCTACCTAATGGAGATAGTGGAATAATAAGAACCCTTGATGTTCCTATCTACATTACGAAAGTTTCTGGAGATACCATCTTTTGCTTGGATCGGGATGGGAAAAATAAGGCCATAGTTATTGATGCCACAGAATACATCTTCAAGTTATCTCTTTTGAAGAAGAGATATGACCATGTCATGAGCATGATTAGGAGCTCAAAGCTCTGTGGGCAGGCGATGATAGCTTATCTGCAACAAAAGGGGTTCCCTGAAGTTGCTCTCCATTTTGTGAAAGATGAAAGAACGCGATTCAATCTGGCATTAGAGAGTGGGAATATTCAAATAGCGGTTGAATCGGCTACAGCTATTGATGAAAAAGATTACTGGTATAGGTTGGGTGTGGAGGCTCTTCGACAGGGAAATGCAGGTACAGGGGAACATAGCTGTGACATAATTGTTCAATTGTTTTGCCTTTATGCATTTTGGCAGGTGTCTGTAAAGCTCTTATTTTCATGACGCTTTCTGCACTTTTTTGTGTTGATTTTTTTTCTTTCTATCTGAATATCTGTTCCTGGTAAATAATGCAGGTATTGTTGAGTTTGCCTACCAGAGGACCAAAAATTTTGAAAGGCTGTCTTTCCTTTATCTCATAAATGGTAATACACAGAAATTGTCCAAGATGCTGAAAATTGCTGAGGTCAAGAATGATGTCATGGGCCAGTTTCACAATGCACTGTATCTGGGGAATGTTGAGGAGCGTATTAAGATATTAGAGAATGTTGGCCACTTGCCCCTTGCTTATATTACAGCGAAAACTCATGGGCTGCATGATGTTGCTGAAAGGCTAGCATCTGAGTTGGGGGATGATCTTCCAACTTTGCCCGAGGGTAAAGCACCACCAACTCTTTTGACTCCCCCGACACCAATTATTTGTGGCAGTGATTGGCCACTTCTCACAGTAATGAGAGGTATGTTTGAAGGTGAGTTGGATAATATTGCCGGGGGCAATGTGGTTGATGAGGATGACAGTGTTGCTGGTGACTGGGCTAAGGAGACTTTGGATGATGTTGATACGTTACAAAATGGAGTTGTCCCTCCAGGTTTGGAAGGTGAGGAAGTGCCTGGAGAAGATGAAGGAGAGGTAGGATGGGAGCTTGAAGATCTGGAGCTCCCCCCTGAAGCTGACACACCTAGGGCTTCTGTTAATACCCATTCATCAGTTTTTGCCGCTCCAACTACCGGCATGCCTGTAAGCCAGATCTGGATCCAGAGATCATCTCTTGCTGCTGAGCATGCCGCTGCAGGCCATTTTGATACTGCGATGCGGTTGCTGAACAGGCAACTTGGGATTAAACACTTCACTCCTTTAAGGCAATTGTTACTCGATCTTCACTCTGGAAGCCACAGCTATCTACGGGCATTTTCGTCTGCTCCGGTGATATCACTTGCAGTTGAGCGTGGGTGGAATGAATCTGCCACACCACTTGTGAGAAACCCACCAGCACTTGTGTTCAATTTTTCTCAGTTAGAAGAGAAGCTCAAAGCTGGTTACAGGGCTACTTCTGCTGGGAGGTTCACTGATGCTCTCAAGTTCTTTCTTAGCATTCTTCATACAATTCCTTTGATTGTTGTTGATTCAAGGAGAGAAGTTGATGAAGTTAAAGAGTTAATTGTAATAGTCAAGGAATATGTTCTGGGATTGCAAATGGAGCTGAAGAGAAGGGAAATAAGAGATGATCCGCCAGTACGTCAGCAGGAGCTTGCAGCTTATTTCACACACTGCAATCTTCAATTGCCTCACTTAAGGCTTGCCTTGCAAAGTGCAATGACAGCTTGCTACAAGGCAAAGAACCTTGCCACTGCAGCTAACTTTGCCAGACGGTTATTGGAGACGAACCCCACTGTTGAGAATCAGGCAAAGTTAGCCAGGCAAGTGCTGCAGGCTGCAGAGAAGAATATGACTGATGCTTTTCAACTGAACTATGACTTCAGAAATCCATTCGTCACTTGTGGGGCAACGTATGTACCAATTTACCGAGGACAGAAGGATGTCTCTTGCCCTTACTGTATCTCACGGTTTGTGCCAAGCCAAGAAGGGAAGCTCTGTACTGTTTGTGATCTTGCAATCGTTGGCGCAGATGCTTCAGGGTTGCTATGTTCTCCATCTCAGATTCGATAATCAGGCTGGACTAGGAGGATTCATCCTTCTGGCAGCAGATGCAGTCGTGTCGATGGATTTAAATCTGTCAGTAAATTGGTAAGAAATACTGCAGAAGTCATCTTTCACATGATTTGTTTGCAATTTCTTTATTTCTTGGTCTTTTCTGTTTTCCTTTCTTACAACAGCCTGTGCTGGTAAGAATGGCTTGAACATGCCAAACTCTTAGGGGCTTTTTATTCTCCTGAGCTGTTTTATTGTTGTGTAATATGATTGTGCGTTATCCAGTTGAAATGCCTCACAGATTAGATTCATGAATTGATTCAATATTTGTGTACGCCTTGTTGACTGATTGACAATAGTTAAACCGTATGTGGTCTTAAAAGTGTTCGTTTTCTGTTTTGTAGACAAACCATGAGCGAGACAATTGGGCGGAATGATGCTCTGTTTTTCGGAAAGTAGGTGCTATTTTTTCTTGACCGATGGGTGGATTCTCACAGTGAACAATTGAGTCTAGTTTGAGCAAATTTTGTTTGTTTGTTGAGATGGTTATGTAACATTAAGCAGAGTATGCTCACAGATTTTAATGGTATAGTTACTTTAAATGGTCATGGTTATAGTTTGTTTGTTTTTTTTTTTCCACAATATTCAATCATGTTTGAGAAATTGCCAATTGTGCTTTCAATATCTAAGAAACCATTTTATTAGTTTTTATTTGAATAATAGATGGATGAACAAGCTACATAAGACGGTATGTAGGCTTGGCAAGCAAGTGTTTGGCCTTTGACATTGACAAACCAAACTTCTCTGTCATGTCCAAGTCTTGAGGTAGCATGCCATTTGGGAGCTCCCAGTTAAAGCAGTGCACCAGCTGTGCCAGAACTAGCCTAACTGTGGTTAGCCCTAATTGCATACCCGGACACCCTCTTCGGCCAGTCCCAAATGGGATGAGCTGATAGTCATGTCCCCGGAGGTCTATGTTGCTGTTCGTAAACCTTTCCGGACAGAATTCCTCAACATTTTCCGACCAAACATCGGGATCCCTTCCAATGGTCCAGAAATTCACTATGAGTCGCGATTTCTTCGGTATGTCGTATCCATCGATTGTAATGTCCTTGATGGATTCATGTGGGACGAGCAAGGGTGCAACTGGGTGTAGTCTGAAGCTCTCCTTGATCACCATATTCAAGTAACCCAGCTTGGGCAAATCAGACTCTTGCACCATTCGGTCCATACCAACCACAGTTTGGAGCTCTTCTTGGAGGTTCTTCATGACCCTTGGATGCCTCATGAGCTCTGCAAGGCTCCAAATAATCGATGTGGCTGAGGTATCAAAAGCCGCCGTGATCATATCAAGTAAGATGGCCTTCACATTTTCTCGATCAAGAAAATGAACTTGCTCATCATTAGGGTTCAACGGTTGGTTTGTAAACGAAAGCAAAACGTCTACAAAGTCCTCATGCCGGCCTTGTTTTCCACCCTTTGTTTCCGCAACTTGTTCATGATCGTCAATTATCTTGTCCAAGAGTTGATCGACCGTCTTGCTCACTTTCTTCAATCGCTTAGTCAATCCCTGATAATTTTTCAAATTATGAAAGCAAAATTAACATAGAAAATTATATTCAAGGCTACCTAATACACTAGTATCCATGCATTTAGGCAATCTTAACCGAGTCTGTGATTAATTGAATACTTTGTATGATACTCCAACATCTATAAATGAATGATCGAAGAGAAAGAGTAGGGATTAGAAGCTAGCAAACCTGAATATCAAATGCACTGAGGGAAGGAATGAAATCAGAAATATTGAAAGCCCCAACCAAGAAGAATATTTCCTCAACAATGGCTTTCAGATCAAACCTATCGTCCCTCTTACACCCCAACACCATCCTATACGTTATGTCCTCATTCATCTCACCAATCTTCTCACTAACATCCACAACCTCATCTTCCTCTGCAGCTCTCTTCAGCTTTCCCACCAGCCCTCCCAGCTCCTCCTTCCGCAGCGGCGCGAAAGCCTCCAGTTTTGCTGGACAGAAGAGCTGAAGCGTGCAGAGCTTCCTCACATGGCGCCAATAGGGACCATATTCGGAAAAGGCCATGCCCTTTGTGCCGTATGACAAGTACTCGGAGGCTTGGATTTTTGGCCGGCTGGCGAAGTTAGTGTCATGAGTTTTGAGGAATAGCTCGGCGGCTTTTGGGGAGGAGATAACAACGGCCGGAACATTGCCTAGACGAATGGACATGATGTGTCCGTATTGTTTGGCCAAGTTTTGGAGGGTTCGATGGGGAAGGTTGCCTAGCATGTGGAGGTTTCCGATTATGGGAAGTGGCCGAGGGCCGGGTGGTAGTTTTTGGTGTTTTGATTTTGAGGAGGCAGAGATGAGTGACCAAAGGCATCCAAGGAGAACCAGGAGGATGGCTGTCATTGTTGGAGGACTCATTGTTTCTGGCTTTCTGATCTGTGTGGAGTTGAGACTTGAGAGGAAATAATGGGGAAGTATGGGTGATGACAAGCTCAGCTCATTTATAGTAATGGATGCAATCCTCTGCTCCAAGCAGATGGCTGAGCGTTGGGTTGAATAAATTATTCAACCGCTGCTGCTGTGATATACATTGTTAACGCAGCCGTAAGAAAATTTTGGTTTTAATAGAGTGCGACATTCAACGTTTTTTGGTCTGCACAGAAAATATGTGTGGAGAGTAGAATCTTAAACACGACTTTTACAAATCAAGAAATGTAGTTTGTTAGTATGAATCCTTTTTGGGTATGTGTTAGTTTCAGAATCAAAGATGGCATTAAAGCGATACAGGTAAATGGTCGATCATGACAGCACACTGAGCGCAGCACAGCAGACAAATCCTAATGCTAATATGAAGGTGAATGGTCCAAACCGCCATATGCATAAGGAGCATGGCTTGATTACGGCATTAGACTAGTTTTGAATACAATCAACATGTTACTTCTCAAGGAAAGTTCTAGCCTACATATCTGCATGCTATGTAGATGGTATGTAACGAGGACCATAAGATTGGACAAGGTGAGAATGAATGATCTCCAGTTGTATGCAGATCTGCATCATAGAGAAACCCGCTTCACTTCGGACAAAAAAAATGAAAAAAGGAAAAAGAAAAAGACAAACACGCTTCACAATGGGTAGAAACAAAGTTTCGTGATGAAAAACATCACCGTAATATATATGAAGGTGACCATCTATATAAAATTATAGCTCATTGAAAGTAAGATGGTTATTTCCTTACTCTTATGAGCAATAACATAATTTGTACCTAGACAGAAAAGTGAAAGAATTTGGTCCATGTTTATGAGCAATAACATAGTTTGTACTTTGTTTCCTTGTCCTTTTAGGTCGCTAGGGATTCCATATACGAAACCATATAGAATCAGAGCTCATGATTTTGGTCCATGTTTGTGAAGCATCAATCTCTTTGGACACCGAATAGGCCATAGATCAAATTGGATTAGGCCTCGTAAAAGATTTGAGCTCTCAGGCCTCCCTAGATATCTTGGCCTTCAATCTACTTCATCGATTCTGACCGCCAAACCGCTGTCATTGCCGGTTGTCCATCAGTCTCCACCAGCGATTTTGCAACTTTGACCTCCATAGCAGTCCAGGCCCTGACTTCCTTTCACAGGGCAGTGGGAAACCCCGCCGCGCTGCTCCAAATCAAGAAAAGCAAGAAGTAATAGTGTGAAAGATATGCATGGAAGGGACATACGAGTAGATACTAAGTTGCAACAGACCGCTTGGTATAGGTCTTTATGCTCTATTTTTACAAAAGTATCTTCAAGGGGTGCTGAGAGCAAGGAAACTTATGAAGTTGCATTTGAACATGCAATTAAGTTAAGAACCATTATCGAAGAGATGTTGAGTTCAAAACGAGATGGTATCAGCCATGAAAAAAATGATCAAGGATCTGCTCCAATTACAGAAGATACTTGTGTCCAAGCAAAAGGTTTCAGGAAGAGAGGAGGTTCTCGGGGAAGCAAAAGACTGACTAGCTAATTGGAGATAACTTACATGAGGAAATTAGCTCAAATGAGACAACTTTTGGGTAAAAAAGGCTGCAGTGATGCTGATGTCCAAGAAAATGGTTCAAAAATAGGGAGGCAAGCTTCTGGTGGAAGAAAGAATTCTGAAACTACTTCACGGCCTGCTCCATCATCAGAAGTATCTTGTTAAAACACCTATTTACTTCTATGTTAATTTTTCATTGCTTTTAGAAAAATATATCTTCATGAATGTCTTATCGTGTCACAGAAAGTAGCAACAAACATCTCTACTGATAATGTTGCTGATGTACAAGCAAATTGTTCAAAAAGGAGGCAAGCCTCTGGAAGAAGAAAGTGTATTAAAACTACTTCACAAACTTCTCCATCATCAAAAGTACACTTCAAAACACCACTATATTTCTATCTTAGATTTTTTTGGTTATAACAATATGTTTTCATATAAATGATTTTTCGTGTTACAGGATGCATGTAAAGTTGATAATCTGATACAACAAGCATCCCAACACCCTCCTACTGGCCACTTAGAATTTGAACATGTTCAAGCCTTGAATAAGACTGTTTGTAGTAAGGAATACATGCATATATTATGAGTGTGTCTGTGTGTGTGAGTTGTATATGGTATATACATGCGCCCAGGGTATATATACATACATATATATATATATATATATATATATATATTATGTGTACTAATGCAGCTAATTTTGACTGATATTTGTTTTATAGGGCTTAGACTTGAATGTCTGCGCCGAGGGATTTGACAGTTTCATGGAATTCTAGTTTCTAGTGTATTTTGCAAGCCTAGGAACAACCACAAGCCTCGTTTACTCATTTAGCTATTGGTGTGTGATCTGTTATCGAGTCAGAACCCCCCTCAAACTGTGTTTTGTGTTCTACAAGCTGATACAATTTCGACACTTCCTTAGGGACTGATCTTTTGTATTTAGTTATTCTCTCTATCTTGGTTTTTTTTTTTGTAATATTGCTGATGTTTCTGGTTTTTCCGTTGTTTCTGATTTCTGGATATATGCACCAATTTTCCCAAACCAGGCAAACTTCTACTATTTTTGGATGTTAATTAGGTTGTTACGTGGATGGGATCGATCACTGATGATATGAGATTTATTCTAATACAATTTGAAGCATATATCAATACCCTTTCTCTTCGGTAAAAACATATCTTCTTTCTATACTAAGAACTGATGGGAACTGATGTGTGAAAGACGATCATATATAGAAGCATTACAATAGTGAAAGAAAACTTTTCTTTAACTAACAGAGTAAAAGGTAGACTCCATTATAAGCTAAAAGTGTCTAAATATGAATGAGATAAATCAATGATTGAAGTGCTCAAAAAGTTCAATTGAGCAGTAACATTAGTACAATTCATGAATCTTATTCTCTGGAAACATTTTCCTCGTATTATATTTGGTATCCAAATCTCGTTTATGATTACAAATTTGTGAATATTTTGACGTGTGAGATAAGTCATTGAGTTTTAATATAATTTCTTATGATGATTTTCAAGTATGGTTGGGAACCGTACAATTCGTATGATCTTGGAGAAGTTTAATGGATCTATGAAATTTCGTATGTTTTAGTCACCATAATATAGGGCGGCTTATATTGATTATTGCTAGCTAACAATTATTAGCGGCTACTCACCATAGGTGAGTAGAGCGCTTAGCGTAGGACGCTATTATAGCCTGGGAGGCAACCAATTGATATTTATATATATTTTGTTAGCTAGCCATTATTAGCGGATAGGTGAGTAGAGCTCTTAACGTGTGACGCAATTATAGCCTGGGAGGCATTGACCCGAGCCTGGGAGACTCCTTTTTTTTTATATGGTGATAACTCTTCCCCTTATTTTATTTTTCTTAGTTATATAATTGATTAACCAGCGGGGTTGGTTTATCCCTCATTTTGAGATTTCGGTTTTATTTAACTAGCGGGGCTGATTTTTCTATTATTAATGGAAGTTGGATTTAAAGTTTTGGGGATATTCAAAGTTGCGTGCAACCAAGTTTTAAAAGTTGAAATGTGGGAAAATACATATAAGTTATGTAGTTGTTGAATTAGTTAATTTATTTTCATCCACTCACTTTAACGTTTTTAAATTACTTTCCCCTGGACCTTTTAGTTTTAAATGCCCAGTTTGCAGGATAAGTTTAAATGAAGTCGAGCGTACATGGAGTCGAGGCATAGTCAGAGGCTGCTTCCGCATTCTTTATTCATTGTTTTTATTTCATTATAGATATGCTCTGATAACCATTAGATGATTTATAATAGAAGTGTTTATCTGGAATTTTTCAAGTAAGAGTTGTCCATTTTCAAGGTAGATTATACCTAACTTTGATTAAATTTACTTTGGAGGTGGGTCCCGTAAGATTTACTCCGGGTTTCAAGGTGAAATCCGGGGTGAGTCCTGACACATATAGTTGTACACTTACACACTAGGATAAAGAGTCAGTTTTGCCCCATTATCTAATTTATTTACAAACGTGTTTCCGACACGTTTTCACCTGTTTTTGACGCGTTTCCGAGAAAGTATTATGAATCATCAAGGCACCGGAAACGCTCTAGTACGACCAGTTTCTTCCGGAGACCGCAAGAATAGACCGGATACGATGTGATACATATCCATAAATAAGTTGGATATGTGGGGACAATAATTATCTTGCCTCCCATTCTCACAATATGTATACTACTACAATTTGGGAGCTCCCAGTTGTGCGTAAACTAGCTGGACTCAACCCAACTGCAATTAGGCCCATTTTTAGACCAGACACTCTTTTGCTGATGATCCGACCCGACCCAAATGGTATCAGATAATTTCCATTCAAATTTACAGAGTTGCAGTTACAATGAAGACCCAGAATTCTACTCTGCTTCTGTTAAAACCATTATTACTACTATAACCAATCGTCTCCGACTAGCTGTGGAACCAGATCTCTGAGGCAGAGAGAGGATCGTTGACCGTTGACCGATCCAATGGCTCAGATCTTCGAGCACTTCGTCGTCTGCGGCATCGGGCCGGAGATTCGAACCCTCGACGGCGGCAGAGGATTCCACGGCTTCGCAGAAATGTACCTCCCGTCTTTGCTCGACCAGTTCCCTCCCGCCAACCACACTCTCTATCCTCCTCCGCCGCCTCAGCTCCCCACCGTAAGTTACCTAAACGCCGCCGTTTTCGCTTTGCTCTCTCTCGCCGGAATCGGCTAATTCTAATTCCGGTTGTGGTTTTCTACAGTGTGTGCTGCCAGCTGGCGTTTCGTTCTACTCCTCGGGGTTTGATGCTAACGATGCGACGACGTTTCCGCGGAGCTATCCCATTGTTCTTACTGGTATCAATGCCTTAAGCTCTCTCGCCTATTGTGCTTCACTCTGCTCTTAAACAATGTCGTTTACTGTAATTAAGCTTGAGGAATCGATGTAGAAGCTAGAATGAAGATTAATTTGGGCTAGGATTAAGCTTTAGCAGAAATTTGATCGATTAAATGAGTTGTTGTTTCAATTAGTATGCTTAAAATTTCCTTAGAATAGAGCCATTGCTGTGTGCATGTAGCCAAGAAAATACTCTTCTCTAAATGCTGTTCGTAATTTGGTGCAGAGGGTGATGGTTCGAAAATCTATGTTAGTTGCATTGCTTTCCGGGATCCAGTGAGTGAGGATATTGCGGAAGCTTATTGTATACCGGCAAATTCGTTTGCTGACAAATGTATATGTCTAGTTTCGCGGTCACCTAGTCTCCGTTTACTTAAAAATGTACTCGAGGAGTTGTTTACTCTCTGTTTTTCCTCTAGCGGAAGCAGGTAAGAATCTCTTAGTCTCGTAGTGGTGAGTTTCGGTGGTCTTTGATACTCCTGTCACATTCATGTTTCTGCAACATTTACAGCAAACCATTATGGGATATCATTGCATCTATGGTATCCAATGTACCTCTGCCTACTCCTGGAAAAGATCGAGTTTTGTTCGCTATTGACAATGTTCTGCTTTCTGTGGAGACTCCACCAAAGGATGGGCTCCCCCATGTTGATGTACAGCCTCTAACTTCTTCCCTTCTCAGTTGTGTGCCTCTACATTTTGCTGGTGTAAATGTACTTCTTGCTGCTGTTGGATATTGACTTTGGTTGTCATGTACTACATTTCATTCATGCAGATATCATTTCAGCCATTGGTACAGTGTCTAGACGTTGACAACTTGATTAAATTTTTCACAGCCGTGCTACTTGAAAGAAGGATTTTGATCCGGTCACACAAGTATGAATCTGGAACAAGTTCTCATCTTGCTTTCTCAGCTGTGTACTCCCACATCCTTTAGTTAACTTTCTGTCCTACTTTTGGCAGATATTCCCTTTTGACCCTTGCATCAGAAGCTATTTGCTATTTAATTTATCCATTTCGGTGGCAGGTAAGCTTGTCAACGACTTTTTGTTTCCCTGGCAAAGATGCTGCTCAAGACATATGCTTAGTTAGTTTGTTTCTTGTAGCCGTAGGCTGTCTTAGTGGGGTTTCTATTTGCTTTAACAGGTCTTTTGTGCTTGATGGACTTCTTGTCCAATTTGTTATATAATCTTCCTTATTTCTCTAATAGTTGGCATTTCTTCTCGAAAGAACATAGCTTCTCTGTTTTGAACTCTTACAAATGAAAAATGCTTGTGTATATAACTATATAAATATGTGTGTGTGTGTGTGTGTATGTATAGATATCTATACGGAGAGGATCTAAGGAGGACGTCCGCACGCTCTTAAAGTGTGGACGCCCCTCTGTTCTCCACCGTACGGCTTCGACGACAACGTACCTCCACCCTAGCGGCCTCCAGCAGTGCCCCCGATCACTTTCCCTCCCCGGCGAGTCCGCTGAATTCCAGTTTTCCGGCGAGATCGATTTTGTTTGAAGTTTTGGGTGATCTCGCCAGTAAACTGGAATTCGGCGGACTCGCCGGGGAGGGAAAGTGATCGGGGACGCTGATGGAGGCCGCTAGGGTGGAGGCGCGCGGTCGTCGGAGCCGTACGATGGAGAACGGAGGGACGTCCGCACCTTAAGGGCCTTGCGGACGTCCTCTCTGGATCCCGACTGTATATATGTATGTATATTTGAATACCGAAATTTCAATTGTGTAGTATTTATTTTCTGATACATCTTGTATTTGACTCTTGTCTAATTTGTGCATGTTTTTTTATGTGGAAGCAAGTCTACATTCCGTTACTCTTTTTCAGTGGAGTAGACTATATTGATGCCCCTACACCGTATATGATGGGTCTTCATTCAGGTGTTGATACATCTACTCTAGCAATGGATGGTGTAAGTTCTTTTCAAGAAACTGCTTTATTGTTTATACATATTAGGGTTGAAAAAGATATTTGTAGTTTTTATGCATTCTATATTTCAGCTATTTTAGTAAACATAAAACAACTATATGCACTTTTTATTTTTTATTTTTGAAAAGTTTAGATCCTAAAACACTGTACGAATTCTTTACAGAAGAACAGTTATTTTCTTGGCTCTTTCCAAGAACTTCCTCTACTTTGAAGACATTTTTAATGACGTTGAATTTACTATTTGGATATTTTATGTAGATCAATGATCTAGCTAGTGATGAATGTTGTTATGCAACTGTGGAAATGGAAATTATCTGTAAAAATGAAAAGATAACGAAGTTTTTCTTTATATTATATATATGAAATATTTATGCTAATTACAATTTGTTTTGTTGTCATTCACCATGGTTCTAGGTAGTTATTGTGGACCTTGAGTTCAATCGTATCACAACAACAGAAGATATACCTTCTATTCCTGAGCCAGAACTAAGCTGTTTACGTCAGGATCTAACACAGCTATTGTATCCCAATGTTGTGGGGATAGATCTGATGAAGGATGGTCTTTTCAATTCATCTGAGCAATATCTTAAACTTGGCAACAAACCTTGGGGAGAGGATCATGACCTACAACTTAGGTAAGCTTGGGTGCCAGGTCAATCTCTATGAAGTCCTTATCACTCCCCTTAATTGTATATAATTACTTCAGTAAAATGATTTGCTGGATGATGTCATTTTCTCATCCATATAAAATCGTCGCTGCCCTGTAAGGGCGCCACTTCTGTTGTCTAATTGCAGTTCTGTTATGAAATGATTACCTTTTTTTTTTCTTGCTTAACTGACTACCTCCTCATAATCAGAAGCACTGAAGGGTTAAATCAGAGGTCTACATATTTGAGACAATTATTTATAATATTATCTTCAAAATCTCAAAGCAATCCAAGAATACACTCTTTTGATGTTAGTCTTTTCCGCTTATTTTGGAATATGAACTAGAAATGCCTTTAATTGATTAACATGCAGTAAATCCTTGATAGACTGAAATGGGTAGATTATACATCGTATGCCACGTTATAGTTTGGACTCTTATTTTTGCATTTGATTTCTTGTGCAGATTAGTGTTCTTAAAGTTCTTTGCATCACTTTTAAGTGGCTATCGGAACTTCATAGTATGAAACTCTTTATCTTATTTCTGATGTTAATTGAATCTGGTTTTCAATAGTTGATATTTGTAGATTCTTTGAAATTTATTTAGTTAAATTATTTCTGACCCAAAGGAACTTTCTGCTACTCACGTCTTCAACGTTCAAGCATACTTGAAGATGCGCTCTCGTTCAACTCAGCAACCCCCAGAACCCATGGTATATACTTGTTCACAGCACCTATCTTGATCTTTGATTATTTGAATGATTATGGGTACATATAATAGCTATACTCATTATTCTAGTAATTGTTGTTACCACTTCAGTTGTAATTGTATTTAATTACTATTCTTACTGTTGGTCAGAATGAAAATAGGGGTCTGCATTTGTTGATAAGTGTTGCTTTTCAAAATTTGACATATGACCTTCCGCTGCTAGTGGTATACTTATTCTTTGTTGGTATTTACAGCTGACACAATTTCTGGAATCACATGGTTTCATGGATTATCTGGAAAGAGGTTTGGGTTCTGATGAAAACAACAATAACCTACTTGACAAGTTGCAAGATGCACTGGGAAGGGGCCAAAATCCTATTTCAATTCTTCCTTCAAATTCAGTGGAGCCTGAGATTATAACAATTGCAGATACAGATGTGGGAACATCAGGTAAATATGTGATGTTGCTGTTGATTTAAAATTGCAAGAGATATAAAGAGAAGAAAATATTTCAGATAGTTAAGAGTTTGCTGTGGTGTTTATTTTATCTCCTTTTTCTGGATTCTTAGGGACAGGTGGCACATACACTTATGACAGGTTTCCCTCAAACATCAGGACAGAAGAGGAAGAAGAAAAGAGGAAGCAGATTCTTGCTGCAGCAAGTGGTTTATCTGCTAGGTATAAATCACATGCTATTGTAGATGAATACCACAGTTTGTTTATTATTGTTGTTTTCAGTCAATCTGGAAATTTTGCTTTAGAGCTGTAACATATGTGGGACTCTTTGAAATGTCTGAAACTATAGAGACATATTGTCCTTGGATTCCGACAGTAAATAATTGATACAAACCTTTGGTACCAGTTCCTTCTGTAGAATAAAGGCAATCACATCTCATAGGACTAGTTTGCAGTATATGGTAAATAATGGTGGCTATATATATGTAATAAATCTTCTCTTGCATTCCTTTGGGAGTACTGGATTAATTGGATTTTGGACTCTAGTTACATTCATCTTGTCTTGGAAAGGAGCCAAAAGAGTTGGACATCTGAAGTTGAATATGATGAATAAAAATTGCTTTATAGAGTTGCAGGCTTATTAAATTACATCTTATTGCTGTTTCTAATTTTCCTTGGTTCTCTCTCAGCGCACCTTCTGTCCTTACTGGTAAAGACCCCAAATCAGATCCATTGGAGCGGGCTGTAAGTCCTATACTCCTTCTACATGATATCTAGTAGGTTACTTTAGAGCTTTCGTTAACTAGTGTAATATTATCCATTCAGGCTGAAAGGGAATGTATGGTTTTGGACATCAAAGTTAAGCTGCAGGTACATTTTTATTTTTGGGTTAAATATACATACTTGTGTACATTTTTGTTCAACTCTTGTTGTCCTGTTCTACATTATCTACTATTGGTTTTACAGATGGGATGAAAATAATTGATGTGCATGGTTATGACCTTATGCTAGGAGTTTATTATCATTTCTCTTAACAGAAAAATTGACTAGATGTAAAAAAAAACAAAAAAAAAAAACTCAGTCAATAAATTGGCCTGCCATCTTTTGGTCTCTTTTAGCATTGTCCAATGTTTAAATCCCCATCAACTGCCGCATCGTTTGCTTAGATGTGGTACACCAAACTGTGGGCTATTTAGTCGATATTCATTCAATTAAATGATTTATTTCTGACTAGTTTTCAAGATTACAAACAAGAGAATTAGAAGTTTAGGATTGACGATTGATGGTCTTGAATCTTGATACTGTCTGGCCGTTTCTAAAATGCTAATCGATGTGCATATGACAATTACAATTTTTGGTATATAATAATGTAATTACGTTTGATGAGCAGGGTCTGTGGCTGCGTCTTCTAAAACTGGGACCTACTGATGATCCTCTTTCTTCATTTGAGTATGGAACAATTCTTGGTATGCCTCTTTGAATAATGAACTCTCACATTTCTTATGATGAGGCAAACTTCTGATGTCTAGTTCTTGAAAGTATATCTTGCTTGGACCTTACTATATTGGCTCTGCAGCTTTAATTGAATCGGATGCAGAGGGGATTGGTGGCAGTGGGTTTGTTGAATGTATAAGGGAGCACATAAATTCGGTATGTTTCTCTTGAAATAATTCATGGTTCTCTCCATCCTCCAGAAGTATCCATAAAACATAATATTAATAGTGGATTTACATGCTCTCAGGGATGGCACTGTCAGTTAACTGAAGAACAATTTATTGCTGTGAAGGAACTGGTACAAATTCTAACTCAATATTCAAAGGAGTGATCTTATTTGATTTAGGATTAGTAACAGTTTGAGATTGCAACATCAAAAGCCATGGTTATGTTTTAAACTGTTCTTCACTGATTCATCAATTCCTTTTACTAGTGTTGATACTATTTAGTTCAGGAAAAAACTTGTATTGTTCCCATTTTAAGCTTAGTAACAGTTGAGCATAAACTGTATTTTCTGTTAGTCTGTCATTTCTTATCTCAACACTAACTTTGTTTAAATTCAGCTGAAAACAGCTATCAGCCGTGCAACCTCCAGAAATGATTGGATGACCATCAGAGACGCCCTTGAAGTGTCTGCTGAAATGTTCAAGAAGGATGGAAATAATGTTTCAGATTATGTTCAGCGTCATCTTATTTCTTTGTCCATCTGGGAGGAATTACGGTATGTAGTTATGCCCCCAGTTTTCTTCCAACAACTGATTGTTGGTCCATAACTTTTGCTTGTCTGTTTTGAAAACTAGTTGATTATTTCTTGTTAGACCATCACATTATCAATTTTAATACTTAGGTCAGTCTTCAAATTTAAAAAGAAAGGTCTATTACATGTGTCAGTCAGATGCAGAACATGGAAGAATTTTTTAGAGTTTCAGTCTCCTTTGGTGTTCAGAGCTGCAGAACTATCATATAATACCATCAGGTTTAATTAAGTTAACCGAATGGCTTTGTTGGAATTCATCAACACTGCAGAGATATACGGGTATTGTAATTAGCGAGAGGAAGGAATGAAAGTTAAATTATTGATAAACAACATATTAGCAGCAGATGAAACTTAAACTTCTTAAAGATTTGCCATCTCTCATCCTATTTAAATTTCCCTGCAGTTTATTTGTCTTATTAGTTAATTACGAAGTGGACTGACCGTTCGCTTTTCATGTTCAACAACTCTATGTAATATGTTTTATCAGGTCCCCTCCCCCTCCTAATGACCAAAAATGATCATTTATTTATTTTTATCATTGCAGCTTTTGGGAAAGCTACTTTGACTGTTTAATGGAGCGTTCTGCAAACAAGTAAGAGTTTTTTAAGACGTGTTCTGCACTTATGATGTATCTGATTGCAAGAGTGCACACTTGTGTGCTGACTGTAAGTTTAAACAAATCATTAATTGGATGGGTTTTTGGGTGCACAAAATGCAAATTATAGTAATTAGATGTTCATAGCCTTATAGGTGGTATTGCCCCACTGGGTGGTTTGTCATGTTTGATTTGTTGAATGAATTTATTCGACCATTTAATTGGAGTCGACGCAGTACAATTTGGTCCGAATATCTTTCAATTCCTACTCCATCCACTTCCTTCTCTCTTTTTTTATAATCTTTTTGTCTTTTTTTTTTGTTATGGAAACCAAGACTTACCAGGATATGAGTAAAAAATTCACTAGGTCATGAAAATACCATTTATTTTGAACACCAAGAATTCAATTTGTAAGGTCTGACAATAAAATGTACCATGACACATGAGCATACCTTTTGAATATATATTTATCCTTTGTTTTCACTTAGATCACTTCTGTACCACAATATTATTTACTCTTCCTTTTTAGTGCTCAAGAAACAAGAAACTTCTATAGCACCAAGAAATGTTATATATATATATATATATATATATATATATATTTTTGAATAAGTAACATGTTATCTTTTGCAAAGTAGTATTTGCTTACTGTGATCATCTATTGTTATCAGGTCGGCCAACTATGCCTCTTTGGTGACTGATCAGCTATCTTTGGTGGAATTACACATGGTTCTGTATTTCTTTATTTATACTTTTTCTTGCACCTCATAATTATTTCCTTTACTTTTTGCAATATGAGCATAAATGTGACATAATATATTCTTTTGGTTTATATCATCATGAAGGCCGGACTGGGACTTCCTGATCTTGATGCATGGTACATGATTGAAACAATAGCTGAGAAGAACAATATTGGATACACACAATTTGTAAGTAAATTTTTAGTTCCTGTTGGTTTCTACTCAAGTTACAATAGTATCTTTGTGTTTTATTTTATTTTATTGCCCCTTCCTCTTCTTTAACTTTTCCACTTTAATTCATATGCTGAAATTTCTTGGGCTTACTAATGCATAGCTGATGATGTTCCTTGCCTTTTTCTCTGGTTTTCAGATAAAGCTGAGGGGGTTGTTGTCACATGTTCAACAACTGCGGATTGGTTACTGGGGAATCAGTTCTTTCAAGGCCCAATCCATGTCTCATGGATTAGCATCTCCACGTTCAAAAGATGCCACAGTTGAGAGTCAGCAACCTGCCGAGGCCTCTGGTGTTGGGAGGAGCTGGGTTCAGAGCATGTTCAGCAGGGATAATTCAGCCAGACTCAACTCTTTCAGTCGTGTTCGCAAATGGACTGATGGTGGCTCTTCAGGTATTTTAGTTGCTAAAGTTAGTTGCTTGTGTTTTATGTTTGATTCAATTATCTACATCTAGATCACCATAATTTCTTGTCATTAAGCTACAAATGAAAATGGGACATCCCAGAAGCGAGAAGTATCAGCATCTGGACAGAAGAAAACCCAAACCAATGTTCGAGTACTCAGAGGTCATACTGGCCCTATTACTGCTCTACATTGTGTAACAAGGAGGGAAGTTTGGGATCTTGTGGGTGACCGTGAAGACGCTGGTTTGTTCATCAGTGGGAGCACAGACTGCACGGTGGGCTTCACATCTTTAGTTGCTTCTATTAGACAACTCCATTGCACAAGAGTCTCTCCTGTAAAGAGTGTTATTAATTCTTTCAGAAATCTTTCAGGTTAAGATCTGGGATCCTAGTATTCGTGGTAACGAACTTCGGGCAACTTTGAAAGGACACACAAGGTTACTCGTTTTATTATTTTATTGTTATTTCTATCATTATTGTCTTGTTTAATTTATACACTATTGTTATTAATTTGGTTATTTCATCTTTTCCCACACACGCGTGCATTTGTCAATGCCAGTGGGTGCCATTCTACACTTTCTTTATAACGGCTTTACTATTTGCTGTAATGACTAATCAAAGTTATAGGTTTGTTTCCTTCCTCACATATTCTTTTGGTTTTGGCCTTATTGCAGAACCATTCGTGCAATAAGTTCGGATCGAGGAAAAGTGGTATCTGGATCAGATGATCAATCTGTTTTAGTATGGGATAAGCAAACTACTCAGCTTCTGGAAGAGTTAAAAGGCCATGATGCACAGGTCAGCTTACTTATTTGCGTCTTACATTACTAGAGGTCTATGCATAGTGGACAGTATAATTGACAGTAGGCAACATTTTTCGTAGGATATATGACCATTATTTCCATCAGCATGAATATGTTATACTAGTAATACATGGAAACTTAGTATATGTTGTCGGTCCTTGTAGATTAGCTGTGCTCGCATGCTTTCAGGGGAACGTGTTCTTACTGCTGCTCACGATGGAACTGTTAAAATGTGGGATGTTAGAACTGATACTTGTGTGGCAACTGTTGGTCGTTGCTCTAGTGCCGTCCTATGCATGGAATACGATGACTCCACAGGAATCCTAGCTGCTGGTGGTAGAGATGCGTATGTACATTGAAACTGACAATAATCCAATGCCTTTTTAAATTTTGAAATAAAATAATTTGTCTAACTAAATCCTTTGAAATTAATCCATTGGGTTTTTTTTATCAGCATTGCTAACATCTGGGACATTCGCGCCGGTAGGCAAATGCACAAGCTTCTAGGGCACACAAAATGGATCCGGTGAGCTAAAGAAGCATACCCTCTTTTTTATTTATTTATTTATTTTCCTTTTCCTTTTTATTCTTGATTAGCATCAAGTAAGCGAAATATTATTTCCAATAATGCAGGTCGATTAGAATGGTGGGGGATACAGTGGTTACTGGTAGTGATGATTGGACTGCAAGAATGTGGTCCATTTCCAGAGGAACATGTGATGCTGTTCTTGCATGCCATGCTGGTCCAATATTATCCGTTGAGTACTCCCAACTTGACAGAGGAATAATCACAGGTATGTATTGTATGTAACATTAATTTTTTTAGGTTGCTTTTTGGTACCTCACTTTTCACACTTGTACCAATATGAATAAGAACTGTAATATCTGATCTCTGGTTCCAGGTTCAACGGATGGCTTACTTCGCTTTTGGGAAAATGTAGAAGGTACATTATCAATCTTTTGAACCTTGGATTCTCTCATTCTTTGATATGAATATTACATGGGTTTAGTCTAGATATTTCTTTTCTCCCACATAAAAGAAAAAAAAAATCAGATATTTACTTTTTCAATATCCGGAAGCAGTGACTTCACTGAAAAGAGGGATAAGTAATATTCACGTCAATATGTAAATAAGCTAGCGAAACTAATAAGTCCAGTCTATCACTCTATCCTGGTAATCGACTTTTCATCTAGATACCCCTAAATGGTGCTTTTGACTTGCCACTAGTGTAAGGTGATTAGGTGATATCATGTACTTATTGAAAAAATTAAATGTTTATCAATGAATTTGAGTAGTACTATTATTTTATGCTTGTATATGGATGTTGACTGTTGAACAAGTCAATTGATATTTATGCATGTTCAGAAAGCTATTGCTATGTTTTGGGATGATTGCACCGAAACTGAACATTATGCTAGATTCGGTTTTTTTTTTTCTGCATCCATCTAACTGTTATTTATATGCAGGAGGCATAAGATGTGTAAAAAATGTCACTGTTCATACTGCTGCTATATTGTCCATCAATGCTGCGGAACATTGGTTAGGAATTGGAGCAGCTGATAATTCCATGTCTCTTTTTCATCGGCCTCAAGAGAAACTTGGTGGCTTTTCTAATACGGGGTCAAAAATGGCTGGGTGGCAACTATACCGAACACCACAAAGAACAGCTGCTGTGGTACGCAATATCCTCAGCGTTTTGCTTTCACTGCATTGGGTCGACATCAATCTTAGAAGCATATATTCCTTTTGATTTCTTTCCGATCATAATAGTCGGTTGTTTTACCATTATGCATTTGTGATGAATGATGAGGCAGATAGTTTATTGATTGGTGGTTGATGTTTAGTTTCTTCCTACCTTTTGCTATGCAGGTAAGATGCGTTGCTACAGACCTCGAGAGAAAAAGGATATGCAGTGGTGACCGCAAGGGCCAGCTTAGGCTGTGGGAAGCCACTATAAATATCTGAGTCTTGCATTTGTGTATTTTATTCGAATACGAATTGAGAATGTCATAGGTACGTCTGAAAACAAAGAAGTGAATGAACAATATGTGAAATAGATCAAAGTTGTATGTTTGTAATTACTTACGGTATTTCCCAAAAAAAAAAAACGGAACGGGGGCTGATTTTGTCCCCTTTATTGTAGTATATGAATGGTATACAGTATTCTCGCCTTGTAAGTGTATTTTCATGTCAGTATGATGTCTTTCATTACCGTAATTCCTTTTATTTTCTTGGATTTTTTTTTATGTGTTTAGGTTTGAAGCCGGAAGCAGCTCATATAATTGAAAGTAGAACAGGAGGTAACTGAAATTAAACCAGAACAAAACATCTTGCATTCACATCCATCGTAAATATGAATTGACACTATCCCACTTCACTACCACTCCTAATTTGGATTCAAGTGCATGTGTTACCAAAATTACGCATACCATAACACAAAGCATACAAATCATCAAGACCATGTAATGTTGATAATGCTGATACGAGAAGAGACCTATCACAAAATTTGCCTTCCTCAGTTGCCCATCATTCTCTGAGGCATTGGAGTTGTGACCACTGTACCTTGCCTCTTATTTTGCAGCCTCTGAAGTTGCTCCATGTTTCCTACCCATCCTAAAGAAGGGTCGAGGCCTCTGAGCTCAAGCTCCCTGTGTTCTTGGCACAGAGCACACAGCTCGCATAAGACGTGGATGATGCAGTCGGGGCAGGGGCTTTCCGGCAGGTCAAACTTGTTCCTTAGTTTTCTCCGGTATGTGCTGGACAACAAGCATGGCACCATGATGAAGAACCAGATGATCATGTATAGTAAAGCATTACAACTACAAGCTGCATGCATGGCACAATAGATGAAAGTGAGCCATGAACTAGATCAAACTGATCGAAATATTACTCATTGTAATTGCACTAGTACGTTAAGAAATCAAGATAATTTCAAATGCAAAACACTTACAGGTTTGGCCGTTACCTACAATCTCTGCAATCTGGCCAAACGTCCAACACGGGCATATCATTGTCATGATAGCTGAAATATACAATGAAACATTCATGAATTATATTCCTGCACATATCGAGAAAAAGAAAAAACACCCTGCTAGTAATCCATTGATAGAAATATTACCATTTGGGGGGTCAAGAAAGCAATAGCATAGCCCAGTTTTCCAAGTAGTACCCTCGCCGCTGCTACCTGACTGAGGCATGAGCACCAGTACGTATTGTATATTTTGCATCATGGGTATACCAGTTGCTGCAGAATTATTGTAATTTACATAGGGCTGGGGATTTAAAGAATTAGAACGATAATTGTAGGCAGCTGGAGGAGGGTACATTACTACTTGCTGTGATCCACTATAAAAATTGTGCAAAGGTTGAGGAGGAGGCCTATAGTTGTTTAAAGGTTGAGACTGATAAAGAGGAGGAGGAGGATATAAGGAGGTCGGATGTGGCCGTAAACCTGAAGGCATTGCCTGGAAAGGGTGTGGAGGCTGGGGGTTATTCGGCGTTGGGAAATAGTAGTGCACATTGTGATCATAAGGCAGCGGCGGTGCTTGTTGATGCGTTTGAATTGCTTGACTTTCTTGGGAATTAGTGGAGGACGTTCGGGTGTGGCCTTGTTCTTGTTGTTGATGATCATTTTATGCCCTGAAAACATAGGTCTGGATATTACTGGGGTTTGGAGACGAAACTTCTTGTTCAGGCTTCTCGGAATCTTGTATTTCGCAATGTGTTGGATGACATGCCTGGTTGGAACTCGACGGTTGATGATCTTGATCCGCCTCAGGACGTCCCATGAGGTCAACACAGTACCTCAGGACGTCCTATGCTGTGGAAGGAAGAGGGGGTTACAGCATCAATAGACCCAATGGCCAACAAACCCCCCACACCTCTTTTATATACGACAGAGAGATCTAAGGACAGCCTTTCACTCTGCACAACGTAAAAGCTAACCCACAATCACAACTTTGTGCGGTAAGAGCTAGTGCAATTTAATAAGACTCCAACGAAGACTTTAATAATTCGTTATTAGGAAAATAATAGATTAGCAATGTCCAACCTGTTTCTCAAAGAGAAATATTAATGTCCAGCCTCGCAATTTGAATCGTTCAATCAACTTATCTATTAAGATTTTTGTAGACAAATTATACATTACCAGAACAAAAGCTTCATGATATTCAAGTAAATGAAAAATGGCAAAACGTTTAGAATATCATTACAAGGATGAACCACAATACAATTTACCTTATTAGTAACAGACTTTTCTACTATACATGTGTATAACATACATCAAGTTGTGAACCGTCCAATCGTCTTGAATTTTGAATTGTTAAACAATCGGACGGTTTACGGCTTGATGTATATTATACAAATGTGTATAGCAGTCAAACCCGTTAGTAACCGAAAACATCGATCACTTGAAAAAGAAAAAGGTAAAATATATATCTTGGCCTTAAATAGCCGTAGAGCAATGCACTCGTACCACATGCTGCAATACGTCACACAATTAGTGAATCAATTAATTCTGACAAGAATCAATGAATTAGTCTATATATGGCACTTGAAAATTGTGTGAAATGCTACAAAAAGAACCTAATGTTGTAAGTAAAAGAAGCATTCGTGACCAAATTTGATGCATTTTCACTTACAGGTAGTTCCATTATCCACAACTGCTATCTGGCCGAAAGTTAAGCATGATACGAACAACGTTATGAGAGCTGAAATGTGTCACAAGGGTTTCTATCAATGATCGTGAGTAAGTAGTGATTAGATAAATAATGGACAGAGTTAGAGGAATAAGATGTGATTACCATTATTAGGATCATCCATGCAGTCAAAGATGCCAGTTTTCTAAGCCTCAGTGCCAATGGGATTCATCATATTGTTATAATATCCGGACCAAAATATTGTTAAAAGTTTCATGAATTACATAAGTTACATGAGTTATACAAATGTTACATGAGTTACACAAGGAACATAGATGATTTTGGAGTTATGGCATGGTCAAGACATGAGTTACATGAATATTCATGAAGCACCATTTATTGAAAGAACACCAATGAGAAGTGTAGATGGTTCCTCTTTAGCCTATAAAAAGAGAGTCATTTGCTCATTCCAAGCATCTCATCCATCTCAAGCATTTCTTCCAAGAGAGAAACATTCATCTTTTAAGTAGAAAAGAGTATCCAATCCAAGTTGAGAGTGTAGAGTAGTTGATAGTAAAACAAATGTGAGAGAGGGTTTCCTTCAAGTTCCGTTCTTGAAATTGTATATTTTTTGTGTACCAATTATTTCATAATGGAAGTTCTTGTTATTGCTGTCATGTGGATATAAACACATTACCGAACCACGTTATATCCAGTGTTTTCTTTCCTTTATCTTTTACATTTTTGCATATTTATCTTTTGTGTGGTTTTGAGTTGTTACTTCTATAATATTATTTTCCCAACACATATTCATAGTTATAGGCGTTCCCTGCAGACCGTAGGGGCCATGCGTTGGAACTCCTTGAGCCGGAGCAGGTGCAGTCCCATAATCATTCTGCTGTTGCTGCTGCTGCTGGTAGTACTGTTGGGGTGGCTCAGGCTTATTATAGCCAACTTGCACCGGAGGTGGCGCTTGATTCTGCTTTGAAGGTTGGGGAATGCCGTTGTAGCCTTGAGGAGGATGAGATGAAGCTGCTGCAGGAGGAGGATATTGCGCCGGAGGAGGTGGGTGTCCAAAAGGGTGGTTCTGTTGGTTTGGCGGGCCATTCTGTGGTGGATACTGTTGAGGTGGCGGTTGAGCTTGAAACTGAGGACTTTGTGGTGGGAACTGTTGTGGAGGAGGCTGGTTTGCGTAGTTTTGGTTTTGTGGGCTTTGAGGAGGAAATGGCGCAGGCCGAGGAGGCTGTGGAGCCAAGTATTGGATCGGTCGCGGTGGTTGTTGTGGTGGGAATTGTACAGGTGGCTGATAAGATGGTGGTTGTCGCGGCGGCTGCTGCTGCTGGAAGAATTGTGGTTGTTGGCCTCCTTGTGGTGGTGATTGTGGCTGATATTGCGGTGGCTGCTGCTGCTGCTGCTGGAAGAACTGTGGATGTTGTTGGCCTCCTTGTGGTGGTGGTTGTGGCTGATATTGCGTTGGCTGCTGCTGCTGCTGCTGTCAATAACATCTGCGGCTTGTACCTCCACATGAGCTTCAGGTTGATCACCGTGGTAGTGGTCTTCGTAATCCGGAGTATGATGATCCTCCTCCATATTAGTTCAGACTTGAGAGAGAGAAAAAAAAAAAAAAAAAGAGCTGGCTAACTGCTTTGGGATAAAATGACTAATGCATGTCATACAATTTATTTAGCACTAATTTCAGTTTATCCCTTTATTAACTTTAGGTCGATCATCATGTCAGTTCATTTTCTTTCAATTTCATCAAAAACACCCCTCAACTTTTAATTTTCATCAGCTATGTCCAAACATCCGTTTTTCATCTAATTCCTCCGTCATGTAATGACTTGCATTAAGAAGAAAACTAAATTTAAAGTCGTTGAGCTCACAAAAAAGAGGAAAATAGACAAATTGCATTCAATTCCACCAAAATCACTAAGGCTATAGGGTTGTGATGAGTACGGAGATGTGTATCGATATGGAAAAAATGATCAAAAATGTTTTTTTATTATTAAATTTGATGTTCTTCTTGATATCACGTTATCACTTAACGGAGGAATTAGAAGGAAAATGAAAGTTTGGACACGGCTGATGAGAATTGAGAGTTGAGGAGTGTTTTTGATGAAATTAAAAAAAATGACTAACATAATGATCGAACTAAATTATAAAGGTAAATTGAAATTAGTTCATTTATTTATATATACTGAACTATACAAATTAATACAAGGGTTATGTGATCCAGCAAGCAAGCGATTTCTTCTTTTCTTTTTGGGTTAGTCAAAATCAAATTATTAGAAGGTAGTGTGTAGTACAGTAGTAGTAGGGGTGTCGGGGCCGCTCCGTTCTGCGATACGCGTTTTGTTTGACGATAAGCAGTGAAATTGAAGCTGCAATTAGACCCGTTAAGCCCGGGTGGTGGTGGTGGTGGAATATATTGCAAAATGGGTCAGAGAGTGTCATTGGATTCTTAATTTCCACGTACCTACCGAGAGCTTCATTGAGTGATATTTTTCTTTGCTTGCTGCAGAGAGTAGTCGGGTACTGCTCTATAGCTTGTTTAGCACGACGGTCGGGAAATTGGAAATTGGGAGAAAGTAGTGATGCACCGTTCATACTCATCTTCGGCCATTGCTGCCTTCAATATTGCCACTTGTATCTTAATAAAAAAGACCTCTACAGATCCTCGATATATCTTCGACATTTCATTTCTGAGGCTTGTTAACCATGGTTAAGGATACTGATCTTTAAAATACAGGGGGGCAAGTGAGAAAACTGAGCAAAACTTGTACCCCGGTCTCTGTTAAACTTTTGTAGACAAATTATACATTACCAAAACAATAGCTTCATAATATTCATGTAAATGAAAAATGGCAAACCGTTCAGAATATTACAAGGATATGGCATCCACCTTATTAGTAAATGAAAACATCGATCACATGAAAAGAAAAAGAAAAAGAAATATCTTGGCCTTAATTGAGGCATAAACATTTGCTGAAATTAACGGCAGTATCAACCGCGATTGATCGATCACCTCATCATTTGGTTCATTGGAGGCGTCATCATATTAGGTTGTTGCTGCTGCATGGCCCTTGCCACATTTCCTTGCCATCCTATAGAAGGGTCTAGCCCTCTCATGTTAAGTTCTCTGTACTCTTGGCAAAGAGAACATGGCTCACAAAACAAATGGGTGACCCAGTCAGGTGCAGGGGTCTCAACTAGCCCATACTTGCTCCGAATCTTCGTCCGGTAGGTGCATGACATTATGAACGGCACCCCGATGAAGGCTCCAACCAAGCCGTAGAGCAATGCACTCGTACCACATGCTGCAATACGTCACACAATTAGTGAATAAATTTAGACAAGAATCAATGAATTAGTCTATATATCTACAAATTCTATCCAGATCGAAGTTTCACGTTAAAATTAATGTTGCAAGTAAAAGAAGCATTCGTGACCATATTTGATGGATTTTCACTTACAGGTAGTTCCGTTATCCACAACTTCTGCTATCTGGCCGAATGTCAAGCATGGTACGAATAACGTTATGAGAGCTGAAATGTCGCAAAACATTTGAACTCGTAAGCCTCATTTACATATAATTTGTGCGTGATCAAAAATATCAATGATCGTGAGAGGAAGTAGTGATTAGATAACTTATATAAGATGTGATTACCATTATTAGGATCATCCATGCAGTCAAAGAGCCCAGTTTTCCAACCTTCAGTGCCAATCGGGTTCATCATATTCATAGTCATAGGTGTTCCCTGCGGACCGTAAGGGCCCTGCATTGGAACTCCTTGAGCCGGAGCAGGAGCAGCCGCATAATCATTCTGCTGTGGTTGGTATTGTTGCTGCTGGTAGTACTGTTGGGGTGGCTGCTGCGGCTTATTATAGCCAACTTGCACCGGAGATGGCTTCTGATTCTGCTTTGCAGGTTGGGGGATGCCGTTGTAGCCTTGAGGAGGCTGAGATGAACCTCCTGCAGGAAGAGGATATTGCGCCGGAGATTGTGGAGGATATTTTACCGGAGAAGGTGGTTGGGGAGGATATTTGGCCGGAGGAGGTGGTTGTCCAAAAGGGTGGTTCTGTTGGTTTGGCGTGCCATTCTGTGGTGGAAACTGTTGAGGTGGCTGATAAGGAGGCTGATGAGCTTGAAACTGAGGAGGACTTTGTGGTGGGAACTGTTGTGGAGTGGGACGAGGCTGCTGTGGAGCCAAGTATTGGATTGGCCGAGGTGGACCTTGTGGTGGTTGTTGTGGTGGGAATTGTACAGGTGGCTGACGCGGCTGTGGCTGCTGCTGCTGGAAGAACTGCGGTTGTTGTTGGCCTCCTTGTGGTGGAGGTTGTGGTTGATATTGAGGTGGCTGCTGCTGTTGTTGCTGTTCGTTTTGGTCGTAGTTTGCAGCAGCGTCACTAATATCTGAGGCTTGTACCGGTACCTCTACATGAGCTTCAGGTTGATCACCGTGGTAGTGGTCTTCGTAATCCGGAGTATGATGATCCTCCTCCATTAGCCTCTACCACACTCTTTGCTAGAGAAAGAGAGCTCGGAAGAGGAAGATAGTAGCTTTGGGATGAAAAGACTAATGCATGCGATACAATTTATATACTAGTGAGCTAGCGATACTAATACTAGGGTTTTGTAAATGAGCAAACAATAAGTGTGATTACGAACTGCTGGCTACGATTTTCTTCTTTTCTTTTTGGGGATTATTGTAGCTAGCTAGTCAAACATACATCTGTTATTACAAGCTTGTCACAATCTATAGAATCTTAAACAGTAGTTGACATAAACTATATACATGCATATCGAGAGGATGGAATTATTTGTTTGACTAGTTCAATTTCTGGAGGGATAGTCGTGTGTGGTAGTGTGTGATAGTTTTGTTCATGGAATATATTGCGGATGCGAAGGGGTTTACTTTGACCTAGCTCCAATGATGAGTGATATTTTGCTTGCTGCTGAGAGTAGTCGACTACTCTAGCTAGCTCATTTAGCACGGCCGGGAAATTGGAACTTGACCTAGCAGCGATTCGAATTTGTGACAAAATTTGGCTGGATGTATTAGCCTCTGGGGTCCTGATCATAGGTCGTTCCCGGCCACCTAGCTTCATCCTAAATTTCCGATATACATGAGATATACGCCGGACTCTACTTATTGCCAGGTTGAAGCCTAGCTAGTAGCTAAATTAATGATGGGAGTGTGGAACCTAAGTATTATTTAAGTTTAGGCTTTAAGGTTCCTGTGTGGTGTTTATCTAGTTTAAATCATAACACTTTGTATTATTATTATTGGCCAATGACTTAATAAGCTAGTTTCAGATCAATCATTAGTCCCACACCAACCCCAACCCCAACCCCAACCCCAACCCCAACCCCAACCCCAATTGGGGTTTATATATATAGTTGACTAGCTAATTCCAAACTCGATCGATTGACTTCGTACATTTCTATCAATGAAATTTGAGGTATTGGAGTATCGGTAATGGGGGATGTTTTAGATTTAATGGTTCATGGAAGAAAGTAGTTCAGCTATAATTTATTTCGAAAGGTTTTGGTTTTCATCCTCTTTCTTTGTTTTTTGTTTTTTTTTTTAATAAAATAGAGTGATTGACGATTTTTTCGCCTATCCTCGATCATTCAGTGGAAAAAAAGAAAAAAAGAAGAAGAAGAAGTGATATATGAGAACGTGATGCACCGTTCATACTCATTTTCGGCCATTGCTGCCTTCAATATTGCCCACTTGTATCTTAATAAAAAGACCTCTACAGATCGATATATCTTTGACATATCATTTCTGATCACCATTTCCATCTATATGATCATCTAATGTCAGACCTTATACGTGAGGCAAGCTTGTTAACCATGGTTAGGGATACTTAAAGTCCACCTTTCATCTTTTAAATATCATTCACATAGGAAAAGAAAACTCGTACCCGATCTGTGCCATTGCAAAGCAGAAATTAAAAGATTTTGATGCGCTAGCAAATAATATGAATTTTCTCAACTACTTCAATGAACTGATTGCTTAGTCATTGATAGAATTATACACACCCAATTGGCTTATATATGATTCATTATCTAAATGATCATTAACTAATTACTGAGCAACCTACCTCTGCAAGTCAACTTGTAGAGTTGAACTCGAGTATTGCTGAATAAGAAACCAAACCCATTTGATGACGATCGCTCTATCATTGGCTTTAGACTTTAGACTTCGATATGATTGGCTTGTGTCTATGGCTTTCTAATGGGAAAAAATTGTTTAAAAGAAGAAACAATGGTGTAAATTACATACTGTTTCATATCATAATATTGGTTTACTAGCTAGCTAGATGGCTGGTTTGCTAACTTCAGGGTTAGAATTCCACTTAGTAACATCAATCTGGTATGAAGTAGATTGTTAGTGTCGGAGTACTCGAGAGTCGAGACATACTCCCAACTCATCTCAACTTGTTAGTTATTTTTGAAGTAGTCATCAAAGAGAATAATCCTACAAAGCCCGGCCCTCTAATTCTCTATGAAAGTAGTCATCAAAGAGAATAATCCTACAAAGCCCGGCCCTCTAATTCTCTATGAAATGTAATGGTATAATTATAGGGTTGAGAGCCAAACCTAACCCGCCACTTCATTTTTTTTGCAAACCAAATTCACGTTTCAAAATGATCTCATCAAAATTCAGAAATTATAAATATATATAGAGATCGATCGAGATACATATATAGCTTCGCGTCAATACCCGATATGATAATCAGTATCCATTGGCTTTTAGCAGGGATCCAGATCCTCTTATATTTTCCTACTCCTACTCAAAAACTATTTCCTCCTAATATCTATAGATTTGATAGACTTGAGATCAAGTTTCATGTTGATAGATTTTGATCGTATAGACGAATACTCTTTATCGCTTCATCCCCTCTTATTACTATTTTTTCTTGAGTCCCGCACTAATCTAGTTACTACAGTTACTACATATATACTCAAGGGAATTTATCTGTGATTATATTCCAATTCCAAACTTTTTGTTAACGGCGACGTAAAATGTCTTAAAACCCTTGGTGGCCAAGATACCATTTCCAATAAACCCTTTAAACCCTTGGTGGTCTCGTCTGATTGAAGCCGTCACACAACGCTGTATCTCCTCCATGAAGCCACAAATCCTCTCAATTCTCAAAGGCGCCAAACCAAATCACCAAAACCATGTCATCAACCTGGCAAGAACTCAAACTCCTACTCTTCTTCTCAGTCCTCCAGAGATTGGAAGAGTACCCACCACCCCCACTCCACCACCGCAGGTCCACTCCGGCGACCCCTTCGTCGACCTCATAGTCTCCGATTTCAATAGCACCACGATAACTCCACCCAGACCCCCAATGGGTTTGACCGAGAACGGTTCGCCGACTTATCTCACCTCCGGCAACCCTTGCCTTGATTTCTTCTTCCACGTGGTTCCTGACACCAAGCCGGAATATTTCAACCAACAGCTCCTGGTGGCTTGGTCCCACGATGCCCTAACCACTCTCAAGCTCATCTGCAACCTGCGAGGTGTACGTGGCACCGGAAAGAGTGACGGGTTCTACATTGCAGCGTTATGGCTCTACAACCACCACCCCAAAACCCTAGCTTACAATGTAGCCTCGATCGGTTGCCGCTTTTGGGTATTTCAAAGACTTGCCGGAGATTTTATACCGGATTCTAGAAGGCCAAGACATTAGGAAGACCCAAAAGGAAGAGTGGGAAAGGATCAAGCGCTCTTGCTATAAGGGACCGGGTAAGGTGGACCGGTTAAGCTCACTAAAGCTCCCACATTTACTGGGTCCGGCGGATCAACCACCTAGAGGTGTTAAATTGATGAGCCTTTGGATGAAACTTATAGGCGTCAAATCTAACAAGAAAAATCTCGACGCTGGGGAGTATAAAACTACTCAAGAAAAATGGGCAGCGGAGAGAGAAACTCAAAAGTGACGAAGCGAGAGAACTGATGCATCAAAAGATCATAGAAAAAATCAAGAATGCTGTGTACGTTCTGAAAGATAATCACCATATACTTCATTTTAGAAAGATAAAATATTAAGTTTACAACTTTACAACTGCGTGAATATTTTCATTGTATTTTCCATAGCCATAAGTACTCAAACAGTCCATTAAAAAGATTACATTATTTGCTCTATGCTCTAAACAGAAAAATATGGAAAATCTAAAGGAAGATGAGGCAACAGGTTAACCAACATTCGTCTGTAATTTTCTAATCCTTTTTATTTTTTGTTGTCTCTTTATTAACAATAAGGTATGAGCAAGACTCGGATTTGAAGTTCCTATACGAACAAATTTGGGATGTGTTTGGGGACAGCTTGAAGTCCATGGAAGTGGAGACGGAGGCAGAGAGGAACAAGATGATCCGATTGAGAAAAGAAAAATTGAAGGACAAGAGGTATGAACGAATGTAAGACATGGCCAAGAAGGTGGTTTCCAGGTACCAGCAGGACTCCAATTTCCAGTTGCTTCACGAGCAGATATCGGAAGTTTTCGCAGAGTGCTTGAGATCAGACATGGAATGCTTGAAGAAGAACCAGAGAAACAAGATAAGCCTCGCAGCGAAATGGTGCCCTTCCCTAGACTCCTCCTTTAACAAGGCCACTTTGCTTTGCGAAAGCATTGACAAGAAGGTTTTCCCGCGAGAATTGTACCCGGAATATGAGGGACTAGAGGAAGCACACTATGCTTATAGAGTGAGAGACCGGCTGAGGAAGCTTGGGAAGCTGAGGACCTGCGTGGCGGTGTTTGACGTGTCTAGAAGCATGGATGGGACTCCTATGGAGGTGTGTGTGTCATTGGGGTTGTTGGTGTCTGAACTTAGCGAAGAGCCATGGAAAGGAAAGGTGATTACTGGAATGGGGTAAGTTTGTGGAGAGGATGGAATGGAGGATGAACACTGATTTTCAAAAGGTGTTTGATCTGATACTCCAAGTGGCTGTGAATGGGAACTTGAAGCCGGAGCAGATGATAAAGAGGGTGTTTGTGTTCAGTGACATGGAGTTTGATCTGGCTTCGGGGCATAGGAGTTTTGAATATTGGGGGTATCATAATCATAATGCTCAAATAAGGGAGGAAGGTAAAAGTTGGGAAACTGATTATGAGGTGATACAGAAGAAATTTAGGGAGAGAGGGTATGGTGATGCGGTGCCTCAGATAGTGTTTTGGAACCTGAGGGACTCGAAATCAACGCCGGTGTTGGCAACACAACCAGGGGTGGCGCTGCTGAGTGGCTTCTCCAAGAATGCACTCAAGATGTTCTTGGATGATGATGGTCAAATTCGGCCGGACCGTATCATGGAAAAAGCTATCTCAGGGAAAGAGTATCAGCATCTAGTTGTTGTGGATTAATTTGGTCATATTGTTATCATTTCTGATCTTGTTTTCATGTTACTTTTTCTTAACTTATATTTAAAAGAATACAGTACCATTATTGGGTAATGGCAGGATTACTTGGTATCTGATTATATTCATAATGGGCTTTGGAACTTTCCTATGTTGCTTCAATTTCACTTCCCAGACATATGTAAGTTAATTAATGATGTCCCTATATCTATTGTTCTTGATATGTCTGATAAGTTGATTTGGGTTCCATCGTCTTCTAGGAAGCTATCTGCAAATGAGGCATTCTAATTTATGCGCCCACGTTTACCATATTTGAATTGGGGTAAGCTCATATGGTCTAAATTCATTATTCCTCATATTTCTCTTCATTCTTGAAAAGTGTTAAGGGGTAGTGTTATCCGAAGATTTACTACAACGTCGTGGGATTGGTTTGGCTTCTCGCTGTGTCCTTTGTGGTAGGGATGGTGAGTCATTGCCACATATCTTTCTGACTTGCTTTTTTGCTGCTTCATTATGGAACAATTGGGCTTGCTTATTTGAGTTAGAAAGTCTACCTCAAAATTTGGTTGATCAACTATACTATAAGGGTGTTGGACGTAGTCATCAGCTCAAGGAGATTTGGTTAATATATTACACCACTACATTGTGGTTTATCTGGAAAGCAAGGAATAAAATGAGGCATGATAATTGTACCATTGTTGTAGATGCAGTACGTCAGTTAATTATGGGTCACATGAAAGTAACTAGCAAATTAGCCTCAGGTTGCATATCTAATTCTTTAACTAAGCTCTGGCTTTTGGAGAAGTTTGGTTCATTATGCCGTCCCCGTCGGGCTCCGAGGATTATAGAGGTTATTTGACATCCTCCTCTCTTTGGTTGGATTAAAGTCAATACCGATGGTGCATGGCAAAAAAACTAAGGGAAATCTAGTTATGATGGAATTTTTAGGGATTTTCACGGATCTTTCCTTGGTGCTTTTGCTTCAAACCTTGAAATTCCTAACTCTATGGATGCAGAGGTTATGGCGGTTATTCAAGCTATTGAGCTGGCTTGGGTAAGGGATTGGAAGCATATTTGGTTTGAGGTGGATTCAACAATTGTGCTTAATTTCTTGCAGAATCTTTATCTTGTTCCATGGTGATTAGGAGTGGCATGAGGTAATTGTTTGCACCGCATTTCTCAGATGAATTTTCGATCTTCTCATATCTTCAAGGAAGGTAATCAAGTCGCATATGCTCTTACCTATATAAGTTTGTCAATGTCTTTGGTTGGATTAAAGTCAATACTGATGGTGCATGGCAAAAAACTAAGGGTAATCTAGTTATGGTGGAATTTTTAGGGATTTCCACAAATCTTTCCTTGGTGCTTTTGCTTCAAACCTTGAAATTCCTAACTTGGATGCGGAGGTTATGGCGGTTATTCAAGCTATTGAGCTAGCTTGGGTAAGGGATTGGAAGCATATTTGGCTTGATGTGGATTCAACAATTGTGCTTAATTTCTTGCAGGATCCTTATCTTGTTTCATGGCGATTGAGAGTGGCATAGGGTAATTGTTTGCACCGCATTTCTCAGATGAATTTTCGATCTTCTCATATCTTCACAGAAGGTAATCATGTCGCAGATGCTCTTACCAATATAAGTTTGTCAATGTCTGTATTATCTTGGTGAGATGAACATCCCCACTTTATTCGGGGCATGTACCAATGAAATAAATTTGGTCTCCCTAACTTTCGTTTTCATTGATTTGTTTTATATGATATAGTTTGATGTCTCTTGTTTGATCGATGTTTTCAGGTACTGACTTTAGTGTCATCCAATTTGATTGTAATCTTTCTTTTTTATTAATAAATTTGAGATGGGAGAGCACTGCTCTACCTAGCTCCTATTAACTTAGAAAAAAAAAGTTCCTCAAATAAAAAAATAAAAAAATACAGTAGCATTTCCTTTGTTTGTATTCATATTTAGACATCATTTCTTTAAGACCTTCGCATAGATTGAATAGTTATTTTCTGTTTTAGGGTTTGTTCTACTAACTTTTGTGTTTCCTTAATGAGGTGTATTTTGATGTAAATTTTTGCAAGTTGATGCTATTGATATTTGACGTACAAGATCACTAATTTTTATTTCTTTTTAATAGGTTATGAATCACATAATTAACTTCTTAAAGAAAAAAAATTCAATTTATGAGACAAATTGGAAGGAAGGAGGTGTTGGCCATCTGAAAGAGCCTTGGAATGACTGTTTCCCTATGGAGAACAATTCTTTGTTCGTGGACGACCTTCAACCTATGTCTTATGAAGATTTAAGATCGTTACTTGTAATACATACATATATATATATATATATATATATATATACACACACACATACATGCTCGAATGGACAAATAGTTGCTCGATTGATAGTCTTTCCGACCAATTGTAACCTTGTGCCAGTCTTCTTTCTCTTATGAAAAAAACTCTTGAGAAATGAATTAGATCTAGTTTGGTATTGAGTTTTGGGGATTAAAATTACTTATAATTATTATTTTAGATATATTTTTTATTTATTAAAATATTAAAATGTGTTTATCTAGAACTTTTTAGTTTAAATAACCATATTTTAGAAAACATGTTGAAGGTTGCTTATTAAAACTGAGTTTTTAAAATATTGAGTTTTTAAATCACAATACCAAAATAAGCTTAGTATTTCAAATTTATTACAAACCCAATTGGCTGAACGAACACAATTGGCTAAAAAAAGTCAATTTCCATAGAATAGTCGGTTTTTCTAGAGAAAAAAAAATAGTCGGTTTTTAAAAAAAAGAAAAGAAAAAAGGAAATTCAATCAGAAAAAAATGAAATAGTCGGTTTAGAGACTTGAGGAGCAAGAAAGAGTGGGCCAACTTCTTGAGCACCAAGTACCTCACCCTCCTATATAAACCATACGACGTCGCTCTCCTTCTCACCACTCTCGCTCCAAAACCCCAAATCATCATCGAAATCAAACCCCAAAACCCTAACCCCCAATTTCCAATGGCGCCTTCTCTCATTGGTCCACCATCCCTCAGGCAATCCCCAACCCCGGCGGCCCAGCCACCGGCCAAAACCCCTTCCGGCGACCCATTCATCGACCTCATGGTCACCGATTTCAACAACCTGGCCCAAAACCCTCCCAGGCCCCAAATGGGCTTCACCGAGAACGGCTCCGCCACCTTCGTCATCACCGGCGATCCTTGCCTCGACCTCTTCTTCCACGTCGTCCCCAACACTCCGGCGTCGTATCTCAACCAGCAGCTCCCTCTGGCCTGGGCCCACAACGCCCTCACCACTCTAAAACTCATCTGCAACCTCCGCGGCGTACGTGGCACCGGCAAGTCCGATAAAGAAGGATTCTACACGGCGGCGTTTTGGCTCCACAAGCACCACCCCAAAACCCTAGCCTGCAACGTGGCGTCCCTCGCCGAGTTCGGGTACTTCAAGGACCTGCCGGAGATTCTGTACCGCCTTCTTGAAGGCGAAGACGTGAGAAAGAAGCAGAAGTCCGATTGGATGCTGAGGAAGTCCGGCGGGGCTAAAATTCGCACGGCGGCGAGGGTTCCGTTTTTCAGAGGCCGCGGCGGCAGACGTGGTGGCGGAGCTAAGAGAGGCAGGGGAGGCCGCCGAGGAAACAATTACAACAAGAACCTTGTGGAGGCTAAGGAGATTCGGGTGCTCAATTCGATGGAGAGGGCAAAATCGGAAAAGGAAAAAGCCTCTGCCTTGAGGAAGGAGAAGTTTGCGGCCATGGCCAAGAAGGCGGTGGAGAGGTACCAGCGTGACCCGGACTACAGATTCTTGCACGAAAGAGTTTCGGATCTTTTCGCAGAGTGCTTGAAATCGGATATGGAGAGTTTTAAGGCCAATCAGTACAAGAAGATAAGCCTAGCTGCGAAATGGTGTCCTTCTCTGGACTCGTCTTTTGATCGCGCTACTCTGCTGTGTGAAAGCATTGCAAGGAAGGTTTTCGCTAGAGAATCATATCCGGAGTATGAGGGAGTTGAGGATGCATATTATGCTTATAGAGTGCGAGACAGGTTGAGGAAGGATGTGTTGGTGCCGTTGAGGATAGTGCTGGAGCTGCCGGAGGTTTATATGGGGGCTAATCTGTGGGGAGCTATTCCTTACAATAGAGTGGCTTCGGTTGCGATGAAGCTTTACAAGGAGAAGTTCTTGAAGCATGATGAGGAGAGGTTCAAGAAGTATTTGGAGGATGTGAAGGCCGGGAAGAGTACTATTGCGGCCGGTGCGCTGCTTCCGCATGAGATCATAGCCTCTCTGAATGATGGGGATGGAGGGCAAGTCGCCGAGCTTCAATGGAAGAGAGTGGTGGAGGACTTGTTGAAGGAAGGCAAGATGAAGAACTGTTTGGCTGTGTGTGATGTGTCCGGAAGCATGCATGGGACTCCTATGGATGTGTGTGTGGCTTTGGGGATGTTGGTGGCTGAATTGAATGAGGAGCCCTGGAAAGGGAAGGTGATCACATTCAGTGCCAATCCTCAGCTTCATTTGATACAAGGGGATGATCTAAGCTCCAAGTCTGAGTTTGTGAAGCGAATGGATTGGGGAGGCAACACTGATTTTCAGAAGGTGTTTGATCTGATCCTCCAAGTGGCTGTGAATGGGAACTTGAAGCCGGAGCAAATGATTAAGAGGGTGTTTGTTTTCAGTGACATGGAATTTGATGAGGCTTCAGGCTATGGAGGCTATAGAATGTATGGACGGTATGGAAGGAATCAAGTTCCAAGGGGATGGGAGACTGATTATGAGGTGATTCAGAGGAAGTACAGGGAGAAAGGTTATGGTGATGCAGTGCCACAGATAGTTTTCTGGAATCTGAGGGACTCGAAGGCTACCCCAGTGCCTGGGACTCAACCAGGAGTGGCGCTACTGAGTGGCTTCTCCAAGAATTTGCTCAAGCTGTTCTTGGATAATGATGGGGAGATTCGCCCTGACACAACCATGGAAGCAGCAATTTCGGGTCCTGAGTATCAAAAGCTGGTTGTGCTGGACTGAGTAGTCGGATGATCACCATCTATCAGGTCTATCAAACTAGTAGACTAGTAGTGGTAGTAGACTAGTAGTTGTAGTTTCTTTTGTACAAGAAAACTGAAAGTGAAATGAAAAACATCTTCTTCCTTTTTTCTGCAATTTGTCTCTTTTTGGAACTTCAATTTGCTCTAACCTGTGAATGATCATTGCCTTCTGTTAACAGCAACGATAGCTTTGTGACTTTGTCATACCATAGCTAACTTTGTTCTTTGAACTGCTTCTGGTACTAGCTATTTAGGTTTTGGAATTTGGATATATGATTTTGTTCTGTTTTTGCTTTTGTTGCTTTTTAGTTTTCTGGTGCATAGGCTATGATTTGGGTCTTTGTGATCGATCATGTGAAATATTTTGTCATCATGATTGCCCTTCAGAATTTTCCTGCTACCAGCCTATCTTGAAATTGTTTGTTTCTCATTGACATGGGCAGATCAAGCATATAGCATGAAATCCATGTTCATACTGTTCATATTCAATCTTGAAGTAAATATGCAACAGAAGTGAATATGCATTTTTTCTCCACTAAAAGTCCTATAGTATGTCTCATCGATCTGCTTCTGTCACAGGTTATTCGCTACTGTTCTTGAAAGCTAATTAATGAGATGAATTACACAAACAATGGTGTAATCCTGGTTAATTCTGCAGAGCTTCTTATAGCATTGTGTTTGGCTCCAACACCTCCCCACAAGAATGCTGTATCTTATGGATCGAAGCTTCTAATGTCCCTTATGGAATACTAGGGTCTTCCATAACAATGTGTTATCTTATATGGTGTTAAAAGAATTAATACTTGGAGATGCAGGGTTGGAGAGTGAATACTTCGACTCGATTTGGGATTTTTGGTGTCATGGATTTATAGTTGTTAAGCATATATCATTATTGGTATGAGCTCTGAGTTGTGACATATTGTTACTGTTAGAAATCGGAAAACAAATCTTTTTTTCTTTTTTTTTTGTGTGCAGTTCCTCTGGCTGGTGTAGTGAAATCTCTTTATTTCTGCAGATATGGTTAGACTAGTACTGATTTTACTTTACGATTTTGAGAGGTTTTAAAGTGTAGTGCCTAGTTCTGTATCTTGTCAAAGTTGAAGAATGAGATCTTGTAAAATGCTCTTACATGGTTCTGAAATTGCTAAAAATAGTTGATTATATGCAAGTTTCCTGTGAGTCATTGGTGTAAGTAAGATGAAGATCATCATCGGTATAGTCTCAAGAAGTGTAGGATGTGTCTTCTGGGAAAGGTTATTGATGTAGCACTCAAAGACATGCCTGCCTTGCTCTCTTGGACAAATGGTTGCATTTTGGGGCTGATTGTTCTATTGCTGCTTTGTTTATGTTTCTGCATCTTTGCTTACATTAGATGTTTGATATATTGAATATAGTTTCAGGGTCATGAAAAGATAGAAAGTAGCTAAAGAGAAAACATATGTGCATATATATATACACTCTCTCGTCAATGAAAATAACGAATTTTGTTGAAGCATCTCATCTTTTGTTTAGTGACTTCAGAGGAAAATAGGCAGAAAAGCAATCTGTGCGACTGTGCCGCCCAAATCTGATGAATTTGAGCAGGCTCCAGGCCTCCAGCACAGCTTCTTTATACCTTGATCAATTTTAGGATTAATTACAAATGACCCCCCGAACTATGAGGTCACTTTCATTTTGGTACCGAATTATTGAAATCTTACGTTTACATACCCGAAGTTCTCTCCGTTTAACAAGTTAGTACCTCCGTCAGTTACTCTGTTTTCTGCTGACGTGGCATGTCTGGGACCCACAGTTGTCAGTTTTTAATTATATTTTCTGGTGTTGCTCTATTTTTAATATTTTACTTATCTTTTTTCTCTTGGCTGACAGAGTTATATTGGCGCCAATTCTTTACGCATTCCCATAAATTCTTTACTTAATTATATTTTCTGGTGTTGCTCTATTTTTAATATTTTACTTATCTTTTTCCTCTTGGCTGACAGAGTTATATTGGCGCCAATTCTTTACGCATTCCCGCCAATTCTTTACTTAATTATATTTTCTGGTGTTGCTCTATTTTTAATATTTTACTTATCTTTTTCCTCTTGGCTGACAGAGTTATATTGGCGCCAATTCTTTACGCATTCCCGCCAATTCTTTACTTAATTATATTTTCTGGTGTTGCTCTATTTTTAATATTTTACTTATTTTTTTCCTCTTGGCTGACAGAGTTATATTGGCGCCAATTCTTTACGCATTCCCGCCAATTCTTTACTTAATTATATTTTCTGGTGTTGCTCTATTTTTAATATTTTACTTATCTTTTTCCTCTTGGCTGACAGAGTTATATTAAAAATAAGTAAAATATTAAAAATATAACTCTGTCAGCCAAGAGGAAAACGATAAGTAAAATATTAAAAATAGAGCAACACCAGAAAATATAATTAAGTAAAGAATTGGCGGGAATGCGTAAAGAATTGGCGCCAATATAACTCTGTCAGCCAAGAGGAAAAAGATAAGTAATATATTAAAAATAGAGCAACACCAGAAAATATAATTAAGTAAAGAATTGGCGGGAATGCGTAAAGAATTGGCGCCAATATAACTCTGTCAGCCAAGAGGAAAAAGATAAGTAAAATATTAAAAATAGAGCAACACCAGAAAATATAATTAAGTAAAGAATTTGTGGGAATGCGTAAAGAATTGGCGCCAATATAACTCTGTCAGCCAAGAGAAAAAAGATAAGTAAAATATTAAAAATAGAGCAACACCAGAAAATATAATTAAAAACTGACAACTGTGGGTCCCAGACATGCCACGTCAGCAGAAAACGGAGTAACTGACGGAGTAACTGACAGAGGTACTAACTTGTTAAACGGAGAGAACTTCGGGTATGTAAACGTAAGATTTCAATAATTGGGTACCAAAATGAAAGTGACCCCATAGTTCGGGGGGTCATTTGTAATTAATCCTCAATTTTACAATATCAAAGTTGCTGGTCAGTATACAAACAAGGAATGAAAAGGCTCAAAATGGAGCCACTTTCTCTTGATAATGACCAAATAATAGAGCATGACTCGTACTTTCTGAAGATGCTTAAGCATATATATGATCAATTCTGTTTTATAGAGTTGGTTCCAAACTGTAGTGTCTGGCTTCTCAATGGCAGTCGTCATACCAAGGTTTGAAGAAACCGTGGTGCTCAAGTAACGAGATCCTATAAAAAGGCATATCAGCCATCTCTCTGTTCCATCCTAAACTACTATTGGATCACTGCAAAACCCTGAATCCCAAATCTCAATCTCTCCAATGGCTCCTCCTAGTCTTCTTGGCCCTCCACAGTCACCAATCCCGTCCCATCGCCCCAACCCGACTCCGGTTCAAGACCTCCGATGGGCTTGACCGAGAATTGCTCCCCAACTTTCTTAACCTCCGGCAACCCCTGCCTTGATCTCTTTTTCAAAGTCGTACCGGACACTCCGGCGTCGTATCTCAACGAACAGCTCCCTCTCGCCTGGGCCTACAATCCCCTCACTACCCTAAAACTCATCTGCAACCTCAGAAGCGTACGTGGCACAGGGAAATCCGATAAAGAAGGGTTCTACACGGCGGCGCTCTGGCCCCACAAGAACCACCCCAAAACCCTAGCATCGAATGCGGCGTCTTTCGCGGAGTTCGGTTACTTCAAGTGTCACGTCCCGACCCTTAATTTTTACCTTAATTATTAGTATAGTGGTAATAAGAATTTTACCGTCTTCGTCAGTAAGTGTTTAATTTAATTGGTCCCTATAGAGGTTGTAGGGGACGATTATTTCGTATGATTTATTCGAAGGAAGAAATTTCGACGACGGAAAAAATGATAATTTTTGCTAGTAAAAAGTAATTTTTATTGGGGTATTATTTTTGGGGTGTTGAATTTTGGAATGGGTATATGGTGGTGGACCGGTTTGGGCCAAGCCCAAACCCATCTCTCTCTCTCTCTCTCTCTCTCTCTCTCTCTCTCTCTCTCTCTCTCTCTCTCTCTCTCTCTCTCTCTCTCTCTCTCTCTCTCTCCTCCAACCTGCGCGCCCTCCCTCTCTCTCTCCGAGTCACTCCGCCCGGAACTTTCGGCCTTCCGTTCGTCGCCGTTCAGCAGCCCCAGACCACCGCACCGGTCCTAATCTGTCGACCTCCGACCCAGCTTCTATTCTAGACCGGCGAGAGGCTCCCTAGCACCGCTGATCGGGAGGAAAGCTCGCCGAGAGGTCCGACTGCCAAAAGGTTTCCGTCGTCGGAACTCCCTCCTCCGGCCGCCATAGCCGTCGATCCTTGGCTCAAAAGAAAGCTCTCCTCCTGTGCAGCAATCCCTCCAAAGGGCTCCCTCCATCTCGAGCTAGGTAATAAGGAGAAATCGATAATGGAAATTATAGGGTTTTTTATGTGTTTTCGTTCGTTTGACATAGTTAGGCTTGAAATTGGTGTTTGTGATAGTTAGGAAAGTTGTAGAGGAGGTTGAGAGGAATGTGCTGTCAAATTTTGGTGAGCATTAGAGATCGCCGGAGCTAGTCGCCGGCCGCCGTTGAAAAAATGTTTTTAGTAGGGAATTTTATGAGGAGTTTAATGGAATGAGTTTTAGAATTTTTGAATGAGTTTTGGATAGGTTTGAGAATTTTTGAAGTTTGGTATTTTTGGCGGATTAATAAGTTAGAATCCGGTCATTGGAGTATTTATGGTGGAAGGTGTTTTTCAGGATGTCGGTATATATGGAGATTTCTTGGTTGACAGAGAATTTAAGATTTCTGGCGATAGGCATGGTTGAGCACGCGAAGCTCATATTTAATTACGCCTATTTTCTTTAAGCGTCGGTGTTTTACTTAAAGATTTAATTATGTTTTTTGAACAGGACGTGAGGAGGCCCGAGTGGAAGAAACCTTCAACCGTCATCAGGCTTAGGCCTAATTTGTGAGTGGACATTTGTTTTAAATAATATGCTTAAAATGCTTTATTGTTGAATAATTTTCTGTTGTTGGAAATTTTCTGAGATTGAGAATTTCGGTGATTATACTCATATATAATTGATTATGAGAATAATATGTTTATAAATAAATGCTAGCTAGCTATACGTGATTTTCCCCCATACTGAGGTACAATTCCAGTATGAGGTGATGTGAGCGTTAAAAGCCAGCGTCGTAGCCTTGTACGACTTTCTATTCTTCGAATTCATTCATAGAATTCGTACAAGGAATCAACATGTATATATATACCTACTCGTGCGTTTCCCCCATACTGAGGTATAATTCCAGTATGAGGTGACGTGAGCGTACGTTAGACACCAGCGTCGTAATCTTGTATGATTATCTATTTTTTCGAGCTTATTCATAGATATCGTACAAGAGATAGACGAGTGTGAATACATACTGATATATATAATATTCTAGCCTGAGAGACCATTTTTCTTAAAGTTTGGGAGTCTAGCGAGGCTAAACACCATGTCAGTTCAGAATTTTCGAGTTAAGCTTTTAAGCTGTCGCTGGTAAAACGTTTTCTTTGAAAGTATTTTTTAGGGAAATATTTATTTGTTGTCGAAATTGCTTTTGTCCACTCACTCTGACGTAATTGAATATTTTTCCCATAAGCTCTTCGTTTTTAAAATGCTCAGTCTGCAGCATTCGAGTGTGGTCTGGAAGGAGACGTCGAGGCATAGTCACCCATCTTTCCGCTACATGTCGCCAGTAGGTTACATGTTTAATCTACTAGGAGATTGTTAGCTTCTGTTGTTTTTATTTTTTATTTTTTAGTAACTCTGAATACTGTTGAGATTTTGTATAACTTTTCTGGATATTTATGGGTTGTAGCGGAAGATGTTAATTTATTGGTTAAAAGAGTGGTTCTATAATTCTTTTGGGTTAGGGTTGTCCATTTTCAAAAGAGGTTTGCCAGTCTTTATAAATTTTTTTAAGAGATGATCCGGATGACTCACCTCGGATAGGGTGAAATTCGGGCGGGTCTTGCTTAGCCGGAGATTCTGGACCGCCTTCTAGAAGGCCAGGACGTGAGGGCGGAGCAAAAATGGAGTGGCGGCGTCGGAAAGGGAGTATCCGGAGGCTGGTCGGAAGAAGTGGCACTGGACGCCGGAGGATCGTCAGACGTGGCTTGAAGACATCAAAACAGGCCGGTGGGAAAGCGAAAACCGCCGCCAGCCGGCAGAAGTTGCCGAAGGAAGTAAGGGAGAAGATGGCGGCGGAGAAGCGGAGGTTGGAGAAGGAGAAGGTGAGCACGGCGAGGCTGGAGAAGAAGATTGCAATGGCTAAAAAGGCGGTTGCTAGATACCAGCGTGACCCGGATTACCGGTTCTTTCATGACCGGGTTTCGGATCTTTTCGCCGAGTGCCTGAAAGCTGATATGGAGAATCTCAAGAACAAGGAGACTAACAAGATAGGCCTGGCGGCGAAGTGGTGTCCTTCGCTTGATTCTTCGTTTGATCGAGCCACATTGCTCTGCGAAAGCATTGCGAGGAAGATATTCACACGAGAATCGTATCCGGAATATGAAGGAGTTGAGGATGAACATTATGCTTATAGAGTCCGAGACCGGCTGAGGAAGGAGGTGCTGGTGCCGTTGAGGAAGGTGCTGCAGCTGCCGGAGATTTATATGGGTGCCAACAAGTGGGGGGAGATACCCTACAAGAGAGTGGCCTCAGTCGCCATGAAGCTTTACAAGGGGAAGTTTTTGAAGCACGATGAGGAGAGGTTTAAGAAGTATTTGGAGGATGTGAAGGCCGGGAAGTCCACCATTGCGGCCGGTGCGCTGCTTCCGCATGAGATCATAGCCTCTCTGAATGACGAGGATGGTGGGGAAGTGGGTGAGCTTCAGTGGAAGAGAATGGTAGAGGATCTAGTGGAGCTTGGGAAACTTCGTGGCGGTGTGTGACGTGTCCGGAAGCATGAATGGGACTCCTATGGAGGTCTGTGTGGCTTTGGGGCTGTTGGTGTCAGAATTGATTGAAGATCCATGGAAAGGAAAGGTGATCACTTTCAGTCAGAACACTCAGATGCATTGCATTCAAGGGGATGATCTAAGCTCCAAGTGAGTTTGTGAAGAGGATGGAATGGGGGATGAACACTGATTTTCTAAAGGTGTTTGATCTGATTCTCCAAGTAGCTGTGAATGGAAAATTGAAGCCGGAGCAGATGATAAAGAGGGTGTTTGTGTTCAGTGACATGGAGTTTGATCAGGCTTCGGGGTATAGGATTAGTTATGGATATAGATATTCTAGCTATTCTGAAAGCGAAAGCGAGGATGATGAGTCTAAAAACGGATGGGAGACTGGTTATGAGGTGATACAGAGAAAGTTTGAAGAGAAGGGGTATGGTGATGCGGTGCCTCAGATTGTGTTTTGGAATCTGAGGGACTCAAAGTCTATACCGGTGACTGCAACAACACCAGGGGTGGCTCTGTTGAGCGGTTTCTCCAAGAATGCCCTCAAGCTGTTCTTGGATGATGACATTTCCAAAATTCAACCAGACCTTGTCATGGAAGCAGCCATCTCCGGGGAGGAGTATCAGAAGCTGGTTGTGGTTGATTAGTTTGAAATCCTCCATGTAAATTTGAGTTGGCAATAATGCTAGACTCTAAGTTTTTTTTTTGCATTGTGTAATGCAAGTGAATTGAAATAAAATCAGTGATTTGAACAAATATCATATGTTTTTGCCCCGTCTTTGTTGTTCGTTCAAGTTTGGGTGTCCATTATTTGATATATAAGATGATTATTATTTTGATTTAGGCGCATGTTATGTGGTACTGAAAATGAGCCTGCTTTAACTGTAGGAATAGAGGGAGATGATGCTGCTGCGAAAGCTGATGAACTTAGAGCAAGTTTTTCTTCACTCTGGGGTAAGATCTTATGTGGCAGTTGGTGAAAAGAAAAGACTAAGATGCATGATTCTAGAAACAGACTAAGTTCATTCTGTTTGGTTTAGAGGTATATAGAGACTTAGAGGGACCTTTGTGTATGTGCAACTTTATACTTGTGTATTCTGAAACAGAAAGCATTCCCCATCATACAAAGCACTCTCTGTAGCTACCCCATGACATTTGTTAAACAATCTATCATGATGTAGTTCAAATCCAAGCACATTGGAAATTTGTTTTAGCAGTGGCAAGTTCCATGAACTTCAGATGGATGCATATACTGAAGAAAAAGAACTCGATCTTCGGTATAGGTTTGACTAGCGTTCGTGTGATATGACATGTTTCTTTTAATGCTTGAGAATGATTGACTTGAAGGAAAAAAAAAAAAACAAATAATGAAAATAGTGAATGTAGACCTGACTTGGTTGAGTTGGTTCCCTTCTGGCTTTGCAGATGAGATGGGAAGAGAAGTACAGAGTTTTACATAGTAATATGTAGTCCTCTTTGTAAAGGTTACCCTTCAGGTTTAGAATTTTCGTGTGTACGTTCCCTTGCGAGACTGGTCTTGGGAAAATTCGATGTGGGTGTGGGGTATGGGATTGGCATTGGTGCTGTGACTAGATATCACAAATTCACAATGCTCCTTTTTTGAGGAGGAAAATTTCTAATACTTGTGCTAAACCTCAAGAAGTGCAAAGGGACTTTGCCTGCAGTGCATTGTGAATTTAACAACATTGCTAACAATTTTATTGAACATTTTGCAGCTAGGCTCCCCATTCCAGTCAGAAATCGGAGAGACAACGAAAAATGAAAAGGGCATGCAGGCACTTCAAGCACCATTCTATATTTGGAGTTAGAGTTGAAGGAAACATCAACAAGCAAAATAATCAGTAGTTAAAGAGTTGATGAAGAAAATGTATGTGACCCAAATGTAACTTGGAACAACTATAGGGACAAAATCGCAATATCTGAATAGTTGAGTGCTGAATTGCAGACACACCTAGAAATAGTGGGGTAAAAACGTAATTTACTCGCTCAGTTTCGAGTCGCCAGCAGCGGTTTGATGAATTAAACATGAAGAAAGCTCAGCACTCACTATAAAATCTCCCGAATCAAAATCTCAGATCCGTTTCTCATTCTCCGCTACTCAATCTCAGTGAACGCCACCACCTCTCGGCGGCTCCGGTCGCAGAAACGACTTGCCGTTTTCTGCAGAGAGATCTGAATTCGTGAACATGGAAGGTGGATCCGATAGAGACAAATCGAACTCGTCGTCGTCTCCCATCCCCGTCGTCTCCAATTTCTGGAAAGGTATGGCTGAAAATGCTCGATTCTAATCCCAATCGTGTTTTTCTCAAGAAAAACGAGTGTGATAGCTAAATTTGTATCAGGAATCGATTGCTTTCTTTTGTGTTCGTTGCATTTTGCTCTTGCTACTGTTCACATTTTGATGCTGATTATTGTGAATTTTAGCTTGCGTAGTTTGATCATGTATGCACGTAGAAATCTACGTATGTTAATTTCATGATGATTGCAGAAACTGAGAAACTAGCTTTGTGTAGATTGTTGAGTATTGAAGTAGGAGTACTTACATGTAAAATAGTAGTGAGTGGAATTAAGGGAATCGAAGCTGGAAAAGTATCCAGGATTAGTCTTGGTTTGTTGAGCTGGAATGCTGCCGAATTGTGTGAACAAGCAAAATCAGGAAAATTATTGTGCTTTTCTAATGGCTGTTTTTGGCTTTTTGCTTACAGAGTTTGATTTGGAGAAGGAAAAAAGTGTACTGGATGAGCAAGGGCTTAGGATAGCTGAGAATCAGGAAAACAGCCAGAAAAATAGACGGAAGCTTGCAGAGAGCACTAGAGGTATGCCATTTTATCTTCTGAATTGTTTAATATGTATTCGGTTGGCTTGCAGAGAGCACTAGAGGCCGCCACTCCTTTTCTACTTGAAATGTGGAAATATTTGGTAGCTTCTGTGGGAGGCTTTTATGTTTTAATTGTAACTTCAATTTCACATTGCATCATGAAGAACATATTTCTAAATCTAGAATTTGGGTTGCCTAACAGATTTCAAGAAAGCTTCACCGGAGGAAAAGTTAAGTCTCTTCAATTCTTTACTTAAGGGTTACCAAGAAGAAGTTGATAATCTTACCAAGAGAGCAAAGTTTGGAGAGAATGCTTTTCTTAACATCTATCAAAAGCTTTATGAGGCTCCAGATCCGTATCTTGCTCTTGCTTCAATTGCTGTAAGTACCAGCATGCTTCATATACTGTTCCGTAATCAAGTTTCTAAATGTTTTTAGTTGATAGGAATTTCACTTAATTCATTAAGGGTCTAAGTACGTAATAAATGAACCAAAAAACAGTAAGAATCAGACCATTGACAATATATTTGAAAGCATGTTGTATGTTGTGTGCCTGGCTCCTGTGCTGGCTTGTAGGTTGTATGCTGTGTCTATGTTTCAGTAGAATAAATTTCTTTATCTCCCACAGGAGCAAGATCTTAAGCTGTCTGAGCTAGAATCTGAGAATAGGAAGATGAAAGTTGAGCTCGAGGAGTTCAGGACAGAAGCAACTCATCTAAAGAATCAGCAGGCAACAATAAGAAGACTTGAAGAGCGCAACCGTCAGTTAGAGCAACAGGTGAGCAGTCTCTAGCATCTCTTTTATATTAAGAAAAGCAACACTATACGTTCTCATGTGGTTTGGAGTTTTCCAGTTTCTCAATTTGGAACTGATTTATGTCTTCGTCCTAATGGCTGGACATTTTCAATATGGTTAGATGGAGGATAAAGTTAAAGAAATTGTGGAGATAAAGCAACGGAGTTTTGCAGAAGAGAACCAGAAAGTACTTGAGGTCCTTACAGAAAGGTGTGTATTGTTCACAGATTTTGGTTTGGATGAAGTGACGTTAGTTTTCTGAAAGGGTCTGTTTTGTGTCTGTTGAGACCATATTGAATGCATTTTATTTTCTTGTATAACTTGATTGATGATCTTTCCACTCTATACAGAGAGCAAATGTTGCAGGATCAATTACGACAAGCTAAAGACAGTGTTTTCAATATGCAGAAATTACATGAGCTTGCTCAAAGCCAACTGTTTGAGGTTCGTGCACAATCAGGTGGGTTCATGTCCCGAGTTTGGTTCTCTTAGATCATCTTTATTGTGTGTGTTTGTAACAAGGCCCTATGGTTTGAGCATTATGCTCATTTTTTTATGTCACTTTTCACGAGGCATCTTATTTTTTTCATAATGATTTCAGAGGAAGAGAAGGCAACGAAGCAAGCTGAGGTCAATCTTCTGATGGATGAAGTTGAACGGGCTCAAACACGGCTTCTTAGTCTTGAGATGGAGAAAGTTAGTACAAAACTTTTAATTAAGATTTTATCTGGTCACAATCCACCTTTTAGGGAGATTATATTTGTCATTGATAGTGAGCAATAGTCTTTTGTGCAATTGGATCATACTTTCTTGTTTTTCATTGTTATGAAGATTCATGGTGCTGCTATTATGGTTCCTCAGTTTTTCTTTTTTCATTGTATTAGTTGGTTCTTCATTATTGACTCACCTTTTTTCATTGAATTTTTTGCAGGGACATTTGCGGTCCAAGTTACAGTCAGCTAATGAAGAAACTGACAATAAGAAAAGGTGACGGACTTCGCTGTCACACTTCGTACTGCATGTCCCTAGAAATTGTGGTTACAATTTATTTTCATTTTCTTGGAATTAGCAATTGCTTTATAGCGTGAACCATTTAAATAGGGAAAAACCTTGCTTATGAAATTAGAGTCTTTAATGTACAGGACTAACCAATGTCACCTGGTACTATCAGCTGTGGTGTTTTGGAGTCATAACCATAATTATATCCTGAACTCAGGACTCATCAAAACAATGGGCAAGAACATCATGAAATTAACCGAATGAATCGAGTGTTTCTGCTAGTCTTGTTTGGGATTTTCCATGGCTCTGTACCTCGGATTATATGCTTATAATATATTTGTTAATGTTCTTCTCCTCTATTGGAGGTCTGTACAGACTAGTTTTGTTGTCTTTGGGATATATTTTGATTTAAATTGTTTGCTCTGCACAGTGATAATTTAGATTCAAACAGCATCCTTGAGAATTCTTTAAGTGCCAAAGAGAAGATCATAGCTGAACTCAACATGGAACTTCACAATATTGAAACCACCTTATCAAATGAAAGAGAGGAGCACCTGAATGAGATCAAGAAGTTGAATACACTGCTCAGTGAAAAGGTACAGTTACCTTCTTGCTCCAGGATACTTTGTTCTTCAGCTGGAAGTATTGTTGGAGGTTAGGGAAAGTGCTACACTTTGTGTCTTTTTCCCTCGATAGGTAGGCTTGATTTTTGGCGATGTGATGACATAAACAGATAGAGACAAGAAAGAGAAACAGGAGTGATGCAATTCCCATACTTGTCTCTTATGTTCAGTATCTTAAATATCAATAATTTTAAATTTTTTTAGTTCTTTTCTTGTCTATTTATTTTTCTGCCTTGTAAATTCAGGAAGCTTCTCTTGAGGAGATGAAGAAAGAGCTTCAAGCAAGGCCAACAACAAAACTGGTTGATGATTTGCGTAAAAAGGTGAAGATTTTGCAGGTAATACCATATTTTCTCTACATATTTATCTCAGAAGTTGCATTTTATGATTAGTTCATTTTTAGTTGCATGTTCATGAGAGTCAGTGTAAGTCCCTGAAATCTTTGGTTACTGTTTAGTTGATTTTAGACTTTGCCGTTGATGTTTAGAGATGTTCAGAATACATGATCGTTTGGTGGGGACAATGTCCATGAATGAATTCACCACATTTTTTTTTTTTTGGGTTTATTTTCAGTTTTTTTTTAGGAAGGAACTAGATTCATTTCAGAGATGTGGTTTGTGTATATTCAGCTATCATTTACAACAAAGAACCATTAATGTGATTGGTCTTTGAACACATGTCAGATAGATTAGGTCATGTTTGTTAATTTGAAATTGTAACTGCCAGTATCTAAATAATATTTCAATCTTCTTTTGCTATTATTCTAAATACCGTGGCTCTATTATATATTTGATTATTGCATGGTTCTAATGTTTACTTCCCATCCATATTTGTTGAATTACTTGTATCTTTGTGTTTATCTCGTCTGTTCAGGTCTTGTTTGCTTTCATTGAACTCCTAGCTCCTTTGTAAATACTGTCCTATTTTTCTTTGTCCTAAAAATTGTGTCAGATCTGAACTTTTTGATGAATTTGTAGGCGGTGGGTTATAATTCAATTGAGGCTGAAGATTGGGAAGTTGCTACAAGTGGGGAAGAGATGAGCAAAATGGAGTCTCTTCTTCTTGATAAGAATCGAAAAATGGAGCACCAACTCACACAATTGAAGGTATGAAACTTGTCCAGTGACGGTTGTCCTTATGTTGGTTCTGTATTGTTTATCCATTCTCCAAAAAAATCTTCAATTCCATGCTCACACACTTGACCTAATCAGTCTGGCTCGTCAGGATTTCGAAATGAACTTTTTATAAAGATGATAATGTCTTTGTGCGGGGTATGTGATTATGTTATTGAATATTTCACTGAGATCTACCATGTATCTGTTGTATTGTTGCTTTGTGCTGCTTCCAGGTGCAACTTTCGGAAAAATCAGCTCTGTTGGAAAAGGCTGATGGTGAAATTACAGAACTTGCCAAAAAGGTTAATGAACAAAAAAGATTGATACAGAAATTGGAGGATGATATACTGAAGGTGAGCATCACTGGACCACTGGTCACCAATATAATTATTCTTTCCACAATTTGAAGCATATTGATTTAACTTTCCTGCATTGTGAATGTTGAACTATATATTTAGTATTGATAATTTTGACAAGTGGAGTTACCTTAGATTTCTTAGACATACCAATCAACATCCTGAAGACATACTTAGACAGACAACCAAAATTCTAGGTTTGATTCCCATTATTCTTAAAATTTGAATTTCATGTCCTATTGCAGGGCTATAGCTCCAAGGATAAGAAAGGAAATTTATTTGATGACTGGGATCTATCAGAAGCTAGGGGCACAGAGCTATCAGAGGTACCCCTCCTCTCTCTGCCTCTCTCCCTCCCTCATTATACTTATCTCCTTCATTGTTGCCATAATAAATTTCCCCCCTTTTTTTATTAAAGTTGGACATAAGAATCGAACAGTTTATTAGTCAATAATTTGTGACAGCAATGATGCAATATCTAGGCATACATGGCGCATGCCTTCTTACTCTTTTTGGTTATGCAATCTTTTGATTTCATTATGTGCTTTGTTCATAATAGCCTTTCTGAATCAGAATGCAGAACAAAAGCATGTTTCCTCAGACCAAGACCAAAGTTCAATGCTTAAGGTTATCTGCAATCAGCGAGATCGATTCAGGGCACGCTTGAGAGAGACAGAAGAAGTTCGTCTTTATTTTCAAATACTCATGATTGCTTTGGTTTTTTTACTCCTCATTCCCCATGTGGCTGGATAACAAGTCTAAAAAAGTAACTTTTCTGACTGTTTTTGTATGTACTAGGAAATTAGACAGTTGAAGGAAAAGATAGGAGCTCTAACAGGGGAACTGGAAAGGACCAAAGCTGATAATGTTAAGCTGTGCGGAAAGATTCGCTATGTTCAGGACTACAGTCTTGAAAAAGTAGTGTCCAGAGGATCAAAGAAGGTGATATATATGTTTCTATCTTTTTTCTAATTTAGTTTGTTCAAATATTATCTTGCTAGCTTTTTCTTTCTTAGTGGAGCGGACTCCGTGTCCTGTGTGTTATATATGTTTTCTTGGTAAAAATGTTGATTTTTCAACAAGAAAGTACGTGAATTTTAGGTCTGCTAATGCTTGTTTCTTTTTATGTGGTGTATTCCAGCAAGCAGAGGATCTTGAAAGTGGCTTCTCCTCGGATGTTGAATCTAAGTACAAGAAGATCTATGAGGACGACATGAATCCTTTTGCAGCATTCTCGAAAAAGGTTTGGCAATGTTTACTTTCTGGTGAAATATTGAAGTTTCTTGGCAAAGATTTGTTTCTGTAATATTTTCCTTCTGCTTTCTTCTGATTGTTAGTAATCATATATTAAACTTTTTTGTACACAGGAAAGGGATCAAAGGTACAAGGAATTGGGTTTCAGGGACAGAATTACACTTAGCAGTGGACGTTTTCTTCTTGGCAACAAGTAAGAATACAGTGTACTTCAATACTCGGATTCACCTCTTTTGTAACGTGTTGTCCGGTTTTTCTTTCTTCATTTCATAGTGTGATTTCCTGTCCTGGATTCTTAAATGTTAGATTGACAATGATGTTAAACCTGATGACTATTACTGCATGTAGACATAATGTGTAAAAGCTGAAAGTGCTTTTCCTCTTGTATCTTCTCATTGCCTTGGATCATTCCTTTCTGCATCCTTAAATATATAATTCTAGTTCATCAATTCAGACAAAACATACTCCACTTCAATTAATCGAAGAGTTATGGTTGCAGGTATGCTCGGGCTTTTGCATTTTTCTACACCATTGGCTTGCATATACTAGTGTTAACCTGTCTCTACCGAATGTCAGCTCTGAGTTATCTCAGGTATCTTTTGTTCTGATGTGTTTGCAATGGTTTTACACTTCTACTGGTTATTCTTTTTGCTTATATCATTTCCTTTTCCTATGTTTTGTAGCAATGGTCAGGAGGATATCCTCGTCGGTGACACAACTCAGAATCTCCCACACGCTCTCTAGGCTTTGTGACAGTCTGAAGCATTGCAGAATGTATATACAACATAAATGACTGTTATTCTGCCTGTACTCTGGCTTTGTTCTTCCCATTTTCTTTCCCTTCACTGATTAGCTGTAAAGCATGTCATGTAAAATTAGAGATACAGTATAGGGACAAATTGAGGGTCGATCCCATTCGGATGGCCATATTTCTGGTAGAATGGTTCAATGATTTCGACCATATTTTGGGTTGGATGTGAAAGACCTAAGGAAAATATTGGTGAAGTTAATGAGATAAACAATCAGGCTAACATGTACCTTGTTGAACGGTTGGTCATAGATTAAAGGGAGAGGTTCTATTCATGACCATTAAGTTAAGGACTAGTTGAAGAGTTTTTCATTAATCGTTTATTACATCCATTTTTGGTTATATTTTTCATCTCAATTATTCAGTTTTTAGGTTTATATAAGTAGATTATTGGGTATATAACACTAAACTACCATTTGAAGGTACAAATGATAAAATAGTTTTCAAATGTTCCACTTAATAAAAATGTCACTATTAAAATATGTTACATGATAAAATGGTTCTCTCATAACATTTTAAATGATAAAAATGTCTATTTTCATTTTTTACATGATCATTATACCCTTCTCTCTAATATCACATATTTTTTCTATCATTTATCATTCTGAGTTTCGTCGTCGTCTCTCTCTCTCTCTCCTGTATCCAGACCAGACGTGAGACCATATGTTAGATCGATGCCACTGTTAGATCGACTCCGCCTGCTAGATCGATACCGCTCGCCAATCGACTCCGCTTGCTAGATCGACTCTGCTCGCCGATTGACTCCGCCTTCTAGATCGACTCCGCCACCTGCAAGATCGATGCTGCTATTAGATCGACTTCGTTGGTCGATTGACTCCGCCGCCTGCTAGATTGACCTCGCCGATCGACTCCGCCGCTCGATCGACGCCGCTGTCTACACCCTTGAAATCATAGAGTTTTGAAGTTAGGTATTAGAGCCGTTAAAATTGGTTTTAGTATCCATATCTGATGACGACGAGTTGGTTTGTATTAATCTATGGAAAGTTGAGGTGAATGGAGTTGTGCTACTTTGATTTTTTACATGGATAGTTACATTGATAGTTACATGCATGTAACTACAGTTTGATAGTTTCATGGGTAGTTACATATACGCTACACTTGTGTAACTATGCGTGTAACTATGCACGTAACTATCCATGTAACTATGCATGTAACTACAGTTTGATAGTTACATGGGTAGTTACATACATACTATACTTGTGTAACTATCAATGTAATTAAGGAATAGAGTTCTTAACCAACACATACACCTCCACGCACATGCAGACTCCTTAACCTAGAATTATCCTAACTCGACATAGTCTTCAAGCAATCAAGGACACTTGGCTCCCTATCTACTCAAACGTCATGCGAAGCCAATTTTGTATAGTCCTGCACTTGTATGCGAACTCCTCCTCTTGCTTCTTCGCGAAGTCTCCTATGCGAAGCCATCTCGCTTCGCCTTCATGTTTTAGGACTACACTTCTACACGAAGCCATCTCGTCTCGCCTTCATGTACTTCTACGCGAAGTCTATTTCGCATGCGAATGCATGTAACTATCCATTACATGGGTAGTTATATACATGCTACACTTTTGTAACTATGCATGTAACTATTCATGTAACTATGCATGTAACTATGCACGTAACTATGCATGTAACTATGCATGTAACTATCCATGCAATTAACGAATAGAGTTCTTAACCAACACATACACCTCCACGTGCATGCGGACTCCTCAACCCAGAATTATCCTAGCTCGACATGGTCTTCAAGCAATTAAGGACACTTGCCTCCATATCTACTCAAGCGTCACGCGAAGCCAATTTTGTATAGTCTTACACTTGTATGTGAACTCCTCCTTTTGCTTCTTCGTGAAGTCTCCTATGCGAAGCCATCTCGCCTCGTCTTCATGTACTTCTACGCGAAGTCCATTTCGCCTTGCCTTCATGTACTTCTATGCGAAGTCCATTTCTTGATTCCATGCGAAGTCTTTTTCGCATGCCAACTCTGCTATCTAGCTCGTATGATCTCACTGGCGGGCTATCACTTGTAAACCCAATTATTTTGGGTTCACCGGTGTGATGTGGATTAAAAATTTAATTAATATTCACTTAGACATTTACTGTCCAGTAAAATATTAATTTAGGTGTAAATAACATAGATAGCTACATTGATAGTTATATGCATAGTTACATGGAAAATTGATAGTTACATGCATAGTTACATGAATTTGTTTAATAATAACTGTAGCGTGCCGCTGCACCGCAATGACAGCGTCCCGCTGTGTATTAGAACATAAATCTATTAAAATACATGTAACTAGCAATGTAACCTAGGTAACTAGCAATTTGTACATAGATGGATAGTTACATGGATAGTTACATACATAGTTACATGGATAGTTATATGCATAGTTACATGAATCAACGGCAGCGTCCCGCTGTATATTAAAACAGAAATCTATTAAAATTCATGCAACAATCCATGTAACTACAAAACTACCTAGGTAACTAGCAATTTGTAGTTATATGGATAGTTACATGTATAGTTACATAAATGGATAGTTACATGGATCGACTTCGCCACCTGCTAGATCGATGCTGCTCGTTGATCGACTCCACCTGCTAGATCGACTCCGCCACCAGAATCCGTCAATTTCTCGCCGGAAAATCCCAGAACTTCTTATCTTCGATTCTCCCTCCTCCGAGTTTCTCTTCAAAAAATAAGATCATAGAAACGTTTTCCAGATTGAGGTGAAACTACCACCACCATTCATGTCTGCCGCTGTGGCCAGATTCGTAAACTCGCCGGCGAACCCAGAAAACACTTATTTTCTCCAATTCTCTTTCAGCATCGCTCTTTCATGAAATCTGATACAACAGAGAAGTCGGGGACGGCGAAAGGAAGACATGAACACCAGCCTTGCGCCGGGAGGTGGGCGGATGACGGAGGAGCATTTTGCAGCTCCACCCTGCTGTAAAACGTCAACGTCTCGACGAGGTCGGTCTGGACTGTGTATTTTTGGGAGTGAGAGATATGATAATGGTTAACATGTTGTTATTTTGGTCAGTGGTATGACATGTAATTTTAAAAAAAATTATGGGCAACGGTTTAAAGAATTTAAATGGGTGTATTGTTTTATCATAAATGAACATTTGTTAACATTTTTATCATTTATTACTAAATGTATCATTTTATCATTGGTCCAAAATTATTTCTACAAATTTTCTAAGACATGATGGAAATTCAAACTATTAGTAAGTATCATCCTCATGATGGAAATTTAAATCTCAATGTGAGATATTACCTAGTTTAGGTATGTCTCACCCACTGATCAGATGGATGGAAAAAACTAGAATAGTGATATAGTCTAAATCGAAGATAATGAAAAAAAAAATTGAATTTACCTCTTGATTTTTATGTGCCACACAAGACTCCAAACAAACCTCCTTATATAACTCACATGTGACTCTGGTCCTCTTTTTTTTTTTTCATGTTATGTAAATTTGTCCAACTATTCAGACCGAAACAATTATTATGATTACCCTCAATGAAGATAAATTTTCCCTGTCTTTTTGGTGTCATGAGAAGTGATGTTGATAAAGGTTCGTAATTTTGTGAGTAAAATGGTTGAATTGTACTTTTTACAGTTGTGAATCAGGTTGAGTCTTTTTTGTTTTGCTACTATAAGCAGGAATTAATGTGTGGTGATGTCATTTATCTTGTATTAGCTTAGTTTGCTTTTATATTGTACATGATCTGCATTTATGTTTGTATGAACAGAGAAGAAAGAAGTCCTTGCAAAAACATAAAAAAGGAGGGTAGTGGGATTGAAGTCGATCATGTTGATGCTCTTCCCATATAGACATCTCTGGAAATCTCCATTATCTAAAAGGTACATTATGCTTCTTTTATCTATAGTTTTGAAGGATGGTTGTAGGGAAAATTGTCCTTAAAATCTGTTTAAATGTTATACTAAGTGGTAATGCTTTCAATTTTTTTCGATGACATAGTACCAAAGAACTCAAAAGCCTCTGAAAATCTGGTTTCTCTCTTATTATTATACATTTGATTCATTTCTCATCTCATTTATTCATCAACGTTAATCTGGTTTCTCTTTGAATGTTGTACTCTTTGCCTGCATGTGTAGGCTATAGTTAATCTTGCTGCTGTTTTTTGTTGCATGCTAGCTGTAACTAATAAGGTGAATCAAATTTTAAGTAATATATAAGCAAAGTACTGATTCCTGGTGTGTTAGATTTATGGTGTAATCATTATCTTGTATATAAGCTAGCTGTAAGCCTGTAACTAATAAGGTGAATCAAATTTTAAGTAATATATAAGCAAAATATTGATCCCTAGTGTGTTAGATTTATGGTGTAATCAGTAGCATGTCTGTGAGTTGGCTGCTTATACATGATTACTACTTGTAAATAAAAGTTTTTGCAATTTAGTTTGTGGCTAATCAATGCACTTTTTTGTTACTTGATTTGTGGTTAGTACTTTAAGGCGATCTAGATTTGGGGTTTTGGAATTGGAAAGGTTGTTATAATGTTACTGTAATTGTCATGTAATTGTTATGGAAGTTAATTGTTCAGTGGATTTCCAGGAATAGTCGGATGAGCTTGAAATAACTTAAATTCTTAAAATGTTTCGCTCATATGTTTAGAGTAAGTATCAGTTATGCTTATCTTGTTAACATTTTCTGTTACTTATATAAAGAGAGAGTCGTGTCACACGAGTTTTCTGATAAGCTTAATGATGATTGATGCTCTGTACTTTTTATAAGGATGATACTTACTAATAGTTTCTTTCTAAGACATAACGTACTCTTTACAAGCATGAGGATGATACTTACTAATATTTTCTTAAATTTTCATCATGAGGATGATACTTACTAATAGTTTATTTATAAGACTAATGTACTTTTTATAAACATGAGTACAATCTAAGACAAACATGGGTACAAACATTAATACTCTTTACTAATATTTTCTTAGATGTACTCTTTATAAACAGAGAATCCGGATCCTATTTATGGTATGAAAAATTTTAGTATACCATATAATATAACTTGTTTTACAAAATGTTCGGCTATTATTAATTGAAGAAGGTATACAATTAGACATATTTCAAGAGGTATGCTATATCATATAGTACGATAGACAAACCCCATGTTTCTTGCTTTTGAAAATCTCACTTCAACCGACGAAAAGTCGTCGGGTAAAGAAAAAAAGGGCAACACAGAGGTGAATAGAAAGAGGGGCTCCGTCATCTTCCTCAATAAGTCACCTCTTTTAGGGTTTATGCCCATGCTTTTCAAACACTCAAACAACTTCTTTTAACTTTTTACAATCATCAACTATGAGTATGAGCGCCGCTGCTTCTATCTCCTCCATCGCCACCCTTCGCTTACCCACTTGCCGCCCCTCCTGCTTTCGCGCCTCTAAATCTCTCTCTCTTCCCATAATGGCTCAATTCTCCTCCTCCGCCTCCGCCACTTCTCCGCCGTCTTCGACCTCCGACGCGGCGCCCGTCGAAGCCAAGAAGCCGCCCAAGCTGCCTTGGCTCATAGTTGGACTCGGAAACCCCGGCAAGATGTACAGCCGCACCCGCCACAATGTCCGTAAGATCACTCCTTTTTTCCTCTTCTGCAATCAAAGTTCGAAACTTTGGGTTTGAAATTGATTGTGTGTTCTTTATGATTTTGGTGGAATGTGTTACTGATGTAATGGTGGCAAAACGGTGGCGTTTTGTTTTTTCAGGTGGGTTTCGAGATGGTGGATGCTATAGCTGAAGCTGAGGGGATAGCTCTGAGCAGTGTTTCTTTCAAAGCCCTTATTGGAAAAGGTTCAATTTTTACTATCAAAGTCAAATTATCTTGTTTTACATTTTTATGTACTTTTCAACACCATGTAGAACTTCCCATTTCGGTTGCCTTTGATCTATTTCTAGTTTCGGTACATGTAGTTACTCAGTCAGTTATGTTGTATCAGAGTTCATTCAGTATAGAATCATAATAGGCTTGTCATGGTATGCAAGAGAGTCGGCAGCAAACACTTCTCAATTTCTCATGTCTACTGAATAAGAATTTTTGAATACTAACAAACTTGTATTCAATCTGGAGAATACATTGTACATATCTCTTTACACATAAATTGCCCTTCATAGGACCTTATGGATTACAAGCCCTTAACTTGGTTTCCAGAATTCCCTGACTGTGTATCACCACTGATTTTCTATTTATACCTCATACCTATCAATTATTGCATAATTATAATTCTCATGCTTGTTTCCGATTGCAGGTTTTATTGGGGATGCCCCAGTTATATTTGCCAAACCGCAGACATACATGAATAAAAGTGGTGAGTCTGTAAGTAAGCTATCTCACGAGTTGTTTTGATTAGTGAATTTGTTTCTTTGATGGTTTTTTTGATGCTTGGACTCTTTTCTGAAGGTTGGAGCCATTGTCTCATATTACAAAATTCCATTGCAGCAAGTACTTGTGGTTTAGCTTCTCTCCCTTGTTGACTTGATCTCTGCATTACAGTATCTTGTCTCTTTTTCCCTCATTTTCCCTTTTCTGAGCAATAGTTTCCTCCTGTTTCTCTATAATGTTCAAAAGTTTCAATTTTTTTGTCAGATATTTGATGATCTGGATCTGCCTTTTGCAAAATTGCGGCTGTTGCCAAAAGGTGGGCATGGAGGACAAAATGGGTATGTTAACATACTGTTATTCTTGATATAGTAGTCTTTGTAGTAAATTTGATTTTACTTGAATTGAAGCAAATCCACCACAGTAACACTCAACTTAATGAATGACTGCTTTGATCTCTACATACTTGTAAGTATGTTGGACATAATGTTGAACTTCCTAAACCATGATCATCTTGCTGCCAGGAATAAAATTTGGTGGAGAATGTAAAAACAACATGAACTTTTTTGCTCCATCACAACTTTTTTAACTAGAAAGAACAGGTGTTGTGGTTGTTGGATTGTATATCCCCATGTTGTAAACTTGTGATAACATTGCTGAGTTGTATTATTTGCATTTTTCTGTATTTTCTGTCTATGAAGTTGGTTTACAGAGATATTCTGGATGCCTGGCTTAGAGAACCTCAGCAAATAGTACTGTTTTTGTTTTCTGTATATCAACATCCAGAGTCAGTAGAAGCCCTTAACATTTTTAATTGGTTTCCTTATTTTCATTTTGTTGCAGGATGAGGAGTATCATTGATCATTTTAAAGGAAGCCGTGACTTTCCACGTTTGAGAATCGGTAGATCCCCTAGACCATTGGAACATGTTTACAGAATACTTCGTTGTACATTATTTTTGTAACTGAAGTGGTGAAACTTGTGTAGGCATTGGCCGGCCTCCTGGGAAAATGAACCCTGCCAGCTATGTTCTTCGTCCATTTACTAAACAAGAACGCGAGGAGGTTTGTAAACTTTCTGATGCAATCATTTGGAAGAATTATGTATGGCTTGATGTTGGACTTTGACAGTTCCCTGTGTATGATTTTCAGTTAGATTTTACATTTCAACATGGCACAGACGCAGTGCGGATCCTTTTGCTTGAAGGGTTCAACAAAGCGGCAACATTTGTTAACACAGCCAAACCCTTGGAGCAATGTGGTTAATTGCTTTTCAGGTTGCAAGCTTTGCTTACCATGAGAAGTAGAATATACATTTAGATTGCTCTTTTTATCTCACGGTGCTACACAAGATTTATACAGAACCCGTTTGGGAATTTGCAAGCATTAACATTATTTGACACAAAAGCTGCAGCTATATTTAATGATAACATGTTAGAGCAACAGTAATCTAATGGCGTGGTTCTCTTCATTTTTGCCTTCCATTTCTGGCGCCAGCAAGTTCTATCATCTGTATGAACATCTATCTTTTACTCTCTTTTTTTTGTAACATAATAAAGTGCTTCATATTATTTTTGTCAGCAAATTACCGAGTATTGCTTCATTGTTTTTCTATCAACAGAAGTAACCATTCATAAATTTAGAGGAAGTGTTACCACTATTGGAATCGATTTTCACCAATTTCATAAGCCATTCCGGCCGATGCTCAATACATAACATATTTTCATTTTCATACAAGTGGAATTTAGCTACACCATGAGCAACATTGTTGCATTCCCGGGGTTTGAAGGTGAAACTACTTGCAGTTCCGACTTTACTACTACAACTTAAAAGGATCATAGGCATTAACAAGACGCACTCTGCCTCAGTGCTATTTTATTTCAACTACAACTCGTTTGGATCTCCAATGCCGTCGAGTTTGGATCTGATTGCTGTTTGGTTCTGGTGTGGAGATGGCTGGAGAGCGAGGTCCCATATCAGGTGGATGATTGGTAATGCTGTGCCAGCTGTGATTGTTTGACCATGGCGGCAGCCGGACTTCTGACAACACTAATACAAGAAAAATTTGCCGTATCTTTTATGCTTCCAGTATTATATATTTGGTTTGGTTTTGTCGACAAAATAAGCATGTAAACAATATAATTTAAGATCAGCAATAAATATACAGGCACCTTCTCTGAAGAACAATTCTAATTTATAAATATTCACGAAGACATGCATGTATCCAATACATGTCCAGTGAATCGATATGGCTCATTGTTTCCCCCCTTTTGTTATCGGAGTCTGTTACATACTGGGTGCTACTACTATCATCCGTGCATGCAACCAGGCTGAACGAGCTTCTCTCTTGTCCTTCGCCCTCGCTCTTTCTTCTCCCACTTTCTTAAAATGGACTTCTGATGACTGTTGCCGCTGGCAAGGCATCAACTGCGATGAGGCTGGTTGGGTCACTCATCTCTCACTGCCCTCCAAAGGGCTCACATTCAAACAAGGTACTAGTTTTCCTTCATCAAAACTAGCATTTGGAAATCTCACACATCTCACCCACTTGAATCTCTCCCACAATTCCCTAGATCAAACTGTTGCTTCCTTCTTGTCATTGAGTCATCTTGAGGCCCTTGATTTGAGCTCTAACCTTCTTTCTGAGGAGCTACCACTTTCTCTACCATCCAGTATCCAAGTCCTGGATTTGTCCAACAATCAGTTCAGTGGTTCAATTCCATCTACATTCTTCCTGCAAGCTAAGAATTTGACAAGTTTTCGGGTCAGCAATAATATATTCTCAGGATCTATCCCATCCTCGCTTTGTCTTCATCACTCTTCTCCACTGATTAGTGTATTGGATTTTTCCTTTAATGATTTCAATGGCAGTTTGTCCAGTGGACTAGGAGAGTGTTTTGGCCACGATCCTCAGCGTGCTGAGCCGAGGTAAATAGCGATCCAAAGAGGATGGAGAGTTGCGGGCGTGCCACCTCGCGGACGAGGAAAAGGTTGATTGAGTGCGCAGGCTTGACTTCTTAATCAGGCGAGCGGAGTTCCAGGTGCCACCTCAAATGAGGAATTTACAGCACAAGCGATCGATACTCACGGCGGGGTGAGCAGAGCAACAATAGGGAAGTTTCCGAGGATCGGGGTGAGTTCCAGAGAGCTCTGAAGGGTTCTAGGCGGCGAGGCGCTTAGAAATAGGGCTTCGAAGAGGCTTCGAAGGGATATCGGCTCCTGGGAGCGCTGAAGGTTTTGACGAGGTCGAGAGAGTTTTCAACTAGGTTCAAAGTTGTTTTGTGTTGTATTTGAGTAATTGTTGTTGTAGAGATCTTCTGTAAGCCGTGGAGCTTCTTTATATAGAATTACTTAGGGCCACAGGTATTGGCCCAAAGCATGTCAAAGACTTGTAGGAGTCTTCAACGATAAATGTGGCGTAGGCAATGTAAATCACTTCGTGGTCGTCGCTTTATTCTAAACAGTAGAGTTTGCCTAGAACACTTCTTGGACGTATGCTCCTTCTAAGCACTGTATGAGTACCCTTGAATACTAGAACTCTGACATGCATGCAAAGTAGATATGCACAGCTTGCATATATATCTCTTCAATCCACTAGAATTAGGAGTAATCATATGCTTCACATCTGGGTATGCTTCACATGACTTTTGGATAACTATGCATGGGATAAGAACCCTTGCCATGCACGTACAACTGTTTTGTATAATCCCTTAAGCAATTAAGGATATTGCTCTTATCCAATTGAGTCAACATATGCGGCCAACACCTCAGCCCTTTCCCATGCGGACTCTTCCTTTTGTCTCTTCAGCGGTCTCGCGAGGTCTCCATGGCGAAGTCACCTCGCCCCCCTCAATCTACGCGAAGTCAATACACTTCATGTGAACTCTGCTACCCAGCTCGCCTGACTTCGCTGGCGGGCCATAAACTCGATATTTTAGGCTCGCCGGTATGACATGGACCATGAATTTAATTAATATTTACCTAAACAATTACTGTCTAGTAAAATATTAATTTGGGTGCAAACAGAGAGTGTTCTAAACTAAAAGCTTTTCGTGCCGGGAACAATAACCTCTCAGGGGTTCTTCCAGAAGATATCTACAACGCTGCCAAACTTGAAGAACTAGCAATGCCTTTCAATTCACTTGATGGAATCATTGGGGATAGAATTGTGAATCTGACCAACCTTGCAATTCTTGACCTCCAAGTCAACCAATTGAGAGGTGTGCTTCCTTTCAATTTTGGTAATCTCTCCAAGATGAAACACTTGCTCCTTCATTGGAACAATTTTGAAGGTTCTCTACCCCAATCTTTGATGAATTGCGCAAACCTTATAGAACTAAATTTTTTCTCTCACTTGCTTACAATAGATTGAGCAATATCACCAAGGCAATGAACATATTGAGGCGTTCCAAAAGTCTTGAATTTTTATCCTTTGGATTCAGTTACCAAGCAGACGAGGAAAGTCCAGCTGATTTCGGCATAGCTGATTTTGATGGGTTCCAAAGTCTTCGATTTTTGAATTTGGGTGGTTGTAACCTCGCCGGTGAGATCCCTACATGGTTAACAAAGCTCAAGAATCTTGAAGTCTTAACTTTATTTAGTAACAAACTCACAGGGTCTATTCCTAGTCAACTCGGGAATCTCTCAAGGTTGTTTTATCTGAATTTTGGTTCAAACATAATTGTAGGTGAAATTCCAAAGCAACTTCTGAGACTACCAACATTAGTATCTAAATCTAATCGAAGTGCAGATCAGGACGTTGCTTATGATCTTAAATTGCCTGTCACGAGATTTTCGACTTCGAATGAATACTCAGATACCCAAATTGTGACAAAAAGAGGTGCAGGACGTATTGGTGGAATAGGTTAGCAATTCAATTCCTTGTCCTTCTTTCCACGAGCGATATTCTTAGGGCATAACAGCTTCAACGGGACTATACCTATTGAAATCGGCCATTTGGATCGTCTCCAAACCTTGGAGCTTAACCACAACAACTTCTCCGGCAACATACCCTCCGAAATATCTAACCTCAAAGACTTGAGTGTTTTGCTACTCAATGAGAATCATTTGTCTGGACAAATCCCATCATCATTGAATGGTCTCAGTTTTCTTTCAGATCTCAATGTCTCCTACAACAACCTGGAAAGGCAAATACCAAAAGGCACTCAAATCCAAGGCTTTGATGTCTCTGTGTTTGAAGGGAACCCGAAACTTTGTGGTCTTCCACTTCCAAATGAGTGCCAAGCAGTCAAGGGAATTGATGACCTAGACGTGGACGAGGAGGAGGAGGAGGAGCATCAAACTGCATGGCCTTATGTTCATGTAGGGATTGGCTTCATAATAGGATTCTGGGGAGTCTGTGGTTCATTGCTTTTCAACAAGAGATGGAGATATGCATACTTCGGATTCATAGAAAAGGTACAAACTATGTTCTACGTAATGATCGCTGTGCGTGTCAACAAGATGAAGAGAAGGATCAATTCTAGCTAGACTCCAAAATTTGTAATTTCCCTACTTACTGTGGTTGTTTTTTCAATTGTCAGATATTTTGAATCGTAAATGTATTCATTGTGAAACTCTACACTTTGGGTTTATAGTTGGATGCATCTATATTCAAATTATTATAAACCTAAAATGAATTAGGAACGTATAGTTGGATGAATAAAGAACGAGGGGTCCTAAAACATTTCTGCATTGAGTTTGGGACCCTCTCATAAGTGCAGAAGGTAGCTCAAGTTTATGTCGACCTAAATTGTGTGGCATTCAAATGTTTCACACTGCTATATATCTTGATGTGCTTCCAAACTGCGGTGATAGAGAACATCCACTCCACCACCACCACCACCAAAATCAAGACATTGACAACAGAGAGACTCTTATTCATATAATGTTGTACCGGTGTTGTAGTACAAACCATTAAATTTTGATACATTTCTATGATGTACCAGAAATGATGATGTGAAATCTGTAAGTTAAATAAATCCGTAACTTTAAATTTTTTTTGATTGATAAAATGTCTATATCTATCACATGTCGGGAAACATAACGGTACTTCCCCAGGTCACAAAACTGAAAACTTACTATCAAAAGGTTTAAGATATTAATTAGTGAAAACTGAAAGCTGTGTGAACATCAAAGCTACAGAGACCCCAAAAAAAAAAAGAAAAAAAAAAAAGAAAAGAGAGGAAGCAAATTGAAAGCTGGGCTGGTGAGTGTATTGAAAGCGAAAGGGCCCAAATAAGGCAAATCGAAACGCACCGACAATCACGGGCCTGGGCCCACAAGCTTAACTTTAGAAACCAAAAGAGTCCAACCACAGAGTGCGTGCTCATACTCTCCCAGCGCGGGCCCCACTCTCCATGTGATCACTGCCCCCGGCCCCTCTGATAATTTTGGCATTTTATCGTACCCGCTCGAAGGCGAAAGCTCCCGGGATCGAACCGCGCGAAAATGAAAGGCTTCTGCGCGCGCCTACTTCGTAATTTGCTCGCCCAAAAGTTTGAAAACTCGCACATGCAAACAAATACTACGACACGAGTCACACATGCACCCCTTTTTGTAACGTATCGCCCTATTTTCGTTAACTTATTAGCCTCATCCCGCCATCTATTTTGGACCGCTCTGTACGCTATACGTGATCACAATAATAAGACGCTACAGTTACGAATACATTTATACACTTACGACCAACGTAGAACTACAATGTTGAGCGGTTGTATCATGTAACATATATCTATTTCGAATAATTTTATGAGCATAGAGAAATGAAACGGTCGTGTCACGTAACAAATCTATTTAATACTATATGAACATATAAATTTATATATAGTGTGAGATTTGATGCACTATTCAAACAAATTTAGTGATCCGACTGTTTTATATAAGCTCGTAAATCATAACCACTCACCTACAATATACATCAACGTACAACAATTATACATATATTGACATTAAAATTCCACCAAAAGCATAGGGTAAGTTTAACACTTAATTTGTAGCACGCACCTTCTTCATTTAGATTTATGAGGATTAAATAGGTACGTGTTACGAAACCAAACCCTGATAAGATTTGACCTAAACCATACTCCAATCCTACTTTCTCATTTATGTTTTTACTTTTAACTACAGAGATTAACTCAACACTTATTTGGAGAGAACCCGACTCGGTTGTTTGCCAAGTCGTAGCTGACACGTGTCCCTTGCTGCTGGACGTTTCCGATGATGGACAGAGACGACGACGTCGGAGCGAAGGCGAAGCAGAAAGTGCCGGAGCTGTCCACCGGAATCAAGTAGTTCTTGGCGGGGAGTGCCAAGCTTTTCCCACCAGCAAACAAAAACGACACCGTTGGGACCCGCACGCTCGTTCTTCCCGAGAGATCGTAACACGTGTCGAACAGCGCGAAGTTACCCGCGGCGGGCAAGTCGGGAGTGAGCCTCTTGAACTCGTCGCGTAGCGCGTCGTACGCCGCCGTCTGAAGCCGAGTGATGGCGGTGCCGGAGTCGACGATGATCCCGCCGTTGCCGGACTCGTCCATCTGGAAAAGAGAGGGCGGAATCGACACCGGACGGCCGCCGACGCTGAGGCCGGTGAGCCCGACGTAGTAAAACGTGTCGAGTTTCCGGCTTTTCAGCAACGGCGCGATGACGGAGTCGCCGGGCGCGGCGGAGTTGAACTCGAGCGTGGACGACGCGCTGGAGTCGCGGTCGACGAGGCAGTACGAAATCGTCGAAGCCTTAACTTGCGAAGGAAGCGAGAGCCTACCGCCGCCGAGTCCGAGAAGCCCGGCGGACCCGACGAACAAGCCCTCATTATCGTGGCCACATCCCAACGCGACGCCCTTGATCGCACCGGAGTTTCCGAACGACACCGTTTCGGTGACGAAGTCGCCGACGGTGTAGGAGCCGTCGCCGTAGCTGACCTGGTAGAGACACTTGTTGTTTCGGCAGGCGGAGACATCTAAAGCCTGGCATTGCGGCACGTCGCAGGTGAGCTGGCGGAATGTGGAGGATCCGGTCGGGTTGAAAATCGGGTCGGACTGTTGGTAACAGTCGGAGCAAGGCTGGCATTGGAGCCAGTTGACGTCACTGCCGGTATCCAACACCATGTAAAACTGCTTAGCCGGGCTGCCGACGCCGACGCGTGTGAAGTACTCGCCGCTTCCCAAGATGGTCCCGGAAGTTACGGGAGTTGACAAATCCTGGGGTCGGATCTCCGTCTGCAAGGGCTCCAGATCCGCCCGATTCACTCCCTGCAAAGCCAGCTGGAGCTTCGTGTTGAGCGAGTTGACTCGGGCCGAGTCGCGGCCGAGTCGGGTGAGGACCAACGACTTGTAGTCCTTGTGGTTGGAGGTGTAGAGGGATTCACGGGGGTGGAGCGAGAGAGAGATGTGCGGCGAAGAAGCCGCGGATGAGTTGAGGAGCTGGGCTTCTTCTTGGGCCTGGTCCAAGGGCTTGATGGTGTGCGGGTCGAAGGAGATGACGTCATGTGCCTGGGTGAGAGAAGCGGCGAGGTCGAGAGTAGCGGTGGAGTGTGAGACTAAGGTGGTGCGAGAGAGAGTGAAACTGAAAAGAGCGGTGAAGGTGAAGAGGAAGAAAGGAAATGAAAAGGGGGCCATGGGAGATTGAGATCTAGCTAGCTAGCTAGCTAGCTATCAGAGGGAGAGGAGAGTTTGAAGTGGGGAGGGAGTGAGGGTTGGGGCTTTATGAAGGGAGGAAGAAGATGAAGTGGGAAGTGGGTCCAGAGGTGGGGGAGGTTTTAATGGAAAAGCTAAGCTGGTTGGTGTGGTGTTTGGATGTACGTTGTCACTTCATGCAAAAACATAAATAAGTTGAATCGAGTGTATTCAATTTTGTGTGGCAACAACTTCTCCGTTAAGAGAAGTAAGAGAACTGTAACCTTATTTGATCGCCTGACATTTTGGGTGTCATTGAGACTCATTGTTGTTCTTCTTTTTCTCATTTTGTTTTTATTTCTGTTGTATAAAATTGTCGGTTCTTCTTGATAAAAGAAAGAAATCAGCAATTTAGACTCCATCTATGAAATAGAAATCAAATTGTCGTACTCGATGATTAAATGTGTAACTGTGAAGGCCCTTTTATAGGCAGAGCAGAATCATAATGCAAGTGGTTGGTGGTAGATATCATATAGAACAAGCTGCCCAGATTATGTAGTAGTGGAAGACAGCCACGTATATTCATTACCTTTTCTTTTTTTTGGGTCTGAGTATTTTCATTAAGTAATCCAGCCAAAGAACATCTCTTTTCCATCGAACAATGGCATGAGATCTATATAATATGGAGTTTTCCTTTTCTCATCTTAGCGGTATTATCAACCGGAAATGAAAAAGACTTCCCCAAAGAAATGGAAGCGAAGGAAATCCAATCTTGAAATTTTTGAATGTTTGTTTGTTGGGATTATATGGAATTGTTCTAAATAAAAAGTTCAATTTAGTTAGTACAATGTTTGGTGTTACTATGTATTAAAATAAATGAGCTTAAGTAACATCTTGTTTTTAATTTGGTCTCCTTAGAGCATCTTTAGAAATGCTAGCCATTTTTAAATTAAATTTTAGTCAAATTAGCTAAAATATCATTTTGGCTAGCCACTTTATAAATGTGGTTGCATCAATGCTCTCTATTTTAGCTAGCATTACGTCAACATTATTCTTCAAATAGAAATTAAATTGTTTAAATATATTTAAATATCACAAAAAATATCATACAATGAATGTAATAAATTATAGTTTGCCTCATTTGAGTTATCTCGCTAGCTAAATATAGCTAGCGAGATAGGTAAAAATTATAATAGCTTAAGTTTGGCTAGTCTGCTTGAACTCCTAAAACATCCAAAAAAACTAAACACGCTCTCTAAAATAGCTAAAAGTTAAAAGCTAAAATAGAGTCTGTTAAAGTTGCTCTTAGATGATATTATTAAGGCTGCTCAAATTGGTCATCCTTAGATAACACCATCATTTTAAACTATAAACCAAGTAAACTATTCTAATACCATGCAACATCAAAAATGTGTTAATATTAATACAACTTAAGACAACTCATATGAGTTAAAGACAGTCTTAACAAATAAGAAGATGTAATGTAGTCCTTAGTACTAAATGTGCACTGAATTATTTGCGTAACCTAAGAAAAAACTATACATTCATGAGGACATTCAATAGAACTAAATATTAGAGAATAATCTTGTTTGGTGGCTACAATTTTCAGGATTATTGTCCTATTGTTGATAATTCTTTTGAGGACGTTAAAGCTTCAACATTTGCTAGCTTTGCGTAAATGTTCAAGAGCAAGTTCTACACAAGAACAACCGGTTGTTGTAATACATATTCTTGTATGTTTTGTCCTAGCCCCAGGGGCGGGGCCATTATTAGGCCCGAAGGGGTCCGAACCCCCCTTAGAATTTGAAAAGTTTAAAGTTTAGTGTGTAATTTAGTTAATTATCATTAAAAATTGGTTAAATTTTATCATTAAACCCCCCTCCAGAATTTCTCATAATCAATCAATTTAAATGACAAATCAATTATATTAAGAAATGTATCTATAGATTGATTGGTCTTTATGTCTTGACAATCAAAATAGGTAAGAAAGTTAATAGGAAATTAAATTATTACTAACAAAATTTACCAAAACAAAATTTGTGAAGTAATAATGAATAAATTACTACCTTCTTCCCTTGTATATTTTTAATTTTTTTTATGAGTTAAGAGATGTAAATAACAAAATTTTGCTTCATTTGAATATTTTCTACAAAAGTTTGTTTTATTTGAAGATCTTCATTTAATCATCTTATACAAGAAAAAAATAGAAAACTTTAAGTTAGGTAATTTTCACTAAATTTAACATACGCTCCAGGATATATATTTGAACCCCCCATACTTCAAATCTTGGCTCCGTCACTTCCTAGCCCTATTGTGATATACTATCTTGAGCGATTTCGAACACTAGTCCAAAGAAATTTTTGCTTTTGAAAAAGAAAAATCTATGGTATTTGGAATCTCACCTTCATGTATTATTAAGATTTTATGGTGGATGACTCATTTTGCGAGATACGTATATGTACTAAGAAAACACAACTTACAAATTGAATCATATGGCTATATGCTAGCAATGAATGATTTTATTCGAGTAGAGTTTGTTTTCGATAACTTAAAAACAATAGTAGCAACAACAAACTACGAGTAACACCCTCTCTCAGTTGATCCAAATAGAACAATGGGTACACAACTAGGGGTAAACAAAAAAACTAAACTAGTGGAGAAAAACAGTAAGCCCCAAGGATGTCACTTTGTCTGCAACAAAATTAGCCTCGTGACAGACATAATGAAAATAACAAGATTGAAATGAGATACCAACTACTGCATATCGCGCAGTACTGATCTAAGACTAGAGGTGGCAAATGGGTTGGCCTAGCCCGGCCCCGCTTGCTTAATCGGGTTTCGGGTCATGTTTGAGCCGGCCCACGACAGGTCACTTCTCAACGAGTTTGGGCTTAGGCCGGCCCATTTACTCAAATGTAAGGCCCAGCCCGACTCACGACTCAAGCCCATAATGTGGTGGGTCGTGCTCAGGCCGGGCCTGCCCGGACCATGTTGGGCCCGTTTAGTGCCGAAAATTGAAAATAGTCGAGGTGAATGTCCTATATCACCGTTTCTACTCTCATAATCTCAAATTTTAATTATACATGATACGATTATAAATTAAAATTAATTCACACAATCTATTGATCATTTTTTTTATCAACAAACTAAAGAAATAAGTGATAAATGCTTATTGTTCACAATTAATAAATTTTTAGGCAAAAACTTCTTATGATTCTAGGGGAATCTAAATTCATACGCAAATAAATAATTATTAGTATATAAGTTTATTGTTCACACTCAAAACTAAGTTTATTATTTATAAATATATTATCTTCATATTAGAAATAGAAAAAAATATATTTTATAGCAGGTCGGGTCGTGGGCCTTAAATTATAGTGTTCGGGATAGGTCGGGCTCATGGACTCATTTTTCTAGGCTCAACCTGACTCGTTAGAATAACGTGTTTGGGCCGGGCTTAAAGGGCTTGGGCCGTGCCGGACCGTTTTTAAACGTGCTGTACTCGTGCCATGCTCGTGCTTAGCAGCCCATTTGCCATCTCTATAAGAGACACCATGGAGTAGCAATTCGACCATTGAGACAATCTATAAGCACCTTTTTATTTTGGACAACGAAAGATTTTGGATCTATAAGCACCTTGCAGTCACCTTATTTGGGTATAGTTGAAGTTCGATCAAAAGCGTTACCGTTATTTTGGCGGGCAAAACACCTATGATTATATAATCTCTATAACCAATAAGATCATCACCAGCTGAGACAAGAACTCGCACAAAATGATGAAAGCTTCAAAATCCATCTCTCCCTTCAGGCTTTCCTCTCTTCTACGCAACCAAAAGGACCCAGCTCTCGCCCTCCAGCTCTTCCAAAACCCCAACCCTGATTCAAACCCCCAACCCCAAAAGCCCTTTCGCTACTCTCTCATTTCTTACGACATAATCATCTCCAAGCTCGGCCGCGCCAAAATGTTCGATCAAATGGAGCAAATTCTCGGGAAAATGAAGCAACAGACCCATTTGTCTCCGCCCGAAATCATCTTCTGCAATGTCATGTCCTACTACGGCAGGGCTCGTCTCCCGGATCGTGCACTCCACCTGTTCGATGAAATGCTTTCTTTCCGTTGCGTGCGGACTATCAAATCATTCAATTCCTTGCTGGATGCTCTTTTCAAATGTGGGAAAATTGAGAAGATGAGGGAGGTTTTGGAGGGGATTGAGGATTATGGGACCCCGGATGCGTGTACTTACAATATACTGATGAAGGCGTTTTGTGAGAGTGAGGATTTGGATGATGCACGGAATGTGTTCGATGAAATGCGCAGCAAGGGTGTTGAACCGACTGATGTGACATTGGCGACTTTGATTTACAAGCTTTGCTCGGTTGATAGGGTGAAAGAAGCTTTGGAATTGAAAGAGGAATGTGAGCGCGTTCATGGGGTTTTGGCTAATGTATTCGTCTATGCGTCTTTGATGAAAGGACTTTGTGGGATTGGTGAAATGACATTGGCTTTTGAGCTGAAGGACGAGATGGTGAGGAAGAACATTCGGTTGGATGCAGTAGTTTATTCTACGTTGATCAGTGCGCTATTCAAGGCCGGTAGGAGAGGAGAGGTTTCGAGGCTATTGAAGGAAATGAGTGAGTATGGGTGCAAGCCAAACACTGTGACTTACAATGCAATGATTCATGGGTATTGTAAGGAGAAGGATTTCGAAGCCGCATATGGAGTTTTGGATGAGATGGTGAAGAAAGGGTGTAGGCCAAATGCTATTAGCTACAATGTGATTATTGATGCATTGTGCAAAGAAGGGAAATGGAGTGAAGCGAATCTGTTCTTTCAAGATTTACCAAGGCGCAGGTGCCATCCGGGTGTGCTCTCATATAGAATGCTATTTAGTGGACTTTGTGATTGTGGACAGTTTAAGGAAGCAGCATTTGTCCTAGATGAGATGATATTTAAGGGTTACGCACCCCATTTTGCACGAACGCATAAACTTGTTGAGGGTTTGTGTGAGGAAGGTAATATGGAGTTGTTAGGGACAGTTTTGAGTAGCCTGGAAAAGGCAAATGTTCTTGATGGAGATACCTGGAGGGTGATCATTTCTACGCTACGTAAGGAGAAGCCGTCAGATGTCTTTGAGCTCATTGATACTTTGACTATTCAGTAAACTGGGGATGTACTCGTACTACTAATTAGGTTTGTAAGGCAATGGTTTTTATGTAACTTAATGCGGACGACTTACAACTTCAATTTTCATAGTGATTATCGTCAATTGGGAACCTGTTTTCATAGAAAATGGCTCCTTTCACTAGCCATTCTTTGCAGAAATACATAGAGCTCTGAAAATTTAAGAAGAAACCACCGGTTATAATGGTTGACTAGTTGAGCGTAGAAACAGAACAAACATGGGGACGTAGCTCATATGGTAGAGCGCTCGCTTCGCATGCGAGAGGCACGGGGTTCGATTCCCCGCGTCTCCATTGAGCACTAGCATTTTCTCTGTTCCTTCTTTTTTTTTTTTTGGTTTCTTTTCTTTTTTGTGCAATTGCATTTTCTCTGTTCTTCCAGTTCTTTTTTTTTTTTAGGTGTCTAATTACATTGCTATTATTTGTTATCAGATGCGGCAAGTTTGAATATTAACAAGGAATTTGAGAAATGAAAGAGTTAGAGTGGCTAGAATCAAATTTCAAAACCACTGTATATATATGTTCTTTTTCCCATCTCACATTCCTTTTCTCCTTCTGATCTATTTAAAGAAAATAAAACCAACAGAAGATGAAAACATTACTCAACATGCCCTGAAAGCAGTTCATGTTAATGGGAGCAAGTTTATGTACATACTAGTGTACTACATACATGCACATTCGCACTACTGAAACCGATATATAACCAAAGATATGACTAAGCTAAGACATTACAATTCCTTTTATAATTTACTTTTATTTATTTGGGTTTATGATGATGATGATGGTACTAGTCAACAATGATTAGCATCCATCACCTGCAGGCTCAACCGAACTTAAAAGACCATTGCCTCTGAGCTGCATGCAGTGGTCTTCTGCATCTACTTGAGCACACACAATCACCACTGCCAGGCCATTATGATGTGCCTCCTGCATCACATTGACTGCAATGTCAACTGTCATTCCAGGGATAACCTTCATCAGAACTTGGACAACATACTCCCGCTTGTTAAAGTTATCATTATGCAGCATCACTCGATAAGGAGGAGACATTTTCTTTGATTTCCTGCAAACCAAGGGTAGTTGGTTATTCAAAACTTTCTACTATAATCAGAATAACTAAAAGTAATCTTTTACTGTTAGTGTGTGTATAGAACTATAGATATGGGTGTGTGTGTACGTGGATTACATATACATTCTAACATTAAGGCTTACTGAAACAGCTCTTCCAAAAGACCTGCAAAAATTGCTTATAAAATGAGGTTTACATGCCATCCACTAATCTACAGGGGAACTAAAATAACCAGATTTCGGCTCCTTAAAGCACTAGTTTAATCATCTTCAGAAATATAACCACTTGAGCAGTAATAACGTTGTACTTGAATCCCTCAAGTAAACATCAAGAGTCTCTTGAGAATAGCTCAACTCCCCTTGAGCTTATTTATTTCTAACATTTAAAAAGTTAGCTAAATGTCCATGAGGAGTCCAAATATAGGGTACTTTGACAGTCTTTATTCAGGTTAAAGATGCTCTTCATCAAAAAATTAAGTCAAGGGGTAGCAACTGGCAAATATAGAAAACTAGCCAAACTTTGAACTCAGATTTTCAACCATCCGTTTATAACTTGTAAAGTCTAAACCACTAGAGCCTCATATATTCATATACTATTACTCGTAGTTTCTCGAGTTCAGGCAATTATGAACATGACAAGTTCTTCTGCTATTACAGTCTGCTGGATTACTTGTTACATTCACTTAGGTCTGTGTAATAACTACAGCGTTCTTAATAAGAATTTGAGTTTATTATAAACTCAAATTATGAACAAGTTCTTTCACCTCTAACATGTCTAATTTGAGGTTGCACTTTTACCAACTTCTATTTAAAACAAAGATTAGCATAAGAATCCCCACATATATCTCTGTCTGAGACAATCAAGCCTGTTGCGCATACAGCGAAAGTTACACAACATTCATGCCACAGAAGCAGAATCGTATGAAACCAAAATCATCATATATGATTTTACAGACAATTTGTACTGTACATACCTTAAGTCAAACTCAGAATCACGACCAGGTGTGGTCTTCTCTATGGTTGGCTTCTCCAACAACCCACCTCCTTTTCCAAGCACAGTGGTTGTTGCGGTCATCACGGTGCTCCGATTCGGGCATTGTTTATGAAAATAGGGTTTATCTCCTCCTACATAAATCATAACCATAACACATTTCAACAAATCTACCATGCCCTTAATTGCTCAACTTGCCCCAAATTTATGAATCATGCTTACAACAATTCCGATCATCAACATAATCATCATTTTATGCCAAATAACTGAGTTTGGTCAATGGATTCGAATAATCGAGTTTTGAATGGAAATTGAAGAACCCAGAAAGGGAAAAGTACCTGATTTAGAGAGATTGAAAACTTGGGTAGGTGAAAGAGGGACTCGACCGCAGAGGGCAGCCATGAGCCTATGACTGTGTGTCTCTGAGACTCGGAGCTTGTGAGCCAGAATAGCTGGAAGGGATTTGTGTGGTGGTTCGGGACCAGCGCCTTTCATTTTGCTATTGGTGCTGTTCAACGACACGTCGTAGGAGAATCTTGTTGTGGCAAATATCCGATTTTGGGCATCTGGCCCTAATCAGTCTTTTTTCGTAGGGTTAACGACAAATATAGGAACTGAAAATCAAAACCGCCTCTAAAGCTAGAACAAATATTTCAAGCTGATTCAACTGGAACACTGGCGACACCGTAATCACATGCAGGTGCTTTACAAGATCAGACATTGCCTATTCTGTAAATACAGTATGTCAGTTCATGTCAAACCCTATTAATGTGCATTTCACTTCTGTGAAAAGAATTCTGAAATATCTGCAAGACACGATTTCCAAATGCTTGTTTTACAAATTTGGTAAGTCTCCTACGTACGTTAGTGCATAGTGATGCAGATTGGGTAGGAGAGATTAATCACAGGAGATCTACAACATAATTCATAGTTTATCTTGGTCACTGTCCTATTTCTTGGCAGTCCAAGAAACGAGGATCATTTTCTAAAAGCTCAACAGAGGCTGAATACATGGCACTAGCTAACACTGCAGCAGAAATATCATGGATCAGGCATGTTCTTTGTGATCTTCAAGTAAAAATTCCAGCTCCTCCTCTTCTTAAATGTGATAATCTGTCTGCTATTGCTTTATGTGCCAATCCTGTTTTTCACTCTCGGATCAAACACCTTGATAATGACTTCCATTTTATGAGAGAAAGAGTTCAACGACAGGATTTGCAACTGCAGTATGTGCCTACTTCTCAATAAACAGCAGATGTTTTTACCAAAAGTTTGCATAGCTAGTCCGATATTCAAGGAACACTGTTCCAGTCTCAGTATTCTTAGCCCTGCTGAGATTGAGGGGAGGTGTTGACAAAAAGACTGTGTTGACTTTCAGTCAATGATTATTTTCAGTAATTTCTAATATGGTATTCTTGTCTTGCTGGATCCTTATTGGATTTACAGTTGTAATAAAAGCTTAGTCTGTTTTGTATCAAGTATAAATACAGTGAGATACTGTAATAATTGTAAGGTTGTGTTTCATTTTGAAAATTTAGTGAGGTAAAGTTTCTAGAAACTCTCTCTCTATTTCTCATCGTCTTCAACCTTCTGCTTAAGGTTTCTTCTAGCTTTTACATAGATGAATGCTATGTTATCAAAGATGACACACTAGAACCAGTAGAACCAGACATAATTCATGATGAGAATGTGCAAACTAAGCCAGATGATCTGCGACAAAATTAGCTTTACGGTATATGTGACGAAACACAATGGAGTCAAACTGAGCATCAAGCTTAAGGATGTTATGAACGTACACTTTAATCTTTCTAAGAATAGATATCTGACAATGGATGCAATCAATAAGCAGCTTTGATTGGCCCTCAACAACATCGATCTGAAGTAGTTAAGCATGAAAGAATGAAGGCTTTCACGATGAGCACTTGCCTCTGCAATAAAAGAGGTGGTTGCCCGAATAGCTATACTAGTAGATATAACAGGGTTACCGTTGGAACCCCTAATGGTGAAACCCAACGTAGCTACGCTATTTTGACTGATCTAGAGCTTTACATGATGCAAATCAAGATGTCCCCAATAGATATGAGGAGCTGGATCGATCTTGGGTGTATGCATTTTCCGCTTGTTGGTAAGAGGCTGGTACCCGATGACAAACGTTTGGTCGTAAGTGCGATTAGGTTGAGGAGTAACGTACCAGAATATTAGATATGGTTCTGAGAATACCAAAGAGATATCATCAGGAGAATACATGCTAAAAATATGCCCAAGCCTATCAACAATACAACCATGCAATTGTGACCGGATCACAAGAGTCCACACTTGATGAGCAAAAAGAGCAACGCATGAATGGATGAGAAACTGTAATAGTTTGAGTTACAGTCAGCAATGGAACCGATTTTTACAGTGCGTAACGACAATAAACAACATACAACATTATAAGAAGACGACAAACAAATAAAGATAAGATAACCATGCAGAATGAAAGAGCCAATCAAAAAGAAAAAAATCTATCTCTTTCCAAATCTGAAATCACAAATATCAATATAAACTAAATTTTTCACGACTATGATCATACAGTCATACTCGTAATAATTTGCTGCACTGTTCAACTTAGCTATGGATCTAATATTCTCTCTGCAATCTCTCTTAGTTTTCTTCTCCATCTATGTCTACCTTCATTTTTACACTACTCGACCGAAGAAATCCACACCCGCCGGCTTCAAAGTTTACCCGATTCTCGGAGCCCTACCGGAATTTCTCAAAAACCGGCACCGCTTCCTCGACTGGACCACCGAAATCCTCCGCAACTGTCCCACCAACACCGTCGTCTACTTCCGCCCGGGAAAGATTCACGGCATCATCACGGCCAACCCTTCCAACGTAGAGCACATGCTCAAGACCAACTTCGAGAACTACCCCAAAGGCGAGAAGTTCATCTTTTTCCTCCAAGACTTCCTTGGCGGCGGAATCTTCAACGCCGACGGCGAGCTCTGGAAGCTCCAGAGAAAGACGGCAAGCTACGCCTTCAGCGCCAAATCCCTCAGGAACTTCGTCATGGATAACGTCAGCTTCGAGATTCAAACCAGGTTAGTTCCACTTTTGGCGCGAGCTTCGGAAACGAGATGTCGTTTGGACCTCTGAAGGTCCTAGAGGGGGGGTGAATAGGCCCTGACAACTTTTTTGCTCTATCCCGCGCACAAGGATAGCAAAGATTGTGCTATCCTGTTTGCTGTGAGACTAAGTTGTGTAAATAAAAAGGCAAGTACTGAAAGTAAAAGATATAACACCAGTACGTTTTTTATACGCAGAAACCCTGCACCCAGGGAGAAAAACTGCGTGCCTCTAACTCTTGAGAGACAAACGATTCCACTATTGTAAAGACACTTCTTACAAGACTCACAACTCAGAGGATGGCACAACACCTAGCCATCCTGCCTAGTCTAACTACTAGCACACGACTGAACTTGCTCTCTTGTCACTCAAGTGTTTTACACATAGCACGAATCTAAGCTTCTATGCAGAATTCAACTAACACCTTTAGCTAATTCTCAAAGACAGCTTACACCTTGCTTCACACGAACTTAGCTAACACCTTTAGCTAATTCTTTATGAAGACTTCACCGGGTTGCATCACCTAGACACCTTCAAGGTATGCATGAACAATGAAATGGGTTTTGAAAATGTTTTGATGCTCAGCTCTAAGATTTATAATCAACAAGGAAGACTTAGAGCAAAGGAGCAAGGAAGCAATAAAGCTAAGACTCAAAGGGAGAAAATGCAAATGACAATTTTCAACAACCAAGGAGCAAGAGAGGTCTTGCTCTCTATTTATAGGCAAAGTGCACAGCTATGAGGAAGCAAGCACGTTTGCCACATCAACAAGATTCTTTTGGACTTTAAGCTGCTTTTCTGGAGACTAGGACAGATAGTACCCTAGGGATCCCTCCATTCACAAGACAAAAGCTGAGAATAGACTTTCCTAGGAAAGACTAAAGCCAAAAGGATAAGACAAAAGATTTTGGGAAAACTAGGCTAGATTTAGTCAACCAAAGACTCTACAAAACCACTTTTCCTAAAAGGACACTTAGGACAGCTGATAGCTTGGGCGGTGCAACATATAGGCAGCTGTCAACTTGGTTTTTTGAATCACCAAAATCCAGCTGGTTCCCAAAGGCTCAAGTTATGTGGTCACGGGTTGGTTTGCCACACCACCCTAGACTAACTTGGAGCTCAAGTATGAAAGACTAATGTTTTGCTAAAAGGTATTTGAAATTCAAACACTTAGAAAACTGAAGCAAGCACATTTGAATAAGCACATGGACAGACCCAGAAGATAGAACAGATACAGCCGGGGTATCCGTGTAATCGGGATGGCAAGCACGGCTGCCATCCTTAGAGAATGAATGTGATGCACATGCATGAACTAACTGATGCATATGAAATCTGTCAGGTTCTTCATTCTTCACTTGAGTAGTCCTTGCTACCAGGATACGACATGTAGCATGTATCCTTGTGTTTTGATCATAAAGGGATAGCCAACAATTCTTGTACCAACAATCTCCCCCTTTGGCATTCCTGATCAAAACACACCTTCAAAGGTTGTGCTGGTTCTAAACACAAGAATAGACTAAACACCTGCACAAACATCTCAAGAACAAGTGAAGGTATGGAGGGCCAAAAACTCTTATGAAACACAAGCTGTGGGATACCAAGACAATCATGCATCATAACCAACAGAATAGCATAACCAGTAAACAACATAAGTCAAGAAAATAACCACACAGCATTCATAAATAATTCAGAGTTTTGACAACATAAGCCCTACAATTAGTTCTCCCCCTTTTTGGCAGTGAATGCCAAAGGGAAACAGAGAAACCGATGTTCAACATAAAATAACCTACATCCGAGAATGGATAAAAACAACATTAATGCAGAAAAACCACAACAGAAAACCTAAATAGAAGCATCCTCATCATCACTGGACTCCCTGCGGATCACATCATCATCACTTTCACTCTCCTCATCATCAGGATCAGAGGAGGCATGTGGATCCTGAGAAGAAGCAGTGGAAGAACCAGAGGCATCCTCATCTCTGCTGCGCTCAAACTCCCTTAAGATCGCAGGCATCTCCTGCTTGAAGGTGTAGAACTGATGTCCAACATAATCCCTAAAGCCAATGACTGCCTCCTGCATTGCCTTGTCCACAATGAGCTTGATCTCCTTTTTCAGCAAGGTCTGCTCCAAAGACTCAACATATAACCCGGACTGAGCAGCGGATTTGGCAATTGTGACACGGTCAACAGGGTTGACAGGCAGAGCAAGAGCATCATCTCCATGGAATGGAACATTGCTCTTGATGCAGAGAAGAGTAATCACAGCCGGAAAAACAATAGAGCTGGAGACAGAGAGACGCTGAGGGATAGCAGCGCGTCGGATAGCCTGAAAGATATAGTACTCCGCTGGAAGGAGAGGTTTGGTTTTGTCACAGAAGTAGGCAATCAAAACAGCTTGCAGGTGAGTGATCTTGCTGGTTTGGGTTGTGGGAGTGAGAAGAGACCTAGCTACAAAGGTCATAAACTTGTACCACTCAGGCATGAGGCTACTGGAGAGAAAAGGAACTGAGAGAGGCTCAGTAGGAGGAGGGTAGTACATGAGAGAGGCAAGGTGATCTATGGTTGTGGAATCCCTGTATTGAAAAACCTTAGTCATGGTATGCTTCTCAGTAATCGGGAGGGATAAGACCTCACGTATCCTAGCTGGCCGGATATCAACTTCCACTCCCCTCACCCAAACCATAATGGGATCAGTGGACCTAAGCTTAATCTCAGCAGGGACATTCTCAGGGAAGTTAGCATAGAATTCCTGAACTAAAGAGATGTTGACCCTAGGAAAAGACTCCAAAGCTTTGACCCACCCTAGCCTATCAACAAAAAGCTTAACTGCTGGAGGAATGTTTGCAAAATCAAATGGCTTCTCATAGATAATGGGTCTACTGATAGTGACAGAAGAGAAGACGGACATGGCTTTATTGGAACGGAAATGGGATTTAGAGGGGATATCAGTTACCTCAAACATCCTTTTCTTAAGAGGCAACGAGGGTCTCCCATCCTGGGCTCCAATAGGCTTGGCTTTGGAAGGTTTGGAAGGTCCAGAGGAATCCTTCGATCCAGACTTAGAAGAACCGGCGATTGGCTTGCCAGAGTTCCTGGTGATACGACGGCGAGGAGCGCGAAATTCTGGATCAGAACTGGAGGAACCAGAGAGCTCCATAGGCTCTTCTTCTTCATCATCGTCATCAAGAATTGGAAATTTGGGCTGTTTTCCAACCTTGGGAAGTGGATCCTTCGCAGATTTGGGGGCGGCGCCGGAGGAGGAAGGTCCGGACCTGGCAAATCCCTGGGAGCGGGATGCAGGGGCATCGAGTATCCCTTGAGTGCGACCCATGCCAGAAGGCTTGATCTTCTTGGCCCGAGCAGACCCAGCATGAATGGTGCCCTTTCTCTTCCTAATTTCATTCAGAGTTGCAGCAATGGAGGCTTCAACCTCTTTGGAGGATGGATGAGGTGCAACGATAGTGGAATCCACTTGTACAGGGACAAGGGCAGGAGTAGCGACAGCGGAGGAGATGGGAGTAGAACTCGGAGAGGAGGAGAAGGCTCTCAACACTTGAGAAGCAGTAAGCAAGGGATCAGAATTCGCTCGGAGCGAAGAAGAAACCATTGGAGAGGTCACTGACCCGGTTTCTTTTGCAGCAGAGTTTTGGTTTGGTTCAGCCATGGGAATGGAGGAGAGGAATGAGGGTGAAGAAACAGAGATGAGAATTGGTGAGAGAGAGATGAGGAAGCGAAGTGACTGGTGAAGAAGATGAAAGAGTGGAAGGAGAAACCAGTTTTTAATAGGCATGCAAAAAGCAACCCTGATTAGACGTAGCTGTCTTGAGAATTGCAAACCCCCCAACGGCTGTGGGAAGTCTCCCCCTCTTTTTCTCAAAAGCTGACCCTCACAAGAGTCCATGGGAGAATAGGCCTAGCCCATCTCAGAACCGAAAGCAAAGCCCTCTTATAAGCCTAGAAGTCCTCATAGAAACTCAAAAAATCCTAGGACTGCAAACAACATAAGAGATACAAAAGGCAACTGCCATCCTAGCAAAAGCAAGGTTCACATACCAACACAAGCAACAAAAAGCTTAAACATGTGTAAACCCGTGAGTGTCCCAATTTTTGATTTTACTCCCCCTTAGAAAGTGCATAAATTTGAAAAAGAAACTAACAAATTTAACACTTTGAGCAAAAAAAATAGAGAAAGACCGAATCCCAATGTTTTAGGATATGTGGTGCATAAACACACAAAGCATGGACACTAGGGTTTCTATTAACCTCACCTACTCACACAATACTACACATGACCATATGACTAACAAAATTACATGGTCCATATATCATGACATATATCAGAAGGAGTGTGTGTGTGAAAAGCAATCTCAATGGAGCATATGATTACATCAACTGAGATAAGCAGTGAGATATCACAAAGAACCTGAGACCAGAGGTCTCTTCCCTCCTTATATCTCCAGAGAACATTTTCAGCACTGTTATTTATTTTTCATTTTGAAAGCCTAGCTGAAAGGTCGTCCTCATAGGTTTATATAACGAGAAAACATTGTCGTTGACTCCCAAACCAGTTGATTTTAGGGCAACACGTGTAACAAGGACACGTCAAGGACAGTTTTCCAAACCCATAGAAGGATAGATCATAACTCAGCAATCCTCACAGATGTGAGAACTGGCTAGCTTACACAGTTTGTTATATTTGTGAAGTTCCAACCTTTCTTCAAAGACGTCAAACCAACCTCATTTCTGCCCACCCTTATATCGTTCGTCACGACCAAGGAATGTATACTTTGAGATTAGTTTGGTAAATAATATTTTTATCAACCAACTTCAACCTCAAACTAGTCTCGTTTCTTCCCACCCTTATATCGTTTGTCACGACCAAGGAATGTATACTTTGAGACTAGCTTGGAACAACTTCACTGCACTTACTTATCTCAAGTATATAGCTCACCATATTGCACACCACTTAGAGAAGCTTAAAGTGAGACATATAGTTCTTCTATTTGTCATAATAACCAGACCACAGAAGAGTGTGTAGATACACATAGTCATGCAAAGATTAGAGTAAGGGAAGCTAATGAAAACCCTAGACACATCCTTAGGTTAAGATCAACCAAAACATATCCTGGGATAGCAACAAACTTAGGCATCCTAAACTTGAGGAGACCATAAGAACCACAACAACAATTATAAATTTTTGATTTTCCATGGAACAATAAACCCTACACTACATACTTAGGTACAGGGGAGAAAAATCAATCATTGTTACCCACACCAATGGCCTGACGAAGGCTGGTGAAACGAGCATTGTCAAGTGGTTTTGTGAACAAGTCGGCTAGTTGTTGCTCAGTTGGAATAAAAGACAATTCAAGCAGTTTCTCTTCAACTAGGTTCCTTATGAAATGATACCTTATTTCTATATGCTTTGTCCTAGAATGCAACACAGGATTCTTAGAGATATTGATGGCAGAGGTATTATCACAAAATAAGGATAGCATACCTTGCTTGAATCCGTAGTCAGAGAGCATTTGCTTCATCCAAAGCAGCTGAGTGCAACAACTGCCGGCTGCAATGTATTCGGCCTGAGCGGTGGACAGCGAAACACAGTTCTGTTTCTTGCTGTGCCACGATACCAAGTTGTTCCCAACAAAGAAACAGCCCCCGGAAGTGCTTTTCCGGTCATTAGCATCTCCGGCCCAATCGGAGTCCGAGTATCCTGCAATCTCAACGTTAGTATCAAAAGTATACTTGATGCCATAATCAGAAGTATACTTGATATATTTAATGATACGTTTTACCGCCTTAACATGAGACTCCTTGGGGTTGGCTTGATACCTAGCGCACACCCCAACGCTGAAAGCAATATCTGGCCTGCTGGCCGTGAGATATAGCAGACTACCAATCATACTCCTGTAGAGAGTTGGATCAGCATCTATCCCTTCAAGATCAGCACTGATTTTGCAACTTGTCCCCATTGGATTTTGGACAGCAGTGGAGGTTTCCATCCCGAACTTCTTGATAAGTTCCTTGGCATACTTCGATTGAGAGATGAATAGTCCATCCTTACCTTGAGACACTTGCAAACCTAGGAAATAACTAAGCTTACCACACAAACTCATTTCAAACTCCTTAGTCATGAGAGTGGTAAATTCTTTCACTAGGGTCTCGGATGTGGATCCAAACACAATGTCATCCACATACACTTGGGCAATGATAATGTCCTTAGAGGTACACTTGACAAACATAGTCTTGTCAATAGAACCTCTCACATACCCGTTCTCAGTCAAATGTGTAGAGAGTCTCTCATACCAAGCCCTAGGGGCTTGCTTAAGACCATAGAGGGCCTTATCTAACCTATACACATGGTTGGGATGGCTGACACTCTGAAATCCTGGGGGTTGTGCCACATAGACTTCCTCCTTGAGGATACCATTCAGAAAGGCACTCTTTACATCCATTTGATATAGAGTGAATTTCAAAAGACATGCTATGGCTAGAAGGAGACGCACAGATTCTAACCTAGCAACAGGGGCAAAGGTTTCATCAAAGTCTAACCCCTCAATTTGGGAATAACCCTGCACAACCAATCGGGCTTTGTTACGGGTTATCACTCCCTTCTCATCAGACTTATTCTTGAACACCCATTTGGTTCCTATGACATTCTTATCACTTGGCCTAGGAACTAAATGCCACACTCTACTCCTCTCAAATTGATTAAGCTCTTCTTGCATAGCACCTATCCACTCAACATCTAACAAGGCCTCTTTCACGTTCTTAGGCTCAATAGTGGACACAAAACCATAACAAGTGATCTCATTGATCTCACTTTTGAAAAGAGCTAGAAAACTTCTAAGCATAGTAAAGTTGCTTACCAACTGAGCAGACTTACCCCTTGTCTTTCTTGGCTCATCAAGCTTACCAATGATGTCGGAGGAATTGTGATCTTTCTGAACTTGGCGCTTACCAGTTCTGTGAGGCTTCTGGATAGCTAAGGTTGCATCTATCCCATCAGTGAGGATCTCAGCCGGGAGATCAGGGTCACTTACCTCTTCTTCCACTTCAGATGTGGAAGGTTTGTCTTTGAGAGCTAGACTCTGAGTTGGCTCTTGTTCCTGCATAGGAACATGAGGAGAACCGTGACAGCAAACAAGGGAATCATCAATAGCAACATTTATGGTTTCCATAATTTTGCAAGATATTTTGTTGTACACACGATAAGCACGACTGTTCAAGGCATAACCAAGAAAAATACCTTTATCACATTTAGCATCAAATTTGGTCAGATATTCTCTATCCTTATAAATGTAACAAGGACTCCCAAACACCTTGAGATGTGATATATTAGGTATCCTTCCCTTCCATAACTCGTAAGGAGTCTTGAAGGTTCCAGGCCTAAAGATAACCCTATTCAAAGTGTAACAAGCATTGTTAACAGCCTCAGCCCAAAAAGAGTGGGCGAGTTCAGCTGAGTTTATCATTACTCTACCCATTTCAACCAATGCTCTATTCTTCCTTTCAACTATCCCATTGTGTTGGGGAGTGATAGGAGCAGAGAACTCATGGTGCACACCATATTCATCACAATAATCAGCAAAATTGGCATTTTCAAATTCAGTGCCATGATCGGATCTGATCCTAACAATATGCAACCTCTCATGTGACTTCTCATTTGTGACTTGTTTTGCAAAGCTAAAATATTTCTCAAAAGTTTCATCTTTACTTGCCAAAAATTTTACCCAAGTAAACCTAGAGAAATCATCAACAATAACAAGCACATACTTCCTACCACCAACACTTTCGGTGTCAATGGGACCTACTAAATCAAGATGCACTAATTGTAAAACTTTGGAAGTAGGTTTAGCAGAGAGTGAAGGATGAGAGGTACGGGTTAGCTTACCCATCTTGCAATCCCCACACATACCTGGGGACTTACCTGTGAGCTTAGGTAGTCCTCTTACCCCGGATTTTGCAGAGAGCTTGACAATGTCTTGATGGTTGAGATGACACATACGTCTATGCCATAGATCAAGAAGGTCCTCGGCAACTTGAGATCGAAAACAGATTTGGGGAGTGAACTTCTCATGGGCAGAGATACAATAACATTGATCTCTAGTCCTATCACCTCTCATGATACTCCTACCTTTCCCATCTAAGATGAGACATCTTGACTTGTCAAAAGTGACAGAGTCATGTTCATCCACAATCTGACTGACACTCAACAGACTGACTTCTAGACCTCTGACAAGAAGAACATTCTTCAGACATGGGAGACCAGGAGTACTAACTGTCCCTTTGCCTATGATCTTAGTCTTGGCACCATCCCCAAACACAACACTGCCTGATGGATATGTCTCATCCATGGATGAGAACCACTTTCGGTCTCCAGTCATGTGCCTAGAGCAACCACTATCAACATACCAAGAGTCGGGCTTCCTAGTTGAAAGAGCAGTAAGGGCGACATTGCAGATGGCTACTATCCTATCCTGAGGTTTAGGATGGAAGCTGACCCTTGTAACAAAACATGACAGATCGTCATCATCAAAATCATGGCCTCTAACATGTTTATCAAGAGAATTTGTCTCAAAATTTCTCCTAGCATTTCCTACCTTAGGGTTGGCTCTTCTCCTAACAGGAGGATTCCTAGCTGGGATTTTTGGCTTTGGGATGGCAAGACTCTGTGCTATCCTAGATAGCTCCTTAAGGGAGTCCTCAAGAGTTGACTGAAAAGTAGTGATACTCTCCTTCTTCTGTGACTTCCTAGAGTTTTGCTGACTGAATCTAAGCTTCCTACAACGAGGACGGATGTCTCCAGTTACTCCACAATAATGACAAGTGGGAACAAAACGTTGTGACCTAGTAGGCTCTAAAGAAGTTGGATTCAAGGGCTCTTTGCTCTTGACAAACACGGTCTTGTTACCCTGACTAGAGCAACTTCCAGATACAAACCCTAGACCAGACTTGTCCCTATCGGACTTACCCAAACCACAAATCTTAGTCAGCTTTTCGGACCCAAAAGAGAACTTCTCAAATTGTTGACGTGAATCAATTAGGGCTTTCTCAAGATCTGACTTTTCAGAGGTTAGAGTAGAAACTAGTTTGGTCTGAGAATCTAGACTAGTTTGCAGAGACAATACTTGGTCCTCTAGACAAACCTTTTCTGTCTTCCATTTTGACTTGAGGGATAGCAACTTCTCATGCATCCCTTCATTGGTCTCCTTGCATTCCGAAAGCTCATTAGAGAGAGCTTCAATTTTTGCAAGCATGGACTTAGAGGCAGACACTAACCTAGAACACTTATTGTGCATGGAGATATCACAGTCATCATCCTCAAGGAACTCATCTAACTCAATAGAGGCAACAAGAGCTATATCCTCATCATCATGATCGGAGAATTGCTCGGAATCACTATCACTCCAAGACACCTTAAAAGCTCTGTGGGATTTATTCTTCCTACTTGGACATTCAACAGATCTATGTCCGACACCACCACACTCATAGCACTTATCACTTTTCTGAAAGGTTTTAGGCTTGGGAGTCCTATCACCTGTGGTATCACTAGGTTTGGGATTCCTAGAAGCTGATCCTCGGGAGGGATAACGACCAACAGGGAAAGACCTTCTCTTCCTAAGAAACTTATCAAACTGTTTAGTTAGGTAGGCAATCTCATCCAAACTATCCTCAAGAACCTCCGGTTCCTTTTCTTTCTCATCTACCTCATTGACAGTGGATAAGGCTATGGTCTTTTCCTTCCTAGACTTCTTTCTCTTAGACTCGAAAACTTTCAAGTTTCCTACCAACTCATCTAAGGAATAGGTGTCTAGATTCTGGGCTTCCTCTATGGCAATTTGCTTAGCCTCATAACTAGACGGAAGAGCACGAAGGAATTTTTTGACAATCCTATGGGAGGGAATGGGGTCTTCCAATCCTTGACACTGGTTCGTGATACTAAGAAGGCGACCATGAAACTCATCTATACTCTCATCCTCACGCATAGACATTTCCTCAAACTCAAGGAACAGGCTCTGAAGTTTCTGAGCCTTTACCCTAGTGTTACCCTCATAGGTAGTGGATAAAGTATCCCAAGCATTCTTAGCGGTAGGACAAGTGATGATCCTTCTCCGCTCTTTTTCAGATAGTGCAGAAAACAAGCTGTTGAGAGCTTTGGTGTTCATCCTAAAATCACCTTTTTCAATATCATCCCATTCAGATTTGGGTTTCTGCATTAATACGGCAGAACCCTCATTCATGGGTTTCATAGGGTGTTTCCAACCCTCTTCGACCATAGTCCATTGTCTCCCATCATCTTGGGAGATAAGGAAAGCGGTCATCATTACCTTCCACTGGGAATAATCCGTTCCATCAAAGAATGGTGGAGTATTCACAGGGGTAGGGCCTCTACCACGGTCCATTCTCGGGACACAGAGGGATCTCACTAGCTAGGCTAGCGACCCGCTCTGATACCACTTGAAGGTCCTAGAGGGGGGGTGAATAGGCCCTGACAACTTTTTTGCTCTATCCCGCGCACAAGGATAGCAAAGATTGTGCTATCCTGTTTGCTGTGAGACTAAGTTGTGTAAATAAAAAGGCAAGTACTGAAAGTAAAAGATATAACACCAGTACGTTTTTTATACGCAGAAACCCTGCACCCAGGGAGAAAAACTGCGTGCCTCTAACTCTTGAGAGACAAACGATTCCACTATTGTAAAGACACTTCTTACAAGACTCACAACTCAGAGGATGGCACAACACCTAGCCATCCTGCCTAGTCTAACTACTAGCACACGACTGAACTTGCTCTCTTGTCACTCAAGTGTTTTACACATAGCACGAATCTAAGCTTCTATGCAGAATTCAACTAACACCTTTAGCTAATTCTCAAAGACAGCTTACACCTTGCTTCACACGAACTTAGCTAACACCTTTAGCTAATTCTTTATGAAGACTTCACCGGGTTGCATCACCTAGACACCTTCAAGGTATGCATGAACAATGAAATGGGTTTTGAAAATGTTTTGATGCTCAGCTCTAAGATTTATAATCAACAAGGAAGACTTAGAGCAAAGGAGCAAGGAAGCAATAAAGCTAAGACTCAAAGGGAGAAAATGCAAATGACAATTTTCAACAACCAAGGAGCAAGAGAGGTCTTGCTCTCTATTTATAGGCAAAGTGCACAGCTATGAGGAAGCAAGCACGTTTGCCACATCAACAAGATTCTTTTGGACTTTAAGCTGCTTTTCTGGAGACTAGGACAGATAGTACCCTAGGGATCCCTCCATTCACAAGACAAAAGCTGAGAATAGACTTTCCTAGGAAAGACTAAAGCCAAAAGGATAAGACAAAAGATTTTGGGAAAACTAGGCTAGATTTAGTCAACCAAAGACTCTACAAAACCACTTTTCCTAAAAGGACACTTAGGACAGCTGATAGCTTGGGCGGTGCAACATATAGGCAGCTGTCAACTTGGTTTTTTGAATCACCAAAATCCAGCTGGTTCCCAAAGGCTCAAGTTATGTGGTCACGGGTTGGTTTGCCACACCACCCTAGACTAACTTGGAGCTCAAGTATGAAAGACTAATGTTTTGCTAAAAGGTATTTGAAATTCAAACACTTAGAAAACTGAAGCAAGCACATTTGAATAAGCACATGGACAGACCCAGAAGATAGAACAGATACAGCCGGGGTATCCGTGTAATCGGGATGGCAAGCACGGCTGCCATCCTTAGAGAATGAATGTGATGCACATGCATGAACTAACTGATGCATATGAAATCTGTCAGGTTCTTCATTCTTCACTTGAGTAGTCCTTGCTACCAGGATACGACATGTAGCATGTATCCTTGTGTTTTGATCATAAAGGGATAGCCAACAATTCTTGTACCAACAACCTCCAAGACGTCTTGGAGCGGTTTGCCTTCGACAATATTTGCAAGATGGCATTCAACGTGGACCCTGCTTGTCTCGGCGGCGATGGGAAATCCGCCGCCGAGTTTATGCAGGCGTTTGATGACGCTGCCACGCTTTGCTCCGGAAGGTTCCTCTACGCCTTTCAATTTATTCTTCTCTTCAAAAAGTTTTTCAATATCGGATCAGAGAGAAAGCTGAAGGATTCAATTGCAACCGTTCATAACTTCGCGGATGACATAATAAGGTCTAGAATGGAGAACAATAGCCACGAACAACATGAAGATTTGTTATCCCGGTTCATCGGAAACGACAACAATAACTCGCCGGAGTTTCTCCGTGACATCATCATAAGCATGATCCTCGCTGGTCGGGACACGACGTCGTCTGCTTTATCTTGGTTCTTCTGGATCCTATCATCTAGACCAAACGTCCAGCACAACATTCTGAACGAGCTCGAAACGATCCGAGCCCGAAACGGCAAAAGCATCGGCGATACTTACGGCTTTGACGAGCTCAGAGACATGCACTATTTACAAGCGGCGATCATGGAGGCCATGAGACTCTACCCTCCTGTACCGGTGGACACGAAGGCCTGCCTGAACGATGACGTCATGCCGGACGGGACGGTGTTGAAGAAAGGGTGGTTTGTGACGTACCATGCTTATGCGATGGGGAGGATGGAGACGATTTGGGGGAAGGACTGCAATGAGTATGTGCCGGAGAGATGGATCGGCGAGGACGGTACGTGTCAGCAGGAGAGTGCGTTTAAGTATCCGGTGTTTCACGCCGGGCCGAGAACGTGTCTCGGAAAAGACTTGGCGTTTATTCAGATGAAGTCTATTGCAGCCTCTGTGATCGAGAGGTTTGAGGTCGACGTAGAAGATAAGGGCGCCTGTCCGGCGCATTTGCTGTCCATGACGCTTCGAATCAAAGGTGGACTACCCGTGAGTGTGAGAAAGAGATGCGTTTGACGTGTTGTTGTTTTTGTTTGTATGTGTTAGAAGAGATGCATAAGGATCGATCGACCATTGAAAAATTACAGTTTATTTGTTTGTTGTGTTTCTGATCGAAAAGACTTGCTGTTTGCGTGTTTGTGCTCATAATTGAAGTACGGAGATCGAATTTAATTCGTGAAGGTTGTCTTGGATCTACTCTTACTATTTAGACCCTAGCTAGTTTATGTCTCTCTTTTATTTGAATGCAATCAATCTAATTAATCTTCTAGCCGAGTGTAATACTGTGCCAACCAAGTACGTGAACGATTCTAACTCCTCTAGTTCATGAGAATAATAAATTGTCAATCATATGTACATACTGCTTTCTTTAAAAGGTCAATATTTTCATGGCATACACCAATGTACAAATAATAGGGTTTGGTTCTTATTGTAGCTTAAAAGTTAGTTCTCATTGTATCTATCTTACCAGTTTGATAGTTAACGGCTAAAAATGTGGATTAGGTGTTATCATTTGGCCCTAGGGCTTAAAAAGCCCATGGGCGGCCCGTGGCCCTCAGGTAAGTATCCTAAATTTGATTGTGCAAGATGGGCTAAGTATTTTATATCCGTCAATTGGGGAAATAACCACCATTGTGCGTAGTATAAATTCCTCTATTAAGATGCATGAAGTATGGGTACAAGCTTGTTTTAATTTAGATTTTGAAAAAAAAAATATATTGACAATGATGTTCCTCATAGGTGAAATTCCATATATGATATTTTACTATTAGCTCTAAAATATAAAGATCTTTTGCATAGATATGTGCAAAAAGTAAATGAATCTCATTCTTGTAATTTAGCAACTCCAACTGAATAAGATTGGTTGATCGCTGAACTTACATGTGGTTTTCTTGTAATTTTTAATTCTTCTACAAAAATTTGTTGTGGTGTTTATCTAGAGTATTAATTCTTTAGTTGATATTTATCAAACATTTACTGCATATCCTGGGCTCTCTGTTTTCAAAGATGCTTTAAAAGCAATGAGAGCAAAATTTGATAAGTACTGGTCTAAGTTTCCAATGGTTTTTTTGTCTTGCTACTATCATGGATCCTAGATTCAAGTTATTAGCCATTGAAGAGTGGCTGAAATGTTTTGGTCTTGAGCAATTAGAAATTGATGCAAGAATGACTTCTCCCTTGGTTATTATAAAATTGTAATCGGGTTCGTTGTTGTTAGGAAGTACACACTAGAATTGACATGTACTTGGCCGATTGATGCTAGTGACTTGGGTTCAACAATTTGTTATGTGTTATGTGTTCTATCTTTGTTTTGTCGATGCCAGCAAATTCAAGAAGAATATATGAGTTCCATCAGACCATACGAGCGATTGATGCTAGTAACTGGGGTTCAATGATTTGTTCTGTGTTCTGTGATAGTAGTATTGTTCTGTGAAGATAGTTGTTGTTTATCTGTGTTCTGTGTTAGTATTGTTATGTGTTTTTTCTTGATTGATCAACAATTTGCGTTGTGTAACTACTAACTAGGAGCTAGCAAGTATCACGATAGCCCTTAATGTTCTACTCTTAGAGATGTGCTTTTGAGTTTTGCCTTGAATTGTGAAGTTGCTTTGGGGAAGTACTTAGATATTAGATCATCGAAAGTAAGATAATGAGTGACACAAAAATGAATAGGAAAACATTAGACTGCTTGTGATATGATGTGATTCAAGATAATGAGTGACACAAAAGAAAAAGGGTCTTGTGATAATTTGCTTTCTGTGTCAATGCTCTATGAGCTAGTAGTTGTGGTTCTTAATAACAAAATCGTAAGCTTTGTAAGGAGTACAATGAACATGAAGAAGATGGGACGGGAAGACAAGAAATGGAGGTGTTAAGAAACATCATTGCACAAAGTTTAATGAATGCATCTATTTAGCATTTAATTCCAATTTGAAATGGGTTCACTATATTTTGTGTAATGCAATGGCTTTTTGTATATTAATTAAGAACTTTGAAATGGCCTCAGTTTGAAATGCATCTTTTGTATGTTCTAATTTGTATCTTTTGAGATTGCTTCACTAATCTTTTGTATATTATTTAAGAACTTCATTTGACTATGGTGTTAAGAAATCTTATGTAATATCGTGGATTAACTTTATAATTCAGTTACATACAAAAGAAACAACTATTTATTTTAATATCAATTTATAACAATGCCTATTTTTGTCATTATACCCATCTAAAACAGTTTTTACTTATAACTTACCAAACACACGAAATTGCTTTTTGGTTCTCACAACACTTTTAAAAATAGTTTACCAAACACCTAAGCTGATTCTACTCACAACAATATCAGAAGTAATTCTTCTTGTAACAACTTCAGAAGCAATTCCTCTCACAACACAACAGTCCCAAACTAGGCCTAAATCAAAGAAGGTCTCATTCAAACTCCGGGAACAAATAAGTTTTCATTCATGCACCCAAGTTCAGTTGACGTTATAACTACAATAATTTCTGTCGATAAAAAAGTAAGAATATTAATGTTCAAAGCAAAAGCACCAATAAAATGACCTTTAACGTCATGAAGACTGTTAGTACATAGCCAAAATACTTGGCTGGGCCGAGAATAAAGTACAATTACCCAGTCGAGATAGCCCTGGTGAGCCCTTCACGGGTATCCAAAGAATGAAGGGCCGGTAACAAACCGCTTGCTAAAATCACTCTAGCGACAAAACACCCCCAAAAGGGAAGACACCACAAAGACTAGCAAGTAGTCCTACATTGGAGACTAGCTAAAATCACTCTAGCGACAAAACACCCCCAAAAGGGAAGACACCACAAAGACTAGCAAGTAGTCCTACATTGGAGACTAAGGCCAAGGTACCCAAACTTGGCCTATAAAACAAGCTCAAGCTACCATAAAAGGTACACACTCTCTCTCATTCACACTCCTCTACCTTGCAAGTGCTCAAAGCTAATTTAAGCATTGGAGAGTCGAAGACTGGGCCATCCCAGTCCCGACCCCGTAACGCTGTCACTTGTGCAGGTTCCGAGTGAAAGACCCAAAGAATTCTACTTCGCTCCGCCTCGCGACCCCTTCCCGGCTCGGGACGAAGCAGGTAGAAACAATTGGCGCTAGAAGGAGGGTCCCTATCCTGTGGAACTCCCATTTGCCTCGGCATTCAGCACCATGGTGGAAATCATTGATGACCCCGTGGACCCTGGCACTCAAGTGGAACTTCAACCCGGTGACACATCCCTTCCCCAAACCAGCCGCCTAGCCCCTATTAGCCATCCCGACCCTGCCACAGCCCTTGAAATCCTCAAGCGAGACTTCCATTCGTTCCGCGAGCAAGCGGCGAAAAAAAAGGCAGAAGCGGAAGCGTACCGGGTACGCATCGCTGAGTTGGAGAAAGAACAATTCTTACTCCACGCCACGTTAGAGCATCGTAACGTGTACAAAGATAGCTTGGATCGCGCGGTGTGAATTGCCGGGACCCCGGATTCTCTTCAAGGCCAGACTGGTTCCATGCTCCAGGGAGGGCCTAACCAGATCGTATACATGTCTCATCCCCTTGCCCACCCCTCATTTCCACTCCTGTCCCCCCAACCATCACCAATCCTCAACGACTCATCCCTGCCACATCAACCTAATCCATCTGCCCAACCTATCTCCACTTCAACCACTGCCAACTCCTCTAACCCACCTCTTGACATGCCAACCCGCCTACTGCTCCAACTTAGCCAAACTGTCACACAGTTAGCTTCGCGGATTGAAGGCGTTGAGAGTCGCGGGGCTCAGCGACCCTTGTTCTCTGGCTATAGACATTGCCCAAGCCTCTTCACACCTTGAGTGCAGATGGACAAGCGGCTCCCGGGAACCAAACCATTCAAGATGGATAAGTATAAAAGCACAGGGGACCCTCATCTCCACCTCGAGACATTCTTCTCACTCTGTAGCTCCTCTGGCTACAGCATCGCCATAGCCTGCCACGCCTTCCAAGAGACCCTCTCGGACGAGGCCCTCAGTTGGTTCCTCAGCCTGCCACCCAACTCCATAGATAACTTCGACCAACTCTCGGAACGCTTCCTCAGCCGTTTCATCCTACACACCAGCATTTACCGCAGTGTAGACGCCCTGTTCCACATCAAGCAGAAAGATGGCGAAGGCCTCCATGAACTGCTGTCCCGATGGCAATCTGCCACGGCGAGATACCACAACTTGGAACCTCGCGTGGTGGAACAAGCTTTCCGTCAGGCCCTACTCCCCGGCAGTTTCCTGATGGAGATCAATAAGAACCCTCCAGGATCCTACGATGCCTTGATGGACCTGGTGGTGCGGTGGGCCCGCACTGAATTTGCCACTTTCGGACGTCCCGCCCACGCCACGCTAGCTCTTACCGCCCCAGCACCAGATGAGCACTTTGGCCGCGGGCAAGAAAAAGGGCAATCACATGGCCCATCCCGAGAGCAGGGGCGCGGTTCCGACCGTCGCCATGGGGGACAGAGAAACTGCGACCACCCTTACAAGTCGAGGGACCAAAGCCCTCCACAGCAACAGCGCCGTCCCTCCCCGCCGCCTCATTATGAAGTCCACACTACTCTGACCACCACATATGAGGACATATGGGCCAGACACAAAGATCTCATCCCCCCACCTCCCAAAAGTAAGTATCCAAAAAAGCCCTGGTGAACCACCGGTAACAAGTACTGCGCTTATCATGACAATAACGGCCACACAACAGAATAATGCAATGGCCTCCGCAATGCAATCGAGCATTTGATCCAGAAGGGGCAACTCCATCAATACTGTGCTCCCGCCACAGGCGCCAACACCATTGAAGTACATGGCCAGATCCTAACCCTGCATGGTGGAACCCCACGGTTCCCCCCACGGCAGCCTTCTGTAAAAAAGCAATGCACGACACCCTCAGAAATCCTAGACATCCAACGTGGTGTCACGATCACCCCATCAGCGTGGGATCAAGTGACATTTCGCAATGGTAAGGATACCTTACATTGCCACCACAGCGAGCCATTCATCATCAATGTGCAGGTGGATTATTACAAGTGCCACAGAGCTTTAGTGGATACAGGGGCCGTCGTAAGCGTCATGTTCTCTGATTGTTACAAAGGACTCCGGCGAGACCGAAATAAACTGTACAATAACCACGACCCCTTGGTCAGCTTCTCTGGTGATATAGTACAACCGCTAGGCTCAGACCGCCTAACCGTGGAGGTGGGAACTACTCCTTGCCGCTCCTCCATTACAGCTCGCTTCCTCATAGTTGATTGTCCCTCGTCTTATAATCTTATCTTAGGCCGGGACATCCTTTGGGGGCTGCAGTGCTTCATAGCCGGCCACATGCTCCTCATGAAAGTTCCTACCCCAGGTGGCATCCTAACAGTTTAAGGGGACCGAGCAGCCATTGAACATTGTCATCTTAATGTCATCCAGCAGGGGCGCAGCGCCTATGAGATGTTGCCTCTCAGCCCCTCGGAACCCATAGATGACCCACGGGACGACCCAGAGGGGAGTGGAAAAAAGAGGGCCCTGCGACCTAATCCAGCTGAAGACACGGAATGGATATCCCTGTCCCCCACTACCCCGGAAAGAAAAGTCCGCATTGGCTCAAGTCTCGGCCCGGAACTCCGCCACAAGCTCATTACTTTCCTCTAAGAAAAACAAGCAGTCTTCGCTTGGTCCTACGTCGACATGCCGGGGATCTCCCCTGACATCATCACCCACAAACTCAACATCCTCCAAGACCACCCCCCCTGTCAAGCAAAAGAGACGCGCCTTCCACCCAGACAAGTATCGAGCTATCCAAGCCGAGGTTCAACGGCTCAAGGAAATCAAATTCATCCGGGAAGTTTCTTACCCGACATGGGTCTCCAACGTCGTTATGGTCCCCAAACCTAACGGCAAGTGGCGCATGTGTGTTGACTACACGAACCTTAACAAGGCTTGCCCCATGGACAGCTTCCCCTTGCCACAAGTCGACCAGTTGGTTGATTCCACAGCTGGCTTCAAAATGCTCAGCTTCCTTGATGCCTACTCGAGGTACAACCAAATCAAAATGCATCCCGCTGACCAAACTCACACAACCTTTGTCACCGATAAAAGATTGTACTGTTACGAGGTCATACCCTATAGCCTCAAGAATGCGGGGGAAACTTATCAACGGCTCATTAACGTCATGTTCGAAGATGAAATTGGCGAGATTATGGAAGTGTATGTCTACGACATGTTGGTCAAGAGCAAGACAGAAGATGACCACATTGCCAACCTCGACAGAGTATTCACTAAGATCCTCGAACACGGGATGCGTCTCAACCCTCAGAAATGCATCATTGCTGTGGGAGGCGACAAATTCCTTGGCTTCATGGTCAGTGAAAGAGGCATTGAGGCCAACCCAGAAAAAGTCCAAGCCATCCTAGACATGACTGCTCCGACATCCCGGAGCGAGGTTCAGTGCCTTACAGGACGCCTGGTAGCCCTAGCACGCTTTATTTCCCGCCTCACAGACAGGTGCAATCCATTCTTTCAACTGCTCAAGGCACATCATAAAAAAGATATCACTTGGGGCCCGGAACATGATGATGTCATCAACAGCATAAGGGCATACCTCGCCACTGTCCCTCTCCTCTCCAAGCCAATTCTCGGAGAGGTGCTTTATTTATACTTGGCTGTTTCTGCCACGGCCGTCAGTGCGGCGCTCACACGCCATGCCCATGATCACAAACTCCCAGTTTACTATTGTGACAGAGGACTCGCAGATCTAGAGACTCACTATCCAGACATGCATAGAGAAACTTACTCTCGCCCTCGTCACTGCCGCTAGGAAACTCAGGCCGTATTTCCAAGCCCACACAATCCATGTACTCACCAACTAGCCTTTACGGTAAATATTGCACAAACCTGAAACCTCAGGCCGCATGGTCAATGGGCAGTTGAGATGGGAGAATTTGACTTGCACTACAAGCCGCGAGTGGCCATCAAAGGGCAGGCAGCTACAGACTTCATTGCTGAATTCATCCCATTGGCCGGTAACAGTTCCCACCCAGACACCCCCGCCGGGGACGCCATCTGGGAACTCCAAGTGGATGGATCCTCCAACAGAAAACTCAGCGGAGCAGGAATCATCATCACGGACCCAGAGGGTCACTTGTATGAGTATGCCCTCCGGTTCGAATTCAAAGCCTCCAACAACATTGCTGAGTATGAAGCTCTTATTGCAAGCATTCAACTTTGCCGAGAGCTCGGAGCCCGACACCTTCACATCTTCAGTGATTCCCAACTCGTTGTTAGTCTGTGGCAGGGGACTTCAAGGCTAACCAGCACAACTTGGAATCCTATAAAAGTCTCGTGGGGGCACTGCTGCAAAACTTCACCTCATACAAACTCACCCAAATCCTGCGAGCCAAGAACTCCAAGGCTGACGCCCTCGCAAGACTCGCCACGGCTCCTCACGAGTCCACGCCCTCGGATGTCCACATCAAAACACTGGACAAGCCTAGTATCTCGAGAGCCTATTCAGAAATTTTTGCCCTTGAGCCCAGGGAGCAGCCCTCATGGATGGACCCATTCATCGCTTTCCTTTTCTGATGGCACCCTGCCCCAGGACAAGCATGAAGCACAGCGGCTACGCTGCAAAGCCTCCATTTACTTGCTCAGAGGTGGAAAGCTATACCGCCGAGGCCAGTCATGTCCCCTACTGCGGTGCCTATCCACAGCAGAAGGACACAAAGTGCTGAAATCGCTCCACAGCGGCATTTGTGGGAACTATGCGGGAGCCCGGAACCTCATGTTCAAAACGCTTCACGCGGGGTATTATTGGCCAACCCTAGAGCGTGATGCCAAAGCGGTCGTCCGAACGTGCCTTCAGTGCCACAAATTTACAGATTTTGCACATCACCCCCCGGTACCCCTCGCTATCATCATCTCGCCCGTCCCTTTCAGCCAGTGGGGACTCGATTTCATCGGACAACTCCCCACAGCCCCGGGACAGTTCAAGTATGTCATTGTCATTGTGGATTACAACACAAAATGGATTGAGGCAGAGCCCCTCGCCACAATTACGAGGATCATGCTTATGATGATGTCACGGAGAAACTCCGGCTAGTTGCTGTTGTCATTTTCGATGAACCGAGATAACAAATCTTCCTGTTGTTTGTAACTATTGTTTTCCATTCGGGACCTTATTATCTTATCTGCATAGTTGTGAACGATTCCGATTGATTCTCGTAGTCTCCTCTCTGATCCAATGTTGAGAAGCTTTTTGAACGTAAGGATAAATTGGAAGGCGTAAAAGAACCTTCTAAAGCAAAGCGTGGCTGCTTCATCAAACGCCCGCATAAACTCGGCGGCGGATTTTCCATCACCACCGAGGCAACCCGGGTCGACATTGAAAGCCATCTTGCAAATATTATCGAACGCAAATCGCTCTAAAACGTCTTGGAGATCCAAACGACACCCCTTTTCGGAGGCTCGCACCAAAAGCGGAATCAACCTGGTCTCAATCTCGAAGCTGATATTATCAATAACGAAGTTTCTTAAGGATTTGATGTTGAATGCATAGCTGGCCATCTTTCTCTGGACCTTCCAGAGCTCACCGTCGGCGTTGAAGATTCCGTCTCCGAGAAAATCATTGAAGAGAGAGATGACCCGCTCGCCTTTCGGGTAGTTCTCGAAGTTGATCTTGAGGATGTGCTCCACGTTTAACGGGTTGGCCGTGACGATGCCGTGGACTTTTCCCAGGCTGAAGAAGACGGCTGTGTTGGTGGGACAGTTGCGGAGAATTTCTGTGGTCCAGTCGAGGAAGCGATGCCGGTTCTTGAGGACTTCCGGTAGGGATCCGAGAATCGGGTAGTTTTTAAAGCCGATGTGTGTTGATTTCTTTGGTCGAGTAGTGTAAAAATGTAGGTAGACAGAAATGGATAGGAAAGCTAGACAAAGGAAAAATTGCCGACAGAATAACATATCCATGGCTAATTATATGGACTTAACAGATCGATACGTAATAAAGCACTATCACTATGATGATACTTATATATAGACATTGGGATGACTACGTACATAAGCATGACGAGGAGAAGTTGATGTTTTTGTGCTGTTCTTCGTGGCGTTAAAGGTTATGTATTTGGTGCTTTTTCTTTGAACATTAACGTTCGTATTTTATTTTCAAAATAGCTACATAGAATGTGGCAAGTATTGTTTGTGCCCCAAGCTCTTGTTCAGGCTTAGATTGTTACTGATTTGGTGTGCGCTCTCAGCTCTTGTAGTCTTGTTCAACAAGCTCGATTGATGGCAAACTCTACTGCGTAGCAGAACATGCCAACAAGTATATACATATTTACTTGACAAGTCCCTAGATCATAAAATCTTCCACTTTTGAATTGAAACTAAATTAATGATTTTGTTAAATGCACAAGATAGCTGTGAACGAGTATTCGACGATTTTAACTCCTAGTTCTAGAGCATTGAATTTCAATGATGCACATCATGTTTTCTTCATACCACCTTAATTGCGTTTCTCATTGTTTGCAACATCTTGTATGAATTTCACATATTTGTTTATCTAGTCCATGCACTTCAACCCTCGATAATTCGAACTAAAAGAAATGAACAATTAAATAAAGTCTATGAGATATTAGAGATAGTTAAAGTAAATTAATGTTCAAAATAAAGTGATTATATTTTGAAAAGCTGGTATATTTTGTTTGATGGATGTGATTTTATGCAAAGTGAATATAAGCACTGTATAATTTGTATGAAATTCTTAATTACTTGGTTGTCAAACAACACCATAGTTATTAATGTAAAAAAAAAAATCTCCTTGATGTTAAAGCTTGGGGACTGTTGTGGTCAACAAAATTGTTTCTCAAATTCTTAATTTGTAGCTTCATTGTGCTAGTGTTGAGGTTCATCTTCTTGGTTCCCTCTTTGGAGGCTCTGTGAACTTCATGAATGCTCCCTGAACTACTCTTATCAAGTCAATCACATATTTGGAGAAGCTAACATGATCACGCATGGTCTTGCCAAAAACAGTGTTAACAGTTACGTAGTCTTTTATTGATGATCCTCTTGCTGTAACTATATACGACAGTCTCTTACAGATTTTAGTTTGTTTTCCTTTGCTTTGTTTGTGTTTGGGCGTACAGTTTGTATTAAAAACAAAGTAAAGAAACTTTCTTTCATTCATAATTTTGTTGATTATATTTTAATGAGAAAATTTTAAAATCAGTACACGAAATATAGCTCACTCATAATTTAAGTACATCATGCTTTAAAAATATAAAAAAAATACATGACTTTTAAATTCATATTTAAATTTGATACATAACATCATTAACACTGTTTTCCACGTTTTCTATATCTCATATCTAACTACTTCTACTCGAGATCTACTGAACAAATCCTGCAACTCTACAGGCATGATAGATTACACCCCTTCTTACGATTTCAATAAACAAACGAACCCAGTACTTCTCGAGATCTAACATTCTTAAAGCCACTCAAGCCAGTGATGGAACCAATAGCTCAAGTCCTCAACTATGTCTCCAACTCCTCCTGTAAAGTACTCTCACCTCCGTAATTCAAGCAGTCTCAACAACAGCATCCATTCAGTAACAAGTTAACAACTCCAACCAAGTAACTAATATCTCCATCTCTCTCACTAATTAAGATCTTCTGATCCAATTCCTTGCTATAATAGCACACAAATATAAATTGCAAAAGACACACCTACCAAATTCTGAACCTCCCTCCTTTATCAAAAACTCTCAACTCTCTCTTAATTCTTAAACAAATCAAAATCGACGTCGTACATCCACCTCACCATCGGAGCGAGCAACAAGACGCTTTCTGAGAGGCCACAGGAAGCTGTGCAAGAGGAAACCCGCTGAAATATGTCCTCTGCAACGGAGATTTGGTCCTAGATGTCCTTTTTCGGTTGTTCCAAGATCAGTTTTAGAGACGGGTTAACCCGGGATTGCATTGGGCAGTAGAACTGCTGAATCAAGAATTTGGGTTTCTCCTTGTGAATTTTATTTACAACGCTTTGAATTGGTGAGCTTAGCGTAATTTGGGATTCAGAGTTTGGTGGCAATGGTGGGTTTGATGAATTGGTGAAGTCCATAAAAACGATGAAACCCTTGAATTGGAGTGAGCTAGTGGGAGCTGAGATCAAGTAAAATCCTAGCAATTTTTGAGCGAGGGAGAAGCTGCTGGCTCTCTCTAGTCTCTAACCTCCACAAAGGCACAAACACTGCCGCTATTCGTACTTCTCCTTCTTCGCATTATTTTTCTTTTTGCTCTGTTTTTGTTTTTTTGGTTTGATCAACCTTAAAGGTCAGAACTATAACCTCATGTATTTGATAAATATTCCCTCGATTCCGAGCTCCCCACTGTGTGGCTCTGAGAATCTGAGAGTGACGGCTACACAGTAAACTCGCCCCCGCAGTAACTCGGTAAGTCCTCCGCCCACATCATAAACAAACAACCCAATCCCTCCATTTTTTCCAAAAAACTCCCAGCACCCACCTCACCTTCCGCAAATGCGCTGCGACGCTGCTTCCTCTTGGCTCTGCGGCCGCCACGTGTCCGTTGCAACCGCCATGCCCACCGCCGGAACATCTTTCCTCTTCCTCTGCAGACCCGCCATCTCATGCTGCACCAACACTCCCAACTCACTCAAGCGTCGATACTCCGGTAGCAGTCATGCTCCGGACGTCGTCCGCCGTTGGATCCAGTCCGATCATCCTCTAGTTTCTCAAGGTTTGATTCTCATTTCATACTTTACATGCATGATGTGGATGATTCTGATTGGTTGGGTTAATGTAGCAGATAGGTTCACGGTTGCTTCGTACAATATCTTGGGGGATAGAAATGCTTTTGCTCATAGAGACATGTATGGGAATGTGCCGTCTATGTATCTGAAGTGGGACCACCGGAAAAGGGTCATCTGCGATGAAATTTCTGCCTGGAACTCTGATATAGTTTGCTTGCAAGTAAAGCTTCTTGAACTTGTTGTTCTTTATTGTGTTGGGTAAAGAGTTTAGTTGTGAAGGTGTTATATACTGAAGGTGCTGTTTCTGTGGTTTCATTAGGAGGTGGACAAGTATTTGGAGCTTTCGAACAATTTGGCAAAACTGGGATATGCTGGTTCTTACAAGGTTAATAATTTCTATGTTTTGCGCCAATTTGGTTGTGTTATCAGTTTATCAATTGCATGATGAGTTTGAAATGATGACTACTACAATGTGATTGAATATATGAGTTTATACATTCAGATACAGCGTTTCGCAAATGTAGATCAGTTTCTCGTGAACTGATTTGGATTGGCCTACTTATCAATAGTAAATTCTAAATCAGTTGTTTCATTATGGTAGAGACGCACAGGAGATACTGTTGATGGTTGCGCAACTTTCTGGAAATCTCATAAGTAAGACCATGTTGATTTATTTCGTTTTTTCTAGCTGTTAGTGCTTATTTTCTTACAGTAACAAGAAGTCGTATAACCTTGGCACTTCATTCTATCAGTTCGCGGTTGTTAGATGAAGAGAGCATTGAATTCAAGGGATATGGACTTCGTGACAATGTTGCCCAACTTTCAGTTTTTGAGGTAGAACATTTGGAAATCAGACAATACTTCTTAGATAGTATCCAGTAAATAGTTTTGAGTGTATCTTTGCATGTTTCTTTGCTGAAGAGAATATGGATTCAGAGGTAATGGGTATCATCCAATGTAATGTTGCATTAAAAACCATGTAAAGTTTCATCCCAATAAGAAAAGTTACCCTTGAGATAGTAATATTAAGAATGGATTGCTCAACAATAAGAATGTTCTGGTCTGTAGCCTGTTCTTCTTTTTTCGATTTCCTAGTTCTTTTTTTAAGAGGAACTTTTTCTGGTAACAAATTGCTTCTAATTTTGTTTTATGGTGGTCACGTTTCTGGGTTTGTTATGTAGGCTTTTACACTTCTGAGATCTACTTCACTTCCGATAGAGTTTATATAAATGCAGTGTTTTGATTAAATGGACCCTTTCTGTATCTAATTTCATTCCATACAGGCAGATGCATAAAGACAAATCAAGAAAGTTAGTGATTGGTAACATCCATGTGCTTTACAGCCCTAGCCGAGGGGAAATTAAATTGGGCCAGGTAAGTTCTATAACAGTGATGTCCAATTTGTCTGCTTTTGGTTTTGTCCCCCAGACTGATAGTTTTAGGTTAACATTCTTAATGATATGATCCATATAAAATGTACGTCTACTTAGATGAAGAACGTCTTCATCATTCAAAATGTTAGGAATAATTGAATTGCATCTGGGGATGTTTTTGTTTAATGGTATATTATGGGCAATTATTTGAACTTCTTTCCTTTCCAGATTCGTTTTCTCTTATCAAGGGCCCATATCCTCTCGGAGAGATGGGGTAATGCCCCTGTTGTCCTTTGTGGTGATTTCAATAGCACTCCTCAGGTGTGATATTCTAAACAAACTGTCATAAAAGCCTTCTTCAGTTTTTCATTTAGCTTATTAAGTAATGCTTAACTAGCTTTTATGCTTATTGACAGAGTGCGATATACAAGTTCTTGTCAACATCTGAGGTGATCACATGTCTGTTGTTAACCACTTGAATAACATTCGGATACATAGTCCGGTCGTTACCAAACTGATGGCGATCATTGTCATTTAAAGAATCCAAGTACATATATAAAATCCAAGTTTTCTTAAATCTGATATGTCCCTCTTATCTACAGCTAAATATCATGTCATATGACAGAACAGAGTTATCTGGGCAGAAGAGCTGTCATCCTGCTCAAGTTTTAGGAGTCAAACAAAGAACTAGCAGTCCATTGAACTTGATAGATGGGTATGTCTTATATCTGTGACACTGACTTCCTTTCTCTTTTGTTTTTATTTAGTTCCTATGATGATATGCTTTCATAATTCACATATTAGTTAAATTTAACATAGGATAGCTTATTTAAACTGTGGAAATGTTAAAGCTTAATATGTTAAATGTTCATCATCAGATTATTGAAACATAGCTGGACAGATGAAGAGATTAGAGTTGCAACTGGAAATTCTGGCAGCCATTCAGTTGTGCATCCCTTGAAGCTTAACAGTTCTTACGCTATGGTGCAGGTATAAGCATTTACTCCTTTACCCAGTTGGCTGCTCAGTTCAGTTTCCTGTTGTATGCATTGTAATGATTTTTTCCCCTGGAAATTATGCATTGTAATGATTTCTCTCTGGTTATATATCGTATTTTCAGGGTTCTACAGCAACACGGGGATCCAGTGGTGAGCCTTGGGCTACTTCCTACCATTCTAAGTTTCTTGGAACCGTTGACTACTTATGGTGAATTCCTTCTCTTAAATAATGCAACAATGATTCTAATATTGGTGGGTGCGGTTGTCATAGTACAACATGAATCTTATGAAATGCTTATGCTCTATATAGGTACTCAGATGGTCTTGTGCCGACAGGAGTTCTGGATACAGTTTCACTTGACACTCTCCAGAGGATTGGTAGCCTCCCTTGCAAGGTATGAAAACATTGGATTCTTCTACTTAATGGATAAGTGTTTGAACACTTGGACTTTTGTGGTCGTTGAATGCTGTTGATAAGTTACAAATGTTATCTTCCATTCTAATTCTCTTTCTCCTGTATTCGTAAATAGAAAGTGGGCAGTGATCACCTGGCTTTAGTTTCTGAGTTTGCCTTCACACCAGGCACAAAGGAAGGCAACAACACAACTGCATCAACAATCTGAAGATTCTCACCAGCATTGTCCTAGCTTTTACAGGAAGGCAACATTACCATGTATGTTTCACCCGCGTAAAATCCTTTGGAAGCAGATCCTCATGGAGAAGTAAAATCATGCCAAATACACAAGCCATTTTCAGATTTGGAACTGTTTGATAGTCAGAACTATTCAATTTCATTAGATAGAGATTGATAGCTTGGATAGCAAGTAGAAAAATAATACAGAGCTGATGATTGTTGCTCACTACCAGAGTTATAGGTTTACTTGGTATAAAATTTTTGAACAACAATAATGCAAACGCACTTCCATTCTCTGTAATCTATTATAAGTTGTCATATAGAGTTCAATGGTGCAAAGCTTTTATCCACCACTCTGAAACCTAACAGAAATCTTACTATTTCTAGTAGCCACAATGCAAATTTCCCTGCAATGGTCATGCTGGTTAGATGAATGCTATCTGGTATTTACTCCCATCTCATTTCTCCAAACTTGAAGAAAAATTGACCTAAAACAAGGATGGAAAAGAAAAGTAAAACTTGAAGTTTAACCCAAAAATTACAGGGAGAGAAATCCTTAAAGAAATGGCATCACACATTTCTGTGGCTGCATGTCTACACAGCATCCAACTGATCCACGGTCACGGTGGCAGCGGCCGCATCCCTCCACTGAGACACAGAATAGTCCACACCATCCCAATTGGGCCCCACTGCCCTCCGTTCATGGCTTCTATTTTGGTCTTCAGACTTCAGCTAGATACCCACGCCTGAAATCTAGCGGGACACGTTCTCCACGCGCCACAATTACACACAATATTATAATATTTATATCCTCACCCTTACGTGTACTCCTGATCCACCACCCAGAAACACCACAAACCGACACGCGTCAGACCCGCCGCGTGGTCTCTTTCTACGGCAAACAACGAATCGCCGTTTTTCTTTAACCCCCGATCAATCCTCAATTCGCCTATTTCCAGTGTCCTCTAATATCGGAGCCCCCAAAATCTCCCTCGCTTTTATCTCGCCGACCATTCTAATAGCCTCCCTCCGATTAGATTTTCCGATTTCAACCCCCCATTTTTTCAGAGATTTCGTTTCCTTTTCCAGCCATATTTTTCTGCTTGGATATGAAATGATGCAGCGGCTCGTCGACAACGCCATCGCTGTCACCAAAGAGTGAGTCCCCCTTCTCCTCCCTTAATCGCTTCACTTCTTTAATGCATGCATGTGATGGTTGATTCCTTCGTTCAATTCTGCAAAGTCCGGTCAAGTAATGATCCTAATTTTTTGGATTCCGTGGTTGTTTGGATTTTCAGGTCAGTGAAGACGGTGACGTATGAATCGCTGAACAATATTGTGAGATTGATCAACGGAGTTTCGGCTTTGTTGTTAGCGCTTTTGCCTGGGAAGGCTAATATTCTCGAAGGAATCCATGGCTGGGAGCTGCGGCCTACCTTTCGTGGACCTCGATTCCCTCGCTGGATGGAGAAGTAAGTTTTTAGGGTTTTTGTTGGGGATTTAGGGTTCGCTTCAATTTTCTGTGCTCTAATTAGCTTGCATGTATGATTTTCCCTTAATTCGATATGTTTCGTTATTGTAATTGCTAAAAATGTATTCGGATTGTGTGCTTATTAGTTTGTGGGATGAGATTTCTGTTTTGGTGTGGTTGTTTGTAGTGGCGTGTCGTCTTTCAATCAACTCATTCATGAGCTTTCTGTGGATTCGGATACCGAAGGTTCGAGCATAGATTATGAGGAAGAATATAGTGATGATGACATGTCTCCTGCATCACCGTGTTCTCAAAGCTCAAGAGTCTCCAGGTCTTCTAGTATTCCTAAGGAGCGGACAGGATGGATGTGGATCAGTTACATATTTTATTGGATTTTGTTTCCTGCAAGGTTCGTGCTTGGCCTTCCTGGTCTTCTTTGCCGTTCTTCTAATGAGAGGTCCACGCCACCCTCACCAGGAGGCAGTCAGTTTTCGCGGAGTAGTTCTTTGAATAAAGTGCAGTTCCTCAAGGATCACATTATTCAGCGCACTACTGATAGGAGACGTGGAGTCATTGAGGTGTGACAAAACTCTCTTTTATGTCTGTTTTGGAAGTTACATCCAAGATGAATTCTAATGTTCATTTAATGCTGGACAGGATCTTCATCTTGCGATTGAGATATTCATAGAAGCTGTATTCGATCTTGTTCATAAAGCAGCACATTTTGTTCTTCACCCGTTATATGCTCTTAGAACACTATTTGGGTTGTTTTCATCGGACAGTAACAGATTTCAAGATACTTATGATAGTGCGTCAGAAGCTACTGTTCCAGCTGCTACACTTGGAGATGATTATCCCGCTCCTACAGAAACTACAGAAAGGAATACTTCGTTTCAGGCGTTGAATACTGATGCTAGAACATGCCAGGATGTCATTACAGAGCTTGGGTGAGGCTGGGCTACCGTTTACTTGATTTCAGAGCTTTTATTTTCCCCGTGCCGCATCAATGTTTTTACTCTTCTTCCTGTTTTAGGTACCCATATGAAGCTATTCATGTGATCACTAGTGATGGATATGTTCTTCACTTGGAAAGAATCCCAAGGTATAATAGGTTTTTATTCCCTCATAATGTGATAATTTTGCAATGAATATATGGTGTGATTGGTGTCTAATATTTGTTAGTGTGATGCTGCAGACGTGATTCACGGAAAGCTGTTTATCTACAACACGGAATTCTAGACTCATCTATGGGGTAAGTTACCTCTCTCTAAGTTTCCTCCCTCACTAGTGGCCTAGGTGTTTGGTAAGAATAACAAAAGGGCAGTCTTCTAAAAAACTGTGTAGGTCAAGTGACATAACCACCTGCCATTTGGCAAGAGTAGTAATTTCAGAAGCTGAAAATCCACCTGCCCTATTGAGCCGGTGTTGTTCCTACAAAGAGAATATGAAATATCCCACAGAAATCTAAGCTGATCTGTACCTACTTATGTTATTTGCCTCTGCTCAAATTACATAGCATGTGATTGTATGCAAGGTCTACATCATCTAAAGTAATGGCTTATAAAATATGCCTGCTTTCCTATGAGGAGTCGATCTATAGTCTATTTTTTATGATATGTTCTCTTGTTTTATGAGTAATCTTTCTTCATAATTACATGCTAACGGTTTGGTTCCTTGTTCAGTTGGGTCTCCAATGGGGTTGTCGGTTCACCTGCATTTGCTGCCTACGATCAAGGTTTGGCATGTTTAATTTGAAAGTAAATGCATCTTGGGGTTTAGAGTGGTTTACAGTTTGCTTATACATCTTACTGTTTCAGGATATGATGTCTTCCTTGGGAACTTTCGTGGCTTGGTTTCTAGGGAGCATGTTGACAAAAACATTTCCTCACGGCAGTAAGTTGGCATATGATATCTACTTGTTTTAGTTTTGTTTATGAAAGTTTTTCCCCTCCTACATTTCTTTCCTTCTGGTCAGTGAGAAACAAAAAGCTCACACACAAACAAAAAACACAAACACATTCTTTTGATAAACTACAGGATCTTCAGTGGTGAGAGAGTGAGGTTGCATGTGTGTGTAAATATATATATATATATATATATATATATTCAGTATATATTCTTTTGTGTATGTATGTATGAGGATTTCAAAGCCAAAAATATCAGTATCTTTCAAGTATCACTGAAACATACCAATACAGGTACTGGCAGTACTCAATCAATGAGCATGGGACTCAGGATATCCCTGCAATGATAGAGAAGATCCACCAAATTAAAACTGCGGAATTGAAGCTTAGTCAACCTGATATCGAGGAAGAAACCAATGGTGATCAACCTTATAAGCTTTGTGCAGTTTGCCATAGCTTGGGAGGAGCAGCTATATTAATGTATGTTGTAACGCAGAGGATAGAAGAGAAACCCCACAGGCTATCAAGATTAATTTTATTATCACCTGCTGGCTTCCATGAAGATTCTTCCTTTATGTTTTCTGTTGTGGAGTATTCCTTTCATCTATTGGCTCCCCTTTTGCAACCCCTTGTTCCTGGCATCTATATACCAACCAGATTTTTTCGCATGCTTCTAAACAAGTTGGCACGGGACTTCCATAATTACCCTGCTGTTGGAGGATTGGTTCAGACACTGATGAGTTATTTTGTTGGCGGAGATAGCTCAAATTGGGTTGGTGTGTTGGGTATACCACATTATAATATGAATGACATGCCAGGGGTATCGTTCCAAGTGGCTCTCCATCTTGCACAAATGAAGCGTTCAAAAAGGTTTAGGATGTTTGATTATGGGAGAGCATCTGCTAATATGGAGGTATATGGATCTCCAGAGCCATTAGACTTAGGAGAGTACTATGGGCTCATTGATATTCCGGTTGATCTTGTTGCTGGACGGAAGGACAAGATAATTAGGCCATCAATGGTAAAGAAGCATTATAAGGTGATGAAGGATGCAGGTGTGAATGCATCATACAATGTGTTTGAGTATGCACATTTGGACTTCACATTTTCCCACCGTGAAGAACTCTTGGCATATGTCATGTCACGCCTGTTGCTTGTGGAGCCACCTTCAAAGCAGTCCAGCCCGAAGGGTTTGAAGATGAAGAAGAAAGGACAGCAGGTTAATAGTTAATTTGAGAAAACCATGTTGTTCGTTGTTTTTGTGTGCGACGTAGCATGTGTTGTATCTTTAGGTGCAGATTACTGTTATAGATGATTGAATATGTCAATATATCTTACTCCAGTGCAATCAGTGATAACAATTGCTGCCACTTTTTGCTTTCCCACTACTTTTTTCTGTGGGAAGCGAACTGTCTGGATTGCCTGGGTGGAGATTTGTACAAAAACCTCTTGTGTATAGTTTGTATTTTGTAATATTCTGTACTGTAATTTAACCTTTCATCTGCTGTCACAAATCAATCATTATGCTAGTGAAAAAGTTAATCTTTTTCTTTTTGCATTTTGATGAAATTTATTTTTTATTGTTGATCTTCATGTTATGAGAGGACCTAGTCTCTGTTGTTGGTGTATGATTTCTTCAGTATGTTTCAATTGTGGTAGATACTGCTGGAATTGATTTCTATTTTAAGGTCACGTCAGCTTGGCATAATCCATATCGTTTTGGTCAGCTTCCCTTGAAGTAGCAGCTGAAGTTTAAGTTGGATGAATGAAGAATGAAAGGTGCACTTAAAAGGTCACAAATCTATCACAAAAATGACAGGTTCAGTGCGTGTCTTTCTTTCAAGCAGAAATATCTAGATGTTATCTAGGATCTGAAGGTTACTTCCTATACTAGAAAGGTGACTGCAGTCTACCGTTGTGGCATATTGATGCTGCTGATCCCTTCATTGATTGTGTTGTTCACCCCTGATGTTCGACCTGATGTTCCGCTGCTATGTACGAAGGTCCTTCCCCTACAGATTAAAGGTCAGATTCATTGGAGCTCATTTATAATAACCACATGAGTTTGTGCGTCTATTGTACTGGGTGGATCAAATGCATAACTCACCTGCATACACTTTCCCGTTGAGGTGGTTGTGTTCACTAGGGGTAATTATCAACGATTGAGTAGGCAGGCTGTATCTTATACACTGAAACCCATGTACGAGTTAGTCACTCTAGAAGTGCATAATCTTTATTAAGCCAGAGCTTTTAGGTGTTATATCATGCATATATATGTGGTTATTCTACTTTTTCCCAAGTGGATCCTTATTAAGTGATTACATAAACTACAAGTCAGCTTAGAGGAGTAGATCTTAGAAGATGGAGCATATATCCTCTAAGAGATTTGAGTTAAGCATTGTTGCCTCACCAGCTCGTTCCTATGCAGTCGGTTATGTATGTTTTCGTCACCCTTTACCTCAAAGATCAGATCATGTGCCTGTCCTGCATATGACCTGTACAGTCGAACATGGATACTCTTTTCAATATGAGGGCACATGAATATAGAAAGGAATGAATATGTAGTTTACCTTGTTACAGTTACAACCTGTCGACTGACGCTTGTGGTATAATGTTACCGTCCTTGAGTAATCGTGGCCAACAAGCAGTAAGGCTGTAGCATATCAGAAGCACATGAAGCAGTATATAGTGCATTGGTTTTTATATCTTGGAATCAAGTAGAGGATCAAGAGCACATCTACATAAATTTACCTTTCTGGTGCAGTGTTGATCTTATATGCCTGTTACACGATAAAAATCTCATATCAAGTGTTTAACAAATTTCAGGTGAAGCTAAAGCTAGAAGACTAGAAACATATACCTGTGCCTTGCTGACTAGAACAAGCCGTCCTTCAAGCTTGGCAAGCATTGTACCCTGAAAGCTCAAAAAGAAGGCAAGGACATAACTCGCTTTTAGGCAAAATCAATATTCAGTGACCTACGAGTACTTGAAATAGTGAGGCTTTCTCTAAGCAAAACAATTGGATAAAGTACCTCCCATGCAGGCTCGTATACGTCTTCTTTCCATTGCATACCAGCAGGAAGTGGCTTTGATCCTTTTCGTGCTGGTCTTGTTCGTGCAGATAATGATGTCTGTGCACTGGGTGGTTCTCCAAATTGACCAACATCACCTTTATATCCTCCTTGTTCCACAGTAGCTCTTGATGAAAGTCGGGGACTTCTTCTTGGTTGGAAAAGACCCATGTTTTTTTGTGATCTTCGAGTACGTGAAGACGCCCGAGGAACCCTTGAATCACCAGAAGTGGTTGCGGAAGTGTCTGAAGTAGTTGTAGTTTGTGGACTACTCGCTTCCACTGTAGATCCTTGAGGTTAGTGTGCTCCGCTTATGTCAGGAGTTGTAAGTATTTCTTGTGCATGCTGCGGGGAGTGTAGTTCTGTTTGTGTAGTACTAGGAGAACAGGCATTGGAAGCATCCAAGGCAAGGCTACCAGACGTGATCTCACCACTGAAAGAGGGAAATAGTGCTTGCAGAAGACTGACATATTCTGTGTCAAGAAACTGCAAAAAATTCCCCGACGACAGTTTTAATTGGTTTTCCAAACACAAATTGAAGTAAGATTGCTTGGTTGTTGGGGGAATTGAAAGATATCTTCCATTTCGCTGGTTTCACTGAGAATGTTCTCTGCACAGTGATCATTGTCATCGAACATTTCTGGTCAATAACAAACTTTGGTCAGTAGTGAAGTTTAGAATGAGGTCGTATCCATCAGGCATCAGTAATGAAGGAAACAATCAAAGATGAAAGAAACCGTGGTGCTTAATTGATGGCACGGAAATACAAACCTGAGAAAATGTCATCAAACGCTGTTATCGCCGGAGCTGGCAGAGTGTTCACTCCAACATACTGAACGAGGGCATCATGAGCCTCTCTGAACTCCTTCGATAGGAGAAGAAGCAAGCCTGGGCAGTTGGCATCACTGAAGAATGGTGGTTCTTCAGGATCACCGATATATCTCTGTTTCAGAATCAAGTAATCAGTTATATGCTTTCCCTGAAATCTGTGACCAGTTAAATAAATACTAGATACACTTTTTTTTTTTATCTTTTTTTTTTACAAATTATATAAAACTTTATAGGTCTATAAAATAACTAAAAAAACATTTATATCAAAAGTAAAAGAAATATTTCACTTAAGACATTCATATTAATTATTGTATTTGATACCCCATAAAAATAATATGCAATAGTTCCCAAGAATCGATTAATTTAGTTTTACACAAAATTGAGTATTTTAATGTTAAAAATTCCATTAAGGATTTTAGTGATGTATTGTTTGTTTTGATTCGTTAAACTCAATAATTCTTGAAATCAGTTTGAGTAAGAGACTCTTTGAGAATAAATTTTGTCGAGGAAAACTGATGGAAGATGAAGTTAACAAAAAGAAATCCCTTGAGAAAAATCTTAACAAGGTGAAACCATTTAGAGAAAAATAAAAACATTCGAGGAAGATGTCAATAAAGTGAAACAGTATAAGAAAAGATGAAACCTTTTAAGAAAAATCTTATTACTATGTGAACCTTTTTTTTAAAACAAATTTGGTAGTGAATCTAGAAAAGTATGTGTATTTAGTCAATGAGTCGTGTATTTATTTAGAGAAAAATAAAAATCTTCGAGGAATATGTCAATGAGGTGAAACAGTATGAGAAAAGATTAAACATTTTGAAAAAAATCTCACTAATGTGAACCTTTAAAAAAAATTGAGTAGCGAATCTAGAAAAGTAGGTGTATTTAGTCAATGAGTCGTGTATTTAATGAATAAGTTGTGTATTCAAATAAGGGTATTGTAGGAAGTTGAGGTATGTTTCTATAAGAACTCGTAGGCTATGTAGAAGTATGATAGAACATAAACATACACCCAATGACACAACATTTATAGTGGTTCACCATGCTATCGGAGGGCATGACTACATCCACTTGAATCTACTATCATGGGGCCTCAATGCCTTAGATGTTACAAGTGTGGAGTTGAGTTGGGATACAGTTGGATCCATTGAGAGATGAGATCAGGGGGTCCTTTCTACATATAGGAAGCCTTCCTTTTATAGCTAAGAAAAGTTCTCTCACATATTATGTTTCCGATTTGGGACTAACTACACATATATATTCTCACGGTGTCTTCCTGTGGAGCTTGGAGAAGTATCTTCCCATTGCAGCATTAATGATCCTTCACCATGGCGAAGTAGCCCGGATGTCGGTCTACCGGATGTATGTCGGAGGTGGGGCCTACCATGGCCAGAGCATAGTCTACGATGTCGTTGCTTATGCTTAGCGGGGTAAGATATTCATCGTATCTACAAGTTTCCTGACTGGTTTATGAGCAGAGAAGGTAAATCCTTACTACCAACAAGTCCCCCTAAATTCTCGTTCAAGACATATCTTGAGTGATGACTTAATATATAAAATTCTCATAGACCAGTCATTTATCAACGGGCACCCGGTCCCAGTCCCCCCAAGTCTATACTCAGGACGTGTGTTGAACGGGTTTTATTTTCAATGGACGAAGGTAGCGAACCTTTCCATATCATGTGTTTCTGCACGATCGCTGGTATTATCCCCGCGTGCGTTATCAAGCCATTATTCTCTGTGTAAAGGGAATGATATGAACTGTCCAACTCCCACTCTCCAAGAGCTGTACAAGGGACGGTTCTCATGGCTCTAGTTGTTTCGCCCTTGCTTTTCGGTGATACGTTTTCGGGGTTGTATGCATGTCTTCTAGTTCGTGCGCATGCTTCCCGTTGGTTCTTGCTCGGGTATAAGAATCTCATGAAACAGTTGTTGTATGTTTCTTCTTGTTAGTTCTTATTCGGGAATCGAGATTTTCCAAAGTAGTTGTTATATGCTTCCTCCCGGTGACACTTATCTGGGACTTACAATTTTCCTGCTATCTTTTCCCACACCTATCCATGACTTACTACTATCATGCTTGATTTTCCAATTATTGGTCATTTAGTTGGAATATATGGCAACCTGATGTTTCTTTAATATTATGTCCTACGTGCTTTAATAATAACTGTTTCTGCAAGAACCCGGAGGCTCTGCAGAAGCACGGTAGAACATGAATATGAACAAAGACAATATTTATAGTGGTTCACCATGCCATCGGAGGGCACGGCTACGTCCACTTAAGATTCCACTATCATGGCCCATAGGCCTTTGGTGTTACAAGAGTTTCCATCTCGCGCGGGGTACAAGAGCAACCATCCCGCGCGGTTGGAGTATTACAAATGAGGGAGGGGTGGGCTACCCATTCCGCGCGGTGGGGTTTATATCCGCGGAGTGGAGTGTTCCAGATCTCATCTCTCTCCTATATCTCGGGGAGGAGTATTCCCGATCCATATATCTAGAGGAGAAGCCTTCCTTTTATAGATAAAGAAGGTTTCCTCTTACATTATGTTTCTGATGTGGGACAAAATGCACATAACTACTATCATGGTGCCTTCTACAAGTTCCAAGACTGGTCTATGGGTGGGGAATGTAGTTTACTGACTACCGACTACAAATCCCCCTAAGTTCCCGCTCAAGACATGTCTTGAGTGGGGACTTTAACATATAAAATGCACATAGATCAGTTATTTATCAACAGGCACCTGCGAGCGGAGGAGTCCGCCTCGCACAGAAGGGCTGACACTCGGGCGAGCTGGTAAGCTGAGTCCGCTCGCGCAAACTGAGGCCTTGAGTGGGGACTTTAACATATAAAATGCCCATAGATCAGTTATTTATCAACATGCACCCGAGAGCGGAGGAGTCCGCCTCGCACAGATGGGCTGACACTCGAGCGAGCTGGCAAGCTGAGTCCGCTCCGCTTATAATGACTTTATCAGTGATACACGCGAGGTGCATCTTGTTCCATGCGAGATGGGTCACGGTGACACGGGCGAGATGGGTCTCGGTGACACACGCGGGTTGTTGAGTTCACTCCGCGTGCCAGAACCACGCGCAAGCTGTGGAGTTCGCCTCGCGGACATGCCCTACACGCGAGCTGAAGAGTTTGCTCCGCGCACAAGGACTATGACTCGAGCTGAGGAGTTCGCTCCGCGTGCCAGAACCACACGCGAACTGTGGAGTTCGCCTAAAAAATGTCTCTGACTCGGCGGGGCGAGGATTGTTGTACCTTCACAATGAACAAATGATTGACACAATTATGAGGCTAACCAAGTACGGATATGACATAATAATTATCGAAAAGCAAAATGGTTCATGCATTTTAGTTTGTGTATGCTTCCTGTTGGTTCTTGCTCGGGTATAAGAATCTCATGAAACGGTTGGTTTGTTTCTTCCCGTTAGTTCTTATCCGGGAATCGAGATTTTCCTAAGCAGTTGTTGCAAGCTTCCTCCCGGTGACACTTATCCGGGACTTACAATTTTCCTGTTATCTTTTCCCACACCTATCCGGGACTTACTACTATCATAAAGACTTGGAACTCTCAATTCAATGTCCGGGAAGCAGGAGTATCTACGTACATTTGCCTTACAAATTTGAATGGACAACAGTGATCATGGACTGCATGTTATATAGTTCGTACTTAGTTACAACAATGCATGGTGAGCCAACTGTACCACGATATAACTGTACGTGAAGCATGCTTTGTACTTTCTTAAAAGGCAATTAAATGAAGGACTTATCTGTCGAAACAGCTGCCCAATGGATGCACATATATAGGAGGTGTTGATTCATGCCCGTACTACTCCCAAACGATGAATCCTTGTTGCCAGGACGGTCGAGGTCTGCCTATTTCCATACAAATAGCTCCGGGTGTCCATAGTGTTTTTTTAGTCCCCATGCCATTCATTCCAGGCTCTCTGGGTGACCATAGTATGAAGACAGGTGTCCAGACCAAAAGACAATGCTTGATGGAGGCTCCCGGAGATGATCACCCACAGGGTGGCCAATACCTCAAGAAACTTCTCCCACATTCCTTTTTTACCCCTGTTAGTACATAGTAGAACATCAGTCATACTCGTCTAAGAAGACGCGTGTCGTCACATAAAACGGGCTTGGGCCTTAGCTAAGCTCAAGAAACATACACTATCCCTTGAGGGCTTAATGGTATATAATACACCCTCTAATAAGGGCAAAGTGGTATTTTTAGGGTGCATCCACCATATCCCTATAAATACCACTCTTCACCCCTCATTTGCTCTCTCTCCATCTTCATCCCATTCTCATCTTATTTCTACTCACGTTGACTTAGGCATCGGAGGGTCGAAGACCGGAACACCCGGTCTTCCCTCTGATGTTGTTCATTCATGATTGACAGGTTATGGGAGCTTGAAGATGGTGTTCTGCATCTGTGTGATCCACGCCCCCTCAGAGATCACGCCGAAACAATGGCGCTAGAAGGAGGGTCCTCCAGTGGAAACCCTCACATAGCTCACCATGAGCATATCCATAATCTGCCCAGATTTCCCTCTGGAAATTTTCTTTTTCTGGTTGCCAACCTCCTCCTTTTCTCGAGCTTCTACCTGCCCGGGTACAAGGAGCTCACCCCATTAATTTTCGCTCCGTGATAGTCATTCTGGCTTGGTTTTAGAGAAATCCCGAGGAGAGAGAAAGTAGATCTTACTTTTCCTCTCTCCTTCGCTTGTGCGTGCCACCGCAAGGTAGCTCACCTTCCCAGCCATCATACTCACTGTCTTCCAATGAATCCAGCGTGGCCTCCCAGACCTCCGGCCAAGGCCCACGCGCCGGTGAGCAGCGCCCAGAAAAACTGATCTGGACACCCAGCTTCCCTCAACCGAAGCAAGGATATGCTCTCGGTCTCGCGACCCCAATTTCGACACCCTCCCCCCGGGCACCGACCTCCCGGGACATGCCTTCACCTTTGGCACCCACTTGATACTTCTCTCCAAGGGACGCCCACCCATGTCTCGGTGCCTCTCTCCCGAGACCCCCGCGGACTCCGCTGATTTCGCCAAACCCTCGCGGACTCCCCTGGCCACGCTAGTCCTCGCGGACTCCGCTGATTTCGCCAACCCCTCGCGGACTCCCATGGCCACGCCAGTCCCATGCGGACTCCGCTGGTCTCGCCAACCCCTCGCGGCCTCCCCTGCTCTCGCCAGAGTCACCGCGAACTCCGCTAGTCTCGCTAGCCCATCGCGGACTCTCCCGGTCTCGCCAGCCCCTCGCGACCTCCTCTGCTCTCGCCAGAGTCATCGCGGACTCCGCTGGTCTCGCCAGCCCATCGCGGCCTCCCCTGATCTCGCTAGTCACCGCTGACTCCCATTGTCGCAGACTTCGCTTGTCTCGCCAAACCCCCCGCGGACTCCCCTGGTCACCCCAGTTTCCAGACGAACCTACCTGCCATCCCTAGCACAGAACCCGGAACCAAGGATCCGACCTCCCGACACGTGATATTGTCCCGACACGTGATCCCGGGACAAGAAACAATTGGCTCCATCCCGAGCTCCCGAGGCCCCCCACCCCTCCCTTGCTTACCTTGCTCTCGAAACATGCCAGCACAAGTGATCCGCTTGACACCCATCTCCCGAGGACCCCCTCCCGGGTCTCAATGCCTCTCCTGAGGCCATACCTCTCTTCCTCCCTCCCGAGGCCATCCGTACAGCCCCACCCATTTCGGGATCCTGAGACCACGCTGACACAGAGCTGGCCTCGGCACCCAGCCACTTACTCTTGGCACCCACAGCTCAACTCAATAAATCGCCCAATTCTCAGGCAATTGGTTACAATCCCACATCTTAGCAAGCAACTCCAACCACTTATAATGGACTATCACGGCCTCGCCTATGGCCTCTATTCTCTAAATTAATGCTCCCCCAGCAACGGCAGGCAGCACACTCACTACTAAAGAGCCAAAATACTTGGTCAATCTTGCAAGTCACCTTGGACTCCGCTTGTCTCGCCAACCCCTTGCGGACTCCTCTTGTCTCGCCAGAGTCCTCGCATACTCCACTGGTCGCGGACTCCGCTGGTCTCGCCAGAGTCCCCACGCACTTCGCTTGACTCAGCTAGCCTTATTCTCGGCTCAGGCAAGTATTTTAGCTGTGTATCTCAAGGCTCAACCTTCAACCCCTTGATTGATACTCCAGTTCGCACTCGCTTCACTCATGAAGTTCGCCATGTATATACTACACAAGATCATGTTATATTACCACCGACTTGATCCTACAACGCATGGAAGAGGTTGTTACATCTTAGACACATGTTCACACAGCTTGACTAATTGCTATGCCTAGCTCGCTACCTAGTTCAATGTCTTCAATTGTCATGCCCTCGGTACTATATAATCATATCAAGCCAAGCTCCAACAACAAGTTGCCAACAACACTTCGCCTACAGTTATACATATTTCTCTATGATTTATCAGTGGGCAACATAACAATAAACTCTCATGAGTCATGCCCCTATCAATTGCCACGCCTCGTCTACCTATCTGCTTGTCAAATATGACAGGCACAAGCTACAGACTATCATATTTGTCATCATGGCTTCTCTTCCCTACGTCGGAACATATACATTATTCGTTCAAGTAATATTATCTTCAATAATGCACTCCAATATTGTCTTCTTGTCCACCATGACTACTCCATTGGGATTCTTATACCATGTTCTTTTGTCGACATCGAGACTTATATCAACAACTCCAATTTTTCTACAATGTCTATAGCGGCTCTACACGGCTCCATATAAGTCTTACTTCACACTATTCAATTGAGTTATTATCATACAAATAACATGCCTCATGCATCATAATATATTCTCATGACATAGAGTTAGCAAACATTCTCTATCACATGTTCTATATATTCTCATGTACATGCTAAACACACATACTTGTAAACCATGTGCAAACCATATGACACTTGCTTCACATGATTACAAGCCAAACATTGCTATACATCTATCTATATCTATCTCGACTACGCCATCGACGGCTACACACACAACATGTGTAAGCAGCCAACATTCAAACATGCAATCTCAGGCTACGCACAACATGTGTAAACAGCCAGCATTCAAACATGCAATCTCTAGCTACACACGCCACAAGCGTATACAACAACCCTTACCTTGAGGAAAGGTACCTCATCATGATCTTTCGGGAACCACTTCCGCCATGAAAACATCTCATGACAACTCCATACTATCTATATAGTTCCACCATGATGTTTCAAAGTCCTCTAGTATAGTCGCGACATGTCAGTCACTCCACGTAGTGACCCTCTGTGATTGCTCTCCAGAATCGCTTCTCCAAGTGTGAGGTTCCGACACCTCGTTATGCCGCTAGCGCGAACGGTTACGCCATTAGCGTGAACGGACACGCCACTAGCGCGGCCAATTTCGCCCGCTAACGCGCACTGTTTACGCCCCTAGCGCGACCCGTTACTCCACAAGCGCGAACCGTTCTGCTCAATAGCGCGGACTATCACGCCACTAGCGAGAACTGTCACGCCACTAGCACGGATTGTTACGCCACCAGGGCGGACCATTCGCAAATCGTTACGACCTTAACTCGGTACTTTCCCCCGTCACCTCGTGACCCTCGCGTGGGAACTTGGGGACTCGACGTAGCGACTCTCTGTGATTGCTCTCCAGAATCGCTTCTCCAAGTGTGAGGTTCTGACACCTCGTTACTCCAAAAACAGAGTCACAGAGGTTCCGACACCTTGTTTTGCCATTAGCGCGAACCATTACGCCACGTGCCCCTCATAAGGTGAGGTTCCGACACCTTGTGACGAGCATCACTCTTGGCACACGACATCTACCATCTATCAGCCACCCGGGACGAGTCAATAAACGCTCCCTGATGAGTGACACATAAATCACCAACGTGTTTAAGACACTTCCCGACACATGATATTATCCTTACCTCTCGAACATGCCATGTGAAATCCCCATGCCAACCCAGTCCTCGTTTCGGTGTCCCGCCACCATAATCTCTCCTGACACTGGGGGACTCGGGCAACAACCTTATATGCCGGCATTTACCACGCCTCATGACGTGCCCTCGATACACTTTGGCACCACCCGCCTTGCCTCATCGGCATCTTGGCTACGCTCCCTAGCGTGCCTTTTGACAGCTCTACACAAGCCCTATCGGCAACATCATTATGCCCTAGCGGCACCCATCGTCATGCCTCAGCGGCACTCCTTGCCACACCTTGAGGACACACTTGCCTCGATGGCAAAATGATGAACTACGTTTGGTTTGATCCCATAAACGGGTACGTAGGCACTCTAGCACTCACCTAAAGGCAACCATAAAGTATGCCATCACAATCTCCCCCTCGAACGTATGCTGGAATAACTCAACTAGCTCGAGCATATAGCTGGTACATATCAAAGGCTACTAAAACGCCAAGGCATACAAACATGCCGGTACCCGTGGCCCTCGCGAGACGCTCGCCAGCGGTACCTCAACTTCGACCCCCGATCGCCCTACAATCTCTAAACACTACATGGGAGCAATGACCTAGTGTCTCAATCATATATAGCGACACACGGCATACCCCACTCGGAGGGAGCCGGTCCATCCCCTCCCTTGCATGGGGACTTGGGGGACTGAGGACTGGTTATGTCGCCACTAGTAAGACTCGTACTCCCGATATTCTATCAGATAAAGTCCCCACCCAAGAAAGTCTCTTGACCGCAGACTTGGGGACTTGTTAGTACATAGTAGAACATCAGTCATACTCGTCTAAGAAGACGCGTGTCACCACATAAAACGGGCTTGGGCCTTAGCTAAGCCCAAGAAACCTACACTATCCCTTGAGGGCATAATGGTAATACACCATCTAATAAGGGCAAAGTGGTATTTTTAGGGTGCATCCACCATATCCCTATAAATACCACTCTTCACCCCTCATTTGCTCTCTCTCCATCTTCACCACATTCTCACCTTATTTCTACTCACACTGACTTAGGCATCGGAGGGTCGAAGGCCGGAACACCCGGTCTTCCCTCTGATGTTGTTCATTCATGATTGACAGGTTATGGGAGCTTGAAGATGGTGTTCTGCATCTGTGTGATCCACGCCCCCTCAGAGATCAAGCCGAAACAACCCCTTGTCTTCGATTTTCGTGTGCTTGAAGCAAATATGTATGTTGGCTGATGCACGAGATAGCCCCGGGTGTCCATAGCAATTTTTCAGTGGGTACCATACTGAACACAGTTTCTTCGACAGATCGAATGATGCCAGCAGAGCATTCCCAATCAGGAGTTTGGAGTCGACAAGATATGGATACCGGATGGCGCTTGCAGGGGATGACCGCTGGTAGGTGAGGCTTCTCGATAGGTGCAAAGGGTAGGGTGAATAGAGTTTTCAATGCATTGGTTCTCATGCCGCATAAGAAGGTGTCCTGTTGATCTGGAATTCGGATATCCTTCTGCCCAGTGAATCCAACAGCAGGAGGGAGATGAAACTTTGATCACAGACTACTTAAACACATGGGACCGAGTTTCACCGGGAGATTAAATTGCTTTCGGGAAGGACTTCTTCTGGACATAGTAAGATGGGTGTCCATAGCAGTTGGGCAGTAGTTGGGGTGCCGAGATACGTACCAGGATAAGAAGATGATCCAACCGCGGGTTGAGTAGATCGTCTCCAGCTAAGCTCCCGTTCGACCTGACTTAGCTCTGGGTGTCCATAGCAATTTGCCACCGGGACCCGCTGCTTGCAGATCCGATGATCCCGGCTGGTTCCACCGGTATCTCACAGAGCAGGCGTTGCCAGAGGGGAGTTATAACCTAACTGGACGACCGAGATTCTGCTTCTAGGGACGTGGGGTGTGCTACCGCGCGGACGCGGAATGTAGGAGTTGTCAATGCTTCACAAGGTCTTTTTCCCATACGGGGTCCCCCTGCGCGAAGTCAACGTTTCGCGTAGCACATTATCTCGCGAGGTCAGCTCGCGGGGTCCACATCCAACTCGCGTGATAACTTAGGCGAGGTCCTCCCCTTAATACCTGCCAACTCTTCCACTGGCAAGCCACAAACGTAGCCCTTGGTTCGCCTAATCTTGTCCCCATTTTTCATGTGAAGTTCTCTTCTTGTTTCTTGGCATAGTCTCCCATGCGAAGTCATCTCGCTTTGCTTCCACGCAAGCTATCTCGCCTCGCTTCCATGCGAGGCCTCTTCCTATTGCTCATGGATTTGAATGAAATTCCTCTAGGTGGGATACATCTCGGGTGGCAGAGCAATATGGCTTTTAGTAATGATTCCCACAGACGGCGCCAATTGTTTCTGCAAGAACCCATAGGCTATGTAGAAGCACGGTTGAACATAAACATATGAACAAAGACACAATATTTATAGTGGTTCACCATGCCATCGGAGGACATGGCTACGCCCACTTAAGATTCCACTATCAAGACCAATAGGCCTTTGGTATTATAAGAGTTCTCCGGGATAGAGTGGTTATCATTCCCAGAGAAAGAGAGAGCCCGTTCTACACAATGAGAGCCTTCCTTTTATAGATAAGAAAGGTTTCCTCTTATTACACATTACCGATGTGGGACTAACTATACATTTATCTTATCATGGTGCCTTATTGTCGAGCTTGGAGGAGCACCTTCCCGATGTGGTACCGATGATCTTTCACCATGGCGAGGTAGCCCGGACGTCGGTCTACAAGTTTCATGACTGGTCTATGGGCGGGGAAGGTAGTTTACTGACTACCGACTACACTAATTTACAAGCGAAGACTAACCAAAGGAAATATGGTAGTCATCGGAAGCCCGGAGGCCATCACCCGATATTAAAAACAAAGCAAAAAAAAAAAAGGGGGAAAAAGAGGAAGAAGAGAAAGTCTCTGGTACCCGTTGAGACATATACAGTTTAAGGTCGATGAACTCGGATAGTCTCATAACTCCATTGGCAGACAATTTCAATATTCTTATATCCGGACTCCCTGGGAACCCTACCGGTAGTTTTTGTGCCTCACCACACATATTCAGTGACTCTCGGTGACTACAGCCCGGAGCTTCACCTCCTCGATACTAACCTTCAGGTCTCCGGCACCAGGAACTCAAAAATCTCGATGCCTCAGTCTAATCCACAAGCAGCTATGCGAAAAGTTGGAAATCATCGGGTCTCAGTGACTTTCACACAAAAGACAAAAAAAAAAGCAAAAAAAAAAAAAAGGGAAAAATCTTATGGGCAAGGCAGACATACAACATTGGTAATGCAACATGATTTTACTCTACGGGATTCTAACATGAAGTTATCCACACTATTATACCTCCTATGTGCACCCATTCAGCAACTCTTTCCACAAATAAGTCTTATATTTAATTGCATTTTATGAAAATACAAAACATGTTTCATGTAATATTAGATCAGGGTACTGTTGACTCACCATGCATTGTTGTAACTTGTACGAACTATATAACATGCAGTTCATGATCACTATTGTCCATTCAAATTTGTTTGAGGAAAATGTACGTAGATACTCTATGTTGATATCTTACTTTGCTTCCCGGACATTGAATATGGAGTTCCAAGTCTTTATAATTGGATTGGAAACACCGTCGGGTATAACATGATCAGGTTATAAGGAGTTTCAAGTCTCCAAGGTTGGACTCGATAAGTTTGCAGGAAAATATTGAAATGGATGAATTGAAAATAGTTCCGAGTCACCAAGATTTGACCTGTTGGTTATCGCGACACCATAGTTGAAACACCAGGTTATTATTAAAGCACGTAGGGCATAATATTATAGAAACATCGGGTTGTCATATGTTCCAACTAAATGATCAATAATTGGAAAGGCAAGCATGATAGCAGTAAGTCCCGGATAAGTGTGGGAAAATATAGCTGGAAAATTGTAAATCTCGGATAAGTGTTATCGGGAGGAAGCATACAACAACTGCTTAGAAAAATCTCGATTCCCGAATAAGAACTAACGGGAAGAAACATATAACAACTGTTTCATGAGATTCTTATACCCAAGCAAGAACTAACGGGAAACATGCGCACAGACTAGAAGACATGATGCATACAACCCCGGAAACGTATCACCGGGAAGCAAGGTTGAAACAACTAGAGCCATGAGAACCGTAAGTCTCATGTACAACTCATGGAGAGTGGGAGTTGGGCAATTCATATCATTCCCTTTCGTCCATTGAAAATAAGACACGTTCAACACACATCCTGATTATGGACTTGAGGGGACTAGGACCGGGTGTCCGTTGATAAATGACTGGTCTATGGGCATTTTATATATTAAGTCTCCACTCAAGACATTTCTTGAATGGGAACTTGAGGGGACTTGTTGTCGGTGGTAAAGAACTACCCTCTTTGCCCATAAACCAATTAGGAAACTTGTAGATACGATGTATATCGTACCCCTCTAAGCATAAGCAACGACCTCGTAGACCGTGCTCTGACCATGGTAGGCCCCACCTCCGACATACATCATGTAGACCGACATCCAGGCTACCTAGCCATGGTGAAGGATCATCAATGCTGCAATAGGAAGATGTTTCTCCAAGCTCCACAAGAAAACACCGTGAGAATATATATGTGTAGTTAGTCCCACATCGGAAACATAATATGTAAGGGAACCTTCCTTAGCTATAAAAGGAAGGCTTCCCATATGTAAAAAGGACCCCCGGATCCCATGTTACGTCCCGACCCTTAATTTTTACCTCAATTACTAGCATGGTGATAATAAAAATTTTACCGTCTTCGTCATTAAGTGTATAATTTAATTAGTCCCCATAGCGGTGTTAGGAGACGATTTTTCGAAGGATTTATTCAAAGAAAGAAAATGTGACGACTGTAAAAATGGTAATTTTTGTTAGTAAAATGTAATTTTTTATTGGGGTATTATTTTTAGGGTGTTGAATTTTGGAATGGGTATATTGTTGGTGGATTGGTTTGGGCCAAGCCCAAACCCATTTCATTTCTCTCTCTCTCCAGCTGCGCCCTCCCTATCTCTCTCTCCCCGACCATCTCACTGCCCGGAAATCGTCTGACCTTCATTCGCCGCCTCACTGGTCCCAATCGGTCGGCCTCCGACCCATCTCCCATTCTAGACCTGTGAGAGGCTCCCTAGCGCCGCCGATTAAGAGGAAAACCCGTCGGAAGCCCCGACTGTCCGAGTGTTCTAGTCGCCGGAACTCCTTCCTCCGACCGCCATAGCCGGCGAGCCTTGGCTCAAAAAAAAAGCCCTCCTCCCGTGCAGCAATCCCTTCAAAGGTCTCCCTCCGTCTCGAGCTAGGTAAGGAGAAATCGGTAATGGAAATTCTAGGGGTTTTTATGTGTTTTCGTTCGATTGACATAGTTAGGCATGTAATTGGTGTTTGTGATGGTTAGGAAAGTTGTAGAGAAGGTTGAGAGGAATGTGTTGTCAAATTTTAGTGGGCATTAGAGGTCGCCGGAGCTGACCACCGCTGCCGGCGGAGCCACCGAGAAAAAATGTTTTTAGTAGGGAATTTTATGAGTTTTAGAATTTTTGGATAGGTTTGAGAATTTTTGAAGTTTGGTATTTTTGGCGGATTAATAAGTTAAAATCCGGCCACGTGATTATTTGAAGGTTAGAAAGGTGGAAGGTGTTTAGAGGATGTCAGTTAAGATTTGTGGAGGTTTATTGGGTGGCAGTGAAATTAAGATTTAGGGCGATAGGCATGGTTGAGCGCGCGAAGCTCATTTTTAATTATGCATATTTTCTTTATGCGTCGGTGTTTTATTTAAGGATTTATTTATGTTTTTGGAACAGGACGCGAGGAGGCTCGAGTTGACGAGGTCTCCTACCGACATCAGACTTAGGCCTAATTTGTGAGTGGACCTTTATTTTAAATAATATGCTTAAAATGCTTTATTTTTGAATAATTTTATGTTGTTGGAAATTTCCTGAAATTGAGAATTTCGGTGATTATACTCATATATAGTTGATTATGAGAATAACATGTATATAAATAAATGCTAGCTAGCTATACGTGATTTTCCCCCATATTTAGGTACAATTCCAGTGTGGGGTGACGTGAGCGTTAGACGCCAGCATCGTAGTCTTGTATGATTATCTATTTTTCGAGCTTGTTCATAGATATCGTTCAAGAGATAGACGAGTGTGAATAGATACTAATATATATATAATATTCTAGCTTGATAGGCCTTTTTATTTCTTAAAGTTTAGGAGTCTAGCGAGGCTAGACACCAATTCAGAATTTTCGAGTTAAACTTTTAAGTTGTCGCTGATAAAGTGTTTTCCTTGAAAATATTTTGGGAAAATATTTATTTGTTGTCGAAATTGTTTTTGTCCACTCACTCTGACGTTTTTGAATATTTTCCCATGGGCTCTTTGTTTTTTTTTAAATGCCCAGTCTGCAGTGTTCGGGCGGGGTCTAGAAGGAGACGTCGAGGCATAGTCACACATCTTTCCGCTACATTTCGCCAGTAGGTTACCTGTTTAATCTACTAGGAGATTGTTAGCTTTCGTTGTGTTTATTTTATTTTTAGTAGCTCTGATTACTGTTGAGATTTTTGTATAACTTATTCTGACTATTTATGAGTTGTAACGGAGGATGTTATTTATTGGTTAAAAGAGTGGTTCTATAATTCTTCCGGATTAGGGTTGTATATTTTCAAGGGAGGTTTACCAAGTCCTTCAGTAAATTTTTCTTGGAGGTGGTCCCCGTAGGACCCACCTTGGGTTTCAAGGTGAAATTCGAGGCGGGTCTTGACATCTCATCTCTCAATGGATCCAACTATATTTCAACTCAACTCCACACTTGTAACATCTAAGGCATTGAGGCCTCATGATAGTAGATTCAAGTAGACGTAGCCATGCCCTCTGATAGCATGGTGAACCACTATAAATGTTGTGTCATTGGGTGTATGTTTATGTTCTATCATACTTCTACATAGCCTACGAGTTGTTGCATAAACAACATGATAATACAATGTGGATAATCAGATCAAAATATTATATATAAGTTGTTAGATTCACTTACACCTTGTTACGTAGAAGAATCCTCGTTTAGAAGTTTATCACTAGAAGTTTTACATATACCATACTGCAAAATAAATGGATATCAGCCTCTTTATTTTTTCTATATGGCTCATTATCAATACTTATTAATCAAGAGTTGTTTTCTTAGTGATGCTCAATGTTGCATAACCTAAAACATATTCAGGGTGGAGACAAGATCGTCAACAACTTGCATGTGTGGCGGGGATGGTAGACACGCCTGAGATCGATGCACGAGAAAGTGTTCTCGATCTGGGTTGGGTGCTCAAATCAGTATTGAAGCCCAACTCGAATTTTGGGCCCAAACCATGTTGTGTTCGCAAAGTAATATCTTTTTGGGGCCCTGAATGATGTGTGAGACCTAAATAGGTAAAAACCTTGAAATGTGCTTATCTTGGGGATCTAAACTAGATTCAAGATCTCTTGTCGGCCAGACAAATGAGCTTTAATCAGTTAGGGAGTCGTATATGAGATCTTGGAGGTTTGGATATAGGAAAATATGTTTACCTCGGCGTACAAGATACTATTGGATTGTTTAGAGTAGTACTGAAGGATGTTTCAAATTATTATGTAGAGTATATATGAAACGTCAAATGAGTGGACCACGAGACATTTACCACCGTGAGAACTATCACAATGTCAGGTTCTGTCTATAGATGGCAGAGAATGAGTATTTAATGGTCACTCTGGCTTTAGGCTAGCACAACTATCAAATAGCTCAATTACACTCTACATATGTTATCTGGAGGTGTTTCGATATGCCTGTCACCAAACTCTATTTTATGTTTTTCAATATGCTTATCATCAAACTCTATAATGTAAACATGCTCTTTCGAGCCCTTTTCTATAAAGTTATTTCTCTCTTGATTCAAAAAAAAAAAACTTAGTTGGTTAAAAACATCTTTAACAATGCTAGCGCTAGTCATTTTTAATGAAAATAACCAAAATAGCTAAAAATTTATTTTGACTAGCCACTTTATAAATATGTCTAATAACAACTCTATCAATTGCCATGGCAAAACCCGGAGATCTAAATTCTTTTTACTTTAGCAAGAATTGAGTTTATATTATTTACATAATGAATAATTTGTAGCTTAAATGTATTTACAAACTATATGTAATTACTTAAAGGAATGTTTCAAATTATAGAGATCTTCATCTCACTTTTTATATTAATCTCGCTCCTTTCCTTTTTTAAAAGCGAGATAGGTAAATTTATAGAACTTAAAATAGATAGCCTATAATTTTTTAATTAGAACATGAGATTTCGTTTTAGATATCGATTGACATGCATGTACGTAGGAATGTAAGATTCAGTTATTTCCTTAATTACTCGTATATATAGAATGTCACCAGCTAAACTTTTATTAAGAAAAGGGTGAGTAATCTGAAAGCATAGATCAGTTTTGGATAGAGCTAATCAGCAATCATAAGCAGTACTACCTGATCTGAAGGACAAAGATAAATTCAAAAGAGTAGTACTAGCTACTAGCTACTGCTAAATGGTTGGTTTGCTCTAATCTCTCAGCTGGAAGAAGCTAGCGAATCATGGTGAGCTGAGAAAGAGATTGTATGGAGGTTTGATCACAGTCTGAGAATGATCGAGGGCAGCACGAACCTCTGGGAACTTGTTTGATAACAGTACAAGAAAATGTGGATACTTAACATTTCTGAAGGAAGAGACTTTTCCTTCAGATTCAGGATCATTTCTTCCCTACATTTCAGAGCCAGGTAGTATTTGAGATTTAGCAAATTAACAATTTGCCTTCACTTTTTCCATTATAATCAAGGAATATAGTGCCGAAGTTCTACTTTGTGTAAAAGAACATGTTATTTTTTACATACAGACACACACGTACATTAATATACATTTATTAATTACTCCCTAGTTTATTTCACTGATCTACAATAACGTACTGCTCATATGAGTTGGTCTATATATACCAAGGTATTGAGTCTATTGTCTATATATGCATGAAAGTTAATAAAACACCATGAAGTACATATATCATGAAAGAAAGCTACCAGTTTATATTCAATTCAATTCAGAGAAGAATAATAAGGTGTAGATTATTTTTACCGCATTATATATCTCTCTGAGTTTTGTAAACTGTTTCGGCGAGATGACGGAAAGAGATGCAGAGCACTGCAAATGAAATAAATTAAGAAAACACTATTAGGGCCAGATTTTGAAGTTTTGTTGACATCATATATGGATCAGTAGAAGATGAAATATATATATATATATATATATATATATTATTTTGCATATATTTGATAGTATTTACCTCAGCATATAATTTGGCCACATCTTGAGCATCAGCAAGAGTCATTCGAGTTTTTGTACTAGGAGAAAATTGGCCATTACTTATCAACGGTACCTGAACGTACGTTGGAATCAACATAGGGTTGCTTGCAGCCACAAGAATACAATGCCTTTCTCTGGCATTATGGTCTTGAACTCTATCAGTTTCAGTTTCAGTTTCACTTCCAGTTCCAGTTTCAGTTCCAGATATAGTTCCTGTTGCAGTCGGAGTAGGCTTCGGAAACATCTGTTCATTACAGCGCAAATGAGAGTAGTTAGGTTTAGGGCTAATTGCAGTAGGGATGAAAAGTTAACCAAACAAGCTAGCGCTCTAGCTACAAACATCAGAGACACGTACCACAAGTGCTTCTGCCAAGCCCTCAGCAATAGCAGCATCATGAGAACCACCCCCACCAGAAAAATGTAAAGCCGAGAGCCATCCAAGAAACCCTTCCACATTTCTCGTCCAAGGGCTTGCTTGCATTAAGCAACCTGCATGTAGGCACAAAAGTTTATTTTTACCTTTCATTTTAATTAGGCTGAAATTAGTTTTGAAAAATCAAGGGTTATGTGGTCATACCAGAGTTACCAAGTCCGTGAGAATTATACTGAACCAGCCCCAGGTATACTGCTGCACCAGCTGAAGCATCCTATGAAACACATTATAAGATAATAGTTAATAAGATTGATCATTACTCATAAATCCATCAGTAGCTAGGAAGATATATTGCTTATGAGTTTATAACCTAGCTCGATCGCTAGAGATGACAAACTATAAACTTGTATCTAAGTCCATCATGATCAATTCAAAGAAAGATACCTGGTCGGCTGACGATTGGCCACATATGTTCCTGTATAAAAAAAGAAGTTAATTAGCCAAAAACAAACATGTAAGAAAATGAGAAAAATGGTATTAACTCTTGCAACTAAATTTCAAAGTCATCGATTAGAAATTTTCCCACAATATTATGATTATTATCTTTCCCACCATAAAGTGTCAAGAACAACTATTTATTCTTCTTGTAAAGAATACTTGTAGACACAGTTATGTGTACTTTCAAAGATCATAAAGTGTGAATAAATACGTATCTAACACTTCATCGATCATATCACTAAATGCAACTAAAATAATAGATCTATAACTTTTCGAATTATCGAATCATTGCTAATACATAAGACACCCGATCTCAGTTTGGTATGTAACAACTTGAGGGAATTAATTGAAAACCTTACTATGGTGTGTTATGTTATGATTAGCAGATCTCTGTTGAAGATATTCTTCATTCCCTAATTAAAGATGCAACTAAAAACTAATAACCATCAGTTTTGTAACCAGGAAACAAAACCACAATTTTGTGTTGAACCAAGAAAAATTATTTTTCACTTACATTTTTCTAAATGAGATTTGAATTAATTAACACGAGCTAGTTTCTTTAGACACCAAAAATTCACAACATTTCCTGGCTCCAAAACATGTATAATCAACAAGATACCAGTACATCTAGCTAGCTAGTGAAAACCTTGAGGCCCCAAAACGTAGAATTCTCATTTAATCGGTGCTCTAGCTACCATATAATTCAGACAAACACGGCCACATGATCATGCACGTACAACAGAAATTAAACACATCAGAAAACCAAACATGCACAAGAAAATCAAACAAAACGTCAAGAACGAACTCAAAAATCTACCTGATGATCTTTTCGAGGTAATCTGAGAGAATGGATTTCCAGTAAGGCCCCATAGCTGCTGTTCCGTCTACGACCACCATAAGCCACTTCTCTGCCGCCATCGATTCTTTCTCGATCACTAAAACCTGCCTCTGCTTGAAGAATCGATTTGAACTGGAAGAGCTATAGCTAGCTAGAGATTGAAAAAGCTGGATATGAGGCAAAAGAGAAGAGGGTTGCGGTTATGGTTTTAATTTGTGTTCAAAAGCTCCTCTATCTAAATCTCAGACTCACATTACTCAACCTTACTCTCGTCGTTTTTGCATAGCACATGTCTCTAGGTGAGTAGGTGATGCAGGGTTTTTGAAACGTATTTCCCTTTGCTGTCACCTTTCCTTTCACAAAAGTTTACTATGAAAATTTTGACGAGGATGCCCTCAAATTTGGAAACAGAAAAAATATAGTAATTTTGGTCATCTCAAAACATAGTTAACATATATAATCCTACTCGATTCAGTGTATGTTTTTCGAATTCTATTCATCAAAAAAAATATGTTTTTCGAATTCTATAGAATTAAATGATATATAATTCATCAAATTTTCTTATATATATACTTAACATTTTTGATTATGTGATATATATGTAAATTGGATAGAAATGTAAATTGGTTCAGGAGGACGAAAAGAGAAATGAGAAGTCATAAATATGCCAGTGGGAATTGAAGAGAAAAAATGGAAGTATTTGAGAGAAAACAAGTGTTTTGCGTGAGGAATGTGAGAATAGCGAGGATTAGCAGAAGAACTTTGCCAAGTGGACACATTCAATTCATTCTCAACTCTCAGGAAGGAACAAATTTACAGAAATTATTCTCAAAAAACAAAAGATTGAGTTCAAACTAAGAAGGTCAAATTACAAGGTTCAGTTTTTTTTGCTCTGCATGCAGCTGTTACAAAGATGACTCGAGCTTGGAGGTTTGAAACTTTGGTGCCCCAGCAGTCCGTCCTTGTCCTTGTGACATTGTCGTCGGGCGGTACTGGAAGATGACTTGGTCGGCTGGTGAGGCTTGGAGGTGCAGGAACAAGCAGCTTGAAGGCTCCTGATCTGCCTCTCTTGTGTCGTTGAGCGCTAGCAAGGAACGAAGTCTGCTCTTCATAAACGGGTGAAGGTGTCGTAGACTATGAATTAAAAAGTCATGTATTAGTCCTCAACTTAATAATCATCTGGCTTCTTTAGAAGGATTGAACTTTACCTTAGTTTACCTACTCCCTTGTACCCCAAATGGGGCCTTCCAAATCCCAACGTCACAGTCCAATATAGGCAAGCGCCCACAAAGCCCAGCACTAAAACTGAAGCTGCAATTCGGGTCACTGACCCGACTGCCATAACCCACCCCACATTTGTCGAGTATACAAGTGAGAGTGAGAAGCAAGTCTCAAGTCCACCTTCTGGCGCCGCTTGAGAGAAAATCAGAGAGCAGAACAAAATGGTGGTGGGGCGTTCTACGACATGGGCCTACGTCAGAATCATCTCCGGCACCATTCTCGGTGGCGCCCTCGGCTTCTACGTCATGGACCGCCTCGAGAAAAGTTACAAGGTCATTTTCTCTCTCTCACTTCCCTTCCAATCTCTCTCTGTCTTTGGATCCTGGAAAATTCAACTTCTGGGTTTTTCATTTTGCATCATTGATCCTGTTTTTGGCTTTATAAGATTGAATGGATTGTTGGGTTATGTGTGAATATACAGGAGAAGATGAACGAGAGACTGAGGAAGTACCAAAGTGATATGAAGATGAAAGAGGAGAAGGTGAATGAGTTTGCAGAAGAGTCTCTTTAGCTCTATAATTCTCTTTTTCTTGTTCGGTGTCTGGTTTCTGAGAAAGATGTGACTGGAATTTTTTATCATTGTGTTGTTATACTTGTTGAATCCAATGTCTTTGTTGTTTTACTTGCATTTGAGATCATAAATCTGGGCATGAATTTACAGAAAGATACAACGATAACAAACGGCAAAGAAAATGGCCACCCTACTATAAAACTTGTGTTGTTCTATCAAAAAGTCTGGAAAAAATGTAGTTATATAGGGTAACATACTAATATTACAAGGATGGTAAATACTATTCCTAGCAGCAAAACTGAAATTTGGAATCAACAATCTGAACCGGAGCTTCATTCCCATGGAGAGGTGTTGACCTTCTTCCGTGCTTGAAACCAATCACTGTAAGAAAGAAGCGTCACGAGTCCAGACACTCTTTCTCATCAAGCATCCAGAATCGGGAAGCACTGTGAGGAAGAGCCGACGACGTCCACACACGCACACACCAACTTATCAAGCATCAAGAAGCAGGAAGCGGTGGTCTGGCCACTTGGGATATGCGCGCTTGTACAAGCTCATGCATATAGTGTCGTTCTGCTGGAGGGTGCCGTTAAGGATGCATTTCATTGCCCCTGATACAGAAGTGTATTAGAGATATCACAATGACCTTGAACTATTTGGGCATTTTCACGTTGGGGGGAAAATCGAAAGAGATAAAAGGTCTGTTGTCTTACCATGTGTACCAACAGGCTCCTTGATGCGACCCCTACGCCCACATTTGCTCCACACTTCCACAGGCTGCCATCACCACCACATCAAGGTTCATACATATACGAATCACAAGGTATTTCTTTGATAGAATGCACCACAAGATAAAAGAAATATTGAAATGATATGATAAGAATTCACTCACCTTGAACCATCTCACATCCTCTGGATTATGGAACATATACCTAACAGCAGCTTTCTTCTTCGAAACTCGTTGAGGATAACTGCATCAACGTGTGCTCAAGGTTCAATAAATAAAAACTTTTAATGGTAAAACATATGTATCTTAGAGGTCATCTCCTATGAACTAACAAAACAAATACACAAGCCATGGTACGATCTCCAAGTATACGTCTGGAGTTGCAGACATAATTCACCAGGAGCTTCACAATACATGGTATAAGACAGGAGGAAGAGCGTAGGGATGATGAGATGTAAAATCACCAATATCTATAATTCGAGACTCACAAGTAAATCGTACCCTGTTAAAATGATCTTCTTTAGAATAATCCGGTCAGGATCAATGCTTCTCAGAGAACCAACAGCAGCAACTTTAGGTGCAGTGGCCTCCCCTATAGAACTCTTGAAAGCTATCAAAGGAAGAGCCGGAAAGGTAATAGGAGCATAGATTGATGCCATGGAAAAACGTCCTGGATGAAGGAACCTCTCCATTTTGTGCTTGTCTGAGTTCATGTTATCAGTAGAGAATATTGGCCTGCAGATTGACAAGCATCAAAATTAAAAGCTGGGCAGGAATTCAATAAGTTCTGAAAATGGAATTAGAAAAACTACCTAGCAACAAATTGGCGAAAGCCAACATGAAAAATTAATTCATCTTTGGTTTTGATAGGGTCACTGTAACTGTCATGCTTTTTTAAGCTGCAAAGAAGGATGATAAATAAAACCATGAGACAAGGCAAAAAAATATTAGTAGAAGCAAGAAACAGTACATGCCATAACATGCAAAGTAGGCAAGAGTGCAAATGTTGATACCTGAAATGGAGTACAGACATCTTGGATTCATGCTGCAAAAGGCCACATGCTATGATAGGCATAGTGGTTGCGCGTATACATAATTTAGAAGCAACAGTAGCTGGTACTTCTTTGATGTACAGCCTTGCATATGTGCTAGCTGTTGCACAATCATCCCTGTTTTCTTCCTCCATAGCTAAAGCTTTAGCAAGGATGCTTTTCTGTGTCCTGTTGAAATTGTCGAAGGCAAAAATTCTAGCATAATCTGGAGGTAGAGACTCCTGGAGTTCATTAAAAATGTATATCAGTTGGGGACTTGATGTTAAGATATAGTGAGAATTACTATTACAAAATACAAGAGTATTACTTTGGGATCCCATGAAGAGGTCCTAAAGGACTTGAGGCCTCTATACTTTGCAAAACGTTTTCTAGCTGGAAAGTCTAATGGAGTATCCACTTCATCGGGAAATTCTGAAACATAACAAAACAACCATTAATAGCCAACATAATGTAGCAGTATCATGCATCGATTGCAATAAGCTAGTGTCAAATAATTTCATTAGATTACAATATGCTAATAGCTTAATTTCTGAACCATAGATAGTGCAAGGAAAGGGTATAAATCAATAGCAAGTTGACGACAAAACAACCATAACAAAAGAGGTTTTCTTTGTCCCATTTCTGATAAGATAACATTTGGCCTTCAATACTGACCGAACAAAGAACAAAAAAACTCTTGAAAGCTTTTGAAAAGATAACGTACCCTCATCATCAGCATGGGCTTGCTTAATTTTTTTAATCTCGTCCTCCAACTGTTCCTTGGTCAAATTTTCACCATCCTATAGATCAAAACAAAAGAAGGTAAGTATTGGATCCACTGGAGAAAATTTGCAATAATACAAGTATGTTGTGAATTGCATTCTTGCAGACAAATGCAATTCTTAAAATGGAGTGTTGAAACAAATAAGAGTGTTGGTGAGTAGTATCCAAGTGTAACCTAGTTGGGACCTGTTCATAGTGGCAATCTTGAGATTCTGAGGACCTTCCACTCATACAAAAGTCGATGCAGAAAGCACTGATGAACAGTCGGAATCACAGGTGAACCTATGCTATTCACATTTTAATGTCAATCTTTAAGGTGTGCTTTCATGAAACTTGTTGCCAAAACAGTATGTTAATAGCTTCACAACATCAATGGAATTCTACAATTTTATGGTTCGAATATTGTTGGTGTCCTTATGTTAACATCTACAAATGACAGTAACATAATTACATGGGTCAAAAGAGACGAATAATGCTGGTAACACAATAAAATTCACTCGCCACTTGTATATACGTGTCAAAACTCACCATCATCACTGAATCAGCATCAGTTTCTCCATCAGAGTCCCTCAAGTCTAAAGAAGCTTCATCCTCACTGAGATCTGAATGATTGCCCTCTTCGCCAGGATGACCACTTTCTGTTTCATCCATTACCATATCATCAACTTCTTCATCAGTTCCAGACTCCTCATCATCTGTATCATTGATAATCCAAGCAGCCTGCAACATAGATATCATATATTCTATCACTAACATATTTGAACTTTACCCATCAACATGAAGAAACAATTGAAAGTAACAAATGCAGACCTGGTATTCTGAAGTGCCTCGGGGAAGAACCTTTTTTCTCCTCTTTTTTTGTTTTTGCTCTTTTTCAGCATCCACCATTTCTTCTTCTGTTGGCCATGTCTGACAAAAAAAGAACTTATGTTTTAAGTAAAATTCCTAATTCACCATGTCACATAGTAAACGGAGTATCAAATTTCAGAAACATATCAGCCTCTTATTAGGAGCATTTGTGAGGTTTACCACCACTATGACATTCTTCTTTAATAGTTATGTATATAAACGCATCATATATACCACCATTTGTTCCTTTTATTATTCCTGGATAAGTGATATCCAATTATTGTATTTTTTATAAGTTATTCAAGGTTATGTTGATAACCACTATAAATACTTAATAAAGAAATGCTGTAATAATATTACCTGTTCATTATCAAGGCAATCAGGAATATTCTCAACAAGTAAAGCCTCCTGCTTCAGCGGATTGGGAACCACAGAACGGACCTTGAGATAGATAAAGAATACAGAGTAAGAACTCCAATTGATTATTTTGGACCATATAGGCATCTACTGCTTCTAACAAAATGTAACAGTCCATACCACTACATCATCCACTTCTTCTGCATCCATGACATCCTGTTCTTTTCTTGCATTCAAAGGACGTGGATCCTTGAGAATTTCCATTTTGCACAACTGGAAATCCCCGGCACCAGAAACATGAACCTGAAATAAAAAAAAATAAGAAAACTACCAAATCATGTGACCAAATGCAAGTCACTGGGTGAGCTAGTTACCAGTTGATTTACAGATAGACTGCGTGCTCGCACATAACCAGTGAGGAGAAGGGTACATGTTCCTGGATTCATATCATCTGCTACCATTTCAACCTACATTCAATAAGGGAAATTTATGATCACAACAGAAAAACCTTCAGTTTTACCTCTATCTAACATACAACAATAAATCTCAAAGACATCCAAAGCTAGCACCTTTTGAGCCATCAGGTAAGAACGCTGACTTCGCCAGTGAGGAACTGAGAGCCTTTGCTCCTTAAAAAGCCACATGAACTACAAAACAAAGAAAATGACATATCAGACACTGCAATCTATCTAAACATGTCATGAAATCATAATCATGAGATTCCTAATACACCCTGAACTTTAACATTAAAAGTGTTAATCTAAGATACAGTCCCTAGACATTACCTTGTGCAACTCCTCCTTTGTATCAGCTGGATAAAATTTACAATCTTCAGGAAATTCAGAAGCAAGACTAGAACTACATGTTTTCTTTGATTCATGTCTTCTTTTCGCCTCGGTAGGTAAATCCTACATGCATGAAGAAAAGAAGTATGTCAAGGTTTGCAAACCTACTTTCTCAGTTGGGAAAGTATTTTCCGAATAGGCAACAATAATAACATACACGTATTAGCACGACGGTGCTCGGTAAACCAAGAGATCTAAACACAGAAAGACATTGATGACCAAATGAGTCTATGTAGTCAGACTCTCCTTCACATGAAGAGCTTGCTGAAGCCACAAAGGCAATGAGATCCGCAACCTACAAGCGAAAGAGTAAACGATTCAGAAAAGCATAGAAAGACTGGGAACAAAAATTCAAAGTGGCATTCTTTCCTACCTTAGCCATTTCCAGACATGATTGCAAATCTCCATGAGGTGCTTGCAGTACCTAAACAATAAATCGTGTTTAGATGATAGTAATAGTCAGTCAACTTTGACAAAGATAGAGAATTAGAGACAGGATACCGTTGCTCTCAGCCTGTACTCCGAAGAAGCTACAGTAGGCAAAGCACCTCCATGGCCTTGTGGAGACAGCAACGAAAGAATATCCTTGGACAGCAAATTTAGCTTCACATCCGCGGAGAGCCCAAACAAAACCTGCAATTAACAGAAACAAATACAGCCACAATGCTCATCCTGAGCACATTTTCTCTATCAATTCGATTCCAGCTAACAAAAAAATCGAAGAAAAAACTAACAATCACACGGGGAGGACTTGCCGATCCACTCGAAGCTCTCTTCTCTTTCAAAAGAGCTGCCCGCTTCTGCTCTCGTATCTACAAATTTGATCAGCCAAATCATCAACTACTATATCAATTCATTCCGCCGAATAAGGAGGTTACAAAATCTAAGTTACCATCTTATTTCTTTGAATTCGAGCCGCTCTAGCTCCCTTTGCAACATTGTGCTCCGATTTACCGATCCTACCCTTATCTGAAACCGCCACAACACTCGAATCATAATCCCAATCGCTATCAAACAAAGCACAGAGCAAGAATAAGAAGAAAGCTGAGTATACAGAACCTGAAGTTTTGTGCAGATTCCGCGACGACTTGGACGAGAACCGCGTCTTGTGAGCCTTGTTCACTTGGTTTCGCGAACCTCCCATGGCAGAGAAAGCACTGCAAAAAGCCGGCGAGGGCTATATGGTCAATATAGTCAACAGCAGAGCAGCTGAGGAGAGAGAAGCAGAGAGAGGTTTACCTATTTCATGCCACAGCCGCTCATTCACTATGATGCCGCCAAACTCAGGAAAGAGGAAGAAGAAGAAGAAGAAGAAGAAGAAGAAGAGAGGGAGGGTTTATTGGTTTAACAAACCAGCAGGATAACTAAAACGCTGCGTTTTGCTTCGGCTGTAGGGTTGGGATAACTAAAACGCTGCGTTTTGCTTCGGCTGTAGGGTTTGGTTTTGGCTGGGCCGGACTATTTAACCCAAATCGTGTAGAGGTAATAAAAGCGCGAAACTTGAAAACAGAAACCGTTGGAAAACACAGGGGAGAGATTTGGAAATGGAGGATTCGGGAGCGATCTTGTGCCAAATCTCATACCTGAAGGACATGCTTGACCAGGTGAGAGCTTATTTTTCTCCGATCCAAATCTCAGTGAAGCTCGATTTTGAACTTGATCGGACTGTTGTTTGGATTCAGGTGAACGAAGAAATCGAGGCGAACATTCAGATAACGCGGGAGATCGAGTCGGAGATCGTGAAATGCTCGGAATTAGAGACCGTGCTGGCGGCGAAAGAGTCCGATCTCACCAGGACGCTCTACGTTTCGCAGTTTGAGCTCATCGGATTGGTCACCGTCACCAGTGAGATTCTCAGACCTCAAAAATTTCCCTAATTTGTTTAATATATACTTGAAATTCGCATAATTAGGAAATTTTTCATTATAAATAGATGAATTAAGGAGGTCTGTGGAAAATTTGGAGAGGGAATTAGATGGAGTGAGAATGAAACGGGAGGAGATTCTTCACAGAATCAGCGAGAATCAGTATGTAGAGATTTCAATCATTTCACAGATGCAGATTATTGTATTAGTTTCGCTTCGATACGGATGGCTATGTGTGCTGAAGTTAGGGAATTGTTTTTGGTATAGGGAAAGGTTTGTGGCATTGTGCATGGAATTTCAGAAGGACATTGATAAGGGTAGTGACAATGTGCTGAGGGCTCTGCTGTCTGAGAAGGAGTACCTTCAGAATGAACTGCTTATATTGGATGAGAAGAACAATGCTTTGAAGAACTCAATGATGGCGTTTATTGAGGGGATTCTTGAAGATCTTAACAGTGGAAACTCTGGTAAGTTTATCTTTTGCGCATTCAAAGATGCATTTTCTTGAACAAGTCTTCTGTCAATGATATGTATTAGATGCGTCGATTACTCTAGTACTTCCAGGTTTTAGTTCATTTCTTGCAGAACTAAAATGGAATTAGGTTCCTCTATTGAGGTGAAGTTTACACCTAGTTCACTAATCAGGCATAGCTGCATAAAATTCACTCATAGCTTTTGAGATGCTCTTTGCCTTCTTTTCTGCTTTGGACCTTTTTGGTTGGATGCACTACTTGTTTATGATCATCGTGTGTGCTGCTTTACCTTCAATTAAGAATTTAAGATATCAAAAGGTCAGGAAAATATGGCAGTGAGTGGAAAGAGTTCAAAGATAGAAATCTGTTCTTTGAATAAAGCTATAGCTACATAATGAAGTTTGGTCAATATTTCATGAAAGAGCTTACTTATAAGTTATAAGAAGTAAGCAATTATGTGAAGCTATGCCAAGTTATGCCGGAATTCAACGCAGAACAAACCAGCATATATAGAAGAGATTTTGTGTAACCAAAATGAATCATAGTCGATTATTCTTGTGATTGTTCACTGATCTGTAATTTGCGGCAAATTGTTGGTAATGCAGCTTTACAGATTGATATACAGAAGGGGAATCAGGAGAATGAGAAATTGCTGAAGGATATTGATAACTTGAAAACTGCATTGCTCTCAAATTTTTCATATGATGATATCAGTGGTAAGCCTTTTGTCCTGATCTGGATGATTGAGACAATTAACCATCTCTATAAATTTTGAAAACTTCTTTGTTCTTTTTTAGTGAAGATATCGAAAATCTCTTTTATTCTACTTTATCATGAAATGACAAAATGTATGTCGATCGTACAGTCAATAGAGTCCCTATATATAAATAGTGAAGCCATTGTTATGAAGTCTTGAAATAATCAATTCTCTCCTCCCAGATATAGCAAGCATACCAGTTTTCTTTAACTCTAGTGTTATTAATTGTGTGATCTAGGAAGCTGAAGTCTGCAAGATAAGTAGATATGAAGATTATGTCTGGAGAAGAGATATGTGTGTCTGTCTGCTTCATAAAGCTGAAGATTAAGATTAGATTTGCTGCATTATGTTCTCGTGCTTCTGTTTATATGTACGGTTTGTTCCTATGAATGAATGGATAAGCATTTTCTTTGTTGCTAAACCTTACATTATACGTCCCACTATGCTCACCATTTTTGTGGCTTACAAGAACTTGATGCTTGTAGTTTTGTACCCCACACGTCTATGTATTTTTATCTCTACAGAGATTTCTGAGCAATATGATTTTGTGATACAGGAGCAGGATAGGATCGTGGACCTTACAGTAAGTTGAAGGGTGTGTCCCTCCGGCAGTTTCTTCCGAAGATGAAAAGGTACCAACAAATTGGTAGGCCTAGATTTTACTGTTAAAAGCTTTGCTTCATATAAAGTTTTATGGTATCAGGCTTTTTCAGGCATGCATGCAGCATTTGCTATTTGAGAACAGTTGGCTTGGATTATTAATTAGCATGAAAGAAAACTAGTCAAATTTTTGACCCTCTGCAGCGAAGATCTTAGGTTTGTACTGTGTACTTTTTCTTTTACATGAAGTAGATCTTGTACTGTGTATTTTTACATTGAGCATCAGATATTTTTCATATCTCATCCCCTCGTTTCATATGCCTAAAGTTAGAAGCTTTTGCTTCTTAGGTGTTCTATCAACTATCAAGGTTCTCATTGCTGGTTCTGGCCGGGTAGGGGTCCAACACAGTACAAGCCAAGTAAAAACCAGTCCTTGTTTTGTCACTGTCAAAGTTCGATTTGGGTAAGGGGTCCAGCTGCAGCAGTACGCTTTCGGAAACCTACCTACGTGCTTTAGGGTGTTCCAAACAATGAAAATTACGCTTTCGGAAACCTACCTACGTGCTTCATTCACATTTTAAACGGTCAAGACTCGTGATGCACAAAAGTAACAGTTTGAGTATTAGTCCTTGTTTGCTGTGTGTTTCAAACAATGAGCTAATCTAATGGCACCCGACTAGTACACCAAGTCCGGAGTTTCAAGACTCTGTATAACACCGTCATAACATGATAGTTTCTCCTTTCTTTAGCTTAACCAGCACAGACAAGCAGGTACAGAGATCTTTACCATTGTAGAGAGAGTAAGAGGACTAATAGTGTCATACACTCAAAATGGAAATTACTGCGAAGCTCCCATTGAAAAGAAGACACACACAGAAGTAGAGCTGTAGAGGGCAATAGTTCAAACCCCAGAACAAGAAAATGTGGTTCAAAACCTTCTAATCAAACTAGTTTGTCTTCCTTGTCTAGGACAACGACCATGTCCTTAGGTGAGATATCACGTGCATCCTCTGGCCCAGATTTTACTATACAGCTATCTCTTTTGTACGTTGATGGTTGTTATTATGGTCCAAGTCTTTCCTAATCATGCACACCATATAAACACCATCCAAGCTTACTGGCTTGAACACTAGGTGCTCCACATTATCGATGAAGATTCGTATTGTTGTTATGGTTTTGGCACTAAGTACTTAACAGTTAACACCTAGTTTTCGAAAGGGTATCTTCTTCTAGATTTCATGTTCACTAATCTTTATTGCCATTTTGACACCCTACCTAGAGGTGATTGTAGTTTCCTACTTATCCAATTGGACTACGCCCTTTCCTTTTGTTGTCCCCAGTTCATTAGTTGAACTAAAATGAACCATAATTCATGTCTTCCCTGCTTCATTTTCTAAGTTTTTGTTTTTTATGGGGGAAATGTGATTTTGGGTATGAAAGAGAGAGAGTAGGGACCAAAGTGTATATGACGATTGACCAGTGACTAGTGAGGTTGTGTATATGCAATAACTACGTTTTCATTATTCCCTTGATGATGCTTCATGTGTAGTTTCTTTGGGGCCCAATTGAGGCTGGCTGGATCGCACCTTATCTTTCCTATAAGAACACAGTTTCCTCCTGCTCTTTTTCACTCATGCTATTTAATCAAAGCCAACCTAACACCCCATAGCCAAAAATGGTGCTTACAGAAGGGTGATTGCACCCAGAAGAAAAAGAGAGAGAGAGAGAGAGAGAGAGATTATTCAAGTAGATAGGAGATGAAGATGGAAAGCAATACCGGTGCTGAAGCATCGAAGAGAAGGTTTTCGTGTAAAGGATTCTGCGAGTTTTTTAAAGAAGGAAAAGGGAGGCTGTATATCTTGAGAAGATGCATTGTTATGCTTCTCTGCCGGCATGATTAGGATGTTGCTGTTGCTGGTGTACTAGATTGAGCTAGCTATTCACCTCCAGAAACTTTTTCTTTTCTTCTTTCCTCTTTCATGTTTCAAGAGCTTTATATGTAGTACTGTAGTAGTACTATCAACTATGTACAGTTTAAAGAAGGAAAAGGGAGGCTGTTTATGTTGAGAAGATGCATTGTTATGCTTCTCTGCTGGCATGATTAGGATGTTACTGTTGCTGGTGTACTAGATTGAGCTAGCTATTCACCTCCAGAAACTGTTTCTTTTCTTCTTTCCTCTTTCATGTTTCAAGAGCTTTATATGTAGTACTGTAGTAGTACAATCAACTATGTACAGTAATCTACTCTTTGTAATGTGTTAACGACTCCTTTCTTCTTTCTCCTTCTGATGATAAAATTTTGGTGCTGTAGTTTGCTTGAAAATTTGGACCTCTCTTTGCTATAAAGGCATCTGTTATGTGTTCTTTTGTGTTATCAGCCAGTGATTTCTTGCTGAACTGAATGTTAAATATAGTTCTATGTATGGATCAGCAGCAAGTTACCTGTGATTCTGGTAAACTTAGCCTAATCTTTATTGAAAGTTTGAAACTGTTCTGTTTTTGCATTATGAAGTTGACAACTTTGATAGAATCAGCTTTCACAAAAAAACACTATTTAGCCCTTGAAATCTGCAAAGCCTCTGTCTTTCATCTTCTTCTTCCTATTATTTCTTCCATTTTTGGGAGGTTTCCAGTTTCCATGCCCCATAGGGCTCACCATGTATATGGTCCAATCAATCATCTTGATGGGTGGGACTGTTGCTCAACACTGGTTTCCTAAAACAGATTAAGAACATGAGCCTTGTCTGGTTATGGAGAATATATATGTGCTAGCTTCTTGGTGTATCATATATGTTATCTTGGTTTTTGTCCACACAAAAAAAAGGCAAATAAAGAATGTGACAGTACAGATGAGAATCAGGGAAGATGTTCACATTTCGATCTCTTTTCTGTGGGTCTGATCACATCTGGCAGGCCCCTCAAAACAGACTTGTAATATTCCCAGCATGGATTTTATGTTCTCAATTGAGAAGAGGAATGGTCATCTTTATTTTTTGTCCCTGCATCAAATAAGATAAACAAAACCACAACTAAGCTTTTGTTTGATTTGCAGGCTTAATATGAAGAATGATAGAGGCTAATAGCAGATGTATGTGTTTAATCTCCAGGTGAAGATAAGTGATTAGATTTGTATATTGGCAATTGTACAACATATTATCAAACTAAAACAAGTGATTAGTGATAAAATAGTCTAGGGTTCATATCCAAAACCAATTGATAATGGGTGGAGTGACCCAAACATTTATAGGCCCAGACAAAGTCATATTTCCCCAATGTGGGATTTATATCTCAACACGCCCCTCATGTTAGGTTTGGCGAATCTTCAAACCTAACACGTGGATAACATTATTTGTCAAGCCTAACACGTAAACAACATTTGAATAACGTGGAGTTCGTGCAACCATTAGGCTTCACACATAAACGTGGGTAACCCCCTCTGATACCATGATAAAGTAATTTGGGGTTCACATCCAAAATCAATTAGCAATGGGTGGAGTGACTCAAACCCTTATAAACCCACAATCAAGGTCTCATTTCCCGCTGGTCCCTATGTGGCCTGTTGGTTTTGAGGTACTCTCAAAGACTAACTGGTTGCAAGTTCGACTGGCAGACAGAGAAGTCTTAGATCTTCCCTCTTCTCGCTGCTCGAAGAAAGATTACGCAGAAGTGTGTAATATATGCCATAGAAGGCAGAGCTCTTGTAGAAATAGGAAATGTTATTTCATTTTTACTTGAAGTTTTGCAGCAATATCATTAGACCAGAGGTTTGCTATATATAATGTCACCTATCAAGCTATCTTGATATGAGTACAAGTGGAGTGCAATCTTCAAACCATTTAACCACAATTATGAGGCAAGCACCTCTTAGTTCTTGTGTTCAGATGAACTTTGATGAGTCTGTCAACAGATCTTCGACTGTTTATGGCATCATCCAAGATCATGATGGAAGACCAATTATTGCAGCTACAAATTATATTGGAAGAGCTTCGGTACCTGTAACAGAAGCTACTGCCTTGAGGGACATGTTAGTATCTGCCAAAGAGAAAGCATTTACCAGGATAGAAAATTAGAAATTGAAGGAGACTAGATTATGATTTATGAAGTAATCAATCCACCATGGAGGATGCTTTATGCTTAAGCTGAATGAAAGCATTCGACAAATTGTTTGTGATTTTGAACTTAATTCATTGAAACATATTATTAGAAAAACAATTTTTTTGGTTGTTGCGGTAGCTAGTCCATAACATTTTACTAATTTCTTTGTACGTGGAATAATAGACAGTGGGGGAGTTAGGATTTGTTATTAGGAGGGGTTCAGATGTAAAAGGTAAGTTTATGTACATGACACTTATTTATATATTTTTCTATTTTTGATGTAAAATTCTATTATGATTTAGAAATCTGAAAAATATATTATTTTCATCTTAAAATTCATTACTCAAACAATCTTATATACAAAAACAAAATATACCAACTATATTTCATTCACAATATAATATAAAATATTTCAATGAAGATTATTGTGAGTGGGCTGAAATGGTGTGTGTGTGGTGTGGGGGGGGGGGGGGGGGGTTTAATCAATGGAAGACACCACTTCATGTGGTTTTTCTAGCCTATTACATAGGGTAACAGCTGATCTGCAGATAACATGGGGGGGGGGGGGTCTAAACCCCTTCAAGCAGCAACACAGTTCCGCCTCTGATGATAGAGTTTCATTTGAGGCTGAAATTGTAAACGTTGGTTGCTCTACAGACTTATATGCATGTTTGTATAAACCCTTTCTCTTCTTTTATGTATACGTGTATAAAAAAACTTTTAAAAAGTGCATGGTAACATATACCGGAGAGATGAAACAAACATACATGCAGAAAAGATGTCTAAAAAAAGAAAACATTTAAACCCGCGAGCCATTTTTATGTGACTTTACATCTAATGAGGACACTAATTAATTCTAATTTGTAAACTACTATGTCCATTTTTATCTCATATCTTGGCATAAGTTATTCGTATATTAAAAACTACTATACATCGCTTTTATGACAATTTTTACATCTATCATATGTTTTGAGTAACGTTCACTGTATCTCACATGATGTCCTACATTTCACCCAAATTTAAACATCCTATATTACTTGTGTCACCATATTGATTTTGCATGGCATCCTTTTTCCTCTTTCATTTGGGTAACCAAAACTCCCAACAAAGTTCTTCCCCCATCATGCACTCTCACTAAACACTTAAACAGGTCTCGTAACCAAAACATTCGAAAATAAAAGAGCCAACCCGCAAAAACCAAAAGGTACAAACTTCAAAGCAAACGGGAAAACAACCCAAACAGAAAAAAAGTTAAGGGTATCACTGCAAAAACTAGAGTCAAAAACGATAGTTGATAGGTCGCACAGTCTCTTCTGCTTTCCCCAGAAATTTTTGCTCTGTTTTCGCATCTACAGCAGATCACACCCTTTGTCTTCTACCAGGTAACACTCTCACTCCTCCACTTCTTATTCAATCTTAGACACCCTCATCAGTATTTTCACAATTATAAATACGCGCCGTGTATCTATACATTCCATACAATTTAGGGTTTCTGCTTTCATTATCTGGTTCTGGTTCTGGTTCATACAGAGATTCTAGAATTGCGTTCTTGTATAAAAGTTTAAATCTTAGACCCAATTAGACATTATTTAGGCTCAATATATTGTAAATTAAAAATAAAGAATTACAGGAATTTGTTCTTAATGGTTTCTGCTGGGTACATATGTATGTTTAACTGTGGTAAAATTGAGGGTCTTTGAATTGGTGAGTGATTGGTATAGTTTTTTTTTTTGGCGGGAATGTCAAGGTCAAATCTTTTTTGGTTTCCTGGGTAGGAAGGTTTGGTTGTTGAACTGTAAAATGATGAAAGATTGTTGAAATGAAAATACATTGATGAAAGAATTTAACTTTTCTTGAAAACTTTATTGGGTTTTTTATTTTGTTGTTTTGTGTATGATTCTGAATGTGTGAAGCATCTTTGAGCATTGTTGTTGATGGTTGGAATTTTATTGAAGGAATGATTGTGGCTGAAAATCCCAATGCAAGTACTGAACAGAACTTAGTATCGGAAACTCTTCAAATGACTCGTTTAGCTAATGGGGAGGCGGAGGTAAGTCGTCACAAATCGAACAATGAAGTCTCCGGCAAAGATGCATCAACAGATGATGTAAATGGGATCACGCCGCCTGAGGTTTCTAGTGTAAGTTTTCTCATACAAAAGAAAGTAAGAGGCATGTTGATAGATGACATTCAATAATTATTGTTGATTGGGGCAAGTTCATGCATTATATAACTATTGGCTTTACCTATTCAACTTTATTGATCTACAGAAAAAGGCAGGACAGCAAAAAGAAATGACTTTCCAAGATGTGTACAACCAAGACCTCGATGATGAGGAGGATGACAGTGATTGGGAGCCCCTGCAGAGGAGTGCTGAACTTGTGAAGTGGTTCTGCACCAACTGCACAATGGTCAACCTTGGTGATGATGTCAATTGCGATGTAAGTTACTTCCCCCTGGAATGCTTTACAATTCTGCCTTTGATATGTTTTATTTGTATTCTGTCAGGCATACATGGTTGTGCAAGGATAATTTGGTGCTATTGTTCCCATGCAGATATGTGGGGAACATAGAGAGTCTGGAATTCTTAGGCATGGTTTTTTGGCATCTCCCCTGTTACCAGATTCAGGCTTGACTGAGATTGATTCTGATATTAGAGAAAGACATAAAGGTGGGTACTTGATTGGTTATTGATTTTTAGTTTTTTTAAATGGTTTTTATATGTGCTATGATTCCTCTTAGGAAATCATGTTTATGCAACTATTACATGTCTTACTGCCAATCTTATTTGGTGGCCAGTATTGCTTTCTGGCAGCTGTTTATTTTGTATGCTAAATTTGAAGACGCTTAATATTACATTTGAACTCTGGTTTCAGAAATTTTATCATTTCCAGTATGTTATTCAGGGTGTGCTTTTGGTGTTTCATTCCACTTTATATGAGGTTGAGGGGATATGTTCAAGGTCCTTCATATAGTTCAGTACCCTTGTATGTGTGAACTGTGAAACACTCAAGAGGTTTGCAGATCATATAAAAGAACTAAGACTAAGATCAAGCGAGTCAGTAGTGTTTTTACCGTCCTTTATAAGAGTCCTTTGTATGTTGATAACATGGTGTGTTTCCAGTAAAGTATATTGGTATTGAGTTTTGGTAAAATGACCACTAAAATTGGTCCTCAGTGACAATGATGACTTTCTTATACAATTTTTTTGTTTGCTTGACACAGGGTCACAAGATTCAGCCTCAAACAGTTCCACTGCTGTGGGTTTTGATGAGAGAATGTTGCTACATTCAGAAGTATGGTGTTTCTCTAATACATGTGTTCCTTCCAAGTCGAGAGATATAAAGTTTCTTTAGAATTTACATATCAATACTTGTCTGAACATCCAAACTATTGCAACTTTTGAGTTTTGATGCACCAATAAATTTTTTAATATTTTGGCTAGTTATGTATATAATCTTATTATGGACATTAATGTGGCAAGTTAAAAACTCTTCATTTCTGTTTATGTAATTCTAACACTTTTTGTTCCTCCTTTTTCTGGTGATTGCCTTGCTAGAGCAGATTCAAATGCAGTCACATCCACACCCAGAAAGACCGGATCGTATTCGAGCTATTGCTGCTACCCTAGCTACAGCTGGTATTTACCATTGAAGTTTTCTAAAAGTTGTGCACTTCAGTTGTTACTGATTAATTATGATTGTATTGCCTCTCATTTGTAGTATTGAATGCTAGACTAACAGCAAATGTGAAATTTTAACTTTTGCAGGTATATTTCCAGGACAATGTTACCCTATTCCTGCTAGAGAAATTACGCGTGAAGAACTTCAGATGGTAAGTACCCACCCTTCATCTTGGCTCCTCGGTGAAATGCGATTTAGCTGACTTCTGAATTTGAGAGGTTTAGGTTTGTAGTTCACATAATCAGCAAGTGTTTGTTGGGGTAGTTTGTCCTTTAAAAGGAGGTAAATTACAATCATTGTGGAGTTTTTCTTTCTTAGCTGGTGATTTCTAATTGTGCGGTTCCTTTTTGCAAGTAAAGGTCCATTCCTTAGAGCATGTTGAAGCTGTTGATCTTACAAGCCATATGTTCTCCAGGTAATTATTATTTTTCTTCATCTCCAAATCTGTGTGTATTATATATGTATAGAAGGAATATCATATTGACCAAAAAAAAGAAGAAAGGAATATCATAATTCTGAGTATAAATAGAAAAAAGGGTGCCCCTAGATCTGATTTTTTTTTTGTTTAGACCTATGTCAAAATACTTCCAAGTTTGTTATTGTTACCAAAGCAATCTTGCATTAATGGTTTATTATTGCCACCTGATTGATAAGTTATGTATGATTGGCAGTTATTTCACTCCTGACACATATGCCAATGAACATTCAGCATGCGCTGCTAGGCTTGCAGCAGGTTTATGTGCTGATCTTGCTTCAGCGATTGTTTCTGGACGTACCAAGAATGGTTTTGCTCTGGTATGAATATTTGTGGAGCTAATTGCAGTACTACCCTGTACTGTAGCATCTAGGACAATAAACTCTATGATTTCAATTTTGGCAATTCACTACCCGAAACTTTTCTCTCATTGTTGAAAGGACGGAGTAGTTTGTAGTAGATTATTGCATAGGCTACGGCATACTATACTACATTGCAATTTACCCAAAAATCTGTTACTTATGTTGTCATATTTCGTTTGTTTAAGAGTTACAAATCTGATAGTTGCTCTATCAAATGTCTCAGGTTCGACCTCCTGGTCATCATGCTGGTATAAAGCAGGCAATGGGGTTTTGCCTCCACAATAATGCAGCAATTGCTGCATTAGCAGCTCAAGTTTCTGGGGCTAAAAAAGTTCTGATTGTTGATTGGGTAAGTTGATACCCTAATTTAAATATCCCATTATTATGTTCCTCCGTATGCAGTTTTGATTTAATGTTCAACCCTGAATGTTCAATAACAATTGCAGGATGTTCATCATGGGAATGGCACCCAGGAAATATTTGAACAGAACAAATCGGTGAGCAACGTAGTGTTTAAATTTTCTGCTTTCATCTCTGGTTTACTTGGTTTTCGGAGCTGATAAATTGGGCCCCTTATTTAGGTCTTGTATATATCTTTGCATAGACATGAGGGGGGAAAGTTCTATCCTGGAACTGGAGCTGCTGATGAGGTAACAAATTTTTCTCATAGTTTTGTTATCATTGTTGGTTGCTTTATATTCTGTATTTTGTATTATTGCAGTTTCATTGGTTATACGGTTATCTGTTGGAATATAACTGAGGGATTTGAGTGATGGCTACATCAGGTTGGTACTATGGGAGCTGAAGGATACTGTGTGAATGTTCCATGGAGTTGTGGTGGAGTGGGTGATAATGACTATATTTTCGCATTTCAGAATGTTGTGCTTCCTATAGGTTATTATCTTCTTTTAAAAGGGAGTGTATTGATAACACTCATCTACACTATATGCATGAACTCTTGAGATTTTCCTATCATGTTTCACACCAAAATTTGAAGAAAGTGTTTTTCTACATGTTTTATTTGATTATTTGATATTCAAGTAATAGCTTCTGAAACACATTGTTTTGCAGCTTCTGCATTTGCTCCTGACATCACCATCATATCAGCAGGATTTGATGCAGCGAGGGGTGATCCTCTAGGATGTTGTGATGTAAGGATTTCTAATTTTTCTGACAAATTATATCAGGCATACGGCTGCTGTTATCTGATGGCTTACCTGTCATTTGATTAATAAGTGTTGTGCAGCATCTTTGCCTTTAGTGTGTTTTATATTCTACTGATTTAGTTACTGTAGGTTACTCCTGCTGGCTATGCAAAGATAACTGACATGTTGACTGACTTGTCTGGAGGGAAGTTGTTGGTCATTCTTGAGGGCGGGTTTGTGGCTCATCTTTAAGTTTTGTTGGTCTCTTACATTTTATTTCCATCTTCAGCAGAACTTGATTTGGTTGATATTATTCTTTTGGCAGGTATAATCTACGGTCAATATCATCTTCTGCTACTTCAGTAATTAAGGTAATCATTTGTTTCATTTATGAAATGATTTGGTTATGTGTCTCCATTAGGAACAGCAAATGGTCTTAAATCTCAAGTTATGCCAGTACTTCAGATTTTACTTGTTTAACATCAATTGCATTTTGCTTTCTTTGGAGATTAGATTGCTTATGCGAGATGTTTCTGACTTATGTTTCTACGAGATAGGTATTACTGGGTGAAAGTCCAGGATGTGAATTGTACAACGCTTCACCTTCCAGATCTGGACTGCAAACTGTTCTAGAGGTCCTTAAAATTCAAAGCAAGTACTGGCCTGTTTTGGCGTCCAACTTTACGAAACTGCAGTCACAAGAGAGAATGCACTCTATTGAAAACAAAAGTGAGGAACTCTATCTCCATCTTTTTTCTATAGTCTATACACTCTGTGGCTGAGAAGTCTAGATCTATACTTTGTTAATGGACTGATTCTAAGATGTCGGTGAGCTGTGGCTTGGTTGGTTAAGGTGTTTAACTGACAACTTTGAGGTCATGGGTTCAAACCTCACTGACATATGTAGGGTGTGTGAGTTATTAATAAAAAGTTTTTTTTTTTTTTTTTTAAAAAAAATGGACTGATTCTAAGATTACTAATTTGCATCTAACACGAGCAGGGAAACAAATAGAAAAGAAACGGAGGGCTGTGGCTCCGATGTGGTGGAAATGGGGACGGAAAGGTCTACTATATCATTTTCTAAATCGCCATGTCCAAATGAAGCGAAAGGGTGTTTGAGTTAGATAATCACCATGCTTCAATGCATTTTTGTAACCTAGTTAGTTCCTGGAATAGGATGAAATCTATTATGGCTTGTCCATAATGCTTTTATATTTTGAGAATTGATATCATAGGAGTACATCTTTCTCCTCTGTTTTGGGAACAATCAATTGAATGAGATCTTTCGGCCCTTGTCCTTTGAAGTTGAAAGAGATGAGAGCTTGAGCCCCTTGCAAATGGTCATTAGATGCAGTCGATTATATTAAAAGAAAAAGAAAAAAATCATTAGAGAGCTTACACTAATGAGCCGTTTATAATTTCCAGTTGCCTACAAAAAAACATAGATTGCATTATCGACATCATGTCTGCTTTCATATATACAAAATGAATTCAACTTTGAATTCGGAAATGTTCTATGAAAAACATGATTAGAATATAAATCAATGCTGCAGGAAAGTGAATCGAGTTCTCTTGATTCTGCTCTGCTATGTAATATTATTCCCTTTGAAAACCACTAAAAATCTGAAATCCTACTAGAACTGCTGTTATTGGTGCATTGTGGAATGTGCCATTGGGTAAGCAACTGGAACAACATATGGGGGAGGATGGGCGTGATGGGGATGGTGTCCTGGAGGAAGCATGACAGGAGTGCCAACCGCGGATGCCATATGCCCCGGAGGAGCAGATACCGGGTGCCCCATAGGCGCTCCATACATGGCTAAACCCGCCATATGCGGCTGATGAGGCCTATGCTTCACCGATGGTGGTCCTATCGAGGCTGCACTTGGGGCATAAGCATTGCTCTGTTGCCCTGTAATTGGTGCCTGATGATTTGGGACATCTCCACCATTGTTGACACTAGTAATGTCATGGATACTCGACCTTCTCCTGTCTCGATTCATCGAGTTCAAGCGAATGAAGTACTTCTGCGCATGGCTGGCCACTTGTGTAGGGGTCCTGGAAATGACAAAGTTCCTTGAAATGCTTCTCCAATCTCCCTTGCCAAACTTGTCAAGACCAAGTAGAAATAACCTGAAAAACAAGCAAAACAAACGAGTCATCAGCAACTGCTCTATAATAACTAAAAGAACTCTATACCTTTGCTCCACATTCATTATTAGTAAGCCTTCATTCTTTAATCAACTAGATTGCCATCAATAGGAAACTAACAACTCAATAATGTCAAAAATTGCATACACTTTTTATAGCAAACCCTCCCACATTGAATGAATCAATCCTTGTCTGTCCCACAGTATACATAATCAATTCATGGCAAAGATACGGTTTTTACTAATACCAAAAAAAGATGGGTTTGTGTTAATGAATCTGACTTCACCTAAAAAGCTCTGTACTTTGCAAAAACCAAGCTTCAAGTTTCATTCTTTCTAATACAAAGGGTGAAGAAATCCATATATACCTGTGTTCTTCTTCAGTCCATGGGATCCCTTTCTTTCTTTCTTGTTCTGACCTGGACCCTCCTTTACTTCCATGGCCAGAAGAGTCATGACTCAAAGCCGAAAACCCACCTCCATTATTTCCATGGTTGCTACTCAATCTCTTATCAGAAGCACTAGAAGAAGAAGCACGCGCAGTGCTGCTCACAGATGTGGTAGCTGCTTCATCCCCACCATAACTAGGAACATGAATATTACCAGACTCGATTGCACCCACATCGTCAACTAACATTTTGTAGTGTCGTTTCAACTCCTCCATGTTCTTGGTTGGAACCAAAGAAGCAATCTTGTCCCATGAACCTTCCTCGTCGTCCTCGATCCAATGCAAAGCTATTGCGTTCTCGAAGGCCTTGTCTTCTTCTCGGCTCCAAGCAGCGTTGCAAGACATAACTGGTGTGTTGTGGTGTTTGCAGCAAATGATGTTTCAGTTTTGGAAATGGTGAAGTTGTGTTTGGTTTTGTTTGGTTGTTTAGGAAGAGGAAAGGGGGGAGGGCGCGCAGGATTAGAGGAGAGAGAGTGTAGGATAAAGGAGAGAGGAGGAGGAGGAGGAGGAGGGTTATCAAATTATGAAGAGGAAGGACCACTATCACTATGGAAGTGAAGGGATGGGTGGTTTGTCATCTAGGAAAAGTTGAGCAGAGAGAAAAAAAATATCTTTTCTTTGTGTCTTTGCTCTCTTTGTGTATCAGTTACTTCCAGTGAAGTGAGACAATGGCAATCATAGAGGGGTGAATTTTAGGAACCGATATTGGCCTAGAGAATTTTTATCCAGCTACCAAGTACCAACATCACATGCAAAGCTGCTGCATTCACATTTGTGTTGTGGAAAAGTTATACTAAATTTTGTATCATTCATCATGTCGAATGTAACAACAGTCGTTGAATTAGTAATCAATAAATCAACTAAAAACTTAATCGTGTAAGCTCTAATCACACAACCTAATACAATACGAACTTTATATTATGTTTCATGCTCAATATAAAGTTGTTGGTTTTCAAGATTCATGTTGAATGCAATGAGAGTCGTCGGTTCAACGTTTAGTACATTATGATAAAACAAATTATTTCCCGTGTTGAATAGTTAATTTGTGCCTCTAAAAGCTGTGTTGAAGTCCACCATGATCAAACTTGCGTTGGCCTTTTTTACTTTGAGGGTGAACTCTTTTGACACTTCTGCGTTACTTGGTTTAAACTTCATGAATGTGGTAACTGACTTACTGGTTCAACAAAGATTTCGTAAATTTGAATTATCTTGAAACCGATAAGCCATTCTCTATCCAAAATTTAAATTTGAAATTTAATTTTGAAAAGGTTACACACTTTATTCTTCTCTGAAGAATGAGTAAAAATTGGGAGAGAAAGATTCTCTTTCTATCAACTGAGACGTGGCCAATTCTCCATTTCAAGTTCTGGACTAAATGCGCCCACATACAAGTCCAAAACCCTCAAACTTTCTTCATAAATATAGACCTGCATTATTTGCAGACTTAGAAGTACAAAATGCAGCATCTTCTTTATATACAAAAACAAATCCACATCTGTAACGAGTATTCTGGCAGTCTGGTTTACAGTGATCAAGAAATTCATAATTAAACTTTTCATAATTTATGGTCCCTTAATTATTTGATCAGTTGATAATCTTAACCAAGAGTCAGATAAAATGTATAAATTTGCATGAGAAAATGTTTTGCCAACACAAAGATGTTGTTAGTTACTTGGTTAGATGAAGATTTTGAGGTTAGAACTATGTTGTGGTTATGATTAAGATTAAGTTGAAGTGGGAATATCATAACCATCATATCAAACAGCTTAACCATTCTTAAACGATGAAGGGTTTGTGGATATGAGCAGACATATATAGCATAGAGCATCAGATATAATTTCCTTGTAAAACTGAAGCATCAATTTGATTTTAGACCTGAAGGAGGGGTCAACAAAATATTATGTAGTGGAGATTATAACAGAATCTAAAGATAGATATGAAGGGCAGACAATTTCGAAGGGCGTCACATTCAACTATGAATTGAGACATAAGATCAAAACGGGTCAGATTGATTTGTGGTCCAATTTATTACAAGAATATTTCTTCTTTCTTTTTCACAAAGAATCTCTTAAGTCTTAACCCAAAAATCTAGGGATGATTGGTCAGATGGACTTGCTCAGATTCACCTTCGTCGTAAAGAAAATTTACTACTGTGGAAAGAGAGCTCTAAACAAAAATGGCTTTAGGTAGTGGGACAAAAATTGAGGCACTTGATGAGTTGTTTGTGTAGAGCTTCAATCAAAATCATATGATTAGTGTTGCTGAAAAAAAATGTATTCAAAAGTTAAACTTTAAATGAAAGCAAGGCCAATTCCTCATTTTTGTTTGGACACAAAAACAAAACAATAAATAGATCTTTCACTTTCTGAGAGGGAGAGGTCTGACAATATTGAATTGATCATTGATGTGTGCTACAAGTTGGAGGTTATTTCCCCCTTCAATTCTACAAATTACTAAATTACACAGTTGCAACAACATGAATCATCAACTTCCATTAGAAAAGGCAAGTTCCAAATTACCCTGAATTATAAGCACCCAAAGCTGCTTCTAGGTTGAATAGAAGAGAAATCCTCTTTGAGTGGTGCTGGGAAAGGGACGACTTGTATGACAAATCCTTGATTTCTTGAACGGCTGTTTTAGGAAAAGTAGTGAGTTCAAAAGAAAAGGAATGTGAAGCTCTAACCATAGATATCGTTAACAGTAGCTATTGTTAGGAGGGAAATAGGATCAAGTATCACTAACCTGGTCAAAATAGTGCTTTAAGTCGCGGGGGGGGGGGGGGGGGGGGGGGGGGGGGGATGCTCTCAGCTCAGTAACACAAGGAAGCTTCAGATCAATCACAAGGCCAGTCCTTTGACAGCAGGTCATCGATACAGATTCCGAGACATTTTTGCACCCTACCTTGGTGAAGTTGGCAATCCAATTTGTATAGGAGCGAGCCCAGGGAATTTGGTATCTTCAGAGGTCCCTTTCAGAAGTGCTGCCCTTTCTGGGTTAAGAAGTAGAAGTTGTTGCACATCCTTGGGAAGCACATTAAAAACTGCCTGCAGATCTCCCTTTAGCTTTTGGAAAGTCGCAGTAGAGCCTGTGCTATCTGAGCCATCATTTCCAGATTGCTGCAGCAGATGAGTCAATAGGATTGGAAAAAGGAATATACTTAAATTCCACACAATCATCCATTAAAATACGTAATAGAAACATGAAGCAAATGGTTTTGAGCAAAGAATCTGTAAGCTGAAAGCGTAATAAAGCATCAACATATGGCCAATTGGGGAAAATATCTGCACAATTCTATGTTCAAATGACGGACAAGCTTATGGATTGTTCTCAAACTGATAGACATTTTTTTCTTTGAACTCCATTTTGGGTCCGTTTGTGGGTCCCACCATTGAATCAGCAATCAATATATTATAATTCCATTAAAACACAAACACAATTGAAAGTATACACTAACCCGCACCATGGATTCTATGAAAAACAAATCCTACCAAAATCCTACAAGAGATAACACATCACAAGATAAACAAAACCCAGCAGATCTGTAAACCAAAAATCCAGGACACTTGACCAATTCAACCTTTAAACATCTCACATAAGTATGTCAACTCATCCTAAAAAATTAAAATTAACAAAGAAAACATTTTTTTTTAAAGTTAAAACTGTGCTAAATGGACCCTCATGAAGACGTTTTTAGAGATAGTTTCTGAATCTTTCTTTTTTGGTTGGACTTGGAAAGGTACTAATACAAGATAACATACTTGCATGGCGAGCTTACCTGTGTTTCTCCAAGAATATGTCTCTCAATAGCATTGAAGGAATCAACAACTTCCAATTCCGACATATTAGATATTAACTGATGTATGTCAGTGTTAATTCTCGCCTGCTTCCATAGTCTATGTTGCTCTAGTTCAGCAACAGTACGCCTTCTTTGGAACCATGGTGCAAAGTTGGGCCCTTGCAGAAACCGCCTATACAGACAGATAACACATAATAAATGCTTACCATTAGTAAAGAGAACCGACTGTAGAGATGAGGAGGAAAAGTTGTGATAGTTAACAATACATCCCGAGTTTAGCAATTATCACCTGTATAAGTCCAACCAGTTTGATCTCATCCTTTTTGATAAAAACTTCCCAGGTCCTCTTGCTGATAAACTTGCCAGAAATTCATCATCATTAAATGGAGTGAGAGGAGGAGGGTGTACAAAAGGAGAAGATCCTTCTGAAGGTGTTCTAGTCTTAAAATATGGACCAAAAGGCGCCAAAAAGTTGGTGGTGAGCTCCAAGAAATGACGCCGCAGTATCTCATTGTTAACAACTGACATTGATTCCTCAACCCGTGGTGACATCCCAGCATCTATAAGCCTATTTAAGATAGAAGTGTCTGGCTTAGTTGTTGCAGCATAAGTGCTCCAAATGGCTTCCTTATGCTCTGTCATGAGACAAAGAGGACCATCTCTCCTCAACTTGACGGCATTCAACAAGTTTGAAGGAGAAAATCTTTTAAGGGAAAGCTGTTGAAGACCAAACCCTTCTGGTCTACCGGAAAGTCTTCCCGTAGAGGACCTACTAGAAAGAGCAAGCCGGTTTGTATTAGGAGCAGGGCTTCCAACTGAAACAATGTGGGGCATATTACGGAGAGATTTAAGGAAAAAGAGGTTAGTGACACCCAAAATCATAGGAGGAAAAGTGTCTCCTTCCTGAAGCGAGTTGAGCTGGGCAAATTCAGGGTCATGAATGGTGAAATAAGGTCTAAAATCAACACTATAAAGTAGAGGTGCAACCAAGCTCACAAGACCAGCAACAGCCTCAGAACATTGTGGAGGAGTTGGAGCTATGATAAGAATGGGCTCACCAATAAGTAACAACTCCCACAAAACCCAAAGCTGTAACAATAGACCCCTAAAGATGGCGAACAGATCTGAGTCGTGAAAAAGACCCTGTGGGACCGACTGGTTATTAGGAAGGAAAGGAGCCATAGAGGATGCAGATTCTTCAAACAACATCCCACTTTCTGAGGGCAAGCAATGCGCAGGTGGCAAGTTCACTTTCAAAGCAGCATTCCCAATAGGAAGCTCCATCAGCTTACCAGGTACAGGACATGGCCACATTGAAACATAAGCAGCAATGTGCTCAAGAGCCTTCCCTCCAATGTCAAAATATAGAGGACCCATAATTTGTAACAAAGGTCTAAACACACTAGAGAAAGGACTGTGTGACAAAATTACCACTGACTTCTGCTCCCCACCTCGTTTCAGCCTCTCATCGTGTCTCTGTCGATTAAAGACATAACCATACATGTATCTCGAAGTATCAGAACTGTTGTTACTTTTTGAACTTCTAGGGGTTTTTACATCCGGGGAATTTGTAGGTAACTTCTTATCACTCTCAGTGGAAGACACATTGTCCACTTGAGGACGTTCCCGCCTTCGAAACCGGAAAAAGAATATACAGTCATGAATGCTTGAGCGATTCTGATGCTGGGACACGGAATCTGGGAACGAACTAAAAGCGATTTCAAGCTCCTCATCTTGCGTAAGACAACCAGGTGGATAACACTCTTCAATAAGCTGACCCTGTTCAAGATCAAATCTGATGATACAAAAAGCCACAACCCATTGCTGTAAAGATTCTGGATCAAGCTTTGGACTAAATTCTGACTTCACTGAAAATGAAGGGGAACGACTCATTTCCAATACAATCAAAGCTCGAATCCAATCCTACAAATGCCACTGCCTATCATCTTCAGCAACCATTCCCCCTACAAAGACTCTTCAGCACTTTTCATTCTTCGAAACGCTAATGCCAGACCTTTCCAGTTAAATTTGTGGGGTTTTCTTCCCTCGAACAGTAAACCATAGCCTAACCAATTAATCCAACAAGAGTCCATTAATTTCCAGATAAGAGACTAACCAAAATAAGGAAATTATGTTGGGTTTTTTACAGTTTTCCTTGACAATACTTCAGCATATAAAAAACCTAAGGAAGCTACTTTTTATCAACGAATTGAGATTTCTCAGCCCAGCTGAATCTAAAGTTAGTTTCTTTCTTACTATTACAGCACCTAATCGATCCCAGAATCCATCTTTCGTTTCGTTTCTCAGCATTCAAATAGAAACCATAGCACATTGAAATACTAGACACAAATCAAAAACCCAAATTCAGAAAAAGATCTAGAAAAGAATTGGGTAGCTGGAACTTTACCTGAATTAGAAAACCCAGAACCCAATTTGTGCAGAACCCAATTTGTGCAGAACCAATCCAGATCAACGAGATATGGACACCCAATTGGCCGAAAACAAACGGGTCTGTGTCAGAAATGAAAGAACAAGAAGGGATAGTAGGCTTTTGGAAGGGTTTGGGTTGGCCTTTTAAGGGTATGAAGGTCTCAGCATTAGGTGGGTGTGGTGCTCCGGAGAAATTAGGGATTTAATTACTTATGGTGAGGCCGAGTATCCCAAATATACTAATCACCAATGTTTTGATTATTTACAGCAAAATTTCCAGAAACTGAGATGGTAGGGGTCCTCTTTCAAAAGCAGAGCACATGCCCTGATTGGAAACTGTTTAATTGAATGATGTTGCCTCATCCACATCTACTGCGGTTACCAACTGTAATTTTAGTGCCTATATTTTTATTTTTAACTTAAGGTTAAATCTTTTTCTATAGAAGAAAAGAAGGGAGGTGGACATCACTATTTTTATTTTTAACTTAAGGTTAAATCTTTTTTTATGATCAACCTCCCTTGAAGAGACACCGTTCCTAACTTTGGAGTAAGCGCTCATGGACATCACTAGCATATGCGTAGACATGGATGTGGTTGCACTCACTTTCATGGTAGCCTCACTTGGCATGTCAACTCATCCGGAAACCTCCGAACTGTTTGTCTCTCGATAACATATCACACATCTTTCAATTCAACTCATCTGAAACTTCCAACTTGTTATGATAAATCTCTATTCCTGTACATTTACAATTTGAAAGCTGAAAATAAAAGAGAAAGCAGCTACCAAATTATATTCATAAGGAACTGCATTTTGTTTATCTCCTAATCCTTGCATTGCTTAATTACAAACAGCTGCAATGACCAGTCACCATCATAGAGTATAATCAGTGTTAGGTTCGTTCTTGAGTGAGGCTACCGTCCAGCCCTATGTACCCCAATTCCATGCCATACAAAAACTGAAGCAAGGTATCACTGATACCAAGCTAGACGTCATACACAGGTAAGCGCTCCTCAATAGAAACACGGCATATTGGGCATTTTTTACACTTGTCACAGCAGGAACTGCACAAAATGGCGAAACAATAAGCATTTTATACCATCCGAAAGACGTTGACAAATTTACAAGCACCATGATATGTGAAGGTACCTGCAAAGGACGCGATGCCTACAGGGTAGCAGGACCACACTGATATCTCCCTCGAAGCAAACACGACATAACACTTTTTCCTGACAGGAGCATCATAGAAATTTATATCATATACACGTACAAATGCACGTACCTAGTTCTGATGGTTTAACCGATAAAAGAAAGTGTTGATGAGTTTAAAGAAAGACACTCGAGCCTGTTAACCTAAGAGAAAGTATGACCCAAGTCGAGTTCATTGAACGTTTAGTACAATAGTGTCAATAGATTACTATATTATGATATAAAGCAAGCAACAGAGCACAAAGAGACAAAATGACAAGAACATGGAACAGTAGAAGACAGCCTTTCAAAGTATTAAGCAGTTAAATCCAGAAGTTTACACCACAGAGTCACAATACTAAATACAATTGATTAAGGATGAGATACATTACATTTTGAAGTCTTTCATACTCCTGCTGACTGTATTTTGTGATTTCTGTCTGTTCCCCAAGAGCTGCTTGAAGTCTCCATACCTGATATTTGTATGGTGAAAGCAAAACACAAATTAAGATTACATTTTTTTGGCAATGGCAAAAGAAGAACTTCACTGTAGAATGATTTATAATCTCAGATCAGGGAGGCAGAGGAGAAAATAGGCATACAAATGTACAACTAGTAACTCTAACAACAAACACATAAGCAATGAAGATGATGATCACCTCCTCAGTGAGATCCTTTTTAGGCATTTTCTTCACTATCTCTGGTGGATAACCACAGAAAGTGTTGTATCTGCACAATACCAACAAAATATACATATAAAAGAAATTTGTGTGTACTGTAGTACAGCTGTAACACTATGAAATAGTTAAAAACTCCCTAAGTAAGATATGATGCATCACTAAATGTCTAAATCCCCAAATAACCGGGTCAGGAGAAAATTTTCTTTGGCTGTGTTTTTAAAATGCTTCAAGTTAGGTTAATCATAGATAGCAAATTGCTGATCAAACAAACCCAGGGCAAGGGGCAGCAGATCCATAGTTGTACAAATAATTACCACCATATCAACATGAACATAACTAATAATGTTACCTAAGCATACAAAATGTATTACATTTCTTGAGGGCCTTAAAGGTGAAATGAGAATGAAAATCAATACGCCTCCCATAGAACCAGTGATTTTCTTTTATTTCTTGAACTAAAACAATCAAACCTCCTGGAGTCTAATAGTTCAATTATCACAAATGAGATAAAGAACAATACTAAGTTACTAACCCAGAGGCCCCCTCATGAAATAGGCGGGCATTTTCCTCACAACTTCCTTCATCTATTGACCACCAGCCAAGTAGCCTGCATAAAAACACTATCAAATAAGAATTACTCCAGAGCATTCACCATATGTACCACTAGCGTTTAATAGGTCGACAATCTGGCTTACCCAAGATCCTTACCTGGAACCATGGTGCAAAAACCCCAAGCAATCGTGTGCTCTGGAAGAAAATCTAAAATATATTCCTGTGCCAGCTCCAGTACGCAGTAAAAGTACAATTTTCTCCACCAATCTGGATGCAGCAAATAGTACACCAACACCTTGTAGTAGAAAAAGAGGAGAGAATACAATGGGAAGTGGGATATGTCTAGCACGTTCGGGGGTTCCCTGAAATTTTAAATTAGGTTGGTTAGTTTATAAGAATTGTAGTTACAAGAGTCATGCTACAACACAAAAACATCACATACCTGAAGACGCATACATAGGAGAACTTGAAAACCAATCACAGGAATTTTTATAAGATGCCCACCAATGTCTTGCAGACCACATATTCTATCTTGATGCTGATCCTCTTCTGCAGAAACTACTAGACCACTGTTCCAGTCAAGATATCTGATAGTTGTGGAAGATGAAGTAGCTGCTCTTGTGTGGGAATTTCTATGAATTACTGGATTAGACCACTTTGTACAGACGAGAAAGGAAAAGCACTCTGCAATACTGTTGAATGTATGCACCTTTTAGCCCCAAAACATGAATAAAAATTTCTTAACACAGTAAGAAAAAGGCAGCCGTCAAATAGGAAATATTGCACAATTGGCACAGAGACAATACCTAAAGTTTATAAATAAATCCCACCAACCAAGGGAATCTACATCACCTGCAATATTTGATGTAAGGAAGAACATAAGTAGCAATTGTTTAAAGATTGTTACTGTTTTAGTTATTTAAGTTTATTGATTAAACAATGCAGATAAAGGGTCTAACAGATGAGTAATAAGGGAAGATGCCTTTCACTGTTACCAATTAGGGCTGGGAGTAAGAGAAATTACCAGATAACTTAAGCAGGGTGAAGAATGTACCAGCAACAAAGAAAACCATGGAGATCGCAACCCAGAAATGCTACAAGAAACAGAATGACAAACCATGACAGTACTTCAACAAAAGACTTGCTAGATATGTGTAAAAGAAATTTGAATTTGAAAACAGAGCAAGTCTTCAGGGATGACAATCAGTTCATTTCAAAAGCTGCTTACATATTGACATCAAACATTTTTAATTTAAACCAAACTGGGATGCTGAATTATTTGACAACAGACAACCACAGCTGACAGTTAAAGACAATATTAACACACATGGTATCATGTAAAAATCTGGTGCTGCAATCTGCTAACAAAGTTGATGTCGCATGCAGACTGGAAACTTTAGTATCAATCATCACTTGAAACTTTAGATATTTCACTTAAAGTTAATCACTCCTATGCATTGTAGAAGACTTATCTTCTTCATAGAATGGTGGCGCAAAATAGATTAAGCATTCACAATAAAATCTTGTGAATACAGGAAAATGATATCAAATCCACCTTCACATATAACATCATGTGGTCAAAACAAGGTTTACTGGACAGTTAGTGAACTGATGAAATGAAACTCACAGGAAGCGTCTCCCATATTGCCTCGTCATTCATGTTCTCATCATCCCCTGGCATTAGAGCCCTACACATCCTGTTAAAAAAAATGGGTATAAAACAAATGCATCGAAAAGTCATATATACGGGAGGGTAAGGTCAAGAAATACATATTTTCATATTCTAAATTATATCTTTATATTACCTAGAATGCATATTTGATGTTTCCTCCCATGAAACAATGTGAAATAAGTTCTTTTCCAGTTCATAATATTGCCTAATAATTTTTTAATCTTATTAGCTCAGATTAGAATCAATGTTTTCTGCCACAAGTCACAACAAGACAATTTAAAACTACAACTTATGCATGGGGAGAGACATAGGAATTAGGAAGGAAACCAATGATGCTCGCACAATTTTTTTTTTCTTTTCAAAAACCAAATGACATAACTTAATAGGACAAAACAATGGATATTGAGGTAGAACATTGTCACATTTAGTTACAGATAGACACAGAAGTGGTCAGGTTCTATTTGGAAATTCAAATGGGTGGTAAAGGTGAATCAAATGCAAGAAAAACACTCTTTACATAATTTTTTATGATTTAGAACCGATGAGCTAAGCATCACCTCTATCTCTATGAAGTAACAAATAGGAAGTAGTCTATTACTGAAAGATAAAACCAAAGAGTACGAAATGTTAAAGGAGATACCTGAAATTGTCAATTAGAATAATGAATTCGAATGCCAGTAAGGGAAGAAAGACAACCCTTAAGTTGACAGCTGCAAAACCCTGAACTGTAAGGTAATATACTATCAGAACTAACACTGGGAACTTGTAGCCATACTGGCTTGGTAGAAATTTTAGTGTGGTACATGAAAAGAAAGGGGGGGGGAGTGAATTCTCCAACCTCATTCAGCTCTACCTCTTCCACATAAATTCCCCACACATGAAATGCTGGGGGTATCAGTCCCCAAATATCTTGTTTTTTCTTTTTTCTTTTTAAAAAATGAAGTAGAGCTAAACCAGTAGATTGGTGTGTACCGTAATGAGTTTCAAGATATATACAGAGGAGCAATTCAAATGCAATAAGCAATGGTGTGGCCACAACAGCATGACATGGCGCCCACTGTCCAACAGAAAGAAAGAAAATCTTAATATCAGTAGAGTATCAGATCTTAAGAAATACAAAACCGAAGCTATAAAGAAACATGATTTACTTACATGACGACTGTGTGGAACTGATGGAGCAGGTAGTGAGAATCTTCCTCGGGCAACAACTGCATGAAATATCCAAAGTGGAAAAAAAATTATCCTGCATACAAAATGAAACATAATCAGAGAGGAATCTAATTATAAATTTTAAAGGAGCCTGTATTTCTATTTGTGTGTGCGTCAGACCATGCATTTATATCAACATTTTGCAGCAACAACATCCAAATCAGATTCCAAGAGTTGATGAATTTTATTCAAACCATCTAAGCAAAATAATCAACAACAAAAGGGGGTATTTTTAGCCTGTATTTGCCAGTAACAGTCAACCACAATCATGATCCAATTTGTTACAGAACTGTGTCCAATCAACACATCTCACATTCCATCCGAGATAACACAATTTATGCTTAGAGCCACATATATACTGACAACATTTTATCGATAGCTCCTTGAATTGAAGATATTACTGGACGCGCTATCTGACCATAAAGGAACAAGCTTACCCAATGAGATATTATCCTAGTCCTACAGTGTTGGTGGGAATAGGTTGAGGGCAAAAAATGAAAATGAGTAAGACGCTCACCACAAAGATCACACAATTTAGAAGAAAAGATTCAAACTTTCATGATCCTTCTTAAAACAACTACCGCCCGACTAACACTTGAGCTTTGTCCAATCAAAAGTATTGCTCAACACAAACTCCCTCAGGGTTGTGGTTTTAACAATAAGCCACCGGCATCAAACAGCTAGTTTCCATACTCTACTCGGTTCTTACCAAAAACAGTTGGTAATGCAGAACGGCATTGCAGTAGTATAACCAATCCCATGTAAACTCTGAATCAAGTTGGTAGTGAAGGGCCCTTCTTGTTCCCACCTATGTCACCGGTGAACTCATTTCCCAATCAATTTGCTTCTTCAAATCATTAGAAACGCGATCAATTCCTTTCGCCATCAGTCAAAAACTACACTCTTTATCACTAATTGCTAATGATAGCTACTCTCACATGCAAACTACCTCCCCAATTAAAAAAGAACCCATCACACCTGCCTAACCAAATTTCATAAATTCCCAAACTTTCCAAACTCATACACACCTCTAAAAAAAAAAACCAAATTGCATTCGAATCAAAACAAACAGCAATTCCAGACTATCAAAATTCAAAACTATAAAACCAGAGAGAGAAGAGAACGGACCACCAAGAGTAGGAGACGACATGGTCGAGCTTGAGAACGAGCAGCAGCGTGAAGGTGAAGAGCAGGCTGTGGGCTGCTAAGGCCTGCACGGAATTCAACACTCTCCTCCAGTTCATCATCTCCCCCCAAAAACGACGTCGTTCAACTCCTCTTCTTCTTCTTCTTCTTCTTCCTCAACAAATATATACAGACTCAAAAAATATATATAAAAAGGTGCTGGCTTTCTTTGCTGGGATGGATGAGAGATTGCTGGGAATTTGTGGGCGATTGAGAAAAAGAGGGGGTGGTGGGTGTTTTTATTTTACAGTGTTAAGAAATTGGGTCTCTTTCTCAGTTTCTGATGATGAATAAAAAACAAAACGCATTTATTCTATCTTTCTCTTTCGCAAAGAACGAACCTTTTTCCCTCCTCTGCTCTTTCTTTACTTAATCTGGTTTGCCTCCTCCCTCTCTTTGCTTTCACTCCACGCTTTCGGTGTGTCGCAGCCTGCTTAGTCTGACCTCTGCGGTAATTTCCGATGGCTCAAATGACCCATTTGGCCTTCAATCCCTGGGATCCATAATGGAGCTCCAATAAAAGGAAATCATAGATGTCTATCAACTTTCCTAAAGTAAGTTATCTCAATATGATGATGATATGAAGGATAGGATAAATCCTAATAATTGATATTGAGATGTGAAGGATAGGATAGGATAAATCTTAATAATTGTTAATTATAAAGGATAAAGACTATAATAGATAGACAATATGGATTATAATTTCTAAAAGAGTATTCATCGTTTGTAATCTAAAACAATACACGGTAACGTTTTCATAAAATTGTGAATGTGTTCTCCAATCACAACTTCAAGTGTTGAAATGACAAACTAGATATTAATTGTTTGATGAGCATATGTACTTGCAGACAAGGAAATCACATTACATCAAGAAACAGAATGATCTGAAAATTCCAAAAAAGTGCACAAAAAATCCACCAAGACTTTAAGTTCTTGTTTGGGTAAATTTCTTGAGGAACAACCAGATTCTCAATCATGGCACATAAGGCAAAATTGGACCAAACATGTATTTTCAGTTTAATTTGACACCACTAGCACCAGCGCTTTGCTTTCAGGCTTTCAGCTGCCCAATTGTAATTACGCTACGTGTGCAGGGATAAAGTTGTCTGCCTTGAAATACGACATGTCGTATGATCGGTTAAAGAAAGGATACGAGTCGGACAACATAGAGGCTTGTCTGGTGGTCCTACTGGCGACGAGATCAAAGAGCTTGACAGTTGGACTATTTTGTCAATTCACTTCAGTTAAAAATCTTTCCCTTCATTCTTCAAGCATAGGTCCCAGTTCTATTTAGCACAGGTAATTGAAAATGGCCAACGCTAAAACAGTTCTGAGAAATTTACTTCCATTAAGAAGTCAGAGGTGAAAAAGACTAAAAGAGTTCTTGAAAAGTTACCCCAACATCATATCAGATGTCTGGTGCAGCTGCACTTGAGACATTGAAAGTGGCAGAAAATTGTTGGGGATCTGAGAAACAACCTATTTACAGAGACGAGCTTTACATGAATCCCAAAATATATGTTGGCTCCATTTTGAGGATGAGCAGCTAGAAAAACTGTTGTAGCCATTGGCTGTTTACTGCCTCCGTTTGCAAGTCATCCTTCATCTTGTTAACTATTTGCAAAGCCTGCTGTACATCCATTGTATCTAATGGCATTTCAGAGAACTCCTTTGAAAACTTGCGCGCAAGAGCAGCTCCTCTGGACATGTCATCAGAATCATATTCTCTCTTGCGCTTGGACCCAACCTGCAGATCATAATTTTTGAATCAGACAATGAATTCCCACTTAGTTGTATGCTTCATGATATATTATCAATGATACATTCATTTGACAAAACTGGATTTCTATTAGAAGATGTATAAGATTATGATTTTCAAGAATGCTGACCAAAAAAGTACTGAAACTGGCTACCAACCATTATTGTTTTGTGGGATACCATGTACAGATTATTGATTGAGATAAAAAAAAACTTGAACAAATAAAATGTCAAATTAGATAGTAGGATGATGTTTGAAGTACCTCTTCTCTAGCATCATTTGGAATGATTGCAGTAGGAGAGAAATCCTCCAATTCAGCAGCCTTTTCTCTAGCAAGGGAGACAACACTTCCAGGAAAGTTTGCAAATTCTGCAACCTGGATACCAAAACTTTGATCACATGCCCCTGGCTTGACCTGGAAAGAGTGAAAAGACGAAAAAATGAGTGGATTCAGTAAATTGCTTAACCAAGACACATTTGCATCAGCATAAAAATGAAGGAGAAGATGCGATAAGGATTACAGAACATGATCCGACTTAGCTATATCTGTAAAAAAATGTATTAATTGTGATTCATTATTATTAACTTGGAAAACGACTAGAGAATACATCTACCTTGTACAGCATAGTCAACTTGCGGCTTGTCGAGTCAATATGTGCACTAACATGATAGTTCGCAACACCAGCAATTTGCTTCATATTAGGCTCATGAACAGCATTTTCTTGAGCTAATGCGGTCAATTCATGAAAGTGGGTCGCTAACAAAGTTGGTGCATGTATCACTTCAACAAGGTGCTCACAAATGGCCCAAGCCAAACCTGACCACCAAAATAAATATTGAGACGTATGTGTAAACCTTCATCAAGTGTAACTAAACTAAACGAGATGTAGATAACACCAAAAAAGCATCAACTAGATCATCGTATTCTTCAACAAATGCTGACTCTAAAACAGGAAGACAGTTTCCAACAGAAAGCTCATCATACTCAAAACAAACATAAACATACACTATATTCTCATATATCTTCTCTAAACACTGCTCATTGGTCCATTCTTGCTATTGTTCCTTTAGTTCTAGATTCATGTACATAGCTTATGATATACGTAACGTATTACCGAATTGGAATAACATAAAGTATTTAGCCATTCTAACAAAATTGTCAACAACACTGACATTTAGTCCTTGCTTATGAACATGTCTTGAATGCATCCTACATTAGCACAACCCAAACTGAAAACTGGCATTTTATAAATGTCAAAACTAGTGAGCAGTCATGAAAGGGAGTAAAAAGGAGAGTACCGGCTATCTTATCTGAATATTCAAGACCGCTACCATTGAGTTGTGCAAGAGCAATATACAACATCAATGCACCATAAAGAACTTCAAGGGTAAAACCTACCAAATCCATCATAAGTTGATGTCCCTCGGCCCAACTCATCAATGATTATCAGTGACTTATTTGTAGATCCTTTCAGTATAGATGCAGTCTCAAGCATTTCTTGCATATAGGTAGAGACTCCACGTAGCTAGAAAGGGAAAAAAAAATACATAATTGAATTCCCATGATCAAGAAAAAAAGAAAAGAAAAAAAAAAGTCCTGCTCTCCTTATAAAGCAATCACAGATTTAAACACATGTGAGACAACGATCCCCAACACAGGTTCAACTTTTGGTCAGCATAGGTTTAACAGAGGCAACCAGTGATGTATTGATTATCATGCCATCACCTGGACATGTTGATCAGATTTAAGGACTTGATAGAAGCTGCAATTATATAATGGCAAGATACTTAAAAAAATCTTTCTTAAATGTTGGTGAATTTTCATAATTCTCATTGATCTGAACGGTTATACACAAGAGAAAGCTAAAAGTTGGTGAAATTTCAGTGTGATACATTTCTCATTATAGAACCAAGATAGAAAATATTGGCCAAAATCTCCTGCTTACTAGTTTTCATCCAAGTTGTCCAAGAAATCTAAGTTATGCTTCCAAGTATTTTAGAGTCGCACATGTAGATAAATAACTTGTGATATTGGTGCATTTCTTTCTGATGTCCATTATTGTGAACCAGAAGTTAAACTGGGTAGCTTATACATTGAAAACAAACTAAGTAATCAGTTCCTTACTTTAGTAAGGCACTGGTGCTTCTACCTCTAAGTCCTTTTCCTATTAACATGTCAGTTAAATAGCATAATACTCAACTCATGTGGAATCAGTTCATACAACTAGCTTTTATATTAAAGGTCAAACTTCAACAGACTATAACATGGAACTCACTTGGCAATCACCAGCACCCACTCGAGCAAAAATGCAATCACGAATAGAAATGCTAGCTTTCTCACAAGGAACAAAAGAACCAACTTGTGCCATTAGAATAATCACACCAACCTGCCAGCGCAAACAAAATCCAGTGAATTGTTAATAGTGATTGAACTAGAATAGGATTTCATGAAACAAATAACAAGAATTGTTTCCGGTATTGCGCATGGATGAGACATGAGAGGCAAATTTGCATATGTAAAGAGCAGTGTTTTAAGTCCTACTCAACAAAAGAGTAGTATTTCAAAAGTGAATGTCATAGTATGTCAATAAAATCATACCTGCCGGATAAATGTGGATTTTCCACCCATATTAGGCCCTGTAATGATTTGGAACCAACTCTTTCCTCTTACCTGATTAGCAAAATTTATAAACATATGATGAGCCACTCCAACAAGCAGAAATATAACTAACTTATTCAATTTGTGGGTGTCATGAACACTCACAAGTTTACAATCATTAGGTATAAAATTGACACAGTCCTGAGCCTCCACACAAGGATGTCTACTCCCTTCTAGTATGATATCCCCCATGTCCTATTATAGCCAATAAGTCAATAATCATTCTATCACTAAATGCAGATTGATAAGGGAAAAAGATGCAAATAAGACATAGAAAAACTAATTGATTACTGATGGAGTGATGTGTGGCCTAGTATAAGGAGTAGGACAACTAGAAGCCAAATCAGAAAAACTAAGTAAGACGTCCAATTCAGAAAGCGCGCCAGCTACAGAACAGAACACCTGCAAATAAAAAATCCATTAATCAAACGCAACAAGAGACAGGATTATGCACAACGATATCAAAGTATATCTACCTCTGAGAAAGTAGATACGGTCGGCTAACCAGTTCTTTCTGACAACTTTTGTACTCTTCCAGTATTCTTTGATATTGATCCCCCAACTTTTTAAGCTTGGTATTAGTAAATTTCACTCCATCTTTTCGGGTTTCCAGGACAATGAATTGTGTTGTAAGCTTTTTCCTTATTTTTGGCTCTTCCTTCTTTGTGATTCTGAAGACATGTCCGAATTGTGTGCCTTTGTCTAACTTTAATGCCTTATCTATAGAGAGATCAAGATCCTTAGCAGTTTGTTTATGCAAATTGTGTATCTGCTGAGCCAGCGACTCTTGCTCATTCTTTAGTGCAGAAAGAGCATAATCATAACTAGACGCTATCAAATACTCTCCATTCTCGAGTTGATCAAGGTCAACAGCAGCTTCCACTAGAGCAAGGAACTTATTTAAATGGCCATCATCAGTCCACAATTCAAGGGGATCCAAATATTTTTCCCTGATCAGAGAGGAAAACTCTCCATCATATCGCTCTAACGCGCTTTTGATGTATGGAAGCCTTATACATGACTGCATTCAGAAGATATGAGTCAAATAAAGACGGATGCTTTCAACTATAAGATAAGTATAAAATTTGCACCAATATGCTTCTAAACAAAGCAAAATCTCTTGCCAGTGAAACTATATTTTGATAATCAATCATTACTTTATTGTTGATGCAGACAAGATCCCATCATGCATGAAAGGGAAATAAGACACCAAAACTAAGGGGTAATATTATTCAGCTGCACGGTCTCTTTTGGTTTCTTAGTGAAGAAATAAAAGTCACTTACCAGGTCAAAGTGTTAAACCAACAACATCAATGTACAGAATCTGACAAAATAATAAAGCTGTAATTAATTTACCTGATAAAGCTTAACAACATGCTGCAAACCAGCTCTTTTCTTTTCCTGATTGTGCACCAGTCGTTCCATGTCTGAGATACATTTCAGATGCTGCCTCAAATCTTGGCGAAGTGCAGGATCCTCCACAAATGCTTGTACCAAATCTAACCTGGAATTGATTTCCTCCACATCTAATAAAGGCTGTTTTAGCCACATATGCAGTAATCGTTTACCCATTCCAGCAGTACAGGTTCTGTTCAAAAGACCAAATAAGCTGAAATTTTTGTTTGCATCAGTTTTGCTTTCCAGGATATTAAGTGCCCTCATAGCAGCAGAATCCAACCTCATATAGTTATCAAGGTTGTATCTTTGGATGTTATAGTTTCCATAATTACTCTCATCAGCAAGTAGTTCTGCATAAGAGAGTAATGCCCCCAATGCACCAGGCGCAAACTCAAATCCAGAAACTAAATCTCGAACAGGTTCAATAGATCCTTTGACAAGCCGACTGAGATCTTGAACCAAATCCCTCATCTTAAATTCACTCTTTTTCCTCTCAGTTAACATCACACCACATCGAGTCAATGCATCATGTAATGCTCTGATTTCACCAGTTTTTCCACTCTCTATGGGCAAAAGGCATTCCTTGCAACCAAGTGCAACTAAAGCTGATTCCAAATTTGTAAAGTGGCTATCATCAAGAAATTCAGCTAACCCAAGTGACCGTCTAGTTAGATCAACATATCCTAACCCCACTGTGCAACCATTTTCACGGAAGTTGGGTAACAGTGCAACAACCACTGGGGTATCCTGCATCTCATTGTTTGCAAATAAAACGTCTTCAAAACTTCCAAGATTTCCAGGCGTTCCACTCTTCACAAGTCTCCAACTCGAGCCACTACCCTCATAAATCTCAAGAGTATGATCTGTTCTTTCCAGTAGAAGATCACGGGCAATTGTTTCAAACATGTTTTTACTAACACTCACACTGGAAAGGCTATCAGATCCATTACCCAGTTGTCGGAGAGCAGTGGTGGTACGATAATAGGTCTTTGCAATGAAAGTAGCATTTTCACCATGAGCAGTATAGTAGTCCTAAAACAGTGCATATTTTAGGCAGAATGTCAAGTGATGTATTCACAGTAATAACTATAATAACACCTACAAAAATAGAAAGGTTAATGCAACCAAGAAGTGAAACTGACCCGACGATCAAACAATCGGATAGCTCTTGGGTCCTGCAACAGAAACCAAAACCCAATTATAAGAACAAACATCCTCTAACACATTCTATACAGTCATTTTACAAGCACATAATCTACACCATGATTGGGTTATCATCTAATACCCCAAAAAAATTCAATTATTCTATTTCCATCACTCTTGATTTTAAATTAATTACCATATGTACCTAAAATCCACACAAATATGTAAACAAGCAATTAGAAAAAGAAAAAACACAGCTAGGGTTTCAGAAATAGAAAACTTACATGGGAGAGGGTTATGAAGAATGACAGAAACCCTTGAGATTGCTTGGCATCTGCAAAATACCCACGACCGAATTTGAGATTTTAAGTAATTAAATCAAATAAATCAAAAGGGAACAACAGAAAAGCTAGGGTTTTTGGGTTTTGCTGGCTTTACCTAATTTAAGCTCCGGAAGCTTGCTCTGGTCCTCCAAATTGGGATCCATGGCTGATCTGCAGTTAGGGTTTTGTTTTCTGAGAGACAGAATTAGGGAGTAGTCAAGTATCTGAAAGTGGGTTTATAGAGTGAAGTGAATTTCTGGCGCCGAATTGGGTTACAGATTGGCGGGAAAATAGAGCATCGTGCATTTTAGGGGCGCGTGCAAACCACATTGATTCGTGTGGAAATTGGCACTCGGCGTGGGCGCGTGGAGTTTTGGATTGTGTGGAACGGACCGATCCAGGAAGAAGGACAAAGAGGGTGTGGTAACTGGATCCACGTTGGGCCTTATATTCTTGTAGGTTTTATATATTCGAAATGACACCAACCATTACAAAATACAAACAATCATAATGGTGTATGAACTTGTAATCTCAACCAAAAATATGTACATATACCGTTATATTCTCTGTTATCTAACATATTTTCAGTTACACTTTAGAGGCAAATACGTCATTCCTTAATTTAGCAGTAATAAATTATTAAAATCAATAATTACATTAATAATTAATAAGAAAAGGGAAATAAGAAAGGAAAAAGTATTGTTGTCTCTCTTTTTCGTCCCCGTTCAAACCCAGCATACACAAAAATAGTGATCAAGGTAAGACTGTAAGATAAAATTGGAAAATGATTTGATTTGGTAAGTTATGGAATAAAGGGTTTGAATATATATATCGTTAAGTATTTAATAAGGAAACTTAGAACAAGAAAGCTATGTCCTAATTTAATTTGGATTGGGACAAGCAGCAAAGGTTTTTTATTTTTATCTTTTTTTAGGAATACGAGTCTGTTTCTACCTGTTACGTCCCGAGCCGGGAAGAGGTCGCGGGGCGCAATGAAGTAGAATTCCTGAGGGGTTTTCACTCGGTACCTGCACAAGTAACAGCGTCACGGGGACTGGACTGGGGTGGCCCAGTCTTCGACTCTCCGATGCTTAAGTGAGCTATATGCACTTGTACGGGTAGAGGAATGAAAGCAATGGAGAGAGTATGAATCTCTATATGTAAGGTAAGGTAGATGTGTGTACCTTGAGCTTGTTTTATAGGCTAAGCTTGTGTACCTTGAGCTTGTTTCCAATGTGGGACTCTTTGCCCTCCTTTGGAGTGTCTCCTCTTTTGGGGGTGTTTTGCCGCTAGAGTGACTTTGGCAAGCGGTTTGCTACCGGCCATTCCTTTCTTGGATGTCTGTGAATGGCCCACCAGGGCTATCTCGACCGGGTAATTGTACTGTATTCTTGGCTTAACCAAGTATTTTGGCTATGTACTAACAAGTCCCCAAGTCCCCAGTCAGAGAGATTTCTTGGGTGGGGAGTTATGCTAGAGATGTCGAGGATAGGTTTTACCCGGGAGTAGGAGGCATGGTGTCTAGTCCCCAAGTCCCCACGCGAGAGTCGTGAGGTGACGGGGGTGATGTTCCGGATACCTGTTGGCAAGAAGACAAGTTTAATGTTGCTCTAGCGAGTCAGTCCGCGCTTGGTTGGGGACTGTCGCGAGGTGGCCAGTCAGTCCGGGCTTGATTGGGGACTGAGGCTATATGGCGAGGCAGTCCGCGCTTGATTGGGGACTGTCGCGAAGTGGCCAGTCAGTCCGCGCTTGATTGGGGACTGAGGCTTATGTGGCAAGGCAGTCCGCGCTTGATTGGGGACTGTCGCGAAGTGGCCAGTCAGTCCGCGCTTGATTGGGGACTGTCACGAAGTGGCCAGTCAGTCCGCGCTTGATTGGGGACTGAGGCTTATGTGGCGAGGCAGTCCGCGCTTGATTGGGAGTCAGTCCGCGCGAAGTGGCCAGTCAGTCCGCGCTTGATTGGGGACCGTGGCTTATGTGGCGAGGCAGTCCGCGCTTGATTGGGGACTGCGCGAAGTGGCCAGTCAGTCCGCGCTTGATTGGGGACCGTGGCTTATGTGGCGAGGCAGTCCGCGCTTGATTGGGGACTGTCGCGAAGTGGCCAGTCAGTCCGCGCTTGATTGGGGACTGAGGCTTATGTGGCGAGGCAGTCCGCGCTTGATTGGGGACTGTCGCGAAGTGGCCAGTCAGTCCGCGCTTGATTGGGGACCGTGGCCACATGGCGAGGCAATCCGCGCTTGATTGGGGACTGTCGCGAAGTGGCCAGTCAGTCCGCGCTTGATTGGGGACCGTGGCCACATGGCGAGGCAATCCGCGCTTGATTGGGGACTGTCGCGAGGTGGCCAGTCAGTCCGCGCTTGATTGGGGACTGAGGCTTATGTGGCGAGGCAGTCCGCGCTTGATTGGGGACTGTCGCGAAGTGGCCAGTCAGTCCGCGCTTGATTGGGGACTGAGGCTTATGTGGCGAGGCAGTCCGTGCTTGATTGGGGACTGTCGCGAAGTGGCCAGTCAGTCCGCGCTTGATTGGGGACTGAGGCTTATGTGGCGAGGCAGTCCGCGCTTGATTGGGGACTGTCGCGAAGTGGCCAGTCAGTCCGCGCTTGATTGGGGACCGTGGCTTATGTGGCGAGACAGTCCGCGCTTGATTGGGGACTGTCGCGAAGTGGCCAGTCAGTCCACGCTTGATTGAGGACTGAGGCTTATGTGGCGAGGCAGTCCGCGCTTGATTGGGGACTGTCGCGAAGTGGCGTTGCGGGCCGCTACGTGGTGAGTCAGTCCGCGCTTGATTGGGGAGACTCACTACTGAGCGTTGCGGGCCGTTGCTTTGATCTCTGAGGGGATCATCCAGATGCAGGGGGGCCGCTGCATGGCGAGTTAGTCCACGCTTGATTGGGGAGACTCGCTACTGAGCGTTGCGGGCCGTTGCTTTGATCTCTGAGGGGATCATCCAGATGCAGGGGGCTTCCTCTCGTAACCTGTCAATTAAAGAGATAAGTGTCAAAGGGTTTAGGGTTTTAGGGGATCGACAAACCTCAGATTTGGGAAGCGTCCCATTTCACCCTCGATCGAGTGGGCGCGAGCGCTTGGCTGTTTGCAACCAACTTCATTGCTACTACCCGGATCCACTGTTTCACGGTTTGAATTGGTGGCGTTCTTTGTCTTTGGATTTATCGGGGGTGAATGAGGCGGTTCATATATCTGTGATGTTGGTAGGAAGCTTAAAGTAAGAGTTTTTTTGTCGGGCTGGCTAGGGTTAAGGGGTGGCCCGCGGAACCGCTTTAGCCGCGTGGTGGGCCGCTATAGGGCGTATAGGTGGCGCTGTGTGGAAATGAAGTGTAGCATGTTTACATGGCAAAGCACTTCATGGCATTTTAGAATGAGCCGCTAATGGGCGAAGTGTACATTGTTGGTGCCGCTACCGGGCTAAAATACAATGTAATTAACTGGGATAGAGATGGAGGTGGCGAGCGTTCCAGGGGCGGGGCAGCACGCGACCATCACAATCTCGGAGATAGAATGTGGCGGGTCCCAGAGCGTCAACTATCTCGAGTGGGCCTTCCCACTTTTCCTTGAGACCAGTAGGGTGGGGAATGACCTCTTTCATGACCCAGTCGCCTATCTTCAAGGGGCGAGATACGACTTTTTTGTTGTAGTATCGGACTATTTTCTGCTTGTTGTTGATGACTCTGAGGTATGCCTTGTTTCGACATTCCTCTAAGAGGTCCATATTGGTCGTAGCCCTGTCGCATTTGTCTCGGGGTCGTAAGTTGTGATTCGCTCACTTGGGACTTCCACTTCCACTGGCACTACTGCTTCGGTGCCATAAGCCAAGAGGTATGGGGACTCTCCCGTGGCCGTTGTGGGGGTGGTGCGGAGTGTCCAGAGGACATCCGGGAGCTTTGCTGCCCACAAACTCTTGGCCTCATCCAAGCGTTTCTTCAGGTTTTGCTTGATGAGCTTGTTGATAGCTTCTGCCTGGCCATTGGTTTGGGGATGTGCTGGGGAGGTGTAAAAGATTGTTGTGCCTTAGTCAGACAAGAATCCCCGGAATGTGTCATTGTCGAACTAGGTGCCATTGTCAGTAATGATGGCTTGGGGAACTCCAAAACGACAGTACAGGTTTCGCCAAAGAAAGTTGATTACTTTTTCAGTGGTGATTGTTGCGAGGGGCTCTGCCTCGATCCATTTTGTGTTGTAATCCACAATGACAATGGCGTACTTGAACTGTCCCGGGGCTGTGGGGAGTTGGCCGATGAAATCGAGTCCCCATTGGTTGAAAGGGACCTGTGAGATGATGATAGAGAGAGGTACCGGGGGATGATGTGCAAAATCTGCAAATTTGTGACATTGGAGGCATGTTTGAACGACCGCTTTAGCATCGCGCTCTAAGGTTGGCCAATAATATCCCGCGCGAAGTGTTTTGAACATGAGGTTTCGGGCTCCTGCATGGTTCCCACAAATGCCACTGTGGAGCGATTTCAGCACTTTGTGCCCTTCTGCTGTGGGCAGGCACCGCAGTAGGGGATATGATTGGCCTCGACGGTACAGCTTTCCACCTCTGAGCAAGTAGAGGGAGGCTTTGCGGCGTAGCCGCTGTGCTTCATGCTTGTCTTGGGGCAGGGTGCCATCCGAGAGGAAGGCAATGAATGGGTCCATCCATGAGGGCTGCTCCCTGGGCTCAAGGGCAAAAATTTCTGAATAGGCTCTTGAGATACTTGGCTTATCCAATGTTTCGATGTGGACATCCGAGGGCGTGGACTCGGGAGGAGCCGTGGCGAGTCTTGCGAGGGCATCAGCCTTGGAGTTCTTGGTTCGCGGGATTTGGGTGAGTTTGTATGAGGAGAAGCTTTGCAGAAGTGCCCCCGCGAGGCTTTTATAGGATCCCAAGTTGTGCTGGTTAGCTTTGAAGTCCGCTGCCACCTGACTGACAACAAGTTGGGAATCACTGAAAATGTGGAGGTGGCGGGCTCCGAGTTCTCGGCAAAGTTGAATGCCTGCGATAAGAGCTTCATACTCAGCAATGTTGTTGGAGGCTTTGAATTCAAACCGGAGGGCATATTCATACGAGTGACCCTCGGGGTCTGTGATGATGATTCCCGCTCCGCTGAGTTTGCTGTTGGAGGATCCATCCACCTGGAGTTCCCAGATGGCATCCCCGGCGGGGATGTCTGGGTGGGGACTGCTATCAGCCAAGGGGATGAACTTAGCAATGAAGTCTGCAGCTGCCTGCCCTTTGATGGCCACTCGCGGCTAGTGCAAGTCAAACTCTCCCAACTCAACTGCCCATTTGACCATGCGGCCTGAGATTTCAGGTTTCTGCAATATTTGCCGTAGAGGCTGGTTGGTGAGTACATGGATTGTGTGGGCTTGGAAATATGGTCTGAGTTTCCTAGCGGCAGTGATGAGGGCGAGAGTAAGTTTTTCTATGTCTGGGTAGCGAGTCTCTGGATCCGCGAATCCTCTGCCACAATAGTACACTGAGAGTTCCTGATCGTGGTCATGGCGTGTGAGCGCTGCACTGACGGCCGTGGCGGAAACAGTCAAGTATAAATAAAGCAATTCTCCGGGAATTGGCTTGGAGAGGAGAGGGATAGTGGCGAGGTATGTCCTTATGCTGTTGAAGGCTTCGTCATGTTCCGGGCCCCAAGTGATTTCTTTCTTATGTTGTGCCTTGAGCAGTTGAAAGAAGGGGTTGCACCTGTCTGTAAGGCGGGATATAAAGCGTGCTAGGGCAACTAGGCGTCCGGTAAGGCACTGGACCTCGCTCCGGGACGTCAGAGCAGTCATGTCTAGGATGGCTTGGACTTTTTCTGGGTTGGCCTCAATGCCTCTTTCACTGACCATGAAGCCAAGGAATTTGCCGCCTCCAACAACAAGGATGCATTTCTGAGGGTTGAGACGCATCCCGTGTTCGAGGAGCTTAGTGAATACTCTGTCAAGGTTGGCGATGTGGTCATCTTCTGTCTTGCTCTTGACCAACATGTCGTCGACATACACTTCCATAATCTCACCAATTTCATCTGCAAACATGGCGTTAACGAGCCGTTGATAAGTTGCCCCCGCATTCTTGAGGCCAAAGGGCATGACCTCGTAGCAATACAATCCTTTATCGGTGACAAAGGTTGTGTGGGCTTGGTCGGCGGGGTGCATTTTGATTTGGTTGTAGCCTGAGTATGTGTCAAGGAAGCTGAGTGTTTTGAAGCCAGCTGTGGAATCAACCAGTTGGTCGACTCGTGGAAAGGGGAAGTTGTCCATAGGGCAGGCCTTGTTAAGGTTCGTGTAGTCAACACACATGCGCCACTTGCCGTTAGGCTTGGGGACCATGACGACGTTGGAGACCCATGTCGGGTAGGAAACTTCCCGGATGAATTTGATTTCCTTGAGCCGTTGAACCTCGGCTTGGATAGCTCGATATTTGTCTGGGTGGAAGGCGCGTCTCTTTTGTTTGACAGAGGGTGGTCTTTGATGATGTTGAGTTTATGGGTGATAATGTCAGGGGAGATCCCCGGCATGTCGGCGTAGGACCAAGCGAAGACTGCTTGTTTTTCTTAGAGGAAAGTAATGAGCTTGTGGCGGAGTTCCGGGCCGAGACTTGAGCCAATGCGGACTTTCCTTTCTGGGGCAGTGGGGGACAGGGATATCCATTCCATGTCTTCAGTTGGATTAGGCCGCGGGGCCTCTTTTTTCCTGTCCCCTCTGGGTCGTCCCGCGGGTCATCTATGGGTTCGGAGGGGTTGAGAGGCAGCATCTCATAGGCGTTACGCCCTTGCTAGATGGCGTTAAGATGGCAGTGCTCAATGGCTGCTCGGTCCCCTTGAACTGTCAAGATGCCACATGGGGTAGGAACTTTCATGAGGAGCATGTGGCCGGCTACGAAGCATTGCAGTCCCCACAGGATGTCCCGTCCTAAGATAAGGTTATAGGACGAGGGACAGTCAACTATGAGGAAGCGAGCTGTGATGGAGGAGCGGTAAGGAGTAGTTCCTACCGCCACGGTTAGGCGGTCTGAGCCTAGCGGTTGTACTATGTCACCAGAGAAGCTGACCAAGGGGTCGTGGTTGTTATACAGTTTGGCGCGGTCCCGCCGAAGTCCCTTGTAACAATCAGAGAACATGACACTTACAGCGGCCCCGGTATCCACTAAGGCTCTGTGGCACCTGTAATGATCCATCTGCACATTGATTATTAAAGGCTCATAGTGGTGGCGATGTGTGGTATCCTCATCTCTGCGGAATGTCACTTGATCCCACGCTGATGGGGTGATCGTGACACCGCGTTGGATGTTAAGGATGTCTGAGGGTGCCGTGTATTACCGTGTTACAGAAGACTGGCGTTGGGGGAACCGTGGAGCTCCGCCATGCAGGGTTAGGATCTGGCTATGAGCACAATATTGGTGGAGTTGCCCACTCTGGACTATGGCGTCGCTATGGCCAGTGGAACTGTGTTGTGAGGAGAGCATGTCGGAGTGGAAATAGGGGTCCCTCGTACCTTTACACTTCTTCGTCTTCAGTGATTTGGCGGAAGTTGGGATGGGTTGGGGAGATGGATTAGGTTGATGTGGCAGGGGGGAGTCACTGAGGATTGGAGATGGCTGGGGGGCCGGGAGTGGAAATGAGGGATGGGCAAGGGGATGGGATATGTATACGATCTGGTTAGGCTCTCCCGAGAGTACGGGACCAGTCTGGTCTTGAAGGGAGTCCGGGGTTCCGGCAATTCGCGCCGCGCAGTCTGAGCGATCGTTGTACACGTTACGATGCTCTAACGTGGCGCGGAGCAAGGACTGCTCTTTCTCCAACTCAGCAATGCGTACCCGGTACGCTTCCGCTTCTGCCCTTTCTTTCGCCGCTTGCTCGCGGAACGAATGGAAATCTCGCTTGAGGAGTTCAAGGGCTGTAGCGAGGTCGGGATGGCTAACGGGGGTTGAGCTGCTGGTTTAGGGAAGGGATGTGTTGGGTTTAAGTTCCACTTGAGTGTCAGGGTCCACGGGGTCATCAATAATCACCATGGTGCCGAGTTTCGAGGCAAGTGGGAGTTCCACAAGATAGGGCCCCTCCTAGCGCCAATTGTTTCTACCTGTTACGTCCCGAGCCGGGAAGAGGTCGCGGGGCGGAACGAAGTAGAATTCCTGAGGGGCTTTCACTCGGTACCTGCACAAGTAACAGCGTCACGGGGACGGGACTGGGGTGGCCCAGTCTTTGACTCTCCGATGCTTAAGTGAGCTATATGCACTTGTACGGGTAGAGGAATGAAAGCAAGGGAGAGAGTATGAATCTCTATATGTAAGGTAAGGTAGATGTGTGTACCTTGAGCTTGTTTTATAGGCTAAGCTTGTGTATCTTGAGCTTGTTTCCAATGTGGGACTCTTTGCCCTCCTTTGGAGTGTCTCCTCTTTTGGGGGTGTTTTGCCGCTAGAGTGACTTTGGCAAGCGGTTTGCTACCGGCCATTCCTTCCTTGGATGTCTGTGAAGGGCCCACCAGGGCTATCTCGACCGGGTAATTGTACCGTATTCTCGGCTTAGTCAAGTATTTTGGCTATGTACTAACAGAGTCTTTCATTAAAACCAAATCTAGTAACTTACAATTTACAAATACAACGAATAGTAAGCAAAGAAACTAGGTAAGGGGAAAACAACAAAGTCTTTAAGAATATATGATATGAATTTACAAGATTAAAAAAGTATATAAATAAAAGAAAAAGAAAACATAATATAAAGAAAGAGAGAATGGAGAAAACCCGAAACCATCATTTGAAAATGAGAAATTACATGGATTTAACTGTGTTATTGATGACAAGTGCTAAAAGTGTACTGACTTTTAAACGTCATGTATCATTTTGATTGTTTTGAAACTTGAAACATCAAAATTAAGAGTAAATTGTTTGTCATGTATTGTTTTTAAAATTTTTCTTTTTCAAAAATTATTATATCTGCGGCGTGCAATTACACGGAGTAATTTTAATCATTCAAATGTGAGGGCCACCATGCAACTACATTAAAGTCGTCTCATGATGTCGTGTATCAAGTATCAACCATTGTGTCCTAAATGCTCTTTCTTTTTTTTCTTTATTTATTTTGAAACAAGATGACCAAGACTGTGAAAAAAGTCTTTAATTCACAGCGTATAAATTCACATATTATTGGATGACTAGGATTAGATTTAGATGTCTCTATTATTCACATGTTAGTCATGGTGATCATATGAATAGTTCTAAATGACTAAGATTACAATGTTAAAGTGCACCATTGTATATGCAATAACTTTTTAGTAGCAAATTGTTTTATAAACACACTTTTTGTAATCAAAACCATTGTTTTAGTCTTTTAGAGCATCATATCATCTAATTACTTTTCATCCAGCTAGAGATCATTTGGTTACCCATTAATCTATATCCAAATCGATCAGCTATTCATGATACCGTCCTTATACTTTTAAATGTTTAAAAACAATTTTGAACTGATCCTTCACTAAGAATTAAGTAATTTTTCATAATCAAGTCGCAGATGTATACAATACCCTTTAAGCAGCTTTGACTAGACTAGATAGCAGCCAGAGTCAAGATATATATTATATCTAATCAATGCATACTGAGATTCTAACAATGTTCTGTCATAAATCGATCAACAGTGAAAACTGAAGACTATATATTGGATTATTTATCTGTAATTACGTCTGAAATTAGACATAATTTCGTTTTATGTGGTGCAAAGAGGGCCACAATCACACAAACGACGAGTTATAATTCATATATTTGTTTCTGAATAGTTCTCCTATTCCACAGGAATCAGACCAGAACACAAAAACCCAAAGGAAAAGACACCGTTTACAGAGACATGTAAACAGATGATTAAATGTATTCTTGTCTACGATCTCTCTCTTTTCTGAGCAAACCAACAATAATAATATCGATCAAACGGTATCGAGGAGACATGCACCTCTCTATAATTTAAGTTTCTTATTTAGATAAATAATTAAATAGTAACTCTATTGTACGTATGCTTTTTCGATCTGAAATGTTGTCCAGATAGAGAGAGTTAGTTCGATCGAGACCATCGATGTAGATGCACCGTCTTTACTTTCATCAGCTTTGTTTTAATTAGGACATTGCAATTGGTTTAGAAGCTGAAGAACAAATGCATACGACGTGATATTGCTGAAGTTATCTTCAACCCTAAACAGTGATCGAAGACTTCTCAATTCTTATTATATCATTCGTGATTCCATGAAAGTGATGAAACACTAAAAAAGGTAGTTCTGGCTCATACGTATCTACTGTAGCTAGATGCTTAGTTTGATTTGGATATTACGTAATAACCCAGGAGAGATATCGAGCTAGAGATTGGGCAGTATCGATCGAGCAGTAATTGTGAGTGCATGTCTACATTACACAGGTAAAATTAATAGCTAGCTATTACTCGAGTACCAGCTATTTTACCTACATGATTCTGATTTTACCTAGCTATTTTACCTACATGATTCTGATCGCTCAGAGATAAGTCATGCTTTCACAAGTAACATGTATGATCAGGAAAAAAGATTGTCTCTCTCTCTCTCTCTCTCTCTCTCTCTCTCTCTCTCTCTGTTGGGTTCAAAATCATGTAGGAAGATATATATTTTCAGTAAGATAATAAGGAGAAAAAGAAACATGGACTCTATCCTTGCGACTCAATTTTCCATCCCAACAACAAACTTCCAAAAAATGGAGACCGGCCTAACTATCAAACTTAAATGGGGTAAGATACTTGGCAATTAATACGAAATTGCCAAATAGAGCATTACATAAGAGTACGTTCGTCCTTTACAAATTGCCCACACTCATTTGCTATTATAGGAAACTAATTCATCCCCTAAAACTCATTGATCTGGGAAAAGGGTGATGAACAAAGAAAATATTGAACGCATGCATAGATAGATGTGTGTGATGAAAGCTGGCTAGGTAGGTTCACTAGGTTGTGTTGTCAACCACGGACTTGAATATGGTACAGAACACAGGCTGCAACTCAGTCAAGGACATGAAAGCACTGAGACACTATAAGCACTTTTCTAGGGTTTATATTGTACACTTTCACTATCATACACAAATGGTATGCTCGTCACTCTTTTTCTTTCATAGTTATCTCCTCTTTGAAAGCAACCCCAGAACAACCCATGAAATAATACAGTGGGATCGATAATACATATACATATGTATATGCACACACACACAATATATATATATATATATATACACACACACACACATATTGTGTGGTCCTTGTGAACATGCAAGTCTAAAGAGGTCAGGCTAAGCTAGAGAAAGAGAAAGACAATGAGTGACAGATGGTGGTGTGTATGGTGATCATATAAGTGGGAAGGGGATCGAGAAGAACGGCATGTATAAATAGAAAGCTAAGAAGAACTCATCTCTAATCATGAACTCATCTCTTTCAATTGGAAATGGACCAGAACTATTGCCAATTTCATGAAAGATGATTAGAGATGAGGTAGGCTAGGGTTCTTTGTTAGTGGCAAGTACAAGCATAAGCAACTATGAGTGAGTGAGTGAGATTGAGAGGAACACTAGCTCGCAGCTTTCATTACGAGGAAAGGAGAAGAAGAAAAGCTAACCCGATAAGAACGCATGGGAGGGAAGTACCATTTCTTTTAGCTTACCCAATCAAACTATTTTCTTCTCTTTTTCAAGGAAATAAGAAACATAGTGGGAGGCATTCATTTACATAATAAGAGAGATTAGTTTTGAACCTTTCGGGTGACAGTGACGGCAGCATAGTTTTAGATGCCCTCCACAGTCAAAGGGTATTGCCCTATGAGAGAGAGGCAGTGGTCACAGTTTTGCCCCTCCTAGGGTTAGTGTGTTAGAGAAATCCACGTGGAGGGATTGGTCATCATAACTTGGAGGAAGAACACACTATACAGATGATGTATGATTTTTAGGAGAATTCGAACAGATTAATGGGAAACACGACATACATAATAGATGCTCATATAATCTGTGAGCTGGTTGAGTTGATCGATTGTCAGTATATATTGGTGAAACTGCATCATTCTTGGATTCTCATTCTAGGTCTGTGTACGTAGTCTCTTCATACTCCTCAAGATTAACTAGTCGTATACAACGGGGTCATCTACGATACCTTAATGTATACAATGGTAAATGACTTTGTCCGAGATCCAAATAATCGAGAAACAAAAAACACAATACAAATAAAGCATGTAAGTTTGTTTTGCATCTTTCAGAAACAAAATCATAGAGTGCTGCACGAAAAGTGAACACAAAATTAAGCCCCTCTTTGTGGAGTTGATGCAATTCAAGGTCGACTTCATTGAGTAGTAGTGACTAGTGAGAGGGTGAAGAGAGAAAATTATCGATGTGGGGATGTTATGATTGAAAACTCTATCCCACCTGGGAACCACGTGAAGGGGTACAATACAAATACTAGGGTGTTTTTTCCTATCCACCCACTTCCCTCCTACAATATCTGGCTCTAAAGAGAAAACCAACTTTATGAAGAAAAGATGAGGAAAAAGAAAGCTCCTTGTCTTCGATAAATAGCCCCCTTACTCATGGCTTCCTTCTTCACTCCTCGAACTCCCTTCTCCAGGCCTTCTTCTTCTTCCTCTATCTGATCTCTCTCTTCTCTCTTATATCATATAAGCTGCATTCAACCTCCATTAACATCTCTTTCTCAGTCCTTCTGGTCTTCAACTGCGGTTAATGTACATGTTTTTCCCCTTTTAATCTCTCGAGCTAACTCTCTGAAGCAAGCTTATAGTCAATAAGACACGAAGAAGTGTATATACACTGGAATTAGGTGCGGTAGTATTGACTGTCGTGTTCTATATATCTGCAGGAGGCAGCTGTCTTTCTCAAGCCACCAGCAAAGCTTTCGCTGCTGGTAAAAACAGCATTTGTTACAAAACACACATGCCTGTCTTTCTCAAATATAGTCCTTCCGGTCTTCGCTGTAGTAAAATCCTCTCATACAATTGTGCCCTTGTCCTTCTCAGTTAGATCCATCAATTTCAAGCCAAACCAAGTCGACCTAGCTCGCTAGCCGGTCAGTAGTACTAACAGCTAATTAGGGTTGAGTTTCAACTTGAAAACCACAACCAGATATTAGCTATATACATCATTCGATGTTTCCTTATAGCTCAAACGTTTTTAGCACTGGTACTACTGGGAATTACAGTTACTACGAACCAGCCGCTTTTGCTCATGACCAACCCTTTTCGATCCAAGGTAGGCCTTTTCTTAATGACCTTACTATCAATCCAAACTGCAATTTCGCTTCAGTTGTTTCCGGTTCCAAACAAGATCAAGATCTACTAGAAAACACTCATCATCATATGCATCCTCCTTTGTCTTTCGTCTACTTCCCCTCTCCCTTGGAAGATGACGATGTTTTACTCCACCACCACCACCACCATGAGCTCTTGTCGCTTCATGAAAACACCTTATCAGCCAGTCATCATCACCATCATCAAACCGGTACTCCTCTCACTGCTATGATCGAGTGGGATTCGAACAAAGATGATCAGTTGCTGATCATGAGTAAGGAAGGTGAGCAGCATCATCAGCAACAACAACAACAACAACAACAACAACAACAGAAACTGATCCCGATGGCGAGAAGATCTTGCAAGAAGGACCGGCACAGCAAGATTAGAACCGCCCGAGGACTGAGGGACCGGAGAATGAGATTATCCCTGGATGTTGCCAGAAATTTCTTTGGTTTGCAAGACATGCTTGGCTTTGACAAGGCCAGCAAGACCGTGGCGTGGTTGCTCAACAAGGCAGGACCTGAAATCGGGAAAGTAAGAGAAATGAGCGGTCAGAACGAAAACCAGAGCTCAGTTTCTGAATGTGAAGTTGTATCTGGTACCGATGAGGCTGCAACTGATGAAATTATTGATAAGATAAGCCGGAAACCCTCTTCATCGTCTTGCGCTAACAATCGGATCAAAGGGACTGTCAGGCAACCAAAGAAGAATGCATTTTTTAACCCTCTTGCAAAGGCGTCGAGGGTTAAGGCAAGAGCACGAGCCAAAGAAAGAACGAGAGAAAAGATGGAGCGAAGACAGCCAAAACCATGTGATGATGTTGATCAGGCAAAGAAGATGGAGCTGGACCTGAGCCAATTAAGTTCTTGGAGTACATTTCAAACCAGAGAAGAATCTGGAGGGACTCAAAGCCACAACAACTTGAACAATCAATCTTCATTGGAAGTACTTGCTGAGGAAGAGCCAATGAGCAACTTCCAAGCAGCTGGGGCGGCAGGAGTAGTTCATCAAGACTTGATTGAAATTGACGGCCATGATGCTGCAGCTAACTTGGTGACAACGGGAAAGTGGAGTTTCTCTTCCATTTTCCCTTCTCTGCAAAACACTTCTGCATCAATTTCACAAGAGGTATGTTTAGTACTACTACTCCTCCTCCATTACTCTTTTGTGCTGTATAACAAACATGCATATATAATCAAATCCCTATAATACTTGCGCCCAATGCTGGTTTTGATCAGTTCTGACAGACCGTAAAAATTTGCAGCAACATCAGTTATTTGCAGACTCTCAGATCTATGAAAAACAATGGGAGGTCTACAACAGTAGTACTCATAATGGATTTTAACACCGCGAATATCTCTGATATCTATCAGTATGTACCTGTGTACTAATTGCCTTCTTCTTTCTGTTTGGAATAATGTAAGATGTGGAAATTAAGTACCTTCTTGATAACTAATGTGGAGTTCCCTGAAAAATTACCATGATGTAAGTTATGGATTGCTATATCCTTCCCCTTGATTGTATGAAAAATTATGTTTTTCTTAATTTATACCTAATTTCATCTATCTCATTGATTTTTCTAAGGGTTCACTTCTCATATATCAATCATATACATACACAGTGTATATACATGCTCGTGTGTTTTGTTAACTAATGATCCTCATCGGGTTATCTCTCTCTAGATATATGACTGAGTAGACATGACTTCAATTTTTTAGTTTGAATTCATGCATGCTTCCACAGAAGTGATCCAGTGACACCAACATACACAAATGATCCTATGACTTCATTTCCATGCTGACATATATAATGCATTAACTCTGAGTATATGTGAGAATAATGAATCAGCTTAGTTTCTTATGCATATATATGAGTACGATAAGAAAAATAGTGACTAGAATGTTTAATCCCTTCCATAATTGTTAAAGGTATGATTGTGATCCCATCAATTATTAAAGGACTGCACTAGATTTGGTTGAAAGCAACATATTTGGACTTACAGAACCATATTTCAGAATTTTAGTTATAGATACTTATATATGACTTTTTGATTTTATTAGAGGATAATCAGGAACAAGTTTGGTTCAAATTATAATGGGAGCTCAATCACTGAACTGTGTTTTACATTAATTATTGTATAAACTTCATTCACTGCTTTGAACTTAAGGTAACATATAAGATCTTATATCAATTAGCATCTTAGTTTATGTATGTGGCTGTAGCATTTTTGCTAAAAAGTTCTATATATGATGCTAAATTGAGAATTAAATCGATATATATATGTGTGTATATGTAGATCATGATTAATGAACAGGATACTGTTTGTTTTCAGAACGTTTGAAAGTTTTGAACTTTTGATCAATATTATTTCAAGAGAGATTCAACCTAAGAACGAAATAAGAATATATTATCATGACCAAAAGGGATAGAGAACCTTAATGTGTCTGAATGTAGCTAATATGCAAACATGTTTGCTTAGTTATAAACCTACCATCTTCCATGGAATTCATCAAGGCATATGTAAGTCTTTAATTAGGGCTAACTTGCCAAAGAGTTATAATCATGTTCGATCTGATGTCCAATTCTTTGTAATGTAATCAAAACAATCCTACAGTATGAAAGAAATTATCAATCGAAGTAGCATATGTATAGTATCTAAGTAAGTAGAAAGAATATTTGAAACTCAACTTTCAAATTATAAGACAATAGAGAAGTTGCGGCTTGACTTATATAGGTGTGAATGATGGATATATATGATGGCAACATTTGAAACTTTCAGCCAGATGTGGTTGTGCTGTTGTAACAATAAGGGGTTAGATATTGCAAATAAATATTCACATAAATCCAATTTATAATTAAACAATAATTATAAATAATGAAATGATGAACATGAAACCAATTACTATGAACATCTTTAGTTACCACTCATGATTGAAGGAGAAGTGGAATTTGTGGAAGCGAATCGAGTATTTTGGAACCCTTAGAACCTTAGAACCTTAGAACGAAAAACACAAATATTGTTTTATGTTATCAACTCAAATGTAGGACTAGAGGAAAGTGTTAAAGTCGAGTCGTGTGTCTCACACACTTTCCTTAAGACAAATTATGTCTTCTCTACCGGTGCAAAAAGTTTGACGACACTTGTCTCCCAGGATAAAACAACTGTTTGTTCTTTGGAGCTGCACTGTTGCCAAGAACACTCGACAAACTTGTAGTACCTTCTATCTATCACCTTAACATCTACAACTAGAGTAAAGATGACTCTTTGAGAGGAGGAGATGACTATCGAGTTTGTGTTTCGAATGTACGTTTAGAACAAAGGAAGTGTCACCTATTTATATATGGAGGAATGTGATCACCACTTGAATGTCATGAATCCATATTTATGAGTTGCAACATTTCACATATCAACTCTCGACATTCTTTGATATGTTACAACCTTTAACATGTCAACTCTTGTCATTCATTAGTTACAAAATTCAACAATCATTGAACTTGTTGTTACATAATCCAAAGGATTATGTAGTTGTAACAAAGTCCAAAATTCTAAAGGTCAAGGTGAAAAATCCAAAAACGTTTCAAGTAGTCATATTCGGATAACTATTTTTTATTCACCTTATAACGCATTTAAATTATCCAATTTAAATTGGTTAAATAAAATGGTGATTTTCACCATTTTTCCAACAGCTGCCACATGCCATATATGTTATATCCAGTTCTAAAGTCTTTGGTAGCTTAATTGATCATCGAGGCTCTATGTGGTGCTAAACAGTAGAGGCCATGGTAGCGACTGACTGCGATATGCCGATATTTGATCAATAATAGACAAATATATGGAGGTGATGTGGAGGAAAAAAAAAAAAGTCTATCTGATATGAACCAATTCCACGGCCGTACGTGCAGCTATACTTGCTACCAAGCTTGGTTAATGTGTCTGCTATGTGTGTGTGTGTGTTTGCTCAAGGGTGTTTTGCCCTTAACTCTTTTTAGCTTTCATTTGCTACATATCTGTGTTAATTGGTTCATATCATCCGTTGAAGGCCGGAGATCCAATACATCGATCTCAAGCTAATCCTAAATGAAACTATAGAAAGGTATATGACCAAGGAATAGGACGTAGTACTAAAGAAATATGTTGATAATAAACTGGAAACGCTAAACCAAGAAAAATTATTGGTGAGATGAGCAAAAGACATGTTGAACTGAGCAACAAAAGCATCAGAAAAGAGAATTTATACACACACAAGAAAATTGAAGAAACTATATATATATATATATATATATATATATATTTAGTTCGGATCAGAGGTGGACGTCCGCACGCCCTTAAAATGCGGATGTCTCTCAGTTTTGCACCGTCCGGCACATATGACGGCGCGCGTCCCCGATCACTTTTTCTCACCGGTGAGTCCGCCGAATTCTAGTTTTCCGACGAGATTGATCTTGTTTGAATTTTTGGGTGGATCAAACCTGAAGATTCATCATCTTTGCAATGTAAAACTACTGAATCTAAGAAAAAAGAAGATTAATTACAAGAAAACTAATAGCAAGCAGAGAAACGCAGTCATGGACTATTTCTCTTGATTCTTTAGCACCAATGATCTTACCTTCTGGGCTTTCTGTTAATGTTGATGCAGAGCAAGATCGAAGAGAATAAAGTCTAAAAAAATTCAGATCCTATTAAAGGAAATCTAAGATCTAAAACTATGAAGAAGTACATCATGATTGTATTTAATTACTTTTCCAACATCTACAGAGAGATCCAATTAAGGGGAAGAACAAGTTCATCCAATTAACCCAGTAATTGAGAAACCCTATCAATCAAGCTGAGAAACCCTAAGAGGTAAAGCTGCAAAAACAAAGAAACCCTAGTGGTGACGATGGCAATTGATCGATCACAGCTTTGTTTTTGAGTGGTTGGACAAATCGTAGAAGTGGGAGGCAGTAGTGAGGCACCCAGCCGATAGGGTTTTCTGAAGAGGGGCACTAGTACAGTAGTACTGAACTTAGAAATGACCACTGCTTTTGGGGCGGTCGAATCTAGCTATTATAACCCATTAATAATTTAGTGCAAGAAATAATTGCTACTGCTCTCTTCCTTTTCTCCTCTGTCTTTATCTGAAACAGCATGAGAGCCAGTCCTTACACTTGGAATCTGTCAACAAATACCTAATTTCATTCACCCAAATTTTTGGTTGAGGAAGGTAGAAAATCATGAAACAAGTATAGGATAAAGCAGCCTGAGAAGTACAATGTGAAATTGGACAAGCTTTTTCATATTGGGGTCTTGTACACTATAATGTCGAAAGTGAAAATTATGAACAAATTCTATCACTTAGAAGAAAGAAGGAAAGAAAGAAGTTAAAGTTTGATTGGAGAACTATAATAGCTAGAATAGCTAGGGCGTGGGGAGATAAGTTTCAGAGAAAGTGACCAATCTTATTTGAGATGCTTTGAAATAAGGTGGCAAGAAGTACAGGCGTGCCAAATAGCTACGGGATATTAGGAAAAGAGGGCGGAACTTCAAGAAGGAGAACAAGCTAGAAATCCAACCAGCTTAGTTGTCAAGCTGCGGAAATCTGTACGTAACTACGTGTATATCTGCTTTGGAAATATTGATGTCACTCAGTCAGCTAGTACATAGTACACAGTTGGGTAAAATCTTATACCCAGGCATATCAAAAATTGAAATCAAACTGACAAAATTTACACTAACACTGAAAGCATACCCTAACTAATAAGTATAAATGTATATTATACACTGAAAACAGATTAGTTCTATATCAATCTCATATTGCAATAGTTTGCCAATATAAGTTACTTCCTCAAATGTAACCACATCATATATTCAATGTGGATGAACCCAGCTTAGCTTGAAATCTCTAACTTTTTTTTTTGGCAAAGAAATCTCTAACTTGGTATCAGATGAAACTATCTTTCTATCAATTTTATAGGGTTTGTAAAATAAAAGTACGTCCCTAATAAGTTTTGCAAATTAGTGTGGCAATGTTCTGTTTGTTGGCTCTATCTGAATCTCATTTTCCCTCATTTCTCGAAAGCATATATAAAAGCTATTGATAGTTTAGAAATTGATGGTAGTGTTACACATATTTAGCTTAAATCAACAAACTAAGCCAGAGTCTTGAAAATATATATGTACTTGTAAATAAGTTAATGTCTCTCCATATCAAGCTTTCAATATATGGTATATATTCTCAATTCTACTGAAAAACTATCAGCCTCCATCGATCTCAAGAAGAATGTGCTGAAGGATAACCACCTTCAAGTGCCTAATTAAGGAAACCCGAATCAAGAAAGTTACGTACCTAGAAGATTATCAGAAGCTTATGCTAACATATTTCATAAATGAGTAGATACACCTAAGTTAGCCGATTCTAAATGAGAAGTTAAGTTAACCTGGCCAAGCCTAAAATTCTTGTTACCGTGTCTTACCCGAAGTTGAGTTTGATCCTGCAATAATATTATTGTTGGAGTGCTGGATCAATCATCAATTATATACTTAGGTACACTAGTACTGGCTCTGAGGCCAATTGGTAAAACCCGAACATGCAGGTGGTGTTTCTACAGCATCATAATGATAATCTATGAAATTATGTCTGCTTATGCACTAAGAATACGACAACAGATCACACAATTGGAGAATATCGATCACCGCCATAACCAACACTAGGAGATGATCGAATCTCTAATAATCAGGAATCAAATCATTGCAAGTAAATAATCAAATGAACATGCATAGAAGTGAATGAAACAATTGGAAAGGAAGGTGAGTACCTTAAGGGCTCTCAAAGTAGCTCGGAGTAATTTTCATGAACCACATCAACCAATTATGGACATCAACTGTGAAAATCATGACTTAATCAGTAACATTATGAGTAATTGTAGACTTGAAGCAAGCATTTCTTAAAATCAATGCAAAAAGCATATCCTCTGTCTAAACTTGATACACATGTGTAGAACACGCTGTTCAACTTCAATTGCAAAGCATGGCTATGACCATTATATTCTAATTGAAATGTCATTTCATGCTCACATACTAAACTTTTATATACAACTTCATCAGTAAAAATTTCATTTTGAAACAGTTAGCGGAATTTTCTTTTTTCTGGGTCTGAAAAATATATATACAAGTACGAGCATATGCGTAGAACGAGACTGCAAACTAGAAATTGAAGTTAAAACATGAATCGGTGCTTGAAATCTTAAAGCTTACAGAATTTGTCTAGCTTTGGTTCTAGCTTATGCGTAGAGATAAGAGTCATAAGACGCAGTTCTGGATCTGATACAGAAGATTAATGCGTGTTTAAGTCGGATTATTACATTAATCACACGGTAATTAATATGTAAATATATGTATCACCTACGTACGCGCACGTACCCTCTGGACTCTTCCATCAGTGAACGACGTCGTCTGAAATCATTGATTCTTTTCCGATGGAAGTGAGCTGCATGATACACAATACTGTCCACGCCTCAACCCCGGCGGTACAGTTCTTCCCTGAACTTAAGAAGCCTGCGTGCGCTCCATCTCTTCCATATTAGTTTTTCCAAGGTTTTGTAATTAATCTTGTTCCTTTCTTGGTTTTCTGCTTGTTCTACTGGTGTAGCTTCTGTTCGTTGGGCTTGCCTTGTTCTGTTTGTTACGCTTTCTGGGCTTTCTTTTTGTTACTCAAGCCCATAAATTCAAATAGTACTATTTTAGGTTTCCATCTTGAAGAAGTTACTACAGTGCAGTAGCTTTATGAATTTATTTACTGTGAACTAGTTATTGCATCACTGCATACTCACAAGTTAAGAATAACCATTGAACTAGATACGAAACAAAATCATATTGTAATTTTGTTAAGAGAAGAATTTCGTTGCAACTTAGTATTGAGTCTAATATCATGACACTATCTTTCACAAACTGAAAAACTTATCGTGTCTGGTAGATGCTTAGAGACCTATAATTAAAACGGTGACCCTTCCACCACATATCATGACTTCATCCTTGATTTTTGGTTCAGAGTTGCTCGATAGTCCATAGAATACCAAAAGTGGTAAAAGCTCTAGAGGTTATGAAGTGCATAAGGGCAAATAATCAGCAGCAGCAGAGAGTTATAAGTTACAACACAATCATCACACCAAATCCAAAAACATATATAGAAAGGTTTACTTGAGCTCTACCTCGCATGATCATGAAGCTTCGGAGTTCAAACGACAACCTCTTCTTGATCGAGTAACTTGCAAGTAATGGTTGCTGCTGCCGCCTAACTGAAGAGCTAGCTTGATTTTGTTAACCTCTAAGAAAGGAAAATATGCCGACTTCAAAGCAAACCCATATGTCCTAGATATGTAAACGGATTGAGAAAATAAAAGAGCACAAGAGACCTTGATATATATATAGTCTGGCAAGTCTGCTGTTTTGAAGGTTCAAAAACCACGTCTTTCCTTTTATCCCTTTTTCTTATTTGGTCGATTAATTAAACAAGAAAAAGTATAATTCGATAAAAAGTTACTGAATTATCTGCAAGATATTACAATCAACTTGATTTCTTTTATCTTATTTTATATATCCTTGAGGTAATAGCAGTACAGAAATCATCTGTAAGCAGGTAGCTAGAAGTAGAACTACTGTTTGAAAACAGGAGACAGTACGTACCGAAAGCTACAAATCTGGAAAAGGAAGATGCAGCAGTAAATGTAGTAGCTAACTCGTTGGATTTCCAAGCACAAGCACAAGCACAAGCACATGCATCATGCATGCGTGTGTGTATAGAGAGAGATAGAGGAGGGCAGGAGGCTATATAGATCGAGCTGCAATGGTGCTTATAAAGAAAAGAAAAGAAAGGCGTAAAATATGCGTAGCTGGGGACGTAAAGGACTGAAGGTAGTGGGCAGAATAGTATCACTGACAGAGGCACAGAGCTAGTCATGACTTTGCTTCAGCATCGAATTTAAACCTTCAATTAATTCAATTGATAATTTGATATGAAGACGATGGGTGGTCGTTACTCTCTGGAGTACTGCTATTAGCCCGCAGGCTATGTTAGGTAGAAGCTGTCTAGCTAGCTAGGTTATATATGAAGGCCAGTAGTACGTCTGGACTGATCGAGCTGTCTGATTCTCTCAGCAGTCTCATTCCTCATAAACAGCAAGTTCAATTATATGAGGTCGTTCAGTTCTTTCAATCTTGCAACTCCACCCTATACACTGCAAATTATAACAACAAAGGTGGAAAGTTGGAGCCAATAATAAGTTACGTGTGTAATAAAAATACATAAAGCAAATATGCCACCAAATATCAAACCTCAAACAACAAGATCATCGCAAGTGCTCCAAAGTCCAAACACATTGAAGTCTGTATATAAGAGCAATTGCAGCGGTGGTGTGATTTGCCAAGGCAAAAGCTGGGACCCACACCTGCTGCAAAAAAACTCAATGCAGCGGTTGTATTTAGCCCGGGCAATTCATGGGTCCCGCGTCAAAAAAATTGCCCAAGCAATCTGATAGGCGATTCTCGGCAAACGGTTTGCTCGAGCAATTGGGTGGGCTCCACTGAAATATCTGTTCCCTACTTCCCCTTATCACATGTCGGTCAAACAATATCTTTTCAACGGTAAAAATTTTTTTAACGGCTCTTTGATTACAGCCATTAGATCTGAATCATGTGGCTATAATTAAATAGCAACGGCTGTATTTTTTTTTGTCTGTTTTCACTTAAAAATTTATACACCTGGGTTAAGAAAAAAAAATCAGAAAACTCTCCTATAAATACTCATCCTCTTTCTATAATTTCTCAACAACATTAATTTTAATTTCATGAAATAAAAGTCTATGCATTAATAAAGTAATAAATAAACTCAACAACATTAATAATAACAAGTATGTCAAACCAAACCAAAGTTTATTGTTAAACGTAAAAAAAGATTACAAATAAAACCAAACTTATTAATAACGCACACAAAGTCACAAACAGAGAGTACATTAATTAAAATTACAAACCACAATTTATTTAAATATGATTACTCGATTGTGGTGGTTCATACTCAGTTGCCATCCATGTTCCAATTATGCATCACCAAATCATCTTGTAGACATTTGTGGAGGTAGGCAGACTCTACTTGAAATTCGCGATCCCTAAATGCAGGAAGATGTTGTCCATCTCTTCCCACTGGTTCGAACTGAATAGGTTCTCCAGTATCTGGATGCACAGGTCGATCGTAGACAGTTGCCATGGATGGATTCATTAAATCATCTTCTTCAGGCTCCACAAATTCTTCTTCGATAAATTCATTCTCCACAATCATGTTATGAAGAATGATACAACTTATCATGATGGCTCGAAGATCTTCTAGTTTAAACAACCTAGCACCGTGACGCAATATCGCCCAACGTGATTGGATGATACCAAAGCACCGCTCCACGTCTTTGCGGTAAGCCTCTTGTTTTTTGCAAAAGTGCTTCTCATGTTCTGTTCTGGGGTTCGATATTGTTTTGACAAAAGTAGACCACCTAGGGTAAATTCCATCAGCAAGGTAGTAACCATTTGTGTACCTTTTGTTGTTGACCTCAAATTGAACCTGAGGAGCAGTTCCACCTATGACACGCTCGAACACATTAGACGCACCAAGAACGTTGAGGTCATTTTGTGCTCCAGGAGTTCCGAAGAAAGCGTGCCATATATGTGTGTCGTAAGACGCCACTGCTTCCAGAATTATAGTTGGTCTTCCCTTACGACCCGAGTAAGCTCCAGCCCAGCCGGTGGGGCAGTTCTTCCACTCCCAATGCATGCAATCGATGTTCCCAATCATCCCTGGAAACCCGCGACGCTGTCCTCTATTGAGAAGCCTATATAAGTCAGCAGAATTGGGAGGACGAAGGAACCACTCACCGTACATAAACTCGATCTGTCTGCAAAATTTCTTCAGACATTTCAGTGCTGTAGAAGTTCCCATCCGAGTGATTTCATCACATTGATCAGCAGCTGCACCGTATGCGAGCATTCTCAGGGCACCTGTCATCTTTTGTTCAGGAAGCAATCCCATTTTTCCAGTGGCATCTGGTTTTTGCCTCCAAAAACTGTCGTGGTTGCAAAGATCCTCCATTATGCGTTGGAAGACATGTTTATGCATTCGGTACCGCGTCCGAAAGCTTGTTTGGTCGTACACTGGACGTTCAACAAAATAATCATGCAGGAGGAATTGACCTCGGACTTCTCTGTGTCTCTCCACATTTGGCGCACGACCAGGTCGTGAACCACGCCCTCTAGGTGTTTGTTCCAGTTGATATTGCGCCACCAATGCAACTGCTTGAGAGTTTGTAGCTTGAATTCGCTCCAGCTCCTCCATATTTTCACGATCCCTTTCTAGCAACCACTTGTTTAATTCATCCATTGAAAAGAGGAGAATAAGACGAGTGATGATATTTCAAAAGAGATGAAGGTAGAATGAGAGGAAATGTGTGAGTAGAGAATGAAGTCTGAGTGTTATTTATCAACAATTTTGGAGATAAAAAGTTTCGGATAAGTACACGTGTCACGTAAAGATAGGTTGAAAATCTTATCAAATATCCGAGATATATTTCTAGAAGATAACGATATCTGAAGTTGACACGTGTCAAGTGAAGATTGGACGAATATCTTATTAGAAATCATAAGATATTTAATAATTTATTAAAATATTAATTAATAATCTGTTTAACAATAATGACTGTTGTACGATTAATCACATTATTAATTAATCAAATTATAAGTTTAACATTTTTAATTAATAATTTATTTAAAATTAAAATGTAATAATGAATTAGCATGTAAATTGCCTTCAACGGGTGCATTGATAAAGGAGAGGCAATTGCCAATTTGGGATGAATAGTGAATTGACAAGGGCAATTTAACGAGGGTTCTGTCTTATTTAGATACGTGTTCATCTTCTTCTTTTTTTGAGAAAAAGATACTTGCTCATGAATACCTTACTAGCTACTAGTGGACGAATTCGAAATAAGTAAACAACTCCATCAAGCGCGCCGTAGACTATATAGTTTCATAAAATGATACAATAACAATGACAATAGTAGCTTGCTGAATACGCGACAAGATGTTGTAAGTGAGCAAAGTGGCCTTACTGTCATGATACATAATGAAATTTAACCATGTGTCGCTTTGATTCGTAAAGATAAGGATGATCTACCACGTACCACATGAAATTCGTCTGTCAATAAAAATGGTAGCTACCATTATCGTAATAAAGGGATTGAACATGTCGAGTGCCTTTAGCTACCATTTCTCTATGTTTGAGAAATGCAGTCCTAAGTTATTGCATCAACTTACAAACCATCCTAGTTAACCAAATACAAAAATCTTGTGCAGAATCTAGTTGAAGACTTGTACATGGACCATTGCTGCATGCAGTGATGGCTTTTATATATATATATACGGTATGAGGTCTACTGACTATAAGTCTATGTTTGAGACATGCAGTAGTCCTTGGTTATTGCATCAACGTACAAACCCTGCTAAGCTCTTCCCAAACCAGATCCTAACTTTTAGTAAAAGCAGCAGCTGGATATTAAGCCACGCACACTAGCACCTACTAGCTTCGTGAACAAACAGTAGAATATAGTGCATATAGTGAACCTATGCAGAATCCAGTTGAAGTTGCAGGAAAATCTTCTTGTGTGGCCTGATATGGAAAAATCTGTCTTTGAGTCCTCATATGTCGCAGTTTCATCGGAAATTCCAGATTTGTATATATTCTGCCCAAAAAGTGAAAGCTGTGTGAAGAAATAGTTCTCTCTCCTTCTCTCTATTTTTTTTTTCCGGCAAAATAGAGTTTAGCGTTTAGGGTTTTCAGTATTTTGGTCGGTTCATTGCTTGGTTTCCTCCAAAGTCCTCCAAAGTCTCGAGTTATGTGATCATTGTGATGGACGGGACAGCAGAATCCAATCTTTCAGCCGTGTTATCTATTGCGATTCTCCGCACGCCCTACTATCCATTTTGAGAGAATTTCAGAAAAATTGTTCGTGTTTGGTCACGACCTTATCTATCCATGTCAAACAATGCACTGCATAGTGCATACTTTCAAAATATATTTCTGTGGAAAACCCAAGCATACTGACTGGGGTGTGATACTCTATGACCGGAAAAATAACCAAAGATCACAAAAGTACCGGTATGGTTGCCAACGGCGATTACAATGAGAGCAGTTATCTTAGAAACAGTAGTCTCCCAGGCTATCTAGCGACACTACATTGGGTGGTAGCAATTCGCAAACATATCCTGTCAAGACAAAACTCTACACCTTCCGCCCCAGTCGATGCATATCATAGACAAACAGGCATACTTGCCATTCGCTAGCCTATGATTTGTCCAGAGTTCGAAATTTGGTTTTAATACGAATCTTGGGGGTGATGGTTTTAGTTCCGGATGCTCCTGATGTCTCGGGCCTGGTTGCTTCGACAGTTCTGATGACTAATTTGTTTGATCTACTGGGCTCAACCGGTTTCAGTTGCAAAGTTGCAGACTTCATTGCAAGTACCTCCTTACTTGGTATGTCCAGGGAGTACTTTGGCAGTCTCACTCAACAATTTTGACATTTCCTTCTCTTTCTGCTTGTTCTCCTTCTTTAAACGCTTTCGCTCTTAATACTCAGGATCATCTCGATGGCCTTTATCCCGCTTTCTTTTTCTCCTTTTCCTTCCCATGAGGCTGTACATCCACTGTGCCAAAAGAACCGCCATTAAGATCATTCCTCGGAACCGAAAGAGCTTGAAGGCTTGCATACTTCTGCACCTCTGCATCTTGGTAATCTTGCATGAAGCTAGGTGATGAAATATCTGGTTGAGGCTGTACAGAAACTTTGCTTGAATCAGCAGTGCACTGCAATTCCTTTCCTATATTATCATCAGCATCACTTGCAAATTTGGCACTACCAATGCTAGCAGTCAACCGGGATCCACGATCATGACAAGAGTTAACTTCCTCAAAGTTTTGGTTGCTAAGGCTCACAACTTCACGGAAATTTCTGTGAGGTGCATCCACAGACACTGAACTGCTAGCATGCCCACCTTGAGATCTCTCAACAGTTTGATTATCGCCTTCTTCTGCCCTACTAGTAGTAGCAGACCTTTTTACCCTGATCTTAACAACCGGCAACTTCCGTCTGTGGCTGTTTATGGTATCTACTTCCTTGGAAGGTTCATAAACTGCCAAGCTATCCATGGAATGTTCAGGAACTACCAAGATATCCTTGGAACGTTCAGGTACTATCATGATATCCTTGGAAGGTTCAGGAACTGCTGGCATGACATCCTTGAAAGTTTCCACAGTGCCCAAACCACCAGTGGAAGGATCTACCACACTAACCAAATGATCACTGAAAGGTTCTAGAGGACCTAAACCAATGAAAGCATCATTGGGAGGTTCAGAAGCCCCAAGATCTTCCTTGGAAGCTTCTGGAAAGGCCAGCCCATCTCTAAGAGCTTCTGGAGCTGGAACTGACAAGCCATCCATGGATGCTTCTGGAGCTGCAATGGACAATCCATCACCAGCTCCTGGTGCTGAAGCAGACAACCCATCCATGGTAGCTTCTGGAGAACCCAAAGCATCTCTGGAAGTTTCAGGAACAGACACACCATTATGTGGGTGGTCAGAAGGTAGTTCTTGGGATTTACTTTCTGGAATGAAAACAGCAAAACGGTTCTTCTGCACATGTAAGCCTTCTACATCACCTAGAAGCAATGGTTTGGGATCTCTTGGCACTCCATATAAGGTTGGGGGCCTGAAAATGGAACTCACTGTAAATTAACTGGAAATAAATGGACCAAATGTTTTTGTTGAGAACAAATGTACTCCTGATAGCAAGGACAAAACAGAATGTCTTTCATCTTTCAGTGACATCAGTGTGGTGTTACTACTTTAATATGTAAAAGTATGTATACAGAAAGGGTGTTCTCACCTTCCTGCAAGGATTTGTAGGATGCAGAATACATGGTGTCGAAGAAAGATGTTATTAAATGTTATCTGGCCTTCAAGCAGGCGAAGTAAAGCCACAAGAGTCTGGCTCTGAACTTCATCCTCACAATCAGATCCACCTCTTATCTTGCATAACCTCATAGGGTTTATCTTGCATAACCTCATAGTAAAGCCACAAGGGTTTATTTAGTTCTATTCTATTCTTTAGTTCCTGAAGACTAACTCCTACATATAACAACCGGGACATCTATTTCATACTACAAAAAAGAGAAAATAAAAACACAAAAGCATATAAGCAGAAAGTTAATCTTTTGAAGATCACATCTGAGAAACAAAAAGAAACATAATTAAGTAATTAAGCAAGAGAAAAGAATACCTTGTCTCAAACTCCCAAAGATGAGAACCTGACATGAAAAGCAACCCAAAGATGAGGAACCAATAAAAAATAAATTCCATAAACAAAAAAAAAAGAAGGAAATTTCTCTTCCTCAAAATCTTATGAGAAAATTACAAAGTAACACATGACCAAATTTCAAAACACAAAAAACCCACTTTCAATAATTTTTAAACAAATTAGGACACAAGCTGAGGCCCAAAACCAATTGTCACCGGCTTGACCCGAATTTTAATTATGAAATGACCAAAATGATCAATTTTTCCACAGAATTACACAAATGCCATCAAATCTTTATTCTATCTCTCTCCCCAAGCACTCAGATCGGGTTTTCTCTCTTTCTCTCTCTCTCAGGTACAGACACAAAAGGCCGATATGCTTTGACCCGTGATTCCAAATCTGAGTGGGGCCGGAGCCTTGTTGGCCTCCCACGTAGTCAACAACATCACAGCCCCGTCGTTCACAGTCAAATTCGGGTCGGCCCGAACATCTTTAATCGTCGAAATCTCCGATCAAGACCCAATCAAGTCATCTTAATCTCTCTGCACACCTAGGGAGGGACCTTGCGCCCTCAGATTGATGATGACCCAAGCTTGATCAGCCGCACAAGTAGTTCGAGGTCCTTAACAGCGTCTTGCCAGAGATCGAGAGAAAGAAATCGTGGCTGTAGAGGCTTTTGGTAGATATGATCAGTGGGGTTATGTCATCGACAACTACCAAGAGGTTTGCGGCATGATCCGTTCAAGATTTACGTTGGCCGCTTCCTGCTACTATCTCGTCATTTGTCGAAACCTTAAGGCTTTGTTGCTACTGTTACGTGTTTCCTACTGTTATTCAAAACCCTAGATCTGGAAGAGTATGAGTCATGCTACTGTACATTCAGTAGTAGCAGTAATTATTTAGTCATCAGTAGCATAAAGTTTCCAATCGCGACAATAGCATCTCTGTTTGCTGGAAAAAAATTACGGTAGTACTGGTAGTAGCATATTCATAGTAGCATATTCATTCCAGGCAGTAGCACATATCTGGTCGACAGTAGCACTATAGTAGAATATGTAGTGAAACTGTGAAAGATATTATGGTAAAATACATAGTGACAGATGACAAGTAGATATTAATTTGTCCTAATTTGTTAATATTTGTCCTTAGATGTGTAAGATAATATGTAAAAGATGTATTTATAAACTGAAATTTAGTTAATAACTAATATGTAGTTTACTAAAATCCTATATATAATCCCCCACCCCTTCATCCTACTACATCAACCTTCAAAAGCTTTAAGCAAACACAACGTACAACCATCATTTTCCTTTCTCACAAAACCATAGTTTTAATCATGGTTCATCAGTTTTCACTTTTCACAAAACCTGGATCGGACAAAACCCAATTCAGCTCAAATCAAGAGAAGAGAGAGAGAGAGAGAGAAACTAATCAATCAAATTAGTGGTTATATAAACAAAGGAAGGTGATGTCAGAGATCAGGTATATAAACATACCAGGAGCTTGTTGTTCTTGACCCTGATCGGCAATAGAAATTATTTATGAACATTCAAGAGAGAGTGATCAAATCCATAACCCATAACCCAATTGCACAAATCCATGTATTGCTGTGGAACAGTGGGCGAAGATACTGACCTGAAATTCTTGGAGACCAAATCTGGAAAGGATTTATATTTGGTTACTGACTGCACAACTCCGATTTATGAAGCGAGAGACAGAGAGAGATCTTGAGAGTGGACTGAGTGTTCGGAGAGAGCCGCGGCCAGAGATAAATGTCGTTGCGGGTGAGCTTTTTGCGGAGGAGGATGGCGGACATAGCGCGGGCCTCTTGCACCGGCGAGAATTGGAGGAGGTGAGCGAGTTTGAGTGAGAGCGAGTCAGGATCGGTCTGCTTGCAGAGGTTGAAGAGGAGCTCGGTCTGGGATCGCTGCTCGTTGGCGGAGGCCATCAGGTGGGAGAGTAGGGTTTCGAAAGGGGCCGGGTCAGGGTCGAGAATCGTCGCGAGTTGCGCCTGCTAGAGCTGAGTCAACTCGGCCATTGAAACCGGCGTGTTTTTAGGGTTCCGGTGGTGGCGGTGGTAGCTGCTGCCTCTCTCTCTCTCTCTCTGTGGTTTCGGCTTTTGAGTTTTTTGAGGGATTGCGCGAAAAGATGGGTAGCGTTTAAAGTAGAGGAGTCTGGGTTCTCTCGCTTTCTCCGTTTTGAACGGCTGATCGAGAAGCATCTGGAGCAAAAGTGTAAGGGCAGTACCGAGATTGCACAGCCCAACAATGAGGGCAAAATCCGGAAACATACTGTTTTTACTGTAGATAAACAGTAAAATGAACAGTGAAATTTGCAATGGGATACTTGTTGCCGAGAATGGCAAGCTAGATTCTCAAAACACAACTGGCCGAGACTGCAAAGCAATGCTTCAAAATATGGAGGTTTGTTGGTTTCTGTTTTTCACCTTATTTCTTTTCTCCCTGTTTCTCATAATAAGTATCCTGTAATTGTATCGTACACTTTCGTTCTCTTGAGTGTGATGGAATTCTGCTATCACCTACTTTGTGGATATGAGAATGCAAGGGAATACTTAGCTGGGTTAATGTTCTGATCTAATTCTTCATGGCTAAGGGTGTTCTGCATGGTTTTGTTGACAGTATCTTTGTTGTGTTATTTGACCATCTTGTTGATGATCCTTTTAATGGAAAGTGATACCTATGATCATGGTAACAGTCCTTCAATACCTTATTGTCATCCCTTGACAAAGAAATGTGCCCTTGCTTACAGCTTGTAATCAATGATGATTTTACTGGACCTAACTTGGGAATGGTAATTATGCTAATTGTTTACTTAGCATTATCACAACTTGTTTTATGTGTATTTAGTTGCTGCTGTTGTCAATTAAGCTGATGTCTCACTTGAACATGTATATTCCACTGCTATCATTGTTATAAAGTTGATAAAACGAACTGGATGCAGGTGCAGCTGAAGCCTTTAATGGAACAAATTAATAGGATTAAAGATTTACCTTTTCCTGAATTTGGAAGTCTCCAAGCTTGGGAAGCCAGAGCAAGTGCTACACGACTCGCAGAGAATGGTGATTCTAGAGCGATAAATCCCTCCATCTCTTCTCTTGGGCTGGGGGGTGGGTCGCCCATGCCTTTCGTTGGAGATACAAATGTAATTATTTTCCCCCTCCCTCTAGACTTCCAGTTTTATATACAACCCTTCAGGTGAGATCGAAAGCATTCAAGTATCATTTGGTTGGCACCTCGGGTTTTTACAGCCTTGGTTTCATGCTTTGCCTTTGTACGTACTTATATTACTTGGTTTCATGCCTTTGTATACTACGCTTTGCAGTTTTGACTTGATGTGTCTGGAGTGTGTTGTAAGGGAGTTTTGGTTATGCAGCTCCTTAGGAATTTGGATTAAATATATATAAACAATAAACTTTGACTGTTGTCACAAACTTACCGAATTTTGGCAGGTTGAAGTTGTTTTTTCTAAGGTTGAGGACAAGGGTGAGGATCATATCCAATCTGAAGCTGATAATACAGACCAGAAAGTTGTACCACCTTGGATGATCAAGGAAGGAATGAATCTCACAATGGAACAGCGTGGAGAGGTCTCACAAGTGCACGACTCTAGTCATCAGGTTCGTCAGGTTGGCATGAAGTCAGAACGGGACGAGGATGAAGGAGATGATGATATTGATTGGGAATAGGCTTCAGTTGCAGGTAAATAACATTGTGGACAATCAGCTTTCTATTCCGCTTGATATTGATTTGATTTGATTTATCAACCACTTACATTGAGATCTTGATACAATGTTGGAACAGGTAAGGCAAATGCATTGGTCAATGACTTGAATGTTGAAGCAGAGGATAAGGGATGATATAGACTGGGATCAAGGTTGAAGAGCAAAGCTTTTCTTTCCTCTAATGTTTCTCAGCAAAGGTTGATGATGACACGTTGACACCGATATGTACAATCTACAAATATTAAGTTTTAATCTGAGGGCTAAAGACTCATTCTCGCCACATCTCTCTGTGTTTCAAGAGTTCAAGATTGTTATATTACAGTAATTATGTTGTCCAGCAACAAATATGGGCCGGGCCTTCAGGCCCAAGAGCAAAGAAAAAGCACCGTAATAGGCCCAAAGAAAACAGAAAAGGGTAACTGGAGAATTCCTACCAAATGCCATAGGGCCTTAAACCTAACAGAGAGACTCCGATCTCTCTCCGCCTGAGAAAACTCGCCGAACCTAAAAAACCAAAATCCAAAACCGAGAGCAATCTCACAATTGAAATCCCTAGAGTATGAGTATCGAGCCTTTCAATAGGTAACCTCCTCATTCTTCAATTTTTCCCTCCAAATTTTCAACACTGAACGATTACGAATCTGATTTCTGTTCGTTGTGCTTTCAATTTGCTTCAGGTTGGTGAAGCTCACGGCGAGAGCGTTCTACGATGACCTACCGACGAAAGGGGATAATCAGCCCAAGACTGGCCGGAGCGACAACCGGGGACTCGCCGTGGTTGTCCTCGACGCGCTCTCGAGGTTCGTGAAGCTCAGTTTTAGTTTTCATCAATTATCGAGTTTCGGAGATTGTTTCGAGTTGAATTACGAAAATGAAGTTGAAGAATGTTAGTTTTCATCAATTGAATAGTTTAGAGAGAAAGATTTGAATTAGGTTTGATGACTTTGATCGAGAGGAGCTATGAGCTTATTTGAATTGTAGACGAGTTGCTTTTGTATGTGTTTTTGTGGAGATGAGTGTGTTTGCGAGCTCTTTGTTCTATCAGTTGCTTGGTTTAGGCAATTGTAAGTAATGCCTTGAGGTATCTTGATGCTAGGCGACAATGGGTGAGAGAAGAGGATTTAGCTAAGGACTTGAAACTGCACTCGAAGCAACTCCGTCGTACATTGCGGTTTTTTGAGGAGGAGAAACTGGTCACCCGGGACCATAGGAAGGAGGTGATTTTGTTGAACTTCGTTGTTTTCTTTGGTGCCTTTTTGTTTCTGAATGGTTCAGTACAGCTGTGATTGCTGTTTACATAGTTCCAATTCATTTAGTTGTTTATAGTATACATAATGTGATCATCAACCCTTAAAGACAAGGCAAAATATTAAGTATTAACAACATGGGTAACTATATACTTACTGATTTTTGCAGACAGCCAAGGGTGCAAAGATATTTAGTGCTGCAGTTGCAGCCACAGCTGACGGGCAACAACATACAAAAGAAGGGGAAGAGAAAATTAAGTTGCACACTCACTCTTACTGTTGTCTGGACTATGCTCAGGTTAATTTCCTATGTTTGCATGTTTATAATTTAGTTGTGGTTTAGTTTAACAACTGCAAACAAACAAAGCAGTTTCCTGATAACTGATGATATATGAATTGTTTAGTTTAGCAATTTCTTTTTTCTACTTCTTCACTAGAAATGCAAGTTGACTTAATTATTGAATATATAAGATCTTGATAAAGTTTTGGCTTCTATATTTTTAGAAAAGGCCTTACACAAGAATATGCTTCAGATATATGATGTAGTAAGGTACAGACTGCACCGTATGAGGAAAAAACTGAAAGATGAATTGGAGGACAAGAACACAGTTCAGGAATATGTATGCCCCAACTGTGGGAAAAGGTTTTTGCCGTCTTCTTTTATTTATTTATTCTCTTAATATGTTACTCTTTTTTATACTGTAATTCTAAATGCAAGCGCATATCTATAGATACAATGCTTTGGATGCGCTACAACTCCTTTCCTTGGAGGATGAGTACTTCCACTGCGAGAGTTGCAATGGGGAGCTTGTGGCTGAGAGTGATAAGCTAGCTTCTCAAGAAGTAGGAGATGGAGATAGCAATGCAAGGAGGCAAAGGCGGGAAAAATTAAGAGACATGCTTCAAAATATGGAGGTTTGTGCTGATTTTGTTACTTTTTGAGTTTTTTTTTCTTTTTCATAGGTATGATTTTATAAGTTTTCTGGTGACGTTTGTTTTCTTAATTTGCTATAGCATACATCTGTGGGTATTACGATTCAAGAGAACATTTAAACGGGTTTAAGAATTTGAATGTTCCATGTCAAAATTTCTTTGTTTTATCCAATTTTTATGGTTTGAACTAAACACGCGAATCACAATAATATTACATCCATTACTGGAAGGCGGAGACATTTTGAGTTTTGACTATGTACAGTAAGAGTATACAAGTTAGAAGAGTATCACGTGGGCCTTTGAACATCAAGTCAAGAAGTGAATGGCTATAGATCCATGTGGTCCTAGTAACTGGAGTAGGTTCAATATTACAACACGAACAGTGAGCAAAGCCTTGTGCCAAGGGGTACAAACATCTTTATGAGTACTGAACTACTTATTTGATTTGAAGTTCAGAATTGATCTCCTGAAACTTGTGCAAGGTTTTCTGAAAGGTCCATTGACCTGAGCATTTCTTAAGGATTCATGTATGTTTCGTCTTGCCCCCCTAAATAAATCCATTAAGAGCCCTTCTGAGGACAATAGTACTTTGGGTGTTACCATTACACTTAGCAATGGATTGTGCTGGTTCTCAGGAATCATGTTTATATTTAAGTTTGAAATTGATTTCGTGGGAATTCCAATAACATCAGTGTTTTGAATGGGTCTCATAGAATTGATCCATCATAGAATTTGTAAGACCATCTCTTGACATGTCTAGGGTGTTATCCATTACAAACAGTACTGGATTTACACTTGTCAATGATGATATTAACATTAGCATTATTTTGTGTTTGTTATTGCTGCTGTTCTCATTGAAGTTGATTTGTCGCACAAATTTTTGCTTGTTATTGTTCTTTCTAGTGTATTCTACTGCTGTCATTCTCTCTGAGTTGATAGAATGATGGGGATGCAGGTACAGCTGAAGCCTTTAATGGAACAAATTAATAGGGTGAAAGACTTGCCTCCTCCTGAATTTGGCACTCTCCAAGCTTGGGAAGCGCGAGCACATGCTCAACGACGTGCCGAGAATGGTGAATCCAGTGGTGATCCCTCCAAATCTTCACATGGGTATGGTGGAACGCCCATGCCTTTTCTTGGAGATACAAAAGTAATTCTTGTCTCCAAGCTTCCAGTGGTTATTTACTTTGACAATTGTAGTTATGTGCATTATTATTTATATGCTGATCAAATCAAATGCAAGTAATTTAATATACTTGATCAGCACCTCCGGTTCATACTGTATTATGTTCATGGTAAGACTTCTTATTTGGAGGCCAGTGAATGAAGTTCCACCATTACTTGTTAGAGTGAGGGATATCTTTTTTTTTTTTCTTCACCAGTTTGATTGCAGTCTTTTTCTGCACCTCTTTGATTGCACTTCTGGTTTCTAACATGTCTGAAGTGTATTATCAGAGGACTGGTTGGTTATGCAGCTCCTTATGATTAAACTGGATTTTGGCAGGTTGAAGTTGATTTTATAATTGAAGGCAAGGGTAACGATATCAAATCAGAATCTGATACTACAGGCCAAAAAGTTTTGCCACCGTGGATGATAAAGCAAGGGATGAACCTTACAGAGGAACAGCGTGGAGAGGTAATGCAGGAGGCAAAGATGGATGGTACTGTAGCGGCTCCAGAGTATTCAGATGACAAAAAGGCAAATGCTGAAGATAATGAGAAGGCTTTCCAGGTCTGTTAAGTTTCTTTTCTACCTTGATGTTACACCTCCCCCAGACCCCCATCCCTTCACACACACGCAACAAAAAAAAAGAAGGGAAAGATTGTCACTTATAATCTGCTTAGGTAAGGTATAAAACATAACTAATTTGTTTCTTCATTGTCCTATAGGATGAGTATCTCAAAGCTTATTATGCTGCTATAATGAAAAGACAAGAAGAAGAATCAGCAAAGAGTCGTCAGGTTGGCATGAAGTCAAAACGTGATCCAAATGAAGGAAATGAAGCAGAAGAAAACATTTGGGAAGAGGCTCCAGTTGCAGGTACATGTCATTATTTGACAATCTGTGTTCTGTTGGATTTGAATTCTCAACCTCCTCTGGTCGAAGAGCATTGAAAATGGCCTGTTGATGTATACTTATCTAAAAGGTCATGTCTGGGATAAAAGTTCAATGACGGCAATTTAAAATGTGATGGATTCTTCTTTAATGCGCTTTGAGTATTGCTGCATTGCATAAAGGTCTTATTGGCATCATTTATTCCCCCCCCAAAAAAAACAAACTCATTTGACAAGGCCTCCTTTCTAGTTTCTAATACACTCACCAGAACCATTGTGTATTATCTTGTCATTTGATGAGTTGGATTGAAGGGGTTTTTTTTTGACTTGTGTCTGTCAATGAAAGTGTTTGTCTAAGTTAACATTGTCTTCTCTGTACACCACTGCAGGTGATGCCAATGGAAATTACAAGGTCAATGACTTGAATGTTGAAGCCGATGCTAGTGCAGAAGATGAAGATGACATAGACTGGGAGGAATAATAGCCAAAGGTTTTCCCTCTTTATCCTTCTTTACTGCTGACTATGATCTAGGTCCCTCCTATTGTTGGAGTTTCAGTATATCTTGACATTTTAGATTGTACTTCCAATTGATGGTATCGAGCGCTGCTGATGTATAAGTAGTGTTGCCTTCATTTGCAACTCCTTGTGGTCGATCTCTGCTTGCAGAAATTTTAGCAAGGGAATTGCAACAGTATGAAATACTGTCACTATCCATTGAAGATTGTAAGGAACTTCTTTGTTGGTTTTTGTTAGGAATGACTGTAATTACGAATAATCTCATTGCAGCACAAGCAAGACATTCGAAAAATACAGAATTTTTTTTGTGCTCCTGTTTTTCCTCTTCAACACTGTTATATACCCTTGAAAATACTAGACTACGGTAAAGAAAGGTTAATGTAACAAATCTTCTCTGCCGTTAGTATTGTATTTTAGTGGGTGGTTCACCTTTGAATCTTTTTAAGCTAGTAAACCATCATCATCCTCCAATCTTTGAAAACTGGTATGAACTACGTGCTTCTAAAGGGTAAGGGAGTTTCCCAAAATGTAAGGTCAACATCATCGAAGTCAAAGCAGATGAGGGAAAAAAGAAAAAAAAAAAGGTTCCAGATCACTGTTCCACGTGTCAATGAGTGGTGAGATGAGACAAGTGTAGTGCCTATCTGCCCCATAACCTTCATGTATGAAATGGTTTACCCGACAAGGGCCTCTCATTGTGCAAAAGGCGGATTCAAAGTCCATGCCCACTCCCGGAAGATGTGCCTTTGGAGCTAGCTTGGTGTTTAATTTGCACACACAACCATAATGGATCTTTGTGTTTGGTAAATTGGTATTGGTGTTCATCACTTGCCCTAAATTGGGAAAAAAGGGGGTTTGTAATGTGCTTCACTTTTTCAATTGAAACCTTTCACTTGAAAATGTGTATCAGATTATACATTAAAATGTCAAAATATAACATTATATAGAAAAATCGATAATCATACACTAGACATTGTTCAGAGTATTTGCCTATTCGGTAGCTTCTATTTGTATTATTGAAATTCAAAATGTAAAAAGAGTAAAACAGAAATTAGAATGGAAGTGAGGGTTGTGATGAGCAAATGCCATGATCCTCTTTTTGAATTTTCTTCAGCTGCTGCTGGGTTAGGTTGGGATTCAAACTTAGGAAACCAATAAAAAGAAGAAAAGGAAGAGTAAAAGAAAAGGAATTGTTTTGTTTTCTCCCATATAGCTAGCTAAGCGTGTCACAAACAGTTGTTTTCATCATTGACTCAATTAACCCAAAATCTGAAACTGAAATATGGGAGCTGGAGGACAGCTTCCAGCCTCTGTTTCCAACACTCCATGCATGAAGATCAATTTCTCATATAAAGTCAAACAAGCTAGCTACCACCACAACTATATATATGAATCAAATTGGAGTGAATACTCAATTAAGAATTTAAGATGTAATAGAAATTGGATTAAGATCATATATAGTCGGTATTAAAGAATGGAAGTGTGAATTGTCCATAGCTATTGTTTGTGTGTGCTCAAAGCTAAACCACTCTGGCTGAGAAGTCCAGAAATCAGGGACCTCCCCCATTATATTGTCTGGCTATAGTTCATGTCTGTCTTGCTTCAAATCTATTTGCAATCAAAGATCTCAATGTTTTCATGGAGCTTTTGCCAATATTCTCTCTAAATTAGAACTGTATTTCTTTACATATGGAATCGAAATTAGGCTAGGTCGACCTCGTCAGGAGTTGAGGTTGATGAAAGTAATGATATCAAATTATGCAGATATTTAATTGCCGGGAATCACAGTGCACTTGTGTATTTAGGGGTTAACTATAGGATAGTAGCAGAATAACATAACATGTTAACATATAAGTTGTAGTCCTGTATATTTACTGGCGTCGGTAAGAACTTAAATCTCAATTTATTTTTGCTGGTCAGAGAAGGGGAGGAATTGTAACATTTAAATTGTTACTTGATCAAAACAAAAATATTCTTGGTGTTGTAAAGTTGATCGAGCTGTTTAATATGAAACCCTCATGTTAAGAGTTCAAGTCTCAACTCTTACCAGTTTATGGCCAGCGGGTTTGAGAGGCCTTCAAGTTCGTGCGCATGTGGCGTCTGCAGCGGGAGATTAATCTAGTTTTGCTAGGATACTCTCATGGACAACGGTTTGGATACTGATTGGGTGGGTCTGTTACTAATTTACTAACGTAACCAATATAACTTGTTATCTCATTAGTTACAGTGAAATTGAGTTTGTACGAGTAAAAGAAACTTCATTGCTTACATATATATTACCTCATCATCTTGTCAAGTTCCTTGTTATTAACCCAGTTAGTCATGATGTGTAACAGTAATGTCATATAATCACTGCTCCTAATATAAACTCACAAATATACAATTGCTTTGACCTTCCAAAATTCTCCATAAATTGAAAAAACTTGCCCTAATTAATTTATTGGTTGCTTGAACGCAAAGGGAGCTTTCATTGAAAGAAGAATGCACGACAATGCTGCCCCCTCCTCTCCGCATCAACTGGCCTTTGCCTTCACAGTTCTCACCATAAAATAAAAACCATCATTAACTACATCTCTGAAAATCTCTCTCATACTTGAAGCAAGCACAACCCATTCTCTTCTCCTCCATTAACATTTCTTGTGCTCCATCACATTGAAGCTGTCAAGCTTCCAAAACCCTCCACCCCTCCATTATATTGATCATCATCTCCAAGTGTATGCACTAAAACAAAAACCCCACTATTTTTCCACCCACATTTCATCAATCTAATTCTTTCTTTTCTGTTCTAGCTAGCTCCATGCACTACCACTCTCTTCCCCACCATGCCTTCCAAGCTCTCACATCTTTTTAATCTCATTATCTACCTCTCTTTGCTCTTCTTATTCCTTCATGGCTGGTTCCATTTCTCTAATCCCAAGCACAGCACTATCTCCATCAACACGAGCAGCAGGAAGTTATTGAGTACTACCAAATTCGACTTCACCCCATTTGTCCGCCGGCGTCAACAACATCAGCATCACCATCACAGACGACACCCTCCACCTCTGCCGGAGCCGGGAAAAAGCGAGCTCGACCCTCGTTATGGCGTCGAACAGCGCCTTGTTCCCACTGGTCCAAACCCATTGCACCATTGATGACGAGGTTCTTTCATTTTTGGCTTTCACAAGCTTTTTGTGTATTCATGCTATTGTAATATTCAACTTCTTTATTTCTTCTTCTTCTTCTTCACCAAAAAGGGGGAAAGAAATCACATAGTATATGTCTAGTGATAAAAATGTTCATGAAATCAATCAATCCAGATTTATTATATACTCCTCATTTGGATCCAATGTGAATATATGTCTAATGTTACGTGAATGAGTGCATGAACTCGATTTGTATACTAGTTTCTGTGCCACCCTTTACCTTATCTTTGGCACGTTTAGTTATTTAATTTTTCAATGTTTGAAAATTTCCATTGAACTACGGCCATTTCACTATACGTGCAACATGTTGATGGATCTATCATTGATAATCTTGACCAGAAATAAAGGAAATCTCACTGAATTATATACTTGTTCTTGGCATCGTATAGTTAATTAACTAATACTGCTAGCTAGGAAATCAACTAGAGTTGTTGTGACGGCACGTTATGTCATGGGAGTCGGAATATCAGCAACACCAGAGAATAATAATATAAGCTAGATATTAGTACTTCACATTCCTAATTTCATGTATAGAAAATTAGTATCGTTTCAATTTTATTGGATGTCCTAGAAGGGGAAAATCTTTTGTTAGTAGGTATTAAGATCTGTAATCGATTATTGTCATGTACAATTCTATATTTTTCAGAGAATTATAACCTAAATATCTTTCAAAATAGACTCATCAAAGCTTAAACCTGGATAATGCAGAGCACACTGAAATCTTGAGCATGAAAAGAGGCTTTGAAATTTATAAACCAGGTGTCTAATTTTCTATGAACACGACGCAAGGCATTTCTAGAAAGGGTTGACTTGAGACCACAAAATTAGATTTTAAAAGGGAAAAGGCTCTCACAAACACATGAATGCTGAACAGCAATGGAATATCTTCTCAAGGATTTATAGGATCCTTTTGGTTTTTGTGATGAGCTTAACAGCTTTCCAAAACGGGAGTTGGTGTTTCAGGAAAAAGGGGGTCAGAGAATATGTAAATTAACCTCCATGCATGTTAGACTTTGATCAAATTGCCTTACACGTGAGCGGTGAGCCAAAATAATTGGGGATTGATTCATATGATCATGTATGCAAGGTGAAATAATGGTGTCATTCTCCAAATCGGAAATTGGATCTGTAAAGTTTTGGATTTCGAATTTTTTTCATGCATAGTCTTTAAACGAGATATATCACCACCTCAGAGGAGTATCATCACAAGGTTTTGGATGGTTTAATTTGCACCGTCCCACAAGAATGGTTGTAAGGGTTGCGGTTTAAAGACTATGCACCACAATGTGATTGTTTCTCCGGTAAAGCCACCCCAGGACTCTAGGAGCTAGCATACTATTATGCTAAGCCTTGTGTGTAACAAGGTACAAAGATGCAAAAGTTTTACACGTTTGATGTTCTAGGATGTAATCACTATAAATAAGAAGAAAGTTTGGTTACATTTTCAGTCTATTGGGTTTAGGCCCAAGTAACACCCTCAGTGATATTTAACGATTGTACATATAGCCTGAGTAACTCCTCCGCTGGGCTTCAAGATAGCTTAGCCCGATCACTATTCTATTACTACAGACATATAGCCCAAGTTACTCGCCATTTCATTTGGTTAATTGAGCTTCAGATCTTCTATTTGCTTGCTTACTTTCTCACAAGGACAAAGTATAGGAAAAAAGAGAGTTTAAACTATAAACCATGCATGTCTGCAAACTACTTATATCAAAATACACACACATATATGAATATCAGATTATTTGAGGCACCATGAACAATAGAGTTATAAAGTTTGAATTCAAGCTATAAAATATGAAGAAGAGCCACTTCTGATTCATATCTATATGAATATCAAATTGTTCAAGGCACCATTATTAATTAACCAAGGAGCTAGCATAGCTCAACCGGCATCTCCAACTTCTGTAACATCAAAATTATATTTAAATCAATAAGTCGATCACTGAAAATAACATGAGATTCTTCTCCTAATTATAAAACCCAAGTCTTTCAACCTTGCATGCACTCTTCCTTTGCCCGTCAACTTTGCCGCCAAATGTTATTCTAGTTCTGTGATCAGAGACTTGCATATAAAACTATATATTATCACGAAATTGATGTGTGTGTGTGTTATAATTAAGCTTGTCACAAATGGAAGTAGTTATAGGATTATGTGAGATCGAGGAGAGTGAATAATAGAATTAGGATCATCTCCTCATATTGCCTCATAATTAAGAAGGTTACGAGTCATTCAATCTAATCTTACTTCTAAAATTTCTCCTGCATTTAAAATGTTGTATAGCTATATATATGTATGAGACATGGCAGATACAAGGAAATTTGGTCATCGAATTAAGATTGGATGATCGGAATAGTAGCTATAGCTAGTTTAACTGACGAAGCATACCAATTATTGGAAAGGTGATCTACCGATTCGAATCAAGCAAATGGATCTGCCCTGATAGTCCTTTCACCGGCCATTATCATCAAAACTACAACGTTGGGAGTTTTGGTGGCTCAACATCGTTTTCTTCACAATCTAAACAAGGTGCTAGATATTAGTGGCTGCCTTTCGGTCCTTGGGAAGATGATGTGTGATGACCGGATTAATTAGGGTGGTGCCCATTGGCTGTTATAGGTTGGAAGTTTTGTGCACAGTTGGGGAGTAAACCGATGTTGGAGTGGAGACTTGTTGATTTAGTGACAGTGGATTTCATCCCAATTAGAGCCGGACAAGTTGTTCAAATTACACTTCAACCGTGTTGTGCAGGTGGCCAAACCAGAGCAATGATTAATCCACGGTGACCTGTATTGAAAAGGCAGATGAGAATGAAAATATATAGTTAATTATTTAGTATTACATCGTAAGTAATGCTATTAACCCACACTTTTTGTTATTAATGCACCGTATTTATTTTAATATCTACACATTTTAATTTTATTTACAAGTTTGTCACTTAAATTTAATTCGTTATTGGCTCTCATTATGTGTTAATAGTAAAAATAATAAAAAGTGATATGTAATACTGTATATAAAGTGTGTTAATAGTAAAAATAAGTGTGTTAATAGCACCACCACCCTATATTGTATATAAAGTGATATGTGTTACATTCGAACAACATAACAATATTGTTTATGAATAATTTGATCCATATAACAACAATATTGTTCGATCAACTTAACTAAATACAAATATTTCATTACATACATAAGATGCTAAAGCAAAGTTTATGATGTCTATAAATCACAAGTTGCGACACTGTTTAAAGTTCGGAACGATGTAAAAACATGTTCAACTACCATTGTTCTGTTACTAAACTCAAAGGCCCAAACATATATACTTGTATATATATGCCTGCATACGTATATAAGACGGTCCACATATGAACACTAAAGAGACGAAAAATAATAGTTGTCCCCAAGTTATAAAAAGTCTATGAGAGTATATATAGGAAGACTGGGTCAATATTTTTGATATATATCTGGGTCCTTGGATGAATGAGGTACACAAGATTTGGAGTTGAAGTAGGCAAATAGCCGAGTCCAACATAAGACCTCAGCACCATTCTGCCCCCGAAGACTTTGCCATTTTTATCATCGATATAATCTCTAATTTGCAGACGTCGTAAGTACCTCAGGGAAACAAGTTGCGGGTTGACTCAACCACCACAGGTTTTGTGTAGTTGCATTCTAAGCACAAAACAGTCTTCAGTCTCCATGGATTATATTACACATAGGTAGGGCTGCCACTTGGTTTGGTAAATACCAAACCGATCGAAAACCGACCGAAAATTTATGATTTGGTAAACCGAATTTTGGTAATCGAAATCAAAAAAACCGAAACCGAGAAATACCGAAAAAGTTGGTTTGGTTTTTGGTAAATACCGAATTTACCGAAATTCTAATTATTTAAAGACTTATATTTCTAAAAACACACAGACTAATAATCTTATCTCACGTTTTCAATTGTATATACCATTTAGTAAAAAAAGACAATGAATAGAAAAATTCAACTATACTTGGTAGCATTCAGGTCTCAATTAAAGCGATCAATTTTAATTCAATGTTACTTGTTATATAAAAACGCTCTTACCTACCCGTTTTAGTCGATCTATCACACACACACATAGACAAACCCACTTAGATGACATGTAACCGCCCATGTAAAAATTTAGGAATGTTTTTACCTCTCTTGATGATAGGGCTCTCCATAGGAAGCACAAGGGTAAATAGGGTTAGCCGTCTTGATCAAAACCAAAAAATTATCAAAAATACCTAATTTTTCTACCATAGTCGTATTTCACTATATTGATCACATCATAGTTCACAAGGTTTTTGAAAATTTTGCTTCCTCTTTGTAGTTGGTTCACAAAGATGTACATATGCATATAACTTACTAAATAAGTTATACCACATTACCAGACATGTTGTGGTTCCAATGATTACAATTCACAAAATTAAAATTCGACCGTCTGATGTGATCATTATAGTATAATACAATTATGATAGAAAATTCAATTGTACTCAATAATGCTCGGGTCTTGATTAAAGCGGTCAACCATAATTTAACGTCACTTATTACACGAAAAAGCTTTTACTGCCCTTATGTGACTTATTTTGGTCGACTCTTCCACACACATACTTTCACATAGATGACACATAACTTGTTCATATAAAAATTTGGAAACATTTACATCCTGACTATTTCGGTAGAAAATTAAACCATACTCGATAATGTGTACTGAAATGACTATCTTTTGTATATGTATTATCAAACTCTAGAAACTCAAGTGATATTTAAATTTTATAGTTTTGTATTGTTTTGTTATATTTTGAAAATATATTTGTTGTGAAGTTTGGTAATACCGAAAAACCGACATCCGAAGTTGGTAAGATTTATCTCATACCGAAGTTTTTGGTTTGGTAATTGAAAGTCATATTTCATTACCGAAAGCTTTGGTTTTGAAGTTGGTAATGCCCATTACCGATTCGAACCGACCGAGTGGCAGCCTTACACATAGGGCAATAAACACGCTTTGATGATTTTATAATAATGACAATCAAATCTCATTTTTCTTCCTCAAATACTGCTTTCAGGTACCCAAAACCAACATTCATCCATAAACCAACATTCATCCATAAATTACTTTAAAATCTTGTTTATCAAATTGAGAAAGTTTATAAATTAAATAACCATTAAGGAAAATAATTTCGAGTTCCACAAAATAGGTTTTTCTTTCTTATTCATTAGTATAAATTGAGGAATAAAAACCCACCAAATTGATAAGAATCATGACAATTTCTTTTTATGAAAATATTAAATATATGCAAATTTTAGGGATTATTACTTAACAAAGCTGCTTTTGGGGATAGGATTTACCAACTAAATAAGTGGTTTGAGCTTATCAAGAAAGTGTAGGACACCAATCCCTTGTATTAGGTGGTGAGTGAGCTGTGATTAGGATTACCAACGACATTTTCATCCAAACCTAGCTCTATTATATTATGCTCTCCATCTTCTGCTTCTTCTTCTTCTGGGATTACCAATAACCGTCCAACATTTTCCATAAACCCTATTTTATGTATAAATCTGTCCCTTCTAGTTCTGTAACACCAGAAATGACCAAAGCTGTGCCACGTACTAGTCACCAGTCCACCTTAACCCTAGAACTTCTCCAACCAAAACAGGAAGGGAAACCTAGCCAACCTGCTATACCCGGTCACCTGCATGCAACCCTTTTCTTCAATTCTTCTCCTATATATTCTCACCCTATCCTCCAAGTCTTCTTTACCAACTGAAGACTCGATCGCATTCCATCACAAAAACACCACCAGTTTTTTCCATCCTCCTTCAATAAAACATGGTCCGTCGGCTCCGATCAAACTCCGAAGCCGACTCGGACAGCTGTCCGATACGGCCGAGCTCCAAGGAGAGGCTGCTCGCCTCCGTTGCTGCCCTCATGGACATAGCTAGCCGCTTAACACATAAGCTCAAGGCCAAGCAGCCTAGGAATAAGTCCTCGTCGTTGAACAGGCCCAAGCAGCTGATGTCGACCATAAGCAACAAGGCCATCACGCTTCTGAACCGGAAGAAGGTCGGCGGCGGCGAGAGGCACAAGGGTAAGGCTCATGAGGAGGAGGAGTGGGGAGACGGCGGGGTGTGGCAGCGGTCGATTCTGATGGGGGACAAGTGTGAGCCGTTGGATTTCTCCGGCGTGATATATTACGATAGTAAGGGGCAGCAGATGACCGGAGTTCCTATCAGGTCGCCGCGTGCGAGTCCCTTGCCGGGGTACCTGGAGAGGGCTCAGAAAATCTGATCGGAGGTCTAAGGCTATTGGTTTTTTTTTTCTTAGTCCCAGTCGATTTTTCAATGTTTCATTGGAGGTTATTAGGAGATTTGACATTTTGTTACAAAAGACATATATGGTCTGTGGTTTCCTACTCTTCTTTTATTTTCTATTTTCTTGGTTTTACACCTGTAATGTATTGCAAATTATTAGTGTTACATATCGTCCTAATTCGAGTCCCCTGTAAATGTATGCAAACATTTTGTATACTATTTTGTTGGTACAAAAACCATATATGGATCTAGTACTTTGGATGGCAACAATGTCATCTTTAATGTCATAGAAAAAACCATGTGATCATTAAAGCTTTGGTTGGTCCCCTTATTGGTATGGTGGCCTAGCTAGCCTTTGCTTATTAATTTATGAAGACTACCAGGTCCAAGAATCGACCTAGCTGATCACCAATAACCAGTGTTCCAAAACAATGCTGCGCAGCCTGTACCAATTGAATTATATGTAGTGTTTTAAAACAAGTTCCAAAACAAGACAGTCTAAACGCTAGAAGCCTGTTCACCGTCTAACTAGTGCCTAACAAGTTATATGTAGTACTGTTTCAAAACAAGAACACCCAAACCGCCTAAGCGGCATCTAGGCTAGCGCTTATGCAGCAGCAATTGCACCCATGGAGTAATTGGGTGACCCTATTTGCTAATTTCAACATTCCAACAATGCACCAGGGCAATATTGTCTGACTGATTTGTATGTCCCGTGTTAACAGTAATTGTTAACTCAAAAATTTTTACTGGAAAAAAACTTTAACTTAAAATTTGACTAACACATGACTAGCCTTGTCTCTCAAACTTAATAAAAATGTCTCTCAGGTTAAATTATATATATATAAGTATGTATTTACACTCGTCATATTCCTTGTACGAATTCTATGAATAAATACGAAAAATAGAAATTCATATAAGGCTACGACGCTGACGTCTAACGCTCACGTCATACCATAATGAAATTTTACCTCATTATGGCGGAAAATCACAAGTGAATATATATATATATATACACATGCATATTCTCTATATAAATTATTATATTTATACAGGGCTACGACGATTGCGTCTAACGCTCACATCACACCATAATTGAATTTTACCTCTTTATGACGGAAAAACATGTATAACTAGCTAGCATTTTTTTTTAATAAAAGTTTTCTAGTAATAACTCACACACCCTACATATGTCGTGAGGTTTGAACTCATGACCTTAAAGTTATCAGTTAAACACCTTAACTAACCAAGCCACAGCTCACCTTAGCTAGCATTTATTTATATACATATTATCCTCATATTTATCCATATATGAATATATATCCACATAAATTCTCAATTTAGGTTATTTTCCAACAAAAAAAATTATTCAACAATAAATCATTTGTATGCACATTATTTAAAACAAATGTCCACTCACAAATTAGGCCTAAACCTGATGTCGGTCAGATGTCTCTTCTGACCGAGCCTCTTCACGTCATGTTTCAGAAACATAATTAAATCTTCAACTATAACCCAATGCTTAAACAAAATAGGCAAAATTAATTATGAGCTTTGCAAGCTCATCCATACCTAACGTCTTAATTCTTAAATTCGCTTCACTCTATACTTTACTACAATTTCCGACATCCTTACTACCACTCTTTCCAGTCTTAACAATAATTAATCAACAACTGCATTAAATCCCATTAACTGCTAAAATTCCACTAATCTTGGAAAAATCCAAAACTTATCTGATACTCCTCCAAAAATTTCAAAATACACATCAATAAACTCCCCTCAAGAAAAGACATCTAAAACTATAAAAATCCACTTAACAGCAGCGGCGACCGACTCCGGCGACCTCCAATGCCTACCAAAATTTGACAGCACATTCCTCTCAATCTCCTTTACAACTTTCCTAACTAGCACAAAGTCCAATTTCGAGCTTAACTAAGGCAATCGACTAAAAACAGAAATTATAGCCCTAGAATTTCAATCCATGATTTCTCCTTATTAAGGAAGAATCGAACTGAAACCTTCCGAGGGATAACTACCCTTGATGAGAGCTACAAGCCGAGCCAAGGATTGCTAGCTAAGGTGGTCGGAGGAGAGAGTTCCGGCGAGAAGACAATCGGGCTTCCAAGGAGGATTTCCTCCGTTCGGCGGCGTTGCAGCGTCACTCACCAACCTAGGAAGACGGCAGACTGAGCTGGACTGATGCGGCGTCTCCTCTTGGCCGGACGACGGCGATCTGGCTGGGGGAGTTTTCGACAGTGCGAGAGAAAGGGAGAGAGTCGGGGAGAAGAAGAGAAGGAAGAGGGGAGAGAAATGATTTGGGCCTCTAATCCCCAAACCGGTCCAACACCTTAATACCCACACCAAAATTAAATCCAACTCCAAAAATAACACCACAAACTAATACCCCAATAAAAATTAATTTTTACTAGCTAAAATTTATCATTTTTACCGTCGTTACATTTTTCTCCTACGAATAATTTTTCCATAATAAATTGTCCCTCAACACCCCTCTAGGGACATTTGAAACTATGAACTTAATTACGAAGACGACAAAACTCTTATTAACACCATACTAGTAAATAAGGTAAAAATTTAAGAGTCGGGGCGTGATAAATGTTACAACCTTTTATAACACCACAACCATTCCATTTAACATCCACTACCATTACATTTAACATCTTATGATGCTATAGAATCTAAACAACCATGAAAGGTGAAAAGTATAAAACCGTTTCAAGTATTCAACTTTAAGTGACTATTCTCGTTCACCTTATAACCCACTTAAATTATCCAATTTAAAATGGTTAAATAAAATAGTGATCTTCACCATTTTTTCCAAACATATAGTTTAGAGAATGATTTAATACAGTTTAAGATTAAATCTATATATAATCAAGTATAGATTTTCTTGAGTACCACCTTAAGATTATATATGATGTTTGCATTCACTAGCTTCCTCAAATGCTCCATCGATCAAAGGGCTACTCGATCGGTATATGAGTATCTACACTATATTACAATATGCAAATGAGGGGCTGCCTTCCAACTTCCAAGTCAAAATCGAAGTAATTAAGGATCACTAAACCTAGGTTCTCGTGTAAATTGGGTGTAATTATTTTTTTTCTGACCTAGCAGCCGCTTTGCTAGGGTTTATCGTGGCGGTTTGGTTTTCGACATAATCTTCATCAAAAATGCCTAGCGTTCTTGCTAGGTTTGGGAGAGCGCCGTATATGGCCTCTCTGTATCCTCCTCCTTCAAGTCTTTAATCTTGAAGAACCTCTCAGATACTGTCCTCGGTGTAGGGACCTATGTGCATATCCTCGCCTTCTTTTCTGTCACCACAAGCACGCTTCTCGGCGAAGATCTCTTCTCTAATTTGTGGTGTCTGGGGCAAAGCAAAGGTTGGGCAGATTGGTGAGTTCAGATCGCTTTAGTTCGTGGACCGGCTCAGACTAAATCGAGTACGACTTAAAGAAGGTGCGTTGAAGAGATCTGATCTTATTTTATTGTTTGTTGGGTGCTGTGTTGTGGTTGATTTGGTTGGGAAAGAAGATATTCTTCTCCAACGAAGTTTGACATCAACAAAATCAGGCTTCTCCCAAGGAGACAACGTTCATGCTGGTGACAAGTCACCGATTTCGGCGTACTTCGGCTATGGCATCGTGGTTGGTGTCAGAGCCATGGTCAACATTCTTCAAGTGTGGCTTGCTTGGTGTCGACCTAATGGGAATTGGGCTCATGTTTGTTATTTGGGCTTGAGTTCTAGTGGGTCGACCAAAGACAAAACATGTGGGCTTCTTAAATTTTGGTTTCGAATCTGAGATCCAGGTGGTTTTACAATAAAAATTTGGGACCTAAGACTTTTCTTAGTTCGGTACCAATTTTTTTCTTGAGAGCAAAACCTGCGAGGAACTGCCATGATTATTGATCAAATGTTGTCAGCGAGTATTCTAATGGATGCTACTGAAAAATTTATTGTCAGTATTTTATTAGTTTACTCCCCCCACTGAGCTTCACTCAATACGTGAGTTGTATTACATTTTAACGGTGTCTCTTTTTGACGACCCTGAAAGGACATGTCACTGTGTAATATGAATTGTGTTTATTGAAAAAAATCATTTCACCTCTTTTCATTCAAAAAAAAAAAAACCTAAGTTCTCTAGCCGAGGAAGACAACGTAATGAGAGAACTAGCGGAAGCTGTGGATACATCAATCCCAACGAGATAAGTGGTAGATTAAAGACTTGACTTACTTCAAAGCCATCATCAGTAAACGAAAATAGACCAGCTGCGTCAGAAACCTCTATGCTTTGTAAGGCAACACAATTCTTGATCACCAAATGCTTCGACGCAATTGACGGACCCCGGCGGCTTTCAAATTGACCAGACTTGTAGCATAACACATCAATAATCATCCTTCAAGAATTCGATATTTGGACAAGAACTGCTGAACTTCATCAGTTACATTGACATCCGTCAGATCAAGAACTTTGAGCGAGGCAACACCAATGCATATATCATTAGAGTAGTTTAGATCTAATACAGTTTCCTGGGAAAAATATGATCGTCTTTGGAAACCAACTCATGATTTAAGTGTAATAGGATCAATGGGATTTAGGAGGTGATGCATGCATGATCACTGTTCGGGGAAGAACATGCATGTTTGGGAAATAATTATATCCCCGTGCCAAAGACATTGTGCTCATAAAGACGTTGTGCTCATGATCACTGTTTCAGATATAAAATTCCGGTATAAACCCTATTGAGATGAATGCAGGATAACCCGCCCATCAAACCCAGAGTGTGCTTCGTCGCAAAAAAAAAGTACCCACTTATTGAGACGAATGCAAACTCCACTACTCCACATTTCATCATTGATAAATTTCATAAATGTAACACAATGCCTTCTCTCAAAGCACAATATTCCACAGCCAAACAAAATTGGTTTAGTTTCTTTCACATTTTAGTTTTTAGTTGAAAATACATTTAGTCTAGCATCCGAATACTGTTATACTAAGAAAATGAGGACATCCAACAGTTACAACCTTCTCCATCGATGGACAAAGCAAGGCAGATTCAATTACAGAAACAAAGACCATGTCTATGTACTCAATAAACCTTCATAATTTGGGCGCCAAGAACGTAAAAACCTTATAAACTCAAAAGTAACAAAACAAACACACGAAACGTAAATAAATAAATTAATTAAAAAAAAAAGGGTCCAACATTTCTTCCGGTTCCACAGCTAACCCGATCACCGCTCCGGCTAAGCTCCTGGAGCTGCATCCTTAACCTTACTATGCAAATACCCACCATACTCTTTAGCATAGTCCTTGACGTGGCTAGCCGTGTCGTAAATCCTGCTCCGAGCGTAGTCAACCCGGTCCGAACCGGGTGGGTGCATCCCTTTAAAGTACCTGTACATCCACGACAACCCTCCCACGGCGGCGGGGCCGAAGCCGCACATGGACACGAACCCGGCCGTTGCAAGGAACAGGACCGTTCCGAGTGGGACCCATATGGGGCTGGAAACGATGAGGATAGGGGTGAAGAAGATAAGCCCTAAAACCGTAACGGTGATGGTGATTCCTGTGAGGAGTAGGAGAATGCCGCCAGAGACGAGGAGGGTGAGTAGTCCGATGAGCTGCGTGGAGTTTGGGACGTGGCTTTGGAGTTTACTTAGGAAACTGCCGCAGTGGGAGGACCTTTGTGATCGGTGCTGCTGCTGGTGGTGGGTCTGGGCTGGCTGGAGTTGCTGGTGACGGTCCGCCATGGAGGAGATGAGAGAGTGAGGCTAGGAGAGAAAGTGGCATAGAGAAGTGAGGGAGAGAGGATGAGGACATAAAAATGGGGGAGGAGAAGACAAGTGGTGGGGAAGATGACATGCAGAGGGACACGTGGAGGTAGGAGGGGGTTGGGACTCCTAGATGGGTGTCGGATCTGAGACTGACCTGTTCTAGCTTTAAGCTCATAGACTTATTTTGGTACTGGATTCTCTGTGGCGCAGCTGCACTATAGGAGCTGTGTTACTTATAATCTAGACATATAATACTTCATTTACTCTTTTGATTTGTTGTGAGGTTGTTCATCATATATAGAGGATTCAAAATACCAAGGTGAACTCAAACCAACATGAATAGACGGTTTGATTTGATGATCTAGTTCTACTAGTTACGCTCATGTAGTTATTTTTCTGCTGGTGGCCTAAAAGAGTTTGATATGTGAAGAAATTGTATTCTCAATTATACTTGGAGAAGAGCTTACAATATATACACGTCTAAGGTGTTCTATTCTAGGTAAACTAGGATTAACAAGGCAATATATATCTTTTCCTTGGAGGCAAAGGTATTGACAGATCATCATAACCTTAAACCGTAATCACTGGGATTTGTTTCCTTCAACGTCTTCAATACTCCCCCTCAAGTTGGAGTGTATGTTAATGACACCCAACTTGATTAACAAATCGTTGAACTGTTTTGAACTTAGTGGCTTGGTGAACAAATCTGCTGGTTGGTCCTTGGTGCCGATATGTGCAGTTTTGATTTGTCCTCTCTGAATCTTTTCACGCACCACATGGCAATCAATCTCTATGTGCTTTGTTCTCTCATGAAAGACAGGATTAGAAGCTATGTGTAAAGCAGCTTGATTGTCACAAAATAAGCGAGCTGGTTGTACATATTGAACACCCAAATCTCTCAAAATGTTCTGTAACCACGTTACCTCACAACACGTTGATGCCATAGAACGGTATTCTGCTTCTGCACTTGATCGAGATACTGTTCCCTGTTTCTTTGTCTTCCATGATATCGGTGCCTTGCCGAGAAATATGCAATAACCAGTAACTGATCTTCTTGTATCTTTGCAACGTGCCCAATCAGCATCACAATAAGCATTTAATTCTAAGTAACCATTAGAAGGCAAAAGTATTCCCTGACCTGGAGTCTGCTTAACATATCGTAAGACTTTGTGTGCTGCTTCTAGATGTGGCTGTCTTGGCTTGCTCATAAATTGACTCAAGATGTGTACAGCATATACAAGGTCTGGTCTTGTGATGGTAAGATAGATGAGTCTTCCTACAAGTCTACGGTATTGTGCGGGATCTTGTAGTAATTCTCCTTCTTCCTGTGTTAGCACGGCATTGTGCTCTACTGGAAATTTGGCAGATTTGGCACCCAAGAATCCTGTGTCTTCAAGAATCTCCAAGGCATACTTTCTTTGACACAATACAACTCCCTGTTTGGATCTTGCTACTTCTATGCCAAGAAAGTATTTTAAGACTCCCATGTCCTTTAGCTTGAACTGTCTTGAAAGAAAACCCTTAACTTCTGTAATGTCTTGAAGACTATCACCTGCCAAAATAACATCATCCACGTACACTAACAAAGCCATGAATCGGCCTTGGTGTTTTCGGACGAATAATGAGTAATCAGACCATGACTGCTGAAATCCTGCACCTTTGAGAGCACCAGAAAGTTTAATGAACCATTGTCGTGAGGCTTGCTTGAGTCCATAAAGAGATTTGTGTAGCTTGCAAACACGTGTCTCCCCCTTTCGTCCAAAACCAGGAGGAAGAGTCATGTAAACATCCTCATATAAATCGCCATTGAGGAAAGCATTGTTGACATCCAACTGATGAAGATGCCAGCCACGTAGTGAAGCAAGACTTAAGAGGACACGCACTGTTGTCAACTTGGCCACCGGTGCAAACGTTTCCCGATAATCAATGCCTTCAATCTGACTGTATCCTTTAGCAACGAGTCTAGCTTTGTATCGCTCAATGCTGCCATCTGGATTGTATTTGATCTTGTACACCCATTTGCAACCAATCGGTCGCTTGTGAGAAGGAAGGGTCACTAAACTCCAGGTCTTGTTATCTTGCAGGGCTTGAATTTCAGTTTCCATGGCAGCACGCCATTGTGGATCAAGGACTGCCTGGGAAAATGAAGTGGGCTCTCGATGCAAACTCATATTAGTGGTAAAAGCTCGATGATTAGTAGAGAGACGGTTATAGGACAAGACATTAGATATAGAATGAGGAGTACAAGAGGGACTGACCTTGCTCGGAGAAGACGATTGAGCAGGACGCGAGGGAAGGGATGCTTCAATATGAAAGTCCTGCAATGTGGTTGGTATCTTGGTTGGACGTGAGGAGCGACGCACAGGTGGCTCGAGAGGGCTGGTTTGCGCGGCAGGAGTGCTGGACTGCATGGCAGGCACACTGGGGTGCGCTGGGGCGCTGGACGGCACTGGTTCGGCACGCTGGGGTGCACTGGGCGGCACGGGTGCGCGCAGTTGTGCACTCTGAGGCGCTGGGGCGCGCGGCTGAGGACTGAGCGGTGCTGAAACTTCATGGTAGTGCTCAATCTGGGGCGCATTATCGCCAACATCCAGCAAAGTACTTTGGATGGGGTTTGAGTCAGTGTGTGGTTCAGAATTGGAAGCGGAAGGTGATATGGTGCTTTGGGATGGATTGGGATTGGATTCTGTATTATCAAGGTATTGTGGAGATGAAGATTGACTCATATTTTGTGGAGGGGGAATACTGGAGTGGACTGGATATGGGAACACATCTTCGTGAAAGATTACGTCCCGGGAAACGAAAGATTTCTTGGCCTTCAAGTCATAAACCTTATATCCTTTTTGTCCATGCGGATATCCAAGAAAGATGCATGCAATAGAACGAGGATCAAATTTACTGGGACGTGAAGGATGAGTAGAGGCAAAACATTGACACCCAAAAACTCGTAAATGAGAATAGTTAGGAACTTTATGGAAAAGCATTTCGAAAGGTGTTTTCCCGTGAAGGATTGGAGTAGGAGTACGGTTGATTAAATACGAAGCAGTGAGGATAGCTTCCCCCCAAAAAGTTTTAGGCAATTGAGCCTGGAAAAGAAGAGCCCGAGCAATGTTGAGCAAGTGCCTGTGCTTGCGTTCAGCCACACCATTTTGTTGAGGTGTGTTGACGCAACTGGTTTGGTGAAGAATTCCCTTAGAAGAATAAAATTCGGACATTTTGAATTCCGGTCCATTATCACTACGAACAATTTTGACCCTTGTTTCAAACTGAGTTTCAACAAGAAGAATGAAATTGACAAGTAAGGGACGAGCTTCAGATTTGTGTTTCATGAGGTAAACCCATGTGCCCCGAGAATAATCATCAACAATAGTCAAAAAATACTTAGCACCGGAAAGAGAAGGGACATGATACCCACCCCAAATGTCAACATGGATTAAATCAAAACAAGCATTGCTGAAAGTAGTACTTAAGGGAAAAGGTTGTCTGGTTTGTTTGGCCAAGGGGCACACCGAACACTTATTGGAATCACAAACTTGGTTCGAAAGAAATGGAAATAACGAAAATACTTTGCTGGATGGATGTCCAAGTCTTTGGTGCCACAAAACTGATGATGATGCTGAGCTAGAAACCACATTGCATGTTCCTTTCTGCGGTGGACTGAAGCAGTAGATGCCCTCCCTCTCAGTTCCCATCCCAATCGTCTTCCCCGATCGTAGGTCCTGTATGACACAAAGCTGTCTCAGAAATATTGTAATGAAGAACGAATCAAGGGCTAACTTGCTGACAGAAATCAGGTTTAAATAAAAGGATGGGACACAGAGAACATTATGAAGGACTAATTGAGGAGAGAAAGCAATTGTGCCTATGTGAGTAACACTTGCTAAGGAACCTGAAGGGATTCTAACAGTGCGATTAAAAACAGGTTTTGATGAAGTAAGATAACGTGAATGACAAACTATGTGATCACTTGCACCACTATCAATGATCCACAATGGTTCTTGCCCATTGCAGGTGAGTTTGGCAACCTTACCAGACAATTCTTCATAGTTTTGGATTTTACCCGGCAGTCCAACATGATTGACAGTTGCCGATTTAGCTTTGTTGAGAAGGTTCATGAGCTGATCACACTCCTCAGAAGAAAGGGGCAGCCCATTCAAGCCGTCACTGAATTCACCCGGCACCATCACATGATTGCTCCTTGATTGAGAGGACTCACCCATTGCTGCTTTTCTTCTACGGCAATATTCATAAGTGTGGCCTTTTCCATTGCAATATGTGCACGTGAGATGTGCACGACAATTCTTGGTGCTGTGATTGTCACGGTCACACTTGCTGCATCGCTGCCGGGACCGCCATGTGCCGTTGTTTCCCTGCTGCTGTGATGTCACGGCAGTGGTGCCAGCGCGCCCTTCGGAGCGTCCCTGCAGCTCAGACCCGCGCACAGCGTGCGCTACTGCTTCTTGCTGCTGTGCCGTCACGGCAGTGGTGCCAGCGTGCCCTTCTAGGCGCTCATGAGACTCGGACGAGCGCACAAGGAAAGCCGTTCCTTCAGCAACACTGCTTGTTTTCCCAGCAACGTCGGCCTGTCTTTCATGACGCAAGGCAAAGGCGTATGCCTTGTTTAAGCTTGGAAGTGGATCCATCCCTATCACGTTACTCCTGATATTTGCAAAACCTTCATTCAGCCCCATCAAGAATTTCATGGTCTTCTGTGTTTCCAAATAAGCCTTGACTTCTGTGGCCATTTCACAACTGCATGGAGGGAAAGAGCAGACTGCATCTTTCTCATCCCAGAGAGCTTTAAGCTTGGTGAAGAACGTGGTGACTGAAGTTGCACCTTGCTCACAATCATGAATAGCATTCTCTATGTTGAACAATTGAACCATGTTAGTATGAGAAAATCTTTCTTGCAATTCAAGCCACATACCTCTGGCTTCTTTGCAGTGAATGACACTGCGTGAAATTTCTTTTGTCATGCTGTTGCGCATCCAAGCCTTGACGAGCATGTCGCAGCGAGTCCATTGTTGTTGTTCATCGGGGTTGATAGTTGGTTTCAAGAGAGTTCCATCAATAAAACCCTTCTTGTTCTTGATGGCTAAAGCCATGCTTATTGACTCAGCCCATTCGATGTAGTTGTCTTCCATCAACGGCTGTTGCACAAGAGTTGCGCCAGGTTGATCCGAGTGATGGAGAAAAAGTGGATGGTTTGGATTCTCCCATGGATCGGGAATTCTCTGAGAAGTCGAAGATTGCGGCTTCGAATTCTTCGAGTCTTCACCTTCTATTGCCATGAGGGGTTTGGATGAATTGTTTCTGGTTTAGGATTTTAGGTTATGTCCCAGAATCGTTATGCTCTGGTACCATAAAAGAGTTTGATATGTGAAGAAATTGTATTCTCAATTATACTTGGAGAAAAGCTTACAATATATACACGTCTAAGGTGTTCTATTCTAGGTAAACTAGGATTAACAAGGCAATATATATCTTTTCCTTGGAGGCAAAGGTATTGACAGATCATCATAACCTTAAACCGTAATCACTGGGATTTGTTTCCTTCAACGTCTTCAATAGCCTTCACATGTGCAACATCGATCATTGTCATTTGTTCTTGGTGAGCTGGTGAGTGGTGACTTGATTCACAGATCAAATCATATGGTTAATTGACAGATGAAGTGCACAATGCACACATGAAGTAAAAAGATAAGGTTAATTTGGTGTTAACCTGGCTAGCTTTGTTATAATTCATCATAGGGATCTAGCTGACTAAAATGTAAAGCAGGCAACTAATAAGATGAAGAGGAGGAAAAACAAAACAGCAACAAGTCCCACAACATCGGTGTCAACCTTGTTTTCCTGGTTACTATAGGAAGCCGTTTCAGTCCTGTTTACTTGAGTAATGCTGCTGTCTTCTTTGACGGTGTTGGGAGTTGTATAAGAAATAGTCACATCTGGTGATGATGCATGCTCATAGCGTGTCTCTTCTTCAAGTTCAGGGTTACCATTTTGGGCTGAATTAGTTGTTGATTTGCAGCCAGACCTCTCATTATCATCGAATACACATTTGGATTGAACTGTTGATCCAACTGAATAATCGAAGACACATTCGGATTGAATAGTTGAACCAGCTGAATCACTAAATGAGACTCTCCGTCCTCTTGATTTGACTGCATTGTCACCTTTGTTTTTCAGTATTGAAGCTTTCACCGGCACCATTGATGTTGAAAACCTTCGAACTAGGCCTTTTTTGCTGAAGGATTCACCTCCGGAGGACCTTGCATCCTTTCTTCTTTTTGTACCCCACTTTTTAATACTATGCATGAATCCGGATTTCTTATCAGTAGTGCTACTTCTTTGGCTACTTGATGATGAGCTATCCAACTCCACGGTAGTTGTCTTGAACACTTCATCACTCAGATCAGTTGTAGATGTCTGAGGCGACACGCTGTCAAAGCAGGGATTTGAAATCTTGCTGCCATTGTGGGATTGAATTTCAAGTCTCAAGCAAGTGTGTAGCCAGCGCTGGTACACAAATTGTTGGACCATATCGAATCTGTTGTTCTGTAATCTCTCAACTTGTCTCGACAAATCTTCATTAGTGTGCCTCAACTTTCTTACCTCCTCTCCAATCTTAGCAATGTTTTCACTCTGAAACGAAAACTAGACAACTCAAATTTACTGAAACTAACTTGACTGATATAGTGAAACTACAAGTACTGTCAGGAACAAACAATTATGTACCAAATGATTCAACTAAGCATACTACTTTCAACAAATGAACTACTATGGAATAAGAATAAATTAATATCTATGTACCTCAGTTATGTTGGAAAGGGCAGTAATTTTATCTTGAGCAGCAACCAATTTGACTGCCAATTCTCTCTTTCCAAGTTCAAGCTCTTTGTTTCTCCTCTTCATCTTAAAAATTTGCATCTCAACATCTCTAACACCTTTGAGCTTCTTCTCAACTATGTCATATCTAACTGAGTTTCCTTCATCTTTATCCCTAGGCAAGTTGGAAACTTGTTCTTCCACAATCAAGAGCCTTCCCTTCACCTCCATGTTGCTCTCATTAGTATAATCCATCTTCTTCTGCATTTCAGGTATCAATTTCTTCGCTGTCTACAGTTGCTTCCTTGCCAAGACACATTGCTTGGCTTCTTCATGGAGATCCTTCCTCTCAGTCTGCATTGAAGCAATGGTGGCATTGAGAATTTCAATCTCCAACGACTTCTCGTCCAAATGCCTTTGCAAGTGAGACATAAAAGATTTCTCTTCTCTTAGCTCACATAGCTCTAGCAATTTCCTCTCAATCCTCAGCTTCCTCTGCTGTACCTCCCTCACTAGATTATGTAACACTTCTGTTTCATTGACCCTTTTCAGTTCTTTGCTTCTAATAATTTCAGCCTTCTTCCCATCTTCCATCTCTCCTTCAATTTGCTGTTGATGGAAATTTGAGTCATCATTCTCTGGAGTACAAAATTAAACATCATCAAATTAACATATAAAAAAGAAAACGTGTTATTTTTCTCAATCATTTGGACAAAGAAACTATGAAATACCTGGGGGACTAATACCGGCGAAATGGTTCTTGGTGGAATTGCACCTGTTTTTGTGTGAAATTGCATATGCTGCAACTGAAGCTGCAGCCAGAAAGCTTACTTTGATGATCATCTAGGCCTTAAGATGTTAGGAAAGGTCAAAACCAAACTTGGTTGACATTGCAGGTATCAGAAGCTCTGAAATTCTCAGTATTGCTTCACCATCAGATTTTTCTCTGCCACAAAGGTGAAGATGAAGCTCCATATATCAACATGGAGTGGTTGATTTTGTATGACTCTTATCCCACAAAATGGCATTTGATGTTGTTGGAAGAACATGTTATACTTAACTGTGTGAGTTTTTCTTTGTTTTCTTCTTCTTCTTTCAATTTAACACAAATTGATGTTTTGGCCCCATTCTATTTAGCAAGTATCTCAGGAAGACAAACAGGATATTTTGCTACCTTGATAGTCTCATGGATTAGAAGTGGTGGTCCCAAATATAATTATAGGGGTCCTAAAAGAACTTAATTTAATTATACAGAAATTAGTTCATGCATATAAATCAATTTAGAAAATCAAAGTAATACCAATTGCGGTTCATATGCTATGCTTCAGAAACAAAAAACAGGGCTTGTAAGCCGTGTGACCCAAGACTCAATCTCAGAAAAATCTTGAAAAGGGAAAATCTTGTTGTTATTTCATAACGATAAAATTATGGGTTTTCTCGTTCAACTTGGGAGGAAGCGCGCGAATTCATTCATGAATTCGATGGGATTCAAGACCCACTACTCACGATTTAGATCAGATTAAGAACAATTAGAGAACCCTAGAGCACGCCCGAAGTGCACATAAGTTAGGATAACTGGAGTTGTCCGGATGATGTTTACGATTTCTAGATTCTCTGTGTTCTTGATTGATTGTTTTGATTGTTGTTTGTTTGATGGGTGTTGCGCTTTTGTATTGTTGTTTGCTAACATTGCAACACTGTAGTATATGTCAAGGTATGTTAACTGAGTGAAAAATCGATTTTCAATGACTTTTAGAAGCCTAAAGGCTATCTGCATAAACTTGTAATTTTTTTTATCTTATTGTGATTGATATAGTCTCCCAAAACAATATGGTTAAATCATGACAATAAAATTTACAGGAAAATGAATGTTTTATTCAAGATTCGTGTTAACTTGGATTAATATAAAAACATGTAGAAAATTCCTAAAGTCTTTGTTTTTCTGGAGATATGGATTAACATGTTGCACATATCGAAACCTTTTCATGTTTTCAGAAAATCATAAGGTTAAAAAAATTGAGAACTTGTGTTACTAAATTTTAAAACATGTGCATATTGGCCTCCATAGAATATATATTCAGTATGTTTGATCTTTTGCCACATAGGTGTTATAAGACATGTAATTTAGTATGAGATATTTATTTGCATATATATATATGTATTGATATGTATGTTAAACTGTGATTTCGTGTGTTATGCAATGTTTATGTGATTTTTGGTTTTATTTTTACTTGATACATTCTACCTAAAACAGAAAACATCTAGATTAGCCTCATACTTAACAAAAACAGTAATAAGAACTAATAGAAAATCTATTAGTGATGTGATCGCTAACGTTCGAATTTCTAAACAAACAGAAGAAGGCACCAAAAGGGCAGTACCCTGAAGCTGATAAGCACTCAAGTTTTGTTTAAAGGCTTCATCCAAAACGAATCCCTTTGCAAAGAATTATAGTTTCACCTAAATACCTTAACTGAAAACCAGGAAAGGCCAAGAAACCAGTCATTGTAGGGAAGTCAGTAGTGAAAGATCATGTCCAACCTAGCTATAGACTCCAACTTGAACTAAAATAGGATTTACCTAAATATCTGTATTTCTTCAATCACAGTCTCACTCTCTGTAAGGGTACACTCTTGCAGCAACAGGAGAGAACTGAAGCAAATTCTGAAGGTAATTAAGGGTCTTCCACAAGATTTTTTAATATCGATTTCACTAGTTAACCTGATTTTGTTTTTCAATATCAATTCCACAAGATCATTAGTCAACCTGATTTCACTAGTTATCCTCACCGTTGTGGGTTTCTGTTGCTGATTTATTTCCAGGGTTATCAATTTCGATCTTTTTCCATTTGATAGATTTTGCCTACATGATTGCACAAACTTTGAGATTACATACAAATTACTTCAAGAATTGGTTGAGTATGACCCAAGCACAACCTAATTACATGTTGCTGTGGTTGGTCTCTTTATAACAAAGATGGGGGACAACACGTACTGCTTCACGGAACCACATCCATTCCAACCCAGCTTTTGATGCCTCAGCTAGTTATGGAAGGAGGGTTTAAGTTCTTTGATGATGATGGCCGTCCCAAAAGGACTGGTAATTTTATTTTTGTACTTGTATATCTAATTTAAGCGTGTTAAAGTTAGAGCATCCAATTCAAAATCAATTGACAATAAGTGGATTGAGAGGCCTGAAATTTATATTTTGGAAGTATAAGAACAATTGTGATTAAAAAGAAAAACCTGAGACTAAACTGATTTTAACACTAAAGTCTTAGGGAGTCAACTGAATTTAAACAAATGTGATATATACATGCATGCTCATGATTCTCGATTTGAGATTATTTACTCAAATTCGTACTCATTTTTATGACCAGGAAATGTTATGACTGCAAGTGCTCACATAATTACTGCTGTGATTGGTTCTGGGGTTTTGTCACTGTCTTGGGCCATTGCTCAGCTTGGCTGGGTTGTTGGTCCTATTGTGATCGTGATGTTTTCCATAGTGACTTACTACACTTCATGTCTTCTCGTTGCCTGCTATCGTGATCCGGTCACTGGTAAAAGAAACTCTACTTACTCGGCTGCTGTTCGGAACCACCTTGGTAAACTTCTATCTGCTAAAAAGAGTTTTTTATTGTCAATCTTCTGATATAAATATTGTCAATCTTCATTTTGCTTGTTTTGATATCTCAGGTGGATTTATGTACAAAGTTCTTGGAGTTGTTCAGCGTGTCAATCTTTACGGAAGCACCATTGGCTACACCATAACAGCATGTATAAGCATGGTGTAAGTTTAAATCCAAATAAGAGATTGGTAATTGATTATTACATATTCTTTGGCTGATATAAGGATTTTTGGTATGTGATTAAACAGTGCAATACGAAGGAATGCCTGCGTGCATAAGCATGGTGAGGGAAAACCATGCCTGATAAACAGCAATCCCTATATGATTACTTTTGGAGTCATAGAAATTATGTTATCTCAAATTCCATATTTTGACAAGTTGTCGTGGCTATCTACTGTTGCTGCAATCATGTCATTTACATACTCAGGGATCGGACTTGCCATTGGAATTGCTAAAGTTGCAGGTACAAAAATACTAAACTCAGACTTGGTATCAGATTATTGGTAAAGTAAAACCAACCTTATGTTAATTTCTGCCAAAAAATTACCAGAAACTGGAACAATCCAGGGATGTCTTACTGGAGTAACCATTGGAGTTCAAGTGACTCGAGCTGAAAAGATATGGAGGATCTTCCAGGCACTTGGTGACATAGCTTTTGCTTACCATTTGCTATTGTCCTCATTGAAATTGAGGTCTGTAGTTCCTTTCAGATTCCCATATATAGTTTCTACCTTTGAACCAGAAGTTTAAATTTAACTAAAACATGCTTATACATGTAACTATTGCAGGACACGGTTAAATCTCCACCATCAGAATCCAAGACAATGAAGACAGCCAGTAAAATAAGTTTATCAGTCACATCCATTTTCTACATTTTGTGTGGTTGCTTCGGTTATGCTGCTTTCGGAGATTTAGCCCCCGGAAACATCCTGACTGGTGCAGGCTTCTTTAACCCATCTCGGCTCATTGACATAGCCAATGCTGCCATAGTTATCCATCTTATTGGAGCATACCAAGTCTTCAGCCAGCCCTTTTACGCATTCGTTGAGAAAAAAGCAGCACAGCTTTTCCCTGATAACCACTTCATCACAAATGACATCAAAATCATGTCCTACAAGCTTAACCTTTTTAGAGTGGTGTGGAGGACACTATATGTGATTTCAACCACTTTGTTATCGATGATCTTCCCGTTCTTCAATGGCGTGGTTGGATTTCTTGGGGCTTTGGGGTACTGGCCAATGTCAATCTACTTCCCTGTGGCGATGTACATTGCTCAAAAGAAGATACCAAAATGGAGCACAAGATGGATTTTCCTCCAAGTTCTATGTCTTTCTGCGCTAGTTATAGCTTTACTAGCTGCTGTTGGCTCGATTGTTGGTGTGGTGGAAAGTCTCAAAGATTACAAGCCATTCATGACCAGCACTTGAGATTTTAGAGTTCTAGCATACAGTATATATTTTGCTACTTTGATAATAGAGAGGTCCTAATCATCAGGAGTTTAAAGGATGAACATTGTGGATAAAACCAAATACACAAGGAACTTTCTGGGTCAAGGTTTTAGCTATATGGAGGCATGAAAGCTATCAACCCAAGTATCCAAAGTTGATTATCTAGACAATAACAACAACAACAACAACAACTTCATGGCAACTGAGAAGAAAGGGAATTTCACCTTACTGTTCACAATATTTCAACTTTAAGTTGTAATTTATACTATAGTAATTCAAAGAGGGATATATGATTGCTGGCGTTCGAATTTCTTTACAAACAAGAGAAGGAACCAAAAGGGCAGTACTCTAAAGCTGATAAGCACTTGAGTGTTGTATAAGCTTCATCCTTTGCAAAGAATTATAGTTTCACCTAAATACCTTAATGGTAGTAACTGAAAACTAGAGAACGCCAAGAAACAAGTCATAGCTTGTAGGAGGGAAGTCAGTAGTGAAATCTACTACTACTCCCAAACGAAGGCAAGGGTAAAATGGGAATTACGATACTCCCAAAGGAAGGCAAGGGTAAAATGGGAATTACAATACTCCCAAAGGAAGGCAAGGGTAAAATGGGAAAGGAGTGTTACTACTACCCGCTTTGGTTGAGAGAACAGAATCCTGGTATAAAACAGAGAAGAAGATACGGCCGCTGAAGCAGTCTCCGAGTCTCTACAAAGTCATGCTTCAACAGCAGAGCTCACTCTTCTTTTTTAAGCCCTGTTTGGTTCTCCCCAATACCAAAAACCCATTCTTCTCCTCGTCCTCTTCCTCCATGGACCTCAAACCCAACCTCCTCTCTTCTTCTTCTTCTTCTCACCACCACAGTCCGGCCTCGGCCTTGTCCTGCCGGGCATCACGTGAACCTCACGTGACACCTCCTAGGCGAGTTAGTTTTACTAAAGCATGTGTCTTTTTTCTTAGTGAGGTTTTTTTTTGCTCATCGGGTTTTTGTTTTCATTGGAATTTTTGTTACAGTAAGGATGGAGCTGTTCATGGATTGTCTGATACCATTGTGGGTGTTCTTGGAGGAGGACAGCTGGGTCGAATGCTGTGCCAAGCAGCTTCCAAAATGGCCATTAAGGTCATGGTGTTGGACCCAGAAGAAAGCTGCCCTGCTAGTAAGCTTGCCCATCACCATATGGTTGGTAGCTTCGATGATAGTGCCACTGTCCAGCAATTTGCCAAAAGGTTCGATTTTTACTGAGTTGGTATTGTGTTTGCTCAAGTTTGAAAATTTAGAGCTTTGTTTTTGTGATTGAAGCGAGTATAATGTTGTGTTTGGTGGTTAGGTGTGGAGTTTTGACTGTTGAAATCGAACATGTGGATGTGGAGACATTGGAGAAGCTTGAGCAGCAAGGAGTAGACTGCCAGCCGAAAGCCTCTACAATCAGAATCATTCAGGTTTGTTTCTTCATTCTGCCAATGACTTTTCGGATTAAGTTGTTCTACAATTTTCACTGCATTGTGTGGTGTACTAACCTTGGCGAGCATTGGGGTATGTGACAGGATAAATATCTTCAGAAGGTTCACTTTTCGGAGCATGGTATTCCACTTCCTGAATTTATGGAGGTTTGTTAGTTTTTATGCAGAGGATTCATGGATTAGCCTGAGTGAATATTAAAAGTTGCTTTCCGTAACCAGTCATGATATATTGCTTCTCATAACATATGGCAAAGGCAGATGGATGATCTGGAAGGTGCCAAGAGGGCAGGCGACCGCTTTGACTATCCTCTGATGATAAAGAGTAAAAGATTAGCTTATGATGGGCGTGGAAATGCTGTTGCTAAGAGTGAGGAGGATCTTACTTCTGCTGTAACAGGTAACATTCTCTTTGATGATCGCTTCCTTGTTTTCTGTTGTCATGATTTTAATCTGTTATGTTTACTGCTGTTGAATTCAAGAAGTAGAACCTTTGCCCTTCTTTTACTCTCTAAGTTTGTTGCAGCTCTTGGAGGGTTTGATCGCGGTTTATATGTTGAGAAATGGGCTCCTTTTATTAAGGTTAGTGTCTAGTGTTTATCATTGGCAACGACTTCGTTTGTGAATTTACTATCCACATTTCTCTGCAACCATTTCAATTGCACACTTATTGATAACTTGTCACTTGAGGATCAATATATAGAACCAACTAGTAATGCGACATTGAGTATTTTCCAATTGTTTAGTATTACTAGTAAATGATAAAACATTTTGGGGAATCTAAATGCAGGAGTTGGCTGTCATTGTTGCTAGAGGAAGAGACAATTCTATTGTATGCTATCCTGTTGTTGAAACTATACACAAGTAAGCTGCACATTCAGTTTTACACCATTTGTCATCAGCCAATGATTCTTTCTGCAAACCTTGTATATATGGAACAATATAAGATTCATATAATCAGTAGTTGGCACAGACGAATATTTCATGAAATTTTGACCTTGTCTTGCAGGGAAAACATTTGTCATATTGTCAAAGCACCTGCTAACGTGCCGTGGAAGATTCGAAAGTTGGCCACTGATATTGCATCTAGAGCTGTTAGTTCATTAGAAGGAGCTGGTCTGTTTGCAGTTGAGTTGTTCTTGACAGTGGATGATCAGGTACTATTCTACCTCTCATAACAACTCTACATTTTATTTGTTGTTTATTGGGTTTTTATTTTTGCTTCAGATATCTGCTGAATTCAACCAAGTTATGCATGTATTCACTTCTTTTCAGATTTTGCTAAATGAGGTAGCTCCTAGACCTCACAATAGCGGTCATCACACAATAGAGTCTTGCTACACATCACAGTACGAACAGCATTTGCGGGCTGTTGTTGGTCTTCCACTTGGTGATCCATCAATGAAGGCACCCGCTGCAATTATGTACAATTTACTTGGTGAAGATGAGGTGATGCTCTGTTCAAACTGAAATTATCCATCTTTGTGCTGTTTGTAAATATTGACATGTTGATTTGTCTTGTTTGATTAACCGTAGATATCTTACAGAATGTTTGAAAAATGTACAGTTATATACGTGCTTGTGGAATATCATCTAATCACGTGTTTATGCTTTTAGGGGGAAGCTGGTTTCCACCTAGCTCATCAAATGATTGGAAGAGCCTTGAGTATTCCAGGGGCTTCTGTTCATTGGTATGATAAGCCAGGTTAGATTCTGTTTTTTTCCTTCTGTTTACACAAGAATTTTTTATTTGTTTTAACTGCTCTACTTTTTGTGTGTGGCAGATATGCGGAAGCAACGGAAAATGGGTCATATTACCATTGTTGGACGTTCCATGGGCAAGGTGGAAAAAGCTCTGAATGCAATGCTAAATGATGAAATATCTGATAGTCAGTCTGCTGGTAATGGTATTAGGGTGGTTTTGCAATTAGGTTTTGGCTATGAATATGAAAAAAAAATGTTGGGAGGAATTATTTTTATTATATTAGAAGTGTCAACTTCTATAACAGGACCAATCATTTCCATGTTAGGACTCCATTTACACTTCACTGTAGATTTCAACAAGTTGAGGTTATGTAGAAAACTTGGTTATTTTCACATTGAATTCATTTGCCTAGTTTTTTCTAAATGCAGCCACACCACTTGTTGGGATCATTATGGGTTCTGATTCAGATCTTCCTGTTATGAAGGAAGCTGCAAAAGTTTTGAATATGTTTGAAGTGCCTCACGAGGTTTGCTTCTCATCTGTTTTGGTTTTTCTGTAAATAAGTTACCCGTAATCTGTTATTTATGGTGTTAACAGACTTAATTTTCAGGTTAGGATAGTTTCTGCGCATCGAACTCCTGATTGGATGCACTCTTATGCATTGTCTGCCCACAAAAGAGGAATTGAGGTCATCATTGCTGGTGCTGGTGGTGCAGCTCACTTGCCAGGTATTTAGTCTCTGTTCCAAACAGAGTGCTGTAATAACGTAACAACGTTGGCATTTTTTTTTTTTGGAATGATTTTTATCATTTGTTTGCCTTTTCAGGAATGGTAGCTGCATCCTCTCCATTGACCGTTATTGGTGTACCTGTGCGCGCCTCTACATTGGATGGAGTTGATTCGGCTCTATCTATATTGCAGGTATGTATTTGAAACTTCTTTTATGTAATAAGTTTCTGGATGAAAAAATGTAGTATTCTACTATCTTGCGGCCGTAGAAATATGAATTCTGAGGCATCCATGTGAGATTTTAAAGATTTAGGATCATGGATTGTCAAGTGCTGGGGTTTGGCATATGAGAGATGAAATTAGGTCAACTAGATGTAGACAACTTGTTTATGTTGAAAATGATATACAGTTACGAGATTCTGATTGGTTTCCTTACTTGCTACCTTACATTTGTTCTTTTTCTTTTTGTGTGACTTTAAACCATGCAGATGCCAAGAGGGGTCCCGGTTGCGGCAATTGCTATAAACAATGCCACCAATGCTGGTCTGCTAGCAGTAAGGATATTAGCTGGTGGTGATCCTGATCTAATTGCAAGGTTGGGTTATTGCACTTTATTATCCATGTTGCAAAGTTTTTAGTGACCTGTTAATTCAAACTTTCCATAATCGCTTGCATTTGCTAATGTGAAGTTAAATTAACTGCAGAATCATGCAGTATCAAGAAGACATAAAGAACGAAGTGTTGGCAAAAGATGAGAAGCTACAGAAAGATGGTTGGGAATCTTACTTGGATCCTTGATAACCAAAGCAGTAGTTTTGTAATTTCACTTTCTCTTGAAGTCAGTCTCCTCAACATGCTATTAAACAATGAGAAGTTGAATTCCACCGAACACTGCAAGTATCTAAAAGTTTATTGAGACTGCTGTCCTGGCAAAAATTGAAGGTCCGTGCTAACAGAAAAGTTGTTGTAATTTATTTGAAGAGTTCAGTAAAAGAAAATGAGGAAAGATGACGAGTCAGAAGAAAAGCCTCCTATTTATCTTGTATCAGTAAATAGTATCACACAAGTTTTGTCTACCTTTGACACTGAACGACTTGAAGGATTTTGTATGTTTTGGTGGTATTGAATGTTTCCTTTTCAATTTTCATCTTGTGACAAAAAACTCAGCTTACAAGATAGAACAGTTTTGAATTCCCCTTCTCTGTTCTATGCTGGAGCTGGAACTGAAACTCTATTATTGTCGATGAGCTGTGACTTGGTTGGTTAATACGTTTAACTAACAACTTTGAGGTTATGAGTTCAAACCTCACTAGATATATGTAGGCTGTGTGAGTTATTAATAATTAAAAAAAAAACTCCATTGTTCGAAATTCAATACTTGAGGAAGAAGGTATTGCTGTATTGGGATTTAAGGAAGGATTGTGTACTTGAAATTTATGAATAGCATAGCTAGGAGAGCTCGTCTGCATCTCCTTTAAACTTTTATGGGCCAAGGTATCAATCTGAGTATCCAAGCTGATCATTCAGACTTCAACAACTTCTTCATTTCAATCGGAAGAAGTGGAAGTTTCACCTGATTGTTAGGGATGGCAATAATCCTCAGTGGGTAGGGTACTCATGGGTATTCGACCCTAACGGGAGAGATATACGGAGATAAACGGGTGATGGGTATGGAAATCTTCAGTATTCAGATTTTTGAATCGGGTACAAGGCGGGTATGGTATTTTGATATTCGTCCCCACCCCACCCATTTAAGATGTAAATATTATTTTTTAATATATATGTTTTGGCCACAATCCTCGGCGCGTGGAGCAGAGGTGAATAGAGAACAAAGAAATGAGAGTGTTGCGGGCGTGCCACCTCGCAGACGAAGAAAAGGTTGATTGCGAGATCTTGACTTCTTGATCAGGCAGAAGGGGTTTCCAGGTGCCACCTCAGATGAGGAATTTACGAGCATAAGGCGATCGATACTCACGGCGGTGCGAGTAGAGCAACTATAGGGAAATCAAAGGTGATCAGAGAGATTGTGTGTGTTTTGCTTCAACAGGGAAGCAGAAACAAAGCTCCAGGGAGCGTTGGAGATTCGACTGGGTCGAGGGTTTCAACTAGGTTGAAAGGTTTTGTTTTGTTTGTGTAATTGATTATGTTGAGAGAGTGTTTTTTGTAACCCTTCGAGCCTTTATATATGGGAGCTCGACTTCTGCTAGAAGTAAGACAATCAGAATCAAAGTCGGACTCTGAAGCAGAGTCCCACAAGAGCTGTTCCACCTGCGCGGACCAACCATCCTGTGACACATGTCCAGTTCGCACACTCCATTTAGTATAGGACACTGCCACTCAATTATAGACTCTTATGCAAATTGGAATTAGGAACAATTTTATCCCGCGGGGTGTCATAGTCCATGTAGAAAGCCAATCTCGCGCGGGCCGCGGATTCAAACCTTCAAACCACCTCGCGGGACTTTCTAGCACGATTCCATCTCGCGGGCCAAAAGAAAACTTTTTATATTAAAAGGGTCACAGAGATTGGCCCGAAGCATGTTAAAGACTAGTAAAAGTCTTCAACGATTAAAACGGTGCGCGCGGACTCCCTATTTGGCTTTCTCGCGAAGTCTTTCACGCGGACTCTCGAGCCAGTTCGCCAACTCGCCTAAGAAAAATTTCCATAAGTAATTTCTCGTGAAGACATCCCGCGCGAAGCGAGCGAGCTCCCTACTCCGCGCAAAGTCATTTCGCCCGAGTATGTGTTTTACGTGAAGTCCCTAGAGCGCGAGATCCGTACTCCGCGCGGAGTCATTCCACGCGCAGACTTTGTAATTCAGCTCGCATGGTCTTGTTGGCGGGCCATTATTTGTGAACTTTAAAGAACTTGGGCTCGCCGGTATGATATGGACCAAGAATTTAATTAATATTCACATAGACATTTACTGTCCAGTAAAATATTAATTTGGGCGTAAACATTACCCCCAGCCTCGAAGTCATGAATGTCAAGAATGACTGAAGAAGTTTATTTTCATGCTGCTCCAAAGCCACTGGTAGGGCTCGAGTCATAAGATGAGTGTGAGTAGACAAGCCTGTGAATAGGCCTTGAAACCCAAGCACCCAGCTAAGATACTGTAGCGAAGCTGCTGCACAGCTCGCCTAGGCATCTTGGACTTGAACTTCGCTTGCACTACTTCTGCATTCGCCTGCTTTACTCAAAAGACATAGTACATTACACATCCCGCGAGCGAATGTAGCTCGCATGGATATAACTTAACTTGAGCAGACATTTGCGTTGACTAGACTCCAAAAATAGCCCTTCGCGAGCTCTTGGCTATGGCGAACGGCGATGGTGAACCAACTTTTTTATAATCATGGAGTGACATTGGCCATATACTTCGCTGCCCCCAAGTGCGAACCAATGAAAGGCAAAAAAAAGTGTCGGCGAACGGCCGCATAAACATGGCAAAACAACTTCCACGCACTTCGCTGCCCCCCAGTGTGAACCAGTGAGAGGCAAACAAAAGAGTTGGCGAACGGCCACATAATGCTGGCGAGCCAACTTTGAAAACTTGGAGACCACAGGGATTGACCTCAATAATGACTAAGACACTTGAAGAAGGTCTAAAGTCTGAAATAACTTGAACACATATCCACCCCAATGCGCTCCCCAGTTTTGATGTATGTTCGCCGATACTTGAAAAGAATGAAGGACATCAAAACTTCAGTATGCCCCCCAGAGAAGGAGTTGTGGTACCATGCATCATTGAAAATGGCGAACACCAAAAAAGGTCGTGGATCAGCCTTGAGTAGATCCTGGTGTATGGATAAAGGTACCCCAAACTTCTATAGATGCCCCCTAGTAGAGGAAAAATGTTGCAAGGTCATGAAAACACATTGAAAATGCTCATTGCAAATTTACGCGTATCCTGACCTGTTTGCATTCAAACAGCCATAACTCTCTCCAGGAATGTCGGAATAACAAACGGTAAAATCTTCTAGAAAATAGACATCCAGGGCTTTCTGTTGATATATGGGGCGCCAGCTAGTGCTTCCTGGAGCAGTTCAGCTTAATAGGCGAAGTCGACTGTTCAGTAGTGGCTGTTGCAACTTTCAGCAATGCAATCTGTCTTGACTTCGCTGGCAGCAATTCAACTTTAAGTACTACCGGGTATCATTTGAAGATAGTTTTTGTAACAGTCCGGCCTAGTCCATTTCCATTGAGATATTGTCCGCTTTGGGCCCAACGACCCTCACGGTTTTGCTCTTGAGGTTTCACCTCAAATCGCGTCTCAATGTAAGGTGTTAGCTCTGCACATATAAGCATAGCAATCTATCTCCCCCGAGAGATGTGGGACGGATGCACCTACTAGCTTGCTTGCCTAGTTAGGTCATCACAGTTTTGGAGATGTATAAATAAGGTTTGGGTGTCCATAGTGATGGAAAGAATTAAGTAACATGACAAGTAATATGCTTCTTGATATTGAAGTGGACTTGGTTGTTTTTCAATAAAGATTATTGGTCGGAAATGCTAACACTAGTATTTTCGGATTAGGACTTCTATCATCTGGAATGCAAAGAAATTGGTGGTGGTGTTTGCCCAAGAAAAGCTAATGGAGTCAAAGCTGCTATATTCCAGGTAGGGTGACTCAGAACTCTCTCGGTTAGAATTTTTCTTATATATACAAACAAGATTGCATGGCTGTCCAAACTAGAGTATGTTGTTTGCATAGTTAGAAGAATTGTTACATAGATGAATAGTTACATAGATAGTTAAATAAATAGTTACATGCATAGTTACATAGATGGATAACTACATGCATAGTTACGTAGATAGATAGTTACATAAATAGATAGTTACATGCATAGTTACATGGATGAATAGTTACATGGATAGTTACATAGATGGATAGTTACATGGCTGAATAGTTACAGAGGCATGATAATGTAGTTACACAAGTGTAGCATGTATGTAACTACCCAGGTAACTACCAATCTGTAATTTACATGCATAGTTACATGAATAGTTACATGGATAGTTACGTAGATAGTTACATGGATAGTTACATGCATAGTTACATAAATAGTTACATAGATGGATAGTTACATGCATAGTTACATGGATAGTTACATGGATAGTTACAAGCATAGTTACAAGCATAGTTACATGGATAGTTATATAGATGAATAATTACATGCATAGTTACATAGATGAATAGTTACATGAATAGTTACATAGATAAACTTAGAAGAGGAAAGTAAAGTAGGTATGAGACCATAAGATTGGCTCAAATAAAATTATGTGAATTTAAATGAAATTTGTGCTTCTTGTGATGATAGGTGGTCTTTGTTTTTGTTGTTGTTTGTACTATTCTGAAACCTGAAATGTAACTACCAAAGTAACTGTCAATCTTTTAGTTCTATGGGTAGTTACATTGGTAGATATGTCAGGACCCTTCCCGAATTTCATCCTGAAACCCGAGGTGAGTTCTGCGGGGACCACCTTCAAGGAAAATTTACCGAATGACTCGGCAAACCTCCCTTGAAAATGGACAACCATAACTCAGAAGAACAAAATCGAACCACTAATTAACCAAAATAAATTAATAAGAAATCCCAACAGTATTCAGAGCTACTAAAATTTAAAAATACAGCAGAAGCTAACAATCTCATAGTAGATTAAACAGGTAACCTACTGGAGAAATGTAGCGGATAGATGCCTCGACTTCACCTTCCAGACCTCACGCGAACTCTGCAGATTGGGCAATAAAAAAAATGAAGAGCCCAGGGGAAAATATTCAAAAACGTCAGAGTGAGTGGACAAAAACAAGTCTGACAACAAATAAATATTTCCTCAAAAATACTTTCAAGAAAATGTTTTACTCAAAAATTCTGAACTGGTGTCTAGCCTCGCTAGACTCCCAAACTTTAAGAAAGAATGTCTCTCAGACTATAATATCATATATATCAGTATGTATTCACACTCGACTATCTCTTATACGATATCTATGAATAAGCTCGAAAAATAGATAAGCGTACAAGACTACGACGCTGGCGTCTAGCGCTCACGTCACTCCATACTGGAATTGTTCCTCAGTATGGGGGAATCGTCCGAGTGGTATATATACGTGCTAATTCCTCGTACGAATTCTATGAATGAATTCAAAGAATAGAAAGTCGTACGAGGCTACAACGCCGGGTCTAACGCTCACGTCGCCTCATACTGAAATTATACCTCAGTATGAGGGAGGATCACGTATAGCTAGCTAGCATTTAATCATATACATAGTATTCTCATGATCCTCTATATATGAGTATAATCACCGAAATTCTCAATTTCGGGAAATTTCCAACAACATGAAAATTATTCAACAAAAAGCATTTAAAGCATATTATTTAAAACAAAGGTCCACTCACAAAATAGGCCTAAGTCTGATGTCGGTCGGAGGCCTCGTCAGCTCGAGCCTCCTCGCGTCCTGTTCCAAAAACATAAATAAATCTTTAATTATCACACCGATGCTTAAGGAAAAATAGACGAAATTAAAAAGGAGCTCCGCGCGCTCAACCAAGTCTATCGCCCAAAATCTTAAATTTCACTACCAACCAAATAAACCTCCATAAAATCTTGACTGACAACCTCTAACACCTTCCACCTTTCTAACCTTAAATAATCACGTGGCCGGATTTTAACTTAAAAATCTGCCAAAAAACCAAACTTCAAAAATTCCCAAACTTATCCAAAACTCCTCCAAAAATTAAAAAAAACTCATTCCTTTAAACTCCTTAACAAATTCCCTACAAAAAACATTTTTCCCGGCGGCGGCCGGCGGCCAGCTCCAGCGACCTCCAATGCCCACCAAAATTTAACAGCACCTTCCTCTCAACCTTCTCTACAACTTTCCTAACTACCACAAAACACAATTTCAATCCTAACTAGGCCAATCGAACGAAAACACACAAAAAGCCCTAGAAATTTCCCTCACCGATTTCTCCTTACCTAGCTCGAGATGGAGGGAGCCATTTGGAGGGATTGTTGTACGGGAGGATGGCTTTCTTTTGAGCCTAGGGTCGCTGGCTATGGCGGCCGGATGAGGGAGTTCCGGCGACGGAAGCCTTTGGGCAGTCAGAATTTTCGGGGTTGATTTCTCCTTCACGGTGGCGCTAGGGAGGCTACCACAGGTCTAGAATGGAAGCTGGGAAGGAGGCCAAACGATTGGGACCGGCGCGGCGGTCTGGGGCGGCCGGACGGCGGCGAACGGGTGCCGGAAAGTTTCGGCAGCGGGGAGCTCGGGGGAAGGAATCGGGAGGGAGGAGAGAGAAAGGAGAGAGGAGAAGAATATGGGCTCGGCCCAACCCGGACCAACACCACTAAATTTACCCAAATCGAAAATTCAACACCCCGAAAATAATACCACAATAAAAATTACCTTTTACTAGCAAAAAATTACTATTTTTACCGTCGTCACATTTTCTTCCTCCGAATAAATCCTTCCAAATAATCATCCTCTAACACCACCCTGGGGACCAATTAAACTAAACACTTACTGACGAAGACGGTAAAATTCTTATTAATACTGTGCTAGTAAATAAGGTAAAAATTAAGGGTCGGGGCGTGACAAGATACATGTGTAGTTGCCTAGGTAGATACATATGTAGATACATATGCAGTTGCATAGGTAGTTGAATGTTAACTGCACATCTAAACAGCCATGTAGCAACAAGCAAAGAAAAAAGAAAGAAAGAAACATATTTAGATACAAATGCAGTTACAATAACTGTTTTGAAAACCTAAATGTAACTACCCATGTAACTGTCAATCTTCTAGTTACATGGGTAGTTATATTGGTAGATACATATGTAGTTACAATAAGTGTTTTGAGGTGTGATAAGCTAACATATCAGACAATTTTGTGCAGAAGAAGATGATTGGAAAGAATAACAGAGAAAGAGATACAAAGGACAGAGATGCTGACATACAAGAAGCAAAGAAGAAAAAAAGAAGGTAGTTGATGAAGAGGTAAAGAAAAAAAAAGATAAAACAGTTGATGAAGAGGCAAAGAAGAAAAAGAAGACAGTTGATAAAGAGGGTGATGATGAATTGTTGACCAAACTTTGCAAGCAGGAGAACATGAAGAAGACACTAAAGAAGGATGAAGTTCTGATGTAGATTTTCTCTAGTTTAGTTTCAGATAGGAAGCATTACAGATCATACATTGAACTGATTTTTCAATATATAAGGAGAAGTAGGTTCAGGAAGTTGAGAGCAAAGTGTTCTATTATTTTTGAATAGCTTCATGAAAGATTAAATGTTTTGAACAAATTTCAATTAATAGACATCGCTTTGCTTTGCTTTCTTTTGCATTATGTGTATGTCAATACATGTCGTAATTGGTTATATAGCATGTATGTAACTACCCAAATAACTATTCATCTATAGCTACTTAGATAGTTACATAAGTAGCTTAATGTAGTTACATATGTCAAGTAAATAATAATTGTAGCGTACCGCTGCACCGTGACGGCAATGTTCCACTGCTTTTAGCATGTTGTTGAACTGCGACGGACACTTTATACTTCTTGGCCATAACAACATACTTAAATACATAAGTAATTGGACATGTAACTAGTAAATGCAAATGTAGCTGACCATCTATAGTTACATGGATAGTCACATATGTAGCTTCAAGTCAGGTACACATAATAATTACACAATCCAAATGATAATATGTAACTAGTCACGTAACTGTTGAAACCAACGTAACTGACTATGTAACTATTCATGTAACTAATCATGTAACTGTTCAAATCCAAACGATTTTCCCTCGCCTTGACTCAGGCTCTTTGTCATTCCCGCCTGGTTCGTCAACCTTCTGGTCTTCATTGGGTTGCTGGAGAAGGGTGCCAAGGAATTTGGCTTCGAAACCAAAAGGAGAACCCCTAAAACATCAAAGAAAGAGAGCAGACATTAATTTGCTGGAGAAACAGTGCATATGCAAATACCTGCAAAAGAGAGAACATTAGTTTGGACAGATGAACTTGTATAGTAGACACATACTAACAATAACATCTAACAGACTCTGCTCAGTACTTTAGAAGAATAGCTAAAGAGGAAACTAATTATCAACAATTGAAGAAATCACTAAAAATCAGAGCCGATATACCCTTTGTAATTGCAGTTCCACATAGTAAGATACCACAAAAGAACACCTAATCCCCAGCAAAGCTAACCCAGGCATGATTCCTCAAGGGAATCATTAGATGCTTTAACTCAGGCATGATTCCCAGAGCATATTACTAATGTAACTCAAACCATATATATGCTCACCAAAAATTCAATAATTAGCAAACTTTATCATCCAAATCCACCTTCTACTTTCAAGCTTAAACTCCCTTATTCAGATTCATGCACTTCATATGATGAATGCTCAATTACTAAGACATGACCAAAAACATCCATGTTCATAGAGCTTCACCTTATATATCAATAGAAGCACTGGATTCATACAATTCATTTACAATTGTTTAAACTTCCCATATGAACGAATATAGAAGTCATTAGAACTTGTCAGGTCTTTCTGGGTATCATAAAATCTAGGGTAGGTTGTCTAGGAAATATAGGTGGTCTTGCAGATTATCGAAACAGAATTGTGTTCCTGAGCAGTATGCAGATTTTCCTTGATTGAGAACCATACAACCGTTAGATTGTTACGATTTTCGATCACAGAATAGAAGACATGATTTTGAACAACTTTTGTGAAGAAGCTGTTATGGAATAAATCATAGAAGTGGAACTTTTGAGCTGTTGAAGTTAACTGACGTGAATGATTTCCAGCAAAAGTTTTCAGCTTACAACTCTCTCTCTCTCAATTCAAGTTGATGGACCAAAGATTCAATAAGCTCATTTATCATTAGAGCTCCCTCAAAACTTAAGAGCTTAAAGACTAGATTAAAACTTTACACTTCGAAATCACCAGGAAGAACAACCATGAAATCCAAAACAAACAGGGTACAAAAAAATCCCAATACTAGAAGCAATTCAGTTGACTCTAATCCAACCCCATCAGATTCACAAACCAAGTTCGAATTTTTATCACTCAATTTCACAAAACCAAGCCGACCCTAAGCACAAACATCCAAGTAAAACTAAAATCAAAGACTAAATCCCACAAAACCCAAATAACAGAAATAAGCAAATCCACTAATTCTCAACACAAAACTCAAAAATTCAAGCTAACGCAACACACTACGAAAAAGAATTCAGTTAGCCACGGCAAAAAGCCATCGCCAAAAACCACTTTGCCATCACCGTTGGCTTCGTGACAGCATTTTTCTCGTCGTTGTTGCTTTTGGCTATAGCAACGAGCCATCGCCAACTCTTTTGCAACGGTAGGTAGCGACTGCAAAAGCCGTTGCTTGTTTGGCAACGACAAATAGCGACTGCTTCTACCGTCGCAAATCACCCATTAACGACGGCAAACTTACTGTGACAAATTCTATTTATAAATGAAAAAAAAATCTAGCAAGCATATTAACTTGCCAGATTTTTATTTTTACGTTTTTTGGACAAAAGCTGTGCAAAAAGAAATTAAACATACTGAAAAAAATTGTTACATTTAATTAGAGTCCTCAAATGTCAATCTTACATCAGAAGAACTATCAATATAAGCACATCAAACAGTAATTTACAAGTGTTTCTACCAAATAGTTCCTTGACACAAGCACAGAATCAACTAAGTGCAACTAACTATGTCAAAGCCTCCTGAACCAAAGTTTCAATTGTAGATCATGTTACATTAGAATCAAAATAAAGTAGCATGCAAGTCATATGACTGGGGTAAGAATCAAAATAAATCAGACTTGTTGTATTCGTCCAATTCCATCTTGTAAGCCTTCATGGCTTCAGCAGCCTGGTCATTCCTGTGTAATTAAATGGAGTTCATGTCAGATATATACCAGCAATAAGTATTCTTTAGTATACATCATAGGGAATTATAAATTTGAATCTCAATCACAAACAAAAACGCAACACTAAAAAACACATATCTTTATTCTTAACTAAAATAAGAGCCAAGTAACAAGCATGCATGCTATGCTTATCTGCATAGCAGAATTTTGAAGGAGTTTATTTGAGGCATACCATAATTCTAAGGCAAAATCATTTTGTCTGCTGGCCATGCTATTGTAGTACCAAAAGCATATTCAATGATTTGCAGCTCAGATGATAGTTTCCAAAGGGATGCAGATGAGACTTTTGGTGCCTCTACCCAAACTCTCACAGCATTAGGACCCAATGGTCTTTGCTTTTTACCAAGGTTGTTTAGCCATTCAGTATAAACTTCAATGGTCTTTGCTTGTAATCTATTGTAACTGTCATGAATCAATTAACTAAATTATAAAATGTTAAGAAAACTATACACCAATGGAAGCTATCAGATATGTATCATATTAGTTAGGAGGAAAGCTAAATTCTTTCAAGGAAACACAAGAAAAACAAAATTAAGTTGCTTTTGATGAGACCTGGTAACATTCAAGCAATGGCATCCATGCATTATTTATGAAACTGTGTTGTTAAGGATAATCATTGCCTCATTCACATAAGCAATATATCAAATAGTAAAGAGTACAGCAAAACTTGATATCCTATCAATCATATAAGTGACTTATTTGAAACAAAAGAATCAGTTGAGAGAACCGGAAATAAAATAAAAAAATAAGTGAGAGAGAGAGAGAGAGAGAGAGAGAGAGAGAGAGCAACCTTACATGTAGTTAAGAGAGTTGCTTGACACACAATGTAGTTATCCTTGAACCTTCCAGCAACTTGATGATCAACCAATAAACTAATGCAATAATCAATTACAAAATCTTAGGAATGTGCTTCAGAATAAAATCTTTATAGGCATGAGCCATAAGCAATAACAAGAAACGAAGAACAAAAGGAAAAGTGATAGAAAATTTACTCTGCACAATATAATCAGAACTGTCATCGATCATAATAAAAAGATGTCAAAACAAATCACAATAATTAATTGAGTTTTCAATTTGGGTTTCCATTGATAGATCTTATTCAAGAGAAGAATGTACCTGTGATTTGAAGTGTCGTCAAATTATAGAAGAACGGTTTGTAGTACGTAGTTCAAATTCACAAAGGGCCCAGGTTAATTCTTATTCACGAATTGCTAATGATTTTAATCATATCTCCAAAGCAAGATTAATCAATCATATACACAAGAATACAGTCAAAAATTCAACTCAGAAACAGAAACCCAAACCCCAATTTCACATCTTCGTACACTAAGAAATTAATCAATGCATTGCCCAGTAACTCAGTGAGACAATTAAACAAACACCTTGTGTGCATAGATTTTACCTTCCCAAACCATCCTAGGATGGAGTTCCGGTTCTGAGAGCAAGAGTTCCTTGATTTTGCCCTTGAGTTCCAATCGACCTTGTCGAACTTCAAGCCCTCGGGTATGAATCGCCTTTCTCTTTGCATTTGCTGTACTCGACGTTGAGATTCTCTTCTGACTTCCCTCCATCGCCACCACAAATTTCATCTCCACAAAATTTGACCAAGGCAGACCCAAACCGTAGGCTCAACTACTCTGCCACGGCGCATCAGACCACCAGACATTCTCTGTCATCAGCTCTAATCAAAACAGTAACCAATCAATCTCTAAAACGTGAACTGAAGCTCAAAGGAGCTCGATATTGAAGAAGAGAGAATAGATTACCTTAGAGAAGCAAAGACTTCGCCAGAGAGGGATGAATCGCGCCGGAATTGGAATTGGGGATTTTAGGGTTTGGAAGAGGAATGAGAGAGGGTGCGAATAGTGTGGTGGGAGGTCGAGATGTCGCCAGACGGTGGCGGAAACTCGGCTGCGGAGGATGGTGGCGGAGACCGGCTGCGGCGGGCTAGGATTTTGACTCTAGTCTCTCTCTCGTTCTCCGCTGAAGGAGCTGGAAAATGGAACTGAAGAATAGAATTGGGTTTTTACGTTTTATACGTGGGACCAATGCCACAATTTTTTCGTCACGGCACCGTATGCCGTCATAAAGTATATATTTATGCCACTCTTCGTATTGCCATCGCAAAACTCACATGATTTTATCACGTTGCGAAGTTGCCATCGTAAAATCATTTTAATTTAACAACGATTGTTTTGCCGTTGCAACGCAATCACAAAACTTAGACCAATGACGACGGCAAATTTTCACCAATTTGATGTGGCTAACTGAATTCTTTTTTGTAGTGACAGTCACATACCAATTCGAAGTGTTTCACCTGGACGGAAACCGTCTCAGAGACGTAGACCTCTTTAAAGCTCTGAAGAAGACGGCAGAGATCGTATGTCGATCTGCACACGCCGGTACTTCAAGTCTAACAGGCTCTGCTGGCATTAATCTCGGCCTCACGTCTGGTCTGGATGTATGAGAGAGAGAATAGTATGATACTCATGTAAAATGTATGAAAATAAACATTTTTATCATTTAAGATGTTATGAGGTGACCATTTTATTATGTAACATGTTTTAATTGTGACTTTTCTATCAAGTGAAACGTTTGAAATGGTAGTTATTTTCTCTTATCAACTATGATAATTTATATATTTTAATTTTTTTTACTTTCCTAAAAAGAAAAGGGTAATATCTGTATTTTTAATTTTAATTTTTTTTAACATATACACTTTATAAATCTGTAACTGACCCTAAAACCCAGAGGAGAGCGTTAAACTTGAGTGATACGATAACCTAACTTCCTCTGAAAACCCAAACCTTCCTCCTCCGCTAAACACGACGACTGACTCTCACTCTCCATGGACGCGCGTCGCGCTTCCCGAACCGTCATCGACCCCAAGGTCCGCCACGTCGGCTTCTTCACCCCCTCCGCCGACGCCTTACCGGCTCGGACCCAATCCGGACCCGCAACCGCCACCCCCTCTCCTCCTGTCTCCGAATCTCCGGCCAGCAACTCCCTCTCTCCCGTCATGATCCCCCCTTCGCGTCACCTTTCCGACACAGTCGCGATCCGCACCGCCGCTGTCCCGGTTCCGGACTCGGCGCTGCGTCGTGTGGACTCCGGCGAGCAAGTTCCGTCGGGAGTTATAATCCGTCGGAGTCGTTGCTAGGGTCGTCTCTGGTGGCCTCGTCGCCGTCGAGCAGGACCGGGGATGGGACTCTGGAGTTCTCCGAGGAGAACTCTGTGCAGTGGTACCGGCGAAGCGGCTCCGGCAAGATGGCCTCGAGTTTGCCCGGCGGTGGATTTGAATCAGCCGCCGCGTTAAGAATGCCTCTTGAAGTTCCAGGTATGCTTCGTGTTTGATTGAATTGTGAAAATTGAATTGCTAGTTAAATTGTATGAGTTTGATCAGTTGAGAATTCGATACGAATTGAGCTGTAGACAATTGTTGCTGATTTTGTGCTGCAGGAAAAAGTGCAGAGGTGGTTCCGAAAGTGCAGAATGAAGTTCCTGCTAGTTCAGAGCAGGCGAAAGCTAAGCCGACTAAAGCCGAAGGGCGTGCCCTGCAGGAGGCTCAACGTGCTGCTAAAGCCGCTGCTAAAGGTCTGGACACGATGTCTCTGCTTTTCTCTTTGTATATTTTGGTTAGAGACTTGTTTTTAGAATCGCTGAGTGTGGAGCTAGAAGTATTTTGCAAATGCAAATTAGTTCGGTTTGTGTGTTAGTGATTATACAAGTTCAAATGCAAATTCCGAACGGTAATGTGTGAAAACTTCACCTTGAAAGCAATATCTGGAAAATGCATTCAAAACGAGTTTGAAGTATTTGTGTTTTATTGACCTTCACATTTGATTCTAGTGTATGTGGAATTTCCCTGGGTCACGTATGTTAACCACTTTTCTTTTTTTTTTCTTTTCTTTTTTTTCCATTGTGAATTTATAGCTGAGGGAAGAAAACCTACCCCTGTATCTGGAGGAGGATCTACGAGTAAACCTGTAAAGCAGTCTTCCCAGGAGAAAGAGATGCAAAAGAAAGAAACTACTGCCGTTGCATCTTCAGTGGTTGCTTCAGAAAAGAAGGGTGGTGATCGGCCAACAGATAGGAGGAAAGATATTCCTCCTCCACGTATGCAGTTTGATGATAAGAGCCGAATGGAAAAGGCAAAAAAACGCTCTGTGGTCAATCAAACAGAAGCTAAAAACAGAGTTGAATTGTTCCGGCATTTGCCTCAATATGAACGAGGAACTCAGCTTCCAGATCTCGAGTCGAAATTTTTTCAACTTGATCCCATGCATCCTGCCATTTATAAGGTACACCCCTTTAGGATACTAATTCTAATTCTTGTAGCTTCTTCATTAGTGCTTTTTTGAGCCAGCTTTCAGTTTAAAGTACTACTACTAGTGTTTCAACACTTGAATTTCCAGATATTGGTCATGACACTGAAGGCATGCTTGTATCTGGTTCGAAGTGTGATGACTGAATCATTGTTACTGTGTAGCTAAGCTGCTGGCACATGCATAGGAACACAATTGATACCAGTTGTTGTGTCTATTATATATAGATAAGTAAGACACACAAATATATTGAGTATCAAGTTAGTTACAAAATCACAAGTTATCAAAGCTTCCATTAGGCCTCTGTGCACATACTGTTTTAAGCTGTTTAGATGTGTGAGGATATATAATAAGTTAGATAGATTTCCACGGACAAGTGTCATTCTTCAACACATGTCCAAAGTAATTTCAACGTTTTCTCGTGTTGGTTCTTTTGTGTATATTGTTAAAATTTTCTATATGGTGCATATATTTACAGGTTGGACTGAAGTACTTGGCCGGGGATATATCTGGGGGTAATGCTCGTTGCATTGCAATGCTTAAAGCTTTTCAGGAAGCCATTAGTGACTACTCTACGCCACCAGAGAAAACTCTTGTTCGAGATTTAACGGCAAAAATCAGTAGTTACGTCTCATTTTTCATAGAATGCAGGCCACTTTCTATTAGCATGGGAAATGCTATTAGGTTTATAAAGAGCCGTGTTGCAAAATTGCCATTAAGCCTTTCTGAGTCTGAAGCTAAATCCACACTTTGTTCAGAAATTGACCGATTTCTAAATGACAAGATAATTATTGCTGATAAGGTAATAGTTGGGCATGCTGCTACAAAGATTAGAGATGGCGATGTTCTACTCACATATGGATCATCATGTGTTGTTGAGATGATTTTTCTACACGCCCATGAACTTGGGAAACAGTTTTGTGTTGTGATTGTAGACTCACGTCCAAAGCTTGAAGGCCAAGCATTACTTCATAGACTGGTAGCAAAGGGCCTGACTTGTACGTATACTCATATAAATGCTGTCTCCTATATCATGCATGAAGTAACACGAGTGTTTCTGGGAGCTGCCTCAGTATTATCAAATGGAACCGTATATTCAAGAGTTGGAACTGCATGTGTTGCTATGGTTGCTCACGCATTTTGCATTCCAGTCTTAGTCTGCTGTGAAGCTTATAAGTTTCATGAAAGAGTACAGCTTGATTCTATTTGCTCTAATGAACTAGGTACGCTTATTGTTGTATGAGACTGTGAGATAGTGTTTTTGTTTTGCTCTTTTATTTACTTAACCTGATGGAATACGCCACATCTTCATATTTCTTGCAGGTGATCCCGACGCTGTTGCAAAAGTTTCTGGAAGAACTGATGTAAATTATCTGGAGAATTGGGCGAATAAGGATAATCTGCAACTTCTGAATTTGATGTAAGTTTTCATATGATTTAATGGTTATGAACAATGGAACTATTGATTACTTGTGTAGAAGATTCTGAATGTGCTTCTGCCCTGTAACAGGTATGATGCCACCCCAGCAGATTATATCTCCATGATTGTCACTGATTATGGCATGGTAAGTCATTTCTGCCTTCTGGAAGATTTCCAGAACTTATCATAGTTAGCACCATGTATGACTTTGACATATTATGGGCAATTATCTCTTTTTAGTGCTCAATGGTAAGCACCTCAAATATTCATGTGCCAAATCAAAAATCATCAATTCTTTATGCGTTTTAAGGTTGTGCTACTCTTCTGGATAATTACTATCACTGATATTGTGTTTTGCTTTACTGTAGATTCCGCCCACTAGTGTGCCCGTCATTGTACGTGAATATGGCAGAGAACATTTGTACTGACATCATTGGATGAATAAAGCACTTAAATGGACAGGACTGGTGGTTGTTTTACAGAAGAATAAAACTTAATATTTTTACAAATTGGATTGGGGACTCTCCAAAACCGTATTTTTGATCGATGTTAACAACTCATGATAGCTGGGTTTTGCAATATTCTTAGTAAATATGCTCAGTGAAGAGTGCATTCTGTAGCCTCTCCTGATAGATATGGAGGTGCTTCATGTATCATTTAGTTATTCATTTTTGTCAGGTAACTCGCCATTTTTGTCAGACATGGAAGCTCTTTGTTCGATACTGATTGAAATAGATAAAACATTATATCTGTTTGATTGGAATAGATGGATTAAACACTATTCTTACTCTGGTTACACTATGCCAGCATCACACTTTTGAACTATACATCTATGAAAACGTGGCCTAAAGTTACAACAAGGTACTTCAAAATAGTTACAATGCCATTTTTCCTCTTTGCAGTGGGATTAGTTCCCGGACCCTGCTGTTTCTGTCATTGTCTTTGTTTCTTCTCTGAACCAGTACTACCGTTATGATTGTCCGCACTTGATGCTAGTTCCATCAGACGCTCAAAATCTATTTCGGCTGTCCTACACTTCAACTTCATCCCGCTTTGTAACCACGACCTTATGCAAAGGAGAGCTTGTGTGCTATCATGTGGCATGCAAAATCGCTGCTTATCCATTTCAGCACCTTTGCCACAGAACAGTTCTTCAGGTGCCACTGAATTTGCCTGCACTGCCAAGAAATCCCGAGCCATTATAGAAAGTCGTGGGTAGCGCATACTATTGACCTTCCACCACTCGAGAACATCTGTTGCTAATGGAGCCGGAGGCTCTGACAGATACTGAGTGAGCTCATCAGAGGAATTGTTTGTGTTTGCCCTTCTTTTCTTTCTGGCAATTTCCTCTGCAAAAGAGACGTTACCTCCCTCCTCTATATCTTGATTACTATATCCACCAGCCATGGATGGGAAATGATTAATGGAATAGTTTCTAATGAAATGGGTTCTCGCTTCCTCGAGAAAATTGTCTGAATTAAGGCATCCAGGAATTAGCTCTCCTTTAATTCGAGGATCAAGAATTGCTGTCATGTAGGTAAATATGTTGCAAACCTGGCTATTGTAGTTTCTGACCTTTTTAGCCATGTCTTCAATAGCATTCTTCAACTCTGGATAAAGGTGTGAGTCTCTGCATGCAGCAATCGTCTCAGAAATGTGATCCATGAAGAAAAGAACTAGCCCAGCTGTGGGCACCTTGTTTGTGCACATGTTTTTTATGGTTTTGTAGAAGGGTTGTAGATATTGATGCACATTATTGACTGCATTCTTCTCCACAGCGGTCAGCAGCATCCTACTGCCTAGTGTCTCATACTTCCTGATAAGAGCATCCATGGACTTGGAAGCCTGCAAAAAGAAGAAAAATTGTCATCTTTGTCACTTATCATAAGACATTGGACACACACATATTGCTTTACTTAGAAGAGGCTGTCCAACATCAAATAATTTATTATTTGCATCCGGAAAAGGCAGGAGTAATTTCAGCACAACATCAAGTACCTTGTATACAATATCAAGCATCTGATAGTTGCCACTCCACCGTGTTGAGGTATCAAGTGGAATTTTCCAAGTGCCTTCATGGTAAGCTGCAGTCAATTGAGTAAATTCATCTGAGATCTCTGATGATGCATTTAAACTAAGTGCAAACTCTCTGATCTTAGCAATTACTCGTTCTATGGTTCTCAATACATCATCTATAATCAAGCTCAAAGTGTGAGCAGAGCAGGGGATATAGCAGAAGTGCCCCACATTCTGACCATCCAAATCCTGCAAGGCACTCTGACTGTTATCATGGGTGCAGGAGAGTATCCTACTCTCAATGTTGTACAACCTAAGGACCTTCACTAGAGAGCTGTAGATCTCGACAACCCCACAAGGGAAAGGAATGTGACAAACATCAAGCATCGCCTTTTGAAAAGACCAGTTCTCATCAATCCAGTGACAGGTGACACTCATGTAAAAAATCCTTTCATAAGAAGTCCAAAAGTCAAGTGTGATGGAGACCTTTGAAGAAACATTGTCCAAAGACGCTCTTACTACTTCCTGCATACTCCTGAAAACATCACGAAATATTTTCTTGTAATCCTCACTTGGCCAGAGCTGTATCGATGGATTCAAGAACTTAAAAGAGTTTGTTAGCCACTTCTCTTCTAATGTGGAAGGAGGGAACGAAGCTAAAGCAAGCCATTTAACGAGCAACCAATTCAAATGTTCATAATCCAGTTGAGTTGTTTTTGCTTGAGACTGAGACTGAGGCTGATGTTTCCTCATTACAGTGATGGGCTGTGGTGAAGGACTGGTGACAACAACATCCCCCGACTTATCGTACCCTGGATGCCGATTACCTAGGTGCCTCCCCAGATTGCCTAGAGCAACATAAGTACATGATATTAGCAATGTGATACACTCCAACCCCAATCTCCTAAAGAGATATATTAATTTGCAATAGCATCATCAACAACTAGAATGGGAACTAAGAAATTACCAGTGGCAGTAGCAATGGAGTAGCTTTGCCCACAGAACTTGCAGCGGCGGCTTTTCCCGTCCTGAGCTGTCTCGAAAAACTTGAGATAGACAGACGTCATGGTCTTCTTTCTCGGCTTTGTTGAAGGAGTAGCAGCATTGCCCTTGTCAGAAGAAGACCCCAAACCAATATCACCTGCGTCAATGTGGGGAATGACTCCCATTTCCATGATGGACTTGGGTTCCACATCTGCTGCACACAGCAACAAATCGCAACACTTGAATCTAAACCCTATTCAAATTGGTAAGACATATAGAACAGACCATTATTTATTACCAGTAGTAAGGAAGTTTACCTTTGAAATTTTTGAAAGCGTTGCTTGAAGTCCAGTCCATCTTTATTTACTGTTACTGTTACTTGGCAATCTCCGTTCACAGAAATTGTAATAGAAGAAGAAGAAGAAGAAGAAGGGTAGGAGCTGGTTTGGTTGAAAAAGAAATGGAGGGAAATAGAGAGAGGTGGAAGCTGGAAAAATGGAATCGGATCGGCGCGGAGAGTGAGCCGGATCGGAGCCGAACGAAGAAAGAGGAGGTGTGGGTGTGGATGGGGGATGAGCTACCAGCTGAGCTTCTTTGAATTTGTGAGTCTGGGTGTTTTTTTTCTTTTCTTTTTTCTCGAGCAGAGCCGCGAGCGACGCCTCTGAGCTTTCTGCCTCACTCGCTCGCTCACTCACTCTGAGGATTAGATCTAGAAAGGGGATGAAACTTCAAAAAAGTAAACGCTCAGATTCGGACAGAGAGGGAGAGAGAGAGAGGTAGCAAGTAGCAAGTAGCCAAGCGAAACTGATTGATCGGCTTTACCTGCTGGGCTTGGTTTAGGCTTGGCCGGCTCGAGCAAGTTGGAGTTGGTCGCTAATCGATGAGCACCAGGCCCAACTTCTACATAGAGCACTGGATTGGGCTATCTGGCTTCATCAGCCCAGTCATATACTCTTCTAGCCCAAGCTATCATTTCCTGCCAAATGACGCAAGGGCAAAAATGAACACCCACAATCCACACTCCTTGTACCAGTCTCTAGAATTCGCAATAACAGAGATATGAAGGAGTTTGAGGAACCTTAGTTCTCAAGTTTGAAATTTCACATTGCTATAATAAAATACAAGTAATATATATACACGCGCTCGCGCGGGCATGCGGGATTGCGATTTCTGTAAATTTAATAATTATTATGCAATTTTTTTTTAATTTGATCATTTGTTATTTGGAACTCACAAACAACAGCTCTTTGAAATTTACGTGCCATTTTAAAAGAAAGCTGAACAAAAATCAACAACCAAGATTTGCATAATTGCAAAAATCAACAACCAACAATCAATACATGTCATAAGTTGAACATCAAACAATACAAAAGTTAAGAAACATAAGAACATGACATTGTTTTTAGATATGTAAGTAGAATCCATATATTTGATAAAAGAGAATTTATTATGAACATTTACATCTTCAACATTAATGAAGTGATAATATCAGTTCTGTGTCATCAACCTCATCAATACCAAAATATTGGCTTTAAAACGCAATTGACATTGATCAACATAAAAATATTTAATTTTCTCTCATTAATATTATTATCATTATTATTTTTGTTTTTTTTTGTTTTAGAATGCAATTTTCTCTTTTGTAAAATGTATAACATTGCCCAGTACCGTTTGGTATAGTGACATAAGTCTCTCCTTATAAGTAAAAGGTCATGAGTTTGACTCGCAATAGTGTAGCACATTAATTGTGCATTTGATTAAAAAAAATGTATAGCATCAACCAAAAAAACAGAGTAGGAAAACAGAAAGAAAGCCAAAATTTGAGGGCTAAAACTGAAATAAATCTGAGAGGTAAATCTTAAATAGAAAACTGAGAGATGAAAGGTAGAACTGAAATTAAAAAAAATAGAGGGGCAGTGTTTACGCCCAAATTAATATTTTACTGGACAATAATTGTCTATGTAAATATTAATTAAGTTTTTGGTCTGTCAGTCGACAAGCCCAAGTACCTTTAAAGTTTACAAATAATGGTCCGCCAGCAAGACCACGCGAGACGAGATGCAAAGTCCGCGCGAGGAATCACTCCGCACGGACTAACGGATCTCGCGCGCTTTCAGACAAAAACAGAGCTCGCGCGCGAAATGACTTCGCGCGGAATGCGGATCTCGTGCTCTTCGCGCAGAATACATAGTTGCGCGGAATGATTTTGGCGTCAGGCGAGGCGGAATGCATTTAGGCGCTGACGAACTGATTCGCGAGCTAGTTAGGAAAACATACGCGGAGTCCGCGCGAGCCTTATAATCGTTTTGGACTTTTTCCAGTCTTTGACACGTTTTGGGCCAATTCATGTGGTCCTTATTAATTAAAAGTCTTTTTTTGGCCAACGAGCTGCAATAGCCCGCGAGGTGGAAATGAGCTACAGAGTCCGCGGTTCGCGCGAGTTAGTATTTTATATGGATTGTGATACCTCGCGGGATAAGGATTACTTTTAATTCTCTTTCGCATGGGAGTCCAGACCTTATCCTATGCGGACTGTGCGGATCGGATACGTGTCACACAAGGACTAGTCTGCATGGGATGAATATAGTATCTTTATGCTTCACGTTGCAGAGTCCATTATGGATTCAGATTGTCTTTCGCGGCAAGTATTGCTCACTATATAAAGAAGCTCCACGGCTTACAGACACTGTCTCTACACACAATCAATCAAACAACTCTCTCAAAAATAACCTTCAACCTCGTTGAAACCCCTCGACCCCATCGAAATCTCCAGCTCTCCCAGGAGCCAATCCCCTTCGAAGCCCTGATTCTAAGCGCTCCGCCGCCTAGAATTCTTCAGAGCTCTCCGGATTCTACCTCGTTTCCTTGGAAACATCCCTATAGTTGCTCTGCTCACGCCGCCGTGAGTATCGATCGCTTGTGCTAGTAAATTCCTCGTCCGCGAGGTGGCACGCCTGCAACTCCCCATTTTCTCTTTGTTCGCTGTTCACCTCGGCTCCGCACGCTGAGGATCGTGGCTCAAACATTGGCATGCCTAGTGGGACCAGGGAGTATAAGCGATTAACCATAGGGAAGTGAAACCGCCATGGTAGGCTCTCAGCCGACCAAAGACACAGACTCTACTCCGTCTATGGAGCAAATCCTCCAAATGTTCGCGAAGCTCAGCGAACGGATGGATGGTTTGGACACCATTCAACAAAGTGTGGCCGACCTAGCTGAGCAGGGTCTGGCCACTCAACAGAGTATCACCGACCTCGCTGGGAAAGTAGACGGCCTTGATGAACAAGTCAAAAGAAACAAGATCCAAAAAACCCAACAAAAGTCGGGGCAAACCACGAATGTCTTGCACAAGAAGATTGCACTGCCTAGCAGTCAATCTAATGGTGAAGGACTTCCTTTAAGCGGACCCACGTCCAAATAAGGAACCACTTCGTCAATCAATGATGAAGAACCTGAGGTAGAGGCTGGCGAGATTATGGATGACAATCCATCTTTGAAGAAGGAATTAGTTCTCACACTGACGGTGAACCACGACTTTGCATGATGGCGAACCACGACTTCCAAGTAGCCATCTTCCTCATGCGAGATGTATACATGGACACAGGTCAGATGTATGGGGGGCTAGGCGGAGCTCGCCTGTATTCTTTAGTAACCATCGTGATCAAGTGCATGATCAACCCAAGCTTTGTCCAATTACTGGACGTGATCGAGAAGCTGCCCCAAATCATGACAAGCGAGAAGAAGCTGCGATAATGGATTGGGGCAGATTTGACGAGTTGCATAAGCAACTAGATGCGCAAGCGGCTGCTGAAGAAATTGAAAAGGCTTTACAACGCCAGAATGTAAAGTTTAAGGTTGGCGAAGATTTTCCTTTGGATGAACTTACGTCCAAGGAAGAAACTGCTTTGTCAATCAATGACAAAAAATCTGAGATCGAGGCTGGCGAGACTTCAGATAATGATCTTATCTCAAAAACTGACGGTGTTCCCCAAAAAGATAAGCTTGAAGGTAGGACAGAACAGTCCGCCTTAGAAAAAGAGAGCGGGTCAAACACTGATAGCGAACCACAAGTTCGCATGAAAGGTGACCCAGACGTCAACTGTCTGATGCGAGATGTATATGTGGACACAGGTCAGCCGCATGGGGGGCAAGGTGGAGCTCCCCTGCTTTCTTTACCAATTCGTGACAAGCGAACTGAAAATGGACCAGCACCTCTTGATTTTCCGCTTCAACATGCACACGCGGGGCGACAAAGCTGGCGGAGTCCGCTTCTCCTAAAGGTTCATCTCACCAATCTCTTTTTCACCAGCGAGATGACTCAGTCCGCTTCGCCAGTGGTTCTTTTTCCTGACCAATGCGTGGCTATTCCTGGTAAGACCACGCATTATGACATGATAGTGGGCGATAAGGCAGATCTCTGCATCATTCGATCCATGAGGATGCAGTTGAGAGTCATGCTTGGTTAACATACAAGGATACGTGGGGGGCAACGAGACGTACCCTACGAAATACTTTGCCCAAATTTTCAAGTTGTACGTTAACACGGAACAACTCTGCACAACACTTGGAGATTGTCAACAGCAACAGTCTCACGTTGGAAACATGACAACGTTGAGACTTGGAGTGAAGCATTGGTGGCCTCCCCCATGGCCTAACGAGGGATAACTAATCCAGCTATGATCCTTACTTTTATATGCTCCTAGCTTCTAGTTCAGCCCTTACTTTTGTTTGTTCTTTCAGTTCTTTTCCTTTCTCGCATTGAAAAAGAAAATACAAAAAAAAAATCAAATAGCCAAAAATACAAAAAGAGATCCATGGTCTTGCTGAAATGCAGGACAATGTTCTTGCCTATATCAGGCTTGAACTTTACTTAGGAGCCTATCCCTGAGGCTTAATGACAATAGGCATTCCATATGCCTTGAGTTGTTGCCAGCAAAGTCAAGGCAGATTGCAATACAGAAAGTTGCAACAGCCACTACTGAACAGTCGACTTCGCCGATTAAACTGGACTGATCCAGGAAGAACTAGCTGGCGCGCCTTACATCAACAGAAAGCCCTGGATGTCTACTTTCCAGAGGATTTTACGGTTCGCCATTCCGACATTCCTGGAGCGACTTATGGCAGTTCGAATGCAGACAGGTCAGGAGAAGCGCAGATTTACACGTTGCCTTTTTAAAGTGTTTTCATGACCTCGTAGCCCGCTTTCCTCACTGGGGGCATACTAAAGTTTTGATGTCCTTCATTCTTTTCAAGCACCGGCGAACATACATCAAAACTGGGGGGGGCACATTGGATGGATATGTGTTCCAGTTATTTCAGACTTTAGACTTTCTTCAAGTGTCTTAGTCATTATTTAGGCCAATCCCTGTGGCCTCCAAGTTTTCAAAGTGTTCGCTATTTTTATGCAACCATTTGCCGATCCTTCCCTTTGCTTCGTGCTAGGGGGCACCGAGGTACATGACCATTTACCACGCACACAGCTCGCGAAGTGCATGGCCTCTAAAATTTTCCATCATTATTCGGCCGTTCGTTGACACTTTTGTTTGTTTCTCTTTGGTCCGCGCAAGGGGGGCAGCGAAGTATATGGCCATTGTCATTCCATGTTTATCACAAAGTTGGCTCGCCATCGCCAAGATTCGGGAGGAGCCATTTTTGTAGTCTGGTCAACGCAAAAGTCCGCTCCAGTTAAGTTATATCCATACGAGCTACATTCGCTCACGGGATGTACAATGTACTATGTCTTCTAAGAAGAGCAGGCGAATGCATTTGAAGTCCAAGTCCAAGGGTACTAGGCAAGCCATACAACGACTTCGCTGCAATGTCTTGTTGGGTGCTTGGGTTTCAAGGCCTATTCACAGGTTTCTCTACTCGCACTCATCTTATGACCCGAGCCAATCCAGTGGCTTGGAGCAGCATGAACATAACCCTCTTCAGTCATTCTTGAGATTCATGACTTCGAGGCTGGGGGAAATGTTTACGCCCAAATTAATATTTTACTGGACAATAATTGTCTATGTAAATATTAATTAAGTTCTTGATCTATGTCAGTCGGCGAGCCCAAGTTCCTTTAAAGTTTACAAATAATGGCCTGCCCGCTTGACCACGCGAGACGAGATGCAAAGTCCGCGCGGACTAATGGATCTCGCGCGCTTTCAGACAAAAACAGAGCTCGCACGCGAAATGACTTCGCGCGGGGTGCGGATCTCGTGCACTTCGCGCGGAATACATAGTTGCGCAGAATGATTTTGGCGTCAGGCGAGGCGGAATGCATCTAGGCGCTGGCGAACTGATTCGCGAGCTAGCAAGGAAAACATACGCGGAGTTCGCGCGAGCCTTATAATCGTTTTAGACTTTTTACAGTCTTTGACACGCTTTGAGTCAATCCCTGTCGCCCTTATTAATTAAAAGCCTTCTTTTGGCCCGCGAGCTGCAATAGCCCGCGAGGTGGAAATGAGCTACAGAGTCCGCGGTTCGAGGAGTTAGTATTCTACATGGACTGTGATACCTCGCGGGATAATGATTACTTTTAATTCCGTTTCGCATGGGAGTCCAGACCTTATCCTATACGGACTGTGCGAATAGGATACGTGTCACACAAGGACTAGTCTGCATGGGATGAATAGTATCTTTATGTTTCACGTTGCAGAGTCCATTATGGATTCGGATTGTCTTTCGCGGCAAGTATTGCTCACTATATAAAGAAGCTCCACGGCTTACAGACACTGTCTCTACACACAGCCAATCAAACAACTCTCTCAAAAACAACCTTCAACCTCGTTGAAACCCCTCAACCCCGTCGAAATCTCCAGCGCTCCCAGGAGCCAATCCCCTTCGAAACCTCTTCGAAGCCCTGATTCTAAGCGCCCCGCCGCCTAGAATTCTTCAGAGCTCTCCGGACTCTACCCCGTTTCCTTGGAAACATCCCTATAGTTGCTCTGCTCACGCCGCCGTGAGTATCGGTCGCTTGTGCTAGTAAATTCCTCGTCCGCGGGGTGGCACCTCGAACTCCGTCCTCCTGATTCAAGAAGCCAAGCAAGCGCACTCAACACATTCCTCGTCCGCGAAGTGGCATGCCCGCAACTCCCCATTTTCTCTTTGTTCGTTGTTCATCTCGGCTCCGCACGCTGAGGATCTTGGCCAAAACAGGCAGAACTCAAATCAAAGAAAAAACTGAGGGAGTGATGAAACTAAAATAGCTTTAAAAACACAAGGATAAATTCGGTAGGTTATTGTTCAAGTTGCAATCGTCCGCGTCATGTTGTTTGCTAGAAAGAAATAGATGTCACCAACCGATACTAAGGAGACATTTCGATATCAATCCCGACACATGTCACAACGGGAAGCACAAATAAAAATAAAATGTAGACAGGGACTTTACTGTTTTTTTATGACATACAATGACAGCATGGTAAATAAAATTAAAATGGAGGTATAAACGTCTTTATAATCAGACCAATGACAACATGGTAAATAAATTAGAAGTAAGGGCAGCACCGTTATTTTGCCAGTTAAGGACAAACCAGTCAATATAAGTTAGAATGACACATACGTAAAAAAGAAATAAATGCAGGGGCATAATTGTCGTGTCACTGTTCACGTGAACAGTAACTCCCCCGCTTCGCTTAATATATATAGATATAAATCAACTCTCAAAATGCGTTGGTGGACGTACGTCTTATCTATAGTCACAAATGTTTAAGCATGAACTGATCCATGAGTACTCAAAGTGTGATCGAGCATGAATATTTTGGTCAGTTAGTGACTGAGTGAACACTATCAGAGGTTTCAAGTGGCAAAGTTGTATGATTTTATTATGTTTTATCACGAGTTCGTGACGTTTTTCTATTATTATTATCGAGTCTCAAGTTACTTATAGTGTTTTTTTGGTTATAAAGGACTATCTAATAATAATACACTCAATAATGGGTGAGATACCTTAATCACACACCGGGCTGTTCACCCAAATTTACCTATTTACCTATATACTAAACGTTGGTCTACTGTTTATATCTACTGTTTATAAGTTGCTCGCTCGAAGTTGCTCTCGAAGTTGCTCGAAGTTGCTCACTAAGCAAGCACAGGTTAAGGTGTAAATGTGTTTTTATGTTAATTAATAATGTGTTTTTATGTGATGACCATTTTATCCCTGTTGTGTTTTGAAAACCATAGCAGATGTCGACAAATCCTAAATAAACTGTGAATGATCGAGAACGATCTGGACGCCCGATTAAGCACCGACCTTCTTCAAAACGCATGGTATACTAGAAGAGATTCTAGAAGAACCCAGACCGAAAAGAGAGTGAGAAAAACCCAGACAGAAGAGATAGTCTAGAAACCCAGACAGAAGAGAAAGTGATAGAGAAAAGAAGAGAGCAGAAGAAACAGGGCGGAAGAAAGTGAAAGAGAAAAGAGAGCAAGCGCCCGATTCAGATCCGAGCAGCCAAGCTCAGAGCAAAAATTTTGTATGTTTGTTCCCGGCAAATTTCGTTTTTTACTCCAGCTGCTCTTTCTTACTTTGGCATTTCAGGTCTTTGCTAATTCAATTAAGCAGAGAAAGAAAACAATCCTTATCTTAAACAGTGTTTAGAAACTTCAAGGTCTCTATTACTTTATAAACCAACAAGTTGGTCATCCATTTGCCTTCCAAAAACGTCGCCGTCGTCCTCATAAAAACTTCGGTAAGATTCCACAACACATACATCAATTTCTCAATCTACACAATATCTAGATTATTATTATCAATGATAAAATCAAAAATCACCTCATACTGTTGATTAGTTGAATTTCCCCCAACCAATCACCTCAAGTCTTTCGTATCCGTAGGTTTCAATCAAAGGTTCTGGGAGTTGATCTCTACTTTACAGTTCTCTGTTCTTCTCCTTCTACTTCATTCAAAGGTACATCTTTTTACTCCTTTTCTTTTTACCTTTGCAGCTATGTTTCGCCTTTCCTTGATTTATTTGCTAATTACTTATTTAGTTTTAATGCGTTTTGGTAAAACTAATTAGTTTCTGTGTAAAAACAGGATGAACTGTGTTTTTGGTTACTTCGATTATTAATTCAATCTTATGAATTCTTTTGCTTTTTTCTTAACTTGCAGGTCCGAGTTAACTGTGTTAGGAATTTATTCCTCTATTCAAACTCTTTGGAGTTACTAACGAGATAACTCTTACTCAGATTGTCCTCTGTCAAATATTCTTTCATTTTGCCAACAGTTCGTTTTATTACCTAAGCATTGATTACTTCATCCATGATTTAAAGTACACTTTAACGACAACTAATGATTCCTATGGGTGCTTTCAGGTTTGAACCTGGCAAGATTGAGAACATATACTGATGGTAGTTTTGAATTGTTCTTACAGTACTTCTTAAAATACTTATAACAGAAAGTAATAACTAATAATATATTCTAATGATTTTGGTTTGATTAATATGTTCCTGTAACCACTCTCAGGCACCAGAAAACCAAAAAGCGACACCAATTCGCAGTATAAAAGCCCACCAACTCAATTACAAGATCACTGTTCGTGTTGGGAGGATATGGAGACCGAAAAAATATGACAGTGAAGATTATGATGGCCTTCATTATATTCTGATTGATGAAAATGTACTTACTTTAGATTATTTGCATGCTTTTATCTCAGTTTTGACTGCTATATATTTTAAAAATAAATTCCTGAATATAACTTCTACAAACAAAATTTCAATAATTTCTCAACTCTCATATACAGCTCCATAATTTGCATCTTTTGTCACATACAGGGAGATACAATTGAGGCTATCATTGAGGAAGAATACTGCGATTATGTGACTGAAAAGATGAAAGAAGGAGAAATCTATAACATTTATAAGTTTCACAATAGAAGAGATCCTTTTAATATTAGAGTAACCAATCACCCCATCCAGCTTCTCTTCAACAGATACACCATATTTGAGCCAGCTGGAAAAACTGTGCCTTCACCTCCAAGATATGGATTTCACCTTCTAGAATTTCATCAATTCACTGCCCAACTTGACAAACAAGATGTCTATGCAGGCAAGCCTACCTTTTTTTTTTTTTTTTTCCCCTTTCCCCCCCCCCTATATGCATTAAACTAACATTGTTTTTTTCCCCCTTATACACAAGATATTTATGGTTGCATCAAACACATATCACATGAATATGAAGTTTTTGTGCCTGAGAAAAAAAAGATGGTGCCTGTACGCAATATTGTTCTTGCGAACCTGAGGTATAGTATCTGCAAATCTCAACATATATCTATTGTGCATTCACACTAATTAGAATTTCAAGGAAAAACAGAAAACTAAACTTTTCCAATATCATGCAGGAGAGAAGAACTACAAGTCTCACTTTGGGGTGACATAAGAAACAAAATTGATGTGAAAGCAGTTGACGAGTTACCATCAGCAACATTTGCTGTCATCACCAGTTTAAAGGCAACAAATCTCAAAGGTAAACATCAATGAACAATAATAGTTTACACTATCAAAACCACAAGTTCTATAACTAACTACAATTCACAGGAGAAATCATAGCAAGAAGCACAAATCATACATGCATTTTCATCAACCCACATGTTGATAATGAAGAAGAATACAAAGCAGAGTAAGCTTTCTCACCACAAACTATAATAAGTTCTTATCTTTCAAAACATTCAATACAATTTGAAAAATATTGCAGGTTTTCAAAGCCTGGAGATAAAGTAAGGGTATCAAAACAGGAAATGTCACGAGGACGGGAAATGAAAATAGTGACTCAGTTATATGAACTAGATCCAAAAACTTACAAAGAATCTCAGAAGGTAAAATATAGAATACTTTTCCAATAACTTAACATGTAATTATCTTTTTCTATAATAGTTTCGCCGTAAGATCTCTACTTTGACTCTGTGTTTTCATTTTTTTTATTAACCAAATTTTATCACCTTTTCAGTAAAGTTTATGTACAATGCCTGCATGTACACATTAAATGATAGTGTGAGAAAATTCTGATTCAAACTAACATATGCTAATATGATATACCAACTTCTTTCTACTATACCAACTTATTATCCACACTGACAACACCTTATAATCACAGAATGTGACATTTCCCTGCAAAGCATCAATTGCGAGATATTTGGTGCAGAAAGGCTGGTGGTACAAACGTTGTTCATCGCGAAATTGCTTCAAAGAACTAAAAGAGAATAAAGATAGCACTGACTTAATATGCAAAGAACATGGTGTCCAAACACCTCTGCCATGGTAAGATTATACTGTATTTTTAATTCAATAAACATCCTTATCATTTATCATGATTTATATATTGATTCAATATAAACTTTACTCTTTTAGAAACCAATATACCGGATATGTGTTGTATATACAGTTTCATTTACTATTGTCATTTATCATCTAGGTACCGTGCATCTATGGTCATTCAAGATGATGAAAATGAAGCAACTGTTACACTTATGGGAGCGCAAGCGGAGCAGCTCTTTGGTTCCTCCTGTGAAAATTTACTGAACAAAACACCCCACGAAGCGCTACCACAAGAAATTCAAAACACAATTGGTCAGACCCACGTGTTTGAGTTGGGATTCAACAATTATGGTTACCTATTAGTAAAAGGCATTGTCTCAGATCAAATAATTCCAAAGCCAGCTACAGAACTGCATCCAGCTACAGAAACACCAAAGAAAATGTCTGAAAGAAAAAGAGAAATAGATGGAACTGCAAAGGCATTATTCGCATCAGAACCACAAAAGAAATCAAAAAGGTAAAAACATTATTCATTATAAAATTATTACATTTCATTTCATTTTGTAATATGGAATTACTATTGCAACTGATTAATGGGACATTACATGAACCTATATTTCCCTTTAGTTAAAACACTACAAAAAATGAAAATATGCAGTGATCTTATTTCTTATAAATTATAACATTATGATTTTTGAATTTAATAAATTCTGGATTTCCATTTAAGGTTTACACAAGTTTAAATTACACACTCACTTGATTTAAATTTAATAAATGGAACTTATTAATGATCATACCATTGCTTATGGTTCACCATTGCATTTTATTATATGTTACAAGATGATCTGCTCATAAGATTTCAACTAATTTCTCTTTTGTCAGTTCTATGCCTCTAATTTAATACAACTTCAATTGACAGGCAAAACAATGAAGGTACATCATCCTCACCAACCAAGGAGCTGAAAAAAAACTAAACATCAATACTACAATGTATATATCCAACTCTTAGTAGGCTTGGACTGCATTTTTGGTGAAAAGCAGTTAACATATAACTGGGGCTATATTTTTGATCATGCTACTGCATTTTTGGTGAAAAGCAGTTAACAAATAGATGGGGCTATATTTTTGATCATGCTGCTGCATTTTTGGTGAAAAGCAGTTAACAAATAGGTGGGGTTATATTTTTGATCCATACTGCCCCAGACAACACTAAATATTTTGATGTATAGTGTTGTTCCTTATGTATAACATACAATGTATTTAAATTTTATGAAGTACATGTATTCAATTGAACCATTTCCAATTTCATAAATGTATATATACACCGCGCCAAGGCGCGGGTATCTTACTAGTATATACTAAACGTTGGTCTACTGTTTATATCTACTGTTTATAAGTTGCTCGCTCGAAGTTGCTCTCGAAGTTGCTCGAAGTTGCAAGCACAGGTTAAGGTGTAAATGTGTTTTTATGTTAATTAATAATGTGTTTTTATGTGATGACCATTTTATCCCTGTTGTGTTTTGAAAACCATAGCAGATGTCGACAAATCCTAAATAAACTGTGAATGATCGAGAACGATCTGGACGCTCGATTAAGCACCGACCTTCTTCAAAACGTATGGTATACTAGAAGAGATTCTAGAAGAACCCAGACCGAAAAGAGAGTGAGAAAAACCCAGACAGAAGAGATAGTCTAGAAACCCAGACAGAAGAGAAAGTGATAGAGAAAAGAAGAGAGCAGAAGAAACAGGGCGGAAGAAAGTGAAAGAGAAAAGAGAGCAAGCGCCCGATTCAGATCCGAGCAGCCAAACTCAGAGCAAAAATTTTGTATGTTTGTTCCCGGCAAATTTCGTTTTTTACTCCAGGTGCTCTTTCTTACTTTGGCATTTCAGGTCTTTGCTAATTCAATTAAGCAGAGAAAGACTATCGATTTCCTCTATCCAGTGTTTTCAGTATTATCTTTTATACTTCAACTTTAAGCTTTTCCGCGGCAAAAAGCTACATCTCCCAATCTCTGTGTTGGGTTTTTGTTTGAATTCGTTTTTCTTGATTTCGATTGCAGTGGTAGCAGGTTGTTCTGTGGTTCTTTTTCCAGTCCAGTACCCCTCAGTTTAAGGGAATTGGTGAACTAAAGAAGTTAGCTGAATTGAGCAAGAGTTTAAGGGAAGAAAATTTTGGATATCCTTGGTTGTTCTCACCTGACCCGTTATGCAATAGAAATTTGTAAGATAACCCGTTTGACCAGAACAACAAAGACCAGTATGCAAATGAGATGATATTTGTAGAAGAAAATTAATAAGGATTAGACACTTGGATGTGTAATTGCCAACCAGAGTGCTACAAGAGTCCTACGCTTTTATGAGTGTTGCATAGTGCTATGTTTATATTTTCATTTTTGATTTCTTCCATCGTTGATTCATCTTTATTATCTTTACATATTGTGATTAATTCTTCAATTATGACCCTTCTCACAGAAATGCATCGTAGAAATCAGAAGTTCTCAAGGAAAAGATTTTTCCAGGATTTACAAAAAGAAGAAACATCAGCTTCTAAAACTTCTGATGTTGAACATGGACACACAAAAGAACAATTGGAAGCTGGAAAGAATGCCCTTGAAGAAAATACTGATAACAGTATGTTCAGCTTTTATATAAATTCATATAAATCTAAATAGACAGATAGATTAGTACATTAACATGATTACTATATTAATGTAATTATGAAAAAAAAAAATATATATATATATATATATATATATTTCCATGGCTTATTTTTTATATATTGTAATTCACTATTCAATTGTGACACATCTCACAGAATTGCAGCTTAAAAGTCGAAAGTCTGCAAGGAAGAGATTTTTTCAAAATATGAAAATCCCAGTTGCTTCGGAAACTTCCATGAACAAAGATAATGAAGCTGATGCTGATAATCAGTCCATAACGAGGTTGAACGAAACAGAACGATCAACAATTTTTGGAAGTATACCAGGTGAGAATAAACATAGCATATGTTATTCATAAAAAATTTACTTGAAATCTATTTTTGGATACTTGAGAGAGGTAGGTAGTTTGAGATTTTAGCCTTCCTTAGAGTCAATGACCATCCTTATTGTAGAATAATCCTTAAAAAATTAACATGAACTTAAAAGAGTTTGATTTGGTCAAATAATGCAAGTGTATGCGAGTTTTAGTTTCAATTTGAAATATGATTTGTTCTTGCTTAAATTCATCTGGGTGTCTCTAATTGAAGTGTACTTTTTGGTTATAATTCATGGAAAGGGCAATTCAGAGAGAGGAGAAGGTGAAGAAAGAATGAGAAGTAGCAGTGAAATCTTATCTCTACCTCTACCCACCTAAGAAAGTTGTAAGTTTTCTTTCTATATTGTTTCTTAAACTAACATTTATAAGTTTTTTTTATTACTTTCTCTTAACTTTAGTTTCACAGTGAAATATTACTTCATTATAGTTTTTACAAGGGCAATGTCAGTGAGCTGTGGCTTGGTTGGTTAAGGTGTTTAACTGACAACCATGAGGTCATGGGTTCAAACCTCACGATATATGTAGGGTGTGTGAGTTATTAATAAAAGTTTTTTTTAAAAAAAAAAAAAAAAAAAAAAAAGTTTTTACAAGGGCAATGAACATCAGGCAATCATAGAAAGACATTTACTCTTTTCTTTAGAGTTCTCCTAATTTGTGGCCAATTTTAAATTCTTGGCAGAAAGGTTAAGCGAGAGGCATTCTGATAAAATCCGGCAAGGTAAGATTAACATGGACTCATCACAGGTTACAAGGGCCGTACACGATTATAGGCATGTACTATCACTACTATGCAACTATGCACTTTCTTTCTCACTGAATAGATTTAGGCATAAACTTTTTGCATTTGGTGTATTCTTATACAAATGTTGGTTATTTGTGTTTTCCTTTTATATATGTGTGTTAACAGATTGGAGTTGAGAGTTATCAAGGAGCTGTAGGTAGGTTTCTGATTTGCTTCATTTGTTTTTGTTTTCGGTATCGATGCATGCAGTTTTCTGTGGTGCATATGGCTTGGTTTCATGGGTGTTTTGAGCATTGTTCTCAAAATTTGCAGCTTTGGGTATTAGTTTGTTAAAACTATAGACCGAGATTGATTTAGTTAGGGATTGATATAAACATATATGATGTATGCTTCGTCCTTTATTTGTTTATATAGAAATGTGGTTCTATGTAGACCGAGATTGATTTAGTTAGGGATGCTTCTATACCCAGCATGCCCCACATGCTTTAATCAAATGAGGAAGAAGCTACAAAGCTAGACCGGACTATGATGTGCTACAGGTAACAGAAAACTACAATTTATATTACCAAGTACCAACTTATATTCATGTATGGATTGTAGAAAGTCCTTCATGTGTGTATTTTATGAAATTGGATTTGGTTCTTCACTAGGCAGTTTTAATCTACATCTGTATCCACAAAGGTTATAATGTCTGGGAGGTTAGAGACTTTATAGTGATGAAGTAGACGCAAAAAGTGAAAACGGGGACACAAAGCAGAAAACAAACATGTTTACCTGCATATTTTTGACTTTGGTTCAATGCATAAATCTGGTCTTGGTTAGTTTCGTTGTTTGAGAAAGTTCACCTGTCATGGTGTGTATTAATTGTTCCTGCTTGCTGTTAGTTCTTTGTACCTTAGAGCAGTCTTCATATTTCAAAGATTCATTGGCTTGCTGCTAGCACTTTGCTTGCTACATATTCTCACAGGTGAGCTGGAAGATCGTTGAAGGAGAATGTAACAAGTCTATTTGTATTTTACAACCGTATTGTTTATATAGCATTTGCAATTTATGTATTAAATAGATGTTCTTTATCTTTTGTATGAACTTATGTTCAAGTTGTTTTGCTATTTATCATAGTATGCATTAATTTTGTTGTTTATCATAGTGTGCATTAGTTGTTCCTGCTTGCTGCTAATTTTATGTACCTTAGAGCAGTTGGGTGTAGTCTACTTTTTGTCCTTCCATCAACTCTGGGTTTGTTTGTTTATTTTATTAAGATGGGTGATGGGTATTGTTTGAGGTTTGATATTTTGGCAGATTAAAAATCAGGATTTTTAATTTGGATTCTAATGGAGCACTAAATTTTCTGGGTTTGTTCTCTTTTTGCAAATACTGTTGTAGGTTCTGGAAGTGACGCTTTAAAATTGAATGACCAAGAGGATCAACGTGATATTGCAAAAGCTCTTTATGTGTCTTCAAACAATCATTATCAGGTATTTCATTTTTGGGTTGTTTCATTTTTGGAGGATTTTCTTACTTTACAGTGATTAAGGTAAGCTACAGGTCCTACCACCATTACAATCATTTTGGCTTCTAACAATAGGTGCATTATCTAGGCTAATGACATTTGATCTTTACATTACCAAGTTGTACTTCAAAAATGCAAATGTAGCTTTTGCTTTCAAAATCCTATTACATTTAGCAAATCTTAAAGAATATGATCTAAGCTCTAAAGCATTGTCATCAATAGGGACAATATTTGTTGGATGAGATACAAAAATTATTTATAAATATAATATCTCACTGAATTTGCAGGATCCAAATCTCTAAATGATATACCACATGGTATCATGTCCTCAGTTGTTAATATACTTGAACTAGCAAATGGGGAAACAAGTAGCTTTGAGGAGGTATGTCATAATCGTATGTCTTTGTGGATGTAAGTTATAATCCATTGCGTAACTAATAGTTGGAAGCAGTTGGAAGCAGTTGCGTAACTAAAACAAAGGATAGAGGTTTTAGAGGTAGGTGAGTAGAATGTTGTTGGCTACTCTGCTTTGAGGTTCTGTGTTCTTTTCCTGGGAACTTGGATTGGTGAAAAGCAAAATCCAAACGGACTCTCCTACTCAATGATCCATTTCTTCCCAATAAAGATTTCTCTTTTCTTCCCAATAAACCTTGGTTTTTATTGTTCTTTTATACCTATCTACATGTTTTCGCATATAAGCTTTATAGCTTAAACAACAAGTTAGATTCTTACTTTGGATAAGTAGTGTTGTTCCTTATGTATAACATACAATGTATTCAAATTCTATGAAGTACATATCAAAAACTTTACCATCAATCAACTGAACCATTGCCATTTCATAAATGTATATATACACCGCGCCAAGGCGCGGGTATCTTCCTAGTTATCTTACACACAATGAAAAGAGTTACACCTCATAAGTGACACCAAACTTGAACATAGACTAACCAAATTACAAAATTGTCATTTCATAAGAAAACACTAGCTCACCTTCTAGGTTGTTGTTGTTCACATGTTTAGTTTGAGACACCTCATTTATGTGGTCACTTTGATTCATCTGTAACTTTTTGACAAAAAAAGAAGAAGAAAGAGGACATAACCAGGTGTCATAATGTACATGATGTCAATAATTCCACTACTATTTGTTTGTAATTTGTGTATGTGGGTGTGTGTTATGTGAGATCAAGAAGAAAAAAAAAACTAATAATTGAGGTTGTAGCAGAATCCATGCTGTGCCCCCAAATCAATCAATTTTCTGTGCCCAAAGTGTGGCTCAATCAGCTGAACCTGCTCCCTGCCTAGCTTTCAAATAAGATTATAAAACAGTAACTGATGCGCCTTTCAACCACTTCACTACTTTCTAGCCTACTTCCTTGAGTTCCTTCTTCTTCCCCTCCTTGATTTCCAGATGATGGCATAAGGGTTTGGGCAGATTTTGTATGGAATTTTTGGTGGAGGTACATCAGGAATCCTGCAATTCCATAGATTCATATACAAAAATCAAATGCCATGGCTGAGACTGTTACTTATAACCCAAGTCTGAGTGATGAGAGAAAGTAGCATGCATATATCTTGAATGAAACTCGCAGTACAGAAGTATTGCTTGCGTTGTAAGAAACCAATAAACTATGAAATTAGGAAGGATATATGAACAAGTGATCATCAAATGTGGTCAAAACAGAAGCCTTACTGTAAACCGGCAACATCAATCTGCGAAAAGTCTAAGTTGGTTGAACTGTCCAAGACTGGTGTTGCTGCAGTAGGAGCACTGCCCCTGTTGATCTTCAATGGTGAAGAAGGTGGTTGCTTGATGGCTAGGACTCTGCAATTCATGAAGTTGTTTGCAATATTGCTGCCTTGGGCCATTGCCAACCTAAATAAACCAGATGAATAAAAACACTGCCTTGAGTTGTATCATTTTCTGTTCCTCAATAAACCTAAATACTTCACAAGGATCCGAACATTGCAGTCATAGATAAAAAGTAGAGCCTGCCTCATAGAAAAATTAAATTTGATTAATGCAACTTCGGAACAGTTAGAAAATTACAAAATCTTTCTGGATCATTTTATCTAGTAAATGACAAGAATCTTATATAAACTATTAAGAAAGAATTTGTGTTCTGCATGTTTAAGCCGGTAGCATCTTTTTAATATGATTAGTACATGGTCTTAAACAATGTCTCAACTTCCATGAAATTGTTTTTTGTATCAGGAGTCAGGACTAAAGCTATTTTTGAAAGGAAAAATTTTAAAAACAATACATGACAAACGGACTACTCTCAATTTTGGTGTTTCAAGTTTTAAAAAAATAAAAATGGGACGTGATGTTTAAAAGCATATACACACTTTTAGCACATGCCCCCGTTAACTCTGTGTAATTTCTCATTTTTTAAATGGTGGTTTCGGGTTTTCTCCAATCTCTCTTTCTTTATATTATGTTTTCTTTTTCTTTTTTTCTATTTATATACATTTTTTTGGGTGAATATATTTTTTCTATTTATATAATTTTTTAATCATGTAAACTCGTACCATGTATTCTTAAAGACTTTTTTAATCAAATTATCTTCTAACTTCCTCCCACAATCTTACCTCGATCGTTATTTTTGTGTATGTTGGGTTTGAACGGAGACGAAAAAGAGAGACAACAATATTTTTTCCTTTCATATTCCCCTCTCCTTATTAATTATTAATTTAATTATTGATTTTAATAATTTATTACAGCTAAATTAAGGAGTGACAGATTTGGCGCCCCTCAAAGTTTAACGGAAAACATGTCAGATAACAGAGAATGTAATGATATGTACATATTTTTGGTTGAGATTACAAGTTCATGTACCGTTATGATTGTTTTGAAACTTGAAACCAAAATTAGGAGTAGAGCATTTGTCATGTATTGTTTTTAAAAATTTTCTTTTTGAAATGAAAGTCAAATCTAGCAGGTATTATTTGTTAATTACCCTATTTTAAATTGCAAGCGTTGGGTGCTTGCATTTTATTAGAATAAACAACACTTAATAAAGATTAAAAATATCATGCATAGCAGGTAAATATTCCAAAGCTATCTAATTTCCAAAACAGAGGACAGATCTACCTAAACTACTAAACTTATAATATGTACATGCATGTGTGTGCAAACATTGAGACACTAAATAGGTTGATGGATAAAATGAAAGGGGAGCATAAGTTGAAATTAAATAATCAGGTGAATATACACAAAGTTTAGAATAGGCTAAATAGCACCATGGAATATAGCATCTGCCTAACAAGGCTCACATTTCTGAATCTTTTGCCTAGGATGATTCATTGTCAATAACCAAAAGAGGTGTTTTGATTCAATGAAGAAGATGCCCAAAAATAAATGAGTGTATTGTAACAAAAAAATAAAAATAAATAAATGAGTGTATATGTCTCAAATAAAAGTGGAGCCCTAAAGCTTGTGAGTATCTATCTTGTATCACCAACATGTCACATGCATGGTCACTCAAATGAACCATACAGCCATACAGGGTCCCCATTTCCCACCCAGGCCATGCTATTGCTAGAAAGTTTCATCGCTGCTTACGAATACGAGATTCTGTCACTAAATTATATGGTATTCCGCTACATCCTAATAAGTAATTAGTTATTAGTTTAGTAATACTAACAAGAACAGGAGGGTAAAAAAAAAAAGTTTTTCATGGGTTAAGTAAATAATGTGAATTGATTCACCTAAACCTATCTGTCAGTTTGACTAGTTCTTTCTTGTAGAACTGGACCTTCCTAGGAAGGTCATCTAATCTGTGACTGCTTTCCATTCTGCATTGAATTCTTATCCCGCTATCAACGACCCCAGCAAACATCTCAACAATAATGATGAAAATCAAACTCATCATATCCTTCTAGTCAAATTTGCTAAACAAATGTTCATTCAAAATTAACTTACTTGTAGAGAAAGCTGTGATCATGGAGTCCAAGAACAAGCTCAGAAGCCCCAATCTCCCTCACCATTGCTGCAATCTTCTTCCCTTCGTCATCTCCTTCTGTCACAACCATTTCAACCTTTGTCTGTATTGGCATCAATCATCACATACACTGGTTTGATCGTAAAAATTAATCAAATGGGCAATTATGTATCTGAAATGGGTACCTAAATATACACTTAAAGTTTGCAACTTTGAAGAATCCCAACTTTGCTTGCTTACATTGGGGAAGGAGTCGCAGATGTCCTTGAAAGAGAGGGCAAGTCTGAACCCTTTCAATCTCAGAAGCCTGGTTTTGTTCTTGTTCTTGGATCTTGAACTTGGGAAGACATGGAGAAGAGTAATGAAGTCCCCAAATCGAATGAGGTTTTGGAGTGCCCATTTCAGAGCTGTTCTTGCTGCTTCAACATCTTCGACTACCACTACTATTCTCCTCACATCCATAACCACACCCTCTTGTTTGTCTCCCCCCTTTCTCTTTGCAAACACAGATTATGTGTGAGTGTTTGTGAAAGTTGTCTCTGTCTTTGGTTCTTTTAAATTGGTATGATTTTGTGGATCAAATATCAATCAATCACTATCAATCACATTGCTGCTACTACTAACTCACCCCATAGATGATGCTAATTAAATAATTAGTGTGGTGATTAAGCGTACATTACTATATTAAGCTCTGAGGTCATTGATTAATATGGCCAAAAGAGTACCATATATATTTGAGGGACATGACCAAATATAATCCAATAAATACGGAAATGGAAACAATTCAATAATAGTACAAATTACAAAACAAATTATCATAAAATGTATTTGCTGCTAATAACAAAATGTGGTCCTATGAATGAGATGTCAAAATGTTCTAGTGGAGCACTATTGTATTTCTCCATTGGTTTTAGGATTTTCAAATCATCTTATGCTTTTGATCGAAAAATAACACAAGCCTGAAGATTATCATAGCCTTTCAAATGATTTTTCTGTTTTTAAGTTGCAAATATATAATTGGCCTGTGATAGAATTTGATTTGGCAGAGGATTTTGTTATGATTTGATGAGATTTCTTGTGCATTATACTTGAAATATGAACGCTGTTTTGGAATTTCAAATTGCATCGTGCCTATTAGTGTTATATAGGATCTTTTACACCTACAAACATGGAATCTATTTTCTTTCAAAATCAAAACCCTTACTGGAATTACATCCAAAATTGACTCGATCAAATTAAAATTCAGGAAACTTTCTGAGTTTTCATCCCTTAAATTCTGTAAACCATAACAATATAATCCTTTAATCTAGTAACTGATTAAAATGTTAAAATTTGAAAGAAATTAAGAAATTCACGAAAGAACGAGTGGTGCTAGGTTTGAGTTTTCAAAAGAGTTCGGACATGACGAGAGAAAAGCGATCGTGTCATAAGCAGGTTCTGGATTTCAGTCATTGTCTCCATTGTTGGTTTCTTGCTGCCTATGTATAATATTCTTGTTTGTCCTCATTGTTGTGGGTTCCAACCGCACTAATTTTTAGTGACACTTCCTTCCTTCCCTTGCTGCCCTGATAATATTATTTGCATCAAATCCATAAACTACTGAGCCTCAGCAGAAGCCAATAATATATATGAGAGCAAAGAAAGGAAGTAGAATCCATATCAGCGGCTGCCAATGACTTCAGTTTTTGCAGGTCTTGCTTGGCTTCCTCTGACTTTTCATGTGCTGCGATGTATTGCTGGACCCTTAGTACCACGTAGCGTTATATCTTCTAGAAAGAAAAAAACTCATCACGCATATGCATGTTATCGAACCCTATTGTTTCCGAAGTTTACTGCCCGTAAATTTTATAGGAAAACAAGTTCGAGAGTTGAGATGTTTGAGAGATCTTGTCGTGTAATCTATAATAAAACACTCTTGTTCTTAAATGTTTAATTTCTATAATACGTGTATTAATGTATGTATAATTATTACTTGTAAGTTGAGCGATCTTGAGAATTTATGATTTGATTTCCAAATTTTAATGTATTTTGTGTGTTTGTGGTTTTCTTTAGACACGTCAAATTACTATGCGTGTAAGGCACTTGCATATTATTCAAACGGTTTAGCCTACCATTATCAACGCAAAAACATTACAAAGATTAAAGTGTTTTTACTATCCAAGATAGGAAAGCTGAACTATGTGGAGGAAAGTTTCATAGTCTTCAAGTAAACTGCTCGATCCATTTCTACCAAAATAGAGGCCCAAAAGTAATTGGGCTCGGGTCAAAATTTCAGTATTCCCAAAACCCATTTCTCACCACCACCAAAGGGTTTAAGCTTCCCAAAACCTCAGAGCTTCAATTTTCGCTCTCTGAAAATGTCTGCCTCGTCCTCCATGGCTTCTCTCTCAAGGAGACTACTCCTCTCTCGCTCTCTCTACCACTCAAACCCCAACAGCATGCTCTTCACGCGCTTCTGAACCACCGCCTCCTCCTCCTCAGATGGCTCCGACTCAGACGAACCCATCACTCCGGACCTAGAGTCCGACCCGACCCCATCACGGCCCAACCGGAATCGCAGTTTTTTCCCCATCCAGCCGCTCGAGAACGGCGTCGACGTCGGCATTTACAAGGTACATTTCACGCGCCACCATTTTCGAGGCATCTCCTTCAATTCAATTTTTAGGGTTTAGGGTTTTGATAAAGCTTTTTTGGTTCAATTCGAATTTAGGGTTTAGGGTTTTGATTGCTGTTTGGTATTAGGCGATACTGGTAGGGCAGGTGGGGCAGACTCCGATGCAGAAGAGACTGAAGAGTGGGGCGGCGGTGACCATGTTTTCACTTGGGACCGGCGGGATTCGAAACAACCGGAGGCCTTTCCAAACCGAGAGCCCGACGGAGTATGCCAACCGCTGTGCGGTGCAGTGGCACAGGGTTTGTGTTTATCCGGAAATTTTCGGCAAGATTGCGCTGCAGAATGCTCTGCTTGGGTGAGAGAATGCTTCTTTCTTAGCTTAGTTCATGCCTCCATTTGTTTTTCGTTCCGATTATCTGTGATGCATTGTTTTACTCTTTTCAGCACGAATAGTTGAATGGCTGAATAGACTCTTTCTTGACTAATAGAAGTGAAAGTGGCAAAACTTTTCGCTACAATAGTGTTTGCATCGGCCTATAAATTGGAAGTATTAGGCTGATTTTTGGTATTAAAATTGAAATGGGAGATGAAAAAAATTGAGTGGATATGTGATGGGAGTACTTCAGTTGCAGGATGTAACAATTATGCAATGGGAACGAAAGGTAGATGGGGGAGGGTTAGGGGATGTAGTAATGTGGAACCTTATGATGTGAGCATCTGTCATGGAAATCTATGTATTGAATTGAAATATTGCTCCCTTACTTCATTGGCTTGTGGTCTAAGGTTGCAATTGACATTATTAGGCAACTCGTTACATTTTGAGTGTCTTCTTTCATTAATTTCAAGAAAATGTTAATGTTCTCCTGCTGCTTCATCTTCAGTTTGATCATGTTCTGCTGCTTTCCTTGATTGTGAAATATTAGTTTCTTTCTTTTGAATTGAAGATTTCTAACGAACTCTTAACTGGCAATAATGAATTGACTCCAAGATTTCCTTTTTTGCAGTTCAATTATATATGTGGAAGGCCATCTAGAGACCAAAATCTTCACTGACCCATTAACTGGGCTTGTACGACGAATTAGAGAGATTGCTGTTCGTAAAAATGGTATGCGCTTGTCTAATTCAACTTTTGCATTTATGATCTGCTTACTCACCTATATTGATTCTTACTATTTTGCATTTACATTTTCGCTTTTTCTTCATGTTAATACTCGTTTCTGTAATTTGCAGGTCGCCTTGTGTTTTTGGGTAATGGAAATACTGCTGAGCCAGCAGTAAAAGGGATCAGAGGTGTTGGCTACTACTGATAGTTTTGTACTAAGCTCAGTAAGCTGTATCAGAGGTTTTAGATTGATATTTGTACTTTTGTCATTGATATTCTGTTCTGGTGCTTCAACTCTTCAAGTAATTTAGACCGAGTGAATCCTGATATGTTATGCGTTTTCCTACTGTTCTGGGTTCTCAAATCATATGATGGGTCCCCATAAGGCTGTCCTGGTTTCTTACTGCCACAAAAATGAGGCATTCCAATACATTTGGATAGGGCTTGGATCTTTCTTTTCCACATAATCTCCACTCCCAAAAAGCGAGCTCAGTGGCCAAAATTTCATATTCACTACTAAACCCAGGGAAGATCAGACTCTCCTTCGCCATGTTACAAATCCCCAAATTCTTGCAGTCCTCCGCTCAATGCCTTCATCCTCCGTCGCCGCAACCGCCACCACCCGTTATACAATTCCCAGGCGTACCTACTTCATCTTTTCGTTCCATCAAACAATGCTGTAAGCTATCACGTAGAAAACTCGCAATTAGAAGCAACTCTCTGTTACTTCTCCTCCTGGGTTCGCATAGCATCGAAGTTTTCTTACCGTCTGAAGCAGAAGCCGAGGAGGATGTGGTTGATGGCAGTATCAATGCACAAGAACAAACTTCAAACGTGGTTGATGGCAGTGGCATTGTTGAGAGCAGTAGCAATGCACAGGAAGACGGTTCAAACGTGGTTGATGGCAGTAGCAATGCACAGGAAGACGGTTCAAACGTGGTTGATGGCAGTAGCAATGCACAGGAAGAAAGTACAAACGTGGTCGATAGCAGTAGAAATGCACAGGAACAAAGCTCAAACGCTACTCCTACTTGCGGTGATAAGACCCCAACAAAGCGTGCATTTCTTGATATCTCAATTGATGGAGAGCCTATTGGGCGCATTGTCATCGGGCTACAAGAAGATGAAGCTCCTTTTGGAGCTGCTCGATTTTGAAACCTTGTCAGCGGAGCTGCTGGGGTGAGCTACAGAAGGAAAGAGTTTGTCAAAATTACGCCCAGCTATGTGCAACATGGTGGAGTGAGGTCTTATGGTGTAGATGCTGAGCTCGCAAAGAGCACAGGAACCAGTTTGGCTGTTGTTAAGCTCATTGAAGAGTGGGAGAGTATATATGAAAAGCGTGCAGGAATCAAGAACAAGGCTGGCACTGTGGGCATTATTGTGAGAGACCCTTCAAAACCACCCCCGAAAACCAAACTGGTTGCGCGGAAAGGGAAGCTGGAGTTTGATCAAGAGGAGGTTGGTACGGCCCCGAACGGAACTGAGTTTGTGATTTCTACCAAAGATTCACCGGAGCTCGATGCTTCAGCTTTGGTGGTTGGAAGAGTTTTGGAAGGTATGGAGGTTGTAGAGAGGCTTGGCCAGGTGAAGACCGTGCAAGAGAACACCAGTTCACCTTATTTTAGGTGAGTGCCTCAACTCTATATCTCCATATATGCATACACATGTTACGCCACAACAACTTTATATAGAAAAAACGTGAGCAAACATAAGAAAATTTCCGCTCTTCGCAAACACATACCACTCACAACGAGTTATCAAAATTAGTGTATCACGACCTTTTCAAAACAGATACAGGAATTAAAGAAGCACAGTACGATGACATGAGAACTAAACCATCTGCAGCTTCTTACCTTCCAATCCTCCCAGACTTGCACATTTGTAATGATACAGTTATACACTAACAAGCAATTGCTGTTTTGCTGGCAGGGTGGCCAAGCTGATTGGAGATAAGAGAGCTGTTGTGGCAGAAAGAGGATTCAACCGCCCTTACGCCAAGGTAGTTGTCACAAGCTGTGGCCTGATGCAGTAAAAGAACACTTACCAGCCTTTTTTTTGGTTCTAAATTTTTGTAAGAGACTTCCAGGCGATACATTCAAAAATCTTGTCTTAGTCAAATCAGCTTCAATCTCTCAAAAACCTATATACCATGTTTCTTCAAATCGTAAGTTGCTTAATCGACCAGGTGAATGCTACAGTTTGATGTCTTTAATGCCCTAGCTACGCTCTGGCAGGAAAGGTATCAAAGGAAAGTCACAGGTCTAATCTTGTACAACTTGGCTTTCAATTGGGAAGGCTACAGTCTACTCCAATATCATAATCACAACACTTCTGGACCTGCTTGGGGACCCTTTCTCAAGCAGCAAAATAACCAATCAGCTATTGTTGTGGACTCCGGGTTGCAGAAAGTGTGGGCTTCATTCTTTTTGGAGATGGAGACATGAACAGATTTCTAATTGAAGTAATGGGGTCATCGACCTGTACAAATGATCATCGGTTATATGATTATTCTTCTCAGTAAAAAGTTGTACAACAAACCCAAAATATACATGCAAAACACAGACAACATGTACGCAATCGTGTGTGCAAAGATGCGTGCATGTTTTAGGAAGGCTTCAATAGTACAGTTTAAGTTGGCTTCAGAAGTACCTTGATTATGGATGCAGACGAAGGAGAACACCCTTCTTGACATTGTAAAGCTGACAGTGTTTGTTTCCATCCAGGTACATTACCTGTTGATGCAATCCAGGGGCAGAAATGTCTATGCTGCTTAATAGAATCAAACTCCATTGTGCCACCTGGTGATGCATGCTTAAGATCTTTCCCTAGACAAATAGACAAAGCAAATCGTTTAGACCCAGTTCTGATGACATACAAACAGTCAATGAGTGATGCTTGCTTACGATCTAGACGAATAGACATAGCAAATCAGTTACACCCATTTCTGATATAGTCAATGAGGGAGTATAAGAGGGTCTGTGTCAATGCTTCTAAATGTCATGAGATATATCCAGACAAACAAAAAATTGGACAGTAGAAGTTTTTGTCCAAAGATGATGGACTTATTTCGTCTACATGGTTTTCACTTTCCCGAAAGATACCTTATCAATGTGTCTTACTGTCCGGTCATGCTACTAAATGCAACTTAAAAAGAATCTTAAGGTTTTAACTATCAGGTTAACAAATCTTCTAATTGCAGTTGACCACCAAACTTACTAAGCCGTCAGCTAACATCAGCCAACAGTTGATCTACAACAAGTAAGAAAGCTAAAACAGTTGGGCCAAGTATATTACAAGTAGATTTATAATTCAAAACAAGTATACTACTATGCATTCTACTGGTCAGAAAAATGCTTACCACTGCATGCCACAAGTTCCTTGATTACAGGAATCAGCAGTTTCTCTCCACTACCTTCATGGTTTGAGGTGCAATGGGCAACTGCACTGGTTTGCAAGCTAGACGGAGCACATGGAGATTCTTGAATCTGCCTGTGCTCCACAACTGTTCCTGAATCTAACAAATTTCCATTGCTAGAAGCCATCACCAGCAAGTTATTGTTGTCTTCACTGCCTTCATATGCGTTGTTGGCACCAGGTGATGTAGGATGACCAGGGTCCCTGACTTCTGAATTCTCCAATGCACTATTTGCTGCATTTTCTAGGTAGCATTCTCCCCCCTGAAGCAAGTTCTCTTTTTGGGATTGCATGTCTTTTTGATTAACAGATAAACAGTCTCTGAATTCAGAGTTATATGAAAACTGAGCTCTTAAATTCTGGCCAATAACAGGTAAGGAGATCTTTGCTTTAAAGTTCTGTTTTGTTGGTGTGGGACCCCCAGCAATCGTCAAATTTAAATTTGAAAATCTATCCTTTGACGATGTTGCACCATCTGAGCCAGCAAGATGACTTTCAGTGCTTGAATCATTGATTCCAGGATGAGTTCCAGAAATTTCTTCTGCATATCCAACTAAATGAAATAACTCAACAGGCCGTGGAACGGTAGTGAACGCCCATAATCCTACACTAGCTCCACAAAGCTTGCAATCTAATACCACAGAATTGGACTCAGACTGTAGAGCACTAGAACTGCTGAAAGTTTCATTTTCCTCAATTAGGTCATGATTACTAGCAGATTGCACACTGATGATAGGATATTGGCTGTTAGCAGCTAAATGAGAAGAACTTAAAACATTTGCCTTTGCTGTAGACTGATTCAACCTCTTCCCAGAGTCGACAATATAAGGTAGTGAGCGAGGTTCCCAGCCACATAAGCTTATAATCTTCTGTGCCTGCACAAATACTTCAAAACATCACATGTCTGCTTAAGAAAGCAAGAATGCTATAAAATCAGAACTAAGAAGGAAAAATTGTTTAAGTGAAGTAAGAAGATCAGAACTAACAGTGACAAAAGTACTCACTATCTCAATACAAGTAAATAATAAGCAATAATAAAAGACAAGCTGATATATCAAAACTTTCAACACAACATGCAAAACAATTAGGACTGATATATGTGCAATAGAACAAGCACAAACCTGATAATACAACTTAGCAGACTCTGCACTGCCTTCATCATCAGAGTGTTCTATTCTAGAAATTTCAGCAGACCCATTGCCAAAAAATATCGAAGTATGTCCAAGAAATTGATCAAGCTGAGGGCATTTCATGTACTGAATGGCTGAAGAAGAAATCACAGGAAGAACCGGAAGTTGTAAAAACACAGAGCATCGCTCTTTAAACTTATCCACTAAAACTGCAGGTGGTGTAGGTGGGAACTCTGCCAGCTTTTCATCACAGGCATTGTCAATCCACGGACAAAGCATTTTATGTCCATTGTCCAGCTTTAAACTAAATACCAAAGCTGCTTTCTCAACTGAAAAAAGAAGGAGACAAGAAATAGCCTTTGTTTAGTATGTATATAACCAGATATTTCTGCATAACTTACAGCACCAATTTAATTGATACTTAGCGTAAAGAAACATGCCTTGCTGCTGATTCCAAGATGATGGAGTAGAAAACAAAAGGCGTGCCCCACATGATTTACAGGCTATTATATCCACATCTATGTTGATCCAACCTCTCCTGGCACAATTTAAAGCACTTACCACCTGTTAAAAATTTGATATATTATTCTCTAGCCAGAAAGAATGAAGTGTCCAAGGTATCAAATATCAATTCATCAAAAGTAAAAATATAGCCTTAAGACATCTAAGGTGGGGAAAATGGACTTAGTAGTAACCTCTACTAACATCAAAAATGAAAATACACAAAAAGGGAGTTCAGATTAGACGACTGAGAGGTTGCATATTACATGTTCAAAGAAGCAGTTCATCAAACTATAATCGTCTCTATGTGAAGCTCAGTTCGACAAATAGTCAAAACCAAACTAAACTATCAAATATATATGATTTGTGAATTTGTTTCCTGGTTTTACAACACTAACTTCGAGCTAGTCGCAGCATTATCAAAACAAACTATATACCATCGCAAATGACTCACTAAACCTAAAGAGTACCACATTCAGAGCTAACTCTGATAGCTATGAAATCACTGCATAGAAGAATCCTAACCTTCGGCTTCGCAAACCAAGTCATAGACTTAAATGTAGCTACTCTCCTCATAAGATCCCCTCGGTCCCACGGCCTACACACCGGTGGCTGAGACGGTGAGGCCGGAGCTGAGCAATGCCGAAACCCCTGCTCTCTAACACCTCTCGATTTCGGCTCCACCAGCGCCAATGCAGACGACGGATGTGCTCGCTTCTTACCTCTCGATGCTTCTAGACTCGATGAACTGTCAAAACAACAACATCAACAAAGCTCATATCATTCACCTAATAATTTCATGCTAAATTTTCTTCATATATGCAACAATATCATGATCCAAACCTAGCTAGCTAAATTCCAAGCTAAGATTTTCTTCATGTAGGTTTTTTCTATTCAGTTCTTGAATCAAAAACCGAGGCGGCGATTCTGTGAGCTCCGCCGAGCCTCGGAAACCTAAAGAGAAGTGTGAGAGGAGGACAGCTAAAGTGAACGAACCTGGAGGTGGAGCTCGGCGAAGGTCTGGGAGCGTAGAACAGCTTGTCCATGACGGAATTGAACCTCTTCACGGAATCTTTCGCCATTTTGTTTCAGAGTTGAAAGAAACTCAGCAGCAGCTCCCAAGATAGCAAAAGACCGTGTAGAGGATCCGATTCGAGTCGGCTCCTCCTTTTCGTCTACAAATGGGCTACAAAGATGTTGGGCCGGGTAATCTAAAGATGGGCTTTTACCAAAATTATATCGTGATTTTCGAGTTCTATCAGATCGAGAAGTAAATTTGTATGACATAAGAAAATGTGATTTTGGTAAAAAAAAAAAAAAAAAATTGTATACTATAGCCTATAGACAACAGTTTCGAGAAAAAAAAAAATTGTTTTGAGAAATTTATGGAGTCTAGTTTTATCGAGATTTTAGCATATTTAAATTATGATTTTTCTTAAAATTACTATTTACAACCTAAGCAATAGGTTGAATACGTACTTTGTATGTAGCCTTAGAATTAGAATGACTTGGCCAGTATAATTTGATCCAAAACTAAATATTTGGGAAGTTGCCATAGTAGAAAATGATACGAGAAGTAGTAGGTCTGCACTTTGCTTTATGATAAGCTCCCATTGTTACAGTTCTAGTGAGATGACTAGCTAAGCTATGCTTACCTGCCTGCCTCTTCTAATAATAGAAACTTTCATCAGCATTGCTGCAAAAACCAGTGCTGAAACTTCTGCCATGAATTTCATAACCCATAATCCTTTAATCCAGCCCAGATTACAAAGCTTGTCTATTCTGGATTTCTAGTCTACTATTGTTTTACTGCAGCCTATATTAGCTATATATTATCATATATGCATGTAGTCTGTGTCACTCTTACTCTCCTATATATGTATACACTACTTCTTTTCAACAGCCATAAATAATTAGCTAACCCCCAACTGCTCTCCCATATCTATTTTTGTTGATATTTCTTTTGTAGTCATCTTAAAACTTGACCCTTTTCATTTTAAACTTGCTTTCTTCACTTCTCTTTGTGAAGCATTCTTTCAAGTAGTAGTTCTTCATTTTTACTAGTTATACCAGCCATGAAGCGTTTTGTTCTGCTCTTGTTCTTCTGGTGCAGCGCCTTTTTTGTATTGCTTGTAGTGCAAGCAGACCCTTCAGTTTCACTTTCACCTATGCTGGAAAAAGAGCAACAAGCCCTTTACTCTACTATCCAAGGCTTTGTAGGGAACTGGTGGAATGGTTCTGATCTCTATCCAGATCCTTGTGGCTGGACTCTGATACAGGTACTTATTCGAGTCTTGACATACTACTCGATCAATTACAATATGTTTAAATTGAACCCTCTATTGTGAAACTAATCAATGATTTATGATTCAGTTTATTGTGATCTGTACAATTGTTTCTGGTATGTTGCTGTTATAAACATTGGACCGCTTTAGGACAACTATCTTCACTGCACCCCAAATGTAGAGTTTTCACATCACCTGTTCAAGCTCAAGCACTTAAAGGTCCTCTCATTCTTCAATTGCTTCCTCTCACCAATTACAATTTCCCATTTAAACTGGGAAAAACTTTCAAACAGTATAGAATCCTTGGAATTTCGATCAAACCCTGGTCTCATTGGGAGAATTCCAAACTCTTTTGGCTACCTTAAAAAGCTGCAATCTCTAGTGCTGCTAGAAAATGGGTTACAAGGCAAGTTGCCTAATCAAATAGGCAATTTAGTCAACTTGAGGCGGCTTGTCCTAGCCGGAAACAATCTTTCTGGTAGGATTCCAGCAAGTCTTGGAAGACTGACTATGCTTTTGATACTTGATGCAAGCAGAAACCAGCTATCTGGTTCATTACCTGTGACTTTAGGATCTTTGACTTCACTTCTAAAGGGAAAGTTGACTTAAGCAACAATATGATAGAGGGAAAGTTGCCTGTAGAGCTTGGAAGGCTAAAGAATCTCACACTACTAGATCTTGGCAGCAACAAAATTTCAGGTTGGTTGGTTCAGTCACTTGAAGAAATGGTTTCTATAAAACAATTGGTGATGTCCAACAATCCAATTGGGGGCAGTCTCATCAGAATTCAGTGGCAAAATCTACACAAGCTGGAAATTTTGGACCTTTCGAGCTCATTTTTAAGAGGGCACATTCCTAAGTCCATGGCAGAAATGAAAAGGCTAAGGTTTTTGGGGCTTAACAATAACAAACTATCAGGTACAATATCTCCAAGGCTGGAATCTCTGCCTTGCATTGGTGCTCTTTACCTTTATGGAAACAATTTCACAGGAGAAGTTAAATTCTCAGAAGGGTTCTATCAGAAAATGGGGAGGCGATTTGGAGCTTGGAACAACCCGAATCTTTGTTACCATGCTGAATCAAGTTCACCAAAGTATGTTCCTCATGGTGTAAAACCATGCCAGCAAGAAACAACTATTTCCTCTGATAAGTTTCCAAATTCCAAGTTATAGTATTGTTATTTGTTCTTCTTCTTCTTTGATGAATTGTAACCTTAGAGATCATCAGAATGAAATTAATGAAGATATTATATTAACTACTACCCTGTCGGAAAAATAATGCATATAATTTCCTCTAATATAAGCAATACCTATCATATACTTGTGTACGAAGGAATCAGAATCAAAAATTTGACCCTACTTAATATTTTCTTGTTGTACAATCTATGAAACTGTAAAAGATAATGGTAATTACTTGGTCAAAGAACTTGTTCAGTACTCACTACTCAGAAGCACATATGCTGATGATCTTTACCATGTGATCACAACCAGTACACCAATGTACCAATTCTGCTAGCTTCACCAGTCCTTCCGAGCAGATCAGATCTTTTTAACGTTTCATTTCAGGAAACACAGTAAGTTTGTTACGTACAAGAATTCACCGGATAAGGTTGTCCTTTATTTACAGCAGCCTAGCATGTTTTGAAAAACAGTTGTACCGAGTCAAAGAGATAGGTTTTTTACTCCACAAGCCCCACTACCTCCACTTTTCACTCCCATGAATCCTCACACATTTCTCTCAGCACTATCAACAACCTTCAACCTCAGCCCCTCCTATATAACCCCCCTAGAAACCCTTATGAGCTTCATCTCATTCTTTCAACGCTAGCTAGAGATCTAAAAACCCTAAAAAAGAGAGAGCTCCCTTCAAAAATCCAATGGAAACCTGCAAAGTGTTCGTCTTGCTTTTTCTTCTTTCCACGCTCCATTTCCTTGTTGTGAGTTGCGTCCAGTTTGAAGTCGGAGGCAACAATGGATGGAAGGTCCCCAAATCCAAGGAAGAATACAACCAATGGGCATCGAAAAATCGGTTCAAAGTCGACGACACTGTTCGTAAGTGCTAGGGTTTAGTACTATCATATTAACCCTAACAAGTACTATTTGATTGCTTCACATTTCTATTTACTGTGTGTGATGTTTTGGTGTCTTCTATGCAAACGCAGACTTCAACTACAGTAAAGACTCAATGATGGTGGTGACGGAGGAGGAGTACGACAAGTGCAAATCGGAACGTCCTATCTTCTACTCCAAGGATGGAAACACCGAGTACAAGTTGAACCGGCCGGGGTTGTTCTACTTCATGAGTGGGGTGAAAGGGCACTGTGAGAAAGGCCAAAGGATGATCATCAAGGTCTTGGAAGTGGAACCGGCGAGCCCTCCTCCTCAGTCTGCAACAGAGTTGCAGAAGAAGAAGAAGAATGGTGCTGCTGGAATAGCTGTTTCTTCAGCAACTGTTGTGCTATGCTTTGTGTCATTTGTTGCGGTTTTCATGTTCTAAATAATTGTTCTTAGTATGTAGAATTCTTGGCTGAGTAGGTGTGTATTTTATTTAAGGGAGCATGAGAGAGACTTGAACTACTATTTAACATTAATTATGAATTTGAATTTTATTTGAATTTTTTAGTGTTTCTTACTAGATTCTGTCAGGAAACTCGGACGGAATCTCACATGAATCTAAAAACCAAAATATCAATTTCATCATGAAAATAGTGCTTTGCCACAATATCAAGTGACTCGAGTCGGTCTAAAGCATATATGTTCTTAGTCTTAATCCTACCAAGTTAAAGAAACAACAAATTAAGAGAAGGTAATACTGTTAAAACAGAAGGAGTCTACTTTAGTTTCTTATATAAGTACACACATCATGATCTAATCCCAGAAAGATCTTTCTATATACTACTAGCCTTTCTGCACGCGCGATGCGCGTGCGAAAGGCCGCGCTCGCGCGTGCGTTTAATTTTTTTTACGTTTTTAACATTAGTTCACTATTTCTTTTATCAATGCATACAATGTTCATCTTTCTGTATTTAGATTGATATTGTTCACAATGTCTTTATTGTATCATTTGACATGTAATAAATTTTTAGGTGTCGAAAAACCTTGAAATGCAGTAGTTACATATCTAATATCACCGATGAGCCAAGGCACCATAGCTCCTTAATCCTTTTGTTAATGACCCTTCATCCTTTACCCTGCAAAGACTTCCCATATTTACTGCAAAAACACAACAAAGCTTAGTTATAATGAATAGAAAAAAGCATTTCCAAAAATTACTGTATAGAAAAAAGAATAAGCAAAACCGACCTCTTATGAGGTCCGTCTTTCTTTCAAACCATGAATCCCATGTATTTCTTGAAGACATGAATCCTTTGCGAAGATGTACAGTAAACAATCATGAGAGGACATAATTGGCATTAAACTATACTTAAGTATCGATCAAAGGATATTGTTAGGATGCTGTTGCATCTTACACTGTACATCTAACATCAAGAAATTTATAGTTTGAAAAATTCAATCAAAACAAAACAACTACTAATTATTGCATGATGTTTAAATAAATAAATAAATAAATTGATAGATATATATTAGTTCTTAGTAGCACATTCTTGCTTCAAGGACGTTCTTTGTCCACTTCAATAGATACAACAGATCCATGTAAACTTCACCAACAAATCCAAATAGCAACGAATCCAAACAGCTAGATAATAATCGAAATCTTAATTATCAGCCTTCTCAATATCAAAAACACATACTGTGAAAAGGTACCTGACTGGAGCATGCATCGAACCTTCAACTTGACTGCGTCTTTTGTCTTCTTAATTCTCATAAGACGTGCATCCTTCCTTCCTTCTTTCCTTTCAAGAAGAGAACGTATTATGCGCTCCGTCATAGACGTATGAGAAACTGTATTTGATTGTGTCGATCTCTCCTTAAAATGTGGTCGGGAGTTTGGTACCGATCAAAACCTGAAACAACACAGACAAACAAAAACGGAAGTAAAAATTACCACTTGCGCTACCGACTACACCATTCAATTTTGCTATGAATTTACAATGATGCAGAAACCCAAATAAGTGATCGAGCACACCTTTTCTATGTCCGTTCGACTTCACTTTTATGTTTGAGCAACGATAGCAGCAAACAAAGCAAGAAAGCTCCTGTGTTTGGAATACATAAGATCAATCAAATTAATCAGGTGGATCAAATAATCCATGAGGCAAAGAAAAAAAATTCTTACCTGAGATGAAGCAATTAGCAGAGAGTGAGAACACGTTTTGTGAAGAAGATGAGTAGTTGGGAGACGTAAAAGGAGGAAGACGATGAGGGGAGATATTTTGGGTAGTGGAGTTCAACTGAACAACCGATTGGTTTTGAACTCTGAAATTTTTATCCTCCCATTCAATTGTTTCTATCCTTTTGTAATATTTCCTGATTTGTAGTTTACTGTTGTATCCTTTTATTATGTTGTTTGTTTTGTTTGGTTTAATTTTAGAGAGGGGTAATAAAAGTAATTAAGCAAGTGGCAGTTCCATAAAATTGAACGTGGGTGAAGGGTCTCCGTACCCCTTTTAATTTCTTTTTCCTTCTAATTTTCTTTTAGCTTTTCCTTTTTGTAGTTTACCATTTTAACCCATGTATATATTGTTTCCTTCAATCTCTTTTATCTTTATCAGGGGCAATATTTGGGATATCTGAAAATTTAACCAAAAACGGTTTCATAAGCCAAATTAGCTTAATTAATACTGATAGCAAGGGAGGGAATACAACTGTTTATTCAGCCGGTGAATGGTCCGTTTTCCCCCTTTTTCGAAACTATTCACAAAACTGCCATCCCATTCCCTACAATCCCTCTTTTGCCCCTGAGTTTATGGCATTCCCTGTTTCATTGTTAAATATTGTCAAGTTGGGTTGATGACGTGTGTGAAAATTGGTGGGTGCTAGGGTTATGTGTTTGCTTGGTTGTGGCGTGGCAGCTCCCCAGACTTCCACATACGTGTTGCTCTTATTAACCATGCAACAGGCGCGTATAGGCATGAGAATTGAGAAAAGTCTTCATCAGACTCCATTCTCTCTCTCTCTATGTTTCTATGTGGGTGTACTATTTCGGTTCTCTCCGATCACCGGACCTTACCTTCGTTTAATCGGTTTTGGTTTTGATTTTTGATTTGTGTTGGAATTATTGTCAAAGGTGTTTTAAGGGTTTTGTTGAGTCTTGGTTGACAACCGATTGATGTAATAACCGGTTGGTGTAATAAGGGAATTCGGTTGCAACTTCTGGGTTGTGAAAATCAAGTTGGGTTATCTATTGTTGGTAAGATCGGTTGGTTTTCTTAATGTTTTGCACGTTTTCGCTATTAATTTGAGGTTTTGTTCACAGGGCTGACTGTCGAGTACTGGAGTTGGTTGCCGGGTTTAGGTTGCCGATGTGGGCGTTTTACAATAGATGCAGCGTGAGTTCTTCTTGATCTCGGTCTGTGGTTTGGAATTTAACTATGTCATTGTTATTTATTTTGCTTATTGTTTCTCTGTAGTTGTTAGATCTACATGTTTAACCAAGTTGTTGACATGGTCAAGTTTGTGTCATCGAGGGTCATGCATGGTATGAAGATGCTTCGGCAGGTTTGTTCCTGGGGCTAAATGCCTTTTTCGGTCTTCTTCGGTTTTTGTATGCATTGCATGTCGGTTTTTTTTAGGATTATTGATGGTTGAAGGTTGTTTAATTTGTTGTTTTTTCCTTTATCAGAGTATAATGAATTGAGTTGGTTCTTGGTTTTGTTTTGTTATGTAACAGTATATTTTGTATGTGTTTGGTTGTGTTAGTGTTTTGCATTTAGTCTTAACAGAATTAGATATCAACTGATGCAATGTATGGTGCATGGATGTTGGTGTGATTCTTTGGATCAAATTGTGATTGTTAACTGCTTCAGCTGAGTGAAGACAAGAAAAAGGAATCCAATTGTTTGAACGATGTATGGTCAGTCATTAAAATACATGCATGTGCCATTAGCAATGCAAACAGGTATGATGAGATTCGTTGCAGCAAAATCTTTGACAAAGGAAAGGAAAAAAAATGGTTGGTCACTATTTAAATGTAATTTAAGGCATTTCAGATACATATGAGCAAAATTGCCAAATTTTTTTACCTTCATTTCATCTATGGAGTTTTCGACAATAAAGATGATGTCATGATGTTTGGGTCATTGTTTGTATATTTATAAATAGAGAGCCCTTCTAATGAGGACTCTTAAGTTGAGGATTAGTTGAGGATTTTTCGGTTTATGGTTTAAAAAACCCATTTTTCGATAACATTTTGACATCTCATCCGTTCAGTTTTTAGGTTTATATGAATAGATCATTTTTACGAATTCTCAGCCAAATTGGTGTTCGTTAAGATAGCAAAGTAGATAACTAGATCAAATTAATAGACGAATCGAATCTGTCAAATATGAACCGTTCAAGTTCATAATTGATAAATCACACTTATGAATGTCTTAACAATTTTCAATATAGTTGAAAATTTGAAGAAATTATCTACTCATAAATACATATAAGCTGAATGGTCAAGATGTGGATATAAGATCGAAATATGGGATAAACTGAAAAGTCATTAATAAGTCCTCAACTTAAGGGTCCTCATTAGAAAAGTTTCCTTTATAAATATATACATTCTATATACTAAATCATGGTGGGAATACAAATGTTTGTCCCTGTTCATTCAAGTAAAAAGTAACATAGTTGCAAAAGTAATAACATCAATGATTTAAATGGTGATGGTTGATTCATTGCATGGTACAACAGTTGTTTTCACGTCTGGACTTTTAAAATATAGTATGTTGCAAAGTTGGAATCAATATGGTTTGATAAATTTAGATTAGTTTGTTTTGTTTTGTTACAAAAGGCATTACTGTAGATACCAGGGGCAGAAAAGCTGGGCTCAGTGTTGGTTTGAGTGTTTGATTTATTGTGCTTGCAATGTGTGTGTGTGCCCAGAATTAATGTTAGATTTGATTCTTTAGTGTTTTTGTATTAGTCAGATTTTGATATTGTGTTGATGTATGGAGCTGTTGAATTTATGCTCTGTGCAGTGGGATTAGTGTACATCGTGTGGATCAATCACTTTGCTCACTGACTGTGGTTGTGATCAATCTAGATGCCACATGACGAGTATTAGTTCATTCGTTGTTAGTTTACCAAATCCAAAAACAAACAAGCAACTGCATCAATAAGCAATCATAATGTCTTCAGAGGTAAGACTAATTACAACTAATGTTTTTTTATCTGAGTGAGATGTGTAACACATTGGAATAAATTTTGAAGAAAAATAATACTACGGTAAATTTTGTTCCCATTTGAATGTAACGAGTTAGACCATGTGTGTTGTAAAATGCTTTTGTTCCTTATGTTCCTTGGAAATGATCATGTCAGAAAAGACCAGGCGTGGTAATAGTGTTTATAACTGTAAGATGAAGATCATTTTTTTCATATATTTGCAAAGATGGTAGATCAATGAAATTTGTCAATGACTAATAAACATGTGACATATGTTGTGCTAATATGAGAATAAAGTTACCTAACAATAAACAATATGTTGTCAACTGGAATATATATTAGGTGATGTGATATTTGGTGAATGGTATATTTGTGTGCTACTTCAGGTCAAAATATGTTTTATTGCTTTGATTTATTAGATGAACACAACTGCAGAATATGAACACAATGATCAATTTGAATATGTTCATTGTTGGTGCCCTTAATTTGCAGGCTGGAAAGAAATACAAGGTAAAATTATTCGATTAAATATGATATGTTGTCTATGATTCACATGTAGTTTTATTTTCCCTATTTTTGAACTGTGATTGACCTGTGCTTGGCTTATATCTACATAATCTCTCAGTGAGTTTTAAAACATCTGTTGTCCATTATTTACATACTGATTATCAATTGTGTAGACAGCTCCTCAGCAATGCCTACGTATATGTGGTATTTTTTATGCTAGCATGTTAGACGCAATTGGTTCTAACTATAGATACAATCCAGTGTTGGCTGGCAGTGGGAAGCAATTTGCTATCCAAAGAGACTACATGTAGCTATTTTTTATGCCCTCAATTATATTGGTGTCTATAACACAATATTGTATACCGAGGGCAATGTATTGTATTATGTACTGCTTTTGTTTTATATGTTATGTATATCAATAGTATCACCATGTGTATTTCTTTTTTTTCTTTTTTTAAATCCAACATTTAAGGCTATCTTCTACACTATCCAGTGTCATTGTGGATTATCCATGTGTTATATTATTGTGTTTATTGTTGAACAACATTTATTTAAACAAAAGTTATTGCGGTAGTTAATATCCGGTATTGCACCGCGGCAACGCGGGCATCATTTAGTATGAACTATATTCAATGTCAGTATTAGTTTGAACTTCGATCACTTTGAAAGTTCTGATTATAAGGTGGCAACAGGAGCCTGTAACTTCATCTCTTCATTGTGAATGTCCCAAAAACGTCAAATCAGTCGCATTTCCATGCTTCACGTACCAAGGAGTCTAATATGTACCCAAAAAAGATCTAGCTGGAAGTCTGAAAATCAATTTCACAAGAACTTGAACCCCTAGGGAATTTTGAAAATTCCGACCACAAGTGGCAAAGTGTAAGTTCATCACTTTTTCTTCACAAAAGCAAATATATATAAATAGTCACCTTATTCAAAGCCTTGCCCAGCTTCAACAAGCACGTCTTCATTTCCAGCTCGTTAATTAGGACACACCTTCAAATAGTCTTGAGAAAATTCAATTTTTTTCTTTTTTTTCTTTTTGGCGATCGCGATCGTTTCTGCTGTTTCGTAAAGGTTCTGAAATTTCAAAAGTGATGAAAACGACATGTCGCGTTACACTTAACGACACTTTTGAGAGGCGATGGTGCCCTTTAAAAGCAAATCTTATAAAATTACTGGCCCACGGGCTAGGCCGAAACTTGCTACGGCTAGGCGGAATCAATGCGGGTTGGGCCTACACAGGCTTAGTGGGTCCAGCTTCAATAAAATTAAAAACAAAACCGTCGGGTGTTCGACTCTTCTTCTCTCATCACTCTCCGGCTAAGCACCGCCGTCGGCAGCTGCTCAGCCTGATCCTTCTCTTCAGATACTTATTCGACTCTAAGATTCATCAAATGTGGCCATAGTTTTTAGACAGGAAGTAGTCAAAAATTCATGATTGGATAGTTAACTATCATTTTTTTTAGGTTTACAGCGTCTCCAATTCATGATAATTGTTATATCATTACAGTGAAAGAACCCCAAACCCCTGAGAAACTAAGAAGCATTTTGATTTGTTTCAATGAGCCAAAAAGAAAAAATGACAAAACTTGTGCAGAATTACTGCAGGGCTGCAGGGCAAGGCTCTCCTAATGTCTCACAAATTGTCTTGTATCATCTCCACCGTTTGGCCGTAAGGATTGCCAGGATTGATTCCATGTCGCTTTCCATCCACTTTGCGCATGTTCTTCCTAAACTTTGATGCACTACTGTCTAAGTTTAAATTTACCTTGGGAGGATTTGAAAAGCAAAATGAAGAAGCAATAGCCTGTACAAACAGCAGAGCAATTAGATTATAATTCCACAACGTTATTAGAGTTCAAAACATCCAAGTAATAGAGATAAATATAGATTTTAGCAAAGCATCTTTTGCATTATCATTGTACAAAAGAAGGCCAAGTACCTGGAGATCAAGTCGGTGAACGTTAAAGATGTCCTTCATAGAGTGTGAATTATATGCTAATAGATAAGACCTATATGCATCTTTTGCTGCACGGTTCAGATGGTAGTTGTTGGCAACCAACTTCTCCTGCATCAGTAGAAGCAATTTACCGTAAAATATTGTGAAATCAGTTATTATCTGATAGTTTACAATATGGAACAGAAACATACCAGCTGAGATTGCACATTTTTTAACTTCTTCTCATTAAATTCATACTCTTTAACAGGGACTTTTGCATCCTGAAAACAAAATGAAATATGAAATACGAATGGAGAAAAAGTTTCTAAACCTACAATAATTTTTGTATTAAATAGCTTCCACATTAGACTGAATTGCAGAAAGTTAGTAGCTTATTAGGATTCTGTTTCGGTGTATATGTTGTTTTCTTTCTTCTTTTTCATCAGTATGAACTATACCTTCAAATACTTGAGAAATCTCAACTCTTCAGGAATAAGGAAAAGTAGTGCATTTCCTTTTCCACCTTCTCCACGAGCTGTTCGACCAACCCTGTGGATATACTCCTGCAAGAACCAATTCCATGGTAGTATTCAGCATATGAATTAACAAGAATAACAAGAAACCAAATCGACTGGAAGGCCTGAAGCATGTTTAAGAAAAAAAATATAGCACACCTTGGGTTCATCTGGAGGATCAAACTGCACAATCCAGTCCTACATGCACAGGAAGACAGAAAGAAGCTCACGATTATTAAGCCTGCTAAACAAAAATATTTCTAATAAAGAAGTATTTGGACATAGCATACTGTTCAATTAAATTTGGGATGTGAAATCCACACACCCCAAATTGTAATCCACACACCCACTTTCCATTTTTAGTAATCACTATCATATGAAGAGAAAATTTAAGTCAATAAGGACAAAATTTAAGTTGCTAGAAAAAGAAAGTGGGTGTGTGGATTACAATTTGGGGTGTGTGGATTTCACTTCCCTTAAATTTTCCCTATTGTGTATACACCTCATGCCTAATAACTAGTGAGACCAGAGTGCAGGCGAACTAAAGAGAAAAAAGAACATACCACGGCAGGGATATCCAGCCCACGAGCAGCAACATCAGTACAAAGTAAGATTCCTTTCTCAGCTTTGCAGTAGTCAAAAAAAGTAGTTGTCCTCTTCTGCTGCTTTTGCTTTCCATGGATATCAAAGCAATCCACATTAACATATCTAAGAAGATCGGCGTGGAATTTCACCGAGTTACAAGAAGAGAAGAAGACCATCACTTTCTTTGATAAATTCTTCGTGAGGAAAGAATATAGCAGAATAAACCTCTTGGCACTTGGCACAAGACAATAGCCTTGTTGCAGCCCTTCATTTGTAACCTGAAGTGCACATAATCTTGTCAGGTTCTAAAGATTACAGCTAAAATACATGAATAAATAAATCTATGAGTATGAAGTAGACTTAAAGTTAGATATGAATCTTCATGGGGAATCTACAAGACCAGTTGGATTCCTACCTTAGTTCTCCCATCATCAACATCTATATACATAGGCGTTGTCTGGAAGGACAAGCGAGCAAGATCTTCAACCTGCAGGTTTGATGGAATTGGGAAGTATCATTAGAAGTAACTCAAGTAACATATGGGCAATGCAGTCACATAATGAAGAGGGGAGAAACATTTTAGGAACTATTAGACTATAGCAGGATGTCAAGTTAATAAGGTATACTAAAACAAATAATTTGGAAAGCAACAGATTGACTGACTAACTGCCAAAGATAGAGATAAACACAAACCTTCTTAGTCTGGGTTGCAGAAAATAAAGCTGTTTGCCTATTCTGCACATTCAATAGAAACTCCATCAGCTGAATCATATAAAAAGGTAAAAATCTATTTGCAATTGAAACAAAAACCACAAGGAAATTATGGAAGTTAATTTGAACTACTGCAGTCCTGCTACTAGAAGAAAACCAGAAACATATGATGAGTGCTGGATGCATCATGCTTCATACTTGATGTCACTTCTTAAGTGGCAATATCTTCTTCTTTTTGAATAATTAAGTGGCAATATCTTTGTGTTGTACAAACAGTACAATTCACATGTATCCAGTATGTTCAAATTATTTCAGTTAAACAATATAACAAACTAAGACAGTCAATGCTAGCAATTTAGTGCAACTAAACTACCACTAAATCCCATGAAACCAAAAGAAGTTGATGTGAGACGGTTAATGCAACAAGAGACTTCAGCAAACACAAACAAGCTCAAGATAAACTATACAGTAATCATACATGATTAGTATCATCAATACTTTAACCAATCATCTTATTTACCTTTGGCAGAATGTTAATAATTTGCTTCATTTCTTCCTCAAAGTTTGCTTCCAGTATCCTGTCAGCTTCATCAATGATAAGGCACTGCAAATCAAGGAGAAAAAAGAAATTAAAACTTGACAAATGTTGCAAGGTCATTATAAGGGTTATGTCTCAATCAAAGATATGTCACCAATCTGACCAAGTTTTATAAAATTCCAAAACATCTCTCAAACTAGAATTCAGTAAGTAGTAAGTGACATGTAAGTACCCTTAAAGAAGAAAATTGAAACAACTAAAGCAACATGATGAAGTAAGTACCTTCAAGTTCTTATATACAAATCCCTTTGTGTTCTGCAGATGGTCAAGAAGGCGACCAGGAGTTGCAACCAAAAGATTTACTCCTTTTGCAAGACGCTCCGCTTCTCCTCTTCTAGCCGAACCACCAATAACCAAACCAAGAGTCTGCGAGTGATTCTTGAGAAGGTCCTTGGCCACAGCATGGGACTGATTATTCCAACAGTGAATTGGTCAGGAAAGAACTATTCCAACTTCAAATGTAAATCTCCAATTGCAACAACAGATTTTGTTCTTTCCAACTTTAATTAAAAATAAACCACGATTTCTCATTTCAACTTTCTGCATATACATATATCATTCTTTCCAAAAGTAGCATTAAAGTGAGAAGTTGATGTTCTTAATGCAGAGATATCACAAGAAACATTCTTTGCAAAACCCATCTCCAAGACAGGTACCATGAACGCTCAAAGATATGTAGTCCTAGTAGTTAAATGAACTAAAGACAATACTTGTAACAAGCACAAATTGGATCAAGCTTGACTACATTAATACGAAAATGTTCGTTATACCCTTCATGTATGAGCACAAATACAGTATCAAACCAAAGTAACTCAACAGTAACATTATTATTCAAAAAGCACCTGTATTGCGAGTTCCCTAGTTGGGCAAATGACAACAACACCAGTTCCATTGCGAGGCGAAAAGCCTGCGTTATATAACAACTCAATAGCAGGCACTAAAAATGCCAGAGTCTTCCCGGAACCTGTCCTTGCAGCTCCAAGCACATCTTTTCCAATCAACAGCGGAGGAATTGCTCTGGATTGAATCTGCATTCGCAATTCGAAAACCTCATCACTCAATACAAACTCACATTAACAATCAGAAAATCTCATTAATTCAGAATCAAATCATACCTGAGTCATGTGCTGAAAGCCCAATCCTTGAATGGCCGAGAAGGTTTTCTCAGATAAATCCAAACTATCAAAGCTCACTGTGCTCATAATCCCAGTCCCTCCACCACTCCTCACCTTCTTCTCTTTATTCTCTTCCTTCTTCTCCTCCTCCTCCTCCTCCACCTCCTCTGCTTCTTCTTCTTCTTCTTCTTCTTCTTCTTCGGCCTCGCTAGGGTTTTCAGCCTCTGCTGCTTCCTCCTCTTCCTTCAATTTCTTCATCTTCTTCCTCTTCTTCTTCTCCAATCCCTTCTTCTTAGCTTGTTCTTCGCCGTCTCCAGTTTCCTCTTCTTCAATTTGCTGCTCCGGTCGCTCTGCAACTTCCGATTCCGACGGCTTCTTCGCTCTGTTTCTCTTGCGCTTCCTCTTCTTCGCATCGTCCATGGGAGATGCGTGGGAGTTTGGGTCGGCCATGGCGACTGGTTCTGGCGAATTAGGGTTTTAGGAACGATGAGAAATGTAGGAGAAGGTGGACTGTGATTTTGTGTAGGGTTTGATCCTTAAGCTTAAACCCTAGTAGGTCGCAGCGATCTCGGGTTTGGGCTTTGACCCGACAATTATATATAATCTGTTTGGGGATCAAAGCCCGTTTTCAAAAGAACAACAACAATTGAACTGAGCCCATTCACAGTGGATTGAACCATCACTTAGCCCATCACCTGCTCATCTTGTACATCTTTCATCTTTTGTTCTTTTCAAAATCATTTACATAGCAAATTCATTTGTCTATGATTAAACAGATAATAATTCCATAGAGATGGCAAAATAAACTTTGTAACAATCAAATAGATTTTAAGTCGAATCCACTTTTAATTTTCGTATGCATGATAATTAGATATATATCCATGATATATACACACACACAACATACATATATAGTAAAAGACATTGAGATACATAACACAAGAGTAACACTACATATGCGTCTTGAACGGGGTCACAGACTCATAGTTATATCAAATGATTAAAATCTCTGCGATATATTCAATATATCTCCTGATATCTTCTTTTTTGGAGTGACCGATATATCTAGAGAGGTAAATATCTTATCTTCCACCAATTTCGTCAAATATCTTTAATATTTAAGAAATCTACGATAAATATCTGATATATTAACGAAATACATGTAAAAAATTTGGGCATAAACAAGGGGAACAGTTAGCAGCTCCGAAAATATATACGACTATCATATTAAACAGTACAATTCATAAGGTTATATGTTTTGGTCTGAATAATATACTTTTATGGATCATCGTACGTCTTTTCAACCGCTTGAAATCTCTTTCTAGATATAGATGAAGTTGATGTTCGTATAATTTATAAGTAAATCCAATAAATTAAATATTTTATAAAAAAAAAATTTCTTCTCGAATTTCTGATCTTTTTCCCTCAATATTTCCGATATATCCGATATCTTCCTTTTTTAAAATACCGATAGATATGCCGATACATATATTTTAATCTTTGGTTATATCCCATTTATTTCTCTAAGTACTCCAAATTTTTAAAAGAGAAAAGAGAAAGTTGTGATGGTGTGTCTTCAAAGAATTGTTGAGTGACAATGATGCCAATGGCTTGAAATTCTAGATAAATTCGCATGTATGAGTTATATAAACGCAACTTTAATATTTCACCAAATTAGTTGATCATGTAGATAAGCCGTCTAAAAAAACTATTATATAATGTGTCATGTCAATATATGCATAATTAGAAGAGCCCCAACACAATCTCTTATATTACATGTATGATTTTACTTAAGTACTTAGTGGCAAATGAATACCATAGTCTAGCAAAAGTTGCGCCAAAACCCACCAATCTTTGGTGTTTATTTCTCAAAAGCTACAAGTATCTTTTATGATCAAGTTTCATTATTGAATGGACAATCATGCTTAACTTACGACGATCATGACTTGTGAATTCTATTATTATTCTAATATGTGTCAATTGGTGCCTGGATATCTATAAGAGAATTGTAATTCTTATTTTACAATTCACACTTATGACTTTGTTTTTTCACTCAACTTTGTTTTTATCAAATAAATAAAGAGTGTAGATTGTAAATTTAAGACTGCAAATTTTAATTTCCCCATAATCAAGGGTGCTCTAATGGACTCATAGAATGCATATATGCAAAATAAGCTATGAAAGTAGAATCATAGCCACTAATTGCCATTACGTTCCACTTACCCACAAAATCATGCATCATTTCTATACTTGAGTACGTACCGACATACATTATTTTGATGATCACATAAGATAAACAAAAATAGATCAATAGTCAAGTCCAATAATCATAGGAGCTGATTTCATGTAAGGGGTGCAAATTTTTTCTTGGTTTAAAATTTCAAATCACCATTATTACCGCATCACATGAATTTTCATCCATACGCTAAAATTAGTATAATAGTATTATTATTATTTTTGAAATAATCAGTTATGACTTTTATATAAATTTAGATAAAACAAAGCCTGAAGTAGTCATTACATATTTTACCACTGTCATCTACAGATAGACAAGTAATTATAAAACAAACATCACATAATACATAGAATATACTACATTTTAATCGTATTCACTCATAGCCCTCTAAGACTTAGTATCCTAAAGGATGAACCCACATGAAAAAAACTAAAAATAAACCTAAACAACATAGTTCCCTAAAAATGAGTTATTGGAAAATAACTAGCTAAAAAACTAATTATAATCATAGAAGCCTAGGGTAGATTGGGCATAGCGGAAATCCCAAGGCAACCCAAAAGAAGCTCTTGCACAAGGCCCACCAAGCTGATTAGGACCAAACCCCCATCGCACACCTCAACTATAAACACCGATCAATCAGTCGCCGTCAATGATGCAGCAACGACGACCTGCAACTCCGCAACAACCGCCTCTCCGTTGCTGTTGAGTGATCCAGGCCACCATGACTCCCTCTATCGCACACCAACATAGCCATGGAAGAACCAATCTCGAACCATAACTCGAAGACCGTCACACCATGACTCCCTCTATCGCACACCAACATAGCCATGGAAGAACCAATCTCGAACCATAACTCGAAGACCATCACACCTGGGCCAGTGATATACCCACGCGCCGACGACCGAGGAGCATGGCTTAAGAGACGACTATCTAAATCAGAACATACAACCACCGCCGCTACCATAAACCTAGCCAAAACACCTGATGAACATCTTGCTTGAAAAAACTTCCTTAGCAAAGCCAAAGGATCCCATGGGCCTCTGATCTCCCGTCCGGTAACAAACTGACACCATCAACAAGGCCCGAAAGCTAGCTTTAAATGCCCAGCGTCGCTGGACGAGGTTTAAATTAGTAAAATAGTATGTTATCCATGAAACACCATAAAAAGATGGATCTAAACCCCTTGATTCAGGGGCGGATCCAATGTAGAAGATGGTGGGACTCAAGCCCCACCAAGATTTTAGAGGGAAAAATTTTTCATGCCCACCCAAGGTTTTTATGAAGTCCACCCTAATTATTCAAGCCCACCCAACACCGAGCTCAAAATGAACACAACCTTCATCACAGAGTTGTAGACCGAAATGAAATCCGTGAACAGATCCAAGTACTGCGCCAGGAACACCACCGCGTAGAGATCCTGAGTCTTGAGCGAGATCCCTACAGTGAAAAACCTAACCGGATCGGCACCGGAGAAGCGAAATGCGAGACGGTAAAAAGAGGCGGTGAGTAGTTTTTTTTTTTTACCTGAGCAGGATCTGGTGGCGTAGATTTTGAGGAGGAGGACGAGGATGCTGATGAGGTGAGTGATATCGCCGGCGAGCCTGAAGGCGTTCATGGCTGGAAGTCGGAGATTTTTGCTGTGGTGCCCTAGATTGGAGGAGAGAGAGAAGACGGAGGGGGATATTGACTAGGGGGTGACCTGTGTGTAGAAGACTGTAAGAGGCCCATCAGGATTATAGCTATGCTTGTAACACAAGAGGCCCATCAGGATTATAGCTGTTAGCTTTGTATCTATGAACAACTGCTTAAGCTTTTTCTTCTTGTCTTTCAATTGATTTCTTTCGATATCTACACCGAACACTAAACATGATTAACCCTATTGCATAGCAAAGGAGTGCGAAGCCGCCACAAAAATGCACATTGGCATGCCACCAACCTCACTAGAAGACTAGAAGTTATCACACTTTGAGGCAATATATGCTTTTGTATAGATTAGAGATCACACCACTCCCTAAACTGAAATATTAACAAGGCTTTGAACACAAACCCATGTCATTGTCCCTCGGGAACTAGACAAAAACTAAATTGAAATGATGATCTCCACCCTCCTTAGCTAAAGAAGCAATTGAGCAAAGTCAGCTGCATATCTTTCTACTTTTGTATTGAATTTGAGAAGTAAGAATCATTATGTAGGTGTATCTTTTTTCTAATTCAATAAAATTTTCTTGACAAACTCAAGCCCACCCAAACCTCAAATCCTGGATCCGCCCCTGCCTTGATTTAAGAAGTAAATGTTTGATACTGAAATCAAAACACAAAATTACAATCCCTTTGCTTTATATTACCACTTTTACCTTTGAAAATTTCAAATTAACACATCTTTTACAAAAAAAAGGAGAAGCTTCCACGTGGTCTAACCAGATCCCACATCTCTCTCCCTACCGGCTAGCAGCCTGACAACATTTTTGACCGTTACAAATAAATAATTTCAAAAATTGCTTTTTGAAAAACCCTACCACCCCTCCCTCAATTGCTTCTTCCACTCCAGTCAACCCTCACTTCAAACTGAACTGGAGCGCAGGTAGCAGAATCTGGAGTGGCAGTATCAACTTCTCCCCCAATCCAACGGCTCAAAATCCCCTCCAAATTTAACACCCAAAAATCCCCAATCTTGATCTCCCCAAGCTTCTATTTCTGCTCTGCAAATCTGGAAAAAGCTTCAATCTTTCTGCAATTGGATCAGTTTAACCAACTGGGTCGCCTTCAATTTCATCCGGGCATGCGCGAAAGACTCGAAATCTCAAAAACCTAAAATGCCAGTATCAACTAGGTCACAGAGTGAACGGAAACCCAGGTCGGATTATCAAGAACAACAGACCCAGAGCCATTTGAATAATCATCTCCCGCTGCGAAACCCACATCATGGATTGAAGGAAAAGATGAAAGCTTTGACTCTGCTCTACGAGCAGCAGAAGCAAGCCTCCGCAGTTCTGCGTAACCCGTCGGAGCTCCGATTCGCGACCCAGAAAAACGAATCGGAGCTCCGACCCGGCAACACCCGAGTAGTCATGAGAGAGAACAACAACAGCAGCTCCACCGTTACAAGAACCTACGTCCTGCCTCAGCCTCAGGCCCACCACCACGACGCGAAGGAGAATGCGGCGGTGGCCGGAGCCATTACCACCGGCCGGATTCTCAGCTTCGCTACTTCCAATCCAAGAAAGACCAGACCCCCGACGGTGGCGCGGCGGCTCTCCCTCGGCGGAGGGCAGATTTGTCAGGTGGCGGCGCCGGTGACGGAGATGGAGGAGGTGCGGGGAGAATCGGAGACGAAATTTGGGGTTTCGGAGACGAAAAGGGTGGGGAATGTTGGGAGCAGGATAATGGTGTATGTGAGGCTGAGACCGATGAGCAAGAAGGAGAAGGAAGGAGGGTCGAGGTGTTGTGTGAGGATAGTCAACCGGCGTGACGTGTACTTGACGGAGTTTGCAAATGAGAACGATTATCTGAGGTTGAAGAGGCTCAGGGGTCGTCATTTCACGTTTGATGCTTCGTTTCCGGATTCAGCTTCTCAGCAGGAAGTTTATTCAACCAGGTCTGTTTTTTGGGGTTTTTTTATGCCTGAAAGTTTTGAGCTTGAAATTTTGGGTGTTCAAATGCTTCATTAGCATTATGAATGTGCTTGTTTTTCTTCAGTTTTAGTTGATTGTGAGGTAAGTTTAACAAAAAGAGTAACCCATTTGGTTATAAAGTTGTTGCTAATAATGTGTGTTAGAACTTAGAAGAGCTGAGATTTCCATATTTGACAGAAGTTATTGTGTGATTTGTGTGGTTTGGAACAACTTTGATGAACTTGTTACTTTCATGAATGAGGAAGGCTTGACAAAGAGGGTACCCTGTTTGTTTTTTCAGCACAGCTGAGCTTGTGGAAGCAGTTCTGCAGGGGAGGAACGGATCAGTTTTCTGTTACGGTGCCACAGGAGCTGGGAAAACATATACAATGCTGGGCACTCTGGAGAGTCCGGGGGTGATGGTTTTGGCGATTAAGGATGTCTTTACCAAGATAAGGCAGAGGAGCTGGGATGGAAATCATGTGGTTCATCTGTCCTATCTTGAAGTGTATAATGAAACTGTCAGGGATTTGCTCTCCCCTGGACGGCCTCTGGTTCTTAGAGAAGATAAACAGGTCTGCCTTTCTATCTGACTAATTTACTTGCAACATTAGAATGTGTCAAAGTTTCCTTATATACCATCAGGGTTTTACTGACCAGGAAGGATATAACTGGTTATTCAGAAATGGAAATTATTTCTCTAAAATGTATCAATATTTATGAAGGTGTCACTGAGTAAATACAAGAGCAATATGCTTTAACAAATATGATACCACATTCATATATCTGAAAGACTTCTGATACATGGAACTGTCAGTTCTTAGCAATATTAAAATTCCAAGATAACTTGTATAATTTTTTTTACTGGATACAAATCTTTAGAATCCGTGTTAAAGATACTTTTTTGAAATGTATATTACAGGGAATAGTGGCTGCTGGACTCACGCAATACAGAGCTTATTCAACCGATGAAGTATGTTTGCAACTCCCCTTTTTTGCTGATCTGAATTTTGATAGGTTACTTATTGGTTTCCAGAAGGTAAATATTGTTTTGTCTTTCTTTGTCTTGTTGCAGGTTATGCAATTGCTTCAGCGGGGAAACCAAAACCGAACTACTGAACCAACTCGCTGTAATGAAACTTCTTCTCGCTCTCATGCTATTTTACAGGTAACAATAGAGCTCAAAAGTCATAACTATTTTATGATTCAGTTTTCTCTTTCTTTCTTATGCCTCTCTTCTGTGTCTAGGTTGTGGTTGAATACCAGGTAAAAGATGCTTCTATGAATGTGGTCAACCGCCTAGGCAAGCTTTCACTCATTGATCTTGCCGGATCTGAGAGAGCCCTTGCCACAGAACAGAGAACAGTAAGATCTATTGAGGGTGCCAATATAAATCGGTCACTCCTAGCACTGAGCAGTTGCATCAATGCTCTCGTGGAGGGAAAGAAGCACATACCTTTTCGAAATTCAAAGTTGACCCAACTTCTCAAGGATTCTCTAGGTGGAGCTTGTAACACTGTAATGATTGCCAATATCAGCCCATGTAACCTTTCATTTGGTGAAACCCAAAATACTCTTCACTGGGCTGATCGAGCAAAGGAAATTAGGACCAAGGTCAGCCTCCTAACATATGATTCTTCAATTTCCCCTCATTCAGTTATGGTATCAAATGCAATCATATATCCAACAGTTGAAGTGTCACTAGTAATGCTTTAACTTTCTGTTTTTACATTTTGTTATACTCTGACCCTTTGAGAGTTTCATGTCCGTATGTTGCTAGTTTAATTGAATTATCATAAGAAAAATGGCATTGGTTTTTCATCTTCCTCAAAATTCCACGCTTAGTTTTCTTCTTTCTCAACATGTCAGTTCCAAAAGTTGTGCTGAAATTTTAATGGCAATTCATATTGTTAAAAAGAATATTTACCAACTTACACAATTGCAGGCCTGTGAGGTGAACGAGGAAATAACGGAAGTTCCTGAATCTGAAACTGATCAGGCCAAACTATTACTTGAACTACAGAAAGAGAACCGTGAACTTCGAGTACAACTGGCACGTCATCAACAGAAGCTATTAGTTGTACAAGCACAATCCTTGGCTGCAAATGCGTCTCCAACCCCTTCTTCCGCTACCTCTCTCTTGACTCCTCCGACATCTGCCCAATCAAATGAGAAGAGAAAACCCAGACCATCTTTCTTGGCTGGGAATTGTTTCACACCTGACTTGAAAAGAAGACTGGATCAGGAAGGAGTTAGAGAGCTTCAAAAGACAGTAAAAGCATTAGAAGCACAAATAGAAAGGATGAAGAAGGATCATACTTCACAGCTAAAGCAGAAGGATGATCTTATTCGTGATCTTTCACGGAAAAGTGAACAAACACCAGCACCAGCAGCGGGGAGGGAGGGGACAAAGAGAGTAGTAACAAGCGCTAGCTTGAGACGAAAGGAGCCAAGCACGGGTGAGTTGAAGAGTCCAAGTCATCGTTTCAGGTCACCAGTTCCAACAGCAAAAAAACGAAGCTTTTGGGACATAACAACCGCAAATAGCCCATCAGTTACTACACAAAATGGAAGGAAAACTAGAAGTCATGTTATTCATGAACCGGCTGCTGCTCCCTCCATGCTTCTCCAGGTAGTCTAATTTTTCTCATTGTCTTTCCTTAACTACTTTATGAAAAATTTGTATGGTTTCAAACACGCCCTCATATGAAACTTTGAGGAAATAATTAACAGGACCTATCATCCGCCAATGAAAACATGCTCTCCTTAATCTTTTATGTATGCCTTGTTTCTTTGTTCTGCAACTGATGCAGCTTGCCTATCCATGTTTCTGCTTTGTGATATTTTTTGCACCACACGTCATCAACTATACCAGCCAGGTTTTGCACGACCAAAGGCCGAGCGTCTGAAGTAACGTAGGAGGGATGAAGATGAAGAAAGAGTGGTCTGAGAAGTGGAGAGATTATGACATTCTGGCTAAAGTGACCGGGCTGTTACCTGGTAGAAATATTATTACTGGGTAGGAGCAGGGCTGCTGTTACTTGTATTTTATGTCATGTGCTGCTGTGATCAACCAGCCTTGTCATATCACAATGGAGATGGAATCTGAGTTGTTCATTACATTATTCTTTCTTCATAATGTTTCTTCTGTAGAGTCTGCGAAACACATTTCATTAGTTCAATATTTTGTTCTTCTTCTTCAGAGCAGTGTGTTACTTATTCCAAGCTCATGTAAAGATCATCAATACACTCCCAGATGAATGCATAAATCCTTGTTCTTATTGTTTTAGAAAAAAGAAGTGAGCACATCTTTTACCTTATTGCATTCAAAATCATGTAAATAACTGTGTAAGGTCAAGTTTTTTTTTTTTTTTTTGGGTAAGGTCAAATCTTTAAACAAGCTCTTTCTCAAGTGGAGTTCAGACTTCAGACATGTTACTAATAGTAAAAGTGGCTTGTGTACTTTTTTATGCTGGTTTTTCCTTTTCATTTATCTCTAATTCCAAATTATACACTCATGATGCTTAAAGGACTGTTAAATGGCTCAAACTCTGTAGATGACATAAAATACACTCATACATCAAAGAAAATTGATGTCCCATACTCCAATAACTTTCAACAGGTCTGAATTCGGAGATACCAAAAAACCAAAAACTTGGCAAAATGTTATGTCATCCATAACTATGTACCCTCCCAGAGGTAACTATATGAAAACAAGACTATTTATAAGAAAAAGTCTATCAGTTTCATCATCTTCCGACACAAAAGTGGTAGTAAAAGACCAATCTGCTGTGTAGATGACTCACAAAAACATCAAACCTCACCTTAACTGTTCATCTCTAAAGCATAAAGTAGTAGTTACAAGATGTAGCAAACCCCTAATAAAGAGTTTGTAACAAGTTGAAAAAGAAATTATGGAATGCTGGCAGTCCATCGGACATCTTACTACTTTCTTGATGTGGAGATCATAGATACCTCGCTAGTCTTGGCATTAAGCTTCACTGGATCAGTACCTAGGAATAAGCTCTAGGATTAATTACAAAACACCACCTGAACTATGTTGCTATTTTCATTTTCATTCCTACAGGTCCGCTCACTTGCGGACTACAAATAAAGGGACAGGGACGAACTTCCCTAAGCGGCCATATTTTAAATGAGTAGGTCAAACGGAAAGAAAACGCAAACCTGTAAAACTTGAATCATGTTAACCCAACACCCAATCTCACATCTTTACTCTTACAAAGACGACTCCCAAGCACACTTAATCTCTTAATCTTCCTTCTCACTCTTCTTAGAATAAATCTCTCAGTTCACAATCCCTCTGAGCCTCCCCCATATCAGTATTGATTCATCCTCATCGTCATAAGGCCGCGGGTCTATATCCCAAGCACCTTGTACATGTGTTTTGTTTGTTTTGGGATTTGAAGGTGTTTATATGTTTAATTGCTGGTAAATATAGAGAGTTGGTTAAAAGAATTTGAAGTATTGCATAAGAAGCCTCATTGACACACTTGATTAGTTTGTGGAATTGTTTTGAATTGGGAATTACAGAGCCTACAACATGTGCATTACATAAATTATTATACATCTTTCTCCATTATTATACAGTTTCCCTTTGTTCTGTATCTCATATAGTTGTTCCATGTAAGATTGTTTAGATACCTTTTGAATCTTGGTATACTGTTTTGCAAAGAACTCTTCATTTAGTTACATAACTGTGTTGAGTTTATTACCACCAACAAGCTAGAGCAGCTGCAAGTGAAGGCAAGATTGATTGGAGTTAGAAAGGATAGCTTAGCGTGGTTGGAATTTTCATGTCTGTCAGTCCAAGTGATACTCATTCAACTAGTTACTTGAAATTTTGTAGGATGTACCTGTAACTTTGATAAATTTGTGTAGGAAGTACCTGTTAGATAATTTGAAATTACATATTGTCTCAACCTGAGTTATGGAGATTGTTATTAGTATCAAGCTTGCCTCTTATTCTGAAATGAAAAATGTGGGACTAATGATTCAATTCTCAATTAAAGAATCCATGTGGAGTTTACTTTGGTGCATAAAAACTAAAATATGTAACAGACATCCAAATTGATTCACAATCACAGGTTATAACCATATTGCAAAAGAAGGTACACAAGTTCTAGCATGTGGATGCATACACAAGTTCCAAAATAAGATACATGATGCAATACAACCAAACTCATGCATATTCATTGCATTACATCAGAGCTTTACATATCGAAAAGCTTGTGAGTATGCTGAAACAAAATAGAATGAAGATCAGCTTCATCGTTCACATGCTAAGTGGTGTTTCATTTGATTGTTCAGTGGGTTTGATTTGATTGCTTGACCTGTTCATATAGAATATCAATGATAGCATAATCAATTTGATCACGTAAGGAAATAAAGCAATTGTTAGTTGTAAATAAAGTTATTACCCATCAGTATTGTGCTTGTCACAAGTTTTGATGTTATGAACAGTTCTACCACATTTTCCACAGTTTTTCTACTTACTCGTTGCAATTTCTTTAGATGACTTCAACCTCTTCTCACTCTCTTTAGCCTTTGATTTAAATGGTTCTTCGATGAGTAGTTGCTGAGGTATTCTCTTTTTTGTAACAAGAACTTCCTTAGCACTAAGACTTGTGAGCAGTTCTTTAATTCCAAGACAAAGTGAATGGAGTCCATCTATGAGATATTTCGTTGATTCTTCTGAAAGAGATGCCTCATCAATTACAGGTTGTGAAAGTTGAGATAATTGAATATATCTCATCGTCAATGACTTATCACCCACATCTCTCACTTCGACACCATCATCATCCCAAACTCTTCCAAATTTTGCATTTTTTGTCCACCTATCTAGGATGTATTCACTTGAAAAATGTACAATATTAATACTTCGAAAGAAGAAAATGATATGCCTACATGCAATTCCTTCAACCTTAAAACCTCCACAACAACATTTGGCAAACCAGATACTTTTCATGAACAATTTGTCGCACTTTCCAGCGTTGTTCATCATCTGCAACCCTTAAAACAGTATACACACATTCATGTTCATCCTTCTTCAAAGTTTCACATTTTAAGTAAGCTGTAATCTTGACAACCTGATCTTGGAACCTCAAAAATATTTTCTTTGTGTACACCTCACGCATCTGCTTTTCTATTGGATAATACGTCTTTGTCTTTGGAATTTCATTACTGTCAATGTGATCACGAATAAGTTCTTCAAGCTTTTGTTGTCCAACTCCCCTTTTAATCCCTGTAGCAAAATCCAATAACGAATTGTTTAGAGAAACAAATGTTTTAAAGAATGAATTTTCAACTCTTTGACTACTTTGCATACTTGCATGAAAGATGTGGTACAAAATTCAATAAAGAATTGTTCAGTATAATAAATTATTTGAAAAATAACAATTTATTTACGTATCTGCATAAAAGATGTGATTGCAGAATGCAAGGATCCATCTACTTCGTAGTTCATACATTGTGTTCAACCACACATGATTTTCTTATTTGCTTTGTTGCACATCATTCTTCCAACTAGTTTCAAATTCTTCTTTAGTCTTAGAATTATATACACTGGTTTTGAAGAGTCCATAATAACTTTGAGCAATCACATGACCGAGCTTGTTTCGAAATTTAAACATGATATGCCAAATACAAAAACGGTTGAGTGTATGTGGAAGAACTTGAGCAATGACTTTTGCAATTGCTTGATCTTGATCAGTGATTATAACTTTTGATGGACCACTAGGCATAGTTTTCAGCCATTGTTCCAGTAACCAAATAAAAGATTCAGTCTTCTCATCACTTAAAAGTCCACAACCAAATACAATTGTTTGGCCTTGATGATTGACGCTATGATTGAAGCAAAGATCATGCGATATTTGTTTATGTTATAGGTGGTATCAAACACAACAACATCATTGAAGAAAAATTATGCTTTTTTAAGGTAGGATCAGCCCAAAAGCGACGAGTCATTCTGTTTTAATTTCTTCATCTCGGTCGACTTCAAAATAAAAAGATGGGTTCTTTTCCTTTTCAAATTTGAAGTATTCCAGTAGCATAGTTGCATCATGTCCCTTCACTTCTTCTCTCAAATATCTTTAAAAGTTTCTCAAATCTCTGGGCATACATCCAACATTTTGTATACCACCTGCCACGGTCTCCATTATTTTGAATTGCTGACTTGATCGGGCATTAACACTACTTAGTTTTCCCATAAGACACTTCTTTGCCTTCATGAGCTTGCGGTGTGATGTTAGCATATGTATTCTTCTGGGTGTTGTAAGTTCACGTGTATGAATCTCATCGAAATCACTTATACACCATTGTTTGCTTGCCTTGTTAAGGATGATGTTCAGCCTTGCCTTACAACTCATATGCTTTATTCCACAATTTCTTTCTTCCATGGTTGATGATTGTTGCTGCCTTGAGTTCTCATAAGTCTCATTTGTTATTCCTTCTTTGGAACATACAAATTGTTTCCAATTGATCTCTCTTGTCACATTACTTCCCATTCTCACACTAGAACCAACCCTCTTTGCATGTATATCATTGTAAAAGTGATAGGCCTCCTCTATTGATTCGAATTCCTGACCAAGCTGAAGTTTTGGAACATCTACAGGAGAACTCTCATTTGGCTCTTGTAACGATGGTTCACTCATCATAAAGTTGCATGTAAAATTATGGAGGAAATACTGGTCACTCCAATAACTTTCATGCACTCGACAGTTTACTCCATTAACTTTCAATTTTAATTGATCACTCCTCGAACTATCAAATGTCACACAATTAGGTCTATCCGTTAAGTGGTTGTCCAAATCAGTGGTTAAGTTGCTGACTGAACATATTTTTCAATGCCACCTCAGTTGGATGAAAGGAGAAATTCTATTTAACACCCCACCTCCTCCGTTTTCACACACACACACACACACACACACACACACACACACTCTCTCTCTCTCTCTCTCTATCTCTATCTCTCTCTCAGCCATGGCTTCCCACTTTTCTCTCTCCGTTGTTTCTCTCATCACCCTCCTCTTCCTCGCCGCAACCGCCTCGCCGAACGTCGCCTCCTCCTCAACCGGGCCTGACAACCAAGTAGGGTGACCTCTCGAGTTCTGCATCTTCGCATATGTCCTCTTCCCTAATTTCCTCATCCTCTCCCTCCCAAACTTGTGGCTCACCGACCACGGCACTAGCTCGTCGTCCATCCCATACCCGTCGTCTTCCTCCTTATCGCTGCTGACGTCATCGTCACTAAGTCTGCAGCGGTCTTCGAAATCGAGAGGGGTCTAGAAAGACAGATCAAGAAGGCGAATGAGGTGGGTTTGATGACGGTGGGCTCAGGTCGGATCGGTCACAAGCGAAACGATTGGGGAATCGAATGAAGCGATGGGCCCTCCGGAGGACACGATTGTGGGTCCGGAGTGGTGTGGTGGCTCGGAGTCGGAGTAGTGGTCGGGGCTAGAGAAGGAGTCGGTGTCAGAGTCGGAGATGTCGATGAATTCCCAGAGGGATTCTTGATTAGAGTCTTGATTGAATTAAAGGAATTCGAAATCTTCGAAAGTGGTGAGGATAGTTTCCATGGTTGGTTTTCTGGTTAGGGATTTGAGATTGGAAATTTTTGGGGGTTTGGTTTTCAGTTTTCACAGAGAAAGATGGAAGTTCACTGCTTTGATAATGGTTTTGGCAGTTTCTCTTTTCTCTATTTTGGCTATCAATTCGCCGATCACTAATGGTTTGGTGTTTAAAGACATGAGCGTCTTGAAAGAATACAAGCAATTTGAGATGACTAAACTTGCTAAAGTAAGCTTCACCAGAAATGTTCCTGTTTGAATTAGGCAGAGAGAGAGAGAGAGTGAAAACTGAGGAATTGGGGGCGTTAAATGAAATTTCTCATTTCATCCAGCTGAGTTGACATTAAAAAATATGTCCAGTCAACAACTTGACCACTGATTTGGACGACCACTTAACGAATGGACTTAATTGTATGACATTGGATAGTTCAATGAGTGATAAATTGAAATTGAAAGTTAACGAAGTAAACTGTCGAGTGGCTGAAAGTTAATGGAGTGACCAGTATTTTATTTTAAAATTATATTACAAACACGACAAGGATTATAAATTCATCATAAGAGACAAGTTTAAAACTAAACACAATTCCAAAAACCAAAAACCCGGCAGCAATCTCATTATATTATAATGGAGCTCTAGCTTTAAGAATTGAATTGAATTCTAACGACAAAGAAATGAGCTCATCATTAAACAAATCTATATAGACCTTTTCAGATTTCAGTGCCTTGATTAAGATACTGCCTTATTTGAAAATTTTATATATATATAAAAAATAAAAATTGATGATACGTGAAACACAGAAAGGGATTGAAATCATGGTATCTTTTTTTGGTCCAATAATGGGTTTCGAAATAAAACAACATCCATGAATCATCAAACAAAATACAATAGCTCCATCATTCACCAAGTTGAAAAAGAAAAGGAAAAAAAATACAAATCAAGAGAGAGATAGAGTAAAATCTAAGATATATAAATACCTTCAACTATATAGACCCGCGGCCTTATGACTATGATGATGAATCAATATTGATATCGGGGAGGCTTAGAGGGATTGTGAACTGAGAGATTTATTCTGAGAAGTAAGAGAAAGAAGATTAAGAGATTAAACGTGCTTGGGAGTCATCTTTGCAAGAGTAAAGGTGAGATTGGGTGTTGGGTTAACATGATTCAGGTTTTACAGGTCTGCTTTTTCTTTCCGTTTGATCTATGTACTCATTTAAAATCTGACGGCTAAAGGAAGTTTGTCCATTTCTGTCCCTTTATTTGTAGTTCGCAGGTGAGCGGGCTTGTAGGTATGAAAATGAAAATAACAACAATAACAACATAATTCGGGTGTTGTTTTGTAATTAACTCGAGAATGTCATTTCTTCACCCAAATTAATGGGTTATTGCGATCGCTGACTAAAATATCCACGATATTTCCTCAAACTTTCTGTTTTTTACAAGCATTCATATTAATTTTCATATTTTTCTGATATTTATATTTAATATATTTTTGGTTAAATATACCATTTTTATATAAAATTTGATAAAATTTCTATCGACATTCGATTTTTTTTATATAATTTATTTTAATTATATATATATATATTTTTTTGCTTAACATGTAACTTGAAAAATATATATACATATATACAAGAGTTCTCTACTAACTTTTATCGTAATTGTTTCAAAAAACAAAAATTTAATAATTTTGGAGTTTTTTTTTGAATATTTTTGCTAATGTAAATTGTTCTATTTGTATTTGATAACCTCAAAAAATAAATTATTTTGTTAAAGTAAATGTATAGAATGATACATTTATTGAAATGATGCCTTTAAAATTCTATACATTTACTGAAATGATGCCCTTAAAATTTAACGGTGTTAGTGGTTAATGTATCAAAATGCTAACGGAATGAAACTTACGATATGAAAATGCAAGTTTTTGATAATTATGTATAAAAATGAAAATAACATCATAGTTCAGGTGATGTTTTGTAATTAATTCTAATCTAACTTGTGAGGTTAGGTAACTGTTATCTGCCGATATGGAATCTGAATGCAGGTGCCATCACTGGAACACAATAACGAAATCATAATATAGTCTTAATTTGATCCAGTATGTCGACAGTAAGTATGAAGGAGTAAGACTTATAAATACTTTTGTTGCTCATATTGACTTCTATCTATATTGTCACGCCCCGACCCTTAATTTTTACATTAATTACTAACACTGTGGTAATAAGAATTTTACCGTCTTCGTCAGTAAGTGGTTAATTTAATTGGTCCCCAGATTGGTGTTAGGGGACGATTATTTTGAAAGATTTATTCGAAGGAAGAAAATGTGACTACGGTAAAAATAGTAATTTTTGCTAGTAAAAAGAAATTTTATTGGGGTATTATTTTTTGGGGTGTTGAATTTTTGGATTGGGTATATTTGGTGGTGTTGGTCCGGGTTGGGACAGGCCCATTTTTCTTCTCCTCTCTCCTTTCTCTCTCCTCCCTCTCGATTCTCTCCCCGAGCTCTCCCGCTGCCGGAACTTCCCGTCGCTAGCCAGCCGCGCCGGTCCCAAACGGTCGGCCTCCGACCCAGCTTCCATTCTAGACTGGTGGCAGCCTCCCTAGCGCCGCCGTGAAGGAGAAATTAACCCCGAAAGGTCCGACTGCAGTGGTGGTTTTCTCGCCGGAACTCCCTCCTCCGGCCGCCATAGCCGGCGAGCCTTGGCTCAAAAGAAATCCCTCCTCTCGTGCAGCAATCCCTCCAAAGGGCTCCCTCCATCTCAAGCCAGGTAAGGAGAAATCGGTAATGAAAATTCTAAGGTTTTTTATGTGTTTTTGTTCGATTGACATAGTTAGGCTTGAAATTGATGTTTGTGGTGGTTAGGAAAGTTGTATAGGAGGTTAAGAGGAAGGTGCTGTTAAATTTTGGTGGGCATTGGAGGTCGTCTGAGTTGCCCGCCGGCCGCCGCCGGGAAAAATGTTTTTTGTAGAGAATTTTATGAGGAGTTTATTGGAATGAGTTTTATAATTTTTGGAGGAGTTTTAGATAGGTTTGGGAATTTTTGAAATTTGGTATTTTTGACGGATTATTAAGTTAAAATCCGGACACGTGATTATTTAAGGTTAGAAAGGTGGAAGGTGTTAGGGGATTTCGGTTAAGATTTTGTGGAGTTTTATATGGTAGGTAGCGAATTAAAGATTTTGGGCGATAAGCTAGGTTGAGCGCGCGGAGCTCCTTTTTAATTTCGCCTATTTTGTTTAGGCGTCGGTGTGTTAATTAAGGATTTAATTATGTTTTTGGAACAGGACTCGAGGAGGCTCGAGCTGACGATGCCTCCGACTGACATCAGGCTTAGGCCTATTTTGTGAGTGGACCTTTGTTTTAAATAGTGTGTTTAAAATGCTTTTTGTTGAATAATAATTTTCTGTTGTTGGAAATTCCTCGAAATTGAGAATTTCGGTGATTATACTCATATATAGTGGATTATGAGAATAATATGTATATGATTAAATGCTAGCTAGCTATACGTGATTTTCCCTCATACTGAGGTACAATTCTAGTATAGGGCGACGTGAGCGTTAGACGCCAGCGTTGTAGCCTTGTACGACTTTCTATTCTTTGAATTTATTCATAGAATTCGTACAAAGAATCATCACGTATATATACCACTAAGAAGTTTCCCCCATACTGAGGTACAATTCCAGTATGGGGTAATGTGAGCGTTAGACGCCAGCGTCGTAGTTTTGTACGCTTATCTATTTTTCGAGCTTATTCATATATATCGTACAAGAGATAGTCGAGTGTGAATACATACTGATATATATGATATTCCAGTTCAGATTTTCTGAGTTAAGCTTTTAAGCTATCGCTGGTAAAGCATTTTATTTGAAAGTATTTTTGAAAAAATATTTATTTGTTGTCGGAATTGCTTTTATCTACTCACTCTGAAGTTTTTGAATATTTTCCCGTGAGCTCTTTGTTTTTATAATGCCTAGTCTGCAGCGTTCGCGTGAGATCTAGAAGGCGACGTCGAGGCATAGTGACCCATCTATTAGCTACATTTCGCTAGTAGGTTTCCTGTTTAATCTACTAGAAAATTGTTAGTTTCCGCTGTGTTTTTAATTTTTAGTAGCTCTGAATACTGTTGGGATTTTTGTGTAATTTATTCTGACTACTTTTGGGTTGTAGCCGGGAATGTTATTTTATTTTGGTTAATTAAGTGCTTCTTTTCTGTTCTTCCGAGTTAGGGTTGTCCATTTTCAAGGGAGGTTTGCCGAGTCCTTCGGTAAATTTTCCTTGGAGGTGGTCCCTGCAAGACTCACCACCGGTTTCAGGGTGAAATTCGGGACAGGTCTTGACATATATTACAAAGGCTCATCATATGTATATATAAGATCCTGCAATTGTTGAGTGAGCTGCTCCATTCAAGTAGTAAATATGGACTACAACAGACATGAAACCTACTGCATTAATGTAGTTGCATTACTTGACCTTTGTATCATTTTTCATACATACATAGCTCTTAGCTCTACTATTGTATTATCTTTCACACTTAGCTGTAGGTAATTTGTACTACTATAAATATCCTCAAATTTGGAGAAGAATGCATCTAGGAATTATACCATAAACCTATTCTTGACATGGTATCAAAGCAATTCTGCTCTTGAAACTAATACCCATACCCTCATTTCGTTGCCAAAATACCAAGAAGAACTTTGTTTCTTCATCTTACCAGCCAATTATCATATCTAACTAGAAGAAACTCTGTTTCTTCGCCTACCCAGATCATATCCAATTCTGATTACCCATTACCCATAAACCAAGAACTCTGTTTCTTCAACTTATCTAATACCCATAATACCAAAGAACAAATTTTGTTCTTCACTTACCTGTACCATATTAGCGGTGATCAAATCCCAACTTCAGCCAAGACTCGGACTTCGATCGCTGATTCAGACCTTGCACGGTCTGCAACTGGTTTCATTGTCGAGACCAGAGTAACCGCATCTGCTTCAACCTCCATATTGCCTCGACGTCGCTCATCTGACTGCAGCTCCATCGAATTCAGAGAGACCGCCGTCAACCTCAGACCAGATCATAGCGCCGTCGAGCAATAGACCGGAGTGCTGTCGAGCAACAGTCTAAATTTTGTCCTGTGCATCCAGTGCAAGTGATATTATTCCCAACTGATTTGGGCTGACATCCTTACTCAGGCCCAAACCCAGTATCCCAACCATTTTTTTGTTGTTGGTAAGTTGGTGAGAATTTTTTTTTTTTTTAAAAAAACAAAGGGGTAAATCAGATTAAAAATTTTATCCTTGTACCGCCGAGCTTACTCGTTCAACCAAACTAGGCTCATACAATTAATGCGATGTCTAAGGCAAGGATCGAATAAGAGAAAGGTTGAAAGTGAGCATTACTACACCAAAATCTTAACCCTCCTTACCTGGTCGTATTATGAGGAGTTACCGAAAAGGTTGCGCGGTAGGCAACACCCAAGGATCATATTTCTCTTTATTTTACTCATTAAATTATGCACCAGGGTTCTCGATGAAGTACTGATCAGTTCATCTCAACTATCAGCAATCAACTCTGAATATTCTTCTCAACATAAAAGGCGATCATCATCTAATGATCATGGCCCTATTTTTCTAGAAAAATAGGATAGCACCAATTTTATTTCTTGGTCTAAACATGGCAAGTTGAACATCACTGGCCGAGGTAAACTTGGTTATCTCACCGGCAAGAAGAAAGCACCATCTGAAGAAGAAGATGAAGAAGGTTACGAAGTTTGGGTTGAAGAAGACAATCTTGTTCAAGCATGACTTCTTAGTTTCATGCACAAGGAAGTTAGAGAAAATTATGAAGGTTTGGAGACTGCCAAAGAAATTTGGGATGCTGTTAAAACAACTTTTTCAGTAGCCCAAGATGTTACACGAAACTATGAGCTACAAATAGCTTCGGTTTCCACCAAACAAAACGGAGCTCTTCTTTATGGCTACTACAACAATATGAAGAAAATAATGCAAGAGCTTGACATATTGGATCCTCTCAGACTCAAGGATGCAAATTCTATCACCTACATGGCTAATATGGTCACAAAGCACTGTATCTATTTCTTTTTGGTCGAGCTAGACCCTCATCTTGATGGAGTCCGGAGTAGAATCCTAAACACAAAGTCGTTGCCTTCTATAGAAGAGGCTTATTCTCAAGTCAATGCTGAGCATAATAGACTCAAAAGATGAAGTCTGACACAAAGTATGAAGGATCAGTCATGATTGCTCAACACTGACCACCACATGTTCGTAGCTCTCAGCCTTCTTCATCTACACCTCCTTTGAAAACATCCTCTCAAGGACCCATGAAATGCACTCATTGCAAATCAACCGGTCATATGGTAGAGACTTTTTTCTACTTAATTGGCTTTCCAGACTGATGGGATGATCACATTGCTAATCACAAGGAGGCACAAGCAAAAGAAGTACGAGAGAAAGCAAAATCTATTCAACCCCATGAAAACAAGAGCCCAAAGAGCTACATGTCCAAAGGCAAACCTCAGGCCTCCTTCCAAATTACTTCGCCAGACTCGAGTTCGAGTACAACTTTTGTCAAACCCACTCATGGTGATCACTCTAGTAACTCCACTTGTACCTTCATGACCACTTCAGGTCCATATGTCTCTTTGCTCTCGAGTAACTCTGCCTTTAATTTGAAAGATATGTGGATAATTGATTCGGGTGCAACTAATCATATGACTTATAACTCTAGGAATATTCACCATTTAACTCCAGTTCACCACTATGGCGTAACTAATGCCAATGGTGATTCCTACCCCATTACTGGTGTTGGGTCTGTCACTCTTACAGACTCAATTACCCTTGGTATTATGTTGCTTGTGCCTTCCTTGTCTCATAATCTCTTGTCAGTTAAATAGATAAACCAACAATTTTATTGTTGTGTAATTCCTTAGCCCTAGTGTTGTATATTTTAGGACATCCTAATAGGGGAAATCATTGGACAGAGTATTGATAAGGGGAGATTATACTACATGGAGATGACCACTACTGGTAGTCTTCTTACAAGTGAAATGAATCAAATTCAAAGAAAGGCATCCACAGATGAAGAACAAATCTGGTTATGGCATAAGAGATTCGGACATCCATCATTTGTATATCTCCAAACTTTCTTTCCATTATTATTCAAGCACTGTAGAGCATTATACTTCAAATGTAACACTTGCATTTTGAGCAAAAGTCACCGTGTGAACTACCCTTTGAGCTCTAGTAAAAGTACTGCACCATTTGATCTTGTTCATTTTGACGTTTAGGGGCCGTGTCCACCAAGGCATATTGGAATGAAATGGTTTGTTCTATTTGTCGATGATTGTATCTGGATGAGCTGGATCTACTTAATACGGCATAAAAGTGATGTCTTTTCTATATTTCAGACGTTTCATGCGATGATTCAAACTCAGTTTCAAAAGTCCATCAAAGTCCTTCGTACAAATAATGGCAGAGAATTTGTGAACCATCTTCTTCACCAATATCTAGCTACCCATGGAATCATTCATCAGACCACCTGCCCTCAAACCCCTCAACAAAATGGTGAGGTGGAACGAAAGAATCGCCACATTCTTGAAGTTGCTCGCTCCATGTTGATTGGTGCTAATACGCCCGATTATTTTTGGGGTGATACTGCCTTAACTACTACCTACCTTATAAATAGACTTCCTATACAAGCCCTTCAGTCCACAGCCAAGAAAAACCATCCACTACCAAAAATACTGATCCAAGCTCTTGAAAGTCATTTGCCTTTACCACCTACCCATGCCCTTGATCCAAAGATTTTTGGTTGTGTAGCTTATGTTCATATCCATCGAAATCGGATGACTAAGTTGGATGCTTGTGCTGAAAAGTGTGTCTTCATTGGTTTTCTTCCACTCAGAAGGGATATCGATGTTATAACCCCACTACTAAGCATTCATATGTTTCAATGGATGTTTCATTTTGTGAACATGAGCTATATTTTTCCCCGAAGACTCCTCTTCAGGGGGAGAGTAATGCTGAGGAAGAGCAGTCTTTAAAGGATTTCTTAGGTCCCTTGGATAATCAGATATATGAATCTATTGAGCGTGGAACAACTAAAAGGAGTAACCAGCTACCAGCATCAGAAACATATTCTGTACTCCAAGAAAACGACAATCAATTGCCAACTCCAAAACCAGGAGAGATAAATACTTCTTCCCCTTCTAGTACCCCATCAACACCAATGCTCCCTGAGGATGATCCAGAGATAACTGATAATCCTTTGTTGAATCTCATGATAATTATGAGCTTAACCCTGAAACAGAACCAAGTAACATCATAGGGATTTGGAAGTTACCATTCCGAAAAAGTCGAGGTCAACCAAAGGCTCAATATGAACCATATCCTAAAGCCAAGGCCAAATATCCCATAAGCAATCACATGTCCTCCCATAGGTTATCCAAGTCATATGCGTCTTTTGTATTTCATGTATCTGCTATTGTCACTCCAAGTAAAGTGCAAAAAGCTCTAGCTAATCCTAAGTGGACTAAAGCTATGGAGGATGAAATGGAAGGCTTGCAAAAGAATCACACATGAGAACTAGTGCCAAGACCCACAAGGAAGAGAATAGTTGTGTGCAGATGGATCTATACATTGAAGTATGGTGCTGATGGTACACTGGATAGATACAAAGCTAGATTGGTCACAAAAGGTTATACTCAGACATATGACATTGACTATCAGGAGACTTTTGCCCCAGTGGCCAAGATGAATACTGTTCGAGTGCTATTGTCATTAGAAGCCGACTTAGATTGGACTCTTAAGCAGTTTGATGTAAAGAATGCTTTCCTGCATGGAGACCTGAAGGAATAAGTCTACATGGATCTACATCCAGGCTCCTCTCTACCATCACAAGCTGAAATGGTGTGCAAGTTGAAAAAGTCATTGTATGGACTAAAACAGTCCCCCATGGCATGGTTTGGAAGATTCAGCCAATCTATGAAACAGTTTGGTTACAAACAAAGTAACTCTGACCATACACTCTGAAGTGAAGGAAAGATAAACTTACTGTGCTTATCATTTATGTTGATGATATGATTGTGACAAGTAATGACCCAGAAGAAGTGAAGAGACTCCAAGAACATCTTTCGTCTGCTTTTGAGATGAAAGATCTTGGTGGATTGAAATACTTCTTGGGGATTGAGGTGGCTAGATCAAATGAAGGTATTAGCCTATCTCAAAGGAAGTATGTGGTTGACTTGCAATAAAAACTAGCTTGTTAGCATGTAAACCTGCTGATACACCGATGGAGCAAAATCACAAGTTAGTAGAATATTCAGATCAAGTGCCTACTAACAAAGAAATATATCAAAGGTTAGTAGGTAAGTTGATTTATCTCTCACATACTCGACCTGATATTGCATATGCCGTAAGCATTGTAAGTCAATTCATACAAGCACCAAGTAAAGATCACATGGAAGCAGTATACATAATTTTGAGGTACTTAAAGGCAAATTCAGGCAAAGGGATCATGTTTTCCAAACATAACCATACAAAGATAACAGGATACACAGATGCAGATTGGGCCGGTTCTGTCACTGATAGAAGGTCCACTTCAGGTTACTTTACCTTTGTGGGAGGTAACTTGGTCACATGGAGAAGCAAGAAGCAAAAAGTGGTTGCTAGATCCAGTGCGGAAGCTGAGTACAGAGGAATGGCTCATGGACTATGTGAAATGTTATGGCTTCGTCATTTGATGAAGGACTTGGGATTCAAATCCGAGTATGCCATGAATTTGTATTGTGACAATAAAGCAGCCATCGATATAGCTCACAATCAATTCCAACATGATAGAACAAAACATGTTGAAGCTGATCGACATTTCATCAAGGAGAAGTTGGAGTCAGGAATCATTAACATACTGCATGTATCTACTGAAGATCAACTTGCAGATATTTTGACCAAAGCCGTTTCTACAAAAGTGTTCCACAGCTCACTAGACAAGTTGGGTATGCGAGACATCTATTCCCCAACTTGAGGGAGAGTGTTGAGTGAGCTTCTCCATTCAAGCAGCAAATCTAGACTACAACAAACATGAAATCTACTGCATTAATATAGTTGCATTACTTGACCTTTGTATCATCTTTCATACATAGCTCTTAGCTCTACTATTGTATTACCTTTCACACTTAGTTGTAGGTAATTTGTACTACTATAAATATCCTCCAATTTGGAGAAGAATGCATTTGGGAATTATACCATAAACCTATTCTTGACAGCAAAGAGAGAATATGCAGAAGAGTTGTTTTCCTACACTGACTGTTTGAACACTTATGTGTTCTCATTTTTCAAAGGAGACGGAACTGAGGCAGCTGCCGGTGAGTTCAGCACTAAGCTAGCACTTACTCTTTTGATGGTAGTGAAGTTGGATATAAGCTAATGTAGACATGGTTTTATGTTTAAGCAGGTGCTGCATTTGACTATATCGAAACTGCTCTTTCAAAATTTGGAGATGGACCTTTCTTTCTTGGCCAATTCAGTCTGGTAAAGTGACAGCTATATCTGCTTTCTGCCAAATAATGATTTAGTTCTCATTTGTTTTGAGCTTGATAAGACAATCAAAAACTTGTCCACAGGACTTAAGAAAGTTGCTCAAAGTTGAAGCTTTTCGAGTGTTGCTCTTCATTTTCAGAATTTATGGATGAAACAAACAAATAATTTCATCATCTCCATCCTAAGAAAGATAGGATATGTCCTTCTGCATGTATATATTAGCACCAATGTTTTAAAAGGTTAAGGCGTAGCCGAGGCTATGGAGCGAGAGCCTCACCAAGGCGTAAGCCTTGAGGCGTAAGGCGTAAGCCTTTTGGAAAAAAAATATAATTACATGCATACAATTATTTTCTTCAAACTTACGATTTAGATACATCAAGGCCAGAGTCACTATGCAATTGAAAACCAATGCATAAGATAATGAATTCCACATCCGACAGTTTAGATAATGAATTCCACATCCGAAAGTTTAGATAATGAATTCCACATCCGATGGAAAATGTAAGGAACTAACTAAGATTTTGATCCTTTGATTCAAAAATTGAGATAAGCATACCTTGAGCCACCTTACAGCAGTAAATTCATTTACAGAAACTGCGCGTTGTGCATATGATAGTGGTGATATCCAAAAGGCCCATTCCCACCATGGCTTAATGCTATCTGAAAAAGAAAACGCAGGCAGGGAAGTTATTACACATATAAGAAGGAAAATTACTAATAATAAGTTTGAATCAGAAATTTGGAGGAAGAGGTGCGTACTGCGTACCTCAAATCAGAGGTGAGTTGGTGACTGCAATGGAGGCTTAGGAGGAAGAGGTTTGAGGCGATTGAGTTGCAGAAGACAGCGACGAGGCGGTGGTCAACTGGTCGGATGGTCGGATTAATCTTGGTGGTGGTCGATTGCGTCTCTGTGTTTGAGAGGGAGAGGGAGAGGGAGAGGGAGAGGGAGGAGGGAGATCGAGAGAGGGAGCAGGGAAGGAGGGCGGGCGAAAAGACAGAGGGAGTCGATTGCGTCTCTGTGTTTGAGAGGGAGAGGGAGGAGGGAGATCGAGAGAGGGAGCAGGGAAGGAGGGCGGGCGAAAAGACAGAGGGAGTCGATTGCGTCTCTGTGTTTGAGAGGGAGAGGGAGAGGGAGGAGGGAGATCGAGAGAGGGAGCAGGGAAGGAGGGCGGGCGAAAAGACAGAGGGAGGCGCATGAGCCTTATGCGGAACACTTACCCAAAACGACCCCGTTTTCCGTTTTTTCAAATAGGCGCACGCCTTATGCGCCTTAGGGTGCGTTTTTTGCGCCTTATGCGCCTTGGGGTGCGTTTTTTGCGCCTTTGCGCCTAACCAGCAAAACACAATGAAATGTTCCTGCGCCTCGTGCCTTTTACGCCTCAAGGCGCGCCCGAGGTGCGTTTTTTAAAACACTGATTAGCACACATGAAACCTAAAACCTCATTACGTTTTGCATTTCTAACCTCATCTCCCTCTTTCTTCCTCCATTTAGCACTGTTTGCTTGACTCTACCAACACCAAGTATGGTACGTCAGTGATAAAGTGAGAGAAATATTAAACTACTACTTAAGGTATTAGAAGTTAGAACTAATTAAAACTATTCCCTGCGAAGGCTTAAGTTGGATATGCAGGGATAATAATGACTTTTTGCCCCTAAGGTGCGAAATCAGAGGCGAGTCTGAGCTTTGCGCGCGCAAAAGAGGACGCCAAAATTGAGAGAAGCGTAGCTGAAGAGGGGTCTGGATTTGGCTGGGGACCGAGTACAATCCAGAACCTTACAATGAAGCTCTATATCATCCAAATGAGGCATATATGAAGCCCTCTCTTGTAGGGGATTTTCATCTTTTCTTGCAGACTAGGAGTAGTGCTGGAAACTAAAACAAGAACATCGTTCAGTCGTAACTTTGAGATGAATGCAGTCGAAGAACCCAAAAAACAGTTACAAACCCCAAGAGTCTCAATGCAGCATTACTCTCTTCTACACTAGAAGCTGCAAAATGAGCTCCAGTGAACCAAATGGAATCAAGCTGACTACTGCTCATACAAATCCTTGAGTTACAGATGAATAAAGATCCACCATCTCGATGGAAAATTCTACTGTGATATTTACACGGTAATGTTAAATTTGCTGAAAAAAGAAAAGAAAAAGAAAGAATTGAAATTTGTTTAGTTTTTATGGTTTGAAGTCAACATATGTTTAATCCTTATGATTTTATTTTAATCTAAATGATCCTTAAAATCACGATTTTTCATCTAATGATATTTTCTTTCTGTTAGAATACTAACGTAACCGTTAGGGCATTTCCAACAAGTTGACCTAAAACTCATACTCAAACTTATTTTTTGACTCACCTAAACCCATTACTATCCAAACTCATATTTCATCTCCAACCGTTATGTCAAAACTCATCTCATACCCAAATTTTAATCATTTTATATAATTTGGGTATGAGTATGGGTTTTGATCATCAACAAATAAATAAATTTCATATATAGTGCCCCTTGTTAAATGATTTTATATAACAACAAATAAATTATATAAATCATACATAATAATTTAATATAATATGTTGTACGTCTTAGTTAAGATTTAAAAAATTATTTTTATTTTAAAAAAATTAATAACTTGCTATTTTTATATCGAAAGACAAATATGACGTGACATTGTAGGTGTCAAATGTTGATAGGATGGTAAGATTACGAGTTAGATTTTTATCTGCCACGTAACAATGTCTATCTTCACAATAATATACATATATATCCGATAAGATTTCGGATCTCGAATTTGTTATATATTTTAGCTCCTCGCGTCATTGCGTGAGAGGCTAGTGAGATTGTGTTTTAGATCTTTATATGTCACACTACCAGAAATTTCATTTTGGGCGACGAAAAAAAATCGTCGCCCTGTTAACAAATTTCGTCGGCCAAGAACTTGTCGTCGGCCAAAACGTCGTCGCCAAAAGTGCGTCGGCCAAGAACTTGGGCGACGATAGTTCATACCGTCGTCGCCTAAGAGTAATTCTTAGGCGACGATACTAATTTCGTCGCCTAAAATATATTTCTCGTCGCCCAAAAATATTCGTCGCCCAAGATTTAACACCTTGGCCGACGAAAAATTGTTTCGTCGCTTAAGATGTTATAACCTGGGGCGACGAAATTTTTTCGTCGGCCAAGACATCGTCGCCAGAAGTGCGTCGGCCAAGAACTTGGGCGACGATATTTTTTTTTCGTCGTCTTATATGGTAAGTCCTTGCCCGACGATTTAGCAATTTCGTCGCCTAAGATATATTTAAATTTTTTTACACTTAGGCTTAGATGATATTTTTCCTTTATTTTTTTTCTTTTTTTTGATATTGAAATTACGTAGGTTGTAAAGAGCAGAAGAAACAAACAAATCAAATAATATTTTTCATTGATGAACACAGATCATTTTGAATTGAATCATACATTTCAAACCACAACACATCCTATTTACAAGTACCATATCCTTTGCGTTATACAATCTTGAATCATTACATAAACACATTACATAAAATAGAAACAAACTCTAGTACAAGAATTTCAGAAAGCGGAATGGATCTGGGAAATGGATTGGGTTGCAGACTTGCAGATGGACGTCGGATCTGGGAAGCGGAAGCGGAATCGATCGATTGAGAGCGAAACCCCTTCAGAAACAGAAAAGCAGAGAGAGAGAGAGAGAGAATGGTTAGGGTTCCGAATCTCTGCATTTTATAATCGCGTTCTTGGGCGACGATTTTACAAAAATCGTCGCCCTGTTTTTTCAAAATCGTCGGCCAAGATAATCTTGGGCGACGAACTTCGAAAATCGTCGCCCAAGATACTATACTTGGGCGACGATTTTCTTTACTATAAATCTCGTCGCCCAAGATAAAGAAAATCGTCGGCCAAGAGTTATCTTGGCCGACGATTTTTGATGTCGTCGCCTAAGATACTATACTTGGGCGATGATGTTCTTCACTATAAATCTCGTCGCCCAAGATAAAGAAAATCGTCGGGCAAGAGTTCTATCATAAAATTCAGAATATCGTGATTTTGGTGATCGGAGAAGAGGAACTGAAAACCGACCGTCAGATATGACCAGCATAACAAATTACGTGGGTGGGAAAAAATTCAGCTCCATCGGACAACGACAAGGGCTCGATCCGTCCGGTCAATCGGCGCGGTCAAACCCCTAAACGGACGGAAACGGCTATTCGACCCTCCAAATCACGTAATCTGGCCGGACCTTCAACTGAGAATAGTTTCCAATCGACGAGACGCTTACGGGGCTATAAAAATTTGGTAAAAAATAAAACCCGGGATAGGGCTACCACTAGGTAGAAATAAGAGAAATTCGTTGACCGGAACAACCGGCACCAAAATTTTACCGGAATATCTTCATTTTTCACGGGTTGACGTATTTCACTGTTCCGGTCATATCTTATTTCACGACTTTTTTGCGTTTGAGGCCTCTACTTATACGTTGTCTTCAAAACGAAACTTAAACTCAACACTTGTATAAAAAAGTTATACAACATTAGTACATATAACGTGAGTTTGGTGATCGGAGAAGAGGAACTGAAAACCGAAACGTCAGATATGACCAGCATAACGAATTACGTGGGTGGGCAAAAATTCAGCTCCATCGGACAACGACAAGGGCTCGATCCGTCCGGTCAATCGGCGCGGTCAAACCCCTAAACGGACGAAAACGGCTATTCGACCCTCCAAATCATGTAATCTGGCCGGACCTTCAACTGAGAATAGTTTCCAATCGACGAGACGCTGACGAGGCTATAAAAATAAAAAACATTACCTTACAATTTAAATGTGCTTTATTTATTTTAATTATTCGGATTATCTTGGCCGACGAAATTAGGGTAATTCGTCGGCCAAGATAATACTTGGGCGACGATATTTGTTAAATTCGTCGCCCAAGAGTAAAAATCCTGTACAATGAAATTTAAATGTGTTTTATTTTATTTTAATTATTCGGATTACTCTTGGCCGACGAAAGTAGGGTAATTCGTCGGCCAAGATAATACTTGGGCGACGATATTTGTTAAATTCGTCGCCCAAGAGTAAAAATAAAAAATCATGTACAATGAAATTTAAATGTGTTTTATTTTATTTTAATTATTCGGATTAATCTTGGCCGACGAAATTCTTTTATTTCGTCGGCCAAGTAAAAATAAAAAAATAAAATACTTAGGCGACGATATATTTGAGTTTCGTCGCCTAAGGATTAAAAAAACTTAGGCGACGATATAAATATCTTAGGCGACGAAATATTGTTTCGTCGCCCTAGTTTCTATATTAGGCGACGAAATTTAGGCTTAGGCGACGATTTTTTTTTCGTCGCCTAAAGTTCAACTTTAGGCGACGATTTTTTTTCCTTGGGCGACGATTTTTTTTTTCGTCGCCTAAGTTTTCTCTTAGGCGACGAAAAAAAAAATTGTCGCCCGGTTTTTTTTGTTTCATCGCCCAAGACTCATTTTCTGGTAGTGTCACGTGTCACATCTTATCTTAATCAATCATTTTTTGTCCATCCATAAAACTCAAACCCAAATATGGGTTCCTATCAGACCCACGACCTATTTTGGGTCAACTTACAAGGAGAAAACCCATATGGGTTGGCGTGGGACCCACTCCAACACAGCTGCACGTGAAGGTGAGGCCACAAGCTTAAAGGAACGCGCCAAGAGCTGCATCTGCTGCAGACGCGCGCTAGACGACAAGATAACAGGAGGAGATAAAGGTTACGCGTTTTGCACGCATTGAAAAGAGCTGACAAAGTGGGTCCTCCCACGTGAGTGTCTGTTATGGGATTACAACGGTACGTTATAAAACAGATTACCCAAATTTCATTTCATTTAAAATAAAAGATTCAGATCAATTCAATTCCAAAAAGAAAAAATGATATATAAGTATTGAATTTCTAATCTGACGGTCTAAAATATCCGGTGATTAATTCCAACAGTTTACACTAAATGATCACAGTTTCAAATGAAAAAAAAAACTTGAAAAATAAGAAAAAAAAATTGAGGAAAATATAGAATATTATTTTGCTCATTGGAACAATAATTAGCAACAATGTCTATAAATACCATCCACCTTCTTCATAATTTTTCACTCCAAAACTTCTCTCCTCCTTCTACATGCACTCTTTATTTTCACAATTGTTCTTCATCTAGCTAGTTTTCAAACCTTTTTTTTTTCTTCAAAGATATCCAACCCCAAACCTAGAGGAGAAGCTTGGAAAAACCTCAAAGATGTGTCGTTGTGCAAGGCGGTGGTTGTGGTTGGTGAAGATGGTGACAAAGCTACCGGCCAAGAGAAGAAAAAATTATAGAATCGTATATAGGAAGTGTATGATGCTTGTAAGCCATCGAGTTTTGTTATTAGATCACACAGGTCGGCAGGAAGCCCATAAGCAAGAATCCTCAAGGTGCAAGTCAACTTTTGTTCGGTTGACAAGTCAGGCTGACCGGAGGCGTCATGCTTTTGGACGAAGTAAGAGTCATGGTTAGCGACATCGTGCATCATCTGGTCAAACACATGAGGCCGCATTCGATACCTTCTACAAAACACATCGCCTTCGAACCGACACGGCGAAGTGAAGTAATTAAAGAGCTTTCAGTTGTTGATCCATAGCTTCACGCTCTCTACAGGTGTATCGCCGGCCTTCTTGTGAACCACCCCATTTAGATTCTTCCTCTTGAATCCTCTGAATGTGTGAGGAAGCTCTCTGCATCACCATGGCTCTTTGACGATTCCTTGTAATAGAATCTTCCTCCTCCTTCATTAGTAGTTTCCTCAACCTATTCATTGCAGCAATCAACAAAAATTATTCGACGAAAAATGAAACTCAGAGCTTGAATTCTGATATGAGAGAGAAGTGTTTGTGAATTAGTAAGGTATGATGAAGTGAAGTGCCTCGTATTTTGATTATTGGAGATGCGTTTTTATAGGATTTGACTATGAGTATGGGTATAGAAGGCATTGTTAGAGACGCCCTTAAAGATATTGTAATTTTTAACAGCTACGTCAGTAGTTTAACTGAGAAAATTGACGGAAATATCATTTGTATGAAAAATTGTGACTTTAATAACCATTCAGATTAAAATAAAACCACAAGGACTGAACATATGTCGAATTCAAACCACAATGACTATACAGTTTGTGTGTGCATAATTGCCTATTAGATGTTTCTCATTTGGTTTCTTTTATCAGTTTCCTTTTTCCTTCTGGAAGTCTCAAGATTATCAAAACACTAAAACCATGGTGATGATGATCCAACCCCATTGTGTGCATGAAATACCAAATAAGCTCACCACTACAGCACCACTTGATCAAAAAGCGATTCCACTTCTAGCTAATCTGGCCCTGCTTCTGCTTAATAATATATCAATATATGTGTACTCAAGCATTTTAAGCTTGCTAACTTCCACTTGTAGATATCAGATACTGCGTCCTCCTGTCTAATTAAGGAAAAGATTAATGGCCACCTATAGATTAAGACTTCAAGTGATGAAGAAAAAGCTAAAGGCTTCTCTGCATTTCAGGGCCTCCCAGCTGAGCTTAAAGTCTGAGCACATCATCAACTCTTCCGCGCACGGGGCTCAGTGTCTTTAGTCTGGTCCCTCATATGAACAGCTTAAATATGTTATCTGCTGTAGCAATCACTCGGCAAAGAAAGACCACCACTCCCAGAGAGACCAGAACTTTTCTTCATGGAGCGAGAGAAGAAGTCCGCACGCTAACTTGCTTTGATTGTTTACTTGTTATTGCTGCAGACTTACGAGACAATTTATCGTGTTTACACCTAAATTAATATTTTACTGGACAGTAAATGTCTAAATGAATATTAATTAAATTCTTGATCCATGTCACACCGGCGAGCCCAAAGTAATTAGGTTTACAAGTGATGGCCCGCCAACGAACTGGATAGCAGAGTTCGCATGCGAAATGGACTTCGCGTAGAAGTACATGAAGGCGAAGCGAGATGGCTTCGCGTAGGAGACTTCATGAAAAAGTAAGAGGAGGAGCTCGCATGCAAGTGCAGGTCTGTACAACATTGGCTTCGCGTGACGCTTGAGTAGATAGGGAGGCAAGTGTCCTTAATTGCTTGAAGACCATGTCAAGCTAGAATAATTCTAAGAGGCGGAGTCCGCATGCACGCGGAGGTGTATGTGTTGGTTAAGCACTCTATTCTTTAATTGGATTTGCATGAATCACCTACGTCACATTTATCGTTGAAGACTCCTCCAAGTCTTTGACATGCTTTGAGCCAATACATGTGGCCATAAAGTAACTCTATATAAGGGGAGCTCGAGGATCATCTGAGACAACACTCAACAACTCAAACAAAATATAATACAGCTATCGACCCAGTCGAACCCAGACGCTAAAGCATCTCGTCTTAGCAACCTTTTCCTTTCAAGTTCCCCTGAGCTTTTTCTCTACACAATCAATTCATTCAACAAACAACAAAACTTTTTGAGCTTCTCGAAACCCCAAATCCTAAGTGCACATCGCCTTAGTTCAGAGTCCTTTCAGTCTCGCCCTGATTACTGCCATATTGTTGCTCTACTCGCTACATACAGTGAGTATCCACGACAGGTGAAAGTGAGTACTCGTAATTCCTCGTCCGCGAGGTGGCACTAGAACTCCCCGCTTGCTTGGAAGTCAAGATTCAGCGCACTTTCTTTCCTCGTCCGCAAGGTGGCATGCCCCGCACCTTTTTTACTTTTAGTAGCAATTACATCTACGCTTCTTACTGAAAATCGTGACCAAAACATATCAAACACTTTGTCTTAGACTAAACATGCAATTTCGAACATGTGTAGTACTTCAATGGGGGGCCTGTTAGCTATTTACCTTAGCAGTTCTCTTAGATATGATGCAGGCATTTGGTTGAAAATTTTAATATTTCTAAGAACAAACCCTACATATTTCATATCTCTCGTTCATTTATTCAGCAACTTTTATCTTAAGGTCACATAGCTATCTACATGTACGTTCCCAATAGACAAGGTACATTGGCCTACAATAATATGGCGCCACCCAACTAAGGAACTGAGATGGCAGTAGTCATTATAGTCCTGATTTATTACAACCTTACCAACCTTAGGCCATAAGGGCAATGCACTAGAGCTCTGGACAACACGCAATCAATTCAATGCTGTTCTTGGTGTGTAGTCTAGGATTAACTACAATATGTGTTGCCTTTTCTGGGTTGTATACTAAATTATTCACATCTGTGCTAAAGCCATGTACAAGAGAAGGAAATTAAAGCAGACTCGAAGGAGCACAATAGAAATGGAATCGAACATAAGAAATGAATTCTAATCTCGTTTCAAATCTCTAATCTGAAATCAAATGAGATATATGATTGTACTAATTGAAAAAATGATTGAGCGAAGCAGTGGCCTAACTTTAGGTAGAGCCACCACCAACGTATAAACTCTTTGAAGAATATGATGGGTGGATGATCATCAACATGAACCTCGATTCCTGCGATAACATAATCCTAGCTTTAACAGATCCATTACCATCCTTTCAAATTCTCCTCTGGGCCTCTCCTTCCCATTATATTCTTTCTCGTTGTAGTTGCAGAGAGAGGAGAAAGAAAAGGCATACACTTCATACATGAAAGCCTTGAAACTAGGATAAAAGGCGTAAACACTAGACAGACACTGGCACACCAGCACTGTAACATAAGCTACAGAACATGACCCAACTACCCTTGTAAGAATGTCATCTGCATTTCATTTCTGGGTTTAAGGATGTCATTTCAGATTGCTGATGCAAATTCACACAGTGCAATAGAATGTAAGCAGTAGTTATTTAAACTCAGTAGGGAATCAAGTGCCAAGGTGGAAAAGCAGTCAACAGGATTTACATTTAGGAGGAGAAAATGAAAAATAAAGAAGAACATACAAATAAAAAGCAGTCAATTATAAGAAAAAGCCAAAATTCTGCTGTCAGGAATTGGATTTGGGTTTTCATTTTATATTTTGCTTTTGATGACTTCCATGATTACTTTAGTAAACTTATCTTGGGATCTTTCTAACACAAAATTATATATCAAAAGAAATGATTGGAAACTGGAATAGGCCTATACTTTTGGACCAAATGCTGGTTTTTTATGGGATGAATGTGTGTGTATCACCATAACAGCAGAAGAGGAAATAAGTTAAACGGGAAAGGAAACGAATAGTAAAGCAAAAAAGAGACATCAAACCCATCGTTGAAGCTATTCCATATAGAAGAGAGAGACCCACACAGACAAAAGGAAAAAGAAAATTGCATCTTTGTGTCATTAGATTTTTTTTTTCTTTTTGGCTAGGCCTCTGAAGCTATCTTATGATTTAAGCACAGATCTTTCAGCCACAGAGAAGAAAAGCAGTTTATATGTTTTACATATTCATGCCCCATGATTTATAATCACCAAAAACATTATGCAGGGGAAGGCCCCTTACAAAAAGCGAAGGAGTTATTGTACGAATCTACTGACCTGATGGTATGACATTGAAGTAAAGACCTTTCCTCATTACCACTGATTGTTTACAATCTTGTGTCCGTCTCTCTCATTACATTACTTGCATGTTAGGCCGTATAACGAAAAAAAGAAAAAACAGTCATTTATTAGAATTTTATGTTCATCGCGTTTAGCCTTTTATAGTCACATGATGAGAGAAATAAGCACATAATTGCATACAATACAACCGGTAATATGAAGGAATAATATTATATTCTTTCTTGATATAGCAAGTCAAGAATACATAACCACAAAACAAACTGAACAACAGAATGATGGATAATTGGATATTCCAACAGCAATATACCAAAAATGGATTTACAAACTGAATCACAAGTTCCTCAAGTCAGCTGCTAACAGGGCATATACAACAGATTCATACATAATTTCTCCAACAATTTAAACAACAACACATAACAATAACAAATAACTCCATCATAAACTGGACAGATTAAGAAGCAATAGTAAAGATGACAATCATCTTTGCATTAACATCAGGTCTCATCATCACTTAATTAAGGATTGGAAAAAGCTATACATGTACACCTTCATGCCCCACACCACCTACATCATGTTCTAATGTATTGCCCCCCACCTATACTAACATCATATGAAAGATAGACATAATCCCACTAACCATTTCCCCCAAATATTCCAACCTAAGAAAAAAGAAAAACAAAAATACTAGGAGAGAACTAATTAGCTTCCAAACTCAGCTAAACAAGAGCTTACTCTTCAAGAACTTGAAGCACAGTGTTCTAATCCAAGCTCAGTTAGACTCGAAGCAAGTAGATACTGAGTTCAGGAGCTCCATTGCTATCAGGGTTCATCATGTAGAAAGCCTCAGAGTCTCTGGACCCAACAACTCTCTCAAACTTGGCCCTCATGTACATGAGCTCACCATCTTCACCTTCATCCCCACAAGGCAACACCCCAGCACCCATTGAAATTGGCTCAACAGCTTTCAGCACCTTCCACTCTTTGGGCCCACATTCCCTCCTGCTAGCAAACCCAGACTTCTTCCCATTGCAGTAAGTCCTCCACACAGGCTCCTCCAGCAACCTCCTCACAGCTGAACCAGATTTCGACGATTTCGACTCCATAGTTTTCTTCTTCTCCTGATCTTCCTTCTCCTTGTCACACTCCAAAGCAATCCTCACTAGCCCAGAAGCCATTTCCTTCACCAGACCACTGATTGGAGTAGCAAGCTCAATCAGGAAAGCTGGGTGTGAGTTTGGGTCTCTCTGGAGAGCAAAATGTACATGCCCTTTCTTAGAGCCAAAAAGGGTCCCTATAACTCTAGACCCCAGACCCAGTGGGAGGCCTCCCCTGTTCTTCCCAAAGGCCGTGAGCACCGACCGCAGCCTCGATATAGCTGCTGCCTGGAGCTTCCTCCTGTGCAGCTGAATCGCCTTGTGAGGAGTCTCCTTCCTCTTCTCTTCATCAGGCACTGTTTTTGGCAAAGAAGGAAGAGCAGCATGGTCATCATGATCATCTTCATTGCCAACTTTGTTGGTCCAGTGGAAGTGTCTTTTGGAGGAGGAGTCCTGCAAGCTTTTTGCCATTGGTGTTGGTGTTGTAGCATAAGAGAGGAAAGCAATGAATGGAAGAGAGGCAGTGTTGTTAAAGAAGGTTGGTGTTGAGTAAAGACTAAAGACTAAAAGAGAGAGTGAGAATAGTTCTGGTTTCTTCTCTTTTATTGAGGAAGAGGTGGTGGTGTGGTGTTTCTACATTAATTCTCTCTTTGTTTCTAGTAGAGCCCCAAGAGAATCCTGACAAAAGAAACACAGACTGACCCACCCAAACTGTGACAATGGAGGTGTGGATTTTTATTGTTTTGAAAACACAAAATAAGGGGAATCTGAGGAGACAATGGGGTTGTGATTTCACTTTCTTAGTGGGGGCAAAGCCAAAGCTATAAGGTGTGGTATAAGGATTTTTGCTTGACTGCACCCCTTTTTGACTTGAGTCACAAAACCAAACCAAAAACCCACAGTGGAAAAAGAGCAAAGCCATCACTATTCATCACACCAGACATGCTGATGTGAGCATTTCATAACCATGCCCCCGTCTTCTTCTACTGCACAGGTATGGAGGTGCTGGTGTTTATCCCAAGTTTTAAGTCCCTGAGCTCTCATGGGCATGGCTTATGTTGGGCGCAGAGTTAACATTTCAACCTTCACCTACCTGCGAACTGGCACCGCAATCGCAATGTTTGTAGGGGACCCCTACCAACTGCACCATTGAAGCATCGTAATCAGAACGATTTGTTTTGCTCCACTAAAGGTTATCTTATCAGTCCAAAGAGGAAGGAGATGCAAACACAGAAGAAATCAGGATGAGAAAGAAGCTAGAAGAGGGCTTTCTTTCGTGAGCATTGCAATCGCACAGGCATACTACATTGCAGCCAGTGACTGCTAAATGCTAGCCAGCCATAACTAAAATAACGAGACCGGATAATTTACATAAAGTTGTGAGACCAGGATTCAGACAAACTCGCACTAATTACATTCACTTATAGACATGGATCCATAACGAGAATACAACTTAGGAGCATAGGCCAGAAAACTAGTCAAATGATTTTGTACATAACTTTTAGAGATATTAGAAGCACAAATGATGAGCGATGTTTTGCCTACGGTTGAAGGAAAATAAAGGATCCTAAAGAGTTAGCTCTCTAAACTTTGGTCTGGGTCTGGTTGCTTGGGCGCAGTTGCGCCTCCATTCATTCTGGCACGTGCCTCGGCAAACATCCTCTGCTGCTCTGCCAAGGCTTGTTCCTCGGTCATCTCTGCTCCATTGCCCCATTTGACACTTTTAGCTACGTCATGCTGACAAAAGATTCGACTCTCATCAGTACATTGTTTATGTTGCAATTTCACTTCGTATAAACATGGATCCTACCATGGTAATAAGTTTTAGCAACTACAATCCTGCACTCTACTTGTATAAACATATTAAGCAAAATATGAGGAAAACTTACCACAGTCTCAATCTTGTGTTGTTCATATGCTGCATAAACTTCCTCAATGTACTCGCTGAACCCAAGGACCTGACAAAGCGTAAATCAAGTGTCAAAGTGCAGCCAATTGAATACATACATCGTTACACAGAAACTAATGCTAACTGTTTGCAAGATGTCTATGACAAGCTAACTGAATCACATTACTAATGCTGTGGTAGGCCTGTTAAAGAACACAAAAGATCACTAGGTAGTCAACACATTTCACCTGTGCTGGAGTATTCACTCCATGTCACCAGAGATCAATCTGTCTTGTTGATTCCTACCCCCAATGAAATTACCAACCACCTTTTTTGGCCAAGTACAAAACAATGATCACTTTAAAGCTCATTTAACAGATATGCCTTTTATGGACAGATGACCAAAGTGACTATAACCATCCTATTTCAGAATTACAGAAAGAATGAACTACATCCACAAAGATTATGCAAGTAAACGATGCAAATGCATAGATTGATAGGGACATTCTACATACTAATGTTGCATAATATGGAAACCCAGGTTCACTGTGTACTAGAATCAATTAGAGGAACACACAGGGTAACAACAAAAAACAAGAACCAATATCAAGACATTGAAATATATAGGGAGAGTTGGTCATAAACCTGTAAAGCCTTGAGCACGTGCTCAGGAGCTATTGTTCTTTTCTCCTCTCTGCTACAAACTTCATTCGACTCTGATGAAATGAGATTTATAAACTCTGCAAAGGCAGAAAATAAGTATTAAATCAGTTTAAACGAATAAAACATCTGCCACAGGTTATCATCCAGGCAGTACATAAGCATAGTGTTATGTTATTCAGGAATACATTAAATATCATTGGACTTCAAACTAGATGAGGGATATCACTACACATGTACCAATGGAATACCTAGCAAAGTGTCTGTGAATGCATATGCCAAAAGAAAAGCATAAACAAAACTAGCCTTTCATTTATTCGTACCTACACAACACTCAATGAGAAGATCTTGAGCATCTCTTGCAACACGCACATCTGGAGGCAACATCTCCTTAATGATCTTGGTCATGGTTGCTGAAAAGAAACAGTAAGTTAACATCATTCAGTATGCATCTTCAAACTCAAAACTTAAAATGTTGTAGCACATAATAATGTAATCTAAGTGCTAACCCTCTGAGATTCAAAATGAAAACCACTACAAGTTCCAAGCATGCTATAGATTGCGTTCGGAAACCCTCCAAGGTACTTGATTAAGGAATCAATTAATCAACAACAATAATATAAAAAAATGCAGAGTGACTTTAAAAGGTGGACACAGAGTGTGAAGCAAAATTGCTACCCCAAACCATGTAAATCTACATAAACATCTCTCAGGCTTCAAAAATCCATCTCCATCTAACCATTAGTACAGCGAAAACCTATCTAATTCAGCCAAATGCTAGCCTGCTATTTATTTTTTTATTTTATTTTTTCATTTTATACAATCCACTGTTAATTTCATCAAAACTCCGATTCTCTTATAAACTATTGGGCAAAAAAAAAAAAAAAAAAAACCCTACGAATCCTGTATCACTGATAATCACCGAACCGGAAACACTGAAAAATTTATAACCAAACGGATCACATCGAATTCAAAATCCACAAAATCGATTAACCTAACTATCAAAACAACCATAAAACACAGAAAATCAAATCTATACCTTTCGGAAGCGAAGCGTCTTCTTTTGACTTTCCGACGATATCCATCGGCTCCATCCTTGACCTGCGTCAACCACAACAATCCAAAAATCAACACAGAACCAAATAAAATCGAGCAAAAACCTAACTGATCTGGAGGTTAGCGAGATCGGACTCACCGGGTTGAATCGGGTATCGGAGGCGTGAGTCAGACGGCGTAACACGACGGACCTGAACCGATTGACGAACCGAGTTGCAGGGGAATCGGAAGGAGGGACATGGTTGTTATATGGATTTATCAGACGAGGGCGCAGTTCATTGGTTCTTCAGGATAAGAGAGGCAGATCTCGCGAGCAGGCCATTAGGGCACAAACCCCCTAAAGCGCGTTGATTTTACAATTTTGCCACGCGCTGATTTTACGCGCTTTGGTGCTTTCGCGCGGTTAGGTGGGTTTGGGGGTGTTGGCCACGTGGGAGGGGCGCGCGTCGTCAGGCGTTAAGTTTGGGGGATTGATGATGAATGCGCGAGTTAGTTGAAAATTCTAATTCTAGTAAAAGTGAAAGTAAAAGCAGTTTTCTACCGGAGGTGTTACCTTTTCTTTTCTGTTTTCACCAAGAGACTTCGGTAGCTAATTTTTGTCCACAAATGTGTCCACCAAGACTTCAACCTTCTCCGGTTGAAGGTTCTGTTCGTGCCAATGCCATCGAACGTAGGACCTGAAATACTTACCAAGTAAAGCAAAGTCACCAGGTTGCAGATTCTCCGGTTGAAGGGTTGCAAAAAGGTGTTCTATCAGAATATATGCGACTTCATTTGGCATTACTCAAACCAAAAGTTTTGTATTAAAATCTATGAATATTTGATTGTTTTAAATTATTATTTTCAGTATTTGTCGGACAAAACAAAATAGATTTTCATCTAATTGTTATCGAAGTACATTTTGGACTTATTAATGTGTTCTAATAAAAGAATGTAACACATGACAACTGTTATAAATTAACATTTAAGAAAGAAAAATGAACACATCCTCAACTAAACTACCATTTGAGGAAGCAGAAAAACAATTTTAGTAGTTAGTTAGTGTTAAATTTTGATAGGAAAAATTTTAAGAACAATACATGACAAATGGTTCACTTCTAATTTTGGTGTTTCAAGTTTCAAAATAATCATAATGGTACATGAACTTGTAATCTCAACAAAAAAATATATACATACCGTTATATTTTCCATTATTTAACATGTTTTCCATTAAACTTTGAGAGGCAAATCTGTCACTCCTTAATTTAACAGTAATAAATTATTAAAATCAATAATTAAATTAATAATTAATAAAGAGACGGAAATATGAAAGGAAAAAAATATTGATGTCTCTTTTTTTCATCCCCTTTCAAACCCAGTATACACAAAAATGGAGATCGAGATAGGACTGTAGGAGGAAGTTGGAAGATGATTTGATTAAAAAAGTCTTTGAAAATATACGGTACGAGTTCACAAGATTAAAAAAGTATATAAATAGAAAAAAAAATATTCACCCAAAAAAAAGTATATAAATAGAAAACATAATATAAAGAAAGAGAGAATGAAGAAAACCCGAAACCACCATTTGAAAAATAAGAAATTACATAGAGTTAACGGTGTTATTGACGACATGTGCTAAAAGTGTGTCGGCTTTTAAACATCATGTATCATTTTAATTGTTTTGAAACTTGAAACACTGAAATTGAGAGTTGACTGTTTGTTATGTACTGTTCTTAAAATTTTCCCATTTTGATATGGTATCATAAAGACCTTAAAACGAGGTCTCAAGTTTCAACATCAATAATTTCATCGACAACAATATTAATTGGAAAAATTGTCCACCCAAATCACCCATATGGTCTCTCTTTTTCTGGGGGAAGACCATAAACCTGTTATGGTCTTTAAGAGTATTTTCAACAGCTTCCTCAAAATTTGTTTATGATAGGAAAACAAAAGTTAATACTTCAAATAATTTTTCTTCTCCAACTCTAATAGATTTCCTATTTAGAGTAAAACACCCAAAATCTTCTCTAAAATGGAGAAAATCAAGAAAATGAGGAATCTGTTGGAAATGCTCTAATAACTCTTTTAACCCTAGTTTTTCATAACTAGAGGCTCTAATTCAATCAATGTTTAGCTTGAAACATCAATGATTAGCTTGAATCTCCTCAACGACTTGGACACGTAGTACTACCAGGAGTTAGCTTTTCATGTCTCTGTTAGGAATGAGATTAACTTTAATCTCTTTAGTATAATTTAGGCTTTATTTGGTATTGTGGTTTAAAAACTCAATTTTTTAAAAATTCAGTTTTAAATAATCAATCTCAAACTTGTTTTATAAAATCGTGGTTATTTAAATTAAAAAGTTATAGATAAACACATTTTAAGATTTTACTAAACATAAAATATATCTAAAATGATGATTATAAGCGATTTTAATCTTCAAAACTCAATATCAAACTAGGCTTTAGTCATTTAGTGTAATTAAAAAATGTTTAGCTTGAGCCAGTTAAGGCTTGAACCAAGATAGCATAAAAATGTTTAGCTTGAAATAGTTAGGCCTTGATCCAAGACAACATGGTACAACTATGACTATAAACGGTAATGAATTTGGTTTTGGATAGAGCACTAATCCGTTCATCAACATAATTCAAAATAACTATCAACCCCCCTCCTGCTCCGAGACAAATAGATCACTCACTGGTAATCAAATGACATCCGCCCCCTCATGCAATGAAGCTAAATTTCGAAGGTTCTGTGTGTGCCTCTCGTAAAGCTGATGCAGGTTTTGTAATTCGAGATCACAATGGACACCCTCTTGTTGCAGTGTCAACAAATCTTGGCTGCTCTGATGTTTTCTTTGCTGAAGCTCAAGCTCTTAGACATGGCTTGTTGCACTTAGCATCCTCCACGTCTCAGTCAGTTTTCATTGAAGGTGACTCTAAAACCCTATTAGATAGATGTGATTACTGGCAAAGCGCAATGTCCCTAGAGGATCAAATTCTTAGTTCAAGATATTTTACATCTTTGTATTAGTTTCCAATCTGTTTCATTTAACTTCATGACAGATGCTTTAGCTCAATTAGGTCATTCTGTTTCTGATTGTATGTGTTGGAATGCCCAGTTTCCTCCCTCTGTTTTCATCACCTACCGGTTTGACCAATATGGTGGCGGGTATAGCAGATGGTTCTAGATGTAATTTTCCTTTTTTAATCGAAAAAAAACATAATTCAAAATAATAATCACAAGACAAGTTGTTCACTCCTCATGCATGGCTTATGGTATAGGAGCCTTGTCCCATGTTTAGTTCAAGCATGACTATAATCAAAGTCCTTAACTGTTCGTACTACATCACATGTTCCATGGCAGATGACTAACGCATCACAAACCCACAACCACCAAGAAAACCCCCACATCCTCTTATCATGGTACGATTGAATGAGAATGATGAGGTTGAGTCGAGAGAAGAACACCACTACTGCGAGAGACGACTTTCACAAGCCCATGGTAAAAGGTGTGAAGCCTCTCAGATCCTATTCGGTGCCCAACTGGGACATGTGCACCCGGCAAAAACACTGACGCTGTTAATGAATAAATGACGGAAACGATCGGGGCGAGCGGCGTTAAAACCATAGTTATACAATCTCAATCCGCACAATCCTCCTTCCATCTCTCTCCACTGTTCGCGAGCGTGGGACGACTTTCCATCTCTCTCCACGGCAAGAATCTTGAAGCTGCGCTTCAGCCGGAAGCATCCGATCCCGTCTCTCATCTCAGGTTATGGGGCTGCAAGTGCTTCTCCTTTCAGTCGAGTTAGCCAGTTCCTCTCCTTTCATTCCTCACCCGATGGTCGAGTTAGCCTCTTCCTCATCAATGAATATTGCTTTGCTCCTTCGGGAGTCCCGTAATCTATTCAGATGGTCCTGCTTTAGTCTTTGTTGCTTTAAAGAGAGCCTGTCGGGATGCTCACAGGCACCATACCTATCCAACTTCTACTTCTCGGTAAGTGACTGGAAATGTCAAGCTTTGATAGGAGAGAGTGAAGGGTGAAAGATGACTGGCAGAGCTTCACAGGCTTCTGCTTCCAACCCATTTCAGAACCAGAAAAGTCATTCTCAAGAAGAAGAAGTATAGTGGAGGGATGAAATTCTCTTCTCTTCAAAGTCTGGACTTCAGAGGAGGCCGCCGTGCCTTTTCATTTCACCCTTCTCCTTTCCGTTTCCTTTTACCTACGACCCTAACAGAGGCTAACGGAACCATCTATCTCACTGAGGCAACACAACACGTGGCAAAATTGGCAAAATTGGATGGCTGTGATGAGTGGTGCACCTGCCCCAGGGGTGCACGGAATAAGTTTCGGAAGCCTCTCTCCAAGATTTTGTAAACTCATTAAACTCAATATATACGTGTTGTTGCCAAACACAAACTTGCTCTTGTCATATAACTCTTCTAATATGGGTAACAAATATGCCCTCGGTGTTTCTTTTATGTTGTCGTTCGGTTTGATAGGAGAATTTTTTTTTTTTTATTATTATTTTTTTATAATCAAATTGAATGGTTTCATTCATAATCATTTTCTTTATATAATCATTTTCTTTTTCTGGTTCATAAATATTTCCTGTTTTGTTTTTTTTTTCTTAATAAATTTGGAGTACGGTTATTGAGAACTTCAGATTTACTTACTTGACATCCTTTTTATAAGTTATTGAATAACAATTATCTATTCTTACATAATGACTATTAAGGATAATAATCATAAAAAAAGAAGTATATTTATTCTCTCTAAACTTTCTAATTTGATAATTAATTGATTGTATTCTTTATTATTTTTCTTATATATTTTTAATTTCTAATTTGTTGAAGGAATTTACATTCCTATCATTGATTATGTGTCTTGACCGAATCTTCTCATTATTAGACTAAAATATCTCTTATATATATATGATTTACAGAGATTCTCTATGTAATGTTTATATAAAAGTCAATCTATCAATGAATGAATAGACTTTTTATCTCGTATTCTCATACTCTACAACACGTTATCAGACTTGGTACCTTAACCAAGAGATAATAGGCCAACAATCCCGAAAAAAAACCCTAAAACCTTCGAAAACCCAAATTTTTTCCCAAAACCCTAATCTGCCCGTTTCGTTTTTCCCGATTTTTGGCTAGTTTTTCTTCTGTCCACGGCCGGAATTACACCACAGAAAACCCTCGATGTCCCGGTTCCAACCCCACTGGTCTCACCCCGAGAACCGGCCGCCGGAATTTTCCAAACCGCCACCGCCACTGACCACCGGTTCACCGCCTTCTCGTCCTCTGATCGACCTGATTTTTGGATAGAAGCTTTCTCTTCCAGTAGTGCTCCTCCTGTCAAAATTTTAGCTCCAAACTCGAAGCAAAAGTAGGTGATAAGTTGTTTTCTCCTCTCAGTAGCCTCTAGAAACCAAAGATCTTAAGATTGCTCGTCTTGCAAGGAAAGCCATAAATGTTCCCAACCCTCGGTCAAGCCTACCATCGAATTAAACTCATCCGAGGTAAATTTTTAATTAAGGTTACTGATTTCCGAATTTCAATTTATAGTTTGGGCTTAGTAGCCTTTCCATCTATCCCATCTTTATGAAGAGATTGGGTTTCAGGGGGGGGAATAGGGTTTATGAGTTTTTTTGGGGCTCTCATCCTCTATTAAACTTTGTGACTGCGAAGTATGCGTCACCAATTATTTGCGACTGCGAGTACGCGTCGTTTTTTTGGGGCTCTCATCCTCCTTCCTCTCTTCTCCGATCTTAAATCTCCGGCCATGGCGGCGTCTCAGGCCAACACTGACTCCAACAACATGCTGCTTCAACCGATGAATTCCACCAGACATCTCGTGCCCACATAGCTTACACTTTACTCTATCTAATCTCTTTGGATCAATCAACATCTCGTACTCCCACCCAACATCACTTGAATTGCGCTTCAATGACTCCCGTCTATCCATCTCCGACGTTGCATTAGATGCAGAAGAAGACATTGTTCCGGCCATTTTCCTAAGGTGACAATGTGACATATCAAAAACAGAACAACACAACAAGAACACATATGCTGCTGTGACATACCAACACAAATACACAATAACAGAACCGAACTCCTCTTATACAGTTATACACTTATACAGAACAATATGCTCAACAGAACAATAGCAATATGCTGCTATTGTTGTGACACAGAACACAGAACAACTGAACAAGAACACAATGTGACATATCAAAATCCAATTCGGCAATTCCTATCTCAGTCCAAGTAGCAACAAGCCAACAACTCAACAGATCAATAAAATCCATGACCCAAATATGCACAGCCAAAAACCAAAGCCAAGGATTCAAACTTTACCAGAAACAAAATCTTACCAGAAAGTCAGAAACAAAGAGGAGGGCGAGAGGAGGCGGACTGGGCGACAGAAGAGGGCGGGGAGGGCGAGAGGAGGCGGGCTGGGCGAGAGAAGAGGGCGGGGAGGGCGAGAGGAGGCGGGCTGGGCGAGAGAAGAGGGCGGGGAGGGCGAGCCGGCGAGGCGAGAGGAGGCGGACTAGGCGACAGAAGAGGGCGGGAAGGGCGAGAGGAGGCGGACTGGGCGAGAGAAGAGGGCGGGAAGGGCGAGAGGAGGCGGACTGGGCCAGAGAAGAGGGCGGGGAGGGCGAGAGGTGGCGGACTGGGCAAGAGAAGAGTGCGGGGAGGGCGAGCCGGCGAGGTGAGGCCGTGAGGGAGAGCGACTGGAGGTCTGGAGCGAGATGAGCGACTGATTGACTGAGATGAGCGACTGACTGAGCTACTAGTCGAGTTATTAGGGATTCAAGACAAAACGACGTCGTTTGCCTTTTTTTTTCGGCTATCCGAGTTGACCGAGTTGGACCGAGTACTCGACCGATTTTCTGCTGGCCGACTAGAGGCACTGAGTAGGCCAAAATCGCCACGGTGACTAGCCGAGTACCGAGTACTCGCCGAGTACTCGGCCGAGTTGACCGAGTTTTAGAACACTGACTACGAGTAGACATATTCTTCTGTTATGGACGTTATTAACTTTCGCTACTTAGTCAGTTTAGTAGTGTCCTAAGCATGCAACTTATGGATGTGGTTACTGCATATCTCTATGGAGATCTTGATTCAGAGATATATATATATATATATATATATATATATATATGAAAGTGTCTGATAGACTTTCACTACCTAAGTCAAGTGACTCTAAGCCACGGAGTGCCTTTGCAATTAAATTGCAGCGTTCACTATATGGATTGAAACAATCTGGATAAATATGGTATAATCGTCTAAGTGACTACTTAATTGAGAAATGATATAAGAATAACAATCTTTACCCATGCATATTCATTAAAAGAACAAGTACCGGATTTGCTATAATAGTCGTCTATGTTGATGACATGAACATCATCGATAATCTCAAAGAAATTAATGAGACCATGACCTACTTGAAATCCGAGTTTGAGATGAAAAATCTTGGCAAAACTCGATTTTGCCTAGGCCTAGAGCTAGAGCATTGAGAAATTGGAATATTAATTTATCAGTAAGCTTATGTCTAAAAGATGCTCAGGCGATTTAATATGGACAAAGCTCACCCTTTTGGTACTCCCATGGTCACGCGAAGTATGAATATCAAAAAGGACTCATTCCGTCCTAAAGCAGATTATGAGGAAGTCCTTAGAGCAAAAAGTCCGTACCTAAACGCTATCGGAGCTCTATTATACTTGGCTTAATGTATAAGACTAGACATTGCATTCTCAGTAAACTTGTTAGCTAGGTTTAGCTTTGCACCTACGCAACCTCATTGGACCGGTGTTAAACACATCTTCAGGTACTTAAAAGGTTCAATTAATTTGGGCTTGTTTTCCCCTTACAAAACTGAAATGGAAGACATGAATATCGATGTCCTTGTTGATGGCAACACTGCCGGCACATTGGCTGAGCCCCTAAGGGCCCCTGTCATGCCTAGCAGTGCCTCGACATCACTAAGCAGCACACAGCGCACCCCTGCCTTAATCTGCCTTGGCTGGTAGCATGCAGCGCGCCCCTAAGCGCTCCTGCCGATGCTGCAGCGCAGTAGCCGCGCCCCTGCGCACAGAGGGCTGCAGTCGAGCCCCTGCCACGCACGGCCACGCCCGTACGCATCCTCGAGAGCTTCCAATGCCGCAAACGAGCAGATTTTGTTCCCCAACCAAAATCAAGCTTTTGAAACTCCTTTAAGCTCAAAATTGACGCAATGCAGTATTGTCCCTTATTCTGAAACACTGAATAATGTGTTAGTCGAATTTGCTGATGCTGGGTATTTTTCTGATCCACACAAAAGACGTTCCCAAATTGGTTATGTGTTCACCATTGGGACTAGGACAATTTTTTGGAGATCTATCAAGCAAACCTTTGTTGCTACTTCCTCTAATCATTCAGAGATTATTGCACTACATGAAGCAGTCAAAGAAAGTGTTTGGCTTCGCTCTGTGGTAGCTCATATTCGAGAGTCAAGTGGGTTGACATCTACCACTGATGCACCAACTTGTATCTATGAAGACAAAGTGGCATGCATTGAACAAATGAAATTGGGATTCATCAAGGGTGATAATACTAAATATATCTCGTATAAGTTTTTCTACAATCAACAAAAATAACAGCTTTTGAATATCCAAGTGAACCAAGTGAGTTCCGAGGATAATGTAGCAAATTTGTTCACCAAATCTCTACCCAAATCTACTCTTGAGAAGGATGTGCGAAGTATTGGTATGAGTCGTTTATCTGAACTCTATAATTGATTTAATTATCAGGGGAAGTTGATTGTGTAGACATAAGGGGGAGTCTACATCACATGTTTTACATTTAAGTTATAGTTGACTCTTTTTCCATTCGATCAAGTCTTTTGTTTTTACCCAAAATATTTTTGTTTTACTTGGCAAGGTTTTTACCAAGACAACGTTCATGCGCCATGTGATTCTGGTACGCGACACAAGGGGAGTGTTGAAGGAATTTACATTCCTATCATTGATGATGTGTCTTGACTAAATCTTCTCCTTGTTAGACTATAATATCTCTCAGATATCTATCTCTGATTTACATGGATGTTCTATGTAATGTCTATATAAAGACCAATCTATCAATGAATGAGTAAACATTTTTCTCTCGTATCCTCATACTCTACAACATAATTTACTATTTTCTAAATTTTACTACATATTATATATTTAATTAAATCTAAAACTATGATCAATATCAACCGTGTGACATAAAATTTTCTGCTATCATACATGTTGAAAGCATAAACATACAAGGTGAAGGAATATTTTCTTGTTGGTAAATACAAGTTTTTTATTATCAGATAAACAACTAATATGTTACAACGAGTCTATTATGAGTCGAACTTATGACCTCTCACTTATAAGGAGAGACGACGTTAGGTTGTAAATATAAGTTTTTGAAACCTAATACTTTGTGTTATTTAATTTTTAAGAGAAAAATTGACATCATTGAAATTTCTGTCTTACAAATTGATCAAATAATAGAGGTTTGGTGACATTCGATGAGAAATAAAAAATATCAAGGAATTAAGGTTGTGAAAGATGTTTGAACGAAAAAAAAATCAAGAAATAGAAGTCTCGATGATAGCATATAAAAAGAAAAAAAATATTAAAACAACAAGAGTTCTAGAGAATAAATAAGATGTATAACTAAATTATCAAAATATATGTAAATAATATATCTAATATTATTTTAAAAATTTAAAAAGAGATCTAATAAATAAATGTTGTAGTTAAAACAATAAAAAAAATGTAAAAAGTAAAAGAGATATAAGCAAATTTGAAGGTAGCAAATTTGAAGGTAGCGCCGTAGCGGTACTCATAAAACTTCCACCGGTGTCGTTTTTGTCTGGAAGACACTCTTAAAACCCTAGCAAAGTCTCTTACTCTCTCTCTCCCACAGAAATGGCGCAGAACCTTCTCCGCCTCCGCCGAAGCGTCGCCACTATCCACCGTGCTCTATCCGCCACCTCCTCACTGCCATCCGTACCTCGCTCTTCCCCTTACACTTCCTCCGCCGTTGTTCAACCATCGCCGTCCTTCCAGATCCAATTTCAATCTCGATCGTTCAGGTTGTCCTCCATCTCTTTCGCACGGCCCAATTCCAGCCCTGGTAACTACAACCAAAATGAGGAGATCGGCCCCGACACCATACTCTTCGAAGGCTGCGATTACAACCACTGGCTTGTTGTCATGGATTTCCCCAAAGATAACAAGCCTCCTCCCCAGGAGATGGTCAGGACTTACGAGGAGACCTGTGCTAGAGGCTTGAATATCAGGTCACCTCTCTCTCTCTACATGTTTGTATTTCGTAGTTTTTCGATAACATTTGTTTGTAAAATTGAGTTGATTGGTTATGTTACCCCTTGGTTTAGATAGGGAAGGAAACGGTTTTTTTCATTGAAAGAGGACTGTCATATTTACTCTTATATTGAACAATACGAGGATGATTTGTTTATCCAATGAGGGTAATCGAAGTGATGCCTTATTGAGTAAGAAGCTGTGATTGTTGAACAAGAGACTCTTATGGACACAAAAGTCCCACTTGCGAGGTGGACTGAGAAGATGAAGGGATAGGTGTGGGAGTGCTAGTGACTACAATGCGCAGTTTAGTTGATAAGACATACATAGGCCAGTCTTTATTTAAAAAAAATAATATTTTGGGACAATCTGTGTGGCGGTTTGTTTCACAGGATTAGGGAATGAATGAATTAAGCCAGCTCCCTGGCATTTGCATCCCTTTAGTTTTTAGTTTATGGAACTTTAATCGTTTCCTATTTATCAGCCCAGAAGCTTTCTTTCAATTGGAGAGAATTAGGGTTAGTTAGCTGCTGTTGCTATATGATTCATTTTGTGTCATGTGGTACTTTAACTGCTTATTTTGTTCCGTGTCTGGAGTTTCTCTGTGGGGTTGTCATCCTCCTTAGTATGCTGTCATGAAATTATGATTATTTCTTGAGTGCTTTGTTATCATAGCAAGTTGATGGACATCAATTGCCGGACAGGTTTTTTTATTTCTGGTTTCGTTTTGGATATGATTCATTGTTTGTTTAATGTATTTAGTGATTATAGTATAGATCACCAACTTATGCCTCAATGCTTCATCTTCTGCTTTAATATATTGCACCAGTTAGTTTGTTTAGTCATGGAACTTTAATTGGTTATTTTCTTTGTGATTCAGTGTGGAAGAGGCAAAAAAAAAAATTTATGCTTGTAGCACAACAACATATACGGGCTTTCACGTTTTGATGAGTGAGGAAGAGTCAGATAAGTTCAATGGTAATTTCATTTCACTATGTTACCTTCAATCATTCTGAGACTCTTTTCAAAAAGTCAAGATAGTCATGGGACCTACTTTTCTTATACAGGTCTACCTGGAGTTATTTTTGTGTTGCCGGATTCTTACATTGATCCGCAGAACAAGGAGTATGGAGGTGTGTTTATTTCTGTTAGAATGCTGAGTTGTAATCTATCAGCAGATTCAACCATGTGCTGATTTTCATCTAGATTTGTAGAATAAGGAGATAATTCATCTATTTTTTTGAATAAGCTTTCACTTGAAGAAATTTTATTTATTTATTTTTTGTTATAAATTTCAGGAGACAAATATGATAATGGCGTAATTACACACAGGCCGCCCCCATTTCAGTATGAGAGGCAGGGCTCAAGATACCGTGATCGTAACAGATACAATCGACCAATGCCATATCAGCAAGGGAATTCCTCGTATGGCCAACCGGGGTCTCCACAAGGTGGAGGAAACTATAGGGCTTCACAACCGGGGTCTCCACAAGGTGGAGGAAACTATAGGGCTTCACAACCGGGGTCTCCACAGCAGGCTTATGGCCCACCCGGACAAGGGGAAAACAGAGGTGGATCATATGGGCAAGGGCCGAGTGCTGGGACTGCTGGTTCTTATGGGCAAGGGCCCAGCGGTGGGTCTTATGGGAAAGGGCCGAGCGCTGGGAGTGCTGGGTCTTATGGGCAAGGGCCGAGTGCTGGGACTGCTGGTTCTTATGGGCAAGGGCCGAGCGGTGGATCATATGGACAAGGGCCGAGCGCTGGGTCTTATGGGCAAGGATCGAGTGATGGGAGTGCTGGGTCTTATGGGCAAGGACCGAGTGCTGGGAGTGCTTCGTCTTATGGGCAAGGGCCGAGTGCTGGAAGTTATGGGCAAGGGCCAAGTGCCGGGAGTTATGGCCAAGGACCCATTGCTGGGGGTTATGGGGAAGGACCCAGTTCTGGCTACCCTGGGCCTGGAAATCAGAATTTCACCCAAGGGGAGCCAAGGAGCATGCAAGGAGAACAAACAAACTATGCACCCCATAGGACAGACAGGAACTGACTGAGTAAGATCTCTATATTAGTAACTAAATGTCTAACGAACTATTTAACTACCAGAGTATCATTACCATTTGATAAAGAACAGGGAAATTTGTAGTGGCATGTTATGTAACTCATGCTTGTTTTTTGCAGGGAAGATATTAGTGATGTGTCACGCGCGGTAATGCAAAGAGGGATCAATGAAGGGCTCATGACACATTCCTTATCATGTTTGTTCACATGAATATCGAATTTATTTTGAATTTTATTTGGGTCTTTCTGTGGTAAATAATGGGTCAACTATCCTCTGTATCCCCTTTTGGACAAGTGTAGTCAGAAATTTTAGCTTTTCCTCTGTTTCATAAGTCAGTAAAAGTATGAGCCTGCAATGCTCCCAATGAAGGAGCTGTAAAGACGACAAACCGAAGTGGCATGTTTAAGGTCTATACTAGCAGAACGTTACTTACGTTCTCAACGTAATGACATATTTCAGGCCTCCAAAAGTATTTGCTGAGATTTACCGAAGATGATGTTTTGAAATGGTTGATCGTGGCAGAATGTCACTTGCGCTTACAACGGTTTCCTTCTCATGAACGCATTGCAACGGTGGCTTCCCAGGTTCCGAACTTCCGATGGCTTGTATGTGGATGTATGTTTGTAGAACACAATCAAGTACTGTAGTCAATTGGAATGAATTTGCATTTGCGTTATTTGAACATTATGGAGCCTCTGTATCGATACTGACATCCAAATTGCATGAAACCACAAGCGTTAATGAATCCATCTTGGCCTTTATCGAACTCTCGTGACATGAGACTACGGATGGACATAAGTTCAATTGTTACCAAGTTTTCTTGGTGGATCGAAGTCGGAAATTAAGCATTTAAGCATGATGTTATTGCCATGGAATCTAGGCTTCTCGGTCGACTTCCTTAGTGACCATCCACCACACACACAACCAAGAGGTGATCAAGCAATGACCTTCCCGTAATCATAGAGAAAGAAAAGCTCAGGGTTTTTGTCTTAGTTGTGACGATAAATGATCAAAGTCACATGTTTATAAAAAGCCGGCAATGACCATCTTTCCATTTTCGTAGTTTAATCGCATTATAAAGCCTCTAAAATCAAACGTTTAAACCTAGAATACCCTCTTATACTGTAAGTAAATAACATCAATTGTAATTAGTTACATTTTAATTCTGATTTCATATGATACATAATAAATTCAATGTAAATGAATAGTCCCATACCAATTCCCAATTCGTCTCTCTATTCATGAATAGTCCCATACAAATTCTTAATTCGTCTCTCTTATACTGTAAGTAAACAACATTAATTATAATTAGGTCTATTTTAATTCTGATTTCATATGATAGATAATAAACTCAATGTAAATGAATAGTCCCATACCAATTCCCAATTCGTCTCTCTATTCATGATCTATTCCATTCGAAATAAGTGAACATTCATGACCACGTCTTGATCGAATACTGGGCCGGGTAAGTATAACAATCTTGGGCCTCCGAGTCCGTTACACAGGGGGCACACACCCTTCGTTATTTCGTTTTCTTCAACCTTTGCTCGCTCTGCAACTCCAACTCCTCCAAAAATCCTATTTTCCAAAACAAAATCTCATCTCCGATCACATTAGATTTCATATTCCGATTACAAAGTATTGTCCTCGATTCTCAAACTCGTAAAGAAGATGGATTCGGACGAAGAGGACTTCGTATTCTACGGAACGCCGATAGCTCGCGAGGATGACGTCACCACCAGCCGGAAGAAGAAGTCCGTCGCCGAAGCCTCCGGTCAGCTGCGCACTCTCGCTCCTTGGAAGCAAGAGGTAGTTCCTCCTCTGCTATTTCTTCTTCCTTATCTCGTTTATTTGCTTAATGGAAGCAATGGAGGTTACGACTATCGTGTTTACGAGCTCGGCAGAGTTTTACTATCAGTAATTTTTGACTAGTTGAGCTTGTATGGATTATTGAAGGCTTAAGATTAGGATGAGTTTGAGATTGTGATTCTTAATCTGTTTTGTTATTACAAACCAAGCCCGGCGTAGCTATATGTAATGCTGAGAGCATAATTTAGACTATGACAGTCGAGAGTGTTGATACGGACAGTAATGATTTTATGTGCTTGGTGAGGTTTTGAATGAGCAAATTTGGATGAACATTCTCTTGACTTTTTTCTATCTCTGCAGGTTAGAGATGAAGAAGGGAGAAGAAGATTTCACGGAGCCTTTAGCGGAGGGTATTCTGCTGGATACTACAACACAGTGGGCTCGAAAGAGGGTATTGTTACACATTCCTATGGACTAGAGTGCTTCATTGCTTTTCTAACTTTTTTGTTTTTCAGGATTAGCTAATGGTTCATGTCATGTGAAACAATTGTGCAGGTTGGACACCACAGACCTTTGTGTCTTCCCGTAAGAACCGAGCTGAAGTCAAACAGCAGGACATTTTGAACTTTCTGGATGAAGATGAAAGAGCTGTATGTTTTATTTTGATCTTACCTGGACCTGAGTTTTATCTCAAACTCTCTCAGCCTTTTACCTTTCAGTTTTGTGAAGTGTTCCAGTTGTCAATATTGGAATTAGGGATTTAGAAAATGGTTAATTACATGCTTTGTTCTTCTGACAGTTTAATTAGGGCATTTAGGAAATTGTTGTTTTTTCTTTTTTTGTTTGTTTGTTTGAAATTCTAACTCCAAAAGGACATGAATACAAAACTCTACTTGGTGAAAAGGCTGATTGGAATCTCGCTAAAATCTGTTCTGCTGTACTAGGATACAGAAGTCAACCAACTACCAAAGTGTCATCTTTCTAAAATCATATTCTGTTAGGCTTGCTCATTAACGTGTTTAAGTTACAAAAAAATACAAAATCAAGAAAAAAATCTCATATGATTAGCAATAATCTTCCCCTTTTGAGTCGAATGAGATTCTTGAAGTATTTTTCTCTGTAAAACTTCGATCTTATTTCAACATTCTAAATTAGAGGTGTAATTCTATTTTTGATTATATTTAGGAATTGGAAGGTCAATCTTTGGGGACATCTTCGCAGTTTGATACATTTGGATTGACAGCTGCAGATCACGCTCGAAAACATGCAGAAAAGGAACAGCAGAAAAGGTTACTGTTGATCATGTGTGATCGCTGTTTGCTAGATATTCATGTCGGTCAACTTGATGACTAAATTGATTTTGCATGTATTATAGGCCATCAGCTATTCCTGGACCTGTTCCTGATGAATTGGTACTTCCAGCCACAGATTCTATAGGTACGTGTCCTGATAATTTGGGATTAGCAATTATTGAGAATGTTTGCAGTTGTACATCATTTAATCCCAACTTGCCCTTGTCCGTTAGGTGTAAAATTGCTGCTGAAGATGGGATGGCGCCATGGTCGTTCAATTAAGGATTCACATACTGATGTAGCATATGGTATGCTTTGCAAATGCAAATTCAAGATTGTTTTCATATTAATTCTACTGTGCTTCTTTTCCAAGATATATTAATGCATTGTAAGAGGTTTTTTGAACCAAACTTGAACTTAATAAACTTAAACGATCTGGGAGAATGACTTATTTCATTGAACAACTACTTTGGAATGAGTCAACCTAGAAGCATATCACCCTACTTAATAGGGTATAATGAAACAGAAAACAGAAAGCAAACCTAAACAGCAAGGGATCCTAATGCTGCAAGGAATCCCAATACCTGACAAGTGGCCTCTATTTGAGGCTGCAATTTAGAGAGCTTGTATGCATGCGGTAACTTTAACCTTTTCAAATAAGCGTACAGTGCATAACCCCCTCTAACCCCTCCTCCCGCCATACTCCTCAAACCTGGAGAGTAAGATACTTCATGAAATGTGCATGTGTGCAAAAGTTGGAAGTGATATCATTGGAGGATTTAACTTCACGTTGTTCGTAACAGATGCTCGAAGGGAAGGTAGAAAAGCTTTCCTAGCATTTTCTACTAATGATGCGAAAACACAGCTGGCTGACTCTGAGCCCATTCATGATAATTCTGAAAATTATTCAGAGCAGCATGCAAGTGATGATGTTCGATCTTCACAAAGTACACCTGTAAGTAATCTGTTTTCTTAGCGTTTTCTTACGAGTGATCAGAACTGCATGTTTAGTTGTTTTCAGGTTATTAGCAAATGCACTAGATATCTATATCAGATGGATCTGGAAATTTATATACATGATAGTGCATGAGTTGTGCCTCACATCTTCTCTTTCAGGTTTATGTACTCAACCCAAAGCAGGATATGCATGGATTAGGCTTTGATCCTTTTAAGCATGCTCCTGAGTTTAGGGGTATGAAAGTTCATAGATTGGTGATGTATTTCTAGTTACTAATATGGATGTGTTCTGATTGATTTTTTTACTTAATTTTTTATTTTCAGAAAGGAAAAGGTCACGTGTATCTGATAATAGGGGCCCTGGAAACAAAAGTTCTCTTTTACTGAAGAATAGTCTATTTGGCTTGAAGTGTAAGATTCATGATTCATGTAGTAGGCATTCCTTTTTTGCTTTATCATTGAGGTCACCATCCTATTATTCATTTGATTGCTTGGTTTTTTGTCTCAACTTATGGTTGATCTGGCTTGTCATTCATCAGCAGGAAAAGCTGCTCCCGGTTTTGGAATTGGAGCACTTGAAGACTTTGATGCTGAAGATGAGGATGTGTATGGCGCTGGTTAGTATTTCCTGGGTTAAGAGTTTGGTTATTATCGGTAGTTATCAATCCAAGGCAGGAATATATAGGCGTTTTTAGAGGCATATGAATTCATTGCATAAACCACTTTTTTTTAAATTCTAGGCTTTTGAAGATACAGTATAGCAGTATGGTTTATTTTGAGGCTTATCTTGATGCAAGAAAATTTAACCATATGGTTGAGCTGACACCTCTCATTTCACCCTTCATATGTTCCAACTTCTAAAATCTTTCACTGTCCCTCCTCTCCTGTTCAGGCTATGACTTTGAGGAGACTTATGTTGAAGATATTGATGAGCCAACAAAATTGATCATGGATAGTAAGCAAAAGTCTGTTAGAAAGGAACCAGGTGCTCTCTCTGGATTTAGACTTGCATCAAATTCTGACTACCAACTTGAAAGGTAATTAGAGGTTTTAGTTTTCTGATACACATTTTTATTTTCTAAGTGAAAGTTCTAGCTTAAAGTAGGAGAAACGAAATATAGTGGGCCGTAGATTTCTTTATTTATGGTTTTGATTTTGAAGTTTTTAACTGATGTCTACCATTTTTCCCTCAGTATAATGAGTTGTAACTTGTAGGTCTTTGATCATTTTGGTTGACATAGGATATCCATTGGTACTTGAAAATTTAGCCTAAAACACTATTGATATATGTACAACTATACAAGTTGCCACCTATTTTAACTGTTTAATATGCATGTGCATATGCTGAAATTTGAACCTTCTGAATGATTATGGATGAGTCCATGATGAAGTTACATACACTTTACATAAAAGAAAATATGTTCTCACTTTCTCTCTTCTTTTTTTTTCTTTTTCTTTTTCTATTTTTGCCGAGTATATAACTGATAACTAGTCCACTGGCATATCTTATAGATTTGATCCTCCTGTAGTTCCAAAGGATTTTGTACCCCAACATAAATTTTCTGGGCCTCCTGAGACTAGCTACAAGCTTGGAGATCCTGGGCCCCCGGAAGTCCCTCCTCCTCAGGATAATAATATGAAACTATTAATTGATGGGGTGGCAACTTTAGTAGCTCGATGCGGCAAATTATTTGAGGATCTCTCAAGAGAGAAAAATCAATCAAATCCAATGTTCAGTTTCCTTGTTGGAGGAAATGGTCATGAGTATTATGCAAGGAAGCTGTGGGAGGAGCAACAGAAGAGAGGAGATCAAACTATGTTGCAATTAGATGGTAAATTGTCTCCAAGAACACAGAAAATGACAGCAGAGGGTCGTGGGAAACTTTTAGGGGAAAGGCCTTTGGAGCGAAGCTCTAAAGACTCGAGTACATCAATTTCTTCCACTGATGCCATTCATCTTCAGTACAATCTTTCAGATACATTTACTGATCCCTCATCATATGTGAGTACCATAGCTCTTTACTTTTGTGGTTTTTTTTTTCTGTCTATCATATGAAAACCTTTACTAGTTCCATGTAATCCAAATTGCAGTTACTGGCTTTGACTGCTCTATCACTATAAACTCTTTTTTAAATTTTTTTATTTATTTTTTGGTTTCATACCCTTGATTGTAGCTTTCTCTGGACTGTGGAAGTGATGGATTATTTGTCTGACATGAAATTATGTATGTTTTGAATGTAGAGTGAAATGCCAGTAGTTTCAAAACCCTTCATAAATGATGCAGCAAAGCAAGAAAGATTTGAGCAGTTTCTGCACGACAAGTACCAAGGAGGGCTTCGATCTACTGAGTCCGGTAGAGCTAGTCATATGTCAGAAGCAGCTCGTGCTCTTGAGAGATTAGACTTTGAAGTTGCAGCCGAGGCAATAAAGAAAGGAAAATGGAGTAAAGAGATATCCACATCACTTACTGGAGGGATGGAATTTACTTGTGGGGGATTTGTGGTATGGCTTTGTTCATATCGTTTTCACATTTTGACCATGGTTATGCTGATTCTGATTTGTTTCTTAAATATTAAAACAGCAAGCTAAAGATACTCAAGCTGAAGATGCGATCCCGAAGGAAGTCCATGTAAAACGAACAGAATATCAATGGCGTCCCTCACCTATCCTATGCAAACGCTTTGATCTGATTGATCCTTATATGGGGAAGGTACAGTCATATACTTTCTTCTAAATCTTGTTCTGTTTGTCTGCATTACTTGGTAACTCTCAAACTAGAGCATAAAGGACACCATTTACTTAATTTATTGGAAAATATGTACTCCCGTGAACATGCTTTTGCTCAACATCATGACTTGATTTTATGTTATTGCCTTATTGCCACTTGCAGCCACCACCAGCTCCACGATCCAAGAGTAAAATCGAAACTCTCATTTTCACATCCGATTCTGTAAAAGCAACGAAAGAAGAAGAAACTATAATTGTAAAGAGAGACTCATACCACATTCCTCAACCTGAGCCCCAAGGAATAAGCAAAGACGTAGTTGATGATGAAAGTGGTGGTGAGGTAGAAGTTGAGAATGTTGAGAGGCCTGTTGACCTTTACAAGGTACTTTGATCCATACTTGCTCTTATTAAATTTAAAAGTTCATTGGAAGTGGTTATAAGCTTCTTAGTTCATTCTTGCATAGTGCTGTCCTGCATGTGTGATTCTCACCAAACAAAGGCCGTACATCACTTATATTATAGTACTTGTAGTGTTGTAATTAGATGGTTCATTAATATTTACTGTTTTGGGTTTTTAAGCAGCTCGATAATATGTGCAGTTGGCGATAACTTTTCATGTATGCTCATAGACTACTTGCACATCTTTAGCTTATATAACTGGTCTCTTTGCAAAAAGCAATTGCTTGTTTCTGCAAATATTGAACAAGTCCTGGTCGTTACTTAGTATGCATTGTGGATCAGGAGATCATAGAGTTGTGCCAGTTAGCATAAATCTGAGACAGTATCTGCCGAGTTCGCTATCATTAATGTGCATCATGAAATGTTCTTAACTGTGAGACTTTAACTCGTTTGGCAGTTCCTATGTACATAATTTTGGTAGTGAAAAAAATGCAATGATAAGAGTATCAATGGAGCTCAAAAGATGTATCCACTCACTTAGTAACAGAAGAAACCCAATGTTACTATTTTTTATGCAAATGCTGTTTATGGGGCCTGATAGTTATCTTCATTCATGTGCAGGCTATCTTTTCTGATGATTCAGATGATGAAGAGGATATCTCTACTCCTAATGAAGTTAATCCAGAGAAGAAGGTTGAAGCAGCTAATACAACACTAAACCGTTTGATTGCAGGTGACTTTTTGGAATCCTTGGGTAAAGAACTTGGCCTAGAGGTTCCGCCCGAGTTGCCTTCCTCAACAAACAAAACCATGAATTCTGATCCTCCCAAAGATATTGCCAATGTCAATTCAAGAATTTACAATACTTATCCAGTTGAAGAAAAACCTTCTTCCACTCTCAATGTCCCTCACGCCAGCAGGGAGATTGTTCAAGATCGTACATCCGAGAGAAAGGAAACTGTTAACGGTAACTTAATGGGTAGCACAGCCAGAAGTAATAGCAAATACGCTGAGACTGCTTCTTTAGGCAATCAGGTTGATAGAAATAAGTCGGAGAAAGGACCTTTACTGGATCGGAAATTCAAAACACCCTCAAGGCGGCACCGAAGTTTGAGCAGCAGCTCACCATCAGAAGATGAGAGGAGTAGAAAACGCTCCAGGCGACATCGACATAGACATAGACGCAGCGATTCAGATAGTGATTCATCCAGTGATCAACGAGACCGATACCATTCTAGGTCTAAAGGGACAAAGAAAGGATCCTCACGAGAAAAGAGCAGCAGTAGCAGAGGTCACTCAAAACATAAGCGTAGAAGCAGAGACTCCCCCAGTAGATACGATTATTCCCCTGAGAAGGAACGCTCAGAAACCAAGAGAGACAAGCACAGAAGGAGGGAATGAACATGAGGTTTGCTTCCCACCTTTAAGCTGGAATGCCAAATCGCATAGAATTATGGAGCATCCTGTCCTGAATAGACGAAGCTTCGTTTTCTTGCTCTTTTTTGGGAGGAATTTAAATTTGAAATTAGATTGTACTTAATAGAGGTTGCATGGTCTATAGTTTCAGAAATTAAATTCTTAGACAAGTAACGATCATCTGCATTGTCACGGAGCTCGAATTATTACTGCCGCCGATGTAATGTTGTCACGTAAATGCGTAATACATGTATAGTGTGCTGGTAATATTAGGCATTTTTTCCTTGTTGCTTCACCAATATTTTCTTTTACTGCATTCTTGTATTCTTGTATTCATTCAATCATTTCAAGACTCTGACTTGGTTGGCTTTGTTTTGGGTCAAGAACAGACAGTGTTACCTGTTAGTCAAACTCGATTAGCAAACCTGGCAATCATAGTGACAGTGTTAAAACGACGATTAGTGCATGTGGACCTTCTTACCCACCTCAACCTCCTCCCCCGTCACGTTTTCTAATAACGCCAGCAAACCAAAAACAATAATTTCTCTCTTTTCCGTTGAAATCTGAGTGCGTCAGCTATGGCGGCTATTTCATAGGATTGCTTATTTTGCTGGCTCTGCTTCTTTTCACAGCAAACCCGTTACTCTCTTACATGGTTATTTACTTACCCTTTTAAGCATAGCTAGGAATAATCTGGTCTTGACCTTCTAGAAGACTTGGTCCGTACTCAAAAGCTTAAAACTCAAATCACAATCCAGATCACTAGGCCTATATCGTATCTGCCAGTTTCTATAAAAAGTTCAATATTCCAGTTTTGTTCAGATATTTCATTCTGAAACAAAACAGGGTTGATTGTTTGATGCCCCCTCCCTCCCCTGTTTGGCTTTTCTGCCTTCTCTCAAGCTTGCTCAGGAAGTAGTTGAGTTGGGTTCTCTTTTCTTTTCTCTCTTGTTCAGATTGGGGACCCCAAAGTCACTTTTCCATTTTTCCTTGTTCAAAGTTTGGTGCTTCTAGAGCTGCTTAGCTACAAGTCAAAGCTGGGAAGGTATAGTCATCTCTGTTTGGCCTTGTTGAGTTGTTGTGCTTCACAGAAATATAGAAGCAAGAAAACAGAAATAGTACTGCAGCTATACTTTCATTGCCTTATCTGTAGGTTTTGGGTATAAACTTCAGTTCCAAAAGATCTCCCCTTTGGTTCTGGCTCTTACATATTTTGGCTCAACAGTTTTTCTTCTCATAAGTTCATCTTGGCTCTTTCTGGGATTGTTGAGGTTCTGTATCTGTAATACAGTTGCTTCTGGGGAGTGGGGACTGGAGTTATTGAGTTCTCACTTGTATAAGTTTCCTGGATTGGAGGAACTGAGTCTTAGTGTTCCTGGAAAAACTTGTTGCTACAAGTACACTCTTTGAGTGGAATCAATTGTGTAATATATGGGTGGTGGTGGTGGTAGAAGAAAGAAGCAGCATTTCGGCAGAATCCATGCCTTTCAACGTGGAAAAGCATCCTTGGATGGCGAGCATTCGCAGATCGGAGGCCCCGGATTCTCTAGAGTAGTCCATTGCAATGACCCTGAATGCCTTGAGGCCACTGCTAAGAACTATGAAAGCAATTATGTTAGAACCACCAAGTATACACTTGCTACATTCTTACCCAAGGCAGTGTTTGAGCAATTCAGAAGGGTTGCAAATTTGTATTTCCTCATTTGTGCAATACTGTCATTTACACCGCTGTCTCCTTACTCGGCTGTCAGTAATGTTGTCCCTCTTGTGGTTGTGGTTGGAGTTACGATGGGAAAAGAGGCCCTTGAGGATTGGCGACGCAAAAAGCAGGTAAATTTTCTGAATGTTCACGCCATGTTTGATGCATTTCTTGATTTAAATTTCTATACTTTGCTGTAGTTAGTGGTATTAGTAATCATGGTGTCTAATGTAGTTTGTAATACTGTTCTTAGGATATGGATGTGAACAACAGAAAAATTCTGGTGCATCAATCGGAAGGTGAATTTGATTTTACTAAGTGGAGGGATTTGAAAGTTGGGGATATAGTGAAAGTGGAGAAGGACCAATTTTTTCCTGCTGATCTTATTATACTTTCATCAAGCTATGATGAAGCACTTTGCTATGTAGAGACCACCAATCTTGACGGGGAAACTAATTTGAAAATCAAACAATCTCTGGAAGCAACTTCTAATCTTCATGAAGATTCGAGTTTCAAAGACTTCAAGGCTTTGATCAGGTGTGAAGATCCTAATGCAAGTCTCTACTCATTCGTAGGGAGTTTGGAGTTTGAAGGGGAATCATACCCTCTTACACCTCAGCAGCTTCTGCTTAGGGACTCTAAGCTGAGAAACACTGATTTTATATATGGGGTTGTAATCTTCACAGGTCATGATACAAAAGTTATGCAAAACTCGACTGAACCACCTTCCAAGAGAAGCAAAATTGAGAAAAGGATGGATAAGATAGTCTACTTCTTGTTTTTCCTCTTAGTTGTGATGTCTATTGTTGGTGCTATTGTCTTTGGGGTTACAACTAGCCAAGACATAGAAGATGGGGCATTGATAAGATGGTACCTTAGACCAGATGATACTACAATTTACTATGATCCTACGAGAGCAGCAGTTGCAGCCATTTTGCAGTTCTTGACTGCCGTTATGTTGTACAGTTATCTGATTCCCATTTCCTTGTATGTGTCAATAGAGATTGTTAAAGTGCTCCAGAGCGTTTTCATCAACCAGGATCTGCACATGTACTATGAGGAAACTGACACGCCAGCTCGAGCACGTACCTCAAACTTGAATGAAGAACTTGGCCAAGTTGATACTATTCTATCAGACAAAACAGGAACCTTAACTTGCAACTCAATGGAGTTTATCAAGTGTTCTATTGCCGGGACTGCTTTTGGGCGCGGAGTTACAGAAGTCGAGAGAGCTTTGTCAAGTGGTAAAGGCCCGTCTTTTTTTGGAGGGGTGACAGAAGAAGGCGGCCAAGTTGAAGAATCTGCTGAAGCCAAGACATTAATAAAAGGCTTTAATTTTATGGATGAAAGAATAATGGATGGAAATTGGGTTAAGGAGCCTCATGCAGATGTAATCCAGAAGTTTCTACAGTTACTCGCGGTCTGTCATACTGCAATACCTGAAGTTGATGAAGAATCTGGAAGAGTTTCATATGAGGCTGAATCACCAGATGAGGCAGCTTTTGTGATTGCAGCAAGAGAGCTTGGGTTTGAATTTTATGAAAGGGCTCAAACAACCATCACCCTGCACGAGTTTGATCCTATGTCTGGAAGGAGAGTTGAAAGGTATGCTTCTTGTTTAACACTTTCAATTAATAAACTAAATAGTAAGTGGAGCTATTTCAATTTTTTTTTTTAATGAAATGTTGAATTTGTTGATATATGCTGTTCTCAAGCTGTTGTTTGCTTTCTGTTTTTCAGATCTTATAAGATTTTGAATGTATTGGAGTTTAGTAGCTCAAGGAAGCGAATGTCTGTGATTGTAAGAAATGAGGAGGGAAAGATACTATTGCTCAGTAAAGGTGCTGACAGGTTTGTAAACTCCTTCCTTTTTCTTTGTACTACAAACATAATCTAGCACTTTGCTCTTAGTTCTGTGTGTATGAAAAACAAAGAATCATATATTCATATTAATACTTTTATTCCACAAGCAGTGTCATGTTCCAAAGACTTGCAAAGGATGGAAGGGAGTTTGAAGAGAAGACCCGGGAGCACATTAACGAGTATGCTGATGCTGGTTTGAGGACTTTAGTACTTGCATATCGGGAACTTGATGAAGAAGAGTACTTTGAGTTTAACAAAGAATATACCGAGGCCAAGAACTTAGTTAGTGCAGATCGAGAGGATGCTGTGGAGGAAGTGGCTGAGAAGATTGAGAGGAACTTGATTCTTCTTGGTGCTACTGCAGTTGAAGACAAACTTCAAAATGGGGTATGTTTTAAACCGACGATCAGCAAAACTACTACTGATCATGCTATTACTGCGCATATACTATTCCAATGTTCATTTGTTGCCTAGTGAAAGGACGGTAGTAATTTTGTATATCAAGACTAAACATCAATTTCTTTGTGCCGGATAGGTTCCTGACTGCATTGACAAGCTTGCTCAGGCTGGAATTAAACTATGGGTTTTGACTGGAGATAAAATGGAGACAGCAATAAATATTGGGTATAGTTACTAACTGGACTCTGTATTAGCATCCTTTTTTATGTGTATAAACATTGTTGAGTGCTAACCATATGCTTCTTCGTATTTTTTATTTTGCTTCCAGATATGCCTGCAGTTTGCTTCGACAAGGAATGAAGCAAATAATAATAAGCTCAGAAACCCCAGAAGCTAAAGCATTAGAGAAGGTGGAGGACAAATCGAAAGTGGCCATGGTATACTATATTTCCTATGCAAGATTAATTTTAGAGGGTTAACTTATAGATAGTATGTGATTCATGCTGTAGTGCTAAAAATGGTTCTTTGATGATTATTTAGGCATTGAAAGAAAGTGTTATTCATCAAATAAGTGAGGCAAAGGCATTGCTTGCTTCACCAGATGAGAACTCCGAAGCATTGGCTTTGATCATTGATGGGAATTCACTCACTTATGCCTTAGAGGCAGATGTCCAGGACCTATTTCTAGATCTTGCCATTGGCTGTGCCTCTGTTATATGCTGTCGTTCATCTCCCAAACAGAAAGCACTTGTAAGTATTCCACCAATCTTGTATTTTTATTTTATTTTTAAATTTATGGGTTGTTCCCTTGTTGGTATAATTTATTTGCTCACTTCTATGGTTTCAATAGAATTAATATGAAAATCTTACTTAAAATAAATGCAGGTTACAAGACTGGTAAAAATTAAAACTGGTAAAACAACTTTGGCAATTGGTGATGGGGCAAATGATGTAGGAATGCTTCAAGAAGCAGATATTGGTATTGGTATCAGTGGTGTTGAAGGAATGCAGGTAAAGACTTCACAAATTTCTCAAAATGCATCATGACTTCATGAGTTACTTCCATTTGGAAAAAATTTGGTGAATTCTCACTTATCGTTTCTGCCTATCTGAAATTTCAGGCAGTCATGTCAAGTGACATTGCAATTGCACAGTTTCGTTTTCTAGAGCGCCTGCTACTCGTACATGGACATTGGTGTTACAGAAGAATATCGTCAATGGTAAGTTCTGTTCTTAAGAGAATTTAACTCATATATAGCTTTGTAATTACCATTTCTTGGACTACTGATTAATTGTAACCAAGTGCACTACAAAAAATTGACACAACCCTTTCTTGTTTGACAGATATGCTATTTCTTCTACAAGAACATTACTTTTGGCTTCACTATCTTTTTCTATGAGATGTATGCTTCATTCTCGGGTCAATCTGCATATAATGATTGGTATCTATCACTCTATAACGTCTTCTTCACATCACTTCCAGTAATTGCATTGGGAGTGTTTGACCAAGATGTCTCAGCCAGATTCTGCCTCAAGGTATGTCCTTGAGTACATGGAGATATTGTTATCTAAGATAGTGAAAACTTCATAGCATATGATCCTTATTGTCTATTTGTTTCGATGTAACAGTTCCCTCTCTTGTACCAAGAAGGTGCACAAAATGTCTTATTTAGCTGGGTCCGGATACTTGGATGGTCGCTGAATGGCATAGTCACTGCCACAATAATCTTCTTCTCCTGCATCCTGGCAATAGGTAGTCAAGCCTTTCGCAAAGGCGGGGAAGTTGTTGGCTTCGAGATCTTTGGTGCCACCATGTACTCAATTGTGGTATGGGTGGTCAACTGTCAGATGGCACTATCCATCAATTACTTCACTTACATACAACATCTCTTCATCTGGGGTGGCATTGTGTTCTGGTACATATTCCAGCTGGCTTATGGTGCCTTGGACCCTTCCATATCAACCACTGCCTATAAGGTCTTTATTGAAGCATGTGCACCTGCCCCATTTTACTGGCTTGTTACACTCTTGGTAGTAGTCACTTCTCTCCTACCTTATTTCACTTATGCCGCCTTCCAAATGCGGTTCTTCCCCATGTATCATCAAATGATACAATGGATGAGAACAGATGGGCAATCAGATGACCCTGAGTTCTGTCATATGGTGAGGCAGAGATCGATTAGACCCACAACAGTAGGCTACACAGCTCGTATTGCAACGTCCAGACGCTTCGATGAGGGTCATTGATGAATGCACCAGTTAATTTCCACATTCTTCTCATAGCGGTAGTGTACATTATCTCAAAAGTAAGATAAGCATTTTCCCTTGTAAACGTTAACTAGTTCCTCCATATATTAGAGGAAAGGCTGGAGCAGAACTGATCAGCTCATGTCCTTCCAACTTTTTGCTTAGGATATATACTTGTATGGTCAGGCAATTGTATCATGTATGATGAAGCATCAGATGTACAATATCACCGATATTTATTCAATTATTCAATAAGATTATTTTGTTTTCTAGGTAATAATAACAATTAGCATTGCTGGTGTTTCATTCTGTGGCATCTGAACAACAATACGCCAACATGGGTTATTATGAAGCTGTCTGAAAATGAATTATCTGAAAATTATAATGCTTCTGTAGATGAATGAGATATGCATGAGAAGATCTTCAATAATTGGCATATATAAAACTAGTAGGAACAAAATTCTTGAAGCAATTTCATTTGCTGGCCAGAAACAAAAAAAAACATGTTACAATCTACAGGACCACCAAATGAAAGATAGAACAAGAAAACAAAAGTAAACTTCTTGTCTATGATCTAAACAGTAATGGAAGCAGATCAGAATTTGTCTGGGTGATGCATCAATAGAGGTAAGAACATGTTAGCGTAGACATCATAACGTTTCGGTCATGAGAGACCAAGGCCTAGATAACCTGAGGCAGACTTTGCCATTATGGTTGCAAATTCATTAAAGCTGATCACACCGTCTCCATCTGTATCAGCCTCTTTGATCATCTCTGTGAGCTCCTTATATGACAAGGGTTGGCCCATTTTGGCCATGGATTTTGCCAGCTCTGCTGCAGTAATGTAGCCATTGCCGTCGCGATCAAAGGACTGAAAAACCTCCATGAGTTGCTGCTGGTTTATAAAAATTTCCTCATTCATGTCAGGCAAAATGGCCTTGACCAACTCATCAAATTCAACAGAGCCATTGCCGTTTGCGTCAATGTTGGATAGCAGAACATGCATTTGGTCACCTGAGGGCCTGAGTCCTAGGGACCGGAGGAGCGCCCCGAGCTCCAGAACGGTGAGGCTGCCATCTGAGTCCATGTCGAATCTTGCAAAGATGGCCCTTAGCTGGTTGAGTTGCTCAACTTGTAATGCAGGCATTAGGACTAGTACTATAAACAACAATGACACAAACAGTGAAATGTGCACGATATGAGAAAAACAGATTGTGATTAACACAATGACTTTGTTGATTGCGGTGGTGGTGGTGGTGGTGGTGGCAGCAGAGGAGGAGGAGAAGGAGGAGGAGGAGAATAAGGGTTGTGGTGGTTGTTTTGGTGGTGAATGATTCTATGAGTTGAAGGCTAAATTTAGTTTGTGGATACAACTAAGATGCTAAGTCGGTGGTTTTCTTTTTCTTATTTTGTCACACACATGGAAGGTTCTCTTTTCTTTTGTGCTTCTAGGAAGGGAGCTAGAGTTTTGGAATTTCTATTGGTGATGAGTAAATATAGTCAACTGACTTCCATATCTTATGATTGAGTTGTAGAAAATTGTTCCTTTATATTCCGAAATATGAGATGCAAATTCGATATTTTAGATTTTTCATGATATCATTTTTCACCGTTGAACTGAACCTAGATTTCTTCTTGTGATTAGGATCATTTTAGCATACTTGCCCTATCCACATTGCATCTAATTGTTTCATTATCTCTATCTACATAGTAGGCCTAGGAAAATGAACAATACATGTTGCACAATATTTGCATAGGTCAACAAAATAACTATCTGTTCTGGTGTTTGAGTCCCTTCCGAAAATTTGCCTTTAATATTTGGAGTTTCAAGTACATCTCTGCTCCAAGGCAATGGTAACATCACTACCATGCATCTAAAATACCTCAAAGTCTCGAAACTACAAGTACAGCTTTGCAGTATATAACTTAACACTCTTGGGGAGGAGCCTTGGCAACATCATTTCCTCGTTGGCCAAAACCCTTAACCTTTGTTGATCCAACTTCCACATCAGGATGAGGGCAATGATCACCAGACAGACACCGAAACCTGCACTTGCGCTTCAGCCATGTGAAACAGCTTCTTTGATCTCTGATGCCCTCCAATGGTGTCAGCACAACCTGATCCCGGGTCAAGATTCGACCCAACACGCATGAAAGAAATGCAAGGATTGTTAGGACGGAGATGACTGCAAAGAAAGGGCCGATTGATCCAGAAGAACTTATCGGAACTGCTTCAGGAATCGGATTAGTACTCAAGCTCTCTCCGGTTGGCTGATAATTAGGCAGTGCTTGTGATGTTGCTGCCATCTCTAGCTATTTGTAATGTGCTGGTAGTAAAAACAAGTCCATATAGATTGAATCATGGAGCTATATAAAAGCATCAAAAGGTACAAAGAAGCTTTGTGTAATAGTGATCAAAGTGTTGACCAAGAGCAGAAATGAGTGGAAGACAACATGGAAAGGAGCTAAAGTAGTGACTTTTTTTTCCTTTTCTTTTCTTTCTTCTTTTTACTCAGCTATGCTTTGAGGTAAGATATGTCTAGTTTGCTTAATGCAGGCCCTCCTCATCAAGAAAGCAGACCTTTCCTTACTCCTCTTGCATTTGTAAGTTGTTGTTTTGTATTATATCTATCTTCATTCTTCACACACCTTCCAACTCCTTACCACCAATGTGAAATTTACTTGAATCCATCAAAATCTATTTTCCCTAAACTTGTACGTCATCAAAAAATGCATCCAAAATACTAGCATCGTTATTTTGAATACTTATCAGTCGATTCTTATACATTCTACTCGATTAAAGCTTAACCTTCCAATTTGTAATTTTTCTTTTCCATTCAAAAAAAAAAAAACCATCCAATTTTTTTATTAACAAAAAAAACCGATGAAAATATATTAGATGGAACGGCCCAATGTTTTAGGCCCGACTTCTGATGACATCAAATGTGACATTGGGTCTCAGCCCATGGTCCATGGTTGATATGAGCATCTCTTTAGCAGGGTGGGTCCCACACCAATTATTATTTGTATGGAAATAAAATATGAGATGTGTTATTTCATTGTAACCTACGTTCTTATTTTTTATTTTTAGTTATTATTTTCAGACAAAAATTAAAATTAAAATTTAAGTTATTAAAAATAAAAAATAAAAGATTAAATTACAATTTAAAAGTGTGAATTTCATCCAGAATCAACATGCCCATAACAGTCATTTCTCCGGCACAAATGAGCTAGTCTTCAAACGACACGTCGTGTTCGTACCCCCGTACAGTGTTCGTATGGTCACCAAATAAGAGTAAGAACGTAAAATCCACATAGAACCCGAACAATAAAACCCCAAAGTAGCCCCGCCAGGGAAAGTGACTCCCATTAATTGTCGTTTCCGTATGTGAGCAAACAAAAAGAAAGAGAGCAGTAAAAAGCAAATAGAGACAGAAGCGAAATATGGTTGATCTTGAGTTTGCTGGTTTTAATCTCTTTCTCGTCTCTCACTCTCTAAATGCATGCATCAATAATTCATATATATATATAAACCCGGATCTAAAACAAAGTTTCAGTGATTACATTTACTATTGGTTGTTAGATCTGTGATTCTACTTTGCCACTCCCTCAGTTTGGATTTTTGTTCTTGACTTGTTCTTTTTGTTTGTTTTGAATGTTTTGGGTTGTGGGATGGAGTCACTGGAGGCAGCGGTTCATCGATCTCTTCCTGAGATTTTTGTCAGTGGAAAAAAAGATGCACAAAAACATGAACAGGTCGATAAACCTCTGCATCCAGCGCTCACTCTATCATCTTCTTTCTTCTATATTTGTTCTGTATGTTTCTGGTTCTCTGTTTTCACAGCCTCTGGCTCTGTTATATGTCCAATAAAGGTTATATCTTTGAGATGTTATTATCTGCTTGTAGTTTAGTAATTTTGTTTGTGCAGTCAAATATTGAGCCTTTGGCATGTATTAGCCATTTGGATTAGGCATGATGATTTTGATGATCATGACCCTGAATATGACATTACCGATTCTGGAGATTCAGTTTCTTTCTATATCTAGTGATCTAGATAACAAAATAGAAGCTTTGGTATCCATCGATTGCTTTAAGTGCTATAGGATTATGTGTTTGTATAATCTGTACTTGTAGACTTTGTGATGGAACTTCTTTTTAACTAGAGCTAGGTCCCGTTCCTTCCCTTTTAGATGAAGCTGTATATCCTGCTTAACACCTGATCATTAGTGTTATGTTCTTTAAACATTGCTTGTCTCTAAGTTCAATTCTTCATTTAGTAGATCTACATGCCTGTAAGGCTGTAACAGTTGTAGAGTAATCAGGTCTCTTTTCAGTTGCCTAGCCTCATTTCCTTCTTCTTATTCTTCCTTTCATCCCTTGTGTGATTTGGAAAATGGACTTCAGTAATCCTTTTTTTATTTTTTTTTATTTTTGGTGAGAGGACTTAAGTAGTCCTGGTAATTTGGCTGCCAATTATTTGTCATTTTCTTGAGCTGGTGGTCTAAAAGTTTGAACTTGTTTCTTTCTTGTAAGGAAAAAGTGTCTTCTAAAGAAAGGCTTCAATTGGGACTTTGGCAGACAGTTTTCATTACTGCATGGAAGAGGAAGGAAATGATAGTTATGGAGTAAGCCAAGTTGCTGAGAATTTTCTTTATTTGATTTACCCCTTTAGAATCTGGCATCAAACTCCTTGCAACCAAAAGTAGAAATTTCATTAAAGGAGAAAGAGGATTGTATTGTCTACCATAGGAATCAATCTATAGTAGAAAGCCAAGCATTATGTTAGCATGCTATGGATATTCTGATTTAGTGGTTGTAATCTTGCCGATTATGTATTGACTTGTGATTCGCATGGAAAAATCTGCCATTTTTGATCAGGTGTGACTAAAATCTACCTCTATTATGTTAGTACTGGGATATTAGCAAAAAAATTATGACCCAAAACAGAGGGAATTGATTCATCAATCATTATATCTCTCAGATTTCCAGGTTGAAGGTAATTTGATACCAACTAATCAACATAAATATTTTTGTGTACAGATCAGTTAAGCATCACAGTCCCAAATCACCGGATAAAACCCAAATCACCGGATAATGGCAAACACACTGAAGTGATTTGTTTACTGAATTATTATCCGGTACAGGGTCTATTGTTTGGTCTTTCATGCATACAGATACTCCCCAGGAAGGATATGCTCCCTTTTTATTGTCTAATAGTTTGTTTGCCTGTTTGGTGCTGATAATGAAAACGACATTGACGATGGCTATGAATCTGAAACTAGCTATATGACGATGCATGGTGATTCATGGTGGGAGCGTTGACTGTGTGGTACTGAAAATGACCACCATGGCGTTACATGATGATTCTGATTATTATGATAACAAAGACCAATTAGTCATGTATATGGTACACAAATTGCATTGTTTGTAAATTATATCCTAGGCAACTAGTTTTGATATTATCTTAGGCTATATTGATCCTACAAACAGAACATTAATTATATAGTGTAATCTGTGTGCTTCAGGTATGATACTATTTATTCCTTCTTAACAAGAAAATGTTTCTAATTTTTCAGTTTGTGTGATTGGCCGAAGTCTTATTTTGTTTTCGTCCTCATGTTGTAGTTAGTCTTTGTTAGTTGTCTCGTTAAATGTGTTTATGCGTTAAAGTCTAACCGTGAGAAGTGGACGAGTTGATAAGAGTGTTTTTAAGTGTGAAATCTAGAAAGGCTTAAAAGACTATCTGATCGATCATCAACTATATCAAAGATAGGTATTTACAAGTGCGTAGAGGATAGCCCTAGCTTGTTTGAATCAGATTAAGAACTGCATATGCCTACAACTTATTCAATGTGATCGAGGCTGTAGCAATTTGAGCAGTAGGCTCTATATTGTTGTCCTTTTCTTTCTCTCAAACGATTCCAACAATGTCGATCTCTGTTGAGTAATTAAGATGTTAAGATAGAAGCCAAACATGCAAGTACAAGGTTAACATTGCATCATCCATCACGCTGCATAAAAAGGTGATTCTTTTTCTCATATAGTAATGAGACAGCACTGTATATGATATAACCCAGAAATATATATATACTTAAAATTTCACATATATATGTGAAATTTCTAGCTAAACAATTATCTTACCGATGGAGCCATATTCGTTTCAGCCACCATAATCAAATTTCATAATAGTTAACGACACAGAATCAAAATACACACAATAATTTAATTAGTAATTATTTTCAAAAGTAGAAAAGAAAAGAAAAAACATAATAAATCGCAAGGACCTACTACACGACTATTATTCTCATCTTTGATCTCAAAACATGCTAGGATTCACCACAAAGCAACTTAATGATCGAATTGATCGTCTATGGAGCCCTCTTGATAACCTTTTTCTTCACATTGCTCATCATGAAGTAGCACTGAAAGAAGGAGCAACGACAACGGAAGAATAAACCTTAGAAGTACCAAATGGAAGTGCGCAATGGTAATCATCATAATCTCTAACATCACAAGCAGTACTTGTTGATGATGAAGAGCACACTATAGTTTCTTCAACAAGTGTATCAAAGTACTGATCTTTTGAATCGGATTGAGCCTCCTTTGATCCTATGATCCTCGATGATGATGAAGACCTTGAAATTGCTGCATGGTTCTTCATGATCGCGTGCTGAAGCAACTGATAAAGCCGCGGATTCTTCCTCAATATGTTGCAGTTTTCTTCATGTATATTCATGAAGTTCATTCCATGCTGCTGATGAGATGATGGGAAGTTGGTCTTTGCATTCCTTCCTCTCAAAACCCTTGCAGCCTTATCATAAGCCAATGCAGCCTCTTCTGCTCTATCAAAAGTTCCTAGCCATAGTCTCAGATTCTGAGACGAGTCCTTGATCTCAGCCACCCATCTTCCTGATGGCCTTTGTCTCACGCCTAGGAATCTCCTTCCATTAATCTTTGCCTTTTTCGGAACCTTGATCACGCTAGTACTAAGACAACTACTCTCTTTGTTATCATGGAAAGTTTCTTTTTGGTTTGGTGTTGAGCTCTCTAGGCTGTCCATTAGAGTATGAGAGAAGGGTTTGGTTTAGCTTTGCTATGGATGAAAGGGAAGGGAGGGCATCTGCATCATTATTATAGAGTTTAGTGAGTACTATAAGAATGATGACAGGGATAATGGCATGCTGGTTGTCTCATTAGGGTTTGTTTGTATTCCAAGTAATAACATTATTGTAAGTAGAATTTCTAAATTAATCTTGAGTTGGTTTACATGCATAACGTCAAAAGAGGTGTTGATAAGCATAAGTGTTTTGTTCTTCATTCAATTACTTATTAAGAAAGAGATCGAGTGTGATATTATGGAAAGGAATGGGTGAGCGGTATATATATACTAGAGCTATACAAATTGTCATCCTAATTGTGTACCTAATAGATCAGCAGCCTCCTTACTCAGTTCGAGTGCGTCTTTAGTCTTGTACTACTACTAAGAATAGTAAGAAATAATTCTAAGTCATGATATATATAAATCAAAGTGTAAGTATATCTGTTTTTACTTCTCCTCTTAATCATCCCAAGTTTATTTGAACTCTTTTCAATGATCAAACAGTATTACTCTTTTCATGATAGTCTAATATATATATATATATATATATATATATATATAGGACAAAATTAGAGATATTTTTCATTGTGGGCAATTTGATTGGTAGAAAATAGAAAATGATATTAAGATCAGTGTTAATATACTTAAATTAGCCAAGTTGGGTTGTCATTTTTTATAGGGCCAAACTAAAGTGCAGGATGCATTGCTGTACTAGCTAGCCATGATGTCTCAATTCCAAGGGTTTTGGCACAGCAGAGATTAGGTTGAGAAAGATTATTTGGTATGTAAATCTCCTTCATGAATGGGGTTAGATCCCTTCAATAATTGATGTGGCTCCAAATTAATCATGCAAATCTAGGGCTGGTTTAGTACTTTCACAAGAAGAGTCTGCCAGGTTGATGATCTGGGATGGAATATTAGCAGAAGTATAGTTGCAGAAGTATCCAAAATAGCTGTGAGGTGTTGACAGAAGCTAGGTTTATTGTGATTAATATAAGTATTAAGCTTACTGTTCACCCAATGAATTCCCCAACTGATATAGCTCCAATTGCTTGGAAACAAAACTCACACCTCAAAAGTCCAAAACCAAACACAGAACCTACAGTGTTTCTTTCCAACTTAATAAGTTAATATTCATCCTCACATTGCTTCTAACTATAAAACACTAAAAGTTTGGCACCTGTCACATACTGGTTGATGTTTTTTAAGTCCCTTCATTCAGAGCTAGCACACATGTTCTGTTTTCTTTGGATTACTTGCTGTTCAAATTTGAACAAGTACCTGCGGAATTTTTGTCGTCTCTAAAAATTAATCAGAAGTTTTTAGCCTTCTTTGTTGGATTGTTTGTGTACTTTCTAGTTTTGGCCTCAGATTCTTGCTCTTTTGTGGACATGGATAATCATGATTCCATGATAACTAGCTTGGCTGGTTTCCATGGCGCTTCTCTTAAAGCAACGTACTGCAATGGCTATATAGCAAGGTTTTCTTGCTTTATGGTTTGTGATAAACTTGCTCCTTAAAATTTCTTGAGTCAAAATTGAAGGTTCACAATTGAGTCTCATGTGATACAGATAAAGAAGACTGTTCCAATTGTCATATTTCATTTACATATTAAGAGATGACCAAAACTATTACACTTATAATTTTACTCTGTCTCTACGATGTTTTACCCATATATTTAGCTACTTTGTAGTGATTTATATCACAATCCATTACCAGTTCTCATATAGCAAGGCAGTCTTGTTGTGTGAAACTGTTCTATGCCTCATTACCTATATATAGACCTTCATGTCATGCTAATAAGAAAATATGTGTTAATATATATGATGAAAAACCAGAGAAATGTTGTAAAACATAAAATACAAGAGATTGAGAGACAAGAGGAACGACACTTAGAATGAGAATGAAGAAATATGTATATATTATTGAGTATGAAATCATCTCTTATATAAAAATATAATCAGTATGTAAATTACATGAATATCTCTAGTAAGCTAATTACAATAATACTCATTAAATAAACTATTTACAACACTCCCCCTTGGGTATTCTCTGTTATTAGCTTCCTCTGATATGTGCTTCTGTGTTGCCTCGTCAAAACTTTGCCAGGTAATACTCTATGGGACAAAAACAATTCTGGTCGAAGGAGAAAAAAGTACAACGCACACATAGAGGTGGTAGTCAGAACCCTTGATTTCGGTGAAGCGGTTTAGTATGGATCATAAGATGTGAGTCCATGGGAGATAGATGCATAATAGTTGTTACACCAAAACCTTGCACGATAAACGGGACAAACCCGTGGTCGAAGGGAAAAGATGAGCAATTGCATATATTTCAAATAAAGACATATTCAAGATGAAGTATGAGTAGGGTGACCAATTTAATGTGTGCCTCGTTAAAACCTTGACAGATAACAAAACTCAGTGGGACAAAATAACCCTGGACGAATGAGAAAAGAGTACACAATGGTCAAAAATATGCTTCAGGATACTCCCCCTGAAAACTACACACTATGTAAAACTGCTACATTGATCATGCTTCTTGAATAACTTAATAGTCAACATGAGTTAAAGAAGTTTTTGTTTCATATACCTCTAAGATTATTGTATTCCCTACAGTAAAGACATAACTAGTCAGGAATAAGCCTTGTGTCGGTTTACATAACTCATATCACCATATTTAACATGGCAAACATCATTCCAATGATCATAGGTGGTTGATCCATTCCATGATGTCTAGGGATATAATGAGCCATTTTCTGTCATACATTTAAATTAACGGAAAATTGTCTTTTATGCCATTTCCAGAGGCGGCGTGTAGGCGCAGAGTTATATCTAGCTAACAAATTCACATCGGGTGAGATGTCCGATCTACGACATTTAGCCAAGTATAATAATGCGCCTATTGTACTTAGATATGAGTCTTCTAGTCCTAATATCTCTTCATTATCATATGCACGATGATACGAGTCTCACTAGATTTCAGACGATTATGAGTGAGTTTGAAGACTTTGCTTTATCCTCATTAAAACATCTTAACATCTTCTAGATGTAATTTGATTGATGGACCAAAATTCCATTTGCACTTTGCATGACTCCAGATCGAGAAAATGATTTGGTCTCCAAAAGTCTTTCATCTCAAACTCCGACTTCAGATGTTTTATGGTTTTCTTGATCTCTTCAAGAGTATCAATAAAATTCATGCTATTGACGTAGATCACCATAAATTGCAAACCCAAAGGTTGTTTTCTTAATAAACACGCATGGTCATAGTCCATTGTTCATATATCTCATCCCAAGCAAATATTCACTTAGACGGTTATACCAATTCCGTATGGATTGTTTGAACCCCTAAAGTGAACTACTCTAGCAAATAGAGAGCATGTTCTGTGGTCTAGAACTATTTGCATTGTGTAACATAAGTCCTTCAAGAAACTTCATGTATATCTGTATATTCAGATCCCCATAGAGATAAATTGTTACCATATTCATGTGCTGCTTATTCAGTTATTCAGAAACTACCAAACTGATAAGGTAGTGGAACGTTATAACATCCATTACGGGAAAGTACGTCTCCTCGTAATCAATCACAGGGCGTTGAGAAAATCATTGCGCCACTAAACAAGACTTATATAACAATCTCGTTTTTCTCATTACGCTTCCTTACAAATACTCATCTAAACAATACAGGTTTAATATGAGGGGGTGTGTGAACAACAGACCCATAACACCTTTCTCTTAGTTAAAGAATCTGATTTGACCTGGATTGTTTCTTTCCTTTTTAACCAGTCGTCTCTTCATTGAGATCCATCAACGAAGTAAGGTTCGACATCATCGTTTATTATAATTTTGGTGGCCACCGCAAATATAAATATATCATCAATGAAATCTCATTGCGATTCAATATCTCACTAAATTTACCGAGATTTCCTATTCTCGGGAGTGGGTTTACATGTTGGAGCGTCCCCCAACTTCATCTCTTCTAGGACGAACCCATAATCCGGATTAATCTCGTGAGTTGAATTGGTTTGAGATTGCGATGGTAAAAAGATTCATTTGTGTCAAGTTTACCCTCTTCTAAGGATAAGAATTGTTCAAACCTAATGGTCTACCTCGCTTCTGGGCAGGGACATATGACTGGTTAGCCGCCATGGCCGTACCTCGTCCAACTAGGACGATACATCCTACGAGGACGTTTATCCTTGCAGGTTTGCAGCAGATATATATGATCTCGTCACTTTAACTAGATCTAATGAAGTGTCTGGCATATTATGGGCTATACTACGTAGATCTAGAATTCTTTACACTTCAACTGGAAGTAGAATTCTTCACACTGTAATATCACATGTACGTTTTGAGGATCAAGATGAGACATTCAACACGTCATTCATCAAGAACAATGACGTTCTTGTTTGAGCCAAAAGACATTTTTATCCAAGTAATAATACTTTACTGGGTTGTAAAATGTCCAAGTGAATATTAGTTACGTCCCTGGTCCGCGTCACAACCGGCGAGCCCAAATTCTTTAGGTTTACAAGTAAAAGCCCGCCAATAAGACAACGCGAACTGATTTACAAGGACTTCGCGCGAAACACACAGCTCGCGCGCGGAATGTTTTCACGCGGAATTACGCTTAGGCGAAACAGAATATTTTAAGACGAGCTGACTAACTGGTTCGCTAGTCCGCGTTGGAGACTTCACGAAGAAGCCACAGACAGAGTCTGTGTGCACACATTGATCGTTGAAGACTCTTACAAATTTTTGGCGTGCTTCGGGCCAATCCATGTGGCCCTTTTAATATAAAAAGCCCGCGAGCTAGAAAGGCCCGCGAGATGGAGACAAGCTTTGAGACCCCGCGGGATGAGGATATTCCTAATTCCAGTTTGTATAGGAGTCTATAATTGAGTGGCAATGTCATATGTGAAGTGTGCAAACTGATCATGTGTCATAAGTTGATTGGCTTTTAATATAAAAAGCCCGCGAGCTAGAAAGGCCCGCGAGATGGAGACAAGCTTTGAGACCCCGCGGGATGAGGATATTCCTAATTCCAGTTTGTATAGGAGTCTATAATTGAGTGGCAATGTCATATGTGAAGTGTGCAAACTGATCATGTGTCATAAGTTGATTGGTCCGCGCGGGTTAAAGCTTGTCCGTGTGGGATTAGGGTTTCAGAGTTCGACTTGAATTCTAAGCTATCTTTCTTCTATCACAAGTCGAGCCACTATATAAAGGGGTCGAAGGCTCTCAACAGAGACACAATCTCTTCACAAACAACAGACAAACTGCAAACTAGTTACCCTTCGAGCTACCTCGAAACCCTAACCCTAAGTGCGCCGCCGCCTTAGTTTCAGAGCCCTCTTGGACTCACCTCTGATCTCTGATCTCCCTATTGGTTCTCTGCTCGCGATATACCGTGAGTATCGATCGTCTTGTGTTCGTAAATTCCTCATCTGAGGTGACACCTGGAAAACCCCCCTCCCCAATCAAGAAGACAAGATCTCGCACGCACTCATCAACACTTTCCTTACCATGAGTATCGATCGCCTTGTGCTCGTAAATTCCTCATCTGAGGTGGCACCTGGAAACCCCCCTGCCTAATCAAGAAGCCAAGATCTCGCACGCACTCATACAACACTTTCCTCATCCGTGAGATGGCACACCCGTAATAAATCCCCTCTCTTTGTTCGCTATCTACCTCTCTAGTCCTTATAGAGAGGATCGTGGCCAAAACAGTTCTTATCTCCCCCTAACGGCGGGAAGATTGTCTCATCAAAGTGACGACCACAAATCTAGCGGTATAGAGATCTCTTGTTAAGGGCTCTAAAGAACACATAATGGATAGGGTTCATAATCAACATATATGCTCATCTTTTGTTGAGGACCCGATTTTATACGTTGTGGCGGCACAATTGGCACGGGAACTGCACACCTAAATCTGTGTAAGTGCAAAACACCAGGTTTGCAGCCAGTCACAACTGTAACACAAAGTAAGGTGGGTAGCAGTGGGCCTCAACCGGACCGACATGGCTGCATGCAAGATTGCATAGCCCGACGCAAACACTAAAAGCTTGCTGCGCATTACCAAGGTTCTACTTGCGAGACCATCTTGGGTGTGAACATAGGAAACTATATGTTCAACAGATCCCAAGGGATATGCAATAATCATCGGAAGCCATCGATGTAAACTCTCCGTTATTATCAAGCTTTATAGACTTTATAAAATAATCCGAGTAGTGTGCCCTAAATTTCATGGGTGAGAGTTTAGCAAACGCAACATTTTCTTGTGGACAGTGATGTGACATTTGATCACTTTTGTCGATGCATCAACCAAAACCATTAATATTTAACTGGTCCGTATGGTGTTTGGATAAGTCCACATATTTTCCCTTGCATTTTGTGCATAAAGAAATAGTGTATATTCTAGTCTTTGCATGTGATGGTCTACTATTCAATATTCTTAAAGAGCAGCTTAACATAATGTGTCATTAAAGACAAGACCCTTATTCTGAGGGAGATGCCCGTGTGATAATTGAGGTGAGGATACGGTGCATGTTTTTCCTGAGTGCATCAAACACTAATACTATAACTAGTATTTGCTCGAATCATTTAGCTTCTAGATAATAAATTTGATTATACTCAATGTACGCTTTTGGCCGCACATTCGAAGGTTATGCAAAGATATTACACTATTTACTTGGTGGTTTCAACGTTTTAAGCATTGGTTTCAATGAACTTACATTTTGATAACATTCTTCTGGAAGGTACGTAGAGGTATTTTGTCTCGTCAGCCAGACAAAAACGCTTAATTCCTTAATATTGATAACACATATCAATTAGGGCAACAAGCATTTTCATTTCAATATTCTCTAATTATGTTTTGCTTCAGGCAAGGAAGATGTCTACTTTTCATCTGAAGACTACCAATTAACATGATAAAGTTACCGATTTTATCATGTCTGGTGAATTTTGAAATGAAACTTTAAGTTCCTTAATGGGGGGTTATTATCGAAAATACAAATTCGATTTATAAATGAACTACTGGCTCATTTCTAAACTACCGGTTTATTTTTGAACTACCGATTCATTAGGTACATGTATTTTCAAATTATAATCATGTAACAATTGATGATATTAATTCCACACTACTAATTTAGCATAGTGAATATGTCACGCAATTATGTGGAAATGCTTCTAGCAATTAACTACACATTAAATATAGTGAATATATTAACAACAACCATTATGAGAAAATATTTGAAGTGTCTTATAGACATACATAATGATTAGGTACGAAAAACCAATGTCATTAGATTATTTTCCTTTTGTTTGATTCTGCTGGACCAAATGAATTGACTTTAATTAAAGTGAAAAAAAATAAATAAACATTTATATACTTTACAAACCTACATGGCACAATCTAAGAGGTATGTTGTGCTTCTAGGTCCCGTAGAGAGAGTGGGCCTACTGGACTCAGAATGGTCTACCAAGAAATGCAATGTTATTAGTCAACCATTTCAGTAACTCCAATTATATACGACCAAGTAAACAATGATAAGGTTGTGGAGCAAGGCTCACTTAAGTACATATCCTCAAAATAACTTGTCTAGACATCGTATCCAACTAGGTGATTAGTTTGAGAAGAGTTATAATCATTGTCATGGACTCAAGGAAGTGGTGGAGCGAGGCTCACTTAAGTACACATCCTCAAAATAAATTGTCTAGACATCGCATCCAACTAGGTGAGCCTAGTTTGAGAAGAGTTATAATAATTGTCATGGACTCAAGATGACATGTGGCGAGCTTTTGTGCTAGCCATGCAGCTTAGGTGGAGCTTCTAGCTTGGGCTTGTTGTTATCACTTAGGCTTGATTTGAGCTTCTGACTCAGCCTTATTTAATATTCATCATTAATAAGATAAATCAACATATGCTATTAATTCATTACTTACACAATTTAAAGTGAAAGTAATTTTCAAATAAATTGAAATAAACTAAACATAATGAAAACAATTTAATTGACATAAAGTATATGCACTAACATTGGTTTTATATACTCAATAAACACCAATAGTTACGTGCAAAATCAGCTCCATTGCATCTTCAATTGACTTACTTGCTTCTGGCATAATTACTGACATAAAAGATAATATGAATGAGAATTAATTGAGATAAAACCGACGTGATTTGATTTTGGTAACCAGCATAAGATAAATATTAAATATGGTATAAATCACCATTATTTATGTAGCGGTTATACATAAGAAAATGAGTTCAAAACTCATTAATGTTTCTAGCGTTACGTACTTATAACCAAATCGGGTAAATGTTTATGGCATAACATTTATGTAATAATCCCTTAACGCTTCAAACACAATTTATAGGGTTATAAATGTGTAATTGCTCCAGACATTACACCCTCATAATTATCAAATTGAAATGAATATGATTCTAATTCGTAATTGACATTAAATTAGGATCCAATATAAAATCAATAGTAAATATCATTTATGTAACAGTTATGAGTTTAAATCTCATTAATGCTTATTACATTATGTATTACTGTATTAGTAATAAATGAGGTAAATGCTACTGGCATAACGTTTATATAATAATTACGTAATTAAACCCAAAATTCATGTTTCTAGCATAATGAATTATAATGGCAATTATTCAAATTGACGTAACTGAATATTAAATTCATAATGTTTCTATCATAATTTGCATATTTGGCTCATATATAATTCTTGTAGCATAATCTATGTGCAATAACTTGGTAAATGCTTCTAGCATTACATGCTGTTAAATAATATTGAATTTGATACAATTCAAATTTGTAACTAACAAAACATATATATATATTAAGTTACAATTAAGTAACATAATCAACATAATCAACGTTGAAATGCCGTTATATCATTGACGTAACATGTATTAACGCATTTTATTCAAACTCATTAAAAGCAATATTAATTTCTTCTTATCACTAAATGCTTCAGGCATAATTAATATGGAATATATGTAATGTCTGCTATAGTGGTAAACCGTTAACGATTACAAGCACTACTTGTTTGCGCCTAAATTAATATTTTACTAGACAATAAATGTCTATGTGAATATTAATTACATTCTAGGTCCATGTCATACCGGCGAGCCCAAGTCCTTTAAGAATACAAATATCGGCCCACCAGGGAACTATGCGAAATGGACTTCGCGCAGCACGGTGCGGAATGGACATAGGCGAGCTACACACTTCACGCGGACTACACAGTCAGCGCGCGGATTTTCTATATGCCAGTCCGCGTAGGCAAGGCGAGATTGACTGTCCGCGTAGGCGAGGTGAAGTGGCGAATTGGCTCGCGTAAGGGACTTCGCGAGGAAGCAAAGTGGCGGAGTCCGCGCGCCCTACAATAATCGTTCAAGACTTTTACAAGTCTTTGACATGCTTCGAGCCAATCTTTGTGGCCCTTTTAATATAAAAAGCCCATCTAAAGCCCGCGAGCTAGAAAAGCCCGCGAGATGAAAGCAAGCTTTAGGAGCCCGGGGGATGAAGTTCAGTGCGTATAGGACTCTACAGTGGGCGACGCGCGTGAAGCAGTTACCTTTTCTAAATGAACTATGCGAGCTGGACACATGTCACGCATGGATTGGCTTGCATGGGATGAACAGTGTCTGCATGCTTCACGTTGCATACTTTCTCTCGATGGCTCAACACTTGGAGATTTTCATCAACGACGATCTCACGTTGGAAAACATGACAACGTCGAGACTTGGAGTGAAACATTGGTGGCCTCCTCCGTGGTCTAACGAGGGATCACTAATCAAGCTATGATCTCTTCATTACTCCTAGCTTTTTATTCAGTTTTTACTTCCGTTTACTTTTCAGTTTCTTTCTTTTTCGCATTGAAAAAAAAAATACAAAAAAAAACAAATAGCCAAAAATACAAAAAGAGATCATTGGTCTTGTTGAAATGCAGGACAATATTCTTGCCTATCTCATGCTTGAACTTTACTTCGGAGCCTATCCCTGAGGCTTGACGTCAATAGGCGTTCCATATGCCTTGAGTTGCTACCAGCAAAGCTAAGACAGAATGCAATGCTGAAAGTTGCAACAACCACTACTGAACAGTCGACTTCGCCGATTAAACTGGACTGATCCAGGAAGAGATAGTTGGCGCTCCTTACATCAACAGAAAGCCCTGGATGTCTACTTTCAAGAGGATTTTACGGTTCGTCATTCCGCCATTCCTGGAGAGAGTTATGGCAGTTTGAATGCAGACAAGTCAGGAGACGCGCGGAGTCGCACGTTGCCTTTTTCAAAGTGTTTTCATGACCTCGTAGCCCGCCTTCAAAACTAGGGGGCATACTAAAGTTTTGATGTCCTTCATTCTTTTCAAGCATCGGCGGACAGACATCAAAACTGGGGGGCACATTGGGACGAAAACGTTGTTCCAGTTATTTCAGACTTTAGACCTTCTTCAAGTGTCTTAGTCATTATTTAGGCCAATCCCTGTGGCCTCCAAGTTTTCAAAGTGTTCGTTACCTTTATGCAGCCATTCGCCGATCCTTCTCTTTGGTTCGCGCTAGGGGGCAGCGAGGTACATGACCATTTGCCACGAACACAGCTCGCGAAGTACATGGCCTCTAAAATTTTCATCTGCCGCTCGCCAACTTTCATGGGTCCGCGCAAGGGGGGCAGCGAATTGTCATTCCATGTAAATATTAAAAAGCTGGCTCGCCATCGCCAAGATTCGCGAGGAGCCATTTTTGGAGTCTGGTCAACGCAAAAGTCCGCAAAAGTCCGCTCCAGTTAAGTTATATCCGTGCGAGCTACATTCGCTCGCAGGATGTACGATGTCTTTTGAAAAAGCAGAAGAGCAGGCGAATGCTTTTGAAGGCCAAGTACAAGGTGCCTGGGCGAGATGTACAACGATTTCGCTACAATGCCTTGTGGTTTATTCACTCACACCCATCTTATGACCCGAGTCAATCCAGTGGCTTTGTAGCAGCATGAACATAACCCTCTTCAGTCATTCTTTTGTTTCATGACTTCGAGGCTGGGGGGCAATGTTTGCGCCTAAATTAATATTTTACTAGACAATAAATATCTATGTGAATATTAATTACATTCTAGGTCCATGTCATACCGGCGAGCCCAAGTCCTTTAAGAATACAAATATCGGCCCACCAGGGAACTATGCGAACTGGACTTCGCGCAGCACGGTGCGGAATGGACATAGGCGAGCTACACACTTCGCGCGGACTACACAGTCAGCGCGCGGATTTTCTATATGCCAGTCCGCGTAGGCAAGGCGAGATTGACTGTCCGCGTAGGCGAGGCGAAGTGGCGAATTGGCTCGCGTAAGGGACTTCGCGAGGAAGCAAAGTGGCGGAGTCCGCACGCCCTACAATAATCGTTCAAGACTTTTACAAGTCTTTGACATGGTTCAGGCCAATCCCTGTGGCTCTTTTAATATAAAAAGTCTATCTAAAGCCCGCGAGCTAGAAAAGCCCGCGAGATGAAAGCAAGCTTTAGGAGCCCGCGGGATGAAGTTCAGTGCGCATAGGACTCTACAGTGGGCGACGCGCGTGAAGCAGTTACCTTTTCTAAATGAACTATGCGAGCTGGACACATGTCACGCATGGATTGGCTTGCATGGGATGAACAGTGTCTGCATGCTTCACGTTGCAGAGTCCATTTGGGATTCTGATTGTCTTTCGCAACAAGGATTATTCCACTATATAAGGGAGCTCGCGCCCTCTCTCAAAGGACACACACAATCAATCAAGCAAAGACAAATACAAACACAACCTTCAACCAAGTTGAAAACCCTTCGATCCCGTCGAAACCTCCAGCGCTCCCAGGAGCCGATTCCCCTTCGAAGCCTCTTTGAAGCCTTGATGCTAAGCGCCTCGCCGCCTAGAATTCTTCAGAGCTCTCCGGAACTCACCCCTGTTTCCTCGGAAGCATCCCTTTTGTTGCTCTGCTCACCCCGCCGTGAGTATCGACCGCTTGTGCCGTAAATTCCCCGTCCGCGAGGTGGCATCTGGAACTCACCCCGCCTGATTCAAGAAGTCAAGCAAGCACTCCTTCAACACCTTCCTCGTCCGCGAGGTGGCACGCCCGCAACTCCATCCTCTTTGGATCGCTATTTACCTCGGCTCCGCACGCTGAGGATCGTGGCCAAAACATTTGGCACGCCCAGTGGGACCAGAGGTGCAAGTGATTCATCATAGGGAAACCAGGGTAGTTTCTGACGACACCTACGTCGGGATCGACGAACAGAGATGCAATTTGATTTCCAAGATTTCCAAGAAAAATCGAGAGCCATCGAGAGAAAGTATGCCGAACTAAGAGCTGCCAGCCGCAAAAAACATGCTGCCATCCTCAAGCAACGCGCAGAGGAGACAGCTGCTAGAGAGGCTGCTGAAGAAAAGAAAAAACTGCGATTCCGCGGCATGATAGGCTCTCAGCCGAATCAAGACACAGGTTTCGCTCAGTCTATGGAGCGACTCCGCCAGACATTCGACAAGTTGGAAAGCTTACTCAGGAGTTGGGCCGCTCAACAGAGCACCATTGACTCTGCTAAACAAATTGAACTACCTAGCAGCCAATCTAACAGCGAAGACTCTCCTTTGGATGAACCTACGTCCAAAGAAGAAATTATCTTGTCAATCAATGACAAACAGCCTGAGGTTGAAGCCGACGGGGTTGTGGATAATAAATCCATCTCGCACGTTGTTCCTCAGGAAAAGAAGCCCGAAGATAGGACAGAACAGTCCATCTTTGAAGAAGAAATCGGTTCGCACACCGACGGCGAACCACGACTTTGCAAGATGGCGAACCACGACTTTCAAGTAACCAACTTTCTCATGCGAGATGTATACATGGACATAGGTCAGATGCATGGGGGGCAAGGCGGAGCTCACCTATCTTCTTTAGTTAGCCATCGTGATCAAGGGCATGATCAACTCAAGATTTGTCCAATTACTGGACGTGACAAAAAGCCTGAGGCTAAGGCCGGCGAGGTTGTGGATAATAAATCCATTTCGCACGTTGTTCCTCAGAAAAATGAACCAGGAGATAGGACAGAACAGTCCATCTTAGAAGCAGAAAGCAGTTTGCACAACTGTGGCAGATCACAAGTTCGCATGAAAGGTGGCCCAGGTGCCAACTGCCCCATGCGAGATGTATACGTAGACACTGGTCAGCCGCATGGGGGGCAAGACAGAGCTCACCTGCTTCCTCTACCAACTCATGACACGCGAACTAAAGATGGAGCAGAGCCACTTGAATTTCCTTTTCAACCTGTACACGCGGGGCGTCAAGGCTGGCGAGGTCCACCTCTCTTAATGATTCGCCATGACACGCGAACTGAAAATGAACCAGCAACCCTTGAGTTTCCTCTTAAGCATGTACACGTGGGGCGTCAAGGCTGGCGCGGCCCGCCTCTCTTAATGATTCGCCTCGCCAATCTTATGTTCATCAGCAAGATGCTTCGGTCTGCTTCGCCAAACCGTGGACATATTAGGCTCAACTATATATGGTGTGGTGGTATCCCTGGAATCACATTGCAATATACTTGGAGTCCTTGCATGCAAGTTCAGAAGGCTAAAGAGGACTTTGGCTTACGTGCAAAGTATGTACATGTCCCATATATGCCTATAGTTGAAAAGAAGGTCGAGCCGCCACCGACCTTTGTTGATTTCTCATATGATTATGGCACAGAGCCAACTTATGATGAATACGACAAAGACTATATGTTGGTACGTCTGTCGCATAATCATACTCCACAAGAGTTCAGTCCCAGTGACACTCTTGATATGGTACAAAGAGACCAGCAAATGGTTCTCTTCCTTGACCAATGCATGACGATTCCTCATAAGACCACGCATTTCGACATGGTAGTAGGTGATAAGGTAGACCTCTACAGCATACGACCCACGAGAATGCAGTTGGAGATCATGCTTGGTCAGGCAACAAAGATGCGTGGGGGGCAACGAGACGTACCATGCGCAACTCCTTGCCTAAACTTTCAAGTTGTTGACGCGGGACAACTCTGCTCAACACTTGGAGATTTTCATCAACAACGATCTCACGTTGGAAAACATGACAACGTCGAGACTTGGAGTGAAACATTGGTGGCCTCCTCCGTGGTCTAACGAGGGATCACTAATCAAGCTATGATCTCTTCATTACTCCTAGCTTTTTATTCAGTTTTTACTTCCGTTTACTTTTCAGTTTCTTTCTTTTTCGCATTGAAAAAAAAAATACAAAAAAAAACAAATAGCCAAAAATACAAAAAGAGATCATTGGTCTTGTTGAAATGCAGGACAATATTCTTGCCTATCTCATGCTTGAACTTTACTTCGGAGCCTATCCCTGAGGCTTGACGTCAATAGGCGTTCCATATGCCTTGAGTTGCTACCAGCAAAGCTAAGACAGAATGCAATGCTGAAAGTTGCAACAACCACTACTGAACAGTCGACTTCGCCGATTAAACTGGACTGATCCAGGAAGAGATAGTTGGCGCTCCTTACATCAACAGAAAGCCCTGGATGTCTACTTTCAAGAGGATTTTACGGTTCGTCATTCCGCCATTCCTGGAGAGAGTTATGGCAGTTTGAATGCAGACAAGTCAGGAGACGCGCGGAGTCGCACGTTGCCTTTTTCAAAGTGTTTTCATGACCTCGTAGCCCGCCTTCAAAACTAGGGGGCATACTAAAGTTTTGATGTCCTTCATTCTTTTCAAGCATCGGCGGACAGACATCAAAACTGGGGGGCACATTGGGACGAAAACGTTGTTCCAGTTATTTCAGACTTTAGACCTTCTTCAAGTGTCTTAGTCATTATTTAGGCCAATCCCTGTGGCCTCCAAGTTTTCAAAGTGTTCGTTACCTTTATGCAGCCATTCGCCGATCCTTCTCTTTGGTTCGCGCTAGGGGGCAGCGAGGTACATGACCATTTGCCACGAACACAGCTCGCGAAGTACATGGCCTCTAAAATTTTCATCTGCCGCTCGCCAACTTTCATGGGTCCGCGCAAGGGGGGCAGCGAATTGTCATTCCATGTAAATATTAAAAAGCTGGCTCGCCATCGCCAAGATTCGCGAGGAGCCATTTTTGGAGTCTGGTCAACGCAAAAGTCCGCAAAAGTCCGCTCCAGTTAAGTTATATCCGTGCGAGCTACATTCGCTCGCAGGATGTACGATGTCTTTTGAAAAAGCAGAAGAGCAGGCGAATGCTTTTGAAGGCCAAGTACAAGGTGCCTGGGCGAGATGTACAACGATTTCGCTACAATGCCTTGTGGTTTATTCACTCACACCCATCTTATGACCCGAGTCAATCCAGTGGCTTTGTAGGAGCATGAACATAACCCTCTTCAGTCATTCTTTTGTTTCATGACTTCGAGGCTGGGGGGCAATGTTTGCGCCTAAATTAATATTTTACTAGACAATAAATATCTATGTGAATATTAATTACATTCTAGGTCCATGTCATACCGGCGAGCCCAAGTCCTTTAAGAATACAAATATCGGCCCACCAGGGAACTATGCGAACTGGACTTCGCGCAGCACGGTGCGGAATGGACATAGGCGAGCTACACACTTCGCGCGGACTACACAGTCAGCGCGCGGATTTTCTATATGCCAGTCCGCGTAGGCAAGGCGAGATTGACTGTCCGCGTAGGCGAGGCGAAGTGGCGAATTGGCTCGCGTAAGGGACTTCGCGAGGAAGCAAAGTGGCGGAGTCCGCACGCCCTACAATAATCGTTCAAGACTTTTACAAGTCTTTGACATGGTTCAGGCCAATCCCTGTGGCTCTTTTAATATAAAAAGTCTATCTAAAGCCCGCGAGCTAGAAAAGCCCGCGAGATGAAAGCAAGCTTTAGGAGCCCGCGGGATGAAGTTCAGTGCGCATAGGACTCTACAGTGGGCGACGCGCGTGAAGCAGTTACCTTTTCTAAATGAACTATGCGAGCTGGACACATGTCACGCATGGATTGGCTTGCATGGGATGAACAGTGTCTGCATGCTTCACGTTGCAGAGTCCATTTGGGATTCTGATTGTCTTTCGCAACAAGGATTATTCCACTATATAAGGGAGCTCGCGCCCTCTCTCAAAGGACACACACAATCAATCAAGCAAAGACAAATACAAACACAACCTTCAACCAAGTTGAAAACCCTTCGATCCCGTCGAAACCTCCAGCGCTCCCAGGAGCCGATTCCCCTTCGAAGCCTCTTTGAAGCCTTGATGCTAAGCGCCTCGCCGCCTAGAATTCTTCAGAGCTCTCCGGAACTCACCCCTGTTTCCTCGGAAGCATCCCTTTTGTTGCTCTGCTCACCCCGCCGTGAGTATCGACCGCTTGTGCCGTAAATTCCCCGTCCGCGAGGTGGCATCTGGAACTCACCCCGCCTGATTCAAGAAGTCAAGCAAGCACTCCTTCAACACCTTCCTCTTCCGCGAGGTGGCACGCCCGCAACTCCATCCTCTTTGGATCGCTATTTACCTCGGCTCCGCACGCTAAGGATCGTGGCCAAAACACTACTTCTGGAATGCATGCATGATCCTGAGTTTAAATGTCATAAAAAGCTATACTTTTTGCTGATCCATGTGCCTCCTTGTCTACATTACTAGGCAGTTACGAAGGCTGATTTCGGTGACTACTGACCTCCGTAGTGATTTTCTTTTTCCGATTCTCATAACATAAAAAAAACTTATATGACATTTCATGTTCATATGTATTAACCAAATAGATTAATAAAATATATTTGGTGCTCATGCATCGTAGACAGATTTTTCAATATGCAACCAAATTAAGGTAATAAATATGAAATCACAAGATCGAAACATAAAAAACATATGGTTCATACTTTAGGGAGGTTTTTCATGTAATCAAGGTTTGAAAGAAACGTGAATTATAATAGAATTTAGAAATTTTACTCGATGCAGGACGAATCAATGAGTGTTCATCTTATGTGTCAGAACCGAGAATATTAGTGGACTAAACTTCTAATCCAATCTGAGCCATGTTGAATGATTCTTCCATCAATTGATCAACGGTCTCTCTTCTATGCTGCACAAAAACTACCTTAGCGTTAGAACTATTCGTGCTGATAACGTGTTGTAAAACATAAAATACAAGAGATTGAGAGAGAAGAGGAACGACACTTAGAATGAAAATGAGGAAATATGTATATATTATTGAGTAGGGAACCATCTCTTATATAGAGATGTAATCAGTATGTAAATTACATGAATATCTTTAGTAAGCTAATTACAAGAATGTCTATTAAATAAACTATTTAGGAGTAAATACTTGTGACACCCTGTAGTTTACACCTAAAATCAGTTTTGTCCCTCACTTTTTTTTTTAAACTGGTATACCCCTATACTTTGAATTCTCGACTGATTTGTCCTTTTTCCAGCTGATTATGACTGTGAATAGGGGTATACCAGTTTAAAAAAAGGGTAAATCAGTCGAGAATTCAAAGTATAGGGGTATACCAGTTTAAAAAAAAAAGTGAGGGACAAAACTGATTTTAGGTGTAAACTACAAGGTGTCACAAGCATTTACTCCAACTATTTACAACAAAAAAGAAGATTTACATAGCAGCTTGTTTTGTATACACTTCAACTGTTTTCAATTTTTCATTACGATGAGCACGCTTGACTGTCCACAAATGCTTATATATGATTTTAATCAGAATAATAAGGGAAATAAAAGAATACCATAAACTTTGTAAAGGATTTAACTTTTTCAGCTCCCAAAATTCTCACATACTTCTCTTTTGCCCATTTGTAATCCAACTTGAAAACTGGCCCGGTCCAGTCCTCTTTCCTCTTTTAATTCCCACTGCATGATTTTTGAATCTAAATATACTGATGATTGTAATTTGTAAGTATTCTACTAGCTACCATACAAAAATCATTTTACAAACAGTCAAAACACAATTTGTCACATCATTTTAGTGATTTTACAGGCAATATTTGTACTTTAGTCCCCACATGTGAAGTTGATTCCTTTACAGTCACAATGTCTGATAGACTGATCGAGCAAAAGGTATGCAAGAGGAAGAGATAGAGGCTCCATTAAACACAGGAATTAGTCTAAGCTGATTAGTTTAGCAGGGTGCAATGCCAGTCTTCAAACTTCTGTATGCAGATTGCATAGATCGATTAATAAGCTATGTGACAGAAATTTTTTTAGTCTTACTTGTCATCGTAGCATAGGTGTATTAGCAATTCAGTCCTCAAATTTATGCAGATTGTATACAGATTATAGTATATTTCTGGAGCAGTCTCACGTTTTGCATGCTGAAATCAAGCTGATGCAGCAGAAAAATAATATGAATTACAGTCATGAATATTGTCCAGTAAGCCCAAGTGATATACCTCCCTTCTCACTGGCTACTTTGATTCCTCACACTGCCATTTCATTGTACTAGTGTTGCAGTACGCGCTTCCGCGCATGCAGAAATGCATTATGAGCGTTTACAATTAATTATTATTTTTGATGCGATTAATTACTAGCATCACCTCCTCGTCTTGCCTCACTCGCCTCCCTCGTCTCACCTTACATCACTCGTCTCGCCTCGCCCCGCCTCACTCATCTCGCCTCGCATCACTCGTCTCGCCTCGCCCCCGCCTCCTCGCCTCGCATCACACGCCTCACTCGTCTCGCCTCACCCGCCTCCTCCTCGCATCACTCACCTCCTCGGCCCCCCTCACTCCTCTCGCCTCGTATCAAGCGCCTCACTCCTCTCGCCTCACATCACGCGCCTCACTCATCTCGCCTCGCCCCGCCTCCTCACCCGCCATCACTTGCCTCACTCATCTCGCCTCACCTGTCTCCTCCTCGCATCACTCGCCTCACTCGTCTAGCCTCACCCCCCTCCTCCTCGTCTCGCATCACGCGCTTCACTCATCTCGCCTCGCCTCGCCTCGCCCCCGACCTCCTCGCCTCGCCCCACCTCACTCATCTCTCTCATCACTCGCCTCACCCCGTCTCACTCGCATCCTCCTCGCCTCACCCGTCTCCTCGCCTCGCATTACGCGCCTCACAACGGAAGCACCATGAAATTTTTTTTAAAAGAAAAATAAAATGAAAACAGGGAAACTACTGTCTTTTTATGATATACTGTGGCAGCATGGTAAATAAAATTAAAATAAGGGTACGCCTTTACAACCAGACCAATGACAGCATAGTAATTAGTAAATAAATTAGAAATAAGGGCAGAACCGTTATTCTGCTAGTTACGGATAAATCAGTCAATCTATGCTACAATGACACAAATGTAAAAATAAAATAAAAGTAATGATAGAACGGTCGCGCCACTGTTCACGTGAACATGAACTCACCCACTTTGCTTAATATATAGAGATAAACATTCATAAATATACATAGGGGTTTCAACGTTCTAAAGGTGATCAGTAAATTCTGAATGTTTATGAATGTGATCAGTAAATTCTGCATCTCTGGTTAGATGAAAGCTGGGTGAAAGTCACAGAACTTCTACTACCACAAGCAGGCCAGGCCACCAAGATTGCTTGATGTATGAGTTGCTTTAAATATTAATGAAAATGACACATAAGATATCTCAAGCCTATGAGGCTATGATAGAAAATCCGTTCCTTATCTTGGCCACTTAATTCTCATCACAAAAAAAATTCCTTTTGAAACATCAACCAAAGAAACAGTGAAATACACTCACTGAACTTTCAACTGTGTCAGGAATCGTGAACTTTCAACTTTGTGTGTTCCACTTTTTGAGAGGCTCAGGTGGCAAAGATGGCAGTGGAGATGGCCATCAGAGCTTCAGTCACCCCAAGACCTCATCTTTCTTCTCCTTCTTCCTCTCCCTCACCATCATCATCATCATCATCATCATCATCATCACCATCCATACCTAAATTTTCTTTCAAACCCAAATTCAGACCCATCTCTGTGTCACTCCCAACATCAACTACCCTCTCTCTCTTGGCCCTCTTCACCTCTCCCTTTGAAGCCAAGGCCTTTAACCTCTCCAAGGATCAAATAGTCTCTTCCCTCACTGAAGTAAGTACATTCCATTCCAATGTATGAAAATATTGTTATTTACAGTGTTTCTGATTGCTTCCCTACTTTTCATTTCATTTTGTTTGGCACTCATTTGTTGAATTTGTTTTCTTTGTTTTGTTAGGTGGAGCAGACAATTGATCAAGTTCAGCAAGTGGGTTCTAGTGTGTTTGACAACACAGAGCGTTTTCTTGATGCTTTTTTAAATGCAGTGAAGCCTGGCATAGATGTGGCATTGCCAATTGCTAAGCAGGCTGGAGAACAAGCCCTGAAGATTGCTTCTCCTGCAATTTCTGAGGTTTCAAAGAAAGCTCAAGAAGCAATTCAAAGTTCCGGGATTGACACAGCGCCTGTTTACAGTGCTGCAAAGGTTTTTGCTTTGCTCAAGTTTTTACATGGTTTGTGGTAAAATGTACATGAGCTAGACCATCCATGGCTGCAATAATATGCACTGTTTTAAAGTGAATTAAAGCTTAGTGTAGTAGTTGATTTCAGTTGCATAGTTAAATGACTAGGACTTGTTTAGTTTTGACTTGAGATAAGTGGTTAGTGTAGTCTAAAACTTTTAATTGCGGCAATGTACATTACCTGAAATTTTTAAAACATTAGTGATGCAATTCTGAAATCTTAAAATGTATAACATTTGTAATGTAGTAGTTTTGAGCTCACTATGCAATGGACTTGTTCATCACTAGTGGAACATTTATACAAGTTCCAGAAAAGTATGGAAATTGAGATTGTAAATTGGATGGATAACAATAAGGTGGATTTGTATACTATTCACCCTTTTCTTCCAATCAATATGTTTATCGAGTGGTATATTTGGTCGCAGACAATAGGTGATGCAGCAGGACAGACCAGCAAAGTAATTCAAGATGCCAAGCCCATTGCTTCATCAACTGTCGAGACCATTTCGTCAGCAGATCCTGTTGTGATTGCTGGAACTGCTGGAGCAATATTCCTCACATATTTCTTTCTTCCCCCAATTTGGTCTGCTATCTCTTTTAACCTCAGAGGATACAAAGGTAAGTACAAGCTTATTGTGATATGATGTTGCTTCAAGAAAATCTATTGATACATAGACAACGTGACTTTTTCTGCTTGTGTTGCAGTTCTACAATTCAAGTACTTAACTTTTGAAAGATATAAACCAGCTTAAAGACTACATTTTTTTGGTTAATGTTATCATATTGAGACTACATGTTTGTCATGAAGCTGTCAGTGTAACATGCATGTACTAATAGCTAATGTGCTATGGTTGCACCACTCAGGTGCCCTCACTCCTGCTCAAACCCTTGATCTCATTTCTACAAAGAACTACCTTCTGATAGATATTCGATCAGAGAAGGACAAGGACAAGGCCGGCATTCCTCGCCTTCCATCTAGCGCCAAAAGCAAATTGATTGCTATTCCGTGAGTTGCATTAGCCTCAAACCCTTTTGTACCTCTTGTGCCTCTGTCTGCATGATGACAACGAATTCTGTTTTCCAGCTTGGAAGAACTACCAAGCAAACTGAAAGGCCTAGTCAGAAATGTGAAGAAAGTAGAGGCCGAGATAGCAGCATTGAAAATTGCTTACCTCAAGAGAGTTAACAAGGGCACCAACATTGTCATCTTGGACTCGTGAGTTCTTTCTTCAACCTCATTCATCATTCTTGATAATGACTTTGGATCATTACCCTCTTTCTTATTCTGCTCTTGTTTTTGTTTGGTGTACATGTATAGTTACTCTGATTCAGATAAAATAGTTGCAAGAGCACTAACCAATCTAGGCTTCAAGAACACCTGGATTGTAGCAGACGGGTTCTCCGGAAACAAGGGGTGGCTACAGAGTCGTTTAGGCACAGATTCATACAATTTCTCCTTTGCTGAAGTGATTTCACCATCGAGAATCATCCCAGCTGCGACAAGACGTTTTGGCACCACAGTTCAGTCTGGTCGAAAGCTTCTTTCAGATTAACTTCATCCAAAGCTTATCTTCCTTTTTTTTTCTTTCAAGACGTATGTAGTGGTTTGTTATTGTTCTCAATTAGTCGATCTATTTGTAAAGTTATGAAACTCATGTATTTCCCCTTTGTCTATAACCTGTAATCTTCACGCTTAGAGCCTAGTGCTATCCAAAGTTACTTTATACATATTTCTTTCTTTGATAGAAGTTTCTGATTGAGAGACTAATTCGTATCGAGATCTTGTTAGAATGTTTTTTTTTATTATTAATTATCAAGAATAAGTTAAGATTTAACTCTAATATGTAACGACATGATTCGAACCTGAGTATGAGTGTTCACACTTCTCTTACAAATTTGACCACGTGGTGGTTTACTTTCATATACTTAATTTGAGACCAATAAATGTATATATTTGAGACAATTCTCACATTAAGAATGTTAATGTCAGTGAGATTTAAATAATTTCTTTTTTAAAACTTAACGAACAAACCAACACGTCAAGGCTCACCGGTAATATCCTGTTTCATAAGAGACATTTTTGCACAAAAGAGTTAAGTAACATCGCGCAGCGTAACGTGTCACAGTAGGTGTGCCCATATTTGGCAATACAAGAAATCACATGACCCAAAACGCAGAAATTTCATAGCAAAACGACACACGAGAAATTGACGGGCCACTAGTGGGTGGGAGCTAGTGTGGCTTAAGCAAGGTCGAAGGTTCGATCCTTGTGTATGCAGCAACAATCTTGGGAGAGCTTCCCCGTCTACGGGCGGTCCTAACCCGGCTCGAATGGGAATTGGGTTTCCGTTAAGGGGTATTATCCCCGAACGCCCAAAACCCTTTTTAAAAAGAAAAATAAAAAGAAATTGACGGGCCACCTAATAATTAAACCCAGCCAAAGCCGTTATCTTCCAGCTCAGAATAGTCTCATACACACAGTCACACTCTTTCGCCGTCATAACTACCGGCGGTGAATGACGGCGATGGCGCACAAGAGCCTCGACACCGTTACGATCGCCGACATCGAATCCCTCGGGATTGAGCCTGAGCTCGCCAACAGACTCCATGGAAGTCTCGCTAAGATCATCGCCGATCACGGCGCTGCCTCTCCGGACACGTGGCGCAATATCACCGGGCACTTGCTCAGCCCGGACCTCCCCTTCTCTTTTCACCAGATGATGTACTACGGTTGCTATAAGGACTTCGGACCCGACCCGCCCGCCTGGCTGCCCGACCCGTATGCTCTCTTACTCTTTTGAAATAGATAATTAGACCGCGAAATGAACTAGTAGCTTAATTTTAATAATAAGCTTAAATTTTTGTCAATCTGTACTTTTTTCTGATTAAAATTAGTTTGTTTGTGTTATTTTGGAATTCCTTGTGTAAGAAGAATCCTCAGGTTGACAGACAATCCTGAGGTTACAATATATTTTTTTACTGCTTGAATTTATTGGCTGATATATGATTTGATTGTTATATTCTGTCCTGCAATCACTAAATTCCTATATGAAATAAATTTAATGGAAAGTTATGCATTAGCAGCATTTGTAGTTCTTATATGGATTGACATGATGAAAAATTTGGAAAATTAACAACTTGGTTACTGTGGACATGTTAAAGTTTTAAACTTTACGAAGAATTAGAGTCAGACATGTTGGTTATGTGTATAGTTTCTGTAAACTTCTGAGTTTGTGTCTTGTTGTGTGGTAAGGGAGACTGCAGTTTTAACAAATGCCGGCCGGCTACTGGAGAGGCAGGGAAAAGTGTTTTTGGGTTCTCGATATAAGGATCCCATATCCAGCTTTTCTGAATTTCAGGAATTTTCGGTGTCCAACCCAGAGGTAGGATTTGTTTAACACTAAAGTTGCTTATCTCAAAACATTTGATTGATTTGTTTCCTAGTCGTTGTACATATCTACTTCCTGTTTAATGGTCAGGTTTATTGGAAAACTGTACTAGATGAGATGAATGTGTTGTTTTCCAAGCCTCCGCAATGTATTCTACGTGAGAATCTGTCTGGTGATGGGCATTTATCAGTTCCAGGAGTTCAGTGGCTTCCCGGAGCATGTGTGAATCCAGCAAGGAATTGCTTGAGTTTGAATTCTAAGAGGAGCTTGAATGATACAATGGTAATATGGCGTGACGAAGGAAAGGATGATCTGCCTTTGAATAAGATGACACTTAAAGAATTGTGTGCAGAAGTTTGGTATGCTATTCATGATCCTCTAAGCTTTGTCCTGTTGAAGTCATTTCCAACAATTTTAATAGACTTGAGTGATTTTATCTTTCTAATGAGATCTTCTTTGGATCTTATAATCCGTAGGTTAGTTGCACATGCTCTACAAGCACTAGGTCTGGAGAAGGGATCTGCAATCGCAATTGATATGCCGATGAATGTCATTTCCATAGTTATCTACCTGGCTATTGTTCTGGCAGGTTATGTAGTTGTATCAATCGCTGATAGTTTTGCTCCTCCTGAAATATCAACCAGACTAAAAATTTCGGAGGCAAAAGCCATATTTACCCAGGTTCATACCCTTCTGTTGGAAAAGCTGAAATTTTTTTCTTCCTCAGATTGTGTGTATTCTGGCTTCATAAATTGTACCTTTGTGTTTCCTCAGTTTCTTTTGCTTTGTTTTTGATGGTAGGATGTAATAGTTCGTGGTGAGAAAAGTCTACCCTTGTACAGGTGAAGTACTGAAGAAGTTTAGCTATGAGATGACATAGTCTATTTCTGCTTTTGTTTTCATATGTGCCTCATTGTAGTGTCAATTGTGCAGTAAAATCAAGGATGCTCAATCTCCTATGGCTATTGTTCTCCTTACAAAGGGTTCCAATTCCAGCATGAAATTGCGTGATGGTGACATTTTTTGGCATGAGTTTTTAGAAATAGTAAAAGATTTCAAGTATGTATGTACTCTACTTTATTACTGTTTACTTTTCACTTCTAATTTTTATCAGTGTGTAATTTAATAAGGTTATTAAGCGTACTTTATTTTCCTTTATAACATACTATACAGTGAAGATATGCTTGATATGTGTCGGTGTTTCATTCATTTATATGAAGTTGTGATTCAGAATCATTTTGAAAACTCTTGGCGTACAAACTGAATCTAGTGTCCCCCTTCTGTTATGGAGCATGGACTAGTTTCTTCTTTAACCTTGTAATGCTGAGCCGGTGTTTGTATTGTTATAATTACTTGAGCGTATCTTGAAAGAACCTAATACTCAGTGAGGCTCTGATTTTAATGTAGCATCTGTTTGTATTTCTCTCAATCCTACAGAAATGAATTCACTGCTGTGGAACAACCTGTAGAAGCATTTACAAATATCCTCTTCTCATCTGGAACTACTGGTAATTTCAACATTGAAGCTTAGCTTGACATGTGCCGCAACTCCACATTTTTACATGACAAAGTGAGTTTCTTTAACAGTCTTAATTGTGTCCTTGATGTGTTGTAGGGGACCCAAAGGCAATTCCATGGACCAATGCGACTCCTTTCAAAGCTGCTGCAGACGCCTGGTGCCATATGGACATTAGTAAAGGTGATATTATTGCTTGGCCCACAAATCTTGGGTGGATGATGGGCCCTTGGTTGGTATATGCTTCTTTGTTAAATGGTGCTTCCATTGCCCTATACAATGGATCTCCACTTGGACCTGGCTTTTCCAAGTTTGTTCAGGTAATCCTACTATAGGTGAAAACAACAATTGTTGGCTTTCACATAATAATCTGCATTTATGGTAAGAATTCTCACTAGGTTTTGTTGTTATTCATCTTGCTGAAGTTCCCCCCCCAGCTATATGCCAACCAGAATAGCTGCCCTTCTGTGAATGCTTGAATATATTAATGTTAGAACAGACCTTCCTATCTGCTATTTCAACAATTTCCTACTTGCAAGCACCATAAGTTTTCCCCAACATATTTGTACTCAATTTTTACCATAAATGCTTAAATAATATGTTTTGGAACTGCATATTGGACTCGTAACAAAATTGTTGCCCATGTCTATGGTATATTAGTCCACGGAGTGAAGTATATAATCTAGATTATAAGCATCCGAGAAGTGAATGCTTTCTGACTATTGAAACTGTTTCTATCTGTCTAGGATGCCAAAGTAACAATGCTTGGTATAATCCCTAGTATTGTTCGGACATGGAAAAGTACAAATTCTACTTCAGGCTATGATTGGTCTGCCATTCGGTAAGTTTAAGCTGCCTTTCTTGGTGTCTACCATATTGGTTTGAACATCTGGTTTCATGGGTTGTACTACTGTAACTTGTATAATGTTAATCATGAATTTTTCTACTGGTTGCTTTATATTATATATCCAGTCATAACTCTTTTTCTTTTCTTTTTCCTTCCCATGAAATCTGGTAGTTGCTTTAGCTCCACTGGTGAAGCATCAAATGTAGACGAATACCTATGGCTAATGGGGAGGGCTGGCTACAAGCCTATCATAGAGTATTGTGGTGGTACAGAAATTGGCGGTGCCTTTGTTTCTGGCTCAATGTTGCAGGCTCAGTCCTTGGCTTCTTTTAGCACTCCAGCTATGGGCTGCAGTTTGTTTATTCTTGGTACTGATGGAAGTCTAATTGTAAGTACCAACAGGCCTCAGCTTCAGATGAATTTTTTGTTTTGTTTTTGTTTTTCTTACTCATCAATTTATACTAGATAGTAAGTATTCAGTAGCTATGCACGGTAGACACAGATAATGTATCACACAATATCCCTAATTTCTTTGCCAACAATTTTGATTGGCTATTGCCATTGTTGAGTAATATTTAATGATATTTTATCCTGTTCTGGAATTCTTTTGGCTCATGTTTAGTTACTCTAATCTCCATCTTTTCTTGCAGCCACAAAATGAACCAGGGTTTGGTGAACTGGCTCTTGGTCCTCTCATGTTTGGAGCTTCGAGTACGCTGTTGAATGCTGATCATTATGAGGTTTATTACAAGGGAATGCCATCATGGAATGGGAAGGTAAACAACTTTATTCTCCACTCTCAAACCAGTATACCTTCTACATCACTTAAAATTCTGATTTTCACTTGCAGGTTTTGAGAAGACATGGGGATTTGTTTGAGAGGACCTCCAGGGGTTACTATCATGCTCATGGTCGTGCAGATGATACAATGAATCTTGGAGGCATCAAGGTATAGGAAATATGAATTTGAAAAGGAACTGCATGTTGAATGTGCACATGAAATCTGACTTCCTTAGTCCTGACTGTTATAGGCAGATAGCACCGTTCTGACTTTTCTGTTTATTTTGATTGGCAGGTTAGTTCTATTGAGATTGAACGAATCTGTAATGCAATTGACACCAACATCCTCGAGACAGCTGCTATAGGCGTGCCGCCTGCTGGAGGCGGACCGGAGCAGCTGGTAATTGCTGTTGTGTTTAAGAACTCAGATAATCCACCTGCAGACTTGAATCAATTAAGAGCAACCTTCAATTCAGCTGTGCAGAAGAAACTAAATCCATTGTTCAAGGTATGCTTCTCACTGCTTTATTTTAAAACAACAACCTCAACCATCACATATCCACAGTCTATCACAGGCTTAACATTTCCTCGCGGCTGCAGGTTTCTAGAGCTGTGCCTCTCCCTTCTCTTCCAAGAACAGCAACAAATAAGGTCATGAGACGGATTCTGCGGCAGCAGTTTGCTCAAATCGACCAAGGTGCTAAGCTATGAGAGTATGAGGGAAGAGTTGCTTTTGCCTTATACAACACCAAGCACCCTACTTGATGCAGACAATGTTCATCCCTTTGTTATTCCACAATAATAACCTTCTTGTACAGCATCCCCAATATATCACAAGTCTCTTCGGGAAAACTAAACTATATATAATCGTCACAATCCATATATATATTAATGTCCTCAGATCATAGTCATCCATATGATACGTGTAAATACACAAGACTTTCCATCTTTTAATGAAAATTCGTATATAGCCGACGGTGTAAGTTCACAATGTTAACCATCCATATATTTTAATATTTTACAATCTCCATGAAAATATTAAGAGTAACAAATATTAAGCACAAAAATTATATGTTGGGCCAATTGCATCAAAGCCCATTAGGAAAGGCAATGATACCCTGTGCTGGTGCGTAGAGTAAGATAGTATAGGTCGGTTAGTTGTTAAAAAACACAAGGCAGCGGATATAGTTAATCAGAGCTCCGTTTTGACTCACAGCTATGGCGACCATGGCCTCTCTCGCCGTCGCCGCCCCCAATTTCACGACCTCCTTCCTCGGCAACAAACTGTAATCCCTCACTATCTCTCTATATATATATATATATTCTCTCTGTAAATTGACTTCGATTGTTTTTTGTTATTTCTAGTAGCTTTCGTGAAAATACGAAGCTGCAAAATAGTTGCTCCTTCCTGCGAAACCCTAGGTGTGCAGCTACATCCTATGGAGGTATTCCTTTCGACCTTTTCTAGATGTATTTTTACTGCTTTGATTATGTTCATTAGATATGTAGATTACGCAATTGGATTCGGTTTTATTCTCCAAATGAAAATTAGTGAAGAATTTGATGGAAATTGCAGCCTTCAGCTTTCTCTAGGTGTTTTGGTTCCGATTTTCGCTGCTAATTGATGAAAATTTGCCCCTGATGAACGAACCTGATTTAGTCTGCATGAATTGATCCAGTTATTGGTTGAGAATTAGTGTGACAGTGTGATGTCTATTCAGGATTGGATAGGTTGTGTTAGTAAATTTATATGTCGAGCTTTTGAAGCTCCTTGTGAGTGTGTTGATGCCGTAATATGGTTTGGTGATTGCTAGCCATTGTTAATTTCTTCTCGGCATTCTGTAGGTAATACTCCCAAGTTCCCTCGGGTCAGTGTTTGGGATCCTTATAAGCGTCTTGGTGTGAACCAGGATGCATCTGAGGAGGAGATTTGGGGATCTCGCAACTTTCTATTGCAACAGTATGCGGGACATGAGAGAAGTGAGGAGTCAATTGAAGCTGCTTTCGAGAAAATATTGATGACAAGCTTCAAGCAGAGGAAGAAAACAAAAATAAACTTGAAGAGCAGGTTAAAGAACAAAGTTGAAGAGTCTCCACCTTGGGTTAAGAATTTGCTCAGTTTTGTGGAAATTCCAGCCACTGAAGTTATTTTTAGAAGATTGTTCCTCTTTGCATTCATGGGTGGCTGGAGTATTATGAACTCAGCTGAAGGGGGACCTGCTTTTCAGGTTTGTTCCAACTTTTACACACTGATCAGTAATGCTCTTTTTTTTTTTTATCATTGTGCATCTTATCAGTTCTGTTATCAGAGTGAATCTTCAGTCATACTAATAAAATGTAGGATAAGTTGGTGAGATAGGAAGTATGGGACTTTGAGATAGACCTAGACCTTTTATGCACTTAGCTTACACCGCCTTTTGACAGCACTCGAGTGTCCCACTAAATAATAAGTGAATTTTAGAACTGCATGCTTCAAGTGCTTTTCCACCATAATAGATACTGCACTTTCCTCATTGCTGATAAATACAGGTTCAAATATGAAATATCATCTATATTTGGAATCTTGGTGCCCCTTGTTCTCCCACTTCTCTGTACTAAATGAAATATCTATTACTACAGGTGGCTGTGTCCTTAGCAGCTTGCATATACTTCCTAAATGATAAGACAAAGAGCTTGGCTAGAGCTTCCGTTTATGGGTAAGGTTTCTGTGAATACTAACCGTGGCTATAGTTCTCTGCTCTCTCCCTGTTCTCTTCTCATATTTACACAATGGTTCAATTGCAGACTTGGAGCACTCGTTGCCGGTTGGGTGTGCGGTTCGATCTTGATTCCAAATATTCCTTCAATGTTCTTAAACCCGACTTGGACTCTCGAACTTCTAACGTCACTAGTAGTTTATGTGTTCCTGTTCCTTGCTTGCACTTTTCTCAAGTAAAACTATTTTGTCTGGACTCATGAATTTATGTTATTCGGTAGGTTGCAAACTCCATATTTCTATATATCGAGGTCTATGTTTTGGGGTTCTCTGAAACTTGGGAGTTTGAAATCCCAAATTCCCAATTGTGTATCACTGTTACAATCGTCTTCATCAAATGGCTCTCACGTTAGAATCATTCATTCTGACTGGTTGTTTCTTTGTTTTTGTACATTCATGTACGATTTGCCTATGAAGCAGAGGCTTCATTTGTGACTTTATGATAAGAGTTAACTCCTATTAGCCGCCGTTACCAATAATGAAATTCCATGCTTGCTTATCAAGCTCCAATTTAGATAGAATTTAGAGTTTGATGAACTTAATACCGGGGTACAGTGAGATTATTGGTCTCTCTTCGTTTCAAGCCTTCTAGCTTCGTCCAAACGCGTGTGTGCATCTAACACTGGAGTTGATGAGCTCAAACAAGCGTTATAAACTGTAAAAGCTACTAAACAATATAATTACAAGTAAATCATACGATGCAATGATTTTGATGAACTCGAACAGACATTATAAACCGAAAAGAGTACTAAACAAAATAACTTTCAAGTATTTCAAATAACTAAGTACTGTAGTCAAGAAGAATTTAAAAACAACACCCTACACCGCTAGACGAATAAGAATAATTCTAAGTTACATTGGCTAATAAACAACAACTAACTAAAATCAACACTAGCGTTCAAGGCCCGCGGAACTTGCTGTTGTTGTAAGTGCTGAAGCGATTGTTCTTGGTAGCACAGCAGCCAACGCAGTAGACAAGGGTAAGGAGGAGAAGAATACAGCAGTTGAGTATGGCGAAAGACCGCCACTCCTTGCGAATGTTGGCCAGAATTCCTCCTTTGCATGACTTGCAGTCGTAGCACAATTTGTTCTGCTTGTTACTCCAGGTTAGGCAGTCAGTGTCCGGCTCTTTAGGTCCAGACTTCGGAATCGCCCAGTATGTTGCATTCTTGAATTCATATCCGCAGTAGGATGGTGGCTTGCAGCAACCAGACTGTTTATATCAAACACACATATAAGCTTATGATTAGAAGGATGATGAATCCTGATACGTATTCCATGCAAAATTTTGTCCGCCGAAAATTAGATTCTAAACTTGATAATTTGAATGAATATTTTGCATACAGAACCGTAAATCGCTCACCACAATTTTGAATCACTTTGTAATTCTCCAATTCATTAAAGAGGTCAGAGTATATTTATCTTTTTAATACGTATTGAACATTAAAAAAAAAATCAGGTATACGAACGTTGCACACGACACTACAATTACAGTATAACAAGGGGAAACACAGAACCTAAATTGTCAGTTATCAATTCTTCAATAGAAACACCAAAAGAATGAAGAATCCTATCTCCTTTTATGACTGTATGATAGTGATGATTCAAGCAAATCTACTCAGATAAACTTTACTGAGTACCATATCTTTATATTTTCTTAACAAGTTAAACTCGACTAGCAATTTGAAACCTCAGTAACTAAGATAAGATCACACATACATAACTTACATACCAAAGTCCAACTAAAAAGTTCTTCCAAAAATAAATATATCAGTAAATTAAAAAGGGAAAAAAATCCACATACCTGAATCGGAGACAAGTTCTTCCTGTAAAAATCGGCTTGAGTCTGATGAACATCGCCTCCGAGACTCTTACAAACCTCAGCACCCACCAGACAACTCTTGATCGGCTCCCAGTTTTTCCCATTAACAACGTAATGCTGAAGCCAATGCGAGAAGTCTCCGACCTTGTACTCCTTGTACCCCCGTCCCGACACGGCCTGTCCGATCCCCTTGTTCGTCACGAACAGAGCGAACACGGTGAAGGCGATGAATCCGAGGATGAGGAGAAAGATCAAGACGAGGTAGGTATATAGGAGAGAGTTGAGTTTGCAGCATGAGCCGGCGAGGCCGAGGAGGGACACGACGACGAAGACGAGTCCGGCGAAGAGGAGAGGGTTCTGGAGGACCTTCTGGCACATGGTGCCGCCGTGGAGGTGGAAGTAGATCGACGCGCCGATGGAGGCGAGTCCTAGGAGGAGGAACATCGCGTTCAGGATCCCGATCACGGTGTTGCTTATACGTAACATTGTGAAAAAGTAAAACTAGGTCGCAGGTTGTCTCTGTCTTGTGAGAATTGTGAAATCAAACCCTAGGATTTGAGAATGAGAGAAACAGAGGAGACGGTTGTGTATGTATCTGGATTTCTGGAGTGAGAAACTGTTTTATAGAAGGAGTTGAACACCTACGTGAAACGGTTGCATTCGGATTTTGAATTTGAGAAACGGGACTCGGTTTTGGACGTGGACAATAGGTGGCGGGTGGAGAGGATGACACGTCAGCATTGCCCGTTGTGTGAGAGGGGTGAAAGGACCGAAATGGGGTTGGAGGGGGGTTTGAAAAGGGGACGTGGGATAACTGAGTCGTTCGTGTACGTAGTGGACGCCTTTTGTTTAGAGGCGACGGTTTAGGGTTTGGTTGACGGGAACCTACGACTAGTTAAACCTAATACTTGTGTTGAACATACTTTGTTTGTGCTTCGTCTGTTTAGGTTTACACTTGTCGGAATATACCTTTTTCTTCTTCTTTCTGTTGTATCTGTGGATCAATGTGCCGGAGAAGTTGGGTATTTGGAGAAAGAGAGCGAGCTAGGCAGGACCGTTTGTAGACGGAATGATACGTGTGAGAATGATTGGGTTGGCATTGGAGAAGTGATTATTTTCGGAGGGTTTTTTGACTACTTGATGTGAATTTGGGACATCTGTCTTTATGATACATGGAGGATCGAGATCAATCGATAATTGTTTGTAGCTTGTGGAGAACTTTGATATTTGGGGTTCATGTTTGAAGTTCAACCTTATATTTTGGTGGTACTGATGACAATTGTTGGCTAATGATGAACAAAGCAGATCATTATGATAGAATCGAAAGAGATAGGAGTTAGATTCTTGAGGTGGAGTTTTTGTGGTAATTTGATCGGGGTTTTGTAGGTGTTAGATTGTTATGGGGAGAAAAGATGGACATAAGAAGAATGATATGATATGATACAGCCTCCATTTGTAAACTTCTTTGTCAACTATCTTCTTCTGTTATTGGTATGTTTTGCTTCCTAGAATATAATCATATATAGCATAATCTGTTTCATGCAAGGGAAGTATGAATACATAATGTGCGGGCTTTGGTCTTCAAGCTAACGTTTTCAAATCGATTGATTTACATGTCTCGTGAGTGTGTATGTAACTATGTACGTTAGTCATTTCTACTAATTTTGTACAGACAAGGAAAGACTAAATGAGAGCTGGTCTAGCCCTCTGTGATCAAACTAGTGAACAAACTAAACCTGACAATATACAGATCAGAAAAACGTTTAGCATAATTCATTGTCCTTGCTGGCCATAAAATTGCGACACTGTTGGGAAGACAGTACTATGAGATGCTAGCGGCTTGCAACACTAGTACAACTAGCTGTGTGGGATTTCCTAGGGTTTAGGGTTAACATACATATCAATAAGCGCTTGTTGATTGGGAACTCGTGTAGGAACTCAGGACAGCAATTCAGGTGCCTTGCTTCTCCATGCCATTATCATAAAAGGATACGTACATCAACAATATATATACCTGCGCGCATTTCAGGTTTCTCTTCATTGTCGAATGATAATGATATACCTACGATAGTCATGAATCAATCAAGAGATGCATTATTCAAGATCTTACTCGGATTACAGGTTAGTGAAGTATATATGAATATAGTGATGAATTTACCGTCAAGAATGAACCTCAATTGATGAATGCATTATATTCAAAAAAGACTAAAATCATTTTAAAACTATGCATATATATAATTAATCTCAATGACCCAATTACATGGGTCTTACAATGCCAAGTTATGATGTTTGTAGTTGCTCGTATGCAGCTGAAAAAATTATCGTAACCTTTAACAGGCGCACACACACACTCACGAGACATAGTGACAAGAGATGTATCTATGCCTATACGGGTCAATTTACATGTCTGTGAGTGTGTATGCATGTACTCTCTCTTGTAAAATAAAAAATAAAAAAACAGGCATTTGAAAAGAAAAAGGAAAAGAGAAGAAGAAAACGAGAGATGTATATATATGACGGACCCGCTTCCTTTGCCAAAACCCCAAAAACCCAGAGTCGACGATGCAGCGACAGCTCTTAAACAAGCTCAGTTGGAAACCCATATATGGGTTTGCTCAGTTCACTCAAAGGGTCAGTCTTTCAGTTCTTATTGTTACCACATAACCTGAAACTTGGTTGATGAATGGTTTGGGTTTGATTGGTTTTGCAGAGAGCGATGCACGATAGGAACAAGAAGGCGATGGAGTTGATAGCCAAAGGGTGGAGCGCTCTGAAGGAAGTTGATAGAGTCATCGACTTTTGCGAGCTCAACGATCGCCGACTCATTCCTCTATTAAGGGTCTGTCTCTAATTTACAAGACTTCATTTTTTGGTTCATTTTACATTTTGAGGGTGATGTGGTGATGTATTTTTTACTTTTTCAACAACTAAATATTGGTCTCAATGCATTTGAGTTGGAAAAGTAGTGGGAACCCAGAAAGTTGGTGTCTTGATTAGTAATGTGAACTGAAGAGGAAAATGTTCTTTCCGGTTTTGATTTCCATGTGTTCTTAAGCGTTTTATATGCTTTTGTGTTCATGAGAAAATGTGAGAAACAAAGAGGAACCAAATTTGAATTTGGGTTATGATGGTATTGGCTTTTGGTTTTGGGAGGACAGGAGAGGGGTAATGTTTATAATAAAAGGCTACTGTATAAAATTCATGATTTGCTCGATTGCCATCATTAGTCAATTTGCTGTTGATTGATTGTTGGGTAAGATCTAGGCTTCCAAATCAGAGGCAATATATGGAGTATCAATACAACCCCTCCCTTTCGATCACAGTATAAGCTTTTGTTTATGAAATGGGATAACAGAACGAAAAAGTCTCTGTTCTGACACGATTCTTTTGATCGCATCAGGCAGCAAAGGAAAACTTTGAGTTGGCTCTAGAGACTGACAACGCTAATACCCATGCCAGGTATTGGTTGTCCAGATTGCATTTGAAATACCATGTCCCAGGGGCATGCAAAGCGATGTAAGTGTACTTGCTGAGAAGTCTTGCATATTTTTTTCTTCATTAGTTTATGTCACTTCAGTGATGGTGGTCTGCATTCCCAACATTAATATTCTGTGATGTATCATGGGGCATTCAAGCAGATAAAGGGATGTCATGTGATTAATAATTTTGCTGCTTTCTTCACAACAGAGGAGCTGCCCTGTTAGTTGAAGCCGCAAATATGGGTGATGCAGATGCACAATATGAACTCGCTTGTCGTCTTAGAGTAGAGGTATAATTAACTCTGAGAAAGTTTTATCACTGCTTCTCCTAACAAAATTTGTATGTGAATTATGTTAGTTCTATGTGTTTTGCTCCCAATCTGTGAAATTTGATGACTCGTGATAAATTTTCCCTACTAGGTCAATATTCTTTTGTTCCGGGCTGGAATTTTTCAATTGTTTTTATTGTACTTTCTTTTTCCTCTGATATTCTTAATCATTTTATTATTACTTTATGATGCTTGCTTGCTTGGGTGCTTTTTAGAATGAGCATGTGCAATCGGATCAGCAAGCTTTCCATTATTTGGAGAAGGCAGTTGACCAGGTAGTTTTCAGAATGTTGTTGCATATAATAGTGCTTCCAGCCTTCCAGAATATATTTCCAGTCTAACTGGAGCTTGGTATTCTTTCAGTTGCATCCAGGTGCTCTATACCTTCTGGGTGCTGTGTATCTGACTGGAGACTGTGTCAAGAAAGATGTTGCCTCTGCCTTATGGTGTTTTCATAGGGCATCAGAGAAGGTAATGAAGCTCCTGTTTCTGCTAACGCAGTTTTGGACCATGATAGTTTTGGGATTTATTATGGTAAACTATTGTCCTAGTTGGAGACTTCTGTTAAATTTGATCTGGTTTAGCAGTTATAGGTATTTGTTGGGCAGAACTGTTGATCTCTACATGGGCATAGATTACTTGATATATTGTTTCATTTACCTACCTCATTAACTGAAAATGTTTACATATTTTGGCTTGAGCAGCACCGTCTTGTATTTACAATCGAGTGCTAACTGCTAAGTCAGTCTGGCTCTCACTCCCTCTTATAATAGGAAGTGTCATTTTATTTTTTACAACTAGCAATATGTCATGCTCATAGGTTTGACTTTACGTAGAGATAGAATTGGATGCTATCCCAAAGTGAGAAAGAGAAACATAAATTGGGGGAGATAACTATTTGCATACCATTGAATCAGTCCAACATGGTTATTATCTACAAAATAAATCTTGATAAGTTTGTTCAACAAGTCTGATCCTCTCAGACTCTACTGAGAATATCATTGTTTCTCCAATTAGAGCACTGTTTTAAAATGTTCTTCCTTTTAATAATTTTCAGGGTCATGCTGGTGCAGCTGCATATGGTTCTCTTCTTCTTCAAGGTCTGTTCTTCCCCACCATGCTTCTTTTGAGTACTGGCCATAGGTTCATTTCAATGAGGATCCTTTCAATGAAGGGTGATTCTTTGTATGTATAGGAATGCTAGGATGCTTGCAGCCCGACTTGTATTCCATTCCCAATTTGTCATGAATTTTTACCCTTTAGTGTCATATTTGCATATCGTAGGTGTTCAAGTCCCAGAATCTATGACGAAATTGACTTCAAAAAGGGGTTCTTTAGCCAGAAAGGCAAGAAAAGATGCAGAAAGCCTTGTAAGAGACCAGGCAGGAATGGCAAGAGAGCGGTTTCAGATTGCTGCAAAAGCGGGATGTGATCTTGGACTGAAATGGTTGGAAAGACTTGACGAGGAAGAGAAGCATCTATTGACCGGAAACAAAATGGTAGATGATGCCTAAGGAGGAAAGGTGTGTTAATTGTTCACTATACCGACCAGACAGAGTTTGTGGAGTTATCCTCGCCCGTGTCATAACTGATTGGGGATAACTTGTATCATAAACTGATTTGGGTCCATGTATATATGGTACAAGCCAACAAAAGAATTCAAATCCTGCTCTATGCTCTACAGGGCATCTACTGGGCATGAAGCTTGCTTGAATATCCTCAAAAGTTGTTATCATGATTCATGAATAACTGAAAATGTTATTGTGCATTTTGTATATATACAAGTGCATTTTTGACACTTTGCAATAGCCAAATGCTAGCAACAAGTAATAGATTTATGGTGAGAGTCTCGTGGAGATTTTTGTTCATTAGGATTTCTACATAGTTTATTGTCCATCGTGGAGATTCGTACCTACTATGGTTTCATTTTGAAATCCTTATAAACAATTCTAATTATCTCCTAGCAATCTCCTCATTGTAAAATAACTATCCGTTCCGTAAATACATCACCTATTGTTGCACAAAGAAGTGCTGGGTGTTAGTCTAGGGGAGAGAGAAATGTATGCCAAGCCACAAATGATATTTAATTAGCTCCAACATCTCATATAAACATCAAATTACATGATTTTGTTGTATTGTATTACAGTACATATATATGTGAAAGTCATATCATAGAACAATGAAATACAAAAAAGAAATGCAACGAAGGTGAGTGCAACATGTATCATGTACATGAGCGAAAAAAAAAGAAAAGATTGATTTCTCATGAACAAGAATGGTTGATCTTGTGATCAACAGTCATGTTTACCTAGTCAGTGACTTATTAAGAGATTCATGATCAGTTACTATTATATGTTAGATTTAAATCCAAAAATGAAGAAATTTTTTTTTTTAACAGGGTTATTTTGGTTTTAACCTTTAGACGTAAATCTGATAACTGACAATTAATCTCTTAGTGAGTGACTACTGATCATGTGATTGGTAAAAACATACCGCATCCCTACAAAATAGGCCAGGTACCCGAATTCAGACAAAAGTAGCCCAATAGGCCCACCTAACCATCAACCTGAAGCAGCAGTTAGAAGGACCCCACAGAGAGGAGTATATATAATAATACATGCACTGATGCACACCTACCTACCCAGCTGCCTCGCTTGGCATTCTCAACTGGCTCTCGACTCTCTCAAGAGACCCCTCCTTTATTTTCATCGCTCCTCGGCGGACTTTCCCACGCTCCTCCTTTTATATATCCTCCTAACTTTCCTCTCCCTCCAAACCCCTTCTCTTTCTTTCCTTTTCAAAAAAAAAAATGGCTTTGGCCACCCAGCCCTCCACCATCCTCCTCCAGAACCCCTTCATTTCCTCCAAACCCGAGCTCTCCGCCGCCGCGATCCCTCTCCCTCCACGGCGCCGTTCCCTCTGCGCTCAATGCTCCGTCGCCGTCTCGCCGTCCGCCGCGGTTAGAGCCTCCAAGGAGTACAAGGTGAAGTCGGTAAAGGCGAGGCAGATTATTGACAGCAGGGGGAATCCGACGGTCGAGGTTGATCTGGTCACTGATGATCTGTACCGATCGGCCGTTCCTAGTGGCGCCTCTACCGGAATCTACGAGGCTTTGGAGCTGAGGGACGGTGATAAGGCTGTTTATGGCGGCAAGGGTGTGCTCAATGCTGTTAGGAATATCAATGACATTTTGGGGCCTAAGCTTATTGGCATCGATGTCAGGTTAATTTCCTTGCGTTTTTACTGCTTACTGTTACTTTTCTGGTAATTATTATGAGCATTGGTAACTAATCTTCATTGATCAGGATTTGATAGTTAGTTTAAGACTGTAGGAGTGATTTTTAGGACATTTAGAGCTATTTACAAGGCATCGGTTTTCTTACTGCGGCTTGTTTTAGTGGTTACTTTGCAGTTTACTGTCCTTGTTTACCTTATGGCTAGTTGTTGTTAGCCTTCATGATTATTTTGCTTGTCTGAATTGTATATTTTTTGGGTATGTATGCTGGTTTTGAAGTTTTCGCTCTTGTTGTTTTGTAGAAATCAAAATGCTGTGGATGCAGTCATGTTGGAAATAGACGGAACACCAAACAAGTCTAAACTGGGGGCCAATGCCATATTGGGAGTGTCTCTTAGTGTGTGCAGAGCAGGTGCAGGGGCAAAGGGAATTCCCCTGTACAAGCACATCCGGGAAGTGTCTGGAACAAAAGAGCTTGTTATGCCCGTTCCGGCTTTTAATGTCATAAATGGAGGAAGCCATGCTGGAAACAATCTTGCCATGCAAGAGTTTATGATATTGCCTGTTGGTGCTTCCTCATTTGCCGAGGCACTACGGATGGGTAGTGAAGGTTAGTAATTTAATTCTGGTTTTACAGAAGTGATGTTTCTTTTTGTGGTAAATTTGTCCTAAATCACGACTTTACTCAAAAATGAGGATTGAAATTGGGAATCATTTTCAGAATACAATGTACTCATTTGAATTTGTTATTTTGGTTAACTACCGATATATAATTTAGTGACATGAAAATCTAGGTTCACATAGACCAGAAAAGACTTGAATTTTAACTAGAGTCATACTTTAGTTTGTTTTCCGAATTTTTGGTAACCCACAGCTGTTCTTCATTGCATGAAACAGTTTATCACATACTAAAGGGAATTATCAAGAAAAAGTATGGACAAGATGCTTGCAATGTTGGAGATGAAGGGGGATTTGCCCCCAATGTACAAGATAACAGGGAAGGATTGGTTTTGCTCATTGATGCTATTGAAAAGGCTGGTTACACTGGCAAGGTAGGACCACAGTGGCCCCTGGCATTGTTGTTTTCTTGCGAATTGATGTGAACTATTGTGTAATGTGGAATCAAAAACAATGATGCAGATCAAAATTGGAATGGATGTTGCTGCTTCAGAATTTCTCACCAAGGATGGCAACTATGATCTTAACTTTAAGAAACAACCAAATGACGGGGCACATGTGCGCTCACCTCAGAGCCTTGGCGACCTGTACAAGGAGTTTATCAGAGATTTCCCTATTGTGTCCATTGAAGATCCATTTGACCAAGATGATTGGAGCTCGTGGTCTTCACTTCAATCTTCAGTTGATATCCAAATTGTAGGAGATGACTTATTGGTCACAAATCCAAAGAAGATTTCTGAAGCCATTGGGAAGAAGGCATGCAATGCCTTGCTTTTGAAGGCAAGTATTTTTATTGCATTCCCCCCCCCCCCCCCCTTTTCTCTCTCTCTCTCTCTCTCTCTCTCTCTCTCTCTCTCATTTTATCATATATAACACTAATAACAGAGATGAGATTCACATTTCATTTCCTTCAATCTTGATTATCATTCAAGTTTTGCCTATTTTTATCCATAGATGCGAAACAGTTAACAATCATTTATTCTTTATCACATTCTGGTATATCTGAGATACTGTAGTTGTAAGACAATGTGTGCTTGACTTATACATAGTAAATTAAAGATACAATTGCGTATATTGATTGAGCTCATTTTCATTCTATGAATTGCAGGTAAACCAGATCGGCACAATCACTGAATCTATTCAGGCAGCACTTGACTCAAAAGCTGCTGGCTGGGGTGTGATGGTTAGTCACCGGAGTGGGGAAACTGAGGATAACTTCATTGCTGATCTCTCTGTTGGCTTGGCCAGTGGACAGGTTTATAAGCTGATTTCTTTTCTACATATCTGTTCTGTATGATTTTGTTTTGTTGGAACTATAAAATTGATCCTAGCATGTTGTTTGTATACTTGTATAGATTAAGACAGGAGCTCCTTGCCGAAGTGAGCGTTTGGCCAAGTATAATCAGGTTAGCAAAAGCAGCGGAATAATTCGTTCCCTACTCTGTACTTTTACTTGAGTTCCGCATTTGAATAATAATTAAACCTTAGCATCTATAGCCGGTTTTTAATCTCCTGTTATCTGTTCCCAATTGGTTTCAGCTTCTGCGTATAGAAGAGGAACTTGGTAATGTCCGTTATGCTGGTGAAGCTTTCAGAGCTCCTTGAGGGGAGGACTTTTACATGTTTCAGGCATGCGTTGACCAAATCATTCATCACGTTTTCTGAGCTTCAAGTCCAACTTGGGTTTGTGGGAACATCTACAGAAATTTTTGATAAGAGGTTTAATGAAGTGAGAAGTTATTGGATAATTCCATTTGCCGAAACGCCCGGAATTAGACACCACAAGTATCCATTATCTATGGAAATGTTTGTAGGTCAATAAAGAAGTTTAGTTTTCTATAACCTTTTAGTGTTTTGTGTGGAATTGTAGACAGCTGATATTCTCGTCAAGTCATCGTTCCAACTCTGTAGCTGTTATGTTGTACCAGAATGTAATGTATCATGTACCATATATTTCACCTCTACTTTCTTTTTGCTTTTTGGCGAAAATTTTAACCTCTCATAATATATCGTTGTCTCTGCCGGATATAATGGATTAACACAGAAAGACATAAAACGCTAAGCAATTAGTCCGCATTTCTGATAACTTTTAACTTACTGGCTAATTGGCCACAAGGAACATCAGAATGACATACCATTGCAAGCATAAGATTCTTGTACACAAGCAATGCTATAGGGGCAAAAGGAGGTAACACCACTGGCAAATCAAAATTGCAGTGTACAATCATAATACCATTACGTTGTAGCTACACAACTATCTATCGAAGTATGCAAGAAAGCTGATCACTATTCACGAAAGCCTTCACAAAAGAGCTTTTTGCGCGGTTGCAGCACCTTGGTTACCTCTGTTCAGGCTTCTGCAGTTCGACTAAAAACGAAATGCTTCGTCGGGTCCAAAGCTTAACCATATACCTTAACAAGCATCGGCTCATTGAATGATTATCACTGGTTATCAATGAAGATTAAACCTGAATAGTCGGTCCAGTGTAGTTTCCCCCTCGCATATAGATATTAGGTTCTGTCTCAGCAAGCCATGCATAGTCCTCTTCTTTTGCCTCGTCTACCTTAATTTCTGTAGCTGCAATTTATGGGTTAAGCAAAACCACTCTTATTATTATTTCATTTTATTGTCATCTGAATAAATTCACAAAACAAAGAAAGCCTATGACAAGAAATGATTTTTTCTTACGGAAGGCAGTATATGGGTAGTCACGGTAGTATGTGCATTTTCTACCCAAATCTTCATTGTAAGGAGGAGTGAGAATGTCAAGAACAGCACACGGTGTGACTGCAGTGAAAGAATGCAGATTCCCCCCACTATTTGGGTACAAAACTGATGTCCCACATGGTGCCGTCACAACTTTGTCAACTGCCAGCTTTGCTAATCTTACTGCGTTGGAGAGCACACAATCAATTACTGCATATTTTGACCATAGACCATAAAGTACAACATAAGAAAGAAAAATCTATAGAGAACATTGTGTTTAGGAACTACAGGAAGAGCAATATGAAAATATTGTTAAGAAGAGGAAACCATGCAAAAGCTGAAATGACAAAGCAGACCTGGAAAATTATTTGATCCCTTGCTTTCCAGGGAAGGTTCCACCCAATCGTAAGCTCTCACATGCAAAGAACCATACAGAACTTTGCTAAAAACAGTCATGCCAGGGTGATCATGAAGTGGAATGGCAGAGGAAGTAGGGAAACAGAATATACACATCTACATATAACCATTTACCTAATCATTCAGTAATAATATAAGAGAGCTTGGAACAAAGCAAGAATCTTAATCAATTCTTAAGTGGTAACTCCACAAACACAGATGAATGGTGATTCCAACAATGATATCATGGATGAGTAAACACAACATAATCTACATAATATCAAAACTGCATTAAAAGAACCTCAATATATTTTACATGTGAATGTATGTGTGGTCAAGGCAGTAAGAACACAGTTACCGACAATGCTTTCAAAGTTTCAAAATAAAAAATCAATAACAACTTGGGAAGAAGAAAAAGGAAAACTTAGCATTTCTATCTGGTAGTAAAAGTGATGGTCGTGAAGTAAAAATATGTCCTTTCTGTTAAATGCTTACCGTAAAAGTATCACCTTCATACACGTTCAAGTATGTTATTGGTTGAGTCCATCGAGAAACTCTATTTAGATTGTCAAGTCTGAAAAAACCAAGCCCTCGATCATCATCTGGATTTTCCTCTTGAAGTCCAACATCAGCAGGATGGACTGTGTCTGCAAATTCGTCAAGGAATGATAATTCATCATAACAAATAGAAACTTCAATACCATTCTGACTCAAAGATCTTAACTTTTAGATTCAGTAAACTTTAAATAGGAATTATCATCAAGAAATATAAAGTGTAGTGAACACACACAATCAGATAAAAGCAAAGACATCTTTGTACACTTGGCCAATCTCTGCTGAATTACTCATTCAAGGTGTTCCCAAATACACCATCAATCTATATTAGAGGTAGCTCACATCAGTTTGCATTACTATGATAACATATATACAAGGAACAAAACCCCATCAAGCACGTCGTCAGAAACAGCAGATAAAACAACTGTGATTCTCGATTTAATTGGCATATTTCCCGGTTATTATCTTTCTTTATAGAGCTGAAAACAATGCACACATCAACGACATCATATGATTTAAGCATGCTTTGCAGACTAACCTTAATTGCTCTAACTTCAACTTCACATACTTCATACCAAACCACTTCACTATCAAATCAAGTTTCAATGTCAAAACTTAAGAGCTCACATCAAATTTCAGCACAATTTGCAAAACCCAAAACAAACTCCCAACCCAAAAACTCACACACTTCACCACAAGACCAATTAAAAACAAGCAGAGAAATACCCAAAAGAGAAGAAAGCTTGCTGACAGCTTCAGCAGAAGGGGGAGGAGACCCCGAGGGCGTAAACGTCTTTTTACATAGTTCATAGATAGCCTCGACTTTGGAGCTCTGCCTCGCCATGCTTGTGTGGCTCCGGAAATTCACACTCTTTTCTACGAAACTCAGAAACTTATCGCAACCCTTCTGTAACGTTCTTGGCCTCTCTTCCCACAACACACCACCTCTTTCTTTCTCACTAAATCACAACCTTACCACCTCTATCCAGAGCCGTCTGATCCTTACACACGTGGCAGACAGACATAATCCCACGTGTCCCCGTCGTGCAGTATTTACTACTATATCAAAATTCAAAGACCTTCTCTTTCCCGCGAGACTAGATTTTTTGGGCGGGAAAATCCGAAACCCTAGTTCTGAAATTGGGGCCGGCTCTGGATGGAAGGGAGCGAGAACGAGGCGGTGTTTGATTCGGTGGGCCTGAACCCGCAGCTGTTCATCAACGAGGTCATCAACACCGTCGACGATTTGGTTGACGATGCCTTCAATTACTTCCATGAGTGAGTCTCTCTTTCTCGCTTTCGAATCTGTATTTGGATCAAAGACTCCGTTTTTTCAATGATTTCAAACCCAAAATGGTTAATTTACAGGGAAGCATCGACCGGTTTGAAAGTGCAAGGCACTGACAGAGCTCAAGATCTAGCCAAGGTTCTATTTCTTTTTTCATTTCCAATTTTCTTTTGTGATTTCTTAATTTTAAACTAGTGATAAAAAAAATTGAGGTTTCTTAATTTTGGATTCTTGCGGATGATTTGGGTTGAGGATTGTGAATTTGTGATATAGTAGGAAGGTGCAATGTGACTTACTCCGAGTTCTTCTCGAGTGTTTATTTGCTTATCTGCAGGGTGTTAATGTGATCCGGAAAATGGTTCTATCGAATGTTGATAAGCGGCTGCTTATGTGGGAGCAGTACTGTCTTGACCTCTGTTTTGAAGTTCCTGAGGGGTTTGTGTTGCCCAAAAGTGTATGTCCTCTTCAGTTGAGTTTATGTTGAGTATAAGAAACTGATAACTTAATAATCTAAGAAACTGATTTTATAGGATGAATCACCTGTGGATGGTTCAGCATTTCAAAGTGCAGTCTGCGATCCAGAAGTGGATGCCCAGTTGGATTCATTGAGGAACAAACTCTCCAAGGTAATTACAATCGTATAAGATGATCAGTTGTTTGTGGAACTGTAGTTTTGTTTTAATGGATGTATGGTTACAGGTCGGTGAGGAGTCTGCTGCACTGAATCGAGAGCTCCAAATATTGGAACAACAGTCTGCTTCTAGTGACCGTTTATCTGCTCTTGTTAATGAGACATTGCAGTTATATGACCAAAACTCTTTTCATGAGGTGTTCCAGGGTAATAAACTAGACACAGTTTTGAATTATGTTGAATTTTAGAGTGCTCTAGAGTCCATTGGTATAGCTGCTTATGATAATATTTAGGAAGCATGGGTTTGGATGTATGAAGTTCATTTTATTTTTTTGATATAACTTCCTGTGTTAATACTAATGAGTCACAAACAACTTGCATTTGTGTTAATGAACACCATAAGTTCAGTAACTGCCTGTTTCCTCATATTTCATCAATTCTTATCCTGTATCCTATCTTCCCTCTCATTCTGGAACTTACTTTATGTCAGTTTTTAACAGTAATCTATGCTTGGGATCGAATCATTGTTTGGTATGCTCTATGCGCATCAGTCTATCTAGAGCTTAGACATTACTCCTTGTCAGCCCTATCGTAAGATTAGAGAACTGCAAGCACTTGACTGATGTTGTTATCTTGATGTGTGTTTTTCTTGTTTGTGCTGAGTGTTCTAAGGCTTGGTTGAGGACTTCTTGTCCTCTGCTATTGTATGGCTAATTTACTGATCTGACTTGGAGAATAGTCTAGCTGCTAGTTCCCAAATTGCCAGAAGTAGTACTTATCCTTTTTTTTTGAGATTTTTTCCTTCTACAATTATGTGCAATACTACTGTATGCTGTTTCAAGAGTTGAAGACTACTGAACAGGAAAATCCTTATAATTTTCCCATATCGAGGTTCTGTGTGTATCTATCTTTTGTTGTTGGGCCACTTGGATGGCGCTAGTTGTTGATGAATTTTAAATCAAAACTCATTATAAATTATTGTTTTGGGCAGAGATGGTTAAAACATCATCAGAACTTACGATGAAAACAGCAAAGCTGATGACCAGAAGGGGTGAAAAAGTGAAACAGAATAACATAGATAGGATCTACAATCGATACAAAGATTCATCTGTGATGAATGACAGCAAAGGTAACAGCTATAAAATGTTCATGAAGTTTGTAGTCTTGCTAGTGAAATTCAATATTAGGGAAGATTGCATTTCCATGTTTGTGCAAACTTACAATATGCTCTCTTTTGCAGGCTTCTCTGGCGCAAAGTTGGAAGATCTTCAAGAATTCTTAAACATGAAAACAATGTGAACTATCTGTACTTTTTCTTCTTCTTTTTTTCAGTCTTCCGCGCACAATTTGCGCCATTTGACAGTAGCGAGTGTTTGTCCATCCAGATCAGCAAATTGGCAATGTTTTTCTGTAGTATGTAATGCACGGACATGGATTTTAGGCTGATTTGCTGAGAATTATTGTGATTGTAAAATCTTATGCTTGTGAGATGCCTACTAATGATACTTGTGTTGGCTTGTCAATGTTGTAGATGAACCCAGGTGAATATACAACAAACATTAATACGAATGATAATCATTCCAAACCCTAAACCCCCTTGCATTTCTACATCCACAACCAAATCACAAGATCATCCACCAAATCACTACTACTGCCTAGGGGGCTTTCCGAATTTCGTCATCTAAGGCAATCACTACTAGGATTACCCATTTGGTGGCAAACTACTCTTGTCACCCATTCTGAAAAACTCGTCACCTAAGAAAAATTTTCGAGCCAGCTAATCCAAACCCATGAGTCCGGAATTGGGTGATCGGAGTTGGTTTTGTTTTACTTTGAGGGTTGAAATTGAAGAGAGGAAGAAGAGCAGAACTGCGCGTTTGGAGGCTGATGGTTTCAGGTCAGGTGAACCCGCAGAACGCTCTATATTAAGAAATGTCAAACCATGTCAAGCCCCTTCATTTAAGGCCTAAGACTGAAAATACAAACATAGAACAAATGCTCATGTATAATTGACGACAACAAGATTTATTATCCAAATCAATAACTTTTCTCCTTGGAGAATGCAATTACAAACCGGTGATCAAACCGATAAATTGATAACACTTCAATTTCTTTCTGGTAATTGTAGGCCTAATACTAATTCTCCATCTCTTACAGCCTTGAGAAGTGTACCTAGAATTTGAGATGATACATCAGCAATGCTCATGATAAATATATTCTTTTCACATGAGAGAAATATTCAAATTTAAAATTAAAAAAAAAAAAAAAAAACCCAAGAGAAATCTCAAGAGAGCAACATAAGTAGAAAAGAATCTTACATTAAAATTACAAGAAACTCTCAATGTTCAATTCCACATACGAGCACGGATCAGGAATATCGAAGTTCTTCAAGACCTGGAGAAGACATAAAAACACAATCTGATCAATTAAATGTGTAGATGAGAGTACGCATGAAACACAATTTGATCAATTAAATGTGTAGATGAGAGTATGCATGAACAAAAGCTTCAGATGCTACAGACCTTATCCATATTTTAGCAAAAGAAAACATAATGATCTATACCTCAGGGTGCACAATACCAAAATTTCCAATTTGCTTCCCTTTATAAAAGACGCTTGCTTGTAAGCCAGACAGAAACTCAGGCTCCTTCAGTAGGATGACAAAAGGGCAAGGGCATCATTATTACAAACCACAAAAGCAAATGGAAGGAACCCTATAGCTAGAAGGACAATATACTCACCTTTGCATGCTGTAAATTATAGCCTGCATTGTCGCCACCGGGAACAAAAGCAGCCCCGAGTACTTCCATGATTCTATCCACCAGCCCATGAATCAACTGCAATCAGAAACCACCATGTAAGAATAAATATTTTCTCATCACCACCTTCCTCAACAATTAAGTTGCTAAGACCACAATCATGCATATGATATATGTCACAAAACTTGTGGCAGAATGCAACAATTTAAGAGCTTGGATAGTAAAAGAAATGAGCCAACTGTTCAAGTTAGAGGTCTCCCATAACAGTTTATAAACATACTAATGATCGTATGCTAGAGAAAATGACTTCGTTATACATCACTAGGATTTTGAACTTGTACCTCAAACCCAGAGCTAGCCCCACAGTATAACGCTGCTAACTGGCGCCGGTTTGATGCACCAACATCTTTTTTCTCATCCAATATAGTCACATCACCCACTTCAAAAACCTATATAGTGAAGTGAAACAAGGTAAATAATTTTGAACTGAGTTTATAACAAAAATAAATCTAGTAGTAAAAATGATGAGAACAGGCAACTAAACCAAAATGATAATCTAACTTATACCTTTATGGGCTTTGGGTGATCTTTGTTGTGACCCACGGATTTCAATATGCCAGGCATCAGAGTGGTCCGTACAAGCTCAAAATCAGATGAGCGAGGATTTCCAACAACCACAGCTTTTGATTTGTCATCTATACGACGTAACAAGTCAAAATTTTCTTTCCACGAGCACAGAATGAAATTCTGTACCTCTGTATACCCATTCATGGCAATCTAAGACAAGTTTGAGGCGTCAGAAGTTAAAATAATAAAAAAGTTAAAACCATGCGTCCACTAATTGGAAGGACAGAATTTATTAACTTATATGTTAATGACAATTTTGTGTTCTGTACCTCAGATCGGAGCATATCGCTAAGCTCATTCAAGACAAGTGGCTTCACAGAAGCAGGCCTTGTTTGTGGTATATTGTTATAACCATATGCAATTGCAACATCCTAAACAGACAGAACATGTCTTGTCAAGGAAACACAAGGATTTGGTGTACTACCAGAAAAATCAAAATGAAAATTCAAGTTCTACCTCCATGACATCACAAGGGTGAAGGATGTCACTTCTTGTTGGAGGAACAAGTACAGTGATAATGTCTTGGTTATTGCCTGATGACTGCTGTGCTTCTAATTGCATCTTATTCAACAAATCAATGACCTACAAAGTACAAAATGATGATAAGGAAAAGAAAAATTATAATATATAGCGCAATAAACTAAACCCGCTTAATATTTAAGAGCAGTTGTCTTTAGTTGCACTAGTACAATGGCATACCTCATCAGCCCCCAAAGAGAGTCCAATTTTGCGATTAATGTATGACAACGAAACATCCATGTTGTAGACTGATAAATCAGGATATACATATGATTTTCCATCAGGATATATCACTTCAACAGGTTCAATCTCAAACTTTCTTTCACAATATGATGAAAATGCTGTCACCTAAAAACAGTAAAAGATTATGTCATGACCAAAAAGTAAAAAAAAAATATATATATATATATATATATATAACTAGCAAATACATGCGCACCCACAATTTCAGCTTCTTACCATTGTGTTTAGGACAATCTTTGCCTTTGTCAAATCAGTCGCAGTACACTCTATGAAGACATTCTTTGTCTTCAAAGTAATCGCTGAATGGGCACCATTAATAATGGGAGGCAACGACAAAACAGTTCTGCCAAAATGAAATTCACCTATCAATATTTATAGTGCTGTGTACTGTATGGATAGGCAATTATACATTCAGTCCTCTTTATGAAAGACAATTATAAATGACCATAATAATCAATGTACAAGAAAAAATTATTGTACCTGTTGTTATCATAAATAACAGGGAAAACCTTGGAGTTCTCTATTATGTGTAGGAACTTCTTCAGCTTCAAATCTGACTAAAAGATGCAAAAGAGAAAAAGGGATCAAGTTACTAAAATTAACCCACGTCACATTATTACTAGCTCAATGAAACACGATACTCAAGGAAGTACACATTATTTACTATATTCCATTGGTCTAACAAATACCAAATTTTCATTAGAAAGGGAGAAGAAAAAAAAAAATGTATTGAACTCACTTTGTAAAATTCCATGAGCTCATCAGCTCTGAGGTTCTTCACCTAATAAAGATATCAAATGGACATAAAATCAGTGATACCTATAAATGGAGAAAGAGGTTGCAAAAATATATTGCACATAACAACTAGTTTGACAATAGGACAAGGAGCTCTAGTAAAACAGCAGAGCTTCACTGGTTTACAGTATAAACAAATAGATGAACCAGATACCAAAAGATACCAAACCTAAAATAAACCCCAGGTACACCTCAGAAATAGGTTGCCTGTTTTAGAACCTCGACACTAATTTGAGTGCAGATTATTAAATTAACAACTGTAAGACCCATATCTTTAACAGTAATTTAAAATAAAAAAATAAAACCATTCAAGTGGAACCATACATGTAAACACTTCATCATTAACCATAGAGTCATATTCAGATTACCTGTTTCAGTGGCACAAAACTTATGCTTGAAGGTGGCAAAGCCTGAAAATGGAAAGACAAATGTAAGCAACTAGTAGCATTGACACTGTACCCGAAAAACTTAGCACTCAAGAACTATTTCAGCGTGAACATGTGCATAGAATTCTTAAGAAGCAACAACATAGGTGATCATTAACTATAGAACCGTTCAAAAGAGCTATTCTGCAAGTGCGTATTAAAACCATCACTAGCACACCAAACTGATTCGGTAAGCAAATGGTTTCAGGATTGGTGAAAATTTTCCTTTTTTCATTCCTAGAGATGAGAGTTGCAATATGAGATCTGAAGAACTGAAATAAACTTAACATAGGGTCTAAACAACTGGAAAAATATTTACCATATGATCCGAAAACCTATAAGAAAATGCAGAATACAGGAACAAGTATAACCAAAGCCCACCTCATATGAGAAAGGAGCTTGTATTGTGTCCAAATCATGAGTCCCAATGGCAACTAGGGTTCGCCGCCTGTAAAATAAATGGTTACATGTAAAAACTTTACTATGTAAGACACAGAAAATAAAAAAAAAGGGGTCAGAAGATAAGTCTGTAAACAAGAACATTTTAGTCAGAAAACATTACCGGCAGATATTTTGATGGAGTTTGTCTTGGAGGTCAATAAAGCTGTTATAGCTTGCTTCAGTGAATGTTATTCCTCTTAACACAGCACAAACGACATGAGGTCGAATCAAAGATGTCTGCAAGTGGTACAAACTTTCTTAGTGAAATAAATGGTAGCACTAAAAATAAAAAGCATCTAAGAGAGCCCCCCTTTTAGTCTCAAACATAGCTACCTCTGGTTTCACATGCATTTTCATCATAGTCTCCTTGCTAATATTTGCCAACTTATATTGAGGAACCTCCTCCTTCTTTTCGAAGATACGGAGAGCTTGTGACAGCCCTTCAAGGCAAAGCAAATCGTATCTGCACATAAATTAACAATACTTACACTCCTCTACATCTATATCATATTACAATGTCTCAAAGTACACCTCGTTACTCTGTATTTTCAGCTCACATTGATATCGAAATCAAAATCTAACTCATCGAAAGTAAGCTCACATTGATATCGAAATAACTCATCGAAAGTAACATTGAACCGATACATTATACGGAAAACACAAGTTCTCCATACCTATTAGCAGGAACGTCAATTTTGTATATAACTTCTTCATCTTCGTCGGCTTCTTCCTCATCCAGATGCTTCTCTTTCCTTATAATCGCTTTCTCAGTCGTCTAAAACACAAGCATTCATAATCAGCAGAGCTCCAATCATATATCACCAGTAGAAATTACAGAAACGAAGAGGAAATCAAAGTACTTACGACATCGTCTAGCTCGATTCCGAAACGGAAGCACTCATCTTCAAACTCTCTCTCAGCTTTCTCGCTCACTTCCTTCTTCTTCAGCTCTTCCTCCGCTGCCAGATTCAGCTCAAAATTTACCATCAGTCAAAAACTTTTTTCACCGTCAATACTACATCGATATCAAAATAAGAGAGCGAAATCGAGTACTCACTGTAACTTTTGCCTAGGGCGGCGAACAGACGATCCCGTCCTACGCTGACCATCGGCATGGTGGACGCTTCTTCCTTTCTTTCTTCTCCGATAACAAACAGAGTAGGGTTTTATATCGCATTTTGCACCTTAGGCGTGAAAAGTCATTATTACCCCCCAAGTATCCGAGACTCGTATCCGACGTGTTTCAGGACTATCCCACCGTATCCAGCCATTCCGGCACGTACCGCTGTCTTGTAGGTTAAATATTTGTTTTCAGAAACACGTCGGAAATGTCTGGAAAACGTATCTTAAAATTTAGGATGGTCCTATTAACATATTTTTTTTTACTATTAACACATTTTATATGGTGAGAATTGAGAACTAATTATCAATCAAATTTAGATGGTAAGTTTATAAATAAATAAAAAATGTGTGGATATAAAAATAAATAAGACGTGTTAATAACAAAAAAAAATGTGTTAAAAGCAATGCCCTAAATAAAATAGGTTGTGGGGTTAACAGTGACTTTTGCATTTGTGTATTAGTCCTCTTATCGTAAGTTTAATTGGGCCGATGTAAGAAGTGGCTCAGGCCCACATTTCTTAAACCCTCGCAATAAAACCTAAATCTCCGAAAGGTTTTCAGTGTGAGAAAAACCCTAGTTTCCAAGAGAGAGGAAAAGAAGAGAGAGAGATGGGCAGCGATAGCGAAATGGAGAAGTCACACCAGAAGGAGAGAGAGAGGAAGAAGACGCAGGCTCTTGCTCCGATTGCGAAGCCTCTCGCCGGGAAGAAGCTCGGGAAGCGAACTCTCAAGCTTGTCCGCAAAGGTATATACGCCGCCGTATATATATATATATATACACACACACACATATATATAAGTATTGATTACACTGTGATTGATTTTGTGAGTGAAGTAAATTTGATTTGTTTTTCTGTGTGTTGTAGCTGCTGAACACAAATGCTTGAAGAGAGGAGTGAAGGAGGTGGTTAAAAGCATAAGGCGAGGTCAAAAGGGGTCAGTTTTCTTACTGTGTTTATTTAATTGTTTTCGATTTTTCAGTAGGGAAAACTTTAGAAGATTAGATTGAATAGAAATTTAATAGCCCCAGCGTTGATTCATGTAAACAACTAGTTACCTTTTATAATGTATGAGAAAATGATATATTTAAGTACCTATGCGATTTAATCTGTTAATTCTGGTTCATGAAAGCTGCTTAGCGTATGGATTGTTCTGGAATCGGGTTACTATTGCGGTGTTTTGATTAAAATGAATAACATCTAATGATGGTGTATGCATTTCTCATTGTAATTGCAGGTTATGTGTTATAGCTGGGAACATTTCTCCTATCGATGTGATCACTCATGTTCCAGTCTTATGTGAAGAGGCTGAGATTCCATATGTCTATGTGTCCTCCAAAGAAGTAAGTTTCGGTTTAAAACAAGAAGTGCAAAACATATTATTGTATGAACATCTCTACATGTTCAACAACTAATTGACCAAACATAATTCTATCAAACTTTTCTGTTGAACTCTATCAACTCATGTTTTTTGAAGATTTTGTCATTCAGTAATACAAAAGCAGTGTTCTGATAATGTTAATGTTCTACTTCAGGATCTTGCAAATGCAGGGGCAACAAAGAGGCCAACATGCTGTGTTCTGGTGATAACCAAGCCAACCAAGGGTGACTTAGCACAAGAAGAACAAGAGAAATTAAAGGCAGAATATGATCAGGTTGCGGGAGAAGTTTCTGAACTTTATTCCTCCACACTTTTCTGAAGGCTGGAAAAATTTACTTGCCCTTGTACTACTGACTATCTTGTATTGAGGTTTTTCCTTTTTAGTGCCTCTGAGCGCGCTGGGCTATGTAGTATGTTTCAGAAAGTATTAAGACAGAAAAGTAATATGTCTGTTTGTGTACCTATTGGAGTAGAACATCAGATTTGATTTTCAAATTGGAAGTATGAGATCCTTGTTTTACTAGTTTTTTTTTTTCTTGTGGAAACCTTTTTCTTTTAACGATGCTTCATCATAGATGTGGTTTCAAACATTACGAACTCTAAGACGCCCACCTGAGAACCTGAGTCCATATGTTGCTTGCACTGCCAAATGAAACTAAGAATTTGCTGTGTAAGGATCTGTCTAATAACAAAGATGGATCTGATGTTACTTGCATCCAAAGGTTTGTTTACAACAGTACTAACAGAAACTGCTATCCAAGTCATACCATTTACATAAGATTTATCCATATTTTGCCTCCCTTTGTCATGCAGGCTACACCTTTATTTGAAATGCAGAACTCCTGGCTCTTCGGTCATGAGGTTTATATATGTGGTATCAGAATGTATGCTGTGTTAGCTGCTTGGCAGTACATTACTTTTGGGAATTCAAACTCCTAAAGAGCAAAATACCTAAACCACCAATTGCCAAACCAAGTACAACAGGAACGCCAATGGAGTCGCCAATGGAGTCGTAATCATTCACTCGGGCAGTACTATCTGCTCTTCCTAGGCGAAGTCTCTCGACTGTGTGCTCCCGTAAAAGGTTGCTCAAATTGTCTATTTGGTGCATGATGTGGCGTTGGCTTCTTGTGATTGCTTGTATCTGTCAGAAAGTCAAGAGAACAGAACAGATCAAACCACTCTAATAGACAGCATACAATAAAATCACGTTAAGTTACTCCAGTTTTATAAGTGTCAACCATCCGAAATACCTCTTCCATCAGAGGGGACTCCTTGGCTAATTGTGACGCAGACGCGGAGCTTGGCAGTAAGGATCCTGTCAACACACCATTACTTAATCCAGTAACAAAAACAGAAGTAGGTCCAGATCCATTGCATGCTTCCGCCTGCAAAGCCAAGTTTTGCTGGCTAGCTGAAGATTTTCTAAATGAGACCTTGGAGTTAAGCTCTTCAACACGAGAAGTAAACTCATCCATCCTCTCATTCAGCGTAGATATCTGTTCCGAAAGTTGAGTGATAACTCCCTGAAATAATGCAATACAGGAGTGTTGGTGACAAACAATCCCATATTAGAATTGAATTCTACACAGTGAGACACTATCAAAGCCATTCACAAGGAAGAGTTGACATACCTGGTTTGAGAGTGTGGCAGGTGATTCCAGGGTTCTTCCATCAAACCTTTTGTTGTTAACAGCAAGCCTTGTTAACTTGTCTCTGTGATTTGAGTAAGAGTGTGATATACCGCTGCCCAGCGTAGCAAATGTTTAGTTAAATGAGTCAATTAGGACATAAAAAACCATGCTGGACAATAACTTAATGATAGGAGTAACCTAAAGCCAATCAGAGCGGCCTCCCTTTTCTTTATATAAGTTTGGTTTTTCTTCTTTTACCCCATCTCCCTTCCTTGCCTTTTACTTTAATTTCCTTTCTATTCTGAGCAAATAACTGATAATGAAAAGTACCGATTGAGATGCTTGCTTCTCCTATCTGCTGAGGCTCGAGAAAGGGCTTCTTTAGGGCTTGAAACAAAATCATCATCTATGCTGAGTTTTGACTTCAAATCATCCGGCAAGGCCTGAATTGATCATGTTAGGACTATCCACAAGTAGGAGAATGCATGTTCAGTTGAAAGAGTCATACACTCATACCATAACATCATTTACAAGTTTCTCCAGCTGAATTTGTTCAATGTAAGTACGGGGAACATAAGAACCTTCCAGGCCCAGCTGCTCTGCGATACTTTTAACATAGAGACGATCCTTTCCTTGCACCTTCATACCCAGTCCAATGTATTAGTGCTTAGCATTGCAAAACTCTCCCAGAAAATGATACATTTGTAGTTTATAGTTTTCTTTATTCTTGATGATGTACATATACTACAGCTGACCATAGAACTCAATAGCTACCCTAACCCTGGGCTCCGCTGCACAGACAATGTATTAACTACCCTAAAACTCAAATGTTTATGATATTTTTTTCCTTTTTGTCTGAAATCACACAATTTCAGTTAATCACAATATAGCTATTTTGAAGAAAATAAAAGCTCAGGAGGAAAAGAAGAAAAGGAAAACCAGTCGATCCCAGAACTGGTGTTACCAACTTGAAGTGAGCTTACATATGCTTGCATACTTTACAATAGACAAAACACCAAAAATCAGCATATCTCATGTCAGACTACTTCAAAATGATTATATAAGCATCCCACAAATTCCAAAACAATCTCAACAACTGAATGCACAAAATGCCATGATACCTGAACATATTGCCGATTAAGCTGCTCCAACCAATCAGTTTTTACGCAGACCCTATCATCACAGAAAACATGGCTGCTTCTTTTCAGGATGGCTGCAATTGTGTACCCCAGAGCCATGAGACCTCCAAGAAGGCGCACACTAACTTCAAAAGTTATTCTTGGTGATATTATGAAGGGACTATCTGAAACCCACTCCTGAAAGAGGTAAAACTAGTCAGAAATCCTTCTCTGGGACTCTGGAGACTATCTAGGATATCTAGTCTAATCTGGAAGTCTGGAACAAGCACATATCAGCAGAATCCTAAACACTAAATTATAGAAATATTCACCTGCACCCCATGTAACTAAAAGAGAACCATGTAAGCTGTTAGTGACTTTCTAGACATGTAAATAAGTGCTTCAATCAACATCTCAAGTCACAATCTTCAAATCTTTTCTTCCAAAAGGTTGATTATCCAATGGCAGAGAGAAGCATATTTCTACATGTACCCAAAGTTCAGTTCATTATATAAAATACCAAGGTTCCATGTGAAATGGGAAGGCACATTAATTTTTTCGACTAAGGACTGACGGTATATTTCAGGGCATCTAGGTTAAGCCTCACCACCACAATTTTTCAACTCCATGAGTATACAAAACTTTTACCCATGAATAAAATGAACTGAAATTCAGTGAGTAGAACTAAATTAGTTAATGTCAGATGCTTCCAAGGCATTGATAACTCATATAGTTCATTAATTTGAAGTGCGCAAGGAAAAAATAAAAAGGAAAAAAGCGCTTCTAAAATACAGCTCATGTTCTGATATACAGAAGTTGGTAATGCATAGTAGTGGCTGACAAAGAAGAAGAGTCAAACACTAAGGGTAGCAAGTAAGATAATGATGATAATTACTACTATGTCCAGTAGAAAAGGAGCACATTAGTATGAGGAGTGAGAAGTCTCTCAGATTCAGGCAAATTCAAAACAAACCTTCTAGATCGATTTACTTAGGATTGATCAATTCATCATTGAAAGTACCAAAAGGAAACTAGTCGAATAAACTCAGAAGGAACTTCGGTTTAAAAATGTCCAACCTCAAACATGAGATTGTATTTGCCATCCCTGTTCCTCATCCTTAGATACGATTGACATGCTTCAGGATCTTCACCTGGTGGTAACAGATATATGTCATAAGTTTCTTCTGTGGTTTCTTTGTGCTCTTCAGAAACCACAGCCTTGATTTGATCCACTGTCACTGTCCTATTTGACTGCAGTAAAAGGAAAAAATGACCAGTGAAATAGCCGGCATAAATATTTGTAACTTGAAACATACGAACTGAGTGAAAGAAAGACCTGAAAAAAAAAATTATCGCCAACCTTTAAAATATAAGTCGGATTCTGAAAACCAGTGAATGGATTGAATTTATTGGTAATTTTTATATGTGCTGTCTTGAGATCTGGCTCAATAAAGGCCTTGTACATAGGGTATACCTGTATCAAAATTATAAATATGAAGCGCCAGATCCTTTGTATGCCAATCATTCATGGTACAGAGGAGGAACGAATAGAAAATCTAGCACAGAATAAAGGGATAAACCGTTTCAGATATTTGGTGAATAATCTCTTCAGGCTCTTGGCCGGCACGTTGGATGTCACGTAAAACACGTTTGACAAGATCAAAGTGAACTCCACCAGTTATAGATACGCGAAGATCTAGCAAAGGCCGCAATTTCTCACTTAAGGCATATATGCCCTCAATTAGAACAATACGAGAGCTTGGGACCTCCACTGTCCTGTTAGAAGCATGTGAATGACCAATAATGTTAAGCAACATCAGATGACACGCATGCTATTAAAATTAGTCACAAGGCACAAAAAGAAGAAGGCTAGACATGATAAGCCTCATCTACAAGTCAGTTAAATTTGGCATCGCATCAGCCATAATATAAACAAGTCAACAGCAGAAGTTTAGGCTTTCAATCATATAAATGGACTTTAAGGATGGGGAGTTAATGTGGCCAACGATTTTCCACATCATGCATAAATGCACTACCTGTAACCTATGCGAGAGCTAGACTTGAAATCATATATTGGAACCTCGACTGCTTTCCCTGCTTTTAAGCCATGTATGTTTTCAAGCAATGTCTCATAATCTGTCAAGCGCGGATCTGTTTCAAAACATTACAGTCATTGCAGTGAGTGCTCTGATCTAGATCGTTCATCGCACTAATTGACGATTAAAGGAAAGCATATAATGGAGGAAGAATACAATTGCACTTTCAGTTTTAAGAAAATATTAACAGTTAGGTATTGAAGAATGATGCAGAACATAAGGGAAAAAAAAATTAATAAAAGAAAAGGTAAGAAATTGATAACTGAAAAAATTTAGTTAGATGGTCCAAGTGAGAATTGCTTACCATCGAAGTTGCCATCAATGATACGACTAGCATCATTGTAGTTATCCATTGTAATGACAGCAATGCTGGGCATAAAGTTCAGCACCTTCTCTGTGAAAACAGTCTTGCCTGCTCCAGAGGGGCCTGCTACTCCAACGAGTACTAACCCATCATTCTTTTGAGCCAACAACTGGCATGCCCGGATTACTATAAAGAAACCTTTCTCAAACGACAGTATATCTGGAATGGGGGAAATTTCATATCGGTCACAGTCCTTCCTTTTTACAAGTTGGACCTGATCTCGCAACAGACCAGAACGTGGCCTTGGCGACTCAGCACCAGAATTTGTATCTTGAGCCATTTAGAGCTACAAGTCTAAAACTCTATATCATCCTCTGTGCACTGTACATACATAGTAAAGGCAACATTATATAGAGAAGAATCAAACAGCAATAAAGTTGAAGAACTTTTAACAATGAACTAAGCTCTTCTGACTGACTAAGGGATCAATGTACATGCTTGAAGATCAAGTATATAATAAGCAACTAGCATTAAACTCCTTTTCAATTTCCAAAAGAAATTAAATGAACAAAGAATGGAACTTCAACTCGCAACTATCATCATTCTCACTATAACAAGTGGGAATGGAGATACCCAGAACAACAAGTCATCAACAAACACTAATCCAAAAATTAATTTCACAAAACTATCAAGAGCCCATTTTCCCAAGAAGCATCAACATGCATATATTCTCTATACAAAAACAGCAAAAGCAACACTTTTGAATGTAGAGAACAATCAAACAGCAATGAAATTGAAGAACTTTAAGCTTTGAGTTTCTTTACATGACCCAGAGGTAGAAGAAGTCCATGCTTATGATCAAAACAACTTGAAAAATGGTGATCTAATATACACCGAAAACAGTGATTGAGGCACGAAGACCAAACCTTTCCAATAACGAAACTTGGGTCACAGTCGCTATTTTATCTCTGAATTTCTAGAAGACGTATTTGCTAGTAGATTCTGGATAAAAAAAAAAAAATACTTAATGGGGTTGTTGTTCCTGCTAGGATTCTTGGCATCTTGTCATGTTGTGAATGGTTCTGAAGTTAAGAGGGTTGACACATGGCACCCTCGTGGACCCTGGTATGTACGCGCGAGTAAAGATCAGCTGCAACCAATGAACCAATGCAATGTAAGGTATTCTTTCTGGCCTTGAATTTTACTGCACAGTGAATGTGAAAAGTACACAACTTTATGAAAGGTGTGGTCTCTTTTTCAGGTGTTGGTGACCTAAACTTGTCAGACTCTCATGGGTTATCAAGTTAGGATGAAACTCTGTACTCTGTACCAGATTCCCCATTCATGAACCCAATTTGGGCCTATATTAAATGCTCCTCCTTTCTTACCCTTTACCCTTCTTTTTTCCTTTCTTACTTTTGTGGAGACTTGTCCTTTAGGAAGCCTGACGTCTGCAGTCAACACTAACCCAGTTCAGAGGATTTGAGGCTGAACTGAGAAAGAGAACTGTGAATATGGAAGGCACGCCTAGTTCCCATGGATATTACATGCCTGCAGAGTGGGAACCCCACTCACAGTGCTGGATTGGATGGCCTGTAAGTCAATTTTTCTCATCCATTCATATCAATTTTGCATCTTTAAGTTGATGGGTCTCTTGGAATCTATGCTTTCTGCTATTGCCAAGTTCATGTGAAATCCTGCCTATTGATTCTTTGATGGGTTTTGGCAAAGTTTAACACAGCAAACTGATTAGCTTTCTGGAAATTTTGAGCTATTAGGGAAGAGTGAGATATGTATTATGCGATAATGCATAACGTTTTGTCATATAGAAGGTTTAATCTACTTAGTTCAGTCTCTGATTACTATCTTATCTTCATTATGAGTTTATAGGAGCGCCCTGATAACTGGAGAAACAATGCAGTGCCTGGTCAGGCTGTGTTTGCCAGGGTGGCATCTGCAATCTCAAGGTTTGAGCCTGTAACTGTGTGTGCCAGTGCTGCTCAGGTTAGTGATATTTATAATAGATGAGGCTCTGAGAGTCTTTAGTATCTGCTGGTCTTTATTATGAGTGTCGGAAGAGATTTAAGTTTGAATTCATTGCACTCAGTGGGAAAATGCACGAAGTCAGCTACCAGAAAATGTCAGGGTTATCGAGATGAGTTTGAATGATTCTTGGTTTCGTGATACAGGCCCGACGGTGAGCTTCTTCTTCAACTCATTTGTGGAAATTCTGATTCGTTAGTAGGATATTCTGATTTTAATGTTGATCTTTGAAACATCTCTTTTATCGTCTCTCTTTTTTTTAGTTCGTCATAGGAAGAAGCCCAGAGCCAAAGGTTGCTGGCATTGATTGGACTTTTAACAGTTGGGGAGGTAGGCTTTTGAGTTATGCAAAGTTCTTATCTCTTTTGAAGTTCCACAGTTCTCTATAGATACCATTTTATTCTTAATCTTTCAACCAACAGAACAGTAGTTTTTTGTGGTCAGGGTATGGTTGCGTTAGAACTTCAATGCTTACGGGTAACTTGCATAATTGCATCTAATGTTTATTCTTGGTATTTGTAGGAGTTGATGATGGTTGTTATCCAGACTGGAGTCTTGACCTCCTTGTGGCACGGAAGGTGAGAAGAACCAAACAGATCTTATTTTGATTTATAGGACATTTGCTTTGTGTTTCTGAGACACTGGTGTTTTCATAACACTTTTATCTGCAGATCCTGGCAATTGAAAAGGTTCCAAGGTTTCCACATTCCATGATTCTTGAAGGTGGAAGTATCCATGTAGATGGAGAAGGTAACAATCAAGACACTAAGAAAGCTCATTCTGTCTTCAAGTAAAGTTGTCATCTTATGATGATAATCATAACTTCCGTTTTTCCTTCAGGGACTTGCCTCACTACTGAAGAGTGCCTCCTAAATAAAAACCGAAACCCTCATATGACCAAGGAGCAAATAGAAGATCAACTGAAGGCATATCTTGGAGTGACGAAGATTATTTGGTTGCCTCGTGGGTTATATGGTAAGAACTCTACTTGGCTACTATCTAATGATTGGTTTACTGTCTTTCAGTTATGCACATATTAGGTCACCTATTCTTAATTGAATCTGAACTTTCTACCAAAATGCCTGGCAGGGGATGATGATACTAATGGTCACATCGACAATATGTGTTGTTTTGTGAGGCCTGGTGTGGTTTTGTTGTCTTGGACAGATGATGCAACAGATCCTCAGTATGAACGAGCTGTAGAAGCCCTTTCCGTCCTCTGCAATACTACTGATGCCAAAGGTAGGAAGTTGGAAGTCATTAAGCTTCATGTACCAGGCCCACTATACATGACAGAGGAAGAGGCTGCTGGAGTTTCTCAGGTGAACACTGCAGACCTGGATTCAACTTTTACGATTCTTAAGCTAACTCTTCGGTACATACAACTCGAGCGCATTTTTCATCTGGAAATGTTGAGACATTGCATCTATATAGACTAGTTAACCTTATATTGTTACATTGGAGTTGGTACTAAATTTCAGAATATGTGGTGTGTGTTTTCAATCCTGGTGTTTGTTGTTTTTACAGGACGATGCTAAACCGAGACTTGCAGGCACAAGACTTGCTGCTTCTTATGTGAATTTTTACATTGCCAACGGAGCAATCATTGCTCCACAATTTGGGGACCAGAAATGGGATGATGAGGCTGTTCGTGTTCTATCTAAAGCCTTTCCACACTATGAAGTAAGCTGAGTTTTATCTTTGTATTTAATATCAGGTTCTATGGTCCTCAAGTTTGAACTTGGTGATATTTTGATTCTTATGAGCTGCTTTGACTGTACAAAGTAATCACTAGTATCTGCTCTGCGAGGCTTAATATAGAATAGGAAACAAAATGGTCTTGATCTTCTCAATGCTATTGTAAACAAACGAGAACATAGGCATAAAAGTTGTACATCAATAAGGATTGCAATCCTCATCGCACTTCTTGATCATCATTGATTATTCAGTCATGTCGTTTCTTTTCTATTGATGAACAACCCCCGTGTTAATGTATTTTTGGCTCAGGTGGTGCAAATTGAAGGTGCTAGGGAGATTGTTCTGGCGGGCGGAAACATACATTGCATCACTCAGCAACAACCACGCATTCCTTCACAGTAATGTCCGACCATGATGACATTGGTGCATACAGTGTAGCAAAGACATAAATTACATCGCTCACTTCATCAGTTTCATTTGTTTCTGATCCAGGGGCACTCTCAAGTAGAGGTGGAAAGTCTCCGAGTTATGCAGGCATTATTGCAACAGAGATGAGAGATATTGCGACAGTGCTAGTTGACTGACTTCCAGTGTTGTAATTGCTAATCGAGGTTTATGAAGTTGAATAATTTTATGCAAACTTTGGCCTGATGCACTTGCATTATAGGTTAGCTTTGAGCAGGTTCTCTTTTAACTGAACATCCAATTCCTTCACACTTTTTTCATGGAATCTGTTCATGGATACCTGCTAATCGAGTTCATTATTCACCTTCTTCATATACCTCAAGTTACCTGCAATTCAGGTTGGCAAACTGACCGACAGTAAATGATTTGGAAGTGATGTGAGGTGCACAGTCCACAGTAGCAAATCCATCTTTCACTGTATTTACCAGTAGTACTAGTAGGAATGTTGTTTGGTCAGCAGACTTTACCTGGAAGAGAGATGAAACGAGAAAGTTGATTTGAACCCCATTGGAGTTGACTGACAGCTCAACCATCTCTCTAAAGTTTAAGGGTGACCATAACCCCGTTAAGTATCATATGATTTGATACCAACCCTAGACATGGTCTCATCAATGAAATCGAGCCCGTTCTATATGATTCCTCCATATATGCAAGCATGCAACCCAAAAAAGGAAAAACTTCATCTCAGGAAACTAAACTAGAAGATTATAGGAGAACGTTAAGTATGCTAATCCTTTCACCCTCGGGACAAATTTTTGAGATCAGAATATCACTCCATCAATCAGTAGTTAGCAAACGAAAGTATATCAATTTAAACACGTTATTGTGAGAGACCGTGAGTTCGACGCATGGTATTGGTATTTGATAAAATAAAAAAATAATTTAGTACTTTTTTTGTTTTTTTTTGAATAAATTAGAGACTTTAAATGTAGAGTAAAAAATAAGAAGGGGTAGAAGTTGAAACGTAACAAAAAAAAAAAAAAAAAAAAAAAAGTGGAGGGGAAAGAAGTGAGAGTGAGTGTCCCTGAAAACCAGCAGTCGATGTGTTTGGCTGAGATTTACATGGGATCTCTCGTTTTGTAATAATCAAGTCACACTCAATCCTTTCTCTCTCGGTTTCCGATTCAATTCCAGTGATGAGCTCAGCTCTATAATAGCAGCGCCCTCTCATTCTTCGTTCTTGTTCATCGAATATTCGATGGGGTGTTCATTCTCGGGTCTGAACGCTCTGTACGACGCCGTTAACGGCGGAGGTGACGTCTGGATCAACGAGAACCGCTTCAAGATCGTGAGGCAGCTCGGCGAAGGTGGCTTCGCCTTCGTCTTTTTGGTCAAGGAGGTCGTCTCCTCCGACTCCTCCTCCTCCGCCACCTCTCTCGCCAACAAATTCAAAGACGCCTCTCACATCTCTGGTCTGTTTTCTATGTTTGCTGTTGTGATTTTGCGATCTGATTACGTGTAGATGTGAATCTGAAATGCTTGTAATTTGTATCAATCTGAATTGGCTTATAGTGTGGTTTTCCTATGGAAATTTGTGATCTGAGCGTTTTGTATGAAGAATGTAGGCGAATTAGGTTTGAGCCTGAGAGCTGGGATGTGATACTATATTTTCCGCGTTGGAATTGCTAAACTAAGTTTAAAATGTGGTTCATCGTTGCGATTTGTGATTTCCAAGTGTGCCTGCTGTTACTTTGGCCACAGGCACCAATTGTTTTTACATTTACTCCCTACAATTTGGTAGCCTTTGCCATGCAGCTGAAGATTCTTTGATAGATCTAGGGTTGTGCTTTATAGTGTTTCCAGTTGGTATTGGATTTTCGATAGGGATATATTTATATTCACAGATTTTAGATGATTGTTGTTTCATGTAGTCGTTTGGTTGCTATTGAGTTATAGATGTGGCTTGAGCTTGTTGTTACTGTTCTTTTGCAGATGATGGAACTTATGCTATGAAAAAAGTTCTCATTCAGAATAGCGAACAGTTGGAGTTGGTGAAGGAGGAGATCCGAGTTTCATCGCTTTTCACTCATCCTAATCTGCTTCCACTTCTTGATCATGCCATTATTTCCGTCAAGGTTGACATCCTGAAATTCTATGGTCATAGTATTTGCCTGTTTTGAGTTGAGACGCTTCATATTATTGCTACGCAGAAATAATAGCACTGGAAAAGTTAATAGTGGAACCATATTGTTAAGGGTACAATGGAAAAGTTAATTCAAGTATCCTATATTTTTTTCTTAATACTTGATGCTATTAATTCATCTATCCTATTTACTTTGGCAGCCTACACAAGACCAATCATGGAACCATGAAGCATATCTATTATTTCCAGTTCATCTGGATGGAACTTTACTGGATAATGCAAAGGTTATGAAAACTAAAAAGGAGTTCTTTTCAACCTCAGATGTTCTTCAAATATTCCGGCAGGTGAATGAAGATTTCATCCTATTTATTCCCCTTTTGATTAGTCAAAATTTCTCTTTAAAAAGAAAGGTAACATTTCATTCTCCCATTTTAAGTGACTGATATCACATTAAAAGACTATGCTGTTATCTGCTCTAGACAATGCACAACTGGCATGTTTATAAAAAGGGTAACTTTGATGTTCTGTTTTTCCATGTTCCACAAGAATTATTTTGTAACTAAAACAGGGTTAGAAACATCAAACATATTTTAACTTTGAGAAATCGATGCCACAGCTTTGTGCAGGACTCAAGCACATGCACAATTTTGAACCACCATATGCACATAATGATATCAAACCTGGTAATGTCCTGATTACTCATAGAAAAGGGCAACCACCTCTAGCCATATTGATGGATTTTGGCAGTGCTCGACCTGCAAGGAAACAAATTCGCACTCGTTCAGAGGCACTGCAGTTGCAGGTATATCTTTTTTCACTTCTGTTTTTTGTGCATGTGCGTGTGTATGCTTTTTAATTTTCTTCTATTAAATTAAGTGCAAAATGTTGTAGAATACACACCTTCAAGAAACATATGTATTTCTTTCATTTAATGACCTTAGCATGTCAATTGCACTATTGGAAAGGTGCTCAACCAATATGTGGGGATTGATATGAGGTCTGGGCTCTTAGCTTATCAGCAAATTTTAGAAGAAATTTAGTGAAGTATTCCTTTTCTTGCTTGTTATGTAGGAATGGGCATCTGAGCATTGTTCTGCACCATTTCGAGCTCCAGAGTTGTGGGATTGCCCAAGCCAGGCAGATATTGACGAGAGAACAGATATATGGTCTTTGGGATGCACTTTGTATGCCATACTGTGAGTACTGATCCCGACTACTTACATTAGAGAGTCATATGGGGTGTGCCTTCTGTTTCACTGATGAATTCTTCTGTTGGCATTTGTTAAGAAACTGTGTGTATACATATATGCACATCTGTATCTTGCATGCATGTGGCATCTTTATTGTGTCCTTGCTCAGAGGTGACACCAAAGGTTTAGTTTTGCATAACCAAACACTACAAAGATAATGAAACATCTGTGTGACCCTTTATGTTTGCTTATACTCAATTATTGTATCATATCCTCTATTCCTCGTCATCATATCTGTAAATATTACCGCAATACTTATGCCTGATTCGTTTTATAGGTATGGAGTATCTCCATTCGAATATGCACTTGGTGAATCTGGAGGGAGCCTACAATTGGCAATAGTCAATGTGCAGATCAAGTGGCCAGCTGGACCTAAGCCTCCATATCCAGATGCTCTTCACCAGTTTATTACATGGATGCTTCAGCCACAGGCTGCAGTCCGTCCACGAATCGACGATATCATAATACATGTGGACAAGTTGATTTCAAAGTTCTCTCAACGAGATAATATAGAATGAAAAGAACTTTCTTTGCATGTGCTGACTTTGCACATTTCAGCAAAACTTTTTAAAGCCAGTTATCATGCAGCCTTCTTTTGTACTTCAGACTCAATAGGGCAATTGAATTTATAGTAGCCTCTCCATTATTTCACAGGTACTGTTTGAGTTAGGTTGGCAGTTTGTGCATTTGGTTTATTGTTAATGTTTTGCGTTCTTCTGTCTCAACTATTTGATTTTGTATTTGTAATTTATGGAACTCCTCGTCTCCTTTGTCTTGGTTTCGATGAATAGTGAAAATACAATAATTGTGATACAAAAGCCTGGCTTTCCCTCCAAAAGCTTGTGAAGTTTTTCGCTTACATTTACAAGGTAGCTCATTGTGTTGCATGTATCTTTCAGTTCAGAAAAGAAAACAAGAACCTAGTTACTACCTTTTGAAGGTCTGAATGCTATCGATCCTAAAGCTACTATGTGTTCTGCGCTTCGCTTTACGCTTTGCTGAACCAATGTGGGTTGCACTCCCATGGAGGAGTAATCATGACATTTAACAAGAGAACAACAAAAAACCATAGTTGTTCGAGAGGATAACAAATCATTTTTAGACCCATCCTTCAACAAAGTTTGATTCAGTGATTTGCAACCCACCTGTTGTGGGAGGGAAGCCAAGAGCAGAAGTGTGCTTAACTTCATCACAGTGAAGTGACCCAAACCACCACACCACACCCATCTAGTTCTTATCCCCGCCTTAGGATTTTCTTGAATTACAGTTTATAGCAGAAGAATAAATGAGGAAAAGTGAAATATTAATCAGGTCAAAGCCCTCTGTACGTTCATTTAAGCAATGACTATAAAATGAAACAAGTGATTCACCTATCTCATAAAACTATAAATAAGAGAAAATACGGTAATTTACACTTCCAAAAATAACAATGTAATACAGACTCGGTGACACCTCAAGCTATAGTAATGTTCTATAACCAATAATTTTGATATAGGGAAAAAGAAATCTGTGGTGGTTGTTTTATTATGCTTTCCAAAGCTTCGACCATGAATAATGAATCATCCTACCTGTTCAAGCAACTGTGTCATAATATAATCAATAATACAATCCCATTTCAGATATAAAAAAATATTTAAAAAATAAAATAAAAAACGGTATTTAATAAGGACAAGTCTTGGAACAAACCTAACCTGTATGTTTGATATGTGAATATACAGATTCACTTGCTGTATAATATTCAATCTGCATGGAGAACGAAATTAAACACTGTATAGATTGGCTAAAAGGCTAGAAACCATGGTGATTATTCTTTCAATATAACCTTGAGATACAAAGGTCCCTCACGTTTAAAACCATCTTCGTATTGTCAATCATCATGCTCATCATCATCATCATCATCTTCGGAATCTACAGTCCACACGAAATACCATGTAAGAGGGGAAGCAACATATGCTGTTTCTTGCAGTAACTTTTTCTCCATACAAGTGAGAACCTTTATCCATTATTGTGGTGTTACTTTAAGATATAAAATCTAATAACAAAATCAACAGAAGTTAGTAGTTACCAGATCGAACATCATCATCAAGTTTCCCCCATGAGCGGATTTGCTTGATGAGCATCCAGGCCATCAACTTCCACCAATAGATATGAAGAATGAGCAAGCAAATTAGAAGAGTATTAAACAAGTAATAGTATATAGATCCATCCACCATGTGCTTTTCCTTGTCCAAGTTCAAAAGAGATTCATAACTGCCAAAAAGAAAATGAAGCAAAGATGAATCTTATTGTAGTAATATGTTCCTAAGTGAACAAGGATTAAAAGGAAGAGGCATAAGATAAGACATGGGCTAAGTCATTCATATACCAGAAAATAAGCAGCAAGGAGGAATCTGTTACTTTTTCGCATGTTAATGTTTGTAAATTTGTTGTTATAGTTCTGATGTGCATATTCAGGGGTGATTAAAAAACCATGTTGTATTGTCTAATGAGGATATCCAACAACTATATCGTTACATTCTCTGTGCAGATTTGAAAAAATAAATAAATAAATAAATATCTGTGGAATTTAAACTCACCTGGTACTCCAAATTATCCAGAAGGGGAAGTAGATAAGACGTAGAATTGTCCACGAAAGAACAAACATAACAAAAGAGACACTGGAAATTAGTTCAAAGCCACAATATTTTGACATTTTTGCTATTTCTAAAAACACATCACATCCTTCATGAAGGGCTAAAATGATTGAGCCAACTCGGCAAAACCTGCAGGAATGAGACAGAAAATTAAAACATGGGGAAAAAAAAAAGGTCTTTTTGCTTTAACCTGAAACTAAAGAAACCTTTGTTTGTGAATCATAAGCAAGCACCATGAAAAAGTGCGGATTCATACTACACTTCCAAGAGCAGTCTGAACACCAAATAAATAGCAAAAGCCCTAAGAAACTTGCCTCGCTATGTAAGAAAACACAATCAATATTGTTGTTGCTATATGGTGAGCCATAGATGCCCAAAAGTCAGACCGCCTTGTTTCCCAAAACACCAAAGCAAAGCTGGAGTACATGTAAAACCCAGCAGAAAACATGTAGAGTGCCTTCAATTTTAATCTGACAATCAAGGAATAAATGTCAAATCATGTCTAGCCAGATGATATACAAAAAGAAATTATTTGTAGAATGAATAACTCATGGATCAGACATGAAAGTAAAATATCTTCTACTGAGTAAAGGGACGAACTTAGTTTTCTGCTCAGGCCAAACCTGATCGCCAGGCCCTACCCAAAAGTGTTTTGTGTTTGAGAACCAAGGCTCATTGTATGTTATGGAAAGGGCCATAGCCTCAGCGGAAAAAAAGTATAGGCACTTCCATGCCGACTCTTTAAATTTATTAACTTTTTTCCGCTCTTCATGTGTCTCAACTTTCTTCTGTTCCTTTCCAGACATAAGACATCTCGCTAATCTCTGCAAAACACAGATGCCACTGAAATTGATTAAAACCACCCCTTTTTCAAAAATTAATAGGCAGTCACAAAATGTAATGCACATCAGAGAAGAGCTTCAGAATGCTGGCATATGCATTCCTAGCCAGTGCACGCAGTTGTTAATCTTGATAGCTTATGACTTCTAAACGACAACTAACTTAGGAATGAGGATTCTGCACCACATTCAAATGTGGACTGCATGAGTTTGTTCACTCTTCTAGTAACCTCATCAGCATTTAGACTTATAACAATATACAGTGTCAATAAGAAAATGATTCATGAATGAATAAGCAAGACTAATCACCAAACCAAAACAGAGCTATAGACCACACCTAGTTATTAACAATACAGAGTTCTCCACAGAAGTTAAAACAGGCACCAATTCTGATCTAATCACTTTCCACCAAAAACATAAACCACCACAGTGAAATCAAACATAAAGCTTCAAACTTTATGAACTACATACACAAGGGATCCTGTATTGCAATACATTTCGGTTTTGAACAACATATTGATCACAGCCAAAACAAGTACTAGTTCAATGCTACAATCAATCCAATAATAACCAAAAGCTTCAATAAAGTAAGAGCTGAATGAATGACTAGAGGTACCTCAAATACGAAAACGTCAAGGACGAGCCTAAGAGAAGGGAAGAGGAGAACAAACAAGGGAAGAACCAAGAAGTCTCTGGGAACTGGGTAAGACTCCTCCTCCAAATACTTGCCCCAATCACTGAGACCCATCTGGATGAATCGAACCCGGGATTGGTGGAGGAGGAAGGACGATCAGCAAACTGGGATTTAACACCGAAAGGAAAGTGGCTTTGGTTGTGTTTGACTTTGGAAAGAGGCCGAAACTTTGTGATAGACAGAAAAACTTTGACGGTTTCGGCCAAAAACGGGAAAAGAAAGACTTGGCAAAAAAGGGGTTCATGTTTTGGTGATCCTTTTTTTTTACTAACAGAGTACACCCACCGAGGATGACGTCGTAAACTCCAACTACTACAACTAGAGAAGAGTTACTTTAATCGTAGTCTCCTGGAATACACCGGGAGTAATCGAGCCGGACGTCACCGTCCAAGCCGACCGTCCAGCCGGGTAAAAAATCGAAAAAGTGACTGAGGGGCAGGGTTGACAAAGGAGCAGATATCTAGGTTCTTAATGCTCTTCTGGGGGATTTGGAAAAACAGGAATAGTCAATTATGGAAGCAGAAGAGCCAGCACGCATCTGAGGCTGTGTTGCTCACTCTGGGTTGGTAACTTGGTATGAGGAATTTAAACTAGTCAATGTGCAGCCTACAGAGCAAAGAAGAAAATCTGTGAAGTGGACAAGACCACCAGAAAGTTGGGTGAAGGTTAATTGCGATGGTGTTTTCCAACCAGCAACAAAAAAGGGCGGTGCTGGAGTTGTATAAAAAAATTATAATTATAAAAATTATAAGAAGTTGGTTTTTTGTGTTTTGATATTTGGTCATGTGATACTATGTAATTTACTCTGATGTTTTCGACTGTTTTTGGCAATATCAGTGGCTAGCTTGTGTCTTGTAGGTTAAGAATTTAACATCAGATACAACCGGGTATGAATTTTAGCTGAATACGCGTCAAATACAGGCAGATACGTAATTGTTAAATAAGTTAAAGGGATGTAAAATCCACACATCTTAAATTGTAATCCACACATCTTAAATTGTAATCCACACATCTTAAATTGTAAAATCCACACATCTTAAATTGTTAAATAAGTTAAAAAAAAAATTTAGCAAAGCTTAAGCATTTTGACATTTCCAGTGTGTTATACTTTTTCTTGGTTTATGTTGCTGATATGGTCCAATTTATGCAAAGATCAAAACTTTGCAAATCATAGAACAGCTTGAACAGAAATTTATTGCTCTTCCTACTAATGAGGGCTCGAAAACATCATCCATATAAGAAGACAACCGAAACAGCTAAAAAGCCTAAAACTACATTTGCAGGAGACTAATCTACTCAATAACTATATGTCATATAGATCCTTCTTATTCCATTGCTGACCAAAGAAAATTGCATATTCATATCAATGGAGGGTATTCCAAATCTGCCGGATGAGCACTATCAATTGTAAACCTTGACTTTAATTTTTATTGGACATAACAAAACTGAATCTTGATCATGCTCGTCGATGCGTATGCTTCCTGCGCTTATGCTCCAAGTTCCAACAGCAGAGTGTTGTTGATAGCGGTTGATCTTGGTCCAAGGAATTGGATGGGACCTGATCAAAAGTGAAAATGGCCATTTATAACAACATCAACAAGTATAGTCCATCAACCTCCATCACAAAATAGACCGCCATGACCAAGGCAAAGAATAAAGCTTATAACACACCTGGGTTAACATAGTGATTCTTAAGAGCCCACTCATCCCGCAAAGATGCAAACTTTTTGAATGGTGTACCTGATATTCCACCATGAAAGAAAGAAAGAGGTTCAAGCACAACACTGTTTTACTATTGCAGCACGTATAGTGGCTACTGCAGACAATTCTAGCAGGACACCTCTATGATATATCATTTTATTGAAGAGGCGACAAGAAACTAAATGCTAGGACAGATATTACCTTCAAGTTCTACCATTGCCTTCTTAATCACAGGCTTGAACTTCCTTGCAAAGTTCAAACATCCATAACTTAGAAAGTGCATGCTAGGTCAAGTAAGAATAGCAAGGAAGAGTAGCTGGCCTAAGTGACATGGTGAAGATGCAAAGGGTGGCATTACCATGTCTGCGCTCCACATCCATTAATGAAGTCAATGCAGTTCCACCAACTGTCCATTGTTCAACTGGAGCACCCAAATTTCCCACCTGGATATAAAACTCACTTTAGTAAAACACTTGCAAGCACAAACAAAGAATCAGATTTGATGAACCGAGAGAAATATTGAATAGTGAATGAGGATTTAGCACAAAAGTTGCATGAAAATGACATCTTACAGAGGAAATCAACCCGGTCTTTCCAGAATGAAGGAGAGCTCCAGCACCATAACCCAATGCATAGCAGTAGTTTGCATCAAAGTTTGTAGGCAAACCACATCTACCTTCATAACTGCAAAGTGAAAATAAAGTACCATATAACGTCTAATACCAGGACCTAAAAATGCATCGATAGGCCAATTGTCTCCTTCACTAAAAACGATCATAGCCATAATGAACAGATGAACAAAGATGTTGGTACCCAAAGAAATGGCACTGTCCTGAGAAGTTCCGCTTATATTTACCCTCCTCCTTCCGTTTGGCCAATTCAGTGTCTACCATTTGAACAAGCATTTTTTCTGTCTCTATTTTGGCAACCTGAATGTTTAACATAGTGTAAGAATTAACATATACAATCCAAAAAAGCCAAAAAGTCACATAACTAAAATATAATGTACCTGCACATTGCCATGTGGATCTCTTTCAAGCAATAGTTGCTCTTGAATTGCTTGAGGTAGAAACTCAAAAAGTTTATGAGATTGAGGCTGAAGTTTCTTTTTCCACTCCCCTGCTTCATCAACAGCACCATGAGCTAAGATTTCATTAAGCTCTGCAATTAGTTGCTGTACCTGCAAGCGAAAAAGATAAAAAGAGGTAACTTTAAGAAATGCAGAACAACCAAAAATGGATGAAGTTGGTTAGCGGTGCTGCAACATCATACCTCGGGAATGAAACCAATCAGGCCTTCTGGTATAAGTACAAGACCATAGTTATAACCCTGTTCTGCACGTTTGCAGACTATATCTGTTATATAGTCTGTGACATTCTTGAGAGTCTGCTTCTTGGCAGCAACCTACATCCAAAACAAGAGGTCATGCACTCATGCCACAGAAGTTAATATATGCAATATACATACCTCCACCGGTCCCCTTAGTGAAAGAAAAAGGATAAGAGAAGATACCTCCTCCCCAATAATCGTAATGTTTGGGTGAGTCTCCAGAGCACTCTCCAATGTTATATGAGAAGCTGCACGCCCCATAAGCCTTACAACTGTGTTGATAGACAAGAGGAAGATCAAGAATAGACATTAATGGTGAAAGTCTCAAACTTCATATCATGGGGCTCTTTAAGTTAAAGAGATCAGGTACTGCAAGTGCAATAGAGTCCATGCTTCTAAATAAAACCAATATTCTGTTAAGTAATCCAGATAGATGGTTTTAAGTGTTTAACTAAAGAACGGTACTTTTTGTGATAATTTTCCTCAATTATTAGCAATGGCTTACTAATGAAAGTAGAACTATAAAACATCAAAACTTTCAAAATAGGCCGGGAGATAGGGAAGCCTTCTTGCAATTTTGATGCAATGAACTTAAAACTGGGTTACTTAAATGTTGACTATCAAGTATCAAGTACCTTTCCTGATACCCTTAATCTATCAGAACATACATGTAGACTGAAAACTCTGGAATAAGGTTTTACAACTAGAGTACTTACAATGGTAGTACTTCCCAGTTGAACGAGCATCTGTCATCAGATTACCGATCATTTCTGAATATATCTGCATGTTTAGAGAAAGGGAAGATCATCACTGAGTAATCCAAATTCAAAAGTAAAGATCAGTTCTTCACATAATGTCAAACAGATATTCACGGTCGCGGATGCTAGATTATTTAGGAATGTAAATCAATCTACGCTATTATCCATATTTGAAGACTCTTAAAACATAGATAACATGCGCTCAAAGTACAAGAATTCCGAGTAACAAACAAATTGTGAGAGGAAAGAAACAAAACAAAAAGACAAAATGTGACTCCCACAGTTATTTGAGGAAGGACTAATGGGAGTTAGTTTCTGTTAGCTATTATCCTGTATTGCTTGCCAAATGCAATGCCAATGTTCTGCACACAGCTGACATGCACCCATGAGTGCAATCACACAATGCTAAGACACATTCCAAAAGGATAAGCGTGGAAGACATGCATGGCATGAATTGAGATAACTAAGAATGCAAAACAGGGAATAAATTTGGATTTATGTTACATTCCCGATGTCAGAACTCCGTTACAAATAGTGAAAACATGACAACAGAGATCATACGAATTACCTTGCATGCTGTGTCGAATCCAAAACTTGTAGGCACCTCTTTGCATTTCAGATCACCATCAATGGTTTTTGGACATCCAATAACCCGTGTCTTCAAATTTCTACCCCTATCATATTAAAAAGATAAAGATGATTCTACACGACTGCGTAAGCTTAAGCATAGTTGCATAATCTCTTGAAACCTAGGGCATTGCACACAGACAAGTCACAGAAACATAATTCATATATACTTGAAGTTCTCAGCAAGAAGACAAGCATTAGTATTTGAGTCATCCCCAATTCAACCAGCAAATTCAAACGTCAATATACAACACACCCCAATTCCAAGCAAAATTAAACAACCAAGCTAATAAACACGCAAAACATACAGTCTTCACTGTAAAAAGCAGAACCCAACAAACCAAAACAAACATAACTACCAGATGGAGAGGACGACGAAGACGAAATCGTTTTTCCGATGATGACGCCCACAACACTCACTTGCTTCGATCTTCTCACTCCCTTTCGGTCACCCCTTTCAATCAACCATTTCACTCGATCTGGTTTACTTCTTCACTGTTTAGCCCTCATTGCTCAGTCTACTACAAATCGCAATCCAACCCTCCCAAAACCACCAAAATAAGGGGGGATACCAACCTAATTTAGGGGGGTGCGACCTGTGCAAATACCCTCCTACCCTTTTCACGCCGGCTTCTGCGTTTTTTTTCACTTTTGTTTGCATTTCACGGTCAACAGACGGAAAAGCTTGACGGCTCCGACATGTGGTTCACAGTCTCCCACGTCTGCAGCGCGCTGCCTAAGCCGGTTCGGCTCAAAACTACCGGGAGTATTCCAGACTACTCCCCCAGATAATAAGGAATTGTTGATACAGTGGACTAAGGGCTGCTTAATATCTATCTTTGGCGAATAAGGATCCGGTTTTTGCTTTGGAAGGAGTGAGACCCAAACTCTGTCAAAGGAAATACAAAGCGGTGTCAGGAAATAAGACCGCGTGAGGGACTTAGCAGTAACCTAACGGACATATTTCAGAAATCTTGATATATTCTTACAACCAATCTTAAGAAGACACTTTTTTTTCAACACCGTATAACCATGATACCATAACAATGGCAAAACCATGTATTATATCAAACCAAACAACCCTAGATCAAAATTGTATGTCTATGTGAATAATTGTTTATGTGAATATTAATACTTTATTAAACAATAATTGTTTATGTAAATATTAGTTAAATTTATGGTCCACGTCACACTGACGAGCCTAAAATAATTGGGTTTACAAGTGATGACCCGCCAACAGAAGCATGTGAGCTAGACGGTACAGTTCATGTGAGTCTAAGAGTTTGCATGTGAATAAACTAGCATGCAAGCTGTGTAGAAGTCTTCTCACACAAGGACTGAAGTTTCATGCGAGCTGGATAAGGTTTGCATGTGATGAGCTCTTCTTACAGTCGAGGTGGGAGACTTCTCATAAGAGAGGGAGTGTGGACTATTAATTATCAAGCTTTCATATATATATATATATATATATATGGCTGAAGGTGGAGTAGTCCAATAGCAATGCAATGTTCTATTTGATCAAGGATATATATGCACATCTCCAAGAGGTGCACACGCAGCGAACTCTTCTTTCTTTAAAGAAAGTATCGGCGAAGAGGAGTCTACGGGCGAGGAGATTGCTTGCATACGAAGACTAATAGTTCGCGTGAAATGATTAAAGGATGCGGACTCCGCCTACAATATCTTAATTGAAAGAGCTAGTAATTATCCTTGTTTGTCTCTAGTGTGAGGTAGTTGTATTGGTTAAGGATTTCATTCCTTGACTAATATGGATAAGTGCGGGTGCATCCACAAAGTTCTCAAGTCTCCACAAGGTGTTCAAACACTATCTCACTACCTAGCTAGCAGAGTTATATCAAGAGGCAACTAAGTCTAACTGCCTATGATATGATATTAACGTTGAAGACTTATACAAGTCTTTGATATGCTTTGGGCCAATACATGTGGCCATAAATAACTCTATATAAAGGAGTTCGAGGAGACACTCAACAGACAATCAAATCATACAACTACAACAAAATTCTTTCGAGCTTCTCGAAACTCTAACGCTAAGCGCATCTCGCCTTAGTTTACAGAGCATGTTCGGTCTCGCCCCTGATTACTTTTCTATTTAGTTGTTCTGCTCGCTATCCACACTAAGTATCGATTGCAAACAAATATGTGAGCTACTCGTAATCCCTCGTCCGCGAGGTGGCATCAGAGCCCTTTTGTTTGATTAGAAGTCAAGTACACGCGCAGTTCACATTCCGCACCCGCGCAGTGGCACGCCCGCAACCCTCGTTTACTTTTAGTACTGTTAAGTTACCTCTTTACCCCTGTTGAGGATCGTGACCAAAACAGCGAGGACATATTAAACCTAACCAACACCTAAAATCCAAAAACAAACCTAATAACTGAAATATAAGTCATCGCGAACCACCTTGCTTCTCGTAAAGAGCCGACCGACAACGGACGTCGGACAACTATCATTGGAGCCTTAACCTAGTGCTAAAAGGACTAAAAGGACACCATCCGAGACTTCTGGAAGAGCAAAATATCGCCTGTGTTCAACACTTCAACTTCATCCATTTCAACACATGTATACAAATCCATCCTTTCCTTTCAAAGGTTTCAACACCTTCATATTGTTGATCGATTGCATTTCCGAAAATGGCAAAGTTTGACATCCCAAACTTGATATCTTCATGTTGATTGATTTTGTTTATGGAAATTTGAAGGTTTGAATGTTTAACACCCCAACTCTTTGAATTTTGTATTTTTGGTTTTGGTTATTGAGAAAAGGAATAGAGCTAGAAACAACCTTTGATATAGTTGTTTACAAATGTTATCGCCTAATTCAATTTTCAGGATCGACATTGGATAATATAGTGAAAATTCTTTAAAAACCTAATTTTAACTCAGCGATCATGATTCTTGAAGCATGAAAATTGATAAATTATTGTCGACCATAACCATTATTTTTGTGAAAAATATCTATTAATAAAGCCATAAGGCTATTTTGACTTTTTCAATGGATAAACTTTTAAAAATCCGATTATACTCATAGTTTATTAACATGCAGAAGTACATATTTTTTTTTAAATTAAAGGGTAAAAGTGAAATTATCTATTTTTTTTTTAGAAAAAGAAAATTGACATGTGCTTAAGAGGCGTAGTAAAAATTAATAGATCTTGTCAAAATTTATTGGAGGATGGCGGGAGAAACCACAAAGAACCATGACGTAACAAAATACCGCGGTTCCTAAACTCTCTATTTCTCGCTCTGCCTAGAGTTAGGGTTGTTCAAGTCGTGCGGATTCCAGATCCATGGCGGTACCCATGGTGGCCTCTGCCGCCTCTATAACAACAAGACTCATCTCAAAGTTATCAATTAGAAATAAAGAAGAACCTATGGACATGGGAAACCTTCGATGCCTTGAAAAAGGCTTCGTAACACCAATGTTTTATCTCGTTCGAAAATTCAATACTACACGAGCAGTAACCTTCGATTCTTTTAGGAGTGTTGTTCGCTTAATGTGGTGTCTCTCAACTCCGGTGGAGGTACAGGAAAGATGTGATCGATATCTCTTCACTTTCATCAATGAAAGAGATGTGATCCAGGTTAAGAAAGTTGGACCATGGGGTTACCAGAGGGCTATGATCCTCTTGAATGATTATGCTGGTTGGGGAGACGATTAGACCTTTTCTTCAAATCGATTAGCATGGCATCAATCACTGCTTGGTTCGTGTGTGTCTCACCCTCCCTCTCAATGATCTCGTGAGATTGGAAAGAAGAATTAGGGATTCCCCTATGGATCTTCTTAATGTGAAGTTCCAGTATGAACGGTTGTTTGGACGCTGCCTTGAGCCCGTGTTTGCATAACACTTAACCATGACGACATTCCTTATCCACGAGAGCAGGAGCTTTCTCAAGATGCGTCCGCAACAAAGGCATCAACAACTACAATGGCTCCACTGATGGTCTTCAGAGGGACTGCCCCAACCTCCTTCTCATTCCCTGCTACTGTCGTTGCTCCCCTCCTTAAAGAAAAGCGAATGGTTACTATCAGGGAGGTCTCTGCCTTCCCGCCCCCTACCAAGATCACATGTGTTCGTAGAGGAAGGGAGGATAATGAAGCTATAAAAAGACAAACGTCCTCGGTATGCCCTATCAATGGTTCCTCTGTCTTTGAACTCTAATGAACTAGGGTTTTCAATTGCTTCAAATCGCAATCTGGGAATCATTCGTACAAGAAAATTTCTCAAGAAAAAGGGTAGTCCCCATGGCAACATAAATAAGAAGAGTCTGGGAGAAACTTTAGACTCCATGGCGCGCACCTGGCTTGGTGGTAGAGGAGAAGGAGACTGAGTCCGAAGCATAGGAGGGTTGATTTCCTAGTGCAACTAGGAATCCCTACCAAACCCTAAAGTAATTTCTCTCTCTACATGTACGATGGAAGGTACACCATGTGGTCTTAATCATTTAATTGTTGAGAGTTTAATTGTTTTTAGGGTGAGGTTAGTTTAATTGCAACTAGGAATCCCTACCAAACCCTAAAGTAATTTCTCTCTCTAAATGTACGATGAAAAAGGGCAGTCCCCGTGGCAACATAAATAAGAAGAGTCTGGGAGAAACTTTAGACTCCATGGCGCACACCTGACTTGGTGGTAGAGGAGCAGGACACTGAGTCCGAAGCAGAGGAGGGTTGATTTCCTAGTGCAACTAGGAATCCCTACCAAACCCTAAAGTAATTTATCTCTCTACATGTATGATGGAAGGTACACCATGTGGTCTTAATCCTTTAATTGTTGAGAGTTTAATTGTTTTTAGGGTGAGGTAGGTTTTTTTTTTGCTTTCTAGTCATTCATATCAACTTTGTTTTTTAGATTCGTAGTTTGTAGCTTGGATTAAGTACTTTATTTTGTGTTCGAGTAGTTCTCAGATTATTCATGCATTGACCGTTATAGTCGTAATGATTTCAATCAATGAAATTTTTACAATTACCTCAAAAAAAAAACCACCAAGAAAATGAATATTACGTTTTGTTCAATCCAAAAAGAGGCATAAAGATGCATTAATGCTTTCTAGTCATTCATATCAACCTTGTTTTTTAGATTCGTAGTTTGTAGCTTGGATTCAGTACTTTTCTTTGTGTTAGAGTAGTCCTCGGATTATTCATACATTGATCGTTATAGTCGTAATAATTTCAATCAATGAAATTTTTATAATTACCTTGAAAAAAACCACCAAGAAAATGCGTTTTGTTTAATCCAAAAAGAGGCGCATAAGGATGCATTAACTAATGAATTTCAATGAAGATGATAAAAAAAAATTAGCAATTCTCATGCTCACGGAGTAAGGATAATGACGTTTGTTACATGGTAACTACAGTGTGCGTAAAATTATTATCGATAATGAAATCATGTCAAGTACTGACATACATTTTGAATAAATAATATATATCAACATAATTTGGTGTTCATGAGTCATAACATGCCAAACACCCCTTTTACATGGATATCGAGCGAGACGATAAAGGATTAGCAACACAATAAACAGTATCAATAGATCACTTATTGCATGAGTTTGATCCCCAATTTGAAATCAATCTATATATTCTTTTTTGGCCTGAATACCAAACCGTACCGAGCATTTGGATATCACAGTCAGCTCTATGTCATGATTGCCGTTGGAGGGTTCTTGTTTGAATCAAAACCAGGGCAGGTGTTGCATGAATAATTAAGTATCTCTCAGACAACACTGTAATATATATGAAACAAAAGAATTTGGACGTTTTTGTTGGAGTACTCACAGCTGGTTCTCTCAGCTAGCTGGCATGTTTTGCATTCATTAGGGTTTACATCAAATTGCTGTAGTCATGTAGACCCAGATTGCGATTGTAGCTTTCCCCCATGTCAAAAAGCATTGCATGCTGCAAAAGATACACTAATAATATACTACCAGCTAAATTAGATTGAACGCACAGATTGATCTTTGTTAATTAGCCTGCTAGTTAGTGGATCGACTCTCAAATCACATGATTTACGTTAGTGGTGTTTTATGATCTTTGGTGATAATTAACGAGTTTTTAGCATAATGCACGAATGTAGTTCACTTAACATTATTCTAATCGATACATATGAGACTGTCTAGCCCGGGCCTTTATACCTAGGACTTTTCATATGAAAGGAATATCGAAGTGACCAAGCTCAATGCCCAGATCGTGCATGTCCACGTGAATTGCATACACATTTGCATACAAGGTAATGATCAAAAGGAGAATAGTGAATCAGATCTGCAATCTAGCTCTATCTCTCCTCCAACCTCCAGCTTTGACATTATTGTCTTCTTCAATTTACGACTCACGTGGGAATGGGAAGGGGAAGATAAGAGGGAAGCAAATCAGGATGTGATCACCTCAAAAGGACAAGCAACAAGAACAATGGAGGGTCCTCTCACCTTCGAACTTGTCTCCTAATTCTACTAACATACAATATAGAACGAATACAAAGGAAACAACCAGAGTTCGTGTTCAAAAATGCTAGGGGGAGCAATGTGTGCCCCAAACCACCTGGATTCGACCTCTGATCTTCGTTGTGTTCTTGCCCTCAAGGACCCATTTCAAAAGAGAGTTGTCTATTTTTCATTACAGAAAATGACGAATAAAATACTCTGGAATACTATAGAACTTTTGCTTGACGATAAACAACAAATATTCTCTTCTAATCTTCATTTGGAACACTTCCCTTAAGAAAAAGGGCATTTATACCTCGGCTTACCAGAACACTGGAAAGATTTGCAAGTTCATAATGAAGACCAGCAGCCAGCTCATGCATTGGAATACTGATCATATATAGAGGCCTAGCTCTTTGAACATAAATGCTTACATGCATCAGCTGAAGTAATGAAGGTGAAACCATGTCATTTCAGAACTTATTACAGCTGCCTAGAGAAGTAAACTCACCCATATATCCAAATCTGCAAGTAGGATTCATCATTCATCTTGCAGGAACAATAAATAAGGCATGTGGATATATTTAACCATGGTTCTTTTTTCATTTTCTGAATAGTTTAACCTTGCTTTTCTGATCCTGCTGATACAAAATTCAATATTTACGGCAACATTCACATGCATATAAGCAATTAGCAAGTAATCTATATATTATATGAGGAATTAGCAAGCTGGAATGCATATAAGCAATGAAGGTGAAGAAAATAATTGATCGGGTTGTTTGGTGTTGTTGTCTTTCCCCCCAAAAACACAAAAGCTATCATCTTGCTTTGAGGAGACACACATGCATCATCATATTGGTGGAGATAGAGACATCTAACTTGATGAGTTCCTCACATTCAATTCTTATAAATAGAGATATAACTTGGCTTGAAGATCTTTAAAATTTAAACCCTAGCTAAACTCAAGTAGTTCAGTTGGGTTGTGGGTGCTTTCAAAGCTTCACAGGTAAAAAGCATGTTCATCTTTAAATGAAAGACAAGATTGGTATTTAAGGGCGTGATGAAAGCTTACTGAGGTAGAAGATAAGAGGTCCTATAGTATCCCATTCTGTCTACCTAGCTAGCTGCCTAGATATTCATAGCCTAGTCTATTCTGTCTGTGTATTTAAGTCTCTCTCTCTCTCTCTCTCCACATATATATACATATATATATATATATAGATACATAAGCTTCCCTTTGTTATAATGCGATATGCAGAAGAGAAATTAATAGAGGAGATGAGTGTATCTTCTTCTGTTATGAGAGCCAATGAGTGATGAGCAGAACCACCTCATGTCCTTTCAAATTTAAGAAAGCAAGTGTCTTTAACTGTTTGGTATACATGCCTTCCTTCCAATCAATCTCCTTCTCTCTGCAATAGTATGCAAGATGTATAAAGTTCACTTTCATTTACATCAGCTTCTACCTGTCTTCTTCAGCCCAGTGGATTAAGTCAGAGAATTGATGGGTATTTAGATTTCCAGGCGGTGTGGTCTGTGGTGTGATGAGTGAGATATTTTATTCTATATATATATATATATATATATAGACACACATATGTATTCTAGCATCTAGCTAATTACAACTATTTAAGAGACTCTGGGTTAAGCTTTGTTTGTGTAGCTTGCAAAACTGAGATAGGTATGTCTTTTTGCTTCTTTGCTTTAGTAACTATACTACTACTACTTCAATTCTTTTAGATGCATCTGCTACTACTTTGTGATGTTTGTTCTTGTTCTTGGTTATAGTTATGGACCCTTCCAAAATCTATGGAGGCCATCATGCAGAGGAAGAAGAATGTCAAAGCAGTGAATCAGGGTGGACAATGTACCTTGGGTCTTGCTTAGATGGTGAAAACGATCATCACCAACATGACAGTGATGATGACCACCATGATGGAAAAACACAAGGCTATTGTCACAAGGATGACAGTGATGATTCCATGGTTTCTGATGCTTCTTCTCGCCCAAGTACCCATCAGAGATCCAGATCAGTTCATGCTGCTGGCAAGCAAGAAGAGAAGGCCAAGACCAAGAAGCAAAGTGCATCAGGAGCTGCAAGGATGAGAAGAGAATACAGTAAAGCATCGGAAAAGAAGGCGAAGATCATAAACTCTAAAGCTAAGTAGCTAGCTCACACGAGTACTAGCACTTCAGAAATTATGGGGATAAGGTTTGGAAAAATTAGGCAACTAAATGTTCTTCAAGTTCTTCAACTAGATAGTCCATAGTTGTTTTGGTTTGTGTCCAGGTGGGCAGAAATAGGCTCACTTAAGAAAACTGGAGTGCAGTCTCTTTTGACTAGTCTGGTTTAGTTGTCAAAGCTTTTGTTTTAAGGACAATATATATAAATATTTCTCTTGAAAAAATTGTCCATTAGCTAGAATATAATGCTTAATTGTTTTTAAACTTTCTGGTTGTGCTAAATGTTTCTCACAGATAAAAGTGAGTGGTGCTTCTGCTTCTGATTCCGCTACTGCATAATATGTATGGTCAAATAACACTGTACTGTCTGTGTAGCAAATAACACCTTAAAATGAAAGTGTGTTCAAACTGATGATATCTAACATAAGGACAGAGTGGTGGGTTTGTGAAATCACCCAGGCTGGCTTTTAATAATGTCCAGGCCACCCACACAATCTACTACAAGGTTATTAACTTATTATAGTACAATTTCATTTGACCAATATATAGAATATGGCGTATGCTTATGCTTCCTACTATATAAAAGCCAAGTATGTTTCTTCCTTTAGAGTTTAGACTAGAAAATTTGATTCTCTTTCTCCTAGAAGAAAACAGCCAAATCTGGACATCATATAATGGAATGAGTTGCATATGTTTAAAGGTAATCATAAAGATTAGATGGTGAATTCTCTTTTTCATAACTTTGCCAAATTTTGTATCTTTCAACGTGCAGTGAATAGAACTTTCAACTTTTGGCTTTTAGAAGCTTTTAAGATTAAGATGTTATCTTTATTCTTGCTTCTTTAAGTGGTATTCTCTGAATCCACAATTTACACATTAGAAAGATGTATCTCAATCCTAGCTTAGCTAGAGAAATGAACTCAAGATTTGTTTATATTGTTATTTCAATTTTGGAAACAACAAAATGACATCATGGAATCCCTTGTTGCATGAATCAATGAACAAAATTCAGAAAACAGAAGTAGCGCAGTAGATATTGATTGAGCATCACTTGACATGAACAAACAATTTTCCAGCGGACATCATGCTATTGGAAAAAGTGAACATCATTCATTTATCAAGATCATAAAAGTTCATTGATTTAGTAATAAGTACGTAGTTCCTGAGACCTTCACCACTTATCCTCAGAAAAGAGAAAGTAGAGCACAGTAGATACAATCTTCTTCTTTTTTTCTCATGAAAGTGCAAACACAAGGAACATGACTAATTAATTTGGTACCTTGACAGAAATGTATAGCATATGCTAACCTCAATTATAACTAGACTAGATCAATCTGAATTTTGCACAACGAAGCAGAGAGCACGCGACCTAGTAAGGGAATTCATCTCCGTGACAACAAGGCAGTAGTAAGTCCAATCAATAATTCGGAACTGCTTATTAGTCTTTAGCTGTAAGGCATCTTGTTGCTTGAAGTCAGCAGCCATGGCCTCTTCAGATGGCTCGTTTCCAGTGTCTGCTGCAGCATTTGAAGTGGCAGTCCAGGAGGCTGGCGGAAGTCCTCTTCTTATTGGTAGGAGAATGGCCTTGGAATGTTTCCTGACTATCCTCAACAACTGTTTGGACCATATCTCTTTGTTCAATGGTCCTGACCTCATATGCACCATGGAAACCTCGACCCACAACACGCTCATATTAGGAGGGATGGACATTTTCAGGCAAAGTTCGAGTCTGCCAATCATCAACGTCTCTAGGTCCAAGATGTGGAGTACAGGCTGCTCCGACAATGTAGGCAATAGTAACATCATCCATTATACAGTTGTTTGAGCCCAGTTGATATTTCGGTTCAATAATAAACATTAAGTCTTGAATAACATTCAGTACCTATAGTCTTATTTAAAATAAAGCATGCTAAGAGACGCGAGCTTAAGAGGCGCGCGAGATGGTTTCTATGAGGATTGTGACGCCTCGCAGGATGAGGAAGTCCTTGTTGCTTGAGTTCGTGTCGGAGACTATAAAGTTTTTGATAACGAATGGTCGATACTTGTGACCTAGGCGAAGGCGAGGTCTATCTAATTGGACATGTGTCGTCCAGTTGCTTAGTTCACAAGCAAGATGAGTCATTGTGTTACTTTGGTTGCAGAGTCCGAATTGGATTGTGATTACATCTTTATCAGTTGGCTACGAACCCCTATATAAGAAGGGTTCGAGGATCATTCACACACATGCACAATCATATCATTCAACATCTACAACAAATTTTCGAACTTCTCGAAACCCTAACGCTAAAGTGCAACTCGTCTTAGTTTACAGAGCTCGTTTGGTCTCGCCTCTGTTTTCTGTTCTGATTAATTGTTCTGCTCGCTGCAACAGTGAGTATCTATTGCAAGTAAATAGGAAGCTTACTCATAATCTCTTGTTTGCGAGGTGGCACCGGAACCCCATTCGTTTGATTAGAAGTCCAGTACCAACACTCCCACGTTCCGCATCCGCGCGGTGGCACGTAGGGGTGGACTTTTAGGCACCGAAAAAATCGAAACCGGTTAAAACCGCACCGAACCGACACCGAGTAACCGAAATCTAATGAAACCGAGACATTCTGTTCTGGAAACCACACAAACCGAGTAGTGCGGTGTCGGTTTACGGTTCCGTGCATCTAAAAAACCGATTAAACCGAACCGAATTGACATATATTCATTCTACATATATTAATTATTAATACTTAATTTTATATTACGTGTCATGTTCTTATCGGTTATAGATTAAAATAGTAGGCTTTTACACACTTGATTATGTTTTTAAGTGTTTAAGTCTAACTGAAATCTTTCACATGTAGTTTTATCTTTTGTTATATATGAATGTTGGAGGCTTCAAATGAATTATGTATAAATTTTAGCTTCCGATTTCATTTGGATTACTTATTTGAACTCATTAGATTAACTTATTTGAAGTGTTGATAATTTACAACTTTGATATTTTTATTTTTTATGTTATTTGGTTAAGTGTAAAAAATATTACGGATAATATGTTTTGTAACCGAAACCACACCGAAACCGAACCGATGTTAGGTTAACCAACGAGTGCGGTCTTTTAATTTATATATTTTTATGGGTTTCAGTTTTAAAAAATAGAAAACCGAAGCTTCAGTTTCGGTTTTCGGTTAGTACCTAAAAATCAAACTGTTAGGACCCAGTCCACCCCTAGTGGCACGCCTATACCCTTTGTTTTACTTTTAAAATTGTTAAATTACCTCTTTATCCCTGTTGAAAATCGTGACTAAAACAATAGTTTTCCGAAGGAAACCAAACATAACACCGTCAGTGGCGGAGCCAGCCCCTGGGCTGGAGCCTAGGTGAAAATCTGATACCCAGAAAAAAATATATATATTACATGGATATTGTTGAATCGATACTGATCTTCCAGTTTAGGATCCACCAGTGGAGGAGTTCTCATCTGCTGATTTGACTTGGACCAAATTTGGCTCTTCCAACAAAACTATAACCCATTTGGCCATTCCCAGTAATTTGGGGTTCTGGGTTTTCTTTTCCAATTCTTCTTCTCATGCTTAGGGAGCCTCCCCCCGCCCTTTTTAACGATTCCATCTCCGGCAGCCAAAGCAACAGACGCCGTCGTCAAACCCAATCGCCGTTAGCCCTCTTCTTTACTATCCCCAATTTCCCCAATCAGCGATTACAGTTATTTTTCTTATTGGCATATTATTTGCCTCTTTGCAACTATAAAATACATTCACTAGATTAATTTACTTTTTTGTGAAATTTGGAGGTTAAAAAAAACTACTGAACATATGTTTTTAGATGTTCTTTTAAATTTAAGATGATGATATTGTTGTGTATTACAGAGTGTCTCATAAACATACTGATGGTGTCAAAAAAAAAAATCTAAGTGTTATTATTAGCCCAGGTGATATTTTCATCTGGCTCCGCCATTGAACACCGTTTCTCCTCATGCCAGTCAAACAGCAGGAGGGGCGTCCTAGCTTGTTCGATAGAATGGTTGAAATTCTCCATCCTTTTACATTCTGAATTATTCCTGAAACCAAATGATAATCCACAACATAATTCTCAATGTGGAATGGATTATCAGTATTCCAAGCTGGACTTCCATTGAGAATGGGAATATAACTCTATAAGTAGTGTCTCCAAGTTTTCTTGTTTGTGAATACAGCAATGTTTTGATTACAGAATAGGAAATGAGCGGCATAATATATGCAGCTAGTCCAATAAGAATAGCATTCATTCATTTAGGATCATAAAGGTTCACGAAAGAATGTTAAAAAGAATTCAACTTTTAAACATAATCTGAGCAGTACATCACTCTTTCTTGACATTCCAAAACATGCAACCAACACCATAAGCTAAACACATCTAACTGATATGTCACAAAAATATTTAGTTGCATAACATTGCTAGCTATAAAATAAAATCCGATTTCATAATCGAACAGTGAGCATGGTTCCTTGTTTCATAATCCCTCTTCCGCACAACATTGTGGTAATAGGTCCAATCAATAATTTTGAACTGGCTAACCATCAGCTGTTCGGCATCTTGTTTCTTCATGACACTGGCTGTGGATTCGGATGGCTCGCTTCCTGAGTCTGTCACAGATATTGAAGTGGCAGTAGTTGATATAGTCAGAGTCCTCTGCCTTTTGGTGAGAGGGCCTTGATTTGTTTCCTCAACAGTTGTTGGGAATGTAGGGAGAACTTGTCTTTGTTCAAGGGTCCTGACCTCATAATCACCATAAAAGCGTCGAGGTTCAACACGTTCATAGTCCATCCTGTAGTTTTCAGTCACAGTTCCATTCTGTCAGTCATCAACATCCCTAGGTCCAAGATTTGGTGTGCAAGCTACTCCTACAATATAGGCAACAGTAACATCCTCCATTGTATAGTTGCCTAGAGGAAACCAAGCACAACATTTTTCATCATGCCAGTCAAATAGCCAGGTGGGGCGTCCGCGGTTGTGTGACACAATGGTTGACATTTTCCATCCTTTAACACTCACAAGTAATCCTGAAAGCATATCACAATTCAGGACAAAGTTCTCAATGTTAAATGGATTCTCAGTATCCCAGGCTGGACTGTGATGAAGTATGGGAACATAGATGGTATCTTTTGCTGTGCCCTTAATATGAGTGTAGGGCGAATAGCTGCATTCATGTGAAAGAGAAATTTATCAGTGTAAAGAGCAATATTTTTCTTCAAGCGAGTAAGATTCCATATAATCAAAGCAACATATTGTCCTGACGGCCTTGCAGTTTGAAACGTATAGATCATTAATCCTGTTAAGAATAATATAGATCATATCCTAGTTGGCCCAGTGCAGCAGGCCCAGTCCATATCTACATGCCCAATTCATAATCAACTTAGAGAACAAGTCTGCAGTTTTTTGTCCTTTATATATTTTGGTGTACTGCAATTCTGGGAGAATCATCATCTTTTGCTGTACAATTACCTCTACTATCAATACAAGCTGTTTTCTTTCACCTTCATTCTTCAATTTACTTTGCCTTATTGCATTTTTTGCTCTGTGCTTTTCGTTTCTTGTGTGAAGCTTTATTTTTCTTGTTCATCAAACTTTACAAACATGAGTGTGATTTTCAGCCAAGCATAGATGTAGGCACTTGCAGCATGATCCCATGGAGAAACACCCGATGGAGGGGGAAACTCCTCCATAAGACATTCGATGCGCTTCTCCTGGCAATTGAATAGAAGACTGTAGGGTGAAACCAGTTCATCAAAGATAGTCTGGGGATTTAAGCTAACACAGCGCATATCATCAGAAGACTTGTGCACCATGGAAACGTGGTGAATTTCTTCTAGATACTTGGTTGCTTTTGACATTGCAGTCCCCAATTTAAACTCCAACAGTCATATCGGCGAAAGTTACAGTACTCTGATCAAGAATCTAACAATGCGTACCAAAACACAAAGTATAGCGCATGCGCACAAACATAAGTACAAAAACAGTGGCTTTAGAAAACCAAGAAACAAAACCTCGATGTGATTTCATGGAACAATAATCTAGTATCCATGTTACTTAACATACCAAGTTAGATAGACATTACAAACCCACTTTATACAGTACCGAAAACTCAATCTCAATTCATACTCCTCAACAGCTAAAGCACATTGTGCAATAAGCCCTGAGTTCCTAGTTTTGAGTCCTAACTCCCAACCACAATTCCTCACCCCATCAAAACAGCCACAACAATCTTCCTAGGTTTACCCAAATCTCCCAGAAACAGACCATACATACTTATTTCAAACAACACCAGAATAAACAGCAACATGTAAAAACACCAAAAACACATAAAATCCCAGAAAACAAAAGCCTTTAGTCCACTATGGCAAAGCCAAGGCACACCCAATTCAGAACATAAAATGTAAACCACGAACAATAGAGATTCCAACCAGCAGAATCACAAAGTACCAATCTTGGAAAGAGAATATTCAAATTAGCAACAATCTGAATTCACTTACTGAACTTACAGACTGTAACTCTGTAAAACCTGATAACAGAAGGAGGACACTTTTCAGATCACTCCAATGACTCATCCCCTTTTCATCGGAGAAATATATACTGTTCAAATTTTCCATAATATTAAAAAAAATATAATTACAATTTCGTAAAAGAAGCGCGCTTTGATATGACACGTGGGGCGAGCCAAAAAATGGTGACGTGGATAAAATTAAACCTTGTCCATCTTCTTCTTTAACTTCTCTCTGCAAATTCTACTCAGTGGACTGAGACCGAGAAAATGTCCAAGCTGATTCTCCTCCACGCTTCGCACCACCTCACCCCAATCCACACCCGATTCTTCACCTCCGTCATCGGAGCCTCCCTCTCCAAGCCTCTCCTTCACTCCCAGTCCCTCCCTCTCTTCTCTCACTCTCCTCCTCTCTCCCTCCGCCGCCGCCTCTCCCTCCGCGCCTTCGACGACTCGTCGTCCTCCGCCACCGAATCGGCAGAAAACGGCACCGTTTCGGCTAAAATCGACGCCGCCGAGAATGCCAAGGCCACGACGGACAAGGACTATCCGGGCGGCGAGTTTCAGTTTCGGGAGGCGAGCGCGTGGAGGAGCTTCGTCGTTAAGCTTCGGATGCTCTTCGCTTATCCTTGGGAGCGGGTCAAGAAGGGAAGCGTCTTGACCATGACATTGCGCGGCCAGGTTTTTGATCCATTCGAAGTTTTGTAATTTCAGTGTTTGATGTTGATTTTGAAATAGCTGTGGTTTTTGTATTATTTTTATTTCTCAGATAACTGATCAGTTAAAGAGTCGATTCTCTAGTGGATTATCACTGCCTCAAATTTGTGAGAATTTTGTGAAAGCTGCGTATGATCCTCGAATTGCCGGTGTGTATCTTCAAATTGAGAGCTTGAACTGTGGTTGGGGTAAAGTGGAAGAAATTCGGAGGCATATATTGGACTTCCAGAAATCAGGTGCTCACTAAATTGTTTTATATAGCGATTACGTGTTTTGAAATTCAGTTTGTGTTTGAAGATGTGCATTTGAGCTTATGTGGATTGTTACAGGTAAGTTTGTTGTGGCGTATGCACCTGCTTGTAGCGAAAAAGAATATTACCTTGCTTCTGCTTGTCAAGAGATTTATGCCCCTCCCAGTGCTTATTTTTCTTTGTTTGGTCTCAGTGTTCAGGCATCGTTTGTAAGAGGTCAGTTTCTCTGGTATTCTTTTCACCGTTTATGTATTAACTTTGAAATATGTATGTTATTGTTCTGTCGGGATACTTATGACTGAAATCATTACGGACTGAGGTTTGCCGTGAATTTCGGCTTTCAGGTGTTCTTGAGAAAATCGGAGTCGAGCCACAAGTGGAAAGGATTGGTAAATACAAAAGTGCTGGTGACCAACTTGCACGCACAACAATGTCAGAAGAAAACTGTGAGATGCTGACAGCATTGCTCGATAACATATATGGGAACTGGCTGGACATAATTTCATCTACAAGAGGTGCTTTGACTTTTGGTGTTTGGCTAATGTTGTGGTCTTCAAATAACCTACTGACTTACTAAATTTATCTGCAGGGAAAAAGAGAGAAGATATTGAGAATTTTATTAATGAAGGGGTGTACCAAGTAGAAAAGTTGAAAGACGAGGGTTGGATCACAAACATACAGTATGATGATGAGGTATGGTAATGTGGTTAATGTTTGATGCATGTTGAGAAAGAATCAATATTTGTTCTGTAGATCTAACATTATAGAGAACTGGAGAGTGAGAAGGCTACTTTAATGTGTTTTGGATCCAGATGTTGTAGACAGTATTACTTACAGAGAGTTGAGAGTGTATCTAAAGTTCAGTTTCCCTACATGCTCCTCAAGTTAGTCAGGGTATATTGAACTTCAATGACAGGGTAATTACCTGGTCCAGCTTTTTTATAATATGCAAAAAAAAAAAATATTATAATGGGGTTCTTACGGGTTACTAGTATTGGATATGTTAAGATCATGTTGTTAAGTGGTTGAAATTTGATAAGAAAGTCATCAGGAGGGTGGTTGTTCTTGAAAGCTTTATCTGTATATGATAATAGTCAGGAAGCATAAAAGTAATTATGCACCCCTTTCAGGTTACTTCAATGTTGAAGGAAAGACTTGGAGTAGAAAAAGAGAAAAAGCTTCCTATGGTTGATTACAGGTAGTCATCAGTATGTGACTTCTGGTTTGTGGTGATGTCGTATTTTTAAAATATATTTGGTGTGATTGATAAAACTCGTTGGTTACTTCTTGATTGCAACAGGAAATATTCTAAGGTCCGGAAATGGACTCTTGGTTTATCAGGCGGCAAAGACAAGATAGCCATAATAAGAGCCTCAGGCAGCATTAGTCGTGTACGAGGTTCTTTTAGTCTACCTGGATCATCTATTGTTGGAGAACAGTTCATTGAGAAGATCCGTAGTATAAGAGGTATTGCGGTGCTTCTAATTTAAGTTCTTCACTTCATCTGGCTCCTCTTTTCATTTACATGATAACTGTAAACCATGTAATATCTCGTGTTTTGGATTCATGGACTTTTAGAACAGGTTATTTGCATCATGATTTGTTCCAAAATTTAACCTGCATCTCATGATATTCTTTTGTCCGTCTCCAGAATCAAAAAGATACAAGGCTGCTATTATCCGAATTGACAGCCCTGGAGGTGATGCCCTTGCTTCTGATTTGTAAGTGCTAGTTATATTAGCGTAATTGCATATGTGATCCAAAATTATATGATTCGCTGATGTGTTTACAAATATTGTTGAACAGAATAAAATATTACCTTGCTTTGTCCGTGTCTGCATGCAGTTAACTGGTTACCCTGATGTTTTAACAACTTAATGGTTTGCAGAATGTGGAGGGAAATCAAACTTTTGGCTGCATCAAAACCGGTCATTGCATCAATGTCTGATGTGGCAGCAAGCGGAGGATACTATATGGCAATGGCAGCAGATGCCATTGTTGCAGAAAATCTGACCTTAACTGGTTCCATTGGAGTTGTCACAGGTGAATATGTATATAGTTTATTTAAACTTGGTGAAAATAAAGTTGGTAGGAGTAGGAGTATTAAAAGAGGAAGTTGAGTGGATAGTATCAAAGTGATCTATATCCACCTTGGTAAAAGCACAGCGACACATCTGAATGTGTAAAAGATATTTGTAATAATCATGTTCTTTATATATGTTTGCGGTTAAAAGTCTGCATACCTTTTCGTTGGTATTCAGACGAGACCTTTATATTCTGCAAGTTGTAGTTGTCTTATAGTTTCCATATGTAGGGAAGTTTAACCTGGGAAAACTGTATGAGAAGATTGGCTTCAACAAAGAAATCATATCAAGGGGAAAATTTGCAGAGGTTCTTGCAGCGGAACAACGACCCTTCAGGTACTCTCTCATTGCATACTCTATTTTGTGCGATATTTTTTATAATCCCAGAAGGAGACAAAGTAATTGATTCTTTTTTTTCTTCCTAATTCAGAGCAGAGGAGGCTGAACTCTTTGCTAAGTCTGCACAGAATTCATATAAGCAATTTCGCGACAAGGCAGCTTCTTCCAGATCAATGACTGTACGTTCCTGATTGAATCTTCATTTAGCTTTAGTTACTTTATTTTCACTCTGTTCTACCTGGAATTTGAATGTCCCCTTTATTACTTTGCCAGGTAGATAAAATGGAGGAAGTTGCACAAGGGAGAGTTTGGGCCGGTAAAGATGCAGCTTCTAGGGGTTTAGTTGATGCTATTGGTGGACTTTCTCGGGCTGTTGCAATAGCAAAGCTCAAGGCAAATATTCCACAAGACACCGAGGTTGGTGACAAAAATCTTATTTCAGTGGCTACGCATATTCTGAAGATTAATATAAGTTTTTATCAGTGTATTTTGTAAAAGGTTGTATGATTGGTTTGTTCCAATTATTCCAGGTTACACTTGTGGAGCTTGCAAGACCCTCCCCTTCACTGCCAGAACTTTTAAGTGGCGTAGGGAGTACTCTGGTTGGAGTCGATCAAACGTTGAAGACACTGCTGCAAGACTTGACCTTTTCCGATGGGGTTCAAGCTCGGATGGATGGAATCATGTTTCAGAAACTGGAGGGAGCTTCTAATGCCAACCCCATCTTCAATTTGATAAGAGATTACCTTGGTTCCCTATAATCCTATTTCTTTCTTCTTTAGGCTAAATAGAAAATTAAGGCCCTTACAGGTTGATAGAGGATGTGTCCCTTTGATAATTTGGGTACGATGCCCGTCCCAGACTCTTAGCCATTGGATAGGGGTTCTCAATTGTACAGCCATATATAAATTCAATTTGATCTATACAAAATTAGAATCTTCAGTCGTTGCTTCTTTACAGTTGCTGATACGTAGAGAACAAAGACATGCAACATTTCATTGGAATAGAGTAATAAATAGAACATTAAAAGTATCAACTCAAGTTGAAACGCACAGTACCCATATATCATGGAAAATCACTGTCCAAATTGGTTAGAGTTGGACGAAAAACAAATGAAATAGAAATTTAAAGCGTGATTCATTAGTCTTCACTTGATCCTTCACTTGATCCTTACCGTAAAAAGTTAGAAAAGATATACGAGCTCATATGAGACGTTAGGGATTTGTTTCTACCTGCTTCGTCTCGAGCCGGGAAGGGGTTGCGAGGCGGAGCGAAGTAGAATTCTTTGGGTCTTTCACTCGGAACCTGCACAAGTGACAACGTCACGGGGTCGGGACTGTGGTGGCCCAGTCTTCGACTCTCCGATGCTTAAGTTAGCTTTGAGCACTTGCAAGGGTAGAGGAGCATGAAAGAGAGAGAGTGTGTACTTTTTTATGGTAGCTTGAGCTTGTTTTATAGGCCAAGCTTGGGCACCTTGGCCTTAGTCTCCAACGTGAGACTACTTGCTAGTCTTTGTGGTGTATTCCCTTTTTTTGGGGGTGTTTTGTCGCTAGAGTGATTTTGGCAAGCGGTTTGTTACCGACCCTTCACTCTTTGGATGCCCATGAAGGGCTCACCAGGGCTATCTCGACCGAGTATTTGTACCTTATTCTCGGCTCAGCCAAGTATTTTGGCTATGTACTAACAGGATTTATTTCCAAGGAAATCGTTTTGTTGGTTACTTTGCTATACCTTCCCAAATAGGAGTAATGGAAGTAATTACAGACCAAGAATCCAAGATCGTAAGCCAGCAGGACAAATAGATGAGGCAGGTGCCACATTTGTACCTCAAAGGACATGGAATGGTCGTATACCTTCCTTTTGTTCAGGGAATTGGTGATCGATTTCAGAGTAGTCCCATTGGAGGTATGCTGCTGTGTTTGGTTCTTCCCTAGCAGAAACAAGTTGAGAGAAAATAGTGGCTAATCTGGCAGACTCTGAAAATAGTGGCTAAAAAACGTTATTATTTAATTACTAAGAGTGGAAGTAATTACAAAAGAGGATTATAAACCAGCAGAAGATATAGATGAAGCAGGTGACACACTTGAACCACAAAGGGAATGGAATTGTGATGGATATGTATATTGCCGTGACCCCAAAGAAAATGCCAAGCCGCTCAAGCACAAGAGCCACTAGGGGATAGTTGAAGTGAATGAATTTGCTCAGGAAGAAGCAAGTAAATGAAACTATGATGGTGAGTCCGAGGAAGCAGAAGATTACAGGGAGTGATTCAGAGTGGCTTTCTGCTGATAGGAGAGCCATTTCGATGGCGGAGGCCGAGCAAAACACAACAAGTAACTTGGGCCAGTTTAGGGCTGCGTTTGGGGGGGGCTTATTAGCTCCCCTGATTATAAGCAAAGCCTAGCCAATTGTTTGGTTAAGAAGACAGTATCCTGCTTTGCTTTTAATCACCTGTCTTTTCTCTTAAAAAGCTGAAGCAGCTCAACCCCAGCTTTTAAAAGCCAGAAGCACAGAACAAACCGGCTACAGTTTAATGAATTTTTGTCTATTACCATTGGGTACCCTTCAGAAACCAGCAGAATTACGAACCCTGTGTGTCTGGAGCCAAGAGGGTGTTCTCTGACGCCATTGATGGAGCTTCTGGGAAGTGGGTTTTCTCTGGGAGTGGTGGATCTGAAGCTGAGTTGGGTAAAGGTGGTAGCTTGGTATCTCCTAGAGGTGTTAATGGTGGCAAAGGTCTTGCTGGGTCTGAGTGTAAAAGTCAACAAATCTCTGCTGTGAAAGATGGGGTTTTACAACAGTCTCCAAACCCGTTGCATGAGAAGAAGCCTCAGGTTTCTGCTCCTGCTGCAAAGTAAGTAGCTTTCTTTCTACTTCAATTGCTTCTTCTGTAGATGATTAAATGTATTTTGGTTGCTGAATTGTGGTGTTTGCTTATCTTTCTAGATGGTCTATGACACTGACTTCTTGATGGGTTTTTAATTTTTGTTCATGCTATATGATTGTAGCTTGTCATTTATTGTTAATAAAGAAGCCTTCTATTTAATTGGGTTGTTGGATCACAAAAGTCTCTGGATTTTGTTGGCTGTCTTGACATTTCTATGGTTTTGCATGCTCTTTGTTTGTGGCTTCTAGCTTCTGCTGGTTGAGCAATTTCTTCATCATCGTCTGGATAATGTAAGCAGCCAAGTTTTGTTAGAATTTGGAGGGCAAACGCCTTCAAATCACTTTTAGTATACTTCATATTTAGGTTAGCTAGTATGCAAGTGCTGAAATTCTCTTTTGAATCATGCTTCTCTTATACATCTATATATAGTGACAGAGAACATAGACGTACAGGGTGAAGGAAGCTGTCGAGAAATTGACATGAGGTCCTTGCAAAGACGACAAGACATGTCATGACAATAATTGGGAGCACCATTACTATTCATGCAAACCCAAAATTACCAACTAAGTAGTACTTAAAGATGCACGGCGGCAAAGCGGCGGGCTTGGCAAAATACCGAAATTGGTATGGTTACAGAACGAGGGAAACATTGCATAGAAAGAACCGTATCTACTGGATAACGCTAAGTGGGACTTCGACTTTGGCAATACCTATTCTCATAGTCACAAAATTGTCTCGACTTCAACAAGAGTACAAACAGAAACTTATTTCTTGAAGTCTCCTACAAGTTTATTTCCATCCTTTACGTACTAATTCACAGTTCCAAGCCCCAACGTTGCCCAAATTCTTCGAGAAATAATGCTAAGGAACCTCTTTTTATTAGGAACCCACTAGAGTTCAGTTTATGTGACATAACCATTTCATTTAATGAAATAATTTGATTGGGTTGTGTATATATATGTCAAATAAGCTGATCGACATGTGAGGTGGGATCTGAAAAAACTGTTCACCTACCGTCGTTGATATTATTATGTGTGGGAATGAAATTTGCAACATCAAAACTCCATGGCAATAAAACTAGGAATGAGTTAACCATGTTTAGTGGAAAATGTTCACATGACTCAGGAAAAGGCTTAATCCATTCAGTAATCTAAAACTTGATTCTTCTTTAATAAATGACATTGAGGTTGAAATAGTACAATGTATTAAAGAGGAAACAATCACAACAATATATATATAGCCCTTCTCAGCTGCGGACGTCCGCACCAATGGATTTGGTGCGAATTTCTATTTTTGCACTATTTTTCGATCGAATTTTTTTATCTTCACCGTCTAGTATCTAGATAATATCGTGTAGATCATCTCTGCAAAATTTCAACCAATTTGGTAATCGTTAAGGCCCTCAAAATTGCGTCTTTCTGTTATAAACATGAACGGTTCATGTTTGACATAATTCAGTCCGTCTATTTGTTTTTCGAGTTTGAGGGTCTTAACGATTACCAAATTGGCTTAAATTTTACAAAGATGATCTACACAATATTATCTAGATACTAAACGGTGAAGATAAAAAAAATCGATAAAAAAATAGTACAAAAATGGAAATTTACAAAGATGATCTCCGCACCTGAGAAACACTGTGTGTAGCAAAAACGTGAGTATAGAACTAGAGCTTATATTCTATAGCTGGGAGACTTATATGAGTCTTGTAAGCCAAGTATGAGACTCGCATGAATGGAACTCATATTATTATACTTCATATTTTTGGTGTTATTGTAATGCTCCTGAATCATCATCTCCTTTTATAGTGTCCGTGAGTATGTGACTAGCTCAGTTGCAGGCAATGTATGACCATAATTTATTCAGGAACATACCCACATAATTTGAGCTCAATAGAGAGAAGCTCGATCTATTGTCGAATATATACACACACTGCCTGAACATGAGATTTTTTATTTTTTATTAGAATATCAACGACGATATCTCTAAAGATTAATTCGTACTAAAATGTCATGTCAGAACGTTTCCTCTCTGACCACCAAAAATAAATTAATTAGCTATTAACATATTGTAAACCCACACTGTAATTAGGAATAATGATACTATATATATTAACAAAAGAAAGCAAAAACACAAGAAACACAAGAAATTCTATGATACCTACAATATGTGATACCTACATTTACAAATGTGACAACATATTTATAGTCAAAGTGGTAACATTGAGTCATATACTGTTTGTAATTTTGTTCTAATAATTGTAAATATAAAATGTACAACCATTTTACAATTTTTTGAATAAATTGTTCTCATAGTTGTAATTTTGTTTAACTTCATGTAAATAGTGTAAATAAATTTGATAAATTTGTTCTTAATGTTGTAATTTGATTCATTATATTGTAATTTTTGTTTAAATACATATAAAATAAAAGTAGAATATATATCTCAATAGCTTGTGTTCAAGGATGAATTAATTATAACCCGTATCACTTAGTACGTGTGGCGGGAACCCCCTTGTTATTCATTGCTTATTATCAAACCCAGTTAGAAACACTGTAAGTAGGAAATTGTAGGCAACGTGACTGCAATCACATCTAAATAGTTATTGTGTGGTCGGTGAACTATGCAATTGCATCACTTTAATATCTCTGCAACGTTTCAAACAAATTAAGGAAGATAATATGAAGTCAGAAGTGGTTGATGTTATGAAGATTGAGGTAGGTTAGTAGGTATGCCGCTGCTGAAGCAGCGTCTGCTTCAGTAATCTAGCCAAGGCATTTTTGGAAAAATATGTTTCTGAAAATGAACTATTGAGCCACATCCTTTGTTAATTTGTTGTTGGTCGCTGAGAAAATAATTTAGTTAATTTTTGGTTTGGCTTAGTACGTATCTGTCATCAGAATATATAGTACAGTGAATTTGAGAACATCTATACACAGAAGACAAAATTTGGAACGCTATATGCAGACGACTGCTTATACAATCGTGTCATTCTTTATCAAACTTTGAAGGTATACAGACTAAAGGTCTATACAGCTTCTGTAACTTAATCATTTTTCTGGATCCATTAAAAGAAATACCAAAGGTATACAGATCGACTAAAACTTTGAAGGATGACATGGAGCTGCATGTCAGCGGTTGATCAGTCTATCATTCTTGATGCTTTACTTAACATTTTTGCAATTACAAAAAAGTATTGCAGACCAGGAGACGACATATATAGATGAAGCAGGTGAGATACCTGAACCAGGAAGGAAATGGAATGATAATGGCTATGAAGAAGGCAGTGAGTCCAAAGAAGATGCCAAGGTCGTTCAAGCAGGTCAGACAGTTTTGGGTAGTTTGAGTGTATAAAGCTGCTGACAAAGACACAAGTAATAATGGCAAACAGGATTACCAAGGCGAGAAAGTGAAAAGTTAAATAGAGTGACGAGTGAATGGATTGCAATGCTATTTTAATGGCGGCTGCCCAGCAAGGTACACTGCAATAGTGCGCCAATTTTCTCAAGCAGTATCTTCATCAGGTTGCCTTTGGCTATTGTTGTTATTATTCTGAGAAAAGACAAACAGATATGACACTAATTAGTCCACAGCTGACATGACTAACGTCTACCATTTATTCATCAGTTATTCTTTTATCCGCGCCTTCGACGACTCGTCGTCCTCCGCCACCGAATCGACCGAAAACGGCACCGTTTCGGCTAAAATCGACGCCGCCGAGAATGCCAAGGCCACCACGGACAAGGGCTATCCGGGCGGCGAGTTTCAGTTTCAGGAGACGAGTGCGTGGAGGACCTTCGTCGTTAAGCTTCGGATGCTCTTCGCTTATCCTTGGGAGCGGGTCAAGAAGGGAAGTTTTGTAATGTCTTGACCATGACATTGCGTGGCCAGGTTTTTATCCATTCTCACAAAGTCACATTTTGATTTCGAAGTTTTGTAATTTCAGTGTTTGATGTTGATTTTGAAATAGCTGTGGTTTTGTATTTTTTATTTTTTTCCAGATAACTGATCAGGTTTTTCTTTTATTATTGTTTTTGTATTATCTTTTTTTTTCAGGTACTCACTAAATTGTTTTATATTGCGATTACGTGTTTCGAAATTTGGTTTGTGTTTGAAGATGTGCATTTGAGCTTATGTGATTTTTACAGGTAAGTTTGTTGTGGCGTATGCACCTGCTTGTAGCGAAAAAGAATATTACCTTGCTTTCTGCTAGCCACAAGTGGAGAGGATTGGTAAATACAAAAGTGCTGGTGACCAACTTGCACGCACGACAATGTCCAAAGAAAACTGCGAGATGCTGACAGCATTGCTCGATAACATATATGGGAACTGGCCGGACATAATTTCATCTACAAGAGGTGCTTTGAGTTTTGGTGTTTGGCTAATGTTGTGGTCTTTAAATAACATATTGAATTCCTAAATTTATCTGCAGGAAAAAAGATAGAAGATATTGAGAATTTTATTAATGAAGGGGTGTACCAATAGAAAAGTTGAAAGAAGAGGGCTGGATAACAAACATACAGTATGATGATGAGGTATGGTGTTGTGGTTAATGTTTCATGCATGTTGTGAAAGAATCAATATGTTCTGTAGATCAAACATTATAGAGAACTGGAGAGTGAGATGGCTACTTTGATGTGTTTTGGATCTAGATATTGTAGACAGTATTACTTACAGAGAGTTGAGAGTGTATGTAAGTTCAGTTTCAGTCCATGCTCCTCAAGTTAGTCAGGGTATATTGAACTTCAATGACAGGGTGATTACCTGCTCCAGCTTTTTCAAAATATGCAAAAAATATATTACACTAGGGTTCTTACCGGTTAGTAGTTGAAATTTGATATTAAAGGCATCAGGGGAGTGGCTGTTCTTTTAAGCTTTTGTCTTTATATGATAATAGTCAGGAAGCATCTAAGTAATATGCATCCCTTTCAGGTTACTTCAATGTTGAAGGAAAGGCTTGGAGTAGAGAAAGAGAAAAAGCTTCCTATGGTTGATTACGGGTAGTCATCAGTATGTGACTTCTGGTTTGTGATGATGTCGTATTTTTGAAATATAATGAAATATATTTGGTGTGATAGATAAAACTCGTTGGTTACTTCTTGATTGCAACAGGAAATATTCTAAAGTCCGGAAATGGACTCTTGGTTTATCAGGTGGTAAAGACAAGATAGCCATAATAAGAGCCTCAGGCAGTATCAGTGGTGTACGAGGTTCTTTTAGTCTACCTGGATCGTCTATTGTTGGAGAACAGTTCATTGAGAAGATCCGTACTATAAGAGGTATCGTGCTCTTTCTAAATTAGCTCATCACTTAATCTGGCTCCTCTTTTCATTACATGGTAAATCATGTAACATGTCGTGATCTGGAACCAAGAACTCTCAGAAACATGTTATTTGCATGATGATTTGTTCCAATCTTTATCCTGCGTCACATGACATTCTTTTGTCCATCTCCAGAATCAAAAAGATACAAGGCTGCTATTATCCGAATTGACAGCCCTGGAGGTGATGCTCTTGCTTCTGATTTGTAGGTGCTAGTTATATTAGCGTAATTGCATATGTGATCCAAAAAATTTAATTTGCTGATATGTTGTCAGATACGGTTGCACAGAAGAAAATATTGTGTTGCTTTGTCTATGTGTGCATGCAGTTAACTGGTTACCTTGATGTGTTAACGACTTAATGATTTGCAGAATGTGGAGGGAGATCAAACTTTTGGCTGCATCAAAACCGGTCATCGCATCAATGTCGGATGTGGCAGCAAGTGGAGGATACTATATGGCAATGGCAGCAGATGCCATTGTTGCAGAAAATCTAACCTTAACTGGTTCCATTGGAGTTGGCACAGGTAAATATGAATATAGTTTATTAAATTGACTTGGAGAAAAAACAGAGTTGGTAGGAGGAAGATGATTGGATAGTATCAATGTGATCTATATCCACCTTGGTAAAAACACAGAGACACATATAAATGCGTAATAGATATTTGTAATGCTCATGTGATCTATGATCTTCTTTTTATGTTTGTGGTTAAATGTCTTCATACCCTTTAGTTGGTACTTAGAATTTCAGATAAGACCTTAAAATTCTGTATGTTGTAGTTCTCATATAATTTTCTGTTTGTAGGGAAGTTTAAACTGGGAAAACTGTATGAGATGATTGGCTTCAACAAAGAAATCATATCAAGGGGAAAATTTGCCGAGGTTCTTGCAGCAGAACAACGACCCTTCAGGTACTCTCATTGCATCCTCTATTTTGTGAGATCTCTTTTATAACCCTGGAAGGAGACAATAATTAATTCTTTTTTTCTTCCCAATTCAGACCAGAGGAAGCTGAACTCTTTGCTAAGTCTGCACAGAATTCATATAAGCAGTTTCACGACAAGACAGCTTCTTCCAGATCAATGACTGTATGTTTCTGATTGAATCTTCATTTCAGTTTTACTATATTTTCACCGTGTTCAGATATTAATTATCTGATCTATACAAAAATTAGAATTTCCAGTCGTACCACTTTTTTCTTCTCTCTTTTGTTTTGGGACAAAACACCCAGAAAGAAACTAAACAGACTAGCTAGCTTCATTACCCAAAAAAAAAAAAAAAAGACTAGCTAGCTTGGCCTATCATCAGGCCTAACAGAGCTTTTTTCTTGTTAGAGTCACACCATAAAGATCGACAAAGATAAGCAGAAGAGGCATGCATAGGAGGGCTATCAAACTCAATATACGTTTCCATAAGCATGATTGATACCTTGCTTGGCAAGGAAGCCCTGCAACCATGTTGCATTTCCCGTCACTGTGTTTTAGGGAGAAGCTCAGAAAATTCCTGATCAAACTTTTGCAGCAACAAATAAGCGAACCCGGCCATTGTATGAATAGTAACACCAGAATCCAAAATCAACTTCACCAATATCGCAGCATCAGTTTCTACTTCAATTAATACGAGTAATGTGGCAAGTAAGGGCTTGTTAAAGGCTAAATTCAGCGTCCCAAACTTCATCAATTCCCAAATTTATGGCCCTTACCTCACAATCCACTGGAGCACCTAATAACTCCCCCCACACCAATTCGTCCAGAAAGATAATCACTTCTACTGTTGCTGACTCTCTCCTGATACGTGGAATATAAGAGGTTTTTTTCGACAGATCAAAAGAAATTAAATTACAATCACTTCTATACTGTTGCTGACCCTAAGTTATCAAAATGCAGAGCTAAACTAGCCGAATGGAAAATTGGAGTTGCAAGATTACATGCGGTGTTGTGGAAAAACAACGGAAGTGTCAATTAAATTAGGAAATTAAAATTACACTCTCCATTTTACGATTCACAATCATTATTTTCTCTTCTAATAAGTTAAGTTATGTGACTGGTAACATGTGTTTTATCTTTTTATAAAAGTTTTGGCCAACAAAAAAAAAATGTAAATTTCAGTTCTCAGACTAAAGTTCAAGTGCAAAGTCACCATCAAGAAGAAACAAGACATCAGAAACATGTGAGTTTATTTTGGAGCTAAAGAAGCATCCAAAATTATAGTTCTAGATTCCTTTTCATACTGATATTAATCTGTATGTAGCTTACTTTTGCTAGATTATAATCTTGGTTATTCCTTCCAAAAATAAACGCTGCGTTTTACAATCAAATAACGACCTCAGAAAGAGCACTAGCCACAAACCCTCCATGAGTATACTGTCTAATATATATAACGTCCGTACTCTGTTACTGTAGCACTAACTAACAAGCTAGTGTTATGCTCAACATGAACCCTAACAACTGATAATAGGTAGGATATTTTCTTTTGGCTGCTTTTTTTTACCAAGCAACTCAAGTAAGTAGGAATGGAAGTAATTGCAAACCAAGATGGTAAACCAGCAGAGCGCATAGATGAAGCAGGCGACACACTTAAACCACAGAGGAAATGGAACACAGATGGCTATGAAAATTGTCGTGACACCAAAGAAAATGCCGATCAGCTCGAACACCTGAGCTGCTTGCTCAAAGTTGGAGCGGACACATTTTCCTACAAAGAAGCAAGTAAAGGCAAGAATGATGGTTAATCCGAGGAAGCAAAAGATTACAGGAAGGTGAGAGTGGATCTGGGCGGAGAGGAGTGCCATATCGATGGCCGACGCCGAGCAGAGCACAACGAGTTTCTTGCCCCAATAATCTAGCAGGTGGTGGTTCCCTTGTTTGGGCTCTGCTGGTGGCGGTGGTGGTGGTTGTGCCATTTCTTCGTCTAGCAGGTGATGGTTCCCTTGGTTGGGCTCTTCTGGTAGCGGTGGTGGTGGTTGTGCCATTTCTGCGTCAGGAAAATCCTTCTGAACCCAACCCTTAAGTACTTTTGCAATGACTCCGAGCACAGATGCCTTGGCATTCTCCATAGTAAACTTCATTTTAGGGTTTTCTTCCTCTATTCTATTCTTGTTTCAGTATATATTTTGCTCATACTTCACGGTGCATCTTAGGTCGCGTATTTAATAGAGGAAGAATTGTGGCGGAAGGTGCCGCGAAAAATCTGCTACGTACTCCTACTAATTGACTCTTAGGATAAGGGTCTTTGAGATCACTTGAAAAAGCTCCCTCGCTCCTACAGTTTTTACCTTTTATTTACCGGAAGGTGCCGCGAAAAATCCACACCCCTATCCCCTCCCCTATCCCCTCCACCCCCCCAGCCGGGATTGAAACTTTGAAAAACGTGTGATCTAAAATGAAACATAATAGCTTGCCTTTTATGTGATGATCGATGACGATGAAATTGTTATGGCTTATGTAATTTAATCACGTACTGAGGTTTGGAGGCTTGTAAGAATAACCTGCTACGTACTCCTACTAATTGGCAATTAGGGTACTTAAGGGTCTTCGAGATCACTTCAAAAATCTCCCTCCTACAGTTTATACCTTTTATTTATGTTCTATGCCTGCACTATCATTTATCTTGTTCGTATTCTTCACTCTAACTTATATATTGTGGTTAATTAGCCGTAGAAACAACATTAACAATTAGCTATTTGAGAACAAATTAAATATATATTTAACAGTAGATCGAGCAATAACTCTGGTTTAATTTATTTATGAAAAAATGATCGAAAATTGGTTCTCCTAAATAGTTAATTAAAAAATCTTCAACTAGCTCATCATCTTCTGGAGAAGGGACATGCAAAACTGAAAATTACTTTGACGCCCAAATCAACATCCATCTCGTCGACCTGCAAAGTTACATATTTTTATCCTCAATCACATCCATGATCCATCTTGAGTTGATCGTGGAAAAATTAGTCAATCAACATGGATTCCAAATCAACATCGAGAAGAGATTGCTCAAGAGAATATTGCTTCATTTAGACATATTTTCCGGGTGACTTTACTGAGGGTCCAATTACTAGATTTCTTAATGCATGTATGATAAATATATATATATAACTTTGATAGTATATATATACATCATGAATATGTTTGTACATACGTACGTATATGTTTTTGTGTACGTGTTCGTATATATAATAATATGTTAATTTGTATATATAATTTATGTGAATTAATACGTATAATTAATATGTTTGCATATATGTGTGTATAATATGTGTATATTATTAAGTTTGTGTGTGTGTATATATCTTTAGATTTTGTGTGTATATATATATGATTAATAATTATTATATGAATATTAATATGTTTATCAAATTTTTGTTTTCATGGAAATCATTTATGTATTCAGATAATGATAAAAAATAAAATGATGAATCATGTAATTAAGAATTATAATATTTTTATACGTACATTTATCAATATATTGTACGTTACCCATAGAAATCGCGTTCGAGAACCATTATGTTACGACTGTGTCTAACAAAATGGTTTTCGAATTGTCTTATATTTGGACAGATTGAGAGTATATATGACATTGAGATTCCGTTTGTTGTTGGTTCGTTTCGTTTTCGGTTGTGAGTATATATATTTCGACAAGATCTTCCTTTATTGTTCCTCCAGTGCATATTAGGTATATAGATATTCGTGCACTTGGGGAACTATATGGAAATGTTGCCGAAATTTTCTCACATACGCTAATTCGAAATGCTCCAACAACAAACGAAATCATAATATCATGTACTCTCAAACTAGGGCCCGAACCAGAGACATGAGGTGAAGATTGTAGGTGTGAATAACGTACATTAATTAATATATCTTCTACATATATATATATATAATCACACGAAACAGGATGATCACTTAAGAGGTCAGCGTACAGAGACATAGTCTTAGGGATGTAAATGTAGACTTTTATGGCATAATATTATCCTTAAATAAGAGAAGAACAACTGCCTCACATACCTAATAAACACATAGCATCTGATGCATATAATGCTAATGGATCCGCCGCAGTTGTACAATAACTCTATATACCTTAAGGTATTTGGGACCCATGGGTAGATAAATTGTTGTTGTAGATCATGGGAGATACTTATTAATATCTGGGACTAATGGGTATATGCGTTTGTTGTAGGTTATAGGAGATACATTATCGGTATTTGAGACTCATTGGTACATGTATATTTGTAAAAATGGTTATGTGGTTTTAATATTTGTTCTTGTATTGTTTCATGTGTTTTTATTGGTTGTTGGATTTGTGGAATTAATTATTGTTATTAATTGTTTTATTTGGAGGTTGGAAATGTTGAGTTAATTTTTAAGAGTTACTCATACGAGTTTTTTAGCTTACCGAGTTTGTTGTTTTACAACCCGGTGCACCAATTAATGGTGTAGAGGTTAAACCTGCAGGTGATGATCAACATAGTTGAGGCAGAGGCATAATAGATGGGTTTTAGACAATGTATATTTATTTGTATATTTTGACAGTTTGTTTTTAAGTTCATGTGAGCGTCTTCATTTTTACTAGGCTTTTCAAGTTGTTGTAATTAAGGAGATGTAATGTTTAACTCAATTGTTAAGTTTTGCTGACATTTACATTTCCAGTATTTAGGTTTAGTTTGAGATTTGTTGAGCAGGTTTTGAGAGTGATATTTTGAGATATATCATGCTCAATTTTTTTTTAAAGTTATCCTTACAAAATTGGGGTGTGACATTCCTAATTAACCACTACGCCAATAAGTGCAACAAACGACACTTTTCACACAACGGTTCATAATAGCAGAGTTGTACAAATTTAAAAAATGTTTCATACGACGTTCAGAAATTGTCAAGCGTTGTGTGGATAGTCTGAGATCATTCCAGATTTTTTTTCCGTAAACTAGTACAACACTTTGGATAATATTTTGTTGTGTGAATGCAGATAAAAATGAGGCCCATTTCGCTTCTAACCCCACTCTAGTTTGACATATAACTGGATTTTGTTACACAACAGTAAAACAAATAAATGTTGTGTGAATGTATACAATTTAAACTATCACACAATACTTTTTATATATCTGTTGTACGATATATCTCTCATGCTAGGCTGCAGACTTCTAGTTTTAAAATTGCTCTTACATATCCTCCGAAAACCAAAATTTTTTATGAAGGATAGTCTTGGTGGTCTTGATGTAACAACGGAACACTCAAACCTGTTGTGTGATAGTAGAATATTTTCAACAATCAAACAACGGCTTTTCAGTTTTGGTTGTATAATGTATTTGTGTGTCATGATGAAGCCCTTCTCTTGCATTTGGCAATATTACCTTAAATTCTTCACCCTACAACAATCAACTAAGAAATGTTGTGTGAAGGTATATCACACAATTGTTTTCAATATTACGTTGTATGTATCATAACCTCTAACCCCTAAAATACCCTAAATCCTAATAAATTTCCTATTGTAGTGCCACAACGGTTATTTTTAATACTAATGTGTGATATAAAATTAATATTGTTGAATTTATGGTTGACCGAGTTGATCGATACCCAAACGTTTCCGAAATTTTTTGAATTTTGTTACACTGCTATACTTCACTATCATAATTATATCAAACGGTCAAATTTTCATGATTTTAATCTTAAACATCTATATCACAATCGACCTACTAATGAGATATAACATGTTTACTATGTTGCACATAATGTGACATAACATGTATAGTACATATTATGTAAACGTGTGTTTATCTAGAGAGACACCATTGAGGAAATGAAATTTTGAAAATCGAACTGTATAGAGATGTTTACGATATTGAAGCATGATTGTGGTAGAAATGTCATCAATTTTCGGTATTACACAAGTGTCGATCGACGCGGTCAACTATAATTACACTTACTTTCACTATGGGGAGCCAAACCATCATGATATAATTGACACCACTTATTGTATGAGTTCATGCACAATAACCATATGATTATACGAGTGTCGACAATGACATAAAAAATGTTTAGAGTATTGCATTTCGACATTCGTATGATGAGCCTCCCATATTTAGACCGCTTAGTGCTTTTATGCGTTGTGTGAGTGAAAACTAGGGTTATTTTAAAGAGCGACTCGTTAGAATGAAAAGTAACCGTAAATTTCCCGCCCTCACGATTATTAAGTGAATGTCTCTATTTTCTTTCTTCTTAGACAACACAAAATATGCAATTTATGTTGTATGATTTGTAAAATAGATAGGAAAAAATTAAGGCCGAGATGTAGCAGCGGGAAATCTCCCGCTCTTGCAAGTTAAGGATGTCATTTCTTCTCAGACAACAAAATATAGAATTTACGTTGCCTGATTTGTAAAATGGATAGCTAAAAAATTAAGGCTGAGATGTAGGAGCGGGAAATCTCCCGCTCTTGCAAGTTAAATATCACACAACTATTTTTTATATCATGTTGTGTGTATCGTAACCCCTAACCCCTAAAATACCCTAATTTCTAACACCAAGTTTTCTACTATAATCCCACAACGGTTGTCTTCTATGTTGACGTGTGATGAAAAAGCAAAAACGTTGAATTTATGGTTGACCGAGTCGATCGATACCCAAACGTTACCGAAATTTTGTGAATTTTGTTACACTGCAATACTTCACTGTCATGATTATATCTAACGGTCGGATTTCCATGATCTTAATTTTAGACATCCGAACCACAATCAACCTACTAGTGAGGTATAACATGTTTACTATGTTGTACATAATGTGCTTAACATGTGTAGTACATCTTATATAAACATATGTTTCTCTATAGAGACACAATTGAGGAAATAAAATTTTGAAAATCGAACCGTATAGACATATTTACGGCAATGGAGCATGATTGTGGTAAAAACATCAACAATTTTTGATATTAAATGGGTGTCGATCGACATGGTCAACCCTAATTACCCTTACGTTTCACTATGGGGAGCCAAACCATCGGGATACAATTTTCATCAACTTTTTACATGAGTTCATACACAATAATACTATGAGGCTACAACGAATGTCGGCATACTCAAAAATACGAGTAACGATATTGCAGTTCAACGTGTTTTCGTGTAATTAATTAGGGTGGTCGATTTATGGTTGACCATAGTCTCTCATATTCATACAACTCTTAATGTTTCTCGGCGTTGTGTGACTAAAAAATAGGGTTTTTTTAGAGTGACTTGTAAAAGTGAAAAGTAGAGGGAAATCTCCCGCTCTTACAATTTAGATCTCAGACAATGAAATATCTAATTTATGTTGTGTAATTTGTAAAATAGACAGAGAACAATTAGGAATGAAATGTGTTTGTGGGAAATCTCCTGCTTTTACAATTTGGCGTGCCATCTTTGTTTTTTCTTATCAGACAATAAAATTTACTATAGATGTTGTCTGATTTGTAAAATGAATTTAACACCTAGTTATAGACACTCGAGTCAAAACCTAAAAGACTTCACATTTGGACCAAAAACTCAACATTGCACTCAAAAACTGCCACTCACTCAAAAACTCTCCTCTCTTACTCCGTGACCCGATTTCTCAAAACTTCTCCTCTCTCACTCGAGTCTACGCCTCTATCACCTACTCGATTAGGGCTCAAGTCGATTAGGGTTCTTCGATTTAGGGGTGGAGTTCCAATTTGCTTTGAGGTTCTTCTCCTCTCTCACTCGATTTATTTCCAAGTTGTACTATTCTCATCTCTCTCGATTGGGCTCGATTCAATTAGGGTTCTTCAGTTTAGGGGTTTGGGTGGTCGAGGAGGGGACTCAGGGAGGGAGGGGATGGCATTTGGGGTCAAGGTTTCAGATTCGGGGATAAGGTTCGCTACCGCCTCGCCGCTGCCAATTCCCTACGCGCCAAGGCCAGAGTGATCGACAGAGATTCCAGAGTGAGGAGATTCTTCAGTTCCGGCAACAACTGCGTCGTCTCTGCGGTCTTTGCGGAGCTGGATTTGAGCCCCCGGTGAGTTGTACTTGTTCAAGTGCCTCGTCGCCGCCAACCACGTGTTCAAATGTCTTTGCTGGTCATTACTTCCGCCACTAATCCGACTATGGAAACTGTCAAAGGAAAAGAAAATTGTCTAAGGTACATAACCCATAGTTCTTTCACATTTTTAACTATTACCTAGTATTGGTAGGTTCTTTAGCATGCTTAGAACAAAAATAGACCAAGGATCACATAGTGCACACCACATGTTTGATAATATGCCTTAAAGATACAACCAAGCTGAACCAGTGGGCTTTTCCAAGATTTTTTAAAAACCTATACTTCTTCTTTCAATCTCAGTTTTTAACAGTTCAAAATAGACTCTTCAATGATCATTTTAAACTTGGTCTCATGAAAAACGGAGTTGATTTGAGAAACTTGTGCTATTTTGAATTTTACAATGTTTCAGAATTTTCTGCAGAAACTTTTAGTCACTTTGGATCTCTGTTTGACTGTCAATTTGAATTCCAAACGACTTGAAATTTCTGCACGTTGTAGAGTTGCTTGTCTATTTTGATTCTGGAAATTTTCATATGAAAATAATGAAAGGTCAGTTGTTGGTGAATTTTTCTTCCTTACCTACTTCCTGAAAATTTCTCAGATTTGAAGCTCATTGTTACAAAACAATGGATTTGGGAATTGCTAAGGCTTTTGGGAATTACAGTTTTCATTTGACAAAACATGCAATTACTGAAGCAACGCCTTTGCTGGTCATTACTTCCGCCACTGATCCGACTATGGAAACTGTCAAAGGAAAAGAAAATTGCCTAAGGTACATAACCCATAGTTCTTTCACATTTTTGTTTGTTTAGGATTATAATTATGTTTTTTTTTTCCTTTTTTTCTTTCTTTTTGAAGAGGTATATGATCATTATATGAACTTGAGAGGAATGGAGCTTGCTCGATTCGCCTTGGAAGAGTTCAACAAGCAAAAGGTATTGAACTGTGCAATGTGAAATTGAAATAGTGAAATTGGTTTTATTTTCTTTTTATGAAATAATCAATTGATATGAATTATGACACATTAGGATAAGAGAATGCTTGTGATTGTAGACGTATGGTAAGAGAACGTTTACCTATAGAGAGATGTCTTTGCGTGTACGTAGCTAATTATAGATTTGTGCTATGATTAGGATTTTTGATGTGCACAGTTTGAAGATAGAAGATTTCTCAAACTATGGCAACTAGGTAATGCTTTAGTAATATCATCTTGCATTAAGTATATGAATTCCATGACAAATAGAGAAATATAGTGTCTAATTAACTTGCTCATCCATTTCTTGGTATTAATGTCTAAATGGTGAACTGATTTTTCTCCTCGATCTTTAATAGGTACAAAGTGCTTATCGTGGTATTGGCATTGTAAAGTTGATGGGTCGTACGAGTGGATTCATAGCAATGCATGCATCTTTGGCTACCGGACAGATTGACATATGACTGATACCTGAGGTACTTCAACTACAGGTATAAAGTGCAGAAGCAGGTGAGTAGATGCCCTAAGAATATGCTACTGCATTTGGATAATTTGACCCTTAAAATGATATTAGTGTAGTAGAGTAGATTTTGGATGTTGGAATTGTGGTTTTTGTAGGTTACTTATTTTGGATCTTAGATATGTATTGATGGATATTCTATATACAATGGTCAATACAGTGATTGGATGATTTTATGAGATTTTGGTTTGTATTCCATATCTATTTTTTAGTTGCTATTGTTTATTTGGTAAATTAGTAGGACATACAACACATTAATGGCAATCCAATGTTGTCTAATGAAAATGATTATACAACCAATTATTTTGTAATGTAACATTGTGTGAGTATCTATTCACACAATGTCTATTAGCAAAAATCATGTCTACTCTTTAACAATCAAACAACCATGCAATCGAGAAAATTTGTTGTATAAACATCACCTCACACAATAGTTTTCATGTCGAAAGCTGTTGTGTGAATGTCGACATATATTATCGAGAGCGACCTTGACATATGTCGATATATGTTGATGAGATATGTCGATATTCACACAATAACTCTTAAAAGGAACAGTTGTGTGAGTTGACAATTACACAAAGGTTTTTATTGAAAAAACTGTTATGTGATTCTCGACAGATATCATCGACAGCTGCCGAGAAGCAGCTCGGCATGTGTCGGTATCTGTCGATAATATATGCCGAGACTCACACAACAACATTTTACAAAAAAACCATTGTGTGATTCTCGGCATATTTCATCGACATATGTCGACAGCTGCCGAGAAGCAGCTCGACATGTGTCGGCAGCTGTCGATAATATCTGTCGAGAATCACACAATGGTTTTTATTGTAGCGTTGTGTGTCAGTTAGTCAGACAAGCTCTTTTTAGCCGTTGTGTGACACGTTTATCAGACGGCGATCGGATTAACAACGGATTTGACCTTTATCAGACGACGCTTTTTTCCCGTCGTGTGATGCATTATCTGGCGTAGTGAACGTTCTTGTAATTAAGGCCCTCTAGCTAGCATTGCCCTTATTTATTGACTAATCAAGAGGCTTTGTTCAGTTCCCCCTTTCACTATTTTATTTGTCTCTCTCTCTCTTTTTTTCTTGAATAAATGCTCCTCGTCAAGGCTTATAAGAAAATAAAACACGCTTGAACTTTCTCTTCCCGTATGGACCATGCTATCTCTTCCACGCGAACATGTAACATTGAAACAAAATCCAACAAGATCGATCTGACCTATATTAAGTAGCCCTATCACATCAACAGTAAATGCAATCTAGCTTAGAAAAGACATGGGAACGTGGTAGGCAGTGCGCAAGTGTTGGTCGTATTTAAGCAGAGAAGGAGTTACAAAAGAATATCGCAAGCCATGAGACTACGTAGACGAAGCATGCTATGCATTTGAACCAGACTGCAGGAAACGGAATAGTGATGGAAATGAAGAAGGCACTGACGCCAAAGAAGATGCCAAATCGCTCGAGCACCTGAGCAACAAGCGGAGAGTTGGAATGAACTGTCTTGCCTGTGAAGAAACAAGTAAAGGCAAGCAAGATAGCAAGCTCCAGAAAGTAGAAGACTACAGGAAGTTGGGAGTGAACTTGGACGGAGAGGAGTGCTATGTCGATTGCTGATGCCAAGCTTAACACCACAATTATCTTAGCCCAGTCCAAGTTCTGGCGCCCTGGATGAACTTGATCAGCTTGCGCCACTGCTTCTGGGTTAGGAGTTGGAGGACCATGAAATGAAGCAAGCTGTTGAAGTAGCTGCAGCAGTTTTGTAATAGCAGCAGCAAAACTCATTTTGCTAGTAGCTAATTGATCGCAGAAAAAAAAAATTGGAAAGCCAAGAAGAAAGAGAGAAAATTAAAGAAAGCTAAGAGAATGTGAAGAAAGGAGATGTGAAGTTTGCTTCAAATATATAGTGATTTAAGGAAAGGGTCGACAAGTCCTTCGATTCTCTGGAGCAATTGACATTGACTCCTTCGGGGGAGTAACTATGTTTAGGTCTGACGGGCTCTAGACCATTTGCATGTGTTGAGACGTTTGAAATGTTATGATATCAGTTTTTTCTGTGTCAACACATGCCAATCTCACGCTACCTACGTCAAGGGATTTAACACAACATTTTATCGAACATCAGACCTGGTGATCATACACAACACGAAAATATATTTAAAGCAAAACACATATCTTATTGATGAAAAATGAGTTTGTTAAAGGTTGACTTTAAAACGCGCGGTAGTTGTTTGTTCTTAATTAGTTATTGAGCATGTTTGTAATTACAGAAGAATATAACAGACCAGGAGACAACATAAACGAAGCAGGTGACAGTTCTGAACCACAAAGGAAATGGAATGATAATGGCTATGAAGAAGACACCCATTCGCTCGAGTATGAGAGCTAGTTGTGGATAGCTTGAGTGAATGAAGTTGCTCACAAAGACACAAGTTATGGCAAATATGATTGTAAAGGCCACACTAGGCCATATACATCATCAGACGACACTTTTCAGACGACATATTTTGGACGATTTTGAGTTTGTGTCGTCTGATTAATTTTTCGACCCTTCAGACGACATTTGTAAAGTATAAGTCGTATGAGTGCCATGCTCCCTTCATACTTCTGGATGTTGCTCAATTTGTCTGTCATATGAGTAATTTCAGACGGCATATATATGCAGTGTAAAAAAGCAACATTTAGCAACTTTATGGTAATACGTCAGACAACATATAAAAGTTGTCTGTGAAAGAATGCGAAATCTACTTTTAATCCCTTTTTTATATACTTCATCCAACAACATATTAATGTCGTCTGAAACAACCATAAATCTTTGATTTATACCTCCATTTTGAACCCTTAAATTCACTTATTCAGACGACAAACAAGTGATGTATAACAAACCCATAAAATTGAGTGTACGAACCTTGTAATGTATAACTTCAGACGACATATGAAAGTGGTCTCTCTGACCCTAAAATACTCAATTTATAATTAAATATTGAGTTTGGTTACCTTTTATTGTATTTAATAAGATGACATATAAATGTCGTCTGAGGGAACCTGAAATATAAGTTTGAAAAATGGCTCAACCTTTTAATCTATTCATCAGACGAGGTTAATATGTCGTCTGTATGAACTTAAAATAGTCAATTCATTTGAGTTTGGGAGAGGGCGTCAACCTTAATGTATTCATCGCACAACATAAAAATGTCGTCTGGACCTGAAATATTTGAATTTGAGCGCTAGAGTTTTCTCTCACTTTTTTTCAATGTGAGACGGCGATTATATGTCGTCTGAGGTTGTAAATAAGTGGTCAACATAAAATGTGCATATTTTCCAAACGGAAACGCCCTTATCTCCTCCGACCAAAACTTATATTTTTGATTAATCGGTTTTCAAACTCCCGTTAAGAGTAGGAAAACAGTTCTATGTAATAGTTTGGACACTTTGATGAAACGATGATGTACTTCTCATTGTGGAAGCTATAAGAAAGTTTATCTATATATGAAATTGACTCTAATGATCGAGACCTATAAGTTATTGAAAATGGGTAAATTTTCATCCACATACATATTTAAGTACTGCGATCATATCCCACGGTCAGATTAGGTAAATTTTGTCTCATGTATATAGTTGCCTTATAAAGATGTATGTTTACAAAGAACTTAGTAAACATGTTATAGCACATTAGTATGCATGTTGTGATTCAAATGACGGAAATAGATTTTTTTCAAGTTTGAGTGTCAGATGTCATCATGATAGTGAATTATGGATGTAGAACAAAATTTATGCATTTTCGATAAAGTTCGTGTCTCGGTCGATGCGGTCAACGTTAATCGAATCTTCCTTAGTAACTTCAGACGACATATATATGTCGTCTGAGCAATACTTTTAAAAGTCAACACTTTTATCTAAACGAAAACGCTTTTATCTAGACCGACCAATACTTAAAGTTGGGATTCGTCAATTCTTATACCATCATCTGGTGTCAACGAAACTATTTTATGCAAACATTTAGACCCGTTTATCGACCGATCATATGCGATATAACTTCAGACGACATATGAAAGTGGTCTCTCTGACCCTAAAATACTCAATTTATAATTAAATATTGAGTTTGGTTACCTTTTATTGTATTTAATAAGACGACATATAAATGTCGTCTGTGGGAACCTGATATATAAGTTTGAAAAATGGCTCAACCTATTAATCTATTCATCAGACGAGGTTAATATGTCGTCTGTATGAACTTGAAATATTCAAATTCATTTGAGTTTGGGAGAGGGCGCCAACCTTAATGTATTCATCACACAACATAAAAATGTCGTCTGGACCTGAAATATTTGAATTTGGGCGCCGAAATTTTCCCTCGCTTTTCTTCAATGTGAGACGGCGATTATATGTCGTCTAATGTTGTAAATAAGTGGTCAACATAAATTGTGCATATTTTCCAAACGGAAACGCTCTTATCTCCTCCGACCAAAACTTATATTTTTTATTAGCCGGTACTCAAACTCTTGTTAAGAGTAGGAAAATAGATCTATGTAATAGTTTGGGCACTTTGATAGTGAAACGATTATGTACTTCTTGCGAAAGCTATAAGAAAGTTTATGTATATATGAAGTTGACTCTAATGATCGAGACCTATAAGTTATTGAAAATGGATAAATTTTCTTCCACATACATATTTAAGTACTGCGATCATATCCAATGGTCAGATTAGGTAAATTTTGTTTCTTGCATATAGTTGTCATATAAAGATGTATGTTTACAAAGCACTTAATAAACATATTATAGCACATTAGTACGCATGTTGTGATTCAAATGACGGAAATAGATTTTTTTCAAGTTTGAGTGTCAGATGTCATCATGATAGTGAATTATGGATGTAGAACAAAATTCATGCATTTTCGATAAAGTTCGTGTCTCGGTCGATGCGGTCAACGTTAATCGAATCTTCCTTAGTAACTTCAGACGACATATATATGTCGTCTGAGCAATACTTTTAAAAGTCAACACTTTTATCTAAACGAAAACGCTCTTATCTAGACCGACCAATACTTAAAGTTGGGATTCGTCAATTCTTATACCATCATCTAGTGTCAACGAAACTATTTTATGCGAACATTCAGACCCGTTTATCGACCGATCATATAGCTCCCCATGAGGAAGAATAGGAACGTTTATCTATATATGAAGTTGACTCTAATGATCGAGACCTATAAGTTATTGAAAATGGGTAAATTTTCATCCACATACATATTTAAGTACTGCGATCATATCCAACGGTCATATTAGGTAAATTTTGTCTTTGTATATAGTTGCCTTATAAAGATGTATGTTTACAAAGAACTTAGTAAACATGTTATAGCACATTAGTATGCATGTTGTGATTCAAATGACAGAAATAGATTTTTTTCAAGTTTGAGTGTCAGATGTCATCATGATAGTGAATTATGAATGTAGAACAAAATTCATGCATTTTCGATAAAGTTCGTGTCTCGGTCGATGCGGTCAATGTTAATCGAATCTTGCTTAGTAACTTCAGACGGCATATATATGTCGTCTGAGCAATACTTTTAAAAGTTAACACTAAAATTGAAAATGAGGGCGGGTTTCTAAAATGAAAGGCGGGACTCTAAAATGTAGAGCGGTGCATCTCCCTCATTTCTAAAATTAAAACCATTTTTAATTTTAGAACCTTTCCGGTTCTCAACACCTCATCATCATACACCTCATTATCATATCTCCTCTCCTCTCCTCTATCTCCAGCTCTCCTCTCATCTCGTTCTCTCTGTTCTTGCTTTCTTTCATGGAACAAGGAAAAAGGATGGAACTTTAAGGAACATAAGAAGAAGAAGAAGCCCAACGCCACCCAGTTGACTTTTTGGTATTTAAGAGATTACAAGCACCGAACTTGTTTGAACAATCAATCCCATTTGAATCCCCATTTCATCTCTGCCATCATCATATCACAGGTTTGAGTCTGATAATCTCTGTTTTTCTGATCACTGGTTTTGCTGTTTGTTGCTGATTGTTGAATCTCTGCTCTTTCTTCTGATGACATGTCCTCATGGGTTTGTGGGTGATTTGCTTCAGCAACCAGATTACTGGTTTGTGGGTGATTTGCTTCAGCATCCAAAAAAGTTCTATCTTCCGCTGAGAAGTGTAAAAGGCAGTGCTCAGGACTGTGCACCAGACAATGTTTTATTACTGGAGTGGAAACCATGGGTTTATTTCCCAGAATGTCAAAACTGCAATGGGCTGTGGAAATTCCCATTATGTACTTATGTTTTACACATCAGTAAACTCGGTGTGCCAATCAAGACTACTGTGTCAGCTACTGTCCTTGAGGAGGCACTAAATGGCATGGTCACTGTTCGTCCGCTTTTATTGGCGCAATACCGTTCTTAAAGAAACAGATCTTTGAATCTGGCGATCCACTTTTCTTCTTCACTGACAGCTGCACTATCCTTGGGTAAGCTCAGTTGAATCTTATACTACAATAGATGATAAATGTAGTGTCTGTCTTCACTAGGAATGCTGCTGATTCCTCAGATTAAAATAAAGAATGCCAGTCTTAACATATGCTCATAAAGGTGTTCCAACTTAGAGGTTTGATTGTAATTTTGGTTGCTATAAGTGATATTAGAAAATGCCGTAGTACTGATATGGTGAAAACATGGAAATTTGACAATCACAATCTTGTAACATCTCTCTGTGGATCAATAGATTTGTAACTAAAACTTAGTTCCGTGGTTTTCCTCTCTGGGATTTTGGTCTTCACTGTGGCAGGATTGGAATATAAGGAATTAAATGCATCCTTAACTGGCATTGCATTGCTAATATTCTGTGGTTAATAAAGCCTCAACAGTCAGGGTAGACATGGAAATGAGGATTGTCTTGATATCTGTCATCTGGTTAGGTTGGGGTTTATTTGTAAGTTGTGCTGGACAAAGCATGTACGATTTTATGTTCCAAAGTAGCTGAATATGTATCTATTATCACTTTTAGTTCCCTGTTAAGTTCATTTTCAATCTCTGTGGTATTCTGATATAATCTCACAAATTTGGTGACACCAGGGATGCCATGATTCCATGCATTCTTTTGGCATTAGGCGGCAACCTTATCAATGGTGAGCTGACACCCTCCATCTTGTTTCTTGTAATTTATTTGGGTTTGATTGTGTATGGAAAAATCAGTTATTAGTAGAGAAAGTTACTTTATCTTTAATATACAACCAGTGTTCAATGGTCTGAGTTTAGATGATATCATTATAACATGTCTGTTCTTTGCAGGCCCAGGGAGTTCCAAACTTGGTTTTCGAACAACAGCCGCTATTATTTTTGCACGGTTGGTCTTGGTCCCCCCGGCAGGACTTGGGATTGTAACGTTGGCCGATAAGCTTGGTTTCCTTCCTGATGGTGATAAGATGTTTCGTTTTGTCCTACTGCTCCAGCACACAATGCCAACATCTGTTCTTGCTGGTACTCGATCTGAACTAAACTTACAGATCTAAAAAGTTGCACGACTCATGGTTCTATATCTTCTACTCACGAATCATCCCTTTCTCTATTGGGGCAGCCTATGACAAAAAAGGTATAAAACCCTTTATTTGGCTAAGTTTTGTTCATTATTCAGCTTATTTAGTGTATCTTATTGCAGGTTGAGAAGCAATGTTGTCACTTCTATTCAGTCGAAATATGTGAAAGCGAAGCACGAGCTGGATTGGTTTGCCAAGTGCATTCATCTGACAGAAGCAAGTCCTAGATTCCTTAGTATATAATGTGGGATTTTATGAATTCTGTCTTGATTTGTGTATGTATCTTTATTCTGGTATCTTCTTGTTAATTCTTTTCTTGTTATCCACCGGTCTTGTAAAGTGTAGCTTTAAGTCTGAGCGACCCTTTAAAATTTAAATGCATTTGGACATTTTCCCTTTAATTAAATGCATTGGACTGTAATTTGTAGCCTGTGGTTTGGGGGAACTGTGCATTTTAGCCTGTTTTATTTTAATTTTTTTATTTTACTCATACCGTGCAATATATTGATTTTATGTTTGATGTATCATATTACGGTTACTAGAATTGGAGTTCATATCTTATTACTAAGAAGTTCTGCATATGCTGTTTTCTTCACTTCCGATCATGGATAATATGCTGTCCTTTTGCAGTTGTTATATTTTGATCGGGAAGACAATGGTGGATTGGGCCTTTGCCTACAGGTACAAAAGTTGTCGCCTTCAGTTCTATTTACAATTATGATATATTGGGTATTCAGGAATCATATAACGAGTTCCTTAACCCTTCCTATGAGCTTTCATCTATACATGTAAATCTGCCTAGCATATGAGAATCAAAGAATAGGACAAATTTCTAAATCTGAATTCGACCTGTCTGTGTCTGTGTCCGAATTTTGTTTACATGTGAAGAGACTAGAGAGGATCATTTCTTTTTCATCTTTCATAATTTACTTTGCTTTGGAGAGGGGTGGGGAGTGTGGAAGGAAGGATAAAAAAGGGCCTACAGTGTTAATCCTTTCTTTCAGTAATGTTTCCCTTACATGTACAGAAATTGTGGTTGCAGAATAGCATTCTTTTCACTTATAGATCATATGGTCCAGTTTCCACACTTTCTTGTCAGTATATTTGTTTTGGGAATGTGCCTGTTTATTGTGTTTGGTTTATGCTGCTCATTTGTGATTATTATTAATATAGGAGGACAGTGCAAAAACAGGAAAGGTTACATCTGCTGGGATGTATTTTCTTGGTTTCCCTGTGTATCGGTTGGATCACACATTGAACTCGGTGAGCCATTGGAATTGTGATATATATTCTGCTTTCAAATTTCATTTATCTATTGGTTGTTGATATAGTTTCATGTTTGTAATTTGAAATCGTTCTTAGTATGGGTTCTGGAGAAAGGAATGTGATTTAAAGTTGCCGGAGAGCAATGAAAATGCAGTTGCATATAGATTAGGACAAGTTGGTATTGTAGCTATTTTCATGGATTCCTACACTTCAAATGATTTTGTAATTGAAGTGGATTATCAAAGTTCAATGAAGTGTTTCTTTTGTTCTTTTATTCTTGGTTTTTCTTTATATATGAAGTTCAATTTATAGCGACAACATATGTGTTTATAACAAGCAACATAACCTCAACACAAATATGCAGTGTGAGCTGGAGTCACAAGACAAAATGTTGATTGAACGTTTTTTATTTTTCAATCACACGACACTTATATGTTGAGTAAAGCACCTCAGCACGACAAAAACCATGATAAACTATGATAATGCTTCTTTCAGACAACATTTAAATGTGGTTACATTGTAGAGTCTAAGCGGAAAAGTTAAAAGTTTGTGGTAGGAATAGAATTGAAAGTACAATTAAATGTCGTCTGACAGAACAACTAGCAAAATGTATAATAGTTTACAAAGTTAGACGACAGATAAGTGACATTAGATCTTCTATATAACTACATATATTACAAATTTTTGACGTTGTAAGCTCACACACTCGACACTTTATTAAAGTGTGATTAGATAGAAAAATCCAATAAATCAAATTATCCTCCAATCAGTCCACACTTATATGTGGTAGGTATACAAAATAGACGACATTTGATGTGTCTTGTGATATGATTTTACAATTTTTTGATGCTGATTCAGTCCACACTTAACTGTGGTGCGTTTACTGAAATTTTTCAATCTTCTCTCTTCTCAGACGACATAAGATATGTCGTGTGATGTCCTATCAGACGACGGCTATTCTCTGTCGTCTGATAGTCCATCACTCGACAGCTCCTCAGACGACATAAAAAAAAACATCAGACGACGGACTTTGACTGTCGTCTGATGAAGTATATGGCCTAGTGCCAGGAAGTAAAAGGCCATGGGGAGAGTGGAGTGAATGGACTGCAAGGCTATATCAATGGCCGTGGCCGCTGCCCAGCAGGAGGCGGCTATAATCTTAGGCCATCCTATATATGTTACGGTGGTGCCTATCTGGCTCGGCTGCTTCTGTTGTATCAGGAGGACCATGACATGCTCCAAAAATTTGGAGCAGTGATTTGGTGATAACAGCAAGCTGAAAGTTTCAAATATATTTAATGGCTAAAAAGACTGAATGTCTGTGATCCCGGTTCAAAGTCTGGTTCCTCAGGTATTTGTTTCTAGCTAGGAGCTAGCGAATGGAAGGAATTGAGGAGTTGATTTCTCAGTACATAATCTAGCTAGTTTGAAGCGGAAATAACGTACCACTTCAAGTAAAGCATGGATAAAGGAGAAAATCAAAACTAGCACAAGGAACGGATTGCGAAATTGAGATATATATATAAATTAAGTACAAAAAGTCGTCCATATGTAGCGTGGGTGAAGGACTGAAGGTAGTGCCGTGACACCGTACGTGCGCGGAAGAACTGCCCAACTGGGTAGGTCCGTAAAATGGCCCCACACTTAATCTTTCATAGGCCCTTTCTCTTTTGTCAAAATTAATATTCATGTTTTTCCCTACGGCCCCACTGAGTGAAACCTTAATGCGTCCCGGTTGATAGTGTGCACTTTACTGTTCAGGATTCGGTCATCATTGGCTTTTAATTTGACGGTTGAGAAAATTATTTTTAAATAGAGATATTTTGTTTTTAATATTTGAATATAAATATAATAATGGCTGACCATGAATCTCTCAGTTAGTCATTCATGATCAGTCACTGACTATGTGAACACTACTTTGCTTAACTAACCGTTCGTGATATACTTTGAATAAAATCCAACATACAAACTAACCTAAGGGGAAAATATCAATGTCACATTTTGTAGACTTTGAAGTAGAATCCAGAGGAGGATAAAGAGTAGGAAAGAATAGAGAGAGAGACAAGAACAGCAGGCAATGGTTGTAGACTTTGAAGGAGACTAGTAGTTGAACTAGAACAGATATTGGCGGGTAGGCTTTTCATCCTGGTTGCTTAATTTATTATTAGGAATAATTACAAAATATGATTGTAAGCCAGCAGAGCATATAGATGAAGCAAGCAACACATTTGAACCACAAGGGAAATGGAATGGTCACTGATATGAAGACTGCCGTGACACCAAAGAAAATGCCTAATCGCTCGATAACATGAGCTGCTTGCGGATAGTTGAAGTGAATGAATTCACTGACAAAGAAGCAACTAAAGCACATTAGGATGGTGAGACCGAGGAAGCAATACATCGCCGGGAGCTTAGAGTGGATTTGGGCGGATAGGAGAGCCATTTCGACCGCGGAGGCGGAGCAAAATACTATGAACATTTTTGGCCAATCCAAGTTGCGGTTTCCGGCCACCGGTGGTTGATCGACTTCTTCTTCGTCAGCTGGATGGTGAATCCAGCCAAGTTTTGTAAGAAGTTGGAGGGCAAATGCCTTCAAATCCATTTTGGTATATTTCAATTGTTGGAGTTGTAATGCTCCTGAATTATCCTCCTTTTATAGTACCGTGAACTTGTACTCAGGAAACAAATAGAGTACTTCACCCACCCCAAACGTCATTAGTACTTGACCCAGCTTAATTAGTTGCAGCAAAGTTTGATTTTTCAGCGCTAAAACCTTCTCCAATCAAATAAATATTGATACGTGTCCTCAGCATCGATCTAAAAACTTCTCCAACAATAGACACATGAGCCGCAACATGTGTGACAATAATCATACACTTTTCCTTGTAACCAGTCCCTTTCAATTTCCTTTCATAACAATATTTAACTGAAAAAACTGTCTTTAAAGTCAGCAACTTCGGCGGACAGTGTTGGGCCAACATTAGTAGCCCAAGTCACAGATGACGCAAATCACCACGGCACCTCCTTCCTCACAATCCCCAATTCCATTTCTTTCTTTTCACAATTCCTATCGAGGTAAAGTTTTGTTTTTGATCTGTTATTTGACTCAGTTACTAACTCTCAGTGCACTATATATTGTAGTAGTGACAAAAATTTGGAACTCTTTTTGAGTATGTGAACAATGGGATACAATGTTTACCAATGATCGGAGACAAGAAGATTAATTGAACCGGAAGATACGGAACTCCAAGGCGGCAAAACCTTCAGGTTACCTCCCTTCTACTATATGTGGTAATTTCACACAATTGGTCTTCACTAATGTATGCTGGAATTGATCCTAATGCTTCACTTGGCCGTGCACTTCCGTTTTGTGGCGGTGATCGAGTCTACATGTTTATGCTTTTGTTGATCCTAACATTAGGCTGCCGCTTTTAGTTTCTTAAACTAATCATAGAACAAGTGGCAAAAATCAGTGTTCGACATCTAATTCAGCCTACAATATCTGAAGTCTTGCACATCCGGCTAATGCAACAATGATCACTCAGTGTGGTGGGAACCCCCTTGACCCTTGAATAACTTATCAAGCCCAGTTAGAAACATATTGTAAGTAGGAAATTGTAGGCAACGTAACTGCAATCACATATAGATAGTACCTTATTGAGTGGTAGGTGAATTATGCAATTGGATTACTTTATTATCTCTACAACGTTTCAAACAAGGAAGATATCATGAAGTCAGAACTCAGAAGTGGTTGATGTTATGAAGAGGGGTCGGTATATATGCTGCTGCTTAAGCAAGCAAGCAGCGTCTGCTTCAGTAATCTACTGTGAACTTAAGTCGATAAGTAATGGGAAACAGGATTGCCAAGGCGAGAAAGTGAAAGGTTAAAAAGGGAGTGACGAGTGAATGGATGGCAATGCTTTTTTAATGGCGGCTTGCCCAGCAAGGTACACTGCAATAGTGCGCGAATTTTCTCAAGCAGTATCTTCATCTGGTTGCCCTAGGCTACTGTTGTTAATTATTAGTCTGAGAAAAGACAAAAAGAGATTACATATACCATGCCTAGTGCAGTAGTGCCTGAATCTGAGGACCATTGTTGGTCTGATTTATTTACTCACTTAATTAATGGAAAATGTTAAATGAAAATTCTATAATCAACTCGCTTGTTATCAACATCTATTAATGTTAATTTTATCTTTTCAAAGCCCTAAAGAATCCTTATACTGCCTTGAATCACCAAATATCCGAGCTAGCTAGCTTGTGTGATTGGTTAATTTACTAAGTAAATACTTCAGGGTTTTTGTTGGCTTGTTGCTTGCTTTATTGTTCTCTTGTCGATCTCTTGTATTGATTTATGTCGCAATGTTGCTCGATGACACCTGATACTTTTCTACCACAAATAATTACTCTCCAAACCAAACTGTACAACCAAACTGTACGTTCTAGAGATTATATTATGCGATGAATTCAAACCATGAAGTATGAAATCATTATAACTTGAGTTTCAGAGGCAGACTAGCTAGTGATAGGGATCGAAATGCAAATTAAGGAAGACAATAAGAGCAATGACTAAAACGGATGTAGGTACGCAGCAGAATAGCTAGGAGAGATAGCTTTGCGACTCTCGTATGAGTCTCGGGAGGGTAAGGCTTCCTAGTCAATCATGGAAGAGATTAATTACGTACAAAGTAGGATTGTAAACCAGGAGATTGCATAGATAAACCAAGTGACACATGCAAACCACAAAGGAAATGGCATAGTGATGGATATGATGACTGCAGTGACCCCAAAAAAAATGCCAAATCGGTCGAGCACATGAGCTGCTAGAGGATAGTTCAAGTGAATCCAGTGCCCCTTTCCACTTCTAGGTAGTATGAAGATGGGCCCCCTATGAAGATTTCCAGTTTGCCCTTATATCGAGAACGTACTGGTGTTTTTGAAAATTTCTTTGAAATTAATTTCGAGCAATTTCTTAAAAATTTCAGATCGCGATTACTATTTTCTGAAAGCAAATACAGAACCAGGTAGGCCAGCCATCGTCTCTCAGACTTGACAAAAAGTTAGAGGCCAATCAGCCCAGTCTGAAGAGCACAACCTTCAACCCTATAGTAACACAGCTAGCCAAGATTAACTTGTACTCAGTAGACAGTACTTTGCTTCATATTTTGGCATCTGAAACAAGGTTTTTTTTTTTCTGGTAGAGCCGTAGTGGATCCCCAGGGTAGTTTGGGGAGCTAATGAATAAGAAGACTTATTGGCTCGTCCGAATCAAACTTATGGGAGTCAGCAGATGCATTAAGTTTAAGCATTAAGTGGTGAAAGTTTAAGGGAGTCAGCAGATCAGATGCATTAAGTTTAAGTAAAGCAATAGGGAAAAGGCGTGTCTCCACCTTTCATCGGAGGACCGACCTTTTACAGAAAAAGGTAATCATCGAATAACAAATTAAACAAGTGACTGTGACAGTTTGGTTTTCGGTCTATCAGGAAACGACGTAGATGAAGCACATTCTCTCTTCAAAAAAAGAAAAAAGAAAAAAGAAAGATGAAGTACATTCTGGCGGCATATTTGTTGTTACAACATATATAGAATTGCAGACAAGGAAACGACGTAGATGAAGCAGGTGACACTTCTAAACCGTAGAGGCAACAATGAGGCTCTCCGAAACCGCCCGATGCATCAGTCCACTCCACCTTTGCTTCGTCGTTATACGTTTGAACTTTCTCTGGCCTTCATTAGGTTTAGTTTTGAGCGAGACTTGGCTCCTACCATATATATATGGTCCATAGTTTTCATAATCGCGGCCAAAGGAGTCTTTCTAATTCCCGTTCTTGTAACTAATTGATGCATGCTATCAGAGGTTTTGTTTAGCTAGTTTCTCCATCATTTATTTCTTTAATTACTCATAATTTTCTTCTGAATAAATAGTACTCCTCCTCTCATCGAGGTTCATAAAAAAAGAAAATACGTTTGAACTCTCTTCCCAAGTGGACCATGCATATGCTATGTCTATAGTTAGTAGCTAGTGAAACTCGATCTATAACTATATACACAGATGTTGTATCTTTGTGATAGATAAATATGAAGTTTAACAATATTACGTGACTTATAGCTTAAGTAATTGATTAAACCTTATCTAAGTATTACGAGTTGTATAAGACGAGTATTGGTCTTTGTTCTCTATATAATGTTGATCTCTAATAAACAAGGCACTAATTAATCTCTATATATAAACAAGCATTAGTCCATGTTCTCATCATAAGATGCATTCAACACTTGTCACATTCAATCAACACTTTGTGAGAGAGAACAAGATGGATCGATCTACCCTAGCCTATATTAAGTAGCCTTATTACATCATAGGGAAAATTCAATCTAGCCTAGAAAAGACATGGGATAGTTGCAGACAGTGCGTAAGTGTTGATTGTCCAGGGCTCTACCATGGACCTACCTTGCTTAATTATTCCCAAGTCATTCTTTTTTTCTGTTTTGGTCTTATTTAAGCAGAGAATAGGAATTGCAAAAGAATATCACAAGCCATGAGACCACGTAGATGAAGCATGCTATGCATTTGAACCAGACAGCCGGAAACGGAATGGTGATGGAAATGAAGAAGGCGCTGACGCCGAAGAAGATGCCGAATCGTTCGAGCACCTGAGCTACTAGTGGAGAGTTGGAATGAACTGTCTTGCCTGTGAAGAAACAAGTAAAGGCAAGCAAGATAGCAAGCTCGAGAAAGTAGAAAACTACAGGAAGTTGGGAGTGAACTTGGACTGATAGGAGAGCTATGTCTATTGCTGATGCCAAGCTAAACACCACAATTATCTTAGCCCAGTCTAAGTTTTGGCGCCCCGGAACTGCTTGATCATCAGGCGGCGCCACTGCTTCTGGGTCAGGATGAGTTGGAGGGCCATGAGATGAGCCAAGGGTCTGAAGTAGCTGCAGCAGTTTTGGAATAGCAGCAGCAAAACTCCTTTTGCTAGCGGCTATTTGGTCGCAGAAAAAGATAATGGAAAGCCAAGAACAAAGAAAGGAAAGTCATGAAGAAAGGAGTGCTGAAGTTTTGCTTCATATATAGCCCAGAGTGATTAAGAAAAGGGCCGACGGGTCCGGTCGATACACGCGTGGCGGTGGGTCTTTGCATTCAGAAAAGGAAACGACTTTCTAATTGAGTCGGTTACATATGTACCTTCCTGGAAGTCGGGTCTGCCTATGTGGCATCGGCGTGACGACGAGCAGAGAAAATTTTCAGATTAACTATATGCCCGTTATACTAGACTACTAGACAACTGAGTTTTAAAAATCTAGTTCACAATCCTACTTAACCAGTGGATTATAGTAAATCCAAAGCTGACTATAAGGCTACAATCCAATGCTCCTCACTAATGACATTGTACAATCTGGTGGGGGAGTGAAACAGAGAAGTACTTTTGTGAAGGTACAACGGGCATCCCATCAATCCAACAATCATGTTCTGGGTCCCTTCATCTTCCTCTTAACCACTGTGCTTTGCTTTGTTTTGTTAACAATGGATGTTCTTCCTTTCTGTTTGACAAGACTAGTCAGTGAGAGTGTGAGACTGTCACACACACACGCTTATATATTTCACCATATTTCTATTATCTTTTTTTTAAAGTTTGGCCACATCGATTTTTTCTGATATTTCTTTTGAAATATTCAATTTTTGGACTATAAAATTATTCATCATCGTCTGTATTTTAGTTTTCGAATTTTCAACTTCTAAGAAAATAAGATGAGGAATATTTCTTAAAAAAAAAAAAGATAAAGAGGAATATGTATAATAAATAATAAATACATCACAGCTTCATATTCATCCCTTGTCATTAATTAACATGGTCCATAAGACCATAAGTGGGATCCAAACTAAGACATGACAAATAAAATACATACAAGTTACAAGTAACATACATGTTGATACCAATGTAGTAGAAGAATCTGTCGCTGCAGGGAATTTTGGAGGAGAAGACAAGTAAGGCTTGGGTGGTATCTTCAACACTTCCTTCCAGCATTTCTATCACTTCTTTCATTGCTAGTCGGTTTGAGGGATCAGTTTGTATGCACCACAAGCTCGCTATTATCATCTTCCTTGCTCTTGATTTGTCCTCATTTGTGACACACTGAAGCCCAAGTTCCTCATCCAATTCTAGGCGCTTGTAAATCCAGTGGAATTTTGCTCCAACAGATTTTTGTTTCAAGTTCAGGCACCCGGGCCGGCACACTATATGTGAACTTGACGTTGTTCCTTTCCTGATGGTCCATGAACCAAACGAGAGGCTTATATATGAATTTGACGTTGTTTTTTTCCTGACGATTACTTTCTAAGAGGATATGTGTGGCTGGGCCCACCTTTTGTAAAACCAAAATGGGCCTAGCAACCTCAGCCCATAACTAACAGCCAACTCCGTGAGGCCCAAGCCATGCTCAGTCTATATTTCCACTTCACCTTCCCAAAAATATCAAACAATGGCCTCACTGGCACCACCGCCCCTCCCCTTCTCATATCAGCCCCTTCTTCCCAAACCCTCCATTTTCACTTCAAAAGCCTCACTCTCTTCCTCTCCCACACAAACCACCTCTCTCTCCAATCCTCTCCAAGACCTCACCCGCCTCTGCAACTCCGGCAACCTCCCCGCCGCCCTCGCCCTCGTCCAAACCAACACCTTCCCCACATCCCAACACCTCAAAGACGCCATCGGCGCCCTCCTCCAGGCCTGCGGCCGCCACAACGACATCCAAACCGGCCGCAACCTCCACCGCCTCGTCTCCCAATCCACTATCTTCACCCACGACGTCGTCCTCAACACTCGCATCATCACCATGTACTCCATGTGCAACTCTCCTTCCGACTCCCGCCATGTTTTCGATGCCTTACCGAGAAAGAACCTGTTTCAGTGGAATGCTATGGTTAGTGGGTACTCAAGAAACAATCTTTACGCTGAAGCAATTGATACTTTCATTGACTTGTTACGCGCCGCGGAGTTTAAACCCGATAATTTTACAATGCCGTGTGTAATTAAGGCGTGTGGTGGGGGTTTGGACGTGGGTTTGGGGCAGGGGGTTCATGGGATGGTTGTGAAGATGGGTTTGGTTTCGGATGTGTTTATTGGGAATGCTTTGATTGCGTTGTATGCGAAATTTGGGATGCTAAGGGATGCAGTTAAGGTGTTTGACAAAATGCCTGAGAGGAATTTGGTTTCTTGGAATTCGATGATTGGGGGGTTTTCGGAGAATGGGATGTGTGAAGAGAGTTTTGGGCTGTTGGTGAGGTTTTTGGAGGGTGAGGAGGGGTTTGTGCCGGATGAGGCAACGTTGGTGACTGTGTTGCCCGTTTGTGGTGGGAAAGGGAATGTTAAAATGGGGATGGAGATTCATGGTTTGGCTGTGAAGTTGGGGCTGGATAAGGAGTTGATGTTGAGTAACACATTGATGGATCTGTATTTGAAATGTGGGTGCTTGAAAGAAGCGAGGGTTTTGTTTGAGAAGAACGATAGGAAGAATGTGGTTTCTTGGAATGCTTTTATAGGAGGTTATTCTAGAGATGGGGATGTTAGTGGAGCATTTGATCTTTTGCGGAAAATGCAGATGGAGGAGAAGGTGGATGAAGTCACTGTCTTAAATGTGTTACCGGCTTGTTTGAAGGAGTCGGAACTTTTGAGGTTGAAGGAGCTTCATGGTTACTCATTCAGACATGGGTTTCAAGATGATGAACTGGTGGCCAACGCTTTTGTTGCAGCCTATGCCAAATGTGGGTCGCTGAGTTCTGCTGTGCAGGTGTTTTATGGTATAGAGACGAAGACAGTGAGTTCCTGGAATGCAGTTATTGGTGGCCATGCCCAGAATGGAGATCCAAAAAATGCTTTAGATTTATACCTTCAAATGAAACAATCAGGTTTGGATCCTGACAGTTTTAGCATTGGTAGCCTCCTTTTGGCTTGTGCCCACCTGAAATTTCTTCAATATGGTATAGAGATTCATGGATTTGTGCTACGTAATGGGTTTGAGTGGGATTCATTTATTGGTATTTCGTTACTATCCTTTTACATCCAATGTGGTAAACTTTCAACCGCAAGAGCATTATTTGATAGGATGGAACATCAAAGTTCAGTGTCATGGAATGCAATGATCTCTGGTTACTCTCAGATTGGACTTCCTGATGAAGCCCTGGATCTGTTTCGACAAATGCTGTCTAATGGAATCCTACCTAGTGAAATAGCCACAATGAGTGTGCTGGGGGCATGTTCACAGCTGTCAGCTCTTCGTCTAGGGAAAGAACTGCATTGTTTTGCTTTGAAAGCACGACTTACAGAAGACCTGTTTGTTGGTTGTTCTCTCATAGATATGTATGCTAAAAGTGGCTGCATGGAACAATCTCACATGGCATTTGACAGTGTAACCAAGAAAGATGTGGCATCATGGAATGTCCTAATTGCAGGGTGTGGAATTCATGGACATGGAAACAAGGCTTTAGAGCTATTTGGAGAAATGATAAGGTTGGGTCAGAAGCCAGATAGCTATACATTTCTTGGAATTCTAACTGCATGTAACCATGCTGGGCTTGTTAAAAATGGGATAGAATATTTCAACAAGATGCAAAGGTTATATGGAATCGAGCCGAAGTTAGAGCACTATGCATGTGTGGTAGACATGCTGGGTAGGGCAGGTCAATTAGAGGAAGCTCTGAACATCATAGATGACATGCCTGAGGAACCAGATACTAGAATTTGGAGCTCATTGCTTAGTTCCTGTAGGAATTATAATGATTTGGGAACGGGGCAGAAAATTGCTGAAAAGTTACTAGAATTGGAGCCCGGAAAGGCAGAGAATTATGTCCTACTGTCAAACTTATATGCTGCAACAGGGAATTGGGATGATGTGAGATGGGTCCGTCAAAGGATGAAAGAGATTGGCCTTCAGAAAGAAGCTGGCCGCAGTTGGATTGAACTTGGAGGGCAGGTGTATAGTTTTGTTGCTGGTGACAATTCCCTGCCAGAGTCAGGAGAGATTAGGAAGATGTGGGCAAGATTAGAGGAAAGAATAAGTAAACTTGGATATACACCTGACACAGATTCTGTGCTTCATGAACTGGACTATGCGGAGAAGATTGAAATATTGAAGGGGCATAGTGAAAAGCTTGCAATTTCATTTGGATTGTTAAAGATGAATAAAGGTGCAACACTGAGAGTGTGTAAAAATCTGCGCATCTGCGTAGATTGTCACAATGCGGCTAAGTTGATATCAAAGGCTGTTGAAAGAGAGATAATTGTGAGAGACAACAAGCGCTTTCATCATTTCAAAGACGGTCTATGTTCTTGTGGAGATTATTGGTAAATCAATGAGTGCTCAAAATCAGACCATATTGTGTCGAAGGTATCAGCTCTGTAAAAATGATTGCTACAGCTTTCTAACACATCGTCACGTATCTGTACATGTAATTGATAACCAGAACTATCTTGTAATATGAATTTGTATCATAAAACACCACAACTGTTTGCCACTGCACAGTAATTGGTATCTCTCTTTCTCTGTTGTTCAAGTGTGACTAAAATTCAATGAAATCATAGAAAATTGGTATATCTCTACTACTATAGAGGGAAGCCCTCAAAAGCTTCACCAAATTATGTTCTTCCTAAATTATCTTTATTGTGTTTAATTAAAACAATTAAGTAAACTAGACATTATAGTAAAAAGAAAAAAGAAAATAAAATATAGAAAAAAGAGTAGATAATTGTGTAAATTGGGAAGTTAAGACTTTTAACTGTAACAAGAAACTCCCCACTACTCACTAATTTCACAAGAAGAAAAAACAGTTACAAATGAGAGAGAAAAAATAACTACATACTAACGACGTCTTCTACACAGGAGTTTCGCGGGTATAAAGGCTAGTGTCTGATAATTTTAAGTCGAAAAGTCCACATCAGTTGGAATAGCAAACAAAAGGGAGTCTTAGAATGGATATAATTATAAGGTAATGAGGAGAATCCACAGAGCTAACATTATTCATTATTGTACAGCATACTTGATCTCATTGCATTCTTCTTTATTTGCTCTGCTTTGCTTGCCTTTGTTTTTTAATATTATTCTTCTTCTTCTTTAGCATAGAAGTAGCTACAAAATATTATCACAAGCAAGGACACTACATAGATGAAGCAGGTGATACATTTGAACCTGACAGGAAATGGGACTGAAACAGATATGAAGACCGCAGTCACTCCAAAGAAGACACCACAGTGCTGGAGCACCTGAGCTACTTCTGGACAGCTGGAATGAATGGATAATGCTTATGACAACACAAGTAAATGCAAATAAGATTTCAAGTGCAATGAAGTAAAAGATTATAGGGAGCGGGGAGTGAAGCTGTACGGATACGATAGCCATTTAAATGGCTGATGCCGAGCAAAATGCCACAACTACTTTTGCGGAATGCAGGTTCTGGTGCTTGGCTACTTGAACAGTTGCTTCTTTGTCAGGACCATCGATGTGCCTGATTTTCTGGAGTAGGAGGATTGCTTTCGTGACGAATGACTTTGCAGAGTTCATTGTGCCTATTTTATGCCAAAATCATAAAACTTTAGGATGCTTGCTTGTTGTAGTCATAGGGATGAAGGGAGAACAGAGAAACTCCTGTACTACTGGATGTTTGCAGTTGTAAAGAGACGATGTATATATAGGTAATGATTAATCTATTTAATTGACTTTCCAAACAATAAAAAGCCGGAATTTGTTTTGATCTTATTGCCCGAAATTTTGTTTTGATGTTGTAGCCCGAAACATTGTTTTGATCTTATAGAACCCGACTTACATTTGAGAATCTTTGGAAAGTTTGTGCTTTGTATGTATCTATCTTATAGCACTATTGACGAGACTGAAGAAGTCAAAGCTGAAGAGAACAACAGCAGAAAAAGTGTATTTCGACTATATAAATTGTAACGTGCATTGGCCAATTTTGGTGCTTCGAGTACAAGTTTATTTGGTTTGATTCATCTCCGAATTTCATTAGTCAATTTTACGTTAGAGATAAATTAAGTTTTCTTAATTTTCGTTTTCGTTAATTGGAACTTTACTTTGTGATGGAGCAAGGTAGGTCATGTTCTCATTATTGTATTTTTCTTCATTCTCAATAAATCTCTAACCTCGTGTTTGCGAGTTTTGGAAAAAAAAAATATATAAAAAAATTGTAATGAACATATCCTTGATTTTCTTACCGAGTTTTTAGTTAGTATTTTAAAGACTTCCTCACACATTACCTCTTTTGAAATGACCTTCCATTTCAGTCACCATCGTGTTACAGAATTCTTATTATTCAATGTGCGCAGGCGGTGCGTAGTTTATCACATAGTGCATCTGTTATTGTTCACTTCTTATCGATATGAACTTACAGTATGGTTTTTTAGCCAAATTACTATCATACATTTCACTTTAGTGTCAATTTGTTATCCTAGCTTTCATTTCAGCCAATTTGTTACCTTAACTTTTCATAATTAGCCAATTTGCTACCTTATATTTTTAAAATTAGTCAACTTGCTATATTTTTGTCATTTGTTCTTTAGGATAAAATACTAGTCACTTCTCTTATTTTTTAAGGTTCGGCAATTTAGTCATCTTTTTCTCAATTTCAATAACTCACTCCTATTAATTTTCAATGTTATACAATTAGGTCTAATTTGGATAACTGTTAAAATTGACTGTTAATGTGACGACATGGCACGTTAAGTGTCCACATCGGGCAGTAAAATATCTAGCCTATTGTCCTGCTTCAAAACTGAAACTATTTCCCTCCATAACTAAAACCATTTCCCTCCAAATATAAACTTTTTCCCTCCAAAAACATTATGCATGATAGTCATTAAAATAGGTCCTCCATAATAACATCAAAAATACATTGCATCTTCAAAAATATATTGCAACATCCAATTGCTCAACTATTAACTAATTAGCTGTAATCATCTTATCAAAAGATTACAGTAGCAACCAAGTGACAAAACACAAGGTTGCCCAAAAATAGGATGCATTAGGGGCTAGCTAATATCAAATCTCACAACTATTTTCCAGCTCCTTTGGCTGAGTTCTGCCTAATCCATTGGGAGGTTCTTGTTGTTACACCAGCCTTCTTGGTTGAAGCATTTGAACCTTGCACATTCCTTGAAATGCTAGGAGCATATCCAGCTTGAAGAGGCCTTGAACTTTGCTGTGTAGACGCAGCTTGTTCAGGTCTTGCTCTCTTTAGAGCAGCTTGAGCTTTCATGTCAGCCTTCCTTTTCTAGACATAGAATAAATGAAGACAAAGACATATGCAAGTTATACAAAGTCATAAGTTAACCCAAATTGTAAATATTTCCAAAGACAAACAAGCAACAAGATTGAAAGGTTAGATAAACAAGCAAATATTCCCAAAATTCAGAAGCACACCAATTATAATAAGAGATCAAACTTTTCGACAAATCCTACACCATCAACAATAACAATACTTGGTAGGTACCCTCATATATTCATTCCTTTCTTTGGTTTTCTTCCTCATCTCATTGGTAGTCATTAGTCGTTTTACTTGGTTGGACTACATCAATATTATTGTAAGGTTAGAGTCTATCTGTGTTATAAATACAAAACAAAATATTAACATCAATAATCTTATATATATCAACAACAAATTACAACTTACTTTTTTTTAGCAGCTTGTCCTTCCTTGTTGAGGTTCTTCTTATTAGCAGCAACAATAACATTTTCCTTCGGTGGCAAATGTCTATGACATGTCTTGGAGTTGTGACCTGTCTGCTTGCAGCTACCACACCTTAAAGGTCTTTTCTTCTTACCAATTACAGTGTCACCATCCTTATCCTTTTCATAAGCAGCCTTCATTCTTGCAGTCCTAGGTCTACCAAGTTGTCTCGAATATTGTGGAGGCTGAATAATAGGATCTTCAACCCCTAGACCACATATCCATGTTGTTTACAAGCTGGATAAGATTGTTGTAGATGCTTATATAAGTCTTCTTCAAATAGCATGCAGCCATATAATCATCTAGATCATGTCTCTTCAGGTAAACAGCCGAAATAGCATGCTTGCATGAGATTCTTGACAAGTCCCACCTCCTGAAAGCGCATGTCCTCCTTGCAATATTAACCACATTCTTTGTTCCCTTGATGTTCTCGACCTCTGCAATGTCACCATCATTAAAGTTTGGGGTGCAGTCTGTTGCAGCCTTTAGCTTATTCTTCTCTAGAATGTCCCTTGCATTTGGACAAATATTGTCATGGTAAGTTGCCATTTTTTTTCTTCTAATTGCAATTCTCTTCATCAATTTCACCCTTAACTCTTCAAACATCGTCACTGGTGACTTACCCCTTGCCTCCAATATCCAGCCATTAAAGCTCTCACAAATGTTATTGATCATAATACATCTGTGGTGAAATATGTTCTGCACCAATGTTTAGCAGGTCTCTCCTTTGCTGCAAACACTGATCATTACACAAATTAAAAACATATTAATATTTTTATATTAAAATAATAAAGTTTATCTAACAATATCAAACTAGAAGTACATGTTAGCCACACTTGTAAGCATCTTTGTCAAGTGCATTCATGATTTCCATCTCCTTCTAAAAATAAGGCAAAGTTGTTGCCTTTGCACAAGCCCACATTTGATCTCTTAACACCATTCCAGGAATAGATTTGTGAAGTTAGTCCATAAGTGTCTAACACAAAATCGTACACATGCTCTTGAAACAATTATGTGCACGTGCAGGTATCAGACCATTTTGCTTGTCACTAATAAAAATTCATCCCCTTCCTTCATACTTAATGTTCAGATCCTTTGCTAGCAACTCTAGAAACCATATCCATGAATCCTTACTCTCTGCCTCAACCATTGCCCATGCTAACACATATAAGCTATTATCTGCATCCATACCAACAACTGTCAAAATCTAACCCCCATAACAGCTCTTGAGATGTGCACCATCTAAACCAACCACATATCTGCATCCAGCCTAAAAACCTTTCTTCACAGCAACTAAGCAGATGTACATGCACTTGAAAACTGGAATACTGTTACCATTGGGAAATTCACACTTAATGTCAATAGTTATGGTTGGATCAACTCTCTGAAGCTCTCTTCCATAATCATGAAGCCTTACATATTGCTCTTTTATGAATCCTTCCACTTCTTCAAGTGCAACCCTCTTAGCTCTATAAGCCATCCATTTGTGTACATTTGAGCTGCGTCACCATGTTTTGTACCTCCACAAGCGACATCATATCTTTGTCGCAGTAGTCGTAGAAATCATACCTCTTTCCAACATATTTTCGATCCACCAAACACCCTCTATGATGCACTTTTATTATGAAATTATCTGGGCCAATTGTATTAAGCAAATAATAACTATTAGGACCACAAAAAAACAGAGCTACAAGCCAAACATGAAACAAAGACCAAGCCATTACAACTATCAAATTCTTCTCATATGGGAGACATCTAAAACCTACTAGGACCACAAGAAAAAACAACAGAGAAAGTACTAATTTAAAAGTCAAACCCAGATTACCCAACTGCAATTTTAAAGATATTAAAAGCCAACACACAGATACACAACCATATGCTAACAATATTTTCAAACAGCAGCAACCCTATTCTAAACACCACAAATAACGTTTAGAATGAATGAAAGTTAGCTAAAATCTAGCAGTCGACATTCACTTCCAATATCCCAATATCGAATCATGAAGAATTTCAACTTTACATCTCTCTCTCCCACTATACTAATGAATCTCTGCATCCGAAATAAAATTCTTGATGTCTAGTTAAACTTGTACCTCTAGTGTGGAGTACTTGTCTACCTTATATAACCTAATAATGCTCCAATAACAATCTCTTGGACTACACAACTTGGGAAACTTTCAAATATGAAGTATCAAACATATTATACCAGCATATAATGCTCATTTATATTCCAATATTTGGGCACCACTTGACCAACTCCAAGCCCCAACATGCATAAACTTATTTTCCCATACTGCGTAATAACCCATTCGCTTTGTTGTGTGAGGGTAGCTCCATTGATATTACTTAAATTATACATAGATATACCTCTGAAACCCTTGAATTCTAAAGCCCTAATTTTTTTGCCCAAATTCAAAAAACCCTAGAAACATGCGTTTTTCAATCATTTGATTTCATAGACCAAAACCAAATGAAAACCCATGAACTTACTGTAATCAGGGATACCATCATGCAAACGATCTCGACCTCTAGAAATCCATAGTTCTGGGTTGTTCACCATGTCGCTGCTTTCGACGTTGTCTTTTTGATGATTAAATGAAGGCTTGGAATGGGTATGAAGGTTTTCGAACAAACTGCTTTTGAGTTTAATATGGGTTCTGGGTTCTTCATCGTTGCTAAGGAATATCAACCTATTTTGAGTTTGATATGGGTTATGGGTTATGAGTTGATAATTAAGGGTGTAATAGGCTAAGGGTAGTTTAGGAATTTCACAGCTCGATATGGACACTTAACATACCACGTCATCACATTAACAATCAATTTTAATAGTTGAACCAAATTGAACCTAATTGTATGACATTGAAAATTAATAGGAGTGAACTATTGAAATTAAGAAAAATATGACTAAACTGTCGAACTCTAAAAAATAAGATGAGTGACTAGTATTTTGTTTATTTTATTCATTTCTTTATCCAAACATGAATTAATTTTGAAAATTGAATGTTAAAGTTGGTCGATATTGAAATTTTGGTAAGGAAATTGGTTAATCTTGAAAGCCAAAAGTAGCGAATTTGATGGAATAGTAATAAATTAGCAAATTTAGTAGTCAGTGTAGCAAATCGACTAATTATGAAAAGTTAGGGTATCAAATTTGATGAAATGGTAGCAAATTAGCAGATTTAATAGTCAGTGTAACAAATCGACTAATTATGAAAAGTTAGGGTAACAAATTGGCTGAAATGAAAGTTAGGATATCAAATTGACATCAAAATAAAAGTTAGGGTAGCAGATCGGCAATTATGCCATATAGTATATCTGTTTATACTCTGAGCAGTAGTCCAGGTCTCTTGCTCTGTATTTGACTGTGCCTAAACTCAATCAAATCAAACCACATAGAGATAGCAATCATCCAAAAAGGTGTCTGAGAAAGGAACAGTGGAAGACTATTATAAGCATCCTGATACTGAGATCTAGTATCCTTGTACTTCATCATTTACTATTTTCCGTTTTTAAGCATAGAAGTTTTTGAAAAATAATACTACAAGGCAGGACACTGCATAGACGAAGCAGGAGGCAAATTTAAACCAGCAGGGGAATGGGATTGTAATGCATATAATGAAGGCAGTCACTCCAAAGAAGACGCCAGTTCTGTGGAATTCCAGTGCTATTTCTGGACAGTAGGAATGGATAAATGTGCTTATGAAAAATGAAGTAAACGCAAACAAAATTGCAAGTGCCAGGAAGTAAAAGATTGCAGTGAGCTGAGAGTTTAGCTTGTGTGCCATTGTTCCAACGCTACAACTGTCCATCCCCATATTCGAATCCATCCCATATTCTTAATTCTTCCTGCTAGGTGGTAAGTTATTTTCTTACCATATGTCAACGTACGAGAAACAATGATTTACTTCTGATCTCATTGGAGACAAAAGTTAGCAAGGAAAAACAAACAATAGGAAGTTCAAGATTATTAAGGTGTTTTGGAAGTTGGGAGACTTCTATTAAGAGTTATGGACTTATGGCGCCTCCCATATAAGTTTTTTTTTTTTCAAAGAAAAAAAAAACCTTTTGGTCATTTTGGATTTTCTCTGTTTTAAGAAAAAATTTGGTTGTTTTGTGTCCAAATATATTCTCTAAACACTATATCTAAATCAGGGATGGAATGTAAAGAGATAGAAAACAACATTCCCTATATTGTATCTACAACAATCTCTATAACTTTTAGGAAAAGATTTATGGAAGAGTGATAAAATCTGTAAAATTGAAAATAAGTCTAACACTAAAGTAACTTCAGTGATAATGTCTGCAAGTGATTGAACACTACTAATTAATTACCAATTTAGCATCTAATCGATTGGGTTATTACTTGATCAAATCCCATTCTCATGCCAAAGATTAAAGCATAATAGACGTTCCTCTTAAAAACTGATGTGCAACAATTGTTTTTCTCCATTACACAGTTTTATATATCGACTTACAATGCAAATTTTAATCTTTTTTCTCATTGTTTTAGCAACTTTGTAATCTTACTATTACTCTAAAAATATATATATATATATATATATATATTCAAAAATCGATTTCCATTTCAAAGTTTAAAGTAAAATGTTTCGGAATATGTGATATATTACATTGTTTCTTCCCTATGTTTACTCTATCATCGAATCTATGATTAAAATACTTGAAAATTACATGAATTTGTGATGTTTGTAAATGAACTTTCATCTCGCCGAGATAAAGTCAAAAATAATCTTCTAAATGTCGGTGTAGCCAAATAACTCTCTTTGCATGATTGGATATTCCAGTAGAGAGCTTTTAAGTTCAATGTTTATAATCATCTACACATGAGAAAACAAAATTATTAATAAGAAGAAGGAAAAAACAAAACCAAAATTTTTCTTTTTCTTTTGTGTTTGCACAAATTGTAGCAGCAGCTAACTTTTAGTTGTCTCGCTCTGGTCTAAACTCCAAAGCTCCGTTCTTCTTCTTCTTCACTTTTGTTGAGAGAGCTTGGTCTTTGTTACCAGCTCAGATTCTGGAATGGCGAGTCAGCCGTCTCCGCCATCCTCTGCTTCCAACTCCGACCACTCCGCCACTCAACCCACCTCTATCCCTCCCACGAATCCACACCCACAGGTTCAGGTTCACTCAATCTATATATGTATATATATAATGGTCTCTGTGTAATGATTTGTTCATGGGATTATCTTTTTCATTCCATCTTCTTAATATGTGAAAGGCCGAGGCTGTAATCACCAATGGGGTTCTCAATAATGTCGACGAGAAAAGGCCTGCATCTTTTGAGTGAGTTCTTCTTTCCTTATATCTGTGAACAAGTCACTTCCACGTTTAAGCTCACTGTTGATGAAATCAGAGAGATCAGTTATAATACCATTTAGTTTGTTATTGATGCTGTTTATGAGATTGTTTAGTGAGCAAAGATTAAGACTTTGAGAAGAAATAGAGTTTGAAGGAGAGGACTTTCGGACATATGCTTATTATGTGTTTGTTATATTTTTGGTTAAGCGCGTATAATTTGGGTTTTCTGTGGAAAAAAATAAGTAGAAATAGAAAGGAGGAACTATATCAAAGCAGTTGGGTCCATTAAAGTTTGCACCTTTTACAATTTTAGCATAGGCACTGAAAATTAGCCTTACACTTGAGAAACTTCATGCAAATTGATGGATTGTATTGTAGATGTAGAAATAACATATAAACCATGTTCAGTTAGATATGAATATGTTCAAGATTCATCAGAGAATTGGGCGAAATCTTGTGTGAAGTGATTGATTTTAGCAAGTTGTTGTACAGCATGGTAATTCAAGCTGTTTCATGCACTTCCAAATTCAGCTTGAAACTCTAGTCATCTCTCATCTTCTGCCCTCCAATGTGTTTGTCTGTTTGAAGAGTATTTTAAAATGCTTTTATCTGGATTTCGTAAGTTATTGCTTCCATTTTTCGGCATTTGAATTTAAATGCCTTTTACTAAGTTAGACTTTTATGCCTTCTTCTCTCCTTTGTACATGCATCATGCATGTACACAGATATAAATGGTATTGTTTTGTCTTATGCCAGAACACAGTTTTCTAGTTCGGGCTGGGGACTGGGGAGTAGTCTCCCAAATTACATCTTAAATAGGAGTCTCTAGTGGTAGCCACTTGGACATTCCAAATCTCAATCAGCATAAATGACCACTTGATTGAAATAAGGTGCTAGGAATACTCATGTTAAGTTGACTGAGGATTTCCCTCTGATGGATTACATAATTACACCTCATGTCCCAAATCCTCAGATCTCTATTGTACACAGATTGACAGAACTTGTCAATAGGCTTGAACTCAGTTAATTTATTCTTGTTTTGCTGTGATCTGGGGGGGGGGGGGGGGGGGGGGGGTAGTAAATATAGATGTACCATGAATTTCATGCTAGAAAATTCGACCAACTGTATGTCATCTGATTACTACTTGTTTGTAGACCACCCATGATCTAGATTTGCGCGTATTATCACCGTTACTACTGTAGTTTGTTCATTGCCTTTTTCTGTATCTGTTGTTCTCTGTGTGAAATTAACATTAAGGTTCTCTGCTGCACTATTGTTCTCTATAATGCTTTCTTTATTCTTTTTATTATTAATCTAAAAGTAGACTGAATTATATCCTATGTTCTTTCTTTATGCTAGTGAGCTTCATACCGCAGACCACATCAAGAAGTTCAAGAAGTATGAAGCTGAGTACACTCGTTGGTTGACTGCAAAATACTTCTCCAAGAAAACTCTTTATGGAGGTGTGCAACAACTATTTTAAATCTAAAACAGCTTGTTATAACTAAAGTTTATTTGTATATCATTATGGAAGTGTGCAACAATTATTTTAAATCTAAGACAGCTTTTATAACTAAACTTTATGAAGCTGAGTACAATCGTTGGTTGACTGCAAAATACTTCTCGAAGAAAACTCTTTATGGAGGTGTGCAACAACTATTTTAAATCTAAAACAGCTTGTTATAACTAAAGGTTATTTGTATATCATTATGGAAGTGTGCAACAATTATTTTAAATCTAAGACAGCTTTTATAACTAAACTTCTTTCTTGCAGGCAACATATTTGATGGAAATATGACAATACAGGATGAGGTTATAAAGTCAAGCAGGTATAGTTATAAAAGCACGCAGTTTTTAACTGGAGTTTCCAATAAATTTGCAGGACGTAATTGTTTTAGTTTTCTCGGTACAGGTGGCCTTGTACCAGATCATATGCAGACCCAGTACAGGGCTTTGAAGACCAGACCGGCAGCTGCTCAACTTCTATAACTACAGCTGAAACCTCGCCTAACTTATCAAATGGGAAGCATCCAGTAAAGTAGAGAAGATTGTTTCATGATTGTGTTCTTACATTTTTGAGGACTGATTAATAGGATTTTGTACATGGACAAATATGCATTGCATGCTAACAAATCACTGAAGGACATGGACCCAAAATATTGAATATCTCTAATCCAGTTATTATAAATTTCTTATATGTATTATTTTTTATATTGAGCATTTCCATGAATGCAGCTAGAAATCTCTATGCTTTTCATTATATTGAGCAATAAAGAGAGCTGCTGATACAGATTATTGGAAGTTACTGGATGATAAGTATGAAACATGGAGGTGACGTTATTGATCAAACGTCACAGGATGATCTTAGAATCTTTCTAAAGCTTGAATTGACTACATATATAGTGTAGTTAAAGGGTTACATCTATCAGATCAGTAAAGGTGACTTGAAGGGAAGAGACTGTCTCTTTTAGCTCAGCATTTTCCTGAAAAATCCGCTGGTTAACCTCTAATAGTCGGATCAGCTTATCATATAGCTGGTTATTTGCAACGTAGAGCTGGTCCACATTGAGCTCTTGAATCTGCTTCTTCTTGCGCATTCGCGACCTTCGTGCAGATTCCCTGTTGGAAATCAGTCTGTTGAGCCTTCTCTCATGGTTAAGGCTTTGTTCCGCTGCAGCAGTTTCATCAAAAACAGTGTTAGTGCTAACAGTGTAGGTGTATGGTGATATGTCATTGAAATGAGACATGGGGAAAATTTGAGTATGTGGAATTGTGGGGAGGAGTTGAGATGGAATAGTTTGATTAGCTAAGTGGTAGTGTGTCTTTGATTCATTTGGATCCATGAATAACTTTGAGGTCACTAGCAAGGGAAGAGAGAAAGAGAAGTTTCAGAATAGGTTTAGGGGAAGAACCAAAGTGATTTTTATAGTGAGATTCTAGCAACTACGTACATACAAGGACGCCATCATATCAAGAGTTTTGTCGTTACATGAAGATCATGATCATCAGAAGGCAATACCGCAGGCAGATATGCCTATTTCTGTAATATTGCGTCTAAATGTAGAATGACTGAAGGTAATGCATTTGCTATATATGTAGGGATTAGGAAAGGCTGATTCTTGAAGAAACTTAATGGTGAATTAGCAAGTCTAGTTTTGATCGATTCTAGTCTAGTACTTTTGAGACTTGTAAAATCCGAAAACTAGGTCCTCATGATCAACCATACAAGATTGGATGGTGTTACCAATAAGACAAACCTTTGCAGTAAATAGAGAAAATGGATGATAATATGCAGAAATCATGTGCACCATTTTGCTGATATTGCCAAAGTTGTTAGGTAATTTGTTGTATTTGATGTTTGTACTTGGAAATTTTAATTTACACCTTCAGACTTATCCAATGTTTAGACCATCATTAAACAGCTAGCACCTAGTGTTGTGCATCCTCTCATAACTTTCAACTTCTGGGAAATGTGGGAAGCATCTTTCTTAAGGGAAAGGTTTCTATCTCAGATTCTGGGCTTCAACTGGGACCTCGATCTCTATTGATATTCAACCTGTGTCAATTTTCTGTACTCTGATGTTTTAGATCCAGTATAAGTTTGTTAGCGGATTTTGATTGATTGTTTTGTTTCCGGTGAAGGCTTGATCGGTTCTGACAAACCATGATTAAACCTATGAATCCAGATAGCAGCATATTCTGTCTCCGGAAATAGGTAAAACGCTTCTGATAAAAATGTAGGACAAGCTACTTGTCATCAACCAAAACAAAACCAAATCGTTATGTAAAAGAAAGAATAGTAATAACAATTCGAGTACTCCGCAGAGTTATTACATCATATGCTTGAATATTACAAGGAATCATCTTCCAGCCAAAAACAAGCATAACAAATGTGTAAATGTTCAAAAGTAGTTAACATGATAACCATGAAAAATTACTCGAGTCATTGAACAATCTTATGCTACCACCAAAACAAACAAACCATCACGAATCATATAATCCTCACAAAAGATAGGTGAACTCTTCCTCTCTTAACCCAAAGAGAGGTCCACTCTTCACCACAGCAGTATCTACATTTTCAAAAACCTAATGCTTCAAGAAAGACTTCAAAATCATATCTGTGGAAAGTTTAGACCATTAGCAGTCCTCTCGCTCCTCCTGCGCTCATAAGCAGCGTCATCAGTAGCCAGCTCATATCGACAAACTGGACATGTATTCCTAATGCGCAGCCATGGCACAATGCAATCGCCATGGTACCTATGTGCACAAGGTAATTTCTTTCCTTGTTCCCCGAGAGTAATATCATCCTTGCAAACAGCACAGAGCGCATTGCCCTTCTCCACATCCTCCTGAGTCACAACCACCAAGGAAAGAGTCTCAACAACAGACTTAGCAGCCGGAGGCCTGCCCATCACCGCTGTCTCATTCTCAGAAAACTGCCCAAACAACATATCGTACTCAGCGGTGTAGATGTAGTCATCATGATCACCAGGGAAATGCTCAGCATCATGGTCCAGCTCCGGATTCGGCTCCCAATTGCTGGAATTCAACAAAACTTCCCATTCCAAATTCCCCAAAGCCTCAACCCTCTCCACACTCACTTCCTCCTCAGGAACAGCTAATGCTGCCGACAGAGCAACAGGACCCGACTCCTCCTCATTATCCGGATCAACAAACATCCCGAAAACCTCATCCACCCTGCCATCAACTTCCTCCCACTCAAACTCCTCATTACTCTCCCTCTGCTCCTCCAATCGAAGCGAATCCCAGCACAGAGCAACCCCGGTTTCGTCATCATAATCACCACCATGAACATGTTCCTCACCATACTCCCCCTCCGAATGCAAATCAAGCCCAATCACACCATTCTCATCCTCATCACTCTCGGATTCAAATCCAACAAGCCCCACGCAATTCTCAAACGGCTCCACCCTCCCTACAGATGACGTAGGCTCACCGGAAACCCTCCTCCCCACAAAATAGTCATCTTCATCAACAGGATCAGCAACACCATCCCCATCAAAACAGTTCCTAAATTCTAACCCTAACCCTAACCCTAACCCTAAACTCAAATCAAGATCAACCCCATCATCCATATCGCAATTCCCCTCCAGAACCCCGAAATCGGAGCTGTCACCGGAAACCAAAACGGAGCGGGGGGTTACCTGAGACTGCTCGACGCGCTGCTGGAACAGATCCATGACGAAACTGACCTGGTTCTCGCGGTCGGGGTTGGAAATGGAGTTGAGCTCCGAAACGACGTCGTCGTCGATGTGGTGCTCGGCGCGGTGGTACTGGGTGAAGATGTCGTCGTCGTCGTTGTCGTACTCGGCGTCAAAGTCGCGGTCTTGGTGGACGGAGACGAAGTGGGCCGGCGGGAAATCGGGATCGGAGGCGATGTAGAGGTCGAAGTCGTTGGAGGACCAATAGGGGAGGGATTCGAAGGGTGGGTTCTCTTCAAGGTCGTGGATTTGAAGGTAGGTTACCTCCGCCATTGATATTTTTGGAGCTTTTTTTGTGTGTGTGGAAATATGGGGTTCTGTCTCAGAGAATCAGAGAGAGATTGTGAAGCGGAGCAACAATTTCTGGGGAGGTTTTAACGGAGTGGGGAGTTGGAAATGACGGAAATGCCCGTCTGGTTTTTGTGGTGATGGTTTGGTTGGTGGATTTGAGTGCGCGGTCTTTTTCACGTTTGTTTGTTTTTTTTTTTCCGTGTTCCGTGTTTCACACTAGTTTAACGTCGTTTATGATTTTTTTGTTTCACACGAATTTATCGAATTCTAATTTCAAAGGTCTTCATCTGTTCTGTGTTATGAAACAAAATCTGTGGAATTGTTTGAGTTGAATACAGTGCAAGCGATCTTGTGCATAGCTAAGTTAAGTGATGTTTGGTTTGCCGAATTAGACATCTTGGAAACCATTTTTGCCTTGTTTTTCTTTTTCCTTTCTCCAAGGAATTAGAGTTTGTTTGCTTAGACATTAAACTTGACAACAATGATCAATTATTTACTTTTCGATAAGCCAAGAAAACTAGAAAGGTTCTTATATATTAACAAGCTTGAGGATTGCATGATTAAAATAGTTCATTGTCCTCTTCAGTGCTCGGTTCATTAGCCTACATTTTACCTTTTCTGTTGGCATACACGCAACTCTCATAAAGAAAAAAGAATTGAAAATTAATAAATAAAACTGATAACAAATTTTTATCAGGGAGGGATTACCTTGAATGCTAATTCCCTCTCCTGTTTAAGCTGTGATTAAAATCTACTCACTTGACTGATTTCTTGAACAAGGGATTAGATGGGCGGTGAGCTTTAACCTTGTCTACTTCATCCTTCTTCTCTATGTCCTGACTGTTTGTTCGCTTTAGAAATGGTTTAGATGGGCGGTCCTTGTTCATGTCACCTGCTGCATTATTCACCTCTGCACCAGCACTTTCCCTCTCAGTCGTCTTCGACTGCTCAAGATCATTCACTGTGGGAGTTGCTTTTCTTGTGTTTTCTCTGTTCCAACAATAGCTTCTTGTGTTTTGGCCTTCTTTAGAAACATGGGAGTCGACAATTTTGGTGCTGGTAAAGGAATATCATTCCCTGATAACCTACTTTTTCTCGGTAGAGGATGATGCATTGTAGTTTGAGTTAGGGGCAGTTGTTTGCAATGGTTTATTTTCAGTGAGCAACCTTTCCTGTTAAAAGTCAGAAGAGCATAAGAAACTGAAGAATCAAAATGGAAACATAGAGTTGCCAATGTAGCAAACCATAGTTGGAAGTATGGAGCTCATAGTTGGGAATTGAAAGCGTACCTCCAATATGCTATTGAACCTTTCAGCCAAATTAGGTAGCTTCAGGGAAGTAACAATCTTAATTGCACCCCTGACTGACTTTTCCAGGGATAGATGCTTCACAAGTTCAGTAGCCCTCTCCAGCTTATCTCCTGAAAACAGCCACCAGAAGCAAAACCATGACTTTTAATAACTGATTTTTTTTCCTCAATTTGTTGGAATCAAGATTACTCCGAGAGGTTGAATAGTAAACCACAGGAAACACTCACCATGGCAGCAGGATCCAATAAGCCTCAATATACATTGATCTTGAGCTGTTTCCAATTTGAAAGCTTCATCATCGAGTGAACTGGTGTCCAAACCAGCAGCATCCATTTCTTCTATTTGCTTTTGAATCTGTAATTTAAATAAATACAATCATCTCAGCCAGTGTACAGGAGTAGGTTTAATATGTCACCAAGCTAATGAAATTGAAAAAAAAAAAAAAAAAATGTCATCCCAGCCTGATGAGGTCATCAGTCTGGAGGGACAAAAGGACAAACCTCTACAAGACGCATGTTGTTTAGTATAAATGCATTTTCAAGGGCTTCAGCTCCTAGATCAGAGGATGTGAGAGGAATCGAAAAATTGAGTAGAGTAAGAACTGGTTTGGGCACCACCTGTAAAAGGAGTGTCAAGATATGATTAACATAAGAAAGAATATGAGACAAAAAGGTAGTGGGCTGTCTTACCTGGGGATACAAGTCGGGGCTTCTGCAGACTATACAAAATAGTTGTCTTGCATTCAAACCAACCACCCAATAGTTTTCATCTGGCTTCTTGTCTTTACAAGCACTGTAAGTCAGATATTTACTTTAGATTAAATGCCCTTAGGAGATTTTTATATGAAGTCATTCCACATAAGCTCTTTAGCTGAAGAATTATAAACCTGAAGAGTGGGAACCAACTGCCACCATATTCACTTGTAAAAACTCTCAGCACACCCTATGAACAAAAGAAAAAACAGACATATTCAAGATTAAAAAGAAATATATCGGTCATAGTAATAGCACATTTTCAAAAGTAGAGAGAAAGTACCTTGGAGTCACAGGAGCTTAATTTCCCTTCTTCACTGAAGCCAAACCATGTTAACCTTGAACCAGGAGTCAGAGGCAGACGACCTCTAAGAGGTTGGCTACTATTAGTCATGTTAAGTACCCTAAATTCAAGCATCTGCATGTTTCAGAAGATAACAATTTTATATCAGAAACAATTGTACAATGAAAAATAAGTACAAGCCATAAGCTAATAATAATGTATTGTCCTACTGCAGACAGCTAATTAACAAGAGGACAGTTAATGAAATCTACTTAAAGGTTATGGACTCGAAAAAATTGGAATTCCGCTACATGTCTTGGTAAAAAATGGTGAACAGAGTCAGCAGTCTAAAATAAAGTATGACTAATCAAACCTGCTCATTTGAGGGAAGACAGTCTGAAGCATGAGTGACAATGGCAAGCTCATCCTTGAAGCCTGATGCAGTCACCACTGGACCATCAAGGGAAAGAACATGTCTCTGCATTGAAAAGCATTCAGCAAAATAGATATGTTGAGAAACTAAACTTACAACCATTAACAATTGCTTTTCGCCAAATTGAGCTTCATTAATTGTGCTATGAAATAAGAGTACAAGTTTGTCAGCAAACCTGCAAACCACCAATGGTGAAGATGCGGATGAAGTTTAGACTAGTAACTGCTGCCACCCAAGTTGTACCAAGGGCCACAACCTTCACTTCTTCCCCTTCCAATCGCATAGACCACTAATCTCACATCACATATCAAAGTCAGCATATACAAAAACTCTAACATCCAACATGGCCTAGGTTAATATTTGGATAGGCTCTAACTACCAGAACATTGCATGAACAATACTTTTGGAATATAAATGTAAGTATCTAACCTCGCTATTGTTTGCCCAGCTAGTAAATGGACGATACATGAGAGTGCTCATGTTCTTTTCACCCTTGGATGGATTTGCAAAAACACTACCATTCTCATTCAGTGAAGCCATTGTGAAGCCAAAATGGTCGGTCATTGACGGAGCTCGTGGACCTCGGCTTGTGTCATGAAAATCTATCTGTATCCACATGTTAAAACATCAGTATGAGATAAAGGCACCTAGGCACTCCTTGTCTTGGAGTTCTGGCTAACAAAAACACTCACTGAAAGTGGCGTGTTGGGAGGGTGAGACACATGGAAGGAGGGAGAGAGCTTAGCAAAGTTAAGGCACAGGTTACCTCAATATGGGAGTACCCTTCGTATTCAATTGTAGTTATAGCTCCAAGCATGTTGTAGCACAAAAAGCGCCTTTTTCCAGGCTGCACAGGAGTAGCCCCTGGCTGAAATGCCTCCTGCATTTTAGACCTAGCAGATGACAATCTGCTTCTTATTCCCTCATTCCCATTATCAGTTCTTTCATTATGATGCCGGCGTGCTTTTTTATGGGATTCAACTTTAGGGGACAAACTAAAGTCATCATTATCATCCTCATCTAACTCTTTCAGAGCGCCAGACTGCTTGCTTAGTCTTTTCCTGCTAAGTGGCTCCGACTCCTCATATGTATCTTCACCAAGATCACTTAAACTACCAGATGTACTACTCTCCTGACCCTCGACTTCGTCTTCATCAAACAAGAGAAGACCATTATTAGATTGATTCGGAACATCTTCAGTAGGAGATTTCATTGACGAGGGAATCACTGCTTCCCACACACCATACCTGCCCATACAATCAATTACAGCTAGGACATTGTCAATTGGCTTCCAAGCCAAGCTAGTTATCCTCTCATCAAATTTATGCCTGCCAATATCTTGCTTTCGATCAACATCCCAGATGAGAACCTGCTTATCCAAGCCAGATGTAGCCAAATATTTTCCATTAGGCGACCAGGCCAAGGCACAAATAGGCTGTGTATGTTCACCTCTCAAGGTAAAGAGCTTCTCAGCAGTGTCTTTATCATACAACACAACATCATTTCGCACTCCCGGGACAGCTAACAACCGTCCATCAGGACTCCAGCTCAATACATTCAATACAGAAAGGTCTAAACAGGAGTTAGGAGCTACGGCTTTTAGGGTGTGCAATATGCTTCCAGATTGAAGTTCCCAGTATATTACAGTCCCAGTTGAATCAATGGAGGCCATGTATTCACTTTGGGGATCAAAGCCTAAACCAGTTACAGGTCCTTTGTGTGCTTTGAGAACCTTCGAAATTGTACCATCTACTGTGTTAATAAGCTTAATTCCCTCATCATCACCAGCAGCGGCCAAGAGTGTCCCTGACTTATTAAACGCAAGGGCACGTATTGGCAGCGTGAATCTGGTGATATTAGTCTCAAAGTCTCCACCTGACAGTCCAACCAAAAACTTAAACAATCATAATCGAGACACCATAACCTGATTAGCCATTGCAACAGTAGGAAATCCCCAAAAAACCACAATAAATCAAACCAATAAAACCCAAAATTTTGTAAATCTTGGAAATTTAAACCCATATGCATGCTAACATTCATATCTTACAGTGAAATGTTTGCAATCAGCTTCAATATTTTCAAAGATTCATGTGTGCAGTTACTAGTGAGCTAGTTAACCAAACAGATCCATGTAATTATAAACAATTCACACATCAAATTAAATCTACCAATCCAATTTGACAAGACAAATTTCCCTAAACCCTAAAAAAAGCCCCAAATTCTAGAAATTGGCCAGAAATGAAAGTTAAGTAGAAATTACTGACTAGGAAACTTGTAGAGCTTGACGGAGTGGTCGACGGAGCCGGAGGCGAGGCAGTTGGCGTTGGGGCTCATAGCGAGCGCTGTGACGCCGTCGCGGTGGTTGCGGAGGAGCTTCGGCGGACAAGAGGAGATAAGAGCGTTGTGGACGGCGATTGAGGAGTCGGAAGAGGATGCGGTGACGGAGTGGAAGCCTTGCTGGTCCCACACGACGGAGCAGAACGACGGCTTTCCGGCGCTGCTCGCCGATTTGTGGATCTCGCGGAGCTTCACTTGCCGGACCTTCATGATTGGATCTCGGAAATTTCGATTGGGCTTCCGGTTTAGATTAGTTTTGTGAATTCGTTTTGAGATTTTCGGTTGAGGCGGAGCTAATCGAGTGAGAAAGGTCAGGGTTGGTTATGGCGGGAAAATGGGGTTGGATTCCGCGGGTTTTCTTCAAGATATTTCCTCTTTGCTTTTGGGCTCATTGGGCGTTTTGGAACGTACACAAAATTGGTTTTTTTTTGTTAAACAACTCAAATAATATAACGAGTCTGATCTATCATTTATTTATAAAGAGAAAAAAGAGACTAAATTATTAGATTAAATGATACTGGACATACCACATGATCGATGTTAAGACTAAAATTGTAGTACGTTCTTATATTCTTATTTGAATGTGTATGTGAAACCTAAAAGCTTGCAACTGATTTTTATTATAAAAGTCCAAGAAAGTGTGAATTTTCGGCTCTTATGTTCTTATCAAACTCTTCTTGTTGATGGATTTCAGAAAGTTGGAACCGAATTTTAATTATGAAAATTCAAGAAATAGTGAAAATCAAAGAACTCATGAGTCACAAAACTATATGATAATCATGTGTTTTTCATACTATGACACATCCAAACGCGTCAGACATGCCAAAACCACAATCAACATATGAGAGTGTACGAGCTCGATCAATCTTAAGGAAAACAAGACCAAACCAACTTTTTTTGGTTTCCGACCAAAAATGAAAACCAGTTTCTGTGTTTTCTTGTGGATTGAAGCTCATCATTGTCGGCGGGAACAAAATTAGGTTTCTCAGTTTCCTGCCATGCCTGTAGCCTTTCTCTTGCTTTTAATATATATTCATAGATATATGCCTGAATTCTTATATGTCAAACGATGCCTTGGTACGCACACTCGTCAAATTATATTCCATATATTAACGATAATCGGTTCCATGTGAGAGTGTTGCATGCATGTTACAAAGGCAAACCAACTTCTTGATGGTGCAAAACTTTACATATCCACATAACATTCAGAATCCCTACATGCTCGAAACAATTTTTCCGTGCATTTTCCATCTACAGATTCTTGATCAATACCAAGCAGAACTAAAATTAAACATGGGATATATTGGTGTTGGAATGCGATTGAAGCTTACCAAGTCAAGTCATAGCTAGCATTATAAGAAGCGCTCTATTAGTTAAACAAAACACAAGTGGTAGAACTGTAAAGAAAACACATGAAAATCTGCAGCTCGGACGAGGCACGTCGGTCAAAGGTAGAATATGATAGCTAGCTGAAGCAGCCTTGTATAAAAGTTAACAAATAAACCAAGAATAATCAACCTTTTTACACTTAAACAATATTACATCGATCAAACCTAAGATCGAAGACTGCTGTGTGAATTAAGGTGTGGTGCATGTGATTCTCTTAGTTAAACTCACTTTTACCTGTTCATTTTACACCCACTTTATTTATATTTCCACCCAGAACAAGAACAAACCCTAACTAGGGTTTCTGTACGCGGCAAAACCAAGAGTGAAAAAGCAGACCTCGGCGATTGCATGCATGGCGGCAGATCGACAAGAGCTGAACACCGCATCTTCCACATTCCACGCCATGATCACAACCCTTTTGTCGATCCTCAACAAATACTTATAAACTCAGAGATCGAAGCCAGACGATTTTATAGCATGCCATTTTCAACTCTCGTCAATTTGAATGGGGTTTTGTAAGTTCTTGGGGTTCTGAACTTGCTGTTTCGGGTTTGTGTGTTTTGACCCTTGTCCCGAGGTAACCACACTGGCCTGCCATAACATATGTACGTTTTATAACTAGGCACGGAGAAAAAGGCCGGTGTTGATAGTTGTAACTTTGACCTGGGTTTTGTCGTTGACGATCGACATCTATATATAAAGAGATCGAGGATGCTCGTTTAATTTGCCCTTCATACAATTCCTCTGAGTCCTCTCCGCCCCTTTCAAGTTGAACTAGCAAGGTATAGCTCGAGCTCATAAAGGAATAGAGCATAGATCAAGTTAACAACAATAAGATGGTGTCTTTAAGCTTCAATATTATCACCTTTATAGCAGTACTAATAATGGTGCTCCCTCTGCTACATGTAACTCAGTCAGCAAGCACTACAGGTACTTGATATTAGAACATCCTTATATATATATGCATCAGTAGTTCATCAGTTGTATGTATTTTTTGGTTTCAAGTATATATGCACATAATGCACTTAGCAATTTCTACTAATGAACTGTACGTCCGGTATACTCATCTCTATAATAAACTGAAATTACTTCTCCTACTTCGTAGATATGAGTGAAGTACTGGCATCCAGTCATCATGAACCTAGCAAACTAGCAGTCGTGCCAAGAATCGGCACCCTCAATCAGAATCAACAGGTACCTTATTACGAGCTTTTTTCAACATAGTATGAGGTTTTTGTGCACGATGATTAATTTGCTAATCCAACAACATCTCTCTAGCTAATAAATTTGACCCATTTGCAGGAAATTTATGAAGTTTCAAACAGGAGATTTCTTGGGAGGAAGATGGTGTCTAAAAGGCTTTCGACAATGGTAAAAGCTGAAGTAGTATACTTGAATGGAGGACAATCTTCCGGGAGTGCTACTACCGATCCATCAGGTTATGCGCCTTCTGTTAAAAACAGTTTCAGTAGCAAGGCAGAACCACAAAGATTGAGAAACATTAGTAGGCGTCGACGTCCTCATACTCACCGTCGTGTAGTGAAGGTGAAACTAGCTAGTCACTTTATACCTTTGAATGCTGATTATCATGTTCCAAGACCTCACCCGCCAAAGAATAACTAACTCAATCAGCAGCCAGTAGTCCTCAGCAAACAGTAACTAGTTGCACGAAGACTACAGAAAGTTTTGTTTCATCGATCTCTTAGGTTCTTCGATGTTTTGCTACGTATGATTATCAAGAATTTTGACATACGTACTTAGGTTTTGGATGTCATACTTGTATGTACTGAGTAGCTAGCGGTGTTGATCAAAAAAATTATATATTTCTGTTTAATTTTGTCTCTTATCAAACTTCAACGCACACAAGATAAAGGTGTATATTAAAAGAAGCAACAAACACAATAAACTTATGAGGCCTCCCACTTTGCAAAGTTTCTAGAGGAATAGGAATTACATGTGAAATATGCGGCTCGGATGCAAAAGTGATTATGACCCTTCACTCACTGTCTTTCTTTCTCATCAGGCTGAAAGCTGCATTAGTATATATTCAAATTCCCCGAATTTTGATCGAGGTGAAAAAAGAAGAATATCAATCAAGGAAAAGTCACAAATATTTGAAAAGAAATGAAGGGAAGACTGACAAAATTATACTACTGGATTTATGATCACAGAATTATTATAATCAAATTTAAATTTGGCTTCACTTCCCATTTTGTTTGGATTGCAAGTTAATACTTGTTTGTAATGTAGCCAAATGATCCACCAACCCGTCCAAATCCTTCACTGAACTCCCACCCTCTTTCACGGCCTCTAATGCCGCTTTGCGCATCACCTTCACCCGCTCTCTCATCTCGACATGCTTCTCACTCACCGAATCCGCCACTACTCTTGCTACCACGTTTGAGTCGGGCACGGTCCGTGCACCCTCACACACCCTAATCCCTACTTTCAATTGTTCCACCAACAATGTGGCGTTGCTGAACTGATCAGCGCCCATCGGCCAACACAACAACGCCACACCCGCCACGACTCCCTCAAGTACCGAGTTCCACCCGCAATGCGTCAAGAATGCGCCGACGGCTCGGTGCCTCAAAATCGCCACTTGCGGGGCCCACCCTCGGATCACGAGCCCCCTACCCGCCACTCGGTCTTCGAACCCTAGAGGTATCGCACAATCCTCGGCCTCCACGTGTCCTCCCTTGGTGGGATCCTTCACACACAATACGAAATTGACCTCACTTTTCTCCAACCCCAGCGCCAACTCTCTCACCTGCTCTTTAGACAACACCGCCTGACTCCCAAAGCAGACGTAAACCACCGTCTCATCCTCCCGCGCGTCCAGCCACGACTTTATCTCCTCCACCGAAACCGTACTCGACCCGCCCCTCTGTACGGGCCCGGACGGGTCATCTTTGTCCGAAGGAAGCAACGGCCCAACAGCCCAAACCCAGTCGTGCCCCAATTCCTTCCTCAAATGCTCCAAATAAAGTCCCTCCAACTCGGTGAACGAGTTCACCACCAGCCCCCAGCTCTCCATATTCCCACGAAACCCTCCTCTAATAAATTCCGAAACAGGGTCTCCCGCCACGTAAGACCTGAACACGGTGGAGAGCTGCCACCAGGGGTATTTCGGACTATTCGGAATCTCCGGGAATTCAACCACCTGACTCTCATCATTAGGGTCGTCTCTCTGAGGCATGTTCCGCCAGAGAGAGTAGATAACGGAGAGCGCGAAGGCACCGGACGGCGAGAATTCGAACCTCTTGATCCCGAGCTCGACAGCGAGGTGGTGGGTCCAGCCGAGAAACATGTCGGAGATGATCGCGGTGGGAGGATCGGGGTGGGACCTGAACCAGTCGACGATGGGGCGGTGGAGATCATGGAGGGCGCACATCATGGAGACGAAGGCTTGGATGGGGAGGTCCTTGACGTTTTCGATGCCGGGAGGGATGGAGGGGTGGGGAGGGAAAGGGAGGACTAGGGTTTTGATGGAGGGGTGGTTGGAGAGGATGGGCTGTAGGATGGGGAGGTTTTTAGGGGTGACGAGGATGGTGATGGAGACGCCGCGGAGGGCCAGTTGGTGGGTTAGGTCGAGGAGAGGGAGCATGTGACCTTGTGCAGGGTAGGGGAAGACCAGGACGTGGACTTTGCCGGTAGTCATGGTGATCGGAGTTACTGTGTTTTTGTTGGTTTGGGAGATGAAATGGATTTGAGAGAGAGAAGATGGAGGAGGGTTGGGTTTTGGAGGAGGAAGGGAGGGACACGTTCGTGGTGGAAGAGTAGGCATCGGTCCTATATATTCGGTGGATGTCCTAGCTCGTTGTCGATCACTCTATTTTTTGGTCAAGAGAAGTAAGTATTTAAGTCTGAGATTTTTGTTTGAGGAAAATATTTAAGTCTAAGATTTGACTTGCCACAGAAAGGAAAATTCTGAGGTGTATGACCATTACTAGGATTATTAGTAACGGACAATTGTAAATGTCTAGTTACGAAATATCGATGTGCTAGATATGTGTAAGTTGCGTGGAAGTAAGAAAATATATACTTTGAGTGATAATCGATAAGTATAACAAAACATTTCAGGGAATCATGCAATTAATCTAGAAATTCTTGTATGCACGACGTGTATTTACACGACACAATCTTAACCGTTCATAACAATTCATATGTTTGACCACCATGTTTCTATATTATTTCTTCTAATCCTGACCATCCATATATGTATGTAAAGATACACGCCGTGTACTAAAGATACTCTCGCAATTAATCTCCCTGATCTTGAAAAGTGTTGTTTTGGAATCAGATTCTAGTTAAGGAGAGTATATATCTGACCTGAGGAAATCATCAGACACATTTCGAATGGCTTCGCCGTGAAGCGAATTGTGCCGCCGACAACGCGGCCTCGCTTGCCTTCCATAGTCAAAGACCAGCTGGGTTTTGAGTTTTATCTTCGTGTTTGGCTTATTTCAATATTTCCTTTCTGTTGTCCTCATGATTTAGTATTTGGTTACAATTAAGTCTTTTTTCTTTTCTTTTTTCTAATTTGGAATCTCTCCTGGTCGTCCGCTATCAATCATTGAGTCAATAGTAGTAGAGTCGTGTTGAAACGTAAGATCAGGTTGCACCGGTCGCCGTTGTTAACACGTAATTAACCTGATGTGATCGGCAAGCAACAGAATACGGCCAAGACAAAGTGGTATTTAATTAGCTAGGAGACTTAACCAAACTGATATTGGTGACTTAACGTACAAATCATCCGCTACGTACGATTCCCATAGTGAAATGTAGATCGTTGTTCATGTAAAAATGAAGATGTCATGCGCGCTAAGGATGCGAAAGCATGCCCAAAGTGCCAAATCATGTGCCATACCATTGTTTATTTCTTTAAAATTTGCTCTTTAATGAAGGGTAAAGTGTAGAGAAAGATAGTAAGAGAATCATTATCTTATTAATTGATATGAGCTTTTTATATAAAGAATTACAAAATACTAATATGGTAATGATAAAGAATACATAGTCTTATTATAACTACATATTCTGAGGGTATAAGGCCAAGACACACATATGAAATATTCTAGAACACTTCCCTTTGTGTCGCGTGTCGATATGCCTATGGTGCTGATATGTCGCCTCGTTAAAAACCTCGTAAAGGAACAAAAACCTTGTGGGAGAAAAACTAAACATTGATCGTGAGAGAAAAAATAAACCTTGATCGTGGGAGAAAAAGAGTACAATGCATCGTTCACATTTGATGGTGACATGTATGTATGTGCTAGACTCTTCCTGAAGTTTAAACCTCCCCCTAATTTTTATATCAATCATAGAGCTCTTCCTGATTCTTACTAATCACGGAAATTTCAATAACTTAGCATGTCAATACTCTTTAACATGTCTTCAAATGTGCCATTAGGCAATGATTAACTAGATCATGTCGTATTGTCCTCAAACATGATATTTTACAATTAGATCTTGAGGAGATCTAGAAGACCGCTTGTGAACTTAAAACATAAGTTCGTGCAGGAAATCAGATTTCCGCGCAACATGACTTTCAGTTACTAGAATAGCTGTAACTTCCTATAGGAAATACGTATGAACGAACTGTAAACGATTTGGAAACTAGACTCATTTAGCTTTCCAACAGTATATTACACACATTCTGGTTCATCGGGAGTTGTTCACAAAGTTCCGTCAAAATTGACTGTTTTGGCAAAATCAGATTCTCGAACATATCCGTGCCAACTGACTCTGTGCCTTTCTCTGCCAAGGAGTCCGCGCGCCCTTTGTGCCAACAGACTCCACACCCTTCTCTTCTAGCGGAGTCCGCGCGCCTTCTATACTAGCGGACTCCGCGCCCATGTTATTTTTTTTAAAAAAATTTCACTTTAGCAAGTGATTCCGTTGCCTAGGGGAAAAATAATTTTTTTTGTCATTAAACAATATCAGTCGTCTAAGTACTTAAGAGACGGAAAACGTTCGTCTCCGAAGTACTTAGGCGACGGAAATTGTTCCGTCGTCTAAGTAATTTTAACTCGACCGAAATCAAATTTTCGTCGCCCAGACACCTACCTCACTCTACTTAGGCGACGAAGTAGTTCCGTCGATAGGCGGCAGCCAAGGGATTGTCAGCTGGTTATGTCGGATGGTGGTCGGGAAAACGGGTGGCCGCGGTAGTCGAACAGAGGAGCCGAAAAACACTTTTTAGGTTTTCAGAAAACAAATAATGGGCTATTAGTTTATGGTTAGAATAATATGCATTACTAAGTGATGAATGATAAAAAGAGAATCATCATCTTATTTATTTATAGAAGTCTTTGATATGTAGAATTGTAAAGTATCAATATAATAATGATAAAGAATACATAGTCTTATTCTAACTACATATCCTGATGACATAAGACCAAGACACATATATAGAATATCCTAGAACACTCCTCTCATAATTTCATCATATATAAACAAGTCTTGATTCTTAGATTCTTTAAGGTATATATATAAGAAATGTTATTTATAATTAAGAATCAATGCAAATCTTGCAAAAACCTTAAACATGGCAATGTTATTACTATTATATGCTCATCTGGCTGATACAATATTAATTGGTTACAAATAGTATTACATCATTGTTGCGTGATCCTTTCATTTTACATATTATCCACTCCCGTCTCATAGGATATTTGTTTGCTATTATAAATTAGAGCAACCGTTTGATTAGATTTACCTTATTTCAAGACAAACAACACATTTGAATTAGATTTTTTTTTATCTTTTTTTTTTATCAAGTACACAATTAGTGTGTTACAATGCCGTCACGACCTCTCACTTACAAGAAAAAACTTATACGGTTATACCACCAGCTGTATTCATGTTTGAGAGATTCGTAACCTGTTTGCCATAGGAACCGTGACTGGACATAACTATCTAATAGATATTGGGCCATAAAATTTTGACCCAGCCCATTTCTTATATATCAAAACTCAATTTGGATTTTGGCGCAGAGACTGAGCTCCCAATGGCGCGTGAAACAGACGACTCGTCCTCCCCAAACAAACGCCTGAAAACCCTAAATTCCCAAATCGAATCCCAATCGGATCCAAATCAACCCGAAACCCCGCCGGAAACCGATGATTCTCCTCCCGATCGCTGCGCTATTTGCTTCTTGGACGACAGCAAAGCCGCCCGAGGCAAAATCGATTGCTGCGACCACTACTTCTGCTTCTTGTGCATCAAAGAATGGGCCAAAACCGAGTCACGCTGCCCAATTTGCCGCCGCCGGTTCAACTCCATCCGTCGGCCTCCGAAATTCGGCGTCTTTGTTCGTGAGCGCGTTGTTAAGGTCCCGGTTCGAGATCAGGTCAGTAATTTGTTATGAGTCTTAGAGTAAGTTCCTAGTGACAGCATGAATGCCTTAGAACACTGTCGTTTTGCTTTTGTAGCTCAGTTTTGTAAGCTTGCGGTGCACATGCTTTCCTTCCAGCTGTTCCCAATTAGTTTCAACTGTCTTAGATGAATGCAAAGTGGCATGATCCCAGGCGTCAATATGAGATATTTATGTACTGTAGAAACCCTATTTCGGGGAGATGAATGAAGCTTTTAATTTTCCTATCTTCTGCATTTTCCTTTCATAGCTTAGCTTAGTTCCTCTTGTTCAAAATCCAGATTCTTAATATCTGGTATCAGAGCTTGCTCTGATCCTCATGGCCAAAAACAAAGGAGTAGGGCCTACTCAGTCCGCTGCTGGTTCTCAAGGTGGTGATGTTTCATCCCTTGAAAACGAACTACAGAGTCACAAAGAGCACACTGCTGCTCAGATTAGTGACCTCCAAACCACTCTCAATGTGTACCAAGAGTCTATTAATGCATTTCGCCTGGAGATGATGGCAGAGTTCCGAGCTCTGAAGGAGGCATCTGCTGCTCGAGTAGATCCAGTGAGTTCTACACCTCTCAAGTTCGGATCTGTTCCTCCAGAGGTCGGATCTGTAGCGTTGGAGGGTTTTGCCGACTCTGCTACATCCACTCGAGCGATGGTAAGCTCAACTACAAGTTCACAAAGAGGGAATGGTTCTCAACCTCTAGCTTTGGCTGCGCCTAATTCTGCTGAAAGTGAGTCACTTTTACAATTCCATACTAGTCAGCCTATCATTACAAATGCTTCTGGAGTGGTCATGAACACTCTCACGGTGACTAAGGTGTCGGAACCTACACCCAAGTTGGATAAAGGGAAGAGTGTCAGTCTGGTGAAGGGTCAAGCAAGTGGAACCAAGTCTCAAGGATGTGGTTTTACTAAATACCAGCCTAATCAATTTTTTCAGCACTCAAATTTTGGTTCTCAACCACTTTCACAAACGCAGTTTCAGTACAGCTCCATACCACCCTTTGGTGCACAACAGGATTTTGTTCATGCGCAAATGGCCATGCCAAATTTTGCACATAATTTTTTTGCCCCAGGTTATACACAGCCATATACTCCAAACACATTCACTTCTCATACACAGCCAATGCCTATGAACTTTGGGCATCCACACTTTCAGCAAATACCACACCCAGTGTATACACCAGCTTCTAATGCAACGCATATACCACAATTTCCTAACTCATTTGGCAACCAGATAAACCACCAGTTCACACCATACATGCCACAACAACTCCAACATACCCCTTATGACCCTAATTTGCCAACCATGAAGCAAATGAAGCTTGAATTCAGTTCGTTTGGGGGAGGGGATCCGGTTGAATGGTTGAACAAGGCAGAGCAGTTCTTTGAGTTTTATCAAATTCCAGAAGAAAGGAAGTTAGCATTGGCAAGCATGCATCTGATTGAGAAAGCCTCTGATAGATGGTTTATGTTCAAACATGAGTTCCCTCATTCGTGGGCTGGTCTGACAGAGTTGTTGATGAGGGAGTTTGGTGGACATCGCAAAGTTGATCATCAGGCAGCTCTGGCTCGAATGAATCAAGTTGGTTCAGTGGAGCATTACATGGAGGAGTTCACAAAGTTGGCAAGGAGAGCCCCTGTTTTTCCCCCTCAGACTTTGTTGTCCTTTTTTGTTGGAGGGTTGAAAGAGTCTATACGCTCAGATGTTAGAGCCTTAAAGCCAAAAACATTATATGAAGCATGTGAATTAGCTAAGATATATGAAGAGAAGGAGATTAATACCAAGGCACAACACCGAACTCAGTTGCAACCTAGAGCTCCGATACCACCGCCGAGACCTACTTATAACAACAACAATGGGACTCATCAAAGGGCCCTTCAACCAGCTCGAGTGCCTGCACCACAAGGGGTCAATGCAGGAGGAAACAACAGAAGACTTACACAGGCCGAGTATCAAGAAAGACGAGCTCGAAATCAGTGTTTCTTTTGCGATGAGCTTTTCCGCCCAGGACACAACTGTAGGAGGGGTCAAGCACTGATGGTGATTGAAGTAGTGCAAGAGGAAGTGGAGTTACAAGGGCCTAAAAATGAAGAGGAGGTGGACAACGACAGAGCGGAGTTAAATGTTGTGCAGGAGGTTGAATTACAACTCCATGCGTTGGGAGATGAAAGCAGCAACCAGACAATGCAGTTGAAAGGGGAATGTTTGCATCACCAGGTGCATGTGTTAGTCGATTCTGGTGCTTCACACAATTTCATTCACCCTTCTGTGGTAAAGAAAGCTAAAGCTACTGTACAGTCTATTAAGCCAGTCAAAGTAAGGTTGGCAAGTGGCTATATCATGGAAACCAAGGGAAAGGTACAGATAACAATCAAACTTCAGCAATATGAGCTAACTACACAGTATTATGTTCTACCTATTTCAGGTTGTGAGGTTATTCTAGGAGCTAGCTGGCTGAAAAGTTTGGGAGATATAGTATGGAATTTTGAAAAAATGTACATGAAGTTTTGTCATCAGGATGTTCAGTACACACTCTTGGGGGAAACCGAATTGCACTCTAGCATAGTTAGTTGTAAATCTATGACTAGATTGTTAAGAAGAGAGAGAGAAGCAATGCTGATTCAGCTACAGTCAGTACCTGCTAACCTTAGTTTGCCAAAGACCTCAGTTGTTGACCCTCAGATTTCCAATGTCCTTCAAAAGTATTCCAGTGTCTTTGACAGTCCCAGACACTTGCCACCCGCAAGAGACCAAGATCACAAGATTGAGTTACTTCCCAATACACCTCCTGTCAATGTTAGACCTTATAGGTACCCACATTTTCAGAAGTCAGAAATAGAGAAGATTATTCAGGAGCTCTTAGAGAATGGAGTCATTAGACCTAGTGTCAGCCCATTTTCTTCACCTGTTTTGCTAGTTAAAAAAAAAGATGGCACTTGGAGATTGTGTGTGGATTACAGAGCTCTAAATGCGGTGACAGTGAAAGACAAGTACCCCATTCCGGTAGTGGATGAGTTGATTGATGAAGTACATGGGGCTGTCATCTTCACTAAGTTGGATTTGAGGTCAGGGTATCACCAAATCAGAATGAAGGAGGAGGATATTGCCAAGACTGCATTCAGAACTCATTCAGGACATTATGAGTTCCTAGTGATGCCATTTGGTCTCACTAATGCACCTTCAACTTTTCAATCAGTCATGAATGAAATTTTGAGGAGGTACTTGCGAAAAATTGCACTTGTCTTTTTTGATGATATTTTGATCTTCAGCCCTTCATTGGAGTCTCATGTGCAGCATTTGGAATTGATTCTCTCCACCTTGCAACAACATGCAATGAAAGTTAAAGAGAGTAAATGTGTGTTTGGGGCAGATAGGGTTGAATATCTTGGTCATGTGATTAGTGTTGCAGGGGTGGCTGTAGATCCTTCAAAAATTGAGTGCATTAGGCAGTGGGAACAACCTAAAACCTTAAAGCAGCTAAGAGGTTTTCTAGGTTTAGCTGGGTATTACAGGAAGTATGTTAAGGGTTTTGGTATCATAGCTAAACCCTTGACTGATATGCTCAAGAAGGAGGGATTTAAGTGGAGCCAAGCTGCTGTAACTGCCTTTGAAACTTTAAAAGAAGCATTAACTACCACACCTGTGTTGGCCATACCTGACTTCAGCAAGGAGTTTGTGGTTGAATGTGATGCATCAGATTTGGGTATTGGAGCTATACTGTCACAGGAAGGTCATCCCATAGCCTTCATGAGCAAAGCATTGGCCCAAAGACACCTAGCTTTGTCTGTATATGACAAAGAAATGTTGGCAGTGGTTTCAGCGGTTCAGCACTGGAGACCCTATTTGCTGGGACACCATTTCAAGATTTTGTCAGACCACAGAACCATTGAGTATTTTTTGAATCAGAAAATAACCACCCCAGCTCAACAAAAGTGGTTGATCAAGCTTATGGGATATGATTATACCATCCAGTATAAGTCTGGCAAGAACAATGCAGCCCCAGATGCTTTGTCTAGGATGCCATCACTTGCTGCCATCATGGGGATCTCCAAGCCAGTGCATGATTTTGTTGATGACTTGCAACAAGCTTGCACCAGTCATGCAGAAACAGTTGCTATTATACAGTTGTTGCAGCAAGGAAGGGAGAAAAAACATTACAAGTTGGTGAACTCCATACTCTACTACAAAGACAGAATTTTTGTACCTCCTGTTGATGGCTGGAGAAACAAGATCATTAGTGAGTTTCATGGAGGAAAAATCGGTGGCCATGCTGGTAGAGCCAGAACCTACAAAAGGGTGGTAAGAAGTTTTAGATGGCCTGGAGTTCAGAAAAGTGTGAAAGAATTTGTGGCTTATTGTGATGTTTGCCAACAGCAACACTATGAAACTGTGATGCCACCAGGGTTGTTGCAACCCATCAGCATACCTCCACAGGCTTGGCACACAATTTCTATGGACTTTGTGGAAGCTTTACCCAAGTCAGATGGGAAGTCAGTTATTTGGGTCGTTATTGACAAACTAACGAAATATGCCCATTTCATACCTTTGTCACATCCATATACAGCTGCATCACTGGCAAAAATATTTGTTCAAGAGGTGGCTAAACTTCATGGAATGCCAGCTAATATCATTTCTGATAGGGATCCCATATTCTTAAGTTTATTTTGGCAGGCATTTTTTGAGCTACAAGGTACTCAGCTTTGCAAGTCCTCAGCTTACCATCCACAGTCTGATGGACAAACTGAAAATTTGAACAGGACCTTGGAGCAGTACCTCAGGTGTGTGATTGGGGAAAAACCACAGAGTTGGGTGCAAGCTCTTCCATGGGCTGAGTGGTGGTACAACACCTCTCACCAGTCGGCAATTGACATGACACCTTTTCAGGCGTTGTATGGATATGAACCTCCTACTGTCAAGTCATATCTGCCTGGATCTACTGCAGTGGCTACTGTGGATCAAGATTTGAGGAGTAGGGATGAGTTACTTACAACACTTAAGAAGAACCTGGAGAGAGCTCAGGCTAGAATGAAGAAGTATTATGACCAAAAACACACCGATAGAAGTTTTGAGGTAGGAGACTTGGTCTATTTGAAGCTCCAACCTTACAGACAGCAGTCAGTGAACAAAAGGGTGTTTCATAAGCTATCTGCCAAGTATTATGGACCCTTTGAGGTGTTAGAAAAAATTGGATCTGTAGCTTACAAACTCAAGTTGCCTGCTCATGCAAAAATACATAATGTGTTTCACGTCTCGCTTCTGAAAAAGAAACTGGGATCTGAAGTGACAGTAGAAGCAGAACTGCCTCACCTCACTGAAGCTGGAAACACCATCTGGAAACCTGAAGCTGTGTTGCAGACAAGAATTGTGAAAAGAAGGGGTGCAGCTGCTACTCAATGGTTGATCAAATGGAGTAATGCCTCAGTGGAAGAAGCTACTTGGGAGTACGCAGACCACATAACTCGCAGGTTCCCAGATTTTGAACATTGATGAGCATGATTTTTCTAATGAAACTTGTGGACAAGTTTATTTTGCAGAAGGTAGCAATGTTATGAGTCTTAGAGTAAGTTCCTAGTGACAGCATGAATGCCTTAGAACACTGTCGTTTTGCTTTTGTAGCTCAGTTTTGTAAGCTTGCGGTGCACATGCTTTCCTTCCAGCTGTTCCCAATTAGTTTCAACTGTCTTAGATGAATGCAAAGTGGCATGATCCCAGGCGTCAATATGAGATATTTATGTACTGTAGAAACCCTATTTCGGGGAGATGAATGAAGCTTTTAATTTTCCTATCTTCTGCATTTTCCTTTCATAGCTTAGCTTAGTTCCTCTTGTTCAAAATCCAGATTCTTAATATAATTCAGTATCAATTTTTATCAAATATGTGTTTTCTGATTTGGGTTTTTGGATTGCTGAATTGGGTTTGTGATTTTTTTACATTATAATGGGTTTTGTGGGTTTGGTGAATTGGGTTTATGGTTAGCTTAGGCTTTAATTTTAATTTGCAGGGAGATAAATCGGGGCATGTTGATGCTTATGAAGAAGTAGCGTGTAATGTGTGTAGCTCAATGACAGATGATCATTTTATGTTGCTATGTGATTTATGCGATGGAGCGGCACATACTTACTGTGTTGGGCTTGGTTACACTGTGCCGGAAGGCGATTGGTTTTGTAATGACTGCATAGCTTCTAGGCCTGAGCTTGCTAATGGGAATGGTGAGGATGAATGTGGTATGATCCCAACAGAAGCTGCGCCTGTGCCTTGTGTATCGGTCTCTGATATTGTAAGAGAACCGAATTTCTCGGTGGTTCAAAGACCGGTAAGAATCACTCCAAATTCAAATCAATCCTTGGTTAGTGCTCAAGTTGGCAGGCCAGCAAAAGCGCCACCAAGGGTTGCCAGTATATCAGCTGAATCAGCTGCAAGAACATTGGATAGGTGTCGAAATGTGCAGACTCGCATATTTACACTACGTGAGAATTGGAATGGCTTCCGCAGTGGTGCATTGAGCTTCCCTGCAAGTTCATTGAAATTGAAAGCTGGGTGCAGCGGTAGTCAAGGAAATTGTGTGATGTCTCATGAAAGATCAAGCCAAACAGAATCTTCATTATCTCCAAGTCGTCAGGAACTGGAAATTCGAGGTGGTTGCGACCCCCATAATATTGCCAAGGCATGGAAAATGCTGGAAAGGGCAAAGTCAAAACAGTGTATACATAAAAAGAACAGTGGTGGGGTTCAGTTGTTGCAGTTCTCAAAACTTCCTTTTAGCAGAACAAGTGCTTCGAAGGAACAAACCAGTGCAAATCCATGTCCCTATAGATCAGGTCAACCACAAGCCTCGTTTTCAACAGGTTATCAGCAAAATGAAGTAGGTTGTGGCTCGCGTGAGATTGTCAAAGCATGGAAAATGATGGATAGGGCAAAGTTGAAACAACATGTTGATGAAAGCACCAGCAGTGCCCTGAAGCTTCCATCTAGGAAAGCAAATGCTTCACATGAAGCAAGCAATGTGAATTCAAGTTTCAACACATTGAAAAGCCAACAACTTGGAGCTCTGATACAAGGAGGACCTGAAATGGAGAAGGTATACAAAGGTAAGGAAAGGCAGTCTAGGGTCACAACACAGGAGGCTGTAGAGTCAATCCTAGGCATTTCATGTAGTAATTCTTCACCAGGATTATTTATGGTTCCTTGTCCTAGGAACATGAATAGGTCAGCTTCATTACAGAAAAATCAAGCTGCACTGAGTGTGGTGAATGAGCAAAATGGTTCTGCTTCTTCACTGATGGAAGGAACTTCTAATTCGTTTTGTGGCAAACCTGAGCTCAGTACATCTTCTTCCGGGAACTTAGAAGAGGTCTCTGTGGAAAGCAGAGCAAGAAAAGTAGACGATGAGGCCAAAAGTGAGATCCAGTCTCTTGTCAAGATGAACTTGAAACTTCTAAGTAAAGACCAGCGCCTAGGAGCTGATGCATTCAAACAAATTGCTAGGGCTGCCACACATACCGTCTTGGCTGCATGTGGTTTAGAGCATCATCACAAGTCTGTCGTGCACTCATCCTCAAGGTTAGTATGCTGCCACACCGAACAGCTTCAGCTGCCACATAAATCTAATCTGATGCGTAAGGCCTGCCGAGATTGCTTTTATGGGTTTGTGAAAGATGTTGTCAGTTCGATTCTGCACAATCATGATGGGTTCCAACTGCGGTTTTCATGTCACAAACAGAAGTTGTAGCCCAGTTAAGTTTTATTTCGTTTTTCTTTTTTTCATAGGAGCACCATGTACTACTGACTGACTTGACCATTTTTTGTCTTCATAAATTGCACAAGCATGAAGCATGAATAAGATAGGAGTGATTTCCTACTTGTATATGTAGCACACTAATAAGCAATGAAAAGGACAAGCTAGAATTCGTGTGGTCCGTTCCTAACTTCCTATTACAAGTTGGATTACTAGATACTCTCGACTTGTTCAGGTAGGAATATAAATTTAGACATGCGGCACAATGCCCTGGTTATAAACTTATAATCTTTTATTTCTCTTCAATTCAAGTCTCAGGTTTTCCCAAATTTCTGAAATCGCAATTTGACTGTACTTTGCAAGGGAATGGAAATAGGAGTAAGCAAACTGGTCAATGTCATCTCTTCTTTTACCAACAAAGAAGTAATAGTACCATCTTCGGTTGCTGAGAATCAAGATCTCGTAAGAGAAATCCTTTCAAGATTACCTGTCAAGTCTTTAGTTAGGTTTAAATGCGTATCAAAAGAGTGTTTTGCTCTCTTAAACGAAGAGTTTATTCTGAAGAACAATATTCTTAGTTTACTCTACCTTCCCAGTCGTGAAGGTGGACATCATCATCACAAGTTCTCATTGCTTGACAGAAACAAGTTCTCATTGCTTGACAGAAACATCGACACACTTTCGTCACCTGCATTTTTCCTGGATCAATCGATTGAGAGCGTACATATTGCGGGATCTGATAATGGTTTGGTCTGCCTTCATCTTCTTGAAGATGGAATCGAAACGGAGCAAATCGTAGTATGGAACCCATTAACAAAACAATATAAGAAACTACCTAAGCCCTTGTCTTTGGAGGGGGAAGTAAAGGAGAAAAGAAACATGAGGACACCAAAGGTAGGTTTTGGATTCATTCAGGACCATGGCATGGATATCGATTACAAACTGGTGAGGATTTCACAAAAGGAATTATAGAAGACTTGCAACCCAAGTTTCACACGAAGTTCTAAATCATGGAGAGAACTTGAAGACAGTAATCTATCATGTTTTGGAATTGATAAGGAGTCTTCCATTACTTTGAATGGAGTGTTTTATTTCTTGGCATGGACTACTTATTCGAGGGGCCTCAACGACAACGGATGGAGAGTTTTCTCATTCAACCTGCATGATGAGGTGTTTCATAGCATACCATTACCGTCTGATAACAGTGATAGCAGATCACTCTTTGCTTGGAACAATTTGGTTGCTTGTTCGTTATGCTTTGACAGAAATAGTGCCCAGTATGATGTTTGGGTGATGAGAACAGAATCTGGAGATGCTACACAAATGCCAACTAGCTGGAATTGGACTAAACAAGTTACTATGAAACAACCTGATGGATGGATCTATTGTTATCCCTATGGAGTTTGGGAGAATCAATTTATTCTTATCAAATACCGATCTGGTAGTCACACAGGTGCATATCATCTGAAACATCTCTGTGCGTATGACCTTGGAAATCAGAGAGAGCAGGTGCTTATCGGACCAGAATGACGCAGTAGGAAGTGTGGGAGGTTTACAAGCGATAAACCCTATAGGATAGTGAAAGGTTCTCAAGCGAAGAACCTTGGAAAATAACCTCTGGAGTCCACCAGAATAAGAGAAAAACTCTCAAATTGATTGAATAATGAAAAACTGCCTGTCTACACCCGAATAAGGTGTTTAAATACTGAAAACAAAGCTCTAGGGCTGCTAACATCAAACCCTAAAGCCCAAGGATTAAAACAAACCAAATCCAAAACAAACTAGAAAACATATAAAACTGGAAATATATAAAACTGTCGTTTTAAGGCCCTAAACGAACTCAAAAGCCCGAAAAAGCCCACACGTCGTGGCAAAGCTACGAGTTTGATTCCTGGCGTCGTTCCCTTCTCGGAAAGGTATAATAATTACCATTCTGACACCGAACGCCAAATCTGCAGCAAACCGGGTTTAGACTTGCTACGATCAAGTTGTTCTTCAATCTGCTCTGCCATTCTCCCTACATCACAGAAAGGCTAGGTGGTTGCTGTCGTCAAGTGGTAGATTACGTGGAGAGCCTAGTTTCAGTCTAAGCAAATACCAAGGAATCCACTAGTGGAATTCTACTGGTTGTATGCAGTACAATTCCAGTACTAAATTAGCAAGTAATACTTTGTGATCGTTTCTATAGTATTGAGTATATAATGTCTCTTTGCTTTTCTTTTTCTTTTTTAAATGAGAAATGAATTGTTTCATCATCAAGGGACGAACCCAAATATAAAACCTGCAATTTTATGTTACATTTATTCAGTACTTAGCAAGTAATACTTTGTGATCATTTCTAGTTCGTGGTCTAGTTTTTTCGTTTGACAAGTGATTTATCATATGAATAATGAAGAAAAAGTATAGATCGAGCCAATTCCTAATCTAATTTCTATATGATAAGTTTCCACGTCTCTGGATTGGATTATGTTTCCTACTCCTAGTTAGATTAAATTTTCTAGTTCTAGGTGGATTATTCATCTAGTTTGATAGATTTATGACGTTCCTTATAAATAATAAAACAATTTGATATGGTGTCGCAAAACCTGGCTTCCTTTAAATCCAGGCAAGAGTATCGCAGGAACATCGAATTGGAAGAAGCGCGTAAGGCTGGGCTTGTACCTGCTGAAGTCGATAAGAATGGAAAGGAGATCAATCCTCATATACCCAAATATGTGTCTGATACGCCTTGGTATATCAAAACCGACGAGGGACCAAGTCTAGAGCATCAAAGAAAGCCAGAATCAAACGTGAATGGCAAGAAGAAATCTCAGCATGACAGTGGTGCCAAGGTAATCCAGGCCCTTAAATATAGGAAGGGTGCATGTACAAACTGTGGATCAATGAAACATGATGCCAAGTCTTGCATTGAAAGACCGAGGAAAGTTGGAGCAAAATGGAACGACAAGCACATTGCCCCGGATGAGATTGTAGAGACCCTTGGACATCTCACCTATGATGAAAAGCGTGACCGTTGGGATGCATACAATCCATCACGCTATGCTCATCTTATTAAGAGATATGAATTGCAACAGGAAGCTCGAAAAAAGTACTTGAAGGAAGAAAGAATCAAGAAATTAGAAGATCAAGATGTTCATCGTGATGATGATATAAGGGTGGATGAAGCCAAGGTTGATGAGAGCAAGCAAACCGACTTCGCAAAGGTTGAGAAGCGTGTGCGTACAACGGGTGGTGGAAGCACTGGAACTGTTAGGAACTTACGTATCCGTGAAGACACGGCAAAATATCTTCGGAATCTTGATGTCAACTCTGCGCATTATGATCCGAAAAGCCGGTCCATGCGTGAGAATCCTAATCCGGACGCAGATCCTAACGAGCAGTTCGATGCAGGTGATAATGTATGGAGAAACACTGGTCAGGCTCTGGAGTTTAACCAGATGAACATGCATGCTTTGGAAGCATTTGAGAGGGGACAAGATGTACATATGCAAGCAGCTCCATCGCAAGCTGAGTTTCTATACAAAAATTACAAGAAAATCAAGGAGATATTGACTACGCAGACCAATTGCACCGTTCTAGAAAAATATGGCAATGCAGCCAGTGGAGGAGAACTTCCTAAGGAGCTTCTACTGGGACAGAGTGAACGAGTTGTCGAATACGATCGAGCTGGGAGGATCATTAAGGGCGAGGAAGAAGCGGTTCCGAGGAGCAAGTATGCAGAAGACGTCATTATCAACAACCACACTTGTGTGTGGGGTTCGTGGTGGAAAGGTCACCGGTGGGGGTACAAGTGTTGTAAGCAGTTTATGCGAAATAGTTATTGCACAGGTGCTGCTGGAGTTGAGGCTGCCGAGGCTGCAGTACATCTCATGGACCCTTAAAATCACATACTACATGATCAGCTTCTTTTGAAGTGTTACTTTTGTTGTGGATCGCTCTATATGTGGATTATCTGTTAATTTGAATATTTCTTGAAAATGTGCACTATTAATTAGTACTTGTATAGCATCCGTTGGAGCCGTTTTATCAAATATTTTTAGACCCAGTTTCTCTGTTTGGATTCATGTTGCTTGGATGTCTTATAAGAATTGGATTGCATTGGATTGATTAAGGATAATGTATCAGCCACATATTATATTCAATCCAACAGTTATAAGACATCCAAACAATATAAATAAAAATAGAGAAACCAAATTCCAATTTTATACATACTTTGGAATACAAAATCCAATGGTTATAAACACTCCGTCCTACAAAATTTGGATCAAATACAATCAAGATATCCTTTACTTGTGGTGCAAGTAGGAGTTGTATATTTTAACCCCGGATACACATAAACCCTAATTCGATTTCTTTTCCAAGCTAGGGATGGAGGCAAGACAAGTAGTGAACGTATCCTCTTCGTTGGCTGATAGTCAAGACCTGGTGATAGAAGTCCTCTCAAGATTACCTATCAAGTCTTTACTTAGGTTTATCAGCGTGTCGCAATAGTGGTATGCTCTCATAAAAAGCGCTCGCTTCATTGTAGTTCACCAAAAACACCTTCAACGCTTGAATCCTAATCTGTGCTTACTCTATGGTCACATCTTCAAATATACATATGATAAACCCCATAAGATTTCGAGAAAATCGTCCTATGGAACAAGAAAGCATAGGTATCTTCCTCAACCCTTGGCTTTTAAGGGTCAGAAGCAGAGTACTCTTGATCGACCACTGTTGGGTTTCGGATTCATTAACAACAATTCCGCAGAGTACAAAGTGGTGAGGTTTTCCCGCAGCATGGATCCTGATGCTGATGGAAAGTTTCCATACCTGACTCAAGTCTTCACCCGCAGTGAAAATTCATGGAGAGAAGTTAACAACGGTGTTCCGCCACGCGACTATCTCTTTGAATCAGACTCTTCAATTTCTTCGAATGGAGTGTTGTATCGCTTGGCAAGGACCAAGTCTGATAGGTTTGTTTTCTTGTTTGATCTGCATGATGAGGTAGTCCACACCATGTCAATGCCGCCTCGTTTCAGCCCCTCTTTTCGCTGTATTGGCCAACAGCTCTTTTACATGGGAAAATTCGCTTGCGTTTTTAACCTATGATGAAGGCCAGTGTGATCTTTGGGTGATGAAAAAGGTATCCGGTACACAAATGCTAACCTGGAATTGAACTGCACAGTTTACAACCAAGAATATAATTATGGGTTTTCCATTATTGGGGGATGATTTATATCTGTTTGTCAAAGGCACGTCAAAGCTGGACAAGATCTGGTTACGTATGATCGAACTAAATCCAAACCAAAGAAGCTTTTCGAACTTGCGACAGGGAGTTCATACAGTCAGGTAGTAGATTACATGCAGAGCTTAGTTTCAGTCTTCTAAATGCACCACAACTGAACGAATTAAAGGCCAAGACTCAGATGAATGGTATCAATTTATGTTTTTCAAAGGGATCTAGATCCAGTACTGCAGAATCTAGACAACATGTATGTATTTATATTCCGATTGAGAAAAATGGTGTCATGGAAATCAATTGAAAGAAATAACTGGGGAACAATTCGCAGCGGAAACATAACCATATATTTACTTTTTCCCAATTTCTGTGTTTTTCTTTCTTTCTTTTCTGATTTTTCTAAAAGTTCTTACTGTGATCAAAACAACTAGAATAAGTCACAACTTGACAAGGTGAAGATAAGACGGTAACTAGACATAAGATCTGACTTCAAAACTATCTTTATGTTCCATATCATAAAATGGTTCTTTCCGTCATGACATTGTACCTCAATGCTGCAAAACTTTGCAGACTGTAACTCATGCCTGTATTCAAAACGTGCATGATGTTCCGAGCCTCCTTCTCTGCCCGATGGTTGTAGACCTCCGTTTGCTGAAGGCGGGGTAAAGAAGTTCCCTGAACTTTTCAAGGAACAGAACCCATTCCTCCTCGCACATGTCAGCAAGTTTCACAAAGCTTGTTGATGTGGGTAACTGGTCATTTGCACTTCTTCTGATTCCAGGTAGGGTACCCATCCGCTGTAGCTGGCCTGTCTCATCCACATTTAACTTTTTCAGAGACATGGACAACTTGGAAACAGGTTTATACCAATTTGGCTGGTTAATGACTCTCTCAGCTCTGACTGCCCTTGTACCCAAGTCAACATTACCCTCTACCAGACTCTCATCTAGCTTAGGAAGCAAGTAGTGACTATTAGCACCTTCAGTTCCAAAGGGATATGAAAACTGCTTGAAGAGGAAACTTGGGATGTGAGGAGGATGATCAAGCCCTGCTTTATCGCACTCTATATCAGACAGAAACGCATCGTTGTCTTCTTCAGCTACAAAGTTTGACATGTTCAAATCTTCTATCATCCTCCTAGTCTCAAGGCATACAACCTCAAGTTCACTTGGCTTCTCCTCTTTGCTACCAAACTCCCTGCTCATCATTTCACCTATCTCAGCAAGGCAAAGTCCAAAAGCAGCTGCTTCCTGGAGGAATATTGTGGAGAGGATCAGAACTCGAAGACATGCTTCACGAATCATGGGTAGTTCCATCTTGAGCATCTCAGAATCATGAATTGGATCAAGATTCTTTATATACTCAAGCTCGTCCTCTGAGAAAGGAACTGAAGCTTGAGGCCAATGAATCCATTCGAAATAGGGATCTTCCAAGTGCTCAGGCAAGCAAAGGCCATGATCAATGGGAATGAGCTCCACCTGACCAAATTCCCCATCAGGCATTTTAACCAGAATGTTCCCTGCATGCCTGTCAGTGTTAAAGATCCTAACATCTAAAATTCCTATTCTGTGAACACAAGCTACAGGAAATCTTGAGTTTCCATAGTCACCAGCGTCAAAGTCATGAGGGATGAACTGCTGCAGAGATGCAATTTTGCTAACCTTCTTCTTCTGCTGAATCTTGTCACCATTGACACCATAATTAACATTGAAGATTGAATGTGTAACCTTAACAAGAACAGTCGGAGGCACATTAGCATAGTGATTGAGATCCAGAAGGTAGGCAGCAACTTCTCGAAACCCTGTTTCCCCAACTCTCACTGAATGCTTTAGTCCTGGCTGCCCAAGAGATGTACCAACAAACCCTTTAGGATTGTTCGGTGCATAAGGCTCCTCATCTGTTGGTTTCACAATGGCAACACTCTCACCCCTGATGTTCCTGAAGTAGTAAGCACCACCAAGCCCACTATGAACAGGTATTGGTTCAATGCCCTTCTTGATAGCCACCACTATGTCCTTAATCAATTCATCAATACTAGCAAAGTACTTTGAACACCCTAGAATCTCAAGAGGTCCACTCCGATCCCACTGTTGAAGATTTTTCCCAGTAGGTGAGAGACAAGGAGTTGAGGAGCTCCTATGCATGACATTCCTTGCAAGTAGTAGCGGGGAATGATTACGGATGGCACTCAGATCATTATTTAATATTCGATCCCCAAATGTCAAAGAGCTATGGTCAGTAGGTACATTGAGGGCAAGCTGCAACTTCCTTTTAACAGTGTCGGCATTGTCACCCCTTTCTAACTCCATTCCCAAAACGCAGCCAGCCTCGGTCTGCACAAAGACACGCCTCCTCCGAGCAAGAATTCCTCTTGTGCTCTTACGGCACTCACCATTGAGCAGACCACTGACAAGACCCACAGCCATCTGCGTCTTAACAGGACTCTCCAACTTAGTAGGCATAACTAATGCTGTCCAAGAAGGATATCAAGGTGACAACAGGGTGCAAATCCTTCCACTCTCTCAACAGGTGCCAACTGCCGGCACCAATTGAATGAGAGGGACAAAAGGCTGCGAATCAATCAACCATAAACTACACTACCACTACCCTAATTCCTCACAAACCATCCCTATCGTAAATACAGGCCGTAGTAACGTCACTACATCAGGAAATCTTCGGTTAGACGCTACTAGATTTAACCCCTGCCAAGAATAGGTAAACATACATAAGAAGAAGTAACACAGAGTCGAGAAACTAGTATCATCACAAATAACCCCTACTATAGTATCCAATACTCGAAAACATACCACAAAACCACATAATAACCTATCACTAATCTCACTTTCTCCATAATGCCATCTCATTACTAGTTCTACAAATAATTTTACTCCGGAAAGACTTAGTTTCGACTACAAGCTCATTTCTTTATATATTCAATGGATTAGTGAAGACTGTAAGTAATTAAAGGCAACTAGCAGAAAAGGCACAAATCAATCAATATGAGAGCTTGTTCTTGATGATCAACGACTTATAATTCTAAAAAATGGAGACCAAAAAAAGAATCCAGTAAAATTGACCGCACTTGATATAAAGAACAAGCACATCGATTTTTCCTATAGTACTCGTCTGTTTGCTACAAGACGAACGCAGATATATCCAAAAACTGAACCGAAGACGACGAAGACCTAAACCGAAGAAAAGAGCACGAACGAAACGGAGCAAATACGTAAACCAAAAACCTAGATTCAGGCTCTGAATTTATCATTATTGCAGTCAAGTAAGGGTTTCAAGATTCAAAAACTCACCGGTAGTTAAATCTTGGAGGCCAAGATCATCGCGAGAGAGACGAGAGACCGAGAACAGAGTCGGACCGGAAGAGTCGACGGAGAAGAATCAACGGCTACGATGAAGCTAGCCGCCGATCAGGCTCTTCTAGTTTTCGGCGTGTGACCTTCAATCTTCTTCTGCTTTCTTCTTCTTCCCCAAACTTTCTTTTTCTTTTTGTCTCTCGCTCTCTTCTGGAACTTTGTGTTCTTCTAAAGACTCACATGAGCAGAGTGGTAGAAACAAACCCCTTTATATTTGTTAATTTACGATACACACCATGGTTTGACCGCCCCCTTGAAAATGATCAGGACCGCCTTTTTCCATGTGCGATTTTCAAATTTTGGAATATGACAAAGGAGGGCCCTCTGATGGAAAGAAAGGCGTGATCAGGAGCGTTTATTGGTGATGCGGGTAATTTGCACGCGCGGTGGAGGCAATGGGTGACAGTGTCATTGTCAGCATATGTTGCACGAGACAGGACTGCGTGTAATTGAAGCATTTATTTATTTATTGGCCAATCTACTTTCAAATATCATTCTTGGGCCTGGGCTAAGTTGAGTCAATTTCGGGGAATATGCAAGCCCAACATACTAACTAGAAGACGGGCTTGAGAAAATAGCTTCCAAGTTCCAAAAGATATGGCCTTTGAGCTTTGAGAGGACTTATGTAAACTAAAAAAAAACCCACAACATCTTTCCAAGATCTTAGAGGGAGCAATCATAGGCCCAAGCGCAAATGGTATTATTAAAGCCACAAATGCCCACTTGTGAGAAGTATTATTTTAAAATTAAATTTTTTATTTTTCATCTTTAGATTTACATTCAACGATAATTGATTATGATTTTTTCGGTCACCTTACATCCAACGGTGATTAACCATGATTTCTTTGATCACTTTGGTAACCATATAAACACCACCGATAAGACACAATATCCAACCTCCAAAATTCTCAAGATTTTTCATGTTAATTATAGCATGTGTGACATGAAATGAGAAGGTGGTGGTCCTAAGTGCTTGACATAATGTGCTAAAAACAGTGTCCCAAGATTGAAGCAATTGAAAGAATAGGCCCTTGCTAAGCTAATCTAATCCCAAAATGGGTCACATATGGAGACCTCACTCACATACAACCTCAGGTTGCCAGGTTTGACGCAGACACTTGTCCCACCTCATCCCCGGCCACGTCTCACTCAATAAGGACCAGGCAAAAGCGCATGCCACAATGCACGTGAGTGCGCCACGTCACTCCCAGCCCCACCTCTCACTTTCACATTTCAATGACCCATAAACGACAGGTCACTTGGGAAAGGCAAGCACGTGCCCCCACTCATGCTCTTGTCACCTTTTTTTTTTTTCTTCCCCTTGTCCTCTCTCGGGTCCCACATCCGCTCCCACGTGACACCGTCACGAGAAAGAGAGAGACTCCCCTGTCCAATCGCCTAGCACGTGCTCTCACGAACCACTACTCTCCTGTAGCCTCCCAACCTACACGACCCTTATATATGCCCAATTGCGCCTCGCCCATGCTCAATTTCTTCTTCTTTTTTTACTCCTCCGAGGTCATTTTCGACTTTTCAAACCTTCAACGGCGTGACGTGATTGTGATGCGGGGAACGAAGGAAGGTCCCCACCGCACGCGAGACGGCAGAGAGAAGGGAGGGTGGGGGAAGGGGATGGGCGCACGTGAGAAGATTGCATGCTCACGTGCGGTGCCTAGCTCTCGCTCTCAACTTCTCTATCTCAATCGCTTCGGCCGTGGGACCCGTCACTTCACTGTAGAAACATACGTATGCAGTAACACATGGCTGGACTCCCAGTACAATAGTAGTAGAGTATTACACCACCCACCAAAAACCACTTTTGAAGGTGACCAAATCCGCAACCCTACCTTCTATGGTCTGTGACTAAACGACACCGTTCTATATTTCAAAACGATTTATCGCGGCGCGTGACTTAACGGGTGCACGGTGACGGCGTTATTATGACGATCCCCAAACCCGCCGTCTGATATTAAAGAGAGAGAAAACGGGAATCGCGTAAAATAGTGGGGGATGGTGTGGAGGGAGGGGGGCCCGCCAACATCGCACGGTGAGTTGGCCACGTGATTTGGGAGGCTGACGATGTGGTAGGCAGACAATTTCTATCACGTGATGGGGTTGCGGATTCCACGGTGAATCTGACACGCGTCCACCCGGAAAATTCGTGTGGGAGATAAAATAATTAAGGAGTGCGTCTTAAGATTAGTATTATGATTAGTAATTGATTAAATCCATTATCCTGACACGCAGAAACGATTTGTTAACGAATCCCTAAACGGATTCCTTAAGAAGGGAATGTCCATGTTACGCCGAAACACCCTGTGTGCTGCTAACAACAAAATCACCACCATCAAATTCCATCTTTTTATATCAAATTCTCTCTACATTTTGTTTTTAACTTCTTCTTTTTCAAAAATAAAAATATTAGCAAGTTTTATGCTTCATTTTGTTAATATGTGAGCTATTTCTCTAAAATAAAATATAAAAAATATGTGAGTTATTTCACATCACACAAGTCAGATGACATAACTGAGATGAATATTTATCGATTTATTTATTATCTAGATATGTATATATCTTCAATACACCACATGTGTTTACATATATTATGTGGATAGCGGGTAACATTTTGGTTAAAACTTTTTTATATTTTTTGTGGTTCTATATCGAGAATTCATGCATGAACTATTTATTTTTCAAGTATGTTATTGTTACCGACATTATATATATATAAGCCTCTTCTAATGAGATATCCTTTTTTATTCATTTCTAGGGATATGATATTTGATAAACTTCCCGATCACTAAATCACATCTCTACCGTTCAGTTTGTAGATGTATATGAGTATATCACTTCTGTAAATTTTCAGAAAATTTGTTGATCGTTAAGTCATCCAAATGTTTGATTTATTTTTAATGATCTTGAACGGTGTAGGTTGAACATAAATGTTAAGTTTTTTGTTTTAATCTCTGGATCTAAACTTATTAAAAAACAAATTTAATAGTATGGGCCTATTGACAAAAGATAAAAATCTCTGATTGTAATATATATATATATATATATATATATATATATATATATATATATATATAAGAACACAAGGTGCATGAACCCAGTGCGCTGGTTTTTTCATTATTCTAAGATTTGGAATCTTGAAGCACTTTATTGTAAGTTATTTAAATTTGCATACACACTTTAGTATAAGTTGTTTAATATATGTAACCTGTAGGTAGGGCAATAAAGAAGTGGTCACTATAAGCTATTCATATTCTTTCAAGCTACTTGGCGCCTTTCAAATATGCTTGATTTTATTATAGATATTTCAAATAGTACTTAATGTTGCTTAAAGGGTAAATGTTCTTATGAACGTTAAACTTTGAACATAAAATTATAAGACACGTGTGTTTACATTGAGTGAGGTAAAGATGGATTAATAGAGACGGGTCGGGTCGGGTCGGGTAATGATGATGGGGAACTGTAAGGGGATTTGATGTTTTAATATGCACGTGAGGTGGGGGGTCAATTGAGGTTTGACCCATTTGCTCTCCGGTGAGTGACGACAAGGCACGAAAGTGACGGCACATCAGTTTTTCAGGTCACATCTTCGACCGATAAGATCTCGAGCGGTTGGTTCTGACTTGAGCCGCTGCCAGTCACTACTACCAGCCGGCCATCATCTCAAAATTCTTAACCCCTAATTATTCATCTTAATCTCTACATTAATTGACTGACTATTACATCCCACTATCCTCACCATTTTCAAACACGTGCAAAAAATACAAGAAAAAAAAAATCTCTATGATTTCATTGTAATGGAATACTTATATTTCAGACACAACAACTCATATAATATGAATGGAAAAACTGTGCTTTTTTGGTACGGAATGAACGAAATTATGGTTTCAACCAAATTAGTTTTTCTTTAATAGTGGATCAACATATTATTTGATACTGGGATTTAAGAATCTTGAAGTATATTTGATCAACAACCTGAACTTCTTAATTGTTAAGTTCCAGAATCGCAAGGTTTGTTGCGTAAAATACAACTCCCCGACGTCGGAAGCTTATACATGCTCTCTCTTGCACGAGCAATTAAGAGAAAAGGTTACTATATCCTTAACCATCCGTTTCATAGGTGTATTTCTTGTCTCGCACAAGACTAAAAACCACGTAAGTCATTATGACCGCTCAATCATAACAAATACCACGACTAATTTATATAACCACTGACACCTCTATGATCTCAATATAAGTTTCATGGATTCTAAAATTGAATAATAATTAAGAGACCATTGATATTACGTGCAAGACAAGACGGCATTAGACGCATCAACGACTATGGAGGAGATGCACTGCATGTGGGGGCCGTTTTTTGTCCATACAAAATTTTATCCTGTCCTTTTCCTATTCCCGTTCCCGTTCATCGTGTCTAACGTTAACTGTAATCCCACCAACATTCCCTATTTGATAAGTAACATATACTTATCAAAATTGAAAGCAAAAACCATAAAGATTAAATATGTGTCGTTTCTAGCTTAAATAATTTATGAACTTATATGATGATGTATTAATCATACGTGTAAACGAGATTAGATACTACAAACAATAATTAGGCAATAACGACATGGTGTGAGCTTCTAAGAAAACAAGAGCAGTGCACTAATCTAATTCTTAATGATTTATCATACATGCATGTGATTTTTAACTAATTAAGGATTTATCAATTAAGCATCTTCTTAATTAGTTGGGTGTCACATGACAATATTGATAATCTAAATTCTAGCTAGCTCACACACCATGTTCCCTCAAAGTGTATCATATATAATCCAATATACTATGGAAAATCCATGTGTGAATTCATAATATTTGATTTGCTAGTATAAGGATTAGTAGCGGTAGATATAAACTAGTAGTACGAGCAGGACTTGTGAAATTGAGAGCCAATCAGCCATGTTCAGCCATTTTAATAGGGTTTGTAAGAAAAATACAAAGAAAGATAAATGGTGAAAGAGATATTGTCATTCCCAGCTGTATCATCGAATTTACATATGAATCCCAAGTGAATGCTAGCCATGATTGTCGGGGATTAAAGAAAACCCTAATTCCTAATTAGGGGATGCTTTGTAAACAGGATGGAATCGAAGAATAAGAATCCATGGCGATGTATAGAATAATGACCCTAGCTAGCAATCACGCATAAACATATTGTATTGGTAACAGGGCAGAGCTCCCATGAGATGTGAAGGGTCCGGACCCAGAACATTTCTCTAACCCATGTAATTATGTTAATAACCGGTCAACATTAAAATATAGAGGTAATTAAAATAATATATTATTAACTACTTGGTTATTATTTATTGATCATACACTAAAATTTTATTGTTCATGATATGATAATGATAAATCAAGTTATACTAAATTTCGACAATTTCTAACTTTAAATCCTAACTCAGCCAACCGTAACATATAAGAGATGACATAACTCATTGCATAAAGTTTGACATTTATTTTGATGCAGCAAGTTAAGCTACAAACGTTTGCAACGCTTGATCGATCTCACCAACCAATTTAAAAAAGTTACGGATACAAAAGTTGGTCTCCAAATACATTCATGTAATTTTCCATTAGCAGATTCAATTGTTTTCATGTAATGAAACTACATGTTTAAGTTTCCACAACTCTTAACTTGTTACATGCACGGGTGACAACGATACATTTAAGCATTTAATTATATAATTCATGCTGGAAATTTTGATGCGACTATTTTTAGATTTTATTTTTCTTATACGTCTGCTAGCATTGCATTTAGTAAACTTATGATCGGTCATGGCATTTAGTAAAAAAATCTGGTATTCAATAAAAGTATATGAAATTATGAATAGTTAAGGGAGTATTATCGTTCCTCCTTCTATTATTATTAATAAGAGTCTTAGAGTACAACGAGGGAAACATAGAGCCTAAATCTTGTACTCCAACCTAACGGGAGACCTAGCCCGTTTAAAAATAAATAGTTAAGGGATTTTCAAGATGTTAAAACATTATCAATACAATACATGAACTTGTGTGACAATAAATATATGGAGCGACTACGTTGATAAAAAAATGTTTTCATGTATCGTAATTGATAACCTTGTAAATTCAAGTACGAGACTCTGATCCTTTAAATGTAAAACTGAAAAGGTAAATTAATGTATCACATAATTAGAAACCAAAATTTACTGTGTAAAACAGAGGCCAAGCGTACGTAATGCTTGGTATGAAGGAGCAGGGTATCACAGTCTCTCTTCACGCTCCATGCACGTGCACTAGAGATTATGTAATGCTTTGGGGATTACGCTCTCATACCCGTTAACAATTATGTAATAATTAATTTTTAAAAAATAATTACGAAATATAGAAATATGAAAATAAAATCAAATACATATATAAATAAATTTATTGATTCAATCCAACAAAAACGAATACATGTCTTGGTTAAAAAAGAATTTTCTATAATATTCATTAAGAAAATCATAGTAAAAAGTATTACAAAAGATTTTACATAAGAGAAATTTTATTAACATATTCCTAATTACTAGATACATATCTCATACTTCATACACCAAACTTCCTACAATACCCTCATTTAAAATACACAACTTATTCACAAAATACACATGTTTTTATAGATATGCTACTCAATTTATTAAAAAAAAGTTTACATTAGTAAAATTTTTCTTAAAAAGTTTCATTTTTACATAAATATCTATTTTATAAATAATATATATATTAAAAATAATATTTACATCTTAAATAAATAAAAATAAAAACAAATATCAAAATATCATACTCAGCCCCTATCCGATTCAAAAATCTAAATATTAAATATCTTCACGTCTCCTATTTATCCTCATATTTTAGGGATTATTGCCATCACTACACGTGACAGAGAGTGAGAGGGTAAAATAAGGGTTGACTATGTAACAGTAGAATGTTGACTGACTTAGTAATTAATTAATTAATTACGTGAGCTGATCTGATCCAGAATGAAAGAGATGGAGTTAATTAATTAGTATTAGAGGCTCTGCAGCTTATGATTAGTGCACAGATCCCGATTAATTGGCTTTTTTTCAAAATAATAAATATTACTGCTCATCTTCTGCATTGATCTCTGTGCCCAGAGCTCACGAGCTTTAGGCCTGTTTTTATGGTTGAGAGTGAGAGAGTGAGAGAGTGAGAGAGAGAGAGCAGAGACGGATGTTGGTGTTACAGGAGGAAACGTCACGTGACTGTCCTTTGGGGTCATCTGCGTTCCTTTGCCGGGTAACGCGCGGGGCCTTTTTATCCGTGGGCCGTTCCCCCCGATCTGACCCCTTCAAATTTCTGTGTGTGTTTTTTTTTCTTCTTTCTTTCTTTTTTCACAGCAAAGTTTCCCAATTTCGTTTTTGATTTTCCCACTAGCGTTTGAAAATGATGTAGGGACTAAGGAGGTCTAGTGAACGTGAATGGGTAATAAAGCTGCTAGTGGGTCAAACCAGTAATTTGAGCTAACCGGAGCTGACGGTAAAATAATTATTACTATTGTCTTTATTATATTGACGAACAAACTGTTTTAAGTACAATGAATGTTAAACAATTGTATAATTACTATTTGCCGTCGAAATATAGATAAAGATACTCATAACTTACATCTAAATTCTAGTGTGTAAATACGTGACCAATCAGACAGTTTACGAATCAAATGAGATGGTCCAAAAAACACACGAGTAAAAGTTTCACGCTTGTAGTGTCAACCACGTCGTTTGCATAACAAGGAAAGTAACGACTAACGTAACCCGCTTATCAAACTCCACAAAAAGCATCAAATTTAGAATATTCTCGAACCTTACAAAACAACATAAATAGAAAATTGTTATGCTTATAACAACTACATATTAATTTTTGTTTAACTTGTTGAACTTAATTCAACTTTTTTTTAATAATTCATTTTATTTGAAAACAGTATATAATTAATTAAGAATTGTGAAATCTACACACCTCAAATTAAAATTCACACATTATTGTTTTTTTTGTAACTCAAATTTTATATTTAATTTAGTGACTTAATTTTGTTTTTTTGTGAATGTGATAACCAAAAAAAGGAAAAAAAATTGTGTAGAATTCAATTTAAGGTGTATGGATTTCACATCTCTTCATTAAAATTCAATAAAATTTATTATCTTCCTCATTTTCGTTTGGTGAGATGCTAATTGTTACTGTAAACAAAGTAAAGTGTAATCCAATTATTTTCTCAGAAAATGGCAAAAAATGCAGTTTCCTTTTCATTTTCATCGGTGGACAAACGGACATAACATAAACCTAAGCAAAAGAAAACTCTCGGGATTGCCGAATCAATTTAAAAATAAAAACAAAATAAAAATCAGTGAATAATTGAGTTCCGTGAAGAACAGTAGTGCCTCACCCAGGTCGTCGAATAAGCACCAGACAAGTCACCCCCTCCCCGTTCCATCGCAATAACGCCGTTAGAGAAACGGCGGTTTTCAACCTAACGGAAAACAGCCCAAACAAATCGTAAACAATTACAGAAAGCAATGCAAAGTTGCAAACTGTATTTAACATCTCCAGCCAAAGCACTCCCACACTCTTTCACAAAACTCAGACTCAGAGAGAGAGAGAGAGAGAAAGAGAGAGAGAGAGGTCAGCCTCCGACCTCCGGCTTCCAAATCCATCGCCGGTTTCCGAACGGCGGTAAGACTGATACGAAAATTCCGGATTTGGAAAAGCATTTGAGCTGAGACTTGAAGTGATCGAATTGCTCGTGATTCGATTCAGGTTTGAATTTTTCTTCTTAATTGTTTGGTTGATTTCGATGATGCTGAAACTTTCTCTCCGGGTCGGAGGTGCGTGGATCCATACCAGGTTTTGTTTAAGACATGAACGCTCTTACATAAAATGCTTCTGATAACACTCAACTTGTTCAAGGGCAGCAACTTTCCGAGCTATTAGATTTTTCAATCTCTCTTTGAATCGGTTTTGGCTTCTGACTTTTTTTCCTGTACTTGTTTTTATGTGAAATATTTTCAAATTAGCGTTTTCAATTCAACAGTAGAGACTGTTCAGATTTTTGATACCGAAAGGTGGTGCTATAATTTCAGGCAAAGTAACCGACTACTCAGCCGGAAAAGGTGAATTCTTCTTCGTCGTTAGAATCTTGATTGGAGCAGCTGGTTGAGCAAAGGTTACAACGGTGAATGTGCCTCACATAATATTTTCCACGGCCTCTGCACGGATCTGTGAACAATTCAATCAAGGATTATATCAACTCCAGTAATCGGGAAACTCTCTGAAATTTTCCGGCTTGATTTAAAAAAGAGAATTGTGTCCGTACAAATCATGGAGCTGCCTCAGCCGCGGGCGTTTGGAGGCGAAGGTAATTAAATTTTGTTCGGAAATAACAGAAACGAAAATAATAATGAAAAAGGTGTTATATTTCTGAACCTTGATTGTAAAACAGGAAGAAAACCAACGCATGACTTTCTATCACTGTATAGCAGCCATTCAAGTGCCCAACAAGATCCAAGACCACCTTCTCAAGGTATCCCTTTCCCTCCTCCCTTTTTCTGTTCATCTTCCTTATTTTTGATTTTCTTTTTTATATTACTCGATCGTCATCGGAACGAGTCAGTTCAGCATCATTTGGTGCGGCGACATATATGTATTTCGGGTTGTTATACGGGGGCCTTTGAGATCGCAAAGGAAATTGTTTTGGTTAGATTAAAAATAGAAAATGAACAAGGGGGTCAAGGAACTCAGGATTACGCATGCACGTGACAAGAACTGAATGATGGATCTGGGCCATGTAAGGGCCAGGCCCACGAACAGGCTCTGCTAGGACTAGCATTTCATGGGGGGCAATGGTGGGTCCCACGAGTTAGGCATGAGCTGAGAGGGGGGGTTGGTTATTCACATCAAGCGTGGGCTTGTGAAGTGATGGCTGGATCATGTGTGTTTAGTTTAATTAAACGCTTTTGATTAATTTGCTCTCCAGAGGACAAAGGGTCTGGTACTTTGTCATATTCGTTGAAATCTTGGATCCGAAAACTCAGATCACTGAATAATTGTTGTATTGGTCCCATGCATGTTTTACTACTGTTCTTTGTCTAGCTAGCTTCACTGATTTTACCTACCCTTGTGGTGGAAGCTGAGCAAGAAATTGTAGAAACGATAAGTTTACTGATGTAAAAACTGCCTGCGGTATCTCTATTTGCAATGTTTCTGTTGGATCCGGTGCTACATCTGATGGATAGGGTTTTTCCTTGCGTGATTATTATTATCAGGAGGTTTTCTTGAAACTCATGACTTCCTACAACCGCTTGAACGAAAGGAAGAAACCTCGGTTGAGATTGTGTCACCGAGTAGAACTAGTGTTGAAAAGCCGGCATGTAGTATTGCGCAACGGCCTGCTTCTGTGGAGCACATTCTTCCCGGTGGGATTGGGACTTACAGTATAAGCCACATTTCGTATTTTAATCAAAGGGTTCCCAAACCCGAGGAGAACGTATTCCCGGTTGCTCCTCAAACAAGTAGTTCTCATCATGAAAGGAATGATGAAAACTCAAACTGCAGTTCTTATGCTGGAAGTGGTTTCACTTTGTGGGACGAATCTGCAGCAAAAAAGGGAAAGACAGGGAAGGAGAATGTGGCAGAAAGAACAGGTTTAAGAGGTAAATTTTGCATATCTGCATGCTTTATATATATATATATATATATATATATATATATATATATATATATATATATATGCTGAAATTTCAGTTTGATCATTTTGTTGTTGCATGACCATCAAACATGGATTCACATGTATTAGTATCATATAAATAGGGGAGAATATATGTTTTCATTTTGTTTACATGCGATGCAGATGTATGACGTACCTACTTGAATAGGCAGATTGTAAGTAGAAGTAGGGTTATCTTAATTATTACTGTAGAAAGCAATACATGCAAACAAATCAATGTAATGCAAATAGCATGAAACTCATTGATGCTACTGGCACTTTGACAGGGCAATGGACATCGTCGGAAAGGCCATCACAGTCATCTTCCACTAACAACCTCAACTGCTTCAGCTCTCAGTGAGTCTGGCTGTATTTCAAACACTAATATTACTTCTTGTTTGTGAAATATCCATATTACTGATTCCGATGAGAAATGTGTATTTAATAATGGCTTTGTTGGAATTCGAACAGGTCATCTGGGCAGAAGAACCTGAGCTTCATGGAGATGATGAAGTCTGCCGCCAAGGGTTGCACCCAGGAAGACGAACTTGCCGATGAGGAAGAGTTTGCTCTGAAAAAGGAGATGTCCACCACTACTACCACCGCCACTACCCCGTATAACGGTATGTCTCATTCTTAGTACCAAGATTCAAAATAACTAATAATTCTTTAGCATTTTAAGGTCATAGTTTCTCTCTCTGTGAACTTATGATGCTTAATTACTGAAAGGCACTATGAGGCTTTTGCTGGCATAGGTTTGCAGACCTGCTTTTCTTGGTGTTCAATCGTCCTAGTTTCTTTTTTCATTTAAAAAAAAAAGTAATTGGTGGTACCTTACAGGAGAATTAAGGGTTAAAGTTGATGCTAAGAACTCTGATCAGAAAGCTAACACTCCACGATCCAAACATTCTGCCACCGAACAGCGAAGGAGGAGTAAAATAAATGACAGGCAAGTTCTTCACAAGATAGTTTGGATCTGCTAAATCAGCAATACCATGTTTCATTCAGTTCAACATTCATCCTTTTGAGAGGATTTAGATGCGCAAAACCCTGAGAAATTCCCACTTTTGAGAATTTTCATGGCTTCTCCAATTTTTTTTTGGCTCATTGACATATTTTGGCCTCTGTATTACTAGTACTTTCTTCGAAGTACTTCTTGGATTTTCTCAGCATCTAATACATCCACCCTTCAAATAATTATCAGATTCCAAATGTTGAGAGAGCTCATTCCTCATAGTGATCAAAAGAGAGACAAGGCATCATTTTTATTAGAGGTATGTCATACATATATGCATATGTCTTCAATCTGTCCTTCACCTTATATTACAAGTTGGATAATGGTTTTCATTTTTCTCCTGTTGCTTCTCAGGTTATCGAATACATTCAGTATTTACAGGAAAAAGTAACCAAGTATGAGGTTCCATACCAAGGATGGAACCAAGATCCAGCAAAATTAATGCCTTGGGTAAATCCCTTCTACTTCTCCTTTAAAATTGTGTTCTCTATTGTGGAAGCATAGTCTATGATGGGACATTAAACTTGTAGCTAAATATCGATTGGTTGACATTTGTAGCATGGTATTGAACAGGGAAACAATCAGAAGCTTGGTGAAAGTTACTGTGAACAATCTCGAGGTATGAATGGTGGAACTGCTCCTGCATTAGTGTTTGCTGCTGCAAAATTTGAGGAGAAAAGTAGTTCAGTGTCTCCTACTATTCCTGGAAGTGCTCAGAAACCAGTAGCATCTGATACGAGTACAGAAACTACATTCAGAGCCAAGGATCACCAGAGTGGAATAACAAACAAGGCAATTCCCTTTCCCTTATCAATGCAGTCCAGCTTCTTGACACCTGTCAGGAGTGGTAGTTCAGCACCTCCATTTCCACCTAGATTGCCATCTGACTCAGATAACACATCATCTCATACTCGCTCCATGTTATTCCCAACAAAGACATGTACTGCTGATGCTGATGGAATTAGTGATAAGCTAAAAGAACATGAACTTACAATTGAAGGCGGACGAATTAACATCTCGAGTGCGTACTCTCAAGGGTAAGTTTGCTTTTGCTCTAACTTGCATTTTCAAATAATCAATCATAACATTTTCTTTGGACTACTTATAGTTCCATGATCTAAGCCAGCAGACCTTTCTGCAATTGCAGCAACGATAAAAATTGACAATATGTTGTAGTTTGTAGTTTGCTTTTGAAAATGTATGTTGGTTTATGAGTGAATAACATAAACGGATATTGGTGTTATGCAGGCTATTAAATACTCTTACACAAGCCCTGCAGAATTCTGGTGTGGATTTGTCACAGGCTAGCATCTCAGTGCAAATCGAGCTTGGGAAGCAAGCATGTAGTAGAATGGCTATACCGAAATCCATTGTCAAGGTAACTGCATTCATGCATATCTGTGCTATGTGATGCCATTCATTAGTAATAGCTTCTTTTCCACTGAAGACACAGTGACTTTCTAGTTAGCACAAACTCACCTAAACCATCTGTCTACTGTAGGAAAATGAAATTCCCTCTATGACTCCAGGAAATAAGCACTCTAGAATTTCAGTTGGTGAAGACTCAGAACAAGCCCAAAAGAAGCTCAGGACAGGCAGAAACTAATATGACAAGTCTAAAATTATATATACTATTTTATTTATAATTTTATATAATTAATTCATTTTTTGGGAGCTCCCTTCAATTTCGAGCAAAGGGTGTTTACTCAAGTCATCTGCTGGTTTATAACCTACCTAGTGGAGACTGAGATTGATTGTAAACGTAGAGTCTTACAGTTACAGTTAGAGTTTGTTGGGATCCATATATAGATTTCCCAACTGTTGTTGTCCTGTTTGTAATCATGTTACTGAGAAGCTGCTTTTTCTGTTTAAGGCTTCCTCCCTGGTGTAAATTTCTTGCACTTTTTTCGTTTTATGATCGAAAAAATCTTGCACTCATTATTGATAAACTATCACAGAATTATTTTCTGTTTTATGACTTTTTCGTATTTCTTTGGATTCAGTTTGGTCATATTTCCATTTCTCATAAAAAAATTGCGGACTATAGCACACGACGTTTTGGGCCAAAACCACATTTTTCTAACTTTCACGAGAGAAATGTCTCGTTCCCAAAGATGATTTGTATTGAACAGATGGAACAAGCATGTTTGCTGTAAAGAAAGTTTCACAAACTTGTAACAGAAGAAAACAACTGGAGTGTATGAAAGTCCAATCTCTCAATTAAAACAAGGACTCAATCCGAGATGGCTTGCTTAATTTGTATACCATACGATTATTATTTAAGATTTGATTTCATACCAACTCGCTATAACCAAGTTCAACACTAGTTAAATCGTTGGATCAGGTGCTCCTACACAGATTAAGACATCTCGGATCCGGCGAATGAGGTCATTATCATCTACCTCAATATTCTGAGGACCTTCTTCTCTCACAATCACAATTACCTAAGAGCTTCGAAACATTAAAAAACCAATAGAAAAACTTCAATTTGCTCCCATCAGTTTATATATCATCACCATCAGGAAATTATTGTATTAGTGACTTAAAGTTCAAGCAACAGGTTGCTGGGTTCCTTTGTTTATGCTATCAACAGCATAATTTCAAAACCAATAAGATTAGTTAAACTTCAGTCAATTCTCAAGACTTTTCATGAGCTCTTCATTCAGTGTGGAATGTGGTTTTCTGGGATCATCCAAATATTGGAAGCCATAAACAATTTAGGGTTTTATGTAGGCATCTCCATCATCAATTGCATATACTTTATCGAAGCGAGACGAAATAATAATGTTTAAAAACTGGGAAAATGAATTAACTTTTGTGCTTAACAAGGCATAATTATGATTTAGAAAATGAAATCTAAACCAAAGTTGATGGACAAAGGGTTGAAACCCATTATTATTAGGTAAGAAAGCTACAATCACAACCAATATATTTTCAACTTTTTAAGGAAATAATTGTGATAAAACCTGGAGTGATAATTCCAATCATCAGAAAAGACAGAATTTTTCTTCATTATCAGTACCAGAACTCATGAGTTTCTGATTGCTAAATATAGTGGAGCACCAAAAACCCATGGCTCTGCTATCACGTACTTGCCAGTTTGCCTTCTATACTTCATAAACACAAACCAGAATGACACCCAAAATGAAGAAGAAAAAAAAAAGAGGCTTGCCCTTACAAGAAATGAATGTTACCAACTAAGATGGAATCCAGGACCACATGCAAATTATTTGAAGCTCATCCCATTCCAATCATACCCAACCAAATCTTCTATTATTTTTTGGTCTCTAACCAAATCTTCCATGAAGTTTCAATATCTTTCTCGTTAGGAAAATCCAATTTATTTTTCTTCTAAGACAAAACAAAGTGGTACAAACATGGGAATCAGTCACACATATGAAACAAGCAGAACCCACCAAAGCCATAGAACCAAACCACCTTAATCAGTATGGTTGACTGGGCTTTTTTACTAGACTTGTCATTGTCATATGGGGTTTTATCAAATCACAAGTGTAACAATTTCCCAAAAATAATCAAAAACTCAAACACCAAAACTTGAAGTGAATCAGCCACTATTGGACATAAATTTCTGAGTAGTCTGTAAAAATACATAACCATCTCTACCAGTCATTCTCTCTGTGCAAACAGGAAATATGAAGGGATGTAGTAGTATATATGCTAGAGAATCACAACATCATAGGTCTAGGGTCTAAAGAAACGACGAGTACAAATTTTTTTAAGGAATATGGGGTTGACCTTTCGATGTTGTGTAGAGTTCCCGAGTAAACCAAACCTATTTGCATTCCTCCACAGATGCAAATGCAATGCAGTTGCAGTTTAATTTGCTCTCACCCTGAATGGCAGGGTACGGTGGGTACCTTGGCTTCTATACATGATGATTTGGATGGATTATTTTGGCTTATATTAAAAAGATAAGAGAAAAAAAAACATGTCCTCCAGTTGAGATACCATAAGGTCCTCGGTAGGGCTTGGCTTTCTTCAAGTTTTAATACCCCACAATAATCTTTGGGTCCTTCATCTTCATATCAAAACCCTTCATTATCACTATACCTCCCCTCTCTGTGGAGAACTTTCGTAGGAGATCTGTGGAAAAATAGCCAACACTGCAGAACATTTCGTGAACTCCACAATCTTCTAACCATTATGTATAATCACGTACTACTCAATCGCCCATCTGATAATTGCTCATCATCTGACAATTGCAAACACTCTTCTGGGTTGGCATAGAAATAGTCCTCCTCTTTAGGCCGATCTTGGATCATCAACCTTTTAGTTGGGTTACCCATGCGTTCTGCATGAACTTCCTTCACTGCAGATGAGAATTCATCCCAATTCAATTCTCCACTATTGTACTGGTCTATCAAATCAACAAGAAGCCTTCTGTCCAGCAAAATTGTCTTCTTGAACCCGAGAAATCTGAAGGAACATCAAAACATGAGAAGCCTTTAATGACAATTTTCACCTTGAATAAGACACAAGGAACATGCACTTGGCAGTAAACTGAGAAACATATCATGACTCAAATCCTTTAGCAGACAATATTATGAATTGATTGACCTTTGATGCCAGGATGCCTTGATATCAAAAATCAACAGTCCAGAGCCAAATAAAATTGAAGACAACACTGTTAGGACAAACTACCTGCGATGGCCTTCAACAACTTTAGCCATGTTTCCGTCATATGTGGGAACAAAGATATCACTCTCCAACGAGACGAGATAATCCAATGCTGCCATTTGGGAGGAGTGGTTTTGAAAGAACCTGAGGTCTGATGATTCTAATAGAATCTCCTTTCTGACCTGTTTAAAGAAATCAAAAGACACAATTTCAAAAAAAAAAAGAAAAGAAGAAGAAGCAGAAAACACAAAGTAACCAAATGCTGCATAGAGAAGGTGATTTCAGATACTCACCAATTTCGGAAAAGCCTTTGCAAGACTAGCCATTCTCCTCTCAGCACCGTAGATTTCACCAGCGGCAATATAGATCTGAATGTTGGGATCAATTTCAAGAGCACTCAGAGTGAGAGCAGTTTCTTCTGGTGTCAAAGGACACAAACCATCTTTCCTTTTCAGGTCAGAGTTTATTATTTTCTCTTTCCACCAGGGATAAGCATATCTGTGAGAAAATGAAACCATAACTCCATAAGACAGATTAAAATTAAGTTTTGAAAGCATTGTACATGCATAGAATATCAATAAAGTATGTGCTACCTCATCCTTGTCAACTCTTCCACCTCCTCAGCATTGCAACCTTGGGTACAGCCAGAAAATGCCAACATGTCCATTTCATATCTAAGATGAAGAACTAAGAAAGGGCCATTTGCCCTTAAAAGGTTTATGACCCTTCTACCCAACTCCTCTATTTGAGAAGTGAATCTCAGAGCACTAAAATTTACTCGGCATCGAAGTCTCTGAATCTCCAAAGGTTGTCCATTATTGGCAAGTCTAGCATCAGTTCTATTTAGATGTACAATTTTATATTTTTGAATCAGAGGAAGAATCTGTATGAAACAAAAGAGCACAACATTACTTTGAGAGAAGAAGTTTCACAAATACAGTAACAAAACTTAGAGCTTAATGGATGCTGAAGAATTGCGAGAGAGACCTTTGTGCCTCGCCATATAGAGTGAGGGGAAAGAATGAAAAGAACTCACCTGATTACGATAATAAGACATGTCAGACCAACTAACTGGTGGCATGGTATACACCATTCCTAGTTCCACTCTTCTCTTAACCCTGGGAGGCAACTCTTTCAATATCCGAACCTCATCTCTCAAGGATGTGATGAAGTGATCCACATCAAATATGTCTTGAAACTCACTGCCATACCAAGCACCCCAGCAATTGACAGGTAAGTACTACAAACTAGAGTTCCAAAGTAAGTGCAAGAAAGAATTGTTAGCTACACAAACAAATTGACGCACCTGGGATCAGCCCAAAAGGACGTTTTATCAAGCTCGGGAACTACGAGAGTGACATTCAAGTATCTTGCTATAGCAACCATGTCGCATATCTGCAGACATCACCACCAACAAGGAAATAAGAAACCAATAACAAGCTATAACGTAGTAGTTCGATTAGTAAAACTGAAGTCATTGCTAATATACAGAGCTAAAACATCGTGATCAACAACTCACCGCTGCTCTCATTTGATTGAGTCCACCATTGCACGAAACCATCAAGTAGCCATTGTTTTTGTACACCCCTAATGACACAGCACACACTAATTCAGATTCAACAATTAGCCAACAATCCAAACCAGCTCAAAAGAAGACTGATACCAAATCCTGTAACTACTCACTACAATCAAGTTTATCAATTTCATGAAATTTAACATCTTAACCACTCGAAGCACTAAATCAGAAAAAAAAAAATCAAGACTGACTCTTTGGGGGAAGAACTCTGGCCGGAACGGAATTCATCCGGTCCTGCAAAACCGACGAAGCCACGGCACTCTCCTGAGAGAAGCAAGACGGCCATCCTTTCAAAACCCTAGGCCCCCACATATCCCCCAACGCCGTCAATTGCACAACGCACGTCCACAGCAACACCGACGTCGTCGCCCTTATCATCCACAGCTTTATTCTCGACCGAGGAAACGACGTCGTTTGCAGCAGCGAGTTCTTCAGCTTCTCTCCTCCTCCCAGCCCCTTTATCCCCATCACTCCTCTTCTCTCCTTCTCCACCTTGCACATCAATCTCTAAATCTCTCTCACTCCTCTAAACGCTGCGTTTTGCGATCAATGACGGATCCAGAAAATCTCCGCTTTCCTTTTCTAGCTCCCCGCGGCTATATTTAGAAAGATCCGCAACCCGTAACCGTTACTGCATTCCACCTCCAACAATCTCGCCGTTAATATAACTGGACACACCGCCAAACTCCGATCTCCAGTAGACGCTGACTCAAACCGTAATGCCGGCCGGAATCCTCCCCCAGATCCAGCCAAATTCTCCGGCAAATCACTTCGCCGGAGCTCCTCGCCGGCCGGCGATTACAAAAAAGAGGTCCAGGATAAAGATGAAGAGAGCGGTGGTGTCGTGGTTGTGAAGATAGTGAGAGAGAGAGAGAAAAAGAAGAGAAAGCAAAGAAGGCGTGGTGAGGTGTGGGTGACGTGCACCGACGGAGGTTTGTGTGGGCTGAGACTTGAGAGTCGTTTTGGGCTTTTATTACTGATAGGGCCTCCAATAAATGACAGCCAGCTATTATATCATACCGCCGGCCCCACGAGAAATAGGTCCTTTCCACACGTGTTGGACTAGACCGGACCTACGCCGACATTATCTCGCGAGATATTGGGGGAGTTTTCTTTATTAATCACTAACCGGGGATTAAGGAGGGTTTCGCTAATTACTATGGAGGATTTTTAATCTACTAATCTTGTCGAGATTACGGCTTCTCCGACGTGTGTTGCCGTTAATGCTTGCAAAGCAAACAGTCTCGAGTGTCGGTTAGTGAAACGGCGTCGTTTGGGAGGGGGTGCCGTACGTAGATCCTGCGGTGGTACTTTGTCGGCTACGTGTCACGATCAGGATGCGGAAAGGAGGAAAGAGGGGTCCGGCGCTGCATTAGAGTACAATCAAGCGATCAAAGTTGGGGGATGTGGACGTTCCACGCGGTCACGGGGGCTGGTGGCAACTGGAGCGTGGATGCACGCGATTCCGGTGGAGATAGTTTCTAGAAGAGGTAAGGTGATTTTTCAGGGGTTTTGTAAAACCTCTGTAGAATCTAGAGAAGGAATGTGAAAATGATATAAAATGAGTGTTCTTTTAAGAATGAATGATTTTTCAGTAATTCATCTCTATACTTGTTTGTAGATCATTTCCACATTAACGCAAAGTCTGATAAGTTGTTGATATTTTATCATGACTTTGTGTGTGTTGTATAAAGAATATTGAACACAATCGACAGCTAGCATAATTTTATGATTCAAATTCTTCGTGTTCTAGTCGTGTTGAGAATGCTAAACTATTATGAAATGTATCAATTTGTTATGATATTTGGATGAAAGTCGGATCTCATGTTTTGTTTAGTCTTGTCTTCAACTTATTTCAAAACATATCACAATGCAAAAATACATTATAACGTGTAACAAATTTGAATGTCTCCATCCTAATTGGGATAAAACCCCAAAAAAAATTGAAACTCACTTTTGCAATTCCATAAATAACAATCCCTATAAAGTTTACCTAACACAAAAGCAACCATGGTATGCAGTATTATGTACACAAAAATAGGGATACTAGGCACAAAAGAATAGAGAAATCAAGATATATAGTGGTGCTTTTGTAGCTAGCTAAGGATGCCTAAATTCCATTGTCTATGATCACAGCTATTAATTGCCCATTAGATGATGAACAAATTGAAAGGTTGACATACTCCATTGTTCCACTAAGGAAACAGGAGGCTGCAAATGTTGAACCAGTAGCTGACTCCTCGTTTTAGCTAACAAAATCTAGTGCACGTATTCATACCTCAACTCAATTTTAGATTTGTGCTGGCCACGCCTGAAGCATAATGTATGCTTATCTCATGTCTAAATTATAATTAAGAACTAACTATCTATCAAATTTATTGGTAACTAAATTATTGTATGTTAGTTATTTAGAACAAGTGTGCGACTAACATAAACACAATCACAAGTTCATATCTCATTGACATCACGGGCTCGTAATATAGTTAACCGTAAATGTTACTCTCCCAGCTAGCTAGTTAGACCAGATCAGACTTGACCTTGTCAAATTCTTTCATTCCTTTAGGTCATGAAATCGAATAATGCTTATATGGCATGGTCTTGAGGACCATTTGAATAAATGCAAAATGTCAATTTCCAGATGTGAAGTAATTACTTTATGAACTTAATTAGGTGCGTTGATGTTGTCATTAAGAATTTAAGACAACTCTCTTTGTTAATTATCTGTCAAGTTCAAGTTGAATTGTCCAATTAAAGCACATTTTCCTTTCAACAATTTCTTCAGAATATTTGTGTTTCCCAAAGACTCTACTCCAGAAAGATACATGCATCTTTGTTTTTCCCACCGACCAATATAGGATTTAGGACAACATGTTTAAGAAATGACCAAAACCACAAGACATGTAAATGTTTAAGAAACAAATTAAGTTGAAATCATGGTCAGCCGATTATATAAAATTGTTTGAAATGTCATTAATCTCTCTTTGATTTCACAAATGCAATTGAAAATTGGATAGTCAATTACCAAGAACTCAATCACTGTTCCTTTACCATCTTAATCAAACAGTAATTTCGTTCTTCTTTGCAAATAGCCAATTCATAATAGGGTGTGCTTCAAAAATCGCAAGGAATCTACATTCCCTGCATAGTGTGCCCATTATTTTCTAAATTGGTATATGACAGCAACGAGTCGAACCAAGATTTTCCTCAAATACAAAACCATCTCTACGAACAAAATGAAATAACGAAGAGGACAATACTACATCCCCACATCAAATTCCAATTTCCAAACCAAAATGAAGAACTGGGGACCCTGAATTATTGGACTGAAGAATTAATATGCATGGTTATTAGTTGGGGACTTTTAATTGACGAGTAGTAGACGTAATGGCACACTAGGAAATCATCAACTCCATTATCAACTAAATTTCGAAGCATTTCAATCACCTCATACAAAGAAAGAACGAAGCAAAGCCATTAACTAGATAGCTACCGTTCCAGAGAAAGATCTAGCTGAATATACTCTACATGACTACATCATATTAGGGTTTTGCCAGAAGAGGCTCATCTTTAATTTCGATAGTAATTCGACCTAATTTTCGCTAATTATTGGAGATCATCAAGCATGGTGCACCCTAGTTTAATTTGGGTTCTTCTCATTACTTTTCTCAACCTGTATTATCTTGCTGTGAGTCACTTGGTTGTTGAGAGGCTGATCTTAGGGTAAAGGAGTAGGTGAGGTACACATTTCATGTCATGCCTGGAAAGTTCTAGTCATGCTTATGGACCTAGTAGCCAATGAAGCCTCTTTTTCATCTACAGAAAATGATGGCATGGACGTTTAACCGATCACAATGTCCGACCAAGATGATCGTCGAAATTGTTTTATTCCGAAGAGTTTACAATACGTGTTTGATTGCACGGTTCTGAATGACCAAACGGAATAGTTGGTTTCTATCAAACTAGTGGGGAATCCTACTACATTATTCATCATATGGATCTTCAATCACGGTGCCAGTTCGTTCTGAATTATTGTCCTTTGTTTTCCCTGACATGCTGTATTATTATCTCGTTTATGAACCAGCATGCTTCGAAGCTTTACTTGTCTTCCACGACTGGACGCTATATTTGTACACGTCCTTGTGTTTATAGATTGTTGTTAGTCTAATTAGAATCTGTAAAAGCGTGTCACGTCCTAATTATCAAGGCTAATTTTAAGTGGCTGATTGGTCTTCGTCATATGGTAGCACAAGCACATCAAGAACAACTGAAATGTAGACATCAAATCCAATCTATCTCATTTTATTTCATATTCTTGATAGCTGACTCCAGATTTTTGTTCAAGAATAATGGCGTCGAATTTCTCGACGCTGATTGAAGTTCAATTTCTCCGGGAAGAGTACTGAAAACATGGAACTGGTAATGATAGTTTACTATATGCTTAGATTGTTGTTATCAATACATCTGAAAAGTATATGAATGACTAACGACCAAACAGAACAAAATCAAAGTGCAGGTTAGACTTGATTAGAAGTAAAGCCAACATACTAATAACACAACCAATACTAATCTTCAGTTTAATGATTTTTACTTTTTTCGTTTCAAGTGAATAATCGAATGTATTTACCGGGATGAAGTAACCTCACGAGTAAAAATAACAACAATTAAGCAGACACCTGTACAGCTATAACCTCCAAGTTCCAAGGAACCTTCCCGGCCAGAAAATCTGAACACCATGTAACTTGTATATTTGAAGGTAACTGGAAAATTTGGTGCTGTCAACTAAACTCACTTGAGTTGCTAATCTGCCTTGTGTTTGAAAAGGTTCTCAGACAAGATCGACTATTGCAACGATTTACGTTGTAGAGGAAAAACTAGCTAGCTCTAAAACTTTTAAAGATCACGATTAAACGTCATTCGCATTCAGTTGTAACCTGAGAGGCTGAGAATGCATATCTTCCTACTTTCTGACTGAATACATACATCAGATCATAATATATACACAAAAGGGACAAAGAAAAAAGAAATAATTAATGGGGGAATCTAGGGGGGCTATGATGGACCTTTATTCCATTTCCTTGAATGGCCTGAAGCTGCATCCAGAACACATGCTGTTGAGTCAAGCTGACAACAGTTTCATTCTTTACGGATTATGAGAGAGCCCTTCATTTCTCTTCATCCTGTGATTCCAGCAAGTTTGAAAGATGCGGCAGCATTAAAATTGAACGAATAATTAATAGATGTAAATTCCAAAGAACAAATTTGAATTGCCATTTTAGACTGGTTAAAGACGTATTAGAGCACCTATGATTGCCCAACAGATATATGCATGGTAACCTAAACCAAACTCTTGCATATTATCATGCATCAGGTATCATGTATGTCTTACTTCAAAAACTAAGGGGGATAGTTAGAACTTCAGCTTATACAAGAACACTCTTTTACTTCTCCTGAAAGTGGAAAAAGTTCTCATTCGGCAAGATACACACTATCTTAAGAACTAGAAAGAGAATGCTTTCCAAATATTGGGGAGCTGACTGAGAACTTTCACTTACTAGCAACATGACATCAGAGGCACAATATACAATTACTGAGTAAATAATACAACACTAAATTTGCTATTAACTGGAGCTAGGGAAATGATAGCTTACCAATCCATCCACTAATTTGTCAAAATCATCATCAATGTTCCCATCACCATCATCTGAATGATACCAGATAGAAGATCAGTGTGTATAAAGTTCACAAACGTTCAATAAATACCAATCTTGAAGTTGATCACTGCCCTCACCCTCTTAAGTCACACAAATCTATATTGCAGGTGCAGCAGTACATTATCAGCATGGGGATTAAGTACAAGTAGCATGGCAAATCAGTACTGCCAAGCTACTTGCTTTGGTCATACTGATCCTCCAACTACTTGATCAGTGGTGTGATTGTCATAGGACTTGAAAAAGTGGACCACAACAGGAAAAAAATAAAGAAAAGCTGTAAGTTACTTGGATCATCATCACTATCTCCCAGGAGAAATGCATCCAAGTCTTGCTCTGTAGTTGATGAGGTTGAAGTTTTACTGTGATTTTTGTCTTCCTTATCCTCTGCTTTAGAAGTTATTTCAACTTTCGCAGATTCCTTTACTCTGTCATCTGGAAACTGTTCAGTTGACTTTAGATTAACAGTATCCAGGTACCGCTTCTCATAGCTACAAGGAAACATAAGATGGGAAAACTTATAACTTGTGTGAAATCAGCAGAGAACAAAAACCTAAGAAGCGCGGTAGTGTGAGATGGAATTGCATGAATATTAGGGTTTATGTCAAGACATGGCTACTTAAGGTGCCACTTGATTGTTAACTAGTATGAAATATATCCTCCAAAATTTCCTTTCTGTCATAACCCGTGGACACAATTCGTATCTTAATTTTGAGATTTCCTGCAAACAAAGACAGTCAAGTGCATATTTACCTCAGTGTTAAAGATGAAAAAGAAAAAGAAAACAGAGAAAGAGAAAGAGAGAGCAAAAACTGATACAGCCAGAAGCTGATCAAATAAACTAGTTTACAGATATATTATCAGTTGTCATCTAATTCTTAAATCAAAAATACTTTCTTTGTTTCTAGTCCTTTCAATCTCTGTGATTTGTTAATTCGTAACAACAATGAACTGACTGAGGCTACCTCGACATTCGAAAGAACAAGATGGGCATGCTTTTCTTGCCACTCTGTAAGATCCTGCCTAACGTTTGTGACTGTTGGAACGTCAGAGAATTTCGTATCATCTACACAGTGCAAAACACAATCAGCAATAATGAATTCAAGAATCTAGTGTTTGATATCATCACAAACACTTCATCACCACACGGTAAACACCAGAAACTCACAAAGCAAGTGCTTTAGATATTCCAAAGCAATTAGAAAGCACTTCACAAATCTTTTTCGAAAATCAACACAATCATCCTCGCCTTTTATTCAGAGTGAATGTGACATGGAGTAAGCCACAAGTAAAGTGCTTACACTATGCTTTCACCAAAAACATGAGCTTAATCCACCTCTTTAATTTGACAGTAAACAATAACTAAACCAAAATTAACCAGCATTTTCACACAAAACATCAACTTAATTTCTCCAACTTAGGCAAGTAAAATAAAGTTAAAAAGTTTACAAGCTACTTTCTTACATGACAGTAAAAAAGCACTAAATTTCTTCACTCTTAAGTCTTAATCAGAATCGAGCCACATAAATTTACCTTACCTGGAATCGGAAAATCTTTTAAGGTGACCAAAGTGATTCCGTTAGCGAAGTCTCTCAACTCCTCGGTGATTCCAAATGCTTCCAGTTCCTTCTGTTCTTCTTTACTCTCCGCCGCAGGTGGCTGCGGTAGCGAAGGAGCAAAGGCGTCGGCGGCTAATAGCTTAATGTGATCGGCTCGCTTGGAGGCCTCGGCGGCGATGATCTCTCTGGAGCGCATGGCGGTGTCGGAGACGATCTAGGAGAGCTTCGACGCGCCACAAATCGTGAGATCCTGCGATCGCTTCGCGGCCTCCTCGGCGACGTCGCGGGCTCTGTTCCATATCTCCATCGCGCTCTGACTAAAGCTCCGAGGGAGTTTGCAAATTTCGTTCCAACTGTCTTCTGTTATGATCGAGTGTTTCGAGCTTAGAGAAGCTAATATGGGGTCATCCATTTTGGAGTAGACACGTTGGCACTATGTTGTTAGCCTGACACTTGTCGTCATGAAGGGACTCTCACTCTCCATCCCAGCAAGGAAATGGAAAGATGCAAAACCTATTATGCAATTGTAAAAACGTTTATAATAATGTGCGTCACAATGTCACGTGCATCTAATTTGTATAAAGTTTATATGAAACCAAAAAGATTAAGTTTTGGGTTATGAGATGTTTGTTTTTGAATTCTTTTTTTTTTTTTTTCTAAAAATGTTAATTATGAATTTCATATAATTTAGATAAAGCGAAGGCTTGAAAGTCATTACATACTCTACAACTATAATCTACAGATTGACAAGTAGTTGTGAGACATGACACATCTAGTATTAATCATATTCACTAACTACACAGGTTTGCATGACCGGAAAGACTACCCGACGATCTTTTTATCTTGTTTAAGTTCATGGTTCTTATAGTCATTTCAAGGATCGAGACGATTTATATGAAAAACTAAGGCAGCCGGATTCTTGTTTATGACTTTATGTAGGGTTCAGAAGATATATGCAATTATTCAAAAATGTCTAATTCCAATTATAGTGCTATGTGTTCCAATCGTGGCAATTATTCCAATGATGTTGCACATTGGAGTTTTATTTTTTCTAGATATATTTAATTACACATTTAGATGAATATGAGACAAAAAAGTATAGAAATGACTGTTTACACCCAAATTAATATTTTACTGGACAGTAAATGTCTATATGAATATTAATTAAATTCTTGGTTCATGTCACACCGGCGAGCCTAAGTTCTTTAAGTTTACAACTAATGGCCCGCCAGTAAGACCACGCGAGCTGTGCGAAGACTTCGCAAGGGATACGGATCTCGCGTGCTCAAGGGAATTCGCGCAGAACACATAGTTCGCACGCGGAATTACTAGTTGACTCCGCATAGGCAAAGCAGAATATTTCTAGGCGAGCTGGCGAACTGGCTTGCGTGAGAGATTTCGCGAGGAAGCAATGGGTGGAATCCGTGTGCATCACATTAATCGTTAAAGACTTTTACCAGTCTTTAACATGCTTCGGGCCAATCCATGTGGCCATTTTAATATAAAAAACCTTCTTTTGGCCCGCGAGATAGACTTTCACATGGACTGTGACACTTTGCGGGGTAAAATTGCTCATAATTCCAGTCCGCATAGGACTCTACAGTTGAGTGACGCGGGTAAAATAGTAACATATACTAAATGGAATGTGCGAACTGGACATGTGTCACAAGATGGTTGGTCCGCGCGGGTGAAACAGTACCTTTGTGCTATTATGTTGCAAAGTCCGACTTGGGTTCTATGATTATCTTTCTTCTGCCGCAAGTCGAGCTCCACTATATAAAGGGCTCTAGGCTTTACATAAAAGTCTCTATCTCACACACAACAAAATACAACAATTCAATACAAACAAACTTCCGAGTCTCTTGAAACCTAGTTCTAAGCGCATCCTCGCCTTAGCAACCTTTTTTTCCTTTCAAGCTCCCCGGAGTTCCCTTGCGAACTTGTTTTCCTTTCCTTTGGTTGCTCTGTTCGTTACAATCGCGAGTATCGATATTGGTGGCGGAGAAGCTATTGTAAATCCTCGTCCACGAGGTGGCACTGGAGCTTTACTATCGTTTGATTAGAAGTACATGTCAGCGCACTACAACAACAACCCTACTACTTTCCGCGTCCGCGCGGTGACATGCCCCGCATTCTTAGAAGCATTGACTGCTACCATATCTCTGCTCCGCGTGTTGAGAATCGTGGCCAAAACAATGACTTTACATTTGACAAAACAGTGTACGCTTAATTTCTAAAGCTAGACATTCCTCTTTAATTTTCTCTAATATCTCAACTAGTCAATATTTTACTCGGAGACGTAAATAGTTCATTTTTAGGGAAATGATACAGACGCTTTACGTAAACAATCCCTCTACAATCATTACCCAATAGTCGATATATGCTCACACAATCACACAATTGGTATTCATTGACAACTACGTTAGTGTGATTCTTATATACATTCAATCCTCAAGACTACAATCAATTATATTTTTGTCAACCAAATACAGTCATCATAATAAATTCATTTTTTTCAAGTAGATGAGTGAGGTAATCGACAAAGTATGCAAACACATAACACTCGTGTTCTGCTTGTCCCAGGGTTTATTCCAATCAACATATCAAGCAATGCATCAAACAAATTACAGCACAAAGCAACCATCAGCTCGAGGATCAGGAAAAGTGGATGAGTTGGTAAAGAATTTGAAGATACGAGTAGCCATGAACTGGAGAGAAACAATTCTCTGGGAAGGTCCAGTTGAATTGTATAAGCAATATCATCATTCAACATCACCACCTTGATTACTTGGCGTCTCATGAACTTGATGGCTTGGGCTTTGTGAAAATGGATGACATCAAGTGCCTCAGAATTTTAATTGGGCTTACCTGGGCACCATTTGTTTGGGCTTGTAAAAATCTGCAGACTTTCCTATTGCGATTCGTTCCTTTGCCAAAAAGAAGATGGAGCAATATTCCAAGTATCCCAAATCATAGTGGAAAATAAGAAAAATGACAATCTGCATTTCAAAGCAAACAAGTTATAAGAATTGTGTCATGCATTTAGCCAATATGACTAAAGCAAAGAGAGAGGGAATACTAATATATCAAAAAATCTACATTAAAGTGCAAGTAATGACTGTAACGGTTGTACATCATTCACATACATACGATGATATTTCTCATTCACCATATCTTTTGCAATCTTAGAGATTGTGAAAGTTGCGTAGCAATATGAGAGGACCCCAATGGGTTAACCTAATTTGCATCTATTCCCAAACGAGGGTGGCTTCCACTTATATGGCTTCCTCTCTCTCGATCGAGTGAGAGAGAGAGAGACAGAGAGATGTGGACAACTACCAGAAGACCTAATTTAGTAGGGACACCACCGTCCCACGAGCATGTGAAGCTGTTTCCATCATCATACATGTTCGCTCTGGCTCTCATGCAAGTTCTAAGCAATCCAAATCAATCCCATTGTTTTCACTCTATGATTTTGCATCACTCCCTTGGTTTCAATTCACTTCCATTATTGGAGTTCTAGCGTGGAGTGGTACTTGTACTAGAGCAAAACAACAAAAACGTTACCCTCTCTATTGTTTGTATGTACTAACTAGCTAACCAGAGAAGTCGTTTAGCTAGAGCCAGAGATATTTCCAATTTCGAGTTATTCAATGCACAACCTAGATAGTTTATGTAACTATGTGTGTACCATTTGGTCCATTCATTTCTTTTCATGTGTTATCCTCCCAAAAGCTCCACTTGACGAATAGACATTTTTCTTGTCACTCCCTCGATCTGTCGGATTGCACTGCTTTGCGGCCACACTTTGGAACGAATTTTAGGGAGTGATCAATAATATTTAAGAAACGATTTTACAAATATAATTTCTAGATATTAGTTATAAATATCTATAATTGATACGATCAATTGTTAACTGTTCACGTATATACCATTCGATCAAAATATTTCATTAAATGACATGATTTTGTCATCTTTAGTGAACTCGAGTTAATTTTTTAAAATGTAGTTCACGTAACATTATACTACTTGATATTGACTGAACAAGAAATATTAAACTTCTGAAACACCGTACTCTACGAGTGGTGGCGGTGTGGCATCAAGCTCAATAGTCGGCACGTTGTTGATTTTGTGTTCTATCAAATACACAATTATTGCATGTTAGAGAAAAATATTGTCGTGGTTTGACGTATTGATCGAGTGCAGAAAACTGTAAGTATGTCAACGGAGGACGGTTTGTAGGGTACTATGAGTGAGAGACTGTGTCGGGGCTCCACCGCTTGAATGGTGGTGGACTGGTGGTTATGGCATAATCCGATAATGGTCGACGGCGGTTGATAGATCTGCACCGTACACGTATATATCGGACTTGCTTCGTGCGTAGCAGTAATGTCATGCATGGGGCCTTAAGCAATGAACATTGTAGCTGGCTTAATCCTTACAGCATCACACCTCCAAGCTACAGACCAGACTCTAAGAAAAGTAACACTCTTCAGTTACTCTCTTAGCTTTCTTGTTTGAACTGTATACCTTCCCCCTTCTGGTCCAAGGTGTATTTATAGGCTGATAAATGTCTACACCTGGCTAGCTCTATGAGTTAGAGATCTCTAGTTAAACAATTTCTAGTTTGAAACCAAGTTCAATGTTGAATATCAGCACGATTATTTTCATTCGATGATCCACGATTATTTTTATTTTAGATAATCTAGTTTTTGTGCGTATGTTATAAGTTATGGAGTTAAAGAGGCTCTTAATAGGTAAAAACACCAAATAACACTTACCATTCCTTCCACCATACAATCCAATATGTAATCAGATTTTTAATTGTTAGTAAAATTCTCTGGCTTCATCTAATGTCTAAAAACTTCAGCGCAGAACAATATATTAAGCGCATGTGACTTGAAGTGATAAATTATTAAGAAAGGTATGAGATCCAACCAAATTCACGGCAAACAAAGATATTAGGATATAAACAACGGGATTCAAGTTTAAGTAACATATGCTCGAGTTTTCGGATAACTATAAAAACGATTGCTTTGTATCACCTAGTGTACTTAGGTCTATAGAATTTAGACTAGAAAATGTTGATGATGGAATGCAAAACGACCGAATTCAAGGCACTTGAAGGAATGAAATCCCAATGGAAAGATTATGTTCGCTATTTGTTCTTGAACAAAATGAAATGAATACATGATTTGGAGATGAGTGCGGTTATTGAGACTTCTAAATTTGCTCACTAAATCTCACTCTATTTTGAATTATTAAATGACATATATTACCTCATACAAAATGACTATTAAGGACAATAATTATACAAAAAGAAATATTATATTTATTCTCTTTAGACTTTCCAATTCAATAATAATTGATTACATTATTTATTATTTTTCTTATATATTTTTGTTTTCTAATTTTTTTATTAAAGCATATATATATATAGTTCATAAAAGCTAAAACAATGATCAAATATCGATCATGTGACATAAAATTTTGTATTATCATACATGTTGAACACATATACTTGCAAGGTACATAAATATTTTTGCAATATATATATATATACATATATACACAGATTTTCTTAGGTGCGGATGTTCGTATTTATTTTTATGGTGCAAATTTCCACTTTACACTCACTTTTCAATCAAATTTTCACATCTCCACCGTCTAATCTTTAGATACTAATGTATAGATCATCTCTGTAAAATTTCAGCTAATTTGGTTATCATTGAGGCGCTTAAACTCGATTAAAACAATGGATGAATATAATTCTGTCGAACTTGAACTGTTCATGTTTAACAAAAAAAAACACAGTTTTGAGTGCCTTAATGATAGCCAAATTGACTGAAATTTTGCATAGATGATCTATACATTAATATCTAAATACTTGACAGTGGAGATGTGAAAATTCGATTGAAAAATGAGTGTAAAGTGAAAATCTGCACCGTAAGAATAAATACGGACGTCTGCAGCTGAGAAGCTTTGATATATATATATATATATATTGATTATAGAAAGTATATATTTATTAAAATAATTTATTATGAGGTATAATATAGAGATCAAATTATTCAAAATAAAAAAACAGAGAAAAAATAACACGTATAAAAAAGAAAAACAAAAGTTAAAAAGATATAGAATAGTTCATGTTAAAACATTTTCTTGCATGAAAAAAAATAAAGATAGAGATAATGGATGTTTAAAAATAAAAAGGTAAGAAAAAATGAGATGTCTATTGAGTGAATAAGAGTTAAAGTAAATAATTAATTAATTAAAATATATGTCAATAAATAACTAAGGTTATGCAGAAATTCAAAATAAGATCTAGTGAAAAAATATTTATATTAAAAAATAAAAAAAATGTAAAGAAAATAAGAGACATACTAAATAAATTTAAAGGACCTAATAACTGATAGCCGCATTCTTTAAAGATTACACGGTTAAATGATAAAACGGGGCGCACACCGTTACACCATCAACAGAATCGACACCCACCACCAGTTACATCCAGCTACGTGGCGATCTCTCCTCCACTAACCCCCCCACCCGATAAAACCGGGGTGGCCGACAAGTAGACACAACTCATTTTGCGGACGTTAACACCCTCGCTCCCTCCTCCGTCCACGTGTCCCCCACCAACGGCCCGATCGCCATCCCATTTTTGTTCCGAGACTCCGAACCTCTTCCCGCTTTCAAGTCGCGGCAGACTGTACAAGGGTAGTTTCGTCTTTCCACCCTGACCCTGAACAGCATCCAGTGTCGTACCGTCATTTCCTATTGATGTGGGGGCGAAAATCGTAATTCGCAAAACCAAAAACGAAAATTCGAGAGGATATTTGTCGGTCGTCTAGATTTTAGAGCTTCTTCCATTTCCTTCTTCTCCAAAATTTTCTCTCCCTTCTCTCTCTCTCTCACTCGCAGCACTGAAGCAAACAGTGTTTGAGGTAAGATAGAGATATTGACATTCAATCTCCGCAAATGTGAGATTGGTTTTCAGCAAACAATTGGCTACATAAATAACATAATACATATTTCAAGTTGATCGGATATATTCTCTATATTATCTACTTGAAATGCAAGACATTCAGCCGTCGTTCGGAGGGAGGTTCTTCGGGGGAGCCGGAGGCGGGGACAGGAGGCTACGGCCGCACCACAACCACAACCATCAGGCCTTGAAGTGTCCTAGATGCGACTCGCTCAACACCAAGTTCTGCTACTACAACAACTACAACCTCTCCCAGCCGCGTCACTTCTGCAAGAGCTGCCGACGCTACTGGACCAAAGGTGGCGTCCTCCGCAACGTTCCGGTCGGCGGAGGTTGCCGCAAAACCAAGCGATCCAAGCCGAAGTCTTCTTCTTCGTCGCCGGCATCACCGCCGCAGCCGAACAGCGAGCGCAGAGCTAGCTCCAACTCTAGCAGCGAAAGCTCGAGCCTCACCAACACTACTGCCACCGCAACGGAAGCGGTCTCGGCGCCGTCGTCCACGTCATCAGCTTCCAATCTTCTCAGCAATATTCCAGACTCCACGTTCTTCGTCTCCCAAAGCGGCGCAAACGCGAGTTTCGAGACTACGACTACTGCAAAAATGCTCGAACAGAGCGCCGCCACAGAAATTGGAATGTTCTCAGATATGGGAACCTTCACGAGCTTGATCACGGCCTCGAACGACGTGCCTTTTGGTTTCACCAACATCGACAATATTTCCGTCTCGCCATTCAGGGTGAACCAACCGGGTCATCAACAGCAGCAGGTTGAGCAGAGCCAGTGGGAGCAGCAACAAAACAGCCAGGAAATGAAGTTGCCGGAGATGACCGGAGGAATGCTGGATCAGACGACGGCTCAGGTGGACTTATCGGTGTTTCAAACAAAAACCAACGGCGGAGAAGGAGGGTTTGGGTCGCTGGATTGGCAGCCGTGCGGTGATCAAGGTTTGTTTGATCTCCCCAATACCGTTGATCATGCATATTGGAGTCAGGGTCAATGGACCGATCAAGACCCTCCCAGTCTCTACATCCCGTGAAAAAAAATTCTCACTTTAACAATCTCATCAGATTTAATTTAAAAAAGAATTTGAGAAAATCTCATATAAAAATTATGAATATGACTTGCTTTGTGTATGTAAATTTTTTTCATGTATAATTAATCTCTTGGTTTCTTGAGGATTTAATTTGATGATTTTGTAAGGTGTTCTGGGCTTTGTTCTTGCCTATCATGCTAGTTTTACTTTTTTGGTTTTTGGCTTTGCCTCTAATGTATCTGGATTTAAATTAATCAAATTATATAAATAGAAAAATATTATAGTGCTTCACTACTGTGCTTATGAACTGTGGTGGTTGTTATTAGTTGTGTTAATCTAGTGAGATCAAACGACTAGTTAAGTAATTAGTGGGTTTTGAGCATGCAATTAAGGGCGCGCCACGTCATCTTGTAACAGTTGGGAGATATTTGTTTTTTATTTTCCAGAGGGGATTTTATTTGTACGGACGCCGTGGATCAAGCGGGATTAGGGGGCACACGTGGCGGGAGATGATGGGGGAAGTGGGTGGGGACACGTGGGAAAGGGGTGATGGGCTGGGCCGGTGGGGGTGGGGGGAGGTCGGTTTGTCGTGGGGCGAGTCGTATTCTATGACAAGTACTAGTACACTACTACTTAGAGGGGTTTGGGTGGGGCCCAGTGTTCTCTGGGGGAAGTGAAGTTGAACATGTGCATGTGGACCGGCGGTGATGATGGTGACGTGGAAGCTGGTGGAAGCTAGGGATGGTTTGGGACCCACGGTTAAGAGGGGTTGGGTTGGGTGGAGTGGAGATGTGGGGACTCATGAGTGGAGCTTCAAGAAGTGGATGGTTATGTGTCTTCTTCTTTCCCCACGGCTCACACACTCGTATTTGTTCGTGTGTAGGAGTGCTGCATCTCTGGGTCTTAACTTTAGTGTTAAAGTTTTTTACCGTGATTACTTGCCGATGACTGTGACATGTAAAATGTTCAAAAATCTAACAATATTAAAGTCATAAGGTTGTATGACTTGTATCATAAATTCGTCCCCGACAAACATTGTACAAGTTTTGTATTTGTGAGTTTGCTCCAAGGTGTTGAAACCTTGAGTAGTTTTTAGTGTATGCTTCGCATTTTCATATCCTTCATAGCAAAAATGTGTTATAGGGACATGATACATATAATTCTTAGGTTTATACAAACTACGTGAGTTCTTGTTATAAAACTTTTATTATGGTGTGGAAACAGCATGAATGGATATATGTGAAAATATTATGTTGATATGGTATATATATATATATATATATATATATATATGTGTGTGTGTGTTTGAGTTCTTATTGTAAAAGTAAGGCTCTATTTTTGTATGAAAAATGGCGTCAATTCACGTGAGTTGATATATGTGTATGTATATATTTATGTGTGTGAGAGAGATATTGGAGAAAATAAAAGGCAAAAATAAAAATTGGATTGAGTATCACTAGTTTGATGTTGTTTGGAAATTCCAATGATTCATGGGAACTGATGAGATTGATTAATTAAGTCTTAAAAGCGAAAAAGAATCATCGAACTGGAACGAAACGCGAGTACTAGAACTCTTGAACATAATTTTGCTCTCCATCCCAATTTAAGTTGCGTACATCAAATAAAAGTAAAAAGACGCGACTATATTTGGTTGAATACCCTCATCCTGTGGGGTCCCAAAGCTTGTCTTCATCTCACGGGCTTTTTTAGCTCGCGGGCTTTAGATGAGCTTTTTATATTAAAAGGGTCACATAGATTGGCTCGAAACATGTTAAAGACTTATAAAAGTCTTCAACGATTAATGGGTGCTCGCGGACTCCGCCTGTGGCTTCCTCACGAAGTCTCTCACGCGAGCCAGTTCGCCAGCTCGCCTTGATATATTCCGCCTCGCCTAGGACTGGCACGCGAAGTCATGCCGAGCGCGAGATCATTAAGTGTGCGAGCTGTGTATTTCACGCGAAGCGCGCGAGCTCCCTACTCCACGTGAAGTCATTCCGCGCGCAGACTTTATAACTCAGCTCGCTTGGTCTTACTGGTGGACCATTATTTGTAAACTTAAAGAACTTGGGCTCGCCGGTATGACATGGACCAAAAATTTAATTAATATTCACGTAGACATTTATTGTTTAGTAAAATATTAATTTGGGCGTAAACAAGAAACACATACATGGATCTAGAAATTTACCAATTTCAAATCAAGTTTGTAAGCAAGGAAAGATGAACTCTGATCTTGAATAGCCCCGTACCCATGGAATTGCATGGGTTTACATCAAATCCATGCTCACATTTGTTCCGTGTAAGCTTGATACAAATGCATAGCACCGGTAGTAGCAATTCATAGATTTCAAATCGTTCTTCAATTGATAGCAATTAGACGAAAAACTCAAACTAGAACTCGAACCCAACCACCGAACGTCAGATTGGGCCTCGCCGAGCGTCGAAGGTTTCGCCAATGGTGATTTCAATGCCGACTGGGGTTTCACCAACCTCTTTTTTGCCGTCAGCGACGACCTCCTCTCTTTGGTCAGATCTTTGCAGTGAGGAGAGAGAGAGAGAGAGAGAGAGAGAGAGAGAGAGAGAGAGAGAGAGAGAGAGAGAGAGATTTGTAGAAGACGAAGAAGGAAGAGAGAAAGGAGAGATTGAGAAAAAGGAGGGTATTATGGTTAGCAAAAATAGGTAGAATGTTGAAAATTTTGTTTGTGGGAATAACACCCTAAGAGTACTTAGGCTGATGAGAATTTTAAAATTTGATTTTGTTAATGAGAAAAAAATTTCACATCATTAGGGCTAATGAAATTTTCCCAAAATTTTACAGCAATGAGGGAAGTTCGAGCTCGCGATGGAGCTTGTCAGAGTCATCAAGGCGGAGGACACAATGGGGCTGCCTTTTCAGTTTCTTTGCTTCAACTTATTCTCCAGCTAAGGTGGGAATAGTAATCAAGGAAAGGATGTTGGATCGATCAATTGTGGATTATATATATATATATATATACACGGTCGTTATTAGCTGCGGACGTTCGGACGGGTTTTCCGTCCGGATTCCAGCCGTTTCTCCACCATTCTAGAGCCGGTGACGCCGTTTCTTCTCCCTGGCGTGATCTCAGACCTCCCCCGACGGTGTTGGAATGAAGAAGAAGGCGGAGAGATCGTGATCAGAGGTCCGACGTCGCCGGCGTTGGAATGGTGGAGAAACGGTAGAAATCTGGACGGAAAGCCCGTCCGGACGTTCGCACCAGAAACAGACTATATATATATATATATATATATATATCAGGGCCCTTCTAATGAGGGATCCATTTTTTGTTCATTTCTAGGGATAGGTCCACACCATTAGATCTGTTTTTTAATGGGCTTGAATGGTTGAGATTAAAACAAAAAACTTAACACTTATATCAAACCTACACCGTTCAATATTATTAAAAATAAATCTCTCATTTGGATGACTTAACGATCACCAAATTTTCTAAAAATTTGTAGAAATGATCTACTCATATAGCCCAACGAACTGAACGGTGAAGATTTGATATTGTAATCGAAAAGTTCGTCAAATGATCTATCCCTAAAAATGAACAAAAAAAAGGATCCCTCATTGGAAGGGCCATGATATATATATATAAGGCCATTCCATTAAGAGATCTTTTTTTTGACATATATGAAGGATGGAGGATTATACCAACTTTTTGATCACAAAATCACATCTCGACCGTTCAATATGTAGTTTTATATGACTAAATCACTTATGCAAATTTTCACAAATTTTGGTGAAAAATACGATTTATAATAAAAAGCATGAACGGTTCAGGTTTAACAGATTTGGTTCGTTCATTGATTTAATCTTGTTTGATACCTTAACGATCACCAAATTAACTGAAAATTTACAGAATTGATCTATATATAATGACCAACAAACTAAACGGTGGAGATTAAAAATTATAATCGAAAAATTGGTATAATCATCCATCTCTCATATATGTCAAAAAAAATATCCTTTAATGGAAGGTGTGTGTGTATATATATATATATAACAAGCAGACTAAGATGGTAGGAGAGGTGAGAAGTTGGTAACCCATTTTCAACGAGAGAGAAATTAATATGGTAGTATTGGGGTGGGAAGAAAGTGGCTAATAATCTTGAAGACTTGAACATGATTGAGGTTGATGAAATTCGATGACGACAGGGTTTTAAGCAACGTCGAAATTCGCTCTTCGTTTTCCATTGAAGAAATTGCTTAAGCTTAATGCAAGGTCGGAAAAAACACCGGGGCCGCCTCAAAGACTCTTGCTCTCTGCCACTAACGGCGGCGAAGGATCCTTCGACGGCGATATTGGGAAGAAGAATAAAACGAAGTCCGCTGATAGGAATTGAAAGGGTGTGGAATGTAAAAGAGGGTGTGCAAATTTCAGCACCCTCTGTATATACTTGATCAGCAGCTTTCCACATAGATGAGAATATGAGAGAGATTGCTTGCTAGGTAGGCATGTGCAAACTGCAAATAAAATTGGTCCAACGCCACTACAATTAGTTAGGGGCAGATGAGGATGTGGCCTAGGAGAAGCTTGATTGCCAAATTAAGAATGTCATTAAGGCCTCAATTAAGGTGTTAATAGGTTATGGACCATGGTGGACTGGCATGGACTGTGACAACTCCATTTTTAAGATTCAATCTCACAGTTAGGCAGATGATGGGGTCATAGGGGTTGTTTGTGGGTCTTTGTTTTCTATTCTGTGAGGAATCCTTATCTTCTTCATCATCATCATCATCATCATCATCATCATCATCATCATCATCATGAAGCAGAAGACTTTTCACCAGTTGCTATTCTGGTGCACCATTTATGCTTGTTTGCCAAATTACAGGCACTTCCAGTTTGGACCAAACATTTGGCAATGGAACTTGCTGAGGCTGTTTAAGAATACTGATGGGTACAAAGTACAATCATAGCTTGATGGCAGATAAATGGGGAATTTCTTTTTGTTATGGAAAAGGACCAAGGATTTAAAACTGATAATCAGGTAAGAGTTTCATATATCATCACCTGAGGATTGAGTATATTAAGAGTAAGCTCTATTTTAGTGCATCTATAACTCAGGTAAGTTAGGCAATAGGACCCCAACTACACTATTACCAAGTCTCAGTAGAAACCCAATTGCATATCTTTGTACAAAGAATCACTTTCTTGCACACAATCTCTTTCTTTGATACTTCATTTTCAAGTAGACTACTTGCCCATTCTACGGTAATTTTTCGTACCTCACTATCGAAAGCCTACAATTTACCCTCTAAGATCTGTTCTATCATATGAATTCTCTTTCTGCAAAAGCATGTCCTAAATTCCTTTTACATCCTATGGCACTGCCAATGCTCTCCTCCAACTTTTTTGCAATAGCCCAGAACATAGATTTTCTTATCATCTTAGTTCTCAATCAGTCGAAAGATCCTTAGTTTGGAAGTTTGGAAACTAAGGTTTTTGATCCAAATTCTAACACCCTCTTCATTTTTAACTTTTAGCATTCCAGCATTTGCAACTGAACAAATTAGATGGACTAAACTTGTTACTATTATGAAGTCATTTGGTGTTTATATTTATAATCTGCAAGGCATGTCATAATGTATATAAACTAAAGGCTACAGAGAAATGGATTGATTATAATGGAAGATTCACACTATGATCGAGGGTGTACACCATGAAATATAAGTTATGTATAAGTATTCAGAAGGTACAGCACAGAAATCGCATCCCCCAACGACGATGCCTTTGTAATTGTTTCCTATCAGCTTCAGCCATTCTCACTGGACTGCCGGCCCATTCTGAGGATATTCTGTTAAAGTGAAAAAATCTTTGAACTATCAAACACCATTACCAACAACTGAGAAAATAACTATAATACCTTGGAGGAGGGGCAAGCAAGACTTACATGGGAAATGTAAAAGACCTAGAGCTAGTTGTACTGCTGTTTGATCGGAAAGAGATGCTACCAAAACTTGGTATGGCTCCTGAGTATATCGCTAAAGGCCCTGAAACTGAGGAACCTGATTCTCCACGGAGATGCTGTTGTGATTGACTTGATTCTGGTACACTATCTGACATCCCATCTTCGGATGAATCCTGAGGATGACACTCCACACTTGCATGCCATACCTCTCTCCTTTCATTCTCGCGGCAATGCTGTTGTGATTGACTTGATCCTGTTATGCTAACTGACATCCAATCTTTGGACGAATCACTTTGTGGAAATATCTCTTTTCTTCTTGTATTTCTGCCGCAATGTTGTTGTGATTGACTCACTCCTGTTAAGCTATCCGGCATCTCATCTTTGGAAGAATCACTTGGTGAAAATGTATCCCTACTTGCATTCTTGCTTTGTCGTAAACTATTTGATCCTGTTCCATCTTTAGATGAATTCCGAGAATGACACTCTACAGGAGGAAATACTTCCACTCTTCTTGCCTTCTCTAAGGCAGTTTTGTGAGAATATTTGCTTTGCCTCTTTTCATAAATTGCCTCAGTTGAGGATAATACCACTGAATCTGACAAGACTGCCTTAGTTGGATCCTGCAGAATATGGATACAAATTTAACAGACCAATAAGTTAGACAAGTATGCCCATCTCTAATCTGCTATCTCCAATACGAATATGACTGAATTTATAGATGAACAGGAAATCGAGCATTGACTGTAGTGGGAGTTACAAAATCAGGATAACAGCAAAGACATATAACATCATAGATTCATGATTATCTGGAAAATGAGCTAAAGGAGACTTTCCAATCTCCTATTTCTTCAAGGAAAAGCATTCGACTTAAATTATATACAATTTCACATCAGCAAGGAGTGTTTAAGCTAAATTTGCTAAGCATCGAGTTGAAACAAACATCATTTTGACATCTAGATACTAAACATTATCACGTAAATACGATCCCATAAAAGTAAATATCTTTTAACGTTATATAAAAGCATAATATGAGGAAAGCAAGAATTGGTTCTACCTGTCTAATCTGAAGTAGTATTTCAGATATGATCGTCTTGGTCGAATGATCACTTGAAGTATTATCTTTTTCTCCATAATTCTCTCCATCTTCAGTTGTCAAGTTCTTGAAACCACTTTGCTTGCTTACAACCTCCTCCCACAGTTGGTCGGATATATGTTTTGACACAGTGGAGTTTGATGACTCTGATGAGCACTGAGATTCTACAGTTAATTCGCTACTACTTTCGGCATCAGAGCTAACCATGCAAGAGACATTATTAAAATCCAAATCACAGTTCTCTTCCAAACATTTATTCTGAGATGGCACAACACTGTCAATGCCGATGTCCTTAACAAACGGGTAACCACTATCTTGAAGGAAAGCAACCAACTCTGGTAAGTCATAGTCCATAGCAGCCTTCCATTTCTCATCTGAATGTGGACTTTGAACCACCTCAGGATTTTCTCTCTTAGGATTGTCAATGAATTCATTGCTGTCTTTCAAACTGATATTCCTTTGGACCTTCAGTCCTTCCATATCTTCTGAGGTTTTGAATTTGAAAGACTTGAAAACAGGCTTGAACACCAAAGTGGGATCACCGTCCATGGATTCCCTATTTAACAAGTAATCAATCCGAAGAAAAGATTAAAACTTGTCTGGCGACACAAAACTATTGGATGTAGGATAATCTCAACTTCACACAATATGATGATTCAATCAAACACCACACTGCAAAAGAAAACAATAATGAAGATGAAAAACTGTAAATGCAGAGCTTAATATCCTCACCAAATTTCAGAGGTGTCATAATCTTCCACAACCATCATTTAGGATTGTACTTTTTTGAAACTCAGATTTTGTTCTGTCTTTTCTTATCCAAGTTTTGTTTCTCTTTGTTCTTTTTGAATTTGCAAAATCATTGCATCCTTTTGGATGTTTTGATTGAAATTTGATCCTTTAATTCAGGCTATCTAGCCATGAAATCAAATCACACCATTACTTCTCTATCCAGCAACATGAACCATTTAGGAAGTGAACAAATACTCATCTTGGAAACAAAAGTAAAAATGGTAATTTCCAAACCGATTGGTTGAACCTTGACCAAAGTCAACTGGAGCACAAACACAAATGTGAAAATCATTAAATTTTCAGTCAAGAAAAATAGGGATATATAGTACGAAACAAATAAAACCCCAAAGCTTATTTATGTCTGTTAAAAAACCTTAGACCAAATTTGATACCCTAAAATCCTAATTCAGTCTTTTTAATTGAACGATTCAAACCTCATTTTTCTTTCCTTTAGGATTGAAATTACAGAGTAAAGACAGAGAATTTTGAAAAAAGTGAAGCATCAAGTACCTTGAAGCTGCATAACCTTACTGAGGAAGTTGATTTCCTTCAACTGGAAAATGAGATATGACCTTCATTTTAGAGTGTTCTTGCCAAAACAATGCAGGTACTTATGAATCCCAGCCTCAAGAGACCTGCATTAACGAAAGCATAGTGCTTTAGAGTTTAGAGCAATTAAAGATACAAACTTTGAGCGCTTATAAAGCTCTTTCCTTCAATGAAGCACTTATTTCATATAAGAATCCACATAGCAGAAATGTGATATGGGAAGAAGGAGAAGCAAACAAACTCACCAGAGAAACTGCAGATTTTACTGAACAGTAATACCCAAAAACTCTGGATTTTGCAATAGGCGTGAAGATTATCTGAGTGAAGCTTCACCAGTGAGATTATGATTCTGACTGCAAAATATGAGATGAAAGGCATCGAAGATTATCTGAATTAGGACATTTCTTTTAATTTGGTATAACATTTGAACGAAGACAGTTCAAACTTCATATACTTCATAACAAAAGCAGAAATGCAATAAGTATTGAATCTGTAGACTTAATTGTGTGACAAATCCAATAAAAGATACACATACGCATGACATGGGAAATAATGGAATTTGGGGAATTAGATAACATGTGTGTGTCAAATACAGTTGGGGTTATCATTATAGTTTAGGTAGTATAATTATGTCTAGGTAAAGCATGCACATCATATCAAAACCATGATTCAGATCAAAACATCAGGTAAACTTAAATCAAAACTTCAATTTTCATCTTCCCAAAAGAAAAAAAGAAGGGAAAAAAAAAATCATGAGTTACCTCTCTATCTCCCCAAGAACCTAAACCAAGTTCTTGACTGCCAGATGCTCTACATAGACTGGGTGAAAAACTCAGACATTTCATAAAGTATGAAGAGGAAGTAGAAGAGAATGAGGGTCATGTGTGTTATTGTGGTTTATATAAAGCATTTAGCTAGAGAGAGCAAACCGACCCATGAAGATTGATAACAAATAAAGGGACAGTTCAAAGCATTGAAGAACCCATGAAGCAGGTACTAGTGAAGCTTTAGTAACTGAACTGTCACCTCACCAAACACCAACACCAATCTTCTAGGTTACCTTTTGGCTTCTCCTTTTCATATTTGTTTGGGACAGTCCATCTGTCTTGCTAAATCTCACCAATCTCCTTTCAATAATTTCTAATTACTCCATATTACCCATAAAACAAAAAAACAAAAAAACAAAAATTGGAATGACTATTATTTACTCCTCTTTTCCTGGCTTTCAAGGAGACTTTATATTGGTTTAGTGGAAGCATTTATACATAAAGGAGTACATTTTATTTGAAAATTGAAACAAATAAGAAATTTAATGGAGATAAAAGGGTTCATCCTTCATTGAAAACAAGGTAATTTGGATTTTCACCTCAATTTCAATCTTAAAATACCAAAAATTAACCTAATACCACAATCATAGGAGGTCAGAGCTTTTCGTACTGCGATTGTTAATGCTAACAATGGACCGGTCTGACCAGGCCGGCCAAACAAAATTGATCCCATTGGCATCACTGAGCCGGCCCCACAAGAGTTTTTTTTATTTTTATTTTTTTTATATAAAAATTCACATTTAAATTGCGTTAATAACAAACACCATTTAATTGAAAACACAATCTAGAAAACGTTTGGTTGAAAATTACATTCCGGAAATGAAGCGGTTTTGAAAAAAAGAAGAAGAAGTCACACACAGTCCTCTCCTACTCTCTCCGCTTCTCTTCTAGATTTTCTCGAATTCCAAGCTCTACTGGACGATGCAGCATTTCCTGGATTTGCAGGACAACCCGACCCATTTCGGCGACCCGAAATGGGAATCCAACTCGTCCCAGCTGACTCAGTCCTCCGCCGCCAACGCCAACGCCAACGCCAACGCCAACCTCGACCGCGTCCTCTTCCAGGACCTCGTCGAGATCGTCCCTCTCGTCCAGTCCCTCATCGTAAGCCCACCAAATCCGACTGCTCAATTTCTCAAATTTTGAAGCTTTTCGATTTCTGAATTTTTCAATCTGGTGATTCAGGATCGGAAAGCCAGCAGCTCATTCACGCGCCGCGGCTCCGTCACCTACACCAAGACGCCTTCCAGAGAATCCTTATCCAAAAAAGTAATTTTCTTGTTCGCAAGTTTTGAATTTTGAGTTACTTTTTACTGCGTTAGCTAATTTGGAATGGTGAAATGGAATCTTGAGATTAAATTTTGGTGCTTTTTTTCAGTGTTGAAGTAAATGTGCTTGTTTTTGTAACTGTAGTAGAACAATTTGTAGTGAAAATTGTATTGGCAGTAATGATCATCACTTACTCTTTTTAGCAAGAACTGAAATCGCTTCTTTTCGTTAGTTTCGAATCTTTGAGCTTCAGTTTTATAGGTTTTGTGTTGGTTTTCTGATAATGTGCATCATATGTTAAATAGTTGTCTAACAGGAATGGGGCGCAATCCATTCCGGCAAGAAAGAAGAGGGAGAATGCTGGTAATAACCCTGATGCTGACAGCGTTTCGAGTATTTCCTCGAGGGATTTGGCAGCGGAGAAGGAGCACGAGGAGTTGGATGCGTTGAGGGTTCAGTTGGAGGATCTGCAGAGGAAATTATTGGAGAAAGATGAACTTTTGAAATCATCGGAGATCTCAAAGAAAGAAGTGAGTTCTGTTCAAGCAAAGCTTGAGGAAGTGAAGCGCCAAGCTGCAGAAAAGGATTCTTTAATCATGGCTTCTCAGCTACAGCTATCTGATGCAAAGGTATATATGCAATTTTTACAATGGAACCGAATTGGTGGTGGTTTGCCTGTGTTTCTTGCTCTCTTGGACACACAGGTAACTCTTTTTGCGAATGTGTTATTGACATATGTCTTTTGGCACAGATCAAGCTTGCGGACAAGCAAGCTGCTCTTGAAAAGTTACAGTGGGAAGCTATGACATCAAACAAGAGTGCAGAGAAGCTCCGAGCAGAGCTAGACTCTTTGCGAGGAGATATTTCCTCGTTTATGATCCTATTTGATGGCTTGGTCAAAACTGATCCCACTGCAAACACTGAAGATTATGATATTTACCCTTGTACTGTGGATCATCTTCCATATATTGTAAGCTCATGACCCCTTCCCTTCTGTTGTTTATATTCCTAGATCCTCGCATCCAGACCTTTTTATTAGTACTGTCTGGTGTCTGGGTAGCATCCTGTGTGTGTTGAGAAAGTTTGAGGCCATGGTTTACTATTTGCATTATTTATTTGATAAGTGTTGTTCAGGCTTCTGTATTCCTTGCAATTGAAAGACCCTTGCTTTTCAATGAACAGGAAGATTGGGATGAGACGCAGATGCAGAAAATGGAAGCTGCTAGAAAAGCTTACGAAGCTGCTGTTGTTGCTGCAAAAGAAAGGCAAGATGAAGAATCCATTGCTGCTGCAGCCAGTGCAAGGTTACATCTTCAATCGTTTGTTTTGAAAACCTGAAGTTATGGTGGGGAATTCAAAGGAGCCTATTGAACCCCTTTGTATGTTAGCTCCACTTTTTTCTTTCTTTTTTAAAATTAAGAGTACTGGTTTCACACTTGTTTGTTAGCAATATGTTATTTATATATAACGTAGCAGAGTGTGAATTCCTACGGATATCGTATCTGATTTCTCCCAAGATTTGTATCCTGCATGGTATGTCATGCTTATCACCAACACTTGGTTGGCTGGAGCTGTGCGTTACAATGCTGTATCCTAGTAATTTTGTATTGTGAATCATAACTAGAGCATGGTTATGCAACCTATGCTACTGCATTTGCATAATCCCCACACGGCCACACTAGGCTGTTTTGATCCATATTCCGAATCGCCAAGGGTCTCGATGACCTTGTAACAATGAAGCAAGTGCTTTTCTGACTTGCTAATCTGAGAGAATGGTGCAGAACTACTGCAAAACTTATAAGAATGCCACCCTAAACCTGAATTCCAATAACAAGTTTAGCAAGGTTCTAATATTGATACCGAGTGCATCTTATGATTATGGAATTTATGGCTTAACGCCTGAAAGCAGATCAACCAGTAACCAAATAGAAGATTAAGGCCTAATTTGGTGTTTAATTCACGGCCATGAGAATCTTTAACCCCTCTTGCATTCGCTGGGCATGTTTGTTTAACCTCTCTTGCATTCGCTGGGCATGTTTGTATATCTCATAGACTACCATCTGTGTACAACTTGTTTTCAGTTTTGGTTATGCATCATTCAACTTCCTAATAATTTGGATATTCATTTTCATACAAATGATACAATAATGTATTCTAATTTCTTGTCGTAGATAATTAAAAACGAATGCTTACGTACTCTCGAACCAGTCCACTGCACTACATGTAGTCAATTTTTAGCTTCATTAAACAGGCAATACACCTTAAATCTTGAAATGGAGATGATATATAGCAGCTAAATCATGCATGGTTATGAAAGATTAGGAACATTGCTCTCTGTTATTGCTTCTAGATAGATATGAGCTACCAAGTTTCAGAATCTACAACACTGAAACTGAAGGCCTATACACCCAGCCTTGTGCTTTCTCAAGTCCAGCCCTTCTGGTTTTGGCATGTGCACAGGACTCCCCGACCATTCCACAGCCAACCTGCATTCATGGATTCAATCCTATGTTAACTCTTATCTGTATTACTAATTGGGAAAAACAGAGGAAAAAAAAGGAATTTTTTTGGGGTCATAAGGACTTCCATATCTTTCACGTTGAGAGAGATAGATGCATAATGGAGAAGTATTTCACAAGGAAAGAATGCGCCTACATACACAGGGAATGCGAAAGAGGCTGTGCTGCCAGCTGATTGATTTGAGTCGCTTGATTCGATAGAGACCCCACCCATGCTACAAGCAGCTGTTGCTTTTGTATCCGAGCATATATTCTTTCCTTTCTCACCTTCATTCTTTGAAACAAAAAAGAAAAGAAAAGGAAAAGGACATATTACATATATGGAACATAGCAGTTTTCTCTTTTTGTACAAATGCTGCAACCTTAAGAACACATAAATTCCATCTAGCTACCTTTTGGTCAAATATGATAAAATTGCCATCATTTGTAGGGTAAAATATTTATAGATTGCTGCACTTTCCAACTGTTTTTGTATTTTGGTCATTATTAAGCTGTTTTTATCAGTGAAAAAGCAAATGATAACCACTTAGAAATTTCTAATTCAATGTGTTCAAAAAAAGAAAGAACTTAAAAACAACATGGTGCCTAACCTTTCGATTGATCTGCCTCGAGTTTTTTGATGAGGTGCTGTCCCTGCATTTCAGTCCTTCTGGTTTGACATTTTTCACAACTTCGAATTTTCCATCTTCTTTGAAGCAGAATACTATGTAGTCTTGATCTTCGTCTGCAAAATGTGGCAGCTGCCTGCAGCTTGATTCTTCATCACTGCTCTGGTATCCAACTCGCCTGCAAGTACTACTACCAATACTAGTGCTAGTGCTAGTGCTAGTGCTAGTACTAGTAGTCTCCTTAACCTGTTTTGAATCATGACTCGGTCGCCTTCGAACTGATAGGGTTGAATTTTTATGGCGTGAGGGGGACATGGTCTTGTTCCTTACACTCTCATTCCCTCCAGAATCGTGCTGATAATCGAAAGCCATGTTTCTTATTGGCAACTGCGGTGGTGTTGTAGCATAACGTCTAGGGTCATCAACTGCTTCATCATCTGAAAAATTTAGAGGAAATTGAAGACCAAAAATGATGGATAAGAATGTTTAGAGAGAGCGAGGCTAATAATAATTACCTAGAGGAAACCTGCAAGCCAAGAAGCATGAAGCGCAGTCCTTCTTCACAAGCTTTGTTATTGTCCATGGAGTGCACATTTTGATCAGAGAAAAAGAGAGAGAGGCAGTAATTATTGGAGGAGGAGAAGAGGCAAAATGCAAATTTGAATTTGAAAGAGAAACCAAGGAGTTACAATACACTGTTAAATCCATAAATGTTTCTAAAAATATAATGTTGGAAGAGAAAATTATAGCTGGAATTATAGGTGGTATGGGGAGCCATGCTCATAATTACTACCAATAAAAGACAATAATTCCTTCATTCATTACTAAAACGAAAAACACATTCATTAATGCCAGCCTCCAGATTTTGATTTATGTCTACAATTTTGATTTATACCTGAATCAAAATCAACAAGCTATCCAAAAGCTATCCAAAAATTACGTGAGAGTAAATTTAAAATTCCAACTGAAAATCCATATGAAATTCCTTAATAGATCTTAACATTACTCAAAAGAATGAGCTATTCAATTTGGACTAAAAGAACACATTCTAGACGTTCAATGTTTGACCTCAAGGGCGACTTGAGTAGAACACAAAATCTCTTTTAAGTTCCTCTATTACAAGATTGGATCATTTAGATACTTATTACATAATTTACAATCAACATTTATAGTGTGTGACTGATTTCGTTGTAAAGTTCAATTTAGTTTAATTTAATATTTTTTTTCATGTGAACGTCCATATTATAATTCTATATCAAGAGTGGTGAGAATGACAGAATCGATAGTTTTTTTTAGTTTGGGTGCTCGGTTCTAAAGAAATAAAAAAAAAAAAAGAAAAAAAAGAGAGTATATGTTAAGCTAGGGCGGACCAAACAGTATAAATACCCCAAAACCATAAAAATGAAGAAGAAAAAGAATGAGATCCCCCGCCAAATCCAGAAGCAAACCCTTAAACTGAGAATTTCACACCATCTTCTTCTTCAGTGGCCAATTAGCCTATGGCAGCCAGCCGGATTCAAATCACGGTCCGCACAGTGACAGGCGAAGCCACCACCGTCTCAGCCTCCGTCAACGACACCGTTTCGGAACTCAAGCTACTCCTCAACCACTCCTTCCCTCCCGCCACCAACTCCCCCAATTTCCACCTCTTCTTCAAGGTACCAATCCTTCTCTTAATCCCTCACTTTTCAATTTCAAATCGCTGCTGAAATTACTAAACATCAAAATCAAAAGCGTCTAATGAATCAACCGAATAGTTCTAAATTGATTGCGCTACGGTTTTGGATCTGAAATGATTTTGGTTTATGCGGCTACGGTGTGTCAGGGTGAGAAGTTGAAGTTGCAGAGTCGAATAGGTACAATTAGTATTGAGCCCGGTGAGTTTCTAGTGCTGGTCCCGTTTGTTAAGAAGGTTGTTAATAATCGGAGCCAGAAATGTGATCAATCTGAACCGTTTTTGGTGGCTACTTCTGCTAAAGGCTCCATGTCTAAGTTTACGAACTCCATGTGGAGTGATATGATGCAGGACTTGTCGTATTTACACGATGATTTGAGTAATGGAACGGCAAGTGTGTCTAGTATAGGGAGTTTTGATGTTGGAGGTGGAAGTGAGGATTGCTCTCGTGAAGCAAAGCGGAAAAGGGGCGTCGGTTGTGATGACATGATATTGGATATGTTGCGAGCTAGTAGAAGCAAGAGCGTTCTTGATGAGCAGAATTTTAGAAGGATTGTTGAGCTTTTGGAGTCGGTGAATTGTTTATCGGACCCATATTCTGGGGACTGCATGTTGTGGAGAAGAAAAGCTAGCTTACAAGGTTGTGGCTTGGGGCTGCATAATGGCAATGGTGATTCATCTTGTGTCCGGATTGGTTGAAGAAAATCTTGAAGGCTTTTGCTTTCTTAAACAATTTGTCTGCACTGGTTCAACTTCAGCAGGAGAGGACAACCTTAATAATATTGGAGAAAGCACTGGAACAGCTTGCAACATTTGGAGTTAAACTTGGTATGCAGGATGTGGAGAATCTTTCGTTTATTTCTCCCATGGTAATCTATGTAATGCAAGTGTATATTAACAAGAAGCAATTTTATTGTGTAATGTATAATCAATTAATCATTGCCATTTGAGTTCCAGGTAGTTCTTTTTTTAAAGGAGAATGCAGAGGCAAGTTTTGGTAATGCACTTGTTATTACTGAATGTTCAGCAGAACAGAACCATGGTGACAGAAATAATCATGAATCTGGTATAGTTGAATATCTGTTTTTTCTTTTCTTTTTCTTCTGTGCATTTCAGGGTTGATCCAAGTATATGGCATTTTAACTGGAGAATTTCTTTTGTGGCCTCATTTAAGATTGCAAACAGATGGATGTATCAAAGATTGTCAATGAATTGAAGATGCATGAAAGTTCTTTCAAAAGTAATTTGTGGGAGGCTGTTGAGAGCCTAATGGTATGTCCCAATGTTAGATCACTACTAGAGATTATCTGTTAGTAAAAGAATATTCTTTAATCAATCTGTCAAGTTACCTCTCCACGCCTGCAGCCTTGCAACTATAGTAATTGTGGACATCTTATGCAGTTTATCAAAAGAAATGAGATTTCCTCCTTGGAAGACTTTCTCATTTATGTGAAGGAACGTGGTGCTGCTGCAAGAAGAAATAAAGAGAATCAAGCAATGAGAAGCCACACTGCTTCAACTACTGATACAGACAAAAATCACTCTGTGGCTTCAACCACTCGTTCCAACAAAAAACGGTCAGGATGTCATGTAAGTCTTCATCCTCATCTTACTTACTCAACCAGGTTGTTGTGTTTTGTTTTGTTTTTCTTTTTCTCATAACTTGCAATTTCACATCTCATATTATATAGAATGGAAAAAGAAAATGAAGGTAAACTTGTGGCTTATGCCTCAAGGAGTTTATAAGCATCTTGTACTCTTTACTTTGGGAGATCAATAGACTTTTATAGCAATTTTTTTCTGAGCAGAGAGCCGATCCATTGCTACCAGTTGAGATGGTTGAACATCTTAGAAAGAGGTTTCGAGTAGAGAAGGTTTCCCCCTATACTTTTTATATCTTTAGTTGTTCAGATTTGTACAGTACAAAGTGTGATTCACAATATATACATGGTTGCCTGATTAGTGTGGCCTAAGAATGAGAACAAATATTTAATAATAAAACTATATGTTCAGACAACTTAAGCTAGGAAAGTCCATGTGGATATGCATTCTGTAATTTCTACAAAAATAATTTCATGGAAAGCACTGCTAAGCACTGCACTTTGAACTTGTGGATGCAGATAGTGCATGTTGAAGACATTGGTGCTTGAAAAGCTGTTCACGTTGAAGTTCCACAGGAACTAACAGAAAATATGAGATCTGCACTTCATTCTATTGGAATCACTCAGTTATATAGTCATCAGGTATTGATTTCTAGGTTACTGTCCTTCTGAAAAACACCAGTTTGTTGACCTTGTTTTGTTTTATTTTCTTTTCTTTCATGCTCTTCACAGGCAGAGTCAATACAAGCCTCAGTAACAGGTAAGAATGTCGTTGTGGCTACAATGACATCCAGTGGGAAATCTCTTTGCTACAATCTGCCTGTCATTGAAGCCCTATCCCAGAGTTCCTCAGCATGTGCTCTATACTTATTTCCAACAAAGGTTTGTTAAATCTATGTCAGCATATTTATGAACGCAAGAACCATCATCTTTGGTATGACTTTAAACAAATTTCGATAAATCTAAATGCAGGCTTTAGCTCAAGATCAACTAAGAGCTTTCTCAGCCATGAGCAAAGGATTCTGTGGTAGCTTAAATGTTGGTATATATGATGGTGACACTAATCAGCAGGAAAGGAGACAACTGCGTCAAAATGCTAGACTGGTATTTTACTAAACTAATAGTTGTCGTTAGGCTTCCCAGCTTGCTTCATCTCCTGACTTTTAGCTCGTATCTTATTATCTTGAGTGCAGCTAATCACAAATCCAGATATGTTGCATGTATCAATCCTGCCCCACCATCGAAAATTTGGCCGGATTTTGGCAAATCTTAGGTTGGACTCTTGAGTCACCTGTCACTCCTTCATATATGTCCATCTATGTATGTTTATTTAACTACTTTAGATATCTTTATTAGCATTTTTCCGCTTTTAATTATGAGCAATATGTCGGATTAAATTATCAATTAGTACAATAATGACATTACTCACACCAAGTATGTGGTGATTGATGAGGCCCATGTTTATAAGGGAGCATTTAGTTGTCATACTGCTCTTATACTTAGACGACTTCACCGGCTCTGTTCACATGGTAGATCTTAAATTTTCAAAAGATGAGAGTATTTTCAGATACTTCTGTTGAAATTATAAAAATAAATAACCGCATGCTTCTATTTTCAGTGTATGGAAGTGCTCCTTCTTTTGTGTTTTCTACCGCGACTTCAGCAAATCCACGTGAGCATTGCATGGTAAAGATTTGTTAGTGTTTGTATCAATCTTTTGTCATGATCACGAGGGCATATATCAACAATCCGACTTTTTGTGCACACATGCATTTGTGCGACTTTATGTATCTGCTTCACATTTTCAATTATCTTGGTCTCTTTCTGATCCTATTTGTACGTAATTTGAAGCAATGGATATTTTCTGTTTCAGGAACTTGCAAATTTACCAACTTTAGAGTTGATTCAGAATGATGGAAGCCCTGCTGCTAGAAAGCTTTTCATCCTTTGGAATTCTGATGGCAGGTTGACAAAGATAATGCTTGATGCTTTATTCTGATAAGTGGTTTTCTCCATCTCTGGAGATCACGGTTTGAATACCTGATTTTATATTCCTGCTTGGAAAATCTAAGGGGCATCCTTGGGTGTTGAATATGTGATGGGTATTCCTAAGTTAGTGGATTTACCACCAAGCTACATTCCTAAGAACTGTCTGAATAGTTGCTGTAAAAATGACTGGTTCTACATGCCTTTCTGTTCCCATTACAAGACAGATGCTAAACTTTTGGGGGGATAACTGTCGTTTGCATAGCTTTATTCAAGTGGGTTGTATAAGTTTATCCTTTGTTAAAGGTGTTCATTAGGAAATTGTAGTAGTAGGAAGAACTGAAGAATAGTAACGACATTTAGTCTAATCCATATTGAACTAGATGTGAATCATAGTACTTAAAAACCTGCTTGTTTGGAAACGGAAATTTTAAGATTCATTTGGCTGTACCATGTGATACCAATGCTTTAATGAAAGCTTAAATACTGGTACTGTGAGGTTATTAAGCTCCAAACCAGCATTCAAGCTCTGTTTATTTATGTATGAAAAATTTGAGTATGACATGTGGTTTTGGAGCTTAAATACTGATGCTTTAAGTAATCTTGACAGCCCGATTAAGGATATTTCAGTCTTCTTTGCTGAAATGGTGCAGCATGGACTACGGTGTATTGCGTTGTGCAAAACTCGCAGTGAACTTGTTTTTTGCGATACGTGAGTCTCATCAATTTCTTGAATTCGCTGTCATATGACATGTTATGGCCTTGGAGCCTCAGATTTTTGTTCTTTCTCTGATTTAGGGAAGAGAAAGATGATCACATATGTTAATAGATTTAGGTTAATTGTGGTAGGCGTAAAATTCTTCAGCAGACAGCACCCCATCTGGCAGACTCTATATCATCTTATCGTGGCGGTTACATGGCTGAGGTTAGTAGGTGATTTGTCTGTATTAGGTTCTCTGTCTCCGTCTCTCTCTCTAGAGTTGGATTTGTAGTGACAATTAGTGAGTGTAAACTGTTGATATCTTGTTATTTGATTTTGATTGATGGTAATTGGTTTGACATTGCTTGACTGGTGAACCAGGATCGGAGAAGAATAGAGAATGATTTATTTAATGGAAAGCTTTGTGGTATTGCTGCAACAAATGCCCTTGAATTGGGTCTTGATGTTGGACACATTGATGTAACTCTTCATTTAGGTTTTCCTGGAAGCATTGCTAGGTAGAGTGCCAAGTCATATCTGTTTTGAATCGAGCTGAAACATGTTGCTTAAAATTGTTTCAATTCATAATTATTTTTCCTCTTTGGTATATGCATATAGCTTGTGGCAACAAGCTGGCAGAGCCGGAAGGAGAGAGAGATCTTCTCTTGCTGTGTATGTTGCATTCGAAGGGCCCCTTGACCAATATTTTATGAAACATCCAAATAAACTTTTTGGATGCCCAATTGAGTGCTGTCATGTTGATGCTAAGAACCAACAGGTTTCAAAAAAAAAATTCTGCTGTTACTTTTAATTTGTGTCTAAAGAATAGGCAAGGATGACATGATTTTTATACCTTACCTTTTGTAGGTTCTTGAACAGCATTTGGCTTGTGCTGCTCTCGAACACCCACTGAGCTTGTTTCATGATGAGAAATTTTTCGGTTCTGGTTTAGACAGGGGCATAATGTCTCTTAAAAGGACAGGCTATCTGAGGCTATCTGAGAACAGCTTTTGGAACTATATTGGGTGCGAGGTATGGTCCTTGCATTACGGTAGTTTAAGTTCACTGTTCCTTCCATTTCAAATTTGTATTTAGCATGCTGTCCTGATTCTCTATAGCAATTTAACATTTAATGTTTACTTTTCTTTCTAGAAAATGCCTTCGCATTCAGTTAGTATTCGATCAATTGAAAGAGAGAAGCACAAAGTTATGGACCATCAAGAGAACGAAATCGAAGAGATTGAGGAAAGCAAGGCTTTCTTTCAGGTAAAGCAACTGTATCTGTTACCATGTTCTTTTCAGGCTTTCTTTGTGGTTGCCTCCTTGTTGAAAATGGATGAAGTGCTTTGGACATTGTTCTTTATCATATTTGTCTATTTTTCATCGGAGTATATTTGTCTCTATGTCTCTTTATCATTTAGTTCTTATCATATGTTGATTCAGGTATATGAAGGTGCTGTTTATTTGAACCAAGGAAAGACATACCTGGTTACGAGCTTAGATTTAAAGGAAAAGATTGCTCGGTGTGAAGAAGCTAATTTAAATTTTTACACAAAAACTCGTGATCGCACAGATATTGATGTAGTCGGCTGTAATGTGGTATGCCAGGCTCTAAACATTTGTTCTCTTGTTCATTTTGTCTCTTTCCGTAATCTAGTATTTGTACATTCATGATGGTCCTATTTCTCATAGTATGGATACGGGGAAGGATGATTCTTTTTCCATCTGTCTTTGTGTTTTAAAGAATGCTTACCTGCTGTAGGCTTATCCAGCTCCACCTAAGCTTTCCAATCAGTTCTCCAGAACAACTGCCCGAGCAGATCCTTGCAGAGTAACAACTACATAGTTTGGTTTCTATCGTATACAGAAAGGATGCAACAGAATATTAGATAAAGTTGACCTTCAACTTCCTAAATATTCGTATGCGTCACAGGTAGACCTGAGTACATGTAACATTCTGCTTAACTTAATGATTGTGTTCGATAACCTTGACTTATTGTCTGGCTGTGCTGTGTACATAATCTGTTTCTCCTTTTCATAAAACAGGCAGTTTGGGTTCCGGTTCTGCCATCAATAATTGAAGCACTGAAGAGTGAAAATCTTGAATACCGTGCAGGGTTGCATGCTACATCACATGCTGTTCTTCACGTTGTGCCTTTGTGGGTCACTGATACTTGATGTTCATATAATGACTCCATCAGCTTGATAGTTTCTCAGGAAATTTATGCTGCATGAATTGTTTATTATATTCTTAGTCTCTTACAAGGAAAAGTAATGATTCTTACAGTTCCAATGTTTGTGGGTCTGACCTCGTTATGATGGTTTGAAATGCAGACGAATCATTGTAACTTATCCGACTTGGCTCCAGAGTGTGCGGATCCTCATGAAAGCAGCTATTTTCCGGAGAGGATTCTATTATATGATAAGCATCCTGGAGGGACTGGTATCTGTGTACAGGTAAATGAGAGGACACTATATCCTTCCAAAGATACTTTATTTGATCAAATCCCCATTGGTTGTTCAGCAATCACCATGGACGCTCTGCTGTTTGATTATTCTGTGTATTTGAGGTGATCTCATTTGTTGACCCTGGGTGATACTAAAATAGTTTGGTCAATTTTGCTGTTCCGGTCTGGTTGTCCAGAAAGTTTCTGATTGTAGGATAGCAATGTCCGTGATGACTCTTCATTGAATTGAGCATATTTGGGCATGTTACAGATTCAACCAATATTTATGGAGCTCTTGGCTACTGCTCTGGAACTTCTAACATCTTGCCACTGCGGAGAATATGATGGTTGCCCCAATTGCGTTCAGGTCAGACTCACTATATTTACCTTGATCCTCTCTTTGCTCAAACATGAATCAAATTTAATAATTTTTGCATTTTGCAGAGTTTTTGTTGCAGATCATATAACGAGGTTTTACACAAAGATGCAGCAATTATGATCATCAAGGTCTGGACTCCAAACTTGCAGATCCAAATATCTTTACGCTAGTTTGTTTTCCATCTGCATTGACCGGTTTTCTTATCCATTAGGGTGTTCTGTATGCAAATAAATCTCCCAGCTCTTCCTGATCTTGATCAAAGCAACTAGAAAAGAAGAAAGAGAATAGTTACCGATAGAGGCAGGAAGGACGCTTCACCCTGCCCGACTTGCATTGATTTTCTTGACAACAGCATACAATCATTACAATGGTTGTGCTTATCAAAGGAATACAAGCACTACTGCTTTGCTGCACAAAACACATCAATCATTATGGAATGAGATCAAATCAAACGGCTCAAAACTATAATAAAACTGCATTACCAGAGAATGTCATATGGTTATGTGGTAAGGAAGTGTGTGTGTGAAACAATAAGAAAGTGGCCCATACAGGTCTCGAACCTGTGACCTTCGCGTTATTAGGCTCTAACCAGCTGAGTTAATAGGCCGATATGCTTGATTTACTGAGAACAAAAGACAAATCGTGTGTCTGCAACTTTGACCCCAACTGCTGAGTGCTGACGACTCCCATGTCCCAATAATTAAGGCGGTCAATTATGACACGACCTAAAAACACGACTTGAAACCCGCACGAAATAAAACGGGTAGAATAAAATGAATCCACATAACACGTTTATTAGATTGGTCTGGTTATATAATATAATATATCACTTGCGTAAACGATTCATTTAAAAAATAATATTACATGTGTATAAGGATCTAGTATGTCTTTCTTCATTTTAGCCTAGGTTACTGAAATACTATAAATTTTCTTGTTTCATTCTTGTATCAATACACAAACCCTAAGGTTCACGGCTTATTAACTCTCTGTGTTCGCGACTTATCATCTTTTTACAAAGGTATTTTGGTCATGTCAATGACAATTTTATATTTGAAAATTATTTGACTGATTTTTAGTTCCGTTTAATCAACTCTTGCTTTTTATGCTGAATAAAATGAAGCTAAATAAAGTGAAGAAGAATTGGAAGTTAGGATTTGAGGCTTTCACATTCAAAGTTAAACTTCAAATTTAATTATTAATTATGTCTTTCAATTTCAAATTATGAGTGTTTGACTTTATATTGAAAATTTAGATTTGATTATTCATGAGTTATAAAATTATGTTTTGTGGATTTTTTTAATAAATATAATCAAATGATGTTTTTATTTATTTTATTAAATGGTTCACAGTTGTTATAGATATTTTATTAAACACGACATGACACGATTTATTTATTAAATGAGTTAAACGGGTTAGAAAAATATAACCCGTTTATTTGATAAGTGACAAACCCGACACGACACGACATGTTGATAGCTCTACCAATAATGCAGGTGATTTCTAAATTAGCACCCCTTAGACCCGCATGAACCCGACACCGATCCATTGACAGCCCTACCAATAATGCAGGTGATTTGCAAATTACCACAATGCTCCCCACACGGCCACTCCTACTTCTTCAGTGAACTGGAGAGAGAGAGAGAGAGACACGGCCACTCCTACTTCTTCAGTGAACTGGAGATAGAGAGAGAGAGAGAGAGAGAGAGAGAGAGAGAGAGAGAGAGAGAGAGATGGGGTGGGCGATCGCACTCCATGGCGGCGCCGGCGACATCCCCCTCTCTCTTTCGCTGGAGCGCCGCCAGCCTCGCGAGGCCGCCCTCCGCCACTGCCTCCAGATCGGCATCGAAGCTCTCAAGGCCAACAGGCCTCCTCTCGACGTCGTTGAGCTCGTCGTAGAATCCTTCATTCTCTCCACAAAACCTCTTCATCTTTTCTTTCTTTGATCGCTTCATGTGATTTCCGTGTGTGATTAGGTTCGCGAGCTGGAGAATATTCCGGTGTTCAACGCCGGGAAGGGGTCGGTGTTGACCAGCAACGGCACGGTGGAGATGGAGGCTTGTATTATGGACGGCACCAAGAGATGTGGATCTGTTTCTGGGCTCACCACTGTGGTCAATCCCATATCTTTAGCCAGATTGGTCATGGAGAACACTCCTCACATCTATCTTGCTTTTGATGGAGCAGAGGCCTTTGCTAGAGAACAAGTTAATCACCGATTCACTTTCACCATGCTTAATTTTACTTCAGTCTCACCAGTTTTACTGTATTGGTAACTTGGTTGTTATTGATCTTAGGGCTGTAGTTGGAAAGTGCTTCTCGGATAAGCAGTTAGAAATCTGCTACTTTACTTTTAACTATTTGGTTACCTATGATGAATAAACAGAGCCTTATTAGCTTGCTTGTAGTACTTGGTTTGGTTTTGTATGTGATTCTTGGTATTGGATGTTTTGTATAACGACGGGTTGCTGATTTGCCAGGGTGTTGAGACTACAGATGCGAATAGCTTCATTACACCGGAGAATGTTGAAAGGCTAAAGCAGGCGATAGAGGCCAACAGAGTGCAGGTAGGCTTGTACTCTCTTCTCTTGCTCCTAACTTAGCTAGGAGAGTATGTGATTGAATTACCGCACTCAGCAGGGGATGTTAGATTTATGTTTGTGTAGTGTGAATGTTTGCGTATGAAGTTGAATAAGATTAAGTTTTGTCGCAAATGTGCAGATTGATTATACACAGCCAATTCAGAAAGATGTGAAGGATAAACCACCTGAAGCTGATGGCGATAGTCAGCTTGGAACTGTTGGATGTGTGGCTGTTGATGATCTTGGGAATTTGGCTTCTGCAACTTCGACAGGCGGATTAGTTAACAAGATGGTTGGCCGGATTGGGGACACACCCATTATCGGTGCAGGGACATATGCCAACAATCTGTGTGCGGTTTCTGCCACCGGCAAAGGTGAAGCAATAATCCGAAGTACAGCTGCGAGGGATGTGGCAGCTCTTATGGAGTACAAAGGTGTCTCTCTTAAAGAGGCTGCAGCTTATGTTGTGGAGGAGAGCACTCCGAAAGGCAATGTTGGCTTGGTTGCTGTATCTGCCACAGGAGAAGTCACAATGCCTTTCAATACAACAGGGATGTTTCGAGCTTGTGCTACTGAGGATGGGTATTGGGAGATTGGAATATGGCCTTCTGATGTACAAAAATGAGTTACATGGATCAGCTGAAATAGTTTTTGTCAAGAATCTACTTGGAATCTTGGATGATTTTGCATAGTTGATTACTTGATCTATGGAAGATATTTGATTTTCTGCTCTTATATTTAGCTAATATCAATTTACGTGGTTTGGTGATTTCCGATCAGTCTGATAAGTTGCATATGTAACTCTTTCTAAATGTTTTCTAAGATCAGATTTCAACTTCATGACATGGGAACTCAATTGTGTGTAAGCTTTCCTGCCATGACCGTTCAAATAGTGGGAACTGTAACTTGATCTATTCAACAAAATTGTGATGGTTTTTTTTTATATTAACTTGTTTTCAATGTGGAATACTTCGAAGAAATGTAGAAATCAGAAACCCTAGCCGCTCGGTTTCACTCTCTTTGCGGCTACCAACACTGAAACCTAGAAATCCTAGGTTCTCGTGAGCATAGCCACGGTGACCCGACGGGGAATCCGACTGCATCAGGACATCTTTGGCGTTGGGTTCTCAATGGAAAGAGACAGAGCAAAACAAGGTTGAGGGGTTGTGGTTGGTTCCTACGGTACCATTACTTAGATCGAGATACACAAGCTCATCTCGGCGCGGAACAAATTCAGAATGATAGGTGAGGAGAGCAGCGACGATATAAACACAGCTGTAATCGGGTTTTGATCGAGCAAAGGCGGCGGTGGACTAACCCGTCGTCTTTTTGGGATTCCTGAGGAAGTTGCTTTTCAAAGAACCAGGAAGAGGTCTCTTGTGGTTCATCGGCAGCGCTTGTAGAAATATGGGGTCGTGGCTAGGTAGGCCGCCGGACTGAGGCTAACGTGGTACCAGTTCTAATGGTTTTGTTGGGTATTCGGCAAGGACCGACCCAATTCATGGTTTGAGGGCAGTGGGTGTGGCTTGGGCTTTGTGAACCTTTCCACTCTCTCTCTCTCTTCGATCCAATTTGGGTGAGTTTCTTTGCAATGGGCTTTGGTGACTCTTTTGGGGTTGGAGAATATCCATATATAACCATATTAAAGAGTTTAACCCCGTTTTTTTTATGTAAATGTACACCAAAATGGTCTTAGGCCTCAATTCATTGAGCCGGGATACTTTGATTGGTTATGTAGGTTATTGTTTTCTAGGCCAGAATAAAGTCCTCTTGTAGACATTAGTTTTTGAGTTAGTATTTCTTTGTAGTTTTTGTAGGCTCTTTAAGTTGTATTGGAGTTATGCTCCAGGTTGACCAACCGTTGGACTTGTATTGAAGTTTAACTCTCGCTCGTCTCATTGGTCAATTTAATATATGGGCTTTACGTCCCCTGAAGTAACATCTATTTCCATAAAAGAAAAAAAAAAAAGAAAAAAAGTGGATTAGTTCGATAGTTTTCAATTACATAATAACACCATTTAGGACAGCATCACGCATTTAGCATCTAGCGCCATATTCAGTGCACCAACTTCGTTTTCATCTAGAAGATTTTGTTTCATATCTTTGCCGCCGGCCATTATATTGTAATATTTTTCGTTGCCTGTAGGCTTTATATAGAATCGATTGATGTTTCTATTTTTTCAAAACCAATTACATATTATATGCCAAGTTCTTTCAGATTTATGATATGGCTCCTGAATATGTATCAGCTCCAGAAGAAAAAGAAGATGGAAACATGACTAGTGTGACTAGTGTCCTTGGAGATTACGAAGAAGTTATGTCAACCCTTCCTAAAGTGAAAGCCTGGGAAGGTGGTGATTTCGATTACTACCACTACCAAGGCTTTTGGCATATCAATTTGTTTCTTAAAGGTATGATCTGGGCACAGCAAAGTTTCAGGGCCAGGGATACTGACATTTTCTTAGTCACCTCTCCAAAAAGTGGTACAAGATGGGGCAAGGCTCTCCTCTCCAAACTCGAAACAATTATCAATCCCAATCCCATCATCCATTGCTCACAAATAATCCTCATAATTGTGTACCCTATTTTGAGTTTCAAGTTTACAATGATAACCCGATCGCCTACCTTGAATCTCTTCCCTCACCGAGAGTGCTAGCAATCCACAGTTCTTATGCATCATTACCAGACTCCATTTTGAAAAATTCGGGTATTCGGATTGTGTACATTGCTAGGAACCCTAAGAACGTTCTTGTTTCTCTATGGAAGTTTACACAGAAATCTGGACAACAAATTTCAAATGGCCAACTTGCGCCACCTCTTTCTATAGAAGAGGCATTTGAGTCGTTTTGTAAGGGGGAATCGACCTCTGGACCTTTTTGGGATCATGTTCTGGGTTATTGGGAAGCAAGCAAGGAAAACCCTGATACGGTCTTATTTCTGAAGTATGAAGATTTGAAGGAGGACACAGAGGGATGTGTAAAGAGGTTGGCAGAGTTCATGCATCTTCCATTTTCGATAGAAGAAGAGAGACAAGGTGTTGTTCAAGAAGTAGTAAACTTGTGCAGTTTCGAAAATTTGAGCAATTTGGAGGTGAACAAAAGTGGGACTTTTGGTCTAACTAATCATCCGCAGGTCGACAACAACCTTTTCTTCAGGAAAGGCAAGGTTGGGGACTCCAGCAACTACCTAACACCTGAGATGCTCCAGCATCTTGACAATATCACAGAGCACATGTTGGGTAGTGCTAGTTTGAAGTTTTAGAGCTTTTCTGCTGTGTCATTTACAGGAAAAGCTGTAAATGATTCTTGATCTTAATAAGGTCTAAGATCTGTGACATTAATCTTAGGTGACATGTTGTGTCACCTAGACACATCACCAATTAAAAAGATCATGTCATGTCATTTTTAAGCAAAAATACAATCTTATAATTCCAGATCTAATGACTCTAGGTTATTTTATCTTTTTATTAAGAGAAAAAAATTAATTTTTGTTTTTCTTTAATAATTAAAAAATATATATTTCTAGCATTTTCTTTCTCTTTTCTTTTTCATCATTATCATGCTTAGATTAAACGTAAAATATAGTGTGAAAATAGATATATTTATGAGAATATACTTGTTTAAAAACACGAATTCTTTTAGTCCTAAGTGACATATATGTCATTTAAACACATCACCAATTAAAAAGATTTTGTCATGTCATTCTTAAGCAAAATGACAATCTTATCATTCTCAAATCTAATAATTCTAAATTATTTTTTGTTTTTTATTAAGAAAGAAATGATTATTATGTCTTTTCTTTTCTATAAAAAGTTTCCATTTCTAATCTTTTCTCTCTTTTAATTACAATATACCATATAAATATAACTCGCACAAGTACGCGAGGCTATCAATGATTGAAGAAGCAACTAGATGACCATGTAATGACTATTTACCTATTCAAAAACTCTCATGTGTCATACAATTAGACACATTTACAATATGTATGTCATACCATATGGTATGATAGACAAAACCCTTTGTTTTGATCTGGAATATTTTGTTTTATATCTTTGTATCTTTGCCAGCTGTTATATGCTAATAATTGATTGCCTTGAGGCTTTATTGTAGGAGTAGTTATTACAGGCCCTCTGGTAGTTATTAGGTGGTCGGGGAACACCTTTGATACAAGCACAACGAAAAATTAAAGTTTTATGCTATGCATGCAACTGACCTAATTAACAACGCTATATAAGCTAGATTGATTTGTAGTTTCTATTTCTTCAAAAGTTATAATTATCTCTCAAATTCTATGGCTTCTGATTATGTATCAGCTCCAGAACTCCCAGAAGGAAAGGAAGATGGAAACATGATGACTAGTTTCCTTGGAGATTGCGAAGAAGTTATCTCAACCCTCCCTAAAGTGAAAGCCTGGGGTCGTGATGATACCTATTACTTCAACCACCAAGGCTTTTGGTACCTTCTGATGTTTCTTAAAGGTATCATTTGGGCACAGCAAAGTTTCAGGGCCAGAGATACTGACATTTTCTTGGCCAGCTCTCCAAAATGTGGTACAACATGGCTTAAGGCTCTCATGTCAGCTATCCAAGTTCGAAATCAATCCCAATCCCATCATCCATTGCTCACAAATAATCCTCATGATTGTGTACCCTACTTAGAGTTACATGTTCACAAAAATAACCCAACCGCCTACCTAGAATCTCTTCCCTCACCTAGATTGCTCGCAACCCACAGTTCCTACGCATCATTACCAGACTCGATTTTGAAAACTTCGGGTACTCGGATTGTGTACATCGCAAGGAACCCTAAAGACGTTCTTGTTTCTCTATGGAAGTTTTCGCAGAAAGTTCGACAACAAGCAGTTTCAAATGGCCAACTTCTGTCACCTCTTCCTATAGAAGAGGCGTTTGAGCTGTTTTGTAAAGGGGAATCGCTTGCTGGACCCTTTTGGGATCATGTTCTGGGTTACTGGGAAGCAAGCAAGGAAATTCCTGATAAGGTCTTGTTTTTAAAGTATGAGGATATGAAGAAGGACACAGAGGGATGTGTAAAGAGGTTGGCAGAGTTCATGCGTTATCCATTTTCGTTAGAAGAAGAGAGACAAGGTGTTGTTCAAGAAGTAATAAACTTGTGCAGTTTAGAGAATTTGAGTAATCTGGAGGTGAACAAAAGTGGCGTCAGTGTATCTTTGAAGGTCGATAATAGCCATTTCTTCAGAAAAGGCCAGGTTGGAGACTCCAGCAACTACCTAACGCCTGATATGCTCCAGCGTCTTGAGGAAATCACAGAGCACAAGTTGGGCAGTGCTGGTTTAAAGTTTTAGAGCTTTTCGATCAGAAGTTGCAATAAACGAACTATGAGCTTATGGGGGTATTGGCTGCGCGCAATGGGAGTACTGTATCACTCTCCGGCCTTCAGCTCAGAGATGGCATTTCCTTTTATTTTCTTTTTTCGTTTTATTTCCAGTCATTGTTGTTCTTCTTTAATATTTATTGTACAATAAATATCCGGCCCAATGATAATGCCACAAAATGATACTTGCTCTGATCAACATGTAATAATTTGCATGTGGAGTCATGTATGCATCCAGAATATATAATATAATACGCAATTATTTAAAGAGCGGAGAAGTAGACTTATCAAGAAGCATCATGTAGACATGTATATATCCACATCCCAAATGGCAAACATTTTCCTTCTTGTTGAGAATGAATTAAATTCATTAAGCATGGTAAACAATTATTTGAATCAGTAAAGAAGTTGAAAATTTTCTTTCAGATGTAATCCTTCATCTTTCTTATAGAGAAATTAAGAAAGGGGGTACATTGATCTTCTTTCTGTTTTATGAAATGTCATCCATCTTATCTTATCTTATAGAATTATAGCTATCTATTACTATAAATGGAAGCATTTATCATATCTTATATATGCTATCAAAAATGTAATTATTTGTTTAGTGTCATTGAGATATAATTAAGCTTCACCATCTTCTGGTACTAGATTAGTTTTTAGGTACGCACTCTTGCACCGTCAAAACAAAAGAAAATGTTTTGCTTTTTAGAATATAAAGTGGTTGTTCTTTAAAATTCCAAATATTTTCTTACGAAAACATACAATAAGCCTCATTTATGTCGATTTCCTTGTCACATATCTACATTGGATGACCAAAAATACATCTCTAGCTAGGATCCGAATTCCTCTTTTCACCGTAGCAGCCTAATAGTTTTACAATTAACGGTCCCGTTTGTCTTCGTATGCCTGAATTGACCCCCTTAGTGAACACTGAATTAATAAAGAGAAGAACAAACAATACCGATTCCATAACCCTTATATATATCTGCGAAGATCTTTCAGATTCAAATTATGTATCAACTCCAGAAGAAAAAGAAGATGGAAACAAGGCTAGTGTCCTTGGAGATTGCCAAGAAGTTATCTCAAACCTCTCTAAAGTGAAAGCCTGGGGTGGTGGTGATAGTGTGATACCTATTACTTCAACTACCAAGGTTTTTGGTTGTTAGAAAGTAATGCGCATTGAAACATATCTAGAATGTTCTACATTGATCAAGATGTCTAGAGAAGTCAATGGAAGTCTAGAGTTACTAGACTCATCTAGATTAAGAGAGAATGATCGTGTACATTAGCTAGCTAGTGTAGAATCATCTAGACTAATCATGCATGTAATTAACTAAGTTGCTAGCTAGGGAGTAGTCTGGAATACACCGAGAGTAATCGAGCCGGACGGCGCGCTGCCGACGTGGGAGACTGTAAACCACATGTCGGAGCCGTCAATCTTTTCACCCTGTTGACCGTGAAATGCAAACCAAAGTGAAAAAAAACGCAGAAGCCGGAGTGAAAAGGGTAGGAGGGTATTTGCAGAGGTCGCACCCCCCTAAATTAGGTTGGTATCCCCCCTTATTTTGGTGGTTTTGGGAGGGTTGGATTGCCGATTTGTGGATTGCATCAACAAGTTTTGAAGATACGATGTCATTTTGATCAAGTTGAAGTATTTTCAGTCCAAATCAAGGTGATAATAGTGTCAGTAATTGGTGAAACAGATTGCTCAGACTTCTGCTAACAGCAATATTTTGGTATCGGGTAATTTCTATCAATGATTTGGTTTCAGTATTTTGGACATGAGAAATATCCAGATATTTTAGTTTCAAGATTTCCGAAGAAGTGGATTTGCTACTAGATGCTTTAGTGGGATAGGTGTGTATGTTGTTTTGTATATGATTTGTGCTTATGAATATGTCAACAAGTTGGACGTTTAGTGCTCAAGTTTGGTAAGATTGGTGGGCAGAGATTTAGTAGTGCATACCAGGTGTTTGATAAAACTTCTGACCCAATTCGGAATTATGGAGGTTGATGTAATGGAAACATTGATAAAGCTTTTGGTAAAATAAAGGTACAGGAAATCAGAAAAATGCAGGAAGATGTGTGCATAAGGACATGAAAGAAGGATGCATTAAGGATGATGAGGTTCATAATTCATTGATTGATATGCATGTGTATGGATATTGGATGTGCCAAGCAAGTTTTTCATGAGATAGCAGAAAGGGATTTGTTGGCGTAGAACTTGATGATTTCAAGATATTTATGAATGGAATGCTTAGATTGGCTACCAGACTATTGTTGCTTTGGATGAATTCGATGGTCGTGAGCATCATGTTGTATTCAAAATAGGGATATCAAGATTTGGGAATCATAAAGCAGGTTTGGAGATTTACAGGGATACCAGCATAGTCATGTCTCCTCCCCGTGTTTTAGGCATCTGTTCACTGGCAAAGAAATACAAGGTTATGGATTGAGGGGATCAAAAATCATAACATCTGCTATACCGAAATTTCAAGTGGGAGAAGAATTGAAGACCATGAAATGTGTTCGTAAAAGAACTCCAAGCCAGGCAGAAGCAAGAGTACAAGTGGGATTGTATTTTTTGTGATGAAATGAATGACTAACAGGGAGTGTTGATGATGATATGGATACAGCAGTTCAAAGGGATACCAGAGTTAGTAAGACCAGAAAAATTCAGAAATACAAGTTGCAGCACCAGCATCAAAGTCTGGGAGAGAAGGAAGGTCTGCGATCCCATATGACTACAGAGTATTAAGAAGGTCTGGGAGGGAAAGAAAGACTGAAATCCCAAATGACTTATGTTTACAATATGGAAGTAGGCATGTTGACGCTTCCGTGCTTAGTAGGTTGACAACGTCAGAAGCGTTGATGGTTTCGGTTGAGATAATAGTCCCCAAGTTGATTCCTACATGGTTATCATTAGGGTCTCCAAACTCTGGATTCAAACGTGTGTCGAACTCGATTGCTATGACCTTGTAGTCATCTTCGCAAGCATCGTTGAGCATGGCAAGCCAAGCACCAGGTCTGCCAACTGTGAACTCATCCGGGACAATGACAAAGGTTAGTCCACTGCCACCAACACCGTAGCCACCGCTTTGAGTCATTTCGATACGTTCGGCAGAAGATGAGGAGGCATTGTGGAATTGAAAGGAGAAGGTTGTTTCGAAAGAAGCAGGGGTTTCGGTGTGAGGGTCGAGGAGGCGGATTGAAGAAGAGTATATAGCTCGTCCAGCTTGATGTCTTAGATCATCGACATGAGACTCGTCGGGGATTTGTATGGCAGTGGTGTTTGATGCAAGCTTGGCACTGCCTAAGAGCTTTACATCGTTCAAGATTCTGGGGTTGTAGGAGAGGTTGAAATCTGGGAAGGTCAGCTGCTTGGTCACAGTAACAACAGGTCCTTTGTGGTGCTTCTTGTCACTAGCTGAAGCGACTAGAGCAGAAGATAAAAAGAGCAACCAGATGAAGCTGTAGTTGAAGCAACTCATTGAGTTTGGAGTTGATTGCAGAAGTGAATAGGAAGCTATATAAGAGAAGAAGAGCAGGGTGATGAATGATGATAGACTGATGGTGTCGATAAGCAAGTGAATACAAATGCACACAAGTTAAGATAATTGATTGGAACAAGTTACAACCTGAAGAGGAATACTTTCTTATCTACACAAATGCATATCAGCAATAGTCATGTTATCAATGAGTTATCATGCCAATGGGTCCAAGCATGTGACGTGCTTAGAATTTGGCACCACAAATGTCATTTTGGATCTATACAAGGTTTGTTTTAGACCACCAGCACTAGCTACCTTGTTAGCAAATCGCATCAAATACTCTTCTTAGGGGAATCAAATTTGACATATCAATTCTGGCCCGTTTAACTATCACTCTTCTTCAATCATTTAAAAGATGGAACAAAGACAAATGACTGACCTTATATTACCCTAAAGACCCAAAAGAAGAGCATTGCCGACTGCCGACTCTAAAAATGTACAGCACTTCCGAATAACTACTGAAACCAACCACAAATGATAACCACATAATTGCTTGCACAAGAAGAGCACGAGGCAAATTACTCAGGGAATCAGCAAGCTTAACAGTACAGTGGGCGCAATTGGCTTTCTATAACACAGGTGCATGCAAACCATTTCTATTGCACCAAAAGATTTGGTATCACATATACATACGCAAGACAGCTAATAACTAAACGCAGAAAACCATAATTGTCCCAAAAAACTGGCATTCATAACAACACAAAACAGTAGATATTAAAATCACCAAACATCTAACAAAATATTACTTTCAAAACACATCATTATCGATCCGCGGTGAAACAAGATTTTAAGGTTGTCCATAAACTTTGCAACATTAGGAAAACTAACGAAATCCATGATAGTAAAGTAAACTACTTCAACAGAACCACAAAAGAAAAATTCAGTCTTCATTCCTCGGTAGAGATGGTTCCCCTCTCGCTAACATAGATACCATCAAGAAACTTCCTGATATCCTTGTTCTTGACATGGCATTTCTTTGGTAATGAGACCTGGAAATCTCTATCTGATACAGCAAGTACATTTAGAAGTAAAGTGCCATGTCATGGCTCATCAAACGAACAAAGTCTTCAAGTGCAGTTGTGATGGTCCAAAGGTAGTGAATGAGTAAATGCAAGACATATATACGGTACACACACCCAGACAAGTTCCTGATCTCCTTAACGAGAAAATTGAAATGAAATGGGAAGGAAGAATACGAAAGGAATATGATATACTAAAGGGGGAAACAATAACATTACATGCAAAAGCAAAGGTTTCCTTTGATTTTGCATGCAATATCGAATTTCAGGTTGAAGCTTCCCCTTCCAAGCGAAGCCTCTTGGGACCTTTCTCTTCACAGTGGCTGCCGGCATTTGCCACCCTGTTCTCATTGGCCTCTACCGAGCACCTTTTGTAAGGCTTGAATCCTGATCGACGAGACTTTAGCTTTCCATATGCCAAGCCTAATGTCAACAGCCCCTCTGCATCGTTGTGCCCTCCTGGTGGTGATGCAATTTTCTCCACTTCTGGGTGACAAAATGGTGCCCAGGCCTTGCTGTTCAGGTCTAACATTAGAGCTCTTCCATCTTTCTCACCACTATCCTGCTGTCCTTCTCTAGTGTCCTGATTCCCCTTATCCTTCAAAGAAGCTTTCTCTTCCTATGGAGAGGTCACTGAAGGTGAAGTCCCTCACTTTATCTAACTAACTTTGGAGTCACCCATTAACTTGTTATTCATTCAGAAAAAGAGTACAGTGGGTCAGATCTTCAAGTTCCTGCACCACAATTATATTGCAAAGGATTAAAGGAACCTCAATGAGAAAGAAGTAATCACTAGGACATCATTTAGATCATGTTACACACCTTTAAACAGCTTTTGAGACCTCTCCAGACTTTATCAAATTCCTCCTGCACAAAATATTAGAAGATCAGAAAAGGCTGCAAAATTTTTCTATCAACCTCTAGCATATCAAATCAAGAGACACCCAAGCAGGGCTGCAGAAGACCTAAACTATGGTTCATATCTTAGTGTGATTACCAGATTAACTAATACAACTTTCCCTATACCCAGCGACCCTCCGCAAAATTTACATGTCTTGTTAAGCAAATACAACTTGCTCATGTAGTTGCGATAAATTCCTATTCATTTTGTGGTGATGAATAAAAGAAACCCAATTTCAAAGAACTTGAAAAGGATGAGAAAACAACATAAGGAAACAAGCAATTCATTCAACGAAAAGAAACAGAAACCCAGCTGCGTACTGTTGAAGGACATACAAACCATAGTCCTCTAGAACACATTAGACAACTTCATTCACAACAAGTAAAAGGATTCAAACTTACTTTGATACTCATTCACCATCACCTGTTCCTACTCCCACTGCCTCTCGTAATTCCTCATACTTCCAAAATTTCTAAGAGCAATTCATATATCACTACAAAAGAGAGCAGAGATGACGATACCAGATCGGCGACCAACAAGATGAGTCGTAGATCGGAGAATGAGATCTGAAGAAGACCGCAACGAAATCGAGGGGAAAACCCAAAGCTTACGAAGTTGTGTTGCCGGGTTTCTCTCGCCTCACCTCTCATTCGATCTCTCTAAACCCTTTCATCTCCTTATTTCCCCTCGTTTTTGCGTCCTTCTACCACGGAATTGACAACCCTGCCCCTCAGTCACTTTTTCGATTTTTTACCCGACTGGACGGTCGGCTTGGTCGGCTCGATTACTCTCGGTGTATTCCAGACCACTCCGCTAGCTAGATGTATCTAGAAATGACCAACATGTCGGTGGCACTAGCCAGTCCTACAAGGTCGGCTAAACAAGCCTATAAATACATGTACCACTTGTAATACAATGTAGCAACTTATGTGTGAATGAAATTACTTTGAAGCAAGATTGTAAACTATCCTCCTCTCTTCCATATCCTCTGTTAACATCTCCTCTATCCTCCTAAGCTAGTTGTCATAACCTCTGTCCTACTAACATATTCCTCCCCAGTCTAGCTCCTAAATATCAAATCCTAAACACTTTGTTCTAGCCCATCAACACTAATAGCTTCCGCACCAATACAATAATGATTGTGGTAATAAGCCACAAACTCTAATAGTGGTATTAAATCCACAACAATTTCTAACAGTGGTATCATAGCCATTTTTAAAAATTGAAAATTTTTAATAACAGTACACGACAAATGATCCACTTTAATTTTTGATACATCTACTACTAGCATAAGCCTTTTAGGATACTGTTGTTTTTCTGTACATATTGCTCTATAGGATACAAATAACCGTATTTAAAAGTCATTAGGTATACGGTGCAGCCACAGAATGAAAAAGGGTATTTTTTATAACATGTGTCACTAACCAAAGGTCACGTTTTTAACTTTGGTGTCTTTGTTTTTAATTTTATTTTAAATAGTGTAAATATTAATTTTTTTCTTAATTTTCATTTTCTTTTACTTTCTCTTTCTTCATTTTCTTTTTTTTCTTAATTATCATTTCTCATTTCTTCATTTTTCATTTTATTATCCATTTACTCCAAATTTATTAAATATTTTATATCTAATTTATTTTCATTCTATCAAGCTGCCGGCATCGGCAGCCGAGAGCTCCGTTCTTCTCTCTCTCTCTCTCTCTCTCTCTCTCCCCCCCCTCAAACCGCTGCAGTCGCCCACCGAGATCGATCCAACCTGCAATTTTATATATACACCTTGTCAAAACTTTTGCAATTAATCTCTAATGAAAACTTCATTAAGGGACGAGGGCTTACATATTTACATACATCGCGGCTTATCGACCAATGTTGGCAGATCTTTGCTAGAATGAAATCAGCTGCACGAAAGACTTATTGAGACCTAGAAGAAGTGAACAACGTCATTAGAATTTATCTGAACGAAAAGCCAAAAAAGAAAGAATGCAAAGCTTTCTCTTCTTCTTCGAGAATGAAGGGCATATTCCAGAGAGATAGAGACTCACCCAAAAATAAAAACCACCGTTGCAATTATTAGGGATAATCATCAGCATTCAATTAAGATTCTCGTAAGATTTGTAATTATGTATAAAAATTATTTATAGAAATATCATTATTTGAAATATAATGTTTCTTTAATTGGATTATTTGAATTAATTTAAATTTAATCTTATTATTTTCTGCTATTAATACAGACTTGCGTATCCTAATCTCATCATATTAATATTACTTTAGTTTTGAAAGGAAATGATTAATAATTTGTGAATTTTTTAAAATTAATAGTTAGTTGGATAATATATATTACTGCACACCTTAACCGTATCTATATAAAACTTTTATTTGAATATCTAAGTTAATACATAAATTTAATATTTTATTTAGCAATGAATACGGATATTTGTCTTTAATTACAATATGAAATTATCTTGTTACGATTATTAGTATCTATAAAACAAAGAAAACCAAAAAAGTAAAAAGGGTGTCATTTGCTCTACTCAAGTGATACACACTACTGGAAAAAAAAAACTCTTAGGCGACGGAATAAGTAACAAAATTCGTCTATGGACGATGAAAAATTGATTTCCGTCGAGTCAAAATTACTTAAGCGACGAAATTGTTTCCATCGCCTAAGTACTTAGGAGACGGAAGTTTTCCGTTCCGTCTACTAAGTACTTAGGCGAAAAATATTTTTTAATAACAAAAAAAAATTCCCCTAGGCGACGAAATTACTGGAGTATATCGCTAAACTGAAAAAAATTTAAAAAAAATTAACATGGGCTCGGAGTCTGCTGGCGAGAAGGCGCGCGGACTCCGCTGGCAGCCAAGGGCGCGGAGTCCGCTGACACAGAAGGCGCGCGGACTCCTCTGGCAAAGAATGGCGCAGAGTCCGCTGGAGTGAAGGCACGCGGACTCCGCTGGCAGAGAAGGCATACGGACTCCGCTGACAGATAAGGCGCGCGGACTCTGCTGGCAGAGAAGGGGCCAAAGAGTGGCAGGAGGCGAAGAAGAAGGAGAGGCTGAGGGAAGAAGAAGGTGAGGCAGACGGAAGAAGAAGGAGAGGCAGAGAGAAGAAAGAGAGGCATGCAGAGGGAAGAAGGAGAGGCAGAGGGAAGAAAAAGATGAGACAGAGAAAAGCTAGAGTCCATATGTGTGGAAACAAAGGAGAGGAGGGAGAGAGAATATATAAGGAAACCTTCAAAAATTTGGTTCAAATTTTTCTGAAATTTTTGACAGAAAAGGCGTCGTTAAAAATTTCAATACTTAGATGACGAAAAATTATACTTTCGTCGCTTAAGATATTAATAATTTTGTTTTATTTTAAAAATAATAATTCCTTCGTCTAAGTAAAATTTTCCGTCGTTTAAATTAATCTTAAACGGAATATGTTTCTGTCACCTAAGTGAATATATATTTTTTATAAAAATAATTTCGTCTCCTAAATGCATTTTGCAAGACAATTTTGTAAAACTTTACCACATGAAAATTCATAACCAAGGTTGAAGTTTTTTCTTTTTTCAATTAATGACTAGGATAACTGAAAAGGAGCACGGTTCAGTTGCATAATAACTTCAGGGAAAAAAGAAAAAATTATTACAATACTTGCTAGAGAACAAATAATTCTACAGCTTGCAGAAAGGGAAAAAGAAAACCCCATCCGGCAAAAATGAATCACTACCTCCCCCAACTCTTCACCTGGTACGTTTAAACTTTGTATTGTATAAAAGCAATTCCTTTTCTTTCAGAATACTATTGATGCAAAGGGAAAATGAAAACGAAAATCTGCCTATAAAAGTCAAAAACTTTCTACTTCTGGCTCTACAATACGGCGATCACATCATTGTTTTTGAGAGTTTAAAGTGGCGAAGATCGCATGAATTACCGGCAAATCAAGAGGTAGCACATATTAACTTGTGACACAATCTTGGAGATATGGGTGGCTTTGATTTACATATCGCTCCCAAAGAGGCTTATATCTGCCAATGGCCAACTTCAGCCATGGCTTCATGTAGCCATTATAATGGATGACTGCTGCACTCTCAATCAACCGGTTGTCAATATTCAGATCATACCCCAGTCCTAATACATGCCATCTTCTATCAAGTGGTTCTGTCAGACCATAAAAAGTAAGAAGCCCAGGTGGAAGAGTGCCCAACTTCCAGAGAGTCCCATCAGCATTCTGCTCCTGCCAGTAATGGTACCGTGCAGTTGCATTCGCTTTCCTCCAAGCAATCAAATCAAAAACATTCATACCAAATGCCCATCCACATGCCTGTGGATCAAACTTTGAGCTGATGATTGTGTTTGAGAAATTGAGATACCTATAATAACGATGAAATGCTTCCAGACAAGTTTCCACTGCTCCATTCACATTTCCATGCAAATCCAATGAGAAAAGTGGGGTCAGATCCTTCTGGACGACAACATCATCATCAAGAAAAACTACCTTTTCCAGCTGTGGATAGATCTCTGGGATGTAAAATCGGAGGTGATTGAGCAAAGATAGATGCTTAGGGTTTCGCAACTTTGTATCAACATTCAAATCTTCATATCCCCCAAAATAGTAGGCCCGTGAATCAGGATCAAGGAGCTGTTTCACGATAGGGGCATAAGAGGCATTAAACCAAGACAACTCCTCAACGTTCTGCACCTCTATGGTGGATCCTTTGAACTCATTGCTCAGGAACCAAGCCTGCATTGTACCATAATTGACTCCATTGGTGACAATGTGGAAGACCAGCTGTTTTGGATGGTCAGCATTGGAGACAGTAGAGTTCACAACAGCAGAAGTAGCCAACACATTATCTGAAAATATGCAGAAATGGTAGAGATTGTTATCCATGAGTCTGGGAGAGTTCCTCTTCTCATCTGCAAGTACTTGTATAGAAGCCTTTTTCAACCAATCAGCTGTGAGCTTAATATGTAGGCAATGGAGGCTTTTGGGTAATGCTTCAGCAGCTAGCTGTCCAAAAACAGTGCTTTGGATTGTTGCTGCATGTGCACGCTCTTCAAGGGCTTGAATATGAGACTTCATTGTCATTATTGTGGTTGCAATGTCATAATGTGCATCTTGTGCCCTGAATATAAGAGATGATAGGCTTTTAATTATTGGCTCTGCTTCCTCTAATGTGACTGATTCCCCCCTCATGGCAGCTTTAGAAAGCAAAAGTTGGCAACTTCTGATCTTTGTGCTAAGTTCCCAAGCAAGATGAAGGTTATTGTGCTCTTTGGCAATAATAACATAAGCTTTGGCAAGTGTCATTTGCTCAGCCAGCTGCCGGGAAAATGATCTAGCACTCAATATATCTTCAGTAAAATTTAACCCCTCATGAGCAACCTGTTCAAATCTCTCATTATTCTCCTGAAAAAGTGAGGTCACATCGAATTAAGACATCAAATGATTAATCTTAAGGTATTCCAAGCTATATCAGGAAGTTAATTATAAAAAATGAAATTACAATCAAGTTAAGGAAATACTGAAGAGAAAGAGAAATATGAGGAGGCAACAAGGCCAATCTGCACATTTAGGCAATTCAAAATAATCCTGCAGATTTAAGTGAAATCCCTATGAACAACAAAAGTCTAAGCGCAAAGTGTATAAGAACAACAAAACATTGCAAAAATCTGAAAATTTCAGATGCCCTTATTAAAAGGAACTCCTAGTACAAGAAACAGAACCACAATCAGAAGAAAGTCACAGTTTCAGGTGAATCATGTCTGATTGTTGACAAGGTCATATTCTAGAATCATGACATTCACACCTTTATTGTTTTCCCTCAGATGCACATTACAAGCGTAAAATGGGAGCAATCGACATCGATTGCTAATTTATTCCAATATCAGGATAAATTTTGGCAGAACTCTAAACGTTGACACCCCCTTATATGTTTTGTACCCTATAAGACTCAAATGTTCAATCTATTAAAGGGGCACGGGACACGGGATTTCTTGATAGATCACAACAGATAAACTTATCAACTAACAAGAACTCTAACTTAAATCCCAACTACCAGTAAACAGCAGCACACTTCTACGCATTCATATATTGAGAAGTTGAGAATCCAAACTCCATGGAGCTCAAAGTTGCAAGTTTGTTGTCTAATAGTCAATTCATAATATAACGAACCACTAATACATCCATAATGCTGGTTTTCAATCAAGATACATAATTCATAGTTCCCACCATAACTCAATAAGATCATATCTATAACTTAAGCACGTAAATCCAATAACAGTTCAATCACTGGACCAACTAGAGATCCCAATCAGAATGTTCAAAACCCTTCAACAGAAAATTCAAGTGCTCAATAGAAAACACAATGCCTAAAGTTAACAACACAAACCCAAAATTTCATCGAAACAGAGCATCAAAACTCTCAAACAAACATGGCATAGGATCTAATGCTAAATCATGATCAACTGAATCAAGAAACACATTAAAAAAGGGGAGCCGAGTAGTTTCAATCATACCAATACGGGCTGTTCGACCCGATCTTCATTCTGTTTATGGTGCAACACAAACAGAACAAGACCAGCAATGGAGAAGAGTCCAAACAGAGCCCAGATCCAATACGAAAACCTCCTGCTTCGAACCGGGCGCCGATACTCGGCCGCCCGCCGCCGCATCTTGGACTAATCTCACCGCCAAATCACGAATCCGCACCGGCCCATGACCCAGATTCGATCATAAACCCATCAAGACTCCACCTTTAACCATGTCAACCTCACTTGGCCACAGACCATTTTGTCTCCGATAACCAAAAGTGACGAAAAGCAACACTAAGGCCTACCTGTGAACGCGTTAAAGGTCACAACTTTGTCTCTAACTCTGTTCTGGGCAGCTTTTGAATCAATCAGAGAATTAAAGCAAGACAAAATCAGGAGTGTTTAGCTGAAGAAGAGAGTAGCAGAGAGATGAGAAGAGAAGAGAGCTTTTGCTGAATCCAGATGGTCTGGTCTGGTCTGTTTTTGGGGAGGGAAACACAGTCACAGTCTCACAGAGGCATTAAGGAAAAGAAAGGCCCATATCACATGACACCATGTGATGATTGAGGTATAATACCCCCTATATAAACACCTATAATTATGTTGATGTCCATTTTAGTTTATGTTACTTGCCAAAAACTCCTGCCATCAAAATATAAAATACACACACACATTTGTTTAGCTAATAAAAACAATTAGTCTTCTTGTATAAAGATGTAAAGCATAACGTCGAAACATAAGTTAAACCTTTGTGTAGAAATGAGAGAATCATAATAAATGAGTGTACAAGCTTGCGAGCTACTTTTACTAGTGAGTGCCATGAATCTACATTCTAAGGTGGAGTTTGCATGTAATCGGCAGTGTTGAATGTTGAGAGCAGAGTAGGGTAGGAGGGTGTCTGTAACTGTACCACAGTTATTGCATCCAAATCAGTATCCAAATGCCTACATGAGTATAGCCAGTGACGGAACTATAGCTGTGGCTATCAGGGCTATAGTCCTACCGAGATTCTTCTTAATCAGCAGCTGGTACATTTATATTAGGATTATTAGCCTATTAGGAGTATTAGCCATACCCAAATTAGGCAATTAGCCCACTAACCTATACTCAAATTGCCCACAAGTCCACAACCACCACTCCACCAGCCCATTTGCTCTCAAACCTCACACAGTCACAGATTCATCATCACGCTCTCCTCCTCCTACTTTCCCTCCTTCTCCTCTTCTCCTCCGCCGTCGCCTCCACCATAACCGGCGTCAGTGTCCATACAAAATTAGCCATACCCACTGTGAAATTCTGGTTCCGCCACTGAGTATAGCACACCCTACCTTGTGGCCTATATAAAAACTATTGGGTTTCCACCGACGTCTATGCCAACAGAGAATGAAATCTGTAACATAAAGATAATCAACCTTATGAACAAATGTGGTAGACTAGTACATGATCTGATATATTCACTATGCAAGAAACTTTGTCAGTTCTTGGTCAAATCTACTGATTTCCTCTTGGTCTCTGATCAAGCTTAATAGCTAGTTGAATCTCTCCAAATTGTTGAGGTTCAATCTCTCTAGGTGATTGACCATGTTCAGTATTAGGTTTGCTCCTCGGACTCTGACTAATACCATCTGCTCCAATTTGGCTCTGACCTTCACGCCTAAAAGTGTGGCTGTTGTGGTCTCTTAGGTCGTATTGTTTAAATAAGTCGCGAAGTTTTTTCCATGATGAATCATCTGATCCGAGCGGATTAACATGTCCTTATGTTCATACAAGAATGTGCAAGCAAATATGAGTAGAGCTAGAAACGAAGCTACTCCAGCAATGAGGAAGAGACCCCAAAAGTTTTCTAGGCCAAGACTGTTGGAAGTGACCTTGCTATTTGGGTCTGTACAACTCGGGTGTCTGTTGAACCATCTGTCCTCGATCTTTTTCGCCTGCCCTCCCTCATTTACATTCAAGATTGCTCTCGAAACATCACGAGCCAGAGGTGAATCTTTTGGGAAGACCTAGAAATCAAACATGAACTAGGAATGAATGAACCTGATCACATTTATATTGACTTGTATCAGTTGTATGTATAAGAGAGTGGGAGATATAACAAGTAACTTACAAAGCCTCGCCGAAACCATCTGCCTTAAACGTTGGATCATGCATTGTGTATTTCCAGCAATTACTTGCAATGAAAACCTTGATGTATGGTGTTTCATCAAAAGCAGCACTTATACCATCATTTGTACTCCCAAGATGAAAAAGTCGATGCAAGTCATCTGTGGAATTATAGGTCCTAAGCTTCTCATCCCGGAAACCTAGTTGCCTTAAAATGCCGTAAACAAAAGACCCTTCCTGAAAGCCAACATTGTCTCCATTTTTCAGAAGCAAGTTTACATCGCTAACAGTTGGTTGGAGCTGCTGAACTGTTAACATCGATGTTAAACTTGCAGTGTAGCTCTGTGTCAATATGAGCACTACCACGCACCATATGACCACTACGAATCTAGCCAAGTTGCTAACCACTCGCTCCCCTAAATTAACAAAGATCATATGGAGAGCATGTAATCAATTAATGTGTATACAAATTATTGATCAAAATGTATTGGTAGATTAGATTAAAGAACTTACTGTGTGCGAACACCATGGTTGAGAAAGCGAACCAGAAACTCGTGCCAACTTGGTATCACAAAGGTCCTCGAAAATCCTCGTTTATCCGGTGTTCAAGAACCCAGACCACAAAGCCAATGAATATGAAGAAGCATCCAGTTGTTAACCAAAGATCCCAAGTCAATGGCTCCAAGAACACCCAAGCATTCTTACTTCTTTTGTCCTTAATAGGCACCAGCATGGATACCCCGGATTCTGTGTATGGCAATGTGAAGTCCACATACAAGGACCTGTTTGCTGTTATTGTTATATCTCCCACCGCAGCATCATAGTTCTATCAAGTACAACAAGAATCAATTTCAGTGAGAAATTCCAATAATTTTCTAGACCAAGTTATCCCAAACACTGTTAGAGCACCCAAAATATATATATAAAAAAAATATTAAAAGACGAAAGTGAAAAAATCAAGAGCTCAGAATAAGAACATTACCCCTAAGAACACTTGGTTGACCAAGTCATTGTAATTACCAGCAGCTTCACCATCAGGCTTTGCATAAGCATTCAACTCATAAGAGATATCATAATAAGGTAATGCTTGTATTACTGCTTCAAAGACTTCTAAGCAGTATCCACCCATGACGTTGGTTTTGTTAGTGCTAGGATCATATGTCACATTCACAAACTCGTTAAACCCGTCTTTAAATGGAACTAGAATCTTCAACTTTTTCCCATTAGTAGGAATCTGCCAACCTTTTGGAGCAGAGGAGGTGTCTCCGGGCCATATAATCGTTCCGATACTAGTATTAGAAGCAGGAGATCTGCTTATGCTCTTTGTGGAATGAAAGTTTCTCACTAGTCCGTTTTCTGGTGTCCAAAATCCAACCACATTTTCTCCATTTCCAATCAAATTCAAATTCACAATCAAATTCCAAAATCCAAGTTTTTTTTTTTTACGGTATGTTTATTTTACAACCCTAAAACTCTTTCAAGTTCAATAACCTCGGGGGAGATAAAGTGTTTTCTCCCCTTCTTCTACTTCATTTTATGCTTGGGTCGGTGTATTTGCAGGTTTAAAATCTCGGTTGTCCTCTCCGAGTCCAAAGTTGTGTTTGATCAACTTTGGTTATTTCTTTTTGAAGGTGTGTTTGATCACCTTCACACAAGTTTTCCGGGTCGTGTTTTATCGACTTCGGACACTTAGGGTTGTGTATGATTAACCCTAAAGAGACAAACTAAAAATAAAAGCATCGTATTGAGTACCTTTTTTGGGCCTCTAACAGAAAACTAATACGACTTATTCTCTCTTATATGCAGATGGACAGAGGCATCGAATTCAACGTCCTTGACGCCCATGGTACCGAGTACCATCGCTGGGTCTCGGATATAGAGCAGACCTTCATTGCTAAATATCTGATCGAGACAATATTCCCTGATCCAACTCAGGAACCGCCTCACAAGAGAACAAAATATCAGGCGCTCATGTTCCTTCGTAAGCATATCGATCCCACACTACACAAGCAGTATCAATCAAAGCATGATCCAAAAGATTTGTGGGATGCACTTGCCGAACGCTTCGGTAATATCCATTCAACCTTGCTCCCAGAACTAATTACTCGTTGGGATGAAATTTGACTTTTGGATTACAAGAAGGTTGATGACTTCAACAGGGATATGCTTTGCCTACAAGCTCAACTGAGCTCATATGAAGTCGAGAAAAGTGATGCCAACATGATTGAAAAGACTTTCTTGACCTTCCCTTCTGCTGCTAAGATCCTAATAAACCAATATCGACTTGAGTTCCAAAATAAGAGGATTACAATATTTAGCGGCTTAATGACGCAACTCCTTACGGAAGAAAAGAACAACATGATCAATTATCAGCATAATTTGCGTCATGTAGGCACCCGGAAAATTCTGGAATCTAATTACAATAGCAAACAGAGTAAGAAAGCTCTGAAATGCAAGGATCAACATCAGAATGAACCTTAGGCACGTGGGAATCAGCACCACCGTACCTCTGGTTCTCGAGGACAAGGTAGTGGCTTTAGTGGCTGTACCAACACATGGCGCCGAGACACCTCCTCTTCGCTCTTCTTCTTTTGCCTTTGATGGTCAATGCAACTGATGTGGGTCCAAGGACCACTGGTTCAAAAGCTGTCGCACTTCTGCAAATGTTGTTGTTGCATACAAGAAATACAAGGAATTGATGGAAGTCAATTCCACTGAAAACAATAGAGTTAAACATAATGTTACCTTCAAGGTCGCAGACCCCAATGGAAAATGTTCTGACTTAGATGCTCCTGACTTTGACGTCACTGGCTAGATTGTTTTTCCTTTTACAAGTCATGATGTAATAAGACATCGTTAGCATGTCATGCTTAGTTTTCTTCTTAATTGTTTTTTGAGACCCTTATATACTCTTTTCAGCGTATTAATGGAAGTTTATTTCTTTTTGGTTATTCTTGTCTCTACATGGTTCGAATTGATTTACATCTACCTTAGAAAACATGGCATCAACACCGTCTTTGATCTCTCCCTTAGAGAAGGTGACGTACGGCGCCATGACTCTCAAGGAGGGTTACTAACGTGTTTTCCATTTCAAGTCTTTTACCCTATAGCGGATTTTCCATAATCAATTGTTCAACTAGACTTATCCAAGTTAGTATGATGTCTTAAGTGTGCCTCGCACTACCGACCCTCCACAGACATGTCTGGTCATACTTAATTTGGAGTTACCGAAAGCTTTTGATTTTAGATCCCTCTTATGCTATTACTCTAATTGCCGTCTTGTAAAAGATGTTAAAGACTTGGCAAAACCGGATCACCATTAAATCATCTAGTTTCTCTAGCCTTGGATTTGAATATCAACACATCCCTGTGGCTGAGCATACGCCTCCATGCCACCGGCAAGCTTCAAAAGCTTTGCTAATGTCAAATCTGTGAAAAACAGTCATCTGTCCTCCTTGGACAGTCACTTCGTTTGATCTTTGTGAACAGATCCGGACGAATCATATAGTGAGCTTTATATCATTGGAAAGCTCCACGAGTCTAGCTTTCAAAACATTTTGCGGTTCGTCCATATCTATTTTAACAAAGGAGTTATGACTGTTTTAGTTCGCAAAGGTCATCCTGGGCAAGAATTTTTCAGCACTCTCGGGATTGTTGCTACTTTTAGCCTTTTCAATCCTTCTAAATGGCTCGATATCGACCTATTTACTCATATATCTACTCTCTTTTGTAGATATGTCTCTTAAAGAGATTGAGTGTCTCGCGGATAGTGGATCAACTCACACCATTCTAAGGAACCGGTAACTATTTCTTGAGTTAGTGCCCTGTAAATCATCTGTGATGACAATGATTAGATATTCTCTTGTGATCGTCAGGCGGGAATTGCTCGCTTCTTTCTGCCTCATGGCACTATGATACATGTCATGGACGCTCTTTATGCCCCAAAAGGGCACTGAACCCTGTTGAGCTTTAAGGACATTCGCGCTAATGGCTTTCACTTGGAAACTCATTATGAAGATGGAACTGAGTTCTTGTGTATCACTTCTCATGAATACAGACGTAAACATATATTGGAGAAATTCATGAGTCAATCTAGTGTTATTTACCTTACTACGATTCAGATTATTGAATCTCATGTAGTCACCAAACATGATCTTTGGGACTCTGACTCATACAAGTTTTGGCATGATCTACTTGGTCATCCCGGAAGAGACATGATGATCCGAATTCTAGGGCTGTTTTTTTAAAACCAAAACCCGAAAACCCGGACCGGTTTGGCCCTAAACCGACCCGATCGGGTCAGGTTTTGACACAGAAAACAGCGGGTCGAGCTAAACCCGGACCGATTTTGAAAGTTCGTGATCGGGGCGGGTTTCGTCTGCGACGACCCGACCCGGACCGAAAACCCGAACTTAAAATTTCTGAGGCTATGTGTCGCAAATCCGATGCAGCATAATGAGCATCTAAAGCCTAAAAAAACCTTAATGGCCTAATCCGTCGCCTGACTCGCCTCTCTCACTCTCATTCACTCGCCTCTCAGCCCTCTCTCTCTCAGTCTTTGAATCAAACCCAGACGAATCCATCAGTCAATCACTCTCAGTCTTTCCCATGGATTGGGCTTTGGGAAACACAGTCGAAACAGAATCAGAAAGCTTTGAACTCGAATCCAATTCGAATTCGGATTCGGAGGATCAAGATGTGGAGGTTGATTCTAAAACTTTTAAGACTTTGTAATGACTTTGTGTTTTAAGACTTTGTGAGTTTGTGAAGTTGCAAGTTTGCAGCATGTCTTTATGAGTTTATGATATGTTTTAGCAATGTTTATGAAAGTGAATTTGCAGATTAACTGGGCACTGTTGTTCAGTTTTGATTTTTAAACATGAGTGCAGATACCATTTTTTTACAACCCGAAAACCCGGCCCAGCCTGAAAAAGCCCGAATTGGTCGGTTTCTAGAGATAAAAAAACCGGCCTAACCCGACCAGAAACTTTTGGGTTCGGGCTCGGTTTTGATTTTTTTCGGCCCGGACCGACCCGAACGCGACCCTACCGAATTCTGCATAATTCTCATGGACATCCCTTATTCAGATCAAAACGAAAATATTTGAGAAATGATATCACTTTGAATCATAGTGGTGACGCCACAACTAGTTATCACAGCCCAAATGGGACTTTGACGTCTCCCTGGCTCGGCACCAACTTCCTGGCTGCCGCTCGGCCGATCCTTAAGCAATTGAGGTGCACCGTTCTTCCCTTGATGTGTCGTTGACCCTTTAAAATGTTCGTCGTTCATTTTGCAAAGCTTGCTCTTTAGCGAAAGTAGTATCGAGACCGTCTTACGCTAAAGATAACACCGAGAACATTCCATTTCTATATCGTATCCAAGGTGATATTTGTGGACCTATCCATCCTGAATGTGGACCATTTTGATACTTTATGGTCCTGATGGATGCCTCAACGCGTTGGACACATGTTGTGCTCTTGTCCACACGTAATGTTGCATTTCCCAAACTCCTAGCATAAATTATTAAACTTCAGGCTCACCACCCGAATTATCCCATTAAGTCAATTCCACTGGATAACGCTAGAGAATTTATATCAAAGACTTTTGATGACTATTGCATGTCTATCGGGATTGAAGTTGAGTATTCTGTACTCCATGTTCACATGCAAAACGGTCTCGCCGAAGCTACGATTAAGCGACTTTAGCTTATTTCTCGAGTGTTGGTAATGCGCACCAACCTCCCAATTAAGTCATGGGGCTATGCAATATTGCATGCAACCTTACTTATTCATTTCAGACCCACTGCCAAACAACCATTTAGTATGTACCAGTTGGTTACTGGATATGAGCCTAACATTTTGCATCTACGCATTTTCGGTTGTTCGGTTTATGTGCCAATTACGCCTTCACTGCATTCTAAGATGGGTCCTCAGAGACGATTGGATATCTATGTTGGTTATGAATCTCCAACAATTATCAGATACCTCGAGCCATTAACTGGTGATCTCTTTACAGCAAGGTTTGAGGATTGTCACTTTGATGAGACATTTTTTCCATCGTTAGGGGAAGATACGAACAAAAGTGTTCATGTGGAATGACATGAATTATCGTGGTTTGTCCCCATTTTATCTCATTATGATCCCCACACCTCATAGACTGAAAGTGAAGTGAAATATATTCTCGAACTTCAGAAAGTAGCAAATACGATGTCTGACTCTTTCTCTGAGATTGTAATAGTGACAAGATTAGATATACCAGCTGCAAATGTTCCTGCTAGGCTCGAAGTCCCTAAAAAGGGCATGGCCATCCCCGGGCATGGGACTGCCGCCCACGGTGGGGGGATGGAGGTTGTGGCTCCCCAAAGGAAAAGGGGGAGGCCATTTGGTTCGGTTGACACATGTTCGAGAAAGAAACAGACTGACAAGGCACAAGTCAATCCTTTGATCATCGATGTTGAGAATCTTTTTCACGAGATCATCTCTGATTATAGTTATGTCCACGAATTGATGTTAGAATCCATGGGGGACGCCTCAGGGTCAACGTCAACATCAGAGAACATAAAGATCTCCATGTGTTATGATAACACTTATGAATTGATGAACCGGTCATCAACCCATGTCGATGATATATTTTCTTATTTTGTTGCTCATGAAATCGTTGAGCAAGATGACATCGAACCACGCTCTGTTGCAGAATGCCAAAACATAGCAGATTGGCCTAAATGGAAAGATGCAATCTAAGCAGAATTAGACTATCTAACAAAGAGTCAGTAGTGCTAACTCTGCCAAATGTAAAGTCTGTTGGACATAAATGGGTCTTTGTTAGAAAGCGTAATGAGAAGAATGAGGTACTTCGGTATAAGGCCCACCTTATGGCGCAAGGTTTCTCACAACGCCCTGGGATTGATTACGAGGAGACTTACTCTCTAGTCATGGACGTCATAACTTTCTGCTACTTAGTTAGTTTGGTAGTGTCCGAAAAACTTGACATGCAGCTCATAGATGTGGTTACAGCATATCTCTATAGGGATCTAGATTCAGAGATATCTATGAAAGTGCCCAATGACATTACGTTACCTAAATCAAGTGACTATAAACCATAGAGTGCGTATGCTATAAGGTTGCAACGCTCACTTTACGGATTAAAGCAATCTGGGTGAATGTGGTATACTCGTCTAAGTGACTACTTGATTAGGGAGGGATATAAGAACGATGAACTATGCCCGTGCGTGTTCATAAAGAAGACAAGTTCCGGATTTGCAATAGTGATCATTTATGTTGATGACATGAACATTATCGGTACTCTTGATGAAATCAAAGAGACCGCGGCTTATCTAAAATCCGAGTTTAAGATGAAAGATCTTGGGAAGACTCGATTTTGCCTAGGTCTTGAACTAGAGCACCAAGCCTGTGGAATTCTTATCCACTAGTCTGCATATGTCCAAAAGATGCTCAAGCGATTTAATATGGACAAGATGCACCCTGTTAGCACTCCCATGATTGGTCGAAGTTTGGATATAACTAAAGATCCATTATGTCTGAAAGGGGATGACGAAGAGGTCTTGGGCGCAGAGGTTCCATACCTTAGTGCAATAGGCGCATTATTGTACTTAGCTCAATGCACTCGACCAAACATTGCATTCTTAGTCAACTTGTTAGCTAGATTTAGCTCAGCGCCAACCCAACGTCATTGGGCAGGAGTCGAGAACATTTTTCGATATCTTAAGGGTATCATTGACTTGGGACTGTTCTTTCTCTACACTGATTCAAGAAGGCCAGAAGATGATCCTATGGCTCATGGAAGACACGACACCGATCCACTAAGGGACCGGACCGCCGCCATGGACGTTGCCGGTACGGCTGCTGGACACGGGTCCAATGTCGTGCACGCCACCGCCGCCTTGTCCTATACCAAGACACCTAACAATACGTTGGTGGGTTTCGCCGACGCCGGATATTTATCTGATCCTCGTAAAGGATGTCCTCAAACTGGTTATGTATTCACCATTGGGAATATGACGATATCTTGGAGGTCTACAAAGCAGACTTTAGTGGTGACATCTTCAAATCATGCAGAGATTATAGCTTTGCATAAAGCTATTCGGGAATGTGTTTGGTTGAGATCAATCATTAAACACATTAGAGAGACTAGTGGATTAAATTCTACAACTGATAGACCTACATGCATTTATGAGGACAATGCAGCTTGTATTGAACAAATGAAGTTAGGTTACATCAAGGGTGATAATATAAAGCACATTTCACCTAAGTTCTTCTACAACCAACAACAACAGGTGTTTCTCAACATTCAAATGAACGAAGTTAGTTCTGAAGGAAACGCAGCAGACTTATTTTCTAAGTCTTTACCTAAGTCTACTTTTGAGAAACATGTGAAAAGTATAGTATGTGTCGGCTATCAAGTCTCTCTGAATAGTGTTCACATCAGGGGGAGTATCATCTCAATGAAGTAGGCTGTTGTGTTGTACTTGTTTTCTCCTACGATCAAAGTTTAGTTTTTCTCTCATAGGGTTTTTGTGACTTGATGAGGTTTTTGACTAGACAACATATCAGCACCAACGGCATATCAACGCGCGGCAGAAGAGAGAGTGTTCTAGGATATTATGTAATCTTCTAGATACTCCTTATGTGTGTTTTGGTCTTATGTCAATAGGATATGTAGTTTGACTAGATCTATGTATTCATTATCCTTACCATATTGGTATTGTGTAATTCTCTATATAAATGACTCCTATCAATAAATAATATACACATCTTTCACGATTCTCTATTCTCAAATATCTTTCACTTTGTCACAAACAACTAGGCATAAGGAACCATATATGCTACTTAAGTGAGTTAGAAGGTGATGGTATAAGTAAGCAAGTGAGTAAGAGATAACGCAAATGCAAAGAAGACCACCAAGTCAAGGATATGATGACCGAAAATTTTGAGAGATGCAGGGATATATTAAAGAACAGATTGATCTGATTTCCAGGTACTTTCTATTGGAACAATTTCAGGTAAACATATGTTTTTATATTACATGTCTACCTTTACGAGAGGCAGCTTATGAAGCACAACCACATTATTAATGAATTCCTATAAATAAATTTGGTTTTTAGTGCTCAGTTTACGTTTAGACAAGAAATTGATGATATCGTAGACTTCATAACAAATATGTTTGGTTGTTTGGGTTGCACAAAGCCATAAATTGGTTAAACTCAAACTTAACTACCTTATCACCACATGCGATCAAATTGGTAAGAGTTAATGTGTGAAATTCTCATATCCAGGTTCAAACCTCGCCGATGCTGATAAGAGTTAAATCTCAGTTTGTACTTAGTAACTATGGAGGAGGTATCGTTATGACTTGATTTCTCGGTATTGATCAGTCTATGACTTATAAAGCTTTTGAGAAAAATGGTTGATTTCAATAAAAAAAAAAATGTCAGAAACACGATAATCTTATTTATGGGCATGAAGATAAACTGTTGGATACCAACATGGACACAACACTGGGCCTCGTGTGTTTGCCCAATGAGAGATCTAGCCCAGTTTCTTAAAGTCATTATAGTTTCCTTTTGAACTCTAGTTGTTGCTCGCTATGAACTTATCTTTGTACTCAGTCTATATATGTTGTAAGAAGTGTAGTTGCATCTTATGAATGAAATGAGTATTATCTAGTTTATTTTCAATTTTCTTCATTTGCACTTCGTTCCCAACATAAACCCTCTCAAACCTTAGTAGTGAGAGCAATCCTCTGATTCCTCTCAAACAATGGTGGAGCTAGGATTTGTTATTAGAGGGTTGAGATGCAAAAGGTAAGTTTATGTATATGACACTTATTTATATATTTTTCCATTTTTGATGTAAAATCCTATTATGATTTGGAAATCTGAGAAATATATTATTTCATCTTAAAATTCATTACTCAAACAGTCTTATATACAAAAACAAAATATACTAAATGTATTTCATTCATAATATAACATATATATCAATGAAGATCATTGTGAGTGGGCTAAAATGGGGTGTGTGTGTGTGGTTTTTCTAGCCTATTACATAGGGTAACAGCTAATCTGCAGAGAACATAGGGGGTTTTAACCCCTTCAAGCAGCAACACAGTTCCGCCCTGCTCTCAAACCTAGCCATGATCGTTGCCACAACAAATCTTTTCCTCTCCTTTATCATGTCATCCATCAACACTATTACTGCAAGATTTGTTGTCGCTCTAGCAAATGACAGAAGTTCTCTAGATTCGGGAAAAATTGGCGAAGGATCGATGTGTCGCTCCTAATAACTAAAATATTAACAATCTTGAAAATATTCATATGGTTCAAAAGAAAAAAAAATTGATGGATATATCAAGAAAATGTTAGAAGGACTTTCTTATCATTTAGGGACTTCAACAGCCTTTTTTTTTTAATAAAAACCTCATATCAAAAATATATAAAAATTAATATTATGTTTAAAAAATTTATATTTTCATCTTATATATATATATATATATATGTAATATCTATAAATAAACATATTTATTAATGACGGTTATTCTTGTTATTTTTCCTACTTTCGCCCGTTATCAACATCTATATAGAAATTTTGAAGAAAAAAATTTGAGGATATCCGCGATATTTTAGTCGTTGGCATTTACAGTCTCCATTCGCGCATTTGCCAAATGCAGGGGGTTGCCGTTGTTGTCTGCAAACAACTCTATATCCAGGATAGTATTTCTGGGAATGAAAATTTCGAATCTTTTTCTTTCCTTGTCTGTACCCAAGTGCGATTCAATTATTCGACCTATTTAAAATCCTTGTCAATTGAAAATCCAAAAGTGTGCTATTCCTGGTGGTGGGAGAGTAACCCCATTCTCCGCCGCAGAAATACCACCCACTCCCATCTCTCTCCTTCTTTTCCAGTCGATACTGAATCTTACTTCAACCTCGTACTATATTTGAAGGTATGTAATCCTATCCTGTAAACCCATCTCACTTATGTTTCATAAAGTTCATTCCTTTATGCTGCTCATTCACTCAAATGGAATATGATTGGATGTTGTTATTGGTGTTTGGATTGTTGTGGTGTGTATATTCTCTTTTCTGGGTTGTAGCTTTCATGGCATTTAAGAATTGAAAATGGTTGCATCTTTGAATGTGTTTTGATTCTGTAATGATATCTGATTGTGTTCCTTAAACACCCTTTAGTCAGCTTTTCACATATGACCTGCTCATTTGGATCAATTCATATTAAAGACTGAAACTTTGCATCCATTTGATTGAAATAACATGTTGGGGGTGAGGAACTCGTGTATTTGAAATAAACAAACTCAAGGATAATAACTGAACTGGGCAAAGATATATACTCTCTCATTCGAATCACCAATTGGACAATTTGAATAGCGTTTCTGCTTTGTTTGGATTCTTTAGGGTGGCCAAATAGAGCAAGAGAGATAGAGGTGGTTTGCAATGGGGAAACAATCCGAGAAGTTTTCTGCAAATTTTGTAATGGGAGGAATGGCTGCATTGGTAGCGAAGACCGCAGCAGCACCTATTGAAAGAGTAAAGCTTTTGTTGCAAAATCAAGGGGAGATGATAAAGAGAGGACAACTCAATAGACCTTATAAGGGTGTTGGTGATGGCTTTAGGAGGGTTTTTAGAGAGGAAGGCGTCTTGGCCTTTTGGAGAGGGAACCAGGCCAATGTTATTCGATATTTTCCTACTCAGGTACCTTATTTTTCTTCTATTCCTTTGATGAATTCATGTTTCTCATACAATATTTGAGCTGGATATGCTCTAGTGACTCATTGTTAGCCTGTTGTAATGTCATACTACCACATGCTCTTCTTGCACTTTCTCTGTTTTGTATTTGTTTGTTTTACTTTCTACAAGAAAATTTGCAGAGTGTATCTCAATTTTCTAGACTCCTTTTCGCTTGTCAAATTGTTTTTTCTATTACAAGTATCAAGTATGGTTGATGCAGCCATCAGAATATAGTTCAAGAGAAGATGTAATAGTTGGAATTGCTCATCAATTTTTGGAATTCATTTGAATCTCCATGTTCAAGTGCTTGTGTATTTCAGTTCTCCAAAGACCTTGAGTTTTTCTTGTAAATATTTATTATGGAACTTCTTTGTCTTATGGGTTTGCAAAGCATGATCATGTTCTGGATTTCAAAGTCCTATAATTCATTATGATTTGGGTCACCATATATCATAGAGAAATCATCTAATCTTCTAGTCTTCTTAATCACATTACTTCTTGGCATCACATGCGAGTGGAGCTTTCAATATTCTGCATCTACTCTTAAAACTTAGCACTTGTTACCATGCTCTATTCAGTTAAATGTAGGAAATGTTTGATTTTACTTTTCTGTCCTACCAATTGTTATCACCAAACATAATTTGGAATATATGTAGGCTTTCAACTTTGCATTTAAAGGTTACTTCAAAAGCATTTTTGGCTGCTCAAAAGAGAAAGATGGATACATAAAGTGGTTTGCTGGAAATGTGGCTTCAGGAAGTGCTGCTGGAGCAACAACTTCATTATTTCTATATCATTTGGATTATGCACGTACACGGCTAGGCACTGATGCAAGGCAGGGTGGAGTTAATGGTCGACAACAATTCAGAGGGATTGTAGATGTTTACCGCAAAACTTTGTCAAGTGATGGATTGGTGGGTCTCTATCGAGGGTTTGGGGTTTCCATCATTGGAATTACTCTGTACCGAGGCATGTACTTTGGGATTTATGACACCTTGAAGCCTATTGTTTTGGTTGGACCTTTAGAGGTAAACATCTCCATTGAAAAAAATAAAATATAAAATAAAAAAATAAAAGCTTCCTGTTAATCTAACCTTTCTTGGTTCTCATGCTTTCCATGAATTATTTGAATTTCAACAGGGAAATTTTTTTGCTAGTTTCTTTCTTGGTTGGAGTGTCACAACAGTCTCTGGGATCTGTGCCTATCCATTTGATACTCTTCGGAGGAGAATGATGCTAACCTCAGGACACGGCACAAAGTATCGCAATGGCTTACATGCATTTCGGGATATTGTATACCTTGAGGGTTTCAAAACATTATTCCGAGGAGTTACTGCAAATATGCTTGTAGGAGTTGCTGGGGCTGGGGTACTAGCAGGATATGATCAGCTGCAACGACTTGCATATAAACACAGTTATTCTGTTGAGCCAAATCAAAGAGTTGTGAAGTGATAGTATGGACATGGCATATTTTGGAGCACGATAAAGAATTTTCAAGTGAAAATGCAAACATGGGGGTGCAGACACAATTACTCTCTTGAGCCACAACAGAGTTTTGAAGCGAATGCCTGATCATGAGATGTACGTGTATACCAGATTACCTCTTCTATTGGGAACGAAAGAAAAGGAAATACGAAAATAATTGAACCTGCATGAATAAGAAAGGTTGTTCACCAATTGGCACTGCTTCTTCCTGGAATTTCCTGGAATGTCTAAGGCTTACTGATATATTCTTTGTACAGCTGACCGAGTATATTCAATTATTCAATGTTTTGTATATCTTCATAGCTGATATATAGTCCTCACTGTACTCCTGAGTAAGGATGGAATATACAAGACGTACGGAGAATATGATTTTGCTTTCAGAAAATTCCCAACCCAGTGAGGGTTAGGTGAGTGACTTGATACAAACGATGGTTGATGCCAGCATACAATACAAAGTCGATTGGATTTATTAATCTCTGTGATTAATCTAATCACAATGCATTATCTTTACACGCTTTAGATGATTCTTCAAATCTTCGACTATGGCATGCCTAGTTGTACACTAATTTTTCAGTTACACACAATGTCTGTGCAATGTACCAGTTAAATACTCAGAAGTCTGAAGCTGCATAGAAAATCATACACTGCATGAAGTTCAAAGTTTGGGTTTCATTGGCATCCATCGTTATTCAAGCACAGCACTCACATCCGTTATCTATCAGAGTAATCTGAAATTAACTTAAGCCAGAAGCCAGAAGTTCTTGTGAAGCTTGGTGGTGATCAAGTACCCTCCAAGTCTTCTGCTCTTTCTCCTCACCGCAATCGTCATGCATCCTGCATTTTGTATGCAGTATTCCACAACCTCACCGCCTCCGGATGTTCTTCTCCTTCGCCTACTTGTCCAGCACCTCTTGATTAGCTTCCACCACGTTGACCTCTCTCTTCTTTGCCCAAGAACAAGTAGAGACACCTTTTGTTTCTTTGCTTCTTCCACAATTATTGCACCTCTTTCCTTCCCTTCAAGCAATGCTACCTCAACTTCCACCTGTTTAACTCAAAAGTCAATACAGCCCATTCCCTGTGAAAAAATAGCGAAGCAATGTGATGTTATGCACTTACCCCAGGCCTCCTCCTTTGACATTCTTTTTTCATAGAGTGAAGAACCTCAAAAGCTCTCAAGTTAAGCTTCTTCGCATTTGATTCTGCACCTGCAAAACCAATGTTGGTAAACAAGAACCTTAATTACGAACTAATCAATAAAGAACATGGTCATAGTGTTGAGTCTAACCTTGTTTGCAGGGCTGAGCTACATGAAGAAGCACAATGGTGTCCTGAGTTCTAACAGTGTGGGACAGTGCCCATTCAAGAGCTCCTTTGGCTTCAAGGCTCGAATCCACAACCACCATTATCTTGTTCCCCATCTCATCCCCATTTTTTACTCTGATTTCTTCACCAAAATCATCACTGCTATTGCTCAGAAACTGATCTGTTTTGATGGAATAGGAGGAAGAACGTCCAATGCTTCTAGAGGCGGGTTTGGGTTTCGATTTTGATCCCAGAGTCCGGGATTGGACCGGAAAACCAAACACGCCTCGGCCAACACACAGTCTTGCATATCTCCTACTCATTATGATTATGATTATTTTGGTTCTGGTTGGAAGCTTAGCTAACTTGGTCTGTTATATATATATATATATATATATATATATATATATATATATATATATATATATATATATATATATATATATATACGAGGAATGGAATAATTTAGTCTGGCAGTATGCATACATTTGTTTTAATTTCCAAGCATGTAATTGACTCCATGCACAAATTGTTTACTTGGTTTTGTATTTTCAAATGGTAGGCTACATCTTGAACGTGCTTGGCATGAATTTGAAGGCTTCAATTCAATGTATGTTCCTAATCATCTTATAGTTGAGCCTGACGTGTATGCCATACTATAGCTAGTATTTTGTATAAAATTTCATTCTATACCATCAGCAATGTTGAGTAGTGTTTGACTTAATGCATGTCCCCAAACTGAAATGCATGGTGAGTATCCTTTTCTTTTTTTTTCTTGTTTCTTTCTCTCCTTGGTCCAACATTATAGCGAGGAAGACATCTTTAACACAATGCTCACGCAGAAGAGGAGGCAACAGCCACAGCCTACCGGTGTAACATATGAATTACGGTCTTTTTTCTCAATTAATGTGTGCCATTTTTACGTATGGGTCATGCTAGTCTTCTATATACCGTTCCAATTTTATCGGATGTCCCTAACGGACGCAAATTGCAGTCTCACAAAGTTGTCGATCACATTAGTTTTGTCTAATATAGAGGAAAGAATTTGACATGCATGTTTACAAACATTTTCTCCTAGAAACAACTGATAACATACAAGATGCGGCACTGCCTCTATTATTCGACTAGGGTCGCCCCTCAACCGTGACACCCGCCATTTAGCTTGACATGCATCTAGATTATTACATACTTTTCAAAAGTCACTGCATCTGCTGTCATGTCTCATCTGCACTCTGTACTCTGTAGGGCTAGGTTTTACATATATGCAGTTTAGCATAAACTTTTGGGCACTTAATTCTTCATTACAAGTTGGTTTTGCAATGGAAAGTTATATATAGTCGTAGGTCATGATCGATTACTCTACTTGGACTAGCAAATAGAAGCTTGCACAAAGCACTGAATTTAGATCATGATCGATTACTCTACTTGGATAAGTGTTTGCGGCTTGGTGCGTCTAGAGAAGTCAACTTCATATGATGTGCAAGGCAGACTGAAGCATTATTTTGTTTTATAGGGAAAACTTATCATTCAACTCTCCTTCAATTCAATTCATTCCCATTATATGGGTTTGGCAAGTTTCCATGGATTTGAAAATTGTTCCGATTTAATCACTTTACAATTTTGGTAAGACGTATGGGAAAGTATACTAGCTATAGCTGGGGTATATGGTTTGCTGAAAAGAAGAAGATCAAACAAAGAGCTAGGTAGTTGTAGAGAAATCATTAAAATCATTACTTGATTGATTTTCAATCAAAAGACCAATAGTACATTTTTGTTTTGATCCAATCATCCAATTCAAACTGAATTAGGCCTATATGTTTTGGCCTAATTTCCAAGTGTTATCATACATACTTTGTTATTTTTTAATGAAATAAAAATAATGAATATTGAACTTGGAGTAGTACATATTGATGGATCGAAGCTAGAAGCCAGAAATTCTTGTGAAGTTTGGTGCTGATCAAGTAGCCTCCGCCGTTGCTGTTCTTTTTCCTCACTGCAACCGTCATGCAAGCAGCATTTTGTATGCAGTACTCTACCACAACCTCGCCAACGCCCTCACCGGCCTCCACCGCCACTACAACTTAGCTGCCACCGTGTCGACCTCTTTCTTTCTTGCCCAAGAACAAGTAGAGACACCCTTTGTCTCTTTGCTTCTCCCACTATCATCTGCCCCTTTTCCTTCCCTTCTTCAGCTTCAACCAATGCAACCTCCACTAGCACCTACAAACTCAAACTCGATGGTTAATTCACACACACCCACAGCCATTCCAATAGAGGAGTTATTGTTAGTTAATCAAAAACTGGATGATAATCTATTTATTCTAAAGTTTGTGATTGCCTAAAGGATTAATTATAAAACATCACCTGAACTATGATGTTATTTTCATTTTCATACATAACTATCAAAAACTTGCATTTTCATACCTGAAATTTCATTCCGTTATATTTTGATACCCTGATTACTAACACCGTTAAATTTTGAGGGCATTTTTGTCATTTCAATAAATATATCATTTTTCACATTTACTTTAACAAAATAATTTTAGTTTTGAGGTTATCAAATACAAATAGAACAATTTACTTTAGCAAAAATATTTTTAAAAAAAAACTCCAAAATTAAATATTTATTTTTGCAACAATAGTAATAAAAGTTAGTAGAACTCTTATATGTATATATATTTTTGGAGTTACAAGTTAAGCAAAACAAAATAAAATAAAATAAATTATATAATTAAAATAAATTATATTGAGAAAATACCGAACACTACCAGGACAAGTACTTTAGCCGACGAAAAATTTTCGTCGGCCTGTTAAAAAAATTCGTCGGCTAAGGTCTTAGCCGACGAAGGTTCGTCGGCTATAGTGTCGTCGGGAAAGGGTCGTCTGTGATGACTTTAGCCGACGAGATAAAAAATTTCGTCGGCTATAGTATGACTATAGCCGACGAAATAATATCGTCTGCTATAGTCCACCCTTTAGCCGACGACATTATTTCGTCGGCTATAGTCATACTATAGCCGACGACATTATTTCGTCTGCTAAAGTATGCACTAAAGCCGATGACATTATTTCGTCGGCTAAAGTATGCACTATAGCCGACGAATAATTCGTCGGCTATAGTCCATACCTTAGCCGACGACATTTTGTGTCGTCGGTTATCTTCCAAACTTTAGCCGACGAATATTTTAAATTATTCGTCGGCTAAAGTTTGTAATAAAAAAAATATAAAACATCTATGGCCGACGAAATATAGTATTTTTCGTCGGCTTTATAGACATTTAGCCGACGAATTAAAGCATATTTCGTCGGCTAAACTTTTTTTTTTTTTTTTAAAAAACTTTAGCCGACGAATTAAGGCTTTTTTCGTCGGCTATAAGTGCATTCCAGTAAAAAAAAAACCCCCGAAATTTCTGAATTACCATTCCAAGCAAGCTGCAAAAAACATATTTAACAATTTCATATAACCAACAACAAACACATAAAAGAATATATGAACTACATAAAAGTATCAATTACATAAAAGTATATATCAACTACGTAAAGTCTATATCGTCTAAATTAAAGTCATCTTCTGGGGGCTGCTGCGGAGGTTGCGGCGGCTGGGGTAGCGTCATGGGCGGAGGCGGAAGTCCCTGAATCTGGGCAGCTGCAAAGTCCTGCAAGTACTGGAACATCTGCTGCTGCTGGGCCTGCTGGATGGCATGTAACTCGGCAACATAGGCTGCCTGCGCGGCATTAAAGGCTGCCTGCGAGGCAGCCTGAGCAGCTTGCTGTTCTCGTAGTCTATGAACTTCCGACTCTAGCTGAGTCGTCCTGTTGATCGTGGACGTGGTGCTGCTACTGGTCGAGGCTGCCTTTCGTTGAAATCCTGGAGTGGTCTTCAGGACCCCCTCGCCTCTCTTTCCTAGACCTCGGCAGTAGAAGTTGTTTCCTCTCGGTGGGAAGGCTGTGCCCATGATCCTCTCCCCAATCGTCGGATCCGAAGTGTCGATCCGGGACATGGCTTCGGACATCTCTTCCTCCTGCGTGTCCGGCCATGCCTCCCTCACTACGGTACTCATGACCTCGTCAGTAGCCTCCCTCACCCTCGCCTATATGGATAGGAAAAAAATTATTAATTAAAATTTTTACATAAATTTAAAAATTTAAAAACGTAAGGTGACTTACAATATCCTCCTGGGAGTCAGGATATGTCTTCTCGTACGTATAGACGTATGTGTTGACTTCTGGATGTTCCTTAGCCGCCTCGTCCATGAAGACACCGAACGGTCTAGAACCGGCATGATGGTTCCTTGTGTTGCGTTGCCGGTTCTGAGCGTTCACCCGGGAAACCGCCTTCAAAGAAAAAAGTAAACTATTAGTATAATATTTTAAAACGCACGTACTTATTTTTAAATTAACTAACTAATTTATTTAAATACCTGTTTACGAGGGTTGTTGAATTCTGATGTCAGAAGCCAACGCCACTCGTACTCCCTGTACTGGAACTCAGCAGGGGTACCAAAACGTGCGTTCCCGTGCGTAGTCCAATGGGTCCGCAGCTCGTTCTTCCACTCCTTGTACCTACAGATACAACAAAAATATTAGAAATATTATTAATATCACATACAATTTTGTTTTTCATTAACTTCCCAACGTACCTTCCCCCATGCACAACGTCGGCCCAGCTGTCCCTCAGGTGCTCGGGAACCTCAAACCACACCTGCATTTAACCGTTTATTATTAGTTTAGCTTTTCGAGAAATCAACAATTTAATACATAATGTTATTTTGTAAACTCACCGACATCGCGTTGTGGACCATGTCCTTAACCTCCTGCGGGACCTCGCCCCAGTCGGACCACAACATAGGGACTCTATCCCTAATGAGAGCACCCACGCGGCCGGAGTACGTCCTCGACTTCCCGCCCGATACTGCGTGGCCATCCCCGTCAGTATCGATAGGGATCCTCCCCATGGTACTCACCATCTTCTCGAGAGCTTTCCCTGTGACGGGGCCTCTCTTCTTCTTTGTGCCTATGACATGATTCGGCCAAATTGATTATTAAAATATATATGACCCTTTAAAAGTAATCATGCATCACTGATTACCTGAGGAGCTCGCGACGGATTCCGGCTCTGTCGCCGATGATGATACCCTCGCAGAAATAAGAGGCGTATCAAAAGGCAGGAACCGGTACGCCGCTGATGGAGCCACTGGCGGGGGCAGTGGATAAATCGGCGTCCCTGAGCCATCGACTACAGGTAACGCCGGTATCATCCGCGGAAGGAACAGATGAGGCGGCGGCATCTGTACCCCAGATGACCCACTATCCGAAGAAGTAGGACCCGGAGTGGGCGCCCGGTGTATCTCGGGCATACAAGGTGCAGACACCTCCATCTGAGGCCACAAGGGCCTCGGGGAACGAGGGACGGCCGCCTGCCTCGATGAAAGGGGCACCTCCGGCGCCGTCTCCAGAAGGCTAGCACGTTTGGCTGTCATCTGGCCCTGAAACGTCGTTTGAGGGTTGCTAGAGGTTCCCTCAGACGATTCGGACCTTTGGCCCTTCGAACTCTTCTTCGATCGAAAAAAGCCGCTCATCCTATTTAAAATATTAATCTAAGGCTTTAGATTATTTTGTCTTTATTTTATAAAAAATTATACATGTTTAAAATTATACTTATTCAATAAATAGATACACATACCAATATATATATAGATATATATATATATATATATATTTTACTTACATAACAATATTATATATATCAACATCATCATAAATTAACTAACATATCATAAAACTAAATGCGAAATCAAAAATAAATTAACACATATATTCAAAAATAAACACATAAACTAACATAATTAAATTAACACAAATTAAATTAACATAAATTTAATTAAGACAAATTAAACCAAACGATAACAATGAGCATCAATTTATCAACAACAACAAAATTAAGCACCAATATATCAACAACAACAAAATTAAGCAACAACAACAAAATTAAGCACCGAACCTGAGAATAGGGCGGGAGGCAAGGAGGAGGGCGGAGGGCAGGGAGGAGGGCTGAGGGCAGGGAGGAGGGCGGGAGGCAGGGAGGAGGGCAGGAGGCAGGGAGGAGGGCGGAGGGCAGGGAGGAGGGAGGGAGGAGACCGGGAGGCAGGGAGGAGGGAGGAGGCGGCGACGGGAGAGGGAGGGAGGAGGGAGGAGACCGGGAGGGAGGAGGGAGGAGGGAGGAGGGAAAAACTGCGGAAATGAGGGAGGAGGCTAGGGTTTCGCAATTAAAACCCGAAGACTTTAGCCGACGAAATAATTTGTTCGTCGGCTAAAGATTAAAATTTCGTCGGCTATACCTAAATTCGTCGGCTAAACCTTTGAAATTCGTCGGCTAAAGCTTTGAAATTCGTCGGCTAAACCTTTGAAATTCGTCGGCTAAAAGTATTTTTATACATTTGGCATGTTGTGATTGTGATGATCAAACTTGAGAAACAGAAATCCGACCGTCAGATCTGACCATCATGATAAAATACATGTATGGGAAAAAATGAAACTAGATCCGAAAAGAATAAGGGCTCGATCCGGACGGTCAATCTCGTAAGTCAAACCCCTAAACGCACGGAAAAGGTCGTTCGACCGTCTAAATTACGTATTTTGGCCGGACCTCCAACTGAAAATAGTTTTAAATTGATGACACGCAACAAGTCGTATAAAAATTTGTAGCAAAATAACCACCGAACCCGGGGCTACCCATAGGGAGAAAGAATTGAAAATTGCATTGACCGCAACTATCGGCACCGAGACATGACCGGAATACCGTGATTTTTCAACCGTAGACGTATTTCACCATTCTAGTCATGTCTTATTTCACGACTTTTTTACGTTTGAAGGTTCTACGTATAGTTTGTTTTTGAAACGGAACATTTACATAACACTTGGTAAAAATGTTATACAACATTAGTACGCATGTTGTGATGGTGATGATCAAACTTGAGAAACACAAATCCGGCCGTCAGATCTGACCATCATGATAAAATACATGTATGGGAAAAAATTCAACTTGATCCGAAAAGAATAAGGGCTCGATCCGGACGGTCAATCTCGTAAGTCAAACCCCTAAACGCACGGAAAAGGTCGTTCGACCGTCTAAATTACGTATTTTGGCCGGACCTCTAACTGAAAATAGTTTTAAACCGATGACACGCAACAAGTCGTATAAAAATTTTACGCAAAATAACCACCGAACATAGGGCTATAGTAGGTAATAGAAATATTTTAGGGTTTAGCCGACGAATACCCTAACGTATTCGTCGGCTATAGTATGTAATTAAAAAATTAAAAAAATAACTATAGCCGACGAAATATTAGGTTATTCGTCGGCAAAAACCATCTTAGCCGACGAATCACAGTGTATTTCGTCGGCTAAAGTGTGTAATAAAAAAAAATAAAAAACACCTATGGCCGACGAAATTAAGACTTTTTTCGTCGGCTAAACTCACTTAGCCGACGAAATACATAATTCGTCGGCTAAAGTGTGTAATAAAAAAAATAAAAAACATCTATGGCCGACGAATTAAGGCTTTTTTCGTCGGCAAAAAACATCTTAGCCGACGAATTATAGTATATTTCGTCGGCTAAAGTAAAAAAACAGGGAAAAAAAAAACAGACGATATTCATAAACCATACATTAAAAAAACCCTGTTCATCATGTATCACCAAAATTCATATAAAATAACTGAAATATGAATTCAACATGTGTAAACTATAAAGGAAAAAGTCTTTGAAAAATTATACAAATTAATCGGAATCATACATTAAAACTAAGGCTCGTAATCGGAATCATCCGATGAGTTTTCTTCGGTGTCAGAATTAATTTCTGGTAATATATGTATTTCCTCATCGCCAGAGTCTTCGTCTGACTCTTGATTTGGATCAACATCAACAAGCCTTGGCTCTTCATCACGAATTCGCACCGAACGACCCGCTTTAAAATTATTAAGGCGAATGGTAGAGGAGTTAGGAATACCTATTGCGTTGGGCTCTTGATACGCAACATCCTCTTCCTCGTCTTCGGCCTCTCCAAGTGTAGCCGCCCAATAAATGTTTCGAGGGTGCACAAGGTTGACTACTTTCCACGCATCACCCTTAGCAAGGTCATCAAGATAAAACACTTGTTTTACCGATGTGGCAAAAACGAATGGGTCATCCTCGTAAGAACTTGTAGCAGTGTTCACCGATAATATTCTGTACTGATCGGTCTTCATGCTCTGCGGCCTAGTATCAAACCATCTACACTTGAAGAGGTGCACTGTCATGCCTTCACCGTAAACGAGTTCCACCACTGAATCAAGAACACCGTAATAGTCAACTCCATTCCGCCCACCATGTGCCATGACCCCAGAATTCTGTGTTCTCTTTCTGCTATCTCTTTGTTCGCATATAAATTGCACGCCATTCACCTTGCACATCGGATAAACTCTTGAGACTATCGGCTTCATGGCTAGAAGTCTTAGTTCGTGCGACCAATTTGGGTGACCATCAGATTGAATATGGTTCATCTGCAACCAACCATCTCAACTGTAAATATGGATAATTATGCAATAAACATAAACCCGTAGAGAAAAATTAAATTACGTACCCAACCGCCAAAATAATCTGCGAACTCCCTGTTGTTGTACTCGAGATCACCTTGAATGTTGGGATGATTGAGATGGATGTCTTTCCAGTATTTAACTTCTGGACAGTTAATCAATACCCACCAGTGGGCAATGACTAGCTCATGTGGTTGCAACTTGTAGGAGTCTGGCAAAATTCCATACACTTCAACATCACTAGAGACTATGGAAAGATTGAACTTCGGTACATCTACCGGCATGGTTTGCGGAGTTTCCTTCAACGCTCCTAAATACAACTTCATGTAGGTGACGCACTCGTGCGCAATATATGCTTCAGCTATACATCCTTCAGGAGCGGATTTATTAGCCACATAATCTTTGTAGTCTCCAAGTTGCCTGTAAATCAAGTTGCAAAATGTTATGATTATTGAACATGTATATATATTAAGGAATTCATGAAAGTAAAAAACGTACATTTCCATGGGATACATCCAAGTGTAGTGTACTGGACCGGTAAGCAACAATTGCTCGGGAAGATGGATCATCAGGTGAGGCATGATGTCAAAAAAATTTGGAAGAAATATCCTCTCAAATTTACACATGATATAAATGATGTTCATTTGCATTTCCCGGAGGTCACATCGAGACACTTCCCGTGTGCATAATTTCTGGAAAAATCTTCCCAACGCTACTAACGGCTCCACCACCTGACGGGGAAGGAACGGTCGAATGAAAACAGGGAAGAGACGTTGTAGCAGGATATGACAGTCATGACTCTTCAACCCGTACATCTTATTGTCCCGGAAGTTCACACATCGGGCTATATTTCCTGCATAGCCTGAATGATACTTCACACAACTCATCCACCTGAAAATTAGGTTCTTCTGGTCAGGCTTCACGGTGTAAGGAGCTTGAGGCATTTTTTTCTTCCCTTCCTTCAACCACAAATGTCTTCTTATTTCGCATTTTTTTAGATCAATGCGTGCCTTAGGACCGTCTTTCGTCTTCCCCTCCAAGTTCAGCACTATGCCCACCACACTGTCGCACACATTCTTTTCTATGTGCATCACATCCAGGTAGTGCCTGATCAACAACTTACTCCAGTATGAGAGTTCCCAGAATATGCTCTTATGTGTCCAGAATTTGTACCTGTCGGGTCTTTCAGGTATTGCCGCCACAATGTTGGGATGATTGCTGAGCTGCCCAAAATCGTACTCATTAAGCACCGCTAAAATTTCTTCCCCCGTCCATCTTCTGGGAGGCACACCGTGTTCTACAGTCCCATCAAATGCCTTGTCATCGAACCGCCATTCGTGATCATATGGAAGGAAAGCACGGTGACCCAATTTGCATATCTTGTTGCAATGACTGCTGCTCCCCTCATCGCTAAGGCACTCTGGACAAGCCTTGTATCCCCTAACAACGTTGCCCGACAACATCCCACGGGCAGGAAAATCACTGATGGTGCCAACAACCATGACATGCATCTGGAACATCTCGTGCGTGTACTTGTCATAAGTGGGATGACCAACGTCCCAAAAAATTTAAGCTCTTCAATCAAAGGTCTCAAGTACACATCGAGACACTTCCCCAGATAACCGGGCCCCGGAATCAACAAACTCAACATATTGTATTCATTCTTCATGCACATCCATGGGGGAAGGTTGTACGGTACCAACATCACCGGTCATATACTGTATTGCAGACTCATGTTGCCAAAAGGGTTGAACCCGTCGGATGAGAGCCCGAGCCTCACATTTCGAACCTCTGACGCAAAATGAGGAAACTCCCTGTCTATATGCTTCCAAGCCTCCCCGTCAGCAGGGTGTATAAGGGTATCTTCGTCATGCAATTCCCTATCAGCCTGCCATCTCATCGCTTCGGCCGTGTGTGAAGACATGTACAACCGCTCCAACCTATCCGTCAAAGGGAAATACCGAAGTACCTTTACAGGTTTCCTGTTGCCTGCAGGAGTCAGCTTATATCTGTCAGTGTGACATACCGGACATGCGTCAAGGCCACCAAGGTCATTCCCTTCTGGATCTTTACCCCAAAAGAGAACGCAGTCATATCTGCATGCATGGATCTTGATGTAGGAAAGCCCAAGATCTTTCAGGATACATCGGACCTTCCGATGAGTGGTAGGAAGACGATGACCGTTGGGAAGCATCGAAGCAGTGTACTGTAGATACTCATCAACAGCCTTCACGGTCGATTTTGTCTCAACTTTAATCCTCATTACGTCCATCACACTTTCAAGAACGGTCTTCTGACAACCGGGGTACACAGGGGTCTGTTGGAAAGCAAGCAGTTTGTTGTACTTTTCAATACCAGCAGTGTTCACAGCTCTAGGGAAGGGCTGCACCGGGTCAGACATATACTGTCCTTGAGCGCATACACCGCTCTCATAAGGAAACATGTCGTTGATGAATGTCGTTGTTGGATCGTTGGATGTACTAGCACTGCCCGTCTCGGAAAATTGGCCATGATCATGCGGACCCCCTGATGATATTTCACCGTGATATAACCAACATGTGTACTTCTCCCAAAACCCGTTACTCCTCAGGTGCTGTCATACTTTGTCAATGGGAAATCGATACATATCGCTGCGACACTGACATTTCGTGCACGGGCAATAGAAAATTGTATTCCCGTTAGCATTATCCAGCGCATATTCTAAAAAACTCATAACTCCTGCACCGTATCTTTTGTCCCATTTTGGAAGCGAAATCCAACTCTTATCCATATCCTGAAAATATAACAAAATATATATATATATATATATATATATTTATAACATTGCTAGCTAATTATTAATAAAATTTCATGCCATATATAAAATCTCAATTCATTTAGTATATTCTACGTACGTACTACAACTAATTAATTACAAAATTATCATCATGAACTCATATATATCATCAATAACTTCATACCATATCAACACAATAATATTATAAATTAATATTAACATATATATATATATATATATCTACTATTTATTAACAACAAATTAATTCATATATATTATCAATTCAAATCATCAACCAAATCGATCAACACATATATATATACATCCAACGTACTCAAAATTAATCAACTCAATTACAATAAAAATCAATAAACTCAATTAATCACACTAATTAAAATCGATCAACTCAAATAAAACTCAATTAATCAACATATATATACATATACGTACCTATATATGGCTCCACAAACTGATTATGGACAGATTTCGACAACACCCAAACTTTTTCTCCCCTTTTTTCTTCTCCCGTTTTTTTCCCGTTTTTTTCGAAATGAGCTGCTGCTGCCCAGATCCGCAAATATAAAGAACTTTAGCCGACGACTATGAATTTCGTCGGCTAAACTTTTAAATATTTCGTCGGCCATGGTTTGTGAACTTTAGCCGACGAAATAAATTCTTTAGCCGACGAAAGTTTTTTTCGTCGGCTAAAGTTTGCCATAGCCGACGAAAATTTAAAATAGCTGGCGAAAGAAAATTTCGTCGGCTAAAGTGGACATCATAGCAGACGAAAATTTACCTTAGCCGACGAAAGAAAATTTCGTCGGCTAAAGCCCACTATAGCCGACGAAAAAATGCTTCGTCGGCCTGGTTTTTTTTTTTCCGTCGGCTATAACCTTTCTTCTGGTAGTGGAATATCGATGGAAATTTTATCATATTTTATATAAACATGATATATTTAACCAAAAATAGATTAAACATGTTTATATAAATTTGATAAAATTTTCATCGATATTCTGCTATATTTTCTCGATATAATTTATTTTAATTTATTAACTTCAAAAATATATATACATACAAGAGTTTTTTACTAATAACTTTTATCACTATTGTTGCAAAAATAAATATTTAATTTTGGAGTTTTTTTTAATATTTTTGCTAAAGTAAATTGTTTTATTTGTATTTGATAACCTCAAAATATAAATTATTTTGTTAAAATAAATGTAAAAAATTATATATTTATTGAAATGACGAAAATGCCTTTAAAATTTAACGGTGTTAGTTGTCTGGGTATCAAAATGTTAACGGAATGAAACTTCATATATGAAAATACAAGTTTTCAATAGTTAGGTATGAAAATGAAAATAACATCATAATTCGGGTGGTGTTTTGTAATTAATCAATGCTTTAATATACTTTGTTATATAAGTAGTACACTTGCATATAGATCACATTCTAAGTCTTCCAGTATATACATTAATTTGCAAATGAATATTACATGTAATACTCATCAATGGGCAGAATGTGGATCATTCAACTAGCTAGCTAGTCAACTTATTAGTTATTACTTGTTAGTAATTGGTCTTTGGTGATTCATTTAGAAAAATAACTTAGTCGTCTTATATGAACAGGTAAAATTTACACAGAACTTACCCCAGGCTTGCTGATTTGACAGAGATTTTTCAAACTGTGGAGAAGTTCAAATGCCTTTATACCATCAAACTTCTCATTTGTGTCTGCAGCTGCAATCAAACCAATTAACACTACTAATTCAGTGCAACATTACATGAAATATTTTTTTAGAAGCAATAGTAAGGCTAATTTAAATTCAGTGAGTGATGATCGATCGGATAATAATTAACCATTAGCTAGATGAAGAAGCAAAATGGTATCATGGGTTTGTGCAGTGTGGGATAGTGCCCATTCAAGAGCTCCCTTAGCTTCCAGGCTCGAGTCCACAACCACCATTATCTTGTTGCCAGTCGATTCCTCAGATTTTGGGTCCTCATGAGGAGACTCTTTAACCATATGGTTCAAGCCGGCTTCCTTGCTAAAGCTACTGTATCTGTTCAGAAGGTCTGTGCTCGAATGCTCTTCAACAGCAAGAGTAGTAGTGTTGACAGCAGCGGATTCATGTCGTTTAGATTTACCGCGGGGTTTCGATCGAGGGCTGGAAGGCGAAGAAACCCCGAAACACATTCTTGCATAGTTGGAACACATGATCGTTCGATCAGTGTTAATGGACAATTAGGGTAAGCTACGATATATGACTTTTGGTCGGGTGAAGTATGTATCTATATATACAAACAAGAACGTCTACCTGGAGATATAAGCATTTAGGATCAAGATATATTTTCATATTTTGTTTATTGGATTATTTGGCAAGTATTGTACAGTGTCGTAGGCCACTTCTTGGACGTGCCTTCCAATCTTTCCATGACCAAGATTACGCTTAGATGTGTCCAATTAATATCTAGTGATATTATGCCCCCCATTTGGGAGGAGATCAATCCGCACTGCAAAAAAAGAAAGGGATCAAAATCTACTCGTTGGTGGAAACCACGTAGGAATTAGTATAGGAGATGTACGTTTTATTTCATGATGTTTTAGAAATCGATTCCACTACTGAGCAAGGGTTCTATTTAAGATTATGAAAACTGATGTGTGCATTTACGAGGTGGCTAGGTGTTTATCGAATTTTGCTCACTTTATTCTTTATTCTTGCAGATCGAGTTGCTGGGAATGTCACTTAAGCAAACTGGTAACAAACATTATTCTTGTCGAATTAATATCAATTAACTAAAAAAAAATATCAAACTTAGATAATTAGTTTGGGAGTACAGTTAAGTTCCCATGGATATGAGATATATTCAAGTCAATTAATCCACCACCTATAGGTTACTTCACTACTAGTAATATTACGTACGTACGGCAACAATTCCTCAGTTTGCTATACCAATTACCTCGGTAACAAATTTGTATAAAGTCATCAGTCATCACCCTGCTACTAATCTATATAATTTATATTTTTTAGGGAATTCATGTAGTATAGTTTTAGATTGGCCCAAGTTGATTGTTTTCCCAGCAACAATGTATGTGGCTTTGATGTTTAGGTGAGCTGAAGCTAGCTAGCTAGTTGGCCCGGACAGTGCTCGGAAGCAACAACGTATATCATCATATCCGATCCTTTCAACCCAGAAGGTGATCATTTGACCAATACTATACTAGTTTCAACAAACTGATCATGAACCATTCTGTAATACCAAAGAAACTGTAAGCAAGATAAGTAGGAACGAGCAGGAAGCAGCAAATCATATGCAAGCAATAGAGAACCCTAAACCCTAATAATAATATATACAGAACTTAATTCAATTATGATGAACCTGATGAATGCTTGCGTTCTTGAATCTATCTCAAGTTAATTTGAGCAGTCCCCTTAAAAACAATATTCCCATATGGCCATATATATAGATGTAAACAATACTACATACACAAGGTGATAGCTAGCTAGTTTTTCCAAAATTCAACTTACACCTGCAGAGTGCAGACACTTGATATTTGAGCTAGCTGGTGTACATATATGTAATTATAGACACAAATCAATACTTTGCTGAATTAATTAGCTATAAATATTAAATTATTATATATAAATGCTTTTGTAAATCTTCTATTCATTCAGGTGGCGGAGCATCCAAGGCGGAAGGAGCGTGTTACTGTTGGCGGCGGCGGTGGCTTGATGTTGAGGCGGAGGTGGAGTTTCTTCATCCTGATCATAATCTCCAGAGGAGCCTCTGCAATTTAACATTTATCAATTCGTTCAACTCTCACATGCCTCTACATGTTAAACTAATTTCAACTCGAAAAGTCCACAACTTCCATATCAATATACTCGACAGAAGGACTGATCCTGGGTGAAAGATCGAAACAAAACCAATCGCAGTAGATCAGAACGTACCCGAAATTCATGGACCGCAATGCCTGAGGTAGAAGGGTACTGCTGGAGGAGTCGAAGCTCTGCCTCTGTATTTGCTCCCATTGTGACTGAGCCTGTGCCTGTGCCTGTGCCAGTGACTGTGCCTGTCCCTGTGCCTGTGCCTGCGCTTGGGACTGTGGAGCACTGCCGGCTACTGCTTTCTCCTTCGCTTTGACCTATATATCAGACGCATACGTACACATGGCTCAAGCAGCTAAGAGCTAGAATATTAGAATGGAAATTAAGGACGCTCAATTCTTAATTTTGACATTAATTCTTCACGTTTACCTTCTTTGTCAGCAAATTATTTTGCTCCTGCAACGCCTTATCCTGTCATGGAAAACAAATCCAATCCACCATATAATATTCAGATTATATATATGCACATTTTAATTACATGTATACCTAAATTAACTGTACCTTCTTCTGGAGCGTTGAAATGGATTCGTACATAAGTTGGTTCTGTATGTGATCAAACAAAAAATCATATTCCAAAATTTTTCTTAGACAGACAAAGAAAACTCATACACCCGTGTATAAATATGTAGAATATATGCTCATGATTCAATTATCTAGCTACACTACCCAATACTATCTGGTGTATTCATTGATGTTGTACGTACCTTTCTAGACCTTACGTGCTTCAGAGCAGAATCAAGTTGCTGCTCCAAATTCTGAAGCTGTTTCATACTTAAGGATTGTAGGTTTTCCCCCATGAAATGACTGCAAATAAAAACATGACAAAATGTAACGCAATTTATCATAACCTAACGAAAACGCAAATACTTTACTCATTTAACAAACTGGTGTTTACCTTTGATTTTTCTGTAAAACCTCCACCCTGGCTTTGAGCTTTGCATGCTCCAGAGTCCAGTTTCCCTATACAACATTAAAATTACGGAATAAGTAATTCAGTAATACAGGAGCATTCCCTTTGAGATGATAGTCAGGAGAGTGTGCATGGCATACATTTGACTGATCCTGCTCCTGATCATGATTATTTCCAAGAAGCTGCCTCTCTGCATATGAATATCTTTCATACCTTTCCAGGATTCTTTCCATGCTATCAATAAACGAATAACTGTTAGTGAGAACTCAAATAACCTTCAACCAGACTTGCACACATATGCATTTTTCTTCTTTTTGCTGCATAATTAACAAACGTGTCAACATGAAAATGGCTTATAGTGAATTTGAGGTTCTATAATCCGGCTCCAGCTAACTTAGCTATAGATTTTTCTTGTGTTGTTAGCATTCAATTCTAAGCTCCTGGTAAGACATTTGAAATCTAATGTAGGAGTATTGCGCTTCATTTGGTTATATACATATATACTTGTAGGTACCTAAATTTTTTTTCAAAGATTTCATATTGATGCATGTGAGTTTTTAGTTATTTTTAGTCGAATCGATAATATTCCCGAATAAGCAAATAAGCAATAGTAACCTCTTAATGTCTTCTCACATGCATTAAGGGGGAAAAAAAAAAAAAAAACCCAACCCTCTTAATGCATAGTAAATCCCCACACCCCATTTTGCATAAAGCAATAGGGGTCATTGGACTAACATATGCAAACATGTGATAAATATATAAGTCTATATATATTGAAAGTAGAAGATCAAGGGTACATCAATATATAAGTCTATCAGTCTATGAATGTACTAACATTAGTTAATTACTAGGATTGAAACCAATTATAGCTTCCCGGGATAAATACAGACAAACTCCCTATGATTATTATTGTCACATTTGAACCAAACAATTTAATTGTTAGGGATATTATAGTTTAACTAGAATTCCAATAGTTTACATTACAATTGAAAGGGTTAACTTGTTCCTTTCCTCAAAATGATCTTAAGTGTAGCTTTATATCATAATATATACCTCAAATACGATACTTTTTTAATTTAGGTGATCCATCACATACATTCGATATCTTTTTCTATATTAGATCAAATGATAATTAGTTCATTAGAATAAGAGAAAGTTATGTGTGCTTGAGATACAATTAAAGGGAACCATAGACAACCCCAAATTAAAGAGACAGTTCCGTCTTATATATACAATCTAGAAAAGCAAGAGATTTCTCCTGAATCAAATTGTTAAAAGCATATTGCCTTATTGTAATTACTTAATTAGTTTCTTCTTGTCCTCATTCAACCGTTCATATTGTATAGAAAGTTTACTGTTGGATCTTCTCGGGTGAATCAAGAAGACATGTACCAGCTTCAAATTAACTACTTCCTTTTAGTAGAGGCACATATCCTCTTTGTGGTTCTATATAATAACAGTACATGCAGATACCCAATATGTACAATTTCTCTTTGTGGGTACATTGCCCTCCCTCTATATAGCTAGAAAACCCTTTTGTGGTTCTCTCTTATAACCCAGTGTCCCAGACATTAACTACTCAGGAGAGTAGCTAGGGTATATGTATGTACAGTTCCTTTTTGTGTTTTCTTATAATCACAGCTATACACACACACATAGTGCACTTCAGTGTTAAAGTACTATGCAGTGTAATAGTGCAAAAAACTGAAAGAAGATAGAAAAGGTACTCAGACAAAAATTTAGAAGCTATAATTAACTGATAATCAAGGATGTAAATTTGGGTAATTGCTAGCTTTAGTCTCGATGGTAGAGCAAGAGAAAAGACAGCACAGCTATATATATAGCTCATTATATTTGAGTGGATGATCAGAAATCCAGTACAGTTTCTCTTTTCTTTTTGTTTTCTTGTGGATTATATTATGATGATGAATTAACAGATTCATACAGTACGAACCTCCACAGAAATACCCAGGAATCGATCTCTTTACTCTCTACTCACTACTCAACCAAGTCTTAAACAGCTAGCTGCTGCTTAATTCAACTTTTTTTTTTTGCATGAAATGGATTATATAAACAACTAAACACAAAAATAGTTCAATACAAAAAATAAAAAATAAAAAAAATATTTAAAAAAACCTAGTAGCTTGCAGCTACTATTGCATGAACCATAAAATTGCCAGAAATCAATGAAAGAACAAGTATGGAATTGCTGAGTAATAATATGAATCTGAATGCCAAAGAATAAGAAGATCGAAGTAGTTCGAAGTCAGATTATTACATACCTAGATTCAGTGGAGTACTCAAAGAGCTTGCCTTTGGTGGAGAAGACGATCAAAGCGACCTCAGCATCGCAGAGCACAGAAATCTCATGCGCCTTCTTGAGCAGCCCAGACCTTCTCTTTGAGAAAGTCACCTGCCTGTTGATCTTGTTCTCTATCCTCTTCAACTGAACCCTTCCCCTCCCCATAATAATGGATCTCTCTCTTTCTCTCTGGGAAACCAAAAAAAAAACACCAAGAAAATGGGAAAGAAGTTGAGAGTGAGAGAGAGAAAGAGCTGGAGAATATAGATGGGTTTTTTTTTCTATATATCTAAATAGGTCTGCTATGTCTGGGAGTGACTGATCTATGGTTTTATTATATGTAAATTTATAGGAAAGTTGAAAACCTCAGTGGTATTAGATGAGCGGGTTTCCAAAACCGGAGTGGTTTTACCAATGCGTTGTCAAGTTTCTATTGGCCGGAGACTCTGTGACCGTCGTTTATTGGTCTATAAGACATGGGATCGAAACCACATATTTTCCTTATTTCAGCTTAATTACCAACGACACCATCATCGTACGAACTCGGGTTTCTGAAACACAGGATCTTTCTTTCATTTCTTCTTTAATTTTTTTTTTCTTACTATTTTTTTTTTACTTGTCTTTGGATGCTCCTTTCATGATGTTACTGGGGATTTTTACTATATATGTGTGTTCTTGGCCAAATATATTTTAGCACTGTTGTGGAGTATCATGCTGTGGGCACTATATAGTGCATGTTCGTTAATTTGTGTCAGGGTTCTCAAAGGAGTAATATGCTTGTCAATCCAATTTTTGCTTTAATGAAAGTGAGATATCATTGGATTGTAATTTGTACCCTTTCTTGATGAATTAGTCATGGGGCATGCCTTTCTACTTGCAACAAATAATTAATTGGATTTTAGCCTCTTTTGCGATACTAATAATAATCTTTGATATCGTATGTACAATATACCAATTCATTGTGTCTTCCTACAACATAGTAGACAATTTTGAAATAGGGTTATTTTGCTTATCATTCCGAAAGATCTACTAACTTTTGAACCTCATTTCTCTCTACAACATGTACATTTTATGTATCTTAAACCAGGGTGTTGTCTGTGTTGCTAAAAATCTACTACTTTAATTTTGATCGTTTCAGTATTTCTTAGAGGCTCCTTGTTGACTTTCTCAAGTCATTCTACGCATTTTGGGAAGACTTATGAGTGGTGTTTGCTCAAAAACAGTCGGTGGGAACCGATGTACACTCCTCTTTATAAGTACCCTACAATTTGTAGCCAATATTTCTCTATACTCCTATATGAATGATACTTTTTCTTCAAGAGAGAAAAGCAAAGGTATAGTATACCAAGTACAAACATGAGAAATGTGGTGATCGATTTTTTGCAATGCTAATTCTCTTCGGTCAAAGTAAAAAATGAGAATGGTATTGTGTAAACCTTTTCTTCTATTTGTCCGAACAGAAAAGAAAGGCATTGAACATAACTAGGGCCACCTTTGGTAGCTAGAGGTTTCATTTTTGTTTTGAATTTTAAGCTCGACTAGTCAATTCACATATATGAAGGAACAATGCAAAACCGGTTAACAGTAATGTTTTTACCGCTTACAATATGGAACTTGCCATTTTACTATCGTGGAGTTAATTATTTCGATGAAGATAGGATAAGTTGGAGTCGACTGATCAAGAATCCGAGATCTATCTACGCACAAAGTGAGTTAATTATTAGTTTTACCAATCGTTTGGTCAAAGATTCAAAGGAGGGGGGTTCTTTTAAAAACCAATGACGGAGGATAGTACACTAGTATCTGGGTTGTAGCCCAGACAGTTTTTTCCCCTTATTCAAATATCATAGATTATATTATATGAGTTAAGCCCATGTAAAAAGAAATTAAAAGAAGTCAAAACCTATTGTGTTATACTAAATAAGGATATGGTAATAGACTCAGGTCTTATTCCACGCGTCATCATCACTTTTTTATTAATTTAAAATGATTCATTGGTTCATATTAAGTCCAAGTCTCCAACTTCTTCTTTGAGATAGTTTTTTTTTCAATTTTATTCGATTTTATAAGTATGTTGTATATTGGTATTTTGTTCTCTAGCTAACTTGTTACATCGAATTTCAAAATATTAATTCTAAGCTCCTTCTTAGTTTCTTACTAAATCTATGAATTTAGGGATGTGAATCCAATAATTTTATGAATTATTCTTGTCTATCAATATCACTTCTACCTTTCTAGATTGATTTTCCTAATGTCGGAGACTAAGAAGCGAAAAATATTTTCTTAATGTTAGATACTCATATACAAACATTATTAATTTATTTATTTTCGTACATTTTGAAATTTTTATCAAATGAAGTTTAGCCCATATTATTTTGGAATCCTGGCTCCGTCCCTGTTAAAAACAAAAAGGAATTGATTCCATTCATTCACGGATTAAAATTTATATTTAGAAAAACAATCTAGTGTAAAAAAGTTGGTCGAGCTACCTAGTTTAGAATCCCTATATGTCTCTTGATTCCCACCAACTTATGCCCAGTAGGTTTGAATAGTCTTTTTATAGTTTGGCAGAAGATTAGTTTAGCTTTGATGTGATAATCTTGTGGATCTTGGTCTAAACTGATTGAGTAGTATTGAGTATATTATCGAGTAGTATTGACTAGTGATCGAGTATCCATCTAATTAGGATTGACGCCATAGTGTCCCTAGATTATTCTAAGTCTTTTTCTGTTATGTATATACTTGTTTTCAATAACCGTACTTGACTTGGACGAAACGATTAGTTCATTCATTCATACAACTTTTTCACTATACTCATAGAGGTCAGTACTCATTAATCATTATATATGTTCTTGAGAAATATACATCGAAGTTACGCACCTTGCTCAATTATACATAAAAACACTGTAATCATTGATGTGTACATAGTATATCCACAAATCAACGAATAACGATCGTGCAGCGAAGCAATGTACAAATTTCTGCAGGCCTTTGGTAAAAGCGCGGAAAACCAACAACTACATTGCTCTAATTAAAGGAATCGATTAAATTGTTCATCTTACACTGTAAAATAGAGACATGGAATGAAGTCAATGCACAGATACACACAAAGATGTTACTATTTTGGTGAAGGCATTCCTAGCCTTGTTTTCAAACTCAAACCAAACATGGAATTATAGTTGTGTTAAGCAAATAGTACTTGTACGCACCCTAGAGAGAGAGAGAAAAAAAAAATTGCAATTCTTGTCATTTTTTGCTAGGGGTCCAGGGTCCAGGCGCCAACTGTATTAATGAAAATAGAGAGTCCACGTGGGCCGTGGCCCAGCCCAAGTTGCGTAGGAAGGGTTAGGAATCTTGTCATATGCATTTTTTCCCGGCTTCGTCCGAATCAGGTAGAGATAGGGACTCCGACTGAAAAGGAAAAAGCATCTTGTTACAAACACGACGCTTAAAGGGCAAAAAAGTGCTCTATTTTTTTAGTTTACCATCTAACCACTCCATGCGAACAAAAAATAAACAAACAAAATAAAATATAAATTAAGGCTTCGAATGACCTGATTTAATTTGATTGTAAATTCTGAACAGAGAGTAGTAAGACGATTTGTGATATGAATCTAACCAAACATATAGTTCAGAGAGGATAATTACTTGCAGCAGATGTAAATGATTTGAAAGTTGGTTTGGTCATTAATGAGAAACGGTGTAGTTCTTGATTGAGACGGTTAACGTCATTATTGGCTAATTAATCTTTTACGATAGGGTTGATCATGACTTGAGAGATAATTAAGTTCAACGTTCGTAAGGATGGTGTAGATAAATATTGGTGTCCCATTTGATCAACTTTTTGGTAACACTACATTGACTAGAAAGAGACCTTGCCTAGTGATGGGATGCGATCAACAATGACATTTTCAGTGAAGAAGTTATTAGGGTTTGCAAAAGGCAAATTTCTTGTGATTCATCATACAAGGCAACTGAGTTGCCTCCTGATTAAGTGTCCCTCTTAATCCCTCACACGTCAAAATGCTTTGGAAGAAAGCTCTTGTTAGCGAGCGGGCTAATTGGATTCTATTTGAAGCAACCATCCATCCATCGTGGTTTGCTGTTTGCTAGGGTTTAAGCTATTCCATTGTTTGAAATTTCTTTCGGCTTTGCATTTGTGTTTCTCTCGCTAAAACTCAAAAGTGAACAAACTTTATGAATCTGATTATCTGAATATATAGATCAATGCATCTTTTATCTAGATGTATTTTCAAATTCTTTTCTTATAAATTATGTTTTTATTGGCATATTTGTTGCCATCAAAATTCAAAAGGGTGATCGATATGTAGTAGATTTTGTCCTAAATCACCCGCTCATGATCTAGGAAATAAAGATTTAGGGTTTATTTTCTGTCCGCTCAAAAATCGTCCCGGCCACGTGTCAATGGGCCGAGGGCTTCTTTGGGCTACATGTGTCCTTCTGGCTTGGTGACGTGTGCGATGGCATGCCAACTCACGGCCGAGAGACCAAGCGAGGTTTTGTTCTGATATGTAGATGCGTTGCCCTGACTTCTAATCAATCGACTGTGGGCAGAGGAAGGATCGATCTCGGCTGCGGGGTTCTCTTTGCCTTAGGTGCAAAGACTTTAACACAGATCGGTTTATCTGCCGATCTTGGTGTTGTGTGACTAGGTGAATGATGTGATGGTGCAAGTGATGCAAATGCAGGAATGTAAAGTGCAACAATGAAAGTGCAGCAAATAAAGTGCATAAAACTAAAGAAAACATAAAGGCCAGTATGATAAATTGCAAGTATGAAAAGGAACAATAAGTAGATTGCAAAAAAGATAGACAAGTACTAGTAAAGTAAAACGATGATAAAACACGAAGAGGATTGATGATAATGCTGAGAAGCTGAATTGTATTGAGATAGAAAATTTGTAAATCGCGTTGAGCGTTTGGTCGAGGACCTCTAACAAAGAATCCTACGGTCCTTTTTATACCAATGCAAAATAAAGAAACATAATTTCAGTTTTAAACATAGTGATAGATTATAGATAAATCATATATTGAAATTGTAGCAACGTCTAATTCCTGCAATAAAACTCATTCAATCTAATTGCAAACAAGTTTGGTAACTGTGGTGACGTCTCCCTTGAAGGCGCCATCTTTGACTGTAATTTTGCTTGTAAATATTAATCAATCGTCCCTGTATGGGCTTGGCAAGAAAACAATAACATTTATTTTTCTTACTTAGTCGCTACAACTCACGAACAACAGCAGCTAAATAAGTGTCTGTGGCTCAGCAGCAGCGGCTCAATAGCCGTGTTTGCGGCTCAACCTCGTGATTAAACGTTCGCGGCTCAATATTAAAACGTCAATATTCACGGTCATCATCTCTGTTAACCGCGGTTATTTAATAAACCGCATTGTTGTGCACCGTGGCTCAACATGATGAGTCACGATATTTACTCATTAATGGCCGTGATCATTGATGGACCCATCCCATTTGGTCTACCACATAGGTCATGCCAAATATTGGTTCAAACATTTTCTAAGACACAACGAAATCAATTCATTGATGGTAATCATGCGACCTATTTCGCTCGGAGGAATCCGAAGATCATCTATCTACATAACATTGCTCATCATCTATGTACATAACATTGCTCAAGTAGTGCACTACCGCACATGCATGTTACCAAGATTCCTAACAAAATAGTACACTCCGAACTATGATCATAATATGCCTTGTGTATTCATTATTTTTATAAAACGTTTGTTGCTTTAATATGTCCGATATATAGAAAACGTAGTACCCCGCAATCACAAAATATTTACACTATTTTTTATTTTATTTTATTCAAGAAGTTACGTGGGGACTTTGGCGGTATACAGATGAAGGGCTTGACTGGGCAATGACCTGGTAAAATGACTTCCCCTAAAAACCGAGTTAGGGAACAACATCCCCATCTTCATCTTCTTTACGAAAAAAGAAAAAAAGAAAAAAAAAAGGGGAACAAATTGCCTGCCCTTTATACATTCTCATGGGCTTTAGGATCAACGAAGCCAGAGCAACTAAGCCCAAAGCAAAGCTGCACACAGTTTAACCATACAGTACTACGAATCCATAACAAGTTCTTTAAAACGTCGATACAAATTCAATACATGCAAATATAGATGTTACTACCACGTAATACTGATTCAAGCATAATAATTACAGTTAAATTGCATAGAACAAGTGCGTGGCTTGATTCTTGAAGAAGATGAAGCAACAGTTTCCATATCTGATTTCGCCATGCACATATTTATATTGACAATCAAAAGTTGTCAAAGCATCCACCCAGGAATGAATCCATTCACATTTTGTCCTGGATTTCCTGCATTCATCTGCTGATGATGATGATGATCTGAACCCAATGGGGTGTATCTGCACCAATCAATGTACCAAACAGTTCTATTATGAATACTTCAACAGCCAATATCTGTCTGCCAATTAATGTGCGAATAATCGAAAGATAGGTACCCCATTTGCATTGCGGAGTTGTTGTTTCCTTGCAGTTGCTGAAAGAAACCTTGCGACTGAGGAGGAAAACGGCTGTTGTGCTCATGAATGTTGTTTTGGCCATAGCCACCGTCCCATGCCAGACGAAGTGGAGCACCTTGCAGATTAGTTTCTTCCAGCTGTTGCATACATTTATTAATCAGACATGTATCGGAAAACCAAAGCTTGATTTAACTACATGACCGAAAGTAAGAAGAAGCTTGATTTCAACAAGTATCATTAACATCTTACCTTCCTCCTCAAGGATTTGTTAGTTTCAACAAGCATCTGTTCCTGCTCGATCAAATAATTAGAACAACAGTCATTATTTATGATATTCAAACGCATCTGCATCAACTTTGGAAGCAAGCAAATGCACGTATTGGATTTTCTCTTACCCTGTTTTGAAGATCAGAAAGCTCGTCCAGCATAAACTGAGTCTGATCAATGAGAATAGAACATGGGAAAAAATCACATCAGCAAATTATAGTTTATTATCTCTTGAGGAATATATGCATCACAATCAGTTATCAGATTTGCAGATGTTGGAGTGATAATGAAGGGTCAAGATTTGTTAGGGTTAGAATACAAATTCATCTACATGCTTTCTATGGAATCTAAATAGCCCAACCAGAGAGCAATGGCTAGGTTTTGATGTATATGCTATTGAGTTTCAATCAATATGTGAAACTAATTCAGAAAAAATATCACCTTTGTTGACCTAATATGCTTCAGGGATGACTCTAGTTGATGCTCAAGCTGCTCAAGCTCCTTCGTGTTCAGTGGGCCCAAATCTTCTCCAAGAAGATTTCTGCATATTTGTAATTTGGGAATATCTATCAGTAATTCAGTACTAGCTAAGAATTTCTACCAAGTTTCTTGAATGATGATTTGAAAAATTACAGCTTAGTAAACTTTAGCCTAGCTAGTTTGTATTACCTCTGAGATCGTTGGAGGACCTCCACTCTTGCTTTAAGCCTCAAATATTCCTGGTAACTGTTCTGCTTGAAACAAAATGGTAATGTAATAACTATTTTTTGAATAGATTAGAGATCAACTAACTTGCATACATGTATTAAGTTAACCACGAAATCGACGAACGATTTAGCATTCTTAATTATATATGAAAGATTACGTAAGGTCATGGGGGAAGTGTTTGTACCTGAGTCTCGTTTACAGGTTGGTTGGCTTCCAGGGCACCATAACTGCACCTTTGGTACTTTTCAAGTGTTTTCATCATGCTAAAATACAAGTTTAAAACATATTGATCAAACACAAATCATTACACTTACTTACATATAACTAAAAATCTGTGCGATTTCAATATATGAAAGAAATGGATTACAGCAAATTATTTCATCAAAAATTCCACAAAAACCTCATTGTTAGAAGAGCCAAATGCAGGACTTTACGCTGTTCTATATGTTTGCATGAATAGGGTGAGTTAGGATGAATTCCACCTATGCTACGATTTGATTAAGAAAAATTTTTCAACATTCTATGAGGTCAAGGTCATGAATCATCAACACTGAAAGAGTGAAAGAGATTAAAACAAAAATGAAAGGTTGGAATTAATGTATCGAGCTTTTTAAGTCATTGATACTTCGATCAATAGCGCACTATAGTGTGCAACTAACATGACAACATGAGCAAAGAGTCATTCATCATTCCAAGTCGAGGCGAGAAACACATATTTATTGACGAACAAAATCATTCATCAACGGATTTTAATGAAAAAGTGCATAGTCTATTCAAGTGTATGATGGAATGACATTAAGAGGAAGGAACCAATCATTTTCTGATAAACTTAATATAACAATAACACCAACTGATAAGTTGGATTTGTACTATTAAAATGATCGAAAGACCTTGAATTTTCAAACTTAATTAAAGCATCAATTTTTTATATGGTTCAATTTATGGGGGAGCCTAAAGTAAGAACATATCCACACTCTTACTCCTAAATTTTCTTGACTGGGATCCAACCTTAGAATAGCTTTTGGAGTTCTAGTTTGCACTAGGCCTCTTCTTCAGAGCTTTATGCTAACTGCTAAGTTAAGTAAATTTCTTTCTTATCAGAACAAAATCTTCAAAAATCTGGAAGATGATTATTAAAAAAAGTCGGATTTTCCAAGGGGTAAGTTGTAATCTTTGGAGGAAGCATTACTGTTAGTCATATCACAGTTTAGCTATATTAATTCAGTTCAAGGTAAAAGCTTCATGATATGCAGCTTTAGAAGTAAGGACTATAAAGAGGCAGCCTTTTATATATTTGTTGGTGAAAAATCAGTAATTATTTAATTGCAACACAAAGTACAGCATGCAGAAAAATTACACATCAAGTATCAAATCACCTGGCACCGAATCATAACAGTGAACCGGTTATATGTCTGTCCTTAGTCTAGGAAATGATAAATGCACTGGAATAACTAAGTTCAAGTTGAGCTGATAAAATCAGAGGCATCTTTTAACAGCATGAGTGAAAGTTTCAATGATCTAGCTTGTTCAGTTCAAATAAATAAAATTGGGGAAAAAAAAAATAGGATTCAAAGAAGATCGAGTAAAAAAATGTAGATATGTTAAACTTCCTATGCCTATAAATAGAAAGAATTCGAAATAAGTAAATCCCATGTAAATTAGAGATCGAATTAGGAAATTCCTTGACGTGTCTAATAACTACTCCAAAAGTACAATCCAATTCAGAAAACCCATGTCTTTATTTATGAGACAATCTAGTCCTACTCTTAACAACTAGTTATGTTAATTTCTGGTTTGTTGCAACATGAAGTAATTTAACCAAATAAGCATCAAATATCCAATTTTACGATTAATTTTTTTATAGAAATATTTATGTAGGAAAAGACTGATTTTATCAAAAAATGTATCAGAAACTTCAAAAATAATATCAAAGCTTTTACTAGATATAACAACAACAAGAAGAAAATATGCCAGATCTTTAATTAAGAGACGAGCTCAAAAAAGCCTTTCGTTTTTCCTCACTTGCAGCAGATCAAATAAGCTAAACTAATGTTTCAAGTAGAAAGAAGAAGAACGACGAAGAAAACATTAAGAAAAAAAAGTTTAAGAACAGAAGAAAAAAACTGGAATCTTGCTTAAGAAAGTTAACTACAAGCACACAGCAAGGATCGAATATAAAAACACAAACCACAGAGATTTTGCATCCCTTAAATCTTGAGCATCCGTATGCATCACTAATATTGAAAGCTTCCCATATATGAATAATCAGAATATATACATGCTAATATATATTCTGATATATATATATATATATATAGATACCTTAAGCTGCTGCAGAACTCATAGAGCTTTCCACGGCCAGAGAAAATAATGAGAGCAACCTCAGCATCACAGAGAACTGAGAGCTCATAAGCTTTCTTGAGCAGGCCATTTCTTCTCTTGGCAAAAGTGACCTGCCTGTTGATTTTATTCTCTATCCTCTTGAGCTCAACTCTCCCTCTCCCCATTTTTCCAAAAAATTAAAACCCAACAAACCACCCTTTCCTGATCTATCTATTTATCTCTACCTCTCCCCCTAGTCTTGGTTAGATCAGAGGTAGACAAAACTCTCTGAGAGGAAAGCTCTGTGTTTTAGGGTACCAAAAGGGGTAAAAGGATATAAGTGCAATATGAGGTAGAAAATAAAATTATATATAAAGGCATCTGTATTTTAGCTTTGGCTTTATTATTGCCTACCTCCTCCTCCTCCTCCTCCTCCTCCTCAGGTACTGTACTGGACTGTAGAGGACATTTATGATATTTTAGACATTCTAGTGTATGATGATTCCATTCTCAGGTTTTTGCCTTGATTCACTCTCTATGGTCCAGGTTTTCCACTACATCTTCCATTTATACATGTCATATTTTTTGGTTTTCTTCTTTTTTATTTTGTTTCTGTGTTCCATATATATATATACATATATATATATATATATTCATCCACAGTAGTTTTCTGTTGTCTATTTTGTACATTTTGTTTATATTAAAATTAGCAGTACCATGAAATGTCTAGGTTACCTTGTAATGCCTAGCGGACGTCGAAGAACAACCTTAGCAGGTGCATTCTTTTGGTTAAGAACACGTGTCGACTCGTAGCTATTGAGCACTCGATTCATGTCAGATTTCAGTCATGTTAATTTCCTTTCCTTTTTCACATATTCGTAATTAGTCTAAACTATCAGTCATAAAAAATTAATTGAAAGGAAAATTTACCTAATTAAGTTAACTAGATGAGTAGTAGATGGCACTCTAGTTAACAAACTAACAACCTTTTCAAGGACCTGATCGATAACTATAGTTACATTAAGAGAGGATAAACAAAGTATTGCGACCCACCAAGTACCCCTTAATTCTTAATTTAGTCACCAGTCTAGGAGGGTTCATGATCATATTGCCTTGCCTTGAGTTGATGCATACTAAACACTTCTATAATTGGTAGTAATTACAACTTTACAAGTATACAACACATAACAAATTAGGAGGACAATTTGAGCATGCTTCAAAGTTTCCTAGTCTTGTAAGATGGACTCGATTTCATTCATCTTGCATGCACTACTGGAATTCAGCACCTAGGCGACAGAACATATTCGTCTCCTAGGGCCTAGTTTACGTTGCTGCGAATTCTAGCCAACGGAATGGTCGTCGCCTAAGATCCGTCGACTAAGATGCGTGAAGTAGGTGTTCAGGCGATGAAAAGTTTGGCTTTGTCGACTAAGACAATTCCTAATCGTGGGACGTTTTCTAGCCTAACAGATGGGCACGTTTGTAGCTATCACTCTTAGGCGATGATCACTTATTCGTCGTTTGAGATCTTATGAGACATATCATCTTATTCGTTGTTTGAGATCTTAGGAGACAGATCATCTTATTGTCTTAGACAACCGAAATTTTGGGCTTGTCGCCTAAGTTGCAATCCTAAGCAACGGAACACTCTCGTGTTCATCGACTAAGACATCAACCTAAACTACTGCTTTTATCCCTTTTCGTCGCCTACTGCTTTTCATTTTTTTTCACCATTATTTTAATTGTTGTAATTAAGAAATAATTTAAAAACATTTATAAGCAAGTCATAAATATAAACACTATTCATTAATAAGTAGAAAATTGTTTATACAAACAAAATAAACGAAATCAAAAGTACGAAATCCTAAGTAACTAAAAACGTCGAGGTATCGAAGTTGTTGTTGTCGCTACTGTCCTCATCATCGTCGGCTCGGGATGTGATTGAGAATTAATTTTTTATTTTATTTTTGTCTAGATACCCCAACCGATCACGAGTTTAAAAGTTTTAGAACGTCGACATAGTTGAGTTCATACGAAAATAGTTCTATGCATTGAAAATGCACTTCACCAACACTTATCAAGTCATAAGTCGATACTTGTATATAGACATTTTGGTTTTATATTTGAAAAGTCCTTGTTGATGTTATATATTGTCTACTTATGTTGTCGTAAATGCACATCATTCTATTATGAATTAATTTCAATATGTTAAACTGATAATTTATGTAGTTTTATTGATTTTTTATAGAAAATGTTTTTCTGTATAGTCATTATGAGAAATTTTTCAATGTTCCCGAAAAACCATATGGCAGTCTGACGTGGTTCTCATTTACCAATTAAATTTTTCAATGTTCCCGAAAAACCATCATGGATCTTTTATGAGTTTCGCCTAGGATTTAGGGTATAAGATTTAGGGGTTAAAGTATAGGGTATAAGGTATATGGTATATGGTTACGGTATATGTTTAGGGTTAAGAATTTAAAAAATCAATAAGTAACGTAAAATGATCTTTGATAAAATTGTTAAAATAAATTTTCATTATGAAAATTCACATGTTAAAATTTAAATAAAATAAAGGACTATACTAGACTTTCACGGGACCCCTGAGCACTGAAAATTTTCTTAGTTAGTATAGAAAATGTTCGTCTAAAAAAAATTATAGAAAATTTTAATTATAGGAAGCTGAAAGATACCACGTTAGTAATTATCAACCACCTTGGAACTTGTAATTCTTTTAGAGAAACTTCTCTAATCTGTTTGACTAATGACAACTCGGTCTATAAAAAAAGAGTGTACGTCGGTTGTCAACCAGTGGGAGCTGGCTGTGACAAGTGAGGTAGTAACGTGTTGAGCAACCACTGGTTGGTGTTCAATTTTGGTGCAACTGACAGGTGACGCTGATGTTTGAGATCGTACTGTAATTATTCCATTAGGGAACACGCGTCGGAGATAAACTACCTTATTAACCGACGGTAAAACGTACGAGGCTCGCTCCCTCCATCCGTACATTAACCTGTTCCTGCGGAAACTAGGAGACCCCTCCCAAGATAACTTTTAAGAACCAAACAGTAGTTTTCACACAGGTGACCAAGGATTTTTGGGTAGCATACCATTGTAAATTTGTAATTTGATTTCATACTTGATAATAAAAATTTGTGATTTGATTTCTAAATCTAAATAACACTACGATTACAATTACTTATTATTGTGGTATCCGAAAAACATAAGCATGTTTGTTGTTCATTCTCAAAAAATAAAAAATAAACATGTGTGTTGTTTAACTGAGAGGCTTTCCATATTTTAGGTAAATGTCTCGCAATTAATCCTTTCTAGCTATGACCAAGTACAATTTATACATTGTCTAATTGGTACTAAGATAATTTATCACTAGGAGGATCATCGCACCTCATGAAAAGATTTATTCTCTCTTTGATTTCTTATCTTTTTATCGGATGCATGATATTTGTTGATTATTGTATGCAATTATATGAGATTGGATGGGCGACACATTTCAAATCCGAAAAGCCCAGTCAGCTATGAACTTGAAGAAGTTGCCAAATAGAAGCTCCATATATGTATTCAATTATTTTTAACGTCATACACTTATAATGATAGAAATTATAAAATAAGCTAGCTGGAATAGTACTACTCACCTGCAATGGTACAATCAGATATCACTATTGTAATTTTGATGGGGGGTAGCTCTATATGTAGTGTAGTCATTTTCATGAATCTATCACCATGTGAAGCCATTGTTTGGTTTCGTTGATGTGCGGCGAAATGCACCGACTCAAAATGAACGACGTTACATGTATGAACGTGATTTATCGTTATCACATAATTTAAATGATCATATTAAAAGAACACACCACGTGAGATTCGTGTATAACTTTATAAGCCGGAGATGAACTTGTTTGCAATAATAGGGACACGTGCTATTTAAGGACCAGGTCAGGTTAACTAATCTTATTGTGTGTCGTTGTCTCAAACTCAATTGCAGCTGAGTTATAAACTGGTATTGGTAGCTGTCTTCCAAACTTGCTTCGATCAAGACTGTTCATGCATAGTCAATCGAGCAAATGCAGCTGCTCCATTAATTTCAATTTGCCCCAAATGAAAGGGTGCTCGAGTGTATTTCAATTTATATTTTCTTGGGTCGTGATCAAGTTTTGGTGTGCATAAAATTAATTTAGAAATACATTGTTTTTTTTTTGGGTTACAATTTAGAAATAGATTGTTGCATTGTCTTTTCACTTTAGAGTGAGAGATAGTATGTCTTATGTGCATGTGTGAGTGGGATACTTTTTTTTGTTGTTGATATTATTTACTTTTGAATTCATATCATTTGTTTTCGATATTACAATATATCATGAACTTGTAAATGAAGATATTTTCCAGGAAAAAAAAAGTCTGTCAATTAATAAAGATAATTTTATTCTTTGGACTGATCTTATTCATACCACTTAGGCATTACGAGCTAATTTGATCCTCCAATAAGATTAAAAAGCTAACATCTAGTTCCAGAGAAGGATTGAGGGAGGAAGGACGTAGATAGACTCTTGTGGGGTGAGAAGTACTGGAAGACCTTCAAGAGATCGAAAACTATCATTTTGCAGGTTTTGTTTCAAAATATTTTTGTTGTGTAATTTTTATCTGATTATTTGAATGTATTGTGTATTTAGGTGGAAAAATCTCATAGACTTCGTACTGTGAGGTTTAGTCTTTAAAGCTCTGTTATCATAACTCAAATCATTCAAATTCCGATTTCATATGGCAGTATGGCACTAGTGTATCACTGTTTTGTCTGGACGAGGAGCTCAAATACAGATGTGGACTTTGAAAACTTTTGAGCCTCGGAATGGGTCTTTTGTTTACTATTTCACATATGGGCCAAATGAAGCTTGTTTTCTTTATTTGGACTGAAACAGATGGGTTAAAGTTCCAGCATCAATCATGGAATTCTGGTTTTTGATCTCCCCTTTCCTAATGATCTTGAACAAATAATCAATGTGGAGTTAGAGCGAGAGGGCAACTGCCGTGATTGTCTGAGGCCGCGGGCTACTAGATGTGGTACGGCAGGTAGATGAGGAGGAGAGAGGTTAAACCATTGCTAGTTGGAAGTCTAGCGACGCGCCGGACTCGTGCAGGTTCCGTGCGGGTTCTTAATGGGTTGAGCCCAACCAATTTGCTTATTTCCATTAGGACCCGTTGGAACCCTCTTAGCCCTCAAACAACTCTCTTTTTTTCAAACCCGGTGAAGATTCTCGTCTTTTAATTTTTTTTCTTAAATTTTTTTGATTAACAGGTTCCAACGGGCTCAGCACGCACAACTCGTTAACTTGCGGGCCAGGCGTGCGGGCCTTTTTACGCACGTTTACTAAACAATTCAACATGCGGGTTTCGTGCGTGCTCTTGCGTGTGTGTTCTGTGCATGTCGGATGAAGATTTGTGGTGATACGGTGAAGCATGGCAGTAGGGTTAGGATCCGGTCCACTCTGGATGTGAAGCTGGGTTCGAGACGGGCTAGAGTGTGGTCCAAATCTTGTTGTTGGACCTAGTGCCAATGAAATGGTATTGGTCCATTTTTTCCTATGGCTATTGGTTGACATGCCCAAAATTTTGGTACATGTTCCTCAAGGATCGTCTACCAACATGACCATTTCTGGAATCATCTTTGGCCGGCTTCAATCCGTTAGGTGAAAGAATGTCCTCATTTATGTGCTAGAAAGATTATTACCATTTTGTGCATTGGAATTGTATTGGTAGTCAAATCATTGATTATTCAGTTTAGTAAACAGTTGCATCCAACGTTCCGACACTATTGCATAATTTTTCGTATGGTTTATTTTGTGAACTATCAAAATACAAATACATATCAAATCTAAATAAGATCTCAAAATATCATTTTTATTTTTACAAATCATTAAAGGTTACTGGACAGGTTAGCATATTAAAAAGGCCAAGAGCTGTTTTTTAATTTTTTTTTATAGGTTTTTTTCATGTGGCTGCATTTCTTTCTTTCTTTTTTGAATGAAATGTGCTTGCATTTCAGTAGCCACCCATGAGTGATTGATTCACAGCTAAGCTTTGGCTAGACTTAAAACTTTCTGAACTCCTTTGTCCACAATTGGTTGAGTGATAATTTTCTTTTTTTGAAGTGAAAAGGGGCAGTAGCCCCAAAAATTTCATTGATAAACTCATGCCAGAATGACATCAAAGCACTATTACATTAGACAATTAGGTCACTTGAGCAGATGATTAAACTAGATATAAAACAAGATACCAAAGAAACATAAAAAGTGGAGTCAAGACGCTCAATTGCGGTACTCAAGTCTCATAAATCCATCTAGCTTGCTCAGTCTGTCAAGCTATCTAAAACACCGCGACTTAAACCATAGTCATATTGAAATTAGACCCATAGGCCTAATTCCAAAATTGACCTTTTTTGGGCTTCAGATCAAACCCAGGCCCAAGACCTTGAGTCCAATCTCAAACCTTAGTAGGTATGCTCCTCCTCTCGTCAACCGCTGTTATCAGCATTGACGACGCCCATGATTGATCAGCCGCTAGCATCTAAGGCCACGCCGGCATCTTCGCTAGAGAGGATCACTCTCATTCAAACTGTCGTCGATATCTCGCTACTAGATGGCTGGGGAAACACGTTGTTTCTCACCACCGTTAACAGAGATTGGGTTTGAAACCCTAAGAAGCTCCAGGCGGAGCATCTCTTCGCACTGTCACAGTCAGAGTGTTGTGCTTGAAAAGTCAGAGTGTCGCACTGTCACAATTGTTGAGAGGGACACTGCAGTTAATTGGTATTGGGTATGCATCATTTTCAGTCAATCAAAGCCAAGGCAAGGGGTTCTGGTATATATTAGTGGAATTGTCATTTGCTCCAATATTATCATATATATATATATATATATATATATATATATATATATATATATATCTTAGCAAACTGATGATCAATGATTGTAGCTAGAGTCGATAGTTGCCTCTCTAATTAAGATTAAGCTTCATGGAGGTGGCATCAACTTCAACTGTTCCCTTCACACCCATCAAAACTGGCCAAAGCTAATCCGAGATAGACTAAGAGTCTTTTCAGGGAAGAAGACCGTAAGAGTGCGAGACTAACCATTCAATATCTCCTCAATTTGTATATTGATAATTAACTTCGTGATGATCAATGGAGCAATTTCTTGCTTCGTATATTTTTCAATGCAATCATATATCTCTCAAGGAGAATCAAGCAGCTATCAGATCGAGGCAGCAGCATAACTTTTAGAACTACGTACGTACATATATATTCAGGTTCAATTTGGTACCCAGGTTGCAACTATCTCATGCATGCGTCAATAAATACTTATAGCCAGACGAGGTATTAATCGATTACAAATCGAATCGATTATATATTCTTCTCCTCCAAATTAAACTGTACGTAGTGTAGGGCACAGATGGTATTAGAGGCATCGCCATTATTTTGAGGCCCGGTTGTTTCCAGTTGCAAGTTATTATCTTATTTTGTTGTCTAGCTAGAATTTGCAGATAGGGACATCATCCTCCCCACCCAACCCTAGTTCGGAGACATATCTGTGAAAGAGATGCCTAGCTAACCTTTTGTGAATCCAGAACATTATTGCAAAATGACTGGCCAAAAATTATTTGCTTTGAAACCTCACACTATATATATATATATATATATATATATATATATATATATATATATATATATAGGAATGATATAAAGAAAACCTTTTTATTTTAAGAATTTGAGGATTTCTATTATTTTACATTAGTAGATGACTTCATTTAACGAACTCAACCATTGATCCGCTAGATTCATATACAAGAAACATGTCTACAAAATTTCAACTAATTTCATAATCATTTGGTCATTCAAATTGCCGTAAACAATTATAGGCCGTTAGATAAAATTAAAACAAATATTGTGCTAATTAAATGGTTAAACGTTTTTAATTTTGACTAATTTTTTGTAGGATCTATATGTGGGTAACTAATTAGGAAATGTGTGGTTTTGATTGTCAAAATACATGCTAGAACTAAAAACATTCTCACTTTAAGAGTTTAAGAATGTCATCTATAGATCCAGACTATATATATATATATATATTTTTTTTTTTCTTAGGTGCAGATGTCCGTATTTATTCTCACAGTGCGGATTTCCACTTTACACTCACTGTTCAATCGAATTTTCACATCTTCACCGTTTAGTCTTTAGATACTAATGTATATATCATATATGCAAAATTTCAGCCAATTTGGTTATCATTAAGGTACTAAAACTCGATTAAAACAATGGATGAACATAATTCTATCGAACTTGAACCATTCATGTTTATAACATAAAAACACAGTTTTGAGTGTCTTAATGATGATCAAATTGGCTGAAATTTTACAGAGATGATCTATACATTATTATCTAAATACTAAACGGTGGAGATGTGAAAATTCAATTGAAAAATGAGTGTAAAGTGGAAATCCGCACCGTAAAAATAAATGCGGACGTTCACAGCTGAGAAGTTCTGTGTCTATATATATATGTATATTGACTGGTATTGAGCTAGATGTATGTATATGGCTAGCATTTGCTGCACTCTAGATCTAGCATCGATCATATATATATATATATATATATATATATATATATATATAGAGTTACTGCACTCAACTACGTTATATATTCTGCAACTCAAATTGGGGAATTAGGAGAAACCAAGAATAACGTGAAAAACCCGAGAAGCCATAGCGGACCACTTCGGCCATGAGTGGTAGTGGTTGTGGTTGTGGTTGGTTGGGGAGCAACTTTCTGGCTTTCTGCGAACGAAAACTGGCCGGCATTATAGTTAATAATTTGGTATATGCATGGCCATGGTTAATTTGCTTTGGTGTTTCATGATCAAAGTTTGGTTGTTGCTACGGCGCTCCTTCCCTACCAGCTTGTCTCTTCTGAATCAAAACTCTCTCTTTGATTAGGGCACGTGAACACACAGTCGAAATTCAATGTCATGTTTATGCATTATGTTTTCTTCACACGGTTCTCTTTATAATTTGCCTGCTGCATGTATGATTATTCTTTTCATATTGAAAATTTGAAATTGAAGAACGACTTGTATAATTGTATTGAATCAGTTTTATGTGCAAGCATGAAAATCTAATCTGCCCAGTTTCTAAAAAAGAAGAAGAAAAAGTTAGTACTAGCTACTTTATTATTCCGCTTTCGTTGAAGACTTAAATCTTTGTGCTGTTTACGTATTTCATGTCGTCCTTTTCTAATGATTGTCTTCTTTGTTTGATTTGAGCAGGAAAAGAAAACAAGGGTATTTGTTTACCTTATAAACATTAATTATAGAGTATGATTGTGAAGATTCTTGTCCAGCACTTGTATATTAGGCAGATGCAAGCATTTGCATTAGAATGATGGATTAGCTGACATGAGTGAGTAGCTGAATAATGTTCAAATTAAAGGCGATCTAATTAAATTGAAGAAATTCCAGATTATTGTGTATGGTAGAGAACTTTACAGGTAGATTAGTTCAAACATGTCGTAATTAACATTTTAAGGACCATTATGTGCATTCACTTCTTTTCCGTAGAAAGAAAACATGGAATTATGGGTTGTAAAGGATAAGTGTGAAAGCTAAACTAAAACATTAGGCTAACTGTGCAAAAATTTGAGGGTCAAGTCTTCCTTTTAAAGCTAGAATTCCAATCACAAGGACTAACTTGCTGACTTGCTCACATCCTCAATCAAAGAAGCAAAACTTGCTTGGTTGATTTGTCAAGGAGGGACGAGTTCTGGAAGATAGAGACTGTTAGGTAAAAACAAGAACAAACGGACAAAATGGGAGTAGCTGTTTGCAAAATTTGGTGTTGCTGGGTCAGTCTTCAAGATCACAAATCGATATATAGTGTTCAGACCAAAAAAATAAAAAAAATTCAATATATACAGTGAAAGCTTGGTATTGTTGACTGAGAATTGACTTGTTGGGTATCACTCTCACTCTATAATTGCTCCCTCAAACTCATATGCATGGCTATTGGCTTTTGGTACAGCTTAGGGGAGGGACGGAGGGCCATTGTTTCAAGCAGCCATGATTTCCATGCCCATGCTTCAGACGCTTCTTTCCATAAAATTTTATTGATAAACTCATCGCTTTTGGGTTTATAAATAATTGACTACTACTACTACCTCATAAATTCTCTGTGTAACACTTATTTAAATAATCATGGAAGTTGGTATGATAGGAGGGTCTTTGATAATAGTGTGGGAAATAGTAATTCCTTTGGTCCTCCCTTATTGAACAAACGAAAAGAAGGCGAAACCTCCCTTGCCTTCTAACTTTTTCAGTTTCTTGTCCTACTGAATTGAATAAAGTTGCATACTTTCTTCTTCAATGGTTTCAAAGTCTCTCTCTCTCTCCAAATAGCAAGTTAGCAGCTACAAGCTCTTCCATGGAGTTTAGGAGACACTAAATTCTCATAGAGTGCAGGTGCTTCTGCCTCAACCCCATTATTATACCTCAGTATTCTATACCCACTATTCCACCTTTACACTGGTAAAGTGATCCCTCTCTCTATTTTGGGCAACTGTTGATTTTCATGTCTGTTATTCTCTTTCGGTCAGAACTTGAATAGTTTTATCATGGAGTCTTTGCTTTACAATGAGCATGTTTACTATTTTTGCTTCTTGATTTTAATTCACGTGGAGTTCAGAGTTCAAGAAATTTCCTAGTTTAGATATATTTTTCATGGTACCAATTCTGATGGGATTTTCTTTTTACTCTATTTGGTAACCTAGGAATTTGGAGCTGTAAGGAGTAAAGTCTGTGTAAGTTACTCAATCTTTCAGTAAAGTTTGATTCTTGTGGTGTTTTTTTACTGATGATGATTCTCCAATGGTAAAGGTATTGGCTTGGATTGAACTTGGGTTTGGTTGAAGTCTGTTAAAGTAGTTCTTTCTCCATTTGATGGAGTCTTGGAGCTGTTCTTCTGAGGGGAAGAGTTTTGCACCTGATGAAACAGTTTCTCATACTGATTCACTTGCTAGAAATAGAAGTGCTTTGATGGGTTGTGATTTGAAAATCCCATGTACTTTTGAAAGTCAAGGTTTTGGGGAATTGGGTTTGCCAGAAATGTTGGGCAAACATCTACCAAGAAGTACAACAAGTATGGGTTCCACAAATCCATTTTTTAGGGAAGATGAATCCTCTTCAAAGCTTTCAAGCTCTATTATTGAATCCAACAGCAAGGATTATTCACTCTTTGATTTGAAACTAGATGCTTATACTTCTAAGTCATCGAAAGGAGCTTCGTTTTTTTCTTCATCCGAGTCATCTACACCTATGAAGAGAATGGGGGTATCAGGAGTGTACTCTCAGACTGCTTATTGCCAGGTTCATGGCTGCAACAAGGACCTCAGCTCCTCTAAGGACTACCACAAGAGGCATAAAGTTTGTGATGCTCACTCGAAGACCGCCAAAGTTATTGTCAAAGGCATAGAACAGAGGTTTTGTCAGCAATGTAGTAGGTTGGTCATGTTTTTCTTGAACCATGTTGTGTTTCAGTTTCTTTTAGACTTGTTTAATATAATTTCTTCAAATGTATAATTCTGACTGAGTTGCCTTTTTAAGCATTGAATCCTATGTTTAAGTTTATGCTAAACCACAAGTGAGCTAAATATTCAGCCCTGGTCTAGTACTAATTTCATAAGGCTTATTACTGCCATAATATGTACTAGATTTTGATCATCCAGGTTCCATTTGCTGGCTGAATTTGATGATGGTAAGCGCAGCTGTCGTAAACGCCTTGCCGGACACAATGAGCGCCGGAGAAAGCCTCAAGTTAATATTCATTCTGGAAGAGATGGGAGGTTGCTTCAGCCATATAACGGTACTTGCTAGAACTGATCTCTTATATTCAATTGTCCATGACATGTAGTCATAGTCATCTAATGGTCCCCCTTTTGTCCTTATCTGCAAGCAAATGCCCTTAATCTTCTGTGCAGCCTGGTATTTGTGTCACCAAAAGACCAGAAAATGCTTGCCGGAGTTCCAATACTCCGGGATACTATGGTTGTCCCAAGGTCTCACATTGAAGTAGTATTGTTTTTGACACTTGCAATTATGTATGATAGAACTGTTCAGGAACAGATATAACTAAACTTTGTGGAGAGGTTCCTTGCAGACTTTGCATCAATTATTTGAATGATTTTGTACCTTCTAAGAGAGAGTTCACACATTACACTGAAAAAGTAGGATTTCTTATATGGACAAAAATCACAGTAAAACTCCGTACTTACCAATTTATCTCATCCATATAAGCTCGCGTGTGTGTGGCCATCACCAGTTAACTCAGAAATGTTCATGTACTGACCCTTTACTTGGTTTTGTGATTCAGAATATTAATATTTTAGAAATTGATTTACTTGCTTGCAAGTCTTAATAATGGAGGAACATGAAACTGTATGCGTTCACTATCTGTATAATGCAGTTGCTACATGTAGCTGTTCTGAGGCTCTGGTTTAACACATAATTAGAATATCTCAAAATAGAGCTTTAATCAGAGTTACATTCTCTGAGAATTCTATCATTAGTACTTGTACTGCTCTTTTCACCTGTCTACACACTCTGCAGGCAGCAGTTTTCCAGGGACTATGTTCACAGCTGCGTCTTTCGTCTGCCAAGATATACTCCCTAGTAGCATTTTGGATGCTGAGAATTACAGAACAAGTGACTGGCGCAAGCGTGTAAAAGTGGAAGGTGGCACTCAGCATAGGCCTTTGTCAGGGGTGCCTGAAACAAATGGGCAACTGCATTTGAGACCAGTCTTTTCTTATAATATTGGAAAACAGTATCCACCAGTTCATGTAGATGACACCAATAATCTTCCTAGTGGAAGCATACTCAGTGAGACTGGTAGTCAGTATCCACATGATATGAGAAGCATAAATTATGGTTCACGTTCTATTTATAATGAGGGTGCATTAGGAAGTGAAGGCTTCAATGATTTCCACACAACAGCATCAACCGTGCAACAATTATCTCGCATTCCAGAGTCCTGTTGTGCTCACTCTCTTCTGTCATCTCAATCACAGAACTCTACAAGCTATGCTTCAGGAATTCCTATTGCTCACCCCTCAGTAATGTCAGTCAGCCAAACACATTACAACCTCAGCCAAGTTTCTGATAAACTTTGTTCTCAGGGTTCCACAAGTGGGGTGTCAAATAAATTTCCTTCTTCGGGGGGTCCCATGACAACATCTAATGGAAGAGATGCTAATGATTTTGGAACAAATGGGATTTTCCAAGGATCACAGTTTTTGAACACCAAATATCGTCTATCATGTGATGGTGGGACTACTGTTGACTTGCTTCAACTTTCCTCAGAGCTCCAACGAGTTGATGATCAACGGCATTCCCTGCTGGTGAAGCAGGAATATGACGCTTTCTGCTGCCTCCAAAGTCCGAATCATGTAAAGTGATCTGCAAATAAGGTAATTGGATTAGTAAATTTGATTTTACTGTGATGACTCGAGCACTGTCCTCAGTATTTTCTTTTTCTTTGAAGTGAAAGTGGCAAAGTGCATTGTTTCACTTGGCCACTTATGTCACATCCCTAGAGATCCCCACATAATGTCAAATTAATATTATTATTTTTTTATCTCAGTGGTATACGCCAGATTGAATAGTAGATATGTCTGTTTGAAGCTTTTGCATATCTGTTAATATCACACTAAGATATTCTTTCTGTGTTAAGGTAGAAAGCAATCCAAGTGACCAAGTATGTCAAAGTTGAGAACTAATCCACCATGGATCTCCAATGACAGTAGCACTTGCAGAGGTCAGGAAGGAACTTTAGCATACCATTCTAACCTGCTGCTTAACAACCTATAGCTAGGAAGTCATATCTAAGAGATTGAATCCTCCTTATACTAGTGTAAGTGTTCGCTTGTATACTTAAATAAATGGTTCTCTAACCTCCTAGCTAGTTTCTCTGTGTTCTCTTCATTCTTATGAATTTTCATGACAAGTAATGCATTCAAGCTAACATCATTTATGGAATAAACCAGCAAGTGTAAGTGTTCGCTTGTATACTTAAATAAACCAGCAAGTTCGATTTGTTTACCATATTTCACACACATGACAATCAAGGTTTTTTACTGTCCATATCAGAAGTGTGTAATTTGCCATATCAAAGGTACTAAAGAATACAATATATCACACAGTTAATACCTAATGGCCATGTGAAAATATATGTATGCGTAATAGTAGATAGGTATTAATGTAGAACATGCTTTCTGGTGTAGAATATGCCTTCTAGTGCAGTTGATATGTTCAGATCTGGTATGGTTTTCTTGTATGGAAGTTCTGGGCATGAATAATCTAATCTATCATATAATGCAACTAAGAAAGGGCAATAATTGGGTAAAGGATTGGTGGGTGCATGTGGATATAGTTCTAGTAATATGCATAACTGTTCAAATTACTGACATGCTGCTTCTTTCTGTCAGCTACATGCAATGTTTAAACTCTAGTTAATCTCATTAGAATAGATTTAGCTGCTATTAGGCAAATTGTCATGTCTTCCGTTTGTGTTTGCGGGATAGATCAGATCATAAGCAACTTAACATCCTCATTATAGTGATTATACTGATTTGCTTGGATCTATACTGCTGTGAAGACAACAGAGGAATCTGCAATGTGAAGTCAAACAGGCTCCTATTTGGTTGGTTCTGTTCTGATAATTGAGGAATTTAGGAACCTTCACAGCTTCACTCTTTATCTTAAAACAAGTCATTAAATTCCCAATCGTGCCTAGGGGAAGTACCCGAGTGTCATTTGAGCTTCATAAATTCCTAATAATCTAATATAAGCTCATCAAGGGTAGAAAAAACTTCCAATGTATATCAGTGAAACTCGGTAGAAACTCAGTGCTATGCAGTCTATGCTCAAATGGAACTCGATGGTGGATTAGGGGAAGTCTCCGAGCGACATTTGAGCTACAAGAAATACTTGTATACGTCCACCAAGTTCCATTTGATTGCATTGCTTCTTTTGGTCTTCCTATATGTGGTTTGGGCAAGAACTTAAATCCTAGTGCCTTGAATCTGAGAGTAATTTGAGTTCAGTAAAGACTAATACAAGTCTGCAGCTTTAAATCCTAGAGTCCAATTCTACGTATTGAATCTTTCTGCCGGCAACACAAGCTTTTCAAAAGGAGCTTTTAACCACAATGTATGATTGAAAAGGCCCACGGCATCATTTCAAGTTCAAATTCCAGGCATTTTCGACAAAGCTGGAGATTGTAATTTCAACCGGTGTCGGATTCAAACTTAGAAAAGACCATCATTTTGTGCAGCAAATTTGTCGCTTGAAGTTAACACCTCTTGAAGATGCCATCTACATCTTTTGGCATATTCTTCAGCTTTTTGTTTGTAGCCGTTGCATCTCCTCTACGAGATACCGAATAGAGATGCTATATACGTTCGCAGAGAATGAAACCAAAAAGCTAAGATTTAGAAGAAACCAAACCCATAATACTATGCTATTACAACCATAACAACAAAATTGTCATCAAGTCACAGGTCAAATGAATAGATAGCTAATGCTTTAAAAGTATAAAAATACATAATCAGTCATGATTTATTGTTCTAAGCTCATATAGTAGTGAGATAAATATAAGATATCTTTTCCGACCTGCCAATGCTTGGGCAAAATGGACGATCAGATCACGAACGAGCCTATGGCTATCAAAACAGATGATAATGGGGATTGAAAATCTATTTTGTAGATTTTGAAGGCCCATTGAGCTCAACAGCTTTCCCTCCAGCCGGGTTCAACTCATCCCATGCTTCGATCCATGTGACCATGGCATCTGCAAGCTTGATGAAGTAGTCATCAACCTTACCGAGTTTCGCCTTCACTTGCTTGGAGAGTTCAAGGTAGCAGGCCTGAACAGTGGTGCAATCCTTGGGGAGTGTAGCAGATTGGAAAAATGGGATCAACTCTTCCTGCCAGTAGATTCCTTTGTATTCCTTCTTAAGGTTAACAAAGGGGTTGCTGGCTTTGCTATGCCAGATGTAGGGCAATCCCGTCTTCACTCCTAGGCCCAAGTGGTCACAAATGACCTATAAAACAAACAATGCAATCAATGTCAGGTGCTGAAATTCAAAACTAAAGAGACGGTATTTTGATTGCAAAATCAATTAACTGTAATGACCCAAAGCAAAAAAAAGAGTGAGGCAGAAACTAAAGATCTATGGGATAAAGAGATAGTATTTTGATTGCTCTATGGGATATACCTTCATGCACCATCCAGCCCACATATCATCGTAGCGACCAATTGGCTGACCATCGCCCATGAGTCCAAAGTACATAGCAGGGCCGATCAACTCACGGTTGAAAGCCAAATTCATCCCACACATGGGGAAGAGAGTTCCCTTGGGGATAGTCAAGACTGCATCCACAAACCTACAAAACCACAGGCACAAACAATCAGCAAATCTGTTACCCACAGAAAATTTACAAGTTGTAAAAGTATGGCCATGGCAGAACAATGTACCTTGTGTTCCTCTCAAGAGGCTTAACAAGCTGGGTGGGTGCATCATAATCCGGAATGTTGAGCCAGAGGCCGTGAGAAACAGCAGTGGGCACACCTTCACGAAGACTAAAGGGGTAACCACGGACGAAATCTGTACCTTCACGGTATGGGTCGTACAAGGTGTTAAAGAAAAAGGGAGTCGATGGGCACAGAAGGTTCTTGATGTGCTGCTCTAGTGCATTGATCTCTTTTCCAGTAGGATCTTTAGCGACCTGCATTGTCACACCAAACCTCATGTCAAATCCTCAGTTTCAAAAGAATTTGACGACATACCAACAAAACCACAACCCTAATTCCACCCAGAGTTCAACTCAAGTTGCAGCGGCCACTCAAATTTAGGATATAGATGAAGATCTACGAATGTAGTCAACACTGTATGTTTGATTGAATCTAATGCTTCAACATTAAGCATAACAAGTCATGCAAAAGCTTCACTATCATAGAATACAAATAATATGGACCATGTTATCATTGCAATGAGATCGAAACACACGTTGACCGCAAAGATTACACAAAACATGTACATCACCTTTTCCTCATTAAACAAGATCAAACCCCATGAAAACACAATTAACATCTATATGGGCAAGACAGATCATAGCTAATAGAGTCGGATCCAGTCAACAAAATATCAAAAAAAATATTAAATTGACAAGGGCGAAACAGTCAAATGAAAACCCAACACGGATCTGGAGAGACTTACGAAGCAATCGTCGTCAATGGTGAAGATGTACTTCTTCTTGGAGACCATGTAGCCGAAGCAGCGGCAGGCGGAGTCCTTGAAGGAGATGCAGGAGGCTTTGGGGCCGAGAATACGGTTGATGTCGTTACGGTTGTAGAGCTCGTAATCGAAGCCCTCGGGGACCTTGATGACCTTGGTGGGATCGCCGTCCTGGACGATGATGAGATGGTACTGCTGGAAGAAGGGCCTCCACATTTCCAAGAAGTCCAGGTTTCGGATGGTGGGGATCACGATGTCCAGCTCATCCTTCAGCAGCGGCGTCGGGGCGACCTTGCTGTACTCAGCCATGGCTGCTGCAATTCAGCAGGGAGATATTTCTGGGGTTTCAGAGAGAGCTGAGGAGTTCTGGTTTGGAGGTGAGACTTGTGTTGTGTGTGCGCTCCTGTATTTGAAGACCTTCAAAAGTGGGGAGGTGTGTGTGGGTGTCACGTGCCGAAAGAGTTAATTAGGGGAGATTTCTAAAGAGTTTAAATGAAATTGTTGCTTTTGCATTTGTGGGCAAAGAGGGATAAGTGTGTAGGCGAGTCAAGAGATAATGTATAAAACGAAACAAGGAAATTGATTTATATGCATTTAAGACAATGGTTAAGAGAATGGAGAGAAAAAAAAAATAGTAAGATATTGAGACATCTCAAAACGACATAGGTTATGTGTTGGTCTCTTCGTATACTATTTCACAAATAAAAACAAAGACACATATAAATTTGTTTATAAAATTTTACTCGAGTCTGAATAAATTGATGTTATATGATTACAAATGCTGAAATGCATGCATTTCCATATCGACATCTAAATTGTGTATTATAGAATTTCTTTTATCGAATAAAAATTGCAGATACTTTTTATTAAATAGTTGGTAAGGTTCCATTTTCTTAATCAAAATTGAAGTTGAATGTGGGCAAGATTGCATCATTATCTTATTATCTCTATTTTTGTTTGGTATAAAACCAAATTACAACGAAGGAGGCGACCTCTTCAAAGTCGTTGGTGGCCATTCGAGTTGAGACTTCTCTTGATGCCTAATTTTGTCCTTCACTGTCAATTAGTGTGTAATGTGGAATGTCTCTCTCTCAATACAACCCACGATTCCCATGAATTATGGACCGTATTGTACACTGATGGAATCTGAACCCGATAATACTCCAAACCCAGTTGGGCCTCGACACCTGTCTCTTCTCTACCGACAGTTTTGCCGTTAGATCTGGTTTTTGGGTTTTGATTGGGGCCGATGTTCATTGGTCCACACTTGTCTACTTCCATTTACTAGCTAGACTCCAAGCCAGTAACTTCAATCACAGTTTACAGTTTACTAAGCTGCCGAGGAGACCGGAAGTTGCAAGCGGCTTCCGCCTTGAAACGTGAAATGTGGTTGTTTTAGCCCCAAGTCTACGGTGGAATCAATTTGACGAACTCGACAACTCGTACGTGTGCAAGTTAGTTTCGAATTACCGTTATATCATGATATAAGTTAATGTGTTTGGTTCATCTGATAAACATTTGAAAATGCATTAAGTTAATGTGATTGGTTTGTAGAAAATAATGTAGTTCATTTGTGTTTCTCACAGGAAGGGAAAGAGAAGAGAAATTTTCATATGACTTTTCGTTCCGATGTTTGGAACACAAGGAAAATCATTCGGTAAATTGTTAATTAAAATAATAAAATAATATATTGTGAGTAATAAATACAAGGAAAGAAGATGAGAAAGTGGTTTATATTTGGATTTTGGAAGGAACAACGTTCTTTCACATTTCCCCAACCTTCATGAAAGTATTTCATTTTCTTTAACATTTCAAAACACATGAAATGAACAACTTTCCTTTATTGACGGTTATTTTCCACGAACCAAACAGACCTATGTTTATTGTTTAGACCACCACCAAATGGTACCGTACCACGCTCATATGCAATAATGCCTAAAAGTTTGGTACCCTTTACTTCGACTACTTAGATTGTTGGATCGATAATAAGAAAACAAATACGTGAACTAACAATGTTTGTGATATAATTCTATATACGTGAAACTAGAGCGATATCACACTAACGTGTCATCGTTCTACTTTTTGGATAGCAAGTCAAACCGATTTCGTTCTGTAGATATGGGGTAAAAGTACAAGTTTCCTAACCGTAAGATTTAGAAGTAGTGAGGGGCACAAATAATGGGACTACGTACCAAACACATAATAGATGTGGTAAACTAGTAGCAAATGCATACATGCCAACACATCAAGTGAGTAACACCCCATACCAAACTCCCTACTCTATTCCCTCCCATGGTCACAAAATCTAACAAATCTGCTTCAATGGTGAAATGCAACAATGAAACGCAACACCCACGATGTGTACTATAGGATTATTCAAGAACTTGTACGACTAGTCGTTACGATGCCCAACAGAGCAGCATTATTCGAAGAAGAATCTTCAAATTTCAGATCTGGGGATTGGCAATGTGAGTGAGCTGGGTTTTGCATAACGTGAAGAGAACATGTCTGTTTATTTTTCAAAATTTGAATTTGGGGCAAGGAAGGAAAAGGAAGACTGTGTCATATGCTTCGTCTGCATATAGAAATAGGAAGAGAGAAGTAGATCACCGACAATGCTTTTAGCCAACTGGTTCCCACTGCATGCCAACTAAAACAACCCAATTCTTTTCACCAAAGATCTTCCATTTTTGTAGTATTCTATTCCTCTTTTTAGCATTTTTTTTATTCGCTCTCCATCTCCATCTTTATTTTGCAGACGATGTGATTTCCATGATTGCGACGCGTTTGAACTAAATCTTGGTCCGTAGGTGGGTGGGTCGTGTTCTGTCGGACTCGGGTCGCGTCAAAATATATGACATTTAATCCCGATTTAATTAATTTAGTATCGGAATTCATAACCGTATAATTATATTTTTAAAATATAACATTTATAGATTTAAATTTTAGGACACGTTTACTTAGTTAAAATGATGAAAAAAAACTCATGAATTGAAGACAATTTGAATGAAATAGAACATGAATCCGAGACAACTGAAAATGAAAAGGAAAAAAAAAATCGATATGAGAGTGATTCATAAACTCATGTCCTTAATTGATTATCAAGTTGAGGGTTATTCAAGCATCGATTCCTGATAATAAAGTGAGACATACACTAATTTTAATATCTTTTTGTGATAGTAAACACATGAATACTGCTACATTGAATAACTATGATCTATTTATGTGTTACTAAACGTATGAATAGTTTTACATCGTAATTAATCTTTTATGTTATAAGTAAGTAAACGTGGTATCATAATTGTTTTGGCCACGATCCTTAGCGTGCGGAGCCGAGGTAGATAGCGATCCAAAGAGGATGGAGTTGCGGGCGTGCCACCTCGCAGGCGAGGAAGGTGTTGAAGGAGTGCTTGGGCTTGACTTCTTGAATCAGGCGGGGTGAGTTCCAGATGTCACCTTGCGGACGGGGAATTTACGGCACAAGCGGTCGATACTCACGGCGAGGTGAGCAGAGCAACAATAGGGATGCTTCCGAGGAAACGGGGTCGAGTTCCGGAGAGCTCTGAAGAATTCTAAGCGGCGAGGCGCTTAGAATCAAGGCTTCGAAGGGGGATCGGCTCCTGGGAGCGCTGGAGGTTTCGACAAGGTCGAGAGGTTTCAACGAGGTTGAATGCTGTGTTTGTATTTGAGTTTGAGATTGATTGATTGTGTGTGTATCAGAGAGAGGGTGCGAGCTCCTTTATATAGTGAAGTAATCCTTATCCCATGGAAGAAAAGCAATCCGAATCATACTTGGATTCTGCAACATGAAGCATGCGGACACTGTTCATCCCATGCAAGCCAATTCATGCGTGACAAGTATCCATTTAGCACAATCCGCCTAAGATAAGATCTATACTCCCACGCGAAACGGAATGAGATATAATCCTTATCCCGCGAGGCAACGGAATCCAAATAGAATACTAGCTCGCAAACCGCGGATCATTGCACCTCGCGGGCTATTGCAGCTCGCGAGCCCAAAGAAGGTTTTTAATTTGATAAGGGCCACAGAGATTGGCCCAAAGCATGTCAGAGACTGTAAAAAGTCCAAAACGATTACAAGGTTTCGCGCGGACTCCGCGCATGTCCAGTCCGCTGATGCCAAAAATGCATTTCTGCCTCGCCTGCTCTAAAGTTATTTCACGCGGACTGTATTCCGCGCAAAGCACGGGAGATAGATCCTCACTCCGCGCGCAGTCATTTCGCGCGCGAGCTCTATTTTTGTCCGATAGTGCGCGAGATCATTAATCCGCGCGAGCTGTACTTTTGTCCGTAAGCGCGCGAGCTCAGCTATTGTCCAAAAAGGCGCGATGCATTTCGCCTCTTGCATATTCTCACTGGCGGGCCGATATTTGAACTTAAAAGGAAACTTGAGTCCGCCGACTGATAAAGACCAAGAATGTAATTAATATTTACATAGACACTTACTGTCTAGTAAAATATTAATCTAGGCGTAAACATTTCCCCCCTAAGCCTTGAGCTTGAACTGGCCAAGCGAAAAGGCCTAATTGAACATATTGCGAGCGGGTAAGCATTCCAATGCTAGACTAGCCACGTTGTTGTTGCATCACCTAGACAGATTTCAAGGTATCTGTTGTTGGTATATATACCGCAAGCATAAGCAATGACCTCATAGATTGTTTTCCAGCCACGAAGGACCCCGCCCTCGACATACTTCCGGTAGACTGACATCCGAGCTACCTCGTCATGGTGAAAGATCATCGGTACCACATTGGGAAAGTGCTCTCCTAAGCTCCATAAGAAGACACCATGATAAGATATATGTGTAATTAGTCTCACATCGAAAACATAATATGTGAGGGAACCTTCCTTGGCTATAAAAAGAAGGCTTCCCATATGTAGAAAGAGAGGGGATGCTAATCACTACTCTCTCCATCTTGGAGAGCTCTTGTAACACCAAAGACCTATTAGCTATGATAGTAAAATCTTAAGTGGACGTAACCATATGTAGTTAGTCTCACATCAAAAACATGATATGTGAGGGAACCTTCCTTGGCTATAAAAGGAAGGCTTCCCATATGTAGAAAGAGAGGGGATGCCAATCACTACTCACTCCATCTTGGAGAGCTCTTGTAACACCAAAGGCCTATTGACTATGATAGTAGAATCTTAAGTGGACGTAACCATATGTAGTTAGTCTCACATCGAAAACATAATATGTGAGGGAACCTTCCTTGGCTATAAAAGGAAGACTTCCCATATGTAGAAAGAGAGGGGATGCCAATCACTACTCACTCCATCTTGGAAAGCTCTTATAACACCAAATGCTTGTTGGCTATGATAGTAGAATCTTAAGTGGACGTAATCATATGTAGTTAGTCTCACATCGAAAACATAATATGTGAGGGAACCTTCCTTGGCTATAAAAGGAAGGCTTCCCATATGTAGAAAGAGAAGGGATGTCAATCACTACTCACTCCATCTTGGAGAGCTCTTATACCACCAAAGGCCTATTGGCTATGATAGTAGAATCTTAAGTAGACGTAACCATGTCCTCCGATGACATGATGAACCATTATATGTCCTTGTGTCTCTTGCTCATGTTGTTTCTTGTTCATGTTCATGTTCCACCGTGATTCTACATAGTCTACGGGATTATGCAGAAACAATATGCAAATGCACAATGATATGAGTTAAAAAGGTTTTGGTGCTCAGCTTTAAGATTTACAATCACATGGAAGACTTAGAGATAAATGAGTAGTTAGCAAAATGCTAGACTCAATGGAAGAAAACAAACAAGACTATTTTCAACAACCAAAGAGCAAGAGAGGTCTTGCTCTTTATTTATAGGCAAAGTACACAACTATGAGGAAGCAAGCACGTTAGTCACATCAGCAATGTTCTTTTGGACTTTAGCTGCTTGTCTAAAATATTAGGACAGATAGGACCCTAGAAATCCTTCCACTCACAAGACAAAAGTTGAGAATAGACTTTCCTAGGAAGGAATCAAGCCAAAAGAATAAGACAAATGGTTTTGGGAAAACTAGATCAGATAAGACTCTACAAAACCACTTTATCTAAGAGGACGTTTAGGACAACTGATAGCTTGAGCGGTGTATCACACGGGTAGCTGCTGACTTGGTTTGTGTATCATAAAACCCAACTGGTTACCAAAGGCTCAAGTCATGTGGTCACAAGTTGGTTTGCCACACAACCTTAGACTAACTTGGAGCTCAAGTACGAATAGACTAATGTTTTGCTAAAAGGTATTTAAAATTCAAACACTTAAAAACTGAAGCAAATACATTTGAATATGCACATGACCATACCCAGTAGATAGAACATATATAACAAGGGTATCGTCTAATAATGTGATGCACATGCATGAACTACTTGATGCACATGAGATCTGTCAGGTTCTTCATTCTTCACTGGAGTAGTCCCTTCTACCAGGCTACAACATGTAGCATGTATCCTTATGTTTTGATCATAAAATGATAGCCAACAATTCTTATACCAACATGATCTAGTCCATTGTGGGAGCTCAAGCCACCGACCAAGGAGACTGTTCCAAATTCAAAGGTAACATGACTAACATCCCACATTGTCGTAAGAAGACTCCAACAGTTATTCACTTGCTTCCCGGAGTTTCTTAGACCTAAAAGTTCAGCAATTGCTGCATTTCAGGTCAGTAACGCCTTTCAGGCACTTCTAATAAAACTGTCACGGTTCCGAGGAGCTTTTTCTTGCTTGGTCCTGGACCAGGCTACACTTGCAGTGCTGCAACCATTGTACCATCCACGTACAGTTTCATTCTCACCTCGAGCAATGAGTTTGAACAACTCGTATGTGAATGTTTAGGCCAGTTGTAGAGAATTCTTTTTATTCTTAATTTCTGCAGTGTCATGGAGCTTGACTTGCACTTACTCGCAATTCATGACCTCGTAGCACCCAAAATGTTGTGTCTCCATGTCATCCTTTTACAATCCCATCATCATTCCATGTCCATTTTGTTCTTGCGGTTGTAAGGATGTGAATAATTGTGTGTAAGTTGCTTATCCAGTTTTCCCAAAATGAAGATAACAGCTCTCAGTCTTTGAAGTTCTTTGAAACAATTGTTTGAACACTTTGTATACACTAATATTGAAAAGAACGTAATGCAGTAACAATGACCTTAAGGATTCGAGCGTGGTAAACTCGAAAACCACAGCTCCCGGGATTACAGCACAATCAATGTTGCAATGCACAGAACACATGCGCCCATTTCGAGTTCATTGGCATGTCAAGGCTAACTACCGAGAGTATTGGCGAGCGAAGATCACCATCACCAATTTTAACTACCAGATGAAGTACGTAACTCACAATGGACACTTGTTGCTCAGCACCCAAATCTAAACAAACTTGCAATTGTTTCTGGTTATTTTCTCTATAAACCACTCAACAACTACGGCTCAATAAGTACGCCTAACTATGCTGTATTGCTTTTCTTCAAGAGCATGGTTTATCCAAGCTTTCCCATGTAAAGGTGATGCAGTTAGGCCGGCCCCTATATGGTTTTAGCATCATAAGAATGTAAGGTGTAGAAACTGAATTTCATTGATAGAAAAGTTTTACAAACGCTGGATATATACAGATCCTATAGCTAGTATTTTAGGAATAATTATAACTAAGGTAAGCAATGAATACAGATCACAATTAGTGATTGTACAGAGAAATTAGGAAGGTAATAGGTGATTGAAATCACGCTTGATTTGGGAGGAATCCATATCAGCTTTAATACCCCCCCCCCCCCCCCGGCAAACTAGGCGGCCTTGGGCTGACAAGTTTGAGACACAAGGCAGAATGGCGAGATTTGTGGAGAGGCTTGGTGAGTAGGTCAGCTGGCTGGTCAACAGACGGAATGTAACAAACACGGTGACTACCAAGAGCAACTTTTTCACGAACAAAATGGTAGTCAAGTTCGATGTGCTTAGTGCGGGCATGGAAAACCGGGTTAGAGGCCAAATAGGTTGCACTTAGATTATCACAGTGAAGCTTAATAGGAAGGGCTAAGTGCACACCAAGTTCATACAGTAAATGGCCTAACCAGGTTGTTTCAGCAGAGGCATGAGCGAGAGAGCGGTACTCTGCTTCAGCACTAGAACGTGATACTGTCGGTTGCTTCTTAGAACACCAAGAGATGAGATTGGAACCAAGATACACCAAATAACCAGTGGTAGAGCGGCGTGAATCCGGACAGCCGGCCCAATCGGCATCTGAGTAAGCCGATAGTGTAATTGGGTGATGTTGAGGGCGAAATGAAAGACCATGGTCCAAGGTACCCTTGACATAACGGAAAATACGTTTGGCAGCAACAAGGTGAGTGGTCCGAGGTTGACTCATAAATTGGGCAACTGAGTTGACTGCGAAAGAGATGTCCGGTCGTGTAATAGTAAGGTACTGGAGGGAACCAACCATTTCACGAAATAGTGTCGGATTGTCAAGGAGCTCGCCATCAGTAGCCATCAGAGGAGGTTTTGCAGCCAAAGGTGTGGTCATCGGTTGACTGAGGAGAAGATCATACTTGTGAAGGATGTCATGAGCATATTTGAGTTGGTCAATGTGAAGACCATGAGAAGAGGAAGTCACCTGCAGGCCAAGAAAATAATGGAGAGGACCAATTGAGAGAAAAGTGAGAAGGCCCCAAAGATAGGGGTAGAGTACCCGTATGAGAGACATGCATAGAATCACCGTTACCCATATAGACATTGCTAGGACCTCCATAATTTTGGGGATTTTGAACCGACATAGAGGTCATGTGGTGAGTAGCACCAGTATCAGGGTACCAGAAAGGATCTTCAGGTTGGGCAAAATGTGCGCCAGCAAATGGTCGAATTGTGTTAGGACCAGCAAACCGATGTGGGCATTGGGAAGGCCCATGAAAGGAGGACATGCAAGTTGGACACCACTGTTGTCCAGGAGGTGGGCCAAGGATGCCTGGTTGAGAAGGAGGCCGCATTTGCTGTTGTTGGGTCCATGGATTGGGCTGGGAAAAACCCATATAAGGCTGATAAGAGGGAAAAGACTGTTGTTGCTGTTGTTGAGACGACTGAGTGTGGAAGCCTCCAGATCGGGAAGACTGCCCATATGACCGGCGCTGCTTGCCGGACTGGTGTCCACCGCCGCCGGCCCCAGCATACGGACGGCGACCGAAACGGTAAGAGGAGGCGGCCGAATTGGTGGAGGAGCCAACGTTGTGAAATAGAGCAGTGGTGTTGGGCACGACAGGAGATGAGGTTTGTTGAGCATCAAACGCTAGAATTCTGGCGCGGAGATCAGAGAAGGTGGGGAGAGTACTCTGGGACAAGGCAGTACGAAGCATCAAATAATCAGAACCAAGACCATGAAGAGTAGCAATTACCAGATCGGCATCAGAAACAGGCTGATCAATGGAGGCAAGGGCATCGGCGATGGACTTGGCATGTTGTAGGTAGGCATCAACGGATTGATTTCCTTTCTGAAGTTCATACACTTGAAGCTTCAAGTTTGTGGCACTAGCAGCAGATTTTTGATTGAAGAAATTGGCAAGGCAATCCCAAATCGCTTTGGATGTGGAGCAGCCAAGGCAAATCCGAGCAACAGGTTCGGTGAGAGAGGTGGTGAGGATGCTAACGATCTTTTGATCCTCAATGAACCAGGCTTTGTGCGCCGGGTTTGGTTTGGTGGAAGCCGGAGTATTGCCACTGGCCGGGACATCAATTGTGGGAGATGGTTCTGCAATGGAGCCATCGACGTAGCCCCATAGGTCAGCACCATTCAGGTATGATTGAATTGGAACAACCCAAACCAAATAGTTCGTTTCTGTGAGTTTGGGGAAAGAGGAAGTGTTTTGGGAGATGGAGGTGGAGGAGGAAGCCATCTGACAGAAAAGATGAAGGAACGGAAAGAAGGAAGGAAGGAAGAGAGGAAGACACAGGTATGGATCTTAAGACTAAGCTGATACCATGTAGAAACTGAATTTCATTGATAGAAAAGTTTTACAAACGCTGGATATATACAGATCCTATAGCTAGTATTTTAGGAATAATTATAACTAAGGTAAGCAATGAATACAGATCACAATTAGTGATTGTACAAAGAAATTAGGAAGGTAATAGGTGATTGAAATCACGCTTGATTTGGGAGGAATCCATATCAGCTTTAATATAAGGACTGTGGTTTTAGATAGTTACTCAGGTTTTGGTGAACTATCTAAGTAATTGTATAACCTCCACGTACTTGTGTGTTAACATGTGACGACATATGAGTCGAACATACACGATTAACATAACAGAGAAAAAGGAAGCTAATTTGGAAATTTTAAACATATGAACATATATATAGCAGGTTCAGGCCGGCCGGCTTCATCAGATCAGCAGGTTATATAGTAGTGTATCCTAAACTACTAATAGGTACGCGTGTGTGCTTGGAAGCTTGTGTGCAATTAGGCACTTATCTATTAGATTATGAATGCTTACGTGTGGGCTCATCACCTCCCATTTTTATTGGTTCTGGTTCTAGTTCTTCGGTTTGGTTCTCGGTTCTTTCTCGTCAGCCTCAGCTCTTTCATGGCTTGGGTTTTGATGGTGGAATGTACAAGTTTGTTTGGGAGGACTAGAGGAGCTTCTCCTTTGGGTCATGGGGGTGTCTTTATGATGTGTGTACTGGGATTTGTTTGGCATCAATTACTCGGGCATCAACGCTCTGATTTATCACTCCTCACCTCTCGGTTGCTGGCGGCGATGGCAACGGTAATGTTAGCGCTTTTGGGTGGTGAATGTGTTAGCTAGATTTGTTAGTTTTGTTGTATATTTATTTTCAATTGTAGGGTCTTTGGCCCATAATTTAGTGAGCTATAAGTTTCCTCTCATTCTTTCTAGTTTGATCAAGTTGGAGACATATTCTTTTTGTTATCTGTAGTTTTTCGGTCTTGCATTTACGGGCTTTGTAATTATGCATGTTCCTTGATTAATAAATTATTCATTTCTCTAAAAAAAAAAAACTACTAATAGATAAGCGTCAGAACAAATACATAAATAGGAACCCTGAAGATGTCAACCCAGCAACAGTGACTACTGTGATGGATAACAATATTATTATCATCAAACCAATTTAAGTATAATCTGCAAAGTCAATCTGCTGGTTCATTGGCTAATCACTGGAACTTTGAGGTCACTTCTATGTTCACCAATTCTGTGCACAGAACCGCCGGCAGGACTGCTCTATCAAGTATCAACTTCTCCCCTCACTTTTGAATTCCAGTGGAAGATCTTGACATAGTCTGCCGCTCCCTTCTTGGAATTAAACCGGTTTAGAATACATTATGACATGCTACATTACGCAAGAATGTTAACACGTATGTATATGTATGACATTTGGAAAACAACAGTCTAACTAACTACCCAACAAACTCGGAACGTAGTGTTGCTAACAACAAATTCGTACTTTTTGGTTCAGAGCCTAGTTGCTAACTAGCTCGCTTATAAATATCCAAAGAAACTTATGAACTTGTTCAGAAAGATCCCAACAAACTAAACTCTAAAGTTTAAACCTCGAGACATGGGGATTACCAAGTCTAAAAGAAGCACATTATTTGCATCTATCATGATTTTGGCAATATTTTCTTCTGCAGGTGAACTTTTGTATGAGAAATAGTACTTTAAGTAGGAGTATCATACCTTAACCTGCCTAGCTCATTGCTTAATCTAACTTGGCCTTGATCATGTTTCTAGTGGCTTATGATCCCTTTGATCCCAATGGAAGCGTCAATATCAAGTGGGATGTTTTGTCTTGGACCCCTGATGGCTATGTGGTGAGTGCTTTAGAGCTAATCAGTTAACTTCATAACATATGCCAAACTTGAAACTAAACAAGGTAAATCGAATAAGAGTAAACGCATGCTAGCTAACTTACCGTGCATATATGATTACTCAAACTCAGGCAGCAGTGTCAATAAGCAACAACCAAATGTTCCGGCACATCACAAGCCCCGGATGGAGCTTAGGATGGACATGGGCAAAGAAGGAAGTGATCTGGTCCATGGTGGGAGCTAAAGTCGCCGATCAAGGGGACTGTTCGAAATTCAAAGGGAACACCCCGCTTTGTTGTGAGAAAACTCCAACAGTTATTGACTTACTTCCCGGAGTTCCTTACAACCAACAGTTCACCAATTGCTGCAAGGGTGGTGTTTTGACATCACTGGGACAAGACCCTTCTAGTGCAGTCTCAGCATTTCAGATCAGTGTTGGCTTTGCAGGCACTTCAAATAAAACCGTAAGGCCTCCAAAGAAATTCTTTTTGCTTGGTCCTGGATCAGGCTACACTTGTAGTGCCGCCAACATTGTGCCATCCTCGGTTACCTTGTCACCTGACCGCCGGAGTAAAACTAGAGCAATGAGTAAGTACACTAATACTACTACTTCCCTGTTTAATTTTCATATCACTTTCAAATGGGAACTTGTAGAATTCTTGCTGTCTACAATTTTGGCAGTGACATGGAGTTTGACATGCACTTACTCACAATCGATTGCCTCTAAGAACCCGACCTGTTGTGTGTCCATGTCTTCCTTCTACAGCCCCTTGATCACTCCATGTCCATCTTGTGCTTGTGGTTGTAAGGATGCAAATAAATGCGTGTAAGCAGCGCTACATTCTCTTTGAGGCAATTCATCGAACATCCTATATTCCCTTCTTATCTAATATTGAACTAATGACATATGCACTTATGCAGGAATGACCTTAGGGATTCAAGTCTGCTACAATCGAAAACCTCAGCCAAGGAAAATGCGCCACAACTGTTACAATGCACAGAACACAAGTGCCCGATCCGAGTTCATTGGCATGTGAAAGCTAACTACAGAGAGTATTGGCGTGTGAGAATTACCATCAGCAACTTTAACTTCCTCATGAATTACACACAATGGACACTAGTTGCTCAGCACCCAAATCTCAACAAACTAGCTAATATTTCTAGCTTTCTTTATAAACCACTTACCCAATACAACCCCACAAGTAAGTCTACAATTTAATCATAACCTGCTAAATGATACAGTACATGTAATTCCTATCTCTTTCTTAAACAGCTTTTTATTGTGTTTGAACCTGCAGATGACACTGGCATGTTTTATGGCATAAAAGCTGTGAATGACCTAATAAGGGAAGCTGGGCCTAAAGGATATATCTATACAGAGTTGATTCTTAAGAAGGACAAGAACACATTCACATTGGATCAAGGCTGGGCATTTCCTCTCAGGGTTTACTTCAATGGTGATGAGTGCTTGATGCCCCTTCCTGATCTATACCCATATCTACCCAACTCTGCTTTTCATAATTCATATCCAATTTTTACATTATCTTCTACAATACTGGCTACCCTTTTGGTTTTCATATTGCTAGTCTTACTGTAATCTAGTCTGTACAATATGCAAGTAGGATCACGTACTATATATATAATACAAGTAGCATCAATGTGTGGTATTGATTCAGTTCAACTCAAAATGGAGAAATTAGAAAATTAGTCTAGTTCATTCAAGCCTTCAACCAAAGGCTATGCAGTATGAACTATCCAAAGTTACTATTTTTTAAAGGACATGTTTTGCACTTTACTTGAGCTGTTATTGGGTCAAAAAAGCACCTGATAACTTTCAATATATGCCAAGATTATTCAACAGCAGACCTTAGCTAGCCTCCATAATCATCGAAGAATGTTGAAATCCAAGAAATAACAATAACTCAGAATTCATAAACAGAAAAAATCAAAAAATGGTAAGTACGTTCATGACCATAACAGAAAAGCTAACTTGTAAAAGTGTCATCGAACTTTTTCAAAGGATGATTCCAATGTTCTAGTATATCATCAAAAAGTTTGATTGCGATTTCAACTTGAATATACAAAAGAGCTGTAATATACCTGAATACAAAGAAGTTGTATATGAGAGCTCATTGTTCCTTAAATTAGCTCCTGAATTCAATAACTGACTACTGTACAAATCTGCAAAATGATAAAGAAAAAATTATTACATCGCATAAGACCTGCACATCACATACAGATAACTTGAAGTTGTAAACAAAAGAGAAACAATTTTTAGTATTAAAACAACAATATAGAGCTTGAGAAAGAAAAAAACAAAAACTATAGAGTTCTCTATCATAAGCAAAAAACCTAAGAATAAACAGACTGCAATACTGTTATTAGTCTCATAAAAACATAACATGTATCCTTTATTTTATTTGTTTTCTTTTGAAAGTTAGTACTGTATGTATTTCTTCTTAATTAATTGTTTAGTATCCTGGACCATTTGTTTACTGGCTTTCAAAGCATACATCATTACTTATAACTAATTGAAGTCTTATTTACTCTGAGGCATAGTTTATAAAAGCAGATTGGAACTTAGCTCAGATAAAAATAAAACATTCTAATAACAATACTAACTTTATTGCACCCTTATGCTATATTGAATGCAAAAACTTATCTCATTTGGGCAAACAAACTTTTAGGATTTCATTTCATATATGAGGTTTGGTTTTGTTGTTTTCAGCTTCATTATTCTCTATTGACTTGAATCCCAAGAATACAATGAAAATAAGCAAAAAAAAACTTATATAGTTGTCCATAACAAAAATTGATGTAGACAAATTAAGATAACTCACCTCTTACAAACCGATAACTCCATTGGAGAAAAGCATTGCAGGACTGGTTGGACTAACCTTGGACGACATTAATTCTAATAAAAATTCTAACCTGAAATTCAATATTGCAGCATCTCAGTGGGGATTTCAAAGAAAAAAAACAAACAAACAAACACTACTCAGCTATATAAAGCAGTATGAAAAGCAGATACACATAAATATGACCAAAAGATCATCAACAAATGAAAGCCTAGAGAAAAGCAAGAACAGAGTGATATAAATAAATCTAGAATAATTTGCAATTGTCACGAAGCAAATAGTAACTAAAATGTAAAGCAGATACACATAAACATGACCAAAAGATCATCAACAAATGAAAGCCTAGAGAAAAGCAAGAACAGAGTGATATAAATAAATCTAGAATAATTTACAGTTGTCACGAAACAAATAGTAACTAAAAAGTGATAAGACGCTAACCTTTTAAATCTCTCATTTGAAGCTACTCACATTATGGCTCTCCACATTGACAGCAGTAAAATTCCTCTTCAAATCACATAGCTTTCCCAAAAGCATTAACATGTAATTATAGACACATATTAGCTTTTTATATATATTCTCACGTAACCAAAGTTTATCTACTGAACTAAGAATATGAAAGCAAACAATATAATCCTAACTAAAAACATGAAGTAAGAAGCCAAAGACCCAATTCCTTTTGGTTAAAATGAAAACATGACCAAAACACATCCAAAAGATATCAAATACTCACCATATCTAACTCTCATACTTCGCCATATTTAAATTTATTTTATCATTCATCTTCATGAAAATCAAAGATAAATAGTGTACGCATAGTCAATTCGAAAAAAAACAATATTAGAAAATAATATATAGTACCAACTCCGAGAAAGACCTCAATCGGAAAAATGCTAAATCAAAATGCAAAACCAGATTAAAAAAGAAAGAAAGAAGTGAATGTAAGAAGTAATAAGCATACGTAGAGAAACACCTCGATCTCATTATCCCTCTCTTTCCTATCTCTCGGCTCGTTGACAAAATCTCTCGAAGCAGAGAACCCAAGAGCTTATTCTCGAAAGCTAGGTCTAATCATAACTTGTCAAAGAGACAGAGAGAGAAAACATTAGTATAAAGAGAGGGGAAAAAGACATCGCTATGCAAAATTTTGATGTTTTAGTCCTAACTTTTATAGACCTAATTCAATAGAATGAGCATACTTAATTACGTCTTGATCAATGTTAGATCAAACCCAATCCCCCAACATAATCTACAAACTATTTCGCACACAAACTCTCTAATTAGATTTTCTGGATTATTAGGGTAAAGTTACAAGCAGTAAGCATACCTATAAAAGTACCTCAATCTCTCTATCTCCTCTTTTTCTATGTATAGAATATTGATGAAATCTCTGAAACGCTGTATTTGAATGCAGAGAAAGCGAGAGCTTAATCGAAGATGTGATCTTCTTGTACGATTAATTGGGTAGAGCAGAGAGCTGAGTTCGATCACACCTTGTTGGAGGAGACATCCAAACAAAAAACACAGAGAGGGCAAAAGGATAAGAGAAAAAGAAGGAAGGATCTCGAGATCACTCTCGATTCTGTCTCACAGAGAAAGAGCCAAAAGAGTCTAGAGAGATAAAGAGAGAGAAGAGTTTTTTTTTTTTGGGTTAAGATAGATCAATGCAGAGCGAGAAGAGTCTAGAGAGGGCGAGAGAGACAGAACGAAGGCGCTGCCACGAAATCAAAAAAAAATACTTTTACACTTAGGATTGAAACGAAGGATATGTGGGGAATTACGCAGGCCACCAGTAGAGACAAAACCGTCTGTGAACTGTTTATGTGAACAGTAATTATGAATAGTGATATAAACAGTAAATCATGTTGTGTGAATAGTTTACAAAAAATAGATATATAGTAAATATCCAAGCGTCCCATCTAATAAGAAATGTGATGCAATTTCTTAGTTGAACAAATATATATATATATATATATATATATATATATATATATTTGGACAATAAGGGTGATTTATTTATATTTGAACAAATATATATACAACAAGAACTAGATCCTAATTCAGTAATTCTACTAGGGTTTTGTTTCCGTTACTTGTACAAGTAGGAATGTAATTTTATTGATCCCCCTTCTCCCTATATAAAAGGCATCAGGCATGCCTTGATTCCAGTAACAATACCAGCCCTTTAAGATCTAGCAACGGTTTAGTCTGCCTTCATTATTGTCTCAAAGGACCTCCGACGTCGGAGAACATCGTATGGAACCCATCAACAGGACAACATAGGCTTCTTCCTGAACCTTTGTCTTTAGATGGGGAAGATACTTTCTCAAAAATTGTAGGGTTTGGATTCATTAACACCAATGACTACAAGATGTTGAGGATTTCACGAAGCAAGGACCGGACTGGTTATAATGGAGGGTTTACATATCTAACACAAGTCTTCACAAAAAGCGAAAATTCATGTTGAGGCATGTTTCCCATTTGATGATTACAAGTTTTATTGGCAGTCTTCTGTTACTTCAACTGGAGTGGTGTATTGGTTGGCAAGAAGACATGTCCTTGGTACTAATCATGCCAGGTAAGTACTGGTTCTTTGGAATGGGATTCCCTTGGAGTTTGGAATGATCAGTTTCTGTGGGCGAAAAGGGACACAGCAGGTGAGAATTTTCTGTATGCCTATGATCCTGCTAGGCAGGAAGAGAGGATGATAAAGTAGTCTGGGTTCAAGGTCTTATATTTCCGATGTAGGATTGATATTGAATTTTCAAGCCTAACATGTGGACAACATTTAGGGTGACGTGTAGTGCATGTGGTCTTTGGGCCTAACACGTTGACAACATTTAGGGTGATGTGGAGTGCGTGTGGCCTTTGGGCTTCACACGTGGAAGTGGGTAACCTGCTCTGATACCATGATAAAGTAGTCTGGGTTCACATCCAAAACCAATTGACAATGGGTGGAGTGGCCCAAACCCTTATAAACTTACATGCAATATTTTATATTCCCGATGTGGGATTGGTATCTCAACAGAGGAAGCTTTGCAGACTTGAAGATGAGATCAATTATGATGAAGTGGTCAATTACAAGGAGACCCTAGCTCCAGTGTTGTAAACATTTTGTAGCATAGAGGTTTCTGTTTAAGAGGTTTTTGGCTTCATGTCCCCATGTTCAATGGGACTCGATTAGATTTAGAATCAGAAGTTGCTCAAACAAGAGTCTCCTTTGTAACGCCATTGTCATCTTGTGGTTGTTTTTGAACGTGTTTTTCTCGGAGTTTCTTACAACGCAAGTGCGTTACTTTTGTTTTACTTTATTTGAAATAATTTTTCGAACATTTTATGTACATATCTAATATGCATGTCTTAAACACCTCGATGCACAGAACGAGTAACAAGTGTGTCAAATCTGAATACAGTGGACACATGGCAATGTTATTAGCTTTCTTTATAAGTCACTTGTTCAATACAACTCAAATTTCAGGCTATAAGGAATAAAACTTGTACTTGAAGCAGTCCAGTATAGGAGTCCCAAGTCTTAACAGTGTGAAGGCTGTGGCCGTTGTTGGGCTGTTGTCTTCAGACCCTCCAGTGATCTCCCGCCAGCTTTTACATCATTGATCGTCGACACCAAAACTTGCTTCAAGATACAGAAACACAAACATATGCACCATTTCCATATATATTACTAATTGAATTTAAATAAGGTACCATGTGAAAGTGAGACATAGAGAAAAAGCAGGGTATGAAGATATCAAATAAGATGAAATATCACATAAATGGTACCTAACAACCAGTAGGTGAGACATCCAGACATTCACTTCCACTCTATATCTCTTCTCCCTCTTCTTTTCCTTTTTAAGTACTCGCCCTTGAGTTTCTGATCCAGTGAAACCTGCTTCAGCCATGGAACTCCATAACCAGGCTTATCCAGTTCACAGAATCCACCTTGAGGTGGTAACATGTTGTTCTTGGCTGAAGATCACATTCTTGACCATGTTATTTTGTGTGCTAGTATCACCTACAGGTAAATTTTTGATAACAAATCAAACTCAAAAATACATTTTCATTCTGTCACTAATGCTTGCTTCCAATTTGTTTGTGATTTCTGTAGCGGCATATGATCCATTGGATCCAACCGGAAACATAACGATCAAATGGGATGTCATGTCTTGGACACCAGATGGTTATGTTGTAAGTTATCATTGTGGATCATTTTGTGTCTGTTCATTCATTTTCACACAAAGATCATCTTTCCAATGATCATATGAATTTTACTAGGCAGCAGTAACCATGAACAACTTCCAAATGTACCGGCAAATCGCGAACCCCGGGTGGACACTAGGATGGACATGGGCGAAAAAAGAAGTAATCTGGACTATGGTGGGAGCTCAGACCACAGAGCAAGGAGACTGTTCCAAATTCAAAGGAAACACACCACATTGCTGCAAGAAAACTCCAACAGTTGTTGACTTGCTACCCGGAGTTCCTTACAACCAACAGTTCAGCAACTGCTGCAAAGGTGGTGTCATGGCATCTTGGGGACAGGACCCTTCAGCTTCAGTCTCGGCCTTCCAGGTGAGCGTTGGGCAAGGCGGAACTTCAAATAAAACAGTCAAGCTTCCCAAGAACTTCACCTTGCTTGGTCCGGGACCAGGGTACACTTGTGGCCCTGCAAAGGTTGTGCCATCCACTGTCTTCCTCACAGCTGATCGTAGGCGAAAGACTCAAGCACTTAGTAAGATAATCTTGCTCTCTAAGTCTAAGATCTTTGAAAATGTAAACAAACATCTCCAAACATATCATTCTAATCATCTTTGTGTTACAGTGACATGGAATGTGACATGTACCTATTCACAGTTACTTGCCTCCAAGAACCCCAGCTGCTGCGTTTCGTTTTCATCTTTCTACAATGAAACCGTAGTTCCATGCCCATCTTGCTCTTGTGGTTGTCACAATAAGAAAGATTGCATCAAGTAAGCCTCCACAAACCTATCCACATAGAAATAGGCCAACATATTCACACACCTGAACATAATGCAATTCTGGCTACAGGGGAGACTCAAAACTACTACAAAAGGCAGGAATCAACACACCGAGAAAGGATAACACACCATTGTTGCAGTGCACACACCATATGTGCCCGATCCGAGTGCACTGGCATGTGAAGCAAAATTACAAGGACTATTGGCGCGTCAAGATTTCTGTCACGAATTTCAACTACCGGCTCAACTACACCGAGTGGACACTCGTTGCACAGCACCCTAATCTCAATAACATCACTCAAGTCTTTAGCTTTGACTACAAGCCCCTTGTTGCTTACCAGTCCATCAGTGAGTTCCTTTTGTGCAGTTACACAATGCTTATCGAATCAGCTTGAGTCTGTTACTAACATGTTAAAGTTGTTGCTTGCTATGTGCAGATGACACTGGAATGTTCTATGGCATGAAATTTTACAATGACTTGTTGATGGAAGCCGGGCCTTCAGGAAATGTGCAGTCTGAGGTGCTTATGCAGAAAGACAAGAACACCTTCACATTCAAGCAGGGGTGGGCGTTCCCTAGGAAGGTTTACTTCAACGGTGATGAATGCAGGCTACCTCCTCCCGACGCCTACCCTTCTCTTCCAAACTCCGGTCATGTAGATTCCGTTTCAATCTTAAAAATGGCAGCCTCTTTGCTTCTGATAATGTTTTTTATATATTGATCACATCTCTACTGAGGACAGAAACTCTGCTATATTAAAAGGCCATTGCTGATAAGAGGTTAGTATAGAAGGTTGGTCGGTTTATCCAATGTGATAATATGCTTGTGTCAAAATGTAACCTGCATTTGAATTCTCAGAAATGTCTGAAATTTTGTCAAAGCAAACCAAACGGTTCATTTTCTACATATGGAACTGTATTTTCAACTCGAGGAAAATAAAAATTAATCACTGTTATACAACACTGGTTCACCGTTCACTGAACAAAAATCATACATGAGCTTTGATTTCTTCATGAAATATATCGTAATGCTAAGAGAACAAATTCACTATGGATACAACAGCTGAATTTAAACAAAAAAACAGCAGTAAGAATAAATTGTTTATACGTGTAACAGGTGTAACAAATTTTCAGGCAGAATATTGAAGCGACCGTTAAACTGGAGTGCAGCTGAACCACTTGTATTGTAGAGGTCACAGCACCAACACATTTGACCCCATCAACCGGAGTTCTATAAGCTTTAATGCAGACTGAACTTGATGGAAATATTACAATTCTTTCGACGTAACAGACCTTACTTTGTCAAACCACTCACTACGCATAAGCCAATAAGAATACCAAAGATGCCACGATAGTTATGACCGGACTAAGTAGGGAAATGGTTGGTCTAGGACTGGCATTTGGTAACCACGGATAAGCATCTGGAGGTGGCATGACACAGTTATCACCGTTAAAATAAACCCTTCGGGGGAAAGCCCATCCCTTTTCAAAAGTAAAAGTTGACGAATCTTTCCGAAATAGAAGCTCCGACTGTGCATTTCCAAGAGGACCAGCTTGCATGAGCAAATCATTATAAAACTTGACTCCCCAGAGCATTGCAGTATCATCTGCACAATCACAATTTATATAGACAAAATTTATGTCAGAAAGTTAAAACTGCACCAGATATCAAGTCAGAAATTGACAAAGAGCCGCCAACTCCAAAAATCTAAAATTTTGATTGAAGTAGGGCACCAAAAACTTACTCAAGCCAGCATAAGGAGTCAATGACTTGTAATTGAAGCTGAAAATCTTGGTCAAATTATCGAAGTTGGGATGTTGAACAACAAGATTCCAGAGAGTGTAATTCATTCTGTAATTGAAATTCGTAACTGTGACTTTCACCCTCCAGTACTCCTTGTAATTGAGCTTCACATGCCAATGGACTCTCACTGGACACATATGGCTGGTACACTGGACCAGAGGAGAATTAGCAGATTTTCCATTACCTGCTACAGCTGAAGCTAAGTATGGAGAATCTGGCCTGCAAACAAGTGCCAGCATAAGAAAGATGTAGGATCTAGTATTACTACAAAATCTAGCTCGTGAACATTAATAAAGTAATGCAATACCCAATAGAAGAATATGGAGGGGGAAAAGAAAAGCTAGATACACAAACACAACGATTCATGAGTCAGAGAACTTACTCTACGCAGCTCCCGGGATCTGTACTGTTGTTCTCACAACCACATGCACAAGTCGGACAGTTTACTATGGTGTCATTATAGAAGGATGAGAGAGAAACACAACAAGTAGGTGTCTTCTGAGCTAAGAATTGAGAGTATGTGCAAGTAATATTCCAGGTCACTGCAAAGGGATGATGAAATGTTAAATAAAAACATGAAAACTAGGTTTTTCACACTATAATTAAAAAATAAAGCCATACACAATTGACTTGCAGCTTTATTGAACCATTTCGTATCTAAAGACTACACAAAATTTTCTCTATGCGAAAACTATATGTACTGAAATGTCAACAGATACCATATTTAGGAGTTAGTTACTGCAGTCTAAATTAACACCTACAGAGTTTTGCACATCCGGGTTACTCTAAATGCCACCTTAGTCATCTCATTGCCCATACTCTCTTCATCAGTTATGAACTTATGGTTAGTTAGGTCGGTTGGAACTTACTCATGGCTTGGGTCCATCTTCTTTTATCCGCTGTTAGATATCTGGTTGGCTTGACAATCGCTGCTCGCCCACAAGAATATCCAGGCCCTGGTGCTTTCAATGTGAAGTTTTTAGGAAGTCTAACAGTCTTGTTAGTGGTTCCTGCAGCACCCACACTGACCTGGAATGAACTTACAGCATTCCCTGGATCTTGGATCCATGATTGCATAACCCCTCCTTTGCAGCAATTTGCAATCTGCTGGTTATAAGGAGTTCCAGGTAACAAATCCACGACTGTGGGATCCTTCTTACAGCAATGTGGTACGTTGCCTTTGTATCTTGAACAGTCTCCTTGCTCAGTGGTTTGAGCTCCCACCATGCTCCAGATTACTTCCTTCTTTGCCCATGTCCATCCTAACGTCCAACCTGGCGCTTGTATATGACGATACTGCTGGAAGTTGAACATTGTAACAACGGCCTGCCAATCCAAACCATATATTTCATATCAGAAAATCAAGTGTAATAATCTTCAGGAAGCAGAACTTCAGATGTGATTAGTCAACACCAAGAGGAAAATAACTCTAAATTCCTCTTTTACTGGATTCAGTTACAAGTAAACACAAATCACCAGCCGAGAACATGAATTATCTACAGGCTTATTTCATCTCAAGAAAGCTCTAAGATTACCAAAAACTAAGGAACTAAAATGTACAATCAGGTCTAACTCAATCATAATCCTGCTTCGAAAGCATCTAATAAAGGCAAGAAATATAACATAAAAGGAAAGCTGGAGCTCATAAATACTTACAACGTATCCATCAGGAGTCCAACTAATGACATCCCATTTAATCGTGATGTTCCCAAGTGGATCAAGCGCATCATAAGCTTCTGCACAAACATCCATCAAAACAAACATCAATCCTCAACATTTCCTCACACGTTGACTTCATTATATTCAATGATTAATACATCAAAACAAAGTTTCATCGGACAACCAAAGTACTTGTTGATTCAAAGACAACTACTTCCACTTCATCGTCTCAAAGGCATTTGTACTATTACCAAATAGAAACAAATTTGAAACACCTATAATGGGAAATCCACTGAATCTTTCCAAAATTAGAAACAAATTGCACTACAAGATAGAAAGATCAATACTTTGATTTATGAAAACAAATTAAGAAGCAATTAACTAAAGCCCATAAAACCAAACTAGAAGAAAACTAGCAAGACAATAAATTTAGAAGCATGGGAAAGAAAGCTTCAATCTGGGTATTTACCTGTGGAAGTGAAAGTGAGGGAGGAAACCAAAAAGAAGAGCAGAATAGTGAAGCTGCTGAGTTTAGCTATGGATCCAGTGGCTGAGAGGCACTGGGACTCCATTTTCCTTGATGCAGATGATTGATGCTTGAGCTCTGAAGCAGTTCAAGATCTCTGGTGCCAAGAAAAATGGAGAGAGAGAGAGGGGGGGGGAGAGATAGAGATGTAGAAATGGCCAACTGGGCGCGCTGGTTTCTTTTTCACATGGCAAGTGACTTTTAAAGGCCACTCTAATCACTGTTTAGAGATCCAGTTAATACATTACTGGAGTTTAGTTATTGCTGCTGTTAGTGACACAGCCCCCTTGTTATTGACAGATATACCCCTCTGATATTTTTTGCAGATATACCCCCTGTAATAGGTCTCTGTTTTTTTTTGGACTCTTTACCTTGTCGCATTTCGGCTGCATTCCAGCACATACACACAGTGGCGGATCCAAAATTTTGTTTGTGCGGGGTGAAATGTTATATAAACGAAAAAAGGCCAAAAGTGGGGTGAAATGCTTGTATAAATTAAAACGAGGCCGAAGTGAGGACGTAAATACTGAAATGTAAAGAGAACTTAAATAACTATAATGTAGGTTGGCTGGTACATGTGTTTTCGATTTTGATCTATTGACTATCTAAACACATCTGATTAACTCTTCCCAGATAATAGCTCGAGTCACTCGCTTGGATTTAGTGTTATTAGGGTTGTTGATAGTTCATGAGCAACTAAAACACATGTAAATTGAGGGGTGTTATTGGAAATGGGTACAAATACATGGTATATATTTCATGGAGACAAAATGAGATTTGATATAAAATGGGTGTTGGAGCAAGACAGCAAAAGTGCATGGGCCACAAGGCATCCTGTAGTGTCGGTGGAGAGCAAATTCAATGGTAGCTTGTGCAATGGGAAAGAGATGTTTTTTGTCCAAATCTTGCTCCCAACCACCAAATTATAATCACAAATTGGTATTATATTCTTTGGACAATCATGCACTCTTTTAATTAAGACCCAAAAGAAAATAATATCACACATATAGAAGTAGCTAGTGATCTTAAATTAGTTGGTGTGAATATTCTATATATGAGTGTGATTGATGAGTTGATTAACTAACTAGACTAGGTACCAAACACATATTATGCTATTTCTAATGATCTAAACATATCAAAGAATATATTGTTCTTCTACAATAAAAGTTCTTGTACTATCTGCAAAAGAAGTTAGAATATGTACTAACAAGTTAACATTTGTATGCCTACATCATTTCATAAAATTGACTATAAAATTGAGAAGATTGTTGTTCATAATATAATGGGTTGCGCTACATGAAAAGTGTGTTTCAAATTCGTCAACTATGTGTGATGCACAAAAGGTTGACACACTCGACTAGGAGTAGAGCTCCCTATTAAGATTGGTTCGAATAGCATATGAGATATGTTTTTTCATGTTAAAAATTTTGGGGAATTTTGAAGGGATTAATCTTCTAAACTTGTCCACAGTAAGGGTATATTGACAATTTAGTGAAATGTGAAGGACCTTAAAATAAGTACTCTCTCTCTCTCTCTCTCTTTCTCTTTCTCTGAAGTGTACATTGTCGTGTGAATCAAGTACAACACCATGACTAAACGACACGTCGCTGTGGAAGGATTTAGAACTCTCAGAAGCTATGTTGCATGGACACTCCACCCTAGTAAAGTGTCGGACACTTTGACACGCCGACACGGCAAAATACGTGAAAGTTGACTTTTCGGACACGTTGACCGGCCCCAACAAGACATTGTGACATGCCACGTCAGTGTTTCAGACTCGGAGGTCATTGGAAAACATCAAACCCTCGCCGCAAATTCTCAGAACTTTTACTCTTCGATTCTCTCTCCTCAGAGCTCGTTGTGGACAACCAAAGACATAAATAGGTTCTCCAAGTCGAGGTGAAGCTACCAACACCATCTATGCCCGCCGCCGTGGCCGAATTCAAAAAATCATCAATGAACCCAGAAAAACTTCTTCTTCTTTGAATCTCTCTCTCTTCAGCTTCCCAAGGAAATCCAATACTAAAACGATGTCGGGGAGGACGAGACGAAGCTATCCATACCAGTCGTGCTCGTCATCGTGGCCGAAATCCGAAGATTGCCAGTGAACCCAGATTTTCTTCCTTTGCTTCTTTTCTCTCTTGCCGGAGCTCCTCTTCGTAATCCAACATCACAACCACTTTGGGGACAACATGACGAAGCCGTAGCCACTGGTTAGGCACCGGGAGACGGCCGAACGACGGAGAACTCCTCCGACCTCCTCTGTTACAGAGCAGCTCAAGACAGAGTCGGTCTGGGCTAGAACTGATTGAATCCAAACTGATCCATATTCGTATATACTCCAAAACATACGAGCTAGATCTTGTGGTCTAATAAATCTAATGGTCCAGATCAAGCTACTTTAAAAATATATTTTTAATAAAAATTTAGATAATACCAACTTCCAAAAATCATTAAAAATAGCTCCAAAAAATCATACAAACTCGTAACGATGTCTAAATTAATCCTATGGGCTCTAAAGACAAAATTCGACAAACTAAAAATTTGAATAATTTTCGAAATCTACAAAAAATTTGAAGAATAATAAAAATAGCTCAAAAATAATTTTCCTTTTAAAAAATAGAAAATCGAAATTCAGGGATATTACTGATGATATGAAGGAAACCTAAGATTTTCGTTATTCAAATAGTCGCAAAAAGTAGAAAACCCTTCGTCTGTTTCAATGTGTGGCCTTCGTCTGTTTCAGTGTGTGATTTTATGCTATGATTATGATATTATGTGTGTAAATAAGGGAATGTCTAAAATCAAATTGTGTGGTTTTAAATTTCTATGAAAGACATCAATGTTTTATTTCCTGATGTTAAGCTCAAACTGATTACATACATCTTCCTTGTTGCTAAAACTGTTTATTTTATATTCAATCAATTGCTCAAACTGATTACTTATTTCGTATGGTTATAAAATAAAATAAATTTAAAATTTTATTTGATAATGTAATAAATTTATTTCATATTTTAGTATATTTTTTATTTATTAAAAATATATAAATATATAATTCTTTTAGCCGTGTTTAAAGCGTATCGGAAACTTTAATTTTTTTATTTTGCGGTGCCGGCGTTTCGTGTCGCCGTGTCAACGTAGCTCAGAAGCATATACGGTTTGGGAGCAGAGGGGTTTTAGAGTGAAAACAAAAATGGAGAGCAGCTTAGAGCAAACTCTTCAAGATGCCAAGCTCTACAGAGAGATCAATTCTCTCATTGTCGCCTATCTTCGTGACAATAGTCTTCACCAGGTAACCAAAGTTCTCATCTTTTTCATTGCTTTGATTTCTTCTTCTGGTTTAAGACAATGGTTCAGTTTTGGATTAGTAATCAAAGGTGTGAATTTGACCCAGCTGAGGCCTCATAAGCATTTGGGTCTCCCAAAGTTTCAATCTTTTTGGGGTTTTGGTTAAGAGTGGTAGCATATTCAGTTGTTTTGAGATTGGTTTAGGAGTGTCAAGAAATTTCCATTAGAAAACATGTGATTGTGAATGTTAAGGATTTTTTGTTTACCCCATCGTAGGCTGCAAGTGCTGTTGCTTCAGCAACAATGACGTCACTGAATGTTGAAGTCCCGGCTAATAAGCTTGTTCAGCTGGTTGCTAAGGTTTGGTTTGCATTTCAAGGCTTATTTTGAGTGTTGCATTTAGTTGGTTGTGCTCGAAAAAGAGAGTATTGGTGGTACTGATGTGATAACAGGGCCTTGCAGTGGAGAAAGATGAGGTGGTAAGGGGGGTTTCTTCTCTTGCTAATGATTTTGGTACCCTGATACCTTTGGGATATGGTTCAACGCTGGGTCTTCGCACTGCCTCTGTTGATTTTGGGTAATTACGATATCCGAATGAGTATCCTAGCAATTGAGTTAGTGGTTCCAAAGCATTTTGCTATATCTATGATGTGCCTGTATCTTATAGCTAATTAGATGGTTAGCATCATAACTGATAACTTGATCTGTCTGTTGTCAATACAGTGCTGTTCAGGAAACAAAAGGCTCGTCAAAGAGTTTCCCAAAGCATGAGACACGCCATCTTTCGGAGCACAAGGTACATAAATAGGAAATAGAGACATTGCATTACATATATATTTGTATTAATTCGGGCATGATGTAGATTGGTTCTGACTGATGGGTTATACTTTCTAGAATATTGCCAGATGTGCAAGGTTTAGTCCTGATGGGAAGTTTGTCGCTACTGGAAGTTCAGACACGTCAATAAAGCTATTTGAGGTAATGCTTCTATTAGCTCTAAGTTTGGTTTTCTTTTCAACCATGGGCTGGATCTAAATCATAGTGATATTCTGTGTTTCAGGTTGCAAAAGTTAAGCAAATGATGCTTCCAGAGGCAAGAGATGGGCCTGTACGACCTGTCATACGTACATTCTATGACCATTTACAAGTAAATCAACCTTTCTTCTAATATTTGCCGCTGTGGAAATATTTCTTCTTTCATCCCACAAACATTGTTAAAAAAGCTTAAGAGTACTTATGTTGAGTATGCATTGAACCCATGACTATGGGAAGGAGCATTAAACAAAAAATAAGCCTTCAACTAATAGTATTAATTCTTAACTCCCGGATGTCCCTACTGTCTAATGTTATTTCAATGCAACTGCAGCCCATAAATGATTTGGATTTCCATCCTCAGAGCTCTATACTTATATCCGGGGCAAAAGATCACACAATAAAGTATGGATTTTTCTTCTCTCTCAGATAAAGTTGAGGTTGATTCCATATTGTATACCCCATTATCTATTCATGAATAAAATTTATGGTCTTGCAATGGTAGAACAGCATGTTTTTTGTACTCTAATTTTGTCCCTAATTTCCAGTTTGCCATTCCGCTCCTGTCAAAAACGCTTGATAAAATATCACATTAGCTGTAAACAAACAAGATTTCATTATGCACTCTTAGCCAACTCTTTTTGCTACTTTCAGGTTCTTTGATTATTCCAAAATGACTGCAAAGAGGGCATTCAGAGTTATCCAGGTTTGCTTGCATCTGATACTCTTGAATTTATCTCCATCGTTCAGAACTTAGAACTACGTTACTAAAAAAACAGTTTCCCTTGTCATGAACAGGATACACACAATGTGCGTTCAGTATCGTTTCATCCTTCTGGAGAGTTTCTTTTAGCTGGTAATTTCTGTCTTAATTGTCAATGAAAAAAAAAACAGCCTATGAGTTGGTATTATCTGATGATATCATATAGCGATTGGACTTTGATGAGGTTCATGTCCAAATAATCACAGGGACTGATCATCCAATTCCTCACTTATATGATATCAATAGCTTCCAGTGTTACCTATCTGCAAATGCCCCAGAAATTGATGTTAACGGAGCAATAAATCAGGTATTGCTGACCTTATCTCTTTTAATTGCTTTAATGATCTGTTTTCCTGTATGAATCAGGTATTGCTTTAATGATTCTATTCCATAATAGCAATTAAAGTATATATATTTGCTCATCAGATCAGGTATTCAGCTGCCGGTGGCGTTTATGTTACGGCTTCCAAAGATGGTGCTATTCGCTTATGGGATGGTGTAACTGCCAGTTGCATACGGTCCATAGTTGGTTCACATGGCACAGCAGAGGCCACCAGTGCAAATTTTACTAAGGACGAAAGGTATGTATCATATAATGTATCTATGCCCGGAGAGATGTCTGCTGAGAATCGATATCTCCGCATTTAAGTTGTTTCATGATTGTTGGGTGACATGGACAACGAATTCATGTACCCTTCAGCATTTTGTTGTTCTATATGCGGAGGACTTGGAACAGTGGGGATATTTGTGTGAACGAAGTAATATATTGTTGTATTAGTTGATTCACTTCAGAATTTCTAAATCTTGATCTTGGAACCTTATCATGGTATGACTTAAATGCTGGCTTTCTAGGTTTGTTCTCTCGTCTGGGAAGGATTCCACTGTGAAGCTTTGGGATGTAGGTACTGGAAAATTGGTTAAACAATATATAGGAGCTGCACATACTCAATTAAGATGTCAGGTATGCCAGACAGTCCTTTGAAGATTTATTCTTCATTTTTTTAATAAACAAATACTTTTAGGTTGAGCAGTGTGCTCAAGTGTTTATATTGATGTCGTTTCTTCCTCACTCCCCTTTCTTCTGAAAAGGATTAAGTATGCATTCATATACCAGAGAATGCTAAATAAGTCCTCTTCTCAAGTATGTACAATCCTGAAAAAGAATTCTTCTCGATCCAACCAATTATGAACCTTGCATTCCACTACACTTGAATATCCTTCCTCAGTATCATGACCCCCCGGTTCCAGGAAATCCAAAAGACAATATATTAAGTTTGTGACAACTGTTTATGTATTCGTTTTACAAGTGCTTTTTAAATTATGCAGGCTGTTTTTAATGATACCGAGGAATTTGTACTGTCCATGGATGAACCAAGCAATGAGGTTTGTTAACTCTTCTCTATCTAACTGGAATAGTGGTGCCTACATTTCAATTACTAAAGCTAGGGTGCTTGCAGATTGTTGTCTGGGATGCTCTGACAGCAGAAGTAGTAGCAAGGTGGCCCTCCAATCATATTGGTGCTTTCCGCTGGCTTGAGCACTCACCAACTGAAGCGGCATTTGTTTCCTGTGGGACTGACAGATCAATACGGTTCTGGAAGGAAAGCCTATAAGTTTGGGAAGGCAGCGGCTTACTTAATCTGGACTGTAGATTAGTATTTGATTAGGATTCACTTGTGTCTGTAAAACTATATCAATGGATAGAACCTGCACATGACGCAGAAACATATTGATAAATGACACCCAACTATATTGATCCCGTTTGTCTTGCCAATTCAACTGTTCTTTCAGTGTTGTCAATTTCTGTACCCTGTTCATGGCTCAATTCCTGGATACAATAACTCGTAATTTTTTCCCTCAAATAGAAGCGACTACTGAACTCAGATCTATGAGCATGTACTACATGAATTCGAAAGCTTGACTATCTTCTTAACTCAAATAATTCTCCACCACAGGAACCTAACTATCATGAACAAGCAGCGAAAGAGAGTCCAATGCTACTGCCATAACTCGAATCATTAACTACGATTTTCACTATATGTAGTTTGGAAACACAGCTTTAGCAGAGTAAGCATATTGCAGAAGAGAACTACAACGTCACATACTCACATATGCAAGTTACACTGTGTTCACTAGTGTGACATAAGTTTAGAAGAGTAAAGCTTGAGTTTGAAAAGCATGTGAAATTACTAGAGTACAAAGAACACAGGAGAAACCTTTTATTGCCAAGTGCTTTCAAATACCAGTATAGAAAGCGACACAATAACTTTGATGAAAACAAATCCCTTTGGAAACATGATCAAAACTCCAACATCTGTGATCAGAAGGGTCGATGCAGCCCTCTAATCGGCTTCTTCACAAACAGCAACCTTACTTGCTTAATACGTCTCCTCTTCCTTTGCACCTTCTCACTGATCGTTTCCTTCACCTTCACAGGCTTCTCCCTCCTCTTAAAAGGCTCATGCAGCTTGTGCAGCCTCGGCCGCAGCTTCAACTGCCCCGGCTTACTGTCTTTAACCGCTTTATCAACCCGGTAATCACCTCCCAATTTGTCCATCATCAGCAAATAAACCTTGACCCCAGGCTCACACCCATCCTCCTTCATCTTCTTCACCATACTCACTGCATGATCAAACTTCCCCACACTACACAATGTCTTCAAAACCCGGTAATACACCTTGTTATCCACCTTCAACCCCACTTCCTTCATCCTCTCCAACATTGCATCTCCCTCCACAATCCTACCCCCCTTATACAATCCCCTTATCAACACAACATAAGTACTCTCATTCGGCGCGGCGAGCCCCTTCTCACCGCACATTCTATGAAACAAGCGCAACGCATCCTGTGTCTTCCTAATCTTACACAGACACCTAATCACCACATTCCAAGTCTCCACATTTCTCGGCACCTCATTCGCTAAACGCTTCACCATTCTCTCCGCCGCAAAGGCATTCTCGCAAACCTTCTCCGCCGCCAATTTGACAGCTTCTGGCTCCAATCTGATCCCATACTCCTTCTCCATTTTATCAAAGAACGCAACCGCCTGCGGAATTCTGCCTGCTCTGATCATCCCAGCGAAATTCGAACAGGCTGTTTTCGGCCCGGTGAGTTTCCGGCCGGTGAGGATCGCCTCATGCGCCGCCTTGAAGTCCCTCCTCTCCCCGAAATGGTCGACGAAGAAGGAGAGGATCTGATCGCCGTGGTCGAGATTATCGTGGGAGATGAGCCAGGTGAGGAACCCTAGAATCGCGCGGCGGTCGGCGTCGGCGGAGAGGCCGAGCACGGACTGGATTAGAGTTGGGGTCGGAGTTAAGCGGGGTAAGGTTGACTGGAGGCGGCGGGCGACGGAGGGGGCGTCGGAGGTGGGGTCGCGGAGGAGTTCGGTGGAGAGAGAGTGGGCTAGTTGGGCCAGGTTTGGATGGGCGGTTCGGGTCGAGAAGGAGGAGAAGGAATTGAGGAAGTGAAGGGTTGGTGCGGTGGTTGTGGTGGGTTGGGAGTAGTGGAAATGGGTGGGTTTGGTTGAGGAAAATGGGATGTGGGTTTGGAGCGGTGGAGGTGAAGAGGTTTTGAGGTGGCGAAGCAGGACTCGCCGGAGTTGCAGAGGCGGTACACGACGCATTTGCAGAGAGAGAGAGAGAGAGGGTTTAAGGGTTCAGGGATCCGAAAGATCGAAAACGGCGGGGAACGGTTTAACCGAAAATGGGGAGGTTTGGGCCATCACTACCGGCCCGGGATTCATATTTCCAGGCCCATTATAGCAGGCTCAACTGGGCTTGCAGTATATTTGATTCTCAAAGTCAGGTCCTATTAAAATGGTCTCTTCCTCTTGTGATGTTTTAAAACTTAATATTAATGGTTCAAAATTGTCTCATAATCAGCGGCGTAGCCAGAAACTACCAATACTAATTAGGACAACATAAAACTGTCCAAATTAGCAAATCTGTACATTGTGTGATTAGCAAATCTGTCCAAATTAGGACAACATAAAACTTATCTACTACATTAATTAGCAATATACTTTAAAAATAAAATAAGATAGGGATACAAGTTTTTTTTTAACGTCTCAAGACAAGATATATATTTAAAAGATTAAAAAAAAAACATGGGGATAGAAGTTTTTTTTTACATACGGATGAGATGGTGGTGTCAAAAAGAGGCAAGTTTTGGTCGACAGTATATTTCCCCAGCCAATAAGAACTCAGCTTGAAATGTGAGAGGGTTCAATTGAACCCCCTTGCCCCATAGTGGCTACGCCACTGCTCATAATGGTTTTATAACAGCTGGGGGATTGATTTGAAATAGTGATGGAGATTAGGTTTGTGGTTTTTCTGCCAATCTTGGTGTAGGGATATTCTTGTAGCTAAATTATGTGCTCTTTGCATTGGTTTGAAAATGGCAGCAGGGCAGGATGTAACCCATATTTTGGTTGAGTTTAATTCTGCTCTTGTAGTTAATATGGTTAAAGGGGAGTGGGATGATACCCATTCTCTTCATGGCCTCCTTACAGTGTTCAAAACTCTTTGGGCAGCTTCAAAAACACAAAAATGGTCTTTTACAACCGAGACTTATTATTGCTTAGTTATATTGTTTTTGGGGATCTTAGCCCCTCCTTGTAACCAAAAAAAAAATATAAGGGAAGGTTTTGCTAGCTTTAAAGCTTTCATCAGTTCTGTCAATACAAAGAAAAGAAGTGATCGATGATTTTGTATCACACTTTGAGGCGATTTCTTTTTGTTTGAAGAGTTAAGATTTTCGGTGGTAACCTAGGGATCGATAGAATCGATCTCCGACCTAGCTAGCGTAGTTGTAATCATCTGATGCATCAATAATTATTATGATTATCATCATTGAGATCACATAAATCAAATAATAATCTATCAGAAAGATAATGATGAACAGATGGAGAATGATGCACATAATTAGGCATGTCTCTGAGTGGATCCCATCTTACACTAACAAAAATAAGCACAAACAAGGATACGATAATTAACCAAAATTACGTACGGATCGACTATACAATATAATTGATATTGATGTATTATCCAAAGTATGAAACCTTTGACACTGCAAATTAATCAACTTTGGACTTAAACAATTCATGTGCCCTCCCAGAGGGTCTGGCTCTCTTCCTCCCTGGGATCACAAGGACAGGTCTCGATCTATTACTTGATCCATGGTTCTAATTAATGACACCACGCCGGCCTGTGCTCAAATAATTATATCGTAATTAATTAAGGCTTAATCAAGCACTATATATATATATATATAATTAATCAAGGACCAGGTGGTCCTTTGTTAGGGTGAGAGCTAGCTTTTCAAGTGTATAACAGAATAAAACATATGTTGGAGAAGCATCCAACAAGAACATATTATTGTGAACCCAATAAACAATGCGCGCAACACACCAGCCGCACTAGCTTCATTACTACTCATGAGTCATGATCATAAAATTATATAAACTTGGGACCAAACCCTTGAAATATAGTACAATCTATATATATATATATATATATGTTATCGCTTTAGATAGAATTAACATGGATTCTGTGATTAGGGTGGTGGATATATAATGATTTGTTCATATGCTTGCTTCTTTAATTAGCATTTCGAACCTGGCTAGCTAGGGTTTTCAAGACAGTATGCAAGTCTCTGGTTAATTACTTGCTGTTTTTTATTGAACACTTGGGTCATAGTACTCCATCTCATGGCAAAGCAATAATATGGAAAATATGCATATATGCTTCTCTAATCTCTAGCCTTTCGAACCTAGCTAGCTAGGGTTTTCAAGACAGTACGTATGCAAGTCCGATCTCTGGTTACTTGCTGTTTTTTATTGAACACTGTACTTGGGTACCCAAAATCATAGTACTAGATCTCATGGCAAAGCATGAAGAATATGCATGCTAGCTTCTTATTTAGCCTTTCGAAGCTTACTAGGGTTTTCAAGACAGTACGTATGCAAGTCTTTGGTTAGTTGCAGTTTTTTATTGAACACTTGGCTACCCAAAATTATAGTATTCGATCTCTTGGTAAATTAAGCATGCAGATCGAATATGCATGCTTCTCTAGCCTTTCGAACCTAGCTAGGGTTTTCAAGACAGTAGGAAAGTCTCTGCAGGTTAATTGCTGTTTTTTATTGAACACACTTGGCTACCCAAAATCATAATACTCGATCTCATGGCAAAGCATGAAGATCATTTTGGGTCTGCATATCCTACATCCATGTATACAAGTTCTAAAGGTTGTGATGATCAAATATACGAGGCTAGCTGTTTCTCTTTAGCTGTTCAAAATAGTATTCAGATGATTTCCCGTGCTTACTCTACAGTCGTAACATTCACACTCAGTACTGATATTCAAAGGTTTCGATTTGAAGATACGATTAGTTGATGATCAACTGAAAGATAGGATTCCTTTGAGATGATGAACAATAATGATTCTTTTACTAAACACTAACACAGAACCTAATTAAATTCCATCGGTAACCCACGAATTAGTCTTCGAATAATACTAGCTAGCTACCTAGAGATGCCATGCCAATTACTAATGGATCTTAACTCCTTACAAACTTTCTGAATTCAATATCTTCGATCTGGTATATATGCTTCATCATAATCATATATATGTAGATAGTTTGTGACCAATAGTACAAATTTTCCTACATAACATGATCACAATGGCCTCGATCTAGAGCCTGCATAGAGTCGATCATGTACATGCATGAAATATATAGTATGGTTTATTTTCTGGACATAAGGATATTTTTTTCTCTCGATGAATTTGGACGTAAGGAGGTGATCGATGACTTGAACTATGAGACCCATGCCAATTGGGTAAATTATTGTAGTTATAATATTAATGCATCGTACCAAGGAATACATAGTCTTTTTCATCTTTCTGGATTCCTGATCATGTCATTGTTATGTGGAAGATGATGCACACACCCTACACCTCTGTACGGATATACAGTATATGCCACTTGTTGACAGTATTCGATCGCGATCAATAAAATCCGGCCACCGTATTTGTAGAGTGAGCTTTCAGGGAGGACATCATCTTTTTAAGAAATGTATTTTTGAGATATAAATTGATGATTTTTTTTTTCTTTCTTCGAAGGGTATAAAAATTGATGATTAGAATTACCCATTTTTAAGTCTTCTACTTACATTCGAATTGAAAATTATTCAAATTAGATATTGATTTATGATTACCATAATATCTATTGTGATGAGATCACTTGAGATTGCAAAGGCTATAATAGCTTGCAGGAGAGGAATATATATAGCTAGGGATGGGTGCGACTGAGAAATGAGAATCATCAGTAAAAGAATCGAAGGCCAAAAGCAGCTGCCAGCTTCTTGGTGCATCTATATACGTGGATAAAAATGGAATGCATGTGGACAAAATACAACAGTGTTAGTTTAATTGGATATTCAAATCTGTTTTGCATCTTTCTTTTCATCAGCTGGAGAAAAGGAGCGAAGCTTTTCACAGGCACACCTTCCTCGATCGACATATATATTCCTGAGAAGGATTTGGATCCTCCTAAAAGAAGTGATCGACCCATGCATGTCGATCATGATGATATATGCATTATTATCATGATATAAGGTTCTTATTCCCAAATCATTTAAAGTTTCTGGCATTGCATGTAATGATCAAATCAAAAGCAGGGAATGAAGTCTATTCCTTTTGTTAATTTTACTAATTTGATACAGGTCGCTAGCTGGTAGCCAGGCCTCAGTTGATGCTAATGATACAGATCGATGAATTGCCCATATATACTCCATACCTATGCTAATGATATATATGAGCAGCCTTAATTATTTTCTCTTGTTACTTCACATTCAAAAGGCTATTATATATGTGCAGGCCAGGAGATCATAAGATGCGCACATCATGCAAGAATAAAGTTCATAAATGGACTGTTTCAGACCAAATGGATCAATGGTTGCCTCAATAAGGACACAAATTCTAAAGCATACAGTATGTGATTCACCCAAAAATAATTATTTGGACAACAACGACGGGTCTTAAGAGTAATACATGTTAATTTTAACTTAGTGTGAGACTTAACATAAAAGTTTAATATAAGATACATTTTACCTTTCCTATAGTCGAAATTTTCCCAAACACACATTGTTCAACCTGAACTACCTAATTCTCGATTTAGTCAAATTACTTGCATATTTGGTAACTTAATTAGAACTTAATTCTCGAGTTTTTTCTTTTTCTTTTTTGACTAATGGGAAGATTATGCATGCATATCATCTTAGAGCATCTCCAACAGCTTCTTTATTTTTTTCAGGCGCTCCAACGAGAAAAAGACAACAATAAAATATTTTATTAGGTATTTTATTATTACAATAAAATATATATAATATTTTTTTGCTATAATTAATGATGATATAATATATTTTATTGTTGTATTAAATGACGAAATTTTCAAAATGGAGAAAATGTTAGATTTTGAGCATAAATTTTTTTTTTATAGATTTTAGCTTTTGCTTCCTCATTTTAGAGAAATTTTAGGGAAGTTGTTAGAGATGCTCTTTGTCACATCTTGACCCTTAATTTTTACCTTAAATATTTACGTTAAATTACCCTGAGTTTTTATTGCCCTTGTTAACGATCTCATGATCAAAGGATCTTAGAGACGACTAATATATGATGACTATTACAAGATTTTTTTCCTTATAGGAAAGTCGTAAAGGGAATGAAGTAGCAGAAATGAGTTATGAGTGTTTTGAATTGTAGGTATTAAGCTAGTAAATAAAAAGGGGTAAATTTCAAATTTGTGGTTGGCTTAAATGGGAAACTTCCATTTTAAGAAGTTTTCGGATCGGGAAACAAGCCCATGAGCCCAAACTCTTTCTTTTCTCTCCTCTCCCCCGACTGTTTTTCTCTCTTCCTCTACCGGTGAGTTCACCACCTCTGATCGCCGTCGTCCGGCCAACACAGCCCGCTGCACCGGGCTCAATCGATTCGTCGTCGTCTCCTGCTTCTTTCTGGATTGGGGATCGAGTCTTCAACGCCGCCCTTTGAAGGGCATCTCAGCTAGAAACCCGATTGTGCAGTGAGGAGTTTTTGCCCGAATATCTCCCTCCTCCGGTTATCAATCCAAGAGCTTTATATATGGTTTTAAAGGTCTTCACCAGTGTATCTTTGCCCTAAAAGGAATCAAACCATATTTCACTTCAGGTGAGGAGATTCGATGAGTTGGAGTTCTAAGGTTTTCATTTGAGATTTTTCAAAAATTGGTGAACTTAGCGGTTAATGAGGTAGAATCCAGCTGTTAGATTAATATTGTTTAAACTATAGAAGGTTATTATAAGGTTGCCGGTGTTTGTGATGAAGTTCGGGCCTTATCGAATTAAGAATAGAGAAGTTAGGCAAGGATGAGCGGATATAAGGCTCATTTTTAATTTTATCTATTTTTATAAGGGTTGAATTTGTAGTTGGGAATTTAATTATATATTTTGAACATGACGTGAGAAGGGTTAAGCTAAAGAGACCTCGAATCGAGTACGTCAAGCTTAGGCCTAAATTTGTGAGTAGACTTTTGTTTTAATTTAAAAGCATGTGATGCATTATTTTGATGATCAGTTATTCTTCTGTTGATATTTATTTTTTACTTTTATAATTGACAATTTTTATTATTTTTGTAGAGTTACCGAAAATGGGATTTTCGATTGATGTATATATATATATATATATATGTATATTTATGAGGAGAGTATGTATATAAATGCTAGCTAGCTATACGTGTATGTTCGCTTTAATGGTGTAGCGATTAGCTGCCATTATAGTGTGACATGAGCGTGAGACGCAAGCGTAGTAGCTATATATAAGTGTTTTAATTCATATAGGAAAGATGTGCACGTATATATACACATGTATGTCTACCTTAATGGAGGTGGTCCCCGCAGGGTTTACTTCTGATTTTATGGTGAAATGCGGGGTGGGTCCTAACGCTCTTAGTACTGAACTTGCGGGCATGTTGATTGAATTGCACAAACTATAAATACTACTAAAACATGTCACCCAGACTTAATAGTTTCTTGGACTCGTACGTCATAAGATAAAATGAAAAATATATCAATCCTGACACCCTATTTCTAAGCAAAAAAAAAATCATGAAACCCCGCCTATATTTGCTGAATCTTCTTCTGCGTATATACAACCACTAAAGGACTTAGAGCATCTCCAACAGCTTCCATATTTTCTTGATTTCCTCGATTTTAGAGAATATTAAGCATTTTTTAGGTCCAACAGTTTCCCTATCTCATTCTCTAAAATGGGGATGAAGAAGAAAAAGAAGTCTTCATTCCCCAAATTTGTAGCAAAGTTTTCATTTTTCAAAATTAAATTTTTCACGTGCTCCAACAAGAAAAAGAGAACAATAGAATATTTTATTAGATATTTTATTGTTACAGTAAAATATATAATGTTTTTTTTCTATAATTAATGATGATATAATATATTTTATTATTGTATTAAATACCAAAATCTCTAAAATGGAGAAGAATTTTGAGCGTAATTTTATTTAGAGATTTTAGCTTTATTTTCTCATTTTAGAGAAATTTTAAAAAAGCTATTGGAGATGCTCTTAATAGATTATTTCTTGGCCAACTAGCTATATATATTTCTTCAGAAAAAAAACTAGCTTATAAATATAAGTGCAGTACTTTTAATTTGCAAGCTAGCTAGCTAGGTCGAGATAAACAAATCACAAACTGGCATTGCATATTGAGATATGATCAATGATAAAAGCTTCATGTCTACAAGTAATTAACATTCTAGCTAGTACATACGAACTGTTACCACAGCGTATGCCCTACAAAGATATAGATCAATCCCAAAACCAAACAGGTACATTTTGCAAATTACCAAAAGCTTAAGAAAATAGAAATAAGGAAAAAAAAAAAACTTCAAACTTCCAGCGGCAGCATACCAGATCTCACAAAGCAGCAACTTAATTAACAATTCAATCAGACCACCACAACCCTAGGAACAGCCTTGCAGACCAGAGAGTTCTTCATCTCCAAAGAAAGTTTCAGGTTCTCAGACAAGTCCACACCATCATCAGACGGGACCCAATTGAAGCTCTGCAGCAGCACAGCAAGCCAGAGCTCCACGGTGGCCAACCCCAAGGCTTTACCAGGACACACTCTTCTTCCGGACCCAAAAGGAGCCAACCTCAGATCAGACCCCATTATGGAAACACTATCTTCTTCATTCATAAACCTCTCTGGTTTGAACTCATTGGCCTGAGGCCACACGCCCTCGTCGTGTGTGATGGCGAACATGTTGACCATCGCAGTGGTGCCGGCTGGAACGAAGTAGTGGCCGATGTGGGTGTCGTGGATGGCGAGCCTAGCCCATGAGAGGAGTGGTCCTGGTGGGTGCATCCTTAGGGTTTCTTTGACTATGGCACGGAGGTAAGGGAGATTGGGAAGGTCGGAATCAGATACTGATCGAGTAGGGCTGCCGATGGCGGTGTCGATCTCCAATTGAGCTTTGGCTTGGATTTCTGGGTGGAGAACCATCCGGGCAAGAATCCATTCCAGTAGGATTGCCACTGTGTCAGTCCCTCTGAAGATCATCTCCTGAAAATATGCAAATTTTAGGTTGAACATATATAAAGGTTTCACTATGATACAACACTTAACATTTCACCAAAAAAAGATACAACACTTAACATGAACAGTAGGCAAATCTGATTAGTGTAATCTTCTGAACAAACAGAAAAGTTCATTTTGCTATATAAATCGCTACAACTGAACAAAGGTGCTTAAGCATCAGAAAGCTCAACTCTATATGGAATATCTCGTTCCAAAAGAAAAACCAAGAGCATATGGAGAATTATATATATACCTATGTAACAACTAGCTAGCTTTATTGGAAAATCTTAGACTGAGAAAAGTGCCAAAGCAATAACAAGCATATAAAATTGATTGCAATATAATTAACATGAAATACTTAATTTTTTTATGCAAAGATACTCAATTTCATTAACATTAAGATCCTAATAAATGATGAAACCGCAAATTTAACCTAGTTAATAAGCAAAAACAATTAATTAGTTCAAAACTGATCAGATTAACTTACCCACAGAACTGCAATCATATCAGAGTCACTGAGTCTGTTCTCCTTCTCCAAATCAAGAAGCACATCAACAAAATCCCCGGTACTTTCAGAAGCACCACCCAAAACTCCATTACTTTCAGTCCTCTTCACCCTATGTTCCTTTATGATTCTCCCAACAAAGTCATTCACTTTTCCCACCAATTTCGTGCACCTCTTCCTCACACCTTGCAAGTCCAACAAACTGAAAAGAGGAAAGTGGTCACTCCAATTGAAAAGCCCTAGCAACTCATACCCTTCACTCACCAACTCCTCAAGAACACGACCCTTACCCACTTCTCCAAACTCATAGCTCCTCCCAAACACACTCATCATCACATTGTTTAAGGAACCAAAGTGCAACACCTTCCGAACCTCAACCTCACCGTTCTTCAACATCAAAACCCTCATTTCCTCCACCATTTTTCGGCTGATTTCCTCCCTAAACCCTCCGAAATATGTGATCCTCTTCGGGCTGAACAAGTGGGTGGAAGAGATTCTCCTCAAGCCTCTCCAGTACTCCCCGAATGGCGCAAAACCCATTGCTTTGTGGAACAAGAGCTCGTACGCCGACTCTTTGATAGGTCGGTCAGCGAAAGCCGAGCTATTAAGAAGCTCTTTAGCCGTGTCTGGTTGGCTGGAGATGACAAAGGGAGTGAACCCGACAGAAAACGCCATTAAAGGTTTTGCCCTTGAGGTCTCGGCAAGCTTGGCTAGGATTCTATGAGTAAGAGAGCCGGTGAAGGCCAGGACCAAGCCGAGAAGAGGCAGCCCGGAAGGGCCGGGGATGGCCGACCGGGGCTTAGGCTTGGACAGAGCCCATCCCAGGCCACCGGGTGAGAGCCAGAAACGGAAAATGAAGACGAAGACGAAGAGACAGAGAAAGAGCTCGAGGCTCAGAACTGATGAAAACCCAGCAGGGGGAATGAACAGAGAGTTGGTTTCCATGGACTTTTTTGAGTGTTTCTAGGAAAATGAGAGAGGAAACCGAAGTGGAAAAAAGCTGAAGGGATGAAGTATTTTTGATGATGGGAGGAAGAAGAAGAGTGTGAGGTTTATATAGAAATTAAGTGAGTGGCTTTCGGGATTCCCCAGTTATTAACCATTTCTTTTACTGTGGTTATATGCCCCTGGATTAATTATGCTTTTCTTACTTTGAAGTTTGAAGAATCAAAAACCCTACTTTGGGCAGTCTCTTTCGAGAAATTATGATTCTGCCCACTGTGCCAAGTTGGTACTTGCCTACTTGGATTGCAAGCTCACGCATACGCGAGACTGTAATGTCTTTTTACAACCTCAAATGTAAACCTACAAGCGACATTGTTTTTCCAGTGGCATGGAAGACCGAGAGCTAGCAAAATCAATCGACCATTTTGAGGTTTACGGTTTGAATGACCCCGCCTGTTGGTGAATGTTTCATGCCTATGTTATATGTCACCAGTAATGCTAGTTCTCCACTACAAGTTCCACGTTTTTGTTGTTGCCTGTTATCTGTTCTATAGTATAAGAAGACAAGCTTATGTAAGGTTGTAGACTTGTAGTAATTCTTGGATGTTCTGAACAACAAGTCTAATTAATAAAATGGTTATCTCTCCTATCCTCAAAATCCAATATCAGAAATTCAAACTACAATAGTAGTAAATAAACAGAAGAATAGGAAACTTATCAAGTTTGAAATTTCGTTCATAGAGTATAATATATCTAAGCTCTCTATCTCGATCTCTCTTAGCAAGTTTGAAACTTTAACCTCTAGATTTCGATCGCCATTGATTCTAAATAGCTTGAAGAACAGGTGTTTGGTCGTATATAAATAGGTATATATTTATACATTTCTCTTTCAAAACTGGACACAATTTTGAAATTAAAGTGTGGTTTCTCGTTTTACTCATTTTTAGGTCACATTTTCACATCTTCACTGTTCAATGTATAGAACATAATGTATAGATCATCATGCAAAATTTCATCTAATTTAGAGATCATTTAGATGAAACATAATATATATATATATATATATATATATATGCTAAACACGATCTTTCGATCATTTGAGTTGTATATGAGCTAGTTGTCAAAACTCGAAGGATGAGAATCTCAATCGTTACAAGGGGACATGTTTTCTAGCTAAGTAGCTTTTTATTTGCTCGTATTTATGAGTTTTAATCCTCAAAAAGTTTTCAGTAAATATGAACTTTAACCTCTAATTAAAGAGGGATTTGAATTTTATTAGACTTCATAAGTAATTGTTGCATGTAAGACTATGCCCGCACTAGTTGCATGTATATAACCGCAAGATATCTTTTCACTACTAGCTATTTATCAGCAATACGATGACCTTAATTATATTTCTCTATAAGAATATTATTAGCTAGGTACATATATGTGTGTGTATGTAAAATTAACAAGTCTTACGTTAGGTGTTGATAAAAAAAAAAGTACAAATTAATAATAGTAATCATCCACGCCGACCACTCACGATTCACATTGGAGGGTTAGGCCAAAATGAAATACGAATGATTTGATTTCAGTCCAAAAAGAAAAACGGAAGGAACTAAATGTCTAAATAGCTAGCTATATATACTTGCATGTACGTTAATCAGTACTACGTGCAAGGTTGAATATGTTTGAATTGGCATTTACTGGGGGATATGCATGCTGCACTAAAGTTTGCCAATTCAAACTAATTAAGCTAAGCTGCGCCCTAAACAACTTATTCTTCGATTCAGACGTATATTATGAGACCAAGTACGATATTTCTTGGTGGACGTTAACACGTTGAGGTGTGTTTGCTAAAATAACAACAGAAATGGAATTCCGGAGCCTATGGGAATTGTTTATAAGGTTTGAAAAGGGTCTCCTGCCTCCTGTCTATGATACGAGACAACCCTAACCCTGCAAAGCATGTTTCAGACCAAGAGAACACAGAGACATAATGTTGAAGCGTTTGACTGCGTTGGATGAAGCAAGGGGGTATTGTGTCAAACAAACTTACTCAAATCGGTCGTAAACCCTAAGTCCGTTTCTCTATGTTTACCGCATTACCTAATCAAGCCTGCACTTGTTCCCTCACAGATCCAATCCGGGATAAAAGTAACAAGATGATAATATTAGATTCTATAAACAACCTGCAGACAGTGCGTCATGTCATGCGTATCTTCTAGGTTGAATATCGAGTCAAACAACAGGATCTTTTACCAACAGGATCTTGGACATTTGCTTGCTTTCTAAGTATATATGTAGGGTGCAGTTACCTAGCTAGAACCAAGAAATTAAACAAAATATAAGGTTTTAGGATATATTTTTAATTGCTGGAAGAATACGAGTTAACGTAAAAGCGGAATGACGAGCTAAATACGTATACGTGCAGATCCTGATGAGTTTTGTATTTAGGGAATTAGGGTTATGATCTGCATGATACACACATACATACATGATAGTGTACTAGACGAGGGTCCTTCAGGCAAGGCATATATATATATATATATATATATATACATACACATATACATATATATATATATATATATATATATGTGTGTAAGCACATAAATAAATTAAGAACAAATTGATGGGTTTGAATTATGAAAACTTAAAATTTATGATGCATATGTGATCTGTATATATATATGCGGTGCAGTTTGATCAGATAATATTTCTTTTGATGGAAATGATCAGCTGAATTCAATGACGGCCGGAGCCATGTCAAGGCCAAATGACACCCCTTAACTTTTTACTTGATGTGTGATTTGATACTATGAGTCTATTTATCTAGAGAAAACTTTTAGCTTATTTGTTTGCCGGCACCCCTATCAAATATTTGAGAAGTTAGTCATGAAGTGAAAAATTAAAGAGGAAGAGCTATAACCAGAATTTGTTAATTTACTTTCTAAAATTATATTTTTGGGATACAAGTTGATTATTTTTTTAGCTACTAACAGTTGCTATAAAATATGCAGGGGAAAATGAAAAGTAATAGAGCAAAGTATGCATATAGTAACTAGGCTTGATTTTTTATTTTGATAAGGTATGATTTTACTTTTACTACATATATTGGCCGGCCCCCCTCGTTATATATTCTTAGCTCCGCCTCGGGCTGAATTTTCTTCAAATACGATCGTACGTCTCTGGTCTATCTCTTGACCATGGCATTGTAGTACTTGTCAAAAAATCGAAAACCTATGAAAATGTGAGGGATTGATTTACTATTTCAACGACTTGTCGGAACTATGCAGACAGAAATAATTTTTGGTGTGGAGATGCTTGCATGTTAGGTTACTTCGTTTCTATTTTTCTTCTTGTTTTCTAAGCATGCATGAGAGTAGATACTCGACCTGTTCACATCGTAAATTAAGAACTCGTGCTTTCTGTAAAACCAATTATATCCGCATCATATATAATCCAGGATTCCTTGGATGCAGTTCTCCGCTAGTTTAATCACAGAAATGATCAACTAGCTTATAGCTAGCTAAACACCAAACCAACAGACGGAAAGCATCCCTAAGGTTAGGGGGGACATCATGTACGTTCGTGGGTTTCGATATACAAGGAGGACGGTGCGCATGCGTACCTACCTGTAAACTTTTGAATCCCAGTTTTTGAATAAATCTTTTTTTTTTTTTTGACAAGAAAAAAAAAAATCCAATGAGGTGCATGCCTCTAAAGGCATCAAATATGAAGAGAGTCAATAAGGTGGAGGGCAGAAGTCCGCAGAACTAGCTTGAGGAGGGAGCACACCACACCAAATCTTTGGGAAAACCAATTGGAAGAATTATGTAATTACATGTTGTATGACAATCATACATGCATGCATTTCGAAAGTAAAATCATAAATATTAATCTTTGTCAAGAACTACTACACGGTTGAAGTGTTCGGTAGGATATATGGAAAATAAAAATAAAAAATCCATCCTCTCCACACCCATGGTTGAAGATCGAAAACATGCAAATTAATCTAGTTTTGACAGTAGTATTGTTTGGAGCAACAAAAGTTAGGTGACCCGGCTATGCCAAACCCTATACGAATCAGCTTATGGTAGTCATTTGCGAGAAAGTGACTATGAATTTTCTGCCAAACGAATAACCCGCCCCCCCCTTGCTTTTTGATTTTGAACAAGCATACATAGGAGGAGTTAGATTTGACTTCAGATTATCGGTTTTTCCTTTAGCTTTGTGGTTAAGGTCTTTGTCTTTCACTAGTTATCGGGGTTTGAAAGCTGGTATTATATATGATGGTGGTGTGATGACACCATGGCGGTGATCTGGTTGTGGTGGTTCTCTGTTCCTCAAACAAGTACTTCAGATTGCACCAAAAACAAATTTTCTTTTCAAAATTCTAGAACTTTCATCAACCTTGATTCAGAAAAGCCTATGAATGGTCGACTACTTGAGTTGCAAGGACAGTAGAGAACCGGAGATCCTTGATATAAGCCCTAAATTGATCAGTAACTTCCATTGAACCCTTTGATCTTTCTAATCAGGATTCAGGAAGTCAGGAACTTACAAAACCAATGGCAGGCTTAGCCACAACCTTATAGGGCCTATGTGTTTCAATCTAAAGAGGGCTTGAAGTTTAAAAGCCCATTTAGATTCTAGAAGTAGAAAAGAATCATGCCAAAAAAACTCGAGCACACTCCCAAGTCCCAAGTAGTAAAGAACCATGCATTTCAAATGTTAATGTCTCCTTTTTTGAAATTGTCCACACCTTCCCAATTCCATTGATCATCTGATGAGGTGTATCTGCTCTATGAGTAATTAGGATTTGGGTTCCCCAGTAATCCAGTATCCATCACAGAGCTCTTTGATCCCAAACCTGAAAAATGCAGAGGCTTCTTTGAAATTAGCCTCAAACCTCCCTAGAACCCTCTCAAACTCCTCCACCACCACCACCACAAGCTCTTCCCTTTTCCACTTCCAACCTCACAAAACCTTCTCTCTCACCAAACCACCCCAAACCCAGACCCAAAATCACTTCTTTAGCTCCTTCCCCACACACCCACTTCACCATCAGCAGAACAAAGTTCATGGCTTTCTCTCCAACCCATTACTCAGAAAACAGTCTTCTTTGAGGGTATCAAACCATAGGCTTTCGGACTGCAGGCGCGGTTTTCTCCAAACCCAATTTCCCAAACAGAGTTTTAACTTTAAACCAAGTCAGAATTATCATCAGGGTGTCAGGTAATGTTATTGTTTTCTGGTTTGATTTCAATGAATTTTGTAGGAAAATGAAGGAAAGGTAGAAACTTTACCAGCTAAATTACTTTCCTGTGTGCAGAAGATCATTATGGTTTCGAAGGGTATCGAACAATGACATGGTTTTGGGATTGATTACAGCTAATATTGTTGTTTTTTGTCTGTGGACGATAGCAGACTTTACATTCATGTACCGTAATTTTACTGTGAGTCCTTAGTTTTGTATTTGTGTACTGACTCATTTTAGCTGCTTAGTGTTCTAGTCTCATAATAATACCCATTTCTCTCTGAGCAGATCTCAGTAATTCAGTTCAAACTTGGACAAGTACACACGTTAATAACTTCTGCATTTAGTCACAGTCAAATTGGGCACATCGTTTCTAACATGTTGGGTCTCTATCTTTTCGGGACGAATGTAAGCTTTCGTGCTCCTGATTCTGATTTTTATTTTATTTTTTACTTACAGCACAATGTCATTAAATGATTCCTGTAAACTACCCAAATTTTGTTTTGAAATCTGGTTAGCTGGAGAATATATCATAAAGCTAAGCTTGTTCGAGATATTGAGCTGATTCTTGCATTATGAAGTCGTATATTCAATAAGTTTCAATCATGTTCTCTGGTTTTTGTGCATAGATCAGATTGGAAGAGTTTTTGGGCCTGGATTTTTGCTCAAGTTGTATCTAGCTGGAGGTATTGGTGGTTCAGTCATTTTCTTGGTGCACCAATTCTACCTGTCCTCATTGCCAGAGGTACCATGGTACTCAAGATAACAACCCAATCAGCTTTGTGTGATACAACAATTAGTCAGCTTTGTAACCTTAAAAAAATTGTTATTATCTGCAGTAAAAATCTCTGACAAATTAGGTGATACTGTTAATGGAATTAACTGTAATTAAGAATACAAGAGATAGTTCTACCCAAAATGCATCATAAAACTGTCCAGTACATTACTGAATTGATGATATTTCAAAGCACTTTTTCGAATATATGGTACTCATATTCTCACGATCTGCTGTTTGCAGAACATGCCAATATCGAAGCAGCGCAAATCTTTTGATATCAGGCACCCTTTTGTTTTACCAGCGTCGGTAAAGTGTTAGAAACCCTTTACATTTGTGATTTGTGGTCTTTACATTTCACAACAAATTCGGCTTGTGGATTCTCTATTTATCATATCCGACAATGTTAGACGCCTATAAATAAGAGAAGTACCAAATAATATAACTCTTCAAAGGAATTTGCTTACTTTTTTGGCAGAATTAACATAGAATTATCCATGAGATGAAGTTTATAAATGGCAATCGGAATAATATATTTCTTTTTCTGCATAAGCTTGGAGTTTGTATATCTCCTTACTTCTATTATTAAAGAACTTTGAAGTGAAAACTGAGTGTCTGGTGTCAAATGTTACCATTGTTTCCGTAAGAGAAGGTAATGTGGAAGTTGGCTTATGTCAGGAAGATTTGTCATTTCTCACTACTATATAACTTAAAAGATTTAATGGGAATATGAGGTGCAATCTGTATATTCAAATACTGTTCATTCTGGCATACATTACCAATTTATGCCTTGCATAGGGTTCCTTTTCATCGATTGTTTGACAAAAAGTTGACAAGCTGAAACTTTGATTAGCCATTATATTCTTTTGAGAACATGACATTTATAAGTCAAGTCGTTTAACTTCCGAATCTGTTTGTGAAATATATAGGGTGCAAACGGTGCTGTTACTGCTACCATTTTGCTTGATATATTCCTCCACCCCACTGCTAGACTCTACTTTATCATCCCCGTTCCTGCCATGCTGCTGGTAAGTTATCTTCTATCAGTTCTACACTTCTATGTCATGTGGTGTATGTTGGGGCTATAGTGCAAATACTTGCTATAAATTACCTCTCTTTCTTCTATTTTAGGGGATGTTTTTACTTGGGCAGGATTTATTAAGGGTGAATTCGGTATGTTGGTTTCTCCCGTTTCCATTTTTGTCTATGTGCATGGCCCTTGAAATAAAGTAGGAGTTGATTCATCACTCATTACGCTTTCAACAAAATCCTGACAATTAGACGTTGTTCATCATGCATTTATTCTGTCCATTTTACTGTTGAAGTGAGAAAACGTTCAACTTGGCATGACCAAAGAGCCTCACTGAATCTCGGTAACTTAAAGTTTTCATATTCGTGTTCACATGCCATCAAACCACTTTCATTGTCATTTTTCAGCAGACATAGTGATTATATAATGCTGTTATTGCAGGGATACTTGTTTATCTCAGGATCCACACACTTGGGTGGTGCCACAGTAGCAGCCATAGTCTGGGTCTGGGCACGACTTCGGAAGAGGCGTTGTTGAGTTTAAATGCTGTGCAGCCTGATTACTTAGGCGTCATTTATCAGATGTTCTGAGTAGGAAACTGAGTTATGGCACATGTTACTGCTAGCCAGTGCCTTCAAGTAGAAGACTGATATACAACTATTCTCTGTATACTACCTTATTTCCTTTTTTCAAAAGCATATTGTGCATTTGTGCCTATGAAAGAAAACTCGGAGAGACAGATCAACTTGACCTTGACCTTGACCTTTGGTGTTGCTTATATAAGTATATTACTTTACTATTTCCTTGGGTTTATGAATATTTGGATCTTACATATTCTAATTTCCGATTGTATATGAAGATCTGTGTCTCTGTTTCTCATGGTTCATTCCTTAAACCTCATTGCAAATGATACTAATGTTCCTCTAAATTGTTAACTTGTCATTTAACACCAAACATTAATTTATGAACGAGTGCAGCTATTGGACCTCCAAATTTGCTCAAAATACCTCTCATGCTCTTTACATCTTTTTTTTATTTTCAACTACAAGCATTTGCTCACTAGACCTCCTTTCAAATTCTTAAAATAATCTTAGGTATGTTATTCACATATATCTTGATATTTTACTCATTATACCTCTTATTTATTCTCTAGACTTTTAATTCTTTTAATTTTTTCTTCTTTTTGCACGCTATCATCAAAATCTCTTTCACGACCTCAATTCCTTGAAAATATTCTAACATAAATTAACTTTTCTTTTTCTATTTTACTTGTGCTAAACAACGATCAAGGATAACAATTGTATATTATGTATGTTTTTTTTTCCCTCTATTTTATATACATCATGAAAATATCTCAATAGTTATTTAATTTTTCATTATCGATTTGTTTTTGCATATATATTCCTTCATCTTGTCTACATATGCTTTCATCATGTATAATGGTGAACAATTTTATCTCACATGGTCGATATTGTTCATAGTTTTAACTCTAATTAAATATATAATATGTAGTATATTTTTGAAAATAGCAAATTAGAAAATAAAAATATATAATAAAAATAATAAATAATACATTATTAAATTAGAAAATATAAAGAAAATATATATATTTCTTACTGTATAATTATTGTTATTACGTAAAGGGTAAAGGTTAAGTGAACAAATTTCAAATGTGGAGGCGGAATAGCCGCACTCGTTACGAACCGATTGATGGGTCGAACCGCGGGAAGTACTCTCAACACGTGTCACATTAATATTGGCTGCCGTATATGGTAAGGGACAAAGACCTTCCTCCTCCTTCAGAGTCTTGACACTCCAGTAGTCCAATTTGCTCAGCATTTGAACTCTTAAAATTGATCATCTTCTGCTCTCTAAAGTTGAAAGGAAAGGAAATTGTTTTTCCCCAAAACCCACCAGAAGGAGCTCTCTTTGATTCAAACCTCACAAAATGCAAAGGCTTCTTTCTGTGAAATTAGCCTTAAACCTCCCTAAAATCCTCTCAAGCTCCACCACCATCACCACAAGCTCTTCCCTTTTCCACTTTCACCCTCAGAAAACCTTGTCTCTCACAAAACCACCCCAAACCCAGACCCAAAATCACTTCTTTAGCTCCTTCCCCTCACACCCACTTTACCGTCAGCACAAAGTTCATGGCTTTTTCTCCAACCCATTACTTAGAAAGCACTTTTCTTTGGATTCCGCAAATACCCTTTTGAGATTATCAAGCAAGAAGCTTTCGGATTGCAGGCTTGCCTATCTCCAAACCCAATTTCCCAAACAGAGTTTTAACTTCAAACCAAGTCAGAATTATCATCATGGTGTCAGGTAAAGTTATTGTTTTCAATCACATTTGAAAGAAAATGAGGGAAAGCTAGTGAATTCACAAACAATTCCTAGTTCTATTCTTCGGTAGCAAAATGCATTGTCTATTTTAGGCATGAATGAAAGCTATGAACTTTGATAATAGAGTATTTTGTAACTTTTGTTGTTGTTGAGGGTAGTGGATTGAACAGTGCAGTTATGCAATTTGTGATGACTAACTATTGTTTGTAATATGGGATTGAACAGTGCAGTTATGCAATTTGCTTTTTGCATTCATTTCAATAACAACAATGCATTTCATAGTCCTTTTACTTGTGACCATATTTTTAGTTTAATAGAAGGTCCTTCATGTGCAATAAATTATTTATCTTGTTTGCAGGAGCTCATGGTTTCAAACCATATCGAGTAATGACTTGGTTTTTGGATTGATCCTGGCTAATGTTATTGTTTTCCTTTCATGGTGGATAGTAGACCCTTTATTCTTGTACCACAACTTTACTGTGAGTCCTTAATTGTGAATTGTGAAGTACTGTGTTGTTAACTTCTCCTATTCTGTCTTTATTTCCTGACATTCTTTGTGAGTTCTTCCTGATTATGTACAGCTTCTTAGTATTCTCACTATATAATCTGATAATATCACATTTCTAACTTCAGTTTCTGAACTTGTTCATTTTCTCTAAATAGACCTCATTATTCAATTTTATGCTTGGACAAGTTCACACAATGATAACTCCTGCAATTACTCATGCCAGTGCTGGGCATCTCATTTTTAACATGATCGGACTGTGTTATTTTGGAAGGAATGTAAGCTCAGTTTCCTCAGAATCTCATTTTCTTTCTTGTTCCAGGTTCAAATTTTTCTTTAGTCACGCATATCATGACTGATTCCTTTTAAGCTACTGAATTTTGTTGTGAAATATGTTTAGTCAGAGAGTGTTTCATAAAGCTAGGCTTGCTTGACTTATTAAATTGATTCTTGCATAGCCTTTATGGAGTTTCAATCATTTTCATGTTTCTTGTTTTGGTGTATTGATCAGATTGGTAGAGTTTTCGGACCTGAAGTTTTGCTGAAGTTGTATATAGCTGGAGCTATTGTTGGCTCAGTCTTTCACTTGGTTCACCATGCCTTCCTGTACCAGACCACTCCGGTACAGGTACACTGATAATCAAGGCTTTGTAAGCTAAAAAGAACAATTATCTGCTACTGAAATATCTTACCAAAAAAAAGTTGATGAAGTTAGCATGTTATCAAGGTTACATGGGATTGTAAAGATAGAAGAGTTCTTCAGTAGATGATTAAATTGCTGATATTTCACTCCAATTTCACTAAATATGTAGTATCCAGCATTCTCACAATCTGTTATTTGCAGCGTAGGAGAGCAGAAATCCGTAACCAACCGGCATTTGTAAGCTATCAGCAACCCTTTGCATTCAGTTCGGCATTCTCAAAGAAAATGAAAGGAGATTCTCTGTTTTATCATATCCCAACAAATTTACTAGCCTACAAACCATGAAAGTGATGTTTTTGTTCTTTTGTCAACATTGGCATTCTGATCTTTGGGTTTCTAGGTCTGGTCTTCTCTCCTCTTTTTTTAACAGACTTGTGAAGTATTAACTAGGAACCAAGTGGTGAAGTGTCTGGTGTCACATCTTACCATGGTTCCTGTAACGTCCTTCCCACTACATAACTTAAATGTCTATGAATGGCAATGTGAGGCAGTCGCTTTATTCAAGTCACTGGCATAAGGGTGATTATGGAGTTGTGAGAGATCATGAATAATTCAAATGTCCACCAGCTTCATTCTCTTCATCAGTTGTTTGACCAAAATTGATCAACCTACTTTGATTCGTTGTTATATTATGTCAGGAACATCACATAACTCTTCGGTTTGTTTGTGATATTAGGGCGCAAGTGGTGCTGTTAATGCTATCATGTTGCTTGATATATTCCTCCACCCCGCAGTTCCTGCAGTGCTGCTGGTACGTTTTCTTATGTGTTGTGTGATTGTTGCCGCTATTATGCAAATACTTAAAACAGGTTACCTCTCTTTGTTCTATTTTAGGGGATCTTTCTAATCGGGAAGGATATTCCAAGGATCATGGAGGTATGTTGGTTTCTATCATTTTCACACTGCATGTTTTGTGTCTGTTATTTTCTGTCCAGTGTTCAAGAGAGATAACCTAGCAACTTGGCATTACAAAGCAACCTCACTCACTGTTTCTGGTACTAGTAATGTAGTGATAACATTATATTGTTTTTGCAGGGAAACGCTCATGTCAAGGGATCTACACACTTGGGCGGTGCTGTAGTAGCAGCGATAGCCTGGGCTAGACTTCGGAGGGGGCTTCGGGTATTCTAAATGGTTCTGCAGATAACTTGGGCAACATTTTGTAAATTTTCTGGGTAGGATATCCCTGCATCTTAACTATTGATCAGTGCCTTCCGGCAGGTTTTATATTACAGAATCATTCACCAACACAAACTTGGATATTGAACTCTTCTTAATGTAAGATTCTAATCATCTGATGATTTAGAGATATATTTAGGAATTACAAAGGACAATGAATAAAGTTTTCCTCATTTCCCTTTTCAATGGGAAAGCAACATAATCTATTATGATTCAACTTCTTGACTCGCGTCTTCTCATATACCGGACATCAATACTGTTGCTTACATTAAACCAGATACAGGGCAGCCAAATCCAGTCATGCCTTTCGAGCTTCTATGAGTGGATAAGTAATCCGAAGCTTGCACCATTGCCACTAGCTTCTTCATTCTCTGTCTCATCTTTCATATGCGCCGTGATAATCATAATTACAAGTCAAAGATCACTTCTGGGCAAGGTGATGAGTAGATGTGAATCAGAAAAGATGGCTGATTCAAATACTTGTCAAAGATAGACATCAAAATAGTATATTTGCTCTAAATGAAGCAGAGGGTTGACTTGTATCACTTCTAGTTTCTAAAACTAAAAGAATTTAAGAATCCCAGCCCTTCAGTTCACTTTCTTGCATGTCTTGTTCAATCTTTCTGCCCAAAACCACCTCTTTAGTTTGAAAGATACGAGTCACTCATGTATCAGCAGTACATACCCAAATTGAAAGGCAACTGCCAAATACCGTCGAGTATGTTCTCTATGCACCCAAAGAAGAATTCATAACATTAAACAATTATGCTACCCATTCCCATATTACAAGATGCAGAAGTCCATCTGATAAAATCGTTGATATAATCAATGACCTAGTGATTCCATAAATGACTTTGTGTTCCTCACATCATCATTCGATTCTGGATAACTTGGTGGCTTAAATAGTTTCCATAGTCCAGCAGGATGTTGGTTTCGTACTTTACCATCTCCTGAAAGTCTTCCAAATATCTTTTCACAGTCCGATATGGCTTGACATACAGGTTATAGAATTTAAGCCTGCTAGGCTTGATCAGACCCTTTAACCCCACATCGCAACCAAGACCACCTTTTGATCGCAAATGCTCTATCACATTGAACCGAGGAAGGATTTGCTTCCTAAAATTCACACCCAAGTACTCCGGAACTTCAACCAAACAACGGATATTGAATTTCATCTTCTGTGTTAAAAACTCAATCTTCCTCTCAATGTCCTTTACATCATATATGATTGACCTCGGCTCCTTCCACAACACCTCAAAAGCCTCCCTACGTATCAACCCATGTTTGCAAAAGCAGTCAACTCTCAACTTCACCTCAAAGCCAGCTTGAAATTCTCCATTACTGAAGATCTTCTCCTTGATAGGTTCCCTACATTTCAAAGTCCTCAACCATTCCAAACACCACGAAACTTCACCCAATTCGATGCCTAGACCTCTTGGCTCTCTAACAATCTCCCTCCTGATAACATCCTTACCAAAGCCAAAATCTTTGAACTCACAAAGCAATGGCTTCAATCTATCTTCAACCCCAAATCCTAAAACCCCTGGAAAACAACAAAGAACCCGATCAATCCCATTCCTCGGAATCCCAAATCCCACCAAGAACTCAACTCTCTTACCTATCTCCCTCTCATTCATCAAAACCACTCCTGGAAACCCCTCTAAAACCCTACACACAGTACCATCCTTAAACCCTGAACCCCTCAAAGCCTCCACACTCCCAAAAACAACATCTGGGTCAATCTGAAACCTCCTCGATTGCTCCAAAATACTCTTGATCATCAATGGGGAAGCACCCGAAATCCCCAAATTTGAAAAACCCAATTCCCATTTCTTAAGAAACTCAAAATCCAAAACACCAGGGCAATCACATATCAATGAAACAAGGGAATTCTGATCAATTTTGAATGACAAAAGAATAACCAGAGACTTCTCTAACTCATGAAATTCTGTATTGAGTAAAAATTGATGCTTTGATATGAAACTGTGAGCAATGGAGGATGGGAAGCCGTACCTTTGGAGTAGATTGGAAATTTGCTGGGAAAATCTGGGGTTTGATGAAAAAGATTGGAACTTTTGGTGAAGGAGAGACGGGTTTTGTTTGGGGTTTAAAGTGAATGTGAAACGGGTAAGAATGGCTCTGGTTAGAACCCTTAAAGCCATTTTTGACAATTCTGGGTGAGCACAGCAGAGACTGGCGACTCGCTGCCTATATGGCTACGTATATGCAATTAGCAGAGACCCGCTTTTACGCGGTAAAAGTAAAAAACAAGAGAAATGACAAATGTGAAACATAAGAGCTACAACTGTAAAATCCAAAACTTATTTGTTACCATGACCATTCATTCAAAATATGTAGGGATCCGGATTTTCGGTTTGGACTTAAGATGTTTAGATTTACTTAGATGTCTTATAACCATTAGATGAAGTAATGATGACATAAAGAATATAAATCTGGATTCTCTGTTTGAACTTAAGTTGATTGAATTTGCTTATATGTCTTCTAACCATTAGATGAAATAATGATGACATGGTGGTCTTAGATTGTACTAAATATAAGGGTTAGAAGTCATCCAAGCAAATCCAAGCAATATAAATTCAATCAGAAAAGCCAAATTCAATATGTAGACCAGAAAAACAAGTTATAGCTACTTGTATGGAGTTTGTTTTGTTAGAATAAGGTTTTGGGTTGGAATGCCAACTATCTTGTTGTAAGCGCAGCTTAACTTTTTCTTTTTTTTAGAGAAAAGGAGAAATATTCATTGATCAAAGATCATGACGACAAAAAAGTCAAGCATAAATAGTCCGAAAACTATACAAATGCATAACTATGCTAAATCAAACTACTGCTAGAAATTGAAAAAACAGCCTCAAAACTACGTAAAAAAAATGAACATGAATACTAGAAAACAATGAACCTACCACACCCAAACAGAAACTTCACTCTCAATGATTAGAGGCCTAAGAACAAACAATGTACCTTTCATCAACTATTAGAGAGAGAATTTTTGCTAGAGTATGGTAGGGGTCTTAACCCCAAAAGCCCTAACTGAAGCGCAGCCCGTAAGAAAAAAGAGAGATGAAGGTCCATATAGGCCCATCTCAAATAAGAGCCAGACCCAAAGACCCATCTTTCTCCCTTCGTTCATCTAGCCTCGGCCACCAAAGGACTTTTAGGTTCCACCGCCGTTGGGTCAATCCGGTGGCTTGCCTAGCCGTGATGCCATAGAGCTGCTGCGAGGAGGTCGCAACACCCTAGAACAAGTCTAGAGCAACTTGGTAGCCGTTGCTCTCAGACGTCACCAATCATAGACAACCTTAACCTCACAAACTACCACTGCCGTTGAGCCGCAGACCTTCCTCCGCCTTCTTTTACTACCCCTCAGCCGTCGTTGATCAGAACCTCTGTCCTGAAAGAGCTTTCCTCTCCTTCGCAACCCGCTGCTTGCCTTTTGCCTTCGCTGCCTTGCGAAAACAAATCCGGGAAGACCCAACTTCATCGCCCAAAAAGCTAAAGAACCGATCAACTCCACGATCTCTTCTGCTCACCGGTAAGAACACAGCGCCAAAGACGTCTTGTAACAGATGGATAACCCGTCTGGCCGCTGCTGCCGTACTGCACAAAACCTAAACTTCGGTATAAGACTCCGGAAAAAATGGAGCGAAGTTACGTTTTAAGGTCCTGTAAGCGCAGCTTGACTTTAGCTTATCGAATGTTGTTTTTAATGATGTGAATTTCTACTCAAAATATTTCGCCAAAAAAATTGATTTTTCAGTCCTTGCACAAAAGTCACCTCTGGCAGAAGAAGATTTAATGCCACATTACCAAATATATGATTAGAGACAGTCACAGGTCCCAACTCACTCACTAGTCACTTCCTTTCACCTCTTGCATTTGAAATATTCCACCCCTTACATTTTCATTGATCTCCAACACGAGAAAGGAAGAAACTTTCCCCCAAAACCCATCAAAGAGCTCCTTAATTCCAAACCTCCAAAAATGCAGAGGCTTCTTTCTGTGAAAATAGCCTCAAACATCCCCAAAAACCTCTCAACCTCCACCACCACCACAAGCTTTTCCCTTTTCCACTTCCAACCTCACAAAACCTTCTCTTTCACCAAACCACCCCAAACCCAGTCCCAAAATCACTTCTTTAGCTCCTTCCCTACACACCCACTTCCCCATCAGCACAATCTCACTCACAAAATTCATGGCTTTCTCTCCAACCCAATACTCAGGAGGCACTTTTTGCTGGGTTCCGCAAATACCCTTTTGAGGGTATCAAGCAAGAGACTTTCGGATTGCAGGCTTGCCTTTCTCCAACGCAAATTTCCCAGACAGAGTTTTGACTTGAACCCAAGTCGAATTTCTAACCAGAGTGCCTGGTAATGTCTCTGTTTCTGTCAAAGTGTGTGATTATTTTCAATGCAGTAAGGGAGTTGAACAAAGTTTTCTGCTTTTTTTTTTTTTTTTGTGTGTTATGAAGTTTCACGTATGTGGGAAATTGGGTTTCTTTTTTCTGGTTAATATTTGAGTTTGGGTTAATCAATTTAATATTTGATTAAATTGACCCATGAGAGAAAAGCAATGTGGTAGGGAACTGAAAGGACAACACGTTTCGGTTTTTGAATGGTGGACTGCACAAGTTTTTCTGTTTATGTGTTGCCTACTTGCCTGCTTTTACTCATCACAAAAGCTCCTGCATTCTTGACTGCAAATAGCCGTTGATATCTTCTGTTACAAAATTGTGTATGACATTATGGTTTAGTATTATAATATGACTTATATCGTTTAGGCAATCAAGTAACTGATTTGCTTGTAGTTGGTACTTGCATACCTGATTATGTATTTACTGTGGGCAGATTAGTGTGGGATCCTTTTATAATATCATTGCAAGTTGAAAATGTGAAGTTACTGTGTTTTTGAAATAAATAAAAATGAGTTCTGGTATGTGATAAGTTTGTTCACTTGCAAGACTTGCTCAATTTTCTCTAAGCACCTCTCATTACATAATGTTACAAGTGGACGTCTTCACACGTTGATAACTTCTGCATTTAGTCACATTGATGTTGGGCATATCATTTCTAACATGATTGGACTATTTTTTTGGGATCAATGTAAGCTCATTGTCCTCATAAGTTATTTTTCTTGCTTGTTACTGCATCAAATTTTTCTTAAAACACATCCTAAAGGATTCGTGTATGCTCAAGTTATTTGTTTAGTTTAATCTCTATGAAGTGGTGAATTCAATCAAATTTCAATCTTGCTGATCTGGTTTTGGTGTATTGACCACATTGGAAGAACATTCGGGCCTGAGTTTTTGCTAAAGTTGTATCTAGCTGGAGCTATTGGTGGCTCAGTCTTTTACTTGGTGCACCATGCCTTCCTGGCTGCATCATCAAAGGTACCAGGATACTAAAGAAGTAAAGATAACAACTTTATCAGTTTTCACATGAAACAACCAACATGAAGCATTGAGTCGGTATTTTATAAACAAAGATAATTGACCACAAGTAAAATTCTGGCAAAGTAGTAGATACTGTAAATGGTTTAGTGGTTAAACTGCCCGAAAAGATTATAACATTATTAAGTAGATGTCAATTATAATTCAGTGAACTGAATATGGCTAATATTTCTCACAATCTGATTTTTGCAGAACCGACCATTTGGGATGATGGATGCTTCTAAGACTCCAGCTTTGGTATGTTATCAACCAGGCTACTAAATGATAGTAGATTCTCTGCATAATTTTGTCAACAAACTTCATCAGCCTATGAATAATTACCAAAGGAAATCAAATCATGAAAGGGATGTTATACTTTTTTAGTCTGAATTATCCATCCAATGAAGTTATTAATGAAAAATCGAAATGTGAGATTTATTTTTTTGCATGTGTTTTGGGTGTATATTTATTTCCCACCTCGGTAATTCTCCTTATTTTATAAAGAAATCTAACCATTGAATATAAGGAAATGTACTGTGGAAGTTAACTTCTCTCCGAGAACATTTTCCGTTTCTCAGTTCGCACCACTACATAAATTATTGTTTTGCAGGGCATTTAGAGGCGTTGTCTCTTTATTCAAGTCACTGTTTGTTTTCTGTCATATTATGCCATGCATAATGCAAGTTATGTTTTAAATCAAGCTTGTTATACAGAGGCAAGAAGGGATGAATACTGAATAGTTTAATATAGATCTTCATACCCCCAGCTTCATTATTTTCATCGATTGTTTGACTAAATATCGACAACCTGACTTTGATTAGTGTTTTATGTTCTGTCAGGAGCATGACTTGAAAATCCAAGTTGTTTAACTATTGAGTCTGTTTGTGACTTTCAGGGGGCAAGCGGTGCCGTTAATGCTATCATGTTGCTTGATATATTCCTTCACCCCACAGCTACGCTCTACTTAGAGTTTATCATACCAGTTCCTGCCATGCTGCTGGTAAGTGTGCTTCTATGTTGTGTCATTTGTTGATGTCATCATGTAAATACTTAAATAAGTTACTTCTAGTTTTTCTGTTTTAGGGGATCTTTCTAATTGGAAAGGATATCTTAAGGATAATGGAGGTATGTTGGTTTCAACCATTTTCATATTTCTGTGTGTGCATCGGCCTTCAAAATAGAGTTGGAGTTGAGTCATGATGATCATCACCCATTGGTTTCAAAACTAAAGTTGAGTACTTATTTCCACAAACAAAAAAATAAATAAACAAAAAAACCTAAACTGAGTATTTTGACAATTTGATTTTGTTCGCCATTTTGTTTGTATACTGCATATTGTTGTTCAGGTGTGATAAGCTAACCTCATTGTACCTTACTGCGCTTGAAACTTCGAACTCCATTACTTTCTTCCCCATGCCATCAAACCGCTAGTCCTCTGCTGTTGCTATTTTCTAGTATATATGACATTATATATTTTGTTGCAGGGAAACAGTCAGATTTCAGGAGCTGCACACTTGGGCGGTGCGGCAGTAGCAGCCATAGCCTGGGCAAGACTTCAAAAGGGGCGTCGTTTATTCTAGATGGGTCTGCAGATTACTTAGGTAGCATTTTGTAGATGTCGTGTAGGAAACTGAGATGTTCCAGCATGTTAGCTATTAGTCAGTGCCTTCGAGTAGGTTTTCCTTCTCGAGTTATATTACCGATTCATTCAATGGCACAAACTTCTTCCAAGACCTGTTCAACTTTTCCTAATGTCATATTCAGACGATTAGGAATAGCTGAGCTCTATTTTATGGAAAGTGTTGCTTATTTCTTCTGTTTAAAGCATTTCATGCCTGTGAAAAGAGCAACTCTGGACCTTCATCCAGAGAAAATAGTTGCAGAGGATAGAGTTTGGGCCTACTCAATGGGCTTAGCGCAGGTGGTCTCGTGAGAATAGCTGTGTTGGCCCAGTTTACGAGAGATTCAGTTTCATCCTGATTCGTAGATGCCCAAAAGTCCAAAACATATTTTATATTCAAATACGTTATACGTTACTTCAAGCCTAGCGTTTAAAAATTCAAATAACATATTGCATGTATAAATATTGTGAGTCGAATTCACTACCCTTCTACATAAAAATACGAACTTCTATGAAATGGTATTGGACAACAAACTTCACGTTTGATCTAACAAGAAAAAAAAATTAAAAGAAAAATTTGCATCTGTTTACTGATGTATAGACAACGTGTAAATACCAAAATACATAATACGGTTTTAATGTAGAGACCAACGTTATTATGTTGTCAAATAATTTTTGACATCCACATATTTATTTATAAATTCACGTCACATACTGACGATATTTTAGTTTATTTTTCATAAACTCAACCGCATTTATGAGTTACGCATTTAATTTAAATTCTAAAAAAGAAATCATATCTCATTTTTACCAATTTTTTTATTCTTTATTACCCCAACTGCATGATACCACTCCCAATAAAAACAAAAATCCCACTCAACCCCCCTGAATGAAAAAAAATTCATCCCCAAAATTTCACATCTTTCACTTTTCTACCAGCAGCTATTTCTGCTCTGAATTTGTAAACACCCAGAAAACCAAAATGAGGTGGGAAAGGGTCCATCTTCAACCTCCACACCAAGCTCAGCACCACCCACAAGGAGTGTCGCTTCAGAATGGCATATATGGCCCAGGCAAGAGGTGGGGCCACACCTGCAACGCCATTAAAGAAGGGAGGTTGCTCTATGTCTTCGGTGGTTATGGCAGAGATAACTGTCAGACCCACCAAGTTCACGTCTTTGACACTGGTGGGTCTTCCCCAGATGCTCAATTTTGTTCTTCGATTTCTGGGTTTGTTTGTTTTCTGCTAATTCTGGTCGCCATTGTTGGTTTCTTGATTGCTGTGGGTGAAAGTTTGATGTGTTGTGTGGGTTAATGTGCATGTTGGGGTTTAATTTGTGGAATTATGTATCTGTCTTCCTTATTTGGACTGGGATTTTCTATTTTGTGGATTCATGTTATACAAGACTAGTGGTGGGGATTTGGTTTTTAGGGTTTTATTTGTACTGGGAAGTTGGTTCTCTTTTGGTTATGGAGATTGTTCATTTTCTGATTGTGAGTTGCTGAGTGCAGTTACGCATACATGGAGCCAGCCAGTGATAATAGGCACACCTCCAACTCCAAGGGACAGCCACAGTTGTACCACTGTTGGTGAGAATCTATTTGTGTTTGGAGGCACCGATGGGACGAACCCTCTCAAGGATTTGCATATACTTGACACTTGTGAGTGATTTCTCTCCTGTATAATGCCTTCCTTGGTGTCTTTTGATGAGCTACAAGTTCTAGCCACAAAATTTAGGTGGAGTAACTTAATTAGATGTTATGTATTTATTCTGCATATGGTATGCAGTATGTTTATGAGATGAATCTATAAAGTTTTGAACTCACAAAGTTTGCCAACACCATTTCCAGTTCAGGCTTATATTGGAGTCTTTATTACCTACTTTTGTGCTGTGCATGTTGTGTCTGTACTTGCTTATGTTCCTGATGCTTTTTGTAGCTTCACATACATGGATATCTCCAACTTTAAAAGGTGAGGGGCCAGAAGCTCGGGAAGGCCATAGTGCAGCGCTTGTTGGGAAGCGCCTATTTGTCTTTGGTGGCTGTGGAAAATCAGCAAATAATAATGAGGAAGTCTACTACAATGATCTGTACATCTTGAATACAGGTATGCTTTCTTCATCTGGTTGTTAGTTTGGATTATGCATTTACTTGGGCTTGAGCATCCCCTGATAAATTTTATACATGATACAAGTTTAATCTTTTCTTCATCCTTCTTGTAGAGACCTTTGCATGGAAAAAAGCTATAACATCGGGCCAGCCACCATCTCCTCGTGATAGCCATACTTGCTCATCTTCAAGGAACACAGTGATTGTGATTGGTGGTGAAGATGGGCATGATTACTATTTGTCTGATGTCCATATTCTCGATGCAGGTAGTGTTATTTTCTTAGATTCTTTGACCATTACAAAGTGCATTAGACAGCAATCGTTCATTAGTTAATATTGTTTGTCTAGCTTTGGAATGTTGTTTATGATATGTACTTTTAATAATAATGGCATCACTGAATTGCATTAGATACGCTAGTGTGGAGGGAGCTGAACACTTCCGGCCAATTATTACCACCCCGAGGTGGTCATTCTACGGTTGCTTTTGGGAAGAACTTATTTGTTTTTGGGGGATTCACAGACGCACGAAGTCTATACAATGACCTCTACATGCTTGATGTTGGTATGTAATTAATACTTCTCCAAAACATATTCTAGTATTTCCATATATGTATGCATACATGTGTGGACCGGATGTGAAGAAAGAAATCTGAATTTCAGGATTGAGATATGTGATAGGAGTCATGGGAGTATTTTAAACTAGTTATAGAGATAACCACATATTTGAGTTCTTGTAGCTCCCTGTGGGTCTATCGTGGATATAATTGAATAAGTTGATTCTATTTTTCTTCAAATGTTTTCACTGAGATGCACTGGCAGGACCAGGCCTCAATGTTATGGCTGAATTTACCTGTATATATTTTCTGTTGTAAAAAGTAATGTTAGGAAAAATTTAATGCTTTTGCGCTGTGGAAGTTAGGAAATAATTCCTTTATTATTGATGTTATTAAATTTATTAGAAATGTTAAAAGGGTAGGTGGTCATGGGTGGAGATCCGTTAATCCAATAAATGTTTATTATATTATTCCATTTTTACATAATTGGTGATATTGGAGGAGCAGGGATTTGATTTTGACCTTGACTGTAACACTAAATGTTCTTGACCACTAGAGTTACAAGCACCAGATATCATTTCTTACCTAGCTAGAATATACTGAACTGATTCAAAAATAATTTATTGATTTCTGAAGAGACTCAGAACATGCACTGCTTGTTCTGTTTTTCCCTTATCTGTTGGTTTGGCTACATTTGTGGATTATTTGTCGGTTCTGATATCCCTATGTCTACATGTACAGTGTGTTCTAGCTCCTTTTATGTGTTGGCTCAATTATAAATTTGCTTTTTTAATGATACCACTACTTTATTCCCAATGTTGGTGCAGATACTGGCTTATGGACAAGGGTGATAACTACAGGTGATGGACCTTCTGCTAGATTTTCGGTTGCTGGGGACTGTTTGGATCCTGCAAAAGGAGGTGTTCTTGTGTTTATTGGTGGTTGCAATAAAAGTCTTGAAGGACTGGATGACATGTATTACTTGAACACAGGTGAAGTGTGAATTTTTCATCATTTTCCCATGAATAGTCCAAATATCCGCTGCGCTACTAAACCTGACAACACCCCACCCATCTTAATATAATCGAGTAAATAACTCTAAATCAGCAAATCAAACATTCACTATCGAGCTCAACATAGACCACTGAACACCCACATCCCAAATCCCAACAAATTGCACATCACGAAATAGTGAATGTTATATTTATTATCGTTTAATTAAAGAAAGTGCTTCTCATATACCATAACTTGGATCTGTATGGTAAAAGGAGAATCTTCTTTTCCTTAATTGGAGATCCTATACTTGGATTGTTTCCTTTTTCTCCAGATACTCTTGCTATCATTGTTCATTTTGATTTATTCTCACAAAAACTAAGAGTCAGGATTTTAGCGTTCCATGTTCGTGATGCTCTTTCAGCTTTCATACTTTTTGAACCTGTTCTTTCCCTTCTCAGTATTTTCTATATAGTGTAAAACATTTCCTTATATCGACCATGAAACTAGGAATTACATAAAGCAGCTGACTTTTGTTGGTACCATGGAACATTTCCTATTATATAACTAATGAACTTTTGAACCTGAACTTTTCCCTTCTCAGTACTTCCTATTATATAACTATTGAAATTTTGGTCACGACCGAGCTTCCTTGAGCTGATCTGCACTGGAGCTTTGTAAATTAAATCTTTCCAATTCCAATACAACATAGATATTTTCTTATGGGAAAATGCCCATTTAGTACTAATTCAAACCTCTTATTTCCCATTCCAATGATAATCTTTTGCATTAGCCCATTCCAATATAAGATAACCATTTTTATGCCCAAATGCACAAATTTTTACTAAAGTTTTAACAAACCATATTATTTCAAGACTATTTTGCCCCCACCTCTTCAATATGAAAAGACTTGGCCGGAACCTCGGACTCCGGTCACCGGCCGCCGGATTCCGGTCACCGGATTTTCCCTGACCGCCGGATTCCGGTCACCGGATTTTCCCCGACCGCCGGATTCCGGTCACCGGATTTTCCCCTGTAACCAGTTACTGATCCCCAATAATCAGTTACTGACCAGTTAATGACCCATAATAACCAGTTATTAACCCCCAGTAACCAGTTATTGATTAATTACTGACACCCAGTAACCAGTTACTGACCCCCAATAACTTTTAGTTTTCAGTTACTGACACCCAGTAATCACTTAGTTTTCAGTTACTGACACCCAATAATCACTTTGTTTTCAGTTACTGACACCCAGTAATCACCCAATAATCATGTTGTTTTCAGTTACTGACACCCAGTAACCAGTTACTGACCCTCAGTAACCAGTTACTGACCCTCAGTAACCAGTTACTGACCTTAATAATCGAGTTACTAACCCCAATAACTTTTAGTTTTCAGTTACTGACACCCAATAATCAGTTAGTTTTCAGTTACTGACACCCAGTAATCACCCAATAATCACTTACTGACCCTCAATAATCAGGTTACAAACCTCAAATAATAACTTATTGGCCCCAATAATCAGTTATCAATCCTCAATAATCACTTTCAAAGGTAAGGATAAAAAAAAAAAAACTGACTTAAACTGGGCACCCATATTTCTTCTCTGGGCACCCACCTTCCCCGATCTCCTCCACCGGCCTCCTCCATCAACCCCGGCGCACGCCACCAAGAAGCGCCCTTCCCCAGCCACTATCCAGCCCGGATCAAACTCCAACCGAGCCGGAAGATGAGCTAGGTAATAGAGGCAAACAGCGCTGCTATATTCCTCCGCCGAAGAGAACGAGTCGCAGCAGAGTCGCAGAAGAGAACGAGTCGCCGAAACCGGGTTTTGCGCTCGATGTGGATCACCCACTTGCGGCGGTACACCTGGACCACCTTGCCCTCGCGGCCACCTGGACCTCGTCGTCCTTGCGCACCAGCATGAACCGGACGCTGTACTTGGTGCGGAGGTCGGAGGAGAGCGGCGCGCTCATCAGGATGCGGCGGACAGACGTCCCTCCATTGAAGAGGTCGCTGGAGATGGTGGAGGCGAAGATGAGGTCACCGACGAAGGATCTGTGAGAGAGAGAGAGAGAGAGAGAGAGAGAGAGAGAGAGAGAGAGAGAGAGAGAGAGAGAGAGAGAGAGAGAGAGAGAGAGAGAGAGAGAGAGAGAGAGAGAGAGAGAGAGAGAGAGAGAGAGAGAGAGAGAGAGAGAGAGAGAGAGAGAGCAGATCGGGAGGAGAAGAAGAGAGAGGGAGAGAGAGAAGAGAAAGAGATAGAGAAAGAGATGAGATTTGTGTGGGTTTAATTTTATAGAGGGTAATAATGTCTTTTGTATGAGAATCATTGAAATGGGCTAACAGAAAAGATTTACATTGATGTGGCCATTAAAATCCCTGTTTTTGTGCATTTGGGCATTTTCCCTTTTCTTATTGCTTCTTCTGAGTACTCCTTTTAAGGCTCAAGTCTTTTGTCTCTCTCTTTTTTTTTTTTTTTTTATGTTCTCTTAAAATAAAATTCTTTTTGAATTAACATTGTTTCATTAAACCACTTGGTAACTTTGGAATTTCCTGGTTTTAAATGGAAGCTCCCTTGAATTATTATATTTGTTTATTTTAGATACTTTTGCCAGAGTATGAAATTTGATAAAAGTTTTGCTGATCTGATATAATTTCTAATTTTAGGACTTGTCAGAGAGAGTGAAAGGAGGCTCGAAAAGTTATCATTGAGGAAGCAATTAAAGCTAAAGTGCCAAGAACAAAATCTCACTCCAATTCATGACAGAGCTCTTGTTCCAGTTGGAACTGGTGCTGACATTTTCCAGCATGGGACAATTCCATTTTATGGCCAACCTGGTGAGTATACTTTTCCGGTTAGAGTCTCATCGGCTTTGCATATATTTCTAGAAGTCCCAAACTTTGTGCTTTTTCCTGCAACTATTGTCTAAGATATTACTATCATTTTGTGTTTGGATTCTTACTGTCCCCTGCATGCATATGATCTAAATACATTTACTTTGTCCTTAGACGGGTTTTCAAGTGTGCTCGCCATATCTTCAATTATAGGAGCTGAAATTTCCATCCTTAAGGTTCTGCTGCATGATTTAGGAGTTAACGTATGTATGCAGATGACTTTTATTGGTTATCTGTTACTGCAGGTGAACAAGTTATCCCATTGAATCAGTCCACACTGGCAAAGAGGTCATTTCAAGCAAAGGTTACTGAAAGGTTGTTTGATGGATATACAATTGAAACTGTTATTGATGGAAAGCCTCTTCGTGGTGTATTGTTTCCCAACAAGTCAGAGTTATGTATTCCCGCGGCTCCTAATTCCAGTAGGTAAGTAATGGTCAATCACGATAACGATATATCAATCACTGCTGCTCCCATGTAGAATTTTTAACTTTAAATATGATTTTGTGATTGTAACTTCAGGAAGCGGGGTGCCAGTGAGGTTGATGGGATAATGTCAAATGGCGGTTGTAACAGCAAGTCAACTGATTCTAAAGGCATCGGCCAAGAGGCAATACATCTCAGACAGCCGGTCAAAGCTCAAGCACAGGAGTCCACATCACAAGAGATTGCTAGCGGACAGGTCTTGGAAGTGTGCTGTTTTTGGCAATCTTAAAAGTTTACTTGAAGATATCTTACAACAACACTGCATCCCTTTGCACAGTATTTTTTTCTGATGTGAAACAATGTGGACTGTTATGCAGGTTTCTTCTAACCCTGTGCAGTTGGTGAATCCCTCGAATCTAGGAGATGCTCTAAAATTGAACACTGAAGGTCTAGGAAATGACAGAACCGAGGTATGACTATAATGAGCATTTAATTTCTGATATAGTCTGTTGGAGGCTTGCTGCATTACATGCACATAGGCATGCATTCATGACATTTTCTTTGATACACATTTCATCATTACCAAGCTTGGTTAAAACCAACAGATTCACATAGAACTAGTATTATTTTCTCATCTGGTAGCATATAGCTATTAGATATGAACAGTATAGATTCGTTTTGAAATTCAGCATATTCATTGATTCAGAACTTCTAACGTGCCAGTTGTATGTACTTCAAATCACATGGAACATGGAAACCAAAAAGGTCAATTACATGATATTTTATTTTTATTTCATATATACATATATATACATAGATTTTCATCTGATGACAGACCAAAACGATTAGTTGCCATGGTGACCTTAATGAATCTGGCTTAACTAGTATTGCATATTATCTTCTGATGAGCTCATTAGCTGAACGATTTTGTGATGACAGATAACAACCGGAGGAAACAGTGCAGCAATATCTTAACTACAGTTTGGTTGAGGATTATCTCTGAACATGCCCCAAAGAAAAACCACAGCTATTTGTACATTTATCATGTCAAGGCGATCATGAATGCATGTGACGTAGAGGGGGATATACAGAATTTGCTAGCTGATGTAATCTGTCACCTTCAAATGTTGCTAGGTCTAGGATTCTAGTTGTATGTTGTAATCGTCTAAACCTAGTGATTGGTTCCGATTCAACCCGCTTCATACATTGTGGAAGATGAGGTTTTGTATCAGAAGTTGGTTGCTTTCTTTCTGGAGCAAAAGAATTGCAGCTATTGCAGCTAATCACATTCTGCTTCTGGTTCTATTTCCATGAGAATCTTTGTCTTGTTATCTGTACAATCTCTTTTGATGGAAATTAATCTTTTTGTATTAATTTTCTCAGGTCGTATTTGGCACTTTTTGTACCGAGGAAATGTTGTTTCTTTATATTTTCATGTCTTGGTGTTAAACATTGGCTCCGTTAGAGAAGCCACAGAAATCCGCAACCTTGCAAGCTCATGCCTTGTAACAAGGTTTACTACTGATATTGTAAGAGTTGGGACTTTGGGATAGATCGGAAGAGCTTTCCCTTAGCTTTTGAAGGGATTAAGAACTTTGGTTAAACACTGAGGGTTGAACTGATAACCAAAATCATTTTACATATACTGGGATAGATCGGATAAAGAACTGAGGTTAAACATTGAGGGTTGAACTGATAACCAAGATCATTAAACGCATGAAATTTAACTGTAACAAAGCCAGAATGCAAATTCTAGCTGTAGGAAGCGGTACGGTATTACAGCATAATAGAAATCATCTACAAGAGGTCTCAAGGACCATAACTGACGATTCCAACATCAAAAGGCCTTACTGGCCACCACCTCCAAACAGGTAATCGAGAGATGAACCCCCACCAGGAGCTGCATGGACCTTTGTGGATGGACGATCCTGTCAAGCGAATTTTCAAGAATCAGCAGACTAATCAATGTAGCAAGTAATGCAAAACTACAATGAGAATATGCGCAGTCTCAGAAAAAATAGGTGTGCATAGATCTCAAGTGCAAGGAACAAATTTAGGTCTTCTCAGAACTACCATATCGCTGATCTATCAGCCATTTCATGGACCTAATTATTGTTTGATGTTCTTGATGTTGATTTTGATGTTCATAACCCTAGTAACTAACAAGAATGTGCGCACTGCAGTACATACACAACTTCTAAAGCACTGCAGCCAAGAGGCCCAAGCATGGAAACCTAAAAATCGAAAAATTTGGAGCAACACTTCTAAAGCAAATTCCCTGATACTGATATTGCCAATCACAACGTCAACAATCTAGTTATTTGATTCAAAGTAAACAATGATTGAGAGCCAAAACATACGGTGAGGAAGTTTCCACGGTTCTGGCCATCAGCTCTAAAGTAGTTGTTTGAAGTGTTCCCAGGAACACCTGCTGGAGTCTCCTTATTGATCACTTCCGCAGGTGGTGGTGCAGCAGCAGTAGGCTTAGGAGTAGGTTCAACCTCCACCTGAACCTTGGGAGTTTCAACCTTTTTGGGGGCGGGATTCTGACCTTCTTCTCCACCTCCAAAAAGATAGCCCAAAGAACTGCCTCCCCCTCCACTACTCACTCCACGACGCATGTTGCCTTTTTCAAATATAGCCTGCACACATTGTTTGAACCACTTGAAACAATTAACCAACCTGACGACAACCAATAACAAGCTATGACTGCTATGTCCTACAGTAGCAAGCAGTAAACAATAATCAGGATCACAAAAACCACAAGGAAAAAAAAAAACTCAATTTGCATGTGAAGAGTTCTTTTCAAGTGCAAAGGAATAGATAGAATACATGACATGCCCTCATGCCACAATTCATGTCAACAACCGAGACACAAAAAGTTTGATGAATAAAGAATACAGGCTGGGAAAAGCAAAAGAGATCTGTAATATATAATCAGAACCTCAGCAACTCAGAGTCTCATCTCAAGTTTTACAGATCTCTACATGCCAGACTCGATAAAGCATTCAAGATATTAATGACATCTGCAATTAAGATTACGAAACAAAAACCAACCGGTCTAACCATGAGAATCCGATACTAACAAAACCACGAAACCATGTCTAAGCAGCAACGTAATCTAACATTCCACAATTCTGCTCGAACAGTCTCAATACATTAAAACTCTACAACTGATTTAGCTTTATAACGCTTAATCGAATCAAAAACATGCAACTCCATCACCAAACATAACAAGAAGATGCAAATGCTCTATTCGAAATCCGAGTTCGAATAGAGCAGATCTACACTTATCTAGGGCAAAAATGGAAGCCCTAAATTGGGGAAAGTGAAGACGAAGCGGAGAAGAAGAAGAAGAAGAAGAAGAAGAGAGAGAGAGAGAGAGAGGCGGTTACCTGAAAAGTAGGGGTTGGGTGGATTTGGAGAGTCAGATCTGAGTCGCGAGCGAGGAGTGTGATATGAGTAAGAGGTAACGTTTATATATAGGAAATGAAATTCAAAATCGCGTGGGCTGTGGGGTCGTTGTGATCTTTTTCTAGATATTTTTGGAGGTGCTTTTGGGTTGGGCTTCAAGGGTCGGTTGTCGGTGTGTGAGGTGGGCTCATGTCCATTGGGCTTGAGATCACCTTCGACCCAAACGGGTGTTGCTAAATGAGAGTATCAATTCACATTTTTATGTCATGGAATGATTGGAATGTAATCTTGTTATGTCACTTATGTGTTGTAACCATATACATGTTAGGCTTGACGAAATACGAAACTTTAGTTAAAAACATGTGTTAAACTTCAAATATTTCACGAATCATAAATAACAAGTATTGATCTTTACATGATAACAAATGTTGCTCTTATGATTTTCAAGACTCAACTTTTATGAAAAGTTCACACATACTTGAAGCTCCTGTTGGAATGGCGGTGTTGGTAACAATAGTGAAACAGACCGCTGTCTTGGTTTTGTGGTAAGCACCAGAACTTTGGGGTATATAATAATGCCCAAAGGAGATCACACCTGCAGAACTTGAAGAGGAGGAAGTAGTTTGTCACTAAAAGGGACTAAACAAGTTGATGAAATCGATTGATTTTGTAGGTTGGAAGAACGCCATGCCTTGAAGCCATGTAACCCATGTTCAGCCACAGAGCATAAATTGAAGGAGAAGTTCTTGAGTCTATCCTGCAGCTGCATCAACTAATACAAAGGGAAACGTTGTAGCATCAGAAAATTTAGCATGTTATATATGTTTTGAGAATATGACTCTAGACCAAGAAATATGCAGGTTTTCAATTTGAACGTAAAGGTACCAGACTATATTATTTTCTATTCAAATCCGTAAACTTCCTTCTAAAGGAAGATTTGATATTTTTACCAAAAGGTGATCAAACATATAAGCACCACTAACTACCTGCTAAATATAGAAATCTTGAATCAAAATTCATAATATCAATGTTCCAGATTCACAAATAAAGCTGACTTCGATCCCTACTAATTAGTAGCAAGCATGATATAGAATGAAAAACAACCATGTCAAAGAGTCATGATGTTAGTACTTTCAGAGTTCACCACCGGATCAGTGGTATGAGCAGATTGACGACTAGGAAAGTATTCCATCACAGAGAAAACTTCTTACGTTCATCACCCGAGTGAAAATCCAGATGCTTCTAGGATATTTGAGAGAAAAATGTCAACAATAGGAAAGTAAAACTTGAACTACAATAAATTGTGAACAGACCTGGATATCCTGCCATTATATGGAAGTGATAAAGCAAAACTCGACAAAATGCATGCAACCAACTGTGCTTAGGTGATTACACTTGCCTCAGACGGTTACATAGATGTCATCAATCATGGAGGAAAATGCGCAGACCTGTAAAACGTGGAAGAGGCTTGCTCTCTTGAAAAGACAAATCAGGGAAGCACTAAGGAGATGCGTTTATCATTTTATGGGCGTTACTCGTCCGATCACGAGAGCAGCAGTGAGAAGCTGTACAAGCAGTAAGCTTATCCTGCTTTTCTGAAACAGAACATGTTTTGTGATGCAGTTGACCTTCATGCACTTGAACAACATAAAACTATCTAAAGCCTTAACCTGATAATGGACAAGACAGAGAGAACACAAATATGCCTATTCAATCCTCCAATAGTCAGTGCACGCTATATAGATACTATAGATTAGCATCTCATCAATCTCCTCAAAATCAAAGTTCCGGCCTGGAATACAAGGTTAAGTACATAATAAATGTATTGGCTTACTAACCGAACCAAGTCTGCATAATAAATGTATTGGCTTACTAACCGAACCAAGTCTGCATAATCAGAATCAAGTAGTCCAATTACTCTTCAAATGTCTTCAACTAGAGTGCCCTATATATTGAACTGAAAGCCACCCTAACATTTCATAAACAAGTAAATTTAGTTTCTTCTGCATGTCACAACATTCAGATAAAGATCAATAAACCCATAATGACCTGGAAGTTGGATCCCCTTTTCCCCAATTTCAGATTCCCAGGATTAAAATTTGAACCTCTGAATTTGAGTCATTTGACAACCTATGACTACTATGCTTGGCAATAATAGAATGGTAAAAGCGACAGAGTGAGTTCCAACCTGTACTTGAAGCTCCTGTTGGAATGGCGGTGTTGGTAACAATAGTGAAACCGACCGCTGTCTTGGTTTTGTGGTAAGCACCAGAACTTCGGGGTATATAATAATGCCCAAAGGAGATCACACCTGCAGAACTTGAAGAAGAGGAAGTAGTTTGTCACTAAGAGAACGTGTGTTGTGTGTGTGTGTTAGGACAGAAAGGTGGATAAAATAGGTTTTCTGATGCTGTTAAATTCATATAAGTTAGTTTGGGTGGGATGGGTGTGTTTGTACTTTAAAGCACTAGAGTCTAATAATTTGTATGGATTAGCGGCAACCAGAGAGTGCACGGCATTCTTAGTGCCACTCTTTCCATCTCTCGATTTGTAGGTTATAAGGAAACTAAACATATACTGTTTTAGCTTATGTAATGTTTGGGATGTGAGTGAAAGATTGTTTTAATGTTTGGAATGTGAGTGAAAAAGGGACTGAACAAGTTGATGAAATCGATTGATTTTGTGCTTTCATTTTCTTCTAGATTGGAAGAACGCCATGCCTTGAAGCCATGTACAGCCACAGAGCATAAATTGAAGGAGAAGTTCTTGAGTCTATCCAGCAGCTGCTTCAACTAATACAAAGGGAAACGTTCTAGCATCAGAAAATGCATGCAACCAACTGCGCTTAGGTGATTACACTTACCTCAGACGGTTACATAGATGTCATCGATCATGGAGGAAAATGCGCAGACCTGTAAAACGTGGAAGAGGCTTGCTCTCTTGAAAAGACAAATCAGGTAAGCACTAAGGAGATAAATGTATCAATATCATTTATGTGCGTTACTCGTCCGATCACGAGAGCAGCAGTGAGAAGCTGTACAAGCAGTAAGCTTATCCTGCTTTTCTGAAACAGAACATGTTTTGTGATGCAGTTGACCTTCATGCACTTGAACAAAATAAAATTATCTGAAGCCTTAACCTGATAATGGACAAGACAGAGAGAACACAAATATGCCTATTCAATCCTCCAATAGTCAGTGCATGCTATATAGATACTATAGATTAGCATCTCATCAATCTCCTCAAAATCAAAGTTCAGGCCTGGAATACAAGGTTAAGTACATAATAAATGTATTGGCTTACTAACCGAACCAAGTCTGCATAATTTATGTGTGGGGAACTTATCAGATTGAACAAATCAATATTTTGACAAACAAAGGAATAGGATGTCTAACTCTGCCCAAAACTTGTGTTTGTGATTCTAGTTTAATTTCACCATTTGATCATGAACATGAATTTTTGCATAATTTTTTTCATAGTGGAAACCTAAGTAGCTTTAGCTTTGCTAGACACCTTAATGAGTAACAACTAAAGTAGCTTATGACAAATACACATAAGTCTTCCTCCTGCTCCAGGATACTATATATTAAAAAGTTCTATCCGATTCAGTGAAAAAATAATGATAACACAAACAGAAGTTCAGAGCAAGGTTAATAACTTAAGCCGTTCATCAAATATGAATAAATGGCCAAAAAAAGAAAGGCTAAGAGGGATGCAGTGAAGGGTGATAATAGTATCTTCAAATGAAAATACATGACAATTTAGCAATGTTGGCAACAGCTATGCAACTGTACGTTAACTCAAAACTTGGCACTTTTAATTTAACACAAGAAGCACTTCACACTTTCACAGGTAGCCATTCTGATATATAGACAGGTTGCATGCAGAACTAAACATGAATGCTAAAGAAAGCCCTCAAAGCAACAAGTTATACATCAAGTTAACATGACCGATTTCAATGGTTTAAGGTGGCTTTCTCCTTCTCTAAATACATTGTCTTGCATCTAAAAACAAAATTCGAAAAAAAAAAATGCACAAATTGTGGCTGAAGGTCTTGTTTAAGAGTTTCAGTTCTGGAAATTTTGAAGAGAAGAAAATTTTCTTGGATGTTGACAATACTTGACATCAATAAACAGATACAAATGATTAGCCAGACCGCAGAAATACTCGAGAAATTACATTCTTTCATTTAACTTCAAACTCATTCCAAAGACAAATGGTGTAACTGATCATACCAAATATCAGTTAACAAATCAATGAGGCTCAAAGAGGGTGGAAGTGATTACATCAACTGAACGTGCTTGTGGAGAAGAATCGACTTGGAATTTAGCTATAAACCGGGTTTCTCAGGTACAGGCAGCACACCTTCACCACTCAACATTAGTACTGCTGCTGACATGCTTGGCCTGTCTTGTGGATTTTGCTGAAAACATAAAAGACCCACCTGGTTCGTTCGCAGAACTTCTTGTAGATTAATGGAGTCCCCTGTTGTTGTAGCAAGCAATTCAATGGACCTGTCTTCTATGTGTAAGTTCCATGCCTGAAAAGGAAGAATACTTTTTTACCAAACCAGAAGCAAAATGAATCAAAAAAGAATTTGTTAACTAGACAATAGTTGGCACACACATGTCCAAGCAGGTTGAGCTTGTGGCCTGGATGAAGGAATCCTCTGTTTCTCTTCCCACTTATCATCTCCGCTTCACCAGCATCAAAACACCAAAGCTATATATTCACGTCTCGACTGGTTACAGTCTAACATTGCCAAAAGAGTAAAAACAACATGAGAACTTGCGATCTGCAATGGACAGAAATGAACCTGCATTCTCTGTATTGGCAACCCACACAATGGTGGTGACTGATATCCCACATATCGCGTAGTAGAAGAACCGGGACTGAAGAATCCAAGCTCAAAGGTTCCACCAGTTGTAACTATGGTCTCGCTGTCTGCAATGGATTGAAATGTACTTATATGATCTACTTTGGAAGTTGCAACTGTGATGAGCACTGAAAAGAAGAAAAAGATACGCAACAAACACATCATCTTAAAGCCTTCAGTGGTGTTTTATAAATCTATATCATAGATTCATAATCATGAATGGGAAATAACCGAGTAGTCCTGACCACATTGGTCCATCCAGACTTTTCCTTACTATATTATTTGAAATACATTATTGATTATCATTTTCAACATTTTATGAGCTGATCTCACTGAAGTTTCTTTGATTTACTTAAGCTCAGATTAAGTCAATGATTCCATGGTCAGGAGTCTAGCTATGTGCTCATGTTATTAGTGCACATAATATTGTGATTATAGTGATGGACATATATAGGTGAGCATTTTTACCTTGTCTGCATGTTTTCTCAATTGCTGCAACTGCAGAGCCAGGCTTTTACATTCCTTCTCGTTTCCTATCAATTCCTCATCACTCGTGTTACTCCTAGTTAACTCCATTATTGTGCTCTTGAACTGCATGCAGTGATGCATATCATTCTCTCAAAGCTTTCAATCCGTCATCCATTCCTTGTAAATCAAGTAAACCAACAATTCCTGTAATTTCAATTCATTTCAACATTAATTCAACAGATCCAATATTCTAGAGAATAAATTCAAGCCGGAATAACAAATCTACTTTGACATATACCAAGTAACTTATCAAACTCACAAAGGCAGACCAACGTTGTGATCCACTATAATGGAAGAGAATTAAGATTAGAAAGTGCAAGTTCACTCACTAGCTATTTCAAAGGATGTTCTTCTTTCAAGATTGCAGTTCCGCTACCACCGGGTTCATTCTGGTACACCGTCACCGCTTAGTTCCATAACTACATCTTCTTCATCAATGCGCTTTGATTATTTATGCTACCAAATAAGTTATCAAAATCTTGGGCATACAGCAAGGACATTCCACACCTTTTCAACCTAACAGTAGAGAGGTACAAGGGATGTTTTTCATCTATGCGAATCTGGAGATTGCTATAGTCCAACATGAAGTCGAAAGAAGCTTCTACCCAATCCTCCCTACTGATTGTAGTTTGTGATCCAACATATTCAGGGCAGAAATACCACAGGAAGCTCGACAGGCAAAGACCCGAGACTCTCACAACCTGCCAAGTTCAGGTTAATCAGCCCAGCAGGTAGCTTGACAGGCAAAGACCCGAGACCCTCACAACCTGCCAAGTTCAGGTTAATCAGCCCAGCAGGTAGCTCAACAGGCAAAGACCCGAGACTCTCGCAACCTGCCAAGTTCAGTTCTACCAGCCCAGCAGGTAGCTCGACAGGCAAAGACCCGAGATTCTTGCAACCTGCCAAGTCCAGCTGTGTCAGCCCAGTAGGTAGCTCGACAGGCAAAGACCCGAGACTCTCGCAACCTGCCAAGTTCAGGTGTTTCAGCCCAGCAGGTAGCTCGACAGGCAAAGACCCGAGATTCTTGCAACCACTCAAGACCAGTCTCCACAGCCCAGCAGGTAGCTCGACAGGCAAAGACCCGAGACTCTCGCAACCTGCCAAGTCCAGGGAATACAGCTCAGCAGGTAGCTCGACAGGCAAAGACCCGAGACTCTCGCAACCTGCCAAGTTCAGGTGTTTCAGCCCAGCAGGTAGCTCACAGGCAAAGACCCGAGATTCTTGCAACCACTCAAGTCCAGTGTCCACAGCCCAGCAGGTAGCTCGACAGGCAAAGACCCGAGACTCTCGCAACCTGCCAAGTCCAGGTTAATCAGCCCAGCAGGTAGCTCAACAGGCAAAGACCCGAGATTCTTGCAACCACTCAAGACCAGTTTCCACAGCCCAGCAGATAGCTCGACAGGCAAAGACCCGAGACTCTCGCAACCTGCCAAGTCCAGCTGTGTCAGCCCAGCAGGTAGCTCGACAGTCAAAGACCCGAGACTCTCGCAACCTGCCAAGTTCAGTTCTACCAGCCCAGCAGGTAGCTCGACAGGCAAAGACCCGAGACTCTCGCAACCTGCCAAGTTCAGTTTTGCCAGCCCAGTAGGTAGCTCGACAGGCAAAGACGCAAGACTCTCGCAACCATCCAGATTAAGATAAGTAAGCTTGGCATGATACTGAAAAGACGAAGGAAGTTGAACCAAACTTGAACACCCTTCAAGAATAATGCTCTCGAGATTTGGACTCCCAGAGAGATCTGGAAGCTCAGCCAGGTGCTGGGACCCTTCAAGATCGATGCGTTTTAAGCTCCCAAGATCAATCTGTAACAAATCCAAGGCAATTACTGGCAAAGAGTAATATTTTTCCACACCATTAATATTCATACACAAGAATTAAATTAAGCAAACCTGCACGTCTTTATTCCAAAGTTGCACAAGTCGGCTATTGCGCATACGAAGCTCGACAAGATTTTCTGAAGAAAACCTCGATGGCATAGATGGCAGAGGATAGAATTCCCATCTCAGATATTTAAGGGACTCAGGGAGAAACTCAAAACCTGGAAGAAGGTGCACTTTGTTGACACCCTGGGTGTTCCGGCGGGAGCAGTATAAATCTAGTAATCTCAGACTATGCATCTCTTCGAAGGATGCAGCATTCACGTATAAATCTGTATTGAGATCTTCCACGTTCATGACTATGCACTCAATGGCTTCAGTACCCTGACAATATCAACGGCAAAATATATAAATGAGCGTAAAGTAGAGAACAAAAGGACCATTAAAAACCACATTTTCATCATTCTAACTTCTTTTTCAACAGTGCGTATTCGCCTCTTACCCTTCTTTTTTTCAGTACACCACAAATTTCATTAGCACACCACAATCTACTCCGTTTTCCAGGATTTTTATCACATTGATCACGAACAATTTTCCGACCCATTTCTTGTATCAAATCATGCATCTGAAGCCTCCGAAATTGATCTAAATATATGAGAGACATATCAGTGAGAAGTCTCACCCCTGCGTTGGCAGAAAAACCACAGGCTTCTAAAATCCTTTTGGCCTCATCAATATATTTTCCTTTGTGGTAACAGGCAATATCAAGAAATATCCCCCTCTCATTTTTTCCTAATCCATCATAACTAAACCTCAATACATCATGGATTTTTGTGTCTGGATATTTTTTCAGTTTATCTAATTCACTTTGCCAGTCTTCTTTGCTCTTGCAATGAAAGAATACAGAGCCCAATACTGTAAGAGCTAATGGATTGCCTCCAGCATAATCTACCACCTCTCTTGACAAAGTTGCATAATCCGTTGTGGGAGAAAGATTTCTTAAAGCTCTCAAATGAAAGAGGTCAAGAGCTTCATCACAATCTAGCTCCTTAACATTATATATCATATTATCATCAGGCCCGGCCCTAATGCAGGGCAGGCAGTGCGACCGCACAGGGCACCGGGCACCGGGCACTGGGCACAATTTTGTAGACTATATAAGCTTTAATGTGTAGTGTATGAATATGTACTCTAATATACACAGAGCTAGTACACATATGTAATTATACATATAAACATACATACAAAAAGAGTATATTAATTATTAAAGAAATTTCAAGACGCAACATGCGTTTTCTTTTTTTTTTAAATCTAGCGTCTCTTGCTCTCTTTCAAAACTTGCAATCAAGGAGATTCTCTTTAAATTACTAAGGAGATTCTCTTTAAATTACTTTGAACAATGATTTACCCTTTCAGTTTCTTCTTATCACTTACCATCACGCACTCTTTCTCCTCTCCATACTTTTATTCTTTTACGATGTGAAGTTGTGAACACTTCGGTTATCCATAGATATGCAGGCTGGCTGAGGTACAAGTCAAAATAGGTATTGAGTCAGTTGGTGTCGTTCAATTTTGATACATATTGATATTAGGTTACTGGATTTTTTGTATTAATTTTGTTGATTTCTAACAAAAATCTCTACTTCGTTTTAAATTTTTCAATATTAGGTACAACAGTTGGCGTTGATCAAAAAAGAAAAATCAAGGAGCAAAGATGATTCTAGGTTTCATTGTGCATGCCCTAAGTATTTATATTCCAAAATTTAATGTTTTGGCTTGCTTATTTGATTATTTTGGAAAAAGAAAGAAAAGAAGAACTATTTCAATTCCAGCATAGATTTTAGATAGATATCTTGTTAACAAGACAAATGTTTATGGTAAGTGTTTAGTCAATGAACTTAACCACAAATTCATTTCAATGTGTATATATGTAGAAAATCAAAATCACTAACGCCTATTGTGATAGGGCACTCCAAAAAATTTCGCACCGGGCATCATATAACTCAGGACCGGCCCTGATTATCATCAACACCAAGCGTGCGCTTATTTCTAGCTGTCACAATGATTCTACTTCCAGGGCCAAACAGGATACCATCACCTCCAACCAAAAATTCTACTTGATCTAAATCACTCACATCATCAAGAACAACAAGGACCTTTGTACAGCTAAGTCTCTGTCTCACAAACGTTGCTCCAATAGATGGAGTGGCCACATGTAGATTTTCTTCCTTAAGTAGGATACGAAGCAGTTGATCTCGCAACTCATTTAGTCCTTGTCTCGTCTCTGACGCTTCCCTGACATTTGGAATAAAGTGGCAGGCTTCGAACTGAGAAGAGAGACTGTGAAATACAACATCAGCAATAGTGGACTTACCGATACCACCCATACCCCAAATACCAACGGTCCGGACATCTTCTGACTCAAGGCATAATAACGATTCAACTTTTCGAACGTGTTTTTCGATTCCAACCTTACCCTCTAAACCACTTGTCATCTGCGATTTTCGTTTCAGTTTCGCCAAAATGTCATTGACCACATGCTTAACTAATTCAGACTCGAAACTGCCATTTACATATTAAAGAAAGAGTAGTTAGGAAGTGATGCAGTAACCAATAATAAGTTCATAACCAATAATAGAGAAGTCACATGAGTTGCAGTTTGAGTTACCTAATTGTTTGAGAATCAAAGCCAGATATATTCGCTGCTGTTGTTAAAGCATCTCTCCATGTCAGCAACTTGTAGTCTTCGAAACGTTTCTCATGTTCAACAAATGCATCCGCATAACTCCCTGATTGTTTGCGTACATCTGACGGATCTACACCGTAGAAGATGGGTATAACAAACTGTGAATCTCTGCATTGAAGTATGTGCACAAGTTCATCCAAGCACCATGAAGAAGAAGCATAGTTTTTGGAGAAAATGATAACCGAAAGCTTCGATTCACTGATTGCTTCCAGAAGGGCAGGTGCGATGTCATCCCCTCTCTCCAGTTTGTAATCTATGTATGTTTGGATCTTGGTCCGACATAAAGCTTCATAAAGATGGCTAGTGAAAGTATGCCGGGTGTCCTCGCCTCTGAAACTAAGAAATACATCATACTTCTCCAGAGGGATGATAGCAGAGCAAGAAGAAGCAGCAGCCATATCGTAGCCTGAAGATGAACAAGTCAAAAGAAACAAACCTTCCGATGAATATAAAGATTCAGAATGCAAAACAGATAAGTAATTGCACGCAAGACTAGTGTTCTTACTTCTTAGCAGTTGTACTAACCTGGTGAGAACACAGACGAGTTTATACCAATAGACGCTTTCCAATCAGTTTTTTCAGCTCTCTTTTCTGCTCTCAGAAACTTCGTTCATCTATTTTGCAAGAACTTCTATTCTCCACCAGAATGAAAGAACAGTTAATAAGCAACTATGCATACATTTTCCAGGAAAGTAGTCAGAAGTAAAAAGCTAGCAGAGAGGAAATTTAATTCCCAGCAGTTTTGATGAAATATCTTTCAATTATTCGAAAAGTAAACTCACAGAGGTCACCGACTGTTGAATGAAGCATGCCATATGATGTGAGTCATCAAACTTACTACACCTTACACAGTAACTTGATAATGCATGTTTGGTCCACACGCTCTCAAGTTTCAAGTGTCTGCCACTAACTTGAGACATCTTTTAAATTGGTATGGGACCTCTTAGCCATTGAATCAAGACTTTGAAAGACTAGTTAAAAGCAGAGAGGAAAGTTTCCCAGCACGTTCGGCGAAATATCTTCAATCATGCAAGTCACCATGATTGACTAAAGTTACTGTGGCTTGTGACCGTCTATCCCTAATTTCCTCACAATCTATAATCCTATAGATCAGCATCTCGTCAATCTCCTCAGAATCACAGTTCAGGTTTGGAATACAAGGTTAATTACAGAATACATGTATTGGCTTGCTTGACCTAACCAAGTCTGAAGTCTGCATAATTTCAGTGTAGGAAGCTTATGAGATTGAACTAATACATGAAGCTTATCAGATTGAACAAATATTATCTTTAGACAAACAAAAGAACCGGGTGTCTTTCTTTTGGCAAAGGAATGAGATGTCTAAATCTGTCCAAAACTTGTGTCTGTGATTCTAGTTTGATTTTACCATTTGATGAAATATGAATTTGTATGTACTTTTTTTCATAGAGGAAATAATCTGGATATGTAGCTAGCTTTATCTATGCTAGACACCTGAAGGAGCCAAAAAAAAGAAAAAAAGATGGGTATCAACTAACAATTAAAGATGTTTATGACATATAGTTAGTTCATTACAAGACTCTTTTTTTTTTTTTTTTTTCAAGAATTAGTCATTGTAAGACTGACTGCCTACAAGTCTTCCTCCTGCTACTACATACTATAAAGTTGTATTAAATTGAAGGTCCTAGGGGGTGAATAGGTCTTTCTTTTAATTTTCGATAACTTCAGTATCTGAGGATAGCAATAGCGAGTGATATCTCAGATTCACAGTATACAAGAATGCAGAAAGTAAAACTCAGCAAGACCCGAAACAACACAAGGATGTTTTTGTTCTCGCAGAAACCCTGAAATCAGGGAGAAAAACTGCGTGTCTCTAACTCTAGAGAGACAAACATTTCCACTAAGTTAAAGTGACTTCTTTACAAGAATAATAGATCCAGTGATACACTACCACAATGATATCTCTCCTAGTCCCAAACTAGTCTAGACCTATTCCCTCTCTTGTTCCTAAGCCCTTACAACTTGGAATACATTTAGAAGCTTTGTCTGTGAATTCTGCTAACCACTAGCGGATTCAGCCTTGAACGCTTCTTGGGTTGGTTGCACTACACATCCCACATGGTATGCAACATGATATGAGTTGATGAAAGAAGTTTTGTGTTCAAGCTCTAAGGTTTACAGTCACGAGGAAGACTTAGAGCAGCATGAACATTGCAAGCTAAAAACTAGACTCAACACAGAAAACGCTACCACAACAGTTTTCAACAACCATCGAGCAAAGCCAAAACTATAGCTATATATAGGCAAACAAGGCATCAAGGATGATGCCAGCTGACCTCAACAGTTTCTAGGAAGGTTTGGACAGTAGCCTTTGGCTATAAGGCTGAGAGGATGTAACCAGAAAAGAGATAACAAGAGCAATCTTAATAAGACAAGGAAACTTTTCCTAAAACATGAATGATTCAAAGCATGGAGCAAATAGGATTCAGACCTTCTTACTCAGTCCATCAAATGACTTGTCACAGTCGAAAGCGATTGGTCTTTGAATCATACAGGGACCAGCTTTGCATAGGATAACGTATCATGAAATCCAAGCTGGAGCCTTGAGCATCAAGCCATTTGGTCACGGGTTGGCATAACAAAAGATCTCAACCCTTAGACTGGTTTAAACACTAAGGCACTTCCCTCAAACCAGTTGACCATTTGAAATTACAAGACATCAGTAATATATTAAACTGCTATAACAGATTCTTTAAGTTCAGACTGGATATAAGAAGGACTCAGAACTAGGATAGCAAGCAGGGCTGCTATCCTCTGTGAAAAACAGTGATATGCATATGCATGATTTACCTGAGCCATAAGGGATGTTAGTGATACTTGTTCTTGATCAGATAACAGAATCTCAAAGTGTTTTGCAAGCTAAACGGATTGTCAACTATCGTTATACCTTCAATCTCCCCATTTGGCATTCCTTCACAAAACACTTCATTTGTAGGAAAACAACCTGCAGAAAATAACTTCAAGAACAAGTGAAGAATCACAGAAACAACAACTGAGTTATGAGTACATTGACCAACAACATCGTACAAACATAAACAACAAATCCTACAATTAATTCTCCCCCTTTTGGGCAAGGAATTCCAAAGGGAAAACAGAGAATTAAATATCCGAGAGGTTTTAAAACAGCTAGAAGAGAGAATAAACCTATAACGAGAACATAAAACAGATTATTAAAGTTAGAACACCATGAAGAGCAGAGAAGAAGAGAATGCGACCGGTTAAAGAGAAGGCGGAAGCGCTGGACACGATCAGAGTGTCTCGAAAACCATCAACCCACTAATCTCAACTGCTCAAACCGACTAAAATAATAAACCCATGCAATGATGAAGTTATGAGACTTGACAACCCAACACCTCCCAGAGCAGCCAATGAGAGCCTAGTGGAAGAACCATGTAAGCACAAGACACAAACAAAACCCACACACATAGAGATCACCAAAGTCTATATATACTCCCCCTAAGAGTATGCATATTATAAAGTGAGAAGATGTTTGTTTCTGAAGGACAGATATGAAGAAAACGACTGCACACAAGTTTAGAAACAAAACCACTCAATTGACATCCTTATTTTTGAAGTCAGTCTAAGCATAGACTCACAAGGTGACATATCATAACAAACAAACAAGCCTTGATCAAACAAAAGCAAATCACATAGATTTGTGATAGTGACAAGTCCCAATGGTCTCTATTTTTATATGCAGCACTTTAGAGTGAATGTGTAAGTGAGATAATGTCACATGGTGCGTATCAAATTTGAAAGGTATCAACTGAGTATTTGACAGATGGAGCCATGTCATACTGGGATATCAATTAGTCCTTCCATCCTTATTTCTCCAGAAAGTGAGTTTAAAGTCCAAAGGCTACAACCAGCCGAGAGATTATTTTGTCCAATATAAAGTGCACAGCTTCAACTGAGAAATCATCCTCATAGGTTCAAGTAGCGGAAGATGTGTCATTGCTTCACAAGATCAGTTGACCTTGGACAATATGTGTAACAAGGACACTCGATGGACACATCACCCAAACCCAGCGAAGGATAGAATGCATCTCAGAAATCCCCACTACATGCTAAGACAAGTGGAGGACTAGCTAATTCAAGAAGTCATTTGGGATTGTCGTTTACATTTTCTTTTTACAACTTGTTCCAACCAGACTTCCTAATGCTAAGCCAATCTCGTTTCTTCCCACCCTTATATTGTTCATCACGACCAAGGAATGTATACTTTGAGATTAGCTTAGAATATTGAGTTCTTTGAACCTCAATCTTCAAACCAACCTCGTTTTTGCCCACCCTTGTATTGTTCACCACAACCAAGGAATTGTTACTTTGAGATTAGTTTGGTATGCAAACTCCCCCTCAGAATGAACTGTCATCTCAAGTATATAGCCCATGATTTAGTGCAGCCAAGGTGATCATTAAGAGTGAACAAAAGGGACTACAGATTTGCACTAAAAAATCAGACCACATACAACATCATCAGAACATGTGCACAAACCTATGTGAAGAGTAAGACTAAACCAAGGTTAGGAAAGACAAATTGTCACCTAGGTCAAGTTCAAAAACTGACTAAGGATACCATGAAGGTCTTTTATCCTGAACCTGTAAAAGAGAACTGAAGGAAAGATTTCTTTTTCAGAACATATGTACATAAAAATAAAATAAAAACACACACTAGCAGGGGAAATATTTACTTGTTGTCATACAACCCTATAGCTTTGCACAAACTTAAAAACCTTGCATTGTCAAGTGGTTTAGTGAACAAATCAGCCAATTGCTTCTCAGTTGGAATGAAGGTGAGCTCAAGCAATTTCTCTTCAACCAAGCCACGAATGAAATGATATCTTATCTCTATATGCTTGGTTCTAGAATGCAGCACTGGATTCTTTGAAATGTTGATGGCAGATGTATTATCACAGAAAAGGGATAGCGTACCTTGCTGGAAACCATAGTCTGCAAGCATCTGCTTCATCCACATGAGTTGCGTGCAGCAACTTCCAGCTGCTACGTACTCAGCTTGAGCGGTAGAGAGAGATGTGCAATTTTCTTTCTTGCTGTGCCACGAAACCAGATTGTTTCCTACGAAGAAGCAGCCACCAGAGGTGCTCTTCCAGTCATTCGCGTCTCTAGCCCAATCCGAGTCAGTGTACCCTGCAATCTCAACATTGGTGTCAAAAGTGTACTTGATTCCATGATCATGAGTCCCAGCAACATATCGGATTATGCGCTTTACTGCCTTGACATGAGATTGTTTAGGATTAGCTTGATAACGAGCACACACACCAACACTATAAGCAATATATGGTCTACTAGCAGTCAAATACATAAGACTACCAATCATACTCCTATAATTGGTTGGATCCACATTAATACCAGACATGTCGGCACTGATCTTACAACTGGTGCTCATGGGAGTGGGGAAGGCAGAGGCCGTTTCCATCCCAAACTTCTTAACAAGGTCCTGTGCATACTTAGATTGACAGATAAACAGACCATTTCAATTTTGCACAACTTGAAGACCTAAGAAGTAGCTTAACTTACCACAGAGGCTCATTTCAAATTCTTTCTTCATGAGCTCAGAGAATTCATGCACCAAGGATGGAGAAGTAGACCCAAACACTATGTCATCAACATATATCTAAGCAATGATAATGTGCTCTGAGGTACATTTGACAAACATTGTTTTGTCAACTGAGCCTCGCACATACCCATGGTCAACAAGGTGATTTGACAATCTCTCATACCGAGCTCTAGGGGCTTGCTTAAGACCATAGAGAGCCTTATCTAACCTATAGACATATTCAGGATGGGTAAGACTCTGGAATCCTGGGGTTGTTCCACATATACTTCTTCTTTAAGGACACCATTCAGAAAAGCACTTTTCACATCCATTTGAAACAACGTGAATTTTAAGTGGCAAGCAACAACAAGGAGAAGACTAACTGACTCAAGTCTAGCTACGGGAGCAAATGTTTCATCAAAATCTAGACCTTCTATTTGAGAATATCCTTGCACAACAAGTCTTGCCTTGTTTCGGGTGATAATACATTTTTCATCAGTTTTGTTCTTGAACACCCATTTGGTTCCTATGACATTTTTATCCTTGGGCCTAGACACTAGATGCCAAACATTGCTTCTTTCAAACTGATTCAACTCGTCTTGCATGTCACTGATCCAATCAGCATCAAGCAAGACTTCTTTCACATTCTTTGGCTCAATTATAGACACAAAGCCATAGTATGTAATGGTGTTGATGTCAACTTTATGCATAGCAACAAAACATTTAAACACTGAGGAATTACTTACCAATCGACCAGTCTTACTCCTGGTCTTTCTAGGCTCAGACACATCCCCAATTACATGGGAAATATCATGGTCCTTCTGAACTTGTCTTTTGCCACTTCGATGAATTGGCTGACTGGCAAGTGTAGCATCCTTCCTAGATTCTGGAAGGTCTGTGTCATCATCCATCCCTGAGCCATCATCTCCTTGATCAGACTTGTTTTCGGATGAGGTAGGTTCAGTTTCCTGTTCGGATACCTGCTCAGAAAAAACACACTCATCATTCTTGCAAACAAGAGCATCATTAACAGTTACATTTACTGATTCCATAATTTTGCAAGTTCTCTTGTTATACACCCGATAAGCACGACTATTTCCAGCATAGCCAAGAAACACACCCTTGTCACTTTTAGCATCAAATTTTGTCAAATACTCTCTGTCCCTATAGATAAAACAGGGACTTCCAAACACTTTGAGGTGAGAGATATTTGGCTTCCTACCTCTCCAGATCTCATAGGGAGTCGTGGTTGTTCCAGGTCTAAGAATTACACGGTTTAAAGTGTAACAAGCATTATTTACTGCTTCTGCCCAAAAAGAATGATCAAGACCAGATGCAGCTAGCATTACCCTAGACAATTCCACAAGAACCCTATTCTTTCTTTTTACAATGTCATTGTGTTGTGGAGTGATAGGAGCAGAGAATTCATGATGCACACCAAACTCTTCACAATAATTTTCAAAATAAGAGTTTTCAAATTCAGTGTCATGATCTGATCTTATTCTAACTATATGCATGTCATCATTTAATTTCTCATTCGTGATTCTTTTAGCAACACTGTAATAATTTTCAAAAGTTTCACCTTTGTTAGACAAGAATCTCACCCAAGTGAACCTAGAGAAATCATCAACAATAACAAGAGCATATTTCCTACCTCCAATGCTTTTAGTCTCAACAGGTCCTACCAAGTCTAAATGCAGCAGTTAAAGAACATGAGTAGTGGGATTAACATTCAACAGAGGATGAGAGGTTCGAGTCATCTTACCAACTTTGCATTCATTGCACATACCTTGGGGAATACCAGCAAGCTTTGGTATTCCTCTGACTGCTTCTTTTGAGGACAGCTTCACCATATCCTGATGATTCAAGTGACACATACGTCTATGCCAAAGATCTAAAGGTTCCTCACATATCATAGATCTAAAGCATAGCTGTGGTGAGAACTTTTCTTTTGCTACAACATAGTAACATTGATCCCTAGTTCTCTTTCCTCTCATTACACTCTTCCTTTTACCATCTAAGACCACACATTTCTGCTTATCAAAGGTGACAGAGTCATGCTCATCAACAATCTGACTCACACTTAACAAACTTACTTCTAAACCTTTGACCAGTAAGACATTTTTCAGACTGGGGAGACCAGTGGCATTTACTGTCCCACTTCCTACTATTGGAGCTCGAGCTCCATCCCCAAAACCAACATTCCCTTCTGGATGAACATCATCCATGGACGAGAACCACTTGGGATCACCGGTCATATGCCTCGAAGCACCACTGTCTATATACCAAGAATCAGCACAACGTGCTGTGAGGACTGTAAGGGCTACGAGACACACTGCTACTGTTCTAGACTCATCAACAGATCTTGGACCAATCCTAACGCGAGACAAGAAACAGACAATGTTTTCCTCCTCAGGATCACTGTCACATTCGTCAAGAATGTTTGAATCTGAGTGCGAAGGTTTGGGAGTGTAAGGTCTAAAGTTCTTTTTCTTAACCCAAGCTGAGTTCCTGTTTGGTTTTCTAGCTGCGGGGACAGAAAGACCCTTAGCTATCCTAGCAAATTCCTGCAGAGATTTTTCTAGAGTAGCTTGAAAAGATGTGAAGAAACTAGCAACTGACTTATTGTTCTAAGAGCTGACAGACTCGTGGTTTCTCTTAGGGTATGCCTGGCTGTTTTGGATTTTCCTACAAAAAGGTCGAATGTGACCAGGAGCACCACAGTGATGGCAAATAGGTTTGAATCTTTTTAGAGGCCCAACATTGTTAGTCACTACTTTAGCATCAGGAGCTTTGCTTTTGACAAACACAGTTCCACTACTCTTAGAGTTCTTGCCAGTTTCAAACCCTAGACCTTGTTTATTCTTATCTGGTTTACCCATTCCACACATCTTGATCAATTTTTCAGACCCTATTGAGAACCTAGAAAACTGTTGCTGAGATTCTTTGAGAGAAACCTCAAGCGCTAGTTTTTCTGTCTTAAGACCACTAAGAGAGTTTTCTAGACTCAGCTTTTCAGCTCTCCATACTTCTTTCTGGGATAGCAATTTAGCTTGTATCCCTGCTTTCTCGTTTTCACACTTCGCAAGGTCTTTGGTCAGAATGTCTATCTTAGATAACATGGACTTTGATGCGTTGACAAGTTCAGTGAACTTTTGCATTCCATCATCATCATCATCATCATCATCATCATCATCATCATCATCATCATCATCATCCTCCGGAGTCTCGTTTTGAGATACCGTGGCAATGAAAGTAACTGGTTCTTCAACATGATCTAAAGAGGAACCGGGGACAGCCCGAGCTATGAAAGCTATAGTGTCCTCCTCTTGATCAGACGAGGGATCCTCTTCACTGTCACTGTAAGTAACGACAAGAGCCTTTTGAGGACGAATCCTCCTATTTGCACAGTCAACAGCTCTATGTCCCACACCCTTACACTCAAAGCACACATCGCTTCTTTGGGAACTCTTACCCTTAGGATTTCTATCTTGAGAGGACTCCGCACGAGAATTCCTAGGATATCTGTCATGACCTCTATCTTGTGACGTCTCACCAAATCTAGATTTTCCAAAACTCCGGTTCGAAGAAAAAGGTTTCCTTCGTTTCTTGAGAAAGTTCTCAAACTGTTTTGTAAGGAGGGAACACTCTTCTAGACTATACTCGACATCCTCTGGAATCTTAATGTGTAGGCTTGACTCAGTTTCTTTGACGGACGAGAGGGCAACAGATTTTTCTTTCATTAGACCCTTCTTATGAGCTTCATAGGTTTTTAGGTTTCCTACTAGCTCCTCTAAAGAATAAGTTCTCAAGTCCTTGGATTCCTGAATAGCTACTCTCTTATTCTCAAAACTAGGGAGAAGACCTCTAAGAAGCTTTCTGACAATCCTAGATTGCTCTAAGGGAGAGTCAAGACCAGCACACTGATTTGTTATGTTCAAGATACGACTGTAAAACTCATCTATCGACTTATTTTCGGACATTTTCAACTCGTCAAAATCTAACAAAAGATCTTGGAGCATCTGTTCTCTCACTTGCTCATTACCTTCATAAGTTGTTAACAACACTTCCCAAGCCTATTTGGCTGAGACACAGGTAATGATCCGTTTGCGCTCACCCTCAGAGAGAGCCGAGTACAAACTGTTGAGAGTTTTGATATTCATCCGAGCAGCAATTTTTTCTGAATCGGTCCACTCAGATCTAGGCTTTAGTACACTTGCACCTGCCACAATTGAGGTCCGTTCTGGAGCTGACCAGCCATCTTCAACCATCATCCATTGTTTCCCATCATCTTGAGAAATAAAGAATGCGGTCATCATGATTTTTCATTGTGAAAATTTCCTTCCCTCAAACAGTGGAGGACAGTTCACAGAAGTGCCTCTATCACCCATTTTAAAACCCGAGGATCTTACTAGCAAAGGCTAGGAACTGCTCTGGTACCACTTGCAGGTCTTAGAGGGGGGTGAATAGGTCTTTCTTTTAATTTTCGATAACTTCAGTATCTGAGGATAGCAATAGCGAGTGTTATCCCAGATTCACAGTATACAAGAATGCAGAAAGTAAAACTCAACAAGAAAGGAAACAACACAAGAATGTTTTTGTTCTCGCAGAAACCCTGAAATCAGGGAAAAAACTGCGTGTCTCTAACTCTAGAGAGACAAACCTTTCTACTAAGTTAAAGTGACTTCTTTACAAGAATAATAGATCCAGTGATACACTACCACAATGATATCCCTCCTAGTCCCAAACTAGTCTAGACCTATTCCCTCTCTTGTTCCTAAGCCCTTACAACTTGGAATACATTTAGAAGCTTTATCTGTGAATTCTGCTAACTACTAGCGGATTCAGCCTTGAACGCTTCTTGGGTTGGTTGCACTACACATCCCACATGGTATGCAACATGATATGAGTTGGTGAAAGAAGTTTTGTGTTCAAGCTCTAAGGTTTACAGTCACGAGGAAGACTTAGAGCAGCATGAACAATGCAAGCTAAAAACTAGACTCAACACAGAAAACGCTACCACAACAGTTTTCAACAACCATCGAGCAAAGCCAAAACTATAGCTATATATAGGCAGACAAGGCATCAAGGATGATGCCAGCTGACCTCAACAGTTTTTAGGAAGGTTTGGACAGTAGCCTTTGGCTATAAGGCTGAGAGGATGTAACCAGAAAAGAGATAACAAGAGCAATCTCAATAAGACAAGGAAACTTTTCCTAAAAATGAATGATTCAAAGCAGGGAGCACATAGGATTCAGACCTTCTTACTCAGTCCATCAAAGGACTTGTCACAGTCAAAAGCGACTGGTCTTTGAATCATACAGGGACCAGCTTTGCATAGGATAACGTATCATGAAATCCAAGCTGGAGCCTTGAGCATCAAACCATTTGGTCATGGGTTCGCATAACAAAAGATCTCAACCCTTAGACTGGTTTAAACGCTAAGGCACTTCCCTCAAACCAGTTGACCATTTGAAATTACAAGACATCAGTAATATATTAAACTGCTATAACAGATTCTTTGAGTTCAGACTGGACATAAGAAGGACTCAGAACTAGGATAGCAAGCAGGACTACTATCCTCTGTGAAAAACAGTGATTTGCATATGCATGATTTACCTGAGCCATAAGGGATGTTAGTGATACTTGTTCTTGATCAGATAACAGAATCTCAAAGTGTTTTGCAAGCTAAACGGATTGCCAACTATCCTTATACCTTCACAAATTCAGTGAAAAATAATGATAACATGACCAAAACTTCAGTGTAAGGTATTAAATTTAGCCATTCTCTACCTAGTATGGAACAACATGTTCGTCAATTATGAATAAAATGGCCAAAAAAAAGAGAGAGAGGCTGAGAGTGATGCGATGAAGCTATTCCTCGTTAATTTAGAAGGGTGATCAAAGTATAGAATCTATAATTCTAAAAATCTTCAATGGGAAATACATGACAATTTACCCAGGTTGACAACAACCATTCAAATGTACGTTTAACGCAAAACTCAACACTTTTAGATATAACTCAAGAAGTAATTCTAAGGTAGTCATTCTGATACATATATAGACCGCATGCCGAACAAAACATGAATGCTAAAGAAAGCCCTCAAAGCAACAAGTTATTCATCAAGTTAACATGAACGATTTCAATGGTTTAAGGTGGCTTTCTCCTTCTCTGAATACATTGTCTTGCATCTAAAAACAAAACAAAAAACAAACAAAAAAATACGAAAAAAAAAATGCACAATTTGCGGTCTTGTTTAACATTTTCAGTTCTGGAATTTACACTAAGATCATAATCAAGTATTCCCATTAGTCTTCAAATGTTCAACTAAAGTGCGCCCTATTAAACTAAAAAGCCACCCTCATTTTTCATAACCAAGTAAAATTTAGTTTCTTCTGCATGTCACAACAAAGATCAATAAATCCATAATGACTTGGAAGCTGGATCCCTTTCCCCAATTTCATATTCCCAGGATTAGAATTTGAACCTGGGAATTTTGACAACTTATGATCTGCGTTTTAAGCTCCCAAGATCAATCTGTAACAAATCCAAGGCAATTACTGGCAAAGTGTAATATTTTTCCACACATTAATATTCATACACAAGAATTAAATTAAGCAAACCTGCACGTCTTTATTCCAAAGTTGCACAAGTCGGCTATTGCGCATACGAAGCTCGACAAGATTTTCTGAAGAAAACCTCGATGGCATAGATGGCAGAGGATAGAATTCCCATCTCAGATATTTAAGGGACTCAGGGAGAAACTCAAAACCTGGAAGAAGGTGCACTTTGTTGACACCCTGGGTGTTCCAGCGGGAGCAGTATAAATTTAGTAATCTCATACTAGGCATCTCTTCGAAGGATGCAGCATTCACGTATAAATCTGTATTGAGATCTTCCACGTTCATGACTATGCACTCAATGGCTTCAGTACCCTGACAATATCAACGGCAAAATATATAAATGAGCGTAAAGTAGAGAACAAAAGGACCATTAAAAACCACATTTTCATCATTCTAACTTCTTTTTCAATAGTGTGTATTGGTCTCTTACCCTTCTTTTTTTCAGTACACCACAAATTTCATTAGCACACCACAATCTACTCCGTTTTCCAGGATTTTTATCACATTGATCACGAACAATTTTCCGACCCATTTCTTGTATCAAATCATGCATCTGAAGCCTCGAAAATTGATCTACGGATATGAGAGACATATCAGTGAGAAGTCTCACCCCTGCCTTGGCAGAAAAACCACAGGCTTCTAAAATCCTTTTTGCCTCATCAATATATTTTCCTTTGTGGTAACAGGCAATATCAAGAAATATCCCTCTCTCATTTTTTCCTAATCCATCATAACTAAACCTCAATACATCATGGATTTTTGTGTCTGGATATTTTTTCAGTTTATCTAATTCACTTTGCCAGTAACTTGTAGTCTTCGAAACGTTTCTCATGTTCAACAAATGCATCCGCAAAACTCCCTGATTGTTTGCGTACATCTGATGGATCTACACTGTAGAAGATGGGTATAACAAACTGGGAATCTCTGCATTGAAGTATGTGCACAAGTTCATCCAAGCACCGTGAAGAAGAAGCATAGTTTTTGGAGAAAATGATAACCGAAAGCTTCGATTATGACTAGCATGACGTTACTTAACAATTGAATATATCACACGATTATTTATTTGTTTTTTTTTCTTAGGAAACACAATTTGATAACACAAAACATATTATCATTGTAAGATGGCCTCCACCCCCTAATGGTAAGATGAAAAGCGTATCATCGGATTTGATTATGCTCGTCAGCATATTACAATCTAGTTTATTGGTTATTTGATATTGTTTTATCTTCACGATATGTCACATGTTGTAAAGTAAATACTAATAGAGTAATCGACATGACAGTTTTTGCTAGTATGTGCATGTTTGAATACATTATAATTTACGTAAAACTTGTAATTTAAAAGTGTACGTGTGATGTTTCCTTATTGTATTTCATAGTTTCATTAATCGTACCTACTTTTATTTTATAAAAAGTAAAATTACAGATAGGCACATAAAAAAAGAAGAAGAAGAAGAAGAAGAAGAAGAAGAAGAAGAAGAGAGAGAGAGGCGGTTACCTGAAAAGTAGGGGTTGGGTGGATTTGGAGAGTCAGATCTGAGTCGCGAGCGAGGAGTGTGATATGAGTAAGAGGTAACGTTTATATATAGGAAATGAAATTCAAAATCGCGTGGGCTGTGGGGTCGTTGTGATCTTTTTCTAGATATTTTTGGAGGTGCTTTTGGGTTGGGCTTCAAGGGTCGGTTGTCGGTGTGTGTGAGGTGGGCTGATGTCCATTGGGCTTGAGATCACCTTCGACCCAAACGGGTGTTGCTAAATGGGAGTATGGAAAGAGTGGAAAACCTAACAAAAATTTTCAATCCACATTTTTATGTCATGGAATGATTGGAATGTAATCTTGTTATGTCACTTATGTGTTGTAACCATATACATGTTAGGCTTGACGAAATACGAAACTTTAGTTAAAAACATGTGTTAAACTTCAAATATTTCACGAATCACAAATAACAAGTATTGATCTTTACATGATAACAAATGTTGCTCTTATGATTTTCAAGACTCAACTTTTATGAAAAGTTCACACATACTTGAAGCTCCTGTTGGAATGGCGGTGTTGGTAACGATAGTGAAACAGACCGCTGTCTTGGTTTTGTTGTAAGCACCAGAACTTTGGGGTATATAATAATGCCCAAAGGAGATCACACCTGCAGAACTTGAAGAGGAGGAAGTAGTTTGTCACTAAAAGGGACTAAACAAGTTGATGAAATCGATTGATTTTGTAGGTTGGAAGAACGCCATGCCTTGAAGCCATGTTCAGCCACAGAGCATAAATTGAAGGAGAAGTTCTTGAGTCTATCCTGCAGCTGCATCAACTAATACAAAGGGAAACGTTGTAGCATCAGAAAATTTAGCATGTTATGTTTTGAGAATATGACTCTAGACCAAGAAATAACTTAAGCCGTTCATCAAATATGAATAAATGGCCAAAAAAAGACAGGCTGAGAGGGATGCAGTGAAGGGTGATAATAGTATCTTCAAATGAAAATACATGACAATTTAGCAATGTTGGCAGCAGCTATGCAACTGTACGTTAACTCAAAACTCGGCACTTTTAATTTAACACAAGAAGCACTTCACACTTTCACAGGTAGCCATTCTGATATATAGACAGGTTGCATGCAGAACTAAACATGAATGCTAAAGAAAGCCCTCAAAGCAACAAGTTATACATCAAGTTAACATGACCGATTTCAATGGTTTAAGGTGGCTTTCTCCTTCTCTAAATACATTGTCTTGCATCTAAAAACAAAATTCGAAAAAAAAAATGCACAAATTGTGGCTGAAGGTCTTGTTTAAGAGTCTCAGTTCTGGAAATTTTGAAGAGAAGAAAATTTTCTTGGATGTTGACAATAGTTGACATCAATAAACAGATACAAATGATTAGCCAGACTGCAGAGATACTCAAGAAATTATGCTCTTTCATTTAACTTCAAACTCATTCCAAAGACAAATGGTGTAACTGATCATACCAAATATCAGTTAACAAATCAACGAGGCTCAAAGAGAGTGGAAGCGAGTACATCAATTGAACGTGCTTGTGGAGAAGAACCGTCGTGGAATTTAGTTATAAACCGGGTTTCTCAGGTACAGGCAGCACACCTTCACCACTCAACATTAGTACTGCTGCTGACACGCTAGGCCCGTCTTGTGGATTTTGCTGAAAACATAAAGGACCCACCTGGATCGTTCGCAGAACTTCTTGTAGATTAATGGAGTCCCCTATTGTTGTAGCAAGCAATTCAATGGACCTGTCTTCTATGTGTAAGTTCCATGCCTGAAAAGGAAGAATACTTTTTTACCAAACCAGAAGCAAAATGAATCAAAAAAGAATTTGTTAACTAGACAATAGTTGGCACTCACAAGTCCAAGCAGGTTGAGCTTGTGGCCTGGATGAAGGAATCCTCTGTTTCTCTTCCCACTTATCATCTCCGCTTCTCCAGCATCAAAACACCAAAGCTATATATTCACGTCTCGACTGGTTACAGTCTAACATTGCCAAAAGACTAAAAACAACATGAGAACTTGCGATCTGCAATGGACAGAAATGAACCTGCATTCTCTGTATTGGCAACCCACACAATGGTGGTGACTGATATCCCACATATCGCGTAGTAGAAGAACCGGGACTGAAGAATCCAAGCTCAAAGGTTCCACCAGTTGTAACTATGGTCCCGCTGTCTGCAATGGATTGAAATGTACTTGTATGATCTACTTTGGAAGTTGCAACTGTGATGAGCACTGAAAAGAAGAAAAAGATATGCAACAAACACATCATCTTAAAGCCTTCAGTGGTGTTTTATAAATCTATATCATAGATTCATAATCATGCATGGGAAATAACCGAGTAGTCCTGACCACATTGGTCCATCCAGACTTTTCCTTACTATATTATTTGAAATACATTATTGATTATCATTTTCAATATTTTATGAGCTGATCTCACTGAAGTTTCTTTGATTTACTTAAGCTCAGATTAAGTCAATGATTCCATGGTCAGGAGTCTAGCTATGTGCTCATGTTATTAGTGCACATAATATTGTGATTATAGTGATGGGCATATATAGGTGAGCATTTTTACCTTGTCTGCATGTTTTCTCAATTGCTGCAACTGCACAGCCAGGCTTTACATTCCTTCTCGTTTCCTATCAATTCCTCATCACTCGTGTTACTCCTAGTTAACTCCATTATTGTGCTCTTGAACTGCATGCAGTGATGCATATCATTCTCTCAAAGCTTTCAATCCGTCATCCATTCCTTGTAAATCAAGTAAACCAACAATGCCTGTAATTTCAATTCATTTCAACATTAATTCAACAGATCCAATATTCTAGAGAATAAATTCAAGCCGGAATAACAAATCTACTTTGACATATACCAAGTAACTTATCAAACTCACAAAGGCAGACCAACGTTGTGATCCACTATAATGGAAGAGAATTAAGATTAGAAAGTGCAAGTTCACTCACTAGCTATTTCAAAGGGATGTTCTTCTTTCAAGATTGCAGTTCCGCTACCACCGGGTTCATTCTGGTACACCGTCACCGCTTAGTTCCATAACTACATCTTCTTCATCAATGCGCTTTGATTATTTATGCTTCCAAATAAGTTATCAAAATCTTGGGCATACAGCAAGGACACTCCACACCTTTTCAACCTAACAGTAGAGAGGTACAAGGGATGTTTTTCATCTATGCGAATCTGGAGATTGCTATAGTCCAACATGAAGTCGAAAGAAGCTTCTACCCAATCCTCCCTACTGATTGTAGTTTGTGATCCAACATATTCAGGGCAGAAATACCACATGAAGCTTGACAGGCAAAGACCCGAGACTCTAGCAACCTCACAATTCCAGGAATTTCAGCCTAGCAGGTAGATTGACAGGCAAAGACCCGAGACTCTCGCAACCTGGCAATTCCAGGTATATCAGCCCAGCAGGTAGCTCGACAGGCAAAGAGCCGAGACTCTCGCAACCTGCCAAGGCCAGGTATTGCAGCCCAGCAGGTAGCTCGACAGGCAAAGACCCGAGATTCTTGCAACCCCTCAAGTTCAGTGTCCACAGCCCAGCAGGTAGCTCGACAGGCAAAGACCCGAGACTCTCGCAACCTGCCAAGTGCAGGGTACTCAGCCCAGCAGGTAGCTCGACAGGCAAAGACCCGAGACTCTCGCAACCTGCCAAGTTCATGATAGTCAGCCCAGCAGGTAGCTCGACAGGCAAAGACCAGAGATTCTCGCAACCTGCCAAGCTCAGTTCTACCAGCTTAGCAGGTAGCTCGACAGGCAAAGACCAGAGACTCTCGCAACCTGCCAATTCCAGTAATATCAGCCCAGCAGGTAGCTCGACAGGCAAAGACCCGAGACTCTTGCAACCCGACAAGTTCAGGGTCCACAGCCCAGCAGGTAGCTCGACAGGCAAAGACCCGAGACTCTTGCAACCCTTCAAGTTCATGTTAAACAGCCCAGCAGGTAGCTCGACAGGCAAAGACCCGAGACTCTGGCAACCCATCAAGTTCAGGTCAATCAGCCCAGGAGGTAGCTCGACAGGCAAAGACTCAAGACTCTCGCAGCCATCCAGATCAAGTTGAGTAAGCTTGGCATGATGCTGAAAAGACGACGGAAGCTGAACCAAACTTGAACACCATTGAAGAATAATGCTCTCGAGATTTGGACTCCCAGAGAGATCTGGAAGCTCAGTCAGGTGCTGGGACCCTTTAAGATCGATGCGTTTTAAGCACCCAAGATCAATCTGTAACAAATCCAAGGCAATTACTGGCAAAAAGTAATATTTTCCACACCATTAATATTCATACACAAGAATTAAATTAAGCAAACCTGCACGTCTTTATTCCAAAGTTGCACAAGTCGGCTATTGCGCATACGAAGCTCGACAAGATTTTCTGAAGAAAACCTCGATGGCATAGATGGCAGAGGATAGAATTCCCATCTCAGATATTTAAGGGACTCAGGGAGAAACTCAAAACCTGGAAGAAGGTGCACTTTGTTGACACCCTGGGTGTTCCAGCGGGAGTAGTATAAATCTAGTAATCTCAGACTAGGCATCTCTTCGAAGGATGCAGCATTCACGTATAAATCTGTATTGAGATCTTCCACGTTCATGACTATGCACTCAATGGCTTCAGTACCCTGACAATATCAACGGCAAAATATATAAATAAGCGTAAAGTAGAGAACAAAATGACCATTAAAAACCACATTTTCATCATTCTAACTTCTTTTTCAATAGTGTGTATTCGTCTCTTACCCTTCTTTTTTTCAGTACACCACAAATTTCATTAGCACACCACAATCTACTCCGTTTTCCAGGATTTTTATCACATTGATCACGAACAATTTTCCGACCCATTTCTTGTATCAAATCATGCATCTGAAGCATCGAAAATTCACCTACAGATATGAGAGACATATCAGTGAGAAGTCTCACCCCTGCGTTGGCAGAAAAACCACAGGCTTCTAAAATCCTTTTTGCCTCATCAATATTTTTTCCTTTGTGGTAACAGGCAATATCAAGAAATATCCCCCTCTCATTTTTTCCTAATCCATCATAACTAAACCTCAATACATCATGGATTTTTGTGTCTGGATATTTTTTCAGTTTATCTAATTCACTTTGCCAGTCTTCTTTGCTCTTGCAATGAAAGAATACAGAGCCCAATACTGTAAGAGCTAATGGATTGCCTCCAGCATAATCTACCACCTCTCTTGACAAAGTTGCATAATCCGTTGTGGGAGAAAGATTTCTTAAAGCTCTCAAATGAAAGAGGTCAAGAGCTTCATCACAATCTAGCTCCTTAACATTATATATCATATTATCATCAACACCAAGCGTGCGCTTATTTCTAGCTGTCACAATGATTCTACTTCCAGGGCCAAACAGGATACCACCACCTCCAACCAAAAATTCTACTTGATCTAAATCACTCACATCATCAAGAACAACAAGGACCTTTGTACAGCTAAGTCTCTGTCTCATAAACGTTGCTCCAATAGATGGAGTGGCCACATGTAGATTTTCTTCCTTAAGTAGGATACGAAGCAGTTGATCTCGCAACTCATTTAGTCCTTGTCTCGTCTCTGACGCTTCCCTGACATTTGGAATAAAGTGGCAGGCTTCGAACTGAGAAGAGAGACTGTGAAATACAACATCAGCAATAGTGGACTTACCGATACCACCCATACCCCAAATACCAACGGTCCGGACATCTTCTGACTCAAGGCATAATAACGATTCAACTTTTCGAACGTGTTTTTCGATTCCAACCTTACCCTCTAAACCACTTGTCATCTGCGATTTTCGTTTCAGTTTCGCCAAAATGTCATTGACCACAAGCTTAACTAATTCAGCCTCCAAACTGCCATTTACATATTGAAGAAAAAGTAGTTAGGAAGTGATGCAGTAACCAATAATAAGTTCGTAACCAATAATAGAGAAGTCACACGAGTTGCAGTTTGAACACCTAATTGTTTGAGAATCAAAGCCAGATATATTCGCTGCTGTTGTTAAAGCATCTCTCCATGCCATCAACTTGTAGTCTTCGAAACGTTTCTCATGTTCAACAAATGCATCCGCATAACTCCCTGATTGTTTGCGTACATCTGACGGATCTACACCGTAGAAGATGGGTATAACAAACTGTGAATCTCTGCATTGAAGTATGTGCAAAAGTTCATCCAAGCACCATGAAGAAGAAGCATAGTTTTTGGAGAAAATGATAACCGAAAGCTTCGATTCACTGATTGCTTCCAGAAGCGCAGGTGCGATGTCATCTCCTCTCTCCAGTTTGTAATCTATGTATGTTTGGATCTTGGTCCGACATAAAGCTTCATAAAGATGGCTAGTGAAAGTATGCCGGGTGTCCTCGCCTCTGAAACTAAGAAATACATCATACTTCTCCAGAGGGATGATAGCAGAGCAAGAAGAAGCAGCAGCCATATCGTAGCCTGAAGATGAACAAGTCAAAAGAAACAAACCTTCCGATGAATATAAAGATTCAGAATGCAAAACAGATAAGTAATTGCACGCAAGACTAGTGTTCTTACTTCTTAGCAGTTGTACTAACCTGGTGAGAACACAGACGAGTTTATACCAATAGACGCTTTCCAATCAGTTTTTTTCAGCTCTCTTTTCTGCTCTCAGAAACTTCGTTCATCTATTTTGCAAGAACTTCTATTCTCCACCAGAATCAAAGAACAGTTAATAAGCAACTATGCATACATTTTCCAGGAAAGTAATCAGAAGTAAAAAGCAAGAAGAAAGGAAATTTAATTCCCCGCAGTTTTGATGAAATATCTTTCAATCATTCGAAAAGTAAACTCACAGAGGTCACCGACTGTGAATGAAGCAGGCCATATGATGTGAGTCATCAAACTTAGCACTACACCTTACACAGTAACTTGATAATGCATGTTTGGTCCACACGCTCTCAAGTTTCAATTGTCTGCCACTAACTTGAGACATATTTTAAATTGGTATGGGACCTCTTAGCCATTGACTCAAGACTTTGAAAGACTAGTTAAAAGCAGAGAGGAAAGTTTCCCAGCACGTTCGGCGAAATATCTTCAATCATGCAAGTCACCATGATTGACTAAAGTTACTGTGGCTTGTGACCCCCTAATTTCCTCACAATCTATAATCCTATAGATCAGCATCTCGTCAATCTCCTCAGAATCACAGTTCAGGTTTGGAATACAAGGTTAATTACAGAATACATGTATCGGCTTGCTTGACCTAACCAAGTCTGAAGTCGGCATAATTTCAGTGTTGGAAGCTTATGAGATTGAACTAATACATGAAGCTTATCAGATTGAACAAATATAATCTTTAGACAAACAAAAGAACCGGGTGTCTTTCTTTTGGCAAAGGAATGAGATGTGTCTGTGATTCTAGTTTGATTTTACCATTTGATGAAATATGAATTTGTATGTACTTTTTTTCATAGAGGAAAAAATCTGGATATGCAGCTAGCTTTATCTATGCTAGACACCTGAAGGAGCCAAAAAAGAAAAAGAAAAAGATGGGTATCAACTAACAATTAAAGATGTTTATGACATATAGTTAGTTCATTACAAGACTCTTTTTTCTTTTTTTTTTGAGAATTAGTCATTGCAAGACTGACTACCTACAAGTCTTCCTCCTGCTTCTAGATACTATAAAGTTGTATCAAATTTAGTGAAAAATAATGATAACACAACCAAAACTTCAGTGTAAGGTATTAAATTTAGCCATTCTCTACCTAGTATGGAACAACATGTTCGTCAAATATGAATAAAATGGCCAAAAAAAAGGAGAGAGGCTGAGAGTGATGCGATGAAGCTATTCCTCGTTAATTTAGAAGGGTGATCAAAGTATAGAATCTATAATTCTAAAAATCTTCAATGGGAAATACATGACAATTTACCCATGTTGACAGCAGCCATTCAACTGTACGTTTAATATAACTCAAGAAGTAATTCCAAGGTAGTCATTCTGATACATATATAGACCGCATGCCGAACAAAACATGAATGCTAAAGAAAGCCCTCAAAGCAACAAGTTATGCATCAAGTTAACATGAACGATTTCAATGGTTTAAGGTGTCTTTCTCCTTCTCTGAATACATTGTCTTGCATCTAAAAACAAAACAAAAAACAAAAAACAAAATACGAAAAAAAAAATGCACAATTTGCGGCTGGAGATCTTGTTTAACATTTTCAGTTCTGGAATTTACACTAAGATCATAATCAAGTATTCCCATTAGTCTTCAAATGTTCAACTAAAGTGCGCCCTATTAAACTGAAAAGCCACCCCCATTTTTCATAACCAAGTAAAATTTAGTTTCTTCTGCATGTCACAACAAAGATCAATAAATAAACCCACAATGACTTGGAAGCTGGATCCCTTTTTCCCCAATTTCATATTCCCAGGATTAGAATTTGGACCTGTGAATTTTGACAACTTAAGAGTTATGACTACTATGCTTGGCAATAATAGAATTGTAAAAGGGGCAAAGAGAGAGTTTCCAAACTTACCTCTTGTTGAGCAGTTACAATAGACTGAAAGTCTGAAATCGTCGGAGCGGTGCAATCGGACAAAGCAGCACCACCCTCTTCTAAATGTGGCACCACCTTCATTATAATAAAACTTCTCTTCCCCTAGTAGTTAAAACCAATCGTTTTAACTTCTCTAAAAGTAAAAAAAAAGTAGTAATAATATATTAGTGTGAGACTGTCAGTAACATCTGTTACTTGAGGTTTAGCAACACTAGAGTAGAGATCATTGAGGTGGAGGGAGTGTGACTTACGGTTTAGGGTACAGCCAGCATTCCTTTTTACTTTTACCCTTAATCCCTAGAGACAAAACCCTAAGCCCTTCACGCTATAGGGTTTTAGGATGATTAACACAGCTATAGGCCTTTTGTTTAGACTTTAGAGCCTAATGGAAAGAAATAAACTGATACATAGGCAAACCGCAGAAATACTCAAGAATTTACATGCTTCATTTAACTAATTAACTTCAGCTCATTCCAAAGACAAATGGATTGTGATTACTGATTACACCAACATGAAATATCAGTTAACGAATTAACGAGGCTCGTCAGGGTGGAAGTGAGTACATTAACTGAACATGCTTGTGAAGAAGAATCGACTTGGAGTTCAGTTAGAGCCCTCTCATTATAGAAACCAGGTTTCTCAGGTACAGGCAGCACACCTTCACCACTCAACATTAGAACTGCAGCTGACATGCTTGGTGTCACGGGCCGACTTTGCGAGGATGCAAAGAGGATCGTGCGGCACTCGCTAGCCTTAGAAAGGTAGCAAGTCAGCCTTGAGCGCACCTTGCAAGGAACAATGGAAACCACACGATATTAATATAATGCGAACAACAAGCAAGAACACAGTTTTATATATTTGTGGAGTGAGCTCAAAGAGCGAGCGAGCACTCGAATGAAAAGTTGGAATGATCTCACGGGACACCGATGATTGAATAATTTCTCTCTTTATTGGTGGTAAGACGTTTACAGGGGCTAAAGTACATGTGCTTACCTATACTAGTTTCGTAGTCCAACCGTCGCCGATTAGGAACTCCCCTGTAAAGAGCATATCAGACAAATTCTCACTTGGCTGGGGGAAACATAAAAAAGCCAAGGAGGGTCAAGCTAAATAAAATAAAATATAAGGAAAATAGAAATTACAATAATGTCACTTGCACACAACCACCCATGGGCTTGACTCATGACCCTGGATAAGGTTGCTTGTGGCATTACATGTCTTGACCCTAACATCCTCCCCCACTTAAGCTATCGGCGCTCTCGACGACTGCCCTGGGCTGGAACGCAGCTTGAAATCTTCTATCTTCTGCTTGAACTTCTTCAAGGCTTCAGCATTCTCCCAACATATCTCTTCCTCTCCCATCTTCTTCCACTTCACTAAGTACTGCTGCTGGAGCACTATAACTAGGCGATCTCCCCCTCCCTGCTCAAACTTGTCAACTACTCTCTCGGCCAGAATCTCCTCCACCTCCTTGGGCTCGTGTGTCTTGAGCTCCACATGTTGTCGAGTAGGCTGGTTGTGGGCTTGATCTTCTGTATCAGACTGGTATGGTTTGAGGTTGCTGACATGGAAGACAGGGTGAACCTTCATCCAGGCATGGATGTCAACTTTGTAAGAGCACTTCACCACTTTCGAAAGGATCGGAAGTGGGCCTTCATACCTCCTGAACAGCCGCTTGTCTGTGGAGCGCAAATTCCTGAGTTGTTCAGGGAGCAGCTTCACGAGTACCATGTCTCCTTCTTGGAACTCTCGAGGTTTGCGACTCTGATATGCTCACTTCTTCATTCTCTTCGCCGCTTTCTCCAAGTAACTTCGAGCAATGTCCGCATTGGCTTTCCACTCTTTGGTGAAGTTGAAAGCCCGCGGGTTTCTCCCCTTATATACCTCCTGCACAGTATGAGGCAAGAGTGGTTGTTGGCCAGTCACCACTTCAAACGCGCTCTTGTTGGTGGCAGAACTCTTTTTCGAATTGAAACAGAACTGGGCCACATCTAGTAACTCCACTCAATTCTTCATATTTGCATGAACAAAGTGCCTCAAGTATTCTTCCAACATTGCATTGAACCGTTCAGTTTGCCCATCCGTCTGAGGGTGGTAACTTGAGGAGATGCTGAGTTCAGACCCGAGTAGCTTGAACAACTCTGTCCAAAACGACCCTATGAACCTAGGGTCCTGATCGCTGACTATGTTCTGGGGTACTCCCCAGTACTTCACCACATGTTTGAAGAAGAGACTTGCTGTATCTTCTGCCGAACAATGCTTCGATGTTGGCACAAATGTAGCATACTTCGAAAAACCTGTCCACCAAGACCAGGATTTCAGATACTTCCCCAACTTTCGGGAGATTAGTAATGAAATCGAGGGAGACACTCTCCCACGAGCGAGTGGGTGTTGCTAGCGGCTCTAGTAACCCAGCTGTCTTCTGTCTCTCCACCTTATCTTGTTGGCAGATGAGACACGTCCTGGTGTACTCCATCACATCATCTCGCATCTGCGGCCAGTAATAACACTGCTTTAGGAGGGCATAGGTTCTGTGCCACCCAGGATGCTCGACCCATAAGGTGTCATGGCACTCTCTCATCAGCATTCTTCGCAACCCATCCATCCGGGGAAGATATGTTCTTCCTCCTTTTGTCTTTAACAAGCCGTCCTCCAACCAGAATCTACGACTCTTCCCTTCTCGCACCAAGTTCACGAGGCCTTGGGCCACGAGATCTTTCTCTAAACTAGCCTTCACTCTTTCTTTAATGTCAGTGGCGACTCCACTGCCTGACAAAGTTGCCAAGTTCCAGAGGACCGCAAGGTTGGCCTTGCGGCTAAGGGCGTCCGCAACTTGATTTGTGTACCCTGCCTTGTGCTTAAATTGGAAGTCAAACTCTGCGAGAAACTCTTGCCACCGAGCTTGCTTCGAGGTTAATTTCGGTTGTGTCAGGAAATGACTGACTGTAGAGTTGTCCGTCTTCACAGTAAAATTTGCCCCTAGCAAATAGTGTCTCCAAGTCCTCAAGCAATGAATCATAGCTAACATTTCTCTCTCATGGGCTGTATATCTCCTTTCCACTGGTGAAAGTTTATGACTCTCGTACGCCACTGGATGTCCTTCTTGTAATAAGACTCCCCCTAGGGCAAAGTCGGAGGCATCAGTCTGCACTTCAAATGGCTTGTTCAGGTCTGGTAAGGCAAGAACAAGATCTTTCATCACGGCCTCCTTCAAATCCATGAAGGCTTGCTCATAGTCTTCATTCCAGTTCCATACTGCTCCCTTCTTCAAGAGGTCAGTGAAGGGAGTTGTCCTTCCTAAGTAATTTTCAATGAACCGCCTATAGTAGTTGGCCAGTCCAAGAAAAGAACGCAGTTCCTTCACATTCGTGGGACTTTGCCACTCCTCGATCGCTTGTATGTTCTCCAGATCCATCATGATCCTCCCCCTTTCTATAACATGACCCAAAAACTTGATGGAATCCTGCGCGAAGGAGCACTTCTCGCGCTTGACATACAGCTGGTGGATCGTAACTGGTAAAACACTAGCTTTAGGTGTTCCACATGTTCCTCCAGGGTAGAACTGTATACCACAATGTCATCCAAGTACACCACCACAAATTTGTCAAGATAATCATGGAAAACTTGGTTCATCAGCGTACAGAAAGTGGCATGTGCATTGGTCAAACCGAACAGCATCACCAAGAACTCAAAAGCGCCGTATCGGGTGACACAAGCAGTCTTGGGCTCATCTCCTTCTGCTATGCGGACTTGGTAGTAACCTGAGCGGAGGTCCAGCTTGGTGAAATATTTGGCACCACTGAGCTGGTCAAATAAATCTGCAATCAGGGGAATGGGATACTTGTTCTGCACAGTGACTTTGTTGAGAGCTCGGTAGTCTACACACAACCTCAAGCTTCCATCATGCTTCTTCTGGAATAGCACTAGTGCACCAAATGGGGCCTTTGAGGGCTGAACGAACCCTGCTTCTAAGAGATCTCCCAATTGCTTCCTCAATTCGGCTAGCTCTGGCGGAGCCATTCTGTAAAGAGCCCTTGCGGGTGGTTTTGCACCAGGTAGTAACTCAATCTCGTGATCTATGTTTCTCCTTGGTGACAACTCCTTAGGGAGTTCTGCCGGCATCACATCCTTGTAACTTTCCAGCACTCTCTAAACTTCTTTTGGCACCACTCCTGGTTCGGCCCCGTCTTTTATCAAGGGGACGGCGACATATGAAGGTTCCTGCCGCTTCACCCCTTTCTTGAACTGGAGAGCGGACAAGAGACGAGGTTCACTTGGCGGGATTATCTTCCCAGACACTACACATGGTCTCTCCCCCATGATCAACAAATTTCGGGCATTGGGAATGGGGACGACCTTGTGTTCTAGCAGAAAATCCATCCCTAATATGACATCGAAGTCATCCATCTCCACAACAACTAAGTCTATCTTCCCTTCCCAACTACCCAGCTTCACTTGTACTCTTCGAGATATCCCTACTGTGGGAAAGGGTGAGGAGTTGACTGCTTTCATGCAGCCAATATCCTTCTCTGTCTTCAATCCCAACCTATGTGCTTCCGTTTTAGACACAAAATTGTGGGTGACGCCGGTGTCGATCATCACACTCCTGGCAGCCTTCCCGTTGATGCTCCCATTTACAAAAATTAGACCTTTGGGCTGAGACTCTTGGGACGCTGGTGGTTGCTTCTCCACTGCATTCAAGAATCTCAAGGCACCCATCTGACTGGGTTCCTCCACTTCCTCTTGGGTTTCTTCAGACTCCTTCGCCGAAATATGGGCTTGCAAGGCTGTCAAAGCCATCTTGTGCAGACACTCATTCACCCTACGAGGCCCCTTGCATAAGAAGCAAGATATCGGTCTTGGTGTGAAGCCGGCGGAGTTGAATTGTCGTGGGGGAAATACTCCTGTCGATGCAGCCGGTTTGGAAGAGGTTGTATCCCTTACATTGTTTGTCTTCCCCCCTCCTCCGAAACTGGAGAACTTTGACTCCCCTCCCCCACTTCTACTCTGTCCCGGTCTCACACTTTTGTTGGCATTCACATTTGAAAAGGATGAGGTCCTTTTGGGAGGGTTCTCCTCAAAAGTGTAGTCTATTAACCTTTCAGCTGCTGCTTGAGCAGAAGCCAAATCTTGAACTCTTTGTCTCTGGAGTTCGGTTCTAGCCCACGGCTTCAACCCCTCGAGGAAATAGAATAGTCGGTCCTTTTCCGACATATCTGGAAGGTCGAGCATGAGCACAGAGAATATGCTTACAAACTCTCTAATGTTGTTAGTGTGCTTCAGCTCTCTCAACTGTCGTCTTGCAATGTAGTCCACGTTTTCTGGGAAGAACTACATCTTCAGCTCTTTCTTCAGGTCCTCCCATGTGGCAATGGAGCAGACATTCCTCTGGATGTCGTTCTATTTTGTTCTCCACCACAGTTTCGCATCGCCCGACAAATACATGGTCGCCATGCTCACTTTTTCTTCTTCTGAGTCCGGCTTCACTGCCCGGAAGTATTGCTCCATATCAAATAGAAAATTCTCAAGCTCCTTAGCGTCTCGCGCCCCTCCATAAGCTTGAGGCTCCGGGACCTTTACCCTCCTGTACTCCGTCACAGGTTGGCTACTCATCGCCCGGATAGCTAGATTGAGCTTGGTATTCATCTCCAACAGCTCATTTTTGAATGTATCAATAGTGGCTCAGACATCCTCCGCCATGGTGTCCATAGTCACTTGTAGAGTTTCAAGGGCATCACCCATCGCCCCCACCTGCTCCTGTGAAACATAACCTCCATCTCTCTCTGTCTCTACTTTGGGTCTCGGAGCTTTCATCTTTTCAAGGGTCGTAACGCGCCCTTTCAATCTTTCAAGGTCATTAACTCGCGCAGCCAACCCATCTACGTCGACGCGATCTAGGGCTGCAACTCGCCCTCTTAATTCCCCGAGGTCATTGACTCGTGTTGCCAATTCATCCAGGTCGACACGGTCTAGAGTGGAGGTAATGTCAATCAATCTGTCAGGGACTCCTGCAAATTCACCAAGCATTTGGTCATACCAATCAAATTTTTGTTGCTTTGTCATTCCTCCCGGCATGTTGTGAGCCTTCGAGCCAAGATGGCTCTGATACCACTTGTCACGGGCCGACTTTGCGAGGGTGCAAAGAGGACCGTGCAGCACTCGCTAGCCTTGGAAAGGTAGCAAGTCAGCCTTGAGAGCACCTTGCAAGGAACAATGGAAACCACACGATATTAATATAATGTGAACAACAAGCAAGAACATAGTTTTATATATTTGTGGAGCGAACTCAAAGAGCGAGCGAGCACTCAAATGAAAAGTTGGAATGATCTCACGGGACACCGATGATTGAATAATTCATCTCTTTATTGGTGGTAAGACGTTTACAGGGCTAAAGTACATGTGCTTACCTATACTAGTTCCGTAGTCCAACCGTTGCCGACTAGGAACTCTCTTGTAAAAAGCATATCGGATAAATTCTCACTTGGCTGGGGGAAACATCAAAAAGCCAAGGAGGGCCAAGCTAAATAAAATAAAATACAAACAAAATAGAAATTACAATAATGTCACTCGCACACAAGCGACCAACCATGGACTTGACTCATGACCCTGGACAAGGTTGATTATGGCATTACATGTCTTGACCCTAACACTTGGCCTGTCTTGTGGATTTTGCTGGACACATAAAAGACCCACATGGATCGTTCGCAGAACTTCTTGTAGATTAATAGAGTCCCCTATTGTTGTAGCAAGCAATTCAATGGACCTATCTTCTATGTGTAAGTTCCATGCCTGAAAAGGAAAAATACGTATTTACCAAACCAGAAGCAAAATGAATCAATTATTCATTTTGGGTGAAATATCTTCCAATTTTCCTTCCGCATTTCTTTCAATTATTCCTTCCAGCATTTTCGATAATGCAAGTTTTTTCCACACGCTTGCTAGCCTCAAGTGTCTACCATTGACTTGAGACATCTTTGACTTGGTCCTAACCATTGACTCAAGACTTTGAAAGCCTGGAGCTATAGAACATTTAAAAAAAAAAAAAAAAAACTTCGTCACAATTAGAACCTCACTCAAACCCAAGTGTTTAGATCACAATCTCAACTGGATTTTCAACTAAGTTGAATTCTGGTAGCTTTCCCAACAATAGAACAAGTCAAATGTGTTTTCAGCTGGCTTATACTTGGATCTTTCCCTCAGCAATTTTCTTCATCTACTCTAAACAAACCTTGATCCTTGATCAGAATCAATCCAAAATAATAAGCAAACCATAATGTGCACATATTTCCAGTAAAGTATACAGGAGGTAGAAGCAGAAAGGAAAACCTTCCAGCGCTTTTGGCGACATATCTTCAAATCTTCTTGAATCATGCAAGTCGCCGTGATCGACTGAAGTTACTATGGCTATGATATAATGGATGATAGTACCAATATGCCTTTGGTTCAGTCCTCCAATAGTCAGTGCATGCTATATAATCCTATATATTACCATCTCATCAATCTCCTCAAAATCAGATTTCAAGTTTGGAAACAAGAATAAACGTTTATGACATGTACAAGACTTACTACCTATTTAAGTCTTCCTCTTAAAGAAGAGGAAGTAGTTTGCCACTAAGAGAACGTGTGTTGTGTGTGTGTGTGTGTGTGTTAGGACAGAAAGGTGGATAAAATTGGTTTTCTGATGCTGTTAAATTCATATAAGCTAGTTTGGGTGGGATGGGTGTGTTTGTACTTTAAAGCACTAGAGTCTAATAATTTGTATGGATTAGCGGCAACCAGAGAGTGCACGGCATTCTTAGTGCCACTCTTTCTATCTCTCGATTTGTAGGTTATAAGGAAACTAAACATATACTGTTTTAGCTTATGTAATGTTTGGGATGTGAGTGAAAGATTGTTTTAATGTTTGGAATGTGAGTGAAAAAGGGACTGAACAAGTTGATGAAATCGATTGATTTTGTGCTTTCATTTTCTTCTAGATTGGAAGAACGCCATGCCTTGAAGCCATGTACAGCCACAGAGCATAAATTGAAGGAGAAGTTCTTGAGTCTATCCAGCAGCTGCTTCAACTAATACAAAGGGAAGCGTTCTAGCATCAGAAAATGCATGCAACCAACTGCGCTTAGGTGATTACACTTGCCTCAGACGGTTACATAGATGTCATCGATCATGGAGGAAAATGCGCAGACCTGTAAAACGTGGAAGAGGCTTGCTCTCTTGAAAAGACAAATCAGGTAAGCACTAAGGAGATAAATGTATCAATATCATTTATGTGCGTTACTCGTCCGATCACGAGAGCAGCATGTGAGAAGCTGTACAAGCAGTAAGCTTATCCTGCTTTTCTGAAACAGAACATGTTTTGTGATGCAGTTGACCTTCATGCACTTGAACAACATAAAATTATCTGAAGCCTTAACCTGATAATGGACAAGACAGAGAGATCACAAATATGCCTATTCAATCCTCCAGTAGTCAGTGCATGCTATATAGATCCTATAGATTAGCATCTCATCAATCTCCTCAAAATCAGAGTTCAGGCCTGGAATACAAGGTTAAGTACAGAATAAGTGTATTGGCTTACTAACCGAACCAAGTCTGCATAATTTATGTGTGGGGAACAAAAAAATGGCCAAAAAAAGAAAGGCTGAGAGGGATGCAGTGAAGGGTGATAATAGCATCTTCAAGTGAAAATACATGACAATTTAGCAATGTTGGCAGCAGCTATGCAACTGTACGTTAACTCAAAACTTGGCACTTTTAATTTAACACAAGAAGCACTTCACACTTTCACAGGTAGCCCATTCTGATATATAGACAGGTTGCATGCAGAACTAAACATGAATGCTAAAGAAAGCCCTCAAAGCAACAAGTTATACATCAAGTTAACATGACCGATTTCAATGGTTTAAGGTGGCTTTCTCCTTCTCTAAATACATTGTCTTGCATCTAAAAACAAAATTCGAAAAAAAAAATGCACAAATTGTGGCTGAAGGTCTTGTTTAAGAGTTTCAGTTCTGGAAATTTTGAAGAGAAGAAAATTTTCTTGGATGTTGACAATACTTGACATCAATAAACAGATACAAATGATTAGCCAGACTGCAGAGATACTCAAGAAATTATGTTCTTTCATTTAACTTCAAACTCATTCCAAAGACAAATGGTGTAACTGATCATACCAAATATCAGTTTACAAATCAACGAGGCTCAAAGAGGGTGGAAGTGAGTACATCAATTGAACGTGCTTGTGGAGAAGAACCGTCGTGGAATTTAGTTATAAACCGGGTTTCTCAGGTACAGGCAGCACACCTTCGCCACTCAACATTAGTACTGCTGCTGACATGCTAGGCCCGTCTTGTGGATTTTGCTGAAAACATAAAGGACCCACCTGGATCGTTCGCAGAACTTCTTGTAGATTAATGGAGTCCCCTATTGTTGTAGCAAGCAATTCAATGGACCTGTCTTCTATGTGCAAGTTCCATGCCTGAAAAGGAAGAATACTTTTTTACCAAACCAGAAGCAAAATGAATCAAAAAAGAATTTGTTAACTAGACAATAGTTGGCACTCACAAGTCCAAGCAGGTTGAGCTTGTGGCCTGGATGAAGGAATCCTCTGTTTCTCTTCCCACTTATCATCTCCGCTTCTCCAGCATCAAAACACCAAAGCTATATATTCACGTCTCGACTGGTTACAGTCTAACATTGCCAAAAGACTAAAAACAACATGAGAACTTGCGATCTGCAATGGACAGAAATGAACCTGCATTCTCTGTATTGGCAACCCACACAATGGTTGATGTGGAACAGATGGCATCGAAGATTGAAGAACAGCTTGCTCGCAGGAAAGGTAAAATCGGTAAAATACAGGTCTGAGTAGAATTGGGCCTTTTTAAGACTTTATTTATTTTTGGTTTTATTTTATTTTCGACCCATGGGCTTGAGTAGGCCTTTTGTTTTATTTTATTTTCAACCCATAGGCTTGAGTAGGCCTTTTGTTAGCGCCCTAGGGTTTTGTTTCGGTATTTAAGCGCCTCTTTGTGGCTGCTAGACTTATCTTTCATATTATCAATCAAAAACGAGAACTTTTCTTAAACTCTGGTGGATTCCAGTTTATCTTGGTTCTTTCTAGGTTAATCGCTTGTTAATCTATATACTCCGCTGTGTCAGGTGGTATCAAGAGCAGGTTTTCCCTGTCTTCTATCGCTTGTGAAACGATCCATGGCCGGTAACGATGATAGTCCTGTTACTAGAGTAGAACTTGCTGCTTTAACAAATCAGATTACCACCCAGGTAACAACTCAACTGATGGGAGAGATGAGAAGGTTGTTGAACGAGAATCAGGGCAATCAGGGAAATCGGGGAAGAAGGGAACCACGACCTCAACCCCAATATCAAGACTCAAGTGAGTCAGAACCTGAGGAAGAAGTGGCGCAACCTGCTGTAGGAGGCGGCGACTACAGGGTCAAGGCAGAAGTCCCAACTTTTTCAGGTCACATGAAGTTGGAGGATTTTCTTGACTGGCTAGTAGAAGTGGAGAGATTCTTCGAAATCATGGAGATCCCAGAGTCCAAACAGGTGAAGATGGTTGCGTGGAAACTGAAAAGTAGTGCTTCAAACTGGTGGGACCAAGTACAAACTTCTCGAACAAGGCAAGGGAAGGCAAAAATTCACACATGGAAGAAGATGAAGGGCTTGCTGAAAGACCGATTCTTGCCTAAGGACTATGAGCAGCAACTATATCGTCTGTACCTCGAGTGCGTGCAAGGTAGCAGAACAGTGAACGACTACACAGACGATTTCTTACGTCTTGCGGAACGTAATGACTTGGGAGAAACTGAAAATCAGAGAATAGCAAGGTATGTCAGTGGTCTACGATCGTCCATACAGGAGAAGATCGGTATGCAACACATGTGGACCATAGCTGATGCTTCGAATTTTACATCGAAAGCAGAGATGTTGGAGAAAAACAGGTCTTATCAGAGAACTCCTTATTCCAGGAATTCTACTGCGTTATCCAGTGTCCCAGCAGAAACAGGAAAACAAACCCCTCAGAATCAAGGAGTAACCCCAAACCCAAAGACTCCTATTTCGAAGGGAACTACAGTTGGACCTACTGGTAATAAAAATCCATATTCTAAGCCTGCTGGAATCACTTGCTACAGATGCTTGAAGCAGGGTCATAGGTCTCATGAGTGTCCTGAAGGTCGAAGGCAACTAGTTATCATGGATGGATCAGAAGGGTACGAAGAAGAAGAGTCGGAGGAGTCGGATCCTTATGAGGGAGCTGAATTCGCCACAGAGGAGAGTTCAGAAAGAGTCAACTTGGTACTCCAGCGAATGTTGTTGACTCCTAAAGAAGAAGGACAACGTCATAGTATTTTCAAATCCTTTTGTACTGTGAAGAATAAGGTTTGCAACCTTATAGTGGACAATCGAAGTTGTGAGAATTTCGTGTCCAAGAAGCTAGTGGCACATCTACAGTTGGCTACAGAAGCTCACAACGCCCCTTATTCACTAGGTTGGGTGAAAAAAAGACCTTGTGAAAGAGTTACAGAAGTGTGCAAAGTGCCTCTTTCGATTGGAAAACACTACTCTGATGAGGTACGTTGTGATGTACTTGATATGGATGCCTGTCATATTCTGCTAGGTCGTCCATGACAGTGGGATGTTGATGCAACTCATAAGGGTAGGGACAACGTGGTGATGTTTATGTGGAAGACCCATAAAATTGCATTAGCACCGGCCGGTAGTACTACAGGAACGAAGAATAACTTCCTGATAGTGAGCAGCAATGAATCTGACATGGGGAAGGACATGAAGGAGGCTGAGATGGTGTTTCCAATTGTGGTGAAAGGGCTATTAACTGCTGCCAAGGAAGAAATCGAGATCCCCTTAGAGGTACATAAGATATTAAAAGGGTTTCAAGAGTTGGTGTCGGAAGATCTTCCTAATGAACTTCCACCAATGCGCGATATTCAACATCAAATTGATTTGGTGCCGGGAGCTAGTCTTCCAAACCTACCACATTATCGCATGAGTCCGAAGGAGTGTGAAATTCTGCGGGAACAAATTGAAGATTTATTGAGGAAGGGGTTCATTCGTGAAAGTATGAGTCCATGTGCAGTTCCTGTCTTGTTAGTCCCAAAGAAAAATAAGCAGTGGCGAATGTGTGTCGATAGCAGGGCCATTAACAAAATTACTGTTAAGTACAGGTTTCCCATTCCTCGTTTGGAGGACATGTTGGACGAATTGGAGGGTTCTAAAATCTTTTCAAAGATTGATCTTCACAGTGGATACCACCAGATTCGTATTAAGCATGGGGATGAGTGGAAGACAGCATTCAAGAGCAAGGAGGGGTTGTATGAGTGGTTGGTCATGCCATTCGGGTTGTCTAATGCCCCGAGTACTTTCATGAGGTTGATGAATCAGGTGCTTCGTCCTTTTATTGGTTCTTTTGTAGTGGTTTATTTTGATGATATTCTGATCTACAGTCATACAAAAGAAGAACATTTGTTGCATCTTCGTCAAGTCTTGGCAGTTTTGCAGGAAAACAAATTGTACATCAATCTGTAAAAATGTACTTTCTGCACTAACAAACTATTATTTCTGGGGTTTGTGGTTGGTGAGGACGGAATTCAGGTGGATGAGGAGAAAGTGCGAGCAATCAGAGAATGGCCAGCTCCTAAAACTGTTTCTGAGGTACGAAGTTTTCATGGCTTAGCTACGTTTTATAGGAGGTTTGTGCGGAATTTCAGTACTATTACTGCTCCTATTACTGAGTGCATGAAAAAGGGAAAATTCCAATGGGGTTATGAACAAGAGACGAGCTTTGCTTTGATTAAGGAGAAGTTATGCACTGCACCAGTTTTGGCTCTTCCAAATTTTGAAAAGGTTTTCGAGGTTGAATGTGATGCGAGTGGTGTGGGAATAGGGGCTGTTCTGTCACAGGAGAAGCGGGCTGTAGCATTTATGAGCGAGAAGCTTAGTGAAGCTCGACAAAGGTGGAGTACTTATGATCAAGAATTTTATGCTGTGGTCCGTGCATTGAAGTTATGGGAGCACTACCTCGTTCATAAGGAGTTTGTTTTGTTCACAGATCATGAAGCCCTGAAGTTTATAAATAGCCAGAAGAGTGTTAGCAATATGCATGCACGATGGGTGAGTTTTCTACAGAAATTTCCTTTTGTCATTCAGCATAAATCTGGTGTTCAAAATAGGGTGGCAGATGCGTTGAGTAGGAGGGCTTTTTTGCTGGTCACTTTGGCTCAAGAAGTCATTGGGTTTGAGTTCTTAAAGGAGTTATATGCGGATGATGAGGACTTCAAAAAGATCTGGGAGCAGTGCAAGGAGCGTCCAGTTGGTGAATTCTTCATTTGTGATGGTTATTTATTCAGAGGTAATCAGTTGTGCATCCCAAAGACTTCTTTACGGGAGAAATTGATTCGAGATCTGCATGGAGGGGGTCTCAGTGGGCATTTGGGTCGTGACAAGACTGTTACCAGTCTTGAGGAACGATATTATTGGCCACATCTTAAGAGGGATGCTGGAGCCATTGTCAGCCGTTGTTACATCTGCCAAGCTTCTAAAGGTCAGTCTCAGAATACTGGTCTTTATTTACCTTTACCAGTTCCTGATGGTATTTGGCAAGATTTGTCTATAGACTTTGTTTTGGGACTGCCCCGTACACAGAGAGGAGTGGACTCGGTGTTTGTGGTGGTTGACAGGTTTTCGAAGATGGTGCACTTCATAGCCTGTAAGAAGACAGCAGATGCTTCCAACATAGCCAAACTGTTTTTCAGGGAGGTTGTGCGTCTTCATGGGGTTCCCAAGACCATCACATCGGATAGGGATGTGAAATTTCTGAGCCATTTTTGGACGACTTTATGGAGGATGTTTGGGACAGTTTTGAACCGTAGTAGCACTGCTCACCCTCAAACTGATGGTCAGACAGAGGTGACGAATCGAACTTTGGGAAATATGGTGCGTAGTGTTTGTGGAGATAAACCGAAACAGTGGGATTATGCTTTGCCACAGGTGGAGTTTGCTTATAATAGTGCAGTTCACAGTGCTACTGGGAGGTCACCTTTTTCCATTGTTTACATTGCTATTCCTAAGCATGTGGTTGATTTGGTTAAGCTTCCTAGGCTTCCAGGTGTTAGTGTTGCTGCTGAAGGCATAGCCAAGGATGTCCAATCTGTTCAAGACGAGGTGAAAGCAAGGTTGGAGGTGACTAATGCCAAGAACAAGGCTGCTGCCGATAAGAAGAGGAGACTTAAAGTATTTAAGGAAGGTGATGCTGTCATGGTTTTTCTGCGCAAGGAGAGGTTTCCTGTTGGCACCTACAACAAGTTGAAGCCTCGGAAGTATGGGCCATATCAGATTCTCAGGAAGATTAATGACAATGCTTATGTGGTGGCGTTGCCGAGCAGTTGGGGAATTTCTAATACTTTCAATGTTGCTGATTTGCATGAGTTCCGTGGCGATGAGTCTCTTTATCCAGATGGTGTTAACTCGGGGTCGAGTTCTTCCCCAGAAGAGGAGACTGATGTGGAATAGATGGCATTGAAGATTGAAGAACAGCTTGCTCGCAGGAAAGGTAAAAAATCGGTAAAATGCAGGTCTGAGTAGAATTGGGCCTTTTTAAGACTTTATTTATTTTTGGTTTTATTTTATTTTCGACCCATGGGCTTGAGTAGGCCTTTTGTTTTATTTTATTTTCGACCCATGGGCTTGAGTAGGCCTTTTGTTAGCGCCCTAGGGTTTTGTTTCGGTATTTAAGCGCCTCTTTGTGGCTGCTAGACTTATTTTTTATATTATCAATCAAAAACGAGAACTTTTCTCAAACTATGGTGGATTTCAGTTTATCTTGGTTTTTTCTAGGTTAATCGTTTGTTAACCTATATACTCCGCTGTGTCAATGGTGGTGACTGATATCCCACATATCGCGTAGTAGAAGAACCGGGACTGAAGAATCCAAGCTCAAAGGTTCCACCAGTTGTAACTATGGTCTCGCTGTCTGCAATGGATTGAAATGTACTTGTATGATCTACTTTGGAAGTTGCAACTGTGATGAGCGCAGGTAGAAGAAAAAGATATGCAACAAACACATCATCTTAAAGCCTTCAGTGGAGTTTTATAAATCTATATCATAGATTCATAATCATGCATGGGAAATAACCGAGTAGTCCTGACCACCTTGGTCCATCCAGACTTTTCCTTACTATATTATTTGAAATACATTATTGATTATCATTTTCTACCAGCCCAGAAGGTAGCTCGACAGGCAAAGACCCGAGATTCTTGCAACCCCTCAAGTCCAGGGATATCAACCCCGCAGGTAGCTCGACAGGCCAAGACCCGAGACTCTCGCAACCTGCCAAGACCAGGTATTTCAGCCCAGAAGGTAGCTCGACAGGCAAAGACCCGAGATTCTTGCAACCTGCCAAGTTCAGTTCTGCCAGCCCAGCAGGTAGCTCGACAGGCAAAGACCCGAGACTCTCACAACTTGCCAAGTCCAGGTATTTCAGCCCAGCAGGTAGCTCGACAGGCAAAGACCCGAGATTCTTGCAACCACTCAAGACCAGTCTCCACAGCCCAGCAGGTAGCTCGACAGGCAAAGACCCGAGATTCTTGCAACCACTCAAGTCCAGTCTCCACAGCCCAGCGGGTAGCTCGACAGGCAAAGACCCGAGATTCTTGCAACCACTCAAGACCAGGGAATACAGCTCAGCAGGTAGCTCGACAGGCCAAGACCCGAGACTCTCGCAACCTGCCAAGACCAGGTATTTCAGCCCAGAAGGTAGCTCGACAGGCAAAGACCCGAGATTCTTGCAACCTGCCAAGTTCAGTTCTGCCAGCCCAGCAGGTAGCTCGACAAGCAAAGACTCAAGACTCTCGCAACCATCCAGATTAAGATGAGTAAGCTTGGCATGATGCTGAAAAGATGAAGGAAGTTGAACCAAAAACCTGAGATTCTTGCAACCACTCAAGTCCAGTCTCCACAGCCCTGCAGGTAGCTCGACAGGCAAAGACCCGAGATTCTTGCAACCACTCAAGACCAGGGAATACAGCTCAGCAGGTAGCTCGACAGGCCAAGACCCGAGACTCTCGCAACCTGCCAAGACCAGGTATTTCAGCCCAGAAGGTAGCTCGACAGGCAAAGACCCGAGATTCTTGCAACCTGCCAAGTTCAGTTCTGCCAGCCCAGCAGGTAGCTCGACAGGCAAAGACCCGAGATTCTTGCAACCTGCCAAGTTCAGTTCTGCCAGCCCAGCAGGTAGCTCGACAGGCAAAGATCCGAGATTCTTGCAACCTGCCAAGTTCAGTTCTGCCAGCCCAGCAGGTAGCTCGACAGGCAAAGACCCGAGATTCTTGCAACATGCCAAGTTCAGTTCTGCCAGCCCAGCAGGTAGCTCGACAGGCAAAGACCCGAGATTCTTGCAACCTGCCAAGTTCAGTTCTGCCAGCCCAGCAGGTAGCTCGACAGGCAAAGACCCGAGATTCTTGCAACCTGCCAAGTTCAGTTTTGCCAGCCCAGCAGGTAGCTCGACAGGCAAAGATCCGAGATTCTTGCAACCACTCAAGACCAGTCTCCACAACCCAGCAGGTAGCTCGACAGGCAAAGACCTGAGATTCTTGCAACCTGCCAAGTTCAGTTCTGCCAGCCCAGCAGGTAGCTCGACAGGCAAAGACCCGAGATTCTTGCAACCTGCCAAGTTTAGTTCTGCCAGCCCAGCAGGTAGCTCGACAGGCAAAGACCCGAGATTCTTGCAACCTGCCAAGTTCAGTTCTGCCAGCCCAACAGGTAGCTCGACAGGCAAAGACCCCAGATTCTTGCAACCTGCAAAGTTCAGTTCTGCCAGCCAAGCAGGTAGCTCAACAGGCAAAGACCCGAGATTCTTGCAACCTGCCAAGTTCAGTTCTTCCAGCCAAGCAGGTAGCTCGACAGGCAAAGACCCGAGATTCTTGCAACCATTCAAGTCCAGTCCCAACAGCCCAGCAGGTAGCTCGACAGGCAAAGACCCGAGACTCTCGCAACCTGCCAAGTCCAGGTATTTCAGCCCAGCAGGTAGCTCGACAGGCAAAGACCCGAGATTCTTGCAACCTGCCAAGTTCAGTTCTGCCAGCCCAGCAGGTAGCTCGACATGCAAAGACCCGAGATTCTTGCAACCACTCAAGACCAGTCTCCACAGCCCAGCAGGTAGCTCGACAGGCAAAAACTCAAGACTCTCGCAACCATCCAGATTAAGATGAGTAAGCTTGGCATGATGCTGAAAAGACGAAGGAAGTTGAACCAGACTTGAACACCCTTCAAGAATAACGCTCTCGAGATTTGGACTCCCAGAGAGATCTGGAAGCTCAGCCAGGTGCTGGGACCCTTCAAGATCGATGCGTTTTAAGTTCCCAAGATCAATCTGTAACAAATCCAAGGCAATTACTGGCAAAGTGTAATATTTTCCACACCATTAATATTCATACACAAGAATTAAATTAAGCAAACCTGCACGTCTTTATTCCAAAGTTGCACAAGTCGGCTATTGCGCATACGAAGCTCGACAAGATTTTCTGAAGAAAACCTCGATGGCATAGATGGCAGAGGATAGAATTCCCATCTCAGATATTTAAGGGACTCAGGGAGAAACTCAAAACCTGGAAGAAGGTGCACTTTGTTGACACCCTGGGTGTTCAAGCGGGAGTAGTATAAATCTAGTAATCTCAGACTAGGCATCTCTTCGAAGGATGCAGCATTCACGTATAAATCTGTATTGAGATCTTCCACGTTCATGACTATGCACTCAATGGCTTCAGTACCCTGACAATATCAACGGCAAAATATATAAATGAGCGTAAAGTAGAGAACAAAAGGACCATTAAAAACCACATTTTCATCATTCTAACTTCTTTTTCAATAGTGTGTATTGGTCTCTTACCCTTCTATTTTTCAGTACACCACAAATTTCATTAGCACACCACAATCTACTCCGTTTTCCAGGATTTTTATCACATTGATCACGAACAATTTTCCGACCCATTTCTTGTATCAAATCATGCATCTGAAGCCTATCTTTATCTACGGATATGAGAGACATATCAGTGAGAAGTCTCACCCCTGCGTTGGCAGAAAAACCACAGGCTTCTAAAATCCTTTTTGCCTCATCAATATATTTTCCTTTGTGGTAACAGGCAATATCAAGAAATATCCCCCTCTCATTTTTTCCTAATCCATCATAACTAAACCTCAATACATCATGGATTTTTGTGTCTGGATATTTTTTCAGTTTATCTAATTCACTTTGCCAGTCTTCTTTGCTCTTGCAATGAAAGAATACAGAGCCCAATACTGTAAGAGCTAATGGATTGCCTCCAGCATAATCTACCACCTCTCTTGACAAAGTTGCATAATCCGTTGTGGGAGAAAGATTTCTTAAAGCTCTCAAATGAAAGAGGTCAAGAGCCTCATCACAATCTAGGTCCTTAACATTATATATCATATTATCATCAACACCAAGCGTGCGCTTATTTCTAGCTGTCACAATGATTCTGCTTCCAGGGCCAAACAAGATACCATCACCTCCAACCAAAAATTCTACTTGATCTAAATCACTCACATCATCAAGAACAACAAGGACCTTTGTACAGCTAAGTCTCTGTCTCACAAACGTTGCTCCAATAGATGGAGTGGCCACATGTAGATTTTCTTCCTTAAGTAGGATACGAAGCAGTTGATCTCGCAACTCATTTAGTCCTTGTCTCGTCTCTGACGCTTCCCTGACATTTGGAATAAAGTGGCAGGCTTCGAACTGAGAAGAGAGACTGTGAAATACAACATCAGCAATAGTGGACTTACCGATACCACCCATACCCCAAATACCAACGGTCCGGACATCTTCTGACTCAAGGCATAATAACGATTCAACTTTTCGAACGTGTTTTTCGATTCCAACCTTACCCTCTAAACCACTTGTCATCTGCGATTTTCGTTTCAGTTTCGCCAAAATGTCATTGACCACAAGCTTAACTAATTCAGCCTCCAAACTGCCATTCACATATTAAAGAAAAAGTAGTTAGGAAGTGATGCAGTAACCAATAATAAGTTCGTAACCAATAATAGAGAAGTCACATGAGTTGCAGTTTGAGTTACCTAATTGTTTGAGAATCAAATCCAGATATATTCGCTGCTGTTGTTAAAGCTTTTCTCCATGCGAGCAACTTGTCTTTGAAACGTATCTCATGTTCAACAAATGCATCCGCGTAACTCCCTGATTGTTTGCGTACATCTGATGGATCTACACCGTAGAAGATGGGTATAACAAACTGTGAATGTTTGAATTTAAGTATGTGCACAAGTTCATCCAAGCACCACGAAGAAGAAGCATAGTTTTTGGAGAAAATGATAACCGAAAGCTTCGATTCACTGATTGCTTCCAGAAGGGCAGGTGCGATGTCATCTCCTCTCCCCAGTTTGTAATCTATGTATGTTTGGATCTTGGTCCGACATAAAGCTTCATAAAGATGGCTAGTGAAAGTATGCCGGGTGTCCTCGCCTCTGAAACTAAGAAATACATCATACTTCTCCAAAGGTCTGATAGCAGAGCAAGAAGAAGCAGCAGCCATATCGTAGCCTGAAGATGAACAAGTCAAAAGAAACAAACCTTCCGATGAATATAAAGATTCAGAATGCAAAACAGATAAGTAATTGCACGCAAGACTAGTGTTCTTACTTCTTAGCAGTTGTACTAACCTGGTGAGAACACAGACGAGTTTATACCAATAGACGCTTTCCAATCAGTTTTTTCAGCTCTCTTTTCTGCTCTCAGAAACTTCGTTCATCTATTTTGCAAGAACTTCTATTCTCCACCAGAATGAAAGAACAGTTAATAAGCAACTATGCATACATTTTCCAGGAAAGTAGTCAGAAGTAAAAAGCTAGCAGAGAGGAAATATAATTCCCAGCAGTTTTGATGAAATATCTTTCAATTATTCGAAAAGTAAACTCACAGAGGTGGGGTGGAAAGCACTGTCTTCTCTAACCAAGAGGTCTGGTGTTCGAATCCCCATTAAGGCCTTGGTGGCCAGCCGGCGGTGGCCCGTGCTAGGCAAGTGTGCCTGGTGTGTGGTGTTCGCTTTCATGCCCCGTGGCGATGCAGGGATTAGTCCGGCTGTGCTGGGATACCCTACATGGATGTGTGTTACCTAATCTAACAAAGGCTAACCCCCAATCAAAAAAAAAAAAGTAAACTCACAGAGGTCACCGACTGTTGAATGAAGCATGCCATATGAAGTGAGTCATCAAACTTAGCACTACACCTTACACAGTAACTTGATAATGCATGTTTGGTCCACACGCTCTCAAGTTTCAAGTGTCTGCCACTAACTTGAGACGTCTTTTAACTTGGCATGGGACTCAAGACTTTGAAAGACTTGTTAAAAGCAGAGAGGAATGTTTCCCAGCACGTTCGGCGAAATATCTTCAATCGTGCAAGTCACCATGATTGACTAAAGTTACTGTGGCTTGTGACCGTCTATCCCTAATTTCCTCACAATCTATAATCCTATAGATCAGCATCTCGTCAATCTCCTCAGAATCACAGTTCTGGTTTGGAATACAAGGTTAATTACAGAATACATGTATTGGCTTGCTTGACCTAACCAAGTCTGAAGTCGGCATAATTTCAGTGTTGGAAGCTGATGAGATTGAACTAATACATGAAGCTTATCAGATTGAACTAATATAATCTTTAGACAAACAAAAGAACCGGGTGTCTTTCTTTTGGCAAAGGAATGAGATGTCTAAATCTGTCCAAAACTTGTGTGTGTGATTCTAGTTTGATTTTACCATTTGATGAAATATGAATTTGTATGTACTTTTTTTCATAGAGGAAATAATCTGGATATGTAGCTAGCTTTATCTATGCTAGACACCTGAAGGAGCCAAAAAAAAAAAAAAAGATGGGTATCAACTAACAATTAAAGATGTTTATGACATATAGTTAGTTCATTACAAGACTCTTTTTTCTTTTCTTTTTTGAGAATTAGTCATTGTAAGACTGACTACCTACAAGTCTTCCTCCTGCTTCTAGATACTATAAAGTTGTATCAAATTTAGTGAAAAATAATGATAACACAACCAAAACTTAGTGAAAAATAATGATAACACAACCAAAACTTCAGTGTAAGGTATTAAATTTAGCCATTCTCTACCTAGTATGGAACAACATGTTCGTCAAATATGAATAAAATGGCCACAAAAAAAAAGGAGAGAGGCTGAGAGTGATGCGATGAAGCTATTCCTCGTTAATTTAGAAGGGTGATCAAAGTATAGAATCTATAATTCTAAAAATCTTCAATGGGAAATACGTGACAATTTATAGCTAATGAGAATCCGAAACAAAAACCAACCGGTCTAACCATGAGAATCCGATACTAACAAAAGCATGAAACCATGTCTAAGCAGCAACGTAATCTAACATTCACACAATAGGTCCCCTAGAACTTCCACAATTCTGCTCGAACAGTCTCAATACATTTAAATTCTACAACTAATTTAGCTTTATAACGCTTAATCGAATCGAAAACATGCAACTCCATCATCTCAACACGGGAGACTCGCAACCTGCCAAGTCCAGGTATTCCAGCCCAGCAGGTAGCTTGACAGGCAAAGACCCGAGACTCTCACAACCTGCCAACTCCATGTATTCCAGCCCAGCAGGTAGCTCGACAGGCAAAGACCCGAGATTCTTGCAACCTGCCAAGTTCAGTTCTGCCAGCCAAGCAGGTAGCTCGACAGGCAAAGACCCGAGACTCTCGCAACCTGCCAAGTTCAGTTCTGCCAGCCCAGCAGGTAGCTTGACAGGCAAAGACCCAAGACTCTCGCAACCTGCCAACTCCAGGTATTCCAGCCCAGTAGGTAGCTCGACAGGCAAAGACCCGAGACTCTCGTAACCTGCCAAGTTCAGTTCTGCCAGCCCAGCAGGTAGCTCGGCAGGCAAAGACCAGAGATTCTTGCAACCACTCAAGTCCAATGTCCACAGCCCAGCAGGTAGCTCGACAAGCAAAGACCCGAGACTCTCGCAACCTGCCAAGTCCAGGTATTCCAGCCTAGCAGGTAGCTCGACTGGAAAAGACCCGAGATTCTTGCAACCTGCCAAGTTCAGGTGTTTCAGCCCAGCAGGTAGCTCGACAGGCAAAGACCCGAGATTCTTGCAACCACTCAAGTCCAGTCTCCACAGCCCTGCAGGTAGCTCGACAGGCAAAGACCCGAGATTCTTGCAACCACTCAAGTCCAGTCTCCACAGCCCAGCAGGTAGCTCGACAGGCAAAGACCTGAGATTCTTGCAACCCCTCAAGGCCAAGGATATCACCCCAGTAGGTAGCTCGACAGGCAAAGACCCGAGACTCTCACAACCTGCCAAGTTCAGGTGTTTCTGTCACGCCCCGAATCTTAATTTTTACCTTAATTACTGGCATAGCGGTAATAAGAGTTTTTACCGTGTTCGTCACTAAGTGTGTAATTTAATTAGTTCCCAGAGGGTGTTGAGGGACTAATATTTTGAGGGAATTATTCTAAGGAAGAAATTTTGACGACGGTAAAAAATGGTAATTTTTGCTAGTAAAATATAATTTTATTGGGGTATTATTTCGGGGTGTTGAATTTTGGATTTTGGGTTTATAGAGGGTTGTTGGACCGGGTGGGCTAAAGGCCCAAGTTCATTTTCTTTTCTCCCGATTTTCTCTCCCGCACCCGGTTTTTCCCTCTCTACACCCAGGAAATTTCCGGCCGACCGTCCGCCGCCGTCCGGCCTCCGTTCGCCGCCGGACCGGTCCCGTTCGAACGGTCTCCCTCCCAGCTACATTTCTAGACTGGTGGCAGCCTCCCTAGCGCCGCCGTGAGGGAGAAACACCGCCCGAAAGTCCCGGCTGCCGAATCGGTTTTCTCGCCGGAACTCCCTCCTCCGGCCGCCATATCCGGCGAGCCATAGCCTAAAAGGAAGTCATCCTCCCGTGCTTCAATCCCTCCAAAGGGCTTGCTCCGTCGTGAGCTAGGTAAGGAGAAATCGGAACTTGAAATTTCTAGGAGTTTGTTAGCTTCCGTTGTATTTTATTTTATTTTTAGTAGCTCTGAATACTTTTAGAATTTTTTTTCGGTATAAGTTGTATTCTAGCTACTTATGGAGTGTAGCTGAAGATTTATTAGTTTTGGTTTAAAAGGTGATTCGTAAGTTCTTAAGTTAGGGTTGTCCATTTTCGAGGGAGGGTTGCCGAGTCTTCGGTAAGTTTTCCTTGGAGGTGGTCCCCGCAGGACTCATCTCGGGTTTCGGGGTGAAATTCGGGGTGGGTCTTGACAGTTGGTATCAGAGCTCTAGGTTTCATCTTCTGTTTTCTATTCACTATCGTATTTGCCTAAGTAGCCATAGTGTCTATAGAGTGGTGATCCGACCGCGGCGGATTCATCGACAGTTTTCTGCTTTTGATACTATGTGTTATTGGGTATGTGTGATAGTTTTGTTAGTCTTATGGACAGACTACTTAATATCTTCTTCCTTAGGTACTATGCCTCCTAGGCGTCGACCCCGTGTAGCTTCCTCGACCAACGCCAGTGAGGGTGATGAGGTTAAAGGATTGGTTGATTCGATTGGGAGCATGCTGAGAGGTGTGCTAGATAGAGTTCAGCAGCCTCGGTCTGTGAAGAAGAAGGATGTCTTCGATGCTGGTGCAATTGAATTCAAGGGCGCCAAGGGACCCCTCGATGCACACACTTGGTTAGATAAGATGGAAATAGCTTTTGAGAGCACTGACCTGCCGGAAGAAAAGAAAGTGAAGATGGCAGTGACTTTTCTGGATGACTCAGCGCATCACTAGTGGACCCTTGCTAGCAGAAATTGTGGTGGTGCTCAGGACATGACTTGGGAGGAGTTTAAGACGCTCTTCTTGGGTCAGTATTTCGGTCACGCTCAGCGTATCAGGATTCAATTGGATTTCCTGAACATGAAGAAGGGGGATGATGAGGGTGTCATCGAGTTTGAGCAGAGGTTCACTTCCCTGAGCTACCATGTGCCTTATTTGATTCCTGATGAGAGGACCAGGATTGACATGTTTGTTGGAGCTCTTGGCGGGGTTTATGCAGACAAGATAGTCGGTGGCATTTACCCGACTTTTCTTGATGCGGTTACTATAGCCATGGCCATTGAGACCAGGAGAACTTTTAGTGCACGGCCCAGAGATTTCGATGGTCCCAGCCAGGGTCCATCGAAGAAGGCCGCTTCCTCATCAGCTTCTGGATCTTCAGCGGGCAGTGGTAGTAGTGGAGGATCAGGTTCTGGTTCTCGGGGTAGATTTGGAGGACGTTTCAGGAGACCCTCTAGGAGCCAGTTGGGCAGGCAGCAGGCCGGTCAGTTAAGTGCTGGTGGTAGTTCCCAAGGGGGATCTTCTGGTGGTCAGGTTTTTTCTTTTGGTCAGCAGCAGTCTTCTGGATGCTTTGAGTGTGGTGGTCTGGATCATTTCTGTAGAGACTGCCCTTTGTTGGCACAGAGGACCGCTCTTTCTCAGCAAGGCGGTCAGTTTTCAGCGAGAAGCTCTAGTGGTGGTTCTCGTGGAGGTTCAGCAGCTAGGAGTGGTTCTCAGCAGGGGAGTGGTCAGCGTGGACGTCCCGCGACTCACGCTAGACTCCATGCTATGACCCAGCAGGAAGGTCGTACTTCCCCAGATGTCATCATTGGTACGTTGTTAATTTTTGGTCAACCAGCATTTGTTTTAATTGACCCTAGAGCTACGCATTCATTCATGTCTAGTAGATTCGCTCTCCATGCCAATGTGCCATCATCGTCTCTTCCAGGCGAGTGACATGTATCTCTTCCCTCGGGTGAGGTGATGAGAATAGCTTGGGTGTTTAGTGGTTGTGAAGTTTTGGTGGAAGGAGCTCAGTTTAAGGCAGACTTAATCTCTTTAGATATAGTGGAGTTTGTTGTGATCTTGGGGATGGACTTCTTAGAGTCTTATAGAGCTATGGTGGATTGTTTCCGAAAAGAAGTGGTGTTTCGGAGCCCGGGTGGATTGGAGGTTGTGTTTCAGGGGGAAAGATATGTAATTTCGAGTTGTCTGATTTCAGTTGTGGCTGCCAGGAGATTGTTAAGCAAAGGCTGTCAGGCATTCTTAGCTGTTGTGTATGCAAGTATAGGAGTGTTGGAAGTGGGAGACATTCCTGTAGTAAGAGAATTTCCGGACGTGTTTCCTGAGGATTTGTCTGGTTTGCCTCCTGTAAGGGAGATAGACTTTTCCATTGAGTTCCTTTCTGGATCTATGCCTATCTCTCAGGCACCTTACAGAATGGCTCCAGCGAAATTGAAAGAGTTGAAGACTCAATTGCAGGAGTTAGTAGATAAGGGTTTTATTCGGCCAAGCATGTCTTCATGGGGTGCTCCGGTGTTGTTTGTTAAGAAGAAAGACGGCACCATGAGTCTATGCATTGATTATAGGAAGCTGAATCAAGTCACAGTGAAGAATAAGTACCCGTTGCCTCGCATTGATGATTTGTTCGATCAGTTGAGAGGTGCCTCGGTGTTCTCAAAGATTGATTTGAGATCTGGTTATCATCAGTTGCGGATTCGGGATAGTGACGTAGCCAAGACTGCTTTTCGATCACGCTATGGTCATTATGAGTTTGTGGTAATGCCTTTTTGACTTACTAATGCACCCGCGGCGTTCATGGATCTCATAAATAGGGTGTTTAGTCCATATCTTGACCGCTTCGTGATCGTGTTCATAGATGATATTTTGGTGTACTCAAAAAGTGAGAAGGAGCATGCCAAACATCTAAGATTGATTTTGCGGACTTTGAGGAATGCGCAGTTGTTTGCCAAGTTCAGCAAGTGTGAGTTTTGGCTGGATAAGGTGGGTTTTCTGGGTCATATAGTTTCAGCTAAAGGTGTTAGTGTGAATCCCCAGAAGGTAGAAGCAGTGTCCAATTGGAAAAGACCCACAACTGTGACGGAGATTCGTAGTTTCCTGGGGTTAACAGGTTACTATCGGCGATTTGTGCAAGACTTTTCGAAGATTGCAGCTCCACTAACTAGATTGACCAGAAAGGGAGTCAAGTTCGAATGGTCAGATCAGTGTGATCAAAGTTTTCAAGAGTTAAAGGATCGTTTGTCTAGTGCTCTTGTTTTGGCACTTCCAGACGATAGTGGGGAGTATGTGGTGTTTTGTGATGCTTCTAGACGAGGTCTAGGTGGAGTGTTGATGCAGCATGATCGAGTGATTGCCTACGCTTCTAGCCAATTGAAGCCGCATGAGGTGAATTATCCCACTCATGATTTAGAGCTTGCAGCTGTGGTTTTTACTCTCAAGTTGTGGAGACACTATCTTTATGGAGCCAAGTGTCAGATTTTTACCGATCACAAGAGTCTTCGGTATGTGTTCACACAAAGGGAGTTGAATTTGAGGCAAAGAAGGTGGATGGAGTTGATCAGTGATTATGATTGCACGATAGAGTATCATCCTGGAAAAGCTAATGTGGTAGCTGATGCTCTTAGTCGCAATCCCTCAATGTCTTTGTTTCACTTGAGGATGGTTCGAGTTCCATTTCTTTGTGAGCTGCGGGCTACAGAGGTGGATTTAGCGGTGGATGAAGTGGGTGATTTGGTAGCCAGTTTCCATGTGAGGCCAGTGTTGGTTGATAAAGTGCGGGAGGCACAGTATAATGATCCTTCCATAGTTCGGTTGATAGAATGAGCAGCGAATGGAGCCGCCGTAAATTTTTCGGTAAGAAGAGTTGGGTCGTTGTTGTTCAAAAGCAAGCTTTGTGTTCCAAAGAGGAATGAAGAGCTAAAGATTGAGATTTTGGAGGAAGCTCATAGTTCTGCGTATGCTGCTCATCCTGGTAGTACAAAGATGTATCGGACTTTGAAGGATTATTATTGGTGGCCTAACATGAAGAGGGAAATTGCAGCTTTTGTGAGTAGGCAAAAGAGTTATGCCGATGTCCGCAGGAAGGACCTTGAGTTTCAAGTAGGTGACTGGGTGTTCCTGAAACTATCTCCTTGGAAAGGGGTAGTACGTTTTGGCAAGCGTGGGAAGCTTAGTCCGAGGTATATTGGGCCTTATAAGATAATAGAGCTAGTTGGCTCTCTTGCCTATCGGTTAGCCTTGCCTTCGGAGTTGTCCAGGATACATAATGTGTTCCATGTATCCATGCTTCGCAAGTATATTGCCGATCCTTCTCATGTGCTGGAAGAGCAGCCGATTAGTTTGCAGAATGATTTGTCCTATGAAGAGGAGCCGGTGCAGATTCTAGACCGGAAGGAGCAAGTACTTAAGAGCAAGTCATTTCAGCTCGTCAAAGTGCTTTGGAGAAGCCACCAAGTAGAAGAAGCTACTTGGGAGCCAGAAGAGCAGATGAGGCAGCAGTATCCTTATCTCTTTGAGTAGCGAGTTTGTAAATTTCGAGGACGAAATTTTTATAAGGAGGGGAGAATTGTCACGCCCCGAATCTTAATTTTTACCTTAATTACTGGCATAGCGGTAATAAGAGTTTTTACCGTGTTCGTCACTAAGTGTGTAATTTAATTAGTTCCCAGAGGGTGTTGAGGGACTAATATTTTGAGGGAATTATTCTAAGGAAGAAATTTTGACGACGGTAAAAAATGGTAATTTTTGCTAGTAAAAGGTAATTTTATTGGGGTATTATTTCGGGGTGTTGAATTTTGGATTTTGGGTTTATAGAGGGTTGTTGGACCGGGTGGGCTAAAGGCCCAAGTTCATTTTCTTTTCTCCCGATTTTCTCTCCCGCACTCGGTTTTTCCCTCTCTACACCCAGGAAATTTCTGGCTGACCGTCCGCCGCCGTCCGGCCTCCGTTCGCCGCCTGACCGGTCCCGTTCGAACGGTCTCCCTCCCAGCTACATTTCTAGACCGATGGCAGCCTCCCTAGCGCTGCCGTGAGGGAGAAACGCCGCCCGAAAGCCCCGGCTGCCGAATCGGTTTTCTCGCCTGAACTCCCTCCTCCGGCCGTCATATCCGGCGAGCCATAGCCCAAAAGGAAGCCCTCCTCCCGTGCTTCAATCCCTCCAAAGGGCTCGCTCCGTCGTGAGCTAGATAAGGAGAAATCGGAACTTGAAATTTCTAGGAGTTTGTTAGCTTCCATTGTAATTTATTTTATTTTTAGTAGCTCTGAATACTTTTGAATTTTTTTTTTCGGTATAAGTTGTATTCTATCTACTTATGGAGTGTAGCTGAAGATTTATTTGTTTTGGTTTAAAAGATAATTCGTAAGTTCTTAAGTTAGGGTTATCCATTTTCGAGGGAGGGTTGCCGAGTCTTCGGTAAGTTTTCCTTGGAGGTGGTCCCCGCAGGACTCATCTCGGGTTTCGGGGTGAAATTCGGGACGGGTCTTGACAGTTTCAGCCCAGCAGGTAGCTCGACAGGCAAAGACTCAAGACTCTCGCAGCCATCCAGATTAAGATGAGTAAGCTTGGCATGATGCTGAAAAGACGAAGGAAGTTGAACCAAACTTGAACACCCTTTAAGAATAATGCTCTCGAGATTTGGACTCCCAGAGAGATCTGGAAGCTCAGCCAGGTGCTGGGACCCTTCAAGATCGATGCGTTTTAAGCTCCCAAGATCAATCTGTAACAAATCCAAGGCAATTACTGGCAAAGTGTAATATTTTCCACACCATTAATATTCATACACAAGAATTAAATTAAGCAAACCTGCACGTCTTTATTCCAAAGTTGCACAAGTCGGCTATTGCGCATACGAAGCTCGACAAGATTTTCTGAAGAAAACCTCGATGGTATAGATGGCAGAGGATAGAATTCCCATCTCAGATATTTAAGGGACTCAGGGAGAAACTCAAAACCTGGAAGAAGGTGCACTTTGTTGACACCTTGGGCGTTCCAGCGGGAGCAGTATAAATCTAGTAATCTCAGACTAGGCATCTCTTCGAAGGATGCAGCATTCACGTATAAATCTGTATTGAGATCTTCCACGTTCATGACTATGCACTCAATGTCAACGGCAAAATATATAAATGAGCGTAAAGTAGAGAACAAAAGGACCATTAAAAACCACATTTTCATCATTCTAACTTCTTTTTCAACAGTGCGTATTCGTCTCTTACCCTTCTTTTTTTCAGTACACCATGTTAAGAGTATAATAGGTAATAGGTTGATATGGTTATTTTAGAATAGTATAAAAGCTCTTCAAAATGTATTATTCACTTCAAGTCAGTAAAAATCATTACTCATTCTGTCTTTTACGTTTTCTATCTCTCTTTCTCTTATCTCCTTCTTCCTTCATCTCTGCTTCAATTACTTAGCTTTCATGGCACAAATTTCATTAGCACACCACAATCTACACCGTTTTCCAGGATTTTTGTCACATTGATCACGAACAATTTTCCGACCCATTTCTCGTATCAAATCATGCATCTGAAGCATCGAAAATTGACCTACAGATATGAGAGACATATCAGTGAGAAGTCTCACCCCTGCGTTGGCAGAAAAACCACAGGCTTCTAAAATCCTTTTTGCCTCGTCAATATATTTTCCTTTGTGGTAACAGGCAATATCAAGAAATATCCCCCTCTCATTTTTTCCTAATCCATCATAACTAAACCTCAATACATCATGGATTTTTGTAGTCTTCATGCCAGCAACTTGTAGTCTTCGAAACGTTTCTCATGTTCAACAAATGCATCCGCATAACTCCCTGATTGTTTGCGTACATCTGATGGATCTACATCGTAGAAGATGGGTATAACAAACTGTGAATCTCTGCATTCAAGTATGTGCACAAGTTCATCCAAGCACCGTGAAGAAGAAGCATAGTTTTTGGAGAAAATGATAACCGAAAGCTTCGATTATGACGTGCATGACGTTACTTAACAATTGAATAAATCACACGATTATTTATTTGTTTTTTTTTTAGGAAACACAATTTGATAACACAAAACATATTATCATTGTAAGATGGCCTCCACCCCCTAATGGTGAGATGAAAAGCGTATCGTCAGATTTGATTATGCTCGTCAGCATATCACAATCTAGTTTATTGATTATTTAACATTGTTTTATCTTCACGATATGTCATATGTTGTAAAGTAAATACTAATAGAGTAATCGATATGACAGTTTTTGCTAATATATGCATGTTTAAATACATTATAATTTACATAAAATTAGTAATTTAAAAATGTACGTGTGATGTTTCTCTGTTGTATTTCATAGTTTCATTAATCGTACCTACTTTTATTTTATAAAAAGTAAAATTACAGATAGGCACATAAAAAAATAAGAAAAAGAAAAGCACTCGACTTTTTCTTCGGTCTCAAGCAGCTAAACGCAGAGTTAGAAGTTCCGATTAGTACCACACAGAGAACAACCAGGGTTTATAGAAGTTGGAATCCCCAGACTCGCACTCAAACTTCCAGTATTACCATAACCAATTCTAAAACCCCCTCCCAATAACTACGAACCCTTCAAATCCCGACTCGTTTTAGGGTTTATCTTCCCAGCCTCCATATCCCTCCGATTTCAACTCTCTCATTCGGTAAGTCTTAACACTGCTTGGGTTCTCGCCTTTCGTTTTTACCCAACGAGATTTTACTTATTTGGTTGTTGAGAGTGGAGTTTGGATTTCACGGAATGCTGGGATTTTCGGTTTTTTAATAAATTCGGAATGCTTCTGTTGTTATACAACTAGAATGCTTAAATTTAGGGATGTAGGAATTGGTTGGTTTGAGTTTTCGTCGTTTTCGATATACACCGTGTGTAAGTTGTTTATTTGATGAATTCAGGTACAAACTAGGTATTGATGCAGGACACCTAGAGTATTGGAGGTCTTCATCCAGTTGAGCCATCTGCAATGTATGGCGAACCTAATTATGGTCCGCCGTTTGCGCAGGGTCAGACACCAATGCCACCTGCAAACCAGCAGCGTCCCCCACCCACGCCACCGCCTCCCCTTCATTTCCAACAAGGCTCTCTGACAGCACCACACAATGTAGTTACATCTGCTGCCCCACCGCAGCCGGGTGGTCCTTATTTGTACCAGCACGGTTTTGTTCCTGCTGCTCACCAAAGCCCGCCTGTTCCGTTCAGTGGGATGATGACTACAGGTCCATCGTATGGTGGAAACACATGGCATAACGTGCAATGTCCTCCAACTACAGGAAACCAGAATTTCCAACGGACTCATCCACCGGCACTTGTGACTCCTCATGCTGCTCCTTACCCAAACATGTCACAGGCTGCAGTACCACATGGAGCATTACCGCCTCCTCCCCCTCAAGCGGCATCTGCTCAGTCACCTGCTCCACCGTTGCCCACCGCTCCTTCACCTTCAACTTCATTGCAAAACCTTGATCCTGATCATGGGTCTAATAAACTTCCCTTGAGTGAAATGAGGGGCATGGATAACGAATTCGCAGCCAGTAACAATTTCGAACATTTCACATCTGTGCATGAGGGCTCTCATAATGTTCAAGGTGGAAGTGAATGTGAAAAAGCTGGTTCTCTTGCTAGAGATGGAGTATCATCAAATGGAAGTTTGATGTTGAACATTTCTTCACCTCCACCTAAGCCATCAGATGACATAGTTCATAAGATTGATTCTATCTGCCAGCTTAGTGCCATGAATGAAGGAAAAATTGAATCACCATCGAAGTCTTCGCAGATTGACTCTTCATCTCAACCTGACCAGTTTATGGTTTCTTCAGGTTATAGCTTGCCTGCTGATTCTGACATGGAGATGGAAGGTTAGTATACTTTAAACTTAGTTCTTTTTCCCAGTATCCATAAGTGTGACTGTAACATTTAGTGTACATGCCAGGGAAGGTGGTTATTTGTAGGATTATAATTTCTGATCACCACATTATTGGCCTCCTATTGAATTATGTTTTTTGCATAGTACGGAAGGTTCGTTATTACTTATTAGATATTCCCTTTTCTCCCAGTATCTATATGTTCATCATATAATACTTATTGGTAGGCAAGGTGCACATTTGTGAGTACATAATTATTGATCACCATATATTCAGTCAATTATAAAATTCTCATTTCATACAGAAGTATGCGGCTGATATTTCTAGTTTTGGAGCTGGGAATCTCCTATGCCCATGTTGAATATTCTAATTGCTTAGTGTTGTGCTCTGTACAAACTCTTTGGTCTTTGTCATGTATGTTTCAAGTAACTGAATGAGAGCTGACACTTTGATTTCTTTGGATGGGTTCAAGATGATATTACCTTGTCTGACGGAAATCAGGAAGTTCATAATTCATCCGACGCTCTGAACCGCACGTCTGATATCAATCATGGGGAGCTTGACGTCAAAAAGCACCTACATGGAGCACAGATTTCACCAGAATGGACTGATCCCCAGGGTATCTCATTTGAAAAGGTGCCATCCTCTTTGTCCGACTGCCAATTAATAATTCAAGGGGCACCATCCAGAGTTGATATTTGTTCAACTGGAGCTTCTGAATCCCCTCTGGCAAGTCAACAAGAGAAATCTTCAATTCCCAAAGCTGATGATCGGAATAAACTTGATGCTTCTGCAGCGGCTGAGGCAACAAATTCAGATGGGTTTTCTAACCATATTACAGTTAACAGTCCATTTAGACTTCTACAAGACTATGCCTCTGAAAACAGTTCAGAAGATGGTGATGTTGGTATACCTCCATCATCAGTTACAACTAATGTTAAAAGTAGTGCTAAAGATGCTGGGTCTCAGTTTGAGATAGGATCTAAGAACCCATGCATGACTGATACAATGTCTGCGCTGCAATATGAATCCAGAAGGTCTAAATTATCCTTGGATACAAAAAAAGATGTTAGGAGTACTGATACAACATTAATCTCTGAGAGTCATGAGGCTTTCCAGGGAAAAGATGCATTGAATGGATCTCCTATTGATATCGCTTTCAAAAGGGATAAGTCTCAAGAAGGGAAAAAGACCAAGTCTGAATGTCTGCCAAAGGTGGATGAGTATGGAAGATTGGTCAGAGAAGGTTCCAGTGACAGTAACTCTGACGGTTCACGTTATAATAAGAGGCGTAAAAGAGGCAGAAGCCACAGTCGTAGTCGCAGCCGTAAACGGAGCCACAGCCGCAGTCGGTCTCCTCTTGACAGTAGGAGGAGGTGTCCTCCGAGGAGGAGAGAGAAGCGAAACCGTTCACCCAGGTACTTCCTACAGCTTTATATGTGTATCTTTTTGGTTGTCAGATTATGGAGACTTAAATTTTAAGATTTGGGCAGCATGGGTGTTTGCTTGTCATAGTGATAAAGGTATTACTGTGAGTCATAATATTCTTCTGAATTATTGGTGTTTCAGTTGGTCTTCTAGGAATCAAAGAGGCAGGAGCAGGTCTCCCACATTTAGGCGTGCAGGTGAGTTCAGAGATGAAAATAAGAGACAGGACAGGCGCCACATTCCAGAATGCTTCGACTTCCTTCGAGGCAAATGCTCCCGTGGAGGATCCTGCCGGTATATGCACAGTGAGCATGACCGAAATGATGGTTCATGGCGCCATAGGAACCAGCAAAAGCATCTAGAAGTTCAGTCTAGTGTGAAGAAATCTAGGATTAATGAAGAGATTGAAGATAGCTCTGACATGAGACTGCATGGTGAAGCCAAAGGTCAGGAGATGCAAATCTATCCTGATATGATCACAAAAGATGGTCAGTTTAATGATACTGATAAAACTGATTACAAGACAGCTGCTACAGTGCAAGTGAAACAAACTCTTCTCGGGAAGTCGGAGGAACACAGCGCTCACAATCCTGAATCTCACCACCCATCTGCTGAAATGTTGAGCAGTGTTGATAATATGAAGTCACGGGGTGATACTTCTCAGGCAATTGAACAATCTCGAAGCATTAATTTTGTGGGAGAGGTTCAAAAGGCTTATTATCTGTCTCAGCAGATGGAAGCTTCTCTTGTATCTGATTCACCACCTGATCGACCATCCAAGACTTCTCCATATAAGGTTTCTAGTATTGTGCCTGCAGCAGATGCAATCTTATCAACTCAATCATGTCCCACCGAAAGTTCTAATGCTCAACCACTTTCATCAGGACAGTTTTCATCACAGTTTTTGGCTCCTAAAGAGTCACCTCTGCCTGGTTTTTCTGCTGCAAATAGTCCATATCCTTCAAAGTTGCCTCCTCCTTCACTATCACAAGGTACCAGTGTTGCTCATGTGCCACAGTTGCATAGGGATTACAGCCAGAGGCCACCCTATCCAGTTCAGTCCATTCCTACAGGAACTATGCATGCACATGTTTATCAAGGTCCCTTATCCAACCAACCTTCCCAATTCCCTGTATCACAAGAATCAACTTGGCCATCCTTGCCACCGCCACCTCCACGACCACCATATGATTCATCTTTAAATCCAGGAACTGCTGCACAAGGTGCTTCTTCACACTTTCAGCAGAATCACTTGGCTCCAAGGAGTGACTTCGGTTCTCAGAGTTCTATGAGGCCTTACGGCTCTTACCCAACCGAATCCCCTCACTCTAAGGGTGAGTTTCTGCATCAGATGTATCCTACATTGTCAGAGCTTCCTCATCCTCTACCAAACAGGGAAGATTTCGGATCAGGCAATCCGTCAAATCAACCTTTTGGGGGCCCTGATCATATGAGAGAAGATCGCTTTACACATGCTCCTGTGCAGAATGTAAATCCTTCGAACTCTTTTGCTCAGGGACACACGCACCCTCAACCCCCACCTCCTTCACAGGAATTAACGAGGATCAAGATGAAAATTTTCTCTGGCGACAATTTCCCATCCGGGGAACTTTTAAATTCATCATCACAAATTCATCCTCATTCACATAACCAACAGCTTAGCTATGGTGTTGGTGATAGCATATTGTGTGTGCCTGGGAAGACTGGTGTACAATACCCTGTAGGTGGTAGCATTTTGGGTTTCCCTGGGAAAGATGGGCCCATGTCCCAATACCCTCCAGATATGCCTGACAGAAGTCAGTTTTCTCAAGTTCCTGATTTTGGGGCATCTAGAATTCAAACACATCATAATCCTTACGCAGCTACTTTTGAGCAACCATTGAGCTTCAAGTTTAGTTCTAACACTCTCATTCAAGGAAAGAATGCGCCTGCTGCTAACATGTTTGATACACCGGTCCAAGTCCCAGTCGATGGGCAAGGAGTGGGCAGTGCTGGATCAAGACAGACAACCTCCTCGCCAAGTTCTGTTGGAGCTGTTAGTCAGCTTTTGTGCAAGTCAGTTAGTGAGCAGTATGATCCACTTTTGGACAGCATTGAGCCATCAGGAAATCCGCTCAATAAACATGATCAGAGCCAAAAGCATACAGCCATCAATGATTCAAATATGATGGTGAGGTTCAGTGGTTCTTGTGAGCCATTAGATGTGGAAGAGAACAAGAAACATACAGAGGTTGGCCCTGTTGCATCAGCTACATCTCTGGATAATGACGGCTATGGTGAGACAGCAGATGCAGAAGTGGGTGTCGTCGAGGATGAGAGTCTTAGTAATGATGATGGTGGAGCAAACATGGCTGTAGGAGAGATGGAGATTGATCAGGTGAAATCTGGAGGGAAGAGTAGGAAGAAAAAGGATTCCAGGTCAACTAGACTTTTCAAGAGTGCTGTTGCAGATTTTGTAAAGGACCTTCTGAAGCCATCATGGCGGCAGGGTAATATGAGCAAAGAAGCCTTCAAGACCATTGTTAAAAAGACTGTTGATAAGGTATCTGGAGCCATGAAGAGTCACCAGATACCGAAGTCCGAGGCAAAGATAAATCACTACATTGACTCATCTCAGCGGAAACTAACAAAGCTTGTGATGGTAACTACTTTTGCTCATCCCTTTACTTATGCCCACCTGCTATGTCTTCATGCCTTTCAGCAATTTTCAAATAAGATTTAATAAAAACAAGGAAAATGTGATTTTTCTTTTCAACAATTAAGGAAATTGTGATTGAACAGCTTTAAAACTTGACACGCCTGCTTATTCTGAATAGCCGCCCATTGTCTGAACTTACTTTGGCTCTCGGTTGCTTCATTTAATGTTGGGCATGAAAAAAATGAAGAATAAGGAACTTCTGCAATTTTACTATTGTATTAATAATAGATTCATGCTTTTAGCTTCATCCTGTTCGCTGTAACTTCTGCAGGGTTATGTTGATAAGTATGTCAAGGTGTAGACCTCAGCTATGATTTGATCACCCAGCATGCAATGGCAGAAATTTTGACGAGGCGTTACACAGTTTTTTCAAGTTGGAACTCCTCCATAGGCATTGAGAGCTCGCGGATAAATAGGGAATATGAACGAACTCTTGCTTGTCATAGATCTCGGGTTTCTAGTAAAGTTAACCCTGGAGGGATGTCATTTTCGCAGTGACGAGTAAAATGGCTTTCTACCTTGCTTAAGGTACTGTGGCAGCTGCTGAAGATGAATGTTAATGTCTCTTCGAATATCATTATTGTATATTTCCGATTTGGTAAAAGATACACGTTCATAAAATGGACACTGTTTATTAATATTACAGATCAATTTCGAATTGAACCTCTTTCGTCTTTCACAATCTCCTGAGGTACTACCAATTGCACCCAATTTCGAATGAGATGCAACATTGCTCAAGGGTCTTGTAAAACAGTAAAAGATAAATATAATCTTCACCAATGCTCAGCCTTTTACTATGGTACCTTCCTAATAAAGAAAGTAAAAGTAAAAAGGCACAGTAAAAGTAAAAGGTTAAAAGAATATGCAAAACGAAGCAAAGCAACTCCAAAACCGCAGCCGCCCACATCAATTCAGTACCCAAAGCTCGTAACTTTCATTCTCCTCTCATCAGAATTAGGGTTTCTGCGGACGACGATTCAGGTGCTCCCATTTGCTAATTGAGCTTTTAGATATCTTTTGGTATTGATTGTGGTGATAGATACAGGTTTCTCTTTGAATTCGATTCTGGGTTTTCTAGTTTTGCCCCCAAATTTGAATTCTGTATTCAGATACTTACATGGCTCTGCTGGGTTTTCTGGGTCGTTGTTACTTTGTTTGATATCTGGTAAAGTTATAGACTTTCATGAATGCGAGTTTCGAGTTTGAATCGTTCTAGCAGTATTGGGTTTGAATGAGTATTGGATTATTTGTATTGCTGAGATTTTGGGCTTGCTTGTTTATCAATGCATTGTGTTGGGTTCTTAGTTCTGCTTTGAATAGTCATTTGTGCATTCGAATAATGGATCCTTTTGTTTTATTATGTTAAAATGAAAAAAGTAGGTATGTTTTAGTTGATGAAAGATCAAGTGCATTAGTTGAAATGATCACCAAGTAGGATTAAGGTTATTAGTTCAAGATTTTCCTTTTGCTTTTTAATCTTTTTATTTTTTCTTTGAACTTATTGTTAGCACTTGGGAGCAACATAATGTTCTGTTGCTAATGAGAAATCGTACATGTCACGTTATGCAAACTTTCGTCTAAATACTGTTTCGTGATCTCTGGTTGTAGGCATATTCAAGTTCTTACTGTCTATGTCATTCGACTCCTGATAAAGGAAGAGACAAGATGGCGGTGGAAGATTTGTGTCCGCTGACTTCTGAAACTTGCACAGTACCGAATTCTGAGAGTCCTGAACCGGACATGGAGCTGGGTAGTTTACTGAAAAAGAAGAGAAATAAGAAGAAGAGGTGTAAACTTGAAAGCAGTGATAAGAGTTGTGAAAGTCCCTCCCTACAGTCTCAACCTGTGCAACTCTCAGATCAAGAAGCATCACAACCACTTAGAGAGAAAAATATCACAATTACCGATTCAGAAAGTCTTCAGTCAAATGTGGAGCTGAGTCTTTCCACAAAAAAGAAGAAGAAGAAAAAGAAAGGGTGTGAAACCTCTAAGACCAATGATACAAGTTGTGAAAGTCCCTTCCTACAGCCTCCACTTGTACAACTCTCAGATCAACAAGCACCTCAAACACTTACAGAGAAAATTACTACGATAACAGATTCAGAGAGTCCCCAATCAAATGTGGAGCTGAGTTTTCCACAAAATAAGAATAAGAAGAGGAAGAAGAAGAAAGGGTGTAAAACCCCTGAGACAAATAATCAAGAGGTAGAAATGTCACAACCCATTGAGGCCGTACAGCCTCGACTTGTACATGTGATAGATGAAAAGCTAGAAGTTCCACAATCCATTGAGGATTTGACTTTCTCAGTGAAAAGCAAGAAAAGGAATGGGAAGAAAAGCCATAAACTCTATGACTGTAAAAATGAAGTCTGCGGCGTTCCTGTTATGGAAAGTAAAATGCCAGCAGTGGATCCATGTATACAGCCTTGTGTTGAAATATCATTAAAGCAGCTTGTTGCGGAGCCACTTGTGGAGGGAATCAGTACAGCAACAAACTCCAAAAGTCCCAATCCCAATGCAGATTTCGGCTGCTCACAAGAAACGAAGAAAAAGAAACAGAAGAGAAGCCACAAAACTAACGAGGATAAAGAGCTATTAGTGGAAACAATAATGGCAGAAGCAGATCCATCCTTTCAGCCTTCTCTTGCTATGGTCTCTGAACAAGAAGCACAGATTTCACAACCACTTGTGGAGGGAATGAGCAGAACAGTAAACTCAGAAAATCTCAGGCCAAATGCAGATTTTAACTGCTCACAAGAAACAAAGAAGAAAAACCGAAAGAGGGGGCACAAAACCAGTGACAGTCTAGAGGTGCCGCTACCACTTAATACTGATGCAGAACCTCATGTGGAGGGAGTGAGCGTGACAATGAATTCAGAAAGTCACGAGCCCAATGCAGATATTAGCTGCTCACAAGAAACAAAGAAGAAAAAGCGAAAGAGAGGTCACAAAACCAATGACAGCTTAGAGGTGTCGCCACCACTTAATACTGATGCAGAACCACATGTGGAGGGAGTGAGCATGACAATGAATTCAGAAAGTCTCAAGCCCAATGCAGATATTAGCTGCTCACAAAAAACAAAGAAGAAAAAGCAAAAGAGAGGGCACAAAACTAGTGACAGTAAAGAGCTATTAGTGAAAGTAATGAAGCCGGAAACAGATCCATCTCTCCGGCCTTTGCTTGCAATATTTTCGGAACATGAGCTAGAGGTGCCACCGCCACTTAATACTGATGCAGAACCATCTGTGGAGGGAGTGAGCGTGACAATGAACTCAGATAGTCTCAAGCCCAATGCAGATATTAACTGCTCACAAGAAACAAAGAAGAAAAAGTGGAAGAGAGGGTGCAAAGCTAGTGAAAGTAAAGAGCTATTAATGGAAGTAATGACACCGAAAGCAGATCCATCTCTCCAGCCTTTGCTTGCAATATTTTCTGAACATGAGCTAGAGGTGCCACCGCCACTTGATACTGACTCAGAACCAATGAGTGTGATAGTGAACTCGGAAAGTCCCAAGCCCAATGCAGATATTAGCAGCTCACAAGAAACAAAGAAGAAAAATCGAAAGAGAAAGCACAAAACCAGTGAAAGTAAAGAGCTATTAGTGGAAGTGATGACACCGGATGCAGATCCATCTCTTCAGCCTATTCTTTCTGAAAAAGAGTTAGAGGTGCCACTACCACTTAATACTGATGCAGAACCACTTCTGGAGGGAATGAGCACAACGATGAAATTGGGAAGTCTGAAGCCCAATGCAGATATTAGCTGCTCACAAGAAACAAAGAAGAAAGATCGAAAGAGAAAGCGCAAAACCAGTGAAAGTAAAGAGATATCAGTGGAAATACTGACGCCAGAAGCAGATCCTTCTCTTCAGCCTTCACCGGCAATACAAGAGGTAGAAGTATCACCACTTCATACTGATGCACAACCACTTGTGGAAGGAGTGAGCACAAAAACCTCAGAGACCCCCAAGCCCAGTGCAGCATTTGGTTGCTCACAAGAAAAGAAGAAAAAAAATTCAAAAAGAAAACACAGAACGAATGAGAATAAGGAGTTATTGGTGGAAGTAACGATGCCAGACACGTATCCATCTCTTCAGTCTCCGGTCTCATTATTCTCTGAACAAAAGGCAGAGGTGGCACTACCGCTTAATAATGGTACAGAGTTGAAAGAAACCAATATTGACGAAGTTCCTTCCTTGTCACATTTGTCTCCAATAGCTGATTCTGAAGTAGTTGCTATCGGAAGAGAGGGCAATCTTTTGCAGATATCAAACTCATCACCTGAAAGATCTCTTCTCAACTGTTCTCAGAAAAAGCTTCTCATTCTCGATATTAATGGGCTGCTTGCTGATATTGTCCAGATGGAAGTTTCTATCCCCAGCAGTTTTAAACCAGACAAAATAATATCTCGGAAAGCAGGTGATGTTTGATATTAAATATCTATTGAGCTTTATTCTCTTAAAGTGGTGTGGAACCTCATTCTCTCCTCTTTATTTCACAGTTTTTAAGAGGCCATTTTGCGATGATTTTCTACAGTTCTGCTTTGACAGATTTAATGTGGGTGTTTGGTCTTCAAGAACCAAGTAAGCTCCAATCTTGATGTTTGTACTTTTTCCAGTTTTTTATTTGTTGGTATATAATCTTTTACGCCTGTTTTCAGGAGAAATGTGGACATTTTTATAGATTTTCTTTTGGGGGACTCCAAACACAAATTACTCTTTTGCTGGGTAAGGATTAGAGTAAATTCTGATTGTGTTAAGCTGATCTTCATTAATTCTGCTTCTGGGAAAATAGGATCTTAATTATTTTTATTTGGTTCTGCAAAATAGGTTCTCCATTATCTAAATCAACCACTTTACAACTTTGTTGTCATGTTTATTGCTTTTGCAGAACCAATCGCACTGCACTTCTACCAGGTTCAAGACGGAGGAGAACAAGAATAAGCCCCTCGTGTTGAAAGAGCTTAGAAAATTGTGGGAGAAGCTTGTGCCTGGTCTTCCCTGGGCGAGAGGAGAGTACACTGAATCCAACACATTATTATTGGATGATTCTCCATATAAGGCTTTGCGCAATCCGGTCAGTTACTTTACTATGACATCTTAAATTTTTCTCTCGAGGATGCGACTGATTTTACTATGAGGTTGACAGCTGATTTAATTCTTCATCTTTGTTCTTTTTATCGTTTAGGTGAATACCGCCATATTCCCCACTTCATATCAGTTCAGGAACAGAAAAGATTCTTCATTAGGTGAGACACCATCACAGTAGGTGTTATTCTCTTTTTCTTTGGAAATGTAATAAAGATGACCAATGCAAACCTGTTCATATGGGCATCGTACACATGAAAGCAATGATGTAATGCTGTAGGTCAAAATGTTGTCCGTGTGTTGCATAGTCTTTCCATCATGCCCTTTAAGCATTTTGTCTGTTTTGTGTTCTTTTCCTTCTTTAGAATTCCAATTTCAATTTCCAGTGGAATTTTCTGATGGTTCTTTTTTACTTCTAAGTCGTCCAAGAAGTGTAACCAAAGAAATCTGTAATTCTCATTATATTTAATGTGTTTATCATGTTTTTGTGTCCTTTACTCTTTTTTGTGGTTTTGGTTTAATGTCCTGTTATGGACCCAGGATTTTAGTCAAAAATGTGGCTTAATAGACTCATAGCCTGAAATTGTTAGTCTCTTCTTACTCAAGTTTAACAAATAAATTGCAGTGTGGGTGCTTGTAGGCTAGAAAATGCTAGAATTAGTTCATTGTTTTAGAATTTGCTACACCTTAGATGTACTATTCAAAATAAATAAATACATAATTCAGTGGGTGCATCAGCTCCTACTGGCCATGGGGGCTAGGCCTGCCAGTGCTAATGTCTTAGTTTCCCTATCTTATGTACTCTAAAATAAGATCGTTTTTTGAGCAGGATTGTGATCTTATATCATACCTTGTATTTTAAGATATAATTGTCCTATCAGTGATTTTATTCACTAAAATAAGAGTTCTACTGATTGTATTAGTTTTACATTATGACATGCTGTAATGTGGTCTTTCTTACACCTGTTCATCGCAGGACCTGGAGGCGATATCCGTTCTTACTTGGAAGGGTTGGCTATGGCTGAGAATGTCCAAAAATATGTGGAACAGAATCCATATGGTCAGCAACCCATAACAGAATCAAATCCTTCTTGGAACTTCTATAGGAGAGTTATAGAGGATGTAAAACCCTTGAGATGACTTCGGCCTTTTTCATGCCTTGAACCCATCGATGGTTTGCAGTTCCATTCCATACGTAAGTTTTCACATTAACATGTATTGTTGTGACCTATTATTTTTTGTTGTCACAGTTTTGCTTAAATGAGATGTACCAGGCATATTGCTTGTAGAATGTTAGGCTAGATCAGAAATTTGATTCCTAGTTCTTTTGTAAACCTGCGCGCACCAATCATTTTTTGTCATGTGCGCATAAATTTTGTTTATTGTTGGTCAATGCACTGAATAAGCTTTGGCAAATGAAAGTTCAATCTTCGCAAGTGCCTCTAAAGATGGTAGGTCCTCTCTCTCTCTCTCTCTTTAACATTCGTTTGTCATTGTGAACTAAAACACACGACAGAGGCAGGGTTGTGAAATTGTAGCCACCATCTTTAAACTTGATGCGGATAGTTGGGCTTGTTGACAGTTGATAGAAATTTGTTACCCAACCACCATGTTCTGCAAATCTTATACTTTTGAGTTTGAGGAAGATCTTCCGGGGTTGCTTTGTTATATTTCCAGCAGGGATACAACACCAACCAAATATGATTCCATGTGCCTGCCTTGTTTCAGCTATCAATTACCGTTATGCTTAGCTTGTTTGAAATGTACATCTCTTGCACCAACCAAACTTAAACCGGCTTCTATAACCAGAAATTGGTCCCTGCTTATTTATATTGCTGGTTCAAAGTGACAGCTACTGAAGTCCATTAGTTAATTAAGGCACAGTTCCAGAATCTCTTGTGTCGTTTGTTTGCAAGTTTTTTGAAGGCTATTATTGGTTGGTACTGGCTGATTTTTATTTACCACGATGATCATCTTGGAATCTGCTGCTACATCTGGCAAATAAATTGCTTGACTTGGTTTCAGAACTTGTTGATATTTTTCCATGTTCAATATTGCATACATTCCAGCTTTTCTTAACTTTTAGATCGATGAATTACTTCTGTTCATCATAAAATTGTTTTTCTTTGTTAGATAACACACACCGTTAGCCAATTATCTCTCTGTCCCTCCCTGCCTCCTCATCATAATGCCTCGTATTATTGATTGGATTCTTTGTAGGGCTATTGTTGATTGTATATATGTACTTGTGGGGGATGAGGAGAAATTGGAAAGCAAGAGGCATAATGTGGTAATCAAACTAAAGTGCAGATAGCTAAAGCTGTGGGGGTTGTGGTGAATGAGCAATGTGTGTTCCTTGAGATATAGGTTATGATGATTGAGATGGATTAGTTGGTGTTTGCGTATAGAGTCGAGGCATAGCACGTGTATTAGTTCCTTCACTTTGTGAATGTGGCCAAAGATGCAACTCATGCAAGCATTCGTTTGCTCAACTCTTCCTTTGGTTTAGTCATCATCAACCAACTATTATAATATCACACTCGCCTTTTCATGTTGGCATCGAGTATATATCAACCTTTCTAATACGCAGATGCATGCAAGTGTACTTATTAGCTAGCAATAACATGCATCCTAAGCCTACTCGAAACAATCATTATCAGATACCATATCTTCTTTAGAGTTCAAACAAATAGGAAATGCTGGATTTACAAGAGTGGAATTTACTAAGGAAATGTGATTAATAGAGAACCCATGAAGATGATCAAACTGTTCAGGGTAATATCGAGGCTATTAACAAAGATGAACCTAAATTGTATCTAATTTTCACTTGTTGTATTTACACTCAACGAATGTAATGGGTGATTTTTATTATTATTATTATTTTGAATAGAAAAATAGTGACCGGGTGAGCTACCTCTCGAAGTTGGGAGAAATTTGAGGTATGACCCCTCCTTAAAAATGCTGTTTTCACAAGTTAGGGTTTGAACCAAAGACCTTCTATTATTAGGAGAATCATTGCAGCTTTTATTCTATTTGCAACCTAACATGTTTTAACTAGACCAACTTCATTAGGTGTAATGGGTGATCTTTTAATATCGAGGCTATAGTCTTTTCGACCACATGAATATATCTCCCTTTCCCCTCAAAAACCCTGTGATACATCTAATTTTCAGTTATTTGAAGGACACAGAGTGAGTCAATGTGGAACAAAAACTAGAGGCTGCTGAGATTGACATAGCATTATCGTGGTGGAGAACCATGTGCCTAGAGAATCTGACACAGAATTCCTTCCCATTTCTTAGTTAGTTTGACAAAAATTCTATGATGTTTTGGAATATTGAAATGACACTTTAATAAAACACCCCCTTATATCAGACCTTAAGTTTTACATTAGCAAGTTATAGACTTATGGTCACCATATACACAAAGTCACAAATATAACAACCAGTTGTCCAAGTGGATGTTATTCAATTCCTGGATTGATACCAGCGACCACTCATCAGTCACCATTCACGCTTCTCACGTTGAAGCCTTGTAAAAGATTCAACCTTTTCTTCATTTTTTTCAATTGCATTGGCTTACTTGGTGAATTGGGTTCCTTCATTCAGTTATAGAAAGTTTCTTACTTTTTTATTTATCTTTTTGATCTCAGAAAGTTTCCAATTTTGTTCTTCTGGGAATGGTGGTTGTGGTAAATGAGTGCCCACCACCATTGGGGACTTCTGCAGTTATAGATAGATAATCAAACTCTCTTTCTCACTCACTGACAATATCACATGCACATGCAGACAGCTATTGTCCCACTCACATATTCATCCCACATGGATTGTGAGCCATCTGACCCACACACACTCTTCCCTTTTATGTAGAAGCTTTCATTTGTTTTTGCTGAACTCTAACTCTCCCACAAGACTGGTGAACATTTTCCACAAAATAACAAACCTTCCAATCTGTTTTAGCTGTCTTCCCATTTGTGCTATTGGGGAAAGACATCTCTTCTTGGATCTGCAAAGAAGATTCCTCTACATGTTGCATTGATTTTAGTTTCTTTTAGGCAATTCTGATGGTAAATGTTATCTCTGGGTGTTGTTCTGTGCATGTTCTTGTGATGGGTCCCTCCTGTTTCTCTGGTTCTTGTACAAGGCATTGTATTTTGTGAGTTTTATTCTGTGAAACTAAACAAGGTTTCTTTTCCTCAGTGGTTGGATTTGATCTGGTTTGGTTTTCTGGGTATTTATTTTTTCTTAGTTTAGTTATCTTCAGTTGTTGTGAAGTGGAGAGATTGGGGAAATAACCCAAAAAAGGAAATTGTGTGGAAGTTGTGATCTGTGATTGAAAGGACTATTCTTTATCATCTGTGGGCTGTAAATTGTAGGGGAAGTGAGCTTTGAGAAGATCAGTGACAAGCAGGTAATTCGATTATGTACTAGCTGTGTTTGGAACATTAAGGAAAGTGGTCTGTTCTGTTTTTGGTTAGTGAGGCTGAAATAAGCTGCAACTGAGCTATTGGCTTTGCATTTTGTTCAAGTCCTTAAGGAGAAAGGGACAAAAAGGAGGATAAGTTACGTATTTCTTGTACTTGATCTGGTTATTGGTGTTAGCTTGTGTAAAGGTCTGAGGTGTCTGAATCTTACAGCTTCTCAATTTTGTATATCTTGAGAGTGGATAAGACCCCATTTCCAATTGCCTGAAATCAGTGAAATAGGTTTCAGAGGGTGTAGAGGTGTGGCAGTGAAAGATTGTGCCTTGGATTCGAATTTTGGGGAATCTGCATTGCTTGGAGAAAATTGAGTAGATGTTTACAAAGTGGGGAGTGAATAACTGATTTGGACAGAAGAGGTGGAGATGGCTGCAAAACTTCTGCATTCTTTAGCTGATGACAACCCAGATTTGCAGAAGCAAATAGGATGCATGAATGGGATTTTCCAAATTTTCGATCGACACCAAGTCCTCACTGGTAGGAGGATTAGCCACCACAAGAGGCTTCCTCCAGGTAGTTTCCTAGTGGTGAACTCATTTCAAACCACTCTTGGTTTATGGTAACATCATACTAGATTTTTCTCTTCTTTGTTGCTCCAGGCTTCTTCCTAGTTGCTCTAGCGCTTTTAGCTCAATCACCAACCCTGTCACTAATTATAGATTTGTCTATATGTTCTTGCAGATTTTGTTTTCTTTTAGCAAGTTTAAAGATTGACAAAGTAGCCTAAAACATTTAATTCATAGAAATTGGTGCCTAAAAGGAGAGTAATGCATTGCAGCCTATAACATCTTATTCTGTAGATGTTGCAGCCTAGGATGAGAATCTAGTTATGGATTGACAACTAATGCATTTATATGTTTCACAGGGAATTCTCACTTCAGCAATGGTGGCCTGGAAAGGGAGACCAACAATACATACCATCAGCAAGCAATAACTGTAATCACTCATTCACTCTCTACACGATGACCCCTTTCCTTTTAGCAAATATTTTAGAACTATGTTTCTGGTAGCTTTAAGATATATGCACATCAGTTGGATAATATTTCCTGTGTGGCCTTCAACGTTGATGTATGTATGTATTTAGAGATATCCTTGAACTATAAATTTTATACAGCTTTTAGATAACATGCATGTGATTGACTTAATAATGTGTAATGGTTCGTGGTTCTTAAATTGAATATTGTCTAATCATTCGGGTATGGCTGTGCATATTCAGTCTTATGCTTAGTGGAATGGTATTGGAATCCATGAATCTCTTTGTGCTTTTAGCAAATTTTTCTGGTCTGAAACTGATTTGTGTTGCTTGGAATTGCAGGACATAAGTTCGAACAAAAATGTGAATGAGAAACACAGACTCTCAACAGACTCATCACGGGCCTCTTTCTCGTCGACTTGTTCGTCTTCTTTATCATCTCTGGAGTGTAACAGAACAGCACAACCAGGAACCTCTTCCTTTGACAGAATCATTTTCCCTGAAGAAACTCCCCCAAGGGATTCAGTGACTAACCACTTAAGTACCTCCCCTAGAGTTGGAAGGCAGTCCCTTGATCTCCGTGATGTGGTAAAGGACTCGATGCATAGGGAAGCTAGGGGACTATCACTGAAAACTACAATCGAAGATGAAGCAGTCGGTAATGCAGTGAACCGCAGAGACTCTCCAAGACCCTTGCAGCTTTCTAAACCAACAGATGGATCCACTGGAGTAAGGACCAATTACAAGAAGAATATGCCTGCTGATCTCAGGGAGTCTCTTAGAGTTCTTGCGCAACTTCGAGAAGCACCTTGGCAGTATAATGAAGATAGAGACCATCCAATATCCTCATATGAATCCAAAGATAGTTTTTGGCATACACTTCCAAAAGATGCTCCACGATTTTCCTATGATGGGAGAGAGATGAATCGTTTATCCTTTGAATCAAGAGACACCTTCATGTCTACTCCCAAGCCAAAAGAGTTGCCGAGACTTTCACTGGATAGCAGAGAAGGTTCAATGCGCAGTTCCCACACCCACTCAAGATCAAATCATCTTTCAAAAGGTTTTCAGAATAGTGGCAGCTCCAATGGCAGGGACCCTAGTCTACCTCAGTCAGCGGGAACTCAGAGTCGACCTAGTGTTGTAGCGAAGTTGATGGGCTTAGAAGCATTGCCAGATTCTGGTAGTAAATTAAGTCTGATCAAAACCAGCCCAGTTGCAGAAAGTGATCCTTTCTCAAAACCACTGAAGACAAACAATCTATACAGGCCTATTCGTGCTCCTAACTCCCTGAGAAACTCTCCGAAAGAACCAACATCACCAAGGTGGAAGAATCCGGATCTTGTAATGAGACCTGTTTCAAGTTCAAGGTTTCCAATTGAACCAGCGCCTTGGAAAATGCAGGATGGACATCGAGGTTCTCAGAAACTATCTTCCAAACCTGTAAATGCTCAAGTAAGGACCCAAAACTCCTTCCCTTCTGTTTATAGTGAGATAGAGAAGAGATTAGATGATCTGGAATTCAAACAATCTGGAAAGGATCTTAGAGCTCTTAAACAAATATTGGAAGCAATGCAAGCAAAAGGGCTGTTAGAGACCAAAAAAGAAGAGGAAGCTTTGAATTTTGGAACTCAAAAGGACTGTGAACCAGAATGTTCTAGTTCCAATCCAAACACAAGGTCTGTGAATCAAAGGAACAGAAACAGCCATGCTATGTCTTCCAGAATTAAAAGCTCTGATTCCTCGAGAAATTTTGATTCCCCGATTGTGATCATGAAACCTGCAAAGCTTGTTGAAAAGTCTGGTCTTCCCTCTTCATCAATGATTTCAATGGATGGCCTCTCTGATGTCCATACTGCTCCTAGAGGCGGAACACTAGACAACAGGAGGGTTTCAACTAACATCAGAACAACTAAAGATCATTCTCCTAAGAACAGTAGGAAGGACTCTTCTGTAGGCTGCACTGACAAAAAGCCAAGTGGCAGGAATGTAAAATCAACACATTCTCTGCCAAAGGAAAACAGTGCAACACATTCAACAAAGAGCTCAGGATCTGTGAGCCCAAGACTACAGCAGAAGAAGCTTGAGTTAGGGAAGCCATCTCGTCCACCTACCCCGCCATCTGATACAAGAAAACCAAGAATCAACAGGCAATCCAGCAGGCAATCAACAGAATCAACTTCTCCTGGTAGAAAACTCAGACCAAAATCTTCCAACTTGCAGCAAAGTGATGACCAGTTGAGCGAGATAAGTAATGAATCTAGAAGGTCGAGTTTCCAAGGAGATGACATAGATATGGAAGAGTCTGACATTGTACGAGTTACTGATACAAATGATAGCCAGAGTCCATCTTTGAAGGCTTCCAAGTATTTAGCTTCTCCTTCAATACGACAGGTAGGTGTTGTACTTGATATTATGTTCTGCTTCCAGTCATTCCAGTTTGAAATTTTAGCTTATATGTTTTGTTTTTACTTCTCAGAAGTTAACTGCAAGGTTAGAAGAAGATGGATCTGCTGTTGAACTCGCTACAGCTGCTCCAGAACATCCTAGTCCTGTCTCTGTACTTGATCCCTCAGCATATAGAGATGATGCTCTATCTCCAGTAAAGCAGTTGCCGGATGCCCTCAAAGGTACTGTTTAACTTTTTTCTTACATTTAACTTGGATGTGGTCAGACCTGAAATGATCGTATGTAAGATGAGAACATGTTATTGTATGGCTAAAGTCCCAAAAATAAAATAAAAGTTTCAACTCAGTAGATTGAGTTGAACTAGTGGTACTAATAATATCTTCCTAATATACTGAAGGGGGCAGTCCTTCCCTGTAGAAAATATTAGTTGCTACATGATTGCTGAAATGAGTGGACTTGAGAAGCTATGTAGTGTCTGTACCACCATTAACCATGGTGTACTATAACGATATAACATTGTATGACCCACATATTGATCATGGTTAAATTTTTGTATGCAATCGTACATTAGAAAGACCATCAATTGTCACTTAATTCATTTGATGGACAGGTGATGATGCTGAAGATTTGAATCTCAGAGTATGTGAAGATCAATGGAACCCTGCAGATAATCTTGCCAGCGGTGGGTCTGGTGTTACCTCAGAGATCAATCGTAAGAAATTGCAGAACATTGAGAACTTAGTTCAGAAGCTTAGACGATTGAACTCTAGTCATGATGAAGCCAGAACAGACTATATTGCTTCACTATGCGAGAATTCAAATCCTGATCACAGATACATTTCTGAAATATTGTTAGCTTCAGGTCTCCTGCTTAGAGACCTGGGCTCCAGCCTGACAACGTTTCAGCTCCATCCCTCAGGTCACCCCATCAACCCTGAGTTGTTCTTTGTTTTGGAGCAAACCAAGGCTAGCAGTATGCTTGCAAAAGAAGAATGTATCCCCGAAAAGGCAACTCACGCAAAGCAAGAGAAGTTTCACCGGAAACTCATTTTCGATGCTGTTAATGAAATTCTTGTTGATAAGTTGGGCTTAGTTGACATCTCTCTTGAGCCGTGGTTGAAGCCTGCAAGACTGGCAAAGAAAACCCTCAATGCACAAAAGCTTCTTAAGGAACTGTTTTTCGAGATAGAACAATTTCAAGCCAAGAAACTTGAGTGCAACTTGGAGGATGATGACGATGGTTTGAAAAGCATATTGTGTGAAGATGTGATGCACAGGTCAGAAAGTTGGACAGTGTTCCGTGCTGAGATTTCTGGGGCAGTCTTAGACATTGAGAGGCTGATTTTTAAGGATATGATCGACGAAATTGTTATTGGTGAAGCAGCTAGCTTGCGTGCCAAGCCATCATCCAGGCGTCGAAAGCTGTTTGCTCAGTGATGATCTTTCAGTTTTCCATCTTCTTTTTTCTTATCTACGGTGATTTGATTATTTTGTGACAAACATCACAATAAATCTGTGTAAGATCTATAGTGTTGTAATTCATGCTGCCTTGTAAAGAAGGTTTAACTTGTCAAAGTTGTCAAGATACGTACTTTGGAAGATTAATATATAAGACCCTTGTTCTCACCATGCTGAATTGCTGACTCTCATTGTTTCACTTTCACAGAAGCTGTATCACAGCTTGTTGTCTTATCTAACTAGAAGAAAGTGTCGTGTTTGATTGAAAACTTGATTATATATGTTCTTAGAATATCGAAGATAAATTTATAGGACATTTATATATTCTTGCACCACGGGGTAGAGATAGAGAGAGGAAAACCTGAAATGGTGGGAGCATCTCTGCTTGAACTGCTTTATCAACTATTATAATAAATAAAGAAAATATCATAATTTTAACAACAAGCCTCCGTAGCATAGTGGTAGTGCGTTCGCTTCGTAAGCGAAAGGTCGCGTGTTCGATCCTCGCCGGGGGCTTTATTCTTTTATCTTTAAATTTGGATTTTTTTTTTTTTTAACCAGTTCCAGTTCTTTTACTTTTTTGCCTTCATTAATTTGGGTTTTTTGCCTTCATTAATAATTGATTTGGGTTATTTGCTTTCATTAATAATTGATTTGGGTATTACTCTGCATGTGTGAACAGTTTAAATATTGAAACTGAAAATTGTAAAAAAAAAAATCTGACTAAGACGTTCGTCACCATTGCTCATTGTACATTGGTGAAATTAACGTGGTCCATTCCCTAGTGACAGTGAAGACTAATAAAAGGACCACGAAAAATTCCATAAATCTGAGTAGGAGTACCTATCAGCATGCCAGCCCCACACTCTTTTTTCTTTTTTAAGGGAAAATGGAAATGTATTTCCTGTTACAAGTTCATGCAAGCCAGGGGATCTCAAAATCACATATATCGTTGCTCAGCTGACTTCTAAAGAGCCTGCAGGCTACCGCCCTACGCATGTTTCATAACATGAAAATATAAATTATAATAAAAATTAGTGTATTCATCGTATATAAATGATATACGTCCAATCGCTCATTCTCTTCAACCGGTCTAGTACTTGCGTCTACAGTCTATATTAGTATGTACGTAAGCGTTTGGACTCGCTCTTATTTACCTACTTTGGTGAATGTAAATTATAATCTTAACCGTTTAAAAATTTAATTAACTGATAAAGATAACTTCTGCAAAATATCAATATAAACAAAAATCGTTTGCTCAGCCGAATGTATCAAACAAATGGACAGCTGATCATGAGACTGTTAACTTTCACCAGAACTGTCCATTTGTTTGGTGCAATCAGCTGAGCAAACGATTTTTATTTACATTGATTTTTTACAGAGGTGATATTTATCGGTTAATTCAACTTTTGAACGGTTAAAATTATGATTTACATTCGCAAAAGTATGTAAATAAGAGAGAGTCCGGACACATACGTACATACTAGCCCGAACGCAAGTATTTGTTTTTTTATTGTCTTAAAAATAATTATTAACCATAAATTAAAACTCATCGAATTTAACAATAAACAGAGCTTATCTCATCTTATGTTGAAGCATTCTCTTTGTTTCATAGGACCACAACCAAAGCCTTCTTCTGGGATATAACACCAGACCTAGATGTATATAAAGAATTGGGTGTGCTTTAAAGTTTCTTGGATCTCTCAGCCAAAAGAAAAATGTTTCTTGGATCCTGTAACATAATGCAGCTGCTACAGTACTAGCTGCAGTTGATAAGAGCTGAGCCTGCTGAGACAGACCAGACAGACTGAAGGACTGACTGACATGACTGCCTTCCTCTAATTATAAATTCAAATTCAGTACGTCTTCTCTGCTAGCAGCTCTCTTCTTGTGGACTCATGTTCTTTCCCTTTCCTTCTCAGAAGACTTGCAGATTACAAAAGCTTCATTTTCACATTATATTTTACTGTTTTTCCTTGGAGTTGGGAAGTTGTAAATTTGTTTAATTACTAGCTTTGTTCTCATCAGAATATAAGAAGGATCCAATCTTAGGTCATGTTTTGCTTTCAGGTTCTTTGTTCTACAAACGTTGATACTTATAGATGGGAAATTGCTTCTCATGTGCGGTAACTGGGTTATCTGGCCTGCTGCTTAATCAGTTCAAATTTGAAGAAACTACACCAGATAGCACACTTACCAAACTTATATTAGTTAACAGTTAATATTTAGTTGACCAAATTAAACATCAATAGTGTCGATCGGCATGGATTTCTTTTAGTTTCAACAGGCTGAAGCAATGATCTACTTAGGTCTCTCTCGAGCAAGGCATACATAAGTTTGCGCGCGCGGATGATTAACTTTGCTCCCATGCAGCGAGTACTAAGTTATTAGTTACTACCATAACTCGATCCACAAGGCAGTAGCTAGCTAGAACACTGCATGTTGATTAATAGTATGAAGTAATGATTCATGCAGATATATAACTACACTACTACAGTGACAGTGAATATCGTCAGCTTGAATCGATCCTGACATCTATATACAGCTAGCTAGCCAATTACAACTGCGGTGGTATCCCGTATCCATTTATATTGTTCATAAAGTTTCTGGACCCCAAAACTCAGCTGTGGTGAAAACACAGTACTCAAGCATGTACGTGATCAACCTAGCTGCATATGAATAGCGTACGTAGGGCATAAGATGTATAGGTATATATAAATATACAGGCTCATTGATTTGATCCTCTAAGAACTGTTCGAGCTTTTAGATAGTTTCATAATTAATTAGCCTACTCGATCAAAAGCAAATAAGAGAGAGAGCTGAAGGGCGTGCAGTACGTTACTGTACGTACGCAGGTAACTAAAACTAGCTAGGGTTCAAAAAGAAAAAGATCTATAGCTCATTGGAGACTTACGCCAGCATCTTCTTCATCCTCTTAACTGTTCAAGCTCTGATAGTTTCATGTTTTCATGCCTGCTCGATCAGAACTCAGAAGAAATGCACATGAGAGACACAGTACCTAGGGTAATAGGGTTCCGATAGCAAAGAAGACTCTTATATTTGCAAAATGGAATCATGCAGGCTTAAAATTGTGGACAGTGCTTGAATCTTTATTTCACAAATACAATATTTATGCCAGAACAATAAGTACGACCTAGCTAACTAGAACTATAATGACCATCGATCTAGCTTGTGGATCGAGAGAAATTAATTGATCGAGAAAGACATGCACTGGCATGGATCGTAGTACCAAAGGATAGAATCAATCAAGAACGAGTTGTGTATTGATGATCCGCTAGGATATTGAACAGATCGAATTGGCTCCATCTCTACTGAGTACTACTGATCATTGGGACGATCAAGCTTTCAGTCAGTTCTATACTTAAACGGTGTCCATAAACAAACCAAATTAGATGAGATGACACATGCAACAAACACTACAACACCCATGCACTTATACATGTAGTTTAATCAATACTAGCTATATATATACATATATATACACAAATATAGCATGAATTAGTATTTATAGGGTATACATTACATATATTTATAATTATAGAGTAGAGAACCTGCATATATATATATATATATATATATATATATATATATATAACGTACGTACCAAATTGACTTCACTGTACGTGTATCAAGAATGACTTAACAATGTATAATGTAAATCAACCACAATTAACCACAGTTTACAGATATCTTCAGCTCTTATTCTCTTGCTTAGCCTTCAAATTAGCATCGAAACTCCTATATATGATGATCAAGGATCAATTACAGCACCAAATGTGGATGTGTCGGCACAAGTCAAATCAAGAACTATTCATCGATCGATCACAAGTATGCATGTATCTGTTTATAACGTACATTGTTATATAGTTACAAAGTAATTCACTATATAATATCATAAGCGGATCGACATTATAATCGAGTACTATATGTAGGAACTTACATGCATGCATTGAGGAGCTGCTAATAGCTAGCTAGCTTTAGGAACCAGTATCGTCCTTGTTTGGTTGGCTTGATGATGCATTATGGTTTTGCGAATGGAGCTTCAGATTATCCAATGTTGGAAATGATCTCAAAGATGAGCCAATCGAATATTGAAGAGAAGGCATGAGAACATTATTAGGTGCAAAATTCTGTGAAGTAGTACTTGCTGAGCTCAACAATTGGATCATATGGTTACTGTTTTGTCTAAGTGCAGGCTGCTGATCATTACTGGTACTACTGTTCTCCACTACTGGGGCAGTAGCGGTAATGTAGGGAGCATATGGACCAAAGAGTGAAGGTACCGGCGTACCTGTTGATGGACAGAAGAACAATTGCGAACCAGATGCCATTGGCATTGAAGTATTTGAAAATGATAAGCCATTGTTACTACTCATCATATGATCCATTTGAGGTACCAGTGGAAATCCATGACTACTGCTAGTGCTACCAAACTGAGAAAGAGACAAACATGAAGGCTCCGAATTGTGATTTTGAAAGTAGTTGTTGTATGCCATGGCATTGTTCAGCAATCCAGGTATTGAAGAAGGCATATTGCAGATAGGAAATAACTTCTGAGCCAAGGCTTGATCATCATGATCTTTGATTGACTTTCCTTTACTCTCATCAAGTACAACTTGCTCAGTAAGTCTTCGATTCACATCAAAGAAAGGAACATTAAGAGGATTGAGAATTTGCTGTTGATGTTGATGAAATTGATGATGAGCAGTACTAGTAGTATTGAGCAAACCATGATGAGGAAGTAGTTGGAGTGGTGGGAGCTTTTCAATATCATCATCAGTAACTTCAAGCAACCAATCTATTACCTTGCTAGGTTGGCTAAGACCAAGCCTGTCTTGAAGGTCATATAATTGAATTGCTGTTGGCACTGAAAGCCTAATTCTTCTGTCTCTCAATCCCCTCACGGTTGAGACCTTACTGTGCCTGTCTTTTCCCCCAAAAGTTCGGGAGACACGAACAATCCTTGGATTTCGAAATCCAGACCATTGCCTTGAAGTAGTAGTACTAGATGAAGCTGCCTTGTTATAACTACTCATAGTGTTTCCATCATTGTTGTTGTTTTGGCCCTCTTGCTTTGCTTGAAATCCCTTTCCCCTTGGATCAGTTATCATTGTAATTAATTCTGATCGATTACGATGATCTGAATCATAAAATCTCCCTTCTAATTATCTGAGAACAAATTGTCCTATACCGCCTCCTGGAGTTCCAATTAATTCAGCTGAAAAAGAAAGAAAAAAAGAGATACTTAAGAAAGTACAAATGATTTTCTGAAAACCGAACTATTATATATTGATCAATTCTAAAACTATATTAAGTGGAATCAATTATGATTGTACTGTTTTGATTTCTCTGGAACATTAGCACATTTTATTAAAAAGCAGATTGATTTCACATAAATTTTTTTAATCAATTAAGTGTGTACGTATTCCATCATCTAATTTAATACACTTTCCTAAGAAGGTGAGGACGATTTGCTAAAAAAAAAAAACCATGTGAAAGTAATATTGATCCGAAAAATAGAATCTATTGTGTTGATGATGACCAAATCGATCTTTTGAAAGAAAACTATTCACTGAAAGAGAACTGAAATGAAATCGGATTTTCAAAATTGAATAAAAGTTTCAAAACTCAAAAGATACTGATCACTCTAAAAAGATCGAACTATGATGAGGAAAAAGCTAGTTGGAATTCGTATGAATTGATTCAAATCCACGAAACCCTAAATTACCTTGCGCCGATGAATCCGTGTTAATTAGGTCAGAAGATGAAGAGTGTACTCACATCAAACTGGAAACTGAGCTCAATTGCAGTAGCTCGCAGCTCGCAGAAGCTCATGTCCAGATTCGTTCTTGGTTTGCAGAAGTGCAGAGCTCCAAAACTTAAGGGGATACAATAAGCAGGAGAAGAAGAGGAAGAAGAAGAGAGAGCGAGAGACAGAGAGAGGAAAGATGCCCCACTTGACTGTACGTGCTTTAAACTCTTATCTCTTGCTAAGTTGATAGTTTTCAATCTTACTGAGCTGTACATGTACAAGTATATGGGTTTGACTGTTATATAACATGCATCAAGTTGTGAGTTGTCTCATCGTTTAATAATTTAAAATTTAAGACGATCAGATGGCTTAATATATGTTATTCTCATATGTATAGAAGAAAAGTCTCATGTAAATAGCTCATTTGCAGAAATATCTTAGCTGCAGATATAACAAAAAGTAATTACCACCATTTTGGTAAAGGAAACAAAAGATGCCATGGTAATTTTACCATGTTGCATGGGAATTATATCAGAAAAGGAAAAGGTATGGCGGTGTTACAGCCACGTGGCGTCCATAAGTGATGATAAGTCAATCATGCAAATTCTACCTAGGGTAAATAGTAAATCAACCATGATTCACAGATGGGGGATCACAGACTGAACAATCAGTTTGCTTAATTAATCGATGAATAAGTTTGGTCGTAGTTTACTGTATGAACTACAATTAGTACAGAATTAATACATACAGTAGACTCCTCCTTATGTTTGGTTAATTCTAAACGGGACCATCCTAATAGTTCTTTATCGGCAACTACAGATACCTAGCTTAGCTTTACTGGTGTATTCCACAAAGCATAGATTGATGAAGATGATGAATATGCATGCGTCTGTAGCCACCTAACTGAGATTAATCGAGAAAGCTAGATTAACCCTCTTTCTTATTACTGCGTAATCTTAACATATATAGAAAAACAGATGAAAATTAACACTGCAGCATAGTAAAACGTTGATGAAATCTTCATTGAGGAACTTAGGTTTGCAGTATATAGTGCTCTGCAAGCAATGGGATAATTGATGTAGCTCTATGTCGGGAAATTAGATACAGCTACGAACAGAGAAGAAGAAGAAGATGAATTAGGGTAAGCAGGGATTAGGTATTGACAGATAGAGTTGTAGATGTTGTAGAGGAGGCCGGGACCAAAGCTGGTTTCTTTAAAGCATGCATCCACTGAAGACTGACTACAGAGAAGAGAAGGACCACTACTACTAGTCACAGAGATGTGGCAGTGAGATTTGCACGATATACAAGTTGCAGTTTGCTTTGCGTTCGTAATTAACTTAACTATTACAATCTCTAACTATGTACGTATAGCTAGGAGTAGTTGTGATCTGCAAATTAAAGCCCTTCATACATTATATTCGTGCTGATGTAAGTACTAGCCAAACAAACATATACTAGCTAGCTCACAAGTTTGCAAAACAATTGAAGGAAAAAAGAACCTAGCTCTAGCTAGCGGTACTGTGTTTGGTTATTTCAATCCAAATATACTTTGTATTGTAGATAGCCACACACACAATTTCAGTACATACATAGAGAAAAAGGAGAACATGATATATATATAAGAGGCTAGGTACTTCCTGTGTTAGCTTACTTAGCTAGGTTACATTCATCTTGCATTTAAGAAAATACGAATAAGTCTATCAATTTACAGCTAAACTTGGAATATTCACCAGAATAATTGATATATATATATATATACATATATAGAGAGAGAGAGAGAGAGATAGTAGTTGTTTGCTTTCATTAATATGAATGCACCTCAATAATCAAATCAAGAAAAGTGGAATTTTTTCAACAAAATAATTGATCGAGGAAGGCCGGTGTTAATTATAGACTACAGTTGCAGACTTGCAGTGATTCAAAAGCTGAATGAACGACTGATTTTTATCATCCCTCATCGATAGCTCTAGCTACTTTCTCTATCAAGTCAGAGAAACTCACCAGCCGACACAATGACACTTCCCCAGGACTGTTTTACACATTTCATTTCTAGTAATTTATCATCAGCAAATGTTCCTCCACTTTTAACCAATTTCGGAGCAATATAAAGGTCATAATTCCTCTGAAAGTCATTAGCTAGCTCAAAAGAACATATACAGAAGTAATTAAAAGCCAGCCCTAATTAACCTAGCTCTTCACATTTAAAAAGCTTTGGTCATTGTTAGTTTTTTACTGCAGGTTTAGGGCTTTTATTAGGAAACCCAGAAGTTATATCTAGCTCTGTGTCTATCTGCTGTAAACTACCAGAAAAAGAAGTGGTGGGTTTCACGAGAAGAGTTGTTTCGTCTTTCTTCCCGGCTTTCATATATATCTTAAATTCTTAATTTCTCTAGCTAGCCCAGACTGCAGTACGTAGTGTTACTCTTTGTTCAGGAAAGTGTGGAAACCCTTTTCTTCGAGTTTTAAGAGCCACAACACCCCCAACTCCACCAATAAATTTATTTCCTTTTTTGTATATGTTTAATTTGTTGGGGTACATAAAGAATGAAGAAGTCACGGACTTGATGAGAAATCGATCTCCTTTGTGTGTGTGTGTGTGTGTTTGTCTGTTAATTATCTATCATATTAGGGAAACCTTAATCAAGTAGTGGAAAAGAACTGATCAAGAGCTAGTTGACAAATCAAAATGATGAATTTTGGAACCAAAGAGGGAGAGATCCATATAGATCCACCCAAATTCGAATTGTCTGGTGTATTTAGCTATTGTGCTGGGACTCTGCTGGGAGAGGAGATATAAGATCTGGATAGGGATAGTCTCATATGTAACTGAACTCTTAACTCTTCACAAGCGCATATATCTAATGTGTGTGTGTAGAGAGAGAGAGAGAGAGATTATTTATTTTTACATTTAGATCGCTGCTGCTTCTTCTTCTTCGATCTTCTTGTCTGTTTTTCTGACAGTGAAAGTGACAGTGGCAAGCCCTAAAGGGAAGGGAAAAAGAAGGTAAGAAACACTTAACGGCGAGCAACAGCAATTGATCAGAACCAAAATTAAATGCTGTATGTGCTCGATCGGGGTGTGAACTGTGAAGTCTATCTGCCTGTTATGAATATAAAGCAAAGCTGCGGCAGCTTGACAGCTTCTGCTGCAAGAGAGAGCTTTGTGGCCTAGCCACCAAAGAGAGGGAAAGCAAGTGACAAAATTCAGTGAGGGCATTCTGGGTTCAGAAAAGGTATGGTACCGGTGCACTGTTGATCATGTTAACTTCAAGGCATGATAAAGTAATGCAGGCAATATGCACTGTAACTGATGATAGTCTAAATCCAATATCTCCAAGCAAGTTTTTATGTTAATGTTGTTGTAAGCTAGCTAGCTTAATATACTGTAGCAAACATATACTGTACGGTTCATTCAAAAACATATACTGTATTGTGTGTACTAGATCTAACATTTCACAGGATTTAAGTGTGTGCGAAATGAGGGTAAAAATAATTGGGAAGCACTTTTAAAGAGAGACAATGTAGTCTTGGTATTGTAGATGTTGGATTGGAATATCATGGTAAGCCCTAGCTAGCTCCCGTCAAGTGACTTCCAAGGATAATAAGCTAGCTAGGAATAGAAAAGGGAAAATATGTAACCAAAGGGAGGAAACCCATGTGCGGCACTGTTTTCGCCGTGCACAGTGGTGGTGGTGGTGGTGGACGTCTTCCGATGACCTCCACTAAGTACACTCATCATTCCGGAGCATAAAACCTTGTGAGATTCGAGTTCCATAGATCATAAGACCAACCTTGTGGATCATGCGCTCTGTGGTACGGACTCTAAAATTGTTCTGAACAACCTCGGGCGAATTCCTGAGATGTTTTGGTATGAATTGGGTACAAACATCCAACATTGGGTGCGTACGCCATTGTGCTTGCCACATATCATTGAAGTTGCTTAAAAAGTTCACCTTATAAAAACACCCGAGTTCTCTTGGCTAATCTTGATCGAAACGTCACTGCATCAGCAAATAATGCATAGAGTATGATGGACGTTCTAGTCCAATTTAGACTTTAAACTTTCTAAAGAGTTCATTACATCTATGTCTATGATTCTATGGACCTTAGAAACTAGGTTAAGCAGGGTTAGATTTAGTCTAGAAGCAAAAGGTTTGCCAACTAGGGTAGTCACAAGACACTGGTTTAATTCTCAATCATCAATAGACAAGCATTAGGATCCACTCTAAAGCCTACAGAAAGCAAGAAGAAATGTAGAATGACCTGAATTGTTGAAACTATACTATTACAAGAGTGACTATCATCTATTTGGCCAACAGAAAAAGAATCTGAAAAACGGGGAGAGGACTATGTAGAAATATGAAAGTGGAACTAAGATCTCCACAACATAGGCTCACTTTTCAGAGAAAAGTCACTCCAAAGTCCAAAGGGACCATTCCAGTGATCTATTCGATCATCTTGCTCATGATAATCATCAAAACTTATACGATCCCACAAGGCATTTGATCCCACAAGGCATTTGGTTTTTATAAAATACGGGTGGACTAGCCAGGAAAGCAAATCAAGAGGTTTCACAAAATGTAATGAACTCTTTTCTGTCATCCATTAACCAACTGCTGTTGCATTTGGGTTTTATACAAATACATTATTCGACAAACAAAGGGGAAAATAGGGTTGTAGAAGCAAGTACTCTTTATTTCACATCAAACCAGCATTACAACAAACTGAAGGGGCTAGACGAACATGTATCCTAGCATGAGACCACCTCTTTAGTGTCAGTTCCACTAGTCCATAAGCCTGCAAGAAACCAAAATGCTAAGAGTCAAATAGTCGGGACTAGCACATAGTAATATTACAATTACATGATCAGAATAAGCAACAGCAACAGCAAACAGAAGTCCAGAAAGAAGAAGAAAAAAAAAAGGATGTAACCAGGAAAGAAATATACAGAGACTAAAAAAAAGGAACGAAAGAGAGAAACAGGAAAGGGCATGTGGATATCCTCCATTCTAGTGTACTTTCGACAATTTTATGATATCCTCCATTTCGTAGTACATCAAAGAAGTACATTAATTAGCTCAATGAAATGGAGCAGTTGAAAACCATCACCAGAACTCATGGTATACGGTCAACTATGAACAAGTTAAATTGATGGGGTAAAACAAAAACCTTGCAACATTAGATCATTGTTATCCAATCTCTTCTTCAATTAAGTTTACAACAGAGATAAGGATGACAGTAAAACTTCCAAAATCAGGCAATGCAGCCGTATCTTTGATCCTCCAATGAGGCAGGGATTATGCCTCAAGGTTGAAGGTGTAAACAAGGGTGTTAGTACTTGACTTGCTATCACTAGCTGTCTAATAAGACTCACTGATGGGAACATCTCATAGTTTCCGAACAATAATGCCATAACAGTGAAGCATATAAAAGGTTCAACGAGATAAGAAAGAAGTCTAATTCAGTAACACAGAACAAACAATCGCACTGATTAAAAAAGTACAGCTACAATACCTCTACAAGCAACAATTAAAACCAATCAAAATTTGGTAGACATACGCTTCCGATGCACCAATCAAACTTTGGTCATCAAACTCATGAATTCCCCAGCACCAAGGGAGGCACACGCATACTCGACAAACTCAAGACCAACAATGCAACAACTGTTACTAAAATCCCCCAACACAAATGGCTCTCAAATCGAAACTTGTTAAGTCATCACGCTATGATAAGACAACACATTTCTACATTTCTACATTGCATATAGATAACCTCATTTCTACATTTCACCAATAATTTCCACCATAATCATCAATTTTTCTCAGAAATTATAATCAAAACTCTAAAATCCAAAACAAAAATCAAAATTACGATTCACCTCGTTCATTTACAATAGCCTCCACCTCTGGCATTGTAGTCCTCCTCGACGAAATCCACCAAGTACACCGGCGGGAAATCCGAGGCGGTGAAGGTCTTCTCCTTCATCTGCTTCTCCACGTCGGCCTTCTTCAAAACGGTGCGTTTGATCGGGGGCCGGTTGCGGCGCTGATCACGAGGGAAGTACTTGATGTCGAAGACGTGCTCGGGGTTGGCGGTGGGCACGCAGGCGGCGACCTTCACGGTGGCGGGGCACTCCAGTCGGTATTCGGTGGCGAGAGGCACGGCGAGTCGGTATTCCGGGTCGGCGCACGGACCGGTTATCTCCCAGGGCTTCTTCACGTAGCGCCTTAGGGTTTGGAGGAAAGACGACGCCGTTTTTGCCATTGGAGATTCAGATCAGGTGTTCGTCTTTGGGGAAGAAGAAGTTTTGTGATGTACACGTGTTTTATTTCATTTTGTTTCATAACAACAATTTTCACCTTTTTTTTTAAGTTTTTATTTTTATTTTCTATTTTTCGGTTATTACAAATTGGTAGCTTCTCTTCATACCTCCATCTATAAATCTTTTTTATACTTTCATTGTTACGCTTTTGAATACTTTAACCCTGTTAATATCAAATTTGGAAAATCTTTAGAAAACAAAAAAATTGACACTTTTGACAATTTGACTCTATTGTTACTTTGAACTAATGTTAACGATTGTTTTATGGATCGATGATTCTCGATTTGAACATTGATTTTGTGGTTTTGTACGCTCTTGAGCAAAGGTTTGTTAAGGTCCTCTTGTTTGGCGGCTCTCCATGTCGGGTGGGCTTGCCTTGTCGTTGAAGTGAGGATGTCGGACAAGTGTTTGATGGCCCATATGACCTTCTGGTTATTGCATATGCATCAACTTGAAGTCGGACCTCTGATTTGGTATTTTTTTTGTCGTTGTCTCTGTGTGGCTTGGGAGTCGTATGGACGTATCAAGGTGCGGCATGGTATGTGGTATGCTATTAGATGACGGTGGTAATTGGTAACTTGGTGTCTTGGTGCAGTCGAAGTGTTGTCGGCGGTGTTTTTGAGTTTGAGTCTTAGATGTGGTGGCAACTCAATGGTCCTTAAGGCGGGCGGCAAACGAGTTGTGGGAGATGGTAATAGAATCGGGTTAGGTTATTAAATTGGGGTTTTGGTCTATTTATAGGTTGAGCATACATTGTGTTGGGTCTATTAAGTAAGGTTATTTTAGTTTTTTAATCTTGTTGGTGTCGTTTTTTAGCACCAATGGGTTAACAAGAGTTTAGTTGAAATCATACGTGTAAAGTGATGGGGTTGTTCTCTTGTAGTGGGTTTATCTTCACCCTTCGGCCAGTTTGACTATTTTCATGGTTTTGATCGTCTATTTCCGGTGACTGAAGATATGTTACGGTGACTATGTGTCGTATCTTGGTAGTCCACCGCATGTGACTGAAGGTATGACATCGATGAGAAAACTTTTTACATTCAGAGACAGATTTAACTTCTAATTTTTTTTTGCAAAAACAGAGCATTAGCATGAGAACATTTATTTGCTTTAGCCAACAAGCATAACAGATAGTATAACATCCAGACGGAGAAGATCCCTGTTTGAGCCCAGTGGGCATTTTCGGTCCAAGACTCGAGAAAGGCTTTGGATATCATTTGGGCCAATACCTGTGGCTTTTTTAGCCCACGAAGGGTGGCGAGGTTTGGCAGCACGTGACGAAGACTTGGTCAGAAGATTCTGATACCTCGCGAGATTCGGTGTCCTCGCGGGATCCTTATCTCCAGTTCGCATGGGACTCTACAGTTCCTGGCGAGGGTGAGTTGGAAATGACTAATAACGCCCTCGGGATAAGGTCGCTTAGTGTTTGAGTCCGCTTACTACACGACAAGTGAAATGCAGCGAGGCGGCGAACGAGACCTAAGCGAGATAGGTTTGACACGTGTTGCATGGAGCACATGACTGGCGAGTTAATCGTATCCTTGTGGGATTCTAATTGCAAGAATCCGAGTGGGTTGTGATTAGGTTTCCGTGGTGTGCTTACGGATGATTATATAAAGAAGCTTTACAGCTTACAGAAAGAAAAACAATCAATCAATCAACAAACAATCAATCAATCAACAACTCTCTCAAACAGACGAACACAGTCGAAACCTTCGAGCATCCTCGAAACCCTTACGTTCTAAGCGCATCCCGCTTTAGATCCCAGAGCCCGTCAGGACTAGTTTCCGATTTCCCAATTGTTGCTCTGTTCGCTCTCACAGTGAGTATCGATCGACAGGTGATTAGAAGAGTAAGCTTGTAAATATTTCCTCATCAGGTGACACCGGAGCCCTCTTTCGCCTGGTCAAAAGTCAGAATGCGCACCGTTCTCTTTCCTCATCCGTGAGGTGGCACGCCCCGCACACACCCTTTTACTTTTGTTCCCTCATCACCCCTTGCTGAGGACGTGGGCCAAAACATTGGCACGCCCAGTGGGACACGAACCCACAATCGCCTGATTAGAAGTCAGAACGCGCACCGTTCTCTTTCCTCATCCGTGAGGTGGCACGCCCCGCACACACCGTTTTACTTTTGTTCCCTCATCACCCCCTTGCTGAGGACGTGGGCCAAAACATTGGCACGCCCAGTGGGACCGGGAGTTTACTTTTTCTAGCAATCATTGGGAAGTTTGACGACTCCCCATATCGGAGACCTTCGCTTTCTTGTTTGAAACATAAGGCTCCGCAATACAAGCCCCATAACAGCGCGGCTTGCAGATCTCTCGCTAAAGAGGAGATTCTCACTCGGTTCGGCAACCCTGACCATACTAAGTCCACAATGGCAAACTCACAACCAATCCCAGAAGCAGGACCTATTCTGTCCACAGAGGAAGTCCGCAAAATGTTCGAAGAACTAAGGAGCGATCTCAAGAGTGAGATCGGCGCGCTCAGGAGAGAGTTCGGCTTGAAAGTCGAAGAAACTCAGCAAACTGTCCAGGACCTTTCTGCGCAGGTCGCTAAGGACAAGGAGATCTGGCTCGTAAACCAGGAGAACCACGCTAGGCTCAGCGAGGAGTTCAACTATGTGGTTGGCACGATCAGGGAGGACAAGGACATAATGACCGGCTCTCTGCAAAGGATCCAGACAGAACTGGAACAGAGCAAGGTGGCCTTTACAAAAGCCTTGGAGGTCCAAACCTGTCGTCTAAACGACCATGACACCAAGCTGCAGCAACAGCAGGACGCTTCCTTCTTCGGGAGCAAGAATAGCATGGAAAAGCTCGAAGACTACAAAGAGCGCCATGATACCCTGAATACAAGGGTCCTGCAGATGGAAGACTGGATTCGGGCCCAGGCCCCAAAGAATCACGCTATGAACTATACCAGTTCAAGCGCAGCGGAGGGCTCAAGGTACATCCCGCCTAATGAGCGCCCTAGAGCAAATCCGAGGGTCGGGGCCCAGAAGGCTCCCCAATTCACATTGGGGGCCAGTTCATCAAGGACGCCACCCCGTCTACCCTCGCCATGCAGCCCTGGGGTCACACTCAGGGGCGCCGGTGCCCTGCCATCGCAAGGAATGGGGACACCAGATGACCCGATCGTGGCTTATTCCAGTTCGACCCCTAAGAATGTCGGGCAGGCCCCTAGCCTCTCTACATGGCATGGCCACGACCAGGGGGCAGATTCTGCACCAGTAACGGCGGCCGACTGGCGCCAACTCATCTCAAGCATTGTCAAGGAGCACACCGGAAAGGGGGATGCTAGCTTGCACTATCGTGACCCCTATCCAGATAGCGTGGCACAATATCCCTTCCCCCAGGGGTTCAAGAACATCGTCTTCACCACATTCTCTGGGGAGACAAGGGAAGATGCAGCGACTCACATGGCCCGTTTCAAAGTCCAATGCGAACAGTACGGGAATGATGACATGCTCAAGCTCAAGCTTTTCGGGACTTCACTGTCCGGAGCCGCTTTCACCTGGTATTCCAGACTGAAGCCAGGGTCAATAGCAGATTGGCCCACCATGGAACGTCTCTTCCGGGAGACATATGGCACAATTGAGCCCGAAGTTGGCCTCGACTCCCTCACTCAGATGAGCCAGCAGAGCATGGAGTCCGGAGTTTCTTTCCTTCAACGCTTCAAGATCCAGCAGGCCAAATGCGATTACCTGTTGCCTGAGCAGGAAGCCATTAAGTTGGCTATTCGGGGTCTGGAGCACCGCCAGCGGCTGAAGCACCATGGAGAACGTTTCAGTTCCATGGGTGACCTGATCAATAAGGTCGGCAGCTACGAGCTCATCCTGAACGAGCTGGACGATAAGGCCAACGCTTCCAAGGGAACTTACGTACCAGGGAAGAACCGGATAGTGGGGGCACTCAGCATGCAAACCCCTGCTCACGATCCCTACTATCAAAGGCCGGAGCCAGCTCACGCAGATCAGGACTTGGACGACATTGGTGCGGTAGAGCTGACTGGCAAGCAAGTGGCTCATAAACTGAAGAACCTGAAGATGACCCGCGAGCCGATCACCATCCAGTCCTTTGCTTGGACCAAGCCAGAGTACGAGTCGTACACTTACGACGCCAAGAACGCCTATTTGGTCTTTAATGACCTAATCGAGGCGAAGTACGTGCGCCTGGATCACAAGATACCGTCTAAGGAGGAGCTGAAGGACAAGAAATACTGTGCCTTCCACAACGTATACAATCAAGACACCAAAGATTGTGTCAAGCTCCGAGACCAGTTGCAGACTTGGTTAAACTCAGGCGAGCTGAGGATGAAGGCACCGGGTAGCACGGCCTCATTGGTCGATGTAGACCCTTTCCCGCCCGTAATGGGCATGGTAGAGGTCAACTGGGCTGATCGGGCCCAGGACGACGAGCGACGTCGAGCGCCCAAAAGGGGTCGCGAGGAAGGAGACGACAGTGCCCGCCAGCCGCGTCGTCGGTACACCTACAACGAAAGTCTGGCACACGAGGTCTTAGAAGATCTTAGAGAGGCCGGGCTCGTCACAATCAACTCCTTGCCCTACATCGAGTACAAGGAGGGGCGCGTTCATTGCAGTTTCCATGACAGCTGGGGGCACAAGACCAGCGAATGTCGCCAGCTCCGAGACCAGATCCAAGACTGGCTTGACCTCGGATACATCTGCTTTAAGGACGAGGGCGGCTTTACAATCGCAACTGCTGGTTTCGCTTGGCCTCGCGTTGGCCAGCGAATGATCATATTAGACCTGTCACCAAATGCAAGACCATCCGAGCCGCCAGGCCGAAATCGCAAACGGCCGGCGAACAACTACATGCTCCCGGATAACCAGATGGGGAGCGCAGAAGACCCAGCTCGACAGTTGGTCGCAAGGCTCGAACCAGACCTCCCCTCCTACAAGGATAAGGGCAAAGCAATCATGAGGGACGATAGACCGTTCCCCGTCAAAGGTTCCCAGCCTACGAGCCCTAGGACTCGCGAAGAGCTGGAGAAAAGGGTAGCGCGTCTTGAGACGTACGTCGCCGCTCATTGGGCAGCAGCGATACCTCCATCCCCTGCCGCAAGCGAGATGGACATGTCAGACTCCAGCAGCGAGAGTCGTAGCAGCGCCTCCCCGAGCCCTCGTGACGGCATCTTGACCAACCCTTACATTCCCCCGACGTCCAAATCGGCGATCAAGGAAGGGGTCTGGTACACGCAGCAAGGGGGCAAGGCAGTGACCATCAGCAGGTCCAAGAAGCGCAAGCTCCAGAAGCGATACGGCAGCATCCTACGCGCCTTACGGGCTGTCGACGAGGGCGCTGTACGCCCCTCGCAGCTCGCACAGACGCCTGAGCGGATGTGGCGAGAAGCAGAAGGTCTGCGCGCAGTCCTTCAAATGCCGCCAGTCACACCTCCAAGAATCTGCGAGCAGTTCAGTGACGATCCTGCGCCCAAGCCAAATGTTTTCTGCCGACTCACGGTTCCACCAAAGCCGGATTCGTAGCCTCCCAGGCGCAGGCAATTACCACCACCTGAACAAAGAAGGGATCTGCAGCCTCCTAGGCGCAGGCCATCCCCAACACCTGAAAGGAGAAGGGACTCGCAACCTTCCAGACGCAGGCCGTCACCCGTACCTGACAGGAGGAGGGATCCACAGCCTGCTAGGCCCAATCCGTCACATGAAACTGACAGGAGGAGGGATCAGCGGCTTTCCCGGCGTAGGCCGTCACCAGAACCCGAACATAACAAGGCTCCGCCTACCGGCCCTAGGCGTAAATTGTTCATGACTCCAGACTCAGAGTCTAAACGTGAGCCGTCTCAGCCCTCACGACGACAAAAACGTCGAAATCCAGAGGCTGACGCCAGAAGAGAGCCGCCATCGCCACAACAGCCTCGGCCACGACACACCCCGGAACCCGAGACTAAGATGGTTCCCCGAGTATCTGCCCTGCAGCGGTTGGCGAAAGAAGATAACGGTAAGGCTCCTGCGGCAGCAGACAGACAGCCAGCCAGGGACCATCAGCCCTCACCCAAGCCAGTATGGCGTCCGCGGCAACCTGAGGCTCCAGAGCCACCAGCAGAGACACCGGCACCCTCCAGTCCTAACCTCGCCGAACAAATGGCCCAACGTTTCCGCGAGAATGAGGAAGCCGACGAGGCACACTCAGAACCTCGGCTCAACCTAGAGGAAGAGCAAGACGAAGAGCAGGCTGAATCATTCACCTGCAATATGGTAGAGGTCTCCGGATGGGATGCTGATGAAGGGTTTAGCCGCGAAGCAGATGCCTTTGCAGTGCTCGAAGGGGAACGCGGGATCATTGCCACACCTTTGGTCCCAGTGCCTGAACAATTCTCGTTTCAGGTCGGGATGGTGTTCTTCATTTCGGAACGATACGCTCTTCCACCAAACACAACCTGCAGCGCGGCGGACATCACCATTAGCAGCGAGGATGACAACATACCCCCGCCATGCAGCAGCGAAATGGGCCCAGTACTGGCCCCAGCCGATGACGCTCCACAAGCAGAAAGTTCGAACAGCTTCGCACAAAGGCCAACTATGACCTTTTCTACGCCAACTCTGGACATGGCCACCCACATGCGGCCACTGTATATCACGGCAGAGGTCCAAGGGAAGCTGATCAACAAGGTCATGATCGACACCGGTGCCGCGGTTAATGTCGTCACAACCCGCACCATGGGACTCCTTGACATCCCGCGCTCGATGGTCCAGACCACGTCCTTAACGGTGAAGAACTTCACAGGACAGGTGTCCAGAACCCTAGGCTTACTATTTCTACGGGTCAAGGTCGGGCCGGCATCGCGGGTTTACACCTTTTTTGTCGCCGAGTGCGTTTCCTCTTACAGCATGATCCTCGGCCGGGACTGGATCCACAAAAGTTTTTGCGTGCCTTCCTCAATGCACCAAGAACTCATGATCTGGGATACCGAGAAACGCGAGGCAATCATCATCAAGGCCGACCCGCGGCCTTTCTCTATCTTCGCCAACCTCAACGATGCCCGGTACTATAATACGGACTTGGGCCAGTTGGATGTTCAAGGCGTCGATCACAAGGGCCGCCCATACGGAGTAACGGCCTCCAATCTAACGCGATGGGGACTTACCCAGGCGAAGGACGATTTGCAACGTCCTCACACCATCGCGACTCTCACACCCCATTTCGATGGATAGTGCCTTTTCCGAGGAGGCACGCGAGGCTGGCGAGTCCTTGTGCGAAAGACTCCTTTCGTACTAGGCAGAACGCGAAGCCTACGACAAGGTCGCGACTATGGAATATGTCGATGAAGTGGTGGATTATTCCGATACCAAGGAAGAAGTTATTCAGTTAGCTCCTGCTGCCTTGGACCACACTCCACCTCAAGTCCGCGACCCCACTTTACAAGCTGACGTAGGGACTGCAGAAAAGCCCTTACTCATTTCCATCAGCGCAAAGTTGGCGGAGGACGAAAAGGAAGCCCTTCTTGCCCTACTACGCGAGTACAGGGATTGTTTCGCCGACAAGTACGAAGATATGCCCGGCTTGTCCCCGGACTTGGTCTGCCACCGGCTACCAACCTATCCCGACCGGCGTCCAGTCCGGCAGGACGGCCGCTTCATGCGAACTGAAACTCAGATCGTCGTCAAAGAAGAGATCGAAAACATGCATCGATCGGGTATCATTCGCGTGGCCAAATATAACGAGTGGTTGTCCAACGTCGTCCCCGTCCGCAAGAAAAATGGCAAGATGCGTGTCTGTGTTGATTACCGAGATCTCAACAACACAACACCAAAGGACATATACCCCATGCCTGTGGCTGACCTACTCATTGATGCCGCCGCGGGGCATGAGGTGTTATCCTTTATGGACAGCACGGCCGGGTACCATCAGATTCCCGTAGCCGAGGAGGATCGACACAAGACCGCTTTCCGCTGCCCTGGTTTTGCTGGCGCGTTCGAGTACGTTGTCATGCCCTTCGGCCTTAAGAACGCGGGGGCAACGTACCAGCGCGCCATGAACCTCATCTTCCACGACATCTTGGGCAAGTTGATCGAAGTCTACATCGACGATGTGGTAGTCAAAACCAAATCGCGAGCAACCCACGTGGAAGACTTGCGGCAGGTGTTCACACGGATGCGCAGACATAACCTCAAGATGAACCCCGCCAAGTGCGTTTTCTTCGCGGAGGCCGGTGACTTCCTTGGTTTCCTAGTGCATCAAAGAGGCATCGAGATCCCAAAGGACAAAGCACAAGCGGTAATCACCGCTTCACCCCCCACTACCAAGAAGGAGCTACAACAGTTACTAGGGCGAATCAACTTTCTCCGTCGCTTCATATCAAACGCAGCAGGGAAGGTCCAACCTTTTTCACCCCTCCTTAAGCTCCAGGGGCAACCGAGTTCGTATGGGAACCGCAACATCAACAGGCCTTCGATCGAATCAAGGACTACCTTACGAACCCACCTGTCCTGATCCCGCCTCGCGACGGCACCCCGCTTAAACTTTATATCGCCGCCGCCGACCTGTCTATCGGCGGACTCCTGGCCCAGGACGATGAGAACGGGGTAGAACATGCCGTCTATTACCTCAGCAGGGTTTTAACGGACTGTGAGACACGCTACTCGCCCATGGAGAAGTTATGTCTCGCCCTATACTTTGCAGGGTGCAAGCTGCGCCATTACATGCTTGCCTTTACCACGGTCGTCATCGCTCAATCCGACCTGGTCAAATACATGCTTTCTCGCCCTATCTTGCGGGGACGCATCGGCAAGTGGATCCTCGCCATGTCCGAATTCTCGTTGCAATATGTTCCGCAAAAGGCCGTAAAAGGACAGGCAATAGCGGATTTTCTTGCCCATCACCCACCATCAGAGCTCACAGCGTTTCGCGAGTTGGACTTCGCTACAGTAACACTCGCTCCCTGGACCCTGTACTTTGATGGTTCACGGACTGATACCGCAGCCGGAGCTGGGATAGCCTTAGCCAATCCCGCTGGAGATCGCTTCTCCTACTCGTTCCAGCTCGACTTCAAATGCACCAACAACCAGGCCGAATACGAGGCGCTGATCATCGGTCTCGAGATCTTGTTGGACTTAGGAGTCCACGAGGTCCAGATCTTTGGCGATTCTTTGTTGGTCGTTAACCAGCTTGTGGAAAAGTTCAAATGTTTAAGCTTGTCAATTGAGCCATACCTGCGCAAGGCATTCGAGGTATTGGATCGATTTGATGACGTGTACATCGAGCACATACCACGCGAATTTAACTTCGCCGCCAACGAGCTCGCCCAGATAGCGTCTGGCCTCAGCCTGAGAGACGGAGTGCGCGAACGCCTGCTCAAGGTCGAACGCCGTACTCTTCCCTCTTTTATCGCCAGGGGGCAATTTCGGGATGCCATCCTAGAAGTTACAACCTTGGACCCCATCGACGAGGATTGGCGGCTACCATTCATCGCCTACCTCCAGAACCCCAACGACGCTGCTCATTCCAGGCAAATCCGCTTCCTCGCCTTAAACTTTATATTACGCAATGGCGAACTCCGGCGACGTGGGGAAGACGGAAATGACTTCCGCTGTGTATACGGGAACGAAGCTAAACGTCTCATGCGCGAAGTCCATTGCGGAGTTTACGGCTCGCACCAGGCCGGGCCCAAAATGCGATGGCTGATCCGCCGCCATAGATACTACTGGCCAACCATTCTGAAAGACTGTATTGCCTTCGCCAGAGGTTGCCAAGACTGCCAGGCTCACGGACCCGTACAACATATCCCTAACATCCCGCTGCAGCCCATCATCAAACCTTGGCCGTGTCGCGGATGGGCAATGGATTTCGTGGGCATCATTCATCCCCATTCCTCTGAGCAGCATAAGTTCATAATTGTTGCCACCGACTTCTTTACCAAATGGGTCGAGGCCGAACCTCTCAAAGTCACCTCCGCTAACTCGATGCGCAACTTCATTTTCCGCAATATCATCTCACGCTTTGGCATCCCGGAGTGCATCGTTACAGACAGGGGGGCAGCTTTCATGGCCGATTCAGTTGTTACATACTTAAACGACTACGGCATCAAGCTTCTCCACTCTACGCCATATTATGCACAGTCCAACGGCCAAGCGGAGGCTAGCAATAAGGTCATCCTTGGCATCCTCCGCAAGATGTTGGAGTTGAACCCACGCGTTTGGCACCAGGAACTCTACCACACTTTGTGGGCCTACCGCACCTCCAAGCGAGGCCCAACGGATACCACACCGTACGCTCTCATGTACGGTCACGACGCCGTCCTTCCCCCTGAGATCAATATCGCTTCGCTCCGCGTTCGAGAACAACATCAACTACTTGGCGAGGATTACGTCCAACCCATGTGGCAGGAGCTTGAAGATCTGAACGAGCACCGCATCGCCGCTTTCAACAATCTCGTCCTCGAGAAACAACGCATCGCCCGCTCTTATGATAAGATCACGCGCGGACAGAGCTATGCTGAGGGCCAAAAAGTGTGGCGTGCAGTCCTCCCGCTTGGGGATAAAACAGACGGCCGAGGCAAGTGGTCCGCTCGCTGGGATGGACCCTTTATCATTCATCGTATACTTCCCAAGGGGGCATACCACTTGCGCGACTTGGACGGTACTATTCATCGCAACCCTATTAATGGCCGCTTCCTCAAGCGCCACATTGCAGAGGTTTGGGAGCGCGAGGATCCTACCCCTCCACCGGATCCCGCCACTACAGTCAATAGTGTTACCCGCCATCGCATTTTCACTCCGCCGCCTAACACTAGGGGGCAACTCGGGACAGAAGACTAATATAATACATTGTGACGTACCAGCCTAAAAAGGCCTGTATTAGATTGGGGCCTATTCCAGAGGCCCTAAAAAGTTCTATTGTTTTCATCATTCTCTGTAAACGTGCAAAGTCTAAACACAAAGACTAGTACAAGATTGGGGCCTATTCCAGAGGCCTAAAAAATAAATTCATTTATTTTGCCTTTTTGACTTTGTTCAATACATGTTTCGAATTATGGCTTTGCGGCCAAAGCAATTACATTGATCAGAAAAGGTGCAATTAGACTATGTTTACATTCCAAAAAGCATAGATCTACAGATACTGGAAGCTTCGTCCCGCATGGCTCGCAAGGCTAAAGAAAAGTCTGCCGCTGCGTCCTTCGCTCAAAGTTGACAAACGCCTCGCGTCTTTAGACCAGCCTAAACCCCGACGCCGGCCTGGACCTAAGAGAAAGTGTTGAGGAGCTAGAGGTCCAGTGGGTCAAGGTCCCTCATGCTACCACCGGTCTTCCGTTTGAAGGGCCGGCAGAGCCTCACGCGCTGATAGAACAGCAGGCGCAAGGCAGAGGGTACCCAACCTTTGGTCAGGCCGAACAAAGGCTTGGCCTGAGAGTAGATTTTCAGAATCACTCTCGGCCTGAGAGTAGATTTTCAGAATCAGCAAAGAATGGGAATGTATGGTTGGGGGCTTTGCTCTAAGCAGGGACAAAAGGATGAACAGAAGAGAATAAGAAATCATGGTGAGGGGGCAAAGACTTCACTGATACTTCACCCCGGCCAAGCGTTTCTTTTTATAGGCGGAAGGGGCGATTGTGCGTTCGACAGTTGTCCCCCATGCAAGGTTTGCTCCGAACTAGCGGATTATAGATCTTAGCCGACGGAAAAATTAACTTCCGTCGGCTACGATTTTCATAGCCAACGAACCTAGTTTCGTAGGAAGGGTGAAAAGATCCGTCGGCTATGATTTTCTTATCCGACGGAAAAGTTTGGACGGGAATTTCCGTCGGTTAAGTGAATCTTAGTCGACGGAAAATTTTGGACGGGAATTTCCGTCGGTTAAGTAAATCTTAGTCGACGGATAACTCATGTCGGTAAGTATTCGTCGGTTAAGATGTTTTATGTCGACGGAAATTCTTCCGTCGACTAAGAAAAATAATCCGTCGACAAAGTAAGACTAAGTCGACGGAAAATTCCGTCGGTTAAGAAGATAAAGCTGAATTATTCTCTGGCAACGCGCAGAAGGAATCTTCCGCTCAATTTTCAACCCAGCTCGGCACAGAATGTATCATTCCTGCAAAAACCTCATTCTCTATCACCAGCTCTAAATAAAACACCTCTCGCCATGAATTGAAGTTCAAGCAAAGCAACTAATCTAGCTAGCTAGCATTTTGATCATTGGTACATATTCTTCAACCTTTACATTTTCGACGGAATTCAGTTCACCGGTCATATTTTCCGGCGACTCTCCGGCTATATTCGTTTAATTTGTATTTTTATTGTGTGTTTGTGTGTGTGTGTATATATACATATATACGATTAATTATATATATATGGTTTGATTAATATATTCTATATATATTAATTGTGTGTGGATTATTGATTATATATATATGCATGTATACGTATATTTTGTATATATATATATATATGGATGTATATATATGTGTGTGAATTTTTAATTTGTTGATTGTATATATTAATTTTGTTTATGCAAATCATATATGTATATATATAGATTATATTATATATGTTGTAGCAGAAAATGATGATGTTTATTAAATCAATGTATGTATATAGATATATATATATATATATATATATATATTATGTATGTGATCAACTTCTTTCGATCATTATCTTTTTTTATGTAAATCATGATGTGTATTAAATGATCGATATTTTGATGATGATATTTTCGTGGTGATATATTAAAACAATATTTATTTTCATTATAATATTTTCGTTTATGATCGATTATATTAAATTTGTGTTTGAGATCATATATATATTTCATTTTGTTTATGCTTACATTAAATTTTTTATTTTCAATTTGTGCTTAGATATATTTACTCATTTATTTTCGTGATGATATTGATATTTTCATGCATATATATATATATGGTCTTAAATCAAATATTTGATTTGATGATGTTTTTGTTTAAATCAGTTATTTTCGTCACATTATGTTTTTGTGGTGAATACGTACCGTTGTTTACGTGAGCGCGCAGTATTTTTATAGTTAGATTTTTCATTTCCCCTTTTATTACAGGTTACAACATGGCCGACAGGAGCTGGATGCAGTTACATAGAGGGCATCCGCGATACATGAGAGGAATTTTTGAATTTATCGAGTTTGTCCGTGGCAAGACTTCTCCTGGACAACTTTTCCACATTTGTCCATGCGGAAAATGTCGCAACAGATCTGCCAATTCTGTAACTTTTGAGGACATGTATGTTCACCTGTCACAATACGGTATTTGTCCCAGTTATACCACTTGGACATGGCACGGCGAAGCAAGTGAACATATGCCCACACTTGTAGATATTCAAGCACAACGTAACCAGGGCGAGTCTTCCTCTAGTGCCAATTTCGGGGACCCTGGTGTGATGAATTTCTTAAACGATGCATTTCCGTCCGCCTCAGCATACGATGGAAGTGTTCCACAGGACAACAACAATACAACCTTCCCTGATGTCTCCCAGGTCGGCAGTAGTGGCTATGATAGTTACAACAAGCTTATGCAGCAAGCACAGACACCACTGTACCCCGGAAGTGAGCATACTGTATTGGAAACTGTCATGAAGCAGATGAGTATCAAAAAGAAGAGGAACAAGACCGTTGCTTGTTTTAACGATGACATTGCACTTCTGAAGGAGTTGCTTCCTGCTGACAACAACTGTCCAGAAAATTATGACAAGGTCAAAAGCATCTTGAGTGAGTTCGGTCTTGAGTACATCAAGATAGATGCATGCGTCAATAACTGCATCCTATACTACAAAGGTTATAAGGACGCATTTGAGTGCCCACACTGCTATGAGCCGAGGTATGAACCACACGCTCGTTCTAGACAGACAAACCCCATTCCTAGGAAGGTTCTTCGCTATTTCCCATTGGGTCCTCGTCTACAACGTCTCTACATGTCTTCACATACGGCCAAGTATATGAGATGGCACCACGAAAGGCACCAGCAAGAGCCGGATAGGCCTAGAGTAGATCCGGATAATCTCACACACCCCGCAGACGGGGAGGCTTGGAATCACTTTGACCGTTCATTTCCTGATTTTGCCTCTGAATGTCGAAATGTCAGACTTGGACTAGCAACAGACGGATTCAATCCTACTGGAGACATGAATAACTCTTACAGTATATGGCCTGTGATAGCATTTCCGCTCAACTTGCCTCCAAACATGTGCATGAGGACGGAGTATAATTTTCTTACTATGTTAGTTCCGGGCAAGTATTCTCCAGGAAAGTGCTTGGACGTGTACATGAGGCCATTAATCGACGAGCTCCTACAATTATATGAAAATGGAATCCATACTTTTGACAGGTATAGTCAGACTTACTTCTTCATGAGAGTAGCGGTTCTTTTTACCGTCAATGATTTTCCTGCTTACGGGATGATGTCTGGTCAAACTACCCATGGATACAAGGCGTGCCCTGTATGTATAGACGAGGTCAATTCCAGTCATCATGCCCACAGAATTGTTTACTTAGGATCCCGTAGATGGCTTCCACCGGATCACCCGTGGCGGTACGATGCACAAGCATTTGATGGGACTGTTGAGCATGGCCCGAAACCCGAAGGGAGGTCTGGTCAATGGATTCTGGATATGCTGAACCAGCACTGGTTTGGAATTTTGAGCAGCGCTAGGTATGTAAATGACCAGAATCCTCCCACCCCTGAAGAGTTTAAGTATTGGACGCACAGGAGTTCATTCTTTGAGTTGCCTTACTGGTCGACGTTGAAGATCAGACACAACTTAGACGTCATGCACATAGAGAAGAATGTTTGTGACAGCATCCTTGGAACAATTCTAGACATCAAAGACAAGACCAAAGACACCGCCAAAGCTCGTGCTGACCTTCAAAAGATGGGTATACGTCGAAAGCTATGGATAAAGCTAAACAAAAAGACCGGCAAACATGTAATGCCTCAAGCAGGCTACACGGTGGTTCCTAATAAGAGGTCGGAGATATTTAAGTGGCTTCGTGAGGTTAAGTATCCTAGTGGGTATGCCGGAAATATAGCTCGATGTATTAAGATGGGGGAAAATAAGATTATCGGGTTGAAGACCCATGACTGTCATGTTCTCCTGCAACGTCTTCTTCCTGTGGTCATTCGCCCGTATTTGCAGAGTGATGTGGTTGACACGTTGGTGGCTTTGTCCAACTTCTTTCAGAGGTTATGTGCTAAAGAGCTAAAAAAGTCAGAGGTCCGGTCCTTGCAAGACGATATTGCGTACATCATGTGCAAGCTGGAGAGGATCTTCCCCCCCACTTTCTTTAGCATCATGGTCCACCTCATGATCCACCTTCCTGAACAAGTGTTGCTTACAGGTCCGGTACAATATACCTGGTGTTATCCAAACGAGAGGTATGTATGCAGTCTATACTTTTGTCAATAAAGTCTCACATAACATGAATTTTTGCAATAACTTTTTATTTTGTAGGCAACTTGGAGATTACAAGAAGACGAACAGGAACAAACGTTTCCCTGAAGGTTCGATCACGGCGGCTTACATTTCTAGTGAGTGTGTAACCTTCTACAACACATATCTTAATGATGAACACACGGGAGGGGAATCTTCAAGAGGTGGAAATCAATTCCATTTATCAGTTGTTTCCGACGAAGTACAACCGTATGGCAGGCTAGGTAGGGAATACAGATTGAGTCGCGAAGAATTGAAGGAGGCTCATTGGTGCGTCCTTCAACATTGCGATGAATTGGAGGATTATCTGGAGAAACATTTGAGCAGGCAAAATGGGAATGAAGCCATTCACAAGAGAGATTTTCCTGACTACTTCCCGATTTGGGTACGTTATTCTTAAGTTACTTATAAATTTAATGTATTTCTCATCATTTTGTTTGACTAAATTGCGTTATTTTGCAGATGATGCATATTCAACAGAACCAACGTGAATTTTACGACCCCGAGCTGCACTGTTTGGCTGGCGGACCGCTAAAGCACAGAGCACATGCGGGATGTTTTGTTAACGGGGTTAAGTTTGTGACATCAGAACGAGATGATGGTCGCATCACTCAAAACAATGGAGTTATGGTTGAGGGCAAGTCTCACAACTACTACGGGGTGCTTATCAGCGTTATCGAACTAATCTACGGGAACCGTATGCCGGTTGTGTTGTTTAAGTGCAAATGGTTCAATACTGACCCAAATGTTTGCAGGAGTACGGTTATAGACCATGGTTTGTTATCAGTGAACACAAACACTTCATGGTATGAGAATGAGCCGTTTGTTATTGCCGCCATGGCACAACAAGTCTTTTATCTTGATGATCCGGCTATGGGTGAGGGTTGGAAAGTGGTGCAGGTAATGTCACATAGGAATATATGGAGTGCAGCTACATTGGGAGTGGATGAGGGTACGGAACCGAGCTCTGTACCGAACGAACCATATCACGTCGTTTGGAAACTATTCTCAGTTGAAGGTCCGGCCAGATTACGTGATTTGGAGGGTCGAATAGCCGTTTCCGTCCGTTTAGGGGTTTGACCGCGCCGATTGACCGGACGGATCGAGCCCTTATCTTTGTCAGATGGAGCTGAATTTTTTCCCACCTACGTAATTCGTTATGCTGGTCATATCTGACGGTAGGTTTTCAGTTCCTCTTCTCCGATCACCAAACTCACGTTATATGTACTAATGTTGTATAACTTTTTTATACAAGTGTTGAGTTTAAGTGTCGTTTTGAAGACAACGTATACGTAGAAGCCTCAAACGCAAAAAAGTCGTGAAATAAGATATGACCGGAACGGTGAAATACGTCAACCCGTGAAAAATGAAGATATTCCGGTAAAATTTCGGTGCCGGTTGTTCCGGTCAACGAAATTCTCTTATTTCTACCTAGTGGTAGCCCTATCCCGGGTATTTATTTTTTACCAAATTTTTATAGCCCCGTAAGAGTCTCGTCGATTGGAAACTATTCTCAGTTGAAGGTCTGGTCAGATTACGTGATTTGGAAGGTCGAATAAAAATTTCGGTCCGTTTAGCAAATAAGAAAGAATTTCTTTTTTTCCTAGCCGACGGAATATTATTTTTCCGTCTACTTGGACTTTCTTAACCGACGAATTATTTATTTTCCGTCGACTAAGATGACGAAAATTTTGGCGGTTTATCATTGCGCTTTTTTTTTTCCGCGAAAATTGAAATTTTCTTAGCCGACGAATTTCTTATTCCGTCGCCTAAGTTACTATAAAACCTGGTCGACGTTTCTTCTCTCTGTTCTGTTCGATATTTCTCTCAAGTCTAAACCCGATCGCCTCCACTCCGCTGCCGACGAGCTCCGATCCTCCACCCGACCACCACCGTCAACGCCACCACGTCCGACCCCCCACCTCCACCCCAACCGACTAGGACACTCACCTCCTCCACCCAATCCGAGCCTCCTCCACTCCGCTGCCGACGAGCTCCGATCCTCCACCCGACCACCACCGTCAACGCCACCACGTCCGACCCCCCACCTCCACCCCAACCGACTAGGACACTCACCTCCTCCACCCAATCCGAGCCTCCTCCACTCCGCTGCCGACGAGCTCCGATCCTCCACCCGACCACCACCGTCAACGCCACCAGGTTAGTCTCTTAAACTCTCCGATTTTCTTATTCAATGTTGTGAATTGTTTAGAAAGTGTGCATGAAATTGATAAAGTTGGTTGCTGGTCATGAACACAGGTGTACTGTAGGTGAATTTTATTGATAATCAAACATTGTTATTGAATATAATTGGTTGCTGGTGTTGAATATAATTGTTAGGAGGCAAGTCAATGTCGTAATTCCAGCAAAGGATCATTTAGCTATTTGCAACATTACATTGGAGGCATTTAGCTATAGTTGTATTTGGAGGCAGATTACATATTTTGCATTTCACTTGCCGTATTTCTTCTTAAGCTGCTCATGTATACTGGGAATGTTTATGGTTTTCATCATTTAGCTGCTCATAAGCAGGCAGGGGCGGAGCCAGCCCAGTCTTGACTGGCTGGAGCCTAGAAAAAAAATACCACATCCCATGTGTAGCAACTGTGTGTTTAGTTCTTTGATTTAATTAAGGTTGATCTAGCTGTGTTTAGTACTTTGATTTTCTCATGGGCTACTGTGTGTTTGTGATTTGTGTTTAAATAGTACAAAATTGTGTTGGTGACCTTGTGATCAATGTGCATTTAGCTGGTTATGTTTGTGTCATTATGCTGCCGGTTGATTTTGTTTTGTTTAAAGATGCCGATCATTGGGAAGAGGAAGCAACGTTCGGAGAGGGCTCAACAGATGATGGAGGCCTTATGTAACCAGGCTACTGCCAGCCAGCCCACACCTTTGCCGCCTGGAAGAGTACCACCAGGGGCTCCTCCTTTGCTCATCAGGCCGCCCTTTATACCATCCGATACGACTTCCACTATTGGGGCGACGACCGGAACCACTGAAGCGTCGTCCACATCGGCTTCCGAAACCAGCAGGCCCATTCCTAGTGCCCGCTGTAAAGCAAAGGCCCCCACTACAGGTAATGATATTTTTTAAATAAAAAAATTATATTTTTTAAATAAAATAATAAAAAAATCGTTTATTTTTTTAATTTTCTTGGCATGATTAAAAGGCTTAATTTTCTTGTAGTAATCCATATTTATTTAAAATAATAAATGTTTTAAAATAAAAAAATTATTATTCTTTTACTTATATTAACTTGAATCTTTTTTGCAAATGATACCTAATATTTTGTTTTATTTATTGTAGGTCCCCCACCGAAAAAGAAACGGGGTTTTGTGTGTGGAAAGGCGACGGAGGCGTTATGCAAGAAGCTAGGGGGGAAGATACCGATAGAGTATTGCCCTCGTATGAAAGGGCCTAAGGTTCAAGGGGTCAACAGTCTTTTGGTCAAGGACATTGGGTCGGCCATACGTAGCCTGGTTGGAACGAGGGCTAGGACGTTCCACGACCTTGAGCAATCGGAACAGTGGAAGGTGTGGAACGCATTGTCGGTAAGTACATAAAAATTAATTTACTTAGTTTGGTTTATTTGAATAGTTTTCAATTAATACTTTTGTTGATGTATTAATTTATTTTTATTTCTTAGCCATGGTACATGTGGGACAACAATGACATTGTGACGGTGAGGTGGATCATGGACACGGCACAGGCTAGGTACAAGGAGTGGAAGTGGCAGTGTCACAATGTCTACCAGGAGCATGGACCAGAAGGGATGCCGACGGAGTTCTATGGGAGGGAGGATGAGTGGGCCTTTCTTTGCACGCATTTTGAGAGCGACGCGTTCAAGGTATGTGTATATTGCTTTTTTTTTGGGTGATAATGTTGACCACTATATTTTGGAGTAATATATTATTAATTTTGTTACAATAATATATTTTTTCAAGCATTTTTAGAATAATATATTATTAAATTTGTTCTTATTAAAAAAATTAAAATTGTAAAACTTAACATTGCCGACGATTATGCATGATGATTTTGTGGGTTCGGTTATGCTATTCATTGCCATGTTTTAGGTTTATAGAATAAAATATTATTATTTATTTTTTTAATAAATAAAAAAATATAATTACTGATATTTTATTTATATCGCGTATTAGAAACTCTCGAACGCGAACAAGAAGAACCGTGGTAAGAAGACGATGCACCACCATAGCGGTTCTTCTCCTATTGTCTACATCATGGAGGATCTAAGGAACAAAGGTGAGCCCTTGCCGATCATCAAGGGATTCGAGGCGAGTTATGTGAGACCCGGTGACGAAGTGGCCACCCAGAAATATGTAAGTGTATTTCCTTTAATTATTTAATTAATTATGTCTCTTTGATTTGGATACTTAGTATTAATTAAGAAATATGTTGGTGTTGGTGTTGGTGTAATTGTTGTTGAATTATGTGGTTGGTGTATTCCTTGGTGTTTTGTTTATGCAGGAGAAGATGCTTGCGGAGGTCGAAAGCCGAAAGACAGACTTGAAGAAGATAAATCCGGAAGCTACAGAGGAGGAAATGATGGAGATCATTCAAACACAACAAATTGATGTGTTGGATGCTGTGTTGGACAAGCGCAAAGGGAAGGAGATACGAGGGATGGGACGAGCAGGTGAGCGAGACTTGAGCCAGTCCTCGTCCGGTTCGACCTTGCGGAGTCGTGCTCCTCCAAATCAAGACAGGGAAAGGATTGAACGCCTTGAACAAGAGGTCCGTGAGTATAAGGAGCGGACTGAGCGGGCTGAGGCCGAGTCTGTGTGGTACCGTAATCAGTACACTACTGTTAACTCACGGATGGACCAGATCTTCTCTCGCCTAGGTCTAGAACCTGAAGGTCCGGCTCCTCCTCCTCCGCCTTTTACGGCTCCTCCTCCTCCGCCTTTTACGGCTCCTCCTCATTCTTCTCCGGGTCCTCCTCCTCCTCCTCAGTCATCTTCGATTCCTCCTACTCAGTCGTCTCCACCTCCTCTTCCTACTCAGTCGTCTTCGGCATTTGTTGATGAAGATCAGTTTTTGAATTTTTATTAGTCAAATTTTAGTTTGTATGAACACAATTTTAATTATTAATGCATAATTTTTATATTATTAATGATTCGATCTATATATTTAGTTTTAATATAATTATTTCTAAAACAACCGAAACAAATATCTACTTTATCAGTAAAAAAATTAAAAACCAAAACAAATAATAAATTGTGAAAAAACAATTCTGAAAAAAAAAATTCTGACTCACCTTAGTCGACGGAAAATTGAAAACCCGTCGGTAAGGGTATAAACCTTACCGACGGAATATTTAATTTCCGTCGGCTAAGAATGAATAACGACCGACCGTTGACCTTCTTAGTCGACGACAAAGTATACTTTCCGTCGGTATTAAATAATCATTACCGACGTAAAAATTTATTTTCCGTCGGCTAAGAATAAACAGAAAGAGGACCGTATCGTCGGCTAGATCTTAACCGACGCTAATTTTCCGTCGTTTAAGAAACTGGAATCCTAGCCGACGGAATATTTCGTCTGGAAAGAAGGAAGAATTTTGTCGTTTAGGTAAATGTTAATCGACGGAAATATAGCCGACGGATTTTTTCCGTCGTTTAGGAAACAATAACTTAGTCGACGGAATAGTCGTCGACTAAGATCCGTCGATTAAGATATAACTTAGTCGACGGAAATATATGTTTCCGTCGGCTATTGTCTTAGCAGACGACGGTTAGCCGACGGATCTTAGTCGACGACTATTCCGTCGACTAAGTTCTTAGTAGACGGAATATATTTCTTAACCGACGGAAATATTCCGTAGGCTAAGAATCGTAATCCACTAGTGAACCCTAAAACTCACCGTATGCATGTATTTCTTAGGCTACGAATCGTAATCGCGCGAGATACGGGCTTTGGAGATAAGGTCAGACACGTTTTTCAATAATGATGACCCGCGTTCCGAGCGAGTAGTTACATTGGAAACCGTCACTAAATCTCGGAAAAAGATTTTTTCCTGACAGTTATTACATAACAGTTGGCAAAGAGCGGGAAAAATTCAATTTTGACATTATCATTAAAGTTCATACAAGGGGATAAATACAAGTTAAACCTAAGCACGCCTACAAACCCTATACAACTCTAAGAGCATGCCTTCTAAGGCTATTTCTTCATCATAGGCTTGGGCTTGAACTTCTTCGGCAGCAGCGATGGCCGAGTCCAAAGCTTCCTGGGCCTCCTCAGCGGCCTGCAAACGGGCTTCCACTTCCACAGCGCGGGCCAAGTCTTGGCGAGCTTGAGCAAGTTGAGCCTGCAGCTCTGCAATCTGAGCCTCCAGGGCCTCCACTCGCCGAGCATGGCCAGCACTTGGATTCTCTGAAGACGCTCCCGGGATTCCAGCGTCACCAAGCTCGGCTAAGAGGTTTGCCATCTGATTGTCTAAGTTTCGGCGAGCTTGCTCATGGGAAGCTGATTGAGCACCGATATCCAGGACTCGGCGAGCCTGCGACTCGACAGCGCTGGCCAGCTCCAACGCTTGGTCCAGAACAGGATTGCCGCCAGTAAGATGTCGATCCAGAGCTTCATGAGCCTCGCGAATACGTCCTACCAGGTCAAACACGTTCGAGCGAGAGCCGTGGTGCAGCAACCCATGAAGGAAAGAACGAGCTAGACGGATGGGCTCCGGATCAGCAGGCGGAGTAGTTCGGGCCCAAAGACGAGCAGCACGGGTGCCGAAAGAAGAAGACTCCTCACCAGATGTTCTCGTTGGAGCCGGAGTGGTTGGTTCAACCTCGGCAGCCGCCTCGATCTCTGGAGGAGGTGGCGGAGTGCCACGAGCTGTCTCTGTCTCCACCAAGGGGGCAGTAAGATCCTTTGTTGGAACCGCCGGAGGCACTTCACCGGTACTACCCGCTCGGCCCAATCGCAGAGGAGGAACCCAAAGTATCAATTGGAGGCCTTCGGGCGGAGACGCCAAGGGGGCAGTAGGGTCGGAGACCTGGTTGGACTGGTCGAGAGCTGCATTTTCAACTGGAGCCAAGGTTGGCTCTAGGATTGGACCAGTTTCACCCGAAGCGGCGGTTGGAGAGGACGGTTGCACGACTTCCTCAGTAGCCTTGCCAGCCTCCTCGGTGACCGTGTTAGTCTCCTCCGCGGCCGCTTCGACAGTTTCTTCGAAGATCATCTCCTCGCTGGCTTCAGCATTTTCTTCGAGGGCGACTCCCTCGTTGGCCCCACCAACTTCTTCGAGGACTGGCTCCGCGCTTGCCATAGCGACTTCCTTGATTGCCAAGGGTGCTTCTCCTAAGAGTGGTTCTGGAGACGGGACTTCCGTCATCAATGGCGCCTCTTCAACAACAGCGAGGCGAGGACGAGTGCGGCGGACCTGTCAAAAGCAAAGTTAGCGAGTCGCTCTGACTTAGAAAAAATTAATCCGAAGATGATTCGCTTACCGGGTTGCTTACCAAGCCATACTCTCGCTGGTACCGCGCATCCTCCAGCAAGTCCTCTTCGTCCTCGATAGGACGCTTCCGCGAGCTTTCGCCGCTCGTTGGCCGAGGAACGACAGGAGCAGTCTCGCTGTCGTGGCCCGCCACAGTTTCCCTCCGGACAGGTGCTTTTCCTCTGGCAACTTCAGACCTGTCGACGGTTCTCCGGCGGGGGGCAGACTGAGAAGAAAACAAGAGGGTTAGAAAGAAGCATTTTATCAATATGTCAAAGGAAGTTCGAAATTTACACACTTAGTGACATACCTCGAGTGCGGGATCGCGTTCTCGAATGACGACACCCGTCGGGCGACGAGCAGCAGGAACTGGCGGAAGCGCAAGTCTAGTTCCCGTCGTAGCCCCTGAACCCCTCTCCGCACGCTCGCGCTGGCCATCGAGGATGACGCGGTCTGATTCGCCCAGAGTGTCGTAAAGAGGACGAAAGATGGTGGCAAAGACAGCATCGTCTGGGAACTCCCAATGGTTGTCGGACAATGATCGCCACCAAGCGAGGTAAGCGGGGTCAACACCCTGCGAAGGCTCGATCTCCAGCAAGTTGGGAGAAAGAGGGTAGATATTTTGCAGCGGGGTGACCCGGTCGGACTCGCCAACTTTCCTCCACGACGTGTATTTGTTGACTGAATGGAGAAGCGGATAAGGAATCCCTTGATGGAAGCCAAGTTGCCTCGCGAAGTGATTGGGGGCATACAGCTCGAAGCCTTGTTCATCCTCGGCGAGCTGAAGGTCGCAGCATGAGGTTGCTCTCACGAAGGCAGTCCTCGCATCGTTGTCCGAGCCTTGGCGGGGGAAGAAACCCGTCGATAGGACCTCAGGATGGCGCCGGCGAACCATCATATCCATGGTCGGAGGCGGCTCGATGTGGTTGTAGAGGATGGACAGGCTGGTGAAGAAGGACAGAGGAGTCCGATTTGCGGCGTTCCTGCACACCACAAAGCCAAGTAGCTGATCCTCGGGCAGGAATTCCACCGGGGCTCGCCGGAAGAGCGGAAAGTATAGCTGCGTCCACAGGTCCAGGATCCACAGAGGGCCGCCAGAAAGATGGAAAGGCCTCAGGGACAGCAGGTGCAGGGTCCGGTAGAGTGCGCCTAGTACAAGTTGCCCTAGCCCGACTTCAACCCCATTGTACAGTGCCTCAGCCAGCTTAGTCCATTTCCCGGTAGGTTTGTGAGCACTGCCGCAGAAGACAAATTTGTCGAGCCAATACTCCAGGAAAGCGATGCCTCCTTCATGCGGCTCCGCGTGGCCCATGTAAAATTTCCTCCACGCCCCATATGAACTTCTCAGGGCGCGGCGGGCCCCCAAGTTGCAGGCATATGTGAACTCGGTCGACGCAAAGTCGCTTGGCGCATACGGCTTTGCGTGAATCGGTAGCCCGGTGATGGCGAGGATGTCCAGCAGAGTAATGCCCATCTGCCCGAAGGGGAAGTCGAAGGTGTTGGTGGCACTGTTCCACAAACAGGCCATGGCAGCGATAGGCGCTCGGTCGGTATGAGGGGGCAGCGAGAAACTCAGGGCAATGGCTTCATGAATGCCGGTCGCTTCCCATATCGCTTGGTCGGTCCGGAAGCGCTCCGCATACCACGCTCGATCCTCTACAGTGGCGCTGGGCCACTCCCCGACCCGGACATTTATATGGGAACGGGCTTGCCAGGTAGAGAAGTTCCCCGGTTCGCGCCGTTGGGCCAAGATTGGTCGACGCACGGAGGCGTTGTAATGGTTAAGATCGGCGTCGGACAGAGGCTTCGAAGGAGTCGGACCAAGCAGGGCCGCCCCTGTGTCAAGGAAGTAGATAGGTGTTCCTTGAGGCGGGTTGGTGGCGAAACGACGAGCAAGGCTGGTCGACCAGGAAGTCACCGCCGTGAGGCTGAGGTTCGGGTCATTGGCAAAAGGTTTGGGAGCCATTGTTTCCGGTCGAGATAAGGACGGTGTTGGAGTTTGGTTGGTTGCAGAAGGCAGAGTTTGATCTGAAAGCGATGGTAAGATGTGGGGACCCGCATCGAGGTTTATAAAGGAGACGAACCGTAACGTCCCTTTCAATCAATGGTCGCAACGAAAAGACGCAATGACGACCGAAACGTCAGCGCGTTTCAAAATTCAAAAAGCCGTAATGATGAAGGGAAGCGATAGCGCCGAAGCGTCAGTACCTTTTGAAATACGAGTTCCCGTAAAAAGCTTACTTAGGCCTTTTCGCTTATCCGTTGCGAAGTGGATTAAGCTCAAGGCCTAGGGGGCAATGTTTGAGCCCAGTGGGCATTTTCGGTCCAAGACTCGAGAAAGGCTTTGGATATCATTTGGGCCAATACCTGTGGCCTTTTTAGCCCACGAAGGGTGGCGAGGTTTGGCAGCACGTGACGAAGACTTGGTCAGAAGATTCTGATACCTCGCGAGATTCGGTGTCCTCGCGGGATCCTTATCTCCAGTTCGCATGGGACTCTACAGTTCCTGGCGAGGGTGAGTTGGAAATGACTAATAACGCCCTCGGGATAAGGTCGCTTAGTGTTTGAGTCCGCTTACTACACGACAAGTGAAATGCAGCGAGGCGGCGAACGAGACCTAAGCGAGATAGGTTTGACACGTGTTGCATGGAGCGCATGACTGGCGAGTTAATCGTATCCTTGTGGGATTCTAATTGCAAGAATCTGAGTGGGTTGTGATTAGGTTTCCGTGGTGTGCTTACGGATGATTATATAAAGAAGCTTTACAGCTTACAGAAAGAAAAACAATCAATCAATCAACAACTCTCTCAAACAGACGAACACAGTCGAAACCTTCGAGCATCCTCGAAACCCTTACGTTCTAAGCGCATCCCGCTTTAGATCCCAGAGCCCGTCAGGACTCGTTTCCGATTTCCCAATTGTTGCTCTGTTCGCTCTCACAGTGAGTATCGATCGACAGGTGATTAGAAGAGTAAGGTTGTAAATATTTCCTCATCAGGTGACACCGGAGCCCTCTTTCGCCTGGTCAGAAGTCAGAACGCGCACCGTTCTCTTTCCTCATCCGTGAGGTGGCACGCCCCGCACACACCCTTTTAGTTTTGTTCCCTCATCACCCCTTGCTGAGGACGTGGGCCAAAACAATCCCCACGTAAATTAATCTAATCTGGGTGTTAAAGGAAGAGGAATCGCCATAATTTTGTGAACCAAATTTAATGGCAGAGTTTGTTGAAGTAAACTAGAATGCTAGTTAGTAAACTACATTTACATGATCTAACTTATTTGGAATAATCAATTTGAATCAGAACCTGCAAAGCCAAGCCAGGTCAACCTAGTTAGAAATAAAATTCATGTCCAGGTCAAGTGGAATCAAATTACTGAGAGGCACCAAAGGGATCTGGCAGGTAACTATAGTTTAACTGCTGTACTTTTCTTTGTCAGAAAGTAAGTTTGACTGCATTGTTCTTGTTAATGTTTGCCACAAATAGAGAGAATATTTACATTTTTTTTTCACCGTAAAAGAAAAGATAAGGTACTTCGTGTTTTTAACCTCACGTACACGAAGCAGTGGTTTCTACTCTACTGTTTTTCAATCATAGAACTCAGTACATGAGATTAGTACATAACACATGTACTTACAATGATTGAAATGGTTTGTATATTATTTGACAAGAATCGAGAGCGTTAAGAAATTTCTCGTATATAATACTGACTGAATAACGTGAAAACATTTTGTTTGTATCTTAATAAATTTAATGAAAAAAAATTATTGATCTTAATAAAGTCTAAAATTTATGACCTTAGTGACAACATTTTGCTTGTATCGTGATAGTTTAATGGAAAATAATTCTTGATTTTAATAAGGCATAAAATTTATGGCTTTAATCTTAGGTGGCATGTTATGTCACCTAGACACATCACCAATTAAAAAGATTATGTCATGTCGTTCTTTAGCAAAAATACAATCTTAACTTTCCAAATCCAATTATTCTACATTATTTTGTCTTTTTATTAAGAGAAAAAAAATTTAATTTGTCTTTCTTTTATAATTAAAAAATATATATTTCTAGCATTTTATTTCTCTTTTCCTTTTCATCACTATCATGTTTAGATTGAACGTAACATATAGTGTGAAAATACATATATTTCTGAAAATATATATTTTTTCAAAAACACGAATTCTTATGAAATTATATACATATATAATTTGTCCAAGAAAAACCAATTTCGTCCAGGAATTTATATATATATATATATATATAAATATATATACGTAATCATCCAAAAGAAATTCGATAGAGATTTTTATATTTTTTATTTTATTTTATTTAAAAAATTTGATACAAAATATGACTTATATATATCATAATTTTAAACTGTAAAACTAAAATATTAAAATGGAACTAAATTTAAATTCACAAAGATAGAAGGAAATTTTAATAAATTTACGAAATTGATTTATGGTATAAAAACCTAATTTGACATGATTATTAACTTGGTCATTATTATTAATAAATTAATTAAATTTGGTAGAAACACATCCATATTAAAAGGGTAAGAAAATATTTTATATTAGTATATAGCATCTATTAATTATTAAGGTTAAGATTGTATTTTTATCTAAGAAAGAAATGATATAATTTATTAAATTGATGATGTGTCTATATGACATGACATGCCACATAAGATTAAGACTATAAATCTTAAGTTTTATTAAGACCATCTAACACTACCCTAATGTAATTTAGATTTATGTTTTTCTCGAGATCAATTTGTAAGGAGGATTCGGGTGAATTCACATTTATTTAACAAAGATTTTTACTGAAAAAAAATTACTAGATAGAAATAAGAAAAAGATAAAAAAATCCTAAAAGATTCTGCTTAATCCTTTTCCTTCCCAAATCATGATCTAATTCCAGAAATTTGGGATATTTTTCCATTCTTGGAATACAGTCTTAACCTAATCATAGTTTTATTCAAGAATTAGAAAAGAATCCAAATACCCATTCTATTGTGTATTCCAAGAACACTGCAAAGGAAATAAGAAAAGGAGAAAAACCCTTATTTTAATTACCCAAGTCTTAAGCCCCTTTTTTTTCTTCTTGTGATCTCATCAAATATATAAAAAAAAGCTCCAGCATCTTTGCTCTCTCCTCTTCTCTTCATATCTACTCTTCAAGTACTTACTGTTCCTTGTCTCTTGAGCTTCACTTCAAGCTCCCACAGATCTCTCTGCCTCCAAAGCCCAGATCACTTACAACCAGGTCTTGACTTGAACCCACCCTTCAATGTTTATTCTCATCTTTTACTTTTACTTGTTAAACATACCTTGATCCGCAAATATCATGTCTTTTAGGTCAAGTTGTTTGCTTTTATTGGATTCTGGTGTTCGTATGTTCTTGCCCTTTTATGGGGTTTTGGGTTTTCGTCTTAGTAGGGTTTTAATCAGATACTGGTTGTGTTCTGGGTCTGGGTCTGCTGCAGTTTCCAGCTGACCCTTCTTGTGCTGAGTTCTCAATCTAGCTGTTTCTGGGGCTCTGTTATTTTATTATGATTCCAGTACTTTTGACTGTGTTAAAATACTTGTAATTGTTTGCATATTCATGCGATTTGGGTATTTAGATAGGCATTTGGTTTTACTATATGGTTTGTGATATTCTACTTACGAGTTACTTAAACCCTACTGATTACCTTAGAGTACTTGGTCTTGTCTACTATCCTTGTCTCGTATAAGATCTTTGTTCTGTTGGATATTCTTGCCATAAAAGAAAGAGAGAAGGAACTAGTTATGAGGAGTTGGATTCAGTCTGAGAACTTGGGCTCGTTTTGTGTATAGCACATAGAAGTCGTTGAACTACCATTCATAGAGGCAGTTAGGGGTTGATCCATGTTCATAGCTTTTACTTCTTTTTTTGATCCTCAAGGGCAAAGCATTCGTGCAGTGTGCTTAAAGTCCTCTCGGTACTTATTTTGGTTTCAGATTTTCACACAAAGTTATCACTTGGCTGATTCTTTTGTTTATGGGGTATGATAACCTATCGCTGCTGTTACTGTTTATGGAATCTGAGTATTGCTTTTTAAATAGAGTTTTCTATATTCCCTATGTAATAAGTCTGTTTAGATGCATTTATTTGGTCAACATCGTTGGAATATGTTGTTCTCTTCTCTTTAGTTATGGCTTATCCTTGTTAGACATCCAAGTGATTTTCATAGTAGCTTCCTCTACTAATTCATAGATTTTGAACTTTCTGTAGATAACCATGCAAGAAGCAAATTTGGCAAATCCTACCCTTCCTCCCAGTGCTCAGCTTGTTGGCAATGCCTTTGTGGAGCAATATTACCAGGTCCTGCACCACTCACCAGAATTGGTGTATAAGTTTTACCAAGATTCAAGCGCTTTAAGCAGGACAGATATCAATGGCAACATGACAACAGTCAAGACGATGGATGTAAGTGTTTTAGGTATATGGTTATGGTCCTAGTTCAAGTTCACTCTAATGCCTGAAATCAGTTATGTAATTTTATTGACTGTCAAATACATGACGTGTTTATTTCGTATGCTAAACATGAATTCATCAACCTATCTCTCTATGTTGCTGATTCAGTTTGGACTGAAGGATTTAGGACAATTAGCTGGATTATATATATATATATATATATATATATATATATATTTAGGTTTTTTTATGTTGTTGAAAATATTATGGTAACTTTTCATCCTATAATACTGTGTTCAGCTTATACTGTGTTCAGCTTTCTTTGAATGAAGCCATGTAGTAGATAAAACACTTGTTAAGAAAAGATTATGCGGAAGTATGCAGTTTTGGCTTTATCTTTTGCAGTGGCATCAGCTTTGTGATTTTCCTTAAGAAGTATTTTAAATAATGATGGATTTGCTGCTTGAAGTTTTGTAGTGTGCCTCATAACTAAAAGGTGTTGCCATCGGTATACATGCTACAGAGAATTACCAATATATTTCATCATTCTGCAAACTTAGTGATCTTCTTGTTGGTTTTTGAATGTGTTGTGAAAGTGCATCTTGGACTAAATATACTATTGGAAGAATGCTGAACTGTTAATGTAAGTATGAAGTGTTGCATTCGTTAACATAGAATATTCTTGGAACAGGCAATAAGGATAAAGATTAAATCCTTAAATTACGAAGAGTATACAGCGGAAATAAAGACTGCAGATGCTCAGGAATCTTTTGAGAAAGGGGTCATTGTTTTAGTGACTGGATGCTTGACTGGAAAAGACAACGTGGGGAGGAAATTCACCCAAACGTTCTTCCTAGCTCCACAGGAAAATGGGTACTATGTCTTAAATGATGTTTTTAGGTATATCGAGGACAATGAATCATCGCAGACAAATAGTATCCCAGTTAACACTGTTGATGAAAGTGCTCCAGTAGCTGCCTCAATAGCAGAACCAGGTGAGTTCAACCTTTCTTTTTTGGTTTTTCTTTGGATTTGCTTTAGCCTTCATTTTTCAATTGCTTCAGTGTTTGTCTCCAGAACCTACTCAAGCTCCTGAGCCTCTTGTGGTGGAGGAACCTGCAACTTTTGTTGATGAGGATCCCAATAATGGTCCTGAAGTTGTTGATCCTTCAGATATAGAGGAAGGATCAGTTATCGAAGATGAGGTTGTGATAGAGGAGCCCCCGATTCAGTCAATTCAGAGTAGAGATCTTCCAGAAGTTGATCCAATCCCTGAAACCCAGGAGGATGCTCCGAAGAAATCGTATGCATCGATTGTGAGTTTAGGGTCATTTTTCTTGTTTTTCTTTGGAGCAAGAAGATCTTAATTTTTTATGTCTAGTCTATTTTTGCTGTTATTTAATGCAATTTTCATTTAGGTAAAGGTAATGAAAAGTAGTGTCCCATTCAGTCCTGTCCGTGTTGCCCGACCGAGGATAGTATCTGCAAACACTGACCATCCATCCATTGGCTCTGCAAAACCTTCTCCTGCACCAGAAGCATCAGCTCCTAGTGACGATGCTGCTCCAGAAAGTAGCAATGCACATGAGGAAGGTGAATAGTAATCAGTGTCAAGATTCACTTTTTTATTTTTATTTTTATTTTTATTTTTACATAAAAAGTAGCCAGCTTCTGGCTGGATTGCTAAATTAACTCTGTCAAGACCTGCCTAAGTACTCATGTACTCCTTCATCACGGAAAAGAAACCGAGTTCTGATTTATATTGTATTCTTTGAAGCTGAAGGTCACTCCATACATGTAAGGAATTTGCCGTATGATGCGACTGTCGAACAACTTGAGAAGGAGTTTAAGAAATTTGGGTCTATAAAGCAGGACGGGATCCAAGTCAGAAGTAGTAAGGTATGATTAACTTGTTATAATGCGCCCTTCCAAGTGCAATGCAGAATCTTTTGATGTAGGCTTACATGTCATATAATTGGTTTATTGCAGCAAGGATTCTGTTTTGGCTTTGTTGAATTTGAAAACGTGAGTTCCATGCAAAATGCACTTGAGGTATTGGATTTTACCTTTGTATTCCACTTTCATTCTTTGCAATAAATTTCTTGAGGTCTACCTTTTTAGCCCTATGATCCGCTCCCCAAAAGAAAGACACAAAATACCATCTTAGCCTCCAGGCCATTGGCATTAATGCGATGACTGTTGCCTAAATGAAATTTATTGGCATACTTATATCTGTTTGAGAAAGAAGTGGGGCAGTGGCTGCTGTGTTGTCATGTCACTACAGGCCAACATGACTTCATCATCCCTCTCTCTCTTTGTGGGGTGTTTAAAACTTCCAGCACTAGCCTCTACTTTACAATAGTTATTACTAATGAGGCATTAACTGAGTGCCTTTGTGCTTTCCTGTTACTGGCTCTTGAATATTGAGTAAATGTTTACAAAACATTTCCACTTTTCTCAACTTATTTTTTGGATTATTGGTTGGTTTGGGTTGGTGGCTAGGAAAAGGCTACCAAAGAAAAATGAATGATTGCATACTTACAGCTACATTAGTTTAAATTCCTATTATTTTAACCTCTTATGTTTAAGAGCTACTGCCCTTAGACCACTGGATTACCAGTTTCCAACTATTTTACTCTTATATTTTGAGAGGTACTGCACCTAGAGCACTGGATTACAATACCTTAAAGTGGTGACATTTTATATGGTTGGCCTATCCAATGCAAGTGTTCGTGCTTGAAATCCAAGCATTAATTAGGTTTTCATTTAATCTGTGGAGTGGATTATTCTTTTTATGTAAGGTTTACTCGTAAGAAGTAGATTGATTAAGAACTTGTTCCTGACCTAGCTCAAACCTAAGACTTCATAGCTTTGCACTGTCTGTTCTTGCCTTTCGTTGGTTATTTGTTTCTTCTGATCAGCATGACCAGTTGACTCAGCTTGTTTGTTTAGCCAATTTAAACTTGTTGAAATTCATTTCAGGCTTCACCGATCATGATCGGCGATCGTCAAGCGGTGATTGAGGAAAAGAGAACCACAACCCGAGGTAAGCCGATGAACTTTTTATGTTTCCGGGGTATAGAAGTTAGAAGCTTTCCCCAGTCTCCTCTCTTGTTCCTGACAAATGATGTAGAACTGACCAAGTTGATGGTTACTGCAGTTAGCAATGGTGGAAGAGGAAGGTTTTCTTCAGTAAGAGCTGGCTTCCGAAGTGACTCTTTCAGGGGTGGTCGTGGAAACTATGGTGGTAGCCGTAGTTTTGGCAGGAATGAATACAGAAACCAGGGTGAGTTTCAACGATCCAAGTCCTCGGCTGGACGCAATGGCGAGGGTTATCAGCGCGTTAATCCAAATGGCAGGGGTGGTGGTCGCCAAGGAGCAGCAAACAACCGCAGTTCTGTTCCTACTTGAAGGCATGTGAAAGAAACTGGATAGAAGATTTTTTTGACACAACCAGAGGGGGTCACATTTTTCTTTCCTTTCCTTCAATTGCTTTTTGTTGTTGGATAAAAGCAGTGGTATTGTGCCATTAGAAATTTAGGTTTTTTCTTTTTGGTATTATAATTACAGGAGATTCTGTAAGATTATGTATTTTTAACCCCTGTTCTCTCTTAGCTTAATCTTATAGAGCTATGGGCATGAAAAATTGGTGTTTGTGTTAATGTATTCATCCATAAAAATCATGTATCGAATTCTTGTATTCTGATGATTAAGATTGAGAACTTACTTCCATTTTCTGATATATGCTAATTCCATCTCATATTACAACTTGCAACTATCTTAGATAAATCATCAGTAATGAGCAAGAAATCGCAAAGCGCTACCTAGCTCGTCGGATTTCAGTTTGATTTCTGCAAGTTGGATACAAAATTTGATGCACCAAACGCCGCAGAACCACCCACCACAGAAACAGCAGCAACCACAGCTTGTACAACCACCTCCCAAGGGTAATCCTCCGGCACAAGAAAGACAGACAAAGGACCCAAAAGCAGTAGTCCGAAGCTCAAAGTCAGCAGTGCCCCCGGAGTTCCAGGGTCGGTGGCTGCCGACAGGACTCCAAATTCTTCTGCCTTTGATAGCAGCCCGAGTTTCTCTATCGCCGACAGTGAGAGGCCGGACTTCTCTGCCGCCGATAGAAGGCCGGCTTTCTCGGCTTTGGTCAGCAGCTTCAGTTGCTCCACCCTTGTTAGTAGCTTCACTTGTGTCGAATTCTGCATTGCAGCTTAATGTCACAAGTATACTATAGGCAAAAGGACAACTCCATGACAGTATCTATATCTGAGCCTCACTAGTATAATTTAACGAAATTTATCAACGCGAAACTTGTTAACCTTCTTGGTGGCTGCGCGGATCGACGTCCGGGCAGGCATGGATTTGGGTCTCTGAGGAGAAATGTACAGCAACGGCAGCACTCCTCTACTGCCCGGAAACGCTTTAGCCTCCATAGCTCTCTCTGTCTCTCTGCTCAAAAATTGTTTCTTCAGAAAATATCTTATGGTTGGTTTTGAGCTTCAAAGTAGATGAGGTTCCAACGTCGACGTGGCACCTTGTGGTTCGGTGTACCCTTTTTCCTTTTATCTTTTTATTTTTAATCAGTGAAGGTTGTTTTGGTAATTTGGCTCTTAGGGTCCGCTTTAAGTACCCTGGTTGGCTTCGATTACGTCTCAAAAACCCCAAAATCTAAAACCCTAGGAATTGCTCTCTGTTTCGATCTTGGCCGGAAAATCTTCGATGGCGAGCTACGGGATCTCGGTGGAGGAGACCAAGGCTTTCTTGAAGTCGCAGTACCAGAGCGAGGAGAAGTGGGCTCACAACATCGTAATAACTCCTTTCTCAAATCGCTCTCTGCGTTTCTGTTCGTTTCTTTATTTGTGCGAACTAGTATGGAATTCTTTGTTTTTGATTTGCCGAGTGTTTGGATTGTTAATTCACTGAGTTTGATTTGGTGTATGAATTGTGAAACCTCTAGTTTGATTAGGGATTTTGTTTAGACAAATTTGGAATGCTGAAGCTTTTGTTTAAGATAGAGTGAATCTCTGATGTAGTTTAGTTTTGGATTAGTAATTATGGGTTTAGTGATGGGTATAAAGGAATATGTGCGCAGTTTTGGGCTAAGAAGCAAAAAATTTGAGTTCATATTGGTGGTTCCGTAATCGAACCTCAATAGTTGATGTGAAAGTCTACGTCGTAGAATTACCAAGTGGCTTATGGGTGATGCTTGGTTGTGTGACTTGTGTCATGACATTTTCGGTTGTTGTTGTTTAGGCTTGCGTTAGATCACTGGGGTACTGGCAATACTTTGTTTATCTAAGATGCGGACCGCCACGATAATTTCAGTTTTGATATTAGTTTTTTAACAGTGTAATGATTGCTATTCTGTTTCTGACAAGGTTAATATCAGAATGGCATTGTCTCTTTGAGAGAAGAGGAAGCATGATTTTTATATATATACATGGATGCATTGATTTGGTGACTTTTGTGTATATAGGGTTTGATCTTGGTATTCAGTAGACTTGTAGCCTGATATGTGTGACTTTCGGCCGTCTTTAAACTGAGAATTCTGTGTTTTACACTGACCTAGTTTGTGTATCAATCAGACATTCATCTGTTTGTTTGAGGAAACAATAAAAATCAAGGAGTTAATGTTTGTGTTTCTCTCTTGCAGAAACTGCTTCGTGCTCTCGGTATGTTCGCAGGATCGGTGATTCTATTTCGGAGTTACGGTGATATGATGGCAATTTGAGTGCCGTAGTTTAGAATAATTTTTGGATTTTGAAGGGAGACTTACCCACTGAATTGTTGAATGTTTATTTCTATTAGACCATCCAAATTTTTGTTATTAACGTTTGCTTATGTGAAAGAGTTATGCTACCCTCTATTTTTTTCACAAACTTATGAAAAGTCCTCAAGTAGCCGCATTGCATATTTCTCCAACTATATACCATCTTTGGGAGCTATTTCAGGCCCAACAAAAAATTAAAAACATTTTCAGGCCCCATTAAAAAGCACTTTTAGGCCCAACAGAGAAAAGTACAATCGAGCACTGACAGCAAATTAGCAAATCGTGTGGAGGTGGACAATCCAGTGACGTCACTCCATGCGTTGGAGATCTTCCCACGTACGCTGTCTGTCTACTTGTCAACTAGACTTGCTTGTGTAGTGACGTCTGCATCTACACGACAAGTGACGTCGCCTAATAATACAGTCCACGTGTAACAACCTGATCCATTCTCATGCCATCAGAAGCACAAGTTGGGAGGTCACTGTGTAGAAGCCCACACTTTACATCCGGATCCCAGTGACAGACGCCGCAAATTCTTCTGATTCCTCGCAATCCAAATTTACTGCCTTCTTTGACCGTCGTAAAAGTACAGTAAATCCCCAAATATGAGGCTAGAATATACTAGTATAGCCCTGAATTGTAAGGACTATATTTACCGTCTTCAACCTGGTTCACCTCTCCACGACCAAAAAAAATAAAACCTGGTTCACCTCTCATGGTAAATTATAGGCTCTCTTTTATTAATTTGGCTGCAGTTTTTTTTTAGGGAATAAAATTTATTTCATTGATTAAGGATCATTACACTCAACAGAAATAAGTTCCTCCACAGACGGAGGACCAACCGGCATAAAACCAATACTCGTAGAATACAAAGCAAACTGAGCTAAAGAATGAGCCACCCTATTTGTTTCTCTCTTAACATATATAACTCTGGCATTAGCTGCAAGCCTTAGGCTAGCTTTCCTTCAAATTTGTGAGAAGGAAACCCAAGATTGAGTTATCCATGGAACCTTGTATGTGTTGTCGTGTTGATCTATGAGGATTTTGGGTATAAAATGTATTGGAAATGACGTAAAAACGTCACTGATTTTGTATTTAGAGTTGTAGACCATGGTAAATAGCAAAAGTTTACTGGATTTTATCATCATTATGATGCAGTTTCTAATTTTTATAACCCAAAACTAAAGTATCATGCTTACACTACTGATCGAATGATCAGAGATGCATATTACTGGTTTTCTGAGCTTATAATACTAAAACCACTAAACCAAATCTGTTAAACAAAACCAGCAAATAATTAAACACGAAAGTCTCACGAAAATGAACAATACAAAGCAGATCGAGATCTTAACATGAATAATGCATAAAAGGACATTAAATCATGATGAAATGCAAGTAAAGAAAAATGTGAGCTTCTTAAAAGTTGTTACAAACTTAACCACATCTGGCAAACCCCACTAATCCGATAAGATCAAACTGGATTCTAGAAATGGCAAATGTAAACCATGCATGAAGAAAAATGCAAGCGATCGAAGAAAGATGTGAACCATGCATCAAACCTAATTTACATCTGGCAAACCAATCAACACGATAAGATCAAACTAGAGTTTAAAACCATTTGACAAAAGTTAAATGCATTTGGTTTTTGAAATCCGCCCTCGGGAAATTACCACAACAAATCAATAAGCCAAATGGCTTCCATGCTAGTAAAGAAAAATGTGAGCTTTACAAGTCTCCCCCCATATTCGACACGTTGCATTAACTCTAGGGCAACAGAGCTTGGCCAACAGAGACTTCTTCTCCAGTCTGAGCAGGTTTGAGTTTCGGATCAGAGTAGTCTACGGGTTTCGGCCACAATCTAAGTGTCTTTTTTCTCCTTCTGCCAAACCGCCCTGGTTGATCTTGGTAATTTACTACCTGGGCCAAAGTTCGAAAGTGGCAGATACCGATCGAGATCATCACCACAGCTAGCTAGTTACAGGTGGTGGGTGAATTGAGCTCATAGTCTGCAACTTGAGAAGCACTTGTTACTCGCACCCTATAGGGCTCCAGTGTCTCTGTGCCTGCTCTGGTTATGTCCACGTGGACTCTTCGATGTGCGTTGTCAATTGTCACCTGTAATGCCAAAAGCAGAGAAGAAGGGAGAAGAACTCGCGTCGGTTTCACTTGTGTCACCTCTATTTAATCCCCCTCACTATCTGTCTCTCCCTCAGATGCATAGCTAGCTAGTCTCTCAAGAAAGAAGAAGAAACTCTAGTGAGATATCTCTCCCTTCTTCTTTCCTAGAGATGGCACAAGTCGGTGCCCACCGGCCACCTCCAATCTCTTACATTGTGGAGGTCCGGTGGGTACTCGATCGGGTCGCTTTTGCCGTCATTTAAAAGGATGACAAAGCAAGTACCCACCGGTCACCATCAAATCTTCCAGAGGTCGAAACTTTCAACTTTCGAAAGCTTCCACCTCTGGTTGTTTTGAGGGGGACAGCTTTGCCATCCCTAGTCTTTTGTGTTTCAGTTTTTTTGTGACCGATGAAGATAATTTATAAATTTTTGTTCATGTTTTGTGGTGAAGGAAAATGGCGGGACAGCAGGAGGAGAACGATCTCGGGCTCTCACTTGGTGGACTGTACAAGGGAAACTCCGCTGAGGCCCACAGGGCACACCCTGTGTCGGAGGAGAATGCGGTGGCGGTGGCGCCGAGGGCCGGCAGGGCGGCTTCTTTGCCGACGGAAAGAGAGATGGAGTTGATGAGGGAGGGGCTGACTGAAGTTCAAGCTCTTAGCAGGGTGATGGCTGCAAGCTTGAAGCTGACTATTCAGAAGGAGAGGACTGACGGAGCGCTGGCGGCGGCGGCCCGGCTGCCTGGACTGGTTTCTGCTGGAGGTAACTTCATTATTTAATTGCTTTTTGATATCGGAAGTTCTATTGGAAAATCTTATATATGCATGTGCTATTTGGTTGATATTGTGGGCGTGTTAGATTTTGTTGGTTGATGTGGTGAATTGATCAGAAAGGTTTTGGTTGCACTTTTCAATTGTTATGTTTTCTCGATCTGCGAGGTACAGTAAAGAAGATATGTATTCTGTCGCATGCATCAGAATTTGCTAAAATGTTTTTCATACTAGAATTGAGTACATCTATGGTTTTATATGGGGTGGTTTTTGAACAAACTGTATGCATGCTTGGATGCCTGGATGGTATGGAATCTTTGTATCATATATATGTTGGTTGTACAGATCTATATGCATGCGGGCACTTGTGTGTTGTTTTTCTGTTTGAATGCATGTAGTGATTGGAAAGAGTACTTAGAAGGAATGAAAGAGGCCGGAACAATGTCATTACTAGGGAAACATATTCTGAAACCAAAAAATTTTAGACGGGCTAGGAATTATTCATGCATGGGGAAGTACTTTAGGGTACGTAATTAATTCGATTTATTATTACTTAGTATATCTGCATATTAGATTTTGTGATGATCAGGACGCCTAGCTGCAACAAGCAGCATAGTCAGTGGTGAGCTTATGTCTACAGACGGGAGCTCTAACCGGCCTGCAGTGACCAGCCCAATGATGGCCAAAGAGAATGCTGATGACCCTCAACAGGATCCAGCAAGGAGGGCTAGACTCTATAATCTCAATGTCTTTGCAAGGCCAATTAGGCGCTATAGGAGGAACACCAGTATGCCTCATGTGAAAACCATTGGTGCTGATGGGAAGAGGGTCGAGGGCTATTTGTACAAGTATCTTACAGGAAAAGTGAGAATCGTATGTCTTTGCCATGGCCTTTTCCAGTCTCCAGCAGAGTTTGTCAACCATGCCGGAGGCAATGTGGTCGGAAACCCCTTGAAGCAAATCACTGTTTCCATTTGAATAACTATGTCTATCGTAGTGGCGATGCGGTCGGCCCCCTGTGGGATGTTAAGAAATGAACCTCCTCAGTTAACTAGCTTGTAGTTCATCATTTTAATTTATAAATGGACCTTGGGTAATTAACTTAATAAAGCAATTGTCTATGTTTGGAGGGGCATAGACTAACTTATATATGCATGTAGAGACCCTTAATTTTCCTGCTGTTTCAGTTTCGCAAATATTTGGCAGTTATGTGCTTAATTGGGTTTTTAAATTGTTCATCCTGTTTGTGGTTGGCATGATTTTCTTCAAAATCTACCAAGCCTAAGGGCTGGTTCAACCTGTCTTTATAATCTGTTTACATGCGTCACTAGCAGGCTAGCTTGGAGCCAAAGAAATTATACAATCCCCTCTCAAGGTATGTGAAAATACAAGTGTTTTTATCTTAAATCCTCGTGTAAGATGGCAAGTAAAATATGAGTGTTTTTATCCTAAATTGAGTAAATTCTTGTGTGAAATGGCAAGTAATTTTCTTTTTGCAGATTTGCAACAGAACTTTATTAGTGAGCCGATTTTGTTTCCTGCATTTTATATAGGTGGTGGATTGTCATTTGGCTCTCCCGTATTTATATCTCGTGTTTCTATCTCAATGTGTATAAATGCAATTATATATTACTCTAAAAAAAAAGAAGGTTTGTAACAGAAATTCAAGAACCAACTTTTAAACTCTTTTCAAAAAGGCCTAAACACAGCATATACAAAAAGTAACAAATCATTATTGGCATTCCCAAAATCATTTAAGCATAGCAATCTCGTTAATGTCAGCAAAATAAGCCTGAAACATGTGAAATGCTATCTGTATTTTAAGTGTAATTTTCTAGGTGTTGGCTCAAAAATCGTCCCGGCCATGTGTCAATGGGCCGAGGGCTTCTTTGGGCTACACGTGTCCTTCTGGCTTGGTGATGTGTGCCCAACTCGCGACCGAGAGGCCAAGCGAGGTTTTGTTTTGATATATATGTAGATGCGCTATCCTGACTTCTGATCAGTCGATTGTGGGCCAAGGAAGGATCGATCTCAACCGCAGGGTTTTCTCTGCCTTGGATGCAAGGGCTTTAATACGAAAGCCGATCTTGGTGCTGTGTGACTAGGTGAATGTTGTGATGGTGCAGGTGATGCAAATGCAAAAATGTAAAGTGCAGCAAATAAAGTGCAAAATTTTTTTAAAAAAAAGATAAAAAAACACGAATGTAAATTTGCAAGAAAGATAATGCTGAAAAGTAACAACAGTAAGATAAATCACAAAAAGAGCGATAAAGTAGATTGCAGAAAAAGAAGAACAAATATCTGTAGAATAAAGCGATAAGATAAACACGAAAAATATTGTTGATAATGCTGAAAAGCTTAATTGTATTGAGATATAAAATTTGTAAATCACGTAGAGCGTTTGGTCAAAGACATCTAACAAAGAATCCTAAAGTCCTTTTTATAGTGAAGTAAAATAAAGAAAACATAATCCCAGCTTTAAAGAAGTTTGGTAATAAAACTCATTCAATCTGATTGCTACAAGTTTGGTAACTGTAGTTACTTCTCCCTTGAAAACGCCATCTTTGATATTGAAGTAGTAACGTCATTCCTGCGGCTCATTAGCCATGTTCACGGCTCAATGACTCAAATCAGAGATGTTACTGTTTATTTCGACTACAAATCTACAATGACTCCTATGTTATTTTCTCCTTTATTCCCTCATTTGTTTCACACACTTCTAATCCAAAAACTAGTATATATCATATATCAATATCATCATCCAATTCAATAAAAATAAAAAAACAAATCATCGTCCAATCACGTCACAAATGACAAACAACAATTCAGTCCAATGTCAACTGGTCTTGGTCCTCCAAAGAAGAGTCCCAACGGCTCTACAAAAATATCACCCAATCAGAACCCTCCAAGTGTCAAACAATATATCCCATCTCTATTCGAGGAATATTCTTTGGTTCAACAGCTAGATCCATGGCGCTTCTCAACAGTCTCCCGCATCACATTATAAAGAGGTCTCGCTCACACACGATCCTACCCCCATCATCACTTTGAACTTTCCCAAGCGCACGCTTCTGTGATCGTTTCAGAAGAACCCAGCACACTTGGAGAAGCTGGGCCAAGAGCTCCATGGCTGCTTCTCGCTGTAAGCTTTGAACTTGACCCCGAAATAGTGATGGGTTCCATGTTTTCAACTGTTGTTTGTGTGTGAATGATTACTGGGTTTTTTTTTTTTTAGTTTTGTGAAAAATTTGATCTTTTTTGGTTTGGTGGTGTAGCGATGAATTGTGTGTTTTTGAGTCTTGTTCTTGCTGTTGGTGTGAGTTTTTGCATGTTTGTGTGTGAATGGTTACTTGGTTCTCTCAGTTTTGTTGAAAAATTTGATCTTTTTTTTTTTGGTAGTGTAGGGATAGCATTTGTGTTTTTGAGTATTGTTGTTGGTGGTGGTGCAAGCTTTTCAATGTTTGTGTGTGAACTGTTTCTAGGTTTATTCAGTTTTGTGGAAAAGTTTGGTCCTTTCTGGTATGCTTCTGATATTGGCTTTCAATATTGCCTTTGGGAATTTGCTTATCTGGGTTTGTTTGATTTGTTTTAAGCTGGCATTGACAGTATTAACTACCTAATTAGGTGATTGGAGAGGATATGAATCTTTGCATTTTGGGCAAACTTGGTTGTAGTTGGAAAATTCCTTGATTTTTATTCTTACTTTAGCAAAATAATGACCTGAGTGTTTGATCTGAGGTTGTGCTTTCTATTCTATATGCAAGTACGTACTTTGGTTTAATAAGACAATTGGTTTTCTAAATGTAGGATACAATAAGTCTTTATTTTCCGATATCATGAAAATGAACATACTGGGAAAATTTGTATTTATTTATGCAGGTTGCTGTGAGCACTTTTAGATTTGGAGAGTTTAATTCTGGTGTTTCTGGATTTGACAGGCTTTACTCCTTTTGTAATTCTACTACTCCTTGTTGGGTGTTCAGGAAGGCCATTATATCCACTTCCAAGTAAAGTTGCCAATGCATATAGACAGCCTCTACAAACTTCTAGACCGTACAACATTGCACATCGAGGATCAAATGGAGAGATTCCTGAAGAAACTGCTGCTGCATACATGGTAGTCATTCACAAAATAGTTAGATGTTGTATGCTTTGCTCGGCCTGATTGTCATAATTTTCAACCTGATTAGAAGCAGTTCATAATGTGTACTAAAACATGGCATTCTTGCAGAGAGCTATTGAAGAGGGTACAGATTTCATTGAAACAGATATTCTCTCTTCAAAAGATGGAGTTCTTATATGCTTTCATGATGTGACCCTCGATGATACAACTGATATTGCACAGCATAAGGAATTTGCAGATCGCAAAAGGACCTATGACGTTCAAGGGGTCAACACCACTGGTTTTTTCACTGGTATGGAAGCCTTTCTGCTTATAACACTTGTCAAATTGTTAATGTAACTAAATATTTGATCTGATTGCCAATTCCTTTAATTAATTGAGGATAATAAAATATTATTTAAATAATATGCAGTTGATTTTACACTTAAAGAACTGAAGACTTTACGAGTGAAGCAGAGATACGCATTTCGTGATCAACAATACAATGGTAAGTTATTTTTCAGATATATAACTCTGAGCTTATCCTTTTGATAAATATGTAAAGTTCAGAATTAATCATATAATGGTTACATATGTCAAATATATATGTAAAATGCTACACCTTTATGATTTTTTGTACTTCTTACTGAACATATGCTTTGTTTTAAAGTAAGATTATTCTTTTGGTGTATTCCCCAGGAAAATTTCCTATCATTACTTTCGAGGAGTTCATTTCAATTGCGCTGGACGCACCCAGAGTTGTTGGCATATATCCTGAGATTAAGAATCCTGTATTGATCAACCAACATGTGAGTACCCTGAAAGCTGCACCAAGAATGGTTGCACCAAACCTGATTAGTGTCATGCATTTCTCAATCGCACTTGGCTAATGCATGAATTTATGACAGGTAAAGTGGTCGGATGGTAAGAGATTTGAGGACAAGTTTGTGGAGACACTTAAAAAGTATGGATACAAGGGTTCATATATGTCGAAAGATTGGCTGAAGAAACCTGCATTTATCCAGTCATTTGCTCCAACTTCACTTGTTTATGTATCAAACCTGACGGACTTGCCCAAGATCTTTTTGATTGACGATATTTCAATCCCTACTCAAGACACTAATCAGGTATGTGTTCCCCCTAGTGTGTTTAACTAGGATATAAACTCTTTATAAACCTTCAAATGTTTTACTGTAATTTCTGCAATTATTCACTAACTATCTTAAAATTGATGACGTGCAGTCTTATTGGGAAATTACTTCAGACAGCTACCTTAGCTACATTAAGGATTATGTGGTAGGCATTGGACCTTGGAAAGACACTATTGTTCCTGTAGTAAATAATTATTTGCAAACACCTACAGATCTGGTCTCCCGGGCTCATGCACATAACCTACAGGTAGAGCTTCTTCTCTGTTTATGTTGCTCTTTGGGTAATGTGGTCACTTTTGTTTGCCTTCTTATAATTTGTTCTTGATTTCCAATCCAGGTACACCCATATACATACAGGAACGAGAACTCCTTCCTGCACTTTGACTTTCATGAAGATCCGTATCAAGAGTATGAGTACTGGTTTAAGGAGATAGGTGTTGATGGACTCTTTACAGACTTTACAGGCAGCCTGCATAAGTATCAAGAATGGACCTCCTTTAATCAAAGTGATAACAATAATGCATCAAAGTTATTGCATCAAATAGCATTGTTGGTCTCTTCCTATACAAAGGCATGAGACAGTACATTTGTGTATCATTTTATCTTGTAATAAAATTCCGATTTTGAGTGTTTTTAGATTAGCAGTACAGTTGCCATTTTCTCAACAGTCTTCTCCATGCCGTGACGAAATAGTCAGTGTCATTGTTAATACTATTTATCAAATCAAATAATGTTACGGTGAACTTTGAGGAAGACAGATGCAGATTTAGCTCCAACCCAAAAAGGAAGGATAAGACTGATTTGATTTCTGTTTTGATCTGGGGACTCCGACATCTGCATAAAAGAGTCAAAGAAATAAACACGGGCAATTAGCTTGCTTACTACATAGGTTAGGTTGGCATTTTTGTGTTGTCGTTCCTTTCGTATGTAAGGAAGCTAAACTATAGATGCTTAGCTTTTAATCTAATTCTATCAATAAGCAATTTCAAAGAAAGATTTAGAAGTTATTATCTCTAGTACAAAAAGAAGAAAAGGAAATGAATTAGCAATACAGCAAATAGCAACTTTTGTACAAGTCAATCACAGGAAGGCTATATAGTAACTCATATAAATAGATAAGGTTTTAATACATTTCTGGAATTCAACAAGATCAGCTGTACTGGACTACTGGTTTTAACTGTCATGACAACTGCCCTTCCCCAAGATGACAAAACAAAGCCAGTAACTTGAGGCAGGGAGACCAAAAGTGAATTGCCAGTAATCCTAATATCTTGTTCTCTATGGGCTCTAGACCACAGTTTCCACTGAAAATAGAGCACAGGCAGTAATTTAAGAGGCCTTCATCTTCGATATCTCTTCCAGCATATATTTGGATTCAGCAGCAAAATCAAGTGGAGCAACTGCCCTGGCAGTTACCCTTTGCCTCTTCTGGTCATTGTATTCATTCTGAACAACACTGACCCTGAAAATATAAGGAACCCAAGCAGCTTGTTTCAACTTCAGCTGGTACTCGTTGTCCTCCTGGAAAACGTGAAAAACTTAAGAAATTTGAAATCAGATGCAACTTTTAAAATATGAATGCATGTGCAATTATATACCTCTGATCTCAATTTATCTAGCTCATCTGCAGAGCACCCAATAATCTTCTCTGCTTCATTATTGAACATTGAAAGATATACGTCACTAGTTGCATCCATAGCTCTTGCAAGTAATATATACCTGGAAAGAGAGACCAGAGATTAAATGAGATGGAACAGAACTGTAAAACACCAACACAACCAATAGCAACTATACCATGAACTGTCAAACCCAAATACGTCTTACCTTAGACTGCATTCTTCAGCAATTTTCTGGCACCCTTCACACCAGTAACCCCCATCACCTTCAGTCACTTTTTTGTTGCACACTTTGCAAGCCCGGTACCAGAGAGTCTGATCAGACTTGATGGGGCCTATATAAGCTTTAACACTGAAAAACACAGGCTGCACAAGAAAATCCACAAGATCACAAATGAGTAAGAGAGCCTACCACCTTGAATTCCTAGGAAAGTTTGGAGAACAAATTTTTATGGTTAAGTAACCATTTCCATGGAATTCACATCAAGGGAACTAGTATTACCTTGTCCTCTCCCAAGGATGGGTTATCTTTCAAATGAGACAGGGGGATTCTATCAGAGTACATGGACCATGCTCCGCTACTGGCTGATGGGCTCATACCAGAGCCAACAGATGCCATTGAAACCTCTTTACCTTCAGAATCATACCTGTCAAATCAAACAGTTATAATGGATACCACTGAGATAAGAAGAGAAGTCAAAACTCTGCTGTGCAAGAACTTACCAGGATTTCAACCTCTTTGCTTCAGGTAAATCTGGATCCACCACTATTGAGCTCTTGGACAATGTAGACAAGGATACACCTACAACAATATGCACAAAAGTCTGTTAAAAATAGGAATATCTTTTCTATTTCTTCAGAAATTACAAAATTTAGAACACTATTCTGAGTTATGATATAAATATTCAGGCTACCTTGATAGTCTCCAACTCTAAGGGATTTGATAGCAACTACAGGCGATTGATTGACTTTGTCCAGCAATTCCTGGCCAACACCAGTTGCAAGATCATTCCATAAAGAAACCACAACCACTTTTTTCCTGCAGTTGAGATGCCGATTGTTTGTCAGTCCAAAAGAAAAGGATGCTGATTGTTTGTCAGTCCAAAAGAAAAGGATACCAATTGTTTTGGTGTAAAACATTAACATAGAGTTGCAGTAGCAAGTAGACTTACGACTCATCAGCAATGGTAATGTCACGCTTTGGGATACTCTCATTGTTGCTCTTCCTTCTAATACTCATTGTAGGAGACACACTTGTAACAACTCCAATAACATCTGAGACACAAGGCAATATTTCATAACAAGGATTTAGAAAACCATACATCTAAAAGACTAAAACAGATTGTAGAAGTAGCTACTTACCCACAAGCACCTTTTGGTTAACATGGGGGCCCAGCATATCAATTGGGACAAAATCAAATTTTGTTTCAGGAACAAAAGCTTCTTCATTGCAGACTTCATCCACCTCAGAATTCTCATTTAAAGTCATTTCATAATCATTTTTTAATGTGCTAAACTTCTTGTTAGCCAGCTTTAGAGACCCCTTTGAAACATAATAAACCTTCCCCAGGTCAAACTTTTCAAAAAACTTCTTTGCAGCTTCATTGAACATTGTAGCTTGAATTTCAGTTCCCTACAACAAATTGAACAAGATTTAAACACAAGTGAGAAACAGTAAGCCACATATATAACTGAGGAGCATTGGAACAACATAAACAAAATCTAATTCCTCTTTAACTTACATCTTCATCTGTTAACTCCACATTGAAAACACAGCCTTGGCCTCTAGCATTAGTGTAAGTACGCATGGGTCCCTTGTTTGTTACACGAACCTTTATAGTCCAATTACCTTGATAAGGATTCAAGGACACAATAGGATGAACCCTTCTAGTCATGGCCATTCGTGCAGCCGGGGCCATACTGAATCAATTCACAACATATACAAATGGTTATTACATCAAGCACATCACCAAAAGCTCCAATGACAACAGATTGATGACAAACAAAACACTCACTTTCCATTCTGCTCATGCATGATCTGATTGGCTGATTTAGTCACCATGTCTTGCTTGGGCTTCAAAATAATCCCAACCTGATCTCCTTTCACCTCCTCTTTACTAACCTCACTCTCAATCTCCGCCTCAGGAGCAGGCGAAACCATCTCACATTTTATCACAATCATACATCTGAAACAATAAATTCCAATCCAAACTTCAACATATGAAACCCAAACACTTCAAAAAGAAATACACCGCGAGACAGAGAAGTGAAATGCTTACTTTTCAGGCTTGCCGGGAATGTCATTAACAGTGTACTCAAGAACACGAACGAGGCCAAGGTTCTGAAAATCCCCAGAGTCAACCATTGAACTCAGATTTGAGCTGAGAATCCCCTTTAGCTTCATCTTCCCATCACTAGCAGTAAACCTACACCAACACATCAGTATCAATTAGATCCTATTTTTATTAGGGTTTCGGCTCCAGATCCTAATTGCAGAACCCCAAAAGAACCTAGATCCAAAAATTCAAAGCTCTATTTCACAACCCAGCACAAACCCAAAAACAAAATCACTCACAAAATTAAAAAAAGATGACATCTTGTTTGAAACTAGAGCGATAAAACACGATCCGAGCAATACCCATGAAGAATCAAATCATTTCCATAACACAAACAGTGAAAAAAAATTACAAGTAGTAGTAATCTAGGGTTAAAATTTCATCCAGCAAAATCCAAAATCGAATGGATGGGTAAAACACGAAGCTTACATATAACGGTTGCCATTACGTCTGAGATCGAGGATCTCGACCACGATCTCCGGGATCGGACTGGACCCGTCCGGCGATGGGTTCGCCAACAGCGTCGAAATCGCATCTGGGGTTGGTCCAAGCTTGACCATTTCTCTCTCTATTTCTTCTGGGTTCTCTAGCTCTTTCTCTCTCTTTCTAAAAGTTTTGGGGGCGATTTGAGATTTGAGGCTGGAAATGAGATACGGAAGACTGCGAATGGGTTTGGGGGGTTTTGTAATGTTAGGGTTTTAGGCGGGAGATTTTGAATTTGTTTCCCGCGAAACCAATTGCGGCGCCAAGTTTTAGCTTTCGCTGGTTTTTTCGGATTACGCGCGCCCTCTGAAATTTATTTTGACTGGTTTTACTTCTCTGTCCTTGTCTTGTTTCCCGAGTTACCGGCAACCCCTTTGGGAGCTTGATTCATCCATTCCATTTTTACACTTTATTAAAAAGAATATATCGAAAAAAGTGATATAAGCAACTATTGTATGTCGTCGAGGTGCATGTGAAATTCTTCAACTATTCATTGTGGTATAGTGCATGGCTACAACTGCTTGACTTGAATTTGTGGAAATTTTATCTAAGACTTGAGGAACTTATGTTTCTGCTTGATTCGTGATGGAAGTGTACTTTATAGTTAAAAGTTTTAAAACAGAACGATATCTTGCCAATAGATTGAGCTCGGTTCTAAAGATGGAGAAATGTGGTATGGGAGGATGGGATACAAAGAAGGGGATAGTGATGGTAAGGGAAGGTTGCTCATGAGGTCACTATATACTTAATTACTTACCCTTCATGGTAGAGGTGGCAAACATGCGGACTCGACTCATTTGATCAGGTTTGGGTCGTGCTTGGGCCGGTCCAAATCAACCCATTTTTAATGAACTTGGGCTCCGGCTAGCCCATATACTCAAATATTTACAGTAACATAAAGGATGTGGAAGATGACAGTAACATATATAAAGGAATGTCTTTGCATTGTCATGGATTGAATATTTACATTCCAAAGGGTGTCATGTACGCTCGTGTTACCTATTGTTACTAAAACATATTAACATCAAATAACATGTCTGAGTATCTATAAGAGAAGAAAGGAGGAAAGGAAGAAAGAAACTACAAGACTAGAGTTTTGTACGCGGTATTTTCGATTCCTTTTGTTCCGATGAAATTCTACCACTACCCTTAACAATGAATCTCAGTTAAAGCATGAGCAACAAGAGAAGCAAGATAGCCATTTGTGCTTAACCGTAGCAAGGACTGATTTCGAGGGCTGGGATGCTGCATTTGGTGTGCTGCTTTCTCTAGGTGTCTGTGGCGGTGAATCTATTAGTGGTGAATTCTGCTTTTGATGTGGTTGGCCTCGTGGCGAATATTGTTGCTTTTGCTTCCCTAATCCATCTATTTTCAGTGAACTGCTTCTAACTTCACTCCCTGCCAATCTGCATGTAACAAGATTATATTCAGCTCTTTGCTCAACATTATGGAAATATGCACAAATAGTTGAAAAAACAGCTTTTACTAAAATACTTGCTCTTGTAAATGATTGACATATGCTATTGTTACTGCTACGTCACTTTAAGAAAATTACTAATATATTGAAATTATTCTGATATATGTGGGATTGAGGGCAGTTAAAACTTTGAAGGATGCATGCAAAGCTATTTAATCCAATGTTTAAGTTCTCCTAACTTACGCAGGGAAGTATGGAAAACTAGCTACTTACATTGGAAATGCAAATGATTTAGTACTTCCATTGGAAGCATGGGACGTGACAGATGGACAATTAAACTTGTTGTCCGTGAGGGATGGACTGACTGCGTGATTTTGGAGGCGCGGCGATGAGCTTCCTTTACTGAGATTATCTGCTGAAGATGGACTTCCTCTGCTATTATTCTCCCCTTGTAATGATGGACTTGCTTTGCTATCATTTTCGGCAGATTCCATTATAACCTGTCTCATAGTCTCTACGGCTTTTGCTTCAGTTACTCTTGGACTTGGTCCCTCAACCAAACTGCGGCTATTTTGGGAAAACTCAACTTGCTTATCCGGAGGCTGGTTACTCGAAAAGTCTATATATGACATGTTTAGTTCTCCAGGCATTCCCAACTCACCGGATTTACCTGAGTAGGAAAACTGTTCCCTGGTGAAACTCATGTTACCCATCTGAATGCTGAATAGGGATTCATTGGAAGCAGCACTCCATTCCATTGGGGCTGCGGATGGTTTTCTAGCAAACACATAGTCAGGGATCCTGTACCCGGAGGCACTAGCAGTGTCACTAGGCCGCTCCATCACCTGCGTAAGAGGAAATTGGGTTGCAGCTGGATCATTTCCCAAGCTCAACTCATCAGTCCTAGGTGTAGAGCTGCCTAGCAAATCCTCATCGGTGTAGCTTGCACTTAGGAAAGAGCCGGTGGGGGATGGATTGATGGTTGCATTGGCATTATCCGAAGATACATCATTATCGCTCACATCAACTACCAAAGAGGCAGCAGTACTTGCAGGGGTGTTGGGGTTTAAGACTTTGCCTGTAGATGCAATTTCACTAGAACCTGTAAGCGTCTGATTTATTTTCGGATCTGTATTCCCTGTGCCTTTGCTTTCGGGGGGTGCTTGCAAATGGTCTGAAGATGATGGTAACGGTGAGGAAGAGAGGATTGATGTTATTCTCTCGTTCGCAGATTCCATAACTTAAAATGTCTTGATTCTCTAGCTCCGGTGGTCCAAAACCATCGCATCTCTGTAAAAACAAAAGGCACAAGCATTAGATCGCATTGCGAGAACTCAAATGCAAACACATTGTCGAACGTTACATATCTGAATCTTAGGTTATACGATGACTACAAATTATATGAACCCTGATATGTTTTACCACCAAAATCATAGGAAAAAGTAAAGTAAACGAAATTACACAAAGAGGAGAGGAGTGTGTTCTAGGATAAGATAAAAACTACAAAACGGTAATGTCATTGAGAAACAAACCTCTAAATGCATTCATTCAATTGAGAACAGAAAGCTAGCAGACGACATTCATATATGTGTTCAACGTAACACTCAATTTCCAACCAAAAAAAGGGTTTCCCTCGCATGAATTTCATGAGAAACATTATGTAATCAGTGAATACATGTTTTAAAGGAAACAAAATGTGCACACACAGATAATTAGGGATTGAGATGAAAGCAGACTCCACTAAATAGTAAGCGATATGTGTTTACAAAACTTACATGCCAAACAAATGCCAATTACCAGCACTGTGGATTTAGAGACCTCCAATCTCCGGCAATGATCCCGGTATGAGAATCAGCAGTCTCGGTTTTGCATTGGCGCCGAATTAACCACCTACGGAGGAGTAATGTGTAAAATTGAAAATTGGAAAAGAAACCAGAAATTGGAACAGAAAACAATTCCAGAACAAACAAAAAAACAAAACTGAAAATGGTGGAAATGGGAAGAGAGATAAAAGTGGAGGAGGTTAGAAGGCCTTGCATGGACATAGGCATTGCTTTCTGTTTCGTTCTGTTCCATATAACAACCGACTCTACGCGTCTCTCTTCCTAACTATTTACTAAATCTCAGGCTGTCTTTGCCCCTTTTGTCCCTTTGGCATGTAAACTTCTTCTATATATGAAAATTGTTTGACTCATCTCCAAAATTATTTACGTGTTCTAAAATGCTTCTTTTAGTTAAAGGGATACTCAATGTGGAATCAAAACATTTTACCATACCTATCATTTTTTGAGCTTAGTCTCTTTCTCTTCAGGGTATAGATTATTTCCATTATTAGATTTCACAACTATGTCAATACTATCATAGAAGAAGTCCGAAATTTCATCTGCCACCCTTTCATCTACTCCTTGCTTTTCTGCCACCCTTTCATCAGTAGTCCTTGCTTCTTTCTCAGACGAATCAAGTAATGTAAAACTGAAGTGAAGTGATACAGGCCACATTGGTCTTAGAAGAGAGGAAAATGGGATGTCTAACCGCAATGTAATGTCGCGGTTGTGCGGATTTATTGAGCACCCTCTTGTATAAAAACACAGAATGACACTTGATTTCGAATGCAGCCGTTTCTTTATCTTCTGCAGAATGTTATGTCATTATATAGATGAATTTCAAATGGGAACCGAGCACCTGCTGGTTTTCAAGAAAGAAACTACATGTGTTATGGGAACGATCGAGCAACAATATTGTTGTAACAATGGTACACAGAAGACTGAATAGTAGAGCAACAGTGCCACTTAAGAACCTTGATAGATGAATTAAGAAATTCGATCAGCAACTTTAAAGAGTTGACCAACTTCATCTCAGTCGATTATCCCTTTAATTGAAATTAATTACTCGTAATCACCAAAACATTTTTTATTTTATAATTTCAATAAAATTATAACAAAGAAAATGATTCAATTTTATACTTTATCTAATTCACAGCAAACTAATGAATCCCAAAATTAATGATTTCCTAATCAAATTAGCAGACTTTCCTATGACAAAGAAAGCAATAATGTAGCCAAAATATAGAAAGGGAGGGAAACCGCATATCAAATTCACAATATTTCTTTTAAATCACATTCCATATTAAGAATAGAAAATAAGGAAGTTTGCGCAAAATTTCACTCGTCAATTGATTAGACTTTTCAACTATTATTTTCATTACATTTTTTTAGGTCTTTATCAAGTTCATTTCTTGTTTAGCATCACTTGTTATCATGGCGGATCACAAATCTCTTACCCGATTAATCAAAGAAGAAGAAGAAGAGGAGGAGGAAGTAGAAGCTCTCCATGTTCTTGCACCTAGGCAAATAATAAGGAATTGCCTAACGGATGCTTTGAAAAAAACCATGATGGATTTGGAGTCTCAATTGTCTGCCATTGTAGCAATCCCTCAAAGCAATGCACAAGCACTGTCCGAGTTCGACAAGCAGCTCAAGAAAGCGGAGGAAAAATTTGTTCCTTGGGAATCGAGGGATATGGGATTCAAGTCCGGTGGAAGCTTCAAAGTACCTGAAAGGCATGGAAGAGATACAAAGCTTGATTGAAAATATTGGAGGCTTGTCAGCGGATGAGTATGGTAAGAAGAAGAAGAACCTTCTTTACAGGGCAAATAGTGTGTTGAAGTTGGCTAAATCCAAATTCTCCTTCAGTACAAGCTATGCGCCGATCCAAGTCACATGTCTTTTCGTTTGTTTGGAGTTGATCAAATAGGGTATGATGACTTCTCACTTGCTTCAATCGATGAAAGATCGAGTGAAGTATCATCGGAGAAGAATAATAATAGCAATGAATCAGAGGATTATTTGGTGGATCTGGTGCATCCACTAGGAATGCCTCATATTAAATAGGGTATGTTTAATATGGTATGATGACTTCGTTTGTTTGGAGTTGATCAAATAGGGTATGATGACTTCTCACTTGCTTCAATCGATGAAAGATCGAGTGAAGTATCATCGGAGAAGAATAATAATAGCAATGAATCAGAGGATTATTTGGTGGATCTGGTGCATCCACTAGGAATGCCTCATATTAAGTCCATTGCAAATGTTATGTTTGCTTCAAATTTTGGGGATGAGTTCTGCCATGATTTTGTCAACACGAGGAAGGAAGCTTTTAACGAGTACTTGTTCGATGTTCTTGGTTGGCAAAAATTCAGCATAGAAGATGTGCGCATGATGGAGTGGACAAGCTTGAACTCGGAGATGAAGAAATGGAATTGGATAATGAAGATCATCGTGCGAGTCTATCTTGCTAGTGGGAAGCGTCCATGTGAAAAGATTTTAGGGGAGTCTGGTTCTTTTAGCTCATTTTGCTTTCTTGAAACAACAATGGATACAATGGGGTGTCTTTTGAATTTTGGTGTTGCCATAGCCATAGGGGCTCGTAGTCCGGATAAATTATTTTAATTTCTCGACATGTATGATGTTCTTGCAAATCTTCGAAGTTATATAGATGCTTTGTTCACAGAAGATGCAGGATGTGTCATAAGAAACCAATTTCATGAGATTGTGAAGAGCTTAGGAAATTTGGCAAAGACAACGTTTGTGGATTTTGAAAATGTCATTGCTTCCAACACATCAGCAAGTCCTTTCTCTGGTGGTGGCATTCATCCTCTCACTCGGTATGTCATGAACTTCATTAAGACTGTTACTGACTACAGCGATACACTTAACTTGCTTCTCAAGGATCAACACATGGAAGGAACAGCTGCTGAAATTGAGTTTGAAGATCAGAAATGCATTTCCCCTTTGACGCTCTCTCCGACATCTCTCCACGTTCTGTCAATTATTGGGATCCTAAAATCAAACCTTGAGAGCAGATCCAAATTGTACCACAATGCGGCTTTACAACATGTTTTCATGATGAACAATCTCCATTACATGGTTCAGAAGATCAAGAACACCAGACTCGAGATTCTTTTTGGAGATGAATGGATAAGAACACAGAAGAGTGAAGTGCAGCAACATGTTAAAGATTATGTGAGAGCGACTTAGAGTTCAGCCGTTTCCAGACAGGATGGTATGTACCAGATCATGAGCTTCGGGAAGACCTACAAATTTGAACTTCACAAAATGTAATCCATGCTTATCGGAATTTTGTCGAGAGGGTCTCTGTAAAATATAAGATCACTGACAAGTACATGAAGTACACTGTTGATGACCTGGAGAAGCATCTTCTTGATCTATTTGAAGGATCACCGAGATTATTAAACAAAGCATCAACATGCAGGAAGTGAAACTTTGCTTCCTAGTTATAGTGTTTGGTATCTTGTTTTATCAAAAATATGCAAATGCAAGTGTTTCTAGACTTCTTAAGAAAAACTAGGCAATGAATACACTGATGTTTATCAGCAACATATTTCTCCTTCTGCAGCAATATCATTTCACGTCAGGTAATGTGCTTTGTCATGTTATTGACTTGCGCTGATACCAAAATGACAGTAAGTTTATAGGTTTTTCAGATGCTATGAGATTTCGTTTACGTCTCCATAGGCATAAAATACGAGGTATTCGGCATATTTCAGGGAAGTACCTAATCTGTTATGTGCAGAAGCGATATTGGGAACAAGAAGGAAGTTCTTGCTTGAATCTATCAAAAGAAATGTCTTAATCTCAGCCAGAGAAACATATACATTCTTGGACTAATAGAAGTTTGTTTGATGCAAACCATTTTTTTTTTTTTTTTGGTTATCAAATTCTATTACCCACCCTGTGCTTAATTAGTAGCTGGAAAAAAATATAAACAAGTCATTCTCGATGTCAATATACTAATTGATAGACTCCAAGCAGAGAGATCAAGATTTAACGTTTAAATCACTAATTTTCTCCTTTTTGAATTGAAAAATAAACCTAAGCATAAATGTTTTTGCCAGATACAACAGTAAATCAGTGAGTACACATAAGACGGATACAGAGAAATGAATATGCAATACATTCTGAAGCGAGCTGAAAATCTGAAATTATCAACTTTACAAAAGCAAATCACCTTTGGAAGTGAAGCCCGGCAATAACAGGCCTTGTATGCATGCTTTTTGTAACTGGAGCAGCATGAGGCTTACATGTTACAACTATCTATCAAAGTAGTCAAGGACAGGCATTTGGACCACGGTTTGATCTTCGATCGTCCTCCCCAGCGTGCATAGTTACCATCTTCCAAATCTAGTACCTCATTATTTCTTTACTGCCCAAGTGTGAGGAGCTAGAAACCATATTCTAGCACATCTCAAACCAACTTTACTACACAATGTAGATTCTGAACAAGCAATCACTGTGTAGTACGAGTGGCAACAACAAATCAATAGTATCATACATCATATTCTGATGCTTTATGCAGCTGCTTGTTTAGCTTCTACAACCGAATCCATATCTATCTCTAAAACATGATGAGATTCAAAGTACACTGTACAACAAAGGCTTCAAGCAAGAACCGGGTCAGTACATAAAACAGTACACCAAGCATTATTGAGACAGGAAGAGCTGGCAAAGCTTTCTGATACAAAGCCAGCAGTATCAAAGTAACTCCCAAACCGCCTATAATAGCGAGATAGCAAGCATACACTGTCATAAAATCATACATCGCCGCCCTCCCAACTAAAACACTATAGAAGATAAAGTCTCCCAATCCCAACTTGATCGAACCAGAAGATCCCAATCCAATACCCTCAAGCAACATACTTTCACCTGACGCAGCATCCTCCAACCCGCGCTGCTGAGCACTTGTTATCTGCTCTAGTAACGGCGCAGAAAGCTCTTGACCCCTATCCGCAACCCTCCCCTCTTCAGCCCCAGCCAAACTCAACTCATTCCTGTTACCAAACCCAACACTAGCATTCACATTAGAGCTCAACCCGGAACTCACATTCTCACCTAAACCAGAACCAACATTGTCATTATTCTCACTCTCATTCCTCCTATCTCTCCAAACCCTCCTCGGACCCTGAGACGCCACCACAGGCCGGGCCTCATACACCAAAGCCAGAATTTCCTCGTCTCTAGAAATCGCAAGCTCAACCAACAACCTCAGCGGCCCAACAGGCAGTAAAACCGCGGCGAGATCATACAATGCCATGGCCACCAACAGCACCCAAGTAGTCCATTCCGGCAACAACGTAAACCAATAAGCAACCAGCATCCCAATCACAACCAAGTAGCCTTGTGTCACAAGTATCGCCATTTTCGACATGAACACAGCTAACACACCCACAACAGCAAAATTAAACAACACAACTAAAAACGTGACGCAATCAATCGGAACATTAAAATCTTGGATCAAAAACATAGCAACCTCGCCGCCCATGAAGCCCAAGACAATAAACGAGGAGAAGCCCATGTAGGCTTTCAAGAACTTAGTGCATCTGAGATAGAACAGAAGGACCAAGACAAATGTGACAACAGTGATGACAGCCACGAAGACAAGAGAGTTCAGAAGGGCACCTACGAATTTGTCCCAGGTAGACTCCGAGGTTGTCTCCGTGTAAGCAATGGTGGCAACGGAATTAATGGTCACCGATGAGTCTGAGCTTAAAACTGAGACGAGGATGACGACGAGGAACATGCAGATGGAGACCGGGGTTATGATTCTGACGAGTTCTTCGCCGAGAGTTTCGAGGATGCTTGTGGGTCTTGGGTTTTGGGCCATTGGGTGGTCGGGAATTGGATCAATTTTTGGGTTGTTGGGGTGATCGGAGTCTGAGATTTTGGTCGGGGATTTCAGGAGTTGCGACAGGCGAGTGTTTGGTGGTTTGACCAAACGTTGATGATGACCTGATGGTGTTGAGGAGCAGTTCCTAACCGTTGATTTTGGGTGATTTTATCAAACCAATTTCTTGGTTTTGGAATATCCACAGTAAGTCCTGAAAATAAATTTATTTTCAGGTATTAAATTCAATATCATTTGGTATAATAACATAAACGAGAGATTATGAGCTCGATTATGAAATACAACTTGATGTAGTTACGAGTAGTTGATAAAGCTTAACATGAACTGATGACCCAAGTAACAAATATTTGTTCACGTAAGATCATAATTTTAGAAAATAAACAAAATGAACTCTATTAGTCCATCTCTTGACCTTATTGTTATCGTCTATAATTATCACCCTGCACGCACGAGAAGGGTTTCAAAGACAATTACATCACCTTCTCCTCCTCGAGTTCAATTACGAGGTAGTCAATGTAAGATTTGTGGGGAATATTGACGACGAAACAAATGCACCTTTTAGAGTTCCCCTTATAAAGGTTACAGTGATAGTCATTTTATGTAGTGACAACAAAACAATGCGTCGAACAAATTTGATACTATCAACACATATATACATGATGATTTTAAGTTTTTGATTAGTTGGTTTATCATTACAGATCGGATGCAGAGAGACGAATGCAACATAGTTTACTCAAACATAATATATAAAAATTTACTCATCGGAACACTTAAGCTCGTACGATCTCTACACTCATGACTCGTACACGCAAGTACATGGTAAGACTACTGACATCAATTTTGTTTCAACTAGAAGTCTCAACATTCCACGTACTCTCACCCCTAATTTCTCCAACGGCTTCCGTCACGGCTCTAATCAAACGGCTTATGTTTTGCCTCGTACTTTCAACGGTCCACAATCCTCCACATAACCGAGAGCCTCAGTCTCGTTTCTCCTACATAAACCCCTGTGATCAGTAGGGTTTTAGAAGTCTCAGAGTCTCAGAGAAAGCAGCGAGCTTGGTACGAACCTCTCCTTCATCGATTGCTCACTCCGAATTGCGAATACGATTACAATTGTGTTTTTCATTTGTTTAATTTCTGTTTATTTATCATTTTCCGGTTCTATTTGGTTTGTCTTTGTTTTCTGTTTGTTCGATTATTACATGGTTAAGAATCTTTAGGGTTTTCAATGTGTTGTCGGTATTCAGTAAACTACCTCTTCTGCCCATAGACCAGTCATGGAACTTGTAGACCGACGTCCAGACTACCTCGCCATGGTGAAAGATCGTCAATGCCACATCAGGAGGTCCTCCGTCCAAGCACGACAAGGAGGCATCGTGATAAGAAATATGTGTAATGTGTCCCACATCGAAAGTGTGTTGTAAGTGGGAACCTTCCTAATCTATAAAGGAAGGGTTCCCCCTAAGTAGAATCGATCTTCTTGACCCACAAAAAGGCATTGAGGCCTCCCGATAGTGAATTCCAAGTGGATGTAGCCATGCCCTCCGTCGGCATGGTGAACCACTATACGTGCTTGTCTCTTGCCCATGATGTTTACTGTTTATATTCGTGTTCCACCGTGCTTCTGCGGAGCCTGCGGGTTCTTGCAGAAACAATTGGCGCCGTCTGTGGGAATCATTACGAAAAAGTCACATTGCTCTGCCTCCGAGAGGCAGTTTATTCAAGTCCATGATAGCAATAGGTCCATCGGGAGGTACGCAAGCCCAGCAAAAGACTAGCTAGTCAGTGGTTTGGCATATTCCTCAGTGGGCCCAAGACTGTCACCGGGATTAGTAAGTTGTTCAACCAAGTCCAAATTGCCACTTGGGCCCAGCCATCTTGGAGAACTCAGGCCCAAGTCACCGAGAGGTCCGATGACCCGCCCGGGAGCCCTTCATCTCCGAGACCCCTGCAAAGTGTACTCCTCCCGCCCGGAAAAGATAGTAGGCAGGAAAAAAGGTCACCCGGATTCAAAGAGACCAGAAAGGAGAAGAGAGGCAGAAGAAAAAGGGAGAAAAAGGGCGGGAAATTAAAAGAAGCAGAAAGAAGATGAAAGAGAAGGAAAAAGGAAGGGAAAGGAAAAGAGGAATGGGTCCCGGTGGTGCCCCCGGTTTCCAAAAACAAAAAAAAACAAAAAAAAAATGCTATGGACACCCATGAAGGTATGGACACGCGGAAGGAGTGACACCCGGGGCTATTTAATTTCTCCGGTCACGAGCGGGATATGCAGCAGCAGTGCGAACAGCTCGGATCCCGGAGGCCTTCAAAAAAAAGGGGGGTGAAAGAAAGAAGAGGGAAACCTATAGCAACATGATACTACCCTCTCGGACCCTAACTAAGTGTTCACAGTTCACACTTCCGGTCTACTGGATGCACCCATTCGGCAGCAATTATCACAGATAAGTCCCGTCCATTGGTCTGAAAATTCATAAATATTCCACTTACAAGTCAACATGCATGTTTTTGGCATTCCACCAAGAGAGGTATTCCACCGGGAAACAGGCAATCCACCGGGAGATTGGCATTCCACCAGGATTGAAAGATTGACATTCCACCGAGAGTTACATAAATGCATGAACCAACTTGCTTTTCGATAATTATTATGCCATATCCGAACTTGGCTCGCCCCATAATTGTGTCAATCATTTGTTTATTGTGAAGGTACAACAATCCGCGCCCGGCCGAGTAAGTTTTGCGGTCGGGAACCGGGAGGGGCATTTCTTATCTTCTAGGCGGACTCCTCAGCTCACCCTTGAAGAAATCAAGAAGAGCAAGACCCGTTCAAGCACACGCCCTGAGTACGGACTTGGGGGGACTAGACCGGGTGCCCGTATGTAAATAACTGGTCTATGGACATTTTGTATATTAAGTCCCCACTCAAGACATGTCTTGAACGGGAACTTGGGGGGACTTGTTGTCGGTATTCAGTAAACTACCTCTTCTGCCCATAGACCAGTCATGGAACTTGTAGACCGACGTCCAGACTACCTCGCCATGGTGAAAGATCGTCAATGCCACATCAGGAGGTCCTCCGTCCAAGCACGACAAGGAGGCATCGTGATAAGAAATATGTGTAATGTGTCCCACATCGAAAGTGTGTTGTAAGTGGGAACCTTCCTAATCTATAAAGGAAGGGTTCCCCCTAAGTAGAATCGATCTTCTTGACCCACAAAAAGGCATTGAGGCCTCCCGATAGTGAATTCCAAGTGGATGTAGCCATGCCCTCCGTCGGCATGGTGAACCACTATACGTGCTTGTCTCTTGCCCATGATGTTTACTGTTTATATTCGTGTTCCACCGTGCTTCTGCGGAGCCTGCGGGTTCTTGCAGAAACACAATGGCTTTGGTAGAAAATGAGAAACAGGAAATTGTTCTTCCTGGGTTTTGTAAAAGACCCAAATTTGGGGAATCAATCAATGGAAATAGATAAATGAATTGTTGCTTGGTTTTGGAAATTTCTGCAAAATGGTCTCCATAGGCAAAATGGTTTTGGAATCAATCAGTGGAAGTGAAATTTATAATCGGTGTAATTTTTGGGTGCGGTGATTCGTGTTGATAACTCAACATAGGCAGTCATTGTTCTGTGATTTTTCTGCATATTAGTATCGACATGCATGCTTGTACTTGTGACACAATTTTAGAGTTTTTTTAAGGGGTTGTTTGGGTTTGCTGAGTCTTGGACAATGTGCTATGATAAAGATGACTCGTGTTTTATATGCGCTGTGAACTACTTATCAAGACTTCTGTTCTTGTGGATTCTTTTAGGTTTCTGCGATGGCTTTCTTGGGCAAGTTTGGGAATGTACTTCGGCAGTCTGCAAGCAAGCAGATCAACTCTGACTTGTCTCCCTTCAAACTGTGGACCCATCAGGCTGTTAGATGCATGTCGTCCATGGGAAGCTCAAAGGTCTTTATAGGAGGTGCTTTTACAACCCCTTGGTGTTATCTTCCTCTTTTCTGCATGGGGTGATTTTGTGTTGATAGGGTATCAGTTTTTATAATGCAGGTGTATCGTATCAGACAGATGATGCCAGTCTGAGGGAGGCTTTTGGAAGATATGGTGATGTTGTTGATGGTATGTTGTAATCTTTATTCTGAATTCTAGAAAAAATTATACCTCGAAACTGGTCTCTTTATAAATTGATTTCGTTTCATTGTTCCAATCATATGTAAAGTAAACACTTTTATAAAATTTCTCCGTTTTTTTTTTTTTTGGGTTTATATTTTCTATGTCAGCTTGTTGCAGTCATTTTTAATGTGTTAAGTGTGGATATGCATTTCTTTCTTCTTTAGTATACTCACTATACTATATACATGGTTAATCTGCTTTGGCAGTGTGTCTCTGGTTCATTTCATTCAACTCACAGAGAAGATAACTCTCAAAACTCCTAAGTTCTATATGTTAGAAAGAATATTTTGAACATCCCCATAAGTTAATGCTGACTTAAAATTTCTTTTCAGTTTTATTTGTTTAAAATTTGACTGCTGATTGACTTGATAAATGTTGTAGCACGAATCATCACAGACCGCGAGACTGGCAGATCAAGAGGATTTGGATTTGTTACTTACGCTACACCTGAGGAAGCATCAAGTGCCATTCAGGGTTTGGATGGGAAGGTAATTATTGCTATTTTTTCTTGATGCCTTTCTGTGAATGAAATGAGCCAATGGTGGCTTTCATTTCAGCTCTCTTGTTTTGTTTTCTTTGGAATTAAAAACATCTTATTGATCGATGCTGAGTCCATGTGATTTCATGCTTAATAGTAAATTGTTTTGCAATGGATGTGCACCAGGCTTTATGATTCAGTCATGGCTTGTCTCGTCTCATGTTTCTCAAGTGGCTAGAATGTTGAAATATATTTTACAGCATTTTGGTCACTTTCTGTTAATGGAATTTGCTAATAGTGGCTAAAATGGATTTTATAATCTTACCTGATATTTCTGAATTGGAATTTGAAGTATGAGACTTGAGGGATATTTTGATTTGAAAATCCTGGCCGAAAACCCCTTTCTTCTTTTCCACATCAAAAGGCTTGCCTCCTGTCAAATGGAACCCAACTTCATGCATACCTGCATCATTAAGTCTACATTTACTGTTTTGAAAGCAGTGTCTAAACTTGCAAAATTCTTGCAGGACCTTCATGGCCGTATAATAAGGGTGAATTATGCAACTGACAGGCCTCGTGGCAATTTCAGTTACAGTGGTGGTGATGGTGGTTACAGTGGTGGTGGCGGCGGTGGCTACGGGGGTGGCAGTTATGGCGGTAGTTACGGGGGTAGCGGTAGTTACAGTGGCGGAGGCGGCAGTTACAGTGGTGGTGGAGGCGAAGGCGGGTACAACAGCTTTGGCAATGACAGCTATAGTAGTGCTGGTAATAATGGAAGTGGAAACTCATTTGGGACTGCTAGTGGTGGAGGATTTGGCAACAACACAGATTTTGGTTCTCCCAGCGGTGTTGGTACTGGTGGTGCCGATAACTTTGGTGTTGGCGGCTGTGGTGACAATAGCTTTCCTGACGGGGACGATCAGTTTGGCTATCAGAATAGGGCCTGATATATAATTGGAACTTCATGGGAATTTAGTTCGCCTCCCTGATTTGTTACAAGTAGATTGTTCTGACTTATTATTTTGTGTTGGATTTGGCTCTATGAACATCATGCAGGTCTTTCTGGTTCTTCAATGAAGAAGCTGAGTTCTGGCAATAATAGTACTTGTCGGCTTCAAATTTTCTTGTGTTCCCAAATATCTTGTGTTATGAACATGAATCATCTTAAATTCAAGTAGAATTCATATCCTATTAGGATTTGGGAGTAACTATATAATCTTATAAGATTAGCAGTCCGGATTTTCCCTTATTTATTCTCTGTTTGGTGTTTCATTTTCAAAACCCAGAAACACACTGAGTGTTTCAATTTGTTTCAATTTCAAAACCCAGAAACACAAAATCAATCGAGGTCATGGAGATCGACCTGAAGGAGACCACTTTCTCTGCCTCCTTCCATGAAAAACACGAAAACAAGTTGCAGGATACATGGCCGGAGGTCGAATCATCTTTGGAATGCTATGGCATTGCATGCGCTTTGAATCTGGCTGAGCGTTCTGTTACAATCTCAACAACCACAAGGATTAAGGGCCGAAATGCGCTTTATCAAGGCTACACGACTTGTAGAACTTTTGACAACAACTCATGTTCCACCACATATGGCAATAGAAATACTGCACGGTGAGGAAACATATCCTCATCAAGATTGGGAATCAAGAAGGTGGACTTTGGTCAAAATTTGGGATAGAAAGAAGAAAATTTATAAAACAATGGGAATGTCTTGCCAATTCCCTAGAGGCAATTGCAGCACGGACGGAATGCAATCTTTTTCTTAATGAAAACAGTCTTGCTGCAGTTGGTTCAGCTCCAACAACGATCAGGATGGTTGTCCACGACACGAATTCTATGAAGAGGTTGATAAGACCACCCTTACACAAATACGGGGCGCTTCAACAACCAAATGTCGATGACACTGGAATGGAGAAGGATTTATATGGCATACTGTTCATCCATCTTAATAGGCCGAGAAAAAGAGGTGCAAGAAGCTTGGCCATTTGTGCATTGGTTTTTGAAAGGATATGGCATGTCTTCCACACTGAATACAGCTGAGCGTTGCTTGACAATATCAACTACCAGAAGGACTATGTATCCAGATAGTGGGCTGGTCTTATAGCATAAATTACCTTAAAAGTTTATCGACGCGAAAGGAAGCATTAACATATTTATTGGACTTTTATATAAAAAAAAAACAATATTTGTGTAATACTATAATAATATTGATCGTGAAATGATTGTTTCAATTTTCTAATCCCATTATGTAGTCTTTCTAAGTTTCTATCAAAAAAATGTGTATCCTTTCTTGAGGATACATAGTTAGCCATAGACATGGAGCTTCACTACACATGATGTAAACATGGCCAAGAATGCAAACCACAAAATATACAATCCAACACATATTAGCAAATACTATTCCTTTTTTTTTTTTACATATATATTTTTAAAATTAAAGATAATTCCAAAGAGATAATAATAATAGGGCGAACCTTAAATTGGGAATTTCACCTGAAAAGTCCTCGTGGCCCTTTTTAAACCCTCGTCTCGCCCCAAACCCTCAAAAACCCTATTCTCTTCTCTCTTTCAGCCTCTACTACTTCGTCAAGTAGTATCATCAGGTACCTCTTTTCACTTCGTTTTCGATCTTGTTTTTGGTTTCATGGATTTGATTTCTGTTGTTTGTTCTCGCTAAGTTCGAATTTCGTTCTGGGTTTTGTTCTTCGGCTTAAAGTTTGAAGCTTTATGATCTCATACCGTTTGTGTTTGCTGGGTTTGTGTTTATTGTACTAGTAATTGGGTGGATTGACTGAAAGTTTGAATCTTTCAGAATATTACACTGTTTTCCTGAAACCCTAAACCTTGGTAGTCTCGCTTTTGATTGAAAGTGAAATGGGGAAAGTAAAGTTGTGTGGAGCCGTATACCTTATCATTTTTAAGAAATGGAGTGTGGAGTTTATTGGAGTCCTGGGGTTGAAGCAAAACTTGAATTAGGGTTTTGGTTTTGGGGGTTTTTGTGGTATGGGTGATTTGAGAAATGTTGATTGCTGTGTTTGAGTGTTATTTATGATGTGAATTTGATTCTTGAAGCTTGTTCATGCGTTGTGCTCTGTTGCAGGCTGCGATGGCGTTTTTGAGTAAATTTGGCAATATACTTAGGCATACTGCAACCAAGCAGACTGGATCTGCATTGGCTCCTTCCAGGCCGTCCATCTTTCAGGCCATAAGATGCATGACAACTGGGGCAAGTTCTAAGCTGTTTATTGGAGGTACTCTCCTTATTGCTTCAATAAGTTTGCTACCCTCTGGGATATTATGTGTTTACTGGGTTCTCATTCCTTTTTCTTTTTCTTTTTCCTTTTATCTTGTAATGCAGGTATTTCGTTTCAGAGTGATGAACAAAGTTTGAGGGATGAATTTGCCAAATATGGTGAAGTTGTTGATGGTACATGATGCTCCTAATGCTCTGTTCTGTTCTGTTTTGTTTTCATTTGCAGTCCTTGCGTTGGTTACAAAAGTTTGAACTTTAGTGCTGACTGACTTGATAAATGTTGTAGTAAGAATCATCACAGACCGTGACACTGGTAGATCGAGAGGATTTGGATTCGTCACTTACACTTCCAGCGAGGAGGCATCAAGTGCCATCCAGGCATTGGATGGTAATGTAAGTATTCATTTCTCATGCCTTAATGTTAACTAATTCAGTCCATTGTACCTACTGAATGAATATGAGTACAGAATTTAAAGTGGCTTGGGAATATTTACAAGTGGAAGGGAAGAAGCCCTATTATAATATGAAGTTGTGATTTCTATTATCCAGTGAATCCAATTGATATATACTTGTTACAGTTTCAGCTTCATGTATACTGTTCTGATTAGTTCCACATGTAATACTTTAACATACGATGAATATACAATATGTTGAGTTTAAAATGCAAATTCTGTTGCTTCATAATATATGCATCTTCTATATCATAGTTGTTGAATCTAAATGTCTCAAAAATTCTTGTAGGAGCTTCATGGCCGCCGTGTAAGGGTGAATTATGCTATTGATAGGCCTCGCAATAACTTTGGAGGAGGAGGTGGTTATGGTGGTGGTGGAGGATATGGAGGCAGCGGTTATGGAGGTGGAGGTGGCGGTTATGGAGGTGGAGGCGGCAGTTATGGAGGTGGTGGCTACGGTTCTGGAAACGCTGATGGTGGATACGGTGGAAGTGGAGTTGGCTACAACAGCAGTGCCAATTATGCATCTGGAAACACTTTTGACAATGCTGGCACTGGTGGTTTCGGTGCTACTGACAACAGCTTCTCCACTGGTGGAGCTCAGTTTGGAGAGGACAAAAGTGGTTTTGATGAGCCATTAGAAGGAAACAATAGGGATGATGATGACACTGCAGACTTCGAGAAAAGGGCCTGAATTTTAAGAGATTAGTTCTCTTGTCTGCAGTTCCTCAAGTAGATTGTTTTTGTTAGAGAACTTCTAGTGCCTCTCTCCTGTCATCCCTCTGAACCTTTTATTTCATTTGTGTTAAATTTGGCTTTGAACTTAATGCACCGCTTGTTGTGCTTTATCAAACCTGAATTCTGGAAATAATTGTAATTCAAGGTTTCCTTGCATGCTTGGTAATTATTCTAAGTGTCCGGAGTTCTTTAGTCCTTTCACAACTTCAGAGGACTTGAACGTCAGGAGTTTTGATGAACGTTCACAACTTCACGTGCATATGCACTTATGCAGCTGTGAAATATTTATGTAGAGGTGCAGGAGATGATGTCCGTTTGCCAAGAGGAAATAAAAGAGTGAAATGACTGATATCCATTCTTAATTTCACAAGGCCTCATGTTTGAAAAATTGGCAGATCAAAAGAGTCATCACGAAACCAACAATGTTAGAATGAATCATTGGTAGATTCGTTAAACTGTAAAGTCAAGAATACCTAACCTCTCCTATATTTTGTATAAGTCTATATACACTACTTGCAAAACTTAATTTGGTTACAATTCAGATGTCATAATCATTCATCGAAAACAACAACTTCTGCGCATTCAGGACTACGGGAGAACCTTTCTTGGTCTTCTCCACAAATTGCTGTATTAATTGTTTCTCCATCTCATCATCAGAATGGCTATTCTCATCCTCACTGCCAGGATAATCAAACCTGGAAATGTGCTCGTCCCCCAACCATTGCTCTTCCTCTAAGGCAAAATGCACAATGGAGCCCTTAACATCAAAACTTTGTTTGTGCATTTGATCTCTGAATGTTCCAATAACTTGACAAGGTGAATCCTCCTCTTCTGACTCACTGAGCTTCATCAACTCTTCATAAGCCTCATTGTACGCATCTAGAGCTTCCCCTGCTAAATTCATGACTAGAGGCTCTATGATGGTTTGGCTTTGGTCTTTGGAATTACTACTTTCTTGGACTGTGGACTGCACACAACTGTATGAGAAATCCCCCGAACAATCCTTATGGTCTGATTCCACAACACGGACCTCCTGGCTGCTCTGATTCCACAATGCGGACATCATGACTAGAGGCTCTATGATGGTTTGGCTTTGTTCTTTGGAATTAGTACTTTCTTGGACTGTGGACTGCACACAATTCTTTGTCAAATCCCTCGAACAATCCTTATGCTCTGATTTTGCAATGTGATCCTCCTTCTGGCTGCTCTGTAGTGCTACCTCAAGCTCCTGGATCTGTTCCTCCAGTCTTGATTGGATAACTTCATGCAGACGCAAACTAAGCTCTCTAGGAGAAACTGCATAGTTTCCATAGTGATGAGCAGTAGAGGTGCTGCTTGCATTCTCTTCTGACTTCGTCTGGGCAACAGTGTGCCCACCAACCATTTCAGCTCTTAATTCGCCTTCAGCAAAATCTGCCATCAAGTCTGGGTCAAGCTGCACAAATTTTAACTCTGTTAATGCTAAACACAAGTTTGAGGAGATTCCAACATCTGCCAAAACAACAAGCACATGCAGTTGTAGAAAACATGTAGAGGTGAATTACAATCATGTTCAGCAAAAGATAGTTATTGGAACTGAGGAAAGAAGGAAAATAAAAACTTAATGATGGTTACTAAGCAACAGTTCTACCAAGCGGAATGAAAATACAGGTTTTTCTTCACTACCTCCACCTTTCAAGTAAATTGGATTCGCCCACAAATATTCAGTAAACAAAATTAGTCAAGTATTTACACAGCTGGGTTAAACCTAATAAACACAGATCTAATGTAAAATAAAACGATAAGGCCATGCTGCTTAAACTTAAAAATTGCAAAGATAAACAGACTTCGTACCTCATCAAGATCCGTTAATCTTCTCTCCAAAGTGGAAGTATTCATGTTCAACCCCAACCTCTCAAGTTCAGCTTCAAGCTCTGCCTCTATTTTACTCATTGACTCTGAACTCTCCTCAGCTTTCTGCTCATACGAACCTCTACCATCATACTTGTCTATATTCTGTTCAGGAGAAAAAGGATTTAGGGCCCTGTTGAAAACCAAATTGTCACAAGTATCCTGTGACCCATAATTCTCATTAGCTAGCTCCTTCACCATTACTGAGTCTTTCATTTCCAGTTCCTCCTGCAGATCTTCAACCAAGCTCTCTGTCTGCTTCAATACATTTTTCAACTTGTCAACTTCCTTTCTATTTGCAATGAAAGAAGATATTACACCAATAGAAACCCCAAGACAGAGTAGAACTGCTCCATCTGGTGAACCTGATGAAGGTACATGCATTAGGTCATGGATTTTCATACAGTGAGACAAAAGACCATTCAAATAGCCAGAAAATAAAAATAGTGTACTAGAGAAACAGTAAATATTAACAATTTTATTATTTGATGGTTTTCATTATAGTAGGTTATATAGTTGGTTTAGTCAGATATGCCAACATCGGGATATTATTGAGTTAAAGTTTTAAACCCAAAACAAAGCTACCCTAAGAGTAAGAGAAGAGTCCCACCTTGAATATGCAAGTGTTTTCCGCTGGCCATGTGACTGGAACTGCTGGATCTTTCAGTCTGCCCCTTCGCTGTCTCTATTTTCATCTTCTTTGGGAGATCCAGAGAACCAAGTTTTGGTAGTGGAGGAATCCCAGAGGCATTTTCATTTGCTTTTAAACGGTCTTCCATATGCAGCTTATTTTCCTCAATTCCAATCTCAGCACTGAAATGGTCACCATTAGCCCTGCTAATTATACGGCTTCCATCACTCACAATCAATGGTCTCATACTTGGAGCGGATGGTGAAGGAAGTGTAAGCACACTTGATTCAGCATGCTCTTTATATAATTGAGCCATCAGACAACTTTCTAAGGAATTAAGAGGCTTAACAATATGCCCATGTGAGTGTTCAGTTCTTAAAGACCTTCTGTTCCTCAGAGGAACATGAAAAGAACCCTTTTCTCCATTGGAAGATTTGGGTACCACGCCACCAGTATTGTCATCAAGATCATTACTTTGCCTACTTTCATCTCCATTCTCATTACTGTTTGCTTGGTCCACTGGTGATATATTCGATAGAGAAAGTAGATTGCAATGTTGGTAACTGACCAGGCTTGCCAGCTTCTCACCATCATACCCACTAGTAGAAGCCACTTCGGTGTTAGAAACACCTCCCCATATGTTAATATCGGCTACTCTCTCACCCAGAACTGGTTTTCTATCCCCATGTCTGCGGAATGAAGAAGTTGGGGACTCAGATTTCTCAAGATTTGCATCCCCAAAAGAAAAATGTAACGAGCCATCCTTATCCCTCTCCCTCAAAAGCTTCTGCCAATACTTGGTCAAATATCCAGCACCAGCAGCTGCTGCAACAACCCAAAAATCCATATCGGCTCTCCCTTCTGATAATGAAACCCTAACTTAATACCACAACACACACACTCTTCTCTTTCCCTCAATTCTCAATACCCAATAACCATATACTCCCATTACGCCAAACTTCGAACCAATGAATCAAAACACTCTTTGTAGGTTCACAGCAACCTCTGATTACATAAAGAAAAACTGAAACTTGAACCAATATCCAATCCCCAGTTCATCAAAAACAGAAATTGAGCTGCCAATTCTCAGCATCAAAAGCTGGAAAACCTACTTCCACAGAACAACACAACAGTAAACAAGCATCAACATCCAACTCCCCACAAACTCAAAAAACAAAACCTCCAATTTTCTGTAAGAACAAGAACAAAAATACAATCACACAACTAAACTCCTCAATCCACAGAAGAAACCAACCAAGAGCAACAATATAAACAACAAATACAAAATTCTAAACACTACCCACTTCACAGCAGCCTACAAACACTAAAACCCATCACTCAAAAACCCATCACTGAATCAAACCCATTAGCAAGAATGTGAAAATGTCTGAATGCTCTGAAATAAATAAAGACTGGAGGAAAAAGACTGACACTTTACGTTGAAAGAGGATGAATGAGTGAAGCCAATCCAAAAGCACAAAAGGGTGAGTTGTGAATCTTGAAGAATTAGCTCCCGCTACTCTGTTATCTTCAGGGCTCCGATACAACCCACAACTTCTTACATTCGGTAAACGACGTGCTTTCTTTTTTTTTTTAACAAAAATAGAAAATTTTGTTATTCTGACCATATTATCTTTCCTTTTCGGTCTTTTCTTCTATTTTTCCTCAAGGTTTCATGTATTTTCCCTATAATTTTTTTTTTTGAAAAGGGATTTTCCCTATAAACTTTTGAAGAAGGAAAAAGAATCAGCTTGCTAAATGTGGGAGAGACAGACACATTACGAAAACAAATGATCGAGGTGTATGTAATTCGTTGAATTGATTATAAGTTATGACATGTTCTGTTTTATTCAAACTTGTTTTCTTAATTCCCTTTGGGTTTTAATTTCTCACATACTATTCACGTCAGGTACATTGTACTCTTTGATATAATCGCCCCAACAGAAAATGGGATTTCAGTAGATCATCTATCATTCCAACAAACATAAGTGAAAAGGATCAACAGCCACCTTCTTCACCCCACCTTATAAAAACATGGCACTGCATCAAAATCTGGTTGTCATTTTCCTATAATATCAGTTTTGACATCCTTGTGTAATTTTCTTGAAGTCCTTTATGTGAAAAGGATAGGGACCCTAATAGGGAAAGAACACAAAAGTTGAGGGAGACTTTGGTGCTTAACATATGACCTTACATAGGAGTATAGGACTCAGACCAAGCAACCCACATGGATATTGGACCCCTAAACAGCCCCACCGAGCACCGACTAAGAAGTGCTTCACATTTTAATAATTTAGCAAGCAACTGGATGAGATATACAGCTTTTTAATGAGGTTGCACATCTGATTTACAATTTATTAGATATGAAAACAGCAGTTGAACTATGATGATATTGATACCTGTCAATGTTCCTTTAGATATAAGCCATTTCATTTTTCGCTTGCATACTATATTGAAAAGAAGGATGATAGTGATACCATGAGTTTCATTTATTCTCTGTTTTCTTTGGATGAACGAAGACCAGACCAATTCAATGAGTTGGCCTACCAACAGCTTTTGATTGATAGGAATATGAAGTTCCCCGCGGACCCCAACCCCAAATTTGACAATAATTCAAGGCTTAATTCATTTGGTTTGTTTATGGGGCTTATGGCATGTCCATTATCACATATTTCAAACAAGTCTGCAGAAATTAATCCAAGGATTTCAGGGTAAAGATATTGATCTCAGATTCATAATGTATAAGCTTTCAAACTAGTATCTGCAACAACATGTTTCACACTAATTGCAATACTCATTTCAGAAGCACAGCATCGTAAGAACCACCTATGGCTCTCTCACTCTTTATTCATCTTCTTATACACGAAGCACAACCTACCTTGTAGAAATAGGACTCATAAGCATATAATGCAGCAGGGCAGGCAGCTTCATGGAGAAATGATAGCACAAAATAAATAATCAATGGGCTCAGATTAGTAGAGGCTAATTTAAGGCACTTATCAACTCTTCGAAATTAAAAACAAGCCAATCAGCCTTTGCTGCGACAGCCTCTCGATGCTGAACACCAGCATAGCAGATGAACAAATCAGCACCTCCAGGTTGACGAGCCTGGAAACAGTTAAACACAACATTGATATGACACTTCATGTGCAAGTATAACAAGAACATTATTATTAATCACGCTAACATAACTCGACTCATTTTGTCACATACAAAAAAGTTCAATCGACAGATCATTTTATCAATATACAAAAAAGATAACTAGCAATCCTCATCCTTTGCTATTTCTCCACTCCCCCCACAAGAATACTGAACCAGTCTTTATCAAAAAATAAAATAAAATACCAAACCAGTCTATTATAATGTTTAGGAGAAAATATCCTTAATATTTCAATCAAGGAAGCCTGATCATCATTTAGTTGTATGTACAAAACTAGATGCAAGAAAGTAAGATGCAGATAGATGTTTGAGTAATTTACTTACCTCGAGATCAGTTGCACCATCCCCAATCATGACTAATTCCTTGTAATTATGAGCCTGAGAAAACAGTTTAATAACCTTACCAGCAAGATACTTGACAACTAAACATCAAGCTAAAGACGATAGACCAACCTTCCTTATCCGTTGAACTGCAGTGGCTTTTCCCCTACTCCTTGAAGTGGGCTCATTTTCGTCAAAGCCTATGAACTCTCCATTACTTCCAAACAGTAGTTGATTGGCAAACACATTTTCCAAGGGTATCCCAAGAATTGATGCAACAGGCTGTAGAAATAGTCAGTTAGTAACGAGACCACAGAAAGAAGATACTGTTATATGTGAGATCCCATGTATTGGAAGCTCTTTTTTGAGTGCCATGAATGACAATGCTAGAAACAAACAACCCATCTCTAGATAGAAACACGGAGGAAAATAAAAACCAAATAACTATATAATTTTTTTTTCTCTCTATTTTATGAATAATGGATCACACAAATAAAACATAATACGGCCCAGTTTGATATTGAGTTTTGAGAGTTAAAATCACTTATAATCACCATTTTGAATAGATTTTTTGTTTGGTAAAATCTTAAAACCTGCTTATCTAAAACTTTGTAGTTTAAATAACCACGATTTTAAAAAGCAGGGTGGGGGTTGCTTATTTAAAACTGAGTTTTTTAAAAATTAAGTTTTTAAACCACAATACCAAACTAAGCCTATATTCCATACCTCCAGAAAATTCACTCTAAGTGATCCACTTATTTTTCAAGTAATTCTAATTTTCCACTGACAAGTGATAAATGAGACCAACAAAGTAGCAGTATAAGAAATGGACTAATGCACCATTCAGAAGCCTACATATATCATTTGACGGAAACCTCCAGAGACCAGGTAGACTGTTGATCCATTAGCCTTCAGCTTGTTGACTAATTCGGCTATGCCAGGAGATATCCTACATACGAATGTATACAAATATTAATTCCAAAAACATTTTCTTTGGAAATTAATGAAAATACTTTATTCTGTTGTCTTCAGGTCACCCTTCTTATATGGTGTCATCTAAGTAATCCACTTGTGTCAATAACGACAATACTCTATCTTGAGTCAAACTTACAAAAACCTAAAAGTCATGACCAAAGGCACTCCTTGAGCAAACAAGCAGGCAGTATAACTCAATATACTTAAAGGAAGCTTAATAGAAGTCTCCTACCTTGGGGGCCTCTTTTCAAGATAATCTTGTAGTTGAGACAGGGATGGATTGAACAAAGACAATCTGGCAACCAAAGCCTCCTCAAAAGGTACTGAACCACTCATTGCCCTGGAAAAAAAAAATGAGAACTGAAATCTAGGACCAAAGTTGTACAATACAGAACAAACTAAGCAAGATCAATAGCTGATTCCCACCTAGAAGTCCATTCTGCAACAGCCTTTCCAGCTCCACAAAATTCTGCAAGTTCATCAATGCCCTCATCCAGGCAAACCGTGCTATCCACATCAAAGCATACCGCATCAGCATTTCTCCATAACTCAAGAACCTCTATAACCATTAATACAAATCAAAATATGATTACATAAGCTTACACCACAAATCCTAGGTGGGGCTATTATATATTTTCATAAGAAAGCCTGGTGTGCAATTGTTCTAGCCTTAAGCACAAACTCTTGCAATTAATCAGCAAGCAATAATCCACACTTTCTACCAACTAAATATCTATTTAACAAAGTTCAGCTCCAATAAATCAAAATACCATCCTAACGTCCTCACGACTATACCATCTCTTTCTAAAACCAATTATAAACCCTAGAGGTGAACATCACAGCAGTCGAACAATCACATTACCTTTAGAAGGTAGCATGTTGCCAGAGCGGCTTGATGGGGTGGCTTCTACTGGTTGAATCGAAGCAGCAATTGGCTTGAGTGATCTGTGGTGTTGGTCTATCCCAACATGACTTCTATTTCTATGCAAACTTCTGGCGAATTGCACTGAAGATGTAGGAACAAAAGCAAGGTTCTTTTGCTTATAATGAGTCCCAATGGTGGTGATTCGTGACGAGTTCACCAACCCTTCCATGAATATCTGCTTCAACCAAATCAAAAATAATACTCATAAGAAAAATAAAAAATCACTCCAACACTTTAAAGTTGCAAAATGCATACCAATCATACAAAACACAACGACCCAATTACAAATTAACACAACAAAGAGCTAAAGATAGTAAATTTATCACATCCAATACATAAACATATTACAGCTAAAACCAGAACGTTCATATTTTTATACATCGAACTAAACCCAACTCATAGTATATGAACTTTTCTTTCCCTCACATTTTCAGGGAGAGCAAAACAAAGCAAAATGCCAATATCAGTCTCAAAATTTAACGCAAAAGTCACGGAGGAAAAGCAAAAGATTGAATATTTACGAAGGAAATTGAAAAAGAAAAGACAAGGAAGATTGAAATGAAGGTTTGCCTGTGTATATGTTACAGTGTTTGTGTTTGGTTTCTCAGATCTAGCTGTTCCTGTCTTCTCCGCTTTTTTGATATTTTTTCTGGAGCTCCTTCTCCCTCCTGTTTATGTGTTTGGTGAAGGAAATTGGATGCAAGTCCGCCTGAAAACTTACTTAATTACGAAATTAACCTTGTATAAACGGCATTTGGCCATCTCTGGTAATAGAGGGCTAAATCAGTGGCAGGGATATAATTTAGCTCCTGAAAATAATATTTTAGCTTCTTCAATATTTTATAATTTTACATTATATTTTTTAATAATTTTCATTTTGACTACAAATATGTAACCATAATTATAAATGTGGATATCATGCACGATAGATACTGTAGAATTTCTCATATATAGATTTAGTTCATTATAACAATACTTCAATTTGGACCAAAATTAATCTTTGAATTAACTTTTTAGACAAATAAATATTTTGCATATACTGTAATTATATTAACAAAAATAAGATATGAATCATTTATTGCATTAATTACTTACGTAACATTGATTTTGAGTCCGTTGTAATGAGATGAAAATGGAATTATTTAATAGAAAGTAGACAATTGTCATAATTTCGGTTTTCATCATTCAACCCACATGCATACTTTAATTTTTTAATCTGATATGGGACCACAATTTGGTTTGAACCAAAAGGCTATGTTTGACCCTTTTGATGGCAATTTGGCCCTCTTCTGTTTTGTTGTTAGCGATCAAAATAAGGCCAAAATTTAAGATTTGGCTCTATAGCCTCTATTACTAGAGATGACCTTAGGTTAACGGGTACGGACTGAAAAAAAGTATGGGTTGGACCACTCGTCATATGAACGAGGGTTGCAAAACGGGTTGGCCCGTTAACCCGACCAAACCCTAAAACTTTTCTTTGTCACATTGTGGCTGGTCCATTCTTAAAAGAATGATTTTCATAAGCTCTAGGCCTCTAGAGTTCGAACTAGAAGACCTCATTTTTCCCCTACAATGTTCGCTCCGCTTGCAGTTTCAGAGGTTTCTATCCATGCGGAATGTGTTAATATTTCTAAAATTTTTTACCAATAAATATTTCTGAAATTTATTTTTAACGTAAATTAACCATCACACTTACGTGAGGATATTTGATCAAATTATCAATCCGACTCACATTTTCTAGCCCAAATTTGGTTTTGTACAGTCTTAATTCTGGAAGGCCTTTTCAATACCTGCAGAAGACAAGTTTGGGCAGAGGCCTTCTATAACACAATTGTCACGTTGAAAGAAAAACTGGACTCTTTGCACGACCTCACAAAGAGTAAGCTTGATGTGATCTCTTAACAAACTTAGCTGTTCTAACATGGTTCTGTTCCGCAAGAGATGGAATTCTCTATCAATTGCCTTATTCTTACATTAGCTTAATTTGCAGCGGAAGTTTGGTGTTGGGTGCACAACACTTAACTATGCATACTCATCTCCACACCCTTTTTCTTGCATGGTGAGACATGTCAAGGTGTGAGCTTCTTTTGGTTTTAGCTGTTGAGAAAAATTGATATAAGCTCCCATTCACATCACAACCTTTTCATTTCCATGATTTCTTGTCTATAAGTTTAGCTTTCTTGTCTGCAAGCTTAGCTAGCTACTCTACCTGCTCTCACTTCCTTTCTGCTCCTAATTTTTCAACCCCTAGCAAAACATCTTACTTGGCTTGTTGCTGCAGTTTCCCACCCAATTCCAAGAAAGAATAAAACCTCTCTTGCTTAATTACTGTACCTCTCAAAGAAAACAAATTGCTATACTAATACCCTCTTCTTCTTCTTATTCAAAGAAGAGAATGCCTGATATTTGTCAGCAAGAAAACCCAATAAGTACCCACATTGATCACAAACCACATTTCTTTCTTCCCATGAAAACTTGACCACCATCCATCAATGGAGGCACAACCAGCTTCGCTATCACCATCTTCATCATCATCTTGCAGTACAAATGATAACATTATGCTACCTTCTTTCTCTCTGGTTTGGATTGAATCTGATAAAACAGAACCACTCCAAGCTGTGAACCAGGAGGAGGCATCCATTCCCATGTCAGATATTGGATTGCTGAGATTTATGGACCTCACTGCCAATGGTGGGATGAGGTGGGAGGATGTAGAGGACCGGTTTGACCGGCTTTCCATCACCCTGGGGCAAACTGAATCAGTTATAAAATGGTCTGATTTTGGTTTGTGCATAGGTGAGCAAACTTATATTTACTTTTAAGGTTTCTGATACAAAATGAGGAACCTATGCATACATGAACAAGTGACTGGTATATTACTTATGACAATCGTATTATTGATCGAATTTGTGCTCAGTTTTCTATCTTTTATGCACACTTGACTTTTGGTAGGGATGAAACAGTCGCAAGAGTTCGCTAATCAGCTACTAAGGGCTCTAAGGAAAAGCAAGGATCGGAATTTTGGTATAACAAAAGCTGAACTGCAGAGTTACTGGTCTCGTATGACTGACCCTTGCTTCAATTCAAGGATGCAGATATTCTTTGACATGTAATGATCATTTGTATTATAATGTTCTATATCCTTTCTGCAAGAATAGTAAACTCCATTTCTAAATTTTTGTAATTCTTTCAGGTGTGACAGAAACATGGAGGGAAGAATAACAGAAATAGATATCAAGCAGGTAATTTGTGTTTCTATATTTCATAGATTTAGGTTTATAAGGGGTTGTGCATCAGTTTTGTGCTGGTGTTTACTTGTTTCCTTGGAATTTGGGATTTTCAGACTATTACACTAGGTGCTACTACAAATAAGTTATTTTTGACACCTGAGGAAGCAGAAGACTATGCTGCTTTGGTCATGGAGCTGCTTGACACTGAAAAAAGGGGCTACATTGAGGTACCTTTCAAAAGCGGAAAAATGGATTCTTCAAAAAACGAAAAAATACAAATTGACTTCTGAATGTTTGTGACTATCTTGCAGCTTCCACAATTTGAGACCCTCATCAAAATGAACTTATCAAAGGCCTCTTTCTCACAAAACCACTTGTCAATCAGACATGATCCCTATCACAATTTTGACCAAGTTCAAGAGCCAAATTCCAGGATAAATATTTTGTTTCGAACTTATTGGCGACGAGCATGGATAGTTTTGCTGTGGTTGATCATATGTAGTGCACTCTTCACTTGGAAATTTCTACAATATAGGCATAGAGCAGCTTTTCAAGTAATGGGGTACTGCCTATCCTCTGCCAAAGGTGCTGCTGAAACCCTCAAATTCAACATGGCTCTAATTCTCCTCCCTGTCTGTCGTAATACAATTACATGGCTGCGAAGGAACCGTTCAATCAACTCAATCATTCCATTTAATGACACTATCAACTTCCACAAGGTAATGTGGCTCATACTCATAGCTTAACTCTAATAGTAGAAACTTCCTCCACAAGAAATGTTTTAATGCTACTACTGACACAGATGCTTACCTTGTCTATTTATAGCTCATAGCAGGAGGGATAGTGGTAGGAGTTATCCTACATGGTGGTTGTCACCTAGCCTGTGATTTACCAAGAATTAGTGATTCAGATCATGTAATATTCGGACAAACAATAGCTGCCCGATTCGGGTACCATCAACCATCATACTTTGAAATATTGACCACAAAGGAAGTGGCATCAGGAATTGGTATGGTGATACTAATGGCCATAGCATTCTCACTTGCAACACGATGGCCACGCCGGGGGTCACCTTCACTGCCAAATTCAGTCCGGAATGTCACAGGATACAATACCTTTTGGTACTCACACCACTTGCTCATTCCTGTATATGCATTGCTCATTTTTCACTCTATATTCCTCTTCCTTACAAACAACGTAACTGAAAAAACGGTAAGCCTTTCAATTAGTCCTTGTGTATATGGAATATTAACTTCATAAACTGTCATGATGCTAACAATGTGCTTCAGCAGACATTGATGTACATTGCCATTCCAGTTTTGTTATACACCGGAGAACGAGTGTTTCGAGCCATAAGATCTGGATTCTATGAGGTGGAAATGTCAAAGGTAATATGCCAATACCATCACCATCCTTGTTAATTTGAAGCAGTGAGGTTAAAGTTTTGTCTACTTCATTCTGTGAAGGTGAGTATTTATCGTGGAAAAGTTTTGTCCCTCAAATTGCACAAACCAAAAGGTTTCAAGTACCTGAGTGGCATGTACATATTCATTCAATGCCCTCAGATTTCACCGTTTGAATGGTAAGTGTGTGTTAATTTTCTCCAACCATGTATTCATCAGCCTTAAGATTAAAGCTAAGCAATATAATATATTCTTCAGTCTTTACCATGTTCTTTTCTCATTTCAGGCACCCATTTTCGTTAACTTCAGGACCAGAAGATGACTACCTAAGTGTGCATATCAGAACTGCTGGGGACTGGAGTTACCAAATATACAGTCTTTTCCAAGAGGTGAGGTGGAAAGTATTGTTGGGGAAAATGAATGAAAATACTCGATTCTAACTCTCACTTCAACATTTTTTTATGAAATTCTGCAGGCAACATTATCAGGGCTTAACAATTACCCTAAAGTACACATTGATGGACCTTATGGTGCTGCTTCTCAAGACCATATCAAGTATGATATCATTGTTCTAATCGGTCTAGGCATAGGCGCTACACCTTTCATTGGCATCCTCAAAGATATTGTCAATAGTGCTCAAAACTCATCACATTGTGATCGTCATGTAAGGTTCTTAGTTTTTTCTTTTCACTTGAGAAATTTGGAAAATACTCAAAAATCCTTCTGATGGCTATATTCGAAATAGTCTGGTTGCAGAGAATGCAGCTCAAGAAAGTCTCCACTAAAAGCCTATCTTTTTTGGGTCACAAGAGAACAAAGCTCCTTCGAATGGTTTAGAGACATCATGAAGGAACTATCAAATTCAAAAGAAAAGCAGGTAAAAGCCTGCAAAGGTTATACTTTCATTGCAACAGTTCATTGATGAAGTAAGGTTTACCAGTCTGCAATGTGCACTCTAATAACTTGTGGTGATCATTCTTTAGTCTATTGTAGAGATGCACAGTTTCTTAACTTCTGTTTATCAAGAGGGAGATGCGCGTTCGGTTCTGATAAGTGCAATACAAGCATTGCATTATGCCAAAAATGGTATTGACTTTGTCTCCCGGACTCCGGTAAGTACTTCATCATAAACCCTTTGTTTGTAAATCACTCATCAATTGGTTAGTATGGTGCATTTGGGGTATCTATACACTACTCTTCGCCGAGAGCCTATTCGGCGCACCCGTCATCTCCACCGTTAATTTTTTTTTTTGGCGGGTCAAAATGGACGGTGGATACACCCGGGTGCGCGGCGCACCCGGGTGCGCTGTATAATTTTCGCTCTTCGCCTCACTGAGTGAAGATTTCTCTAGGAAAGCATTTTGATCTTATTTGCGACGAAATTTTCAGGTGAGAACACATTTTTCTCGGCCAAACTGGTCCAGCATCTTCTCAGAATTGGCTTGTAGACACAGAGGAGCACGGATTGGTAAGGAACTCTTGGAAAACAATGAGATATTCTGTAGATTGATCATTGCCATAAGCTAATTTGGAGAGTAGGGTTTTTTCTTGGACAGGGGTTTTCTACTGTGGGGCTTCAACCTTGGCAAAAGAGTTGCAGGGAATGTGTACCAAATTTTCGAGCAAAACTTCCGCAAGATTTGTATTTCACAAGGAGAATTATTAACAAAGATTAGATAATTGTTTGCATCTGTAGTTCTGTACCAAATCCACAAGCTGGAAATGAGATTAGTCAAAACACCAGAGTCTATCTTTCGTCCACTTTTGCACAAAATATAATGTTCCATACCAAAACCTCATCACAGAAATAACTGTTTTATTTTTGTCTAAAATCACAGAAATAACTGTTATTATAAGGCTCTGTTGCCGCATGAACATTTGTCAGCTTTATGAAAATGAAATTTGGGAAGAATGTTGACGCCCCTGCGAGTATGAAACACTGGCAGCACTATTGTATCAAAAAGACATTACAATGGACATACCCACACAAAATTCTCTTTCAGAAAACGAAGGTGGCCAACCATCAAGAGGGAAAGGAACTGATACAATTTGTACAATCCTCAATATATTGAAATGGATTTCTCAGGTGCGGAACTCAAAAAGAGAGGGAAAGGAATCCCAGAAACATCAATTTACTGATCACTGGTACAATTTTAGTGCCCAGAATTTGACCCTGGAGTAATTATTAGAATAACAAAATGATTCTCAAAGGTAACATCTTTAAACTTCAAACCACAGTTTATTTCGTCACCATCAGATAAACTAGCCCTCTAGTGCTGATGCTCCAGATATAATCTCGATCAATTCTGTGGTGATAGATGCTTGACGGGTTCTGTAACAGACAATCACAGTAACAACCAAGATCAGTCATTTGAACCTTGAAAAAGAAAAGAATATCTAATAATAGCAAAATAAGCTTATACTAAAGATATAGCTAGTACCAAAAGAAAGTAATCTAATTAAGCAGATAAAACCAAACAAGACAATTAACTATTTATCTTTATACACACAAAGTTAGGGTCATCGGATACGTGTGCCTGTGTGCATGCAATTGTATCGGGAGGGTTAAGAAAGTTACCTGTTGTAAGTGAGTGTGAGGCGATCAAGCATCTCTCCTGCATTCCTGCTTGAGCTGTCCATAGCAGACATCCTGGCTCCTTGCTCACTGCAAGCGTTCTCCAACACACCATTGAACAAGACCTGTTCAAAATATGAAATTCTTCTTTATGAATAATGAGAAAGAAAACAAATTCAGTAATAAATCCCCAACGTGACAGTGGTTCACATTTTGTGCACCCAAAGGAATTGCTTCAATGGCAAAATATGAAAAAACAGTTATTGCTGGCCCTGGCCCTAGTGAATATCAGCTCCCACAGCAAACCAAGATCAATAAGTTTATTAGTCTAAGTTTACATTTTGTGCACCCAATGGAATTGCTTCAATGGCAAAATATGAAAAAACAGTTATCGTTGGCCCTGATCCTAGTGAATATCACCTCCCACAGCAAATCAAGATCAATAAGTTTATTAGTCTAAGTGTCCAAGTTCAGGGACACTGAAGTCCTTGCATGATGGACAAAATATATTGATATGCCAGAAAACGGTTGAACAGGAGCTGCTATCCCGCAATTTAAACAACCAAAAAAAGAAGTTATTTCAGGTCCAAGACTAATATCATCAAATCAATGCAATTTGAAGTGAACTGTCCAATCAGGTCAGGGTATTGACAATGGTTCACACTAGAACTAGAAAATTTAAGGGAAGGACTTACACAAGAAAATTGGAACTCTGTCAGATTCTGTAGAATTTCTGACTTTGACTCACCACCTTCAACCTCATACGAATCTAGGTCACCAAGCGTTCCACCAGCTTCAGACTCTCTCTCCACAACCTATGTAAACATTTGGAATCAATTATTCACTTACCCGAAATCTGAACATAAAATGTTGGGAATATGTGCATTTATAGAATTAAAACATTCTTATTACCTCTGGAGATAATACAGTAGAAACAGTTGGCAGAAATGAGATGACTGACTGAAATTTATTGAAGACAACTCTCAAAGCATCGTATTCCACATTTTTTAAAATGTCGTCAGCTATGACAGATACCTGAAAGGACAAAAAGTACACTGAGAATGATTGCAAGAACTTGGCAAAAGTTTAACACACATCAAACCAGTATAATTCCACTTCACCATTTAAAGTAGAACAACATACGAATCAGTGTTCGAGGAGCTTAACCTAAGCTAATGCATGGAACTCAGACAACGTCTCATGACACTAACTTGAACTGAACATTTGAAGAGCCTTCAATGAAAACTTGTTAAGATTTTTACTGGCTCCCTCTATGACTCAAATGTCAGATGCTCTTCATGTAAAATAAAAGACTGGCATTTGGCAGAAAAAAAAACAAATATACCAGCATGCACAGGTGCAGCTGTAAGACAAACCTTATATTTCCTAATCCTTAAGGTATAAACGCAAGGAACATAGATTGATAACCTGGGCGTAGTTCAAAGGATTCTTCTGCAACTCAGTTATGTTAAGCTCAATGTCCTTCTTTGAGTCACGAATCAATTGAGCTTTAGCTTTTTCCCCCAAAATTACATACTTTGTTTCTTTGTCAGGACCTAGGACAGTCAGAAGAAGAAGAGATGACATTAATGCATTCATAATTTGGAAAGATCAAAACACTAACAAACAGCTTGCGGCTCCAAGATATACCAGCATTCAACTTGTGCATGGCCTTGCTTATTTTGACGGAAGTAGAGTTGATTCCACCACATAAACCTTTGTCTGAAGAGATTGTAACAATAACATCCTTCTTAACTTCGACACCTAGCATGAGAACACAGAAACACATAATGAGACATTTTTGAAATAATATCAATATGAATATGAAAGATATAAAGCATAAAAAGAGTAGAGTAATTTTGAGTTCCAGAGGAGCTATGACTTGGCAATAGTAACAGTCTATCCATTAATCAAAAAGATGTCGGTGCACTCATCACTACTGTCAACAAATTTGAACTAATACTTATGAACAACAAAATTAAAATGCTAGGTAATAAATGAAAGAGACTGAAACAAAAATCAAGCTTGAACAGCAACAAGCATAGATTATGCGGGTGAACTTACTGGGGGTGTCGCCAAGAAGTGCTGTGAAAGGCTGCCACAGGCCACGAGAATTTTCAGCTTTGGATTGAATAGCTCGCAGCTTTGAGGCTGCAACCATCTTCATTGCCTTTGTAATCTTTTGGATATTCTTAACACTCTTCATCCGGTTTCGCACTGTATCCAGTATCAAAAAACCACATTATCATTGGTCTTTACTAAAAGGAACTGAAAGCCAAAAGTCTATCACAAAAGGTCAAAAAACAATAACTAATTGATGGCAGTGGTTCATACCAATTTGAGTTGAAATTGACCGTACTCCAAGTGGGGCCTGCTCCCTGCCCACCCAAACCAAAAGACATAGTTATATCAAGTGCAGACACAGTGGAAATCAGTAGCAAGAAGTATGAGAAACGATTAACGTGTAATCACCATAAGACAGCCAAACAAAAACTTATGAATCGATATAGTGCAAATATGAGTCTAACCAAATATCCACAGCATGTTATAACCTTATACCATACCCGGTACTCAGACTAGAAGATTAAATGTGCAATTGTTAATTCCAAAGATAAGGTATTGTTCATGTGCTATCCAAGGCCAATGATTTCATTTCTCAAATAGCGAGATTCACCAAAACTGTCATTATCTATAGTTCAACTCTTTCAAAAACCAACAACCTAAACCTGAAAATGGCTGCTTCTCAATTTTAGGGTTGATTCACGATTACAGTCCTCCACACAATTCATCAATCCATCGATAACAAACGACCGGATATCTAAGATTTTCTACAGGATAGCGAATCAAACCGATGGAAATAAGAATGCAAAATGCAACCACAATTGAAAAGAGAACGTACTCGGCGGGGAAGATGGAGGATCGGACGGCGGCGATTGGACTGGGGGAGACGGCGAAACGCCTCCCTTCGCGTCTGAGAGCAGCCATGGCCATTGCTATTGGGATCGGCAGCGATCGAATTACAGGCAACCCTAACCCTAGAGGTGCTGGATGTTCGGATCCGAAGACTAAACGCAGCGAGCGAGCTCCGGTGCGGTTTCACTGAAGAAATGTGTGCGCGTGAGCTACAAAGACCTTTTTGGGCTATACAAATGGGGTTGAAACGACGCCGTACCTTCGTTGTAAGACGCGCCACCCAAACCTAACCACGTGTCAAGGTAGCACAAATCTTCGTACAATCTTTGCGGAGGGTGTATTTGTTGTAAAAACGAAAACTTGAGGGTTCAAAACCGAAATCACAGAGAAGCTACGTACGTTTTAAGCCCGTTATCCCGTAGGAATATGGATACGCCCGGATACAAACAGATACGTATCGGATACCTGTCGAAAACTCCCCATACATATTGGATACACAGATATGTATCAGATACGCATATGAGCAATCCTTTCGTTTTTAGCAGTCATTTTATTTCTATCTTTTCATACAAAATCTAAAATAAAATGCATGATAAATACTGTCATGATCTAATACTACATACGTTATTAAGTGAAGTACTCCATATACAAAGTATGAAAGACGTAACCCCTGACCTAGAGTAGCCAGGTGGTGAAGTACAATTAAAACAGCGCACCAAAATTTCATATAATCTTTTCAGGGGGGTCTAACTACAAAACCGAAAACTTAGAAGGTTCAAAACCGAAACCACATAGGGCCGAGCTAGATACATTCTTTAACTGTATCTTGTAGAATACGCTCGGGTAGATATCATATACGCTCGTACACGTACCAGATACGACGGGATACATATTGGAAATGCCCGCATACACACACCGGATACGTACCGATTATGACGGATACGTACCGGGATACGTATGGGATACGCGTACAAAAATTTGGTGAAACCTTTTCGTGTTGGGCTCACATTTCTGGGTTATCGCGCCGAGCTAAAACCCTCCTCTCACTTTAAATCAACAAATCCATAAACCCTAAACCAGAGAGCGATACTGAAGCTCCTTCAATGGCGACCTCGAGCGAAGCACACGCTTCCGTCATCACCGCTCCGAGAAGCCTCTCGCCGCGGAAACAAACTCACCAAAACTTCTTCGGTAAGCCTTCAAATCCATCCACACCTCAATTAAATTCAACCTCGCATTTTTGAAATTTAATTCTCCGATCGAAATTTTTGAACTTGTTCGGAAATTTTCTGTTCTTGATGATAAAAACGCATGCTCCAGAAATTGTAGTTTGATTTTGGTTTTGAGTTTCTGATTATGTGATATGGTAATGCAGTGTGGAGAGAGTTTATGTGGGGAGGTATTGCTGGGGCGTTTGGGGAAGGAATGATGCATCCAATCGACACCGTAAAGACTCGGATTCAAAGCCAGGCTATTTTCAGTGCAAGTCAGGTATGATCCATGGGGTGTAGATGTTACATATGTTTTGTTTGTGGTGTATTTGGTATGGTCATTTTTTCGAGTAATGGATTCGACAATGTTTGATGATTTTACTTGTTTCACATGCTGCAGCATCAAAAGAACATCCTGCAGATGGTACGAACAGTCTGGGCTGTTGATGGATTAAAAGGTACCCTCACTTTTCATTTTCAAGCATATACTTGTGACATGTCAGCTTTGGATTTTGAACCACAAGGGATTTGTTGTTTTCTTGAGTTACTGTTGGTGCCTCCTCAGAGCGTGCGGTTTTTGTTAACTGATAATTCTGTAGGTTTTTATAGAGGGATAGCTCCTGGTGTCACTGGTTCTCTTGCAACTGGAGCAACATATTTTGGTGTCATAGAGTCGACCAAAAAGTGGATTGAAGAGTCACATCCAGACCTTGGGAGACATTGGGCGCATTTCATTGCTGGAGCAGTTGGTAAGATCTACAGCTCTCAAAACTTTTATGTCAGTCGTACTGGATGTGTTTCAGTTGACTCCTTTTTATCCTAGATTTATTAGCTGTTTTGACTTATCACTATTACTGTGTCCTTTTTGGTTGTTTATAAACATAAACAACTTTGTTCTCAAAGAGAAAATAACTTTAAAGCTTCTGTTATGTGTCTATGTATATGTATAGCACCTTTGTTTTGAGGTGAAATCAAACATCTAGTATAGTTGTTTGACTGCATTTACTCAAACACAACCTTAACATGAATCACCCTTGTGTGTTCATATATAGAGTTTTGATTGTGCTGGTGCTGTCATGCACTCTATGCAATTTGCTGCCAAGTGTTGTTTGTCTCCGATGTTAGTAATAGCAACATTTATTGTGGACTCTTCAGCCATGATGTGCCTCAGGGGACTCAATATGCATATCTTTCTTTATGTATTTCAGGAGATACACTTGGTTCTTTTGTATATGTTCCATGTGAAGTGATGAAGCAACGCATGCAGGTTCAAGGGACAAAGGCTTCTTGGAGTTCTGCTATGCTGAAAGATAATATCTCTATGAAGCCTGGTATCCAAATGTATGATTACTATACAGGGATGTTCCAGGCGGGCTGCTCAATATGGAAGGAGCAGGGGCCAAGAGGATTATATGCAGGGTACATATCTCAACAATAAACTCGATAGTTGTTACATCTGATCCTTTTTCCTATGTTTGGTACTGTTGTTACTGTAAACTATTGGAGGCCATGGAACTGACAGGAAACAAATATACCAGTTACTGTAAACTATTGGAGGCTGTTGCCTGTTGATGACTCAACCATGCATCCCCACACCCAATACTCATAAAGGGACACACATCAAGCATGAATCTGTACATACTGTATATGAATTGTGATCATAACTTCTTCTTCTTCTTTTTCTTCTTTTTTTCATTTGGTAGATTCGGGTCAACACTTGCAAGGGATGTGCCTTTTGCGGGTCTGATGGTATGTGAAATTCTGATACTATGGTCAATTTGTTTGACTTTACATCAGTTGCTTCTCAGCATTCGCACACGTATGATAACATATAGGATTGCAACTTTGCAAGCTCTTAAGAGTGCATTCCTACTTTGTTTAAAAGGAAAAACCATACATGCTGTGACATTCTTTCTTATCTTTAATGACTCATAGGCGATTAGGTCTCCAAATGATTTAGTTGTTACCACTCTTTTGCTTTTCCGTTTTGAGTATGGTTCTTATATCTAGTTTGTTAGTGTTGTTTCAAAGATTTTGTTTGCACCATGCAGGTTATGTTCTATGAAGGCTTGAAAGATTTGACAGAGTTTGGGAAGAAAAAGTACATACACGATCAGAATTTCCATATTAATAGTTCCTTGGAGGGACTTCTACTAGGAGGACTTGCTGGTGGTATGTGTACCTTGCTTATGTATCATCTGCTTGGTGTACGTTTAAGTATTAAATTCAGCAATTAGAATTGACTGAACTCTAAAGGTGATTTATACTTGCATGATATTGTACAGGCATGAGTTCTTTTCTTACCACTCCCTTTGATGTGATCAAGACAAGATTGCAAGTACAGGGATCAACATTGAGGTACTGATCCATTATTATTGTTAATTTTAAAGGACTTTTGTAATTCTAGGAGTATGATTAAATTGCTCCAAGCATCAGATGCAATCATCATTCACTGTCAGTTATAGTGATGTTGCCTGACCAAGGCTTTAGCTTTCTCTATTAAGGCAGCTGTTGTGCATGTGTATACTGATCACACTGACAATCACCATTAAAACTGTTTACAAGAAGACCATACCCGCTATCTTGGATATTAGCATCACCTTATAAGGGAGTATTCAGACAACGTACTTTAGTAATGTTTGCAAATACTGTAAAGCTTTTAAGAACTCATCTTGAATGGGAAGGGAAATTTGATCAAGCATTTCTCCTTTTGATCTGGTATATCAAAAGTGGAAGTTAAAATGTGGTAGCACTACACTGGTTTGGTTTGGTTTTTTTTTTTTTTTTTTTTCTAATGTTATGAACTCTAGGTACAATGGCTGGTGGGATGCATTGCGAAGCATTTGGATTACTGAAGGTGCAAAGGGAATGTTCAGAGGTAGCATCCCCAGGGTTACATGGTATATTCCAGCTTCAGCTCTTACATTTATGGCTGTGGAGTTCCTCAGAGACCATTTCAAAGAGGGAGTGAGCATTGATAGCATGCAAGAAGTTGCTAGCTTGACGGTAGATAAAAAAAATTCACCTTTACAAGGTTCGGCTTAAGAAACTTATACTGGGTATTTTCCCATTGATCCCATCCAGTCTGTTGCACATAATGGATCCAAGTTACAGTCTTCAGATGAATAAGTTACATTGTCAGGCACAACTTACCGAATTTGCTAGGATGAACATCTAACCTATTCTACTACATTTTGGTGTATATATTAAACAGTATTTTGGTGCTGATGAAAACAACTTGGTAACTGCAAAAAAGGGTCAAAAGAGCAAAATATGAGTTAGTGGCTGTGTTTTTAGTTTCAACGTTTACAACGAGACGAACAAATTTTTATTATTTGTTTTCTCCCTGATATTCAACTGGAGGCTTTCCACGTACTGTTGGGAGTCCTATAATCCCATAATCCTGAGCAAGGGTGTTGTGAGTTGAAGCTGTGTCTTTCTTAGCGGACGGTGGAAGAATAATAGCTTTGGGCCAGGTTATGCATGACGCTGCATTAATTCATTTAATGATGCTTAGTTTTGATCGGTTAGTTTAATTAAGCTAGTTAACCATGTTAGGGTTTGTGTTTTGGTTCTAGTGGATGTTCGACAGGTGTCCACATCCTGCCCCTCCTTTGTAACTACTTAAGCTGCTCTAGGGTTTGAGAGAAGCCGTCAATGAATAAATCAATCAATTTGCAATTTTCCTCTCTTCTTTGTTAGTTTTAGCCACTCTTTCTGGATTCCATTGATAGGGATTCATTCCTATCAAAGGGATTTGTGCGCGTGAGAACCATCAGCAGCTATGGTGGCCACGCCCTTCAGCACAGTAACCGCTTCTCCCATAAAGGAGTCGGAGCTTGACAATGTTCACACTACGGCGCGTAGAATTCAACCAGAATAGCTTCGTTCGTCCAGAACCTTGGACGTGAAGTTGGATGGAGTCAGCTGAAGCACTAGTGATTATGCTTTGTAAAGTGCATCAAAGACAAAGAAGAACAAGAAGATCGGTACAGCTCGAAATTGGTTCTCTCCCCTTCTCAATCCTAATGAAGTCACAATTTGAATCCTAAATAAACACAAAAGGATCCTCCATGAGAAATCTACTTAATTAGGGAATTAGTTTTCTTGTAGGAAGAGTCTTTCCTTCCTCAATGAGGATTAGGGATTCCATTGCCTATATAAACAATAACAAGTCAGCTCCCCAAGCATCAAACGCTTTTCTCCTCCCGTCTGTTCTCGCCCATCACAACAACAATGGTGAAGTCCAACCAGAAGCACTTTGTCGACTACTACGTGCTCTTAGGCTTCCAACCCGAAGACCTCGAAGGAAGCAGAGGGCTATGTCGAAAAGGCTTACAAAGAACCGGTGAGGAGAATCCACCAGGACAAGGTCAAAGTCGCCGGCCTCCCCAAAGCCGAAGCCACCTCGAAAAAAGAAGAAGCCACCGCAAACTTCCAAGAGCTCCAAAAGGCCTACGAGATCATGAAAAACCCATGGATGCGAGCCGAGTATGACAAGACGGGCAAGAAAAACTCCACCCCGGAAAGCTTCAAACCCGGCCTAGTCCCCACCGAGGGCCTCAGATTTTCCGGCTACTCCCACGAGGGCAAGGGATTCTTCAAGGTCTACGGCGACGTTTTTGAAAACATATACGCCGACGAGGTTCCGTTTCAAGAGATGAAGGAGCTGCCAAAGGACTCGAAGAAGGTGGTGAAGCGACTGAAGCCTCCTCCGGAGATAGGGGACGAGCATAGCCCTTATGCGGAGGTGGTGCAGTTCTATAATTTCTGGCTTAACTTCATGACGGTAATGGACTTCACGTGGATGGAGCCGCATGATGACTTGTTGGTGTCGTTTTCTAGCACCAACGGGTCAACGATAGATCCGTTGATATCGTACATGTAAAGTGGCGAGCTAGCTTCCTCTCTCCACTTCGTAGTGGGCTTCTTCTGCTTGATGGCGAGCTTGTCTTCCCTCCTTGTGGCGAACTGTCTTCTCTCCTTGGTGGCGAACTGTCTTCTCTCCTAGATGGTGAGCTAGCCTCTCTGTTTCTTCTTGGCGCTGGACATTCGTCACTTGACTTAGGTCTTCTCTAATTCAGGTTGGTGGAGTGTCACTGGATGATATGTTGACATGCGAACTAGGAGGTTATCGGAGGACCAGCCTAAGGCCGGCCAAACACTCTCTAATGCCCAAGTCAGTAAAGTGTTTGGAACAATAAAATAGAGATTGGGGAAGAATCCTCTCTTTCAGCCTTGGGAAAACTTGGTATTTATAGGAGGGAAAATCGGGGATGTGGAAAGGAAGAGCATGGGCTCAACATAAAATCAGGGTGTCAGTCTTGCTCCCTGACAATCCCTTCATTCCAGGATGAGTTTGGCAGAGTTGGTAACACGTGTCGACTCTATGTGGTCTCCTCCTATCAAATCAGTCTCAAGTCATGTCTTTTTGATACTTGAGAGGTACCTTAGCGTACAAGAATAAAAGGATGCGGGGCGTGCCGCCACGCGGACGCGGAATGAGATTGCTGGATGCGGACTCCGCCTCTTGCTTCTTCCAGGAGTCTCCGCACGAGGCCATCTCGCCCCGCCTTCACGTGCATGCGGACTCCGCTTCTTGCTTCTTTGCGGAGTCTCAGCACGAGGCCATCTCACCCCGTCTCTACATGCAAGCGGACTCCGCTTCTTGCTTCTTCACGGAGTCTCCGCGCGAGGCCATCTCGCCCCGCCTCTATGACTTCTCTACAGGAAGCCATTTCTTTAACCCATGCGAACTCTAAGATTCAGAACACTTGTAAACCCAACCATGCTGAGCTTGCGGATTAACTAATGTTCACTTACTCTTACTATCCCACCCAAATTAGTATTTGGGTGTAAACAAAGAGTAAACCGTTAATTCTCGGATAATGGTTTAAGTGCGTGGAAATGTTAAGAATCATATGTGGCTCTTTGACATTTTCACGCTTCTTACGTGGACTGAGTTAAAAAGTCAAGTTTCGTTGTCGAACCAAATTATAACATCAACAATCCCCCAATTCCCTGGACCACCAAGGCTTTTGTTGGTTAGGGAACTTAATTAGAGGAAGAATTTGGTGAACCTAAGAAATTGATCTCGTTGTCTCAACAAGAGAGGTTCTTTTTCTGGTAGCTCAAGTAGGCTACCTTGTGCGCATTCTGTGAATCAGTCTCGGCTAGCGAGGCTCTTTCATCTGGTGGCTCAGTATGTGTTGGATGATTAAGGGTGTCTACTGTACAAGCCACTAGTACTAGCTTTATCTTAGATGGATTTTTGCTGAGATAGATATACCATTTGTGTCCCAATAAACTTCTAGGAGTTTACATAGATAGATGAGAGCGGCGGTGATGCAGCGGAAGAACGTGAAGGCGAGGAAGAAGGGGAGGAATGAGTATAATAATAAACTGAGGAGGTTGGCGCAGTATGTAAGGAGGAGGGACATTAGGGTTTTGGAGATGATGGCGAAGAGGGAGGAGGAGAGGAAGAGGGAGGTGGAGGAGGAGAAGGAGAAGAGGAGGAAGTTGAAGAAGGAGAAGATGGAGAAGGCTTTGGAGTATGAGGAGCCGGAGTGGACGAAGCCGGTGGAGAGGAAGAGGAAGTATGGTGTGGAGGAGGAGGAGGAGAGGGAGGAGTGGGAGTGTGTGGTGTGTAGGAAGGAGTTCAAGAGCGAGAAGCAGTGCTTGAATCATCAGATGTGGAAGAAGCATAGGGAGATGGTAGCAATGTTGATGGGGTTGAAGAACAAGAATTTGGTTCAGGACGTGTTGGAGTTGATGGAGGAGGAGGATGAGCTTAATGATGATCATGTTGATGAGGTTTTGGAGGGAGAAGCTGAAGAAGAGAGTGAAGAAGAGCTTTGCGAATGCGTTGACGAAAATCTAGAGCAAAAAGGTGGTGAAGAAGTCAATAATGATGAAGTGGAGGAGGAGGAGGAGGAGAATGAGATGGATGTGCTAGAGGCAATGGTGGCGAGGCGAAAGACTAATGTAAGAGTTGGTGAACCAATTTTTGATGTAGAGGAGGATGAGGTGGAGCATGAGGAGACAAAGAAGAGGGATGAGAGTGCAGAGAAGAAACCGAGGAGGAGGAGGAGTGTGAAGAGTGGTGGAATCAATGAACATGATGATAAGAAGAAATCGAAACCGGATTCCGGTGAGGAATCTTGCGTCGACAATGGGAGTGAAGATGAACAGAAGAGAAAGAAGGGAGGGAAGAAGGAGAAAATGAGCAAAAGGTATAGCAAGAGTAATGGTGAGAGTGAGGTTGCCAGTGTGAAGAGTTCTAAGTCTGGTAGTGGGGGGACCCTATGCAGGGACGATGAGTAGATGTCATCGTCAAAAAACTACTTTTTTTTTTTTTTTTTTTGATTGAGCGTCAAAAAACTACTTAATATTTTGTTATCATTTTCATTCTTCTGTTCCGAGATCTTTCTTTACTTTCTATGGTTCTTTTTAGAGAAAATTAGACAAAAACTTAAAAAATCAAACCTCTTTTAAAATAAACACATGCTCATATTTCATTTTAATTTACACCTAACCCTATTATTGAACCTGCTTTATATGTTTTATTTTTATTTTTGGAATTTGTATCCCTCTTTTCCTTGACTCTTTTGCCTTTCCGTTTTTTTTGTTTTTTCTTGAGAAGATTTTTCTCTTTTGATTGAATGAGAAGACATTCCCTAAATGTGGCTCTTGACTTTTTTCTATTTAAAATAGGGTTAGGGTTTAGACTAGGGTTTAGGGTTTAGGGTTTGTGGAAGCGGGTTTAGGGTTTAGGGTTTGTGGAAGCGGGTTTAGGGTTTAGGGATTAGGGTGTAGGGTTTAGACTAGGGATTAGGGTTTAGACTAGGGTTTAGGGTTTAGGGTTTAGGGTTTGTGGAACCGGGTTTAGGGTTTAGACTAAGGTTTAGGGTTTAGGGTTTAGGGTTTGAGCGTAGTCTGTGGAACCGGGTTTTCAGCTGCCGGGTAATTATGTTTAATGAGTCGGCCAAACAGCTTGTTAATTGCAATGGTTCAGTTGGTGACATTTCAGCAATTTCCTTCAACAACAAGTTTTATTGTTTAGATAAACAATATTAATATTTTTACTAAATCAACCTAATTAATAAGTTGGGTGTATTTCAAAAGAGTATAACATGTAGGTGTAATTTAAAATAGGTCTATGATTTTGGGTGTAACATCAAATTCCCCTTCTTTTTACGATGGATGAATGAACATTTGTGATCTTAATTAGCACAATTGTTAAACGAGCTATATATTCATATCTTATGCAGCCATTTCCTTAGTAAACTCTATGAATCAACTTCGTTGAATGCATTTATCATCGAAAAACCTTTGTTGAATGCTTCACAATCCAACCTTTGTTTATCATCCACATTGTCTGAGTGTCTAAACTCTCTAAACTCATCTCAATTCCTACGTGTTTAGGAATCAATTCTTCATAAGAAAATTAGACTTTTAAGCCTATTTTGTAAACACAACACTAATGATATGTTTGGATTGCGGGTGAAGTCTTGAAAATTTAATAAAAAATAAAAAATTCACGATATCTCAAGACTCTTTTTATCGTTTGAATTCTTATCCTATGAAATTAACAATTTTCATAAAAAAATAATTTTGAAATTTGAGATTTTAAATTTCTGACTTAAGTTATTTATCAATTTCTTTAACTAAGATTAGTCTAATACGAATTCTCATTATTTTAAAACTCTTCATGAAGAAAAAAATAAACGAAATCGAATTTCTTTTCACGTTCATAAATCATTCCAAGCAAGTAAATAAATCCTCGTAAAAGTTACGCTGGTAAAAGAGCAACTTTCCAACGCGCTATAAAAAACGACATGCGTTGCGGTGACCGCCTTATATAAGTTAAAATACGTCAATCACTCTTTAACAAACCAAACGAGAAAATCCCAAATGGAGCGGCGGTGCCACTACGAGGTGCTGGGCCTGGACCGCGGCTGCACCGCCGACGAGATCAAATCGGCCTACCGTAAACTCGCCCTCCAGCGCCACCCCGACAAGCTCGTCCCCACCGGCGTCTCCCAGGCCGACGCCAACGCCCAGTTCCAGGAGCTCGGCCACGCCTACGAGGTCCTCTCCGACCCCAAAGAGCGCTCCTGGTACGACTCCCACCGCTCCCAGATCCTCTTCGCCGACCCCTCCGCCGCCAACTCCGTCCCCGACTCCGTCATCCCCAACCTCTTCTCCTTCTTCTCCACCACCGTCTTCTCCGGCTACTCCGACTCCGGCAAGGGCTTCTACAAAGTTTACTCCGACGTCTTCACCAAAATCTACTCCAACGAGCTCAGCTTCGCCCGGAAGCTAGGGCTCGGGATCGACGCCGTGAGGGAGGCTCCGGCGCTGGGGAATCTGAAAAGCGACTACTCTCAGGTGACGGCGTTTTACAACTACTGGCTAGGGTTTTGTACGGTGATGGATTTCTGCTGGGTGGACCAGTATGACGTCATGGCGGGGCAGAATCGGAAGCTGAGGAGGTTGATGGAGGAGGATAACAAGAAGCACAGGAAGAAGGCGAAGAGGGAGTACAACGATACCGTTCGGGGGCTGGCGGAGTTTGCGAAGAAGAGGGATAAGAGGGTGATGGATATGATGGTGAAGAGGGAGGAGGAGAGGAAGAGGAAGAAGAAGGAGGAGGTGGAGAAGAAGAAGAGTATGGAGAGGGAGAAATTGGAGAGAGCTATGGCGTATGAGGAGCCGGAGTGGGCGAAAGGGGCGGAGGAGGACGACGAGGTTGATGAGGAGGAGGAGGAGAGGAAGAGGAATGAGCTGTATTGCGTGGTGTGTGGGAAGAAGATTAAGAGTGAGAAGCAGTGGAAGAATCACGAGCAATCCAAGAAGCATAAGGATAAGGTTGCGGAGTTTAGGGAGTCGATTGGGGATGAGGAGGTTGATGAGGAGGAGGAGGTGGAGGATTTAGGTGAGCAAATGAGGGAAGGTTTGGAGATTGGGGAGGAGGGAGTGAGCGGCGGCGAGGATAAGTTTCTTGATTTCAGTGATGAAAAACTTGACGAGGACGATGATGATGATGATGGTGGTGGTGATGATGATGATGATGAGATGGATATTCTTCAAGCAATGGCGGCCGGGCACACGAGTAGGCAAGAGCTTGATGATGATGATGATGATGATGATGATGAGGGTGAGGAGGATGATGATGAAATGGAACTTCTAAAAGCAATGGCAGCCAGACAGAAGAGTAGGGAAAATGTTGGCGAGGCAGTTAAAGTTGATGACGGTGATAGTGAGAGTGATGATGAAATGGATGTTCTTGAAGCAATGGTGGCCGGGCGAAAGAGCAGGAAAAATGCAGCTTCAAAGGTTGAGGTTGAGGATCCCTTGGTGACCTGTGTTCATGGGGACAATGATATCGATGGTGTAGAGTCCGTTCCTATGGAATATGAGAATCGAAAGCCTCCCAGAAGGAAAGCGAAGAGTAAGAAGAGTGGTGGAGAAACAAAAAGAGTTGATATGAATGATATTAGTAATGATCAAAGTGAGGCAGGTGAAAATAATAACTGTGATATAAAGGAATCCACATCTGATTCTTTGGCGGAAAAGGAAAATGCGAGTAGTAACAATAAACAGGATAATCAAATAGCCAGAAAGAAGAAATCTTCAAAACAGACTGTTGAGAAGAAGAAAGAGAATGTGAAGAAAGAAGCCAACGGCAAATCAAAGAGCTCTTCTAAAGGGAAGAAAGCTAAGGTAAGATAATCAGCTCCTTTTGCCTCAGCTTTATAACCACAATTCTCTAGATATACTCTACTGAGGATTGAATGCTTAATTTGGAACAACTTGTATGACTTGTCCTTAGTTGTTGAGGTTAAATCTGCAGGGCTTAGGTAAATAGACATCCCATGGTATGTTGCTGCTATCTACTACCTACCTTTGGTATAAAACTGGAAATTATGATGACAAAGAAACTTGAACACTAGTGCTTGCGATGATGATACTTGATTGATGCCTGCTTTTTGTTGGAAGTTTTGTTTTTGAAGTGTTAACTCATAACGACCATACACCGCACTTTGTTTCAGAATATAAAGGTTTTTATTAGGTGCTTCATTCCGTGGTTTGATTTAGTGAAATTTAGGTCTCACTGGATCTTGGTTACTTACTGATTGCTGCTTGTTCTTTGGTTCTGCTTATTTGTTCCGTTTATTAATTGATCATACTTCCCAAATCAGGCAACATCAAAGAACTCTAGCAATGCATGTGACACATGCGGGGAGGAGTTTGGATCAAGGTAAATAGTTATATCTCTTGATGCAGTGCATTACATCCCTTTTATCCTTTTGACATCTGAATCCCTATCAGTTATGGTCTTAGTTTTCTGCTGTAGATGTTAATTTAGATGTGGATGATTTTTCTCATGACAGGAACCAATTACATAAGCATTTAGGTGACACTGGACATGCTTCACTGAAGAAGTGAAGAACCAACATCAGAACCTTACAGAAGTAAACAATGAACCGTAGAAGAGGGTTGTAGACATTGATTGGCGGCATTCTTTATTATGAGCATTCCTTCATTTGGAAAAGTTGCAGAAACATGAAAGGGTCTCTGCAGGGAAACCATCCCATTCTTTTTGATAACCTGAGTTGATGCTACAGAAGTACAGAGACAACAAGCAAGGGGCATGTAGGCAAAGCAGTTGTCTGGTTTGGTCTGGTGCATAGGATTTGTTAAAGCAACCACCTCTTTCAGTCTTCACCAAAGTAGACCACGGAAGAAAGAAATGATAGATAACTACAGTCAACTTGCCTTGTATGCTGATAAAATTTTATAAGATAGCCTTCTTTTTTGTTTGAAATTCGCAATCTTTTGTCTTCAATGGTTTCTTATGATTTATAGGCCTTAACGTTCTCAAAAAAGAAAAGAAAAAAGAAAAAAAAGATTTATAGGCCTTAAAGAAATTGAAAAATAAAAACGAAACATGGCACCAAAATGATAATCATTGGCAACCACTGCAACTGAAGCATAGAAAAGTTTTTGAATATCCTATGAATAAGCATCTACACGATCCTATCCCAGCAATAATGTTACACTGTCAGATTTACAAAATACTGCAACGATAAGAAGTTGCAACCCAGTTCACAATGCTTTAGTAGAAGCTTCTTGTATGTATAACATTGCCTCCTCCTGCGAAAGCTGCTCTCCTTCCACCAAGCCTCTCACTATTGTGTTGGCATAATTCTTGGATGGAGCACACAATGCAAGCTCTCCGGATTTGAAGCCTTCGATGGCCGATGGTGTGCACCTGCATTGTAATTTGTTAAAGCAATCAGATCCGATACATCATAGAAAGAAGACCGAAATTGAAGACTTCGCTACATACGTCATAGTCAGTATGGGAATGTTGCGCTCCTTGCCCAAGTAGACAACATTACGGTACCAACCCTTCTGAAAAAGAGTCAAAGCACAATCTGAGCAGAGTTAGGAGTCTAATAAAATGTGTACGCTTTTGTTGCGAAAAACCAACTGGCCAAAAGTGATAACAAGTTTAGACATACCTCTACGCGAACCTCTAAGGAATGAGGTTCTTGACCTGTGACGGACTTTAAAGCAGCCAGGTCAAACAAAGGAGAGCTCATGGCATAGCGTCCCACATTTTCCTGCACCAACAAATCATTAAACTGCTCAAGCCTGCAAGAAAACACAAGCTTCAGTACACAGTACCACTGGATAAACATAAAGCAACAGGACATAATAGATTCACTAGTAGTAACGTACGCAATTCTGTACAGACACATGTGAGTTTTATCCTGACTGTTTCTTTCAGGATCAAGGAATGCAGTCCCTCCAGGACCCCATGACTGAGTAAATTCGCGACCAAAGAATAAGCGATGAGGAAAAGTCTTCCACATGATCTCCTTTGGCGGAGTTTTATCCACTGAACCGGCGCATGGCTTTTGCAAACCATCCACCTGAAAGCCATCCCGAGGATGTCAATAAATGGAGAGAATGAAAAAAAAAGAAAAAAAAGAAAAAAAAGGAGGACATCATAGACTAAATCAGATAACATTGACGCTTACAGAATAATAATGTTACAGATTTAGTGCGTAAAGTACTACCTGTCCACCTTGAATATAGCAAAGCAGTCTTTTCAACCACAGATTTGATCCAAACGCAGCATACCAGATGTCCACTTTTGAAAGTTCCGACCTCCAGGTTGCCACATGATCTGGAAATAGTTCAAAGCTCAATGTAGGAAAAACAGACCATTGACAGCATTTTCAAAATTTCAGTTATAAAATTACCGCGAGTACTGTCATCAACTTTCAGCTTCGAAAGGGGATCTATAATCTCCTGAAGAGCTTCCTCAAGATTTTGAGATACTTCTGAACTTTTGTGATCCTCCTCCGCTTCAGAGTCAGAGCTTGAGGTCAGATCATACTAGAATTGCAAAAAAAACTATCTTAGCATGTTTTTGGGGAACAAAAAATCCAGTAAAACAGAAGATAATAAAGTGACGAAGATATAATGGATGAGTGGATGGATCAACAGATATGACAGGATAAAGCACTCCCAAGTCCCAAGTGATTTAACAGTTTTTCTAATTTACATTTTTCGCCTATGAATAATAATACCTAACCTCAGATGAAATCAACAACAAAGTACAGGCAACAGAACAGGAAATGTACCGCAGCTGGAGCCGCCTTATTGATCAACTCCTCTGGCAATTCATCTGCAAGTGACGGCCAGTAAGTACTTAATTTCTGGCGAACCTGAAAAGAAGAGTGCAAATGCATTAGTCTTATGAAGTACACAATTAGTGACTTAAAAGTAAGAAAAGGATGACCCAGCAGAAAGGATGTCAACCCAAAAGAACAAAAGTACTAAATCTTAATTTACCGCTTGTATCACACGCCATGTAGACTCAAATGGGTACGCCTCTGAAGATCCAATAATAGGTTTGTCCTCTAGCAGAACTTCAACACAAGCAAGCATTGACTTTGCGATAGACTCGAAATTATATCCTCCTTCTAGAGCCAACACAATCTTTCCATTGGAAAAATTCATCAACTGAAAGATGACATCATGAGCATCACAATCACTATATAACAATACTGATGGATAACTTATTGAACTGGAGAGACAACACCAGAAGAGGCAGAATAAGAAATAAGATTAAATTGAAATACTACCTTCTTCAACATAACTGAATATCCATATGGTGTGATACGACAGCCACCCAAAGGATCACCAACAGCTGTTACAGGCAATTTCATAAAAATATTAGTATACCGGGAGCTGCCAAGTAAATATTACTAGCAAGTTATCAATGATTTAGTCACCAAACATAAAGAATTATTTGGGTACTAGATTAATGAACTTAATTAATGGTGATTACCATAAACCCAGATTAATCCTTCCCCTGGTGAAGATATTGTTCAGATGGGTACTAGATTTTTACAACATGACCCCTGATAGTAGGAATAAAAACTCTCTAGACTTGAATAAGTTCTTTTAACAAACTCAATCAGCAAAGGATAGAGTAGAACCCCCAATCAGCCAGAAACATGTAAAAGAAAAATATTCAACAGAGGAGGAGTTATCAACCTGCATCAAATCCAGCAGAGACTATAATCAAGTCGGGATTGAATTCTTTGGCAACTGGAAGCAAAATATGGTCCCAAACCGCAAAATAATCAGCATCTCCACATCTACCATTTTCCCAAGGGACATTAATGTTATATCCTGCTCCAGGTCCTTCTCCAATCATAGTATAGAAACCATCATCCGTAGCTGGATAAAAACTTCCAAACTCATGCCTGAAATCAAAGCACAGCTCCAATGGTCACCACAAGAACATCAACCTTGATTTGATGTGAGACAAATTCAACCAAACAAGCAACAAGCTAAAAGTTCTGACATCTAATTTTTTGTGTATATTACTCATAATAGTTGAGATTATCAGCTCAAAGTTCTGACATACCTATGAACTGAGAAGAATAAAACACGAGGATCCTTCCAGAACATTTTTTGAGTAGCATTACCATGATGCACATCCCAATCAACTATCAGTATTTTGTTGATTCCCAATTCTGGCTGCCAAGCAGAAGTATGCACATGATCTCAGATTACAACTTAACAAGTGTTGGGGGGGGGGGGGAGTTGAAATTTTCAGAGCTTCAGTCTCAAGCAAAAGAAAAAGGATTAGAAAGTATGATGACTAGAAACAATTACAAAATATAAACCATCTCTTACCTTTTCATTTAAAACATAACTTGCTGCAATAGCTACATTGTTGAAAAGACAAAACCCCATAGCTTCATCTTCTTCGGCATGATGTCCTGGAGGCCTGATAATAGCCACAGCAGAGTCCACTTCTCCCTTTGCAACTCTTTCAGTTACCTAATTAAGAAAACAGACATAATTGGAATTATAATGTTGAAATACACTACACGACATGCACTCAGACAAGAACATGTGGAAGTAGCTCATTTGTAACGGATACAAAAGTTTTTTTTTTTTACTGTAACAGATACAAAAGTTGCAATAACTTTGCTACCAGGGGCGGATCCGCCTTCATTAATTATACTTAAATCAAATTCTGGATAAAAGACTACCATTTTCTTCCACAATAGGTACATTTAAATCCACACCGTTTCATATAAAAGGAAACACAAATACTGCGGTCTGAAGTCTAAACAATCATGAATCGCTCTCAATGCACCAATTACACTAATTACCTCAATGGCAGAGCCGGCGGCAAGATAGGCAGCTTCGGAAGTCCCTTCATTCAAATATATCGAATTCAAATTAGACGCAATTCGATTTCTTCTTGAATCAAACTGTCTGGAGCTTATCTTCTTAACCAACTTAACATGATTTTGGGAGTGAACTGCCAAGATATGTTTGTCTTCGGCTTCTTTGGCTTCCAAAAGAACACACCTGAGAAATAACAACAATTCACAATTTAGGTCTCTAAGAAATGCCAACTACCCAAGCAGTATCTCACCCACAAACAACTTTATATCAGAATTCAAAGTATTGAACTTTATCTCAGAATTCCTTCTACTAATTCAAAAATAGTTTCAGTGATTATCCCAGGAACTTAGACCTATCAAAGTAACAAACTTTGATCAATAATTCAAAGGCACGGATTCCAAGACTTGTTATTTTCAACCTTTTTTTTTGTTTTTCTACTTAATTTCAGAGCAACACAGAAGAGTTGAATTATGATGAAGAATGTGGTATACCTCTGAGGAATGGAATTGGCTTGGAGTTTGTTCCAGATGACCTTAATCCGGTCAGGGTTTTCCGGGTGAGGATCACCGTCCGGTGTGGAGTGCTTACACATCCTCTCGTCGTATAACAACCCTACCCGCCGTTGACTTTTGGTCGCCGAGTCAACACCGCCACCAACCTCCATCTTGGCTCTGATCTCTCAGTCTCTCTCTCTCTCTCTAACACACTCTAAGCCAACCCTTCTCTTTTCCTTTTCTGTTTTAATTTTGGAGTGTTCCCAGTTCCCACTCTCCGTTTTCAACTTTTTTGTTTTTACCTTTTTACTCTTTTTATTTTTACTTTGGTTGCTTTTTTACTCTTTCTCTTTCTCTTTCTCTTTCTCTTTCACTTTTGATAAGAGAATTAAGTTTGAAATGAGTTCTTAGGGTGTGTTTACTAAACTTGAATGGGATTGAGAAAGAATGAGAGATCAAAAGAATGGGAGAGAGAAGGAATGAGAGTGAGAATGAAGAATAAGGAATCAAAATGGAGAGAACTTGTGTGACACCAATCAGAACATGCCACGCATCCTTTTTCAACTGAGATGTTTGTGCTTGTTGAAAGAGCTAACAGGGGAGACTAACGGAAGCTGTATAGAACAAAATAGACTAACATCCCGTAATCCTCAGTCTCAAGTTCGACATTCAAATCCAATCAAACTAAGAATCACTCTCAAAACCCTAGGGGAGAGAGAGAGGGAGAGAGAGAGAGTAACAACAACTAATATCATTTCAGTGACCTGTAAACTGAACTATTTGTCAACTATAGCAGACTAGCTCTAAACATCTGACTCTAACTCTTGAAATGGTGAACAGAACAGGTGCGTTCTCCGCGGAAAATTGTGTGTACTATTGGAACTGATGTGGTGGTAGTAGTGTCCCTGTAATTCCTTTCTAGCTAAATATATTCTTCTGTGGTTTTCCATCTCTTGTGCAGAAGGATTCTAACTGGCTATGTCCATGATTGATAATTGAAGACGTGCCGACCATTTCATCCTCTTCTTTTTCCAACTTCACTTGCTGCAGTGCAGGTGTGGTCGTCATTGCTGATAAAATGTTACAACGATAGACCATATGAGGAAGTTCCTATTTTAAGAAAGAGACTATAACAGTTCACAAACGTATACAGTACCTGATGATGCAGACGTATCCGAGTCCTTCAGCTCTTCTGATTTAACTCCTAAAATTTGTTTAATAGCAGTATCTAACGCCCTGACTTTGTTTTGGTAATCAGAATACTCCGCCTTGGTAATATACAAAAGTTGCTGCACGGGAGTCATTGTAGGCAGCTGCATTATAGGCTGCAGAGACATCCTGCTAGGGCTAGGAGTGGATGTATCTTTCAAAGCCATTATAGGCTGCTGAGACATTTTGTTGGTGGTGGATGAATCTTTCAGAGCAACTACATCAACACTTCCCACCATCTTTCCCCCAACCATGTCAACCTCCATATCTTTCGAAGTCATTATAGGCTGCTGATCTTTCAGAACAACTACATCAATACTTCCCACCATCTTTCCACCAACCATGTCAACTTCCATATCTGCAGTAGTTGCGCTATCATCCATGTCAGCTTGACCATCACCTTTAGAACGAAAGATCCCCCACAAGAAATTTTGGGTCTTTGGACATGTAAAAGTGTCTGCAAAACACAGGCCATCAAATTTACCAGTGAGATAACAAGCACAAAGAAAGCACACTACCAAAGACAAAAAATTTGCAAGAACTTATGAACAAATATGTTGACACCCTGTGCGACTTTCAGCAAAAATTTAAAAGAACTTATGAACAAATATGTTGACACCCTGTGCGACTTTCAGTAAAAATTTAATTAAAATTACAATTTCTCTACAAGAAAAGGCTTACCCAGCAAGTCTAAACGCAGCTGTTTAGATGTATATATAAGCAACTCCACGGCATCTACTCCATCAAAGTAAATTCTCATGACTGAATTTGTTGTATGCATGACCTCAAAAAGCGAAGCATATGTCTCTCTTGAGCTACAGATCAGCATAAGAAAAAGTATGTTCAGAGAAGATGGTTCTGTAGAACACATTCCATATATAACCATGCAATGGAAGCCAGAACAGACCTGGTAATGTTATCATCAGGGAAAAGGTATAGTGCAACATCTTCAAGTGCAGGACATTCATTGTGGAACGGATCATCCCAAAGATGCAATCGAGGAAGCAAAGTAGCTTTAAGAACAGAAGGCATTTTTTGTGAAAAGTCAAATACTTTACGATGAACCTTACTGGGAAGTTGTGCCTGGAGCCCACCAATGAATTGAGCAGGTTTATCTGCATCATAGATCACGAAGCCTCCCCTAAAGAAAGATACGTAAGTTAAGCTTTTGAAAGCACTTAATAACTGAAAATTATATATCACATCATGAAACAACATATACACCTTAAGGACCTCAAAATGGTATAAGCATCATTCTTTCAATCGGTATGCTTCAACACATATAAAATACTACCAGAAAGCAACGGTGAGGGTGGATAACAAACGTGACAACCATATATCAGATATCACACACATTATACAGCTTCACAATGAAGTTTATAAGAAACTGTAGAAGTTGTCTATATATATGTGACACAACAGCAAAGAGGCCCCGGACAAAGTAGTGTGTTCACAACTTTGAATACAAAAGTTACACCACTAGAATATTAAGTTACTTTAAAATAAAAATCATACTGTTTAAGCAACTTCTTTTTTATCAACTAATAACTTTGGTATTCAGATCTGCATATGAGCTTTCAAGATCATGAAGAGACAATATATAAAGTAATATTTTAAAATGGAGAGGTTATTTACTTCCAAGTAGCATGCAGAGCAGGAAGATAGGAGCGATAAAGATGGAAACTAGAAAATATATTGAGAAGGTCTCTTTCTTCATCATCTGAAAGCTTATGTTCAGCAGCAGATGCCACACCACCTAAAGCAATGCAGTTCAATATTTAGTAAGGCAACTAATTACGAACCAAACTGACAACTGAGGTAAAACTTCAATGTTATGACAGGATATTATTGCTTAGAAAGAACTAAACGCTGACATATACACTCCACTTTTTGATTTCATCATTGACTCCCAATCGAACTTAAAGTGCTCTTTCATATCAAATAATTCGTAATAAGAAATAGTTGAATATCTGTTTTACTTCTTTAATAATACAAACTAGATCCAAGCCAGTTGAATGTAGAAATGACTGGGGATTATATTTTACCTGAACTCATATTTAGTGATGAATCCCTTGATGATGATGGTGCACATGATAGTTTGTTCTGTTCCTTGACTATCTTCCTACTAGAAGTTTCAGCTCCCCGAGAAAGTACTGATGCAATCTTTGGTTGTACCTCGATACTGTGCCCTTTTGTGTGTGTTCCAGGAGACCGCTTTTCTGAAATGGAGATACATCAGTGCTATAACACTTCCATCTCTATCCATTCATGAGATACAAATTACTATAGCAAGATTATGTTATATCACCTTGTGAATGTTCTCTAATTTGAGATGCTTGCTGATTAATCTTGGAGATGCTGAGCATCTTGGGGGGCCTGCCATGTCTAGGAGGTGCTACACTTCGTGCAATGGAGAAGGGACTGCCCTTTTCTGAGATGGAAATGTTCTGTTTCTTAGGGGGCCTGCCACGTTTAGGCTGTGTCACATCTGAAGGTGCGTTAACCCTGGATAAGGGGGACTTTGGAACAGAAGTTTTGAACACCGCTGAAGACTTTATGGGTGATGTTGATTTTGTCCTATATAGCTGTTGGACTTCTTCATTGGTAATGAACCTCACTTTTCCACTCGTAACAGCCTTTTGCCTGCTAGAGTGAGCTTGCCACCCTGAACTATTGTGTCTTTTGCTGGGGCTTGCTAAATGCCTACCATCATAGTGGGCTATATTAGCGGATGATGGTAATGGGTCTCCCTTAGTACTAAGTTTCAAAGAAAGCATCCCATCTTCCTTAGTGCATGATTCACAAACCCATTTATCCCAATTCTGATAGGAAAGATTATCCCGCATGCAATAACTGGAAAATAAGAGATCACATTACAACATGCAAAAGTCAAGATATATACTGCAGAGAATACAGTTACAGCCAGCTGAAAAAAATTATAGTGACATGCATTATCAGGATGAAAAAAGGATCTTAGCGAAAGAAAGATGAATGTATTACTCATGGGGAAATGCAATAAAATGAAATTATGAAATTGAGCCTCCATCTTCCTTGTTTTCCCTCTCTTTTCCCCATATGTCTAAAATGTATTTTTGAAAGTACTTCAGCAACAAAAGTGTTCAAGGACAAGACATCAGACCATCAAAATTGTGGGCTTAGGTTTCAACTGAATTTGCAGAACACTAGTTTAGAGTGTCTGTTTAGCAGAAACCCTTTTTAGAATGGTTTGTTGTTGGGAAAGTTTATTTATGATTCATTAGTAAACTTTGTGGGCTTAGGTTTCAACTGAATTTGCAGAACACTAGTTTTCTCAATCCATGCTGAATGGAAGCTGCTGTTGCTTAAGAAATGGTTTTCTCTTAGCTGCTAACTGATGGTAGTTGCAAATTATGATTCTGATATAAAAACTACTTGTTCACATCCATAAACCTTTCACAAAATGAGCAAGTAAGAAATATGTTAACCGGAAAATTCATGGAGAGAGAGAGAGAGAGAAAGAGAGAGACATACAGATGTTCACGAGCTAGTCTGCATTTAGAGCAAGTTATAATCGCTTCTAAAGCAATACCTTGGTCAGTATATCCACCACATATATCACAGGGTCTGTCCTGAAAAGTCGAAGAGATACACAAAAAAAGGATAAAAAGAATCAGAAGAGACCATGGATATAAAGCATATTTCCTGAAAATAACAGTATGCATGCATTGATATTCAGTCAATTACACATGAACTTTCCACCATTTTCACAAGAGCCATCTAAATATGATAAATCTTTTTTATATTATTTCATTTCTTCAGATATACCAAAATTCCACATGAGTTCAAAGTTCAAACTTGAAAGTGTGTATAACCAAGCCATCAAGCATATAATATTTTCTCATGCTTACTAATAGCATGTAACAATCCCTTGCTTGTTTGAACTTTGAATCTTAACAGTATGCTGATTAGAAACTCCACTAAATTCAATGTAAAGGTTTGTCTCAAACACCTCGATTGTAAAAAGCACAAAAAGCTTAAATGATCTTGCTCACACCATGTTGAGCAGAAAATAATACAACTATACAAGGGTTCACCACCTTTACTTTCTTTGACCTTGGTTGATCTTCAAGTCAGACTAATATTCTAAAAGTTGCAAGATTTACTATTTTCACAGTGACAACTTCATATTCTGTCAGAAACTTTCAATTACAAACCCTGAGGAACTTACTAATTCCTCCGAATTAACACTTCTGGACCTTCTGTTAGTGCCAGAGCCACTCACTAGTGAAAAGCATAAATCTCAAATTACAGAAGTGTTCATGCAACATAATCATCAGATTACTATCATTATCATCTATTCACTTAAAAACAAAAAGAATTAAACAAATAAATAAAGGGCAGTGAAAACAAAATTGAAACTTTCTCGAGAGAAACAGAGGCACAGGATCACCTAGTTTCTCTCCTGTAGTGATTCTTATTATTATAAAATCAATGTAGTAAAAAATAAACAAAATGAAACTTACTCCGATGCACCATTTACATTAAAAAGATAACAAACTTACCGATTCTACATGAACAGTTGAACACACAACGTAAATCAGATCAAAACACAAAATTTACCACAAAACTATCTAACAGTAAAAGAATCAGACTTTAACAGTAAATATTGACAAAAATTGCACAAACGATGAAGAACAACCATTTTGTTGCAGAATACGCTATCGTTCTTGAAAACAGAAGAAAATAGGAACATACATTACAAAATGGAGTACAGAGGGTAGCAGAATAGGGTTAAAGATTGAAACTTTAGGGTATTTACCATGTGGGTCTCAGTAATTTCGAGCTTCTTAGCTCCAAAGCTTTGATCTTTGGTGAGTTGGTCCCCTTTTGCTGAAGCTAGTGGGCGGAGTTAGTGGTCGAATCACCACTCAGTGACTCACTCAACTGCTACCAACGACCAAAACAATGAACAAGGTCTCAGAAAAAACAGAGCTTTGATCAAACAAAGTATGAAAATGGGGACTGGTTTTTGTTAGTGGAGGAAAATGAGGGTGTGTTGGTTTTGCTCTCTAGGACATTATGGCCGATTAAGGTGGTCTCTGGTTGGAATGGAGTGCCCAATTTCAGTGAGGGGACTCTGTTTTGTTTGTTTCGTTTCATGTGGCTTTTGGAGAAAATATTTGTGCGTAATACGTAGCGTTTTGGAGTATTGGAATTTTAAAATCCGAAGTCATTAGATTGCTTATGAACAAGGACACACCGATAATTTAACGGTTGGTTTCAATAGTTCGGAGTATTATAAAATTTTGAAGAGAAAATTGTTTGATTATGTGTCGAGATATATATCTCACATCGGGAATTAGGATCTTGTCTGTGGGTTTATAAAGGTTTGGGACACTCCACCTATTGTCAATTAGTTTTGAATGTAAACTCTAGACTACTTTATCATGGTATCAGAACGGGTTACCCATGTCCATGTGTGAAGCCCACAGGCCACACGCACTCCATGTCACCCAAAATATTGTCCACGTGTTAGGCTTGAAAATTCGTCACATGTGAAATCTTACATGTGGGTTTATAAGAATTTGAGCCTCTCTATTTATTGTCAATTGATTTTAATCGTGAACCTAAAACTATTTTATTACTATTGTTTATGTCAAATCAGAGAAATGGTTTTAATAAACGTAGCTAACAGCTATGAACTTGATTAACTAGAAGCATGTAAATGATCTTCCACATTCAGTGGAGATCACAGCTTGGTTAATGAAGGGGTTCTTCATGATCCTGTGGTCCATAAATATCATTGGTTAATGTGACAAATATTTGTGGGCCTAAATGACAAAAAAATTGAGAAAAAAAAATGCACTACTTCTAGGAGAATCTATTTACCTGAAATGGAAAAACAGCAAACCTGCATCCAGAAAGTTTCTAGCAGCAACTAAGCAAAGTGCTAAGCTTAGCAAAGAGAAAAAGAAAAGAATTATAATTTCCCTCACTAGTCACCAACCTATATCATAGGTCATTACAAATTTACAATCTTTTAATATGAAAAACATAGTAGTTCAAAAAGATATGCTGCCAGGCAAAATTCACTGTAGATAGCTTGACGAAAATGGGATACTCACTCTCTAGCCTGGAAATCACACTCGGACTTGAGGTCTCCACCTCCGGAGTTTCAATAGTTTTAGTCTTTTAAATATGGTTATCTTAGGCCTAACTAGATGCTTCTCTCTGTGGTTTGTATCAGTTATCATTGAGAAAGAACAAAAGAAAAGAAAGCATATTCCCAAGTATAAAGAAAAAGTATACATTCCTCCATTTTATAGCTCAATGTTGCAGGCCGAAATTTGTTACTCTTGTTATTTTCAGCAAGTGCAAACTTAGATTCACGAATGTTTGATACACGAAAAAAAGAGGGAAAAAATGGTGAATACGTTGGGTTTCCTTTTCCTTTTCCATTTGAAAGTCAATTGTTGCGTATTAAATTAGATTCATGAATGAAAAAATTTACATATTTTGTGTATGGTAAGTGCAAGAAAGCATATTTCAGTACATTAGAAAATTCGTTTGGGTTTATTTTTCTTTTTACAATGAGAAAGTCAATTGATACGTGTTAAATTAGATTCATGAATACAAAAAATCACATCTTATCATATATGTTAAGTACAACTGTGCAATAAAACAAGGGTGAGTCTATTGTCACCCCACAAACCACTTTATTCATCTCACATTCTCTTCACACCCCACTTATATATTTTTAATTGTAAGTCTACTTTATTCACCTTTTTACAATACCTAAAATACTTTTTTTCTTATTTCTGTTTTGTTCAAACTAAATTCTTTTTTGATCCTACATATAATTTTTTCAATTTCATATTTTCTTTGTTTACCCTACATTCGATCTTTTCTCACCCCACCTATATATTTTTTAATTTTAAATTTACTTTATTCACCAATTTGCAACACACACAATATTAACATCTTTCAATAGTCATTGAACTCCAAAAATAAAATAAAATTGAACAAAACCATAAGATTAATATCATTTGGGTAAGTGGAATCACAAACTGAACAATAAAAATCACACTAAAGTATAAATCTCAATTAAACAACAAGAAAAATACTCTTAAATTTAACAACTCATTGATATCCGTTGATATTAAGATGCACAATGTCTGTAAACTCTACTTGAAAAAAGCTCTAAAGCCAATGAAAAAAAAACAAATCAAATATATATAAGTGAGTGACTAGACAAGAAATTTACATACAAAATCGATATGAGAAATAATTAATTAGTAAAGAGATAGATGAAGCATCAACAAAGAAAAAATATATATATATATATATATATATAAACAGTTCACCTCAGTTGAATGCTAGTGTCTTTTTCATACTTCATAGAAAGATCGAATATGATAAATTATGGGTTAAGGTTTATGATGTACATATTTATCTATAAAAAAAATGTAATTTGTAACAACTTATTGTTTTTTGCTGTAATTTTACACTATGGTATATTAGTCATTTAATAAAGGATTAATTACAAAACATCACCCGAACTATGATATTATTTTCATTTTCATACCTAACTATCAGAAACTTGGATTTTCATACCCAACTTTCATTCCGTTAGCATTTTGATACCCTAACCACTAACACCGTTAAATTTTGAGGGTATTTTTATCATTTCAATAAATATATCATTTTTTACATTTACTTTAACAAAATAATTTATTTTTTGAGGTTATCAAATACAAATAAAACAATTTACTTTAGCAAAAATATTCAAAAAAAATCCAAAATTAAATATTTATTTTTGCAACAATAGTGATAAAAGTTAATAGAACTCTTGTATGTGATAATATATATATATATATATATATATATATATAGGGTGTATGTATATATATTTTTGAAGTTGCATGTTAAGTAAAATAAAATAAAATATATTAAAATATATAATTAAAATAAATTATATCGAGAAAATATTGAATATCGATGGAAATTATGTTTATATAAAATATGATAAAATTTTCATCGATATTCGATATTTTCTCGATATAATTTATTTTAATTATATAATTTATTTTGTTTTGCTTAAGAGTATCTTTAGCAATGCTAACCATTTTGTTGTCAAATTTTAGCCAAAATAGCTAAAAAGTTATTTTGGCTAGCCATTTTAAAAATCCTTCTACAACAGTATTCTCTATTTTAACTAAAGTTTGATTTATATTATTAATTAAATAAAAAAAAAATTAATTTTAATATGTTTTAATATTACATAAACTGACTTAAAAGGAATACTTCAAGTTACATAAATTATACAAAGCCTCATCTCGCTAGCTATATTTAGCTAGCGAAATAGCTAAAAGTTAAAATAGCTAGTCACTTACTAGTCTGCTGGAGCTAGTAAAACTGATAAAAAACTAAACTCGCTCTCTAAAATGGTTAAGGAGTAACTATAGAGAGTTTGTTAAAGATGCTCTGACATGTAATTCTAAAAATATATATACATACAAGAGTTTTACTAACTTTTATTATTATTATTGCAAAAGAGTTCAACTAACTTTTATCACTATTGTTATAAAAATTATTTAATCTTAGAGTTTTTTTAAAAAATATTTTTGTTAAAGTAAATTGTTTTATTTGTATTTGATAACCTCAAAAAATAATTTATTTTGTTAAAATAAATGTAAAAAATGATATATTTATTGAAATGATGAAAATGCCCTTAAAATTTAACGATATTAGTGGTCAGAGTATTAAAATGCTAATGGAATGAAACTTCGGGTATGAAAATGCAAGTTTTTGATAGTTGGGTATGTAAATGAAAATAACATCATAATTCGAGTGGTGTTTTATAATTAATCCTTTAATAAATCAACAACGTGTAAGGTGGGCAAAGTAATTTATAGGGTGACAATAGACGCACGTTAAAACAAATTCTTGTACATAACAAATGGGAATGCCCACCACGTGTCGGCTGAAATTAACATTGATGGGGCATTTTATGGTGAGGATGGTATTGGAGGCAATGGGGTCGTAGTGCGAAACGATGAAGGTTTGGGGAGTTGCGGCATTTGCAAGGCCGTTCTTACATGCTCACTTCGTTTCAAATATGCAGGTTGAAGCGTGTCAGGAGTGTCTATCACCTAATATTCACTAGGGTTACCTGGACATTGACATTGAAAGTGACTATATTCTTTTAGTTGCTTCCCTACAGATCGATGAGGTTGACAGTTTGAAGATTGATCGTGTCCTAGAGGATTGTAAGGCTTATATGTATGCTTTCCGATATATTCAGGTACGACATGCCTATAGATAAGCAAATGGTGTTACAGATCGTCTAGCATACATTTTTAGGATTGGCGGATATGATTATGTATGGTCAGAGGAGACTTGCAATTATTCATGATCTCTCTACACTGACTTTTGTTAATGAAAAATGAATATGTGAGTTCTTCGTCTGAGGCCCATATTATGTGGCTAGATATGTTACTTTCTCAATACCACACTAAGAAACATAAGAGATGGCAAACATATTCATTCTCAAGCCTCTAGCTATTTCACCCAGTTGGTAAATGAAAATCAAAGTTCGAACAGTTTCAACTAACTAGCTACCTACAAGGATCAGGGTGTGGTTATTTCCATGCGTGGTCTACAGTTCAACCAGCACCTGGTTGGAGTCTTTTCTTCTCTGTATCAAAGAGGGCTTCATCCTCATCTTTCACTTACTTTACTAGCAAGACACATGAGAAGATGAACATCAAATGTCCAACTAACAGCATGATAAGGTTCTTATCCAAGAAATGGAATGTAACACTTGGAAAACTAATTCCTGATGATTCACATACATATCTTCAGCTATTCCGAGTTCAATCTTTTAAAACTACTACATCGGCCATTCCCACCCTCTTTCCATCTACCATGTCTACTTCCATATCCACGGTACAACTCCCAGTGTCTTCCATGTCTGCTTGACGATCATCTTTATCACGAAATATTCCCCATAAGAAGTCTCCTAGCTTAAAATTTTCAGTCTCTACAAAAAGCAGAATTTCGGGTGATGATGAGATCGAGCTTTGCTGTACTACTGTGCATGCAAGTAAATGCACAAGAACTACTCAATAAGGCACCAACATCACTTGGCAACCAGAACTTCAAGGAAAGCAAGAGAAAAATGTGTTTGTGATTGATTTTTCCCTCTATTAGACTATTACCCCAGTAACAACAATTTATAACTTCGGCCTGGTTTCCTTAGAACTCTATCGATTTTTTTTGCCAATTTTGACATATACTGACTAATAAGTATGTTGATGGTAGATACGGAAATGAATCTAATCTATAACAAAAGAGAAATTGTGTAACAATTGCAAATAAATTCTAGAGAGTCATATAAATGCTGAGATCAGTTTAAGAGGACGTCTATAAGGATAATGCTTACCTGATGAGTCCAAGTGTAGATGCTTAGATGTAAATATCAACAACTCCACGGCATCCATGGCCCCCACACCACCAAAGCAAACTCTCATCACTGCGTTTTGGGTATCCATGGCTTCAAAGAGCCAATCTTGGCTCTCTCTTGATCTAAAAATCAGCCACGCCAGAGATAATATGCATGTTCAGATAACATGTTTATACAAATATGTTCCAGATATAGTCTGTACAATTAGAAGCCAAAACCAACCTGGCACTGTTATCAACAGGGAAAAAATATAGTGCAACATCTTTGGGATCACAAAGGCATTCATCTTGGAAGAGATCAAGCCAAAACTTCAATCGGGGAAGCAAATTAGCCTGAAGAACAGGAGGCATTTTTCGTGAAACTTGATAGGTTCTATGAAGAGACCTTAGGGGAGGATATGCCTGGAACCCATCAATGAATTGATCCGCATCAAGAATGGTAAAGCCTCCCCTAAAGAAAGAAACACCAGTGACATGTTTTGAGAGCTCATTTCATAAAGGTAATACACATCTTTTAGAACAAAGATTACAAAAACAAATTAAGAGTTTAAGACAAGTCAAGGAATGATCAGACATGAATTTACAATATGTAACATTCTAAAGGGACATGCTACTCACTTCCAAGTAACTTGGGGACCTGGAAGATATGAATGATACTGAACACCACGGAATATATCCATCAGTAGTTCTCTTTCTTCATCATCTCTATAGTTTTGTTCAGAGTTATCAGCCAGTGCGGGATCTTTATCTCCTTCATGGGAACCTTGATCAAGATGCATGCACGTAATTAAAATGTACTCATGGTTTGTTTCATTCCTTTTCTTTTTTCTATTTTAACAAAACAATCACTCTAATTATTGTCAGAGAAATTAGTTTACTGGAAATGCTATTACTCAATGAATGGCTTGATGATGGTGGTGTGACTAATACATTGCTTGGTAAACATGCCTCGCAAACCCATTGGCCCCAATCCTTAAATAGCAAGGAATGATGAACCCGCATGCAATAGCTGGAAATTGAACATCACGACATGAAACTGTCAAGATAGTGAAGAAAATACAGTCACACCAGCAGAATCAATTACGAAGATAAAGCAGGGATGCCAAGTTCTTATTAGGAAACAGCATAAATCTATTCATGTTCATGGCTTTGATATCAACTCTGTTTGATAAAATACTATTTTTCTTTCCCCATGCATGCAGATTTGAAGGACGCTATTGAGTAAGTGATTGTTTTCCTTTAGCAATTTTGTGATGACAGTTGGCTGGTAAAACCTTACTATCACGCCTGTGATATCGAATTACTTGTTCATGTGCAATGTACTGGTTTCAATTTTTATTACCAAGTTTTCAGTATTCTCTGCTTTACACTCCTATTAACAATGCTCGGAAGCCATTGTACAGTTGTTGATTGAGACAAAGAAAACCAATTCAAAATAATACATACATACATATATATATATATATAGAGAGAGAGAGTCATACAGATGTTCACGATTTATTCTGCATTTACAGCAGGTTATAATCAGTTCTTCGTGAGCAATGCCTCGATCAGTATATCCACCACATATATCACAGGGTTTGTCCTGAAAAGTTGAGGTACACATCGTAAAGAAATAAAATAAAATAATTTACTCCAGAAGAAATCAATAGGTTATAATCAGTTCTTCGTGAGCAATGTCTCGATCAGTATATCCACCACATATATCACAGGGTTTGTCCTGAAAAGTTGAGGTACACATCGTAAAGAAATAAAATAAACATTAAATAAAATAATTTACTCCAGAAGAAATCAATTATACACATTGATATCTAATCTGGCTTTCCACAATGTGCACAACAGCATATAAATTCCAGTGTATTCTCTTCAGATATTACAACAAGTTTACATCAGCTGATTCAGCTCTAGCATGAAAACATATATGACACTATGGATTTGCATTCAATAACTATGTGTGTCACGTATTATGCTAACAGGGAATATTGTCCCATAGTCTCATACTATTAATGTGACTACATCTTCTGCAGAAATCAAGCATGATTCCAATCAATCGTGATCTTCCTAATTGATTATAGAATCATCAGTTTATGTTTGTATTCATTGCTATGCATAATTGTAGCTATTTCCTAGAATGTCAACACTAGGATCTGTATATATGCAGAGAATGTAAAACCAATTATATCAACTGAATACAGAAGGAATCAGGCAGTTCATATTTACTTTCTAACTTTCACAAGGCAAAAAAAAAAAAAGCAGGAAAGCTGATATTACTAAAAAAATGCAAAAATAAATAAATAATGCAACAAGACAAGCATTGTTGCAGTATATAATATGGGGGAGTGGTTCTAACGAGGAAAGTTGGTCCTCTCATTAGAACCCCTCCCTATAATCTGGTTCTTGAAAAGAATATGCATTTGAAAAGTGGCAGCAGACAAAGAATGCGATTAAGCTTTAGGCGTTTCAAGATCTTTTACCATGGATCTCACTCACTGAGGACTTTGAACTTTTAAAGCTCAGCGGCTAAATATTGTAGAGATAAACAAAATGATGGGTCTGAGAGAGAGAGAGAGAGAAGAGAATTGATCAAATTCTCAAGAAAGTGAGAGGTTCCATTTCGAAAGAGAATGAAATGGATCTCCAGAATCAAAGCTTACCATTTCATTTCCTTTTGTTTTGTTCGCGCTTTTGGAACCCGACGGCGACGAAGGACTTGTTGAGGTGGTCGAGGTTGAGGTCGGCGGTGGTGCGGTGGAGGTGGAAGTGGAGTCCGCAGGAGTCGAGGTGCAGATGGGTGCTGACAGCGGCGGGAGTCGGTAAATTATTGAAAAAAATAATGATAAAAAGAGGGTGAAATTTATGAGAGGATATAGATAAAAATATTCTAATAATAACCAAAAAAACATCTCAACAAGGGAGAGTATCTTTAGTACACGGCGTGTATCTTCACATACATACATGGATGGTCAGGATTAGAAGAAATAATATAGAAACATGGTGGTCAAACATATGAATTGTTATGAACGGTTAAGATTGTGTCGTGTAAATACACGTCGTGCATACAAGAATTTCCATTCAACAAGGTTGGCTGGGGAGTTTCAGTTGTCTTTGGTAAGCCTGCACCGAAAGCCCGTTCAGGTCCTGAGACACACAATTTTGCTACGTGTCAGCATCGTATTAGTCCATATAATTTTTTTATTAGAAAAATAAAAACCCTAAAACTAAAGAGTCTTAAAATCTCTTCTGAGACTAACCACCTAAAACAAGGTTGCAAGGAAGCAGCTGTGAAGATATAGTTATGGATGAGCTTCCTTTCAATCACATCGAAAATGAGGGTTTTAAATATTTTTGCAGATACACGGGGCCTCATTGGAATGTTCCTTATAGGAGGGTGATTGTGAAGCAGTTTCTTTCAATGTATAAAGAAGAAAAGACAAAGCTGGAGAATGAGATGAAGGGTCATTGCCTGTGTTTAACCACCGATACAAGGACATCAGTGCAAAATATAAACTACATGGTTGTGACTTCTCACTTTGTAGATTCGGGTTGCACTACAAAAAAGAATTCAATTAGCCACCCCAAATTGCCACGGCTCAGATTTGCCGTCGCCATTGGTCCATTTTTTGCGACGGCGCTGCGACGACAAAGCATCCGTAGCTAAATTAAAATTATTTTGCAACGGCAACTTTGTGCCGTGGCAAAAAAAATTAAGTTTTGCGACGGCAATGTGGAGCTGTGGCAAGAAAATGTAAACTTTGCGACGGCAAATGGGCGCCGTGGCTAAAAAAGGTAAAATTTGCAACGGCAGAAAGAGGTCGTGGCAAACTTTGTAATCAATAGCAACGGCAAGTTATCACCATCGCCAATTGTTTCTAATTTTTTTAAAATGTCAACTTAAAATATGATTATGCTTCCATAAGGGGAGCTCTATCATGGGGACATAAATGTTCCAAAATTTTTATATGGATTGATACATCTTATCCCCATGAGAGTGTAAATGTTGACAAATCAAGAAAATAATTTGTGAGGAAGTAGATACGAGCATTTTAGTTTAACGGTTATTTAATACTGTTTTGAGTTGACTGCGTTGATCTTCGGCGATAACTATATTTTTTCGTCGCCTAAGTGTTTTTAATCCTTAAGCGACGAAACTCAAATATATCGTCGCCTAAGTATTTTATTTTTTTATTTTTTCTTGGCCGACGAAATACAAGCATTTCGTCGGCCTAGTAATATCTTGACCGACGAATTACAGTACTTTCGTCGGCCAAGAGTAATCCGAATAATTAAAATAAAACACATTTAAATTTCGTTGGATTTTTTATTTTTACCCTTGGGCGACGAATTTAACAAATATCGTCGCCCAAGTAAATATTGGCCGACGAAATTAGGGTAATGTCGTCGGCCAAGAGAATCCGAATAATTAAAATAAATAAAGCACATTTAAATTTCATTGTACAAGATTTTTTAATTTACCCTTGGGCGACGAATTTAACAAATATCGTCACCCAAGTATTATCTTGGCCGACGAATCAACCTAATTTCGTCGGCCAAGAGAATCCGAATAATTAAAATAAATAAAGCACATTTAAATTTCATTGTACAGGATTTTTTATTTATACCCTTGGGCGACGAATTTAACAAATATCGTCGCCCAAGTATTATCTTGGCCGACGAATTCCCTAATTTCGTCGGCCAAGATAATCCGAATAATTAAAATAAATAAAGCACATTTAAATTTCATTGTACAGGATTTTTTATTTTTACCCTTGGGCGACGAATTTAAAAAATATCGTCGCCCAAGTATTCTCTTGGCCGACGAATTAACCAATTTCATCGGCCAAGATAATCCGAATAATTAATATAAATAAAACACATTTAAATTTTAAGGAAATGTTTTTTATTTTTATAGTCCCGTAAGCGTCTCGTCGATTGGAAACTATTCTCAGTTGAAGGTCCGGCCAGATTACGTGATTTGGAGGGTCGAATAGCCGTTTCCGTCCGTTTAAGGGTTTGACCGCGCCGATTGACCGGACGGATCGAGCCCTTATCGTTGTCCGATGGAGCTAAATTTTTTCCCACTCACGTAATTTGTTATGCTGGTCATATCTGACGGTCGGTTTTCAGTTCCTCTTCTCCGATCACCAAACTCACTATATATGTACTAATGTTGTATAACTTTTTTATATAAAGTGTTGAGTTTAAGTGTCGTTTTGAAGACAACGTATACGTAGAACCCTCAAACGCAAAAAAGTCGTGAAATAAGATATGACCGGAACGGTGAAATACGTCAACCCGTGAAAAATGAAGATATTCCGGTAAAATTTCGGTGCCGGTTGTTCCGGTCAACGAATTTTTCTCTTATTTCTACCTAGTGGTAGCCCTATCCCGGGTATTTATTTCTTACCAAAATTTTATAGCCCCGTAAGCGTCTCGTTGATTGGAAACTATTCTCAGTTGAAGGTCTGGCCAGATTACGTAACTTGGAGGGTCGAATAGCCGTTTCCGTCCGTTTAGGGGTTTGACCGCGCCGATTGACCGGACGGATCGAGCCCTTATCGTTGTCCGATGGAGCTGAATTTTTTCCCACCCACGTAATTCGTTATGATGGTCATATCTGACGGTCGGTTTTCAGTTCCTCTTCTCCGATCACCAAACTCACGATATATGTACTAATGTTGTATAACTTTTTTATACAAGTGTTGAGTTTAAGTTTCGTTTTGAAGACAACGTATACGTAGAGGCCTCAAAAGCAAAAAAGTCGTGAAATAAGATATGACCGGAATGGTGAAATACTTCAACCCGTGAAAAATGAAGATATTCTGATAAAATTTCGGTGCCGGTTGTTCCGGGCAACGAATTGTTCTCTTATTTCTACCTAGTGGTAGCCCTGTCCCGGGTATTTATTTTTTACCAAAATTTTATAGCCTCGTAAGCGTCTCGTCGATTGGAAACTATTCTCAGTTGAAGGTCCGGCCAGATTACGTGTTTGAAGGATTTGTGAGTGGGTTTGTTTCTGTTTGAATTCAAATGTCTCTCTAACTATTTTTTGTTTTTTGTTTGTTTTTACACGTCTGTTTCAAATTGTATATGCTATATAATAACGAGGCATCGTTGGAAACAGACTAACTTGAATTGCATATTGGTTGTTGGGAGACCTGTCTAGACTGGGTTCAATCTAATTGTTAATTTGGTAAGCATTTCTTTAGTATTATATGTTCTGAGTTCTCTACTATGATTGTTTCCCACACTTAGAATGATGGTCTTTCTTAATTTTTAGCTACCCTATTAAGTGCTTGAAACTATTAGGTTCTGTCTTTTGAATTTAAAACTATTGAACTTGAAACTATTTTCTCTGTGTTATTTGTAGTAGTGTATGGATTGCTGAAGTATTGGGGTTGCATGTAGAAGAGGAGAAGTGGCTGCATCATGAGCAACTTGAGGTAAGCATTTGGAAGCCATGCACACTATTTTCATGTATTTACAAGATTGCATGCCAACTATTTACATGTTAATCTACATTTTTATCCATATATGCTATTAAGTACTATAATGTTTTTTTTTTATGGAAAATGTTTGGCTAAAGGCTTGCTGTTCTTGGCTTAATGATCCTAATTATAAGCATGGTTTTCATTTTCAAAGCTTGTAAACTTTCTCCATTAATGTTCGTATCTGCATCATCTTTACTCTTAGACATACTTAGATACAAAATTAGAGTTGGAGTAATTTAGTTTTGACTTTGAATACAGGTATTGATGAAGGATCTGGCTCAAAGTTATCTGAAGTGGAGGAATATAATTATAGAGCTTATTTTGGATTATCGGTCCAAAGCTTATCAAGTAGGAGAAAACTACTTTGTACTAGTAAAAACTTGTACATAAATTCATTTATTTTGTAACATTCATGATAAAGTATTAAATGCAACATATTCTGTTATAAATATTTAATCAAATTTTTTTTTACATTTTTTGAATAAAAATCTGGCAAGCTAATATGCCTGTCAGATTTTTTTTTAATTCATAAATAAAATTTGCCACGGCAAGTTTACCGTCGCCAATGGGTGATTTGCGACGGCGGAAGCAGTCGCCAATTGCCGTCGCCAAATAAGCGACTGTTTTTGCCGTAGCCAAAAGCAACGGCCACGCCCTCAACGGCGACGGCAAAAATGCCGTTGCGAAGCCGTCGCCGTTGCTCTTTCGCGACGGCAAAGTGATTTTTAGCGACGGTTTTTTGCCGTGGCTAACTGAATTCTTTTTTGTAGTGTTGGAAAATGCAGAAAAGAATTTCAAGTTTTAAGGTGATTCCTAACCATCAAGGCACTAGCATCGAGAAGTTGTTGAAGGATTGTTTACTTGAGTGGGAAGTGGAGAGAGTCTTGACCATTTCAGTGGATAATACGAGTGCAAACAAGGTAGCAATTGATTATATTAAGGAAAAGATGTTACGGTGGGAGAAGGAACCTGTTTTAGGAGATAAGTACTTGCATGTTTGGTGCCTTGCGCGCATTCTGAACCTCATTGTTAAATCAAGGCTTGAAATGATGGGAGATTATGTGGCTTCTATTAGGAATGCAGTGTGGTATGTCCGGAGCAGTGCACAAAGACTTGATGTTTTCAAATTGTGTATTGAGAAATAAGATAAGGTTAAGTCCAAGAAGGTTTGCATTCTTGAAGGACCAACAAGGTGGAACTCGACTTATATAATGTTATCCATTGCATTAGAGTTGAGGAAGGCCTTTGATAGAATGGCAGAAGATGAGAAAAATAAATACGAAAAATACTTTGAAGAGGATGAAGACATTGATTTTGAAGATGAGCTGATTCAAGACCTGGAGGAAGTAAGTGTGACTAGAGATGCAACTAATGCAAGGAAGAAACAAAGGAGGAAGAGGGCAAGACCACTGGTTAGACATGATTGGGAGAAAGTTGTTACATTTATGAAGTTTCTAAGAATTTTCTTTCATGTGACAATGAGGATTAGTGCCTCTAATCAACCAACTTCATGGAAAACTTTTCATGATATAGTTGTCATAAAGGCTGAGATTGATGGTGTTTACGCCTAAATTAATATTTTTAATGGATAATATTTGTCTATGTAACTATTAATTAAATTCTTGGTCTATATCAGTCGGCGAGCCCAAGTTCCTTTTAAGTTCACAAATATCGGCCCGCCAACAAGACCACGCGAGGCGAAATGCAAAGTCCGCGCGCGGAATGACTCCGCACGGACTAACGGATCTCGCGCACTATCAGGCAGAAACAGAGCTCGCGCGCGAAATGACTTCGCACGGAGTGGCGATCTCGCGCGCTTCGAGCGGAATATACAGTCCGCGTGGAATGACTTTGGAGCAGGCGAGGCAGAATGCATTTAGGCGTTGGCGGACTGGTTCGCAAGGTAGACATACGCAGAGTCTGCGCGAACACTTGTAATCGTTTTGGACTTTTTACAGTCTTTGACATGCTTTGGGTCAATCCCTGTGGCCCTTATCAATTTAAAAAAAACCTTCTTTTGGCCCGCGAGCTGTTATAGCCAGCGAAGTGCAATGGTCCGCGGTCCACGCGAGTTAGTATTCTATATGGACTTTGATACCTCGAGGGATAAGGATTATTTTCCATTCCGCTTCACATGGGAGTGTAAGACCTTATCCTATGCGGATTGTGCGAACTGGATGTGTGTCACGCAAGGACTGGTCTACATGGGATGAACAGTGTCCGCATGTTTCACGTTGTAGAGTCCAACATGGATTCTGATTGTCTTTCGCAACAAGGATTACTCCATTATATAAAGGTGCTCGCGCCCTCTCTCTAAACACACACAATCAATCAATCAATTACTCAAATACAATCTTCAACCTCGTTGAAAATCCCTCGACCCCGTCGAAACCTCCAGCGCTCCCAGGAGCCGATCCCCTTCGAAGCCTCTACCAAGCCCTGATTCTAAGCGCCCCGCCGCCTAGAATTCTTCAGAGCTCTCCGGAACTCGGCCTCGTTTCCTCGGAAACATCCCTATAGTTGCTCTGCTCACCCTGCCATGAGTATCGACCGCTTGTGCTAGTAAATTCCTCGTCCGCAAGGTGGCACCTGGAACTCACCCCGCCTACTTCAAGAAGTCAAGCAAGCACACTCAGCACATTCCTCGTTCGCGAGGTGGCACGCCCGCAACTCCTCATATCTCTTTGTTCGCTAATCACCTCGGCTCCGCACGCTGAGGATCGTGGCCAAAACAGATGGATTACTCAGTAAACCTAAAATGTGTACCGGTGCGCCGATTGAGAAAACATTGTTTGATATGGCATTGAGTATGAAAATCAACTACGAGAAGTATTTTGCCACCTTAGATGACTGCAACCAACTTATGTTCATTGCCTTGGTGTTAAACCCAAGATACAAGATCAAAAACTTCAAAATTATATGCAAGAAATGACTGAAGATGAGGTATGTTGAAATTAAGAAGAAGTCTGCTGAGATTAAAGAGCTTCTGGTGGAGCTTTATGATCTTTATAGCAGCTCAATGAATGTTTCTTCATCTTTCAAATCAGGAAAATCTAGGAGTGGAGAAAGCAGTCAAAGCATAGTTAGCCAATCCAACAAATCCTCATCTAAAAAGAGTCAAAACACCGTAGAGGTTACTGGAATCATAAAAGACATGGAAGAAGAATGGGAGAGAGAATTGGAAGACTCTCAAGAAGCTGTTGTTGTACATAAAGTAGATAGATACCTACTGGACCCAATTGAGAAGCTTCCAAGTCGTGAGAAATTCAACATATTAGAATGGTGGAAGATGAATGGTGACAAGTATCCGGGTCTTGCTGCACTTGAGAAAAATGTGTTGGTCATCCAAGTGAGCACGGTAGCAACCGAGTCTTCATTCAGCACTGGTAGAAGGGTGATTGATCCATTTTGGAGTTCTTTAACTCCCAAGACAATGGAGGCCTTCATTTGCTACCAAAGTTGGATTAGGTCTGAGAGTATCCACAACATCCAATATGTTTCAACTATTGAGGATATGAAGTTTTATGAATCTGTGGAGGAAGGTAATCTAATTTATTTTTCTTAATCCTTGTAATTTCATTCGAGTTTTAGTTTTATGAATCTATGTCTATGGAGGAATGTAAGTTTTTTTTTTCTTAATCCTTGGTTCAGTTTTGTCTTACATAACCACTTACAAATTACAACCTTAGCTGCTAGCCATGATTTCTTATTGCTTATTGTTAATTTGGTATCCATGGTGCAGAACAAGACAAGGAAGACGCTATTAATGGGACTGTGGATCACTCAGAGCCTATTACCATCAGTTCATCTCAGACTTTTAAAGGGAAAGCAACTAAAGAGAGAATACAGCAAAAACAAAAATTAAGGCTAAAGAGAGAAGGCAAAAAAAAAAATTGAGGCTCATGTTGCATCACCATCTCCAAGTAACCCTTGTTTTAAGTTTGAGGCCTTGTCTTACGTTCTAGGATAGTTCAAATATAAGAAAAGGACTTTATATGTATCTTTGTTATAGTTTAGTTGGAAATGAAGCTAGTTCAGAGGTTCCCTTTTACGAGTTTGATTCTCAGTCATTTGTGTATAGTAGTGTTTTCTCCTATTTACAGTATTTTTCCCTGATCTCTAAACTTTTATATATTTTGGTAGTATCTTATTTAACATGTGGCCGAACAAGTTGAAATGAATTTAGTGTTTATGTAGGTTGTTCAGAATAAGTTGTTTCTTATGTGTGAGTAAAGCCAATCAAAAAAGCTTTTATTCTGTTATGGTCACCTGCATTTGTTTTGCCTATACAATGATGTATTGTGGAATCCAGTCCTGACCCTAAATCCTTTAATCCCAAATGTGATGAATAATTTGAAACATCATCTGAACTGATTTGGCGTTTTCACACCATTGCAGGTGACTGCTGGATGGCCAGGTTTATCACAAGTTGTCTTTCATGGCTGTCCGATATGTTGCAGTGGAGTGGATTCTTCAGCTTCACAAGTTGCCTTTGAAATGTTTTCGTGAAGTGTCAAGCAGCTCTACTTTGTTGGTTCGTCACCAGATATCTCAGCTAAGTGCCTAATCTGATGAGTGTGTATGAAGGGGAACTTGATGTGCAGGATGTATGATCTTTTGGGTAGCTTTGACTTCTGATTATTTTTGTTGAATATTGTTGCCTTTTCTGGACTTTAAATTTGATCTGTAATGTTGATATGCAAAATAAATGTATTAACTTTGGATCACTAGAGCTGAAATGGTGTAAAATTACAATAATCTTGTTTGGGCCCGAAAAAAACCCGAAAACCTGAAAATAGATTATCAGGCCAGGCTCAGTCGGGCCTAAAATCTGAAGAAAAAAACCCAAACCGATCCGACCTGATATTTTCGAGTTTCAGGTTAGGCTTTCTAAAAACCTGAACCGGCTCGACCCGAGCTCAGCCTTAGCCTTTGGACAACCAAGGTTTGAGTCTCACATGTTGTGATTGCCTTTTGTACTAATATTTGAAATTTGGGCCCATTTTGATACAAAATCTAGAGAATTTCGGCTAAATTTTGAAATTATCGTAAAATATCGCGATATATTTATAATTTTTCGCGAGAATGTTTAGTATCTCAATCAAATATCGAGATCTTGAAAAAACGAAACTATCGTTGAAATTTTGAGGATAATTTTGATTTTACAGTCCTTGATTAGAACCAACATTAGTGTCATTCTCTCATCATTGCATTTCCAAGACAAACTTATCCTGATACCTCTAGTTAGGCGAAAATTCTTCTACGTACAAGGGTGTAAGTGAAAGGGTGTAAGTGAAACTAGTAACTAATATGTAATATTTTGATCATGTCATCATCGTCATATTATCATGCATGTATTTTAATACCGTTAACAAAATTAAAAAAAAATTGTTCTAAATGTTTCCAAACAGAGGATGTGAGGACTTAAGGTCGAATAAGAGGTATTTTTATTGTGGACGCTTAATTTGATCTGATCAAAAAAATAAATAAATAAATTAAGGTTTTCTGTCTTCATTTGATCTTCGCATACGGCGATTTAAGAACTTGTATATTAATAGTACAAGTGCACCTTGATGCATAGAATCCGCTCACCAAACCGGATAATATAACCATGAAACAGTGCATATTGAATCAGGTGTGAAATCGTAACATGTACTATCGACACAAAGGAAACAATTCTAGAAATATAGCCAACTTGGTACATTTCTCATCAAACTTCCCATATTCTCAAAACGACTGCACTTAAGTCACATATGGTTTTTCTACATGTTTAGTAGTGCAATGCATCATTGCTTAACTAGTCTTTCTAATTCCAGCAGATACATCTCCAACCGATACTTCACAGCACATCACAGCAGGAGTATACATATGAGTAATGAACTTCTTAGCTCATATTGTGAGCAGAGAAGCATCCCCTGCAGCCAACAGAGGCAGTTTAACCTTCATTGAGTGGGCTTGGGAGTCATTGGTAAGCTGGAGAGGGCAATACAGTCCCCACAGGAAAGACTTCATTTTCAATCCTAAATCAACAAAACGACATATATCAATTTCATGCCATTAACATGCACCGAGACTCAGAATCCGTATCCTCTTTTGTTCATTCCTAAAATTTAAGCCAAAATTAAAGAGAATATGAGTAATGTTCCATGGTGAGGTTCATGATTTAGCTTCTTTCTTACTTCCTTTTAGTTGTATGAGACTTAACCCTTGAGCATAGTTTTTCACACAATATTTTGCAGAGTTAAACAAATCATACTGAAAGTTCTGAAACTTACCACAAGGATTCAGATGAAGCCTCTTAGGAGAAAATCAATAGACTGATGCCTCTTATAAGACTCCTCAGTATAAGATCTTGCGTCTCCATAACTTGTACAAGGCTGCAGTACTGCTCTTTGGACCTAAAATGATTGAGGGATTTCTTAAATGACAAGGCATCATCTATAAGAGATTGCATGTACGTTAAGTGAATTAGAAAGTTAGTTGACCTCTCAAAATTTCCCGGGAAAAAGAATAGTGCAATATCCTCTATGGTGGGGCTTTTGTTCGAAAAGATTTCTTCCCATACATTGCAACAAGAGAGCATAGTACACGGCAGCACATTAGGCATTAAGTTTGTATGCTCTAGAGCTTTACGACAAACTTTTCCAGGAAGATGAGCTACAAATCCATCATAAAATTGTATGCCTGAATCCTTATGAAGGATCTCAAAGCTTCCACTACAACATAAGTATCATCATCATTAACCAATCATTGTTGATATAAACAAACACATTTTCTAGCTCAGCAAGCAGATCCACAGATATATTCTTTCAGATTATCTTGCATGTCTTTAATAGTTGGAATGAGTAACGAGTGCAATCTCATAAAATATAAGTTACTCACCACCATGGAGCATCTAAAACCAGGCAAAATGGCAGATTTATCTCTGTTTTGGGTTTGATGTTTATAAGGTCAGAGACAATAGAGCTAACTCCTGAGGAAACACAAGTTTGGTTAGTAAACACCTAACATCTAACTGAAGGATCTTACTGCACAGAATAAAATCAACAATAAGAAACAATTCCGAGAGACCTTTTTTACCTGAAAAGTTGATGAGTGGAGCATCCTGCAACTCTTTCTTGCATAGATTTGGATTCTTATACTCGATAGAAGCATTGATATCTGAAAAAAAAAAAAAAAAACAAACAAACAAACACAAGGGGATCAAATTTTATAATGCATTGATGATATTCGATGATGCGGCAAGTGATTTTGACCTTGTGTTCCTCAACTTTTCAAGAAAAAATTTCCATGCAATAAATGTCAGAGTTTTCATTCATTTTAGTTCAGCAAATGGTTTTAGACTCTTGCTTCTCAGTGACTGAATTGATTTCTTCATGCCATGTCCAGTAAGTTCACTTTTGCAAGTAACCTTCACCTTTTGGAAAGATAAATCTTTACGGGTATGTTTAAACTCGTTGGAAGGCCATCTAGACATTGTTACCATGGTATCTGTTTGGACAGGGCCTGCGTCCCATTTACTTGGTGATGGAATATCCTCTTTCTGAGATCTATATGGCATTTTGACATATTTGTCAAACTTTCCCCTGATTCTTGTTGAGATTCGCTTTGTAAGATGACCTGAACTGCCAGACTCTTCAAATAGCCTTCTGGAATCCACAGATCGCGACATGTCTCACTGAGCCAAATGTCTGGAGAAAATAGAAGTACTTACATGCAGTAGCTGGAATAGACAGTGATATTTTCAGTTCAAGACTTCAAGTGTCACAACTGGCTATACAAAATCATAATCATTTTAACATTGTTACTGAAAGCAAAAAATAATCGAATAACAATACACACACCTCTCTGACTCCATGAGTACACTCATATGATTGAATAAAGTTTAAGCCTGAGTAGCATAGTTATCAAAACAGAAGACTACAATATCATCAGAGCTGCACTTTCTTTACTCCAAGGAGAACCAATTGAAGAAGTAAGTACGTAAGAGTACATGCATTGAAGTAATGGAATAAGCGCATATAAGATCAAGAACATGCCACAAAAAACACAGATTCACATATGTTCACACATGTATGTGATCAACGACACCCTACACCGTTACATTTTGTGTACATATGTTAGATGAGAGAGACAATCTACGGAGTTTTGGGAGTAAGGATTAATCATACATTCGTATTTGGGTATGTGAAGTTGGGTATATAGCAAACAATATGAAGTTCACTTCAAGCCCTTGTACAAAAGTTTTGATTTGATCATTTGAAGAGACAGATGAAAGGAAAGAGATGGTATCAGAATTACCTCTTGTAAGAAGAATTTCATCCAGCAAGGGCAAGCAAACAGCATTTAAGCCTGTTTGAGCCCAGTGGGCATTTTCGGTCCAAGACTCGAGAAAGACTTGGATATCATTTGGGCCAACGCCTGTGGCCTTTTTAGCCCATAAAGGGTAGCGAGGTTTGGCAGCACGTGACGTGGCTTTTATCCAGAAGTTTCTGATACCTTGCGAGATGCGGTGTCTACGCGGGATCCTTATCTCCAGTTCGCATGGGACTCTATAGTTCTTGCGAGGATGGGTTGAAATGACTAATAACGCCCTCGGGATAAGGTCGCTTAGTGTTTGAGTTCGCTTACTACACGACAAATGAAATGCAGCGAGGCAGGGAACGAAACCTAAGCGAGATAGGTTTGACACGTGTTGCATGGAGCGCACGACTGGCGAGTTAAACGTATCCTTGTGGGATTCTAATTGCAGAGTCCGCATTGGATTGTGAGTAGTCTCCACGAGTTGCTTACGGATAGATATATAAGGGAGCTCCATGTTCTGTCTCTAGACACACACAATCAATCAATCAACAAATCTCTCTCAAACAGACGTACACAGTCGAAGCCTTCGAGTCTTCTCGAAACCCTAACGTTCTAAGCGCACCCCGCTTTAGATCCCGGAGCCCGTCAGGACTCGTCTCCAACTTCCCAATTGTTGCTCTGCTCGCTCTCACAGTGAGTATCGATCGACAGGTGATTCAGAAGAGTAAGCTCGGAAATATTTCCTCATCAGGTGACGCCGGAGCCCTCATTCGCCTGGTCAAGAAGTCAGGACGCGCACCGTTCTCGTTCCTCATCCGTGAGGTGGCACGCCCCGCACACACCAGTTTTACATTTGTTCCCTCTCTACCCTTCGCTGAGGACGTGGGCCAAAACATTGGCACGCCCAGTGGGACAGGGAGTTTATTTTTCCAGCAATCATTGGGAAGTTCGACAACTCCCCCTACCGGAGACCTTCGCTTTCTTGCTTGAAACATAAGGCTCCACAATACAAGCCCCATAACAGCGCGGCTTGCAGATCTCTCGCTAAAGAAGAGATTCTCAATCGGTTCGGCAACCCCGACCTCGCCAAGTCCACAATGGCAAACTCGCAACCAATCCCAGAAGCGGGACCTGCTCTGTCCACAGAGGAGGTCCGCAGAATGTTCGAAGAACTAAGGAGTGATTTCAAGAATGAAATCGGCGCGCTCAGGAGAGAGTGCGGCTTGAAGGCTGAAGAAACTCAGCAAATTGTCCAGGACCTCTCTGCAAAGGTCGCTAAGGACAAGGAGATCTGGCTCGCAAACCAGGAAAACCACGCCAAGCTCAGCGAGGAGTTCAACTATGTGGTTGGCACAATCAGGGAGGACAAGGACATAATGTCCGGCTCTCTGCAAAGGATCCAGACTGAACTGGATCAGAGCAAGGTGGCCTTTACAAAGGCCCTAGAAGCCCAAACCCATCGTCTGAATGACCATGACACCAAGCTGCAGCAGCAGCAGGACGCTTCCTTCTTCGGGAGCAAGAACAGCATGGAAAAGCTCGAAGACTACAAAGAGCGCCATGATACCCTGAGTACAAGGGTCCTGCAGATGGAAGACTGGATTCGGGCCCAAGCGCCGAAGAATCACGCTCTGAACTCCACCAGTTCAAGCGCAGCGGAGGGCTCGAGGTATATCCCGCCAAATGAACGTCCTAGGGCAAATCCGAGGGTCGGGGGCCAGAAGGCTCCCCAATTCACACTGGGGGCCAGCTCATCAAGGACACCACCCCGTCTACCCTCGCCATGCAGCCCTAGGATCACACTCAAGGGCACCGATGCTCTTGCGCCGCAAGGAATGGGGACGCCAGACGACCCGATCGTGGCTTATTCCAGTTCGACTCATAAAAACGTCGGACAGGCCCCTAGTTTCTCCGCATGGCATGGCCATGACCAGGGGGCAGATTCTGCACCAGTAACGGCGGCCGACTGGCGCCAACTCATCTCAAGCATTGTCAAGGAGCACACCGGAAAGGGTGATGCTAGCTTGCACTACCGTGACCCCTATCCAGATAGCGTGGCACAATATCCCTTCCCCCACGGGTTCAAGAACATCGTCTTCACCACATTCTCTGGGGAGACAAGGGAAGATGCAGCAACTCACATGGCCCGTTTCAAGGTCCAATGCGGCCAATACGGGAATGATGATATGCTGAAGCTCAAGCTCTTCGGGACTTCTCTGTCCGGAGCCGCCTTCACCTGGTATTCCAGACTGAAGCCAGGGTCAATTCCAGACTGGCCCACCATGGAACGTCTCTTCCGGGAGACATACGGCACAATTGAGCCCGAAGTCGGCCTCGACTCCCTCACGCAGATGAGCCAGCAGATCATGGAGTCCGGAGTGTCTTTCCTCCAGCGCTTCAAGATCCAGCAGGCCAAATGCGATTACCTGCTGCCTGAGCAGGAAGCCATCAAATTGGCTATCCGGGGTCTGGAGCACCGCCAGCGGCTGAAGCACCATGGAGAACGTTTCAGCTCCATGGGCGACCTAATCAACAAGGTTGGCAGCTATGAGCTCATCCTGAACGAGCTGGACGATAAGGCCAACGCTTCCAAGGGAACCTATGTGCCAGGGAAGAACCGGATCGTGGGGGCACTCAGCATGCAAACCCCTGCTCACGATCCCTACTATCAAAGGCCGGAGCCAGCCCATGCAGATCAGGACTTGGACGACATTGGCGCGGTAGAGCTGACTGGCAAACAAGTGGCTCACAAACTGAAAAACCTGAAGATGACCCGCGAGCCGATCACCATCCAGTCCTTTGCCTGGACCAAGCCAGAATACGAGTCGTACACTTACGACGCCAAGAACGCCCATTTGGTCTTCAATGACCTAATCGAGGCGAAGTACGTGCGCCTAGACCACAAAATTCTGCCTAAGGAGGAGCTGAAGGACAAGAAATACTGTGCCTTCCACAACGTCTACAATCATGACACCAAGGATTGTGTCAAGCTCCGAGACCAGCTGCAGACTTGGTTAAACTCAGGCGAGCTGAGGATGAAGGCACCGGGTAGCACGGCCTCATTGGTCGATGTAGACCCTTTCCCGCCCGTAGTAGGTATGGTCGAGGTCAACTGGGCTGACCAAGCCCAGGACGACGAGCGACGTCGCGCGCCTAAAAGGGGCCGCGAGGAAGGAGACGATAATACCCGCCAGCCGCGCCGCCAGTACACCTACAACGAAAGTCTGGCACACGAGGTCTTAGAAGATCTCAGAGAGGCTGGACTCGTCACACTCCGCTCCTTGCCATACAGCGAGTATAGGGATGGGCGCGTCCATTGCAGTTTCCATGACAGTTGGGGGCACAGGACCTGCGAATGTCGCCAGCTCCGAGACCAGATCCAAGACTGGCTTGACCTTGGATACATCTGCTTCAAGGACGAAGGCGGCTTTACAATCACAACTGCTGGTTTCGCTTGGCCTCGCGTCGGCCAGCGAATGATCACACTAGACCTGTCACCAAATGCAGGACCATCCGATCCGCCAGGCCGAAACCGCAAACGGCCGGCGAACAACTACATGCTCCCGGATAACCAGACGAGGAGCACAAACGACCCAGCTCGACAGTTGGTCGCAAGACTCGAACCAGACCGCCCCTCCTACAAGGATAAGGGCAAAGCAATCATGAGGGACGATAAACCGTCTCCCGCCAAAGGTTCCCAGCCTACGAGCCCCAGGACTCGCGAAGAGCTGGAGAAAAGGATAGCGCGTCTCGAGACATACGTTGCCGCGCATTGGGCAGCCGCAATACCTCCATCCCCTGCCGCCAGCGAGATGGACATGTCAGAATCCAGCAGTGGAAGTCACAGCAGCGGCGCCCCAAGCCCTCGTGACGGCGTCTTAACCAACCCTTACATTCCCCCGACGTCTAAATCAGCGATCAAGGAAGGGATCTGGTACACGCAGCAAGGGGGCAAGGCGGTGACCATCAGCAAGTCCAAGAAGCGCAAGCTCCAGAAGCGGTACGGCAGCATCCTACGCGCCTTACGGGCTGTCGACGAGGGCGCTATACGCCCCTCGCAGCTCGCACAGACGCCTGAGCGGATGTGGCGGGAAGCAGAAGGTCTGCGCGCAGTCCTTCAGATGCTGCCAGTCGCACCTCCAAGGATCTGCGAGCAGTTCAGTGACGATCCTGCGCCCAAGCCAAATGTTTTCTGCCGACTCACGGTTCCACCAAAGCCGGATTCGCAACCTCCCAGGCGCAGGCAATCACCACCACCTGAACAAAGAAGGGATCCGCAGCCTCCTAGACGCAGGCCATCCCCAGCACCTGAAAGGAGAAGAGACCAGCAGCCTTCCAGACGCAGGCCGTCACCCGTGCCTGACAGGAGGAGGGATCCACAGCCTGCTAGGCCCAATCCATCACCGGAGCCTACCAGGAGGAGGGATCAGCAGCCTTCCAAACGTAGGCCGTCACCGGAGCCCGATCAAGGCAAGGCTCCACCTACCGGCCCTAGGCGAAAGTTGTTCATGACTCCGGACTCAGAGTCTAAACGCGAGCCGCCTCAGCCCTCACGACGACAAGAACGTCAAAATCCAGAGGCTGACGCCAGAAGGGAGCCACCATCGCCACAACAGCCTCGGCCACGGCGTACCCCGGAACCCGAGACTAGGATGGTTCCCCGAGTATCTGCCCTGCAGCAGTTAGGAAAAGAGGACAGTGATAAGGCTCCAGCGGCAGCAGACAGACAGCCAGCTAGGGATCATCAGCCTTCACCCAAGCCAGTATGGCGTCCGCGGCAAACTCAGGCTTCAGAGCCACCAGCAGAGACACCAGCACCCTCCAGTCCTAACCTCGCCGAGCAAATGGCCCAACGTTTCCGCGAGAATGAGGAAGCCGACGAGGCACATTCAGAACCTCGGCTCAACCTAGAGGAAGAGCAAGACGAAGAGCAGGCTGAGTCATTCACCTGCAATATGATAGAGATCTCTGGTTGGGAAGCTGAGGAAGGGTTCAGCCGAGAAGCAGACGCCTTTGCAGTTCTCGAAGGGGAACATGGGATCATTGACACACCTCTAGTCCCAGTCTCCGAACAATTCTCGTTTCAGGTCGGGATGGTGTTCTTCATTTCGGAACGATACGCCCTTCCACCAAACACAACCTGCAGTGCGGCGGACATCACCATCGTCAGCGAGGATGACAGCATACCCCCGCCATGCAGCAGCGAAATGGGCCCAGTACTGGCCCCAGCCGATGGCACTCCGCAAGAAGAAAGTTCGAGTAGCTTCGCACCAAGGCCAACCATGACCTTTTCTACGCCAACCCTGGACATGGCCACCCACATGCGACCACTGTATATCACAGCAGAGGTCCAAGGGAAACTGATCAACAAGGTCATGATCGACACCGGTGCTGCGGTTAATGTTGTCACAACCCGCACCATGGGGCTCCTCGACATCCCGCGCTCAATGATCCAGACAACGTCCTTAACGGTGAAAAACTTTACAGGACAGGTGTCCAGGACCCTAGGTTTGCTGTTCCTACGGGTCAAGGTCGGGCCAGCATCGCGGGTTTATACCTTTTTCGTTGCCGAGTGCGTTTCCTCTTACAGCATGATCCTCGGCCGCGACTGGATCCATAGAAGTTTTTGCGTGCCTTCCTCCATGCACCAAGAACTCATGATCTGGGACACCGAGAAACGCGAGTCCGTCATCATCAAGGCCGACCCGCGGCCTTTCTCCATTTCCGCCAACCTCAACGATGCCCGATACTATAATACAGACTTGGGCCCGTTGGATGTTCAAGGCGTCGACCACAAGGGCCGCCCATACGGAGTAACGGCCTCCAATTTAACGCGATGGGGACTTACCCAGGCGAAGGACGATCTGCAACGTCCTCACACCATCGCGACTCTCACACCCCATTTCGATGGATAGTGCCCTTTCCGAGGAGGCACGCGAGGCTGGCGAGTCCTTGTGCGAAAGACTCCTTTCGTACTGGGCAGAACGCGAAGCTTACGACAAGGTCGCGACTATGGAATATGTCGATGAAGTAGTGGATTATTCCGATACCAAGGAAGAAGTTATTCAGTTAGCTCCTGCTGCCTTGGACGACACTCCACCTCAAGTCCGCGACCCCACTTTACAAGTTGATGTAGGGACTGCAGAAAAGCCCTTACTCATTTCCATCAGTGCAAAGCTGGCAGAGGAAGAAAAGGAAGCCCTCCTTGACCTATTGCGCGAGTACAAGGATTGCTTCGCCGACAAATACGAAGATATGCCCGGCTTGTCCCCGGACTTGGTCTGCCACCGGCTACCAACCTATCCCGACCGGCGTCCAGTCCGGCAGGACGGCCGCTTTATGCGAACTGAAACCCAGATCGTGGTTAAAGAAGAGATCGAAAGCATGCACCGATCGGGTATCATTCGCGTGGCGAAGTATAACGAGTGGTTGTCGAACGTCGTCCCCGTCCGCAAGAAAAATGGCAAGATGCGTGTCTGTGTTGATTACCGAGATCTAAACAACGCAACACCAAAGGACATATACCCCATGCCTGTGGCTGACCTACTGATTGATGCCGCCGCAGGGCACGAGGTGTTATCCTTTATGGACGGCACGGCCGGGTACCATCAGATTCCCGTCGCCGAGGAGGATCGACACAAGACCGCCTTCCGTTGCCCTGGTTTCGCTGGCGCGTTCGAGTATGTCGTCATGCCCTTCGGCCTTAAGAACGCGGGGGCAACGTACCAGCGCGCCATGAACCTCATCTTCCACGATATCTTGGGCAAGTTGATTGAAGTCTACATCGACGATGTGGTAGTCAAAACCAAATCGCGAGCAACCCACGTGGAAGACCTCCGGCAGGTGTTCACACGGATGCGCAGACATAACCTCAAGATGAATCCCGCCAAGTGCGTTTTCTTCGCCGAGGCCGGTGATTTCCTTGGCTTCCTCGTACATCAAAGAGGCATCGAGATCCCAAAGGACAAAGCACAGGCGGTTATCACCGCTTCGCCTCCCACTACCAAGAAGGAGCTACAACAGCTACTAGGGCGAATCAACTTTCTCCGCCGCTTCATATCAAACGCGGCAGGGAAGGTCCAACCCTTCTCCCCTTTACTTAAGCTCCAGGGGGAAACCGAGTTCGTATGGGAACCACAACACCAACAGGCCTTCGATCGAATCAAGGACTACCTTACGAACCCACCAGTCCTGATTCCGCCTCGCGACGGCGCCCCGCTCAAACTTTATATCGCCGCCGCCGATCTATCCATCGGTGGACTCCTGGCCCAGGATGATGAGAACGGGGTAGAACATGCCGTCTATTACCTCAGCAGGGTTTTAACGGACTGTGAGACACGTTACTCGCCCATGGAGAAGTTATGTCTCGCCCTCTACTTTGCAGGATGCAAGCTGCGCCATTACATGCTTGCCTTTACCACGGTCGTCATCGCTCAATCCGACCTGGTCAAATACATGCTTTCTCGCCCTATCTTGCGGGGGCGCATCGGCAAGTGGATCCTCGCCATGTCCGAATTCTCGTTGCAATATGTTCCGCAAAAGGCAGTAAAAGGACAGGCAATAGCGGATTTTCTTGCCCATCACCCACCATCAGAGCTCACAGCGTTTCGCGAGTTGGACTTCGCCACAGTGACACTCGCTCCTTGGACCTTGTACTTTGATGGTTCACGGACTGACATAGCAGCCGGAGCCGGGATAGCCATCACTAATCCCGCTGGAGATCGCTTCTCCTATTCGTTCCAGCTCGACTTCAAATGCACCAACAACCAGGCCGAGTACGAAGCACTAATCATCGGCTTAGAGATCTTGTTGGACTTAGGAGTCCGCGAGGTCCAGATCTTTGGTGATTCTTTGTTGGTCGTTAATCAGCTTGTGGAAAAGTTCAAATGTTTAAGCTTGTCAATTGAGCCATACCTGCGCAAGGCATTCGAGGTACTGGATCGATTCGACGACGTGTACATCGAACACATACCACGTGAATTTAACTTCGCTGCCAACGAGCTCGCCCAGATAGCGTCTGGCCTCAGCCTGAGAGACGGAGTGCGCGAACGCCTGCTCAAGGTCGAACGCCGCACTCTTCCCTCTTTCATCGCCAGGGGGCAATTTCGGGACGCCATCCCAGAAGTTGCAGCCTTGGACCCCATCGACGAGGATTGGCGGCTACCATTTATCGCCTACCTCCAGAACCCCAACGATGCTGCCCATTCCAGGCAAATCCGTTTCCTCGCTTAAACTTTGTACTACGCAATGGCGAACTCCGGCGGCGTGGGGAAGACGGCAACGACTTCCGCTGTGTATACGGAAACGAAGCTAAACGTCTCATGCGCGAAGTCCATTGTGGCGTTTGCGGCTCGCACCAGGCCGGGCCCAAAATGCGATGGCTGATCCGCCGCCATGGATACTACTGGCCAACAATGCTGAAAGACTGTATTGCCTTCGCCAGAGGTTGCCAAGACTGCCAAGCTCATGGACCAGTGCAACATATTCCTAACATCCCATTGCAGCCTATCATCAAACCTTGGCCGTGTCGCGGATGGGCAATGGATTTCGTGGGCATCATTCATCCCCATTCCTCTGAGCAGCACAAGTTCATTATCGTTGCCACCGATTTCTTTACCAAATGGGTCGAGGCCGAACCACTCAAGGTCGCCTCTGCTAACTCGGTGCGCAACTTCATTTTCCGCAACATCATCTCACGCTTTGGTATCCCGGAGTGCATCGTTACGGACAGGGGGGCAGCTTTCATGGCCGATTCCGTTGTTACGTATTTAAACGATTACGGCATCAAGCTTCTACATTCCACGCCATACTATGCACAGTCCAATGGCCAAGCGGAGGCTAGTAATAAAGTCATCCTTGGCATCCTCCGCAAGATGTTGGAGTTGAACCCTCGCGTTTGGCACCAGGAACTCTACCACACTTTGTGGGCCTACCGCACCTCCAAGCGAGGCCCAACGGATACCACACCGTACGCTCTCATGTACGGTCATGACGCCGTCCTTCCCCTTGAGATCAATATCGCTTCGCTCCGCGTCCAGGAACAGCATCAACTACTTGGCGAGGATTACGTCCAAGCCATGTGGCAGGAGCTTGAAGATTTAGACGAGCATCGTGTCGCCGCCTTCAACAACCTGGTCCTGGAAAAACAGCGCATCGCCCGCTCCTATGATAAAATCACGCGCGGGCAGAGCTATGCTGAGGGCCAGAAGGTGTGGCGAGCAGTCCTCCCGCTTGGGGACAAAACAGATGGTCGGGGCAAGTGGTCCGCTCGCTGGGATGGACCCTTTATTATTCACCGAATACTTCCCAAGGGGGCATACCACTTGCGCGACTTGGACGGTACTATTCATCGCAACCCTATTAATGGCCGCTTCCTCAAGCGCCACATTGCAGGGGTCTGGGAGCGCGAGGATCCTATACCTCCACCAGATCCCGCCGCCACAGTCAATAGTGCTACGCGCCATCGCGTACTTGCTCCGACGCCTAACACTAGGGGGCAACTCGGGACAGAAGACTAATAGAATACATTGTAACGTACCAGCCTAAAAAAGGCCTGTATTAGATTGGGGCCTATTCCAGAGGCCCTAAAAATTTCTATTGTTTTCTTTATTCTCTGTAAACGTGCAAAGTCTAAACACAAAGACTAGTACAAGATTGGGGCCTATTCCAGAGGCCTAAAAAATAAATTCATTTATTTTTGCCCTTTTTGACTTTGTTCAATACATGTTTCGAATTATGGCTTTGCGGCCAAAGCAATTACATTGATCAGAAAAGGTAAATTAGACTATGTTTACATTTCAAAAAGCATAGATCTACAGATACTGGAGCCTCGTCCCGGCTCGCTTGGCTAAAGAGAAGTCTGCCGCGGCGTCCTTCGCTCAAAGTTGGCGAACGCCTCGCAGCTTTAGATCAGCCAAAACCCTGACGCCGGCCTGGACCCAACAGAAAGTGTTGGGAAGCTACAGGTCCAGCGGGTCAGGATCCCTCATGCTACCACCAGTCTTCCGTTTGAAGGGCCGGCAGAGCCAGACGCACTGATAGGACAGCAGGCGCAAGGCAGAGGGTACCCGACCTTTGGTCAGGCCGAACAAAGGCTTGGCCTGAGAGTAGATTCTCAGAATCACTCTAGGCCTGAGAGTAGATTTTCAGAATCAGCAAAGAAGGGGAATGTATGGCTGAGGGCTTTGCTCTAAGCAGGGACAAGAGGATGAACAGAAGAGAATAAGAAATCATGGTGAGGGGGCAGAGACTTCACTGATACTTCACCCCGGCCAAGCGTTTCTTTTTATAGGCGGAAGGGGCGATTGTGCGCTTGACAGTTGTCCCCCATGCAATATTTGCTCCGAGATACGGGCTTTGGAGATAAGGTCAGACGCGTTTTTCAATAATGATTGCCCGCGTTCCGAGCGAGTAGTTACATTGGAAACCGTCGCTAAATCTCGGAAAAGGATTTTTTCCCCGACAGTTATTACAGAACAGTTGGCAAAGGGCGGGAAAATTTCAACTTTGATATTATTATTAAAAGTTCGTACATGAGGGGGCAAATATAGTTAAACCTACGCACGCCTACAAACCCTATACAAATCTAAGAGCATGCCTTCTAAGGCTATCTCTTCTTCATAGGCTTGGGCTTGAACTTCTTCAGCAGCGGCCACGGCCGAGTCCAAAGCCTCCTGGGCCTCCTCCGCGGCCTGCAAACGAGCTTCCACTTCCAAAGCGCGGGCCAAATCTTGGCGAGCCCGAGCAAGTTGAGCCTGCAGCTCTGCTATCTGAGCCTCCAGGGCTTCCACTCGCCGAGCATGGCCAGCACTTGGATTCTCTGAAGACGCTCCAGGAATGCCAGCTTCACCAAGCTCGGCCAAGAGGTTCGCCATCTGGTTGTCCAAGTTGCGGCGAGCTTGCTCACGAAAGGCCGATTGAGCACCGATATCCAAAACTCGGCGAGCCTGCGACTCGACAGCATCGGCCAACTCCAGCGCTTGGTCCAGAACAGGATTGCCGCCAGCGAGGTGTCGATCCAGAGCTTCATGGGCCTCGCGAATACGTCCTACCAAGTCAAAGACGTTCGGGCGAGAGCCGTGATGGAACAACCCATGAAGGAAAGACCGAGCTAAGCGGATGGGTTCTGGATCAGTAGGCGGAGTAGTTCGGGCCCAAAGACGAGCGGCCCGGGTACTGAAGGAAGAAGACTCCTCGCCAGGTTTCCTTGTTGGGACCGGAGTGACTGGTTCAACTTCGGCAGCCGCTTCAATTTCTGGAGAGGGTGGCGGAGTGCCATGAGCTGTCTCTATCTCCACCAAGGGGGCAGTAAAGGCCTTTGTTGGAACCGCCGGAGGCACTTCACCGGTATGACCCGCGCGGCCCAATCGCAGAGGAGGAGCCCAAAGTATCAGTTGAAGGCTTTCGGGTGGAGTCGCCAAGGGGGCAGTAGGATCAGAGACTTGGTTGGACTGGTCGAGGGCTGCATTTTCAACCAGAGCCAAGGATGGTTCTGGGATTGGACCAGCTTCGCCAGAAGCGGCGGTTGGAGAGGAGGGCTGTATGACTTCCTCGCTAGCTTTGTCGGCCCCCTCGATGACCGTAGTAATCTCCTCCGCAGCCGCTTCGACAGTCTCCTCAAAGGTCACCTCCTCGCTAGATTCAGCAGACTCTTCGGCAACCGTTTCCGCGCCTGCCACTGCAAATTCCTCAATGACCATTTCTTCGCCGGCTTCGGCAGTTACCTCGAAATCCATCTCCGCGCTTGCCTCAGTAACCCTCTGCAGGGCCAAATCCACGCTGAATGGTTCTGGAGATGGGACATCCGTTGTCTCGGGCGCCTCTTCTACGACAGCGAGGCGAGGTCGAGTGCGGCGAACCTGTCAAAAGCAAAGTTAGCGAGTTGTTGACTGGCTTAGGAAAATTTAATTCAAAGTGGTCCGCTTACCGGGTCGCTTACCAAGCCATACTCTCGCTGGTACTGCACGTCCTCCAGCAAGTCCTCTTCGTCCTCGATAGGACGCTTCCGCGAGCTCTCGCCGTTCGTTGGCCGAGGAACGACAGGAGCAGTCTCGCTGTCGTGGCCTGCCACAGTCTCCCTTCGAACAGGTGCCTTTCCTCTGGCAGCTGCGGACCTGTCAACGTCTCTCCGGCGGGGGGCAGACTGAGAAGAGAAAAAGAGGATTAGAGGAAAGCATTTTATCAATATGTCAAAGGAAGTTCAAAATGCACACATTTAGTGACATACCGAAGGTGTGGGATCGCGTTCTCGAATGACGATCCCCGTCGGGCGGCGAGCAGTAGGAACTGGCGGAGGCGCGAGCCTAGTTCTTGTCGCAGCCCCTGAACTCCTTTCCGCATGGTCGCGCTGGCCATCGAGGATAGTGCGGTCTGATTCGCCCAAAGTATCGTAAAGAGGACGAAAGATGGCAGCGAAGACAGCGTCGTCTGGGAACTCCCAATGATTGTCAGACAAGGACCGCCACCAAGCGAGGTAAGCGGGGTCAGTGCCCAGCGAAGGCTCGATCTCCAGCAGGTTGGGAGAAAGAGGGTAGAGATTTTGCAGCGGGGTGACCCGATCAGACTCGCCAATCTTCCTCCACGAGGTGTACTTGTTGACTGAATGGAGAAGCGGGTAAGGAATCCCTTGATGAAAACCAAGTTGCCTTGCGAAGTGATTGGGAGCATATAGCTCGAAGCCTTGCTCATCCTCAGCGAGTTGGAGGTCGCAGCATGAGGTTGCTCTTACGAAGGCAGTCCTCGCATCGTTGTCAGAGTCTTGGCGGGGGAAGAAACCCGTCGATAGGACCTCAGGGTGGCGCCGGTGAACCATCATATCTATAGTCGGTGGTGGCTCGATGTGGTTGTAAAGGATGGACAGGCTAGCGAAGAAGGACAGAGGGGTCCGATTCGCGTCATTCCTGCACACCGCGAAGCCAAGCAGCCGATCTTCAGGCAGGTATTCCACCGGGGCTCGCCGGAAGAGCGGAAAGTACAGCTGCGTCCATAGGTCCAGGATCCACAGAGGGCCGCCAGAAAGGTGGAAAGGCTTCAGTGACAGCAGATGCAGGGTCCGGTAGAGTGCGCCTAATACAGGTTGCCCTAACCCGACTTCAACCCCGTTGTACAGCGCTTCGGCCAACTTGGTCCATCTCCCGGTTGGTTTGTGAGCGCTGCCGCAGAAGACAAACTTGTCAAGCCAGTACTCCAAGAAAGCGATGCCTCCTTCATGCGGCTCCGCGTGGCCCATGTAAAATTTCCGCCATGCCCCGTATGAAATTCTCAGGGCGCGGCGAGCTCCCAAATTGCAGGCGTATGGGAACTCGGTCGACGCAAAGTCGCCTGGCACATACGGCTTGGCGTGGATTGGCAACCCAGTGATGGCGAGGATGTCTAGCAGAGTAATGCCCATCTGCCCGAAAGGGAAGTCAAAGGTGTTGGTGGCGCTGTTCCACAAACAGGCCATGGCAGCGATAGGCGCTCGATCGGTGTGAGAGGGCAGCGAGAAACTCAAGGCGATGGCCTCATGGATGCCAGTGGCTTCCCAGATCGTCTGATCGGTCTGGAGGCGCTCCTCGTACCACGTTCGCTCCTCCGCGGTGGCGCTGGGCCACTCCCCGACCCGGACATTTACATGAGAGCGGGCTTGCCAGGTGGAAAAGTTTCCCGGTTCGCGCCGTTGGGCCAAGATTGGCCGACGCACGGAGGAGTTGTAATGGTTAAGGTCGGCGTCGGACAAGGGCTTTGAAGGAGTCGGGCCAAGCAGAGCCGCCCCTGTATCAAGGAAATAGATTGGTGTTCCTTGAGGCGGGTTGGTGGCGAAGCGGCGAGCAAGGCTGGTCGACCAAGAGGTCGCCGCCGTAAGGTTCAGGTTCGGGTCATTGGCAAAAGGTTTAGGAGGCATTGTTTCCGGTTAAAGTCTGTCTGGTGCTGGGGTTTGGTTGTTTGCAGAAGGCGGAGATTGTTTTGAAAGCGATGGTAAGATGTGGGGACCCGCGTCGAGGTTTATAAAGGAGACGAACCGTAACGTCCCTTTCAATCAATGGTCGCAACGAAAAGACGCAATGACGACCGAAACGTCAGCGCGTTTCAAAATTCAAAAAGCCGTAATGATGAAGGGAAGCGATAGCGCCGAAGCGTCAGCACCTTTTGAAGTACGAGTTCCCATAAAAAACCTTAATTAGGCCTTTTCGCTTATCCATTGCGAAACGGATTAAGCTCAAGGCCTAGGGGGCAATGTTTGAGCCCAGTGGGCATTTTCGGTCCAAGACTCGAGAAAGACTTGGATATCATTTGGGCCAACGCCTGTGGCCTTTTTAGCCCATAAAGGGTAGCGAGGTTTGGCAGCACGTGACGTGGCTTTTATCCAGAAGTTTCTGATACCTTGCGAGATGCGGTGTCTACGCGGGATCCTTATCTCCAGTTCGCATGGGACTCTATAGTTCTTGCGAGGATGGGTTGAAATGACTAATAACGCCCTCGGGATAAGGTCGCTTAGTGTTTGAGTTCGCTTACTACACGACAAATGAAATGCAGCGAGGCAGGGAACGAAACCTAAGCGAGATAGGTTTGACACGTGTTGCATGGAGCGCACGACTGGCGAGTTAAACGTATCCTTGTGGGATTCTAATTGCAGAGTCCGCATTGGATTGTGAGTAGTCTCCACGAGTTGCTTACGGATAGATATATAAGGGAGCTCCATGTTCTGTCTCTAGACACACACAATCAATCAATCAACAAATCTCTCTCAAACAGACGTACACAGTCGAAGCCTTCGAGTCTTCTCGAAACCCTAACGTTCTAAGCGCACCCCGCTTTAGATCCCGGAGCCCGTCAGGACTCGTCTCCAACTTCCCAATTGTTGCTCTGCTCGCTCTCACAGTGAGTATCGATCGACAGGTGATTCAGAAGAGTAAGCTCGGAAATATTTCCTCATCAGGTGACGCCGGAGCCCTCATTCGCCTGGTCAAGAAGTCAGGACGCGCACCGTTCTCGTTCCTCATCCGTGAGGTGGCACGCCCCGCACACACCAGTTTTACATTTGTTCCCTCTCTACCCTTCGCTGAGGACGTGGGCCAAAACAAAGCCAATGTGTAGGATCAACCAAAATCAAACTCAACACAGAAATCTAAACTCCTGTCCAACCAACTGGTGCTTTTATCTGCAGCCATGTCTATATGCTCATGGAGAACAAGTTCCTTGGGAAGACTGTTCAGTGCTAGCCATCTTGGTATTGTAAATTACAAACCCAAACCTTGGGGTTGTTTTCGATTATGGTGATGAGATAGAGGTGTCTATATTGCAATTCAACATGAACGGATTGTCAGAACAATGCACTCTTGACCGCCCACATTTCAATTTCGAAGCCTTGCCCAAGAAGAACCTTATTTTTCGTACTAGTGAGCTCCATAATGAAGGAACTGACACAATAAAACCAGAGTACTGATCGAGAATTAGGTCTAATATCTTCAAATTGTCCTTTCTCAATCTCTTCACAGACTAAAGTACTCACATGAACCACAACATGATGAAACAATTAAACCAACAAGCACTGAGTTCAGAAAAAAGGAAAATGAAACTACTTCACAGACAATTGATATTTTCGAGCAGCATATATAATATATATGAACATAGACACCACCCAGTTGTAGCTATCAGACGGCAGAATAGGAAAGCTTGCGGTAAATAAAGAATCCGAGAGTACACTTGTGTGAATTAAGAACGACCGTCACGCATTACAAGTAAAGTTTGAAATATATAAGAATGAGAATGATTAATGAAGATGAAGAATCCAATTGAATCAAGTCTGTCTTTTTTCTTTTTTCTTTTTTCTTTTTTTTTTTTACCAGGCGTGTGGATCTGTCTTGGTTCACTCGTTCTTGTGCTTCCTCGACTCTAATGAGATAATTGGACACAGAGCCGAAAGAGTTTCTCTATGAGCTTGTTCAACTTTTTTACAAAAGATGCTCTTTCTTATTTTTTTTTCTTTTCAACTTCTAAACTTGCTCAGTATACCTCTCATGTTATTTACATCTCCTTTTTAATTTTAACTACAAACATTTGCTCACTATACCTCCTTTTAAATTTCTAAAATAACCTTAGGTATGTTATTCACATATATCTTGATAATTTACTCATTATACCTCTTATTTATTCTCTAGACTTCTCATTCTTATAAAAAATAAAATAAAAATTTGCATGCTATCATCGAGACCTCTATTCCTTGATTTTTTTTTTCGTTCAAACCTCTTTCATGATCTCAATTCCTTGATATTTTTATTTCCCATATAATGTCACCAAACCTCCATTATTTGATCAATTTGTAAGAATTTTTTTTTCAATGACGTCAATTTTTCTCTTAAAAATCAAATAACACAAAGTATTGGGTTTTAAAAACTTATGCCAACCTAGTACCGTTTCCTCTTATAAGTGAAATGTCGTGAGTTTGACTCACAGTAGACTCGTTGTAGCATATTAGTTGTTTATATGAGAAAAAAAAACTTATATTTACCAACAAGAAAATATTCTAACATAAATTAGCTTTCTTTTTTTATTTTACTTGTGCTAAACAACGATCAAGGATAACAATTGTATACTATGTATGTTCTTTTTTTTTCTCTATTTTATGTACATCATGAAATTATTTCAATAGTTATTTAATTTTTCATTATCGATTTGTTGAACATGTATGGTAGAGGTGTTTTTCATTATATATTCCTTCACCTTGTATATAGATGCTTTCAACATGTATGGTAGTAAAAAAAATTATGTCACACAGTCGATATTCATCATAGTTTTAGCTTTAATTAATAAATAAATATATATATATGCAGTAAAATTTAAAAAAATAGTAAATTAGAGAGTAAAAATATATAAGGAAAATAATAAAAAATATCAATCAATTAATTATCAGATTGAAAAGTCTAGAGAGAATAAATATATTTCTTTTTGTATGATTATTGTCTTTAATAGTCATTACGTAAGAGGAGATAATTGTCATTCAATAACTCATAATAAATGGAGGTCAAGTGATCAAATTTAGAGGTCCCAATAACCGCACTCTTTCCTTTTAAACATCGACAATTTTGTTCAATTTAGAAACCCAAGACTTTCCTAAATCAATTAGGAAGTCCATTAGTCATGACCAAATCAGTCAGCCATGAACCAAAACCTCAACCATATGATTGGTCAACAAGGCATCAAGGAAGCCCCACAAGCTCAACCTCCACGACCAAAACCGAAGTAGCGTCATGTCAATTACATAAATTGTCCTTATATTGAGGTCGAGTTTCCTAGCTTCAGCGGGAAAGAAAGACCCGGACTACTGAGCCCTTGAAGCAGAAAAGTTTGGCGAGTTCTATCTTCACCCATTCGAACAATCAATTCAAATTGCTGGGGTCACATTTGAAGGAGAAGCACGAGTCTGGTATAGGTCAAAGAAGATAATCCGATCAAGACCATATACGGAGTGATAAGCCTGAAGATGTTGAGGATGCATAACTGTTGGCTAGAGGTTATGAATGGAAATTATTTTCCTGTGCCAACCAAGAATAGCTCCCAAAGCCGTAAACCCTAGACTAATTTAATGAGGGTGACTGGGTATCTGTGAGGGAATGCAGTGAGTGTGGTCATAGGCACTGTCAGTGATTACATTTTTATTCAGACTTGGGTTGTGGTAAGGGCAAATTGCTCCACTGTGCTGGAAACCCGTGCAGATGCTTTAGGCTTGGTGCTGAAGTAGATTTTGTGAAACCTGCCTTTGGTGTTGGTCGATCTGTTGGATGTTCATGGGTTCTACAGTGATTCAGTGACTATTATGTGAGGCGAGTGAGGCCCGCGGGTTGTGACAATATGCTTTGTAAGGAAAATACTCTTCAGATAGAAAGAAGATCAACTGTATCTTCTCTATTAAGGATTTGCTTATCTGTGTATACATGTTTCCTTACAGAGTTTAGTTTCCTAGCTAGTCACAATTATGCTTGTATATGTAATCTTCTCTGTATCAATGAAATTCATTCCACCAGAAACTATTATATTTTCATGCTTGGGGCTCAATGGTTGGAAAACTTGGAAAGCCTTGATGGCATCAAAGTAAGCCCTGGTGTACTATGGAGTATGTATGGGATGGTGTCACTCACCAGCTGCAGTTGAGAACTGAAGACAAATAGACAATACAGAAAACATGATTCGTTCTTTAATAACCGATGTTGGTGTATTTCTATTAGAGGCCCTTCATTTTGTCTGGTACATTTAGTAAGTTTTGATACTTGTGATTGTTTTCTTCCAGAGCCTTCATATATTTTCTTGCTGAACTTTAGTCGATTAGAATGGAAGGATTAGATAGACCTTCAAGGCTAGAATGTGGTTAAGACAACCTGATATATGACATTGTAGTAAATGCTCCATCTTCTTAATCCTAGCTTTCTGGATGAGAATTTGGGTCTCATTATTTAGTTCTCATTTTTTTATTTTTAGTAATAAATGTAGATCTCATGTTTGAAAGTGACAAACATTATATGCTATATAGAGTAGTATTCACATAGTCAGTGATTGATTAAGAGATTTATGGTCAGTCATCATTAAATTTATATCTAATGATTGAAAACAAAACAACTCTACTTAAAAATAATTATTACCACTAGATGAACATAAATCTTTTGATGAGTCACTGACTAGGTGAACATAATTAATTGTTATTTGATACACGTTAGACTAATCCTGTGAAAGAAGGTTGGGTCCTGCCCTTTTCAACTTTTGAGGTTGATCCATGCATCCAATGGCGGACATGTAGGCCCAAATTGCTTTATACACCCAATTAAAAGTTTCAAACAAACGCCCAAAAAATAAATAGTAAGAACAAAATTGTGGCATTGTCATGACAAAGATAATCTTCAAGGAGGACTGCTTCTCACTTTGTCGCGTGTTCTAAAATAAGAAATGAAAATCAGAGACTACTTCAAAATATTCTGCTGAATAATTATTAGTAAATTCAAGAACCCTGAACTTGAGAACAAGTGCACAACGATCGACATCCCTGAAATGTCAGACCATGTAAAAGCATGCACAGTATAAAGTTTGCATTTCTTCTTTTCTCTTTACTAGTAAACAATCGGGTGGAAAACAGAGTACACCCTTCCATTATAAAACTATGGCACCATGCGAGCTGAGTCTTCTCTGTTCCTAGTTCTCACAATCTCTCACATTTCTTACACAGGGTTGGACTGAAAATTAAGGTCGATCCGGTTCGGTTATAGGTGTGTTTAGCACATCACATGGGATTTCTGAGAACCACATTACCTTGAGGCTTAATTTTCAGCCAAGTTATGGGATGAACTTTCTTGTCAATATACAGTGAAGTTGGTGAGGCTATTAATTCTTCATTCAAAGCTCTACGCTAACTGAAGCCTATATAGTACCAAAGGTGGACCATAGCAATGCATAATGGAGTCTGCAATTTGTGCAGAGAGACATCTCAGTCATGTCTCTTTCCTTGAGGAAAGTGAAGTCCAAAATTTCGGAACCACAATATAGCCGTTAAAGCTCCCAGATTTAAAGCTTAAACCCCATCATATGTGGTTGGCAGATGCAGAATAAATTTTCCAAGATTTTCTGTCAAATGTCATGTCCCACCCTTGGAGTTACAGAGGAAGTAGATCTAGTCCACATTTCCAGCAAACCATGGCATGGTGTGCTCATGTTTCAGATCTAGTAACGGCTAGCTAGCAGAGTGATGCACAAGATTGGTTTAGTTTATAAACTTATAATATATATTACACCCTGGCTAGCACAGAGTGATGCACAATAATCACAAGGAAACCAACACAAGAAACAAAATCATAATAATTACGAGCGAAATAACCTTAATACCGATGAGTGCCAAATACTCATCAAATTAATACACTAGCTAGCAGTACACTCAGATTAGATCTAATTTACAAAAACTGAAAATAGTTGAAGACAGAAAGATATGCTTCCATAGTCTCACTAGCAACACCATCCAAATTCCAAAAGGAATCAAAAGCCCCTCCACTCTTGCCCGTAGATCTTAGTAGGATGGAGATAGAAAACAAAAACTTAGCAAGGCTGTCCCTAAATGATCACCTATAATCAACAGCAGCATCACATGCATATACGACTGCATACTGAAATATAGCATCATCCAGGATAACTTGCCCTACCCCACCTCTCAAGTTTTCATATCAACCCCACCAAAGCATCAAGCCTGAAAAGAATAAGGTTATGAAGGAAGAGAACAAACTAGTAGTGTCGATGAGTCTAATCCCAGCACTGTCATCCGTGATGCCAGCTCCAGATGGTCCTACTCCGAATACTCCAGGAGTTGCAGTATATGGAGTGGCACCGGTGGTTGTTCCAGTGGTTGTTCCGGTGGTTGTTCCAGTGGTTGTTCCAGTGGTTGGTGTAGTGCCGGTAGATGTGGGTGTTGTACCAGTGGTTGGGGTCGTAGTGCCAGTGGTTGGAGTACCAGTTGTACTGCCAGCAGTGCTGAACGAAAGAAAGAAAACAATATTCAGTATATCAACCACAGAAAGTAGAAGTGTAGAACTGCCGAGACCCAAGTTGAAAACACATGGAACATCAGTAGCAATAGCATGGTAACTCAAACCAGCACTTTTTGGAATAGAAACCATGTGGCATTTTTGTTCTCCCCTTCAGAGTACGGGTCCTATATATTAGATGTAATTATGGCACCACATCTAGTATGTTGGGTTTTTTTCCAGAACATAACAAATATATTGACATTGATATGTTTCCTAAACCTTTGAAGCTTCCAAGTGTATAAGTATACCATTGTCCAATCATTTTCAGCCATGAAGATATACAAATATAACACATGACATCATGTTTAGGATGTATATAGATCCCTCATGTGATAGAACAAGAATGGCATTGCGTTGCAATTGTATTTTAAAAAATACAATAACTCATGTTGCTTTGAGCTGTTTAAAAAATACAGGACTTGCAGATTACCAGTGGACTCAAAGACAACATTAACAATCCATTACAAAATCAGGATTTGTGGGAACATTTGCAACTATTTTGACTTGAGAAATATCAATCTATTGATACCCAATCAATCAAAATGTAGTTAGGAGAAGATAATTTAAGTGTATGAATTAATTGATTCCGCTCAAACACTCTAAACCACATCAGCATACTTTTGCTGTGACATGCTTATTAAAGTACAGCTACATTGGTCACTGCTAATTAGATTATGGAATAGCCTCAAAGGTAATCCTAGAAAGCTTTTTAATCAAGGAAAGCAAAAGTATTTGCTAGAGTTTCCTTATAGATATTACAAGATGCATGCATCATAGGAAGAAAACAAAAAAGAGCAATATACATATGTACTTTTTGTTGTTACAAATATACTTTTTTTTCATCCCTTGAAAAAAAAAAAGTGAGTTTAGAGTAGTGATCTCATATATATGGTGGACTGGGACTAGACGTATGGCACAGCCATCAAGAATTCAAAACTTCTAAAGTTGGCTCAAATCTCAAAAGGTTTGCAAATCCCAAAGCTTTTTTATCATATAATCAGAATATGTCTTGTCCCACTAAGAAAGTTGTACTATGCTTTTTTTATAAGGGACAAAGTTCTGCCTATCACAATGTAAACAAAAACCCTTTCACCACAATGCATGGTGGCCATTACTTTTCAGTTTTTTACCATGGGTCACATACCACATTGTAAATTGGCAATGTTATGTTACCCAAAAGCCAATAAAGGTACTATCATAGTTGGATTAACAGGACCAATTTGTTATTTGGGGCAAGTAAGAAGTTCTTTTGCACTGTTCAATTCAGAAATACTAGACCTTCAGGTAAAAAGACATTGGATTCCAACTATTTGTAGCATCTTTTGCAGAAATGAGGAGCTCAGAACTATTGCACAAAATGACGGAGCCCACCAATAATAGAGGTGGAGGAAGTCAGGGACGTCATCATGCAATACTATACTAGTCTAAATACTCCGGACTCATTTCAGATTGGGAAAAAGGATGACAGGAAAAGGGGCTCATGAGCTAATTGAAGTATCTGAGCAAAAAAATTTTAAAAGATTTATCATTCTTTCAAAAAGCACCGATTTTCAATGATAAAAACAGCGGATGCCTATCCCACCAAGGGGAATTTTTGGATGTAGAAAAAGAAAGCCCTTTCATTTAGAGGCCCCAATAATACCCGAGAAAACAAAAGTTAAGCTAGCTAAGCTTTATTATTAGTGTTCTTTCGGCCCTTCTTAAATACCCAAAACCTTGCCAACCTAAACTTGTATTAAATCCCAGTTTCAGCAATGTAAAAAACAAGCCATGTAAAAAACAGGTCTTTGTAGAAATAATGTGTCCGCCTCATCGGTTAAAAACACTCAACTTGAAATCTACAGTAAATAAAAGGGTAATGCTGTAGGTGTGAAGAGTAAATGCAGATTGCTTCTTTGGTAACTCTTTTCTCTCAATTATAGTGTGCTGTGTGGTCCTCTTCAAATCACAATGTGAAAAGATTTACTTAGAATATTAAAAAAGACAGACAAATGTAATGTCCATGTAAAACAGAGAGAAAGGTCCAAAATCATACCTGGCGCTAGATGGGAAAACACAACCAGTAACGCCTGTAAATCACCATAAAACAACAATGTAAGGAGTTAGTTAATTACCACACTGATCTGAAAAATAACACGAAATAAGGAGTGTTGAAAACAATGGGGGGCTTACTGGGATCGGTTGTAACAGGGGTTGCGGTGCCGGCAAAGTCACAGGTGCCTGGACCTTGGCCCTTCTTCTGGAAATAGCTGTTAACAGCATAGTCACAGTGAGCTTTAACAGTGTTGGGGTTGTAGCAAGGGCCGTTTGAGTGTATGGGGTTACAGTCAGCCCCAGCTCCACAGGCATAGTCCAATGTCTTCTGCAATACTGCATCACTTCCAGTCTTGCACACACACCAGTTGGCACCTAAAATAGAAGTACACTCCCACAAACGAAATTAAAATTTGAAAAAAAAGGAATAAACTTTTACAATCAAAAGGCAGAACCAATACATCTAAGAGCAAAAGATCAGATTTTTCTGTTCTTACATAACAAAATTAAAAACTAAATTGGGATATGAACAAGAAAGAACTACTTTTGGGTACTTGTAGAACAATTTCGAGCACAAGAAAATGTCAAAAAACAAGCAAGAAACAAATTTTTTGAAAGAAAAAAAATTCCTGGGTGAAATTACATCAAATCTACATAAGATCCACACATTACTAGTAAGGACATGTTTAATCTTAAAAAAAAAAAACATATGATTTTGGGGGGTTCATGACTCAAGAAGAAAACATGGGGCAAATAGAGAGATGAAAAAAGCTAAAGAAGAGCAAGGGGCTTACTTGACTGGCCAGCCATGGCCAAGAGAAGCAGAGCTGCAAAAGCTAAAGCAGCCATAGTTGAACAGAGATAGAGCTGTGGCAAGTGTTTGAAGAAGCTTAACAAACAATAATGGTGCTGAGCTCAAACCAGATGAAGAGAGAGAGAGAGAGAGAGAGAGAGAGAGAGAGAGAGAGAGAGAGAAGTGGTATGGGGTAGAGTGAGAGAAGTGGGGGGTTAATATGAAAAGGATATAAGATAGTGTGGTGATGTGGACAACTTGACGGTGGCGGTAGTGGCAACTGTGGGAACATCGTGTCGTTTTCTGAGGTGGTTCTCTAGAAAAACTCAGACGGTTCAGTACTTGCTGCTGTTGCTTCTTTTTAACCTTTTTTACAGTTTTTGAAAATCGACAAGGTTTAGTGGCATGGGGGCTAGTAAAACACAACCGACGGCCTTGCTCTCTCGAGCTCTGTCCAGGTTCGTAGGGTTTTGGGTGGTGCCTCGGCCTCAGATACGAAAATAATGCTTAGCTTAGCTTAGCTGTACCTGTAGACGTACTGCGTACTCCACTCTCTTTCTGGAATACCGGGAATTATTGTGTGTGTATATACACAGGGGGAAATATAGAATGTTGGAGAGGATATGTGCTCTCAGTCTCACACTCACTCTTACATTTTTACATCATAATTAATGTAATGCATGCATGCAATGATGCATTTATATTCTCAAAATTGACAAATTCCAAAAATTAAAAAATTAAAAAAAATCAACAATAGTACAATACTGTCATTGTAGATAACTAAAATATGCAACAATCTTGTTTGTAGTCGGCAAGTGTCTTTGAGGCCATAATATACAAGGATTTAGCTTTACATTTCGTTAATGCCAGTGCTTCCATTTTTATTTCTCAATTCACTTAATATTTGCTCACCACTTTAAAGACTTTTCAGATCCACTATAAACTACAAAAATCATGGAGGTGTCAACTTGTAATGTGTCGGTGAGTCGTGACTTAGTTGATTAAGTTATTTAAGTTGTTTAACTGATAGCTTTGAGGTCATGAATTGTCACGCTCCGACCCATAATTTTTATCTTTATTACTGGCATAGTGGTAATAAGAATTTTACCGTGTTCGATCCCCAGAGAGGTGTAGGGGACGATTATTTTGTGGGATTATTCTAAGGAAGAAATTTTGACGACGGTAAAAAATGGTAATTTTTGCTAGTAAAAGGTAATTTTATTGGAGTATTATTTTTGGGGTGTTAAATTTTTGGATTGGGTTATGTTTAAGTTAGACCGGGCTTTGTTTTTGGTCAAAGCCCGAAAGCCTTTTTCTTTCTCTCTCTCTCTCCCGCTCTCGCTCCCGAGCCCATTTCTGCCGGATTTTTCCCGACGTCGTTCGCCGCCGTCCGGCCGCCCCAGCCCGCCGCACCGGTCTCAAACGGTCGGTCTCTGACCCAGCTGCCGTTCTAGACCTGTGGCAGTCTCCCTAGCGCTGCCGATCGGGAGAAAAGCTGCCCGAAAGCTCCAGCTGCCCGAAGCTTCTTTTCCCTGGAACTCCTTCCTCCGGCCGCCATAGCCGGCGAGTCGTAGCTCAAAAGGAAGCCCTCCTCCCTTGCTTCAATCCATCCAAAAGGCTCGCTCCATCTCGAGCTAGGTAAGGAGAAATCGGTTTGTGAAATTTTAGGGATTATTGTGTGTTTGTGTCCGATTGGCTTGGTTAGGTTTAGAATTGGAGTTTGTGGTAGTTAGGAATGTTGTAGAGGAGGTTGAGAGGAAGATACTGCCAAATTTTGGTGACCATCGGAGGTCGCCGGAGTTGGTCGCCGGCGCCTCCGCCGAGAAAATGTTTTTTGTGGAGAAAAATATGAGGAGTTTAATGGAATAAGTTTTAGAATTTTTGGAGGAGTTTTTGATAGGTTTGTGAATTGTTGAAGTTTGATATTTTTGGCGGATTATTAATTTATAATCCGGCCATTGGATTTTATTTGGTGGAAGGTGTTTTTGAGGATGTCGGTAAAAATTTGTGGAGTTTTGAGGTTGGCAGTGGATTTAAGATTTTGGAGTGTTAGGCTTGGTTGAGCGCGCGAAGCATATTTAATTATGCATGTTTTGATGTAAGCATCAGTATTTTATTTAAGGTTTTATTTATTTGGAACAGGACGTGAGGAGGCTCGAGCGGAAGAGACATCCGTCCGACATCAGGCTTAGGCCTAACCTGTGAGTGGACCTTTGTTTTAAATTATTGTGTTCAAAATGTTTTATCGTTTTGAATGATTTTCTGTTTTTGAATATTTCCCGAAATTGAGAATTTCGGTGATTATACTCTTATGAGAATAGTATGTATATGATTAAATGCTAGCTAGCTATACGTGATTTCCCCCATACCGAGGTACAATTCTGGTATGGGTGACGTGAGTGTTAGACGCGAGCGTCTTAGCCCTGTGCGACTTTCTAATTTCGTATTCATTCATTCAAATATTTCGTACAAGGAGTAAGCACGTATATATTACCACTCGGCCGCTTTCCCCCAGCCTGAGGTACAATTCCAGTGTGGGTGACGTGAGCGTTAGACGTAAGCGTAGTAACTTTGTATGATATCTACTTTATTTAAGTTGTTCATAGATATCGTACAAAGGGTTAGGCGAGTGTGCATACATACTATATATATAATATCATGGCCTGAGAGGCAATTTCTTAAAGTTTGGGAGTCTAGCCAGGCTGGACCCCAGTTCAGAATCTTTCCAGTGGAGCTCTTGTTTTGCCGCTGATGAAAGCATTTTTTGGGGAAATATTTATTTTGTTGTCGGAATCGTTTTGTCAACTCACTCTGACGTGTTGAATATTTTTCCCCTGGGCTCTTCGTTTTAAAAATGCCCAGTCTGCAGAGTTCACGTGAGGTCTAGCAGGAGACGTCGAGGCATAGTGACCCATCTATCAGCTACATTTCGCCAATAGGTTACCTGTTTAATCTACTAGGGGTTTGTTAGCTTTCGCTGTATTTTATTTTATTTTATTTTTTTAGTAGCTCTGAATACTTTTGGAATTCTTCGGTGTAATTTGTATTCTGGCTACTTTTGGATTGTAGCTGAAGATTTGTTTTGGAATAAAAAGGTGATTCTTAAATTCTTATAAGTTAGGATTGTCCATTTCCGAGGGAGGTTTGCCGAGTCTTCTGTAAGTTTTCCTTGGAGGTGGTCCCCGCATGACTCATCTCGGGTTTCGGGGTGAAATTCGGGGCGGGTCTTGACATCAATTATATTTTACACTTAATGACGAACACGGTAAAAATTTTATTACCACTATGCCAATAATAAAAGTAAAAATTATGGGTCGGGGCGTGACAGAGGAGGCTGGGGGTGCTGATGCCTTGGCAGACAGTTACTTGGATTTTCCTCCTGATATGAGTGGCGCTTTGGCCAGAGAGAGGGATGTTGTTCCGGACATTCTCGCCTGCTCTCGGGATGAATACACCCCTACCTAAGCTTCTTCTTCTTTTGTTGAATGTGTTGCCCTAAATCTTGCTAATTTCATACGATCGATTAGCTCTTTTTGGAGATAGGGTACACAAGTTCTTAACAACATGTAATTCAGGTGTATGCGTAAGGATGAGTATCCCGAACCTGTCGACGCTCATCCTTAGGTATATTTTTCTAGCTATCTGATGTAAGAATCATCTTATGAACTTGTCCATGTTTTTGCTACACTGGTAGATTTTATCACTGTCCCTCTGGATGTTTTGTTGGGCAGTGATGAGCTGACTTAACACTAGTCCTCTAATCCCAATGGTGGACATTTATTGAGATGGCTATACCCTTGTGCTCCGGCAAACATCTTTGTTTGTTTGCTTGTAGCTAGATATGTGGAGCAGGTACCTCATATGGTCTGCGTCTGGGCATCGACACCATTTCATCAGTAATGAGCTGACGTAACTAGAACTAATTTGTCGTATGCTTAGCAAGGGAGTCTTTGCCGGATTTGTTTAAGTTGATATATTTTTTTCAAATTAATCCGATTGTTGCAAGTTCCGATCTCAACACGATTGTAACATGCAGCTAATAATGACAAACATGGATGTATGGAAATTAACACTTGGATAGATACTGATGGCATTAGATGCATTGGTCTGCCGCTATGCGATCAAAAGAGGTTAGGGCGGACACACCTATCTTGGCAAGATATGAAAGTAGACAAAAAACCTTCTCCTGGAAAGGCAAAAGGGTGATAGGTGGGGATATTTCCTGGTAAAAATAGCGGCGGGAATTCGGCGTAACTCACTTGTTGCGGTAGATCATCAAGTTGTTGATGTTCCATGGGTGTGCGAGCCTTTTTTCGGCTAGGTTGGCCAGCGAGTAAGTACCTGGGCGCTCGATGCCTATCACCTTGTAAGGTCTTTCCCAATTAGCGCCTAGTGTTCCGTCCGGCTTTTCCTTTGAGGCGAGGGTGACCTTTTTTAGGACTAGGTCTCCCACTTGAAAGTTTCGCTCTTTGACCTTCTGATTGTAGTATTTGGTGACCCGTTGTTGGTACGTTGCTCGGCGCATTTGAGCGTTCTCTCTTCTTTCTTCGAGCAAGTCCAAGCTGAGGCGCAATTGTTGGTCATTTTCCTCTACATTGAATGTGTCAACTCGGTGAGTAAACGTTTTCAGTTCTACTAGGAGGAGCTAGCGCTTCCGACCCGTAGGCTAACAAGAAAGGAGTTTCTTTGGTGGAGGTGCAAGGCGTCGTCCTGTATGCCCAGAGGATATGAGGGAGTAGGTCGGGCCATACCCCCTTGGCTCGGCCTATACGCTTCTTGAGGGTCTTTTTTATGATTTTGTTTATTGCTTCAACTTGACCATTGACTTGTGGATGATATGGTGCTGCAAAACACATCTTGATTCCTAACTTGGAGCAGAATTCTCTGAATGAGTGGCAATCGAATTGCTTCTCGTTATCCATTACTAGCGCATAGGGGACCCCAAAGCGACAAATAATGTTCTTCCAATTGAAGTTTTGCTTTTGGAGGGTGGTGATGGATGTCAAGGGCTCGGCTTCCGCCCATTTGGTGTTGTAGTCCACGCATACAATCACATGGGTAGCCCTGTTGGTGCCTTTAGGCATTGACCCGATGAAATCAATGCCCCATCTTGAGAAAGGGACTGATGCACTCATCGGAGTCAGAGGCTTTCCTGGTTGGCGCGGGATTGTCGAATTTTTCTGACATGCTCTACAAGTGTGAACCATCGTTTTCGAACCTTCTTTCCAAGTTGGCCAGAAGTATCCTTGCCTGAGGGTCTTAAGAGCTAGAGATCAAGTGCCAGAATGGTTTCCGCAGACTCCTTCGTGTATGTCTGACAACACATTTCTTCCTTCATTAAGAGTCACACACTGTAGGTAGGGAGCGGAGTACCCTCACTTGTAAAGAGTCCTGTTAACAATTAAGTAACGGCTCGCCCGAAACTTGACCTTCTTTGCTTCAAGGGGGTCGTTAGGAAACTCTCCTTTAGATAGGAAGTCGAAAATAAGATCCATCCAGCTTGGAGTGTCGTCGATCTGGAGCGTCTCTCGCCCTTCCTTGATGCTCAGTTTGTCTAGGTACTCGATTGTAGTATTCCTCCTCATATTGCGACCGATGGCTGATGCCAGCCGAGCTAGAACGTCTGCCCGTTCATTCTGCTCTCTAGGGATTTGAAATATGTCGTATGCTGTGAAAGATGATAACAGGGATTTCACCTTTCTTAAGTAGGATGTCATGACAAGATCTTTTGCCTGGTATTCCTCCAATACCTGGTTCACCACATGATCGCTATGCACCTGGACTTTCGTTGCTTCAAGATATTTTGCAATGGGAAGGCCAGCGATGAACGCCTTGTATTCCGCTTCATTGTTTGAGGCCTTGAAATTGAACCGAAAGGCGTACTCGAGCTCGTCGTTTTGCGGAGTTGTAAGTACTAGGCCTGCCCCGCTTCCTGCTTGATTGGAGGATTTGTCAACATACAATGTCCAGATTGGGTCTTGATCATCGATTATTGATGTGCCCGGTTCTTCCTTTGGCGGCTGACTTATGTTTCTTGTTAGGCGAACCGTGCTTTCAGCGTTTCCTCCATTGCTTGGGAAAAAAGGGTGGGTGAATTTTGAAATAAAGTCGGCTATAGGCCTTTGACGGCCATGCGAGGGCTATAGTGGATATCGAACTCCCCTAATTCAACTGCCAATTTGACTAGTCTCCCCGCTGTCTTGGGCTTCCATAACACTTGTTTCAACGGTTGATTGGTCATCACTTTGATAGAGTGAGCCTGAAAATAGGGTATGAGTTTTCTTGCCGAAGTTACGAGGGTGAGAGCCAATTTTTCAATTTCCAGATAACGGGACTCCGCCTTAGTGAATCCTTTGCTGATATAATATATTGCTTCTTCACGCTTTTCCTTTTCGCGGATGAGTACTGAACTGATTGCCGTTGGTGACACTGAAAGGTATATGAAGAGTATTTCTCCTGGCTTTGGCTTGGACAGGACTGGTGCTTTTCCCATGTGCTCTTTTAGGCTGATGAAAGCTCTCTCACATTCTGTGGTCCAGTTTATGTTTTTTCCCATTTTCTTCAATGCTTTGAAGAACGGCAGACATCGGTCAGTGGAACTTGAGATGAAATGGTTGAGGGCCGCTACTCTTCCAGTGAGGCTATGGATTTCTTTCCTTGTCTTTGGCGATTTCATATCGAGCAGTGCTTGGAACTTTCCGGGTTGGTTTCGATCCCTCTCTCGCTGACCATAAATCCCAAAAATTTTCCTGATTGGACACCGAATGCACATTTATCTGGATTTAGCTTTATCCCATATTCCTTCAATATTTTGAATGCCTTTTTAAGATTTTCGGTGTGATTTGTGGTAAGAGTGCTTTTCACTAGCATATCGTCGACATAGACCTCCATTACATTCCCGAGGAGGCTTGCGAACATGCGATTCACGAGTCGTTGATACATTGTCCCTGCATTCTTTAGTCCGAACGGCATCCTGCGATAGTAATACAAGCCCTTGTCGGTGACGAAGGAGGTATGCTCTAGATCTTCCTCCCGCAACAGGATTTGATTATACCCTTCGTAGGCATCCATAAAACTTAAGAGTTTGTGGCCGGCGGTGTAGTCCACAAGTTGGTCAATGCGGGGTAGCGGGAAACTATCCTTCGGACATGCCTTGTTGAGATTCGCGTAATCTATACACATCCTCCACTTCCCGCTAGACTTTTGTACCATCACCACGTTTGACACCTATTGAGGGTAATCCACCTCTCTTATCGATCCATTTTCCAATAGCCGGTCAACCTCCTCCTTGATTGCTGCATACCTTTTAGTGTCGGATAGTTAGTACTTATGCGCGTGTAGGAATGCTAGTCAGTACTTCATGAATTTTATCGTTTGGTGGGCTAAATTAAGGTATGCTATATGTATCCTTTGTTATGTTCTTTATTTGTTCCACTGATGGGGAATAAGGGTTGCAAGGTGAAGACTTAGTGTGGCATATCGCTTGAACCGAAGGATACTCTGGGTGAAGGGTTGCAAAGTGTTATGAACTTAGAACATAGATCGAGCACAAGATTGCTGAACTTGAGGACTTACAGTGAATATAACAAAACATTCTCACCACTACAATCATGCATCCGAATGTATTGTACATGAACTTGTCGGAAACTATGTCTGAAACTCATACTATGCTTTGTGCATGTTTATGAATATGTTTGTGCATGTTTATGAATATATTGGAGTTGGTATCGGCAAGTCTTTGCTTGATATCCCGGGCTATTGAAAAGAAGACCTCCTACACATTCAGATTTGTCTTTGCACTCTGTAAACACATGCGCACCCAAAAAGCCAAGGTAGATCACATGGAAAGCTTACTGTCTCGAAGAAATTGATGCCATATTCATCAGGAAGTGCTTGACCCTTTTAAGTGCAGATCATTGAAAATATGTGCTCCCACTCTTACATTTTTGCATCTCATAATGCATGCATGCATGCTATGCAATTGTATTCCCTTAACAGCCTCGAGGGCAAACGATGGGACAATAGAGTTAAAGTATTAAGAAGAAGAGTCATGTATTGGAAGCACTAGCCTTTGTCATTTGTAGATAAATAAAAGGAATTGAAATTTGCACTCTCAATCCCACGTTATTTCTTTCCTTTTGCTGTTAAAATATAAAGAGAGAAAACACATACATGTTACTATAGATAAAACGTAACTTATTCAAAGAGGAAATCAAAAGTGTGGATTGTAAAACATGATGTGCAAATTTCGATTCCCTAACTAAAATATGCAACAAATTTGTTGTAGTTAAGAAGTGTCTTTGCGGTCATAACATACGAGGATTCAGCTCTACATGACTTCAATGTGTCAATTTGTGTTTCCATTTTCATTTATGAATCCTCAATTTTTTATCGTAGTATGTGAAGACTCTGTTTCCGCACTTAATATTTGCTTGTCACTTTATAGTCTGATCCCTTATAACTAATTATGGGGTTGTCAATTTGTTAATGACGTTGAAAATTACATTATACATACTATAACCATGAGTTCGTCAATAATGAACCATGTTAAGCAAACCTAAACAACCCTAGATTCTAGATTCATCAAGTCTATAACTTGGGCCCGGTTATCGGTTCCTTTCAACCAACCGGCGTAGCTGGCCCAAACCCAAATAGCCGTAAACCGGTTTAACCGGTTCAGGACCCGTACGTAAGCCACAGTGCTGCTTCGTCTCTGAAAAGTCTCAGAACGCTTCAATTTGGCGCCGTAAAGCAAAACCCTAAACCGGAACCAGAAGACGGAAAGCAAACTCCGCCGGCCGAAAAACTCCACAATGTTGGTTCAGCTTCCGCGATTGACAAGCTCTCTGAGGGAGCCCTTCGACATCGACCAGGCCTATCTGCAGCGCAAGCTCATCCTTCAAAACCAGACCAAGCCTCGCCAGTATGTTCTCTCCGAATTTCAATTTCGCTTACTGTGTTATGATACTAGTTGAAATTCTGTTAGTTTTGGTCGAAAATCGAAATTTGATTTTTCTAGTACTCATTTTTCGTAATCGCTACGCCTTTGATCTTGTGCTTAGTGCTTAATATGTGTTTGGAATGTTTGAATTGATGCGTGTAGATCATCGAGCTCAGTTGATGAGTCGGAGCTTGCGCGAAAGATAGTTCATAGATGGGAGGAAGGTAAATGATAATGTTTAAGAAGTTTGATGTAAATGTTAGAGTGTATTTGGGAGTGTTTAATGTTAATGGAACTTGGAAATTTTTGGAGCAGCTTCGTATGAGCTGCGGCAAGCTTACAAACAGTTTATTGGAGCTGTGGTGGAGCTGATAGATGGAGAAGTTCAATCCGAAGAGTTTCGTGAGGTGGCATTCGCCGTTTACCGGCTTTTTGGCAGGCCAGAGGAGGAAGGCAGTGTTGAAACTAATTTTTCCAGAAAAAAGTTAGTGCTGTTTCCCACGAACAAATCTTATTCTTTTATTATCAGACATTAGTTTGAAATTGCAATTGAATTTATGCATGGATTAAGAGGAAAAGAAAAATTTCAAGCATTGTGATTGCATTTATTATTTTGAAGTGCAGGCAGGAAGTGCAAATGCTTTTGGGTCACACAGTCTCAGATGCCAACATGCGGAAAGTTGCATCTCTAGCTCAGGAACTTTCTGGGATGCAGTCTAGTGATCATGGGATTACACTTGTTTCAGAAACGCCCGTGAATGGAACTCATGACAATGCAGAATTTGGTGCCGACCTGGTTTTTCATCCACCAGCTCGGTTTTTTGTAGATGTTTCTTTGGATGATGGGGAGTCATTTTGTGAGGAAACAGCTGGACCCTCCTCTTACTATGAAGGATCATATGGTGACAGTGGCTTGATCGGTCTTCATTCTGCTACTGATGGGCATGGCATCAATCTGAGTTGGCTACAAGATGCATGTGATCAGATAACAAAAAGTTCTACACAGCTTTCTCGAGATGAACTGGCGATGACCATATGTCGGGTGCTTGATTCTGACAAAGCTGGTGACGAGGTAAAGGCTAAGAGTTTATATATGTTGACTGTAATTAGTTTCATTCTTGAGATTTTCTACAATACTAATTCGATTTCATTCTGATTGTAAGCTCTTTTTTGTTTTATCCAATAAAGATAGCAGGTGACTTGTTGGATCTTGTGGGGGATAGTGCGTTTGAAACCGTTCAAGACCTCATATCAGTAAGAATCTAAATATCTTGGTGTTTAATGTAATCTTAGATACTTATGGCTTGCCTTAAACAAACATGAAAAAACAAATTCTCTTCCCACAGTACTCTCTTTGTATCCTAACATGTGTTATCAGGATCTTTCTCACACTTCATTTGTATCTTCATTTTGTAGAAAAGGCTACAGATATATTCTCTAAAGATTTGATCTTACCGACACTCATTTCTTAGTTATTGAATGGACTTTTGTTGGTGAAGTAAATTCTAGATTTACTCTTTGATGAGTTTACAGCTAAAATCTTTTTTTCTTTATTCTCTTAAATTTCTCAGCATCGAAAGGAACTTGTTGATGCGATCCATCATGGGTTACTAGTAATGAAATCTGACAAGTCTTCTTTGACCTCACAACCTCGCATGCCTAGTTATGGCACACAGGTAGAGCTGGTTCTCTATAAAAACTGTTCCCATTACTAAATAGCAGAATAAAAACAACATGTGGCATTAAACAATGTCACTTGTCTTCCAGGTTACTGTTCAAACAGAATCTGAACGGCAGATTGATAAGCTTCGGCGCAAAGAGGAAAAGCGAAATAGACGAGGAACAGAATATAGCACTGATAATGATCTGGCTGGTGTTAATTTTTCTTCTCTACTACAAGCAAGTGAAAGAAAAAATCTTTTTGATGATCTATCGGGGCTCGGTGAAGGACTAGCTGTTAATGCTCTTCCTCAAGGAACTCAGAGGAAGCACCATAAGGGGTATGAGGAGGTCCTAATCCCTCCAACACCAGGAGCACAAATGAAACCTGGAGAAAAGCTGGTAAGAATCTGCAGATCGTGTTCATTGTACTCTGTGATTCTCATTCTAGTTTTATTTCTGGTTCTCACTGCTTTTACTTAGATATTTAAAAATTAGATTTCCAGGGTTATGTAACAACTCAATAAACAAAACAAATGACTTTAATAAGGACCTTCAGGTAACTCAGAAGTGACACCAGTCACCAGACACTGAGGGATGCCCATTGTAAATTATTTTATGTGCTTCATAACAATAAACTAAACATGTCTATTCTTTTACTTCATGGGTAGACTTGCTAAATTTAGCATACAGAATATTTGTAGACACATCCTATTTTTGTACATCTTCTCTCCATGGGTAGGCTTGGACACAATGCATTTACAAGTATAACCCTTCAGACAGTACTTAAGGAGAATTATATGACACATGCTATTTTTGTCAACAATCTCTATGAAGGAGGCTTGAACAGATTGCATTTGACTTGTAAGCTTTCAGATAGTACTTACTTTAGGAGAATCATGTGAAGCATGCAGTTCTTTGTAGATAGATGGACCGACTTACCTTATAAATGAGTTTGTGATGCAAGTGGAGTTGAGTGACAAACTGGCCTATATAAGTTCTGCATTTACTGTGGTTTAACAAATAGCCATTACCCTGGCATTTTACTGATTAACTTCTGACCTTGATTGCTTACCGTCACATGCTGTCAGATTGATATAGCGGAGTTAGATGACTTTGCTCAAGCTGCTTTTCGTGGATACAAATCTTTGAACCGCATTCAGAGCCGCATATATCATACTGTTTACTATACAAATGAGAATATACTAGTAAGATGTTTTGTTCATTGATTTTGTGAATTGCAATTTGCAAACCATTGTAGTGAAAGCATGTGTCTGAATCTGTTCTCCATAAACTTGCAGGTTTGTGCTCCAACAGGAGCTGGCAAGACAAACATAGCCATGATTTCCATTCTACACGAGGTGCAAAGATTGCCATTCCTATGTTTCTGTGATTATTCTGTTTCTCTTTAGGCACCCAAAAGAAAACAGCCCTTTTCTCTTGTTACCTGGAGATGGTGAAAGATTCACAATTTTGTTTTTATGTTATCTATGATTCAACTTGTGTTCTTTGCACAGTCCTCTGAATGGGATGTGGGAGAGGCTTTTTATTGTCATTGAGCTGGGAAATAGTATAGTAATGCAATATATTTTCCAATAGAGTTCATCTTTTAAAAATATCACCTTGCCAAAAAGCAGGAAGAAAAGTAAGTTATTGGCTGCTTTTAGTTATGCGCTATGTATAGTAAAGCACCTTTCATGTAGAAATCATTTTATTCTGTTTGTGTGGTACAGTATTTTGTACTTTCATTTAGGATTCATATTCAGATTTAGATACTGACCGAGGCATTTGGTGGCAGATTGGACAGCATTTCAAAGATGGTTTCTTGCACAAAGATGAGTTTAAGATAGTTTATGTTGCACCTATGAAGGTTCCTCCCATATTTTACTCTCTTCCTTTTTTTGAGTGGGTGAGGCAGGAAGTGGGCATTAGCTTAGTGACTTGTCACTGATGATGATGTTCTTTTCTAGGCGTTAGCAGCAGAAGTCACATCAACTTTTAGCCATCGATTATCTCCATTGAATATGACTGTGAGAGAACTTACTGGAGATATGCAACTCTCTAAGAATGAACTTGAAGAAACTCAGGTCAATTGATCCACCTTTGATGGCTCAGTTTGCTGTCACATGCAAGGAAAAACAAATATTATTTCTATTACAAACTAATTTTGTTTTTGTATCTTGTTATTCAGATGATAGTTACAACACCTGAGAAATGGGATGTAATTACTCGCAAGAGCAGTGACATGTCACTTTCAATGCTGGTGAAGCTCCTAATAATTGATGAAGTTCATCTATTGAATGATGATAGAGGCCCTGTTATTGAGGCACTAGTTGCTCGTACTTTACGCCAGGTAACGTGTAATCATTAGTGTTCTTACTTCTTGCAGTTAAATATTTATTTTACCAGTTAAGTTTGATTGATTCAACTTGTACTATTAACGTATGTGCACAAAAGATGTTTTATAACTTGCCTGGCTCTCGGTCCTTATCTTTTGATGTCTGGTATTAGCTTGGGCTAATACAATACACATATGTATTTCATATTTAGAGTAAGTCTTAAGTTTAATCTATGGAATTTTTGGTGAATCTTTCAATGCATTTAGATTTTCCCACTTATTTTTGACTTATGTAACGGGATTCGAAAGTTTGCCAAACATCCCCTAGACCCAAATGGCCAAATGTCTCAGCTGTTAGGAATGAAAATCAATGTATATCAAGCTAGCATATTCCTAATGTGCAAATCCATCTTGCTCATGAACATGCATTGCCCAAGAGGTCAAGATTATCACTTTGCAATCAGCAAAGCGGGTGTATAAGACCTACTTCAAACAGGGATTTCTTATCATAGAAAACTACCACTGGAGCTTAATTTATAAGGGATGAGAGCAACGATGTATAATAAGCTTACAATTAACAACAAATAAAAATTAAGAAGTATATTGTTTGCCAAGTCATCCAGAAGAGGATAGTTTCTTCAGAAGTGTTATGTGATAGCGGCATGCTATGAGTCTATGACTGCCTGCAAACTACTTATTTGCTTCTTATGTTTTGATTTTTCCTTTTGGTTTTGTTTTGTTATATGTGACAGGTGGAGTCTTCACAGTCAATGATACGCATTGTTGGACTTTCTGCCACTCTACCCAACTATTTGGAGGTCTCTTGGCCACTTACTAGTATAATCTGTTTAGTTGCCTTTAACTGCCATACTTTGAAGCCTCTCCTACTTGCATTTCAAAGTGGAACTTCTTATAACAATGTAGGTTGCACAGTTTCTGAGAGTGAATCCAGAGGCAGGACTCTTCTACTTTGATTCTAGCTACCGTCCAGTGCCCCTTGCACAGCAGTACGTTGGCATTACTGAGACAAACTATCTAGCCAAACTTGAATTGTTGAATGAGATATGCTACAAGAAGGTGTGTGTTTCTTGGGAGATATCTTTTGTGCCTCTTATGTTGGGAATGCTCATTGAATGATTATTAAATACGTGTTTTGGCCAGGTTGTTGAGTCACTAAGGCAAGGTCATCAGGCAATGGTGTTTGTCCATTCTCGAAAGGACACAGCAAAAACAGCTCAGAAGCTGGTATGAGCCTTATCCTTTTAGGTTTGCTTTGGCTTAAAACTCTTGTTTGCAAGTGTTGATAAGAAACTAGTTTTGTTGCTCAAATCAGTATGCATTCTTGCTGCAAGAGAACTCCCTATTTATTTGCACTTCTTTTTTCTTATGTGATTTCGTTAGTGTCATTACGTGATGTATGTTATATCACTTATATGTTCCTTCCCATTATCAAGTGATACGACGTATTTGGCAGGTTGAACTTGCTCGTAAATTTGAAGGACTGGAGCTCTTTAAGAATGATCAGCACCCAGAGTTTTCATTGCTCCAGGCACGTAAAAACATCCCTGGTTTTCTTCATCGTATTGGTAGTAGTGTTCTTTAATTTTTGTTCATAGATGTTGCACTATGCATTTCAGAGGGAAGTTGTCAAATCCAGAAACAAAGATCTTGTTGAACTTTTTGAATTCGGACTTGGGATTCATAATGCTGGGATGTTACGTTCTGATAGAGGTCTGACTGAGCGCCTTTTCTCTAAGGGACTATTGAAGGTAGATACATCTAGTTTCCTTCCGTACATCATATCATCAATTTCATATGTATAATGTTAAAGAGACCACATGTAACAGATTCAAACAACCTGATGTGGTAAATGAGGTGGACATTCCACATAATTCACGAAAAAATCTCACAGATTTCTTTTCTAGTACATTTTCTTCTCCATTTACATTTCTTAAGATTTTCCAGCCGATTACATGATGTGGCATGTACCATTATGCTTTTTGTTTGGTTGAAACTTGTGTCTTCTGTTATTTTCTTCTATAGGTACTTGTTTGTACAGCAACTTTGGCATGGGGAGTAAATCTACCAGCTCACACTGTGGTGATAAAGGTTTGTACACTTATCTAAAAGTATTATATTTGTCCATCTCTAAAGTCTTACATTTGGTAAGTATATATACTCTGCAACATTATACAAATGGACTATAAATTGGTGGCTTTTCTTTCAAGTTCTAGCCTTTCTCTTTTTCTTTTTTTTTTTTTTTTTTTTTTTTTTTTCTGGTGAAGAGATTTACATGTCTCTAGCATATAGTATTAAGTTTAGACATCTTAATAAAGGAATAAGTCTTCCATAGTGTTTTTATCCTTGTATTATTAAACCATTGCTCTCTCTCTCTCTCTCTCTCTCCCAAATTTAGATAACTTTAATGGCAAGATTTCTCCTAAATGATACTGTTTCAGATTAATTTAGGGATGCTCCTTTGAGTGTAATTCAATTTGATATTTGTTAATGAACTCTTTATACACATTGACGTCTTGGTCATCTTTCACAATTGGATATTTTTTTTTTGTTATAATAGTTCCTCTATCCTACACACACACACACACACAAAAACAAATACAAACTATTATGTTTAAAGTATCTTGTGTTCTTTTCCAGGGGACCCAATTATATGATCCAAAGGCTGGTGGGTGGCGAGACCTTGGAATGCTTGATGTTATGCAGGTAAGCCTCTTAACTATTGCTCTTATCTCAATTCTCAAGTAAACTTTGACATCTGTTTCTATTTTATCATTATTTTTCTTTGTACTCATGACATCTTGCTTTCAGATATTTGGACGGGCTGGGAGACCACAATTCGATAAAAGCGGTGAAGGCATTATAATCACGTCTCATGACAAACTGGCCTACTATCTGCGATTACTGACGAGTCAACTTCCTATTGAAAGTCAGGTACTTTTGTAGTTTACAAAATGAAGCTAATGTCAGGCAGGGAGATTTTTAATTTAATTTTATTATATATTTCATTACTATAAGTGTACTTTGCAGATGGGTCAGTCAGTTTGAGAGTTCCTCTTGGACCTTGTTGCAAGTATCTCGTCAACTTTAAGAATATATTTGCATGCCACAATTTTATGTCTACTTATTGCATGCGACAATATATTATGAAAATTACTGGTTGCCTAGCTGCAACATTTGGACTGTATATACTTGAAAGTTCCAAACCTTTTGCGTCCTTGAAGTCTGATAAAGAATTGCACCTAACTGGGTGAAGTGCACCAACGTTGTGTGAAATAAATTGATGGGTTCATGACTTCATGTAGTTTTGGTTAACCCTGACAGTGCAATTTATTCATAGAAGTTTGCTTTATTTTATGCTTTACTTTTTTTAAAGAAAGAACCCGTATCAAATCAGGGGACAAGGTGTCTGGTGATTAACATTCAATCCTAACAACAACCAAATAAAGTATCTAAGAAAAAGACAAAAGTAACAACGATTATACAGAGAACAGAGAAATCTAGCATACAAGGAACTACCTAGAAATTTGGTAGAAACTGATGGCACTGAATTATTGATTATACACTTTATTTCTACTATCAGTCACTAGTCACTAGTCAGCTTTAGTTGATGATCTAAAGCAACTAAGTGGTGGGTCATATCTCTCATGTATGATGATCTGGATGTGTGTGTTCATGTACTTCATTATGTGTGAACATACTGTACTACTGCAGTAGAAATGCATATTTCACATTTGAGATTCATGATCTGATTCTACTCGTGGCATTTTTGAAGTATGGGTGTAGTGGTGATAGTGATATTATTCATGTGTGCTTCAAAGAAGTATTTTTCTTTTGTTCTAATTTTTGATTCTGCTTGTTTGCTTATTTGATCTATCTAAGACTATGTCAAGGTGCTTTATTTCCTTACCTTTAAAAAATTGTCTTGTATTTTCAGTTCATTAGTTCCTTGAAGGACAATTTAAATGCAGAGGTGGCACTTGGTACTGTCACTAATGTCAAGGAAGCTTGTGCGTGGCTTGGATATACATATCTTTTTATAAGAATGAGGCTTAACCCTTTGGCGTATGGTATTGCGTGGGAGGAGGTACTGTATGTTGATTCTACTTCACCTATATGATTGACCAGTTGACCCTTATTGATGGATTTTTCTCCGAAGTACATTATGCTTAGTTCACTTGAATTTTGGTGCTTATACAGGAAAAATTTGTTTTGTGTTTTGCAGGTAATGGCAGATCCTTCCTTGAGCTTAAAGCAGAGATCACTTGTAGCAGATGCTGCGCGGGACCTTGACAAAGCAAAAATGATGCGATTTGACGAGAAAAGCGGAAATTTTTATTGTACAGAGCTTGGTCGCATAGCAAGCCACTTTTATATTCAATATTCTAGTGTTGAAACCTACAATGAAATGTTGAAGCGTCACATGAATGAGACTGAGGTAATTGTATTCTTTAATAAACTTGTATTGGATTTGTGTGTTCAAAATTACCATTTTCCCAATTTTTTTAACTGAAAGTATCTTAACAAGTAAATAATGGCCTATAAAGATGCTGTTTATTATGGGCTGACCATGCGCCTGTTAAAAGAGTGAGCTGGAAACTCATAGTGACTTAGTTGAGGGAACCTACTAGAGACTATAAAAGTGTGTCTTCATAGGAAAACTATATAGGTGATCCATCCATGACTGGTAATATCACTGTCTTGTGATGTTTGGTATCATTGTGCTCTTCTTGCTGGTCTTACAGGTAATTGACATGGTAGCCCACTCCTCAGAATTTGAAAATATTGTTGTTCGAGAAGAGGAACAAAATGAGCTTGAGATGTTGGTGCGGAAATTGTGTCCACTAGAAGTTAAGGGTGGTCCTTCAAATAAACATGGAAAGATTTCCATTCTCATTCAGGTTACTCTTTGCTGTGGAACTGGTACCAAATACTCTTATAAAGTTGATCAATACTTGTTGGCTAATTTATGACATATGTGCTCGGCAGGTGTACATATCTAGAGGCTCAATTGATACCTTTTCTTTGGTTTCTGATGCTCAATATATAAGTGCAAGCTTGGCACGTATTATGCGGGCCTTATTTGAGATTTGTTTGCGAAAAGGCTGGAGTGAGATGACATTGTTCATGTTGGAATATTGCAAAGCGGTGGACCGCCAAGTTTGGCCCCATCAACATCCTTTCAGACAATTTGACAGGGTTATTTCACCACAAGTTTGTCCTTCATACCTTTATCCCATTACTTACTCAAGGTGTAGTTCAGTGTTTGAAAAAAAAAAAGTATTAATGTTTCTATTTGTACAGATAATCCGAAATCTTGAGGAACGAGGGGCTGATCTTGATCGCCTATATGACATGGAGGAAAAAGAGATTGGAAAACTGGTCAATTATGGGCCTGGAGGAAGGGTATATCTTCTTTAATGTGGTGCTTTAAACTTCGTGTGGTGCCGTATGCCTCAAATTGTTATAAATTTGTCCAATGACTTTCTTTCTTTTGCGTAATTGAAGTTGGTTAAGCAACATTTGGGATACTTTCCATGGATCCAGTTAGCTGCAACTGTAAGTCCAATTACCAGAACTGTTTTAAAGGTAAATCCTTGTTATGAACCTTCAAATTTTGTATTTTAATTTCTCCCTCACTAATGTTTTAATGCTTCACGAATTTCATCTTCAAATCCTATTTGATTAATTTTAATTTTCAGTTGGACTTGCTTATTACACCAGACTTCATATGGATAGATCGATTTCACAGCACTGCCCAGCGTTGGTGGATTCTAGTTGAGGTGCAGGCCTGGATCTTCTATCTGTTGAATTTCTGAGGAATGATTGCCAGTATGATGTAATCTTACATCACTTCGATCATCACCTCGTATACTTTACATACTTAATTAGCAGAATTAGACTATCTGTATATTGTAAATCACGTTATGTTCATCTACATAACAGGATTCTGAGAATGATCATATCTACCACTCAGAGCTGTTCACTCTGACAAAGCGGATGGCTAAAGGGGAACCTCAGAAGCTTTCGTTCACTGTACCAATATTTGAGCCACATCCGCCACAGTATTATATTCGTGCTGTTTCTGATTCTTGGTTGCAAGCAGACGCATTCTACACCATTTCTTTCCATAATTTAGCACTCCCAGAGGTAATAAAATTTCAGTGTTTTTTTTTTGCCATGCAAGATAGTGCTGTCAAAAGGTTCGTCCCCTCAGACACGTATGCTTTCTTCAGGCCCATACTTCACATACAGAACTGCTAGATTTGAAGCCTCTCCCTGTGACATCTCTTGGAAACAGTACTTATGAAGCATTGTACAAATTCTCACATTTTAATCCGATACAAACACAGGTTTGATTCAGCAATTCTGCACCTTTGTTTTTGCTTTTTCTCTTTTGGGCTGTATCCATTACATTTCAGTGACATGACATTGTTTCTACAATTGGGCAGACTTTCCATGTGCTGTATCACACAGACAATAATGTATTACTGGGAGCTCCAACTGGAAGTGGAAAAACTATTTCTGCCGAGCTTGCTATGCTTCGTCTCTTCAACACCCAGCCTGATATGAAGGTACGTTATTCATATTTCTTAATGGTACACAGCGCACAATTTGATGAACAATATTTTAATATCGTGGTTTGGTGAGAAAGAAATAAAATAGATTTTGAGGATTACAGGGAATAAGTATTTTCGATATTGGGCCTCTAGAAATGAAGGAAAATTTTATTATCAGATTTTGTGTTTGGAGTTCTGCTGTGGGCTTGTTATATTGTATGGATATGGAATTTGTCAGGGCCATGGTTTGCTACCATTAATCTTGGGTTTGAACCCCCTCACATTACCGACCTACCTATTTGCTAGAATTTTGTGTCACCTAATTGAGTAATTGTAGAGTTCAGAATGAGGCTCCAGATTTGATGCCCAGGTCTGCTACGTGATATTTTTTTTAAATTTCTGGGTATTGTATAGGTTCCACTAGTGAAATTTTAAGAAAACATTAGGAGAATCACAATATTTGAAAGGGAAAGGGTTGGTTTTAGAGGATATCAGTTGGTGCTGATATGGGCAAAGACATTACTTTCAGTAATCACCAAGTCTTATGATCTGGGCAAAGACATTACTTCCAGTAATCACCAAGTCTTATGCCTTAATGGCTTCATATTTGTCAAAGTGATGGACAAAATTACTGAAAGGTTATCTTACATAACAGCTTTCTCTTGGATTTGCATCATATCATATATTTTTTGAGCAGTATAAAATTGTTAATGGCTATTAAGGTTCCTTGTTGTAAATCTTAACATTGGGTGTATGATCTTGGCATTCCACTCCTGTTTGGACTGCTGTTTTGTATGGTAAAGTGCTATTTGTGAATTGTTTGCTGTAGGTCATTTACATAGCACCCTTGAAGGCTATTGTTCGAGAAAGAATGAATGATTGGAGGAAGCGCCTTGTCTCTCAGCTTGGGAAGAAAATGGTTGGTAGTTTCTTTCTTACTATCACTATTACATTATTTTATTTTGCTTTTACCATATCTTAACATGTGGTACTGGTACTGGCGAAATTGTTCCATCAGGTTGAAATGACAGGAGATTATACTCCAGATTTGATGGCCATCTTGTCAGCAGATATCATAATATCAACTCCTGAGAAATGGGACGGTATCAGTCGTAATTGGCATAGCCGAACCTATGTTAAAAAGGTGCAATCATTTATACAAAATCTCCTCTCTCTTTTTTATCCTTTCAAGAAAGCGTTGTATTTCTTTCATTAATTGGTTTTCTTCTCAATTCATTCTTTTTATTTTTACAGTTATTTCTACTAGATCATCTGAAATTATGTCTTAAATTATGGTTTTATCTATAGGTTGGGCTTATGATTTTGGATGAGATTCACTTGTTGGGAGCTGACCGTGGGCCTATCCTCGAGGTATTTATTTGAAAGTTCCGGTGCTCATAGCTGTACTACAAATTTCAATTATATGTTATTTAGCTTCTTTACTAATGTTTCGGAACAGAGAAATGTATGTTTGAGTGCTAGTATTAACTCAAATGCTTCAGGACTTTTTAACTACCCAACGTAAATAAGCAATTCAACTCATATAAGGACTGGATGTAGAAGGACCGGATGTAGATATTCCTTATATATGTTAAAAATGAAAATAAAAAGAATTAAACAAAACAACATTGGCAAGCGTAAATCTGCACCATTGAATTCCACTGAATTGTGAGATCACATATTTTGACGATAGTAGTAAAGTTATAAATTAACTGGGGTTTGTTTATTTCTTTCAGACAAGAATTTCTGTTCTGTTCCATTCATCATGGTGTAGTATTTCAAGTTCTTTTAGCTTGAATGGCTGACTCTCATTTATTTAAGTTCCATTGAACATCCTAACCCCAGATATATTGTTTCAGGTTATTGTGTCAAGGATGCGATACATATCCTCACAGACAGAGCGTGAAGTACGGTTTGTAGGGCTTTCTACGGCTCTGGCAAATGCAGGGTATACCTCTCTGTATCTTTGATCCTAGTATCTTGCTATAGATCCTACTTTCAAGTATTCTGATCTTTCTTTGTCTCTGTCTCTGTCTTGACCGTAGTTTGCAGATTATTTAGCCAAGCATTCAAATTTGCATTAGTTATCAAGATAATTAAAGTTTTGTTATCGATATATTTTCTGGTATTCTTGGGCACGCTTATATCACTTATAGCGAAGTGTTACTCATTGCAATGCTTATTTCTCTAATTGTGCCTTTTCTCTTTTTTCTTTTGGTCTAAACATTGTCCTAGAATTAGACATTTTGTTTTAGTAATCTCTTGTCAATTCTTTTCTCGAAATTAATCTTTTGTCCTTTAAATTATATAGAGATTTGGCTGATTGGTTGGGTGTCGGAGAAACTGGACTATTCAATTTTAAACCAAGTGTGAGACCTGTACCCCTTGAAGTTCATATCCAGGTAAGTGGATTAGGTTCTCATGTAGTATTTGACTATGTGTAGTATTTATCTTCGCTCTTTCTGTTTCATCTTTTGATATATCAATATCTTTTCCTGGGAAATACAGACATTCTTATTTAGTTGCTTTGCAATTTAATATTAATCATCCATCTCTCTTATTTCTTGTTGTCTTGGTCTGTAGTGCTTAATTTTGGTTTTATCTAGGTCTGTTATTAATCTTGTCTTTATGGAAGAAAAAAAATAATGCATAAACCTGTTGCGCTTGCTGCTAGATATACAATGCTATCTATAGTTGGGTGTATGTGTCTATAAATAAAATTTATACTGTGTTCATCTTGATTTATGCCTGTTTACAGTTTTACTTCATAGTAGTAATATGTCAGTTTCTATAAACAGGGATATCCAGGAAAGTTCTATTGTCCAAGGATGAATAGCATGAACAAACCATCATATGCTGCTATATGCACCCATTCACCAACAAAACCGGTTCTAATTTTTGTTTCATCACGTCGCCAGACAAGACTTACTGCATTGGACCTCATTCAGGTTGGATTTAAACTCTATAATAATGCTGGGGGTATAAAGCACTCTATAAATATGACTGATCATTTTTTCTTTTTATTTGGTAATTAAAGTATGCAGCTTCGGATGAACATCCAAGGCAGTTTCTTAGTATACCAGAAGAAGAGCTCCAGATGGTTCTTTATCAGGTTGCTGATAGTAACCTGAGGCACACCTTGCAATTTGGCATTGGATTACACCATGCTGGTCTGAATGACAAAGATAGATCCCTGGTTGAGGAGCTTTTTGCAAACAACAAGATTCAGGCATTTCTCCTTTACCTAAATAATCTGTAGGAAAAGGAATAGACAAATATCACTTTCTTTCACTCTTTATGTTAATCAGGTATTTTTCATCATAATTGTAGGTATTGGTTTGTACTAGCACATTGGCATGGGGTGTAAACCTTCCAGCGCATCTGGTTATTATAAAGGCAAGGCAATACTTGTGTGGCATGTTTTTGCATTTTTTTTCCAAGTATAAAGACACTTCCTTTCAGGGATGTTTTGGTGTTTTAAATTATTGGAGTTCTGCTAGCTATGCACGAAATGTTCTCTGTTTTATACTCCTGATTTCCACCGCTTGTAGAAACAATTTTGACTAGATTTTATATTTTCTTGCAGGGAACAGAATTTTATGATGGGAAAACAAAGAGATATGTTGACTTCCCAATCACAGATATCTTGCAAATGATGGGTCGAGCAGGTCGCCCACAATTTGATCAACACGGGAAAGCTGTCATTCTTGTTCATGAACCCAAAAAGAGCTTCTATAAAAAGGTCAAATTTGAAGCAGTGACTTTATAGTTTATATACTTGGTGAAATGGAATGCATATTTTTTAGGATCAGGATGTAATTTGTGGTTTGATGAATTGCAGTTTTTATATGAACCATTTCCGGTCGAGAGTAGTCTGAGGGAACAGCTGCATAATCACATCAATGCAGAGATAGTTTCTGGCACAATTTGCCATAAAGAGGATGCATTGCATTATCTGACATGGACATATTTATTCCGCAGACTGGTATGGTTTGTCTCTGTGATAATTATATAAAATGGTATCGAAACAAATGTGACAAGTTAAAAGTTAAAACCCTTTTGTGTTGATTATAATTGTGCTATTAGTGAGCTGTATTTATTTATTGAGCCTGTCCAAGATCTTACGTGGAATTTTTTTTGCTACAGATGTTTAATCCCGCTTACTATGGCTTGGAAAATACTGACGCCAAAGTTCTAAGTTCTTATTTGTCTAGGTAATAGTATATTCCCATTTCTTATGAAAATTTTATCAATCAGAACACATAGCTATCTTTTGGTGGCATTGATTACTTACTGCTTTATATCTGCAGCTTAGTGCAGAACACATTGGAGGATCTAGAAGACAGTGGATGCATCAAGATGAGTGAGGACAGTGTGGAGCCAATGATGCTGGGTTCGATAGCATCCCAGTATTATCTTAGCTACTTGACTGTATCAATGTTTGGTTCAAACATTGGCTCAGATACCTCGCTTGAAGTAAGAAACGGTTCTTGAAGTTTTTTTATTCGATATTCCAAATTCTCACTGTTCCACTTTATAATACTCAAAAGAGATTTTCTTTTACAGGTATTCTTGCATATCCTATCTGCTGCTTCTGAATATGATGAACTTCCTGTTCGCCATAACGAGGTAAGTTTTTCCTTTTTGCCGGTACATGTGTACTTAGTATGCCTTTTAGATAAATATGTTGTGCATACAATATGCTACTACAGATGTTATTCTTTACAACAACGCAAAGAGGACCTTAAGTTCTTCATAGGAAACCAGTAATTTTGGCGGAGCGTATTCCTTGCAACCAATTTATTTAATCAACACACACACACACACACACAAAAGAGACTAGCATCTTAATATTATTACGTATTTTCTTTGGTAATAGGAAAATTACAATGCGGCGCTGTCAGAGAGAGTTCGATATAAAGTGGATAAGGATCGACTAGATGATCCACATGTCAAAGCAAATCTGCTGTTTCAGGTCAGACTTGTCTTCAACCATCTGTTCATCATAATAAACATGAACTTTCTGTTGTTTTTTGTTAATTCCTCTCTTTTTATTTTCTCACCTTATATGAATTTTTTTTTCAGGCACATTTCTCTCAGTTAGAATTACCAATTAGTGACTATGTCACAGACTTGAAGTCAGTTTTGGATCAAAGTATACGGATTATCCAGGCTATGATAGATATATGTGCCAACAGTGGTTGGCTTTCAAGTTCAGTTACATGCATGCATCTTTTGCAGATGGTCATGCAGGTATTCTCCTCATTAGTTACAGTTCTAACTAAATAAGGTCTTCAACTCTTCGATTAATGGAGAAGGGAATATCTACGGCTAACAGACCAATAATTGGCTAGACATGTCAGAGATGCTGAATTTCTGTGAATTTTGTTAGTTGATGTCTTTTTCATTGGTGTTGATGATATTTTAATTTTTCATTCCAAGAAAAAAAATCCTCCCTAAACCCTAAACCCTAAACCCTACAAATGTTTTAGGGCCGGCTGCCCAGCACTTTGAACCTTCTACTATAGAGAAACTGCAGGAGTATGTATTTCTGAGGATTTTACACTGAAGAATCAACAAGAGAAACCGATACCTTCCTACAACAAAACTTTTAGAGAAATCGATTACCTATCAGGTGGTAAGATTTGCCTGATGAAGGATTGTAATTGAACTAACCAGACATTGGAGACCTAATAAAATATAAGTCGCTTTTGAGCAATGAATTGTTTGATTAATTATTTATAAAAATGTCAAGACTTGTTTTTGAAGTTATACATTGGGTCAGATGGTTTGTACTTAAAAATGTGTGTGTCCACCTCCTTTCCTCATTATTATCCTTTTGGGGTTTTTTCAGGGCTTATGGTTTGATGAGGATTCTTCTTTATGGATGTTGCCCTGCATGAATGCTGAACTTGCTGACTCACTCTGCAAACGAGGAATATTCCGTGTACAGCAGCTATTGGAACTTCCCAAGGCAACTTTGCAGAACATGATTGGAAACTTCCCTGCTTCAAAATTCTTTCAGGTGTGGACTTCTGATATATTTGTGTATACTTTGTTTGGGTAAGACAAGGGTGGATGGGGTTGGTTGGTTGAGCATATAGAATTTGACCTGTACTCAAAAAAACCATCTTTCCCCATATTTTGTTTGGTTAAGGGCAGTGGGTTGGTGAGGCAAAACTTATGATATGTGTATCAGGGAGTTTTAAAAAAATAATAATATATATATAGGCCTGATTAGAGGCGCATGTCCGCACCGGCCTTAAAGTGCGGACGTCCCTCCGTTCTCCACCCTCCGGCGCCGACGACGGCGCACCTCCACCCCAAAAGACTCCAGCAGCGTCTCTGACCACTTTCCCTCCCCGGCGAGTCCGTTCTTTTCCAGTTTTCCGGTGAGATCACCCAAAACTTCAAACAAGATCGATCTCACCGGAAAATTGCAAAAGAACTGACTCACCGGTGAGGGAAAGTGGTTGGGGACACTGCTGGAGTCTTCTGGGGTGGAGGCACGCCGTCGTCGGCGCTGGAGGGTGGAGAACGGAGGGACGTCCGCATTTTAAGGATCGTGGTCCGCCTCTGAACGGCTCCGTGTGTGTATATATATATATTTATATACATACACAATATATATATTGTATGCGTGTCCATGTGGGTGTAAAGACTTAAGATGACTGTGATGCATCAAGTTTTGATGCTTGGCTTTCACCGCGCTCAACTGACATATAGATGACGTAACATGTCTAGACAATTATTTCTCTCTCTAAGTTGGTTGGTCACGTTATTAAAATATTAGATATCATCTCTTGTTAGCCATCAAGCATGTCAACTGATATCAATAGCTTGACATCTATATCTTTTGTTCTAACAGGATCTGCAGCTGTTTCCACGAATCGAAGTAAAGTTGAAAATTTTACGGAAAGAGGGTGGAGAATCTTGCTCTTTAAACATCAGATTGGTGAAGACCAATTTCAGAAAACATAAATCAAGAGCATTTACTCCACGCTTCCCTAAGGTAAAACTTCTTGTTCTAAACTAGTTACCAGTGCGCGCCAAACTAAGCTGACATTCTTATTACAGGTGAAAAATGAAGCATGGTGGTTGGTACTTGGGAACACCTTAACGCTGGAACTATATGCTCTGAAGAGAGTATCTTTCTCTGATCACTTGGTGACTAACATGGAGTTACCATCAGATTCAACCACTCTCCAGGTACTGTCTAGCTTTCAATTTTACTGATGTAATATCAAACTAATACAAATATAACAGTATTTATGTTACTTTCAGAAGACGATCACTAAAGATAAACAAGGGGTTAGTGTTACAATCGAATGACCACTCACAGTAATTATAACTGCATACAGCAGAAAGAAATTACGTTGCATTGTAGATTAGTGTGTATGTATGTATGTTGTAGCGAGAGGAGGACAGGACATCTTTCAGATACTTTAAAAATTTTGTTTGCTGTTTTCTTCAGGGGATGAAACTGATGGTAGTATCAGATTCTTATCTGGGGTTCGAACAAGAGCATTCAATATCAGAACTTTAAGGATATCAGCAACCAGAGTAGATAGCCATATTTGCTTTGCTGACCATTGCACACCAGTCAGCAAGTTTGTACAGCATAAGCGTTTTGATATTAGAGTATATTTGATATTCCTCTATGAGTTTAGAATATAAAATAACTCATCTATGAGTTTCTATGACCCTCCAACATACGAAAATGAAATCAAATCACCAGACTAAATCGTACTGCACTATGCAGAGAGCAAACATGAATGGCTCAGTTGTGTTAGTTGGAACATCGGGACACGGTGTTGCAATTTGTGAAAAAGGCTCAGTTGGGTTAGTTGGAACAACTGGACACAGTATTCCAATTTGTGAAAAAACAAACATGAATTACTCCTTAAACTAAATCATCCAAGTGACAGAAATGCAACTGGCAAGCAGAAAAGGTAATGAAATTAGATTTGCTCTCGCTAACGTCACAAAGTTGCTATACAATTTTCACCCAAAGGGCGTATGGTTTACATTTAATGCGCTAATATACCCTTGAAATGCAAATGGTATCTCTTATTTACAAGGTATACAAAGCAAGGCTACAGTTTACCAAGGGGCTAATCCCAATCAGCATCAAAGAACCCTGCATCCTTCATCTCAGAGTAATATGCATTATCCAGAAGAAATTCTTCTTCCTGTAAACAAGAAAACATAATTCTACATGAGTGTCACTTTCCAGAAAATTCAGAGTCGAATATATTGTTTAATCGTGACTTCGAAATGATCACCTGGAAAAAATCTGCCAGAAAGGTTACATATAGAAATGGAAGATAGAGAGAGTGGTAACATATATCTGTCAAATTGTACAACCTGCAAGAGATACATAAATCAAAGTTTTAATCGCAGATAATGATATAACTTTGTTGTAATTCAAATTTTCAACAAATCTTTAATTACCAAATGCCAAAACCAGCCCCGATTCCAGCAAGCCCACAAGCCAACAATGTCACAGCACCAAATGCAAACATTATGAGAACGTAGTTGTAGAAGGCTGGTCTGGCTGCAAACATGAGAACAGAACTACATGTTAAATTGGCCAAACTTTTAAACGAAAGTTGTGGCAATAGAAGAACCAGAAATATACTTACGCGGAAGCTTTTCTCTCCATTTGGAAAAATGCACAAACAATATGAAGCCATAAACTGCAGTAAGCAATAATTTGTGGAAGAACCATAGGCCCCACAAGGCTCCAGTTGTACCTCCAATACCGGCCATGAAGAGAGGGACTCCAAATCCAAATACATATATTGCCTGAAAATGGACAAGGCTTATAAACTCATTGATGTAAAGATGGTTCGAGTAACATACATAGGGTGATAGGGGATAGGAAACACAAGCATATGAAAATAAGAATGGGCAAAGAAGAACAAAGACAATTAAATCATACATATATAACGCCTGTTTTAGAGTGTATGTCCTTTAATAATCCCTTTGGTGGACCTCCACTTTTCACCATATAATCTATTGAGCTAACTGTGTAAGCTGTGTATATATAATCTTCCATTACCATTTTACATATGCAAAAGGTAACAGTCAGGAGCGTTAATTGTCAAGTTAAAACAGAACACACTACACTTCTTCAAGACCAAAACACCAGGTGGCAATCATATCCAATCGAACCCTGGGTTAAAGAATATGATCTTTTGCTGAGATCATTCAATTCCTCATTCTAATACCGAAACAATGCATATATGCTCGGAGGCAGCAAAAGGATTTTTGGTACATAAATTGGAAACTGTAGTAACACAAATTGCTACAAAGAGATGACATCATCTGATTCGGACTGTACATAGCTGAACTGATTCAGTACTAACCCGCTCAATGATACTATAAACAAGTGGAAACTGGACAAGAGCACCCCACATCATACACACAGAATCTACTGAAAACAATATGTCATATCCTAACAATTAAGCCGAAATCACAACAAGAAGCAAGTAGTCAACTATGAAATGCATTTCCGATATCCCCGAAACAAAGCTAGTACCTTGAGCAGTATATCCACACTCACAACAATCCCGGAGATAAGGAAAGTCTGAGCCAAAGCATCAACCCCACTTCTGTAATTATCCTGGAGCAAAAAAGCCACCAAACTAATCTCCAAGCACATCATCGCAGAAGCTGTGAACAAACACAGCACATTCCAAGCCACCGCCTTTCCACCAGAGCACTGCCAACCCTGCAATCCAAAACCACCAATTTCATCATCACAAACCCTAAAATTCCAAATCAATCCCTAAAACTAAAACCCTACCTGAAGAGCGGACCAGGCGAGGTTGAGAAGCGCGGCGACCCAGACGAGGGCATAATAGGAAATCATGATGTACGAGCTGCCATTAGAGAGCTTCTTGAGGTTCTTCTTGGCGTGGAAGGCCAAGTAGAGAAGGAAAAGGAGGGGAGGGACGACGAGGACGGCGTCGTACCAGAGGCCATGGCAGTTTAATGAGGTGGAAGAGCTCCGATCGTCGCCGACGACGGTGGCGGGGAGGCTCGGGATCGGCGCGTTGACCGAGGCGTTCAGGTATCCGGTAAGGTTTGGTGTTGTTGACATAGCTCTGGAGTAGGAGATTGCATTTGAGAAGAGAAAGAAAGCACTATCTATCTATTCAAGACGATCCAAGAGATATAGAGATCACCAAGATCAAAACGACGTCGATGCTGCGTCACGAAAATCCGTGAGGAGGGGGCCTTCGAGCTCTTTTTGACGGTGGCTCGCTTTCTGTCGGGAGACATGTAATTAGAATCTAATGCGTACTCGCAAGTGAATATCGTAAGGACACTCTCATCCATGCGAACTAATTATATGCGTGACGCGTGTCCAGTCTCGCAACACATTTCGCATAGGTAACTGTCTCCGCGCTGCTTAACTGTAGATTCATATGCGGACTCAAATTAAGAACATCTTTATCCTTATCTGCGAGGCGTCATATTCATTGTAGAAACTTATCTCGCATGCTCCTGAATCTTGTTTCCATCTCGCGGATCCCTAAGCTCGCGAGATTTAAAAGACTTCATATTTAAAAAAGGGTCACACGTATTGGCCTAAAGTATGTCAAAGACTTGTATGAGTCTTCAACAATAAATGTGGCGTAGGTGATCACGTGCATGCGGACTCCGCCTCTTGCTTCTTCGCGAAGTCTCCTCCGCTGAGCCATCTCGCCTCTCCTTAAGACTTTACTTCTACGCGAAGTCTATTTTTTTATTCCATGCGAAGTCCTTTTTGCATGCGAACTTTGTTATTCAGCTCGTATGATCTCGCTGGCGAGCCATCACTTGTAAACTCAATTAATTTGGGCTCGTCGGTGTGAAGTGGATCAAGAATTTAATTAATATTCACTTAGACATTTACTATCCAGTAAAATATTAATTTAAGTGTAAACAATATCTGCATGTTCCTCACCCGAGTTTTCACTTGATATCTAGCTACATATTCTGAATATCCGCTCACATTCAACAACAGAGTTGAACATTAACATCACCCCCATCAACATTTGTGAGCCATAAACCCCACGCATCGGTTTTCTTTTGGTATGAGTGAGCAGAAATTATCTGTTTAACTTTACTTGCTTAACATTCTTTTAGCTAAACTCTGGTTTACATCATTCCATAAGCTATATCTATTTAACAAATGAAAGGAATAATATAAAAGAAAGTCTCACAACCTATATCAAAAAACATCCATAAATATTTTAAGGTAATATGAAGGTTTTATATGGCATTTGTGATACAAATTTTTTTTTTAAAAAAAAACCCTAAACATATAATACGGGGGGTATCAAACTGGCCACACCAGAACATTAAGGGCAACTCCAACGGAGGTCCTAAAACTGGGTTTTAGGACTATATATAGCACTTTCATCTCCAACAGGCCTAATTGATGGGTTCTGGTTTTGAAAATATAGGACCAAGTCCTATTTTCAGTCCTATATTTGGGACAATTCTAGGACCGAGACTGGCTTTTGGGCTGGGCCAGAGGAGAAAGAGAAGTGACGCGCGGAGAGTCAGGTGAGAGAAAAACGCGCGCGGAAGCTTGAAGAGGAAAGGACGACGCGCGTAACGCGAGCTGCAGCAAAGGAAAAAGCGCCCTCTCTGCGCTGCGGGGCCCGCATCACGTGCGGCTCTGTCGTTGTGACCGTTGTGCAGCTCGAAATGACAGAGAGCCAACGGCTCTGATTCCACGTCCAAATTTGAAATGGACGGTCAGACTTGGCTGCCACGTCCAACGGTCAGAAAAAAAATTTACGGCCCAGATTTTTAACCTTATTATAAAACTCGTTTTTACCTCAGAAAAAAAAAATTTGTCAGAAATAACATAAAAAAATTATAGATCCGTTGGAAACTTTTTTTTGAAGAATTCTATAAATACCAACCCAAGACTTCACAAATTCCTCACACCAAAATCCTTTTCTCTTCCAAACTTTTCATTTATTCACTACATCTTGTTCTTCAATTTTTTTTTCCCAAGAGAAAAAATGGGCAAAAGAAAGGATTCATGGAGACACAATGAAGAAGCTATTCTTTGCCAAGCTTGGATCACCATCACCACCGACGGTGCCACCGGAACAAATCAATCGGCGGATACAATGTGGGAGCGTATATCGGTCGAGTACAATGCACAAAAACCGGCAACTTACGTAGAGAGATCATCGGATAGTTGCAAGGCTCGTTGGAAGGTATTTAGTCCGCTATGTATGAAGTGGCGCGAATCTCTTACCCAAGCCGAAGTGGACCACCGAAGCGGCGAAAATAAGGAAGACGATGTAAGTATATTACTCATAAGTTAACAAAATGTTTTATTTATTCTTTGTTATTTAATTTATAGAAAATTATAGTGTATGTAATATATAAATTAGTTAATTTATTATGTAGCTCATGAGTACTAATAATTATTACTTCATTTATGTTTAGCTCATGAGAGCTAGGTCAATTTTCTACGACAAAGTTGGCACGGATTTTGTCTATGATCATTGTTGGCGATACTTGAAAAATACTATCAAGTTTGAGGAAACGCCTTTCACCGAAGCCATGAACTCGCGTATTCCTACTCATATCAACTTGGAAGAAGATGGGACACAAGCCAATGAAGCGGAGCCAACTACAACAAGACAAGCACGACCTCAAGGACAAAAAACTCAAAAGCTAGCAAAGAAAAAAAGCAAGCAACAAGATGCGGACGGCTTACGCATTCAAATGCAAAAGACTCAAGAACAAAGTGAGCGTGAATATCTACAAAGGCAACAACAATTTGAGCAAGTTAAACAACTTGAGCAACGCGCTTCGGATGATCGTATTATGATGGTTGATCTATCAACGTTCGATACTCCAAGAAAGAGGGGTTATTGGGAAAGGAGACAACAAGAGATAATTGATAGGGAGGAAGCAACCTCAAGCACTCCGGTGAACCCTCAAGATCAAGGCTCCACCGAGTATGAAGCATCAACAGAAGGAGACAACCTTAACTTGGCCAATTATGTTCCGGTTCATGAAACACATTGGATCAACTAGAATCATCAATTAGGAACTATCCAACCTAAATAAATGTTGTTATTTGTTTCTAGTTGTAATGTTTTTTTAAGTTATGAATAAAAAGTTATCAACGTTTATTATGTTCATGATAACCATTCAAGATATATGCCGACATAAAACGATAAAAAATTAGTATGTATTAATTATTTTTTTAATTAACAAAATTATATTTAATTATAAGAATAATTTAAAATTTTGTGATAAAAATAAAAATTGTGAACTTTTATTAACTTAATAAGGTTATTAACATATTATTTAATATAATATTCATAAATATACTACCTATAACTTATTTTAATCAACAAAAATGAATATAGGATCTCATATAGGACTCATTGTTGGAGATGAGAAAATGAGTCCTAAATGAATAGTGCAATAAAGAGGTCCTATAATGGATATAGGACTCCAAATCCAAGACCATTGTTGGAGTTGCCCTAAGCTCTCCAATTAAGATGATGAAGTTTTATAAGCATTTGGGGCTAGCCGGGTGCGCGGGTGCACCATTAACGGTGCAGCTCGTTGTAGAGTGAGCCCAAATGCTTCATCCATGTTTAACTTCTCAGGTGTCCCATCCGCCAAGGTCCAATCAAACGCATGGACCAATGTTGCAGTCATCAAACTGACCATACGGAGGCCCAAGCTCATCCCAGCACATATTCTTCTCCCAGCACCGAAGGGTATGACTTCAAAATCATTTCCTCTTATATCAACGTTAGGCTTTTCGCCGCCCGGTAAGAATCTTTCGGGCCTAAACTCTAATGGTTCGGCCCATTCAGCCGGGTCACGCGAAATGGCCCATACATTGACCAACAATGTGGAACCCTTCGGGATGTGGTAGCCGTTGATTTCACAACTCTCGGCCGCCATACGAGGCAATGAGAGAGGAGTGGACGGGTGAAGCCGGAACGTCTCTTTGATAACGGCTTGGAGGTAGGTGAGGTTGGGTAGATCCAATTCTGTCACGAGTCGGTCATGTCCAACAACATCGTCCAGCTCTTTTTGGACTCGCGCTAACATACGAGGGTGCTTAATAAGTTCAGCCAATGCCCATTCCACAGTGCTCGATGACGTATCAGTGCCAGCTGTGAACATGTTCTGCATGCACATGATGCACATAATGAGTTAAAGATATAGTAAACGTTTCCATAAACAATAACAAACAAACAACACAAACAAATAAAGACATACAAGACAAGACACTAAATTTACTCTCGTTCCTGTAATTTGATTAACAAAATTTACATACGGTAAAATCACTTGAAGGACAAGCTTTTTCATCCAACATTCCAACCTAGGTTAAATGACTTAAACCTCTTCACAGTAGCAAGGTAGGGTTTGAGTCAAATATAGAGAGAAAGAGACATGAGAGCTTACCAAAAGCAAAGCCTTGATCTCGGTGTCGGTGAGCTTGGCACCTTCGCCGTCGGCATCTTCCTGGAGGGAGAGCAGAGTGGTCAACATGTCGACGTGCGCCGCCGTGCCCGTGCTTTTCTTGTGGTCCTCGACAATGGCCGTCAAAAAGTCGTCGAATCTCTTGTGGAGCTTCTTCATCTTGGACACCACGCCTTGCAAGTCAAGCCACTCAAGGCAGGGAATGAAGTCACCTATGTTGGGCACTCCTGCCAATACCATCATCTCCACCACCATCGATTTGAACTCGTCCGCCTTTGGATCGTCGCTGCCGCTGCCGTCGCCAAAAACCCTCCGCCCTACCATCACTCGCCCTAGGGCGTTGACCGTGCACAAGTTGAGCAGTTGCGCCAGATTCACTGCCTTTGACCCTGCATTTGCTAAGGCATGCGCTAGCACAGCTACCTCCTCCTACAATTATTTTGCATAATTAATTAATTTATCAGAAAACATATATACATGTATATAATCAATTCAGGAAATCCTAAGTTGAAGACTGATGTCTGTGTCACTAACATTAAAAACCAATTAAGTAAGAGCATAGGCTACATATAATTAAGGATGTCTATTATTTAGTTAAGGGAAAATATTTGTTAGGTAGATAACACTGCAATCAATGAAAAACATTTAACAATTACTGTTAATGATATCATTATTTAAGAAATTAAGTTAAAATATTTCAAACTCGATGCTCTAATTTTTGCATAAATTTTAATAACACGAAGAATCATGTCCCAAAATTAAACTAAGATGAAGAACTTTTTTCTTTTTTTTCTTTTTGCTAAAAATGATGAAAAACTCAATGAAATGGTCAGAGCTAGCTAGCATAAGCTACACGTAAGGATATCAATAAAATTACTGCTGATCAAACTCAAAGCTCAAATTTTTACACGATATGGATACAAACTGATGAATATTCTTTCCAAAAAAAAACTGATTAATATTCAAGTGGTGATGACTGTTGAGTGAAACCCTCTAGTCGTTTCTCACCCCGATCGACGTTAAGTAACTTGAAATCTTGACTACTTCACAGTTATATATATTATCAGTGGAAATTTTTGTATGCACGACGTATATGTACACGACACAATCTTAACCGTTCATAACAATTCATATGTTTAACCACCATGTTTCTATATTATTTCTTCTAATCCTGACCATTCATGTATGTATGTGAAGATACACGCCGTGTACTAAAGATACTCTCATATTATAAGACTGTTAAATTTTCATCGAAAAAGAAAACGGTTAAAATTTCAATGCCCGAAAACGAAGCAGTGGTACACGTAAGAGTTTCAACGTAAACACAGCTGGTCAATGTTTTTACCTGCCGGACGTGTTTAAGATCATCCAAGGCCTTGCCGGAGAACAGATGGACGGAGCTGATCTTCCGGAACTGGCGCCACCGAGGACCGTAGGGCCTGAACACAAGGTCCTGGTAGTTGTAAGCCATGTACTTGGCGCCGGAGTTGGGTGGCCGGCTGGAGAAGTTGGCGTCGTGAGTCTTTAAGAACTGAGACGCTACGGATGCTGATGCCGCCACGACTACGTCAACGTAACCGAGGCGGAGGTGCATGAGCGGGCCGTGTTTCCGCGCCAAATCCGCGAGAGAGTGGTGCGGAAAAACGCCCAAGTGAGGCAGGTTTCCAACCACGGGCCATGGTTTGGGGCCAGGAGGGAGAGGAAGCGAGCGACGTTGGGATTTGCCGGAGAAAAGAAGCCGGAACAAAACCAGGGCGACGAGAAGGGTAATCGCTGCTATGAGAAACATGGTTGTTTGTCTTTGTGTTCAATATGAGTCGATATGGTGTTGAAGGTTTCTTACATAAATAGAGAAGGATTGGAGAGAGAGGTGTGCGTGCGGACGAGTTAGTAGGTTACAACGTGTGTGGGTTAGGTTGGAGTGTTTTTCAATTCATCTGGAATTCTGGATAAGTGAATGGTAGATGCACTAATTTGAAGGTCGGGTATCCCGTGGAGTTTTGGTCGATTAATTTCATAATTTATGAAAAGAATAACGACACTAGGTTATGAGTAATGTATGACTTTTCATTCTTGAATTTTATATATGCAAAGTCACAAGAACATTTCCATACTGTTATTGTTGTTTTTTTGTTTGTTTTTGTCGTAAAATATCTAAAAATATGAATGGGAGAGAGATGTGGAGGAATTTCGACCCTATTTGACTGATCAATTTGCCGGTGAGGGTAAGAAGTGTACATTAACCTTCTTGTTTTTCTGTCATCAAAAAAGAAGACCTAGCCTTCTCGTTTTCCTCGTGGTAATTAAATAAGACTAACCCTTATTTTCTTAGTCAGTTTCTATTGATGGGTCAGAAGTAAATGGCTCATGTCATCTTAACAAACACAATTTGCCAAATATAAAACTTATCGAAAGTTAAGATAATTTTAAGAAACGAAAGAGTTTATTCGAGTATGTTACCTTTAATGGGTTAAGTGTCACCGATTACGTATGTTACAACTGTAATTCGAGTGACACTTCACGATCGTTTGCATATAAACCTTGCACTTATTGAATCGATTTGATGTGTGCATCTTGGCTCGTAGCAAGCTAAGCTAACTACTCCCCTTGTTTTGTCTACGTTTCAGCCGCGCGCGGTTTATAACTCTCCACGCCCAACTGTTATACTGTACGTATAAGCATTATTGACTCGCATGCAAACAACTAGTTTGGTTTGTGGCTTGAAATGGAACGTACACATATAGCACTATATACGATTGAAACAGCAGCAAATCAAAACCCTAGCTACTATATACCGCGGCCTTTCTCCATCTACTTTTTTCCCGTTTCTCTCAATGAAGGAGAGTTACTGTTGACAGAGTTGTTCACGGTTCACCGATCTTCATCAGCATCTTAGGCAGTTGGAGAATTAATCTGAATTTAATTCATAGGTTTCAAACCTTCCAGGCCAATACAGTTCGTCTCACAAAGATCAGTAGACTTATTATATACGTCGACTAGCAAGTAGTCACGTATAAATAGTACAACTCTGAAAGTAAATTGGTAGTTATTGTTCTTGGGTACGTACCTTGGAATCTTGGATTCTATCTATAGTGTATGGCTAACTGATCCCGCTCTCGTATCAGCTGGTTTATAACTCTCCACGCCCCACAGTAACTGAAACCGTATATGAACTACGTACTGAACTAGTGACTCCGCAGAGAGCTACAATGTCTCCAGCTCGATCGACACCTCTCATCCATGTCTAGCTGCAAACCATAACCGCAGAACTAGTCATCAGATATCAGATCAATCTGAATGATCTGATGACCGATTAGCCAAACCAAACCGGCCAGCCATTCGGCCAAATTAAAGGTACCTTTAAAACGAGCATATATGGTGAATCGGACAGTACGTATTTTAAGGTATTTTGAGGTGAATTAGCATCAGAAATATGGGATTAGCCCGGAATCCGAATCATTGTTGAAGCTTAACATCACTCAAGTATTGTACGTACTAAGTACGACTACATTTAATTGAAGATGGAACTCCAACTAAGAAACCAGCAATTAGCTCTGAGATCTGGGGTATATACGTACGTAGCTTTCATGAATTCAATCTACCTTTTTAAAAAAAAAAAATTTATTAATAACTTACACACGCTATATGTCCATGAGATTTAAACTATAACATCAAAGTTGTCAGTTAAACACCTTAACCAACCAAACCTAACTATCTCCTTAATTTCCTAATTAAATCGATCATTTTCATGCCATGCCACTTGACAGCAATTAATCCGTTTCCACTTCCCAGCCGGTAGACCCCATAGTTCGATTTTGGGTTACTTATGAAAAATGATTTCAGAAAGATTTATCTACGGATACTAATCATCAAGATATTTGATATAATGAAAACATAGAAAATAACCATCTCCAACCTTCAATTTGGTAAACAGATGAATGTTGTACAATTGAAATATCAAAGTTGGTCCATTAATAGCGCTTAAGGATCATTTCAGATCCCTGCAAAGTTTAGAGGTCTGAAAGTCGCAACAATCGCAATGTAATTGAAAGAAATACAGAACTTAGTACCTGTTTCTGCAAGAACCCGGAGGCTCTGCAGAAGCACAGTGGAACATGAATATGAACATAGACACAATATTTATAGTGGTTCACCATGCCATCGGAGGACATGGCTACGTCCACTTAAGATTCCACTATCATGACCAATAGGTCTTTGGTGTTATAAGAGTTTCCATCCCGCGCGGGGTACAAGAGCAACCATCTCGCGCGGTCTGGAGTATTACAAATGGGGGAAGGGTTATCCATCCCGCGGTGTGGAATACAGATCTCTCTCTCCGCGGGGTGGAGTACAGTAGATCTACTCTATCTCTCTCGCGGGGTGGAGTCTTATTCCTCTTCCTCCTTATATCTCGCAGGGTGAGCTATTATCTGATCCATATATCTAGAGGGGAAGCCTTCCTTTTATAGATAAGGAAGGTTTCCTCTTACATTATGTTTAAGATGTGAGACAGAATGCACAAAACTTCTATCATGATGCCTTCTTGTGGAGCTTGGAGGAGCACCTTCCCGTTGCTGCATTGATGATCTTTCTCCATGGCGAGGTAGGTGGGATGTCGGTCTACAAGTTCCATGACTGGTCTATGGGCGGGGAAGGTAATTTACTGACTACCGACTACAAGTCCTCCCAAGTTCCCGCTCAAGACATGTCTTGAGTGGGGACTTCAACATATAAAATGCTTATAGATCAATTATTTATCAACAGGCACCCGCGAGCGGAGGGGTCCGCCTCGCACAGAAGGGCTGACACTCGGGCGAGCTGGCAAGCTGAGTCCGCTGGCGCGAACTGAGGAATCCACTCCGCTTATAATGACTATATCAGTGATACACGTGAGGTGCATCTTGTTCCACGCGAGATGGGTCTCGGTGACACGGGCGAGATGGGTCTCGGTGACACACGCGAGTTGTTGAGTTCGCTCCGCGAGCCAGAACCACGCGCGAGCTGAGGAGTTCGCCTCGCTGACATGCCCTACACGCGAGCTGAAGAGTTCGCTCCGTGCACAATGACTATGACGCGAGCTGAGTAGTTCGCTCTGCGTGTCATGTGGAGTCCGCGTGCAATGCTTTCACGCGAGCTGTGTTCGCTCCGCGTGCCAGGACTACCCCGCGAGCTTTGGTGTTCGCCTAAAAAATGTCTCTGACTCGGCGGGGCGAGGATTGTTGTACCTTCACAATGAACAAATGATTGACACAATTATGGGGCTAACCAAGTACAGATATAATAATTATCGAAAAGCATCGTGGTTCATGCATTTTAGTTCGTGTATGCTTCCCGTTGGTTCTTGCTCGGGTATAAGAATCTCATGAAACAGTTGGTATGTTTCTTCCCGTTAGTTCTTATCCGGGAATCGAGATTCTCCAAAGCAGTTGTTGCATGCTTCCTCCCGATGACACTTATCCGGGACTCACAGATTTGAATGGACAATAATGATCATGGACCATGTTATATAGTTTGTACGTGAAGCATGCTTTGTACTTTCATAAGAGGTAATTAAATGAAGGACTTATCTGTGGAAAGAGCTGCCGAATGGGTGGACATGCACATGATCCCAATCCGAGAGTTCTATCTTCGCACATGATACTTGCACGCGAACTGAGAAGTCCGCCTAGAAGGGTTGACACTCGGGCGAGCTGACATGTGTGCTCCGCGTGTGACGATTACCATGCGAGCGGAGTTGTTCGCTCCTCTCAAAAAGGCTTACACTCGGGCGAGCTGAGACAGCTCGCGCGAACAAGGAGTACACGCGAGCTGTGGCATTCGCCTCGCCCAGGAAGGCTAACACTCGGGCGAGCTGACATGTGCGCTCCGCGTTTGAGGATTACCACGCGCGCTGTGGTTCGCTCGCTCGTACCATGACTACCACGCGAGCTGAGGAGTCCATTATGCGCTCAAGGAGTACGCGAGAGCTGCTCGGTTCGCTCCGCGCACCAGGACTACCGCGCGAGATTATGAGTCCGCTCCTCACTCAAGGAATACGCGCGAGCTGTGGGATCCGCTCCGCATAAAATCCTCACACGCGAGCTGTGGAGTCCTCTCCGTGCACAAGGGTACACGCGAGCTATAGAGTCCGTTCCTCGTAAAATACTTACATGCGAGGTGGATCTTGGTGTTATACTTTCATGGACAAGGGTAGCGAGCCTTATCCATATTCGGTGTTACTACTCGAATGACGGGGTGTTAACGTCGTCCGTGGTTTATCAAGCCACTATTCTCCGTGTGAAGGGAATGATACTGGCATGCCTAACGCCCTCTCTTCGGGAGCCGTACAAAGGACTTACAGTTTTCATGGCGTTTAGTTGTTTCGCGCATGCTTCCCGGTGGTACATTGTCGGGGTATGTACATGCATGTTGGTTCGTGCATGCTTCCCGTTAGTTCTTATCCGGGAATCGAGATTTTTGTAAGCAGTTGTTGCATGCTTCATCCCGATGACATTTATCCGGGACTTACAATTTTCCTGCTATATTTTCCTGCATGATCCCATCTCACCCGGTCTTACTGGGGATTTCAGTGCCATGATCCCGCCTGATATTACTAGGGAATCAAGTGACATGATCTCGCCTGGTCTTACTGGGGGAAAAGTTTGTCTCTCGGTCGAATGCCAAAACCCACCGACCAGCGTGCATACTTATACACGATGACTACGCGCGAGATGAGGAGTTCGCCTCGCGCAATAAGGCCAAATAGGTCACGCGGGCTGACAGGGGTGTTCCGCGTGCCATGACCACCATGCGAGCTGAGGACCTCGCTCCGTGCGCCAGCGCCACAATACCATGCGAGCTTATAATGTCGCTTAGCGTGCCAAGACTACCCGCGAGCTATTGACTTCGCTCTCAGTGCCATGACTACCGCGCGAGCGGTGGATCTCGCTCTGCGTCTAAAGACTGCCCGAGCTGTGGGCTGACTACCCCGCGAGCTGTTGACTTCGCTCCGCGTACAATTACTACCACGCGAGGTGAAGACTGTGATAATAGCTGCCGAATGGATGCACGCAGGAGGTGCGGATTCATGCTCGTACTACTCCCGGACGATGAATCCTTGTTGTTAGTACGGTTGTTGACTTTTTCTAGATAAATAGCTCCAGGCGGGTCATCTTGCCTCACTCACATGCAAGCTATTCTGCTAGACTTCCAATCCTGCTGACAAAAGAACAACGGGCGAGATGTTGTGGGTCTGCTCTTGGACTGTCCTGCTGACAAAAAGAACTCGGACGGGTCATCTCGCGTCGCTCCCCTGCGAGCTATCTCGCCTCAAATCCTCGCGAACTACTTCGCCTTGCTTCCACGCGAGCTATCTCGCCTCGCCTCCATGTGATTTATCTCCCCTTTCATCCCATGCGAGCCATCTCGCATCTATCCTGCCTCTCGGGTGGTAGAACAACATGACTTTTAGTAACATTTCCCACAGACGGCGCCAATTATTTCTGCAAGAACCCGGAAGCTCTGCAGAAGCACAGTGGAACATGAATATGAACATAGACAATATTTATAGTGGTTCACCATGCCATCGGATGACATGGCTACGTCCACTTAAGATTCCACTATCATGGCCAATAGGCCTTTGGTGTTACAAGAGTTTCCATCACGCGCGGGGTACAAGAGCAACCATCCCGCGCGGTCTGGAGTATTACAAATGGGGGAGGGGTTATCCATCCCGCGGGGTGGAATACAAATCTCTCTCTCCGCGGGGTGGAGTACAGTAGATCTCCTCTATCTCTCTCGTAGGGTGGAGTCTTATTCCTCTTCCTCCTTATATCTCGTGGGGTGAGCTATTATCTGATCCCTATATCTAGAGGGGAAGTCTTCCTTTTATAGATAAGGAAGGTTTCCTCTTACATTATGTTTAAGATGTGGGACAGAATGCACAAAACTTCTATCATGATCCCTTCTTGTGGAGATTGGAGGAGCACCTTCCCGTTGCTGCATTGATGATCTTTCTCCATGGCGAGGTAGGTGGGATGTCGGTTTACAAGTTCCATAACTGGTCTATAAATGGAGAATGTAGTTTAGGGTTTCATCGTTTAGGGTAGCATCTTTTGTGATTCAGTATAGAACATTATTTGACGTATGATGCAGATTTACACCTAAATAGAAAATTAATGCAAGAACATCAAAACCGGCTGCACCACAAGTCCAGAACATAAAGCTCTCCGGTTAAGATGATGAAGTTTGGAGCCTGCCTGGTCACTTGTTTATCAATAAATTTCCGAAGCCCATTTCGCTAGCCCAGTTTGTGAATCTAACCGTCAATCATGGTACTCGGTGGCTCCAGTAAATAAAAGCTAGTTCAATCTCTAATCTGAAAAGAAGACGTGCTGATGTGAGTAGTAAGTTCACATCCTAGGCATCCATACAACTCATGGATATTGATATGCACAAGAGAGAGGAGAAATATCAGCGAAGAGTGTAACAAAGAAGTGAAAAACCACAACTTTAAGTACGAAAAGAAATATATTACAAGCAACGGAGTTGCGCTTGGACACAGATTTTACAAACCAGAGCCATCATCAATACAGATTACAGATGATGAGCACTAAACGATATTGCAAAGACTTTCACACGTTTCACCCAGGAACACTAGTAATGAAAGAAAAGGTTTACTCATCCATGTCTTCTTCGTCCTCATCCATTTCCTCAATCTTCATCTTCTTAACTGCCTGATGAGCATCATCGTTCAACCTTATTCCATTCGGTAGTTGAATCAGCACATCCGATTTCTGGCCGGTGACAGCATTAACCAGGCCTCCATTCTTCTCAACCCGGTAAACCAACTCGCCTCCATTAGGTCCTGCGTCTATGTACACAGTAGAGTTCTCATCTATCTCTTCTCTTATCAGCATTCTTGACAGCTCTGTCACCACTCTCTTCTCAAGCCATCTTCTTATAGGACGAGCACCATAAACCTGAAAATAATGCAACGTTTAGTATTTCAGTGTAAATGCATAGCAAAGCAAATACTGGACTCGAGAATTAGAATGAAGTACTTACCGGATCATAACTCTCATCCAGAATATAATCTAATGCTTTTTCGGTCACCCCCAAAGCAACACCCCTCTCAGCAAGTCGGACAGCTACATCCTTCATTTGTAGCCTAGCGACCTTTCTCAGTTGCTCACGTGAAAGAGGATCGAAAACAACTACCTCATCCAGCCGATTCAGCAGTTCAGGCCTAAAGTGCGTCCTCACCTGTTCAAGTAAATGTCAAGTTAGATCTGCAATAGAAAGGGAAACGAGAATCTATAGATAGTACAAACAATTGATCTCTGACAAATACCTCTTGCATAACTCGATCACGAGCAACTTGCATTGAACACTTGCCCAGTAAACCAGTTAGGAGATGTTCCGCCCCAAGGTTTGAAGTCATAATGATCACTGTATTCCTAAAATCAACTGTACGACCTTGACCATCAGTTAATCTCCCATCATCTAGAACTTGCAGGAGAGTATTGAAAACTGTAGGGTGAGCTTTCTCCACTTCATCAAACAATATAACACTATACGGCCTCCGCCTCACAGCCTCCGTGAGTTGTCCACCTTCTTCATGACCAACATATCTGTAGAAACATAACATCAGTCAGACTCTACTACACAGACATGCAAGAGCAACTGCCAAAAATAAATCTCTAAGAATGATCAGACAAGGCATTCGAACAAAACTTACCCAGGAGGCGCACCAATCAGACGTGCAACAGAATGTTGCTCCATATACTCAGACATATCAATTCGGACAATTAGATTTTCGTCATCGAAAAGTTGCTCAGCAAGGGCCTTTGCAAGCTCAGTTTTACCAACACCTGTTGGACCCAAGAAAAGAAATGATCCAGTTGGTTGCTGCGGTCTGCCTAATCCAGCTCTTGATCTCAACACGGCTTCTGCCACAGCATCCACTGCCTGGTTTTGACCCACCACCCTCTTATGCAATCTCTCACCAAGTCCAATTAGCCTCTGTTTGTCATCCTGGCCAAGCCTTGTTACTGGTATGCCGGTCCAACGGCTTACAACCTCTGCAATGTGTTCTGGTCCAACAGTTTCAGTCAACATCAAGTTCTCCTCTGTGCTTCCTTCAAGCTGAGCAATAGCAGATTCCACTTCTTGAATAGCCCCGTAACGCAAATCAGCAGCCCTGGCTAGATCATATCTTCTTTCAGCCTCAGTTAAAGCAAATAGGAGCTCCTCACGCTTTTGCTTAAGCCTTCGAATCTCATCAATCCTCTCCTTCTCTTTTCTATACTTCATCATCAAGGGTTGGAGCTTGTCTCTCAAGTCATCAAGCTCTTTCCGAACCTGACATCATAAAACCAATATACGAACAATGAAACTACAAAATAGACGAAGTATTTCCATCAACACATACTTACTTCAACAAGCCGAGCTTTGCTAGCTTTATCCTTTTCTTTTTCAAGCGCATGAAGCTCAACTTCCAGCTGCATTCTCTTTCTTTCAAGGTTGTCAATCTCTTCTGGTTGACTGTCAAGCTGGACTCTCACATTCGCACAAGCCTCATCAACTAAATCAATTGCCTTGTCAGGGAGATGGCGCCCTACAAAATGAGAACAAAGATGTAAACACCAAGAACAGCTCCACAGTATCATATTAAACAACTTGCACAAATCGGCTAGCTGCAAATTATACCTGTGATGTATCGACTCGACAGTTGCGCAGCAATAACCAAGGCTCTATCCAAAATTCGAACACCATGATGCCCTTCATATCTCTCCTTCAAGCCTCGCAGGATGCTAACAGTGTCTGGAACACTCGGTTCCGCCACGTAAACCTGCTGAAACCTTCGCTCAAACGCAGCATCTTTCTCCACATACTTCCTATACTCTTCTAGAGTCGTCGCCCCAATGCACCGGAGTTGGCCTCTAGCGAGCATTGGCTTGAAAAGATTAGCAGCATCCATAGACCCCTCGGTTCTCCCAGCACCAAGAACTAGATGGATTTCATCAATAAACAGGATCACCTTCCCTTGAGCATCCTCCACTTCTTTCAACACAGCCTTCAGCCTCTCCTCAAACTCCCCTCTATACTTCGCGCCCGCCACGAGAGCACCCATGTCCAATGCAATCAGCCTGACGTCAGCCAAATTACTAGGAACATCCCCTCTTACAATCCTCTGAGCCAAACCCTCAACCACCGCGGTCTTCCCAACTCCAGGCTCCCCAATCAGCACCGGATTATTCTTCGTCCTCCTCGACAGAATCCTCACCACCCTCCTTATCTCCTCATCTCTGCCTATCACAGGATCAAGCTTCCCAGCCTGCTCCACAAGATCCCTTCCATAAGTCTTCAAAGCCTGAAAATTCGTATCCCCAGAAGCACTCTCCACTTTCTTCCCCTCTTTACCCCTCAGCTTCTCCACCTCCGATTTCACCTTCGCCGCCGCAATGCCAGCCTCCTTCATCAAATCCCCAATCTGCGAGTCCTCCAAAAGCCCCAGAATCAACTGATCAACAGCCAAATGCGTATCCCCTCGGGATTTCTGCGCCGACTGCGCCCTCCGAATCACCTTAATCAGAGTAGTACTCGCCGGTACTTGCTCCGGCGGAGGCGACTGCGACGGAAGCTTCTTCAGCGCCTGGTTGAAGACTCTCTCCACCGACTTCGGAGACTCCTCGCTGCCGCCGGCATTGGCAATCGCCTGACGGAAAATGCCGGCGGGGTCGGAGATCAAAGCGGTGGCGAGATGGAGCGGCGTGAACTGCACGTGGCCGGCGTCGTTTGCGAGTTCATGAGCGGCGGCCAGAGCCTCATTGGTCTTGTGTGTGAACTTGTCAGGATTCATTCTATTTTTAACTTTCTATTACCTGAACGAAATAAGCAAACCCCCAATCAAAATCAAAAACCCACAAATTCAAGTCCTAGTTCATGTTCTGATCACATATTCATATCAAAAACGCAAAGCAAGAAATTGATAGAGAAGGGAGGAAGAGAGCGGCGTACCTTGTAAGATGAACAAGATGATCGAATACCGTTCGGTGTGTGTGGGTTTCGTGAAAACAGTTCTAAGAGTCGTTTCTGATTCTTCTGATTCTGAAACCGACAGTGAGTGTGTGGGAAGGATTATAAGGAGGGACGTCTGGCTGACACGTCGGCATCAAGAAAGTACTAGACGAACCGCGAAGCTCCGGGATTTTTCCGTCTTTTCGTTTTTAAGGGCTTTATGGTAATTTTGTCTTATGGGTTACTTTCGGCAACGTTTTGTGGCCCACTAACACAACGAGCGCCATAATTCCTGTCCGGTTTTCGATTCAGTTGGTGGAAGACCGGAAGCTGCTGGATGATCGGAAAATGATCTGAGCAGAACATTCTAGAAGATCGCCATCAATCTGAGTCTCTTGCTTTTTTTTTTTTTCTATCCCGGTAACGCCGTCTACCACTAGACCAAGCAAGTAATCGTGAGGTAAGTGTAGTTCAGAGATTCTTATACAAGACAAGCGTACCACATGGCATGTACAAAAACAATACCATGCAGTGAAATTGTGTAAACGCTCGCTAACCGAAATGATGGAAAATAGAAACCATGGAAACCCTGAATAATTGGTTATTGTATTTGATAGACGTGCTTTACAGCTGATAGCAATGTAAAGCTTTCTGAGATAATGATAAGAGAATTACATTTTGTGAAATGCTACAGTTTTTCTTCGAGAGAATGATAATTGATAAGAGAAGAACACAACTTTCTTATGAACCAAATTTGCCATCAAGTATCCATATTTCAGGCGCCGAATAAACGACAGATGCACAGAGTTCACATCCTTTCCCATATAACAAACTGTCGTTCATATATACACAAAACACTGCATAAATGAGTTGTAACGCCACAACGGACACAGGACATCTGGAACAAAATGGATTTCAAGACCACCTAGAAGATTTGACATTTAAGTTTGTCTCCATTTCATTCCCAGAATGAAGGCAGGGTAGGGCGGCCTAGTAATCTGCAAAATAATGAGTAAGATATTAGTAGCTATGTACACATACAAGCTAGATTTATATGATCATTACAGACATAAAAAGAATTGATGAATATATAATAGTTTGGACTTGTACCATATAAACAGTCATAAGGTCATAAGTAGGAAAATAAAATGAAACGGTAAAGAGTACCATTCCCTATCTCATATTACAGGACCAAAACTAAATTTGCTGAAAAGATATTACTGGCAGAATACTCACATGAACTCATCCAAACGGATTACACTATTCCTCATCACTGTCGTAAACTACTGCCATTCTACGATGTGTTGTAGCCTTCCTAGGAGGAGAGTCTTCATCTGACTCAATTTCCTTGCGCTTGAGACCATGTCCAGAGCCCCTAACTCTTTGTTTAGGCTCCTATAAATTTATCAAAGGAATAGGATTAAAATTACAAGTATATGAAACTGACAATAGTTGTTAACTGAGAAGGGCAACAATCAAAACATTATCAAGCTACAAATATAATGAAAACTTAAGTTGCAACTATAATACTATATTCAACAAGAACCACGGCCAAAGGACAAAAATGCACTAGATATATCTTATAGTACTGATATAACAGATCCGTGTGCTGATACAAATAGCACTGAAAGTACTTCTATTCAAAAGAAAATAATCATACCTCAGCCTCCTCCTCTGATGCCTCATTTACTCCTGCCTCTTCTTCGTAATAATCTTCCTCGTCTTCATATTCCGGCTCTGGATCCATGGCCCTCTTACGTGGAGGAGACCTCTCATCTTCTTCCCCATCGGTTTCATATTCAGACTCACCTCTCTCACTATCAGATAGATCCAGCTGTTGCCGAGTAGATCTAGAAGTTGGAAAGGATGACTTGCGAGGTAACTCTTTAGGTCTCTGTGCCTAAATTCCCAAAGAATAAGAATCAGAATTAATACATTACAAGAAGAAAAATGATAGAAAGACCTAGTTCTAGAACCTTCTTAGCATTCATAATGCGTTTCTCTGCTCGAGCTTCTTCCTCCTCAATGTGGCGGAGTGAACGACGAGAGTCGTGATAATCTTCATCATCATCCTGAACAAAGTGATCAAATAACAAACCCAATTCAGGTGTGAATAGATAATTTGAAAGCAAAAAAGATCCAGTATATGTGATTGCAACTGATAATAGTCTACCGCATGCACCACAAAAGGAGTAAAAACAATACTTGCGTTCTTCAAGTGTCATAAAATGAAAAGTGGCAGACTAATCATGGTGAAGGAACCTTGAAGATGAAAAAGGTACAATAATAATACAATACCTCACTAAGAGCATCCTCCAAGAAACCAGGTGAAAGTTGGCGCCTCCTGTCGACATTGGGTGTATATTTTCGATTCACCTTCTCCCTCTTTCGGTTAAGAAGTAAATTAGCTCTGATTGTTTGACTTTCAGCCTACACCACCAAACAAATTATCAACAGAAATGTCCACAACACTAAATACCAAACACTCACAAATAGGCAACACATTACCCTTTCTTTCTCCTCCTTTTCTCTCTCAGGATCGATGTCAGTAACACAGTTCTTAACCTTGTACACTTTTTTATGTCGAGAATCAACCAGAGCAGTCAATAGTCTATGTGAATTTGAGGCCAAAGAAGACGGCATGAACCTCATCTTCTTCATAACCCTTCCTTGTGATTGGAGGATCCCCTGCAAGTACAATGCAATGGTAATCAGGAACAAGTTCTCTATCCTATAGAGACCAACACAAAATATAAACTATATACTACTTCTTGGCAGACAGTTCTAACATTTCCTCAACCTGTTTAAAGCATTTCCAGATTTCTGATGAACCCCGAGTTGATCACAAATATATTGGTGTATCACACGCAATTATTTGGACTTTTACCTTTTCGTGCCTGAGAAATAGGTGTGCTTGATCATGTTGTGCATCTTGCACTGATATATCTAAAACTTCATTCCCAATTAATAATTGCAAACTGCCGTCAGACCATCTTACAAAGCGTGCATTGCTCTCACACTACAAACACAGAAATAATCAAAACAATAAGGACATGTATGACCATTAATAAACATGAAACTTCTAAAACATCTGGCACGTTAGGAAAAGGAGAAATTTTATCATGGAAAAACAAAAATGAAAAGGTGGATCTAAAGGCTAACAGAAAGCACCTGAAAAATCTTAAGAGATAGAGAAAGAATAAACCATAAACACATAGGCTAAAGAAGCCTCGTGTCTCTCTAGCTAACAGTTTCAGCTACATAGATGAAAGGAAGAGTTCCTAAAATCAGCAGTGACTGAATAGAGCAGACCAGAACAGCCATGAAAAATCAACTATTGCTTCAAGCTGAAACACGGGAATTTGGAAGACCCAACTAACAGTTAGCAAATTGAAAGATCAAAATGACCACCTCGCAAATAAACAAAGGACAAAATGACAGCAAATAATGTTCATCGACTAAAATTCAGACTACATACTACATATGTGAAAGCGTATGTTGTGACATGTAATTAAGTGAGCAAAAATCTTTCTTACGCATACATGACTAGTGTATTCCGAAAGATAAATATGCATGTATAGCAGGTTAGAGTAATCACTTACAGATACTCTACCATCTGAATTTCTAACTTTCCTCCAGCGTACAATATTGTTCTCCAGACGTATACGTTTCTTAGTTCCAGATTCATCTGTCACAAACGTGTCTTCCTCCACATATGTCTTTGGATCAAACTGTTTGCGGTCAATGCCCATGATATTCGAAACTTTGATCATGTTCATCTACAGAAGGTCAGAAGGATGCATTTCAATCACACAATGTTCCACCAATAAAATGTTCCAGAAGGATGAATTCAAAAAAGATTTGTCTTTGATATTATTAATATTAATATAATAAGCAATCTTAAACTACACCACCGTCATGATACATAGTCTGACATAAAAGAGATAATGTCCATTAATGTGATCCTAGAAGCTGATAAAGCAAATTATTCACAAGTGATCACACCATCTATAATCAAAATACAAACCTTTTCGGGATGAGCAGGAGGGGGACGCAATGGAATCTCTAGCTCTAATGGGGGACCGACAGGTCTCTCCCTAGGTTTAACGTCCATATTTTCTTCTTCTGACTCATATCTAGCATCTTCATCCCGCATTGCATCCTCTATTCTTGGACTCTTGTCATAGCTCCCTTCCTCTTCCAGAGGAGATCTCTGAGGCAGCAAAACCCTCGTATCATTACAACTGCAATATTAAAGTTCAAAGCTTTCTAACATTCATACTCACATTTGAATCATGCTCCATGTCATCCCGATGAGCGTAGCGTGGTTGATCATCATCTTCTTCTTCTTCTTCAGAGTCATCACCAAATACATCAAGTACAGCAGAATGCGCATTACGAGTCTGGTCTTTCTCCTCTGCAGGAGATCTGCTGTTAACAATTAGAACTCCAATCAGTCGAAATAACTAGCTGCTTGCTCAAAAACATATGTACATACAAGAAGCTTATAGTAATTTTTTTTCTTTTCTGGAGACAACAATAACAGAATGATTGATAATAATAAATAAAAATATTAATAAAAAAACTATGCATATCCGCCAGAAGACATAGAATAAGTGTTGCTTCAGATATGTTTCTTCAAATGCAACATGTGTAATATAGAAATAGAGAGAAATCTAGTGATTTACCTCCAACTTCTAGCCTGATTAACCTCATCATCATCATCATCGTCATTGTCATGGTAGTGATTTTCCTCAGACCTCTCGGATTCAGTCTCAATCGCATTTCGTCTCCGGCTTGTTAACTCTTCTTTTTCATCAATGTCAGTATTACCCTCACTCTCTTCTCTTTGGATTTCCACTTCCTGAGACTCCCTTTCCCCCTCACTTTCTCCTGGATCAGGATCCGCTTCGTGCGGCTCCCCTTCACTCTCTACTTCCGCCTCTCCCTGGCCCTCCACTTCGCCTTCACCCTCAGGCTCCAGCCCTCCTCCATCGTCCTGAAAACCAAAACCATCACAAACACATGCATAAGCAAAGCGCACAAAGCTGCTTGCATTCAACTTTTAACAAACAAAAAGCGCATAGCTCCTCCTTTCGTCACTAATAACTTATAATCATCACCGATACTCGTATATAAATCTCATTACTCTCCCTCTCCTGTAATTTACATATTTCATCTCTAAATCATACTTTTCCGAACACAAGCGACTAACAGTGATCGATTTCTTGAATAATATTGAAGTTTTGTGCATAATCTATGGAAGATGCAATGAGATTAATCCATAAACCCTAACAGTAACAGTATATAATCCTGAACAACAATTCTTTTGCATTCATACAAAACTGTAACGCTTGAGCTGAGCTGCAATTAGCTTGAACTTGTAAAATAGCAAGGTCTAAAAATCAAAACGCTAAGCAATCGAGATGATGAAATTGGGTAAGAAGAGAGAGAATTTACAGAGGCGTAGTTGGGCTGGGGATTGGACTCGTGCTCGGAGTCGACCTCTTCTTCTTCTTCGGATTGTTCGCCGAAGAGGTTTTGCATCATCTGGTGTCTCTTCTCTTCCCCCATCTCGGAGCTCTCGACCTTCGACGTGGCGGATCTGGCGCGACCTGCTGGTTTTGTTCGTCCCTGCCTGCGTTCAGCTCCGATTTCTTATTTATTTTAGGTCTTTGTTTTTTGTGGCCCCGATAATAGTGTTTTAATCAGTAGGGATTTTCAGTTAAATAACAATGATATTTTACTATATTTCCCCATCAGATTTTCTTCTACTTTATTATTTTAAAAAATAATAATAATAAATCATATCTCATTCTATTTTTATGGTTTCAAGTAAAGACATTCGATAAAATTATAACAATATATTTTTTCTGATAAAAATGGATATTACTCTACGGGATGTAAAGCCCATATATTAAAATTATTAATAAAGCAAACGGAAGTTAAACTCCAATACAAGTCCAACAACTGGTCAACCGGGAACATATCTCCAATATAACTCGAAAACGCTTACAAAAGTTACAAAGAAAAACCAACTCAAAAACTAATATCCTCAAAAGGACTTTATTTTGGCATAAAAAAACAATAATCTATATAATCAATCAAAGTACCTCAGTTCAATGAACCGAGGCCTAAAACCATTATGGTGTATCTTTCCATCAAAAAGGGGGTAGACTCCTCAATAGGTTACGTAGGATCTCTCACTCCATCCATAAAACATGGCCTAGGTCCAAACCATAATTGAAAATACGGAAAAGAAAAGGTGGAGGCCTAAAAGCTCAGCCTACTAGGGTGCAATTTCTAGCCCAACAAACTAAAGCCCAGATCCACCTCACTCCTCTCTCCCGTTCATATTTAGATCGGCGCCGAAGCTCGTCGAAGGAGACTATTGCCGCTGGTTCAGTCTGATGGTTTTGCCGCCTTGAAACCCATGATGACCGCTACCGGGCGCCGCTGCAACTTCTGATGTCGTGCACCCAAAACAGACAACCTCTGCCAAGAACAGAGGTGTTAACCTTCGATCAAACCAACTTAATCGCCGCCGCTTTCTCAAAATTGAAGTGTCGTCGTCGATAGGAGGGTTGGAAAGCTTCCTCCTATCTTTCAACTCAACACCTTTGAGCCACATGACCAGATCTCAACAGATGAGGGAACCCGATCTAAACCCGGCAACTACAGTCGTTGTCTCACTGGAAGGGATACCACAAGGACCAACTTGTCGTCTCCACACAAGTGCAACCCCGGGTTGCCTCCACGCTGCCACTAGTGTCGCCTGACGATCTGGACCGCTGCGCCACACGGAGTGCGTCGCCATTCTGCTTCCAAACCCTAGGTTTGGTCTTCTCAATTTCGACGAAGCCGTAGCGAATTTACAGTTATGCTATCTAATTATTTATAACGATACTTTAACTGTTGTAATAATACAATAATTAAACTTCATAGTTTCTCAGTCTACTTATCATAACAACATTAAACTTTTCGACATTTTATCACATGATTGGACATTAGTATACTATAGTAATGATGGATCATAAGTTAATAAGATTTTTGTTAACGAAATGGTCTCCTAGTGAACTCGATGAACATTGTTTCCGGAATCAATTTTTGATGAATCATAGTTAATAAGATTTTCGTTAACGAAGTGGTCTACTAGTGAACTTGATGAACATTGCTTCCGCAATCAATTTTCTACGTTAGAGCGGGTGTAGCGTCAATAATATGTTTTCATGGCTTATGATCTAGTGGCACTATGACTTTCTCGTGATTTTACATTTTTATGTGATTATTGTTCATGACTTCGTGTTGTTTCAAAGGGCATTTGTTTCAATGGTATGTCAGATGGTTTTGTGTGGCGGTTGTTCCTGGTGCTTCATCTTTTTTTTGTAGTTTAGGATCAAGTGACATAACGATTATATTTAGAACTTTCATACTTTTACATAATGATTGTATATGGTGCTTTAAAAGGTGTGGGCTGCTAAAATATCATTTTCATGATTTAAGATCAGGTGATGTAGCGACTCTATTGACTAATTTCAGAGTTTACTTAACAATTGTTCATGATGCTTCAAATGATGTAGATCTCCAAAATATCATTACATGTTTTATAAAATGACATAGCGACTCTAAATACTTTCACGTGACAATCATTCATTGCGCTTCAAAAGCTAGTTTTATGAGTAAGACCATCTCCAATAGCTTTTTTATTTTCTTGATTTTCTCTATTTTAGATAATATTTTAGGTGTTTTCCTCGAGCTAAAGATGTTCATATACAAACAGGTTGAAATTTGAGAGCTGAAGAGATGGAGGGAATTCTGTTGTGCTTAGAATTTGAAAAGTTCCAATAAAAAAGTGGAATAATTGTAACAATAATATGATTCCATAAACACAAAATTCACGTGGCGAAATATAATTGCAGGAACACCAAACTCTACCTCAAAAACAATATTTGACTCTTCCCTTTCCCCCAACCCCGGTTCGGATCCAAACCGCCCCGCTCGTCACCCGAACCTCAGCCTTGGCCCGAGCCTCACATTTGTTTCTCTGTTCGTTGAAAATTTCGCACTATTTCGATCACTTTCTCTCTTTTCTCTCTCTGCTATCTGAGCTGAAAAGCCAACCCCATTTCTCTCTCTCTCTCTCTCTCTCTCTCTACCTCTCTCTCCGATTCGAATCCCCACCGCTTCGGTCGGCGCCGGACTCAGAAGAACGGCCCCAAGCTTCATTCCCGACCGCGCAGCGTCACTGTGAGTCTGCAACTCTCTTTTGAAACCCTAATTTTTGTATCCAACACGACACCGTTTCGGATGCAAATGCAAATCTGCGCTTTCGGTGTGGGACGTTATAGCTGGGCAGCTGAGTCGGAGCTTGTGGAGCTGTAATTGTGGTGCTCCGGTTTCGATCTTGTGTGTTTAGCTGTAAATGCGGGATGTGAATAAGGAATGAATTTAGGAGCTCAATGGTGTTAAACACTTGCTTAGCTATTCTATTTTGCTAGGGATACTCAGTTTAGTGTGGCTTGATTCTAGAATTGAATGCGGAAGGTTTCTTTCTTTTTCAATTTTTCGTGGTAAAGCTAATCGGAGAGGAAGGTCATTATGTCAGATTTGGGCTGGGTTCATGAATTTCGCATAGTATGGAGGCATTGGTCACCTCTTTTCGGCCTTTGTTCGGTTGCTGCACTCTAGAGTGCAGTGAACCCCCGGCCACTGTGTATTCCTATTTTGCTTCCATGACAATTACGGAGGATTTCTAGCACTTTAAAGTACTTTCTAAGTTATAAATGATAGCTGACATTTATGTTTGTAACGTATAAATGCTGTTTAAACAAATAGGGTAATGCTGGCGATATCTTCCTAGTGTGTCATGTCTGGAGAGGACGCGTCATATTTTCTTTCATTGTCATATTGCTCTGAGGTTTTTACATAGCCTTTTAGTTGCGGCAAGAATAGGTAGAGAAATAGGGTACCTTTGTGGTACATGTGGCTGTATTCTTTACTTGTTCTGTTCATTGGTCGTGGTTTCTGGTGCTCCACGTGTGTATTGTTTGGGTGAATGCTGATGGTTTTTGGGTTTGTAATTAGGTCTTCCATTCTTAGATAATGTTTTTATACCAAAATAAATGGCCTTTTAGATGCAGCAAGAATGATAAACTGTCAATATTTGAAACTGGGAGGGCTGGCATATCAAATTTAATAAAATTGAAAAATCTTTATGCAAACTAATCTCTTCATTGAGAGCATCATTTTGCAATAGAAGTTTTTCACTTGGTTCTGTAATTTAATAGTGAACAATTCTAGTGTCTGAAACCTCCTCTTATCTTAGGATATCTAAACTGAACTTGATAATCCTTTTATGCAAAGAATCCCTCTGTTGATAACAATTCCTATTGTGCATATGTAATCATAATTTAATTGGATTTAGAGGTGCTATTATATGCCACATGAATATGTTAAAGTGTCACGGAAAAAAAGTGGTAACAGGAATCACCATCATGGTTGTGTTTGATAGTTGTCATTCTGCTTTTTATGTATAACCTACTTGGTATATGCCTAATGCACTCACACGGTTGTATTCAGGTTAAGTTATTTGAACTGAGGGCATGGCAGTTGGAGTAACTCTAAAATATATTGGAATAAGGTTCAAATGTGATTTCTTTTGATAGTATTTTATATGATTTGTGGTCTGCTGGATTGACAAGATACTAAAGCTCTGAATTCTCTTCATATTTTCATCAGGTAGTTTTTTTCTAAAAAGAATTTTTGCTGCTGCAATTTTGTGGCCGGATTATCTATGCCTGGAAACGAAGTTGGAGACAGGGTCCACAATTTCTTTGGCCAAGAGAACTTGTCACAGGGTCAGCGTCATCCGCAGGCCACTGACGGGAACTGGCCTGGTCTAAGTAACAATTTGTGGGTCGGAAACCAGCTACAAGTTGGGTCTCCTGTTAATGCAAGTTTGAAGAGTTACAATATTCAACCAGGTATCAATAACATTAACTCTTGACCAGTTTATTTCTTTCCATTTTCCTTTTTTTTGGGGTTTGGGGGGGGGGGGGGGGGGGGGGAGATAAGGATTTTAAATAATGTTGTTTAAGATGCCAGTTTTTGTTGCTAAACATCTCTAATCCTTTTTTAGTAGCAGATTCTGAGAGAGGACATGGGAGTCCATCTTTGCATGTGCCTCATAGTTTGAATTTTATGCAATCAAATCTGAGACCGGAGTTTGGCAGAGTTCAGTCTCAAAGTCAACAGCCAACTGTGAATGGCTATATGCACGGGCATCAGATGTTCCAGACAAGGCAGAATGAAGCTAACTTTTTGGGAGCGGATACAGAGTCTGATAAACAAAATTTAACATCTAGAGGATTGTCCACACCTGAATCACGAGGAAGTGGTCCTGAACATGCTAAAAAGAATTCGGCGAGATTGGAAACTTCAGAATCTCCAGTTGGTTTTGATTTTTTTGGTGGTCAACAGCAAATGAGTGGTCAGCATCTAAGTATGATGCAGTCTTTGCCAAGGCAGCAGCAACCACATATTAGTGACATGCAGCTACAAAGACAGGCAATGTTCACACAAATTCAAGAATTTCAAAGGCAGCAACAACTTCAGCAACAACAGCAGGCTTTTGCAAATCAAGCTTCCTCAATTGCAAAACAGGCTGCTGGTAATCACTCACCAGCCCTGATGAATGGTGTCACAATCAATGAGGCATCTAACAATCAATGGCCACCTACTGCTGTGGCAGGTAACACCAACTGGCTGCAGCGTGGTGCATCACCTGTTATGCAGGGGGGATCTAGTGGACAAGTATTGTCCCATGAACAAGCTCAGGCATTGCGCTTGATGGGCTTTGTCCCTCAACAGGCTGATCAATCTCTATATGGTGTTCCCATTTCTAGCTCAAGTGGAACACCAGGTTCATATCCTCATTTTCAAATGGATAAACCGGCAATGCAGCAGATTTCGGTCAGTCGTAATTTATCTCCAGGTAATCAGTATGCTGCATTTTCGGGTCCGGTCAGCATGCTAGGTGGACCTCTGCCTTCTAGACAGGATTATCAAGGGAAAAATACCGTTGGGCCTACAGCTGCTCAAAGTATGAACATGCATCAGCTAAATTCCTTACAAAGAAATGAACCCATGGAGGAATTCCAAGGGAGGCAAGAGCTAGTTGGATTGTCAGAACCATCACCGGAGAAAGCTGTCAGGCAGGTTGCACCCTCACAGGGTGTGGCTACCCTAGATCCAACTGAAGAAAAAATTTTGTTTGGTTCAGATGATAATCTTTGGGATGCTTTTGGCAGGAGCGCCAATGTGGGAATGGGAGGTTCTAGTATGCTGGATGGTGCAGACATTTTTGGTGGACTTTCTTCTGTACAAAGTGGAACTTGGAGTGCTCTTATGCAGTCTGCTGTTGCAGAAACTTCTAGTGTTGATGGAGGTCTACAGGAAGAGTGGTGTGGCCCTAGTTTCCTAAATCCAGAGCCTCCAGTTGGGACTCAGCAGCCCTCAATTGTTGGTGATACTAACAAACAACAATCTGGTTGGGCTGGTAACAACTTGCATTCATCCTCTGACTTGAATTCTAGACCCTCCCCTCACTTTGCTGATGCCAATAGGCCCAGTACCAGTGGTAGTTTCTCTAGTATTCAGGGATTCCAGCAATCAGGACCTAAAACTTTGCATGAAAGAGGAGATGTTTTTCAGACTGATTCTTCTCACAGGTTTATTTCACAGAGTCCTGAACAAGCAAGTAAATGGTTGGACCACAACTCTCTACCGCAGCCAGCCACAGAAGGCAGTCATAACAACTATGGAACTATTAGTCGTTCGTCAGGTAGAGAAATAAATGCAAATAGCATATCAGGTTCTTGGAACCGTCAAGAAAGAAGTTCTTCGCATAATAATGATAACCAGCCAAAGAATATGTCAAATGGTTGGAATTTTACTGAATCTGTGTCAACAGATGGGGGTAATAATCTGAAAAATCATGGGAATCAGATCTTATCACGATCTGCTGAACATGGAGATCTTAAGAGAGGCATGCATGAGGAAATGAGCCGTGCTGCTGGTATGTGGAAGACTGATTCTGCTCCACACTCAAATGTTGAAGTGGCACATCCAAAATATGGAAGCCCGCAAATCAATAGAGAGGGTTCAAGTATAAACAGTGCTGCTAAATCAAACTCCAGCACTGGAAGAGCTTACCAAGAAAGTCAGCAACATGTTGCAAACTGTCACAATTTCTGGACTCCTATTGATTCTTCAGTGAACACTAAAGGAGGAGAGGCTCTGGGAAAAAACCAGCATCATCTGGACAAGAACCACCTGATTTTGGAGTCATCCGGGAACAATTCCTTGGACAAAGGGGTAGTGGAAATGCATGATATGGAGAACAATAATACAAAAGAGAATTCTAGTGAAACTTTTTACCCTAATGCGTATCACCATACTTCCATTGGGGGCGTGAAGGAAAGTGCTGTCTCAGATGCTGGCGATTCGGATACTCTACCTGGAAGCAAACAACACTCATCGGGCAATGCTGGTCGCAAGCCTTTGGGAACTCGCAAGTTTCAGTATCATCCGATGGGGGATGTTGGTGTTAAAGTGGAACCTTCTTCTGGAAGAAAACACGTGACACATTCACAGGCTATGTCCCAGCAGGTCTCTCGAGGATTCAAAAGTCATAACCAAGGGAGTTTTGGGCAGTCAAAATTTATGGGTCATACTGATAGAAGTTCTATGGATAGTGAAAAGGTGATTATAGGTTATTTATTTATTTATTTTTGAGAATGAAGCCAAATTATTAATTTAAATTTTCTTGATTAATTTTTTATCTCCTTATTTGTCTTTTATTCTTCCTTTCCAACTCTTGATTAAAAGCATTTTGACATATTCTTCCAATTTGTTGCATTTAATTGGTGTTCAGGTTTTGGATGAGCCACCTTCAAAAAGCATGCCTCCAGGTTCTGCCCCAAGTATGTCTACTCCATTTGACAGATCTACTGGTAATAATGACAATACCCCAAACAAGGCTGCACCATTATCAAGGTAATTGAATACTTGAATTTTGCTACCTGCCCATATTTTATCTTTGGTATTAGATAAAACTTTCTTACTTCATTTGTTAGGTTGTGTTGTTACCATTTTTCTTCGTTATATTCACGAATTGCTGCTCTGGAAGTCTATATTCTATAATTCTTTGAGGTTATTTTAAGAGTTGCCTATACCTAAAAGAGCCAGTTTCCAGCCTAATTTTATGTCATGGTTTTATTCGGAACTCATGTTTTTTTTTATATGCTTCTACATACGAGTTGATTGTAGATCATCTGTGTATCACCTTGTGCTTTCATTCTCTTCAATAGATTGTTTTGACTCTTCAATCCATTGCAGTCAACATATGCTTGAGCTTCTTCACAAGGTGGACCATCCAAGGGAGCATGGTAATGCTACTCACTTCAGCCCTTCTGATCACAATATGTCATCTGAGATGCCTGAAGTGGAAACTTCTGATGGATCTGTAGGTCACATTCAGAGAAATCAATCATCTGTCTCTCAAGGTTACGGTTTACAGTTGGCTCCTCCATCTCAACGGATTCCACTTGCAGACCATTCCATGTCTTCTCAGAGTTCCTCACAAGCAGTTCTGGGTTCAGGTGGTATCCATTCTGATATGGGAGAAAAAGGGCATACATGGTTGGCCTCAACAGCATCTGTTCAGTCCTTGCCATCCTCTCATGAAGCATCCCAAGGGGAATTAAGAAATAGTCTCTCTGGTAGCTCAGGACAAACAGGAAATAAGGCCCTGGGCCCCCAATACCATATTCAGGGAGGTTTTTCTGCATCTTCCGAATATGGTTTTCCTCATTCTAGAAGTCAGCTTGAAAATCAGCACACGACTGCTGCTAGTGGCCATGTAATGGCAAGCCATTCTGTTAATATACCTTTTGATAGGCTTGCATTTCGTCCACGACAGTTTGGTGATTCTTTTGAGAGAGCTCAAACTAGTCAATCTCCTCCGACATCAGTGCAAGATAAAACTGAAAGTGCTTCACTGGATAACCTTACTTCTGCGGAGGCATCACATCTGAATATTTCTGACCAGTCTCATTCAAGAGTTGCTGCCCCAAAAGTCCCAGAATCAGATACCGAGCCTGCTGGTACATCCACCCATCAAGGTGCTGTTTCTAAAGTGTTAAAGAATGTGTGGACCAGCGTTCCATTTCAGCAACCCCTAGTAAGTGCTGAACCTTCCAAGGCTCAACCGCAGTTATTTAAATCCCAATCCCAGCTTCAAACAAATAATCATTTGGTAACAACTTTCCATGGTTCACCAAAGTTCAATGAGCAAGATACCCGGGAAAGAGAGAATGGTTCCTCTGCATTTGGTGTATATAGTTCAAACTTGCAAAGCTCTGGTCCGAAAGAGCAGCCATTCAAACAACACACTGGGCGACAAGTTTCACTTGAGAACATTCAGACTGCCCAAAAGACCAATGTTTCACAGGGAAAAGAATCCACTGCAAATAATTACTTTGAGGCATCTGCGTCAAACTCTGCTGCTACCCAGAGAGATATTGAAGCTTTTGGCCGTTCTTTAAGGCCAAATAACAGTTCCCATCAAAGTTATTCCTTCCTGAACCAATCACAGGCTATGAAAAGTACGGAGATTGATGGAAGTGATCATGGTGTGGAGAGATTGAGAGGTCCAGATTCTGGTGTGGAGACTCAGCAGGTGAGTCCCCAGGGAGGGCAACATTTATCTTATAATAATACTATGATAAGAGATTCATCAGCTGATCATACCCCAGTTCCTTCCGGAGATTCGAAAATGCTAAGCTTTGCATCCAAACTCGGGGATTCTCGACTTTCAAATGCATCTAGTCAGGAAATGTTCGCATTAAGTCGGAAAAATTTTCAGAATTCCTCCAATGGTAGTAATGCATCTTCTCTTAGAGGTGAACAGTCTCAAGTCAGTCCGCAGATGGCGCCGTCCTGGTTTGACCAGTATGGAACCTTTAAAAATGGGAACGTTTTACCGATGCATGATACACTCAGAGCCACTATGAAGTCTATGGAACAACCTTTTATTGCTGGAAAACCGGTTGATCTACATGCTCGTGAACAGATGGAGAAACCCATTGCTACTTCCAATGCTAGTACTATCCCACAGAGTTCAGCTCTGAAACCTATTTCGAGTGAGCAACTAACATCCCCGCATTTACTGCGTCCTGATGCAACTGATGAAATTTCAACTATTGAGAGACCAAAGAAGCGTAAAAGTGCTACCTCTGAACTTTCATCATGGCATGGAGAGCTGACCAAGGTTTCCCGAAGGCTTCTAAACATGAGGTGGTTTGCAGGACACTTGATGCATATTAGAGCTCGATTTGTTTTTTTTTTTGAACAAAAAAATAAATTGGCTTTCTGTCTAGGAACTTTTCTCAAAATGCAAGGTTTGTTTTTTGCAGAGCGGCAGATGCAGAGTGGGCTCGAGCAATGAACCAACTGACTGAGAAGGTTTGCCTCTACTTCGCTCACGTTCTCAAAATTAATGTTTGATATCCTGTAGTTCTTTTGGTGAACTAATTGCTTCATGTTTGTTGACAGGTGGAAGATGAAAGTGAAATGATTGAAGATGGACCACCAATGTTTAGGTCCAAAAAGAGGCTTATCTTGACGACACAGCTTGTGCAACAATTGCTGCGGCCTCCTCCTTCAGCAGTCCTCTCAGCAGATGCAAGCACTTCCTTTGAGAGTGTAACGTATTTTGCTTCTAGACTATCACTAGGTGATGCCTGCAGTGCAATCTCATGCTCTAGAAAGGATATTCCAACCCCATCACCTCCTGACCTTGCAAACCAGTAAGAGTTGTTTAGAAATTGTTTTTTTTTTTTTTTTATCCCTTCACAGTAAGCAAATGTAATGATGGTTTATTGCTTTTGCAATTGTCAGTGCATACTAATGCTAAGTCTTTCAAATATGATTTCTAGTTTGCCTGAGAAGCTTAAAACACCTGAGAGAGTTCATCTGTACTTCCCAAAAGTTGTGGAAAACTTCATTGACAAGGCAAGGAAGCTGGAAAATGATCTGTTGAGGTAGCTTTAATGACCTCTTCTTTTAGTCAGAATACACACTAAATTGCAGCTTGACCACACAATTGAACTTGGATACTAATTAGTTTCAGCATTATTTGGTTCCTGTGTGTTTTTTTAATATTCGCACTCTGGTATAATGCTATTCCATCGACTGATGCAGACTGGACAAGAGAACCTCTATCTTAGACTTGAGAGTAGAAAGCCAGGATCTGGAGAAGTTTTCTGTCATCAATCGGTTTGCTAAGTTCCATGGGCGGGCACAAGGTGATGGGGCTGAGGCCTCCTCATCATCCGATGCTCCTGCAAATGCTCAAAGAACCTGCCCGCAGAAATATGTTACAGCACTTCCAGTGCCTAGAAATCTGCCAGACAGGGTACAATGTCTTTCACTTTGATCATTAATTGATTATTTTTCCCTCTCGGCCAATTGTCTCTTCAACCCTCTTGAATCTCTGGTACACCTTTCAACTCATTTAATGGGGCATGCTTCACAACAGCAATTACACAAGTGGGGATGTAGGATGAGAATGAATTCTAGAATGTCCCCTTTAAGTAATGGAGACTTCTAGGTCTTTGCAGTTTAGACCACTGATGTCCTTTTTGAGAAATATAAGATGGTCTCTGTACCCCATCAATTTGGGAAGGATAGAACCGCAGACTGGTTACTCCAAATTGTACACTTCTATAATTCAAGTAATCATGTGTGTTCATAATCCTAAGCATGGGAATTCATAATTGAGGTATTAGCTTGCGAGATATGTTAGAAGGGGCTTCATGGTGGTAAGTTCAGGAATTTTCAATCCTGATACAAGAATTGATAATTTATTTTGGATAAAAGCTTTTGCAAGTTGGCTGTAGGAAACTAAGTGATTATGAGTTTTAGAAGTTGTTTGGATTTGAACTCAGTTCTGAAGAAGTTGAAGATGGTTGATTCTCTGTAATGTTTCTGAAGGGGCCTGCTTTTTGTAATGTGGAATTGTACTCATTTCTTTTAGGTTCCATCTGAATATGACAATCACTAGGTTGCTTATCAGTCTATAGAAGGCATAGCATATAGCGTAGTCCAGTACGCTGCATTATTTTTCAGAGTCGAGTATACATGATGTTTCTGCAACACCTTGTGATCAGTGGGTAATAGGACAGTAGAAGTCTGTACACAAGGTTCCTTTGTTTACATGTTAGCTTTTAATATATGATAGTGTATACAGTACATGCAGTTCTCTTTTTGTACTTTCATGGTTGTCAAGCTGGCTTGATTTCACCATTATGGTTCTTTTTCAATAATTTTGCACAGTAGACTAAGGAAAATTAAGTCTCTTTGTTTATGCGCATCATTTTGAGAATAATGCAGGCAATACATTTTGTTATGAAGCCTTCTCGTATCCAGTCTTGTTCTAGTAGTTTAGTGTTGCAAATTTGCTATTGTACAATGTTTATGTTGGAAAAGGCCTCTGGAGGAAACGGTCTGTGTGGAAGGAGGATCGTTGAGATTCTTATGAGGCCTATATGCTACTATAGTCATGGAAGTTGATTTTCAGTTATACCCGTCTCTAGCCGACTGATGCAAATAAAGATGATGAACTCGTTTAGGATTTTTGAAGCCTTTTTAAGTGAACATATGGCTGAAAAGTTTTACAGAGCGACTTCTTTGGCTTTGAAGTATGGTTTTCCAGACGTGGGGCTGGTAATGACTTGCACATCTCAGTTAATATCATGAACTATAAGTCTAACTAATTCATAATGTTGATTTGCATTTCTTTTGGAGAATAATAAGCAAAACTGCAAAAGATAAATGTAAAATATTGTATGTTCTAACTACCAAGTTAGTACATTGCTTTTCTAGTATTTTCGGAACAATTCGACTAAAAGCTTCATGTTTTGCATTCCATTGAAGACCGATATGATTGAAAATTCATGATAGCATGCCCAGGGCCTTACTTAGTAATCAGGGTTGCTTGAGAACAATTTGGATCCGACTCCGTAAGCAGTGTCAGTGGTATTCAAAGCATTGGACCCAAGATAGACATCAACATATGAGAGAGATGTATACGTATCCCATATGTTATGATAAATGCGAACCAACATCTTTCTTTTTTTCTCTACATCAAAATGTATTGCTTAAACAAATGGTTAGAAAGTCTAAAATGAGCTCGAGAGAGCACCCACTATGACTCATGTCATGTTGAGAAAGAAAGATGTTACAAATACTTCATGCACGGGATTTCATCAACATAGTACGGGAATTCGTCAGCATAGTTTGTACCATAACATAATTGAAGTTACAAATACTTCAAGTTGCACTCCTATTTATCGGCAATGTAGACGCCTAATGCTGTTGTGGCAGTTGATTCCAGGTTCTGGGACTCGCACAAAGTCCAGCTTCAAGTATTTTCAAGCATGTTCACACTTCACAAGCACAAGCACAAGACACCATACACCATACCAGTATCAGATCTTCAGCCTATCTGAAAAATAAGCACTCTCATCAACGACTCTTCCAGCGTGTCTCGTCAAGCAAGTTTACAATGTATTTCCTCCCCAACTTCAGCAAAAATTTCGTCCGCTCTATCAGGAAAAGAGAAGAAATAAATGAAACCTTTAGGCACGAAGTCTTACTTACCAGACAAAGAGACATGACTTAACATGTATATCAATTACTGAAATCAATATTCTCATAATGAGAAACAAACCCACTTCATTCTCACCTGTGAGAATCTATGTTAACTTCTACGAGCCATGTTGTTAGATAAACCTGCAATCATGAAAATGTTGCGGTAATGAAATTGATGAGCATAGTACATGCATACAAGTGTCTTCTACTTTCTAAACAACAATGAAATTCATGCCTGCAAAACATCATGATCTGGCTGCTGGTTACGTCGAATAGCCGGCTTATCAGATTTCTGACCATGCAATCTTGGATAGACTGGTTCACAAGTTTCCTCGGATAATAAGTTGCACATACTCAAATCACCAAATTCTCCTGGATAAAGCTCTTCAGACCAATGCAAAATGTAAGCCGGTGAAACTTTGGAACCAACCGACAGTAATTCCACCACAAGCAAACGCTGCAGAGACCAAAAGCACCAACAAGTGTAAAGAAACAAACAAGATACACATAAGGAAGATGCTATATAAATATAAACTTTGCACCCACAGACACAATAATTTACCTTCACATTTAGCTCCAACATAAGCATATGAACAAGCTCCTCTGCCACTTTCTCTGATATAATTCAGAGATAAGAAACTGTTAGAGAAAAATAATCCAAATAATGTGGAACTAATAATAGGTTTAAGACCGACATTTTATACTTAAACCTCCATCTTATGACAACTGACATATATTGTTGGCATTTTCAGCAGCATGCAATTCAAAGGGAAACACATAGACCAACTTATATATCTCTTATCGAATTATTATTACCGCTTTTTCCATCCATATAGGATGCTCTCATTTTGGTTAAATACAGTTCATCAATTTTTCTACTATGCTCATACAGGTAACCATTTCCATGATTGAACAAAACCCCACAAATCCATCATAGTAATATGTGATTGTTGATTGTCCATCTAGGCAGAATCAATCAGTTACTATAATCAAATATGCATTGCAGATAATGTATATGGTAGATGTACCAAAGCAAGAGATCGACCAAAATGTGAAGACTGGAATCCCACCACCATCTCCAGGATCATTATTATGTTCTGAATAGCCAGAAAATTGTAAAAGTGGACTATTGCTTGACCCTTTGACAAAGCATCTCATGGATCTACTAGTTTTAACCATGTTAGTTACAATGGAGACCTGTAGAAAACATGAAGAAATGAAGTAAATAAAAATACCAACTGATCTAGTAAATAAGAAAAATTCCCATACTATCATTCTATACAAATATGCACCACACATGTATAGATCCGAACTATTACCTTCAATGCATGTTCATATAACTACTTAGAATCTCTAATTTTGTCAAGAGAAGAAAAATACAGTAACAAGTAAATTTTCTAGTTGCAGCTCGTTTCTAGTTCCTTATCTTTGGTGGCCGTGGAGAAGTCCAACACCACATAGTTCTATTTGTTGAAAAAGTGGGCACATTTCAACTATACCAATATCCTACTTGAAGCTTAGCACTCGATAATTTGATACAAATATTACCTAACACCGAGCATGAGTCTTCTCTCAATTTCCTGACCATATCCAACTTTATTAACCAAAGGGATCAAACAAATGGAAAAGGACCTGTTCCACATTCCAAAAGAACTCGAAAAGAACAAACAGAAGTTGGTAAGAGCGTGTACCATGTCCTTGTACGAGGATAAAAGCTTGCGCCAATGAAGTTCCTGAAACACAACACAACCAAAAAAAGTAGATTAACAAGAATTAGCAAAGGCAATATAGGAATTCACCATGATTACGGCAATACAGTTTCATGAACTCATGCAAACTCTTCCACACACTTTTATTTCATATAGTCACTTCCAAAACCTTGATTTTCCACTCTCCCATTTCGCACTCCAGGCCAGTTGCCTATTTTTCGATTAATTATCATAAGACGTTACAACTCTCAATGGCTTTTGAAGCTACATGATACACTCATTTACCCTTAAAACGATGACATAAGCGTAAAATTCTTATTCGCATCAAAATATTTCCATATGAGAAAAGTGACAATCAAGAGCTTAAATATGAGTAAAGAAATAAAACCCAAGTTTTAAAAAAATATTACCTTCTGTTTATGTAACTTCTGAGAAGCCTTCTTTACTATTTCCGGCATGCCACTGAGAACCCCCAACTCTCTCGAACTCATGTACCTGATACAATCACCATTTCAAAACCACCACAACTCCAACTCCAAGAAAGAAAAAAATAAAATCTAAAGCCATGTTCTTTGGGAGTTGAATTACTTGACGGAAAGATAGGCGTTTACGAGCGACGTGGCGTTTTCTCGTCCGTTAGAAGAAGCAGCCTCCCATTCTTGTCGCAAAGAAGCTAACTTGGACCACTGGTTTCTCAGGTTGCGCTGCGCAGTGGGCCTCCACAGCCGAGCAGACGACGCCGCTAATGGGCTTTCCGTCGGAGTTTGGGGGTTCCGGTCCGTCGATTTCGGAGTGTGAGGAGTCGCTGGGGTTGGAGCTTCCATTGTTGAACTGAAATTTTGGAGGTTGAAGAAGAATAAATATGACTGAAAAAAAGAAAAGAAAATATAATTATATAATAAAAAATTTAAAGGAAATCGCTAGGCGGTGGTCTAGGCGGACACTAAGGCCCGCTAGGCGGTTTTTAAAAATACGGCCCAAAACATATTTGTCGTATAGGCCCGTTAGGCCTAACATATATATATATATATATATATTATTATTTTTTTGGGCCAATTACATATAAGTCCACTTTGAGATATTTTTTCCCACATAAGTCCACCCCAACATTTTTACCCATATAAGTCCACCAAAGCCTAAATAAGGTTTTGGTTTAAGTATTGAAGTTCAACATAATTACAGACTGCCATCCAACAAAAAAAATTAGATTTTCTCTTTTATATTTACAAAAATGCCACTAATGTAAAAAAGTCAACAACCACTATTCTCCCCGGAAAAGTCTCTGGCAGACCTCCGGCGAGGTCTCTGATGGACTCCAGCCGACCTCCGGCAATGTCTCCGGCCAAATTTCGATGAGGTTTTCAACGGTTACGAAAGCTACTATCGCCAGCAAGAAAAGCTACTATCCCTAGGTACAAAAATTACTTCCACAGACTACAAAAGCTACTACCGCCAGCAAGAAAAATTATTATCCCTAGCTACCAAAGCTATTATCCATATCTACAAAAGCTACTACCACAGACTAGAAAAGCTACTACCACCGACTATAAAAGCTACTACCGCCAGTAAAAAAAGCTACTATCCCTAGCTAGAAAAGCTACTACCACCGACTACAAAAGCTACTACCACCAGCAAGAAAAACTACTACTGCCAGCAACAAAAGCTACTACCATCGAATAGAAAAGCTACTACCACCGACTACAAAAGCTACTACCATCGAATAGAAAAGCTACTACCACCGACTACAAAAGCTACTACCACCAGCAATAAAAACTACTACCACCAGCAACAAAAGCTACTCCATCAACTAGAAAAGCTACTACCACCGACTACAAAAGCTACTACCGCCAGCAAGAAAAGCTACTATCCCTAACTACAAAAGCTACTACCATACATAATAAAATCTACTACTACCAAGTAATACAAAATATACTATTACAGTGTCAAAAATATACTATCGTAATGACAAAAATATACTACTACTGTGTTGGAAATATACTATCATAACCATAACCAGTCAATTGTGAGCTTGTTGAGCGTTGAGCATGTCAAGAGGAAGGTTCCATTCTCGGTAGAGCCTTCGTTTCCCGACGCCGTCGATGCCAGCAACGACGGGTTTATCTGGATCGGATCTAGAGGTGAAGGCGCTAGATGGTTGAGCGGATCAAATCAGAAGGCGTCATCGTCGATCCGGAGGCTTCGTCGTTGGGCCGGCGACGTCGAGGTCGAATCAGAAGAGGCCGAGGTTGAGGCCGAATTAGAAGTCGTCGTTGATGGAATTAGACGCAGTCGAGGCGTCAACGTCAAGCTGGCAGCGTCGAGGTCGAGGCGTCATCGTTGGCCGGCAGCGTCGAGGTCGAGGCGTCGTCATCGTCGTCGGAGTAGCAGATCGGCGCCGAGCTATCATCGTCGAGTCAGTGTTGGCCTGAGACGCCGCCATGGCCGGAGATTCAAGATCGGAGAAGAGAGGGAGGAGGAAGACGATGAGCCAGAGAGAGAGAGAGAGAGAGAGGAAAGTGAAGGATTCGTGTGAGAGAATGGATTTGTAGGAAATGAGGGTATTTTAGGAATATCATAAAAGTAAAATAACAGGTTTAGGCTTAAAAGTGGACTTATATGGGTAAAAATATTAAGGTGGATTTATGTTACAAAAAATGTTGAGAAAGTGACTTAAGTGAAATTTTCTATATTTTTTTTTGGTATTAAGCAGTAGACTTCCGAGTTCCAGCTATCTGAAACTGTTTGGATCGAGAGAGGTGGAGGAGTGAGGTCTTAGAGATGTCATCCACGGCAGCGAACGATCCACGTCAGCCGGCGGCGGCGAAGCGCTACGTGCCGACGGCTGTATCCCCGGAGGATCTACCGGTCGATTACTCCGGCTTGATCGCCGTGGTTTTCGGCATCGCCGGCGTCATGTTCCGCGTGCGTGCTCTGATCTCTATGTTGTTGTTTTCCAGTTGCGGTTGGAATGCTAGGGTTTTGATTTGATTGATTGATTTGCAGTATAAGCTGTGGTCGTGGCTGGCGATCATCTTCTGTGCTCAGTCACTGGTGAACATGAAGAGCATTGAAAACGACCTCAAGCAAATCTCCATGGCCATGATGTTAGTACAGTCTTACTTATTTACCAAGTTACTAGTGTGAATTTGTGTATGAATTAGTTGTGAATTAATTATGAGATTTTGATGTGGTTGTTAGTTTGCAAATTTGTGATGTGATTTTGTGATTTATGGTTTCAGGTTTGCTATTATGGGATTGGTGACCAACTACTTCGGACCGGCTCGACCAGGTGCACCTCCGAAGACCTCGAATTGATTGGAGCTAAGAGAAGAGATGTAACAGTATGCAGTTTCGTTTAATCTGATTGCAGTTTCAGTTTTAAGTTTGGTAATGGACTATCAATTCTATTTTGAGGAAAAATCTGTGTGGTTCTGCAACTGTCTCTTTTATGGCTTTCGATCTCATGCTAATGTTGTTGAAAGTAGTTTTAATCAACTATGCCAAACTAATTGATGAGGAAACCTTGTGTCATTATCATGACTATTGGAGACATATCATTGCTAACTGTTGTTGCAAGTGTTATATGACTTTTCAGTTTACATCTGTAAGTGTGTGTCTTCCCGTTATAACAGTCTGTGACCATCCTTCTACTTGTTGGTCCTATGGATAGCGTTTGGTCTAAAGAATCTGAAAGAACAAAGGTTCTCATAAGAGATGCATGACTATTGATAATTGTTTAATTATCTTCATGCAAAGCTGATGTTTGAAGGTTGGCATAACCACCTTTTGAAAATGGGTGAATGCTTCTTTATAATATTAATATGAACCCTAAAAATATGTCAATTCTTAATAGAGGGTCTTATATTTTAAAGCTGTAGAGAGGAATGAGATACTTAAACCAGTGGAAAAAGTATGTGTGTTGCTCTTTAAAAAGAGTTCTTGGTTAGTTGGCGCTGGCCTTAAGCTTTGTTCATTGAGCTCATATTCTTCCTTAGTCTCCTTCTCCTCGTTATATCTATACATATATCTGTAGTTCTATATACATGTAACATTATCTGGACCAAATTCATAACATCCAGTGTGTGGGAGAGATTACAAAAATGGAAGAAGAAAAGATATCCAACTCCAATCCACAGAGTTCAGATAAAAAAAAGGCTATCCATATGCTGCTTGCTTCATACCCTTTACAAGGACATGTTACACCATTCGTAAAGTTGGCATACCTAATTGCTGGTCGCGGAGTCATGGTCACATTTGTCATAACAGAGTTTGCACATGCACGTTTGATGGCTGTGGAGCCAGACTTGGATAATGAGAGGAATAAGGTCAGGTACATCGCAGTTCCTGATGGATTGTCAGAAGATGATGCACGGAATGATGAAGGTAAGTTGTTTCAGAGTATATCCAAAGTCATGCCTGGTCATCTGAGAGAAGTCTTAGAGAAGGTCAACAAGGAGGGTAATCAGGTGACTTGTATCATAACTGATCCAATGTTTGGGTGGGCTTTGGAGATTGCTGAAACGCTGAAGCTGAAGTTGGCGATCTTCTGGACTTCTGCCCCAGGAGTTTTGGCCTTGATACTTAACATTCCAAAGCTTATTGAGGATGGGATTATTGACGCCAAGGGTAAGACTGTTAGTTATGTATACTGTAGAACTAATTTGTTGTCTTCTAGACAATTTATACAAAATAGACAAATGTTTTCCGATGGATAGCTTATAAACAAATTATATCTGATGATAGTGTTGTTTGATTTACTGATCTAATTTAAATGGAATGTGTAGGATCTTTGAAAATTGATGGGAAGGTTCAACTGTCACCAGACCTGCCACCACTGACTAGTGCAGACTTTCTGTGGAATTATTCAGGAAAGCAGTCTGGGGAGACCAATTTCCAATATTTCTCTGGCATTCAACGAAACATGAAGCGTTGTGGCTGGCTTCTGTGCAACTGGTTTCATGAGCTTAACCCCCATGTTGCTAATGTAGTCCCAAACATGTTTCCACTTGGCCCATTACTGGCAAATGGAAAACCTGCTGCAAACTTTTGGCCAGAAGACTCGACTTGCTTAAGCTGGCTCAACAAGCAACCTGCTGGATCAGTCATTTATGTTGCATTTGGCAGCATCTCAGTGTTCAGCCAGCACCAGATGGATGAACTAGCATTAGGCCTTGAACTTGTTGGTCGACCATTTTTATGGGTTAAACGTTCAGACGTTGTCAGTGGCGGTTCTTCCAAATACCCAGATGGGTATGAAGAGAGAGTGGCGACCCAAGGCAAGATTGTTCAATGGGCACCCCAAGAACAGGTGTTGACTCACCCATCAATTGCTTGTTTTCTGACTCATTGTGGTTGGAACTCGATCATGGATGGCTTAAGCATGGGCGTCCCCTTCCTCTGTTGGCCATACTTTGCCGATCAGTTTTACAACCGGAGTTGCATCTGTAATGGCTATAAAGTTGGTCTGGCCTTGAGCCCAGATGAGTATGGAATTGTGACAAGGCATGAAATCAGAAGGAAACTAGATAGTTTGGTGGCCGATGATGGTATACGGGCCAATGCATTAAAGCTGAAGGAAATGGCTCTTGAGAGTATCAGTGAAGGAGGATCTTCTGCAAGGAATTTGGACAACTTCATTCTACAGATGAAGCAATGAAGGTGGCATCAAGATCATGATCATCTGTTTATAAATAATCAAACCCCATCACCGAGTGCTCGGTTCAATAGTAATATAACGGTACCAGAGGGTTTCTAATCAGCAAATTGTGTAGAGGATATTTCTATCAATCTAACACATCCTCATTATTTTCATATCTACATAAATTAATAACTAACCTCTCCTACACTGTTGATTCTACAACGGCACGAGCAATGAATCATCAGCACCAAATGTATGTTAGTGCAACAATACCCAGCGCATACAACAATAATCTCAGCTGAAAATATTCAGGTTAATTAATCTTGGATGATAAAATGAAAATTATTGAAGTCAAACATAAGAAAAAGAATTTCATTTCTCTATCGATAAGAGTTTATTGTAACAACACACTTACAAACTTCATCAGAAAAACAATGTACCCTCATTTGAAAAACAATATACCACAAATGGGGGTTATATTGTTTTTCCGATGAATGAGAAGGAATAACAAACACTTGCAGCATTATTCAAATGAATGAGATACCTAGCTATTGGCTGCCAAAGAATTGTAAAGAATAATAAGTAAATAATCAATCCTCGATCAAAAACCAGTGTAATACATTCCTCTCTGTAATTTTCCCAGCACCACCCATTCTCTTTTTATCTGTAAATGGTACTCGACCATTTTCCAGTGAGTTCTCTTTGGTTTTTTGGATTGACAACTTCCGGAGAAGTATGTGAGGAAGATCTTGGTGGCAAAGACATTTCCATCTTTACTGTAGATCGGGTTTTCTGATCCGCTCGGTTTCCGAAACCCTAGCCCGTTTCCCACTTCTCGAACATTTCTTCTTCTCCGGGCATGGCTGCAGCACCTGTCACTGTAATTTTCATCGTCTTCATGGATAAAGAAGAACCACTCCCTCCCCATTAGAGAACGTCACTGCATTCGGGTTGTCTATTTTCGAGGGAGTTTTGCCGAGTCTTCGGTAAATTTTCCTTAGAGGTGGTCACCGCAGGACTCATCTCGGGTTTCGGGATGAAATTCGGGGCGGGTCCTGACAATGTTCACTCACACTAGAAGTGGCATGGTGAGCCATTGCCAATGCCTAACATGAGAGAGCGTCCTCTAGGTGCTGCTAATACAAGTGATATGCTCCACGACGCCTTTGGTGTGCATGGTCATGATAATAATGATGACAATGTTGAAGACCAAGATGTACCTCATCCGGACCTCACCCCCGTTGCAGAAAATTTCTACCGTTTGATTAAAAATGGTCAAAAAGAATTATACCCTGGTTGCGGGAGGTCCAAACTTGATTTCATATTGGAGTTGTATCAACTCAAAGCTGAAAACTCTTGGAGTGATGTTTCTTTCACAGGTTAGTGCCCTTAATAGCTTTACTGTAATCATGATTTTGGACATTGAGTCTCACATGTTTTGTCTACTGCTATATTCTACAGTTGCTGCTATTTATTGTGATATTTACTATTTCCCCAGGCTTGTTGAACCTGTTGAAAAATTGGTTCTTTAAAGAAAACTTTCCTACCAATTTCTACCTAACAAAGAAGCTCGTAACTGCGTTGGCATAGCCTTGTGAAAAGATAGATGTATGTATGTTAGTACATAGCCAAAATACCTGGCTAAGCCGAGGATACGGTACAATTACCCGGTCGAGATAGCCCTGGTGAGCCCTTCACAGACATCCAAAGAAGGAATGGCCGGTAACAAACCGCTTGTCAAAGTCACTCTAACGGCAAAACACCCCCAAAAGGGAAGACACTCCAAAGGAGGGCAAAGAGTCTCACATCGGAAACAAGCTCAAGGTACACAAGCTTAGCCTATAAAACAAGCTCAAGGTACACACATCTATACTCATACATATATTCTCTCCCACTTTCATTCCTCTACCCGTACAAGTGCTCAAAGTTAACTTAAGCATCAGAGAGCCGAAGACTGGGCCACCCCAGTCCCGACCCCGTGACGTTGCCATTTGTGCAGGTACCGAGTGAAAGCCCCTCAAGAATTCTACTTCGTTCCGCCCCGCGACCACTTCCCGCCTCGGGACATAACAGGTAGAAACAATTGGCGCTAGAAGGAGGGTGTCCTCAAGTGGAGACCCTCACGTCGCTCGCTATGGCCGGGGCCATCATCTGCCCAGAAATCCCGAGGAGAGAGAAAGTAGATCTGACTTTCTCTCTCTCATTCGCTTGGGCGTGCCGCAGCAAGGTAGCTCACATTCACAGCCATTAGGCACACAGTCTTCCAATGAATCCAGCATGGCCACCCCAACCTCCGGCCAAGGCCCACGCGCCGGAGAGCAGCGCCAAGAAACTGATCTGGACACCCAACTTCCCTCAGTCGAAGCAGGGATACGCTCTTGGTCTCGCGACCCCAACCTCGGCACCCTCCCCCCGGGACATGCCTTCGCTTTTGGCACCCATTTGATATTTCTCTCCCGGGGACGCCCGCCCATGTCCCAGTGCTGCTCTCCCGAAACATTCGCGGATTCCCCAGGTCCCGCCATCCATTAGCGGACTCCGCTGGTCCCGCCATCCATCCGCGGACTCTGCTGGTCCCGCCATTCCTCGCGGACTCCGCTGACGTCGCCAACCCTTGCGGACTCCCCTGGTCTCGCCTCGCCAGCTCCTCGCGGCATTCCCTGATCTCGCCAGAGTTCTTAAACCTCACGTGGAGACATCCCTAGTAGTTCCCCTGGCGGACACCCCCACACAGCTCTCCATCCCGACCTCCTGGGACTCCTCTATCCCGACAGAAGGATGCAAAAAAAAAAAAAAAACCCTTCCCGACACGGCGCCTGGTCCCGACCCAAGATATAGTCCCGACCAAGGAACCCGTGACAAGAAACAAGCGGCTCCGCTCAGAGCTCCGGGAGCCCTTCCCACATGGCCCCCGAGTTCCCGAGGCCCCCCTCCCTTGCTTACCATGCTCTCGGAACGTGCCAGCACAAGTGACCCGCATCACACATCCGCCTTCCTCTTCCTCCCTCCCGGGACCATCCATTTAGCACCGCGGACACCGCTCGCCACGCCAGACTCCGCGGACTCCTCTTGTCTCGTCATTCCTCGCGGACTCCACTGGTCTTGCCAAAGTCCCCGCGCACCGCGTAGCGGCTCTACACGGCTCCAGATAAGTCTTACTTTACATTATTCAATTAAGTTGTTATCATACAAATAGCATGACCACATGCATCATAGTATATTCTCATGTACATGCTAAACACATACTTGTAAACCATGTGCAAACCACATACACTTGCTTCACATGATTACAAACCAAACATTGTTGTACATCTCTCTATCAATCACAAGCTACACACACACCATGTGTAAACAGCCAGCATTCAAACATGCATTCTCTAGCTACACACGCCCTTAGCGCGACCTGTCCCGCCGCCCCTTCCCGACTCGGGACGAGACAGGAAGACCTCTTATTCCTAGCCAACTCGACAGTAAAACCCTTACCTTAGAATTCCTACCAACACCACAAACATGTGAACAATCCCACACCCCAAATAACCCGAAACAACGCCGCCACTACATACAAATCCAAAGACAAAGAACGCCACCAATTCATACCGTGAAACAGTGGATCCGGGTAGTGGCAATGAAGCCGGTTGCAAACAGCCAAGCGCTCGCGCCCACTCAATCGAGGGTGAAGTGGGACGCTCCCCAATCTGAGGTTTGTCAAACCACCGAAACTCTAAAGCACAAATTGCAGCTCGCCTAATTTTCAGTTTGCAAAACACGAACTCCCCCCTCCAGCTATCCCCAATCCCATACATACATAGACTCGCCAAGTCAACGGCCCGCAACGCTCAATGGCGAGTCTCCCCAATCAAGCGCGGACTGACTCGCCACGCAGAGGCCGCAACGCCACATAGCGACAGTCCCCAACCAAGCGCGGACTGACTCGCCACATAGCCACAGTCCCCAATCAAGCGCGGACTGACTGGCCACTTCGCGACAGTCCCCAATCAAGCGCGGACTGACTCGCCACATAGCCACAGTCCCCAATCAAGCGCGGACTGACTGGCCACCTCGCGACAGTCCCCAATCAAGCGCGGACTGACTCGCCACATAGCCACAGTCCCCAATCAAGCGCGGACTGACTCGCCACATAGCCACAGTCCCCAATCAAGCGCGGACTGATTGGCCACTTCGCGACAGTCCCCAATCCAGCGCGGACTGCCTCGCCACATAGCCACACTCCCCAATCAAGCGCGGACTGACTGGCCACTTCGCGACAGTCCCCAATCAAGCGCGAACTGCCTCGCCACATAGCCACAGTCCCCAATCAAGCGCGGACTCACTGGCCACTTCGCGACAGTCCCCAACCAAGCGCGGACTGACTCGCCACATAGCCACAGTCCCCAATCAAGCGCGGACTGACTGGCCACTTCGCGACAGTCCCCAACCAAGTGCGGACTAACTCGCCACATAGCCACAGTCCCCAATCAAGCGCGGATTGACTGGCCACCTCGCGACAGTCACCAACCAAGCGTGGACTGACTCGCTAGAGCAACATTAAACTTTTCTTCTTGCCAACAGGTTTCTGGAACATCACCCCCTTCACCTAGCGACTCTCGCGTGGGACTTGGGGACTCGGCACCATGCCTCCTACACCCGGGTAAAACCTATCTCTAGAATAACTCCCTACCCAAGAACTCTCTCGGACTTGGGACTTGGAGACTTGTACTAAACATTCTTGACGTGCTGTAGCAATACCCCAGTAGGCCGAGGCTCAAAATTTGGTGACTATGTTGCTCCAGTGTGTTCAAGAGCCGTCTTTTTATGCTGATGAATAAAAATGAAAATTCAGAATTGAATTGTATGTTAGAGACAGAAAAAGGAGACACTACTTAAAATAAAATCAGCGAAGATTCAAAAAACTCTTAACCTGCTAAGATTTATCATAACAGATATTCATTGTATCTTCCACGTCTACATGGATAAGCATCTTTCCTAAGAGATATGGAACTGTCTTGAACCCCCATTCTAAATCCACTTTAGAGACAAGTTGTTGTATCTTCGATTCTTGATCCACTTTAAGGACAAGTTATTGTATCTTCAATTCTGGATCCACTTTAGGGACGAGCTGTTGTGTCATCTCAGCGAAAATTGTGTTGGCATCTTCCGAAGACGGACATAAGACCACATATATAGTACTTGTATCCATTATTTGCAACTAGCATAGAAGTGCATAGAACATCCTCCCTGCAAGATAAAAGTTAAAACCAGTTTTAGATAAATTGTCTATTATAATGTCCAACTAAATTATTTATATAAGATAATGAGAGTACTAAGAAATCATTTGCTGTTCAAACAGAGTCAAAACTAAAACCTTCTTCATGAGTGAAGTAGTACACTAAAAAAAAGAAGATTAAAATTCATATACAGAAAGTTTTCTAGCTTATTTGGCCAAGAACAAAAAACAATACTAACTTATATATTAGAAAATTCTTAACGCAGTGCCCAACTATTTACCCGTATAATTTTACTGCACACAACCACCATATGTTAGTTCCCATGATACTAATGATTATTCTATTAGCTTTTTTTTCTATTTGATTTTTATGCGACAACTCTCATATCTTGTTATATCGAGCTACATTGCATATCAAGATGTGAGTATTGCTAGATTTTTAATTATAGTTTCCTCCAATATTCTAACACAACATTGCATGTAAAAGAACTAAACTTTGTTTTACTAATAAAGATATAACTTATAAGCACATAGTAACTCTGGAGTCACAATATAACAAGTGTCAAGTACTAATAACTTGTATCAAGCAGTGTCACAAAGAACCCATGAACCGATTGCATACGTTTCTGATGAACAAAACAGTATGAAAACTATGAATCATCAATTCATTGATTCAAAGACCAATAAAAACCACATGAGCACTCAAGCGGGCTGGGCGAGACAGATTTTGGGCCAGAACCCCAGCCTTATCATTGAACCCAACAACCCAGCAATCAGGGCCCAGCCTGTTATTCGTGAAAGAAACGAAGGGCAAGCACGTACTTTCATTCAGAAACCACAATGGACTCCCCAAATAAATTAAACCCTAATCGCAAACCTCACACTCCTCTCTCTCATAGGCACAAGTCGCAGGTGAGCTCCGCCGCAGCAGCAGAAGAAAGAAGGAGTAAGAAAGCAGAAGCGAAAAATGGCGACGGCTAACAAAGTCAAAGATGTGTCGCCTCATGAGTTTGTCAAGGCCTACGCCGCTCATCTTAAGCGATCCGGCAAGGTCAGTCTCTCTCTCTCTCTCTCTCTCTCTCTCTCCTGTGGCTTTGTTTATATGCATGTTTGTGTGATTCTGCAATTACTGACTGTGTATGAAAGGATCTGTGTAGCTTTTGCGTTCAAAATTTGGTGTTAGTTTTGGTTGTGCTGTTTGAGTTCTTTATATATGGCTTTCGAAAATGAATGGTAGCTATTTGATACGGCTGAGGGGGAGAAGATTTGAATCTAGTATAGCGGTTTTCAATTTTGAAGAGAGGTAGGGATTGGTTTGTGTGCTTCGATGACTTTGTGTTATCTGCAATCTGTTTCAGATTTTTACAGGAAACAGTTTCGTGCTCATATTTTACCTCAGCTGAATTGGTATGACTAACCCTAATACTCTGTACACTGTGTTTTTACGGGTCATCTGAAGAGAGAGAAAAAAGATACAGGCATTATAACGGGCTTCGGTTTCTTTGATTGAAAAACAGTTTTAGGTTTCCTGCTCTCAGGATGTAGTGCAGTGGTTGGACCTATTATGTCTTGTTTGTCTGAGTTGGTGTATTAGCTGCTCTGTGTAGATTTATTTCCTTAGCAAACATCATGTCCACTTCTCTTGAACGATGAACAAATTCAGTGAAAGTTTGGTTCTGTTGCTTCCATGGATTACTTAATTCTCATAATGCTATGTCTTAAATTTCTTTCAAGAGTTTGAAAAGTGTTGTTCTGTCTACATCAGCTGTTATTTGTTGCAAGCTGTTCTTGCTACTTTGCTGAAAACTTATATTCTACATTGATGTAGATTGAGCTCCCTGAGTGGACTGACATCGTGAAGACTGCTACATTTAAGGAGCTGGCTCCTTATGACCCTGATTGGTACTACATCAGAGCTGGTATGCAGATTGCAGATCTCATCCTCCCTTTATCCACCCTAGGGATGGCATTTAAACCCATTGGGTAATACCCATGGGTTTATACCCACCCAAGAAAAATTCGCGGGTAATACCCACTGGGTAATACCCATTTGCAAAATGTTGGGTTTGGGTAATTACCCACCCACTTTAAATGGGTAAAACCCATACCCATACCCATTACCCATTTCTATTAAGGGGGCTGTTATTTAAGTTGTCTGTTTCAACCAATTCAAGTATAGAAAATAGAAATATTAAGGCAGCATCACCATTTTTCATCTGATCCCATCCCCATCTGTTTCGGTATGAGATATGGGGTAGCTAAATTGGCATCAACACCTACATTCTTGACCATTTTCAGCCCTGACTGCAGCTGCTCTAGCAATGCCAAAACTTACAACTTCTCCACCGAGATGATTCCATGATTTCCATTCTTACACCCAATGAACTGAGCGAATGCTTCTATTAGATTCAATACCTAACTATAGAAAATACTTGACATAATGAAAATCCCATTACAGAATAAACAGAGAAGACAGAGCAATAGAAATGGAAGAAATGACAGCCTATTTCTGAGTCTTCCCATTACAGACTCCAAGATACCATCAACATGTTTCATGTTAATCACTAAAACAAAATAAATAAATGAGGCCTCTACTAAAACAAAGGAGAAGAACGTGATTAGCTCTGCTTGCTATGAGATTGACCTTTCACTGCATATGAAACGAGACATTCTAAGTAACTTATCTACAGAAAAATCTAAATCACCATGCTTAAGTTAAGTGTACAAAATGATATCTAGCAATTGATCTCAATGCTTGGATATGATTCAATTTGCCACACCACACAACTTTACCTATCCTAACAATGAAACACCTGCTAAAAACATTTAGATAAAACATTAAATGGAGTTGCTAGGCTACCCAATTATCTCTCCCTCTCCTCTTTTATCATCCCAAAGAACTAAACTTTTATTTTTACTTTTTTACATCATATTACAAATATACTTATCTTTCGCAAACAACATACAGAGCTTACTGCAAGAGAAACAAAAATAATGTAAACATACTATAGCAATCCTAAGATTTGCCCCCAATGTAACAGAACACATAGGAAGCAAATAAGCAATCACTCTTTAATGTATCATCTAGCTTCGGCATAACAACATTCTAAAGAATTTTAAGTGTAAAATATGATGCAAAGACACAAAAGAACAGCAAATACTTACATTGGAAGACAAAAGATGAAAATAAAGATTAAAGATTTACACCAGGAATTAAAAAAGAAAAGAGAGCCGAAGCATGTTGGTTACCTCAGAAAACTTGTAAAAGATCAACAGGTACATGACATCTTCAACAGCAATCTGGCACTGCTGCTCCTTCAGTTGAGCAATCCTCCTGGAATTCAGGGAATATCTCGGGTCACAGAAATAGATGTGAAGATTTAAATTCCAAAAGGGCTCAGCCATGCCAGACACCCAACGTTTAGGCTCCAAATTCTATTCGTCAAGCTGGGGTCATTAAATCAGCTAAGATTCAAAAACCCTACACAACTACACATTTGACACAACTAATTTAAATCACACAAAGCATCCCCTAGCTGTTCACAAAACGGATAGTCAAACCTCTCAATCCTTCACTTTTTCTTTTTCTTTTTCGTGTTCAAGCCTCCACTCTTAAACACACTAAACCATAGAATTTACTATTGAGTAAATCAATGATAACCATCCCCAAAACGAAACTCTAAAGATAATCGAGAAGTAAAGAACTTGGTATGAGTAGCTCATATCAGTGATATGACACAATACACTGAAGAGAAGCACTTATTTCTATTTCAAATAACAATCCATCACCAACCAGCTTACGAATTCCTATGACAAAGCTGAGCAGTAGAGTTGCTATATCCTGGAGCATACAAATGCTCAGATTGACATTTAAAGATTTTGGAAAAACACACTTACAGAAATTCTTGCAATAAAACTTATAACAGTACCTGAATTCCTCAACATATGTAGATGGAAGTTCCTCATCCAATGTGGGTCTCACGTCTGTACAAACCTGAACCAAATTTAGCATTAAATAGAGTGTGAGGAGGTCCGGGAGGTGGTTGAAGATGGAGTAGTCGTTGGGGGACGAAAACAAACCTGGAAACCTGATGACCAGTAGAGCTCGTTTTGGATTTGATTCGTCTAGTTTGGTTGTGAAGGTGAGAGACGAAGGAGGAGGTGCGGAAGTGAATCTGAGTTGTGGACTCGGAGCCGGCAATCGGTTAGTATGAGACTGAGCTTGGATCGGAGATTTGAAGAAGAGGAGTTTGGGAACTAGAAAGCAGAAGAAGAGAACAGAGAACATAGATTTTAGGGTTTTTGGGTGTAATATGGGTACCCACGGGTATTACCCATACCCAGTTCATCAAACCCATGGGTTTTTTTTTAAAATACCCTACCCACCCATGGTTGAAAATGGGTATACCCATTACCCATAATTTAAACCCAATACATATTTTACCCATGGTTACCCATACCCATGGGTTTTAATGCCATCTCTAATCCACCCCACACACAATCTCTCACAATTATTGGAACTGTGCCGTGCATTTTTTTCATTGTAAATGACTTTTCTTTGCAGCATCTATGGCAAGGAAAATCTACTTGAGGGGTGGTCTTGGTGTTGGTGCCTTCCGAAGGATCTATGGAGGAAGCAAGAGGAATGGCAGCCGTCCACCGCATTTCTGTAAGAGCAGTGGTGGTATTGCTCGTCACATTCTTCAGCAATTAGAGCAGTTGAAGATTGTTGAGATTGACCCCAAGGGGTATGTTTCTTTCACATAACTTCAGTATTGTGTGTACATTTTTGCAATATCTATTGTTTGAAAAGTTGATTTCTGAAAGTAGTCCTGTAATTCTATGGTATTAAGCAATATTTGTTCTGTACAGTGGAAGGAAAATCACACCCAGTGGTCAGCGGGATTTGGACCAAGTTGCTGGAAGGATCGTTGTTGCCATCTGAGACATCAACTTACATGGCTTGGTTATGCAAAATGATCTAGGAACTATTTGCGTTTAAGATGGAGAGACAGATATGGGATGGTTTTTGATTGTTTTATGTCAGACTGTCACTTTTACAAATGAGTATGGTTTCGTTGGTTATTATTTTTCATTTCAATGTAGTAGAGTGCTATGTCCTTCCTAGCTGAAGTTTTGTTTATGAAAACCTATTCCTATTATCTACAGCTTGATCTATCTACATGGTTTCATATTGAATGTGAGCTCACACCTTACATTTAATCTGCAGTGGTCAACAAATGTTTATCTTTCATACCTAGAAATTTGCAACTTTCTGCTTATATGTTCTTCACGATGTGCAACTTTCTCCTTGTATGCTGTTTGTTTTAGAAATCGCTCTGCCCTGCTCACATTAGCTTATACAGGTTCTCTTGAGTTCCTGAACAGAATGTAGCTGAGTTTCATTCAAATTGCAATTTTGGTATTCTGATGCTGTATAGATAGCTATTCCTGCCTACCTATCATGTTAGTACCGTCGCTACAAAAGAATGGGGACTGACCACAGACAAAATAAGTCAATAGCCAAAATGATGGGTTCTGACCACAGACAAAGTAAGTCATTAGCCAAAATGCAACCGTGAATTTGCAACCTTGACAACTCAAGACCAGAGATCACAAGTAGGCACGTTTCTTGCGGAGCTAGTGCATTCTTCAAATGTTGAATGGTTAAGCATGTCGTCGTGGGAGTTTTGTTTATCCGTATGGGTTTCTTGATTTTTTTTATATTTTTTGGATGAAAAAATGTTTAAGCCCATGATCCATTTATCCACAAATAAAATCTGATCATTTGATACAACCCATATTTGCCTTGGTGGAGTCTTTCGGTGACATGTTTGGGTCCTCTTTCCCTCTTCCCAGTCACCTGGTAAAAGTGAATCATTGGCTGAGGAACAATGTGGTTGCTTAGTTGCTTGATTTCCTTTCAATGGATAGATTTAGAGTCCTTGTGTGCCATTCAAACTGGTTCATACAAGGTCCTGTTACATTAGTTACAACTTCACATTGTACATGATTTTGCTGAAATACTAAAATAATCGAGGTTAACATCGAGGATGATAAAAGGAAAAACAAAAAAAAGCCACAGAACAAGGGCACCCCGTCCCCCACACAGAGCAATCAAAGTGTCAAGTCCCACAAAAGCCACAGTGCACCGCACCGCCGGGACCCACAAAGGGGTCTTTCACCTCAGTCGGCAAATAGATTCGTAGAGATACTTCTTCTACGCGCCCTCTCTAGAACACCCACCACCTTCCCCCTTCAGAATCTTAAAACCCAAATTAATTAAAAATAAATAAATAAAAATAATAACGATTACGAAAGGCATTTGCTTTGTCCCTGGATTTGAGTTTTGCTTCGATTCCTACACTCTTTAGCTTCCTCCCTCTCCTCTCTCTCTCTCTCTCTCTGCGCCGATCAAGAGCTAGGGTTTCCTCGCCTCCGCTGCCGTCGCGATCCATCTCCGTCGTCACTGTAAGTTCTCGTTTTTCATTTTTTAATGATCTTTATTTTCCTGTGATACAATCAATTTTCGCTTCGGATTTTCACCCTATGTATATATATACACGCTAGAATGTATCTATGTGCTTCTTTTTGCTGTGTTACTTGCTTTGTTGCCTGAGAATTTGGAGAAGAAACTCAACTTCTTTGTTGCTTCGATTTTATGATATTTATTGATTTTACTGCAGCATTGATTTTGTGTGGATTTGATGATATAGGTGGAATTTGATATGTAAAATAGCACTCATTTATGGTGGAGATTTATGAAGTATCAACAGTGAAGTAGATAATGACATAATGTGGCTTTTGCCTCGGAATTTTGAAACGTTTTTGGAAATGAATGAGTTCATCTTATTGATCGGATCCTGTTTTAAATAGGATGAAAAGGTTATATTATCATAAGCCGTTGTTCGACCTGAAGGATCAGTCAAGTCATTTGATGAGTCTGGTGGTTGAATGGGTTTATAGGTTGTATCCGTTTGATTCTCGTGCTAATTAAGCTGGTGTTTTGTTGTTGGTGGGAGGGGACTTGACAGATTATGTATTTGTGTATGTAGAATAAGGAGGTAGTGACTGAGGATGGATGAAGATGGAGATATGGATTTGTTTTCCTCCAATTGGAACAACAAGAATCCGACTGATCGCCTATTTATTGTATCTTGCCTTGTTGCTGCCCTAGTCGGGATTTTGACTATAGCCTATTCTGCCTTCCAATGGAGGAGAAATATCAATCTAAGTTGGATGAAAGCCATAGCCAGGTCAAAAAAAAATCCAAAAGCACGTCACAAAGTTCCTGTAGCTCCTCATACTTGGGTTTTAGAATCTGTATCTCGCGGAAAGAACTTTAATTGCTGTGTTTGTTTCAATACCACTGGCCCTTCTCAAACCCTCGGGCCTCTGTCAGCTTCGGACAGTTTTCTGCACCGTTGCAGTATTTGTGATGCAGCGGCTCATCTAGGATGCTCGTCTAGTGCACAAAAGGACTGCAAGTGTGTATCCATGATTGGTTATGAGCGAGTAATGCACCAATGGGCTGTCCGTTGGACTGAGGTTTCAGACCAACCCGATGAGACTTCTTTCTGCAGCTATTGTGAAGAGCCCTGTAGTGGTTCCTTTCTTAGCGGATCCCCAATATGGTGCTGCTTGTGGTGTCAACGACTGGTACATGTTGATTGCCACAGTAGCATGTCCAATGAAACTGGTGATGTATGTGATTTAGGTCCGTTCAGAAGGTTGATTCTATCACCCCTTCATGTTAAGGAATTGAACCAGGCTCCGTCAGGTGGATTTTTGAGCTCAATTACTCATGGAGCCAATGAGATAGCATCTACAGTGCGTGCAAGTATTAGAAGTCAGAGCAAGAAGTACAAGCATGGAAAAACAATCTCTACTGGGACTGGAAATAGTGGCAGTACTGGGGATATGTCTACTGAAAGCACAGCTGATACTAATCAAGCTGTTAATGGTTCTCATGAAATGGAGGAAAATTGCAACGGTGCTGTGGATGTGGATTTGCAGCACCGAGATGCTGATGTAGATAACAAATTGGATTCTAAGCCCAGTATTCAAAAGAGCTCATCTATGAATAAGAAGGAAGAGTCTCTACGGATGAAACAAAGATATGAGTTAATTGATTTGTCGTCTGATGCAAGACCCTTGTTGGTTTTCATCAACAAGAAGAGTGGAGCTCAGCGTGGGAATTCCCTGAGACAACGTTTGAACATTCTTCTCAACCCCATCCAGGTTTGATTTCTACTGTGTACTTGCTTTACGAAATAAAGATTGTGACCTTCCACCCTATTCCTTCAAAGTGGCAGGAAACTGTAAAGAAGTATTCTCTAACTGCTGAGTGCTAAACATTTATCAGTATGAGATATGGAGCTATGTATCAAATTGAATTACATGGAGATTGGGGTGTAGTTTTCTTCTCTTCACATATGTTATATTTTACCGTCTGATTCTTCTGTGATCCGTGTGTTCCATGTAGGTATTTGAACTGAGTTCAGCACAGGGACCAGAGGTGGGTCTGTACTTATTCAGAAAGGTGCCACACTTCAGAGTTCTTGTTTGCGGGGGAGATGGTACTGTTGGCTGGGTTCTGGATGCCATCGAGAAGCAAAATTTTGTCTCTCCTCCTCCAGTTGCTATTCTTCCTGCTGGAACGGGGAATGATCTGGCTAGAGTTTTATCGTGGGGAGGTGGTTTGGGTTCCGTGGAGAGACAGGGAGGCCTTTGCACTGTTTTGCACCACATTGAGCATGCAGCTGTAACCATTCTTGACCGGTGGAAAGTAGCAATTTTAAGTCAACAGGGAAAGCAACTTCAACCGCCAAAATTTATGAACAATTATCTTGGTAAGTTATCATATTAGCTTAGGTATCTGGTTTATAAGTGGTATGAACAATTTTCGTTGGTTCGATTTGTCTGGCATTTTATTTTTTATTTTTTGGTTTATATGTTTTTATCTGTGCTCTGGCTCAACTCAGAGTTCAGTTAAACTCGCAGAATAGTTTTGTGTAGTCTCTGCTTGGCTTTACATCTTGACACCTCTTATTTTCTGTACACGCTGAATATAAATTGAGTTACAACCCCAAACTGGTCAATCTACTGATCACTTGATTTTGGGGTAATCAAAGCTAGCCCATCTGATGTAAAAGTTACTACTATCCTGTGAGTTTGGCTTAACATGTCATCTGGTTTTGGCTCAATATGTTTTTGGTTGGGATTCAACATGTAATTACTACTACCTGCATTAGGATTATTACTACTTCAGTGTTTCTTTATTTCTGCTCTACATACTGTATCACTGTGTGGACTATCATGTGCTCCCACTGCTAACCAGCTCTGGCAATCTTCATTTGCAGGAATCGGATGTGATGCTAAGGTTGCTCTGGACATTCATAATCTTCGTGAGGAGAACCCGGAGAAGTTCTATAATCAGGTAATGTCAAGCCTTAACCCAAATATAGTTACAGTTGTTTAAGATCAAACTTCCCCAAGGAACGGAGGCTAGCTATGTGATAGTAATTTTTGAAAAGGGAAGCAATTGAAATCAATATCATACCGTGTGGATCACATTTTAGATCTATTACTTTTTTGTTACTAATTTGATTTAGAGTCTTAGTTTTAAGCTATTCTCCTTCAGACTTTGACCTATTTTCAATTGTTATATATACCTGCAGTTCATGAATAAAGTCCTTTATGCAAGAGAAGGGGCCAAGGGTATAATGGATAGAACATTTGTAGACTTTCCTTGGCAAGTTCGGGTTGAAGTAGATGGTGTTGAGATAGAGGTCCCTGAGGTGAGTGTGGATAACACATACTGATTTCTAATTCCAAAATCATCACTGCTTTTCTTAAGCTATGGATGGTTGGATAAAGGATGGTTGACAAGTTTGAGATTCTACGTGTTGGACAGTCTCTAAGATATAGATAAATTTGCAGGATGCAGAAGGTGTACTTGTTGCTAATATTGGAAGCTACATGGGTGGCGTAGATTTGTGGCAAAATGAGGATGAAACGTATGATAATTTTGATCCACAATCCATGCATGACAAAATTCTTGAGGTTGTGAGCATATCTGGAACATGGCACCTTGGGAAACTACAGGTAAGTTGGGTTTGTGGTTTTACAAGTTTGGTTTATCCAAGTATTAGGATATGAAACTTCTTATGGTAGTTGATATTCTAGCATAAATAATTGTTAGGCAATTTTGAGTACGTAGTTATCAACTACAGTGCATAAGTTTGATTAGTCAATTCAAGCTTGAACTATGGAATTTGGGATGTATGTGGAAATGTTTTGCTGAATTTTTGTGTTTTGTGGGAACAGGTAGGGCTTTCTCGTGCTCGCAGACTTGCGCAGGGCCAGTCAATTAGGATACAGCTTTTTGCGGCATTTCCTGTTCAGATTGATGGGGAACCTTGGTTTCAGCAACCTTGCACATTATCGATATCTCATCATGGCCAGGTCCTCCTCTCTCTCACTGTTTTCTTGCTTCTATGTATACTTGTATGAAGCATATTGATCGTGCTGAAATGTTCAGTGTCAATAACCTTAAACTCCTGTGCAGGCATTCATGTTGAAGAGGGCTGCTGAGGAGCCACTTGGTCATGCAGCTGCCATTATCACCGATGTCCTTGAGAATGCTGAAACAACCCATGTAATCAACGCTTCACAGAAGCGAGCTCTTCTTCAAGAAATGGCTCTCAGACTGACATAGCAGTGGTCCATAGGTACTTAAAATAGTAATCAAAGTTTTGATTGTATCTCCTTTTCTTTTTAGAAATATTCACATGTTGTATACCACCATATCACCTCATGTATCTTTTGTTTTGTGATCTAAAACATGATGCTTCTACCTGGAAGTGCGATTGTATATGAACCTTGTTTACCATCAATGAAAGAGAGAATTTGTCATAGTTTTACTTTGGAGTGAGATTGTCATGCTTTTTCTTTTTTCAGTCTTCACTTCAGTTTACATGGCTATATGAATTGGAAAAAAGGCATATATTACAAGGCTAATGATTCCAGTTGAGGGTGATTGCAAAATTACATGTATATTAGAATCTGCAGAAGTAAGTTCTCCAGTTCACTTCTTGCATACTAGCTCTGTTTTTGGCCCTTCAGAAAGGCTTCTGTCTCCTATGTACGTAAAAATCCTATATCTAAGAAGATTTTAAAGCTATACGTCACTGAAAACTCCAACAGCTAGATCTAACTGCTCAAATGTTGAGGAGACGACCTTATTAACCTTCAAAAGTTCCTTTGCTTGTTCCTCACTAGACCTAGCTTCACTTTATTCCATGCTCTTGACACAAACCCCTTTGTAGCCTCTGTGCTCGACTTTCTCTCGCAGGCTGTAGACACCTCCGAGCACAAAATTCTCTTTGGTGCCTTAACGCTTGCTTTGCGCATCCGATCCAAACCTTCTCTGTACAAGGGTGAATTGAAGCAGTACATGTAGAGAGGCGAAGTGGATGCTTTCGAGCCTTGAATCGCTCTGTTAAGTTGTCGAGTCATGGCTCGAAGCTCAAATGAATCGTACAACGAGCTGCCATTGTGCTGGGGACTTTGTTTCCATATTGGGGTAGTAGCAACTGTTTGGGTTTGATGAGCTGTTGTGGTTTCACTTCTTTGTGTCTGATCTTCCTTGATTGAGATTCCTAGAACAGTAGCAAGATCTACTTGTTTTGAAGCCTCTCCCATTTCCTTTGAGAGAGAGAGAGAGAGAGTTAAGGATGGCTTTTTGGTTGTTTACTAGATGTTTATGTAGGTGTTTATGAGCGGATGGAAGTTTACCTTGTAAGTAACGTTGGTTTAGAGAAGGTTGACAAGATCTTTCATTGTGTTATACGTCTTGGAAGAGCATGTTCTCACATGGAGGTATCATTTGTCATTAATCAAGGGAGTGTTAGTCATAATAGTCATCGATTACAACGTAGATTTGTATAACACTACTTTTCTCGTACTAATTTGTTTGAGAGCAATGCTAGATGACACATAAGGTGGTGGGTTTTAACCGGGATTTAGAAATGTGACTCATTTAACACTATTTATTTTGTTTGAGCAATATTAGGTGAACACATGTAAAATGAGTTTTAACTGAGATTCCAAAATGTAGTTCACTTAACACTGTTCATTTTGTTTGAACAATGTTAGGTGAACATAAGCAAAATCTTGATTAGAAAAAATACATTTTACCAAGTGTTTTAACGAGTAAATTTCTTATGGGGACTTTATAATAAAGACTAGGTAAAGACCTTCAAATAAACAGTTGAATGAGTGTTTTAAACATTAATTGATATCTTTAAATTTCAATGTGCATATCATCTAACCGTTCATTTTAAAAGTTTTCACTTATAAGATCCTTGTTAAAACTAAAAAAAGTCTACAAAGTAACTTGACAAAGATAAGGGCGTAGACTTAATTTTTCTTGATCAATACACTAGTGCGTGATTTAACTATTGCTATTATTATTTCGTTCTTTAATTATATACCCACCCATCTTTAGTTCTTTACATATGCTAGTGAGAATCGAACCATAACCATTTTAGTTGTTACTTAAGTAACAACTAATTCTGCAGAAGACATAGCTAGCTCTAAGGTTATATAATTCTGTAAAATCCAAACTTGAGTCAAGTTACGTACATCCAGATATACAGAAGCCTTTGAAATTGACCTCTGGAAAATAATAAATCAAAGTATTATTTGAAAGGGATGCATCCTGCATTTTAGTGCATCACTTTGCTGTAATCTTATAAACTAAGCAAGTAAACATGCATACGGCTTAGATCTACTTTCTTTCTTTAAAACTACTCTTTTCCCTCTGTCTTCTTTGAATCTACTTTTAATTTGTAAGACATATCATTCTTATTCTTTTCAGAATCTTTGATTTTCCATCTTTTAATTTCTCATTTCGTTGTTCCTTACGCTAGTATCAAATGAAAAGGAACTGCTAGCTTCTTTTTAAGTACAGCAGGAATGCAGGATATATAAATTACAGTTGCTTTTGCCGGTATTAGCCAAGTGTTGGATCTGAAATGAGTACCATTATACCAAGTTACCCTAATGGCAAGAAAAGGCATAACCCATTAGTAATCCCTAACTTAAATGGCTCATAAAGTTCACCTTTCATTTGGTCTAATGACTTCGTGCTCATACTTGGGAGCTGAGATCGATGGCTGAGACTTGGAACATCTGGTCCGAAAATCGGAAATCAACTTGCACCGTATCAACATTACGAGTATCAAATAAGAGTGAAAATTTACAGTACTTCGAAGTATGACATATTTTGGAGTTTTTCACCGTAACAAAAAGCTTGGCATGTAACATGATATTTAGTATCTCATCGACTTAGGCAATTCAAGTTTATCATGTAAATGACCTAATTCTTTATTAGCTTACCTCTACACTGAAACAAATGCCATACCTTTTATACAGGATTCATTCGAGGTTCCATTGATACCAGAAACAACTTACATCTCATAAATAGACTTCTAGCATATTTGCATCCCATTACTAATAATGGTTGCATTTCAGTCAAGGGACTCATTCCAAAGTCAAAAAACTACCACATTTATGACCATTCTGGATTTCTGGTACTTTGGTATATACTATGTTGCCCCCAGCCTCATTTTGGTCCAATACAGTAGATTTACGGTACCCAAACAAAGAATTTGGGGTCCAATTAATATTGATGAACTTGGCATATAAAGAGATAAATTCAGTTAATCCCTTAAATCTTTGGTGTCAAAATCAGTTCAGTCCTGTAATTTTTTAAAAAAAATCAGTTTGTCCTTTTAATTTTCGTAAACATATCAGTCAGGTCCAATTTTTAAATTCCTCTCGAAATATGATGTCACCAAAGCTGTTAGAACTGACAAGGGGACCTATAATTCTGATTTATCCCTCTTCATAAGGGTAAAATAGTCAATTTAACAAAATATTATTACAGAAGATAAAAAAAATCATCTATTTGACAAAATGAATAAAAAAACAATGAGGGTATTTCAAACATTTTGTTAAAAATGAGAGGATAAAGCTGAATTATGGGTCCTCTTATCAGTTCTAACGGCTTCGGTGACGTCACATTTCGAGAGGAATTTAAAAATTGGACCGACTGATGTGTTTACAAAAGTTGAAAGGCTAACTGATTTTAAAAAAGTTGCAGGACTGAACTGATTTTGACACCAAAGATTTAAAGGGTAAACTGAATTTTTTTTAATGATATATGACATGATTGAAATCAAAAGAAAAAGGAAATAATCTGGTAAATATTGGTAACAATATGTGACTGCATTCATTTGATGAAAGGCTTTTCTATATAATATCTTTTGTAGTTTACTTCACGTTTTGCCATAGCTTTCACTTTGTTTGTTATGCTGATTTGTGGGCATTTTCTCAGGTATGCACACGTTAATCTCATTGATTTGGTTTCTTCTGAACTAAATCAAGGTGATTATTAAGCTAGCTAGCCTTCTTTTCTTTCAATTAGTTTTAGCAAAATTTCACAAATCTTTCATCACACTCAAGCATGCATTCTCTGCACCCCACCTCACCAATCACCTGTTTCTGCACTTTTGAAACTTCCCTGTTTTTACTGGGAATGGTAAAAATAACGTGGGCGCTTATTAGTTACAGTCCCATAAACACCAACTTGTTATTCATTCTTGTAATGATAACGGGCATGGGCGTTTCACGCGTTGAGGTCCAGCTTTTTACTCACTTTGAGCAGCCATTGCCCATTGGAACATGACGTATAGGTTCTTCTTGTCAGAAGAAAAATTGATATGAAAACTGTGTTCTTGTGCAAAAACTGGTTTTGGGTACTCTTGGAAATTTGACTTTTCTGATGATTAGTGGTTATTTTTTTTGTCTATGAGAAAAATGAAAGTGGGTGGCTCAAGTTTTTCCCTTGATTGTTACTGAAAGGTGGTGTTTGGAAACGTGTAGAACGGTGCAGCGCCCCATTTTTCTAATAGCCTGACTTTGCTTTAGTTTGTGGAAGTGAACAGGTGTTAGATCTTACAACTTTGGTTTTTTGGGTATATAAGAGCCTCTTGCTCTTTGCTTTCCCTGTAGTACCTGGTGTCTCTTCTATTCTGAGCATTACTAGCTTCCAAAGGTTACAGGAAGAGAGAGATATTTAAGGTACTTACGGGTCTGAAACTTTAAAGCCAACACTGAATTCCGTTCATTCCTTTGTTTTTGTTGTTCAATTTGGTTTGGTACTGCTCCTCGGTTTTCAGATTTAGTCAAAATTGTGCCAAACTTAAGGTCAGATCTTTTCGTTTTCGGTACCAGTAGAAATGCATTACTAGCCAAATTAGGCAGCTTTTTATTAATTGCGTAAATTATAGACTAGCCCAATTTAGGTTCTTGATATATTTTGGGTATAAATTGCTTCTTGATTGTTGTGTTTCTACCTCAAAGTTTATGTTCAAGAAGCCTTCTTTACATATTTGCTGCATTTTCAGGTTCTTAACACAATGGTGAAGATCTGCTGCATTGGAGCTGGCTATGTTGGTGGACCAACCATGGCAGTGATTGCCCTCAAGTGTCCAGCAATTGAAGTAGCAGTTGTTGATATCTCAGTGTCAAGAATTGCTGCCTGGAACAGTGACCAGCTCCCAATTTACGAGCCGGGTCTTGATGAGATTGTGAAGCAGTGCAGGGGGAAGAACCTCTTCTTCAGCACAGTTGTGGAGAAGCATGTTGCTGAGGCTGACATTATCTTCGTTTCGGTTAACACACCGACCAAGACTAGAGGCCTGGGGGCTGGCAAGGCTGCTGACTTGACATACTGGGAGAGTGCAGCTAGGATGATAGCAGATGTGTCCAAGTCCAACAAGATTGTGGTTGAGAAGTCGACGGTTCCGGTGAAGACTGCAGAAGCCATTGAGAAGATTTTGACTCACAACAGTAAAGGGATTAAGTATCAGATTCTGTCAAACCCGGAGTTTCTTGCTGAGGGGACAGCAATTGAGGATCTGTTCAGACCTGACCGAGTTTTGATAGGTGGGAGGGAAACTTCTGAAGGACAGCAGGCAGTGCAAGCACTGAAAGAAGTGTACGCTAATTGGGTACCTGAGGACAGAATTATCACAACTAATCTATGGTCAGCTGAGCTGTCGAAGCTCGCTGCGAATGCCTTCTTGGCGCAGAGGATCTCGTCTGTTAATGCTATGTCAGCTCTGTGTGAGGCTACTGGAGCAAATGTCTCACAGGTGGCTCATGCTGTGGGGAAAGACACCAGAATTGGACCCAAGTTTCTTAATGCTAGTGTTGGTTTTGGAGGGTCTTGTTTCCAGAAGGACATTCTCAACCTGGTCTATATCTGTGAGTGCAATGGACTACCTGAAGTTGCAAGCTACTGGAAACAAGTGATCAAGGTGAATGACTACCAGAAGAATCGATTTGTTAACCGAGTTGTGTCTTCCATGTTCAACACTGTTTCAGGCAAGAAGATTGCCATTCTTGGGTTTGCATTCAAGAAAGACACAGGTGACACTAGGGAGACACCTGCCATTGATGTCTGCAAGGGCCTGCTGGGGGACAAGGCACATTTGAGCATATATGACCTACAGGTAACTGAGGAGCAGATCCAGAGGGATCTGTCGATGAACAAATTCGATTGGGATCATCCGATTCATCTGCAGCCAGCCAGTCCTATTGGAGTGAAGCAAGTCAGTGTTGTGTGGGATGCTTATGAGGCAACCAAAGGAGCTCATGGTATCTGTATTCTTACCGAGTGGGATGAATTCAAGGCACTCGATTACAAGAAGATTTACGACAACATGCAGAAGCCTGCATTTGTGTTTGATGGAAGGAATGTTGTTGATGTTGAGAAGCTGAGGAAGATTGGATTCATTGTTTACTCAATTGGGAAGCCATTGGACTCTTGGCTCAAGGACATGCCTGCTGTGGCATAAGATGGTGTCTTCTCTTAATAAAGCTTTACACAGATGTCTCTGATTCTTTGAATTTTTGTTTTATTTTTCATTTTCAGTTACTGTTCTTGCCTCTGAATATGTATAAGTAGTTATGTTGTCTAACAGTCTAAGCTTCAAATTTATATAAAATAAAAAGAAAATGTTGCTGTTAAGTTCTGGGTGTTGATTTAGGAAGTATATGAATATTGCATGCTTCTACTACAGATGGAGCAAGCTAAACACTTGACACAAAAAAGATGATACAGTCGTGCCCCAAATATTTTTTTTTTTGTCTTTTTCTTTTGGGTTTTTTATTTTTTATTTTTTTTATCAAGTAAATAGTAAACAACTCAAATATTACTATTTGTCTTTTAATGAGTTGAACTCATAACTTATAAAGAGGAGAGACTATATACTACTAGAATAAAGGACTTAGGCGACGAAAACAAGGAGAGGAAAACATTTTCATCGCCTAGGTAAGCACTTAGGTATCGAAACCTTCATTCGTGGCCTAAAAACACTTAAGAGTTCGTCGCCTTAGATTACCAAGGAGACAAAAGAATGACTCATACTATTTTTGTCGCTTGAGTAGACATTCAAGCTATGAAGATGGTTTCGCTGCCTAAATTATCAACCATTGCAGCAACGAGCATATTATTTCGTCACAACAGTTTATCTTAGGCGACTAAAGTGGTTACTTATGCAATAAAAATATTATGTCGCCTGAGTAAACTCACTTTATAATCTCTATTCAGTTTACAGAATAGAGATTATAAAAGGGGAAAAAGGGGAAAGCTGTAAAAATCACTCTTCTGCTAGGGTTTTGCCACTCCGATGTCCATTTCGATGATCATAAAGGTTTATCAACCTCTACCCATTAGGTTTTAGCTTGGTATGATCATTTTCTCTCTCTTTTTCATCATATTTCCCATGTTTTCCGATGAGTTTCCAGTGAAGAATTCCGGTCACATATTGTTGATAGTGTAGTTTGTGTGATTATGATACAGCTTGCATGTGTGATTATGATGTAGCAAAAGTGATTATACATCATATATACATATTCTCAAATCTCTCTCACTTCATATATATATATATATATATATATATATATGATGAAATGAGAGAGATTTGAGAATAGAGAATTGTGAAAGATGATGATCTTATTCATTGATAGGAGCCCTTTATATAGGGAATTACATAATACCAATGATAATGATAATAAATACATAGATCTAGTCAAATTACATATCATATTGGCATAAAGCCAAGGCACACATAAAGAATATCTAGAAGATTACAAAATATCCTAGAACACTCCCCTTTGTGCCGCGCGCTGATATGTCGATGGTGCTGATCTGTTGTCTCGTCAAAAACCTTGTCAAGTCACAAAAACCATGTGGGAGAAAAACTGAGCCTTGATCGTAGGAGAAAAAGAGTACAACGCACCAGCCTACTTCATTGAGATGATACTCCTCCTGATGTGAACATTATTCAGAGAGACTTGATAGCCGACACATGCCTATACTTTTCACATGTTTCTCAAAAGTAGACTTAGGTAAGGACTTAGTAAATAAGTCTGTTGCGTTTCCTTCAGAACTAACTTGGTTCACTTGAATGTTGAGAAACGCCTGTTGTTGTTGGTTGTAGAAGAACTTAGGCGAAATGTGCTTTGTATTATCATCCTTAATGTAACCTAACTTCATTTGCTCAATACAAGCTGCATTGTCCTCATAAATGCATGTAGGTCTATCAATTGTAGAATTTAATCCACTAGTCCCTCTAATGTGTTTAATGATTGATCTCAACCAAACACATTCCCGAACAGCTTCATGATAAGTTATAATCTCTGCATGATTTGAAGATGTCACCACTAAAGTCTGCTTAGTAGACCTCCAAGATATAGCCGTATTCCTAATGATGAACACATAATCATTTTGAGAACGTCCTTTATGATGATCAGATAAATATCCAGCGTTGGCGAAACCCACCAACGTATTGTTGGGTGTCTCGGCATAGGACAAGGCGGTGGTGGCATGCACGACATTGGACCCGTGTCCGGCAGCATCCATGGCGGCGGTCCGGTCCCTTGGTGGATCGGTGTTGTGCCTTCCTTGAGCCATATGACTATCTTCTGTCCTTTTTGAATCAGTATAGGTAAAGAACAATCTCAAGTCAATGGTACCCTTAAGATATTGAAAGATGTTCTTGACTCCGGTCCAATGACGTTGGGTTGGCGCTGAGCTAAATCTAGCTAACAAGTTGACTGAGAATGCAATGTCTGGTTGAATGCATTGAGCCAAGTAATGCGCCTATTGCACTAAGGTATGGAACCTCTGCGCCCAAGACCTCTTCGTCGTCCCCTTTCGGACGGAATGCATATTTAGTTATATCCAGACTTCGACCAATCATGAGAGTGCTAACATGGTGCATCTTGTCCATATTAAATTTCCTGGGCATCTTTTGAACATATGCAGACTGGTGGATAAGAATTCCACAGGCTCGGTGCTCTAGTTCAAGACCTAGACAAAATCGAGTCTTCCCAAGATCTTTCATCTCAAACTCGGATTTTAGATAAGCTGCTGTCTCTTTAATTTCATCAAGAGGACCGATAATGTTCATGTCATTGACATGGATGACCACTATTGCAAATCCGGAACTTGTCTTCTTTATGAACACGCACGGGTATAGTTCATCGTTCTTATATCCCTCCCTAATCAAGTAGTCACTTAGACGAGTACCACATTCGCCCCGATTGCTTTAATCCGTAAAGTGAGCGTTGCAACCTTATAGCATACGCACTCTGTGGTTTAGAGTCACTTGATTTAGGTAACGTAATGTCATCGGGCACTTTCATATATATCTTTGAATCTAGATCCCCATAGAGATATGCTGTAACCACATCCGTGAGCTGCATGTCAAGTTTTTCTGACACTACCAAACTGACGAAGTAGCGGAAAGTTATGACGTCTATGACCGGAGAGTAAGTCTCCTCGTAATCAATCCTAGGGCGTTGTGAGAAACCTTGCGCCACAAGGCGGGCCTCATATCGAAGTACCTCATTCTTCTCATTACGCTTTCTAACAAAGACTTATTTATGTCCAACAGGCTTTACACTCGCACAGTTAGCACTATTGAGCCGAAGACCTGTCTCTTTGTTAGAGAGTCTAATTCTGCCTGGATTGCATATTTTCATTTAGGCCAATCCGTTCTGTTTTGGCATTCTGCAACAGAGTGTGGTTCGATGTCATCGTGTAAAATGATTTCATGAGCCACAAAATAAGCAAATATATCATCGACATGGGTTGATGACCGGTTCATCAATTCATAAGTGTTATCATAACACATGGAGATTTCTATGTTCTCTAATGTTGACATTGACCGTGAGGCGTCCCCCATGGATTCTAACATCAATTCGTGGACATAACTATAATCAGAGATGATCTCATGAGAAGGATTCTCAACATCGATGATCAAAGGATTGACTTTTGCCTTGTCAGTTCGTTTCTTTCTCGCACGCGTGTTAACCGAACCAAATGGCCTCCCTCTTTTCCTATAGGGGCCACAGCCTCCATCCCCCCATCGTGGGCGGTATCGCCGATGGCGGTAGTCCCGTGCTCGGGGATGGCCATGCCCTTTTTAGGGACTTCGAGCATAGCAGGAACATTTACAGCTGATATATCTGATCTTGTCACTTTCGCAATCTTAGAGAAAGAGTCAGGCATCGTATCTGCTACTTTTTGAAGTTCGAGAATACGTTTCACTTCACTGTCAATCTGTGAGGTGCGGGGATCATAATGAGACAGAGTGGGGACAAACCACGACAATTCATGTCGTTCCATATAAACACATTTGTTCGTATCTCCCCCTAATGACAGGAAGAATGTCTCATCAAAGTGACAATTTGCAAACCTTGCGGTAAAGAGATCACCTGTTAATGGCTCGAGGTATCTGATAATCGTTGGAGATTCATAACCAACATGGATACCCAATCGTTTCTGAGGACTCATCTTAGCACACAGTGGAGGCGTAATTGGCACATAAACCGAACAACCGAAAATGCGTAGAAGCGAAATGTTAGGCTCATATCCAGTAACCAACTGGTACGCACTAAATGGTTGTTTAGCAGTGGGTCTAAAATGAATAAGTAAGGCTGCATGCAATATTGCATAGCCCCATGACGCAATTGGGAGGTTGGTGCGTATTACCAACGCTCGAGTAATAAGCTGAAGTTGCTTAATCGTAGCTTCAACGAGACCGTTTTGCGTGTGAATAGGCCGTTTTGCAATAGTCATCAAAAGTCTTTGATGTAAATTCTCCAGCATTATCTAGTCGAATTGACTTAATTGGATAATCCGGGTGGTGAGCCCGAAGTTTAATAATTTGTGCTAGGAGTTTTGGAAATGCAGCATTACGTGTGGACAAGAGCACGACATGAGTCCAACGCGTTGAAGCATCCACCAGGACCATAAAGTATCGAAATGGTCCACATTCAGAATGGATGAGTCCATAAATATCACCTTGAATATGATGTAGAAATGAGATGTTTTTGGTGTTATTTTTAGCATAAGACGGTCTCGATACTACTTTCGCTAAAGAGCAAACTTTACAAAACGAATGATGAGCGTTTAAAAGAGTCAACAACACATCAAGGGAAGAACGACGCGTCTCAATTGCTTGAGGGATAGGCCGAGCGGCAACCAAGAAGTCGGTGCCGAGCCCGGGAGACGTCAAAGTCCCTTTTGGGCCGTGATGACCAGTTGTTGCGTCATCACCATGATGCAAAGTGACATCATTTCCTAAATATTTTCGTTTTGATCTGAAGAAGGGATGTCCATAAGAATTACGCAGAATTCGGATCATCATGTCCATTCCGGGATGACCATGTCGATCATGCCAAAGCTTGTATGAGTCAGAGTCTCAAAGATCCCGTTTGGCGACTACATGAGATTCAATAATCCGAATCGGAGTAAGGTAAAGACCACTAGATTGACTCATGAGTTTCTTCAATATATGTTTACGTCCGTATTCATGAGAAGTGATACACAATAACTCAGTTTCATCTTCACAATGAGTTTCCAAGTGAAAGCCATTAGTATGAATGTTCTTAAAGCTCAACAGGGTTCGGTGCCCTTTTAGGGCATAAAGAGTGTCTGTGACATGGATCATAGTGCCATGAGGCAGAAAGAAGTGAGCAGTTTCACGCCGGAGGATAATGGGAGAATATTCAATCATTGTCGTCACAGATGATTTACATGACACTAGCTCAAGGAATAGTTGTCGGTTCCTTATAATGGTGTGGGTTGATCCACTATCCGCGAGGCACTCGATCTCTCCAAGAGACATACCTACAAAAGAGAGTAGATATATGAGTAAATAGGTCGATACATAGCCATTTGGAAGGATTGAAAAAGCTAAAAATAGCAACAATCCCGAGAGTGCTGAAAAAGTCTCGCGCATAATGACATTTACGCACTAAAACAGTCATAACTCCTTCGTTAAAATAGATATGAATGAATTGTAAAATGTTCTGACAACTAGACTCGTAGAGCTTTCCAATGATATAAAGCACTATCTGGTTCGTCTGGAGCTGTTCACAAAGCTCAAACGAATTGACTGTCCAGAGAGGACAGATTACTGTTTTTCGCAGATTTGGCATTAGCGAAGCTTTTGAAGCTTGCCGGTGGCATGGAGGCATATGCTCAGCCACAGGAACGTGTTAATGATCAAATCCAAGTCTAAAGAACCTAGAGGATTCGATGGTGATCCGGTTTTGCCAAGTCTTTAACGTCTTTTACAAGACGGCAATTGAAGTAATAACATAAGAGGAATCCAAAATCAAAAGCTTTCGGTAACTCCAAATTAGTTATGACCAGACATGTCCGTGGAGGATCGGTAGTGCGAGACACACTTAAAAGCGCTAGCTCCTTAATTTCGGATTATTCTAAGACATCATACTGACTTGGATGGGCCTAGTTGAACAATTGATGATGAAAAATCCGCTATAGAGTAAAAGACTTGAACCAGAAAACACGTTAGTAACCCTCTTTGAGAGTCAAGGCGTTGTACGTCACCTTCTCTAAGGGAGAGACCAAAGACGGCGTTGATGCCATGTTTTCTAAAGTAGATGTAAATCAATACGAACCATGTTGAGACAAGAAGAGCCAATACGATATTTTTATTTTTTGTTTGTCTCTCTAAGGTTGATCATACATAACCCTAAGTGTCCGAAGTTGATCAAACACGACCCAAAAAACTTGTGTGAAGGTGATCAAACACACCTTCAAAAACAAATAACCAAAGTTGATCAAACACAAGTTTGGACCCGGGAAGGACAACCGAGATTTTAAACCTGCAAATACACCGACCCAAGCATAGAATAAAGTAGAAGAAAGAGAGAAAACACTTTACTCCCCCGAAGTTATTGAACATGGAAGAGTTTTAGGGTTGTAAAATAAACATACCGTAAAAAACTTGGATGTTTGATCGGATTGAAGAAAACGGCGAGGCAGATGGCCGGGAAGCTGTAGTCGGCTGATGAGAATCTTCGGTTTTGATGTTTAGGGTTTGAGAAAAAACTATTAGCTTAAAGGTTGAGTCATGTGCTGATAACGTGATGAAGTGAGAGAGATTTGAGAATAGAGAATTGTGAAAGATGATGATCTTATTCATTGATAGGAGCTCTTTACATAGGGAATTACACAATACCAATATGGTAAGGATAATGAATACATAGATCTAATCAAACTACATATCCTATTGGCATAAGGCCAAGACACACATAAGAAATATCTATAAGATTACAGAATATCCTAGAACAATATATACACACAGAAACGTTCCAAAGCGGACGTCCGCACTCGGCTTAAAGTGTGGACATCTCTCTATTCTCCACCGGACGGCTTCAACGACGGCGCGCCTCCACCCCAGCGGACTCCAGCAGCGTCCTTGATCACTTTCCCTCCCCGACGCCGAATTCTAGTTTTCCGGCGAGATCGATTGGATTTGAAGTTTTGGGTGATCTCGCCTGAAAACTGGAATTCGGCGAACTCGCCGGGAAGGGAAAGTGATCAGGAACGCTGCTGGAGTCCGCTTGGGTAGAGGCGTGCCGTAGTCGGTGTCGTCCGGTGGAGAGCGGAGGGACGTCAACACCAGAACAGACATGTATATGTATATATATATATATATATATATATATATATAGAATTGTCGGTTGTTATGGAAATCATTTGTGATTTCAAAAGATTATGTTGTGGGTTGGATGTAAGAAAGGTAAAAAAAATTGCATTCTTTAATGTTTAATTAGTTTTAGAAATCTTGTTCGATAATCATCTTGTTAGGACTGTGTTTGTCAAAATGATTCTTGAATTGTCCCATTTTTGGATAGTTTGGGTGTACATGATTTTGTTTCGCAATTTACAGTTTTTGTGTTTTGCGTTATCGATCGTGGGTATATATATATATATTTCGACGGGGTCTCCTGCTACCGTTCCTCAAGATAGATATTCATACACTTGGTGAACTGTAGGGAGATACTGCCAAAATTTATACCCACGATTGAAAACGCAAAACACAAGAACTGTAAATTACGAAACAAAATCATGTGCAACCGAATGAGATTAGGACCCTAACCGGCCGGAGACATAAGGTTGAGAAGAAGAAGCGAATACATGTTTAATTTGTTGCTTGTTTCTAACTTTATGGTTATTTTGATTCTCTTATGACAACATATGATGAAAATGGACAAGAGTTGGATGCAATTACGAAGGGGTCACAAGGATTATATGCAAGGACTTCTCGATTTTATGACATTTGCAATTCAACATGGTACTGGAGTGGGTCATTTTCGTTATCCGTGTAGAAAATGTAATTTAGAAGAGTGGAAGACAATGGCAGAAATGTACAATGACCTGACCACATTAGGTATTATGTGTAGTTATACTACATGGACACGCCATGGTGAAGTAGCAGATCATGTACCTACAATGACCGATTTTCGTCTCAATGATATAATTCTTGAAGAGGTTCGAGAGCATGCCCGACAACCCCAAGAGAAGGCACGACATGCTTAGAAGGAGGCACAACAAGCCCGGGGAGCAGGCCAGAGTAGCCCAGGAGAAGATCCTTGATTATGAGCGCTATATACAGATGTTGGAGAAGTATGTGCAGTCGCAGCCGAGCTAACAAGGAGGCCAACAACCTGAGGTTGATGGTTGAAGCTAGGTCCATGGCTTTTTGCTTTTGTGGAACCCTTGATATTTGCCTCTTCTTTTGTTGAACATTGTCTATATAGGACTATAAGAGGATAGGGTATTAGGGAGAGTTTAAACTATGGACCTTGAACTTGCTCTTTTGTTTGTGTACCTCCGAGAAGTTTACTAGTTTTTTAGTTTGAACTTTTTTTGTTATGATTTTGATTTGCACCACAGGTTTTTAACTTTGAATGTGAACTTGAAAATATGCACACATAATTAATGTGTGCACATCAGTAATAATTAGATTTTTAATAATATATAATTATAATTTAAAAGCATATAATCACACATAATTAAGGTGCGGCTATTGCCACCTTACCAAATTTTTTTTTTCACCCCACATTTCAATTTAAAATTAAATATTCCAATACTAACCCCACAATCAATTTTTTTTTATGAAAATATGATATTAAACTAAAATCTATAAAATCCAAACAACAACAATTTTCTACATCTTTACATCAGAAAAGAAAAAAAAACAATTCTTTACATCTTTTAAATCAAATTTGAGAATTTCAATCTTCAACATGGTGGTTATACAGTGTGGTGTGATTGTTCGTTCTTATTTTTATTTTATTTATGACTTCAAATGTAATCTTTCATATATATATATATATTCATAATTGTAAAGAAAGAACTCAAGAAAGAGATCGAGGAAAACATATGTAGGATGTGGTTTGAGAAAAATAGAGGTCATTTGTAGATATTTGTATATTTTATCAGATTGAGAAAAACAAAATAAAGAAAATGAAAGCCAGATTTTCTCAAAATTTTAAGGGCATAATTGGAACGTTAAAGGTAAAAATTAAGGCGTGGGGTGAACTGAGCATTTAATGGGGTGGAAATAGCCGCACCCTATATAAAATGTTGAACTAAGTCCTATGCGGTGAAAAATGAGGAACCGTCGTCGGGGTTGGATCTCTAAGGCGACGAAGGATTCAACTTTTGTTGTCTAAGATATTAAGAATCCAACAACCATATTATTTAGAATCGTCGCTAGTGTTAGGTGACAAAACTTTCGACGACTTAGTGTGCCAATTATCCTCGCCTAAACATAGCGACTATCAATAAATGGTCGAGTAAAAGGAAACTAAGGCGACTATAATTTCCCTTCGTCACCAAGTGTCGACGACAATAATTTCGACGCCTGAATGTGCCCGTCTTTCTCACCTTAAACTTCTACCACGATGAATAAATAGTCATCTAAATATCCATTTAGGCGACCATTTCTTTTTTATTCATCGCCTAAGTTCTGATGCCTCCATGCTTGGCCACGACTGTTAGGCGACAAAGCTTTCATCGCATGAGAACTTAGGCGATGAAAATGAGCACTTGGGCCGGCGACGAAACATGTTTGTCACTTAAGTCCTTTATTCTAATAACTGGTTCTATATGAAACCAAATCCTACAACTATTTCGCCATCGAGATACATGAACATGATATAAGTATGAGAGAGAGTCTAAAATAACAACTCACCGGTAACTGGCTGCGCTGGCTGTACCGAATGTAATGTGGTGTTGATGAAGGGAAAATACTCGCATCCAACTTTCCCCTGTTTGTTTGGGCTTGAAAAAAAGAAAACTAAGACCAATTAAATCCAGGCCCAAACCCTGTTCTATATAAAGAGGTTCCTATTCGGACCGACTCAAAGCCCGCACTTCCTTTTTTGAGTTCGCCACTCTTCTTCTCTGTGCTGGCGCTGTAACCGTTCTTCCCCAAAACGACGACGGATTGTTCAACTCCGGCCGGCCACAACCCTCCCGGAACTAACCGCCCGGCCACCGCATTCGCCACTCCTTCCCGGTTTTACTCACGTCCGGTACTCTCAGCTTTTCTGCTACGCAATTATTCTCTCTTCCCAGCCAAACCAAAACCCTAGAAATCTCTGTATCATCCCTCAGGTGAGCTACGGTTATGGAAGTTAGGGTTTCAATTTTTTATTTCGATTTACGAAAATTCGCAGTTGAAGATTTGTAATTGGTTCATGAATGCAGTGACAATGGGGAGCGAGAGCAATTTGAAGACGTGGGTTTCCGATAAGCTGATGACATTGCTCGGTTATTCTCAGCCAGCTGTTGTTCAGTACATTATTGGAATAAGTCGGTTTTAATTTCACTCTCTTTGAATTTGCATTTACCAGTTTCTGTGCTGAACTTAGGGTTTCAAAAGCTAAGGGGAAAGCATTTTGCTCAAGTATTTTCAATTTCTTTTTGTAGCTAAACAAGCAAAGTCTCCTGCTGAAGTGGTGGAGAAGCTTGTAGATTCCGGGTGGACCTCCTCGTCTGATACACGTAAATTTGCTCAGGAAATATTCTCCAAAGTGCCCCACAAATCATCTGGACCGAATGTGAGTTCCTGATTAGTGTAAAGATGTATTTTCTTTTTGGTCGTAGTTTTGTTCATTTAGGAAATCATGTAATTTTTCGCATGTTACTTGTCTTTGTTGTGTGTATTAGGATTATCAGAAACAAGAGAGGGAAGCCGCGATGTTAGTGAGGAAGCAGAAGACATATGCTCTCTTGGATGCAGATGACGACGACGACGAGGATGATAAATCTGCTGTGGCAGTAGTTTCCCAGTCCAGGAAAAGCGATTCCCATAAGAAACGGTTCAGGAAGAAGGCCTCGAGTGAAGACGACGAAGACGACGAAGACGATGAGGTTGAACCTTTGAACCTTTCAGATGAGAAGATCTTGTTTTTGTTTCTTTTGGTAATTGTTGGTTTACCTTGGTGCAATGCTGCAGGTGATTGTACACCAGGAAGATGTGAGACGGGTTAAAAGACGAACTTCCCCGGATGAAGATGATGGTTCAGAGGTTTGTGCTTGTATTTCTATTTTTTTTTTTCGACACTCTTTTCATTGAAATAAATGTTAATATGATGGAACTGGAGATAAATGTTGAATGAATTGATATAGTACTTTAATACACTTAGCTGTCTGATTGGTTCGTTTACATTGTTGTTGCTGCATAAGCTCTGTTATCTCCGAGCCACACACACACATGTCGGTATGTTCATGAGCCTCAATCTACTGAGGTTTAACTTTACATTTATTTCTCGGGCATAGGTTTCTCCTTTGATTTCTTTACCAGTAACATGCACTCTTTTTATGATCATTGTAGTCGGAAGAGGAAAGGTTGCGTGATCAAAGAGAGCGGGAGGAATTAGAGCGCAATTTAAGGGAGAGGGATGCCGCAAATACACGAAAGGTAAAATTTATTTTTGAAGAGTTTTAGTTAGTCCCAAGCGAGTAGAAGCTATTTGAAAGATGCATCATTCAAATCATTCATCGACATTATGAAAAATTTTGAGCTGGGTCTAAATCCCGCAAATGGAATTTGAATAGCCTTTTGCTAGCTGAGCAACTCATAGATTGCGCTATGACTTCTTGTATTTGCTTTTTGATTATTAGTTTATTACTAAGAAAAATTACATCATCTGCATAACATTGCTTCTGTATGTCTTGTTACTAAGACTCTTTTATCATCCGGCAGTTAACAGAGAGAAAGTTATCAAAAAAAGAGGAAGGTACTACAATTTGCAGTAATTATATTCATATTTCGCAGTTAGTTCTTAAGCGTTTGTATCTACGCCAACACTATTACAGTTGGATATGGTTGTAATATATGTTGTCTAATACTGCTGCATTTTACTGGACAACAGAGGAGGCTATTCGGAGAAATAAGGCTTCAGAGCGAAATGAAACTGAAGATTTAAGGTTTGTTATTATCAATACGTCATGAATGTTTACTAGCAGGACCTGCAATATCATTTTTCAGTCATTCTTATTGGTAGAGCTTTATTCTCACTGGTAGAATTGTATTCCTTTGATGGGCAAAAGAAACCTTAAGTACTACCGAGGAGGGTTAGTAGGAATGCAGGCTACTGGTTTGCTCCCGTGTGGTCAGGAATTTAAAAATCCCAACGGTATCTCCACAGCTATTTGCTAGAGTCGTGTCCCTAAAGATTGTTGTGCTCAGCATGAGGCCTTAGTCTCAATCTTGGGTCCACAAATTGTTTTGCGATTTCCGTTTTCCGATTTTCCGGGTACCAAAAGAACAAAATAATAATAAAGAACTAGATAACTTCAAAAAGTTGTTTTGTAAAGTTATGCTACCCTAAACCTTTTTCTGTATGATGCTTTGTATTGTTATTGCTATAGAACGGGCAGTTCTATTTAGCAAAAAGAGGGTTCTTCCTTTTCCTTGTTCATGATATGACATTCTTTAGTTTATAGTTCTCTCCTCCAACCTGCATACTTGGATGAAGAAGTCAGTTTATATCAGTACTTTGGCCAAGATCCTTATAGGGTTTCACTTTGCCCTTGGTAACATTGTGTCAATAGAACGTCATTGTAGGCTCTGAGATCTACACAAAAAAAGGTCTCGTTTGTGGATGGTTTAAGTGGACAGACTTCCAGGTTAAACTTTTGTTTTTCAATTTTAATATTTATTATGTTGGAGCCACTTATTATTTGTATTTTTAATGTTTTCTTTGGGGTCAAATAGCTTTGTACCTATGTTCTTATTTTATTTGTTGAACTGGCAATTGATTATGATCTTTATATGTCTTCAATTATCTCTGATGCAGAATAGTTTCAAGACAAGAGTATTTAAAGAAAAGAGAGCAGAAGAAATTGGAGGAAATGAGGTTTGAAAAAGATATCCATTTGTTCTACCAATAGTTACCAATGCTTGCCAAAAAAAGCAAACCTGTATTTCAGTCATTTAAAACTTATATAATAGCATGGTCAATTTTGCTTTTCTTCCCATATCCCCTAAATTCTATTGTTGGCATGTATTGCAGAGATGAAATAGAAGATGAGCAATACTTATTTGAGAACGTGGAGCTCACTGAAGCAGAACGTCGTGAATATAGGTAAAATCAATGTTCCTTTCTTATTGCTTTGCTGATTTATGTTATGTGAATTTTTCTTTAAAAGTTGATATTGCTTCAAAACTGTGAAACCGCTAACATTTTTATTAGGGTATTGAGCAGTGCTCTGCTAACATCTTGATCTTGTATATTTATGGGCTGTATAATGTCACCAGGTATATTTGGAAAATTCAAATGCATTTATACTTGGTTACTTTACTCTGAACCGACCTCTCATATTACTTTGCCACCAGTTATTTGAGCTATATTCTATATGTCTCTTAGTTTTGTGGGTGATGATCCTTTAGTTTTGTTCTTTATTTTGTTATTAAAAATTGTGGCTGTGAGAATCCTCTTCATGGACATCAGAATTGAGTTCTGTGTTTGTCGTTAAACAATAATATGTGAGTCATGTGTTAAACATTCAAATGATAAGAAAGAATAAATAATAGCTCTCATGACTACGCGTGGTGAGACTTGCATTATACTGGGTTAAAGTGAAATTCACAGATTTTATGTTTACACAGTTACAAGAAGAAAATACTTGAGGCTGTGGAAAAGCGGGCAGTGGAGGATGAGAATCAAAATGAGGTAATCATAAGTTTTTGTTTTCATGGCTGTGACGTATCAATTGTTATCATCTAACCCTTCACTCTTTTCAACTACAGTACAGGATTCCTGATGCCTATGATGTGGAGGGGGGTGTCAATCAGGAGAAGAGGTTTAATGTGGCCTTAACACGTTACAGGTGTTTATTTATTATAGGCTCACAATTACAAAATGTTCCCCCTCATATATTACACTGTCCTATATGAATCAATAACTGAAATATTTTGTTCTGTGTTGACTGAGTATTGTTTTTGTCTAGGGACCTGGCTGGGGAGAAAATGAATCCATTTGCAGAACAGGAAGCTTGGGAGGATCACCAAATTGGTAGGTTCTTTCTGTAGTTTTTTGCATATTCTTATGTGCATCTTTGGTCACAAAATTTTAGACAGATTCAGAGTTTTATATTCTGAGGTCATCATCTTGTAGGAAAGGCAACACTGAAGTATGGTTCAAAAAACAAAAAGCGATCTGATGAGTATCAGTAAGTGTACAATTCTTCTTCCTCTTACTTCTGTTTTACTTGAAATGCACCATCTTTAGTTGCATCCGTTAATAAGTGAGATAAATTAACTGCAGACTTGTTCTAATAGCTTTTCCTTTGCTTGTTTGTGCACGTGTATTGTAGGTTTCATAACTAATCCTTTTCTTTTTATATGTTTAGATTTGTATTTGAGGACCAGATTGATTTTATCAAGGCATCAGTAATGGATGGTGATCAGGTATATCTAGGAACATTATCAATTGTGTATTCACACCCTTAACTGGTAGAGGAATCTCATTTTCTCTATTTTTCTTAATGCAGTTTGAAGATGCGGAACCCACTGATTTACTTGAGTCGAGAGCGAAATCAGAGTTGGAGAAGCTCCAGGTTGCGAACCAATTCCTTTTCTTTATCTGTTTCTTACGTTTTCTTTGGCTCTTTGCCAAGATGTTTCACTCTTTTTATGACCGTTCTACATGTTTCACTCGTACAGGAGGACAGAAAAACATTACCGATATACCTTTATCGTGATGAGTTGCTCAAAGCTGTTGATGACCATCAGGTACCATTAGATTTTCTGTTATACCTCTTTGACTCGGAACGAATTTCTTTAAGCACACTGCAGTTAATGATATATCTGGCGCCAAATTATGTACATTATTGATCCTTGGCATTTAAATATTGTTATCGTGGTTAACGAAAGTGTCTTTGTAGGTTCTTGTTATTGTGGGTGAAACTGGATCTGGAAAAACTACTCAAATACCTCAGTATCTTCATGAGGCCGGATACACAAAACGTGGAAAGGTGTAAGCTTTGTTTTTACAATTCTTTTCCTCTTCTGATGGAAATTCAACAGTGTTTTGGTGTCTTCTTGAGTTCTTGTTGTGAACATTTGGTAGATGAAAATAGAGTTGAAATAGACAGTTGAATGGGTATTCCCTTGTAATACACGTTTTGCCAAGCTATTTAATCATGTTGCTAATCAAAGCAAGATTGTCTGTTTTATTTTATTTTTTATTATTTTATATCATGCTGCAGACTACTGATCTATTAAATTTTTTTAGTAGCTATTATCCAAAAAAAAAAGAAGCTTTTTTAGTAGCTGAAAGTTTCACCCTAAACCCCAAACCCTATTTTGTGACGTATAAAGTTTTTCTTACAGAAACAATCTATGTCTCTTAATACATTGTGGACTTGTTATTACTGATGTTAAAAATTATTAAAGGTAGTTTGGGTTATAATCTGTTGTCTTTTCTTACAGATTGGGTGCACACAGCCACGACGAGTTGCTGCTATGAGTGTTGCTGCAAGGGTTTCTCAAGAAATGGGTGTGAAACTTGGGCATGAGGTATTCAACTTCTGTTGAAAATGATATTCGTTGCTTATTATTCTAAGAAGTCAATAAGCTATGATAAGTAAACAGCAATGCATGCATCTCTCTCATTTTCAGTTCTCATAATATCACTAATTCATGTTTATCCCCTTTCGAAAAAAAAAAATCATATTTATCCAGTTTCTTTTCTCTATTGAAAACTGTACCTAAAGATAGGGGGTGTATTTTTATAACATATGCAGGTAGGTTATTCCATTCGTTTTGAGGATTGCACATCAGAGAAGACGGTTTTGAAATATATGACAGATGGGATGTTGTTGCGAGAATTCCTTGGTGAACCAGATCTGGCAGGCTACAGGTATGTCAGTCTATCACATTTGTGGTTGGATACTTGGATTGTTTGCATTTGTTAATTTAGTGTCTGCAATTTTCAGTGTGGTTATGGTGGATGAGGCCCATGAGAGGACACTTTCAACTGATATTCTATTTGGATTAGTAAAGGTAAGCACTAAGCAGTAACTTTCCTCCTTTGAAGTCATTTCTTATAGAAATATTGAGGGACCTGTCAGATTTCTCTAAATATGACGAGGCATTCTTGTACTTTTTTGTGTGTGTGGGGGGGGGGGGGGGGGGGGGGGGGGTGGACAAGAACTGGTTTATTGACATTGATCACATATTTTGCCTTTTTGGCTGCTTAAATTTCAAGTAAAGGGTTTGCTTCTTCTTCATGGAAACCTCAAGCATAAGTTTGGAAAATTTATCTTATGCTTTCCTTTTGGAGAGCTAATCATAATATTCACTGGACGCACCCTCTAATTTTCTTATTAAAGCATTATAAAATGATAAATATATTCTGTGTCTTTGATATCTAATGGTCCTTGCCTTTTGCATTAGGATATTGCTCGATTTCGACCTGATCTTAAACTACTTATCTCGAGTGCAACGCTTGATGCTGAGAAGTTCAGTGATTATTTTGATTCTGCTCCAATTTTCAAAATTCCGGGGCGGCGTTATCCTGTTGAAATAAATTACACAAAAGCACCAGAAGCTGATTATTTGGATGCAGCAATTGTGACTGCACTGCAAATCCATGTGACAGAAGCACCTGGAGATATATTAGTGTTCCTGACAGGTCAGGAAGAAATTGAAACAGCAGAAGAAATATTGAAGCACAGAACAAGGGGATTAGGGACAAAAATTGCGGAGCTTATTATTTGTCCTATATATGCAAACCTACCTACAGAGCTGCAAGCCAAAATTTTTGAGCCCACACCTGAAGGGGCAAGGAAAGTTGTGCTTGCCACAAATATAGCTGAAACTTCATTAACTATTGATGGGATCAAATATGTTATTGATCCAGGGTTTTGCAAGATGAAGTCATACAATCCAAGGACTGGGATGGAGTCGTTGCTGGTCGCTCCCATCTCAAAGGCATCAGCCAATCAGAGGGCAGGTCGATCTGGGAGAACGGGTCCTGGAAAGTGCTACCGGCTATATACTTTGTTCAATTACCAAACTGAGTTAGAAGATAACACGGTACCCGAAATACAGAGGACTAACCTTGCAAATGTTGTGCTCATGCTGAAGAGTCTTGGTATCCATGACCTATTACATTTTGATTTTATGGACCCTCCACCATCAGAGGCATTACTGAAAGCCCTGGAACTGTTATTTGCACTAAGTGCATTGAATAAAGTGGGTGAGTTGACTAAAGTTGGTAGAAGGATGGCAGAGTTTCCTCTTGATCCTATGCTATCTAAGATGATAGTTGCTTCTGACAAGTACAAGTGTTCAGACGAGATCATATCCATTGCTGCCATGCTTTCCATTGGTAATTCAATATTTTACCGTCCAAAGGACAAACAAGTCCATGCTGACAATGCACGGTTGAATTTTCACACTGGGAATGTGGGAGATCACATCGCATTGCTCAAGGTCTGTTTCTATTTCATTTTTTCTAATAAATTCTGTACTACATGTCATGATTTTGGGACTTTGGGTATTGCCAAATGGTAAACCTCTATATTTTAAGCTGTATGATGAATCAGATACAGTCATTATGGTTCTCATTAAAAAAGTTGCACCACATAGTTTAGAATGGTTACTGACCCAGGTGTTTTCTTTTTCCATTTCTTTCTTCAGGTGTTTAATTCATGGAAAGAGACTAATTTCTCAACACAATGGTGTTACGAAAATTATATACAGGTATAGTTGATATCCCAAAGTTGCACATTCTGTTTTTCATGGGTGCTATTTTTGGATAGTTGATTCCTTGTTAATATGTTGCAGTGACTATATCAATTGATACGTGTCTTATGGATTCTTGATCAACAGTGTTCTTACAATTTGTAATCTGGAAAATTTACAGGTCAGGAGTATGAAACGTGCTAGAGATATCAGAGACCAGCTTGAGGGACTCTTGGAGAGGGTCGAGATTGAGCAGGTCTCAAATCTTGATTTTGAAGTTATAAAGAAGGCCATCACATCTGGTAATCTACTGTTACTGGTAGCTACTTTGATATATATGCTTTCGATTCTTTTTCTTATATTTTATTTATCCATTTTCTGAAATGTAATGTTTGTTATTACTTTTAGGCTTTTTCCCTCATTCTGCAAGACTGCAAAAGAGTGGAGCTTATAGAACAGTCAAACATCCACAGACTGTCCACATACATCCTAGCTCAGGGCTTTCTCAGGTAAGAAAGCATTGTCCTGGTTCCTACTTCCCATATGAGTATTTAGTCTATGACATGTTATGCATTGAATATAGAATTGAGCTAACCTCTACGAGGTGATGGTTGAAAACGGTTTTGGTTGGTTACTTTAAAGTAAAATTCCATTAAGAGCTCTCACCACATCATGTACAGAGAAAAGATGGCTCCCTTCTCAAAGGTCCGGTCCAATTCTTGGATTTAATAAATAATTCGGTCTTTTTATTTAACAGAGTAATCACTTGGGTACCACATCATATGCCTATATATGTAAGCCTGACATCATAGAGGGTTATTAGCGTGAGTGTGATCATGTACACAATAACAATTACCAAAACGCAGTCATGTTTTGTACTCATATCACGGCTTGATTTTTACTGTTCTGTTCTTCAGGTGCTTCCAAGATGGGTCATATACCATGAGTTAGTGCTAACAACCAAGGAATATATGAGACAGGTATCTGTCTGTACTTTCTATTTTGCATCGGTCTTTCTTGCATGTTATCTGCATTAGAGCTAAAGCCTTGAAATCATATTACAGGTAACGGAACTGAAGCCAGAATGGTTGGTGGAAATAGCTCCGCATTATTACCAGCTAAAAGATGTTGAAGATTGTATGATTTTTTCTCTATCAATCCTATAACTACTTGATTTTTATATTACAAACTCCTTGTATCATCTGATTGTGCGAAATGCTAATATGCTTTTTATAAATTGCAGCTGTGACAAAGAAAATGCCTCGTGGAGAAGGACGGGCATCATAGGATGGGAACTTCAACAAAAATTGTATATAGCGAAAGAAGCCTGCAAATACGTTTTTGTATACATGAACTGCATAGTTAAGTAGAGGTGTCACCCTCAAGACTTGGGGATTTTGCAAAAGGATGTGAGTTGATTACTTTTAGAGTAGCGTTTAGATCGAGATAGAGATCGCTGACCATATCATATGTACACACGACTAATCGAGGAGCACTAACTAAATACTTGATTAGTTGTTGGTTAGCATCTGATTTTGGCAATTAAAATTGAGTTACAGTGAATTTGAACCAAGGTTCTGCAGCTTTATGTTTGAGTCTTCAAATGCGACCTTTGACTCGAGAGTCCATTCGTGGTCTCATCCGGAGTTCCAGATCCTGGCAACCATTTGTTCTAAATAAAAAAGATTAAGAAGCCATTAAAAAGAAAATATATTTATTTATTTTTGATACAAAAATGATGGTCGAGTGAGCTATCGATCTAATCTAATGATGAGATGTCATTCACAAGCCCCGATTTCAAATTAGGGACCTCTAATCTAGTGATGAGATGTCATTCACAAGCCCCGATTTCAAATTAGGGACCTCTCTTATCGTTAGAAGAATCATTGCAGAGTGATTTGCTCACTTTAGAGCCCAACATGTTTCTGCTATACTAATCCTGTTTGGACGAAAAAGAATATTCTTTTATGATACAAAAAAGGAGAATGTTAATCTTTAAAAAAAAATGTTGGATTAGAAAAAAAAATAAAAATAAAAGAGAGTGGGTTTTCCCAGAAAAACGCGGTTTAGTTTTGGTCGCTGAAAATAGAGATATGAGTCGTTGAAAATGACTAAGAGTACTTTGTCTCCAAAACTCGGAGCCCTTCTCTCTGAGACCTTGACCCCACCTAAACCCCTCTCTCTGCATTCCATCCAATCTCATTCTCTCTCTCTCTCTCTCTCTCTCTCGAAGAAGCTCGTTGTGCAGAGAGAGAGATTGAAGAAGACGAGGGGATTAGCTCTAGCTCTTCGATATCTCTTACCGTTTGAAATCAGCAAAATTTGTAGGATCAATTTCGGCGGTGACGGAATGGGTTGCACTTCCAGCAAAGGCGTCGACTCAAAGGCGCCCAGGACGGCGCGGTGGCGATCCACCGGCATTGTTGGTCTCCGCGACTCTAAATTGAAGGCAATTCCTCTCTCTCTCTCTCTCTCTCTCTCTCTCTCTCTCTTCATATTTGTATTTGGTTGTATTTATGTGTTGAATTTGAATTAACGGAAGGGATAGGTTCGGTATTAAATGTTGGGGAGGCTAGAGGTGGAAGGTTGTTGGTTAAATTTTAATGGAGTTTGGTTTATATTGGTGGCTGCTGTAGTTAACCTTTTTTTTTTTTTTTTTCTTGTTACAAATTAAAAGAGAATGTTAGTTTTATTGTGGTGGAGATTGACTATGCTCTGGTTCAGATTCAATTGAACTCGAAAGAGAGTTCACTTTTGGTTGACATGAAAAATGAGTGATTAATTAGGTGCGGTATGGTTGGTTTAGTTATTGCTTATGATATACTGTATCGTAGAAATGCATACATAAACTCATTCCCCGTATGCTGAGCTTCTTTGGATAGTCCTCACTCGGTTGAGTGATATCGCTTGTATGTGTTGGTTGCTTCTGAAGAGACGGTTATATTGTTTGTTTATATATTCCTCGTTTTTTGGTTTGGAACAGACATTTCCGGATGAAGTTCTTGATCTGGAGAGATCAGTACGCACTATTGATCTGACACGCAATAAAATAGGTACGTGCTTTTCTCTCCGTAAGGCATCTGATTTTCCACTGAATTATCTCTGAAGAAGGAGCTTCACTGCAATAACTTTTAACAGTAGAGGTTTTCTACATGCAGTTGATATTCCTATGGACATTGGTAAGTTAATAAATCTGCAGAGACTGGTAAGAAATCATATATTTGACTTTCGTCCATGTACTATAGCTCTGTTTCCTATATTCATGATTCACAAACAATTTTTTCATAAGCGATATGGTAAGACATAAATTGGATTGACAGCAATTGGTTATTGTTTACATGAACTATATTCTTTTTGAATATTAACTGTTATAATTTGAGTTGCTCTATCTTTCAGGTCTTAGCTGAGAACCTTATTGATCGACTACCTATGCATGTGTCAAAATTAGAGTCCCTGAAAGTTATGACGCTTGATTCAAATCGAATTACTTCCTTGCCTGATGAATGTAATTCTCTTCTCTATGTAAGATAATGCTATGTTCAATTTGGCTTCCTTCAACTCATGATATTGTCTGCAGATCTCATGGGTTCATTGTAGCTTTTATAGTCTTCATCACAGGTTCAAACTAACATGTATGTTTTTTTTGTGGTCAGTGGGACAATTGGTTAGGCTTGAGCGATTATCAATTTCTAAAAATTCTTTGTCATGTTTGCCTGAGACTATCGGAAGCTTGCGCAATGTAAGTGCTTTGTGCTTTTCAGACTATTGGAAGAGTACTAAATGTAACCTAGCAACTGCATTAAGGAACACGGGATTGAAATGGGTCCAAAGAATGTTGTAGGAACTATGCAACATTATTTCTTATGAAATACCCAGGATCTTATATGAATTTTTGATGCAGTTAGTGCTGTTAAATGTATCAAACAACAAGTTAAAGTCTCTTCCCGAATCAGTTGGGAGTTGCTTCTCTCTAGAAGAATTACAAGCACATGGTACGTTTAAACTTTCTGCTATTATTCTTCCAAATGATGTTGATTTATAGGGTGATGAATTCTTATTATAATGAAGAAGAGCAATATATAGTTTTGGCTAGTAATTGGATACCAGGTATCTAAGGCCTCAACTTATCCCTTTCTGCATGCATGAAACTTCATAGTATACTATTTGATGATAGCAATGTTTCCTTATCATTATAAACTCTGATGATCTTTTCTCCACTTTGTTATTCAAATTTAATTGTCTTGTTTTTCTATTGTCTGTAAGGTTGCAATTCTTAAATTTTGTTACTCATAACTATCATGATTCTTAATGCTTTCAGATAATTCAATTGAAGATCTTCCTGAATCAGTCTGCAATCTTGTTCACTTAAAGTCACTTTGCTTGGACAATAATAATGTGAAGCAGGTATTGTTCTTATAGTTCTTACAATGTACGTGCTTTTTGCTATTCAACTTTTTGTTTGTGAGATTTTCAGCATATTTGATTGAGAAGTTGAACTGTTTAATGGGTTTCTTTTTACCAGTCCTACTATAATATATTCGCATTTGGATTTTGTTTTGCCATCTGCCTACTTCGGATGTTAGGGTTTGCCACTGTATAACTGCCAGTGTTTACCACTCACCATTTACTATAGGATTTTTAATTGCCGAAGCTGGCCAAGACTTGGTTGACTGACAACTCTGTTGTTGTACAGATACCGACCAATCTATTGAAAGACTGTAAAGCTCTGCAGAATATTTCCCTGCACAGAAATCCTATATCAATGGATCAGTTTCAGCAAGTATGCCCCATGTTCCTTTTGTGGTGTTCTACTTCTGCTCCCCAGTCTTCTTTTTGGCAATAATTATTTGTTGTTATGAACTTTTACCCCTGATACAAATACAGATGGAAGGATTCCAAGAGTTTGAAGCAAGGAGGAAGAAGAAGGTTGACAAACAGATTGACTCAAATGTAATGATCAGTTCTAAAGGCCTTGATGAAGGTGTTGATCATTGAGGGTATGGTTCTGAACCTCTGTGGAAACAGTAAGTCTATACCACACTTGCTAGTCTTTGCACAAACAAATTTAACATTGTGACCCAAGACTGTCTTTTTTTTCTCTTGCATTGTATGATTGACCTGATAACTTCTACTTCTGCTGAACTGATGGGATGACAGAAGTCAAGTCGCCGAGGTCATTTCGATTTGAAAGCAGGGTTCGTTTCATGGATGCTGTAACTTCATCTAAGCTTTTTCTGTGGCTTGGGGACGACGACATTGCTGTTCATAATCTTTTTCACATGCATAATAAAAAGACATCAAGCACTACTACTATTTTCTTCAACACTTGCTTCTTACCGGCAAGCATGTATAGAAAGGGTGGGGACTTATTCCAAATTAATTTTGAGTATTGTGATTCTTAGTACATATATACTCGTATATGTTACATCTATCGGTACTGAGAGAAAAGTGATCAAATACTGTGAAATTATGGAATCTTGAATTCAAAGCTCATCTTTCTCAATTGGTCAATCCTAAGTCCTCCTGCAAGTATGATCCAATTTCATTTGGAAACTGGATGGCAGAGACTGAAAGCTAAAGCTGATACTCAAAACATGGAGCTGAAATGTCAGATGACCAAAGGCCGAGATAAGTAAAACATAAATGTTTTGAAAAAATAGTATTGTTTAGTGTTTTTAGTCATCAAGAATAAATTGAGATTCAAACTTTAATTATTATTGACAGAATTGTCTAAAGTAAGAACATGAATATGAGCCATCTAGGCTCATTGAGAATTTAAGAGCACACGAAGATAAAAATATATAAAAAAATATTAAAGAAAATAGAAAAATTTCTTATGGCAAAGAATATTCTGAGAGAGGCCACATATTGTCACGTGCCGGCAAGAACGTCATAATCTGACTTGTGACGAAAAATCTTAGGATCACGTTTTGAATTCATGGTCCCACTTTCCTCGCAACAAAGCTCCACGTGTCAGTCGTATAAGTTCCAAATCACCACGCGACCCTTCATATACCTCTCATTGTGTTTTTGGGGTTAGTCCTAGTCTCTCTCTTGATCTCTAAGAAGGGCATTTTCCGTAAATACCAACCATATACGTGTCCCTTTTCGCTGTTTTCCCCCCTTCTCGGATAACCACTTAACAAAAAAGACACGCCTAACCCTACTTTGCCCCCTTTACCTTATTCGCCGCCCCTCTTTTTCGATCTCGATCAATTCTCCGCCCGATTCGTCTCCATCTCTGTTCTTAATCCCCAAATTGGTCCCAGATCCATTCGATTCGTCTTCTTCCCTACCGATTCATCCCTGTTTCGACCTCGGCCGTTTCCCAGATCGGATTGTAGGGTTAGGGTTTCCAAGAGATCGTGGATCTTCGTCTCGGTTCGTAGATCTAGGCTTCGATTTGGTGGGTTTGCAATTTTTGTTTTGATTTTCGTTTTGAATCTGTAATTTTTCTGGGTGTTGTTGTTTGTGATTCGGGGCTTGATTTTTTTTATAGATCTGGTATGCGTTGATGGTCTTGTATGATAGATCAGGTGCAATTTTGTATGATTTGTCGAGAATCGTAGATCTAGGGTTAGGGTTTTCTAAAATTTGGGGATTTTGATTATTTTGTTGAATGAAGCTGTTCGAATAAACACCTCCCTTGAGCTTCTGGTTTCCAATTTTGTGATCAGCTTCATAATTTCTTTTTTTAATAAAATAAAGGCTTTTTCAATTTCCAAAATTATTGCAAATAATAAAAATTAGACAATAAAAATGATTTAATTGAAAATTATTTACATAAATAGATATGAGATGGTCAACATGTTCTTACTTAAGGCTGCCTTTAGAAATAACAAACGCAACTTTTATTTTACCAAATTGCCCTGTATATAACCTTTGTTTTGTTGTTTCTCTAAACAAGTGGCCCCACAAATTTATTCACACAAAGATTTATAATCTGAATTCGGATGACATGACTTAGGATTTGGAACAATAAATGTCAGGGATTTGAGAAGCTGTATTGTTTGGTGTCGTAACAATAAATGTCATAGATACTGTTCCTAGAGGTCAAAACAACAGTTCATGTATTAGGATACCGTAGTTTTGTTTCGGGGAAGTTTGTACTTGCTGTGTGTTTGATATGAAAGTGTACTACTTAGTTAACCTGCTTAAGCCTCGTGGTGTCGAATTATTGATGAAAGGTTCCTGCTGTATAATATTATGTTAGTTGTAGGAAATGAGTAAGATGGTATTGAAAGTCTTACATCTTGTTTAACCTTCTGTTATGATTGCCCTGCAGATTAATATGGTACAAAAGCGTCCTCTTGATGACGAGCAAATATTTGTTTCTTTCAAGCACCCAAGACAAGTGGGACATAGTAAAGAGCTAGTTTCTTTTTCAGAATCTGTTTTCGCTGGAGATGTCTTTAAGCCGCAGACGTTAGGTGAGGGACTATAGTCTCTGTTAATGCATGAGGCTCTAAAAGAGTGTTTGTTTGTGCTCTGTTTGTGTGCAAGTGTTTAAGTTCGACTTTAAATACTTCGAAGATTTTGTTTTTAATTCTTTTTCGCAGTCAATGTGTCCTCATATGGCTGTATTGGGTGGAGATAAAGAGGCTTGTTCATGTAAACTGTCATTGGAACAGATTCTAGATTTGGAATTTGGGTGGGTTATTGAGAAGACATTTATTTTTTTCTTATTTGTAAACTCAAAGGTGTCATGTTTTCTGAGTTTTGTTAAAACTGTATGGTCATATAAAGCAGCTTGATCTTTCCCTTTTCTTTTGTTATATAATTAGTCTGAGATAAGTTCTGATGTTTGATTGATAGAGGATGGATTGGAAAGATGCACCAATGGAGGTGATGAGAAGCATTCTGGTGATGTCTATGCTAGTCTTCCAAAAGTTGGGGAGGACATTAAGGCCAGTGCACCTGGAAGCTTTACTAACTCCTCATGGACCGCCAGCACAACTCGTGGAGAAGATTATTTTCCCCAAGCACCATGTCATGGATTTTATTTCCCAGAGTACTTCAATCCTGAGCGCCCGATAAGGACTTTGGCTTCCGAGGATATTTATTCTTTTCTGTTGGATCACTCTCCGAGGAAGTCGGCCTCCATCGGACCAGAGCATCAAGCTGTTGTTCCTCCGTGGGGTGCACATGGAATTAATAATACTTCAAGTTCAAGTCATCTCGATATGTCTCAAGCAGTTGTTGACTCTGACCTTGAGAATGAGAAACGACTGATGGGTACTTGTGTTATTCCAATGCCTAATTCTGAATTATCAACCGACTGTGAATCCATAGTTGGAAGAGGTAGAACCGATTGCAGCTGTGAAGATAGGGCTTCTATCAGATGTGTCAGGCAGCACATTCTGGAAGCAAGAGAAAAACTTATAAAGAACATTGGGCCAGAGAGATTTGCGGAGCTAGGATTTTGTGACATGGGAGAGCAAGTAGCTGAGAAATGGAGTGATGATGATGAAAAATTATTCCATCAGGTTGTTTTCTCAAATCCAGCATCACTGGACAAGAACTTTTGGGACAATCTTTCAGCTGTCTTCCCCTCACAAACAAAAATGGAGATTGTCAGTTACTATTTCAATGTCTTTATGCTGAGGAAAAGAGCTCGGCAGAACAGATATGACCCGGTAAACGTAGACAGTGACAATGATGAATGGGAGGGGAGTACTGTTCACGGTGACAACGAACCTGGGGTGACAGACGATGATGACTCATTTGTTGACTCTCCTGGATATCAAAATGATCCGGGGTTTATTAAAAGTTGGGGTGGTGATATGCAAGAGTATGATGAGGATGTTGTGGATGATGCTTGTGATAATGTAAATGTAGATATTTATGATGGAAGCGGTAAGCAGATCTCAGATAGATGCCCAGGGAATTTGGTTAACAATAGTGGTTCCAGTCGCATAGTTCAGTTTCAGAAGAACATTGCTTGGGATGAAAAGGGAGATCGGGAGGTCCAAGACGATTCATGTACTTCCTTTGAGGCAGGGGTTGCCTCCCAAGATAATCAGCTGAGGTCTGAAAATGGAGATCATTGGGAAGTTGGTTGTTTCAATGGGACTAGCAAGCTAGGTGACCATGAATATGTCTTGGAGCCTTGTGATGCTAAAGTTTGGGACTCTGGGTATTTGACTTGCCGAAAAAATAAGTTGGACTTTTTGCCAACTTGCAATATGATTGAAGAGGTTTTTGGAAAAGATTCTTGGAATAGCTACAAAGCAAGGGATGGTAAGAACTTGAGTTAGTGTTGCTTGTCATATCAAGATGGTTGGAAAGCAGCATTGAGGTGTTCATATTCCGTGAACCATCCGAAAGTTTTTCCGCAAATTTTTATTCTTCAATATTTTAGGTTAGTTGAGTTTTTCCTTTATGTACATTTCGGGGAGAAGGAAGCCTGACATTCCTGTGACATAGTGTATTAGAAGGTGAATTTCATATGTTTAGGTCTTCTTTATGTTTTTTCTTTTAGGTAGGGTGGAATTGGAAAGTTCCCCTCATACCATCATAAAGAGATCCAGAATTGCCATCCCTGTATGGTTTCTTGAAGATATATTGATATTGTAAGCACAACTCTGTACCGCAGTTCTGTGATGTAGTTTTGTATTATTTTCATAATGAGAAATCATTACAAAAGTTTTTTGTGTTGAATTGTTATCGAAGAGAATACAAGTTTTCCAGATTAGGCAATTGTGGTTTGCGAAGATAAAAGGCTACATTGTAAAGCAGTGGTAAAAAAAAGAGTTGTTGATCGTTCTGTTTCAGTCAAAAAGATTGATGACTTCTGAGGTCATATTGTAGCATTACAGTGCTGCATTTTCTTTCAAAACCATGAATGTTTTACTTTCTTTGGCTTATCATTTGAAAGGTATACCACACCATCTCTATTGCAAGCTGACTCATATGGACTTTTGGTCTATTCATCAGTCAACTAAATGCTGTTAACTTATGTCTGTGAAGTTGCTGGTAGTTTCAGAGATAAAGAGCATTTATCTTCGAACCGAGACCAGAATTCGAATATTTCCGACTTCTCCACCTTCCTTGCAACTAAAGAAATATGTAATCAGGGGAGAAAGAACAGAAATGTTTTGCAGAATAAAAGAAAAAAGGAAGAAAAGAAGATCCTGGATTATGATTCATTTGGTTTGATACTATCGTGTGAAAGTAACAACAAAGCTAAAATATCCTATATGAGCTAATCTTTGATTCCATCACCCACATGGCTTTAGATAAGGAATATGCAACTATGCAGAATAGACCTCTTGCTTAATTAATGAAATAAAAGGCATGAAACAAATAAACAAGTTTAATAGTGCCAGGAGGAGGAGGAGGAGGTAGCCTAACCCCCAAACCAACCTCTTCCAACCAAAAGGCTAAGCTAAGGTAAACCATGGATCCCACATTATGACCATATATGCTACTTTTATTTCTCAAAAATATATAGTTGCAATTCTGTTTTTGAAGCTCATTGACTCTTTTGAGTGACCCCTAAGCATTGCTGGTGGTGAGTGCTTGCTCACTAACACATGCACCATTATTACTCATATGAAGAAAACACATGCATCTTGATCATTAGACAATATACATATAAAAGGAGGGTAGTGGATTTGTAGTTGCTTCATAGTAGTACTCACACAAATACACAATCATAAACACTATCATGTAAATTAGATTCATAATAAACATACGAGCACAGAAAGTCTTGTAAAGGCAGAAGTCCCATTCATTCAGGATATATACTTTTCTCTAGGTCCACTCAATTCTGGTTCTTTTCTCACTATGAAGCTAATGAAGGTGTTGCCTGCCATTCACAGTTACAGCATTCTGGTAAGAAATGCCCCAACCACCATTAGATTATGATGTAATTAAAGCTTGCTAGTATGCTTATAATTCATGCAACTTCTTAATGATTTCATATTCTTTGATCACTCATAGAAATTTCTTAAAAAGGGTATGCTTATAAACAAGCAGCTTAAATTCCAATATTTCTGAAAAAAAAAATCTGTGGGAAGTTCAGAGTTCTTGTCAACAAAGAGGGTTGTTCAACAACTAGTGGGCAATTTGGCATAGATAAGCCTTGTAGAATCAATAAAATCATGGTGTGGCTGCCAAAAAGGCATTGCATTCTAGTCACCTATACAATCCCCACTTCGCCTTTTCCTGCTCTATATCATATATGTACGCCTTCAAAAGTCATTCTAGTGAATATCTTCCAACCACATAGCTACACCACCCAAGTTTCAGTGCGTCGTGTTTAAATTAGTAGGTGGGTTTAGTCCAAGTTTCTTAATTAGACTAAGTTTGACATGGAGATTAAACCTTAGAGGTTCAACACTATACTATTAAACTTGATGAGTGATGAAAAACAAACTTAAAGTAAGAACCTTAGGAGTATATGGATATTTTGAGAAACATGAGAAGTGGATATAGAGTAGAACAAGTGGAAAAGCAAAAATGTATCCAAAAATGGAAGTAACGCAATGTTTCTCCCATAATGGTTTTTAGATTTGGTCTAGAATTGATGGTATGGAAGCTTGAGCAAAGCATAAAGCCAAAGTGGGCGGCATCTTCTTATCCCAAGTGACTCACTCTAGCTTAGACATATTACAATTTACAAGGTATGGCATGAAACAAGGAGTGGCCTGCGGCCATTCTTTCATTTGAAGGAGTCTACTGGTCAGTTTCAGCAAACACTTTTTGAGGGCCATCTCTCTTGACTCCCAAGTGAAGTTTTCTGTGGTCTACCACAAGTATTTCACTTGCATACACTTGTGTACTGCACAATTGTACAGTATGCATCCGAAAACTAGATCTCCACCCTTTTCGGCTACTATACATTGTTATTCGATGACTTGAAACTGTTTATTCGTCGGATGAGTTATATAAATTTTGCGTAATGTAAGTCGGATAAAATTGAAAGAATAAAAAGATAGTGTAACGCATTTAGCAATCATATCATGACTATCATCCAAATGTGAATTTATTGGACAAATTGCAGTGATATATCATTACATAATTGGCACAACCATAGCAGTGTGCAGTACATATGCTAGGCCAAGATTTCATGAGTAGCTGCACATGTTCTTTAAGCAAAGAAGAATATTAGTACAGAAAGCACCCGTGAAATGTCTACAACACTTAAACCATACAATGACATCTAATAAAATCAATTAGAAAACAAGAGCCTAAACAGAAAAGAAGTATAATCACAGATGACAGAAGTTAATTACAGCTAAACATTGTACTAAAGAGCCGGCAAAAAGGGCAAAAAAGACAGGGGAGTTTGCAGTCAAGTGTGATTAGTTGTCGCTAACAAGACATTAACATTGCAATTAAGGCAACGAAAGCCGGCTTAATTATGAATTATTAGGTCGGCATTGTTAGTGTTTGGCCATGCTTGCTGCCCAATTTCTGACTTTGTTGTAGGGCTGCACCAACAAATCTAGACATGCAGCATTTACTAGTACTGGTACTGATTTCTTAACTAATGAATCTGCTTGTATCAAGGGGTTACTGGTTCTTAAACTAATCAGAAAGATACTTTGTGTTATTAAAACTATATCATCCCTACCTAAGCTAATTCTGTTTCATTGGACCCTTTTTCATGTAGAAAGTCATACAGTAGATCTACTAGCTAGGGTGGTGTTATCTGTTATTAGTATTTTTCAAGAAATTTTTTTACATTAATTGTGACTATACTAATAAAATTTAGAAATCGGAATGCGAATAATGTTATCCTAAAGTATTCTCTATAAGCTATTTGACCTCTGCATATTATCAGTGGCTTGTGAGTAGGACATTGTTAATATCCACATAATCAAGGGATTCATAACTTTGCACAAGGAATATTGGTTAACCTGGTTATTCTAGTTTGATTGCCCTTTTGTATATGAAATTTAATACATTTTGTATTATATGTAAGATCTGAATTCATGGACCTGCCTTGTCAATATTATTTCCCAGAAAAGTTACATCCTTGTTAATATTCAAATAATGAATTTCCAAATTACAGATTACTTAATTAATCTGCCATTTACTTACATGTTAGGTTGAAAAGGGTTTTGAGTACTTGAGGCTTCCTGACTTCACAATCTGTAGGAGGTGATATAATATTTCATTTATTTCAAAAAATAACTTCCATAAGAAAGAACTGTGATGGTTACAAACAGATAGAAGATTGGATTGGTGCCAGATATATACCTGTGGTAATTACCTGCCCAATTGGCTTTTGAAAGGCATTCTGAAATTAAATCAGAAGCAGTGAATGGTACCTTACTATGCTCTTATTGTGCTTTTCTTCCTATATATTTCAAAGGTTACCAAAACATCAACATGATTTACTCCACCCAGGATGAGGTTGATCATTTTGGCTCTTGCTGTAAATTTGGATTCTTATAGTAACCAAAAATAAATTATATGGTGAAAAGCTAGCTAGCTAGCATCATACACAAGTGTTGTAATATATTCCTGGACATAGCTGTACTAACTGCACTAACTACTAATACTATATTTCAGATTAGCAAGGCAAATGTACCATATTACAGATACAACAATTATACAAACTCCCAAGTCCCAAACACCTAGAGACTCCAAATTTGTTTTGAAACAATTTACTTGGCTACTCTAGAGAAGGAAAGATTCTTCCATACGGTGGTTAGATCAACAGATTTTTCCGACTATCCGGTAAAAAATCACCACTTAATTTACTTTTCCACATGTCAATTCCGCCTCGCTAAAGACTTTCTCTTAAAGCTAATAAAGATTAATCTCTTATATAAACAAAGGTAAATGTAGAATGCTATGCTTTGGTTGAAACTGAAGGAACAATGGCATTACTTTGACACTAAATAAGTACATCAGTTACAGAACAAATGAATCAAAACCATTTTTTTTATTTAATGAACGCTTTTTTGAAGAAAATAAAGAAAAAAAGTATAACGGTCTAAGAGTAGAACCTTTTCAGTTGCTCTTTGCTTAATAACAAGACAAAGGAAGGAAGAGTTACAAAGAAGAGGCAGTTTAAACTTTTGTAAGCACAGTCGGGTGAGTTGGGTTCTTCATCTTCTTCTTCTTTGTTTTTCTTTTTTTCTGAGAGGATTATTGGCCATTGGATTTTGGGTTTGGCGTAGGATTTCCAGTTGAGTACACGTGCATGTCTGCTAGCTTTACCTCTCACACACCACTTTTATTATCTTTGCTTCCATGCATGGATTTCTCCTCCAAATATAGTGAAGCTCACAATAGTCAGTGAGAGAGAGAAAGAGAAAGAGAGATAGAGAGAAAGAAACGCTCGCTCTCTCACTCACTCTTTTCTCTCTTCTTAATTTGGCTTCTTCATCCCACATCACTAGCTAGCAACAATGACCTCATGATTTCTCTTCGAATTACACATTTTTTTCTCTAGTTTCAACTACCCATCTAAGACGCTGAGCTCTCTCTTCTACTAAATTGTGAACCAGAAAACTACTAGCTAATTTCACTTGCAATCTGGTGAATCATGTATTGATTGATTGGTTTTTCTATCTCTTTCACTCCATGTTTGAGCTTTTTCTCCTTGATTCTCTCATCTGGGGGGTTCTGTTTCATTAGCATTTGGGTTGTTGTAGTGTGATGAGATCGAGAATCCCCAGATTTCACCAAGTGCTGTGATTGGATTTTGAAGTCTCTGGTTAGCTTGTGTTTGTTCTCTGTATTTCCAATTTGTTGAGTTAAATTATAAGTTAATTCGTAGTTCAATGGAAGAAGATCAAGAATTCAAGTATTTTTGCAAGTTGTGTAGCAAGAGCTTCCCCTGTGGCAGATCTCTGGGTGGTCACATGAAGTCTCACTTGATCAACAACCATTCGAGAGATGATCAAAAATTCATGAACAGCAGGGTTAAGGTCTCGTCTCTCGAAAATTACACTGAGAAGGGCTTGGAAAGTGGTCCTCAAGCAGGTTATGGCCTCAGGGAAAATCCGAGGAAAACTTGGAGAATTGCAGGTTCAGGTGAGGAAACTTCAGTACTATGCAGGGAATGTGGGAAAGGATTTCAGTCATGGAAAGCTCTGGTTTCTCATATGAAGTCTCACTCAAATTCGACTACTAACAGCTTTGAGAACGAACAAGATTCTTGGACTAGCAGTAAAGTTGTGGACATCCAATCTGAAAATGAGACTACTAATACTTCAAGGAGCAGAACTGCAGCATCCAGGAGAAGAAGAACAAGGTACGTGGGCACAACTACTACAACCTCATCTTCTAATCCCTCTGCTGTAAACAATAATGCTTCTTCATATGTGACTGAGATTGAGCAAGAACAACAAGAAGAGGTTGCTTGGTGTTTGATGATGCTTTCCAGGGATGTGGGTCACTGGGGTGGTTTGAACTTTGTTGCTGATCATGATCACAGTACCTCAGATGACAATTCAGGTTTTTCGGATGCTCCATCAGCCCTCAAGATGAATCGGGTTTCCGAAATCACGGATGCTACTTTTGAGACTTTTAAAGTGAAGAAACTAAAGATGTCACAAGAGGAAGTTTCTGTTGGTGGATTTTCCAAGAGTGACAAAACTAAGAAGAATTTGATACTTGAGAAAACTGAGTTAGCTGAAGCTCAATTGGGTTCTAACAAGTTCAATTCAAGCAACAAGAGAAAGCTTCAATATGCTTATGATCATTCTTCTAAGAGGAGTAAGTATGAGTGTGGTACTTGTAACAAGGTGTTTAGGTCATACCAAGCTCTAGGAGGCCATAGAGCTAGTCACAAAAAGATCAAAGGATGCTTTGCTTCTAAGATTGAGAGCAGTGAAAACACCGCTGAGTTTGACACAGACCTTTCCACTGATCATCCAGTTGCATCAGATCACAGTAAGCTCAGTAATCCCATTCATCATCAAGATGTTGTAAAAGCTGAGAGCATCAGTACAAAGAGTAAGGGGCATTCTTGTCCAATTTGCCTAAAGGTTTTCCCCACTGGTCAAGCATTAGGCGGTCACAAGAGATCACACTTGATTGTTGGTCCAACTGAGAGTAAGAACAACCAAAGCACCATAGTCATTCCCAAGCCAGCAACTCCTGAAGTTAGAGACTTTCTTGATCTCAACCTTCCTGCTCCTGTTGAAGAAGAGAGCAGTACCAACCATGCTGCTGCTGCACAAGCCTTAAAGCCATGGTGGGCAGGAAGCAACCATAAGCCTTATGAGGCTCTTGTTTCATAGGTCAGTGTCCCTATTCATGCCAACACTAATTCTCAAGTTGGTGCATATATATATATATATATATATATATATATATATATATATATATATCTCGAATACTCGACTTGTTAAAGAAGCAATATTGAGAAACTCTTACTTCATACTTCGGCTATGGTTTACAATAAAGAATCGAGGATGTACAGATACATATTTCTCGACATCGATTCATTAATTCTTTCAAAGATTTCGAAATTTGCTGAGGCCTAGCTGCTCATTGCTTTCAAACTGCTAAGCCTCATCAAATTTTCATATCCCATGCATTGTCTTTACCATAGTTTTCTTATACTTTCACCTTGAAACTTCAATACTGTAATTCATGAAATTCATATTCTGGTGTAAGACAGACATTACTTCTTTTATGCAGAAAGGTAATCTGTGTGGGGTAAATGAGTGAGGTGTTGAAAAAATTGGGATACATAGCTAGCTCAAGGTGGTTGTTTAGTCACCTACCAATAATACCATTAAACATGACAACCCATCTCACTTGTTTATTTCATTTCTCAAACTTGTTTATTTCCTTATACTTGTCTATACTAAGATCTAAGCTCAGTAGAAAATGATGGCTCCTTTATAAAAGAGAGAAATTGGACCACTACAAATCTACATGACTACATACAAAGCATAAGTGATCACTTAAGCACGCCAACTCTACTGGTCTCATATTTTGTTCGAAATGAGTCCTGACTCTCTCTAGTTATTTATTAAAATTGGTATTGTGGTCACCTTTTGAGTTTTGAACTTCTGATAATGCATTTAAGTTTGAGGCTTTCGTTTAGCAAGAGTATGGAGAATTAAGTCAGAACTCAGAAGTGGTTGGTTTCTTCAGTTTGTTTCACTTGCTCTCTAGTACCTGGCAGTTGGTAATTCTTTGTCAAGCAGCTCATAATGAAACAATGCTTTTCAACTGCATATGGTAAGGCTCTCAAGTCTTCATCAAGTGACAGGATAATTTGAAATGTGTTTACAATTGCATATGGTTAAGTCCTGCACTTTTGATACTCAAGACTACATTACACCTCCTTATTTTTAAGATTGTCCTTGACTCATGTAAGTTGTCTTAAGTTGTACTAATATTAACCCATGTGCTTGTAAAGGGCATTTGAGGGGGAAACTATTTCACTTGGATTGCATATACAGCGGGGAAGCAAGAGCATCGTCACCAACTGTTGCCCTGACATTGAGTTCTGATCGAGTAAAAGAAATTTGGCTATGACATCGCCGAATGAGTCATGCATTTTTTGGAGTCATAAAGATGACGATGCCATCTTTGTTTTTTGGAATAAAAGAGTGAAATCTCCATTGTGAAACTTGTGTTTTTGCCATCCAGTTATTCTTTTAGTTTTTCTTCTAGTTCTGCACCACTCGAGTTGATTCATTCTGATGTATGGGAGCCTTCGAAGAATTTGACATTGACAGGAATGAAGTACTTGTTTTTTTTATTGATGACTTTACAAGATTAACTAGGGTTGTGTTATTGAAAAAGTTGTTTTGTTTATTGATGACTTTACAAGATTAACTAGGGTTGTTTATTGAAAAAAAAGGAAGCTGTGTTTTTGGCTTTCACCACTTTTCATAGTCTCATCCGAACTCAGTATGATGCTTGTATGAAAATATTTCGATCTGACAATGGATGAGAGTTTGTTAACCATTCTTTCTGAGACTATTTTCAGCAACATGAAATTGTTCATCAGACTACTTGTCCTTAGACACCTATTCAGAATGGCGTATCTGAGAGGAAAAATCGACACCTCTTGGATATTGGAAGAGCTCTCTTACTCAGTGCCAATCTACCCAAATATCTAAGGGGTGAAGTTGTGTTGTGTGCCTCTCACCTTATCAACCGTCTACCATCTGCAACTTTTCAAAATCGGATTCCCTTTAAGGTATTGACTGAACATGTTACTATTTTATCTCTCAACAAACTTCTTGCTCGTGTCTTTGGTTATGTGGCCTATGTTCATCTTTACAAAAATCAGAGATCTAAGTTGGAGGCTTGTTCCCTTAAATGTGTGTTTGTTGGATACGGATCCCATCAAAAAAGATATAAGAGCTACCATCCTCCCTCTCAACGATTCTATGTCACCACAGATGTCACATTTAGTGAAGACATGTGCTATTTTTCTCCTATGGTATCTTCGAGTAAGGAGGAGAAACATGTTTTTTATGAAGATCAATTTGGAGAACTAGAAGATTGTGTAATTGTTGACAGTAACCCCACCAAAAATGATCTTCGGCCTGTCACTGACCAGATCCAGAATCCGAGAGATAATACTCTAGAACCTCAAAAAGTGGTTCAATCTATTGAACCTGCCCAAGTTAAGGTGTATATTCCTTGTTCAGAAAGTGTTCGACATAACGAACAACTGTCCGACATGTCGAAATGAAGAGAATTGAAAATAGTAATCAGCCGCCAATTGTTGAAGATGTACATGCAATTTTAGTCTCTCTCCTCCTATATCAACGATCTCTCCTGGCTTGTCATCACTTGAGGTATGTAGTACTATTCCGTTGTCATCTTTCAATGTCCTTGAATCTAGTAGGGTCTTGCCTACTAGGTTAACATGTGGTCAACCTCCTAAAAAGTATGAGCCTCTCTTGTCAGCTAAAACCAAGTATCCTATAGTCAACTACGTGTCAACTTATAGATTGTCTAAACCTTATGTAGCCTTTGTGAATCAATTGTCTGTTGTGTCTCTTCCTAGTAAAGTGCAGGATGCAATCAAGGAGGAGAAGTGAGACAAAGCAATGGAGGTTGAGATGGATGCTCTCAAGAAGGATGACATTTGAGATTTGGTGTCATTACCACCTGGAAAGAAGACCGTTGGTTGTAGATGAGTTTATACTGTGAAGCATAATGCAGATGGCTCAGTTGACAGATATAAGGCAAGGTTGGTTGCAAAAGGATACACTCAAAAATATAGGGTGGATTATGATGAGACGTTCACAAAGATCAATACCATTCGAGTCCTCATGTCTTTGACAACTAATCTGGATTGGCCCCTGCAGCAGTTTGATGAGAAGAATGCATTTCTTCATGGAGATTGGAATGAAGAAATTTATATGGATCTTCCTCTAGGATATAATACTTCTATAGGCGAGAAGGTGGTGTACAGATTGAAAAAGTCCCTGTACGGATTGAAGCAATCTCTAAGAGCTTGGTTTGGAAGGTTCACGTCTTTCATGAAGAAAATTGGGTATAGGCAGAGTAACTCAGATCATACTTTGTTCTTGAAACACCGACAGGGTAAGCTTATTGCCTTGATCATTTATGTAGATGACATAGTAGTGACATGTGATGATATTGGTGAAATTAGAAGATTGAAAGATCAGTTGTCTTCTGAATTTGAGATGAAGGACCTTGGGAATTTAAAGTATTTCTTAAGAATTAAGGTAGCCAGGAACAAGGACTGTATCATGCTGAGTTAAAGAAAATATGTTATGGATTTGCTAGCAGAGACTGGTATGCTTGATTTTACACCAATTGATACACCGATAGAACAAAACCATTAGATTGCAGAGTATCCTGATCAAGTTCCGACTGACAAATCTCGATATCAAAAGTTAGTTGGAAGATTAATTTACTTGTCATATACTAGACCTGATCTTGCTTATGCAGTTAGTATGGTGAGTCAGTATATGCACAATTTCAGTGAGGATCACATGAATGTTGTGATGAAAATCTTGAGATACTTAAAGTCTACTCCTGGAAAATGCCTGGTGTTTCATAAGCATGAACATTTGAGGACTAGTGGTTACACTGATGCGGACTGGGTAGGGAACATCACTGACAGGCGTTCTACTTTTGGCTATTTTACATTTGTTGGTGGAAACTTAGTCACTTGGAGAAGCAAGAAACAGAATGTGGTGGCTCGTTCTAGTGTAAAAACTGAGTATAGAGGTATGGCTCAAGGAGTCTGTGAATTGTTATGGTTGAGAAGTTTATAAAAGAGTTTGGGTTTCAAGCAGAAATAGTCAATGCATGTCTCTTCACTGTGACAATACTGCTGCGGTTGAAATTACAAATAATCTTATTTAGCATGATCGGACAAAACATGTAGAGATTGACAGACACTTCATCAAGGAAAAGCTAGATACTCGCATAATCTCGTTCCCATTTGTTCCTTCAGAGGAGCAGCTAGCTGACATCCTTACTAAAGCTATTTCGTCCAGGGCGTTCAGTGACTCACTTGATAAGTTGGGCATTCAAGATTTGTATGCGCTAACTTGAGGAGGAGTGTTAACGCGAGTTCCAATCCTAGTATATTGAGAAAATGTATATTCTGTAATCAACTAGGATTAGTTTCCTTTTAGGGTTAGAAATGTGCTTGTATATATACCCGACTTGGGGTTTGTTCAATATATTAGAAAATTTTCAACCTTTTGTGTTCTGTTTGACTTTTTAGACTGGAATTGGAAATCGAATTGACAAATAGCCAATGGAACAACATACCCTGCCGTAGTGTTGGCTCCATTTCTTGCTTAGATTATTTTCGAGAGGTGTTTTCTTTGCACAGATGTGTGGAACATGATGAAAAGATCCCAATTGACTAAGTTACAAAACTCGTATCATGATCATATTTTGTAGGGTTTTGCATTAAACAAAGATGTAGAAGATTGACTTGGTAGTTTATGCAAATCCAATTGCCCCTTGCATTATATGAAGTATGAACCCCAACTTGCCAAGGGATACCATCACTACAAAGAACTAGTCCAAATTTATTCTCGTGGCAAAGACATCAAAGTACAAACAACTCCTAGTTTTAGGATAAAAAACAATTTGGACTAGTTCAGCTTCATCCGGTCATCTCTAACCTTCGAGGCTTCAGCCATACCTAACTTTGTAATTTTTTTAGCCTGCTAATTTTTATGGTTGGGCAAATTTCAAGTTTGATGTATTTATACATATCATTATCAATTGTTTGTCAATTGTTTTAAATTGTAGTGAAATTACTTATAAAGACTAACCCTAAATCATTCGCAACGTAATCAAAACTCATGCACAAGAATGTACTTATCTACTTGAATTTTGATTATTTTTAAATTCAATAAATGTATGAAAAATCATGTTCCATTTTCTACTTATCATTACATCCTCTAAACTTACCTAATTCTAACTCGGTTTCTTCTTTTTTTTGATAAGAATTCTAGCTCGGTAATCCTTACTTCGTAAGAAACTACAAGGAAGGAAACAACCGAAACTCTTGTATAGAAAACAAAAAATTAATGAATACCAAAACGTGTAATGATTTAGTTGAAAATTATAAGACACGGTGGGACACCAAGCAACGGCACTTGCTTCACCAGTTTTCAGTTTCACGCTCTCAAAATCAAACGCGACGACTTCATTTTACTGAGCCCGCCGTGTTCTCTTGCCTAGTCTTCCTTGAATCCACCCCCTCTCTCTTTCCCACTCTCCAAAACTCCCTCTCTCTCTCTTCCCCCATCTCTCATTCTCTGTATAAAGATCTGGGCTTTTCTCTGAAGCCTCCATCTTTCCCCACATTGGATGCGATTTCAGGTACCAAAACTCGTTTCTTTTCGTCGATTCTCTGTCTGGGTTTTGATTATTACGCCTTGTTTTCACTTGGGTCTTGTCAAGCTTTGATCTTTTTCTTGTTGTTATCCATGTGCTCAACTGCTCCTAGTGTTTTCTTGCGCATCACCTAGTGTTTTCTTGCGCATCAGAGAAGACCCAATTTGTGTATATGGGTTTTTGGGTTTCTTTATGTTCTTTGTTTTGTTGATGAGGATTAGGAAAAAGGTATCTTTGATTCTTTTGTTCGTGTGTTGTGGTGCGGTTAAGTAATGGAGAAGGTAAAGTCAACCCAGGTCAGAGGTTTGGTTTTGTGGAATGCCCAATTGGTGAAAATAGGATAGAATAGATTCTTTTCTCTGTTTGATTGTGGGTTTGTTCTTGTGTGTCTGAGTTTGGTTTAAATATGATTGATGCTGTTGTTCTTGGTATGAATTTTAGGTTATTTCAACTGTCTGCTCCATTGGAGTTTTCCATTAGTTTGTGCTGCTTGATTATGAGCCTTTCAGTTTTCATGCTTTATGGTATTCAAAAGTTGTTCTTGTGCTGTACTGGTCATGTTAGGTTTTGCCTTGAAGGTTTTATACATATCGCTTAAGCGGCCCTTTTGTGTTTCTCACATTTTGTTCTTGTTTGCTCTTCCAGGACTGTTGATCTCTGTACAGATTTTGAAAGTACCATAATTTTTTAGTTCGTTAAGACCATGATCTTTACCCCGTCGGCAGTGTAACAAATTGTGCTTATTTGACTTCAAAGATGTTTGGTTTAAAGAAGTCCCCAATAAGGGCTGCTAAGCACACCTCAGTTGACCCTCTGTATCCTGCGTCCTCCAGCTCAAACCCATTTGATGACGAGCCTGCTCAAGTAAGACAGAATGAGAAACATGCACTTGTTGGACAGAATGCGAAGCATGCAAATGATAAGCAGGCACTATTTGGTCAGAATACTAGCACCAATCCTTTGGATGATGATCAAGGAAAAGAGAATAATTCTTCTTCATACAAGGGTACTTATGCAGAGAGAAACAAGTACAAGAATGATTTCCGTGATTCAGGAGGCCTGGAAAATCAATCTGTGCAAGAGTTAGAAAGTTATGCAGTTTATAAGGCTGAGGAGACTACAAACTCAGTCAACCAGTGCCTGAAGATTGCTGAAGATATACGTGAAGATGCTTCCAAGACTCTGGTCATGTTGCATCACCAGGGAGACCAAATAAGAAGGACCCACATGGTTGCTGCTGACATTGAACAGGATCTCAGTCGGGTATGGCTTCTTGTATTAAATTGAAAGTGTCAACTTTAACAATTTAAATTTATATGAAATGATGCTAGCATCATGTTTATTATTTGATATCTACCTATGGAGGTGATAGTTTGTGTACAGGATATGGAGTAGGAAATATGTAGAAGATGACATTTTCTGTTTGATGCACATCCATTTTTTCTTTGAGGCTTTCAGCCTTGAGAAGCCACTTTCTTTCTCAAGGTTATATAAAGTAACCATCATGTATTTATACATCTTTAAGACCCTCCTTATGCATTGCACAGCAGCTTCCCATCATACACTTCTCTTAGCCAAAAACTATACTTCTTTTGGTTTGTACTCCTTCAATGAATGATTTTACTGTTGTTTTCGGTATATATGATGATATGCAGTGAAACTAACTGTTCATACTATTTATTTCAGGGTGAAAAGCTTCTGGGGAGTCTTGGGGGCATCTTCTCTAAGACTTGGAAGCCAAAGAAGACTCGCACAATTAGTGGCCCTGTCATCATGGAAGGTTAATTTGCTTCCCTTTCTGTCCATCAATCACCTGCTCTTTTGTTGGTCCCGAAGACAAAAATACCATTTCGAAAAAGTAGTGGTTTTTTTCTTTCATTTTCTCTGTCTTTGTTTTTAAATTTTGAATTACTTGCTCTATGCAGAATCTGCAACCAAAAGGAGCAGCCACTTGGAGAGGGAGAAGCTGGGACTGACTCCTGCACCAAAGGGATCGTCACATTCACGAACACCACTTCCTGAACCCACCAATGCCCTTCAGAAAGTTGAGGTATGTAGTTCTTATGACTTTTTTATGTGCTGATATAGTACATTGTTATTTAAGGTGACAGTAACGAATCATGGATGGATCTGTTTGCTATCCATAGACCCGTTTTTTACCCTTTTGGTCAAATTTCTTGGTTCTCAAACTCTCTATCTACTCCCTGTTTTAAGCAATCACTTTGCTTCTTAGACTGTCAATATAGGAATTACATGTGGTCTATTTCCTTTAACTTGTGTATTGATCTGGTGATCTCATATTCCTCATTGGCTTAACAGGTAGAAAAAGCAAAGCAAGATGATGGCCTGTCAGATTTAAGTAATCTGTTGGGCGAGCTAAAGGATATGGCCGTTGACATGGGGTCTGAAATTGATAGGTGGGTTATGATGATTCATTCTATCTTAAACTATTTTGTGCAATAACGAAGTATATCCAACTAATTACTCCCCATGATAATTTCAGGCATAACAAAGCTATAGGTCATATGGATGCTGATGTTGATGAGCTCCACTACCGTGTTAGAGGTGCTACTCAACGCGGCCGACGCTTGCTCGGAAAGTAAAATACAGTCCATGGCCAGGCCTGATGATGTATGCTCCTTCAATGGTGTCTGCCCTCCATTTTTTTACGAGTGATGGATTCTGGTCTCACTCGTGTATCTGGATTTTGTATACAACTTTTGACGTCATTGTTTGATATTGATACATTCCCATTAACAGGAATCTGTTATCATTTACCCACCCAAATATTGTTAGAACATGATCATTGATTCATGAAATATTAGTAGATACGTGTACCGCAGTATTACTACTTGATCGTAATATTCTGCATTTGGTGTTGGTTGTTAGCTTTAACTGGAAATCACACAAAAGAGAATCACAAAATATATGGAAAATTACTCTTTTTGTGAACACCAATGCACCAACATTGCAACCAAAGCAATGAAATTTCAGTTTATTATCAATTACTCGTTTTCATACTTGTGCGCTGTAAATCATCTCATGGATCGGGGAAACAAGAAAACTGGAAAGCGAACTAGAACAATAACCACTCCATCAACACTACAATGACTAATACTATTAAGTTTTAAAGCTCCACAACATTAAAGAATTTTCGCTTAGAAATGTTTCAGATGGAGGGCCGAAGGCACTACAAAGCTTAAAACTGTAAGGAATTTGTGAACGTTTATGGTATATAGTTTTCTTTTTCTTTATTCTTCTCGGTTCTTCTAAATTACTTGTATGTTCTAGACAATATACAATTGCTGAATTGCCATTTGCTCATAGATTCCGCGAGCAAGTAGATAAGCTTAGGGGGTTGAGAAATGAAATCATCCACAAGCTGGAGCCTCAAAGTGAGGCAACACAACAAATTTGATGGAGAAAGAGGTGATCGATATAGGAGAATTTACGGGAACAATAACAGGTTCTAATTCCGGGATGTTTGCGTCCTTGGTAATTTCCAATGGAACCCCATTGAGGGCCATGATTTTGCTTCTAAGGTTCCCATCTTTTGGGGTTAGATGGTATTCTTTCCTGTGTAACGGTCCATCTGATGCTTTGAGACCAACCCATGAAACCGTCCTCTTAAGACCATGACTGAATTTACTTCCTTTGCCAGTGCTTCTTGATCGATCAGCTCTATCAAGCTCCAGAACATTTTTAACATCGACAATGAAATCGGTCTGATTGCTTAAATTTATGAGGAGTACAGTTATACCGGCCTGCAACATTATCAAGAAGATAGTCAAAAACTATTCAAGGAATTAGGAAAAAGATGCTTGGCTGCATTCATGTTTTTTCTCTAATCCATCCAAAATCTACAGATAGTAGACTTACACTTCCTTTTGAACAATGAGCATAAACGCGCAAATGCGGTGCCCCATTGCGGTCAACCTTGAGAACACTTTCTCCCATAAGTCGATGCCACAGAAGTGCACTGTTCATTATAAAGCATTTGAACATATGATTCAGGATTTGACAAGTATGTCAAGTAAAAAGATATCCTTTATATAGTCACACCAACAATCATGCTTTACCTGTAGTAATCAGGGTTGGGAACAAATGAGGTTCTGTTGAGAAGGCCATAGTGCCCACCAACTACGGACTGCCTGCAATACACTGCAGTATTGTACGTGGCCGACATCCCAAGCTGATCCAAGTACCTGTAGTTCATATATGAATAGTAATGCAGTCTGTTAATTACAGAAAAATTTATCAAACAAATGTAGATTGCTTCTTTTTTTTTTTTTTTCCTTAAAATGGAAGATACAAGATGTAGCATATAAATTGGCAATCATACTTACCAAAAGCTGTTCACAAATGTGTTTGAGACATTAAAACCACCGCTGTTATAGGCTCCTCCTGACTCTCCGACCCATATAGAAGCCCAAGGTCCATGGTGTCTCACTGTCGCTGCAAGGCTATCAAACGTACCAGATATTTGGTCCAAGTAAGACGGATCCAATATCTTTTGCATCAAGTTGGGATCAACACCTAACAACAAGAGTTGAATTGTCAAATAGAGGAGAGATAAGACCAATCAGTAGGCTGCATAATAGAGTGGAGTTAAATGAATAGATTGAACTGTTATAAGTTCCCCACAGTATAAATTTGACTGGAGTGGATCATCTAGACATCTTTACCACAACATAAAGAGGAATTCCATTTATTATCTTCTTTGTAGATTACAAGGTAAAACAGAGGAAGGTTTCTTAACGTCAATAGTGCAATAGGACTGAGTTGATCTCTAGGAAAAATGATCAGCATTTGCCATCATATAATAGGGATGCATACTTCTAATTATTTACCAAGGTTGGTTGGCATACAACTTAGTTTATAGCGGGAAAGGGTCTCCTGTGGGTGTGTGTGCACACTCTTATAACTTGCATGCTGTGCGTTATAAAAACTTCGACATGCAAACTTACCTGGACCCAAATTGTAAATATGCTGCGTGACAACATCAACTACGCCTGAACCAGAAACCTGTAGAAGTGTGGCAAACCACTTCTGATCAAAGAATCCACCAGGTCCTACAATTGCAGGATTTATGTGGGAGTCATTGTATAACTGGTTGACAATGTGTTTAAGCTTGATCAAGTCTTTTCCATATTGTTCAGCTCCAACACTAGCTCCAACACCTTTGCCACAGAGCTCATTACCTACAGCAAGATAGCCAAGAATATAAGTGAAGCAAAAACAAAACCAGCGGCAAAAAAGATGTTCATATCTTTTCAAAATCATACCCAACTCCCATGAATTTATCTGGTAGCCCTTCGAAACAGTATAATTAATAAAATCATAAGCGTTTCTAGAGTCCCAATCTCCAACCCAGACACCTGCGCCTTTGTGGTGCCTCCCTGACAGTGCATTCAAGCTAAATGTGATGAGGGGCCTGAAAATGTAAGGTACAGACCATAAGTCATATAAATAGGATATATAAAGAACAACAGTCCAACTTTCTTTTATCCATGTTTTTGCTTCTCTACTGAAAGTTCATAATTAAGATATCTAACCTTGTCTTGCTGAAAAAATGGTTAAGCTCATCCCATCTACTCATAGGTAGACATCCTGTAGAAAATCCAAACAACCCGCCTTTCTGCTTTCTGAAAGGATGACAAGGATATTTCAAATCTCCCACACCATACAATACTTGGTCTTGCAAGGAACCCCCGATTCTGATCCTCAATTGATTGAAAGCTATATCAAACCACCGTGTAGAAGAGTAAATTAAGTTTGTAGATAATAGCCAATGACACTTGACTCCAATTTAAACAGCGAGTGAAGTCTGAATGATGCAAACTTAATTATTAATATGGGTTGACAGACCTTGAATCGACTTGGCAAGTAGAGGATGAGACAAGTTCTGGCAAAAAGAAAACCAAATTCAGTATTAGTTTTTCTGACTATTTGACATGAAGACCCAAACACAGGTATCTCTGATTGCTTTACCAAATTTAATACAGATGCAGATCCCCATGGACAGTGGTTGTAGTCGCATTTTTCATGATTCCACCAATCCAGAGTGGCACAGACAAAATTGTTATCAATATGTGCAATAGCTACTGTCCCATCAACTACAACGCTAGCATGTCCAACTTCTTTGGCCAAAAATGCAGGCAGAGAAACCAGAAAGAGAATCAAGGAGACACAGAGCTCCATTTGTAAATCAACTTCTAGCTTACCCACTCAGCTGATGGAGATTAACTGCAATAGGAGAAAGATAAACTTTGGAATGTGAAGCAGATAACTGTGCTAATTAATACGCCCCAATAATAGCTGGTAACAAATAGTAATTCAGTACAAATGGGAAAGAAAATAAAGAGTTTGGATTGCATTTTTCCCCAAAAGGATTGCATTAAATTACAACTTCTTGCAAAATTTTATGGACAGAAATGTAATTGTATTCCCAATCCTGAACTTAACAAACATAAGAAAGCAAATATTTTCCTCTTCTCAAGCCTCTATTGATCCAAATCCGTTCATTACCACTACCTGATACAAAAGCAAAGCATAAACATTCATTACATTACCTGAAGAGACACAGATTCAATCATAACAATTCCAGTTCTCAAATGCAATATATAACATCAAAAGGAACATGTTTTACACTCACCATCAGACCTTATCATATATAAACAACACATACAGCTCTGCCAAATACCTAATCCAATACCAGTATGTACAACCCCAGTTCAGAGCTACCTCAAGTAAACCCAAAAAACACAACAAATTCTATTCTATAACAAATTTTCCTATAAGAGCAGGTATAATCCAGAATCCAAGAATCAGTAGGTAAAGAACAAAATCAGAAGCAACCCAGAAACAACTTGATCAAAACAATCCAAACCCACATCAGAACTCATCTCAAAGCTTAAAACTTTACCATCAACGCGATCAGTGAAGCTCAAACACAAAGCATGCACCTTCCTTGAAGCAAATCACATCGACAATGTGAAGCTTGTTAGTTGATAAACAAGCAAATTTAATATTGGTGGGCCTCTCAAAGACATCGGTGCACCGTTTGGTGAAATGGGTCCATCAAAGTTTGGAAAGTTAGAAAGCTTATGGTTTAGTTTTGGCATAAGGACTGTTAGAGGTTCCATTAGTACAGTGAGGTGTAGATTTCGGCGAAAAAGGACAAGGTTTCTGAGGTTAGATGTGAGTAAATAGGCGGACGCAGAGGGGTCCAGTGAAGACAGTTGCCCCAGTGAAACTAATTCTGCCAACCAGCTTCTTAGTTATATATACCAATAGTTATATGATTTTGTCCGCGGTCGCATATATATTAATTATTATTTAATAATATTTTACTTCATAAAAGAAAATATCAAAAGTATTGTGTTTGATTTATCTGGGTTTTTGGTTTTAGGTATAAGTTTAAGTGTTTTTTCTTATTTGATTTATGGTTTTATGGGTCTGGTTGAGCTTGAATTCATATTGAAGTTTTGAAGTTGAAAAATTTGTAATTTTATAGTGTTTCATTATGATTTCATATGATCGGTGAAAAAAACTTTGAAATTTTTCAGAATAGATTAACTACATGAAAAACTCAAATTAATGGACAGTGAACCATCATCTCCAGAGGCTCTTTAGCCTCAACTCTTCTTCTTCTTTTTTGGACCCCTACTTACATAATTTTCTATGTCCGCCACTGATCGAGATTAAGGAAATGATGAAGTACTAATAAAATACTGATTGAGATTGTTATGGTATATTGTTATGTTAATCAGTTAATGTGAAAGTGAGATCTTTTGGTTGGATTTGCGTGATATTCCATTATGTAATTAAGGTGTGGGTTTTGAGTTTCATGTGTAAAGACTACAGACCTCTGTTTTTACCGTATATGTTATGCCAACACCGAGATCTTCTCCTAGAATAAAGGTCTTTGGTATTGTTGTGAAAAATGTTTATGAGGTGTGTATGCTTCATTGTTTGACTATATATCGTTTGGTTGATGATTTTCGATTCATTCATTCTTTTCTTTGTCTATCTTCTTTTTTTGAAGATAAATGAAATAATTTATTAATCAAGGGGCAAGTTTTACTACAACACCCGTAAAAACGAGACCAAATAGTACTACAAATAAAGAATATGTGTCTCCAGCTCAATCACATAAGAAAAAATGAGAGGAAACTAATAGCTCGTTAATATATGGACCAAATACCCTACAAGCGAAAAAGAAAATTGCAACAATACTAACTAATCTACCACACCTACCACTCATGCAAGTTAACATTGTTGTCGTCATTGCCGCTAGCAACCGTGAGATAATGATGAGTGTTAAATCAAAGCACTGATGTCTGAATAACTGATGTCAAACAAATGACAAAGCACAATCATATGGAAATTCATAACCTAGAGGAATAGTTTCCTCAAAACAACATCATACAAACCATCATTGACACCCAAGTCACGAGAGAGGACAAAGAACTGTACCCAAGAGCCAAATCCAACGAAAATGAGGGGTGATAAACCCACGCGTGAGCACCCATAATCTAATAGGTAAGTGTGAAGTTGCACTTTAAGCGTGCAACCACACAAACTCACATGAAGGTATACAATGGTAGTATATGGGTTGTTATGGTGTTGAATGACCAATAATCTGTGAAAAGTTAGGATCGATTGACACCGGTTTGAGGAACCAAGTCCTCTCATGCCGGGCCAAGCCAGAATTATCCACAAAGGGAACATACACCACAAGGGTGACAAAAGCCTAATGACTGAAGCCAGAAATAATATAAAATAATAAAAAAACAATAAAATTTAAGATAGATACCTCATATGGACTGAAAACCCAGACATAAGCCAAAGCCCAGGCACAGGCACAGGCACAGGCCCATTGAACATGAGGCGTAAACCCAATACCCAACAGATCACACAGCCCAGGCCCATGAAGCCTATTGTATGAGTTTAGGTACATTATCCACCGAGATTGAAACCTCTGCTACAAGGAAGACTCCGCACCACCGCTAGACCTACCGCCGTACTCCGCACCGCCCCATTGGGATAGAACTAGCGCGACGCCGCTGTTTTGGCCACGATCCTCAGCGCGCGGGCAAGAGGTAACTAGCAAACAAAGAGAAAATGAGATGTTGTGTGCGAGCCACCTCACGGACGTGGAAATGATGGTTACGAGATCTTCACTTCTTGATTAGGCTGAGGGGATTTCCAGGAGCCACCTCAGGGATGAGGAATTACGAGCACAAGACGATCGATACTCAAGACGAGGCGCGAGCAGAGCAACTATAGGGAATCAAGAAAATCGGGGGCGAGTCCAAGAAGGCTCTGAATTAAGGCGCGGACGCACTTAGGGTTAAGGTTTCGAGGTAGCTCGAAGGGTAACTGGTTTACAGTTTTTCTGTGTTGTATGTAAAGAGATTGTGGGTTGTAGTTGTTGTGAGAGTGTTCGACCCTTTTATTTAGTAGTTCGATTTGCAGTAGAAAAAAGATAGCTTTGAATCTAAGTCGGACTCTGAAACCCTAATAGCATAAGAGCACTGTTCTGCCCGCGCGAACCAACCAATCTGTGACACATGTCCAGTTCGCACATTCCGTATGAAACACTGCATGCCTCCGCGTTGCTCAATTATAGACTCCTATGCGAACTGGAATTATGAGCAATCTTATCCCGCGGGGTGTCACAGTCCATGTGAAAGTCTATCTCGCGGGCCTTTCTAGCTCGCGGGCCAAAATAAGACTTTTTAATTAATAAGGGCCACATGAATTGGCCAAAAGTATGTCAAAGACTTGTAAGAGTCTTCAACGATTAATGTAACGCACGCGAAGCCTCACACGCGAGCCAGTTCGACAGCTTGCCTCGGTGTACTCAGCCTCGCATAGGGTTCTTACACTAAGTACCATTTCATCTCGCCTACACGCGAAGTCATTCCGCGTGCGAGATCATTAAGTGCGCGAGCCCTGTATTTCGTGCGAAGTCAGTTCGCACACGAGCTTTGTAATTTAGCTTGCGTGGTCTTACTGACGGGTCATTACTTGTAAACTTAAAGAACTTGAGCTCGCCGGTATGACATGAACCAAGAACTTAATTAATATTCTCATAGACATTTACTGTCCAGTAAAATATTAATTTGGGCGTAAACAGCCGCCACGCCACAGATGAACCAAACCACCGACTTCGGCACGCCCTCCGAACTCCTGCCAAATCGAGGTCCTTCTCCAATGCAGCAAACTCCCAGATCTGTGAAAGACAAGCACAAAAATATAGGCAACCCTTCACCCATGCTCGTCGGCGATATGAGAGGCACAAATCGAGGTCTATCTGCCTAACCCGATGTCAAGAACCACGTCACGTGCCCTAGACCACATTTCTGCTGTGTAGCCACACAACTATCGTGGACAAACATCCCCTCCCAAGCCGGAACGCAGCGGAGGGAGAGCCGGCGGCATTCAGGCAAGAAAGAACAAACCTCGGGGCATGTTTTGTTCTAATCTAGAGCAGCACATATTCTGCTTTCTTTGACTGTCTACTTTTTTTTTAAGCGAAGCTGTACCAAGGTGTTACAATTGGTACTGAGAAATTGTGATGATAAATACTAGAACCGATTCTAATTCTCAGTATTGAACTTGATAAAAATATATAACAAGTTACAAATTTTGATAGGTTGCCTCAAGCAAACGAAGCATCATTTTTGTCATTGATGGCAATGTGTCCTTATACAAGATCTCTCTCTTTTCTTTGCCTAAGCTGAAAGTTTCCATATTCCAAGGTAAAATGAAGATCAAGATTTTTGGGGCAGGTCAAGAGTTAGTGAAATACAGACAAGACTGTGCTTCAAATGCAATTCTCTGAATACGTACTGTATACATTTCTCATTTGGGTTTTTTTTCTATTACAAGAAATAGGCAATAATAGATGCTATTGTGTTACAGTCAAACAACTAAAATGTCCTTTTATCATCCATGCACTCAACAAGTCTACAAGAACAATAACAACAGTCTTGCAGAATGCTGGTTCCCAAAAATGGAATTTCCAGAAGTTTATTCTGTCAATTCTAAAGTACAACAACAATTGTTTTTCCGCATGTATCCTATGAAGTTAAAAACTTAAAATTTCAAAAGATACCTTTGATATGACCTCTATATGAATGGCGTCTTCACCCAGATGTCTATATTCTGTTATTCCAACAGTCGCATAAGTCTGATGCAGATTCAATTTCGAAGCAAGCTTCAGAGTGACAGTTTAATGTTGTAACTTGGAAAGCAAAGCAAGAATGCCAAAAGAATTCAGCATGCGCACACCCAAGACATTACCAGTCAAAATGAGAGGGATCACCATGCATAAGCTCATACTCCAATGATGCTAGGGTTCTCAATAGAAAAGAAATTTTCTGCTCTATCAATGAAGCTGATAGGAAATCTACAATGCAGCATCATAGAGGCAGTTTCTGACGATGGAAGAATCTGCTTCGGAGCCAACTCTTCACAAGTCTTCATCATTTTACTTTCCCTATGGCTTCTCATCTTGCCATTTCTCATGCTGTTTCCAGAAGCAACACCCTTTCCGGAAGAAACCCTAGAATTCTTGTTATTGTTACGGCAGGATCTTAGGGGCACATCATCTGATGGGCAACTGTCCACATTAGGATTGGATCTAACTGCTGGCAAGACATTTCTGCAAGATCGCAACAGGGAGAGTAGCATATCTGTACTCATTTCCTGCTGAACCACACCCTTGTTCTGCTCACACCCGTAACAGGCAGCAACCAGTGTGCCAGCCAAGACTGGCATCAACTCAGGATCACTGAAGAACACAAACGGTAAATCGCATACCTGACCTCACCCGCTAAATAGTTAGTTACTTAGTTTATCCATACAACTCGAAGATGTAAAAGTTTGTAGGGAAGCTTTGACTGACCTTGTGAATAATGGTAGGACTCTTTCCCCAATGAAGGACAGCTTGATTCCCAAGGTGGAACAGGGCAAAGTGACCAAGGAGCAAAAGAGATTCAAGCAAAAGCAGCCCCACCTGAGACACAAAACATCATACAGAGATAAACAGAATGTTTGGAACTACTTTAGAGCCGAATAACGCAGTTACTACTAACATAATGAATCGGTTACCGGATCATTAGCTACTTTCCACTTGCTTGTACAATGAGAAAGCAGGAAACTCATTAAATGGAAAAATTCCATTTTTAGGTCTGGCCTAGCCTGCAAGCATATCAGGAAAGTAGAAACAGAATAAGCTCATCACGAATAGTTTCAAGATGACATTAGAAAGTGAGCATATCAAACAGAGCCATATGTATAAAAAAAATAGTTAAAAGGACCTACTAGCATTCTCTGCATGAACTTCAGATCCAGAAGAGCCAAATTGTTCAACACCTTCAGTACTCCAGTTGCTACATCTTCAAAATTAGATGGGAGGGCATCCGAGGCCTGAAACAGTAGAAGTTTCTCTGTACATTTAGTTTACAGGTTCAATATACATAACCATGATGCCATATGTAGAGAGCAAGGGTAATTGTATGAATCTAAGTATTCAGCCAAAGATTGGCAACAGGTGAACAGACCCAAGATTTATATTTAGTCAATGTGGATGAATTTGCATTGTATCAAAATCTGTAATATCTACCACAACTATTTTTTGGTAAGATTAACACCAAGCATTGGTAGCACTAAATCAGTGCAGATTCAGAACCATCAATTCAAGAAAATTAGTTTGGGTGTGACAATAAAATCACCTGTTCTGAAGACAATCTATTGTTTGCCTGTAATAGCACAGATGTCAACAGAGAAGGGAGACTGACAAGCCCTGTTTCTGATACAGCTGATAGAAGAAATGCTACTGGTTGCTGCAAGGTCACACAGTTATCATTCTTATGTTCTACACCATTATCCACCAAGTGTTTCTCTTCCTCCACTGATGCGAAAGGCTCCATGATATCATCATTCACCATCTTCTGGGGTCCATCTGGGACATCTGTTTTGACTTTGTTAGCATTGTTTGCTTCAACCAGACTACGCTGCTCTTCCTCACTACCCTTAGCAGCAGATACTGACTCTGCAGATTCATTTATCTTACACATCTCATCTACTGGTCCATCCTTTGGTACATCTGGTAGATGTACAAATTTACCACCATTCACCAAAGATGATGGAGGTCTAAAATCTTCCAAGGTCAGAGTTGGAGGAAGATATTCCGAATTATCACACTCAGCAACCTTAGCCTCTTCACTTCCATTTCCAAGCAGTATTTCAACAGGTTCGTATTTCCAATCAATAGAACAATCAGTTTCAGACCTGGAAGTTAAGACAACCAACAAACGTATACTTAAGATAATTGACGATGGAAATGGTGACCCTTCCACCTGGGGTCGATCATAAAGGGCAAACAGATCTCGCAGCCGCTGAATAACTTGGTAGGAAATCAGCAGCTCCAACAAACTATCCCTCATTTGAAGCTGTCGTTCATCAGAACTTATGTGGCTGAGAATTGTTGTTACAGTCCATAAATAACCATCCAAGACCTCAGATATTGATTCAAAATTTTCAGCTGAGGTTTTGGTAGATGGGAAGTTAACATTACCAGAAGAATTCAAGGATACTGCTATCTTTATGTAGCTCTCAAGGGAAGCAGACAGCATTGGGATGATTGGGGGCAAGAGATTTTGTGCAAGAAAATAACTCCTGTTTGTAGGGAGAGATAACACCACCTTCAAGAGTTTTAAAAGATGTATTGTCACCTGACAGGCTTCAGGTTTTGATGTATGAGAAGCAGGCAGGGCAGATGCTACAAAATCAATCAGACCAGCTTGCCGGGAAGCCTGCAGTTCCAGTTCCTTTCCCTCCAAATACTATGTTCATAAAATGAAAAGCATATCAGCATTTGCAAGTCAAGAAAATCATCCCATAAGTACATTAAACTTAAAATCCCTACAGGAATATCAGAAAGGCAGAGCATTTGCAATCATAACATATTCATTAGAAAATTAATCCTAAGAATAATAACTTTTCAGCACAAATATAACGTAGTTACTAATTAGCAGATTTAGATCTTTCTTTTTCGTGCAGTGGCGTGTTCATTCTAGATACGAGAAAACGGAAACATGGTATAATTTCCATAATAATGATCATTAACTCTACAAAGAAATGCTTAATGCAAACATCATAATTTATATTAGGCTATCCAGTATAACAACTTGATAAGCCTCAAAACCAACGTACCTTGATCATTTCAGCTGTTATTAACCCAATGCTTGCAGCTCCTTCTTTTCTTGCTTGTCGGAGTCTTTGAAGTTCTTGAAGCCATCTCCCAATCTTTGCCCTTGCAGTTCCCAGTGCCGTTCTGTATCCAATGCCAGCATTTTCAGCACCAATAGGAGGCTCAAGAATTTCAAATTTTAGAGCCATAAGTCTCTGTCGAATTTTTTTAATCCTCCGCTTCACTGAATGTTGTGCTGTATTATTGCTTTCCGCAAAAGTGCTACTTCCTAAGCCTGAGAAACTGCTTACTTGATAATCATCGCCATTGTTAATTGATGATGATCTTCCCTGAACATCCTTGTTTATAGTTCGACGCAATAAAGGTGAAGATTGATCCCTGAAATCCATAGAAGCTCTCTCTCGTATCTGCTCCAGGTAAAATTTTCGGCGCTGCTCACTTTCACGTAATCTCTCTGCCAGTTTCTGGGCCAGCAGTTCAGCCTCCTCCTGCTGGGCTTTGGCTCTTTCCTCCTTCCTCCGAAGTTGTTCGATGGCCCTTGCTTCACGTGCTGCACTTGATGCTTTACGTTCCTCCTCCCTTCTAACTTGAGCCTCTTCCTTTCTCCGCTGTGTTTCAGCAAGACGTTGCAATTTTTCAGCTTCAATGAGTTTCCTCCGCTCTAAAACAGCTTCTTCTCGCGCCATATCCTCTTTTTGTTTAGTTCTTATCACTTGAAGTTTTTCAGCTCTCCTCAGTTCTGAATCATGATGCTTCTGGCGCAAACTGAGCTTTTTATTTTCTTCGTTTAAGGAAGTTATGAACTGAACCTCTTTAACTTTGATGCTTTCATCACCAGCTCTCTTCACTCGTTGAGCTAGATGTGCTTCATGTCGAGACTCACTGCGTTGATGACGAGCATGCATTCCCTCCCGTAACTTCATGTTTTTGACAGCCTGCAATTCATTAACTCTATTCATCTTTTCAGAACTACGATGAAGCTTCTGAGCTCTCTCATTCTCTAGCTCGCTTCTGATTCTCATAGCACGGGCATGCTTTTCTTCTGCCTCTCTCTTCAGATCCAAACTAGTTTTTTTCTTCTTCTCAGGGGACATTAGTTTATCATGCAACATTCGTGCACAATCAGCACTTTTCCTCCTCATGCCAGGTGAATGTGACACCCTGGAAGACACACGATAAGGAGATGAAAGAACATACTCCCAATTCCTCTTCTCCTTCCAAGCATTCATGGATTTCCATGGAGCTGAGTTCCTCTTTTCTTTATCTTTTTCCAAAAGTGGAATTTGCCTTTTGGACTGATCAGTCAACTTGGCAATTTTTTCAACACCACATTCTGTTGACAGTTTGTCTTTCCTAGCAAGCAGCTTCTCGGATTCAGACATAGAGCCAGAGTATTCTCTCTTAGTTTTTCCAGCAGCAGAATTATCCCTAGGAGGCAATCTAGATGCATTAACAACAAAGGCAGATGAATTCTGAGAGAGGCGCCCATTTTGTACCAACTTTACTTTGCTCGAACTGCTTGGTTCAGTATTCTGATTCCCATTCAGGACAGCTTCAACAAGATCTGCACCTCCACTATGTCTTCTTGACTTCATTGTTGATTCTTTAGGATTAAATTTCCCGTCACATCTTGCAGGTGACTTATTGAGGTTATCACTAGATTGGATATTTGTGTACTTAAGGCCCATAAGTTGAGCGTCATTTGCTGCACTAGCTCTTTCTTTCTGAATTTTCTTAAAAGCCTCAAGAGATGAGGACAGTATCTCTGCTTTGTGTGCGGAAGTTGTCATTCTTCTAACCTGCATGTGACATCGACTAGGATTTTACTAGATTTTATCATTTTCATGATTTCAAAAAGCGCAAGAATCCTGTCATTAACATATCATAGTAATGGAGAAAAGAAAACATCAAGGTCTCAATTTCACATCAAACTGAGAATAACATGTTACTGAGCAGAAGAAGGGTAGCTTACCTCCCAAGAAAGAGCATGTGGCCTCCGATGGTCACTTTTCAAGGTGATGGGCACCCCATCAATCAACTGAGATGGTGCCTTTTTTATTTTCTCAAAATCTTCCACTCTAGTGTTCAAATCTCTGAAATCAGAGCGAGCCTCTTCAAGAACAAGAATGGCCTCTTTCATCTGCTCTACATCACACTCTAGTTCACAAAGAAGATAAAGCTCATCCACAGCTCGGTTAAGATTCTCAAAGAGATAGCACCAAAGTCGCTGCCGAAACCTTTCTTTGCTTTCACCTGTGTCACAATCTCCAAGGGCATTCATATTTGAGTTTGATATATAATGTCCAGATGCTGTGAGTGTAGGCTCAGCACAAATTTCAGAGTCGCTCTCTGGTGTATCTAAGTCATTATCTTTGGAGATATGAACTTCACTTGAACTGCCATCACGGCCTGATTCTTCAAAAATTTCAGGATCACATACCTCAGTTACAACCACTGGAGCTTCAACTTTCCCCACCGTTACACCCTCTTCACAAGATAAAGTGCTAGCACTTACAGGATCATCAGTGACTGCTTCAACTTTTTCAGTATGTACATCCTTGCAATTTAAAGTACTGTTATCCACATCAACCATTTTGTCATTCAGAATCGGGTCCACAACATTTTCAGCAGATATAACATTCACCTCCTTGCAGTTATCTTCATAAAATTGATCATTATTATTCACTGGAGCCATCTGATGAGAAACGATATTAGCATCTGCAGTTGCTGCAAGCAGTTCTTTTTCTTGAGAATTTGCGTAAGGAACAAAACTATGACAATTCTCGTGCTCTTTAGAGGCCATCAGATTTTCATCTCCAATAGCACCAAACTTGATTCTGGTGCCGACAAGGTTAGTATGAGGAAGTGCCAAACTCTCATCCTCTAGATCGCCCCACTTAATTTTATGAACCACTTCAGAGTTATCACTTGCAGGGATCTTCTCTGAATCTCTAGTTTCACCATCAGGATTTGTAATAAATGGAAGTGACATGGGACATTTAGCACCTTGCTTGTCGATGCCAATATCACAGGGAACAACCGTTTCACTCTTATCTGGCTTGGGAATGGAACCTGCATCACTTCCCTGCCTTTGAACAGCACTATTTCCCCTTACTTTTGGAATCTGGGATCTGCCTTTGCCAGGATAATTCCTACTGTTTTCACTTGATAAAGGGTGACTACTCAAACAGTTAGCATTCTTTGCAGAACTTCCCCCAACCCAACTCTGTAGAGACAACTTTGAGCTACTTCTGTGTTTCTGGACAGGAGACAACCAAATAAAAAAAAATTTATAAGCATGCTACTGAGACCTAATGAAACAATTAAATTCTGGAAAACGTGCAAATCTGCAATACAGGTCAATATCAACATGAATCTGTTACAGCTAAAAATCTATAAGCTTTATATTATTCTAAAAAAAATATGGCTAAAGTCCAATAGAGACAACAATGTAGCACATTTTAACATGTAAAAGTCCTCAGATACAAATAATTCACTGTCATAATTTCAATTAAACGATTATATATAAGAAGCCAATATCGACATGCAAAGTTGAACTTCATAATCAGAGTAGCCACCTCCTTACCCTAAAAGATGATCTAACTTTCAAAAGTAGCACATTGATATGATGATCACAACGAAACCAACATTTCCAGGTTCACAGATAAGCTCAACTGATTTATTACATTGACGATAAATGCCAAGAACAAAGTTGTACTCAGCTTCAATTACAATACAACATCTTCAAATGGGTTTTCTAAATAATATAAATTGAGCTTAGACTCAATTATTCACTCCCCTCATTCAAATTACAGGAAATGCAACATTGAAATACTTGATATTACTTTACAAATGGAGCAAACTGAGGCAATAAAAACCCAAAAAAGCACAGACCTTTTTCACTTCAAACCATCCAGAGCCATCATCATCTAGAGCTTCTCCATTGTTCTCCATTCCCAACTGATCAAACCCCAGATCATCAAAAAAGCCCCAATTTTTACATTAACCCAACATCAAAACTCACTTCACTCACACAACCAGCATCAAAATACACGATCTTGGTTATCAAAAACGAACTGGGTATTCCACAGAATCCGGAAACAAACAAGGAATGTGGAAAAGTTTGAAGCTTTGGTTGGTTTTGTATGTGTGAAGAACTGAGACGAGTGAAAGAGAAATGGGCAGCTGAGAATGAACAAAAGGTCTGTTTGGGAAATCGGAATTGAGAATGTGGGATGCGAATTTTGAGGTTGAGAAATGAGAATTGGGAGGTGGGTTTTATTCAAAGAATGGTTTTTTTTTTTTGGTTTTGGATTTTGGGGAAGAAGGAGGGAATTAGAGAGAGTTTGGAACGATGGTCGGCGGCGAACGAGTTTGGTAGCCTGTGATTGTGCATTTACGAACATGCCCACACAGCTTTTGATTTAATTTAAATTTAATTCAATTAAATTAAATTTAAACCCTCAATTTAATGTCATAACATTCTGTAGTCTACGCCATTTGGTGGTGTTGAAGTGGTAGATTTAAGTATTACATGACAGAAAATGCTTGCATATATATGTTTTCTTCTAGGTCGATGAACTTAATACGATAGGACAAGTTCTTTCGATGTACTAAGTTTGACGAAAATTGTTAATATGTGTTTCGTTGCAAAATCCTAAATCTAATTAGTTTCACACAATACATATAATGCCTATTGGGAAAGGTAAAAAAAAACAACAAAGGAATATTTCATAGGGACAATGCCCTCTAGGAGTTTAGGACTTTCTGCTTTTGACCAAAAAAGAGAATAGGACTTTCTGCTTGCCAAAAAGGGTGCCAGCCATGTTCCGGGCATCTTTCAAGTTTCAGGATGCAACAACAAAGCAATCTGCTAATTTCCCCTTTTCTATTAGGGAAAAAAGAAAAGAAAACAAAAGAAAAAAGACATTTCTCTCAATGTTTGGATAGGAATGTTGTTTTCTATGCAGCTGTATACAGAAGGCTACTATAACTACATATTGATGTCTTCTGTCTTTGTTTTTTCTTTTTGGTTGAAATCTATTGATTATCTTGAAATAGATGATTCATCATCCTCTGCTATAGTTCTATGCCTATAGCAATCCAGTGTGTGCTGAACACCAAGGTTACAACAAACAGGCGCATACTCTAAATACGCATATAAGAGAATTATTCTCCACCCAGGTGCTTTTCTACTGTGGGAGTCTTCTCACTATTGGAGGCGTCTTCCAGCTCTTCATTCATCGTTGTAGCATCCACATAATTTGCTAAAGAGTATGCACTCCCAGGAACATTGACTAAAAGTTCGTTATCACTTGAATTCTTCTCTGTCTCTGAATCCCCCTGGCCCTATAATCAGGTAATGTGAAATCAAATTGCAATCAAACACTACAACACATAAACATAATTGCATATTCAGACCAAGGATTTAATCCCTACGAATTGGAGATAAACTGAAAAAGGAAGAGAGGTCGCTCTTAGATGTTTCACCAACCTAATGAAGTTGCAGAAGAATCAAAACCTAGCCCTAGATGGAAGACTGACCGCACTAGGCACCTAATTTAAGTCTTTGGAAAAAGGGATTACTAGTTAGGGAACCATTTCCCTCGAACAAGAGGTTCTTTATCTTCTATGCTATGGAAGTTTCAACACAAAAATCCATTTTTTGTGATTCAGAAGACAAGTCTATCCAAGGTCAAATTGGACTAATATACAAGAAGCTTTGATGCTTAAGTTACAAAAAGAAATTTTGACAGTATACCTACACAGCTGGTCATTATTTGAAAGGAGATTGACTTTGTTAAAACCAAATACTAAACATTAAGGAAGCTATCAGCAATAATGCACGGCCTAACTTTGTTCATGCAGGGACAACTTAAACCGGACAGTTGCCTCTGGCAGTGGCAGGTTTCGTATCAAAAAAGAAGAGTTAAAGACACATTTCGGAAACAGAAAACAGAGTACTAGTTTCAGGACATACCTTTAGATTGATCTCTGTGTCTTTGTTTTTCATGTCACTCATGATTTCTTTCAGTTGTTTCTTAGCCTTGCTCCTTGTTGACCGCCGTTCAGCACATTGTGCTCTAGTAACATCAGAATGACAGGCCACACACAGAGTCCTCATGTTCTCTAGCCTGCATTCACCTACAAAATGTTTGACTATTATCAAATTAGAAAATAAGAGTTCAAGTTTGAAGCATGCAAAACGTAGAAGATAGATTATTGTGTGCTGTAAAGATGAAGGCATCCTCCAAAATTACAGAAGAATATGAACAAGAGTAGCCGAAGTATTGTTGTATAACTACCATTTATAATAAGAATATATGGTCTGCTTGGTCTATATCATAATAAAGTTTGGCAGATTAATTTCTTACAAGTTAGCAGTCATGTATCCAGGTATCAGAAGTTCAGAACATATTCATGAAAATTTGTTTAGGCACATACCTCCACCAAGATAGACAGGAACAAGGTGATCTGCATGCCATGCATTTCCCTCAGTTGGATCCTTTACAAGCCTCTCAAGCCTGCAGGATGGCTACTGTAAGTGTTTGGCCTAAAGGGTATTGTTTATATTTTAAACATGTAAGAAGATTTTTAGATGCATCAAACAGATATAAATATGTTTAACTAGTTGCATGGCAATCTACATCACTCACTACAGTTGCACTGTCGTACTATTGCAATACAGTCTAGCATATTCAGAGAAGAATGGGAAGATACAACAATGTCTGAAATTTTAATAACCCTCTGCAGCAACTAAATTTCAAAGATAGTCATCAACAATCAGACTTACAACTTCTTCAGCCTTGCCACTCTTGGTGCAAACTTTTCAATATACTGCCTCCGCTTTTCATCAGATAAAGGTCGTATGTGCTCCACAAGTTTATGACAGTCCAATTGACAATTTACACAAACACCACGTTCTAGTTGAAAAAGTTCCTGAGAATTGTGAATATGTGAAGTTATGAAAAATAAGAAAATGCACCAAGTAAATGACAAGAAGAAAAGATAAATATCCAGAAAGAACAAAAAAAAAATTCAATTATAAGTATCACATGGATAAAATCAAAGTACAACTGAAAAGTATATCTGAACTTGACTTAAAAAAAAAAAGAAAAAAAAGAGAGTTCATGTCCCTACGTGACGAATAGATCTGTTACTAGTTCGGATGCGGTACTCTCCATAACAGTCAAGATTACAGAACAGGTCTTCAATATATTCAGGTTCCTTGGCATTGTGGCCCCTGAAAAAAAAAAAGTGTGATTGTGCAACACAAACAGCACATTAACAGATCATTTGAACAGGACTTACTCGCATGGTGTTTGGCAGAGTTTACAGAGAGGTTCATCAGTCAAAGTGTAACCCTGAGTGTATTGCTTCTCCTTTTTTCCATAGCCACTACGCAGGTGGACCTTTTTCCACACAGCATTTGATGGTAATGGTTTGCTAATCTCATCATAAGGTGTAGACCGGCGCTTGCTTCGGCCCTTCAGCAGTCCCTGACATAGAAATGAAAATAATTGTCATGTATCTGACAGCAAATTGCTCCATTTCTAGAAATTATAAGGAAGTACACTGAAATGAATTAACAATACATTCATCAGAGCAAAGAACGAGCAATTTTTTCCCAGAAAGGATAATCAGACAAAAAAAGTTCAGAAAGTACCGTTTTATCGTGGTTAGTGCCTTCACACAGAAAGCACAACTCAACAGACAAAGGAAGTTGCAAAGGCTTCCCAATTAATTTCTTTTGTTCAATGGGCCTCAGTTTCTTCCATTCTTCATTGAATGCAAGAAGTGCATGCAAATAAGCAGGGTTATCCTTGATCGAATTTGAAGCTGTTCCTTTAATACTTTCAGCAGCAGAAGAATATAGTGACTGAAGTTCCTCTGGTCTAAAATTTTCAAAAAGTGGCCTTGGTCTTGCATCCTCTCCTGAGATGCAAGAATACAAGTGGATCCTACCAGTGTATTGACTCACCTATAATTCACATAAGAAATTAAAAAAAAAAAAATATATATATATATATATATACACACACACTAATTCTATTTAACCATATGTACTTCGAAGGTGACAAAAAAAACCAATAAAATTGTTGCATTGATATAAGAATCTTGAGCATTAATAATTGTTTGAAACGATATTCAGATGTTAGAGAAAGTCAGAAAGGTAACATATCATATTTTCACATGAACCAGCTTCCAGCCTTTGACTAGTGTAAATGGGAATCTGATAACCAGGACATACCTCAAATCGAAGAGCATCTACTTGGTTAATGCCACCTTCTCCGGCCTTAATTTGCTGAACAGGTTCGTCTACGTGTCCTTCGATTGGCAAAACAGATCTGTCATCATGTCCTTTGCTGGCCTGAGAGTTGATTCCATCTTCCTGCTTCTAATTCATAAGATAAGCTTCAATTGTATAAAACAAGTGGACCCAGAAAACAGAAGAACAATTCAAATGTACCTTATCTAGTGATTCCTGTTCAACTCTACCTTCACCGCTCTTATTAAACTTACAAGAAGACACTCTCCATTCTCTAATTTTAATCTCAGGAACAATTGTTTCCAACTCCTCATCTGAAGAGATACTGTTGTCCATATCCCAATCAGAGACCACATCGTTCTGTTTGACCAATAAAATTAGTACAGAACATCCAACAAAAAGGACTATTGTGGGTTGTAACTACAAGGGATTAATGAACAAAATTAAATCTCTTAATTCAAAGGAGTAATAATAAATATATTAAAATTCCACCTTAACAGAAGTTTCAGTTTGTGATGAAACGCCATCAGTACCATGATGTCTTTCAGATCTCTGAGGAATGTTTGGCACTAACTTATCATTTGACTCAGAAGGCTTCATAGCCTTAGCTAAGCAGTCAGAATCAGGCACTTTCATTAGCTCTGCAGAGAACTCACTACCCACTGACTTTGGCAAAATAAAATCTTCACAATTATCAACTCCACATAATGTCTCAAAAAAAGAAACATCTTCAACCTGCAGCCCCCAAAATATGATATTAAATTCTACAGAGAAGATCAAAACCATAACCTCACTGACAAAGACATTAATATAATCATGAAAAGTAAGCCAAATAAACTACCATATATGTCCTATTGTACTTGATCTTTCCTAACCTTCGTACAAACCCCAAAGACTCCTCAGTAACTGCTTCTGATAGAAAGCCTACTATTAAACTCTACAAACAATTAACGATAACTGTTTATCCTTTTTAGAACATCATTTTTCACTCAGTAACCCTCACTTATGAAGTCTAGAGTTAGTTGCCCATAGTTGTAGACAGTGCCAACCTCTGACATTATGAGCTGTCCAACATCACAAAAACTTGACACGTGTCTAACAATTTTGAACATAGGAGAACTGGATTTCTGACTAAGGGATAATACAATATGGGCTGGTCTAAGTGTCATAAATTGAACTGGTACTAAGAACTTACTATATATTAATTATATGCATATAATTATTTGACCAAACACAGAATAAACACCAAGGGGTTGAAAGGAGCATTCAAAGATGAAATGTACCGCTATTTCTTGTATTGCATCATATTTTCCATTTGTTGTAGATGAAACACGGCTCAAACTCCTGTTCAAGTACTGCCAATGTGACTCATCTATGGTATCCTGCACTATGCTAGATTCATTAGTTCAAGAGTATGTGTTATATGTCGAAACAACTATGAACAAAAGTAACAAGCACCTTCCCAGTAAAGAAGTATATGTTGACTGCATTTGTTTGCCCTCGCCTGTGAGCTCTATCCTCGGCCTTCAATTATTTTCAGAAAAAAAAAAACATATAAACTAGAAGTAAGCCTGAGAGTTCACCAAAACAAGAAGACAACTTCACTATTTTATACCTGAAGCATCAAAGATGGGGACTGAGGAAGCTCCAAGAAGACAACGTGTGTTGCTGATGAGAAATCAAGACCAACACCTCCCGCGGTAACACCAACTATTGCAATCTTAACCTGAACAACATAGAACTCATGTATTATTAACACAAACCACACTGAAGAAATGGGGTAAAAGGCAGGACTCGACGGAAACTTTATGATCAAATGAAGCAGTACCATATTATTAAGTTCATGATGCATAAGTTGGAAAAAAAAACATATTGCATTAGTTGAAAGATTGTAGATAGATCAATCAAAACCACTGTGGGAATAATTTTTTGTGATGGTACAGCTGATACTAACCTCAGTTGATAGTTGGAATTTTCGCACAGCTAACTGCCTATCTGTAGCAAGTGTGTTTCCGTCAATCCGGACAAAATCTATCTCTTTCTGGAGTATGAACTCCTGAGAATTTAGAATAACAGACATATTAAGGAATTGACTAGACAAGATCAACATTCAACATATGCAAATGAACCATGGTATGAACTTAAAAACAAGAAAGAGAAATAATGTGTTACCAGACACTACAGAATGCTGGTAAACATTACAATCATAATCAAAAGTGTAAAACCACTATACCAAGTTACCGACCCTAATATATTTTTCCAATTTCACAAAAACTAAAACAAACATCCATTGGAGCAGATACCCAAGATAACTCCACTGGAGCAACTGTCTTAATTTAAAAACAAGTGAACTCAAGGCATTATCAGATGAATAAGGAACATCAATTCTGAAGAATACCTGTACTCCATCAAGAACTTTATGGTGATGTGCAAATATTAACATTTTATGAGAACTGGAATCCGACTCCAAGTTTGCCACCCCATTGGACTCTGCAATGACTGGATGAATAGAGAGCCATTCACGAAACCCGGCTAGCTTTGCAATACCTAATTCTTGGTAAGAAAGCTGCTTTGATATGCAGCAACCCATATTATCTGGAGAAAAGAGTGAGGGTGAGAGAGAGAGAGAGAGAGAGAGACCAAATGAGTGTATACAACAATGAAGCTTAGCATTCAGTGATCAATGCTAATTTCGAAGATGTGCGAAATTCAATAAAAACAAAATCAACCTCACTGTTCCGCATAACCTTAAGTATATCATGTACCTCTTTAGTACATTAACAAACCAATGGTTTTGAGGCAATGATACTCGATGCCTAAAATAGAAAGTGACAAAACAAGAAATTAAACAGTCCTTTGACATTTGAACTTTATTTGTAAACACAGAGGGAAAGAATACTTTAATTTACCATTTGGTTCATCTAACTGCTCCGAAGATACATCTTCATTGCAACTCTTTCCCACCCTGATAGCAGCCTTTGCTGAAACTATATCTGATTTCTTCAGTACAACTTGTATAATCTGTCGGCGTTTGGGTGGTAGCTGAGATAGGACATGTTCCTTCAAACGTCTAATCTACATTTCAGATTCAGATAAAGAATTAGATTTGAACAAAAAGCATCAACGTTGAAAATTATACAAACTATGAAGTCATCAGGAATACTTTTAATTCCTAGAATAAGAACATGTACATGGATTTTAAAACAAAGAACTAAAGAACAGATTATCCTGACCTTCACATGGAGTCTACAAATAGTATATCATCTGAGTATAATCTCAAAATAATCAATAAATAAACTATCATCAACCCGAACCATATTATCTCGTAAGGTATGAGCACATAAGAATTCTAGGATCATGAACAATTTCTGATTTGAGCATAGAATTTCCACATTTGTTTTCAATAAATAGATAAAATCAAAGTTGTGCTGTATTCCGAAACTGTCCATATCTATGCTTTTGGGATTGGCACTTAACAGTGACCTTGAAAACACTCAGAAGTTACTTTTTAAAGATAATTACTAAAAGGACTATATCATGACTTCAGACAAATAAGAAAAGCGGCATCCGAGTCTAAGGAACAAGAGCACACCATAACTGTTTGCTTGAGTAACATGTTCAACTCCTCCAAACGAGTACCCTTTGAGAAATCCTGCAGCAACAATACCACGGAGTATTTCATTAAGTTTCTTGTGATCATAAGTCATTGGATATGATAAAAGATTTTAGTAGTAGTCTTACAATGTGTAGGTAAAGACATAGATACAGATTTATTATATATTTACTGAGGAAGTTAAAGCATCTGAAATAGTCAAACACAAGGCTCTTTCGGGACAAGACAGAAAAAACATTCCCACCATGGCCAACTGTATCAAACAAGAAACAGGAATCTTGCATCATGTTTAAGACATGGATGCATCAACAGAATGCCATTTCTTTTTCTTTTTCTTTTTTCTTTCCAAGGGATTGCAAAACACAATGATCATATTAATTAATAGGCAGCACAGAAAGAGCACTACTCAAGAAATCAATATGAGAATTATGATGGATACTCCATATATTACCTGAAAAATTTTCCCTCGGACACCCCGAACAAATTTGGCATCACAGTAAGTTTCAGCAAACTTAAACTTGTCCTTTCCCAGCAAACCAGGCCTGTAAAGAATTGAGATGTAAATGAATGAATCTAGAGATAACCAATCCAAATAGGAGTTCGACCGTGCGAATACTTACCATAGCATATCTATCTGATGAAAAATGTCAAATGGCCTATAATCACCTAGGAAGATACACAAAATGATTAATTAAGATGCACCAAACAGGGGTTTAGTAAGGGGAAGAACAAGAGAAGGCTATAGAGATAGCGACTTAAAACAAAAAAAAAAAGAACATTCATTCCAGAAAGTATCAAGTACTGCAGTGCTTAAAGGCCTGCGCTACCACCTTGACAAAGAAGGTGTCCCCGATAGTAAAACTATGCGCTTGACCTTTCTTGCCACATCAAGAACAGCTTGTATCTGTAAATATACATTATGACGATTAGCATATAGTAAAGGCCTCTGGAGTTAATTTACTGAATCAGTAATTGCTAGGAAAAATACAAATGAGAACAATCTAGGTACCTCTTTAGGTTCTGATTTTTTTTTTGTACATCGTACATGGTGGGACTCATCAACAATCAAGAGAGCCCATTCTCGATCTAGCATGCTCTTTTGCAAATGGTGAAGCATTGTATAAGAAATAACCACAACTCTAGGCCATTTTTTTAAATTGGCAGGATTGTTTTCATGACCAAAAACTGGATTCGGGAGGACATGTAAGAAATCAGTCATGTTTTACAAGTAATGTATAATGTGGAGATGTAAAACAATAAAACAAACAAGTATTTGATGTTACAATGAGTACCAAATGGTTGGTTTGTTAAAATAATAATAATGATAATAATAATAATTAATAAAGAGTCAATCCAACTTAACAAGAGACAACTTTAAAATACTGGAAGTATTTACCTAGATGGATGTCAGCAGGCAAACAAAAAGGAAGCCAATGCTCTAATTCTTCTGCCCATGAATAACGCAAAATAGCTGGGCAAACAACGAGTATAGAGCCTTCACTCATGAAGCAGCATGCAATAGCAATAGCCTGGGAGGAAAATTTTGAAATTTATACTTGCAAGTGAATGTTTAAAATGCAGGAGATACACTTTGTTTTTTGTAGATACTCTGTATAAAGCTCTGTGTGTGTCTGCATGAATAATGCAAAGCTAGAGACTATTGGAGTATTTTAGCACTCTAATTCCCTACAACTACATTATAATACCTCACTACTGACTCATTGCACCCAATGGGCATATTATCATCAGTCAAAATCCTAGCGCCGTCAATAAGAATTGGAAGGCATATAATTTCACAGTACATAAAACTACCTGTAGTGTCTTTCCAAGGCCCATTTCGTCAGCAATGAGGCATCGTCCACCCCTTTGCAAACCAAATCTAACACCCTCAAGCTGGAAAGGCAAGAGTGAATCAAATAGCTTCTTTGGCAGCTTCCCAATCAATTCATCAACCATATCATTCGACACATGTTCTGGCCTGCATGGTACCCACTTCCCTGTGATATACGACTGTGAAAGCCTCTCCACAACATTGAAAGTAGTCCAAGGTATCTCTTCAATGTCAATGCCCTTGTTGCTCCTCAAACATCTCACGACTTGTTTGTACTCACTCAGCTTATAAACACCGGCCTTTCCACCACCGTGATTCTGCGTGTAGTGTGATGGCATCACCTAATACAAATGCATAACACAAAATCTTAAACACAAAACTCTTAACTACTTAGTACTTGTGATTTTCATGGATTCTAGGATGGATGGTACAGTACTTAGAAGTTAGAACTAAGCCTTTTCGCAACAAAATAACCGAAATTCAACAAAACCGAAATGCAATGTCCTACATGTAAGCTCATTTCACATATACATTTTCACATTCCAATCAAATCAAGCTCATAATGACCACTATACGACACAGTTGAATATTGTGATTTTCATGGTTCTAGGATGGAGGGAATAGTGCTTAAGAGTTAGAACTAAGCGGCCTTTTCGCAGCAAAATCACCAAAATTGAACAACACCGAAATGCAATTTCCACTAATTTTCTTACCACCCAACAAAAAAAAAAGAGACATTTAAATTTTCATATTCCAATCAAATCAAGCTCATGATGACCACTATAAAATCAACAAGTGCAGTAATAAAGACTCGAACTTTAGGTCAAATTCAGCATCAAAATTTCGCAAAACCAGAAACCCACTTACATTAGCCAAGCAATCAATCAATCTCCTCGAGCACTCTTCCTGCCCCGGAAATGCGAACCCTTGAATTCCGACCGGGGTGGCTGAGAATGAGTCCGGCGAGCAGATTTCGAGCCGGACCCGGAACATCTGGTTCTCCGCAACCGGGTTGACCCGTAAAATTTCGGATCTTGGTTCGCCGGCGCAGCGAATTGAGCTCGGGTTGAGGTCCGGAGAGAGCTTCCGGCACTTGAAAAGCGACCACGGGCCGGGTTGTTGGTGGAGGGCGGAGGCGGAGGAGGATTCGGCCAAGGCTTTGCGTTTGGCTAAGGCTGCTAATCGATTCGCTTCGGCTCGCTTTCGCTGTTCTTCGGTGATTTCCATTTTTGGGGATTTAGGGTTTTCAGAGTGTGTGTGTGTGTGATTTCAAAAGGGGCTAAATTGCGCGGGGAATAGCAGTAACTGAACCAAGTGTATTTAATAGTCTCTTTTTCTTTTCTTTTTCAAGTGTATTCAATGTATTAATTAATACAATGTAAAATTACTTTGTTTTGTTCTCTTGTTATCCGCAAGAAAACAATAACAGCTTTACTTATTTAGAATAAAATTGTAAAATAAAAAAATTATTTTAAAATAAAAGATTTTAGATTTTTATAAGTTTCGAGTAAACATTGAAATCAATTTTCTACCATCTTTTCATTCTCCAAAAATGCAATGCAAAACTAGTTATTGAGATTATGCATGACACAACTTGATCAATGATAATTTGGTTTCTTTCTCGCTTGATGGTTTGTCAAGTTATAATCAGTATAATGACTGTAGAAACTGAATTTCTTGATTTTAACAGGTTTACAATTGCAGGATATATACAGATCCTACAGCTAGTATTTTAGGAATAGTTACAACTAAGGTAAACAATTAATACAGATTACAATTGGTGATTCTACAGAGAAATTAGGAAGGTAACAGGTGATTGAAATCACGCTTGATTTGGAAAGAATCCATATCAGCTTTAACAGCCCCCTCCCCAGGCAAACTGGGCGGCCTTGGGCAGACAAGTTTGTGACACAAGGCAGAATGACGAGATTTGTGGAGTGGCTTGGTGAGTAGGTCAACGGGCTGGTCAACAGACGGAATGTAACAAACACGGTGACTACCAAGAGCAACTTTTTCACGAACAAAATGGTAGTCAAGTTCTATGTGCTTAGTGCGAGCATGAAAAACCGGGTTAGAGGCCATGTAGGTTGCACTGAGATTATCATAGTGAAACATAATAGGAAGAGCTAAGTGCACACCGAGTTCGTATAGTAAATGACCTAACCAAGTTGTTTCTGCAGAGGCATGAGCAAGAGAGCGGTACTCCGCTTCAGCACTAGAACGTGCTACTGTCGGTTGCTTCTTAGAACACCATGAGATGAGATTGGAACCAAGATACACCAAATAACCAGAGGTAGATCGGCGTGAATCAGGGCAGCCGGCCCAATCGGCATCTGAGTAAGCCGACAGTGTAAGGGGGTGATGCTGAGGCCGAAAGGAAAGACCATGGTCCAAGGTACCTTTTACATAACGTAAAATACGTTTGGCAGCAACAAGGTGAGCAGTCTGAGGTTGACTCATAAATTGGGCAACTGAGTTGACTGCGAAAGAGATGTCCGGTCGTGTAATAGTTAGGTATTACAGTGACCCAACCATTTCACGAAAGAGTGTCGGATTGTCAAGTAGCTCGCCATTAGTAGCCATGAGAGGAGGTTTGGCAGCCAAAGGTGTAGACATCGGTTGACTGAGTAGAAGGTCATACTTTTGAAGGATGTCATGAGCATATTTAAGTTGGTCAATGTGAAGACCATGAGAAGAGAAAGTCACCTGCAAGCCAAGAAAATAATGGAGAGGACCAAAGTCTTTTATATCAAAGCCGCGGCCTAGAGCAAGAATGAAACGCTCAACAATACGGCCATTGCTACCAGTGACGACGATGTCATCGACATAAAGAAGCAGGTATAAGGTGTGTTGCCCGTAGTGAAAGATGAAGAGAGAGTGATCTGCCTTTCTTTGAATAAATCCAGCTGATAAAAGGAAGGTACTGATGCGATTGAACCAGGCTCGTGGAGCTTGCTTGAGGCCGTAGAGGGAACGGTGAAGCTTACAGACAAAAGAAGGATGTTCAGGGTCCACAAACCCAGGAGGCTGAGTCATATAGACATCTTCACTGAGAAATCCCTAGAGGAAGACGTTCTTGACATCGAGTTGACGAAGAGGCACTTTTAGACACAGCAATGGCAAGAACTGTGCGAATGGTCGCAGGCTTAATGACTGGGCTGAAGGTTTCTTGAAAATCAATGCCATGTCGCTGATGGAATCCTTTAGCAACCAGTCGAGCTTTATAATGATCAATCAAGCCATCTGGAAGATGTTTTATCCGGAAGACCCACTTGCATCCAACAGTGTTTTGGGTAGGATGAGGGGGAACAAGCGTCCAGGTTTGATTCTTTAATAAGGCATTGATTTCTTCAGCCATGGCATCATGTCATTCCTTGGATTTGGAGGCCTGAGAGTAACATGTTGGTTCGGCATCAGTAACAAAAGTAAGTAGAGCATGAGGAACCGGATACTTGATAGTGCCATCAGATCGAATTTTGGGCTTAGAATTGCCCGTACGCGATCTGGTTTGGATTGGGGGAGGCGTTGCTATAGGAGAGGATAGCGGAGCAGCCAAGGAGGGCGGAGCGGCATCGGATGACTCCGGCAAGACTGAGGGCGCATGAGGGGTAGGGGAAGAAGAGGCATCTGGTAAGGGGGAGGATGCGGGATTTGAGGGAGGAGGAGGAACAAGTTGGGGTGGGGGCTGGGCTCGGTGATAGGTGTGATGGATGAGAGGCAGAGGTGAAGGAGGGGGCGGGGGAATCGATCGAGCACGACGGTGATAGGTGGCAAGTAGTGGGGCGGTGTTTTCAGAGGTAGGCGGGATGAGAGAGGGAGAAGGCTGATCAGAGGTAGAGACAGGGAGTGAGGAATTTAGGATGGATGTATGTGTTTGGGTGAGAAGGAGAGACGATGAAGAAGAGTTTGGGTCGAATTGGGAGGTTGAAGAGAGAGTGTTGGGCTGATGGAGGAGTGGAATGGGCCTGGGAGGTTGGGCGGAGGCAGGGAGATGCACAAATTCAAGTGGACCAGTTAAGGGTACCTGCAAAAATTTAAACGGAAAACTTGTTTCGTTAAAAATAACATGACGAGATATATATACCCAACCTGAGGAAGGATGGAGACACTTGTAGCCTTTATGATGAGGGCTATAACCGATGAAGACACATTCAAGACTATGATTTGACAATTTGTTGGACACATATTCACCTAAATAAGGAAAGCATGAACAACCGAAAACACGAAGAGAGGAATAGGAAGGAGGACTCTGATAAAGACGAAAATAAGGTGTGTCCCAATCCAGTGTGGACGTAGGAAGAAGATTAATAAGGAAGACAGCAGTGAGGGCGGCTTCAACCCAAAGATACTGTGGAGAATGAGAAGTAGTGAGAAGAGTACGAATGGTGGAAAGGATGTGACGATGCTTACGCTCAGCAAGACCATTTTGTTGGGGAGTGTGAGGACAAGAGAAGCGTTGTTGGATGCCATTAGTGGAGCAAAAAATTGAAAAAGCTTTATTAACGTATTCTGTACCATTGTCACTTTGGAGGTATTTGATGAACCCCTGAAATCGATTTTGGATTAAAGCCACAAGATGTTGAAAATGTGTTAGTACTTCATTTTTGCGTCGCATGGGATATAACCAAGTATAACGAGAGTACTCATCGGTGAAAAGAACATAATATTGAAACCCATTAGTGGACAAGACAGAAGACATCCAAACATCGCTATGGATGATAAAGAAAAGAGAAGAAGCACATTCTTTATTTGATGGAAAGGGTAATTGGTGCGACTTACTGAGCGCACATGCATTACAAAATGATTTAAACGAAGATGGTGAACCAAGAGAAGACAGAAGACGAGATAAAATCGATGACGAAGGATGGCCAAGACGATTGTGCCAAAGGGAAGACGACACGGTAGCTAAAGCATGAGGAACCTTGGAAGAAGTATTGGAAACTGGAAGAGGATAAAGACCATCTTTACAAGGGCCCTGAAATAATAAACGACATGAGCGTAAGCAATATATTTGATAAAGATTAGGAGCAAAAAGAAAGAACACAAGGTTATCTTTAGTAAACTGGGCTACAGACAGAAGATTTTTACGAATGGACGGAATTTGAAAGACATTATTGAGAGAATAGTGAGAAGGGCCCAATGATAGGGGTAAAATACCCGTACGAGAGACATGCATAGAATCACCATTACCCATATAAACATTGTGAGGACCGCCAGAATTTTGTGAATTTTGAACCGACATAGAGGTCATGTGGTGAGTAGCACCAGTATCAGGGTACCAAAAAGGATCATCAGGTTGGGCAAAATGAGCGCCGACAAATGATCGAATTGTGGGAGGACCAAGAAACCGATGTGGGCATTAGGAAGGCCCATGCAAGGAGGACATACAAGTTGGACACCACGGCTGTCCAGGAGGAGGACCAAGAATGCCGGGTTGAGAAGGAGGCCACATGTGTTGCGGTTGAGCCCATGGATGCGGCGGGGCAAAGCCCATATAAGGCGGATAAGAGGGTTGTGGTTGTTGGTGAGAGAACTGATTGTTGAAGCCTCCAGATCGAAAAGACTGCCCATATGGCCTACGCTGCTTGCCAAACTGGCGTGCTCCGCCGCCGGCCCCAGCGTACGAACGGCGACTGGAACGATAAGAGGAGCTGAAATTGGTGGAGGAGCCAGCGGTGTGAAAAAGAGAAGTGGTGTTGGGCACGACAGGAGGGGACGTCTGTTGGGCATCAAACGATAGAATTCTAGCGCGGAGATCAGAGAAGGAAGGGAGATCTGTGACAAGGCAGTACGAAGCATCAAATAATCAGAACCAAGACCATGGAGGGTAGCAATTACCAGATCGGCATCAGAGACGGGCTGATTAATGGAGGCAAACGCATCGGCAATCGACTTGGCATGTTGTAGGTAAGCATCAACAGATTGGGACCCTTTTTGAAGCTCATACAGTTGAAGCTTCAAGTTTGTGGCATTGGCAGCAGATTTTTGGTTGAAGAAATTAGCAAGGCAGTCCCAAATTCCTTTGGATGTTGTCTCACCAAGACAGAGTCGGGCAACAGGTTCGGTGAGAGAGGTAGTGAGAATGCTAACTATCTTCTGATCTTCAATATACCAGGCTTTATACGCTGGATTGGGTTTGGTGGATGCCAGAGTATTGTCACGGGCCGGAACATCAATAGTGCGATCGGGTGCCGGAATGGAGCCATCGACGTAACCCCATAGATCAACACCATTTAGGTAGGACTGAATGGGGATGATCCAAACTAAATAGTTGGATTCAGTGAGTTTTGGAAAGAAAGAGGTATTTTGGGTGATGGAGGAGGAAGAGAAAGCCATGGAAGAACAGAGAAGGGAAAAGAAAATAAGGAAGAGAAGACTCAGAAAAACAAGGAAGAAGAGAAAGACACAGGTATGGATCGTTAGGTTAAACTGATACCATGTAGAAACTGAATTTCTTGATTTTAACAGGTTTACAATTGCAGGATATATACAGATCCTACAACTAGTATTTTAGGAATAGTTACAACTAAGGTAAGCAATTAATACAAATTACAATTGGTGATTCTACAGAGAAATTAGGAAGGTAACAGGTGATTGAAATCACGCTTGATTTGGAAAGAATCCATATCAGCTTTAACAATGACGTAAAATTCAGAGATGTGTATGGTGTAAATGACACTTGAGTTCGCACGTACAAGATTCATTTATTACATTACAAGCATTCACTCAAACACACATATCTAATTATTTTAATGAATGTTGTGTTTATACACAGTAATACAGATTTGGTCTTTTTAGTACGTCCTGAATAGGTTGCTCTTGGTTATAATAAGAGCAGCAATCGATGAAGATCTTGTAGTTCACAGCTCCGTAGTGTGTAAACCCCCAAAACCAAGCAAACCCAGATGCCTCTCATTCTTTCACAATCAAGTAACCAAATTACCTTATTGCCCTTGTCCAAAACTAGGCAAAACCAACCACACACATCTGCTATAGTACCCAACCTTGCAAGGAATGGGATCATCAGAGCTGGAACGTCTGGCTTGGATCATATATTCTCTTGCTTGCTCTGGTGGGCCATCAAGACATTGAATTTTACATCATTATTACTATACCATTCCCTTCAAAGGGTATAAGGAATCAAAGAACAGCTAGCTGCACAGAATGGGAATATGGTGATTGGTGAATCCAGGATTCCATTTCCATTACCAAACTTGAACAACACTGCTGCATAAAACTTGACTACTATATGAAAGATGGCTTTGTGCCAAACATGGTTTATATGGAGAAAAAAGGCAAGCATGGACTTAAAAATTGAAACAACTTGTTAGTTCAGACTTATGTGCATGTGCCTGTGAAGGGAAAATCCTTTGCTTCCCTAGCTCTTCATAGATGTGCATGCATCCAAACTGCAAAGCATAATTTCACTTTGCTTGCTTCTTAGTTTTCTGTTCATGGCCCAAACCTGATATAAGCAGCATCAATCACATTGAAAACCAGGAAACAGATTCTGTCATAGAATCAGCAATAGTTCAGGTTGTGAAGAACAATAATCTGATTTCAATGATGCAGAAGAGATAAGGTACTTGTAGCTTCCTGCCCTCTCTTATATTCAAATTTTGCAGCTTCTGACATAACGAAGCCATTGATTTCCAGAAAAAGTTGGTTCCTGCTTCTGCTTCTACATATTTTCAACATCGGCAAAATCTTGGAAAGCAGCAGCAAGGATCAGATCCCATTAAAAAAAGAATCTTTTTTTATTTTTTTTATTTATGGAATAAAGAAGCCTTCATTTCAACAAGCAGAGTTTTTAGGTAATAAAGCGGCATACTTTCAATAACCTGAGTTCTAGTAGCTAGTCTTGGTTAAAAATAAAATGTAATGTTCTCTTGTATAGTTGATCCATATGTGGAATAGAGAACCAACATAATCGCATAAATTATCAAGAAACTTTCAGTGATTAACTTCTTATTGTAGATAACAAGGGGCAAAACTGGTCAAGACTGCCGTTTCTGGGGAAATCAGTATGGATTATGATTCACAAGAGAGCGAGTTTGCAACCGCGGTAGCAGCAGCTGCATTTGCCATTCACTCAATGGAACAAGTTGAATTGCAGTACCAAAAAGAGAGGAGGAAAAGCCTTGAAATCACAAGGACCAATACTTTGCCGGATACAAAGATGAGGCCTAGTTCTGGGGCAGCAAGTAGGCGATTATCAAACAAAGGAGCAAATAGTACTAGTGGTAAGTTTTCAGCTGCACAAATTCATTGTGTTCTTTATTTTTTTCTCTTTTATAGTGAAATGGTCTCGGAGAATTAAACAGATTGAATTTAATAGGAGGAGCTTCAATGAAAATGCCAATGGGGCAGGACCAAAGAGCATTGGACTTGGAGAGTGTTTTTCCATCTAGGTATGCAAATCGTGGAAACTCTATAAGGCCTTCAACTTCTGCAGACGGAAATCAAAGCCGAAAAGGAAATTCAAGAGGACATGGCAATGCAGTGGAAACCAAAGCAGATGCTTGGGAGAAAGCTGAGATGAAGAAGATTCAGAATCGGTAAGGGCTAGTATATAACATAAGGTTGTTTAACCAACAGTCTAAAGAAATGATCATCTTCTTATTTGTGTAATGGCAAATCCTTGATATGTAGGTATGAAAAAGTGAAAGCTGCAATTCTTGCATGGGAAAATAAAAAGAAGATGCAAGTGAAATTAAAGATGGAGAGGAGAAAGGTACTGTTTTAATTAAATTATGTTGTTCTTTAGTTTTAACTTTGTGAAGACAATGATAGCAATCATTCGAATTATGCACTGTTAAATTGCAGAGAGAAATGGAGCAAAGAAGAGCAAGAAACATGCAACACTACCAAGTTAAGCAAGAAAGGATTGACCAGATAGCAGGAGGAGCAAGGGCACAAGTGGAAGAGAAAAGAAGAAACGAAGAGTCCAAGGTTAAAGAAAAGGCAAAACGAATTAGAGCAACTGGCAAAGTTCCTGTTACATGCTTCTGCTTCACTTGTTACTAGTCAGAAGATGGAAACACAATAGTAAATACTAATAAAGTTGTTTAAATTGTGAATGATGCAAATTATGGAAGGAGAAAAACTATGTATTGTATCTGTATATCAAACTGTAACTACACACTTGTGGCATCTCTAAACAAAAAACCCTATAATCACATCATTATATGAACCCCTTTGGGCAGCTACTCTTGAATTAGCACATGAATAGACTTGTTTGTTTTGGTTAATGGTGTAGAGATGAAAGTATAGAAATGGACAACTTCCATATGAACAAGAGTATAATAAGTCCAAGATGTTGATTTAGATTTGGATATGGATATCTAGAAATGTCAATAAGTTTTTTCCCTCATTCTGAGTGCAAGGGCACTATAGCTGGCAAATGGATGAAATTACCTCCATCACATACATCAGCTGAAAATGACAATCTAAATCGATTGCTGATACACATGATATGAATAGAGAACGGATCCAACCAGAGGCAATATTGTCTGTAAAAATCAGATCATAGCTAGAAGGAAGGCAATTGGCTTCGACCACATAAGTAATGCTTAAGTAAGACTGTAGTGGACCTGCTTACCCTTGTCATTACGTGTTGGTACATGCCCACAAAATCACCATCGATCACAACTTAACAAGCTTATTCCTTCAACAAAAGCTTGAAGACAAGTAAGTATGAGAACACATTGTTCCTGGAGATGGAGCAAAGTGACCCCAGCTGCCATCCTTGCAGTCGACATTAGACTAAAAATGATTACCCCATTTTGTCTAGGCGGTAACCATCTAGGCAAACACTAAACTAACAATTAGGACATACACTTATGTTATAGATTGAATGGTAGCTAGTCATATAGCAGCAGATAGTGAGAGACTACTGATATGTAAGAAGAGAAGAAGAAAGTAATTGTATTATACTATCATTGTATGTCAAACTATAAGAGAACAGCTTATTAGCTAACTGGAAACCACCTTAAAAACAAACTGCATCAAGTGCAAGATTCTTATGCCTTTCTTCGAAAGCATGCATCAGATTATTTTTCTTTTTCAGAATATCAATGTTATGTAAGAAAAGATGATGCATATATAACAGTTAGGAAGAGATACTTGAGACAGATAAATGTGAACTTTCATATATGATAAGAATGATGAAACTACAGTCATCTGAACTCCCAGAAATTAACTTGTAGGTGTAGTATTTATTTGTTGGGATATCTCATTGCTCCAGTGGGCAAAACTGTTTATAGCTGACACTTCAGTTGTAAACAGGACCATACTAGTTTTGGTCCACACTTGTCACCACGCGGTGTGATAGGGTTCATCTAGATGTGTACTGCAGGAGTGCAGATGCAGGGGATTCCTCATATAATGCCTGGTTTGAATGAAGCTGACAACTCTTTGTACCAAAATCACTTATGCACAGAGCTAGCTATATTATTGATTCTATATAAAAATAGAACAAAACGAACTGTAAGATCTGATCATGGAATTATACTACTAATAGAGGGGCAAAGTCATGATCTGCAAGTGGGGAAAAGAGATAGAGGGGGTGTCAAATAGTCATTGACTCAATATGTCAACCAAAACATATCTCTCTGTCAAAGTTAATGTGTTCATAAGTTGAAATCTTGAATGATGCTATGATTTAGATCAACCAAACGTGAGGTTGTCTTCAAGTGAAGTGTGAAGGCAACCTCATACCTACACAAAATATGGAGCATTTTTTCTTATTAATATTTTTCTTGTAAATAGATGATTATGTGAGTAGAAATCATGTCGGTCGACCTACCAGCTAACTTGATTTATCAATAAGAAAAATCAGTACTGTGATTATCAAGAGAAAAATCAGTACTGTGACATGCATATGAGAATTTTGCAGAAAATGAAATTATCAAGATCCTTGAATTGATATGTAGGTGTTGGGAAAGCAATGGGGAAGGTTTTTGATAGAGCCAATGCATATCCAATTTCCTCTCCCCAGCTTGGCTTGTTTTGGCTACCACATGTTTTGTGTAAAATCTCCATCACAGCAATATATTGTGACACTGACTACACAAAACAATTAATGAAAAGGGACCATAAGACAAAGAAATTATTTCTAGGGGAGTCCAAAATCAATCCCAAACTCTCATTCATAGCCTCAATGAGTGAGTACAGTTATATATATATACTGAAAATATAGTTCAGTGTTGGAATAATCTAAGCGAGAAAAGAACAAGTCGAAGAAGCTGAAGAGAGGAATAGATCCTCTTGATCCTGTCAACTATATAATATGCAGCAGCAGCAGCAGCATCAGCATCAGAACAACCCCAACATCACTCATCTAGTCCCCTTGTAAGCACCGTATTTACTCATCATATATATAATGCATATATACCTTTCATCATCAGCTTAGTTCGATTTACTGTACTTTTTTTCTTCGTTTTGTTTATAGAGTTTGAAATCTGGATCATCGATCCGAGAGGGACCCAGCTTTGTATTTCCATTACTTCATTTTCTTTCTTCTTCTTCTTCTTCTTCTTCTTCTTCTTCTTCTTCAAGAGATCAACCATATGTAATGATCATGAAAACACAAGAATTAAGAACCAGTAATTCTCCTAGCTAATTTCCATTGATGCAATTCAACTTGGTTTTCTTCTTTGCTGCTACATACTACACAAACAGTTTATTTTTCATTGTTTCTACTTCTAGACATTTTTCTCAGACTATCTGAAATAATTCAGACTAATCATTGCACGTACAGGTCTGATTATGACGTTACTGAGCTAAAATTGGAGAACGGTCATTTGGCAATTCATGGGCTTGGTGGGACTGTTTCCACTGCTCCGGCAAAGCCCACTTGGAGCAATAGGGCTTGTGACACACTGGAATCAATAGTCCATCAAGCTACATGCCACAAACTACCTGAAACAAATTTAAGCTCAATGGCTGCATCCTCCGGTGGAACATGGACTGACGATTCCGGCCAGCAGCCGTTGGCAAACGGTTGGATCAGGAAACGTACCCGGTCGGACTCCGACTACCATGGGAAAAATGTTAGTAGTACTAGTACTACTAGCAATGTTCATGAAGAACAGACCGAGTACCAAATGGACAATGATACTACTCTTAACACATGGACTTCTTTTGAATCGGCTAAGACCAAAAGCAATGACGACGATTCCACTTGTCATGAGGGTTTGGTGAGTGGTAACATATATTTTTGTATTCATTATCAAAGTTTATACTTCAAATATGTATCGTATTTGCGGATCATCAAAATCTCTAAATTATGTCCCATTTTAATTAGGAAAACCAAGATGTGGAACGAGAGACCACGAAAGGGCATGAATCAAGCCGCTCAAGATCACGACCACGGCGAGTTGCTGCCATTCATAATCAGTCAGAGAGGGTATAGATCTTTCTTTCTAGCTATACCATGCTATTTATAACTAGGCATCCAACAAGAAAGTATGTTTAACATAGTGATGCAAATTAAAATGGAACTCTTTTTCTTTTTTTTGTAGAAACGAAGAGATCGGATCAATCAGAAAATGAAAGCTCTACAGAGGTTGGTACCAAATGCCAATAAGGTGAGAGATGCATTTTGAGAATTAGCACAATTCCATTTAGACATAATTTGTGTGGTTTTTAATTCTAGCTACTTGCTACAATAGTACAGACTGATAAAGCTTCAATGCTTGACGAGGTGATAAGATACTTGGAGTTACTCCAAGCACAAATTCAAATGATGAATAGCATGAGAAATGATATGCAGCCCCATATGAATATGATGATGCCTTTAGGAATGCAGCAGCAGCAGCAACAGCAGCAGCATCAAATGTCAATCCTAGCGCGCATGGGAATGACTCCGGTTGTTCCTAACGCGCTAGGAATGGGAATGGGAATGCTCAATGTAAGCAACATGGCAAGAATGGCTCCTCATCAATCTCTACAGCAGCAGCTCATTCATCCTACTCCTGCATCATTTCTTCCACCCTTTATGGTGCCCCAACTGATGCCACCAAAGCCTGATCCTGCCACAAATGCTAATTCAGACTCTTTTGCTGATCCATATTGTACCTTCCTAGCACAAGTAAGTTTGATAACTAAACATGGTTTTAGAACAATTAGATTAAAGACTGACTCCAGAATAGCCTAAAAACCGCTAAAGTTAACAAGATTCGATAAACTTGGGGATCACAAAGATACCTATCGATGAATGTTTAGCGTCTGGGATTTTTGATTTTTAACCTGAATCTTGATTTATTTTGCAGCAGCAATCAATGAATATGGACCTGTTCAACAGGATGGCAGCAGTGTTCCGTCAACAAGTCAATCATCAATCGGCAGCAAGCAGCCCATCACAGTCGAAACATTAAGAAGAAGAAGTGCTTGCCTTGGCCTAGTTGGTACAAGCTGTGACTTTGAAAAATATCTCTGTTGCAAGCCATTATTAATAAGTTTTCCATATTGTATTTTATTTTCTCTGCATATATTTCACAAATGTGGATTTCGTTACTCTTGCTAAATGGATCATCAAAATACCTAGCTATAACTACATTTCTGTCGCACGCCAACATTCGCAACATGTACGAGTCATACTATTTTCAGATGACTCTAGCATTGCTCATGACTCTAGCTCCTAATCTCCAATAATATTAGCAGAGATAAATTTAGACTACCCGAAATGAATCAAAGAGTAAAATAGAGATCTTCTTTTTATCGCTGAAATGAGCAGAGTATGGATGCAGAAATGGCAAGCAAATAAGGCTAATAAGCAACCACAGCCAAATACAGTCTTTATGTAAAAATGGCAATGGTAATACCACTAATCATAATGTAGGGAGGAAGGAAAGAGTCGCTTGATTCTCAAGAATCCAGCTTTGCAACTGTTCTTTCACAAGCACAGATCCGGTCTTCCATAAGCAAAAACTAAATCAACAAAACCAATAAATACATAGAGAATATGATAATGCACTGCACCCTTTGGGGAAAGCAATAGATTGCAGTCACAACTCAGAGAGCCTTCTCACCTTGCTTCAGTTTTCATCCATCTATGCCTCTGCAGCTTCACAAATTCTTGTGGCTCCTATACCATATGAACTCCAAAACTAATTTGTTCATCACTTTTTTTTTCTTTTCATTTTTCTTTACAAACATGTACAGAATAAGCTATTATGTATTTGATTATATAAATCAACATGCAGCTGCCTTTGCCGCTGGTCTAGTGTCCTGAAGAGAGATCACAGTCTCAAAAGCACCAACCAAGGCCTTGACTTTACTCTTCCTAGTTTCGACAAGCTTGCTAGCCGTCTCTTCAATCACATTGTTCAACAATTTCTGATCATCTTTCTTTCCTTTTACATCATGGTGTCTCAAAACCACTTTCTCAGAATTGCTTCGTATGCCATTCGAAAGACCAACACTATTCCCCTTCCTCCTTAAGATCTTCCTTGGAGAAACTTCAACTTGTTCTTGGTTTCTCAGACCAACTTTCACAGATTTGAGTTTAGCACCATTTGGCTGGCGATCAACAAGTTCCTTTTTTAGAATGCTGACCCTTTTGATACCAGCACCATTTGTCTGATCATCAACTTTCTTCTTCCCAATGATTTCCCCTTTGATAGCAACACCATTTGATTGGTGATCACCAACTTCCTTCCGCACAATGCTTACATTTTTGATGATACCAGCAGCATTTGACTGTCTGTTATCAACTTCCTTTCTCACATTGCTTCCCCTTTTGATGATACCAGCACCAGTTGACTCACTGTCATCAACGTCCTTCTTCCCAATGCTTCCACTTGTGATACTGTCTTCACTATTTTGAACCTCCAGCGCTGAACTTGCTCGCCTGAATTTTAGTCTCCTCGGAGTAATGTTCTCAGGCTGAAGTTCAATCACCCTACCTCTCCGAAATGACAGCTTTCGGGATACACTGTTTTGGTTTCCAGAGCCAACAATTGCAGACTTCCTAGGTGTAGTCTTGTGCTGCACCTTTGACTTTCCTATTGGCTCCACAGTTTTACTTGTACCATGCTGAGAATTGGCACCATTTAATTTATACCATGGTGAAGAAATGGACATGGATGATGAGGTTAACGATGGAGATAAAGATTCTTGAGTACCATGTCGAGTACACCTCAAACCCTTGTTATCCTGATCTAGAGGAGCAGCCGGTAGAGAATGAGCTACATTAAAACGTTTCAAGTGTTTCTTCTCAAAGGATGGAAAAGATCCAATTCTACCAATTCCCTTCCTTGCACGCTCCAAGCTATTGTTTTTGCTTTTGCCTTCAACAGATACAGGTGACAATGGCGATGGCTTAGGAACACTGACACCATCTGGAGTTGAGTCCACAGTATTATTCTCAGTACTTGATTCAATGACATACAAAATCTTTTCTGGTAAATCCTTATCACTTGGTGGCTCAGGTTCAACTTTTCGAGGATCATTTTGATCTTTCACATGAGAGAAGCCCTTAAGGTTATAAGAGCTTCCGGGATTCACGTTGGAGTCTCTCTTATTGAAGTGCTTGGAAGACAAAGAAACAATTTGCATCCCCATTGTCTGTTTTTCACCCGATAGAGTATGGTTTCTGATACTTCTATTTCCTCCAGTGCTTGAACTGTCTGCTGCTTCCTTGCTCTTTCTGGTTCCAATGTTTCCTTTATGATGTGAGCCTTGCTCTACCATAGAAACAAAGGAAGACATTTCATTTTTCGAAGAACCAGTATCTTTCTTTTTCACTGATATAGCTTTCTTCTCCATAACAGCAGAGTCATTGAGTTTCCGAGTTTCAGAATCTTGAGAAGGCTTAGACATGTTTCTTGATACTAGTTTAGAATTCATCATGCTGTGCACTGATCCTGCGAGAGAAGATGGCTCTGATAGTTCAGGTTGTTCCTCCTCTAAATCCATGGAGTCTTCCAAAGTAACATCGGTCTCTTTCTCCAAAGAAACATTTCTTTTCTCTGTCACTAATACAACATTTTTCTCTGTGACAAAAGACTTGTTAAGTATCTGGACTTCAGAATCTGGAGAATACTCATGACTGGCCATGGATTTCACCATAGAAGATGGCTCAAATTGCCGACGCTGCACCCTTGAATGAATGGAATCTTCCATAGGAACATGAACTTCCTTAAAAGATGAAACCTTTTTCAGAGGAGTTCCTTTCTTTGTCACTGATATGACCCTTTTCTCCGTGACAAAAGAATCTGGAGAAGGCTTAGAGTTGGTTGTGGATGTCCTTTTCCTCTCAGCTTTAGGAGATGCTTCCAAATTTTCATCATTACCATACTTGCAATAATCATGGCAGGATCCCATCGAAGCTCTGAGATAACGGGATTGGATACTTCTAGCAATAGATCTCCTTCTGACATCAGCAACATTGGCCTCTATTCCCGCTGGGGTCACTATGATAGAGTTTCTTCTGATGTCACCACCCTCGGGCTCCATTTCCTGTGGGATACATGCAATAGAGTTCCTTCTCAGATCGCCGGAGTCCATTTCATGTAGGATCACTGGAATAGAATTAGCTTGTATATCATCACCATCAAGCTCTATTTCCTGCATAGTCTCAGGGATAGAGTTCCTTCCTACATCACTGCCTTCGAGCTCCATTTCCTGTGGAGTCACTGAGATGACATCATTGGACTCATCAACATTAGACTCCATCTCCTGCGGGATCACTGGGATTGAGTCAGTGTTAATATCATCAGACTCATCATCCTTAGACTCCACCTCCTGTGGGATCATTGGAATTCTGGAATCATCACTATCCAACACTATTTCCTGTGGGATCACTGGTATAGACTTCCTCCCGATTTCATCACCATTTGGTTCTATTGCCTGTTGGATCACTGGGATAGAGTTGTTAATGATATCACCACCCTTGGATTCCATTTCCTGTGGAACTAGTGCAATAGAATGCCTTCTAATGTGACTGACAGTGGGTTCTTTTTCTTGTGGAATCACTGAGATAGAGTTCCTTCTGCCATCCTCACAAATAACCTTCAAGTCTTCTAGGATCACTGGGTGACCGATATTCTCAACTTCCATTATGAAGAATATGACATTGTGTACTGATAACCCTGTAGAAGATCAAAAATTCCCAAAAGAGAGTGTGAGTAGAGACTATGAAACCGCAAAGCTACACAATATCATATCAACACCTTCCCTATTGAATTTGAAGTACTAAGAAAAATTGAAGCAGAATCTGAAGGTCTTAAAGCTTCACAAAGATGTAATCTCCTACATAAGACATGAATCACAAAATTCTACAAAGAATTACTTGAAATAACTTCCTTACTTCATGCAACATGTTGAAAGATCAGTAGTCAAAGTATCAATTTCTAACAAAGTGACCCCATCTGAAAAGGTTTACCTTATAAGATTTCTTTACAAGGTATATTTGTTCAAAACCAGAAAAACCATATGAAAAGAAATAATCACAACAAAGATTTCAAACAATGAACAAAATCAGACCAAAAGATGCACCCGGGTGAGCTGTATAATTTTCAACGAATGAAACAAAGATTCTCTGCATTACAAACACCAATGCAATACAATAGAACAGATCCTTCATAAACAACTTTGCAATTCCCTAACTCAACAACTAATTGAGAAATATTAATCCACATACAGGCCCAGAAAGAAATAGACAACATATCTCATCAACCATTATCAACTGAACAAAGACCCTTTTTCAAAACTTAACAGAAATCCTATTGTGTTTGTTCATCAATACCATTATAAACTGTGCAATATACATGTATGAATCAGCTGTTCATCAATACCATCACAAAACATCAATAATTTTTCCAAAACAGACTAAAGATGATTCATTTCATACAGAAACAACCACAAAGATCCTTCTCTGACATCAACCATGTAATCATAAGCATAAAACAGATAGAACCCTATTGAAATTCGTCAATAAAAAAGCTAACATTGTAAGAAAAACAAAAAAGGATCACCAAGATCATACCTTTTCCTTGTCTCTCACCCCAACCCAAGAAGAGAAGAACCCCAGAAGGGGGATGTATTGGTTGCTTCAGAAAGAGTGGTGATTTATTATGGGAATAACAGCAAACGCGTTTGTTGCAACCAAATTATACCCAAAAATCAAGGACATTTATCAAAAACCTCTTTTTGCCGCGGAGAGAGAAAGTTCTAGAGAGAGAGAATCTTGAGCTCTAGATAGAGGGACAACAATCTCTGTGAATATGAAATGTGTGATTCCACGACAAAAACGCGCCAATTATATAGGCCATCTCTCCATTATAGTAGTTTATACTCTTCCATTTTTGCTTTTGTTTATTTCCTTGCCCAGAATTACCATAGAATATTAGTGCGTAGAATATATACCAATGAATCCTATGTATATGCTACATTTGTGAATGCAAAACCATATTCATTTCAAAATTATACGAATATGCAATGCACATGCATATGAATTATTTTTCCATATATTTAGAATCAATTACGCACGAAGAATAATCATTTTATGCATAGTTGCATACCATGAGAAATTAAGAACATGAAATCTAAGGGGTACGTGTGTGTGTGTATAAACTAATTAATATTGACATACCCAGTTTGGCAGTTTCAAGTAGAATAAGATAGAGGTCCCTGGAGTCCAGGAAGAAACTTAACCAGGCTAGGGAGCTGTGAGAGAGTGCAGGCTAACTGTGAAACAAGTCAAACTTGAACTAGAACTAGAACTAGAACAGCTTCACCGTCTTCGATTTAGCTTTAGTCCTTTTTGGTAATTTCATTTAAATGGTGGACCCCTAAACCCGGCTCAGCCCACTATATCATGACCGCCTAGGCCCGCGTCGCCTCTGACTAGCCCGCAAAAGGCCCAATTCGTACTATTTTTTTTTTTTTTTGGCTGAATGGCGATTGGCGAATGGCCACTTCGAGTCTCTCCGATCGATAATAACAGGCAGAGAGGGGAAGCCATTGTTTTCCAGAGCAGCAATGCAGGCGTCAACAACATTGGCTTCGCTGCTGCTTACTAATTACTAGAGATTCTGGGAAGCTTATAATTGCTTCATTTCTTCATATCGATGTTCGTGGAGCGCCATGTACGTCCTCACATTAAACTGATTTATATCCTGCAACATTCCTGCTTGCTCTCTCATCTCTTTCTTCTTCTCACTAACTACTGAGCTCAGCTTACCAGAAGATCCACAAGATCGCAATAGTCCAGCCAACCACCCACGAAACCATGCCAAGAGCCTAGCTCTTCCACACCAAGTACTCTTCGATCCCATCTCGATGTGTATTATTACATATATTTACAGAACGTCAGACATTGCTGAAACTAGGAGTTTGGTAGTGCATTATTGATATTGAAAAGCAAGGCCATGATTATGATTCATTGTCGAGCTTGGATGGCTTAGAGCCTTAGAGGTTGTGTAATTATGGGTATATCTACTCCATGTAATTTAACTTGCAAGCTTTACATGTATAAATTAGCCACAATTTCTCTGTCAATCCCCTAAATCACTCTTCCCCTAAGATCAAGAGTGATTCACCTTAATTGATTCCTCTTAATTGATTCCTGATTCTAGAAAATTATCATCATTGTATTTATTGTAGATTGATTCTCTCACTTTCTATAGAACATGTCAAGGGAAATTCACTTTCAATATGGTATCAGCCTAGGTTTAGTTCCTTTACCCTCTACTTCCTGCGTTCTTGTTTTGCGTTCTTGTTTCGTCTCCTCTTCTATCTTGTTCCTCTTTTGTCTCGTTCTTCCTCTGTCCATCTATCTTTCCACCTTCATCCATGGCTTCTAACCAAAAAATAACTCAGTTTGAAAAATTGTCTGAAACAAATTACTTAGATTGGACTCGTCAGATCAAATCTCACCTCAATGGTCAAGAACTTTGGGGGTATGTTGATGGTTCCGCACCCGAGCCTCCGCTCACTATCGTGTCCACAAGAACTCACTTACCGTGGGTTTTGACCAGGGCTGCTCACCTGCGGGATAACATTTAAGGGACGGAAAGGGACGAACTCATGACAACCGTTGGATTGTTAATGAAATGATCCGATGGATGAAAAAACATAAGCATTGAGACACGAATCACACTATATTCAAACTCGTTATCCTTATCTTGTCTCTTCGGCCAAGAGCGCTTCAGTCCACCAAAGACTCTTGCTCAACACTCTCTTACTATTTGCAAGTTCAAAATCAATGGAGAACCAGAGAGAATTTCTGTAAAATGAATGTGGGGATTGATCAGAGCCGGAGAGATAGAGTTTATGCGAATGAAGTTGGGGATTGGTCAGAGTTAAGGAGCTCAAACGATGTTACTGCCAGCACCAACGAAATCAGAGAGTTCCTGTACAAATATGATGATCTTCGATCCAGTTAAGAAATTAGAATCATTGGTAATTTTTTAATAATGAAAATGGGTGATGGGTTGATAGAGAAGTTTTGATGGATGGTGTTTCTCATTCAAAATGAAAGAATTGACGAAGTAGCCATGGAGGATTGGAGGGGAAGAGGATGGGTGGATTGGTTTTGAACATCAAATCATCAATGCTTCTGGACAATTAACCCAATTCATATATATAGGCTACTGCTAGCCAATTGCATCGAGATTTTCCCAGTGAAACAGAGGAAGAAAGAGAAAAGCAAATCTGAGAAATGTAGTCTTATGATGATGAGGATTAATAAGAATGGTATAGGGAGAGGCTCTGATCGTAAATGACATAAGATTAAACTAGATGAGGGAGGAAGAAGAAAATGAATTTGAGTCGGTCTTCGGCCAAAGAGTGTAAGAGACAGGTTCGGCTAAGGTGTTTTTGATTATTGTGTTTGCTTTTCTATCCATCGGATCATTTCATTAAAAATCCAACGGTTGTCGTGAGTTCGTCCCTTTCCGTCCCTTAAATGTTATCCCGCAGGTGAGCAGCCCTAGGGTTTTGACACCTCCAAAGGCATCTGGGATTTTCTAGCTCGCCATTACTCCCAACAATCTGCTGCTAGTGCCTCAAGTCTCAAACTCCAATTTCTTGAATTGCAAAAGGACTCTCAGTCCATCGTTCAACAAGCTAAAAGCATTGCTGACAATTTGGCCGCCATTGACAAACTTGTTTCTGCTAATGATCTGGTTCTTGCAACCCTTTATGGTCTTGGTCATGATTATATGATGCTCCGCACAACCCTCACACAGCAGCCCTCCCTTCCCGATTTCACAGAACTTCGGGCTCGCATTCTGGCCTTTGAAGCACAGCAACCCCGACATGTTGAAGCTCAACCTCCCACTGCTCTCTTTAACAACAATCCACCTCCCGCCTCTTCTCGCCGAGAGTCATCACATCACCAACGTAATAATTTCTCTGGCCGTAATTTAACTTACGGCGGTCGACAGAACAGGAGGCCGATCCAGGCGCAATTATGACGGGCGATCCTATCCTCAATCTCCGGGACCGTATTATCCTCAGAATGGAAACTTCACTTCTTCACCTTGGGCTCCTCGATCTCCGGGTCTACTGGGCCCTGCACCACAACGGTGCTCCAACTGTCATTCCAATCAACATGGGCCGGCCCAATGTCCTCACAGATTCCATGGACCATCTGTTGCACCTCCCCTTGTTGGATCTCATATTTCTAGCGACCCAAACTGGTATCCAAACACCGGTGCAACTCATCACATGACTGCCATGCCTGTCTTCAATCCACAACCATACGGTGGTCCTCGTAATGTTTATATGGGTGATGGTAATTCTATGCCTATATCCCATATTGGTAACCTTCCTTAGGGTCTTCTACTTTCTCTCTAAATAATGTCTCTCACATCCCTTCCCCTTCAATTCGTAAAAATCTTCTTTCTGTTGCCCGTTTCACCAAATATAACTTTTTCTTCTTCTTGTTTGCCCCTGATTATTATCAAATATATTACTTACGTTCTGGTCGCTTATTGTTTCAGGGCCCATGTAAGAATGGTCTTTATCCGATTCATTTTTCTTCCACCTCCATCGTCCCTCATGCACTCGCTTCCGTCCATTCTTCCCTTTGACACAATCACTTGGGTCATCCTTCTTCTCCTGTTCTAGCTCGTGTAGGAAATAATATTGGCACAAAACTTTCCAATAATTCCTTTTTTAATAATTGTGCTCTTAGCAAGTCACATCAACTTCCATTTTCTTCTAATAATAGTTTTGCAACAACTCTATTTTCTATCATTCATAGTGATGTTTGGCAGTCTCCCACTTTATCAGTGACTAGTTTCAAATATTATGTGCTATTCACTGACGAATACTCATGCTACACATGGATTTATCCAATGCGTCGGAAAAATGAGGTTCTCAATCATTTTCAAACTTTGGTTGCAATGATACGAAACATTTTTCATGGTCAAATCCAATTTCTTCAAAGTGACAATGACACTGAATATGTCAATATTGTTTTCTATCAGTTTTGTGCATCTTTGGGCATTCAACAACGTTTCTCTTGTCCATACACTCTGCAACAAAATGGACTTGCCGAAAGAAAGCATCGTCACATTGCAACAACTGCTCGAACTCTCCTTCTTACATCGAGCGTTCCACATCACCGCCTTTATGGCACTTCCCCTTCCTTTTCTTCTCTTCGAGTCTTCGGATGTTCATGTTTTCCCTATCTTGGTCATAATGAGTCTAACAAATTTTTTAGTCATAGTCTTGAGTGTGTTTTCCTCGGATATAGTCCTTGTCATAAAGGTTACAAATGTCTTGATCCAAAATCCGGTTATGTTTACATTTCGCGTCATGTTTTGTTTAACGAAAACAGTTTTCCCTATTAAGATTTGCAAGTTACACCTCTAACAAGCTTGGAATACATGAATTTTACCCCTCTCAGATCATCAAGTCATGTTGCTCCTCCGCAGGCCCAACTTCCAAGCCCACATCCCACACCAACCCAATGCCCAACAATAATCACACCTTCTTTACTTGATCCTTCTCCATCCCCGCCGCCAACAGCCACAGTTTTCCAATCTTCCCCACCAGACTCACCTCCGGCGCACCCAATCTCGCCTCCGGCTGTATCGGCGTCCCCTCCGGTCGTCTCGGCGGCGCGCCCGGCCTCACCTCCGACAACATCATCGCCTCCCACATCCAACCCCTCATCGGATCCGGTCATCACCTACACACATCAAACCTGATCCGCTCTAACTCCTGCTGCATCCGCCGTCGAGCCGCCAGAAACCGTCGCTGTTCTCCCTTCCTTGGCCACCACGACCATGATCCCATATCATCAGCCACCATCCACATCAGTCATTCCTGCCACTGCCTCCCTTGCTCCCTCCGCTCTCGGCTCCGCCTCTCACACCGCCGGCACCCAACCACTCTATGACAACTCGCCTCAAAGTTGGAATTACAAAGCCCGTCGTCCGGCAGGATGGCACGGTTCGGTACCCTTTACCTCGTGCTCTTCTATCTGTAACTGCTCATTTGGAACCTACATGTTATTCACAGGCAAATAAAGATGAGCAGTGGCGTGCCGCCATGACTACTGAGATCAATGCTTTTATGAAGAACAATATATGGTCTCTGGTTCCACCAAGTCCCTCTCAGCACACTATCGGATGTAAATGGGTCTTTCGTGTAAAGCGAAACTCAGATGGCTCAGTGGAGCGCTACAAAGCTCGTCTTGTGGCTAAAGGCTTCCACCAACAACATGGTGTTGATTATGCCGAAACATACAGTCTGGTTATCAAACCTGCAACCATACGCATTGTTTTGTGTCCGACGGTATCTCGAGGCTGGCCTCTTAGACAACTTGACGTGACCAATGCTTTTCTGCAGGAGGATGTTTACATGAGTCAACCTCCTGGCTTTGTTGATCCATCTCGCCCTCACCATGTCTACAAACTTCACAAAGCCTTGTACGGTTTCAAAGAATGAGCAGCTTCCTCTTGTCAGTAGGTTTTCGTCACAATAAGGCAGACTCCTCTTTGTTCATTTATCACCATGGCGTACACAATATTTTTCCTCCTCTATGTTGATGACATAGTGGTGACTGGCAGTAGCACTCAGCTCCTACAAAGTTTCATTGATACTCTCAGTCGAGGCTTTGATTTAAAGGATCTTGGTCCCCTTCACTTTTTCCTTGGCTTACAGGTGACATCTCACACTACTGGCATTCACGTTCACCAACTTAAATATGCACATGACATCCTCAAGAAGCATGACATGTTACTTTGCCCACCCCACAGTCTTTCGAGAGATGGTTGGCTCGCTGCAATATCTTACCATTACTCGACCAGACATAGCATTTGCGATCAACTCAATCTCACAGTATATGAGTCAGCCTAGGGTTCCTCACTTCGCTACATCAAGGGAACTATTGATCAAGGTCTCATGTTTAGCCCTCAACGTCAACCGGTTCACCTTTCCGCCTACTCTGATGCAGACTAGGCAGGATGTCATGATACTCGTCGCTCAACCTCGGGTTACCTAATTTTTCTTGGCTCCAATCTCATCTCCTGGTGTTCTAAAAAGTAGCCTACAATTGCACGATCAAGTGCAAAGTCCGAGTACCGCTCCCTCGCTCATGCCAGTGCTGAAACCAAATGGTTAGCCTATTTACTACATGACCTTGGAGCTCATATCCAATTTCCCATTATGCTTTACTGTGATAATTTAAGTGCTACATATATGGCTCCAATCCCGTTTTCCATGCTAGAACCAAACACATTGAGCTAGAATATCACTTTGTTCAGGAAAAGGTTTCTCTTGGAAGTCATCGTGTTAACTTTATTCCAACCCAAGATCAGCTGGCATACTTGCTTACCAAGCCTCTTCACAAGCCGTGTTATCATCTTCTCGCCAGCAAACTTATCCAGCAGCCACGTCCAGTTTGAGGGGGAGGGGGGGGGGGGGGGGTCTTATTCAATCCCCCAAATCACTCTTCCCTTAAGATCAAGAGTGATTCACCTTAATTGATTCCTGATTCTAGGAAATTATCATCATTGTATTTATTGTAGATTGATTCTCTCATTCTTTCTGTAAAACATATATATTTGTATCTATTGTTACTCAAGTAAATCAAGGGAAATTCATTTTCAATAAGACCAATCGTATCGATCATTGCTTATTTGCTAGCTAGCTAGGATATATATTGAATGATAAATGACATTTACCTCTACTTGCAGACTTAGAATGCACACTGATAATAGATTTACCCAAATAGTGAATCATTTCCATCATTCCATGCCAACTGGTTTCTTACTCGAATGGATTCAGTTTTACCTGCTAATATATGTGTAAAAAGAGTGAGATGGAAGAAAAGGAAATGAAATGAAAGAGGAACGTACTGTCTGCATGTACTCTACTCAATGACCACATTTGGAAGTCAAATGAAAATGAGGGAACTGTGTTGAACAAATTAACATGTCTACTGTTTCATGATTGCTCATGTTCCCCTTAGCTTCAAGAAGTGCTTTTAGAGGAGACAAATAATCTAAGCTACGCATTGATTCATTATGTCACGTCTGTCTGTTTCCAAACTTGCAAAACCCTCTTGATCTCCAACATCATTATGAACCAAAACATATATCCATATATAACTCCAAAATCTTTTAGCAATCTTCAACAACAAAATACAAAGGGGAAATTATTGGTGCAAAAAGCATGATCCCGACTTATCTTTATAAGAATAAATCTTTGCAATTATCTTATTAATAAATATGCTTCAACTCAATTTATACTTGTTCATGATTATCATCTTTGTTTATAAGGTTACTGCATGCATGCTTTGGTATTACGCCATGCATTAATCTCACAATAATAGGTGTTTTTTTTTCTTTCGTTTTTTAATAATATAGGTGGTTAGGATACCAAAAATAAGAGAGTTTCTGCTCTAGATAATCGAGTCTAGAATTATAAAAGATTAGATCCAATCTCCATTCACCAACATTCTTCGTTCGTTCATCGAGGAAAATACCATTTTCTTTTAGATCTGCTTGCTTAAACAAATCCCTCTACTATATATATATATATATATATATATATATATATATATATATATATCACCGACACCGTACCAAACCTTCTCACATGCTCTTAGTTATTGATTTAACCAACCAAAACACAACTCACCTCACCTCACCGTAACGACAAACATTTGGACAAACTTCCAATTTCTTTTAAAAAGATATATCCCCATCTGCTTGCTTAAACAAAGTTCCCGCTATAAAAGCCCTTATCACCAACACCAAACTTTCCCCACACCCCCATCAAATCAAACTCCCACTACCAGAAAATGGGTCTTGGGCGACGAAACCAAAAAAACCGGGCGACGATTTTTTTTTTCGTCGCCTAAGAGGGAACTTAGGCGACGATTTTTTTTTTCGTCGCCCAAGGGAAAAAAATCGTCGCCTAAAGTCCAACTTTAGGCGACGAAAATAAAATCGTCGCCTAAGAATACATTTCGTCGGCCAAGAGATAAACTAGGGCGACGAAACAATATTTCGTCGCCTAAGATATTTATTTCGTCGCCTAAGTTTTTATCCTTAGGCGACGAAACTGAGATATTTCGTCGCCCAAGATTTTTCATTCTTAGGCGACGAAACTCAAATATTTCGTCGCCCAAGATTCTTCTATATATTGTGAGGCAAGATAGAAGAATGAGAACTTTGAAAATTTTAAACATAAATTTCTCTAGTTCTTCAAATCGTTCGGTGTTGTGGAAATTTGTCCATACATAGTTTGTGGAGCTACTCCCAGGTACGTACATATGCATTATATATGTGCATATATATATATTGATTTAAGTGTCATTTGAGTTGAATTAATGATATATATATATATATATGCATAGAGTTTGTTCCAAGCTGAGTAAGGGGCCGTTCTGTCATAGATATGGTTCACAGGTTTGTTTAACTGGATCTCAAGATCACAAACTGACCACTCTTCTCGGTGAAGGGGTCGATAGGGGTTCGCCTCCGTGATCACAAACGAGTCCTGCCTGGTTCCTGTAGGGGGTTCGCCCTCCGTGACATTGACACTTGCCTTCTGAAACCACGGAATCCGCTCGAACTAGATATATATAATTAATAATTGGTATGTTGTATTACATTAATATATATATATATAAAAGATATGTTCATTAAATATTGATATATATATGTGTTATTTTCAGGATATGGATAAGAGTTGGATTTCTCTTCCAAGATATCACAGAAAATATGCTGAAGGAGTTTGGGATTTTATGCAATATGCGCAGGGCAATGCTGACGGGAGTGGCATGTTCTATTGCCCGTGCAAGATGTGTAAGTGTCGCAGTGATATGCATCGATTTCCGTTGGGGACAGTATGGGACCACCTGAAGAGTAACGGATTCTGGGAACGTTACACATGTTGGATATATCACGGTGAAACCTCATCACGCCCGCATGATCATGGACAGTTTGATGAGACGGGCAGTACATCCAACGATCCAACAACGACCTTCATCAACGACATGTTTCCTCATGACAGCGGTGTATGCCCTGAACGACAGCACATTCCTCAGGCGCCGATGCAGGCCGTCCCTAGAGGTGTCAACACTGCCGGTATAGCCAAGTACAACAGACTTATTGCTTTCCAACAGACCCCTCTGTGCCTAGGTCATGAGAAGACCGTTCTTCAGTGTGTGATGGAGGTGATGCATATCAAGGTTGACACAAAATCGACCGTGACGGCTGTTGATAGGTATCTACAGTACGCTGCTTCGCTCCTGCCCGACGGTCATCGTCATCCCACCACGCATCATAAGGTCCGTCGTATCTTGAGAGATCTCGGGCTTTCCTACATCAAGATCCATGCATGCAGATATGACTGCGTTCTATTCTGGGGTAAAGATGCAGACGGTAATGACCTTGAAGGCCTTCATCGTTGTCCGGTATGTGGGACCGACAGGTATAAGCGGACTCCCGCAGGCAACAGGAAACCTGTTAAGGTACTTCGCTATTTCCCGTTGAGGGATAGGCTGGAGCGGTTGTATATGTCTTCAAAGACGGCCGAAGCTATGAGATGGCACGCTGTGAGGGAGGTGCATGACGAAGACCTCATGGTACACCCTGCTGACGGGGAGGCGTGGAAGCATATAGACAGGGAGTTTCCTCATTTTGCTTCAGAGGTGAGGAATGTGAGGCTTGGGCTGTCATCCGACGGGTTCAACCCTTTTGGGACCATGAGTCTTTCGTACAGTATATGGCCGGTCATTTTGGTGCCTTACAACCTTCCTCCATGGATGTGCATGAAGAAGGAATACAACATGTTGACCTTGTTGATTCCGGGGCCCGGTTATCCAGGTATCTACTTTCCCTTCATATTGTATATATTGTTGTTGGTTCAACACCTCTCCATTTATTGTTTTTGTTCTATATTGTTGGTCATATATAGTCGTTATCTGAATTTGTTGTGGTTGTTGTTGTTATCCAGGGAAGTGTCTCGATGTGTATATGAGACCGCTGATTGAAGAGTGTAAATTGCTTTGGGAGGTTGGTCATCCCACTTATGACTCCCACAAAAAGGAGATGTTCCAGATGCATGCCATGATTGTTGGTACCATCAGTGATTTTCCTGCACGTGGGATGTTGTCCGGCAACGTTGTTAGGGGATACAAGGCTTGTCCTGAGTGCCTTAGCTCCCAGGGGTGCAGCAATCATTGCAACAAGATAGTCCGGATGGGTCACCGTGCTTACCTACCACATGATCACCCCTGGCGGATAGATACCGGGGCATTTGATGGGACCGAAGAGAGAGGTGTGGAGCCGCATAGATGGTCGGGGGAAGAGATTTTAGCAGTGCTGGATGAGTATGATTTTGGGCAGCTCAGCAATCATCCCGATATTGTGGCCAGAATACCTGAAAGACCAGACAGGTACAAATTCTGGACACATAAGAGCATATTTTGGGAACTCCCGTACTGGAGTACGCTGTTGATCAGGCACTACCTAGATGTGATGCACATAGAGAAGAATGTCTGCGACAGTGTGGTAGGTACAGTGCTCAACTTGGAGGGGAAGACGAAAGACGGTCCTAAGGCACGCGTTGATCTTAAGAAAATGGGAATCAGAAAACATCTTTGGCTGAAAGAGGGGAAGAAAAAGATGCCTTGGGCTCCTTACACCGTGAAGCCTGATCAGAAGACCCAGATCTTCAGGTGGATGAGTTGTGTGACGTTTCCCTCAGGCGTTGCAGGAAATATAGCCCGGTATGTGAACTTGCGGGAGAATAAGATATACGGCTTGAAGAGTCATGACTGTCATATTCTGCTACAACGTCTCTTCCCTGTTTTCATTCGACCGTTCCTTCACCGTCAGGTAAATTTGTGGTTAAAATTACGGTTAACCTGTCGTAAATGGATTTTATATTAAATTTGTGATGTGTGGTTGGCCAGGTTGTGGAGCCGTTAGTAGCGCTGTCAAGATTCTTCATGAAGTTGTGCACAAGGGAAGTGAGAAAATCCGATCTCCGGGAAATGCAGGCAGACATCATATACATCATGTGTAAATTCGAGAGGATCTTTCCGCCAAATTTTTTCGATATCATGCCTCACCTGATGATCCATCTTCCCCAGCAATTGCTCCTTACCGGTCCAGTACACTTCACTTGGATGTATCCCATGGAAAGGTATGTTTTATTCACTTACATCTCCAGAATACATATATGTACGTACATGTTCAATAATTGTAACGTATAGTTTGCAATCTTATATTTACAGGCAACTTGGTGAGTACAAAGATTATGTCACTAATAAATCCGCGCCTGAAGGATGTATAGCTGAAGCATATATTGCGCATGAATGCGTCACCTACATGAAGTTGTATTTAGGAGCGTCGTTGGGAGCTCCGCAAGCCATGGAGGAACATGCGCCGCGGTTCAATCTCTCTATAGTTTCCAGTGATGTCGAAGTTGGTGGAGCACGACTGTCCGCCGAGTATGCATTGTCGGATGAAGAGATAGCCATAGCGCACTGGTGGGTACTAATCAATTGTGAAGAAGTTAAATATTGGAAAGAGTTGCACCTAAATTTTCCGAAAGTTGATGGTGATCTCGAGTACCACAACATGACGTTCGCAAATTATTTTCGCACCTGGGTACGTAATTTAATCTTCCCTGTTATATATATATATATATATATCTAATTATTTTCTATTGCATATATTTTCGGATATTTACAGTTCAATATCCGTTACAGATGGACATGATTAAATCTGATGATAATCCAAACTGGTCGCACGAACTATTACTTCTTGCGATGCAACCGCAACGGGCTAGAGTTTATCCCACCTGCACAGTGAATGGCGTCAAATTTGTATCTGAAGAGAGAGACAGCAGACGAAGAACACAGAATTCTGGGGTGATGGCGAAAGTTCATGGCCTTGACTATTACGGTGTTCTCCATTCAGTGGTCGAACTGGTTTATGCGGAAGGCATGAAAGTGCATCTGTTCAAGTGTAGATGGTTTGATACAGGCGCACAGAGCATGAAGATGGATCAGTATGGCAATTTATCGGTCAACACTGCTACAAGCGCCTACGAAGATGACCCGTTTGTTTTTGCGACATCGGTAAAACAAGTGTTTTATCTTGATGACCTTGCAAAAGGTGACGCGTGGAAAATAGCGAACATTGTGCATCCTCGAAACATTTACCGGGCGGCTACACTTGGAGTGACCATTCCAGGGCCAGAGGCTGATGCGTATCAGGAGCCGAACGCAGTAGGTATTCATGATGTAGCTACTGTTCGTCAAAATAATGTTAAACATGGTCGAGTGCTCAGAATTCGTGACGAAGATTCAACCTTTATTGATGTTGATCCAAATGAAGAAACAGACGACGACTCTGACGACGAATTAAGGCATAGATTACCAGATATTAATTCCGATACCGAAGAAGACTCATCGGATGACTCAGATTACGAGCCTTAGCTTAGTTATAATTGAACCTTAGCTTTGTAATTGTTTGTATACTAAAAGAATATGTTTGTACTAAAATAAAATAAAGCACATTTAAATTTCATTGTAAAAAATTTTTATTTTTACTCTTGGGCGACGATTTTAACAAATATCGTCGCCCAAGTATCATCTTGGCCGACGAATTAGCCTAATTTCGTCGGCCAAGATTAATCCGAATAATTAAAATAAAATAAAACACATTTAAATTTCATTATATTAAATTTTTATTTTTACTCTTGGGCGACGATTTTAACAAATATCGTCGCCCAAGTATTATCTTGGCCGACGAATTAACCCAATTTCGTCGGCCAAGATTAATCCGAATAATTAAAATAAAATAAAGCACATTTAAATTTCATTATATTAAATTTTTATTTTTACTCTTGGGCGACGATTTTAACAAATATCGTCGCCCAAGTATTATCTTGGCCGACGAATTAACCCAATTTCGTCGGCCAAGATTAATCCGAATAATTAAAATAAAATAAAGCACATTTAAATTTCATTGTAAAAAATTTTTATTTTTACTCTTGGGCGACGATTTTAACAAATATCGTCACCCAAGTATCATCTTGGCCGACGAATTCGTCTAATTTCGTCGGCCAAGATTAATCCGAATAATTAAAATAAAATAAAACACATTTAAATTTCATTATATTAAATTTTTATTTTTACTCTTGGGCGACGATTTTAACAAATATCGTCGCCCAAGTATAATCTTGGCCGACGAATTAGCCTAATTTCGTCGGCCAAGAGTAATCCGAATAATTAAAATAAAATGAAACACATTTAAATTTCATTTGAATAATTAAAATAAATATCCCGGGTATTTATTTTTTACCAAATTTTTATAGCCCCGTAAGAGTCTCGTCGATTGGAAACTATTCTCAGTTGAAGGTCCGGCCAGATTACGTGATTTGGAGGGTCGAATAGCCGTTTCCGTCCGTTTAGGGGTTTGACGGATCGAGCCCTTATCTTTGTCAGATGGAGCTGAATTTTTTTCCACCTACGTAATTCGTTATGCTGGTCAAATCTGACGGTCGGTTTTCAGTTCCTCTTCTCCGATCAATAAACTCACGTTATATGTACTAATGTTGTATAACTTTTTTATATAAGTGTTTAGTTTAAGTGTCGTTTTGAAGACAACGTATATGTAGAGGCCTCAAACGCAAAAAAGTCGTGAAATAAGATATGACCGGAACGGTGAAATACGTCAACCCGTGAAAAATGAAGATATTCCGGTAAAGTTTCGGTGCCGGTTGTTCTGGTCGCACGAAACACATTTATTTCTGCCTAGTGGTAGCCCTATCCCGGTTATTTATTTTTTACCAAATTTTTATAGCCCCGTAAGAGTCTCGTCGATTGGAAACTATTCTCAGTTGAAGGTCCGGCTAGATTACGTGATTTGGAGGGTCGAATAGCCGTTTCCGTCCGTTTAGGGGTTTGACCGCGCCGATTGACCGGACGGATCGAGCCCTTATCTTTGTCAGATGGAGCTGAATTTTTTTCCACCTACGTAATTCGTTATGCTGGTCAAATCTGACGGTCGGTTTTCAGTTCCTCTTCTCCGATCAATAAACTCACGTTATATGTACTAATGTTGTATAACTTTTTTATATAAGTGTTTAGTTTAAGTGTCGTTTTGAAGACAACGTATACGTAGAGGCCTCAAACGCAAAAAAGTCGTGAAATAAGATATGACCGGAACGGTGAAATACGTCAACCCGTGAAAAATGAAGATATTCCGGTAAAGTTTCGGTGCCGGTTGTTCTGGTCGCACGAAACACATTTATTTCTGCCTAGTGGTAGCCCTATCCCGGTTATTTATTTTTTACCAAATTTTTATAGCCCCGTAAGAGTCTCGTCGATTGGAAACTATTCTCAGTTGAAGGTCCGGCTAGATTACGTGATTTGGAGGGTCGAATAGCCGTTTCCGTCCGTTTAGGGGTTTGACCGCGCCGATTGACCGGACGGATCGAGCCCTTATCTTTGTCAGATGGAGCTGAATTTTTTTCCACCTACGTAATTCGTTATGCTGGTCAAATCTGACGGTCGGTTTTCAGTTCCTCTTCTCCGATCAATAAACTCACGTTATATGTACTAATGTTGTATAACTTTTTTATATAAGTGTTTAGTTTAAGTGTCGTTTTGAAGACAACGTATACGTAGAGGCCTCAAACGCAAAAAAGTCGTGAAATAAGATATGACCGGAACGGTGAAATACGTCAACCCGTGAAAAATGAAGATATTCCGGTAAAGTTTCGGTGCCGGTTGTTCCGGTCGCACGAAACACATTTATTTCTGCCTAGTGGTAGCCCTATCCCGGTTATTTATTTTTTACCAAATTTTTATAGCCCCGTAAGAGTCTCGTCGATTGGAAACTATTCTCAGTTGAAGGTCCGGCCAGATTACGTGATTTGGATGGTCAAATAGTCTGAATTTTATGATATAACTCTTGGCCGACGATTTTCTTCATCTTGGGCGACGAAATTTATAATGACGAATATCGTCGCCCAAGTATACCATCTTGGCCGACGATTTTCTTCATCTTGGGCGACGATATTTATAGTGAAGAATGTCGTCGCCCAAATATATTGCCGACGATTTTTAAAAAAACAGGGCGACGATTTCAAAAATCGTCGGCCAAGAGTCTCTTGGCCGACGATTTTTACAAAACAGGCCGACGATTTTTACAGAATCGTCGCCCAAGAACGCCAGTATAAAAGGCAAAAATTCGGAAACCCTAACCATTTCTTCAGCCGCCAAGCATATTCTCTCTCTCTCTCTCTCCGAAAATCCTCTCTGCCCTCTCTCTCTCCCTCTCTCCGACCCCGACCCCGACCCCAATTCGGAACCCCGACCCCGACGTCGACCCACAATTTAAGGTATAACCCTAAAACCCTAAATTGGTTTTAATTGTTTTTGTTGTTGTAATAATTGTAAAATGTTGTTGTTGTTGTTGTTGTGATAATTGTAAATTGTAAATTGTTGTTGTTGTGATAATTGTAAATTGTTGTTGTTGTGATAATTGTAAATGTTTGTTGTTGTGATAATTGTAAATTGTGATGTACGGTTTAGGGTTTACGGTTTACGGTTTAGGGTATAGGGTTTAGGATTGTAAATGATTAAATAATTACCCGTTTATTTAGGGTTTAGGGTTTACGGTTTATTTAGGGTTTAGGGTTTGTAAGAAATAATGGATTATTTTTTAGTAAAGATGTAAATATTCGTAAATTAATTTTTGTGATATAGTAAGCCCTTATTAATGTAAATAATTTGTTATGTGAATAAAAAAAATAATAAATCCTATAATAATTATTAAATTATTATAAGACGGTAAAATATTTTTAATAAATTTATGGTTATTTTAAGACGGTAAAATATTTTTATTAAATTTATGGTTATTTTAAACAGGATGGCCAAGAGAAGAACTTCTGGACAAGACGGCTCGGACGGTACCTCAAACAACCCGTCGGAATCACCGTCGATCGGGTTTCCGTGGCAGTTGACGGCCCGACATGCGCAACTGATGGGTGGCGCGAGCGGCTCGGGTTCTGCTGGGCAGTCGGGTCCCGCAGCGACGGCTCCTCGTCATCCACCCATACTTCGTCGGTCGCGATCCCGCAGCGACGCCCCCACACAGTCGTCCCCGACCGACGGTGATGGCGGGTCATCCGGGGTCCCTATGGTGCCGTCCGGCCTCTTCCTTCCTCCGACGATACCGGCGATACCTCGCGTCGATGAGGAGGGTCGACCGATTCGGGAGCAGCTCCCGCATGTGGCACCGCACGAGGCCTATATCTACCGGGAGTTTCCCGGGCCTCTTCATCCCGTGAGGGTCTCCGAGCAGACGGACATAGACGAATCCGTCGGCTCAGCCTCATCCTCAGGTAATTTATTATTACTTTTTTTTCGATTTACATTTTTTTATTGTAAAAATGTATTATTAATATTAAATTTGATTCACAATGTCACAGCCGCCGGAACGAGAAGGCGGAACAGGAGAGGCACCGTCAGCAACAAGGGACTCGATAGGGCGGTCGAGTCCGCTGGACGGATCGCCATCCCGTTTTCCAACGGGAAACCGGTGGACGCCGCGTTGGGAAACCGGTACACGCGCGCCGCGGGAGGCACCATCCGCTCCAGACTTCCTATGTTGTGGGGAGTCTGGAGCCAGGTTCCTGATGGAGTGAAGGAGATGCTCCATCAGTCGATGTCGGTGAGTTTACTCAATCAATTACCTTTTTTTTAACTATTTTTTTAACTAATAAATTATTTCATTATCGAAAAAAATACTAACAAGTGGTAATGCAGCAATGGTTTGTGGTTCCCGAGGAGGGACGTGACTGGGCGGACAAGACCCATAGGGAGAGGTACCTCTAGCTATTTAATAATTTATTAAATTTTATTTTTTTAATAAAATTATTAATATTTTTTTGTATATGTAGGTTCAAGGAGTGGAAGCACGACCTCCGGGAACACTGGAAGAAGTACGGGAGCGACCGTTCGGGTACCCCGAAGGAGTTCGAGTATCGGGAGTACGAGTGGCGGTGGCTTCTTGTCACGCAGTTCAACGACCCTCACAAACAGGTAATTCGTAAACAAATTTGAATATTTAATTAGTGAATTAATTATAATTGTATGTTTTTAAATATTTACTAACGATAATTTTTTTTTAAAAAAGCACCTCGCCCGGGTGAACGCTGAGAACCGGCAACAGAACACAACCAACCATCGTGCCGGTTCGAGGCCGTTTTCGGCCATCATGGACGACGTGCGGCGAGAGCGGCCAGAGGAGAACCCCTATGTGGGGACCTTTCAGAGGGCATATCCTCATTCTGAGGAGGATCTTGTAAGTTCCTTATATTTACTAATTTTTAATTTTAATTACATTTTATTAAATGTATATTAATATATTTTTATAATATATCCATTTAGGCGAGGGTGAGGGAGGCGGAGCAAGAGGTCATCAGAGGCATGGTGAACGACACATGGCCGGGCACGGCAGAGGATGACATGTCAGAGGCCATGTCCAGGATCGACACTTCAGATCCTACAGTTGGGGCGCGGATTATGGCCACTGCCTTCGCGCAGCGCTCCAACACTTACTACTGCCGGGGTATGGGAGACGCTGGAAAGGGGATCCTGAAGACGACGCCAGGATTTCAGCGCAAGGGAGCCGCCGGAGCCTCAAGCAGCAACAGCCAGACCACTCGGCTACAGGATCAGTTCGCAAGCCTACAGTCTGAGCTGGAAGCCCAAAGAGCGAGAGAGTCTGAGCTGGAAGCCCAAAGAGCGAGGGAGATGGCGGCGATGGCGGAATCATATGCGGCTTCCAATGCTGCGCATATGGAGCGGGTGAATGAAGTCACCAATGCCAACCAGGCGGCTATGGGACAGTGGATGACTGCCTGCATGTCTGCACTTGCGGCCGGACAGCCGTTTCCGCCCATGCCTACGCCTATACCATTACCTCAGTGGCATCCTCAGTGGCCCCAGCCTCAGCAGCAGCCTCCTCAGCCTGACCAGCCGCCGCCTCAGGACCCTCCGAACGGGAATGATGAGTTAGATTTTGGGTTTCTCGATCCATAGGCAGAATTTTTGTAATAAATTATTTATAAATTTATAAATTTGTGTTATTTTTAATTAAATTTTAGTATTAGAAAACTTTAAAGAAATGCCGAAAAAAAAAATAATGACAAAAATTAAAAAAACATTATTTATATATTTAAAATAATTATTTAATTATTTTTAAAAAAAAAATTTAAATATATCTTAGGCGACGAAATCTATAAATCGTCGCCCAAGATTTAACACCTTGGCCGACGAAAAATAATATCGTCGCCTAAGATGTAGTGATCTTAGGCGACGAAATATTTATTTTCGTCGCCCAAGGTCAGAAGATCTTAAGCGACGAAAAAAAATTTCGTCGGCCAAGGTGTTAAATCTTGGGCGACGAATATTTTTGGGCGACGAGAGGTATATTTTAGGCGACGAAATTAGTATCGTCGCCTAAGAATTACTCTTAGGCGACGACGGAATTAAATTTCGTCGCCCAAGTTCTTCACCGACGGACTTCTGGCGACGACTTCTTGGCCGACAACATGTCGTCGCCTAAGTACTTAGGCGACGAAATTTTTAAACAGGGCGACGATTTTTTTTCGTCGGCCAAGAACTATTTTCTGGTAGTGTCCACACAACCAATAGAAAACCCATAGACACAACAATGGTTTCTGAGAGGTATCAATGCAAAAGTGTGTGTGTAATTGGGGCTGGACCGTCGGGCCTTGTTGCTGCAAGAGAGCTGAGGAAAGAACGTCACAGAGTGGTGGTGTTGGAACAAAACCATGATGTAGGAGGTCAATGGCTGTATGACCCATATGTGGAGGGAGAGGACCCTTTAGGAAGGAACACTACTAGTCCTACTACTAGTACTAATTCTCATCATCTCAAAGTCCACAGTAGTCTTTATACATCTTTAAGGCTTACATCTCCTAGAGAGATCATGGGGTTCACTGATTTTCCATTTTCAGTTAAAAAGGATAGAGACATGAGAAGGTTTCCTGGGCATAGGGAACTTCTTTTGTACCTTCAAGACTTCTGTGACTGGTTTGGATTAAGGGATTTGATTAGGTTCAATACTAGGGTGGCTTATGTGGGAATGCTGCAGGATCATGTAACGGGATGCCAAGATTTGAAATGGCTCGTTAAGAGTGTGCAGAAGAAGACCCAGATTGTGATGGAAGAGGTGTTTGATTCTGTGGTTGTTGCCACTGGCCATTACTCTCAGCCTAGATTGCCTTCCATTAAAGGTACGTATACTACATTCCTATGAAGTTCTTTATTAGTATGCAACGTTGTTTTCGATCTCTCCTTTCTTCTTTTCAATCTTGTTGATCGTGTTTAGGAATGGATTCATGGAAGAGGAAGCAAATGCACAGTCACATTTACAGGGATTCCAAGCCTTTCCGCAATGAGGTAATTAACCGGCATGTATTTGATTTAATAGAGTTTTTCACAAGTTCATGTTTTTGACGTTCAATATTATTAATTTCTGGTTCAAGGTTGTGGTTGTGGTTGGAACTTCACTAAGTGGGCAAGACATATCAATGGAGCTAGTAGAAGTGGCAAATGCAGTGTACCTCAGCGCAAGATCCATGAACAAAATCTCTGAGGGCTTATCCAAGGTCATTTCCAAGCATGATACTTTGGATCTTCGTCCACAGGTGCTAATTAACAATCACATCGATCTCATGGTTACACCGAAAGAGAAGCAAACCTCTAATTAAGCTGGTTTAGTCCCAACTTAATTTTCTTCCCTAGCCTTTAGTTTTCACCATAAGTTTATTACATGTGTGATGTTAGTGATCACTTTTAACTGCACAATTCATATGCAGATAGAGTCCCTTCAAGAAGATGGAAAGGTATTGTTTGTGGATGGTTCTTGGGTAATTGCAGACACTATCATCTACTGCACAGGGTAAAGTTTCATTCCAAAACTATTTTGGTACTGTTTAGAAGACACAGTTATAGAAACTAAATGATTGCTTAGGAAGCAAGCTATCAATGCCCTAAACTGTACCAACTTGACCTTGACTGGGAGATTTTCTCTGGGTCCCTGATATGAAAAATCCAGTGACTTCTAAGTGAGTTGTGACTTGTGACTTGTGTGTGGACCTTTGTGCAGGTATTCATACACATTCCCATTCCTTGACACCAAAGGAATAGTAGTTATTGATGATGACAGGGTGGGTCCTTTGTATGAGCACACCTTCCCTCCCTCACTCGCTCCTTCTTTATCTTTTATTGGCATTCCTAGAAAGGTAAAACTAAAATTGACACATCCCAATTTGTTTTCTTCTTTTTCTTTGGCCACAACATATATAGCTTTCATGTTCATCATATGTATGTTCCATCCAGATCATAGGGTTCCCTTTCTTTGAGTCACAAGCAAAATGGATAGCTCAACTGCTATCTGGAAAAAGAACATTGCCATCATGGGAGGAAATGATGCAGTCCATTAAGGACTTCTACCACTCAAGGGATGTTTCTGGCATCCCAAAGTATCAGACTCATGATATTGCAGAGTTTGAGGTAAAAATGTTGGTTACCCCTGATAGTGAAAACTGATATTTACAGACTATTTTTTAAAATCTTGTATACTTGATTACCACCGCGATTCAAGTTGCTTGCATTCTAATCTATTTGTCTAGTATCCTCTGAAAAAATACTATATTAGGCCTAAATCGTTTTATTGTTCTTGCAGTATTGTAACAAATATGGAGATCATGTTGGGTTCCCACATTTAGAGGAATGGAGGAAAGAGCTCTGTCTTTCTGCCTTGAGAAATTCCGAGACCAACTTAGAAACATATAGAGATTCGCTGGATGATCATGACTTGCTTCAAGAGGCTCTTCAGAGTCCACATTTCACTCAACAAGAACAAGGAGCTCAAGATTTTCCTCTGTAAAAGCTAAATTATTCTTGGTTGTTTAAATATATTACATGTATTTGTTATTTTGTTGAAACTTGAGAGGAATTACTATTAAATAAACAGTAATGACACAAGAAAATAGCTTCTGAACATTTGTGTTTGTAAGAATATCCTTTTTTTTTCTTTTTTTTTTACTCTAGTTGAAGTGACGAGATTTTTTTTCCCCCTTATGAATTGTAACTAAAAATGAAACCTTCTCCAAATGTCTGATAAATTTGACTGGAGAAAAATAACTCTCATAGTCCTACTATATCAGTTTGCCAAAAACACTACAATGAACTTATGAACATATCATTCTGCAAAGAGGGGACTCTCATGCATGAATGCAGGGCTTGCTTTCTGTGAGTTCTATCCACCCATATGTATGAACTCTGAAGGTTTGGAGGACATGTACAAAAACCAACCTAACAAGTGACACAAACCTCCCAGAAGAGCATTAATAAGAGACTATTTGCCATTCATTTCCTATACCTTGCTACCCGGATTTCTCTGCCCTCTACGCCCCCTGGTTACCTCTCCCCAATCAATTAGGCTTCTCCTCTCCCTTTCCAATTGCCGTTTAACTCCAATGTGATCCAATGGTGATGCGGCAGTACTCTCTTTTGCATTGGAAGCAGAAATGGTGCAGTTCCTCCTCCCCCTTGTCAACCCAAATTTAGCTGCATATCTTACTGATCTTGTTTCGGAGCAATCAGCAGAAGCCTCAATTAGCGTTCCTATGATCTGAAGATCCTCACTCACCTCACATCTTGACAAAGATTCAAGGCCGGGGAGAACTTTCTTTTGGAAGTTCTTCACCCGTTGCATTCCTTTTCTTGGCCGACCCTTTTTTGGCTGACTTTGTGATGAAGCTGTCATGATCACTTCCTCTTTGTAGTCATTACCACTACAGCAGCAGCTCTCTTCCACCTTTTTCTCTGGTAGCATCAATGTCATGGCCTCAAAGTAGTCCATTCCATCAGGTAGAACCACCTGATTATCATCACAGCCCACCTTGTGTTCTAGACTGCCTAAAACTGAAGACGCTAAACCAGCAAACCACTTTAGGGAATTAAATAAAGTTTTAGTTGGTTTACCGGTGGTCCTTTCAGAACAAGTATGACACACGGATGATGAAATGGAAACCAAACATTCTGCTGCAGTCCTGAACATTTCCTCTTCCAGATGCACTTCATGTCCTGACAATTGAACAGGTGTGCCGATTTGTTTTTCAGTAGAGTCCATTGGCCGTGAACACTCTTTGGTTTCCAGATCGTCATGTCCAGACAATAGCAAAGGTGTCCAAATATGAGTTTCATCAGAGTCCATAGGCTGAGAACAATCTTTGCGCTCCAGATCATCTAGTCCTGATGGTAAATGTGTCTCAAATTGATTTTCATCAGAATCCATAGTCTGAGAACAATCTTTGTTTTCCATGTTTGACAATGGAAAAGGTGTCTCAATTTGATTTTCATCAAATTCTATTGGCTGAGAACACCCTTGTTCTGCAGACCTCCCTGCCCTGACAATGCAATAGGTCTGTCAATATGTTCATCAGATTCTGTTGGCTCATAACACACCATACATTCTAGATCTTCAGGAACTGACAGTGGACATGGTGCGTCAACTTGTTCATCAGATTCTGTTGGCTGAGCACGCACCTTGTATTGAAAATCTTCCTGTACTGACAATGGAATAGGTATCTCAACATGATCTTCATCAGGTTCTCCTGTAGGTGGATAAGACTCCTTGTTTTCTGGAGCTTCCAGTCCTGACATTAGATCAGGTGTGTCAACACCTCTTGGTGGAGAACACTCCTTGTTCTCTGGACTAGCAGGTGCCTCCAAAAGGCTCTCTGTCGAAGGAGATGATATTGCTGAAAACTCATCTTCATTTATGGATGCGTTCAGGTCAATCTGAACTCCAAACTCAACATCATTTATGGATGAGTTCAGGTCAATTTGAACTCCAGGACCATCTTTCTTAAATTTACTCTTTTCTACATGTTCATCAGCAGTTAATTCTGCTTCTTTGACGCATACCGAATCATGAGGCACATTTAAATCAAGTAGCACAGCTCCTTTAGAACCTTCATGCTTTTCTGTTCCAAGTGTTTGGAAACTCTGGGAAACTGCCACATCCAAAGAACAGCTAGAAGGCATGAAATTCAAGTCTATGTCCTTTTGAGCATTGACATTTGCAGAATCCTGCAAGTATCTGGTCATTCCATGAACTTCAGGCACTAAACCATCTTTAACTCTTATCAGATTATCACAACCAATGGTTGGTGGCTGATCCCCTGAGTTGTTGGATTCTAAATAAAAGCCATTAATAAAGCTACTGTCATTGACCGTACCATCATGTGTTGTACTAGACCTCAGATGCTTCTTTAACTGTAACCTTTCTTCCTCAAGCCCAGGCCATAGTGTTGATGATTTACAGTTGTTACTCAGAGGTATAGAGGTGTCGACAATTGGGGTGCGTGCCAAGTCATGTATAGGTTTACTTAAACCTGCAAAGCATTAGGACCCAGAATTTTCCATATAGTCACGAGGAATATGGTGAGATGATGTGCACATCAAATCTCCACTTTGTCCAGATTGATGACCACCTTTAGAACCAGAATTTCTTCCGAGGTTCTGAACACCAATCGTTGCTCCTTCACTCGATGAGTTTTGGCAATTGTGAAGCAGGGATGACGGTTCATGTTGCTTGAGCTTCTTATGTAATGAGTTAGATGACGAGGATAAGTAATCTGCATAAGATCGTTGAGGCAAAGTATTGAAGCTGCTTTGAATTTTCCCTGAAAGGATAAGTGCTTACCATATAAGAAAACTACGAGTTATCAAAGCTATGCACACAGATTAAGTGACTGACTTTCAAACTGACTCTGAATCATATATGATAAACAACACTCTAAAATTAAAATGGGGAAACTTGAAATGCTCACCAGCACTGTGATTACAAGACAACAACAGCTCCTGTTTGCCTTTTGTGCCTTGCAGTAGAATACTTGAGTAAGCCTCGATGTCAGTGGGCCCCACAAAATGATCGGATGTAGGATCTCTTTCTTCCTCTAGTTCATACCGATGATTTAAGTCAACCAGACCTGTTTCTAATGATGCAGCACTTGAGGCATAGTTGGGAACAGAGTTGAATCCATTAGTTGCATAACCATTGCACACAACCTCAGGAATTTTCTTAGTAGGATAACTTGATACCTCAGCTGCTTCAGAAACCTTTCCATCTTCTAACAGTTCCTCTTCTTCACTATCAATGTATATTGTATCAGGTGGAAGTTGAAGGTCCAAATTCTTCCGAGATTTCTTGCATTTAGATTTCAAAAATCTACGGTCTCCGGAATGGTCTTCAGATTGAACAGGATATGAGCATGCCTGTATGTTCCTCTTTTGAACAAAACATGACGGTGACTGGATATTTTCAGCACCTGAAATAGATAATTGACTGCATGCGGGGATGTTGAACGTCTTTTGAGTACAGACAAGCGAGGTTTGAGACAAAGAAGTAGTCTGCCTTGAAGCCTCGGTGCCCAGATTATGTTTATCTAATTCATTCCTTGTCATGCCCATTAATTCTCTCTGTCTTCCATATAGGCGGTGGAGGTCCAGAATCTGGGTGTCACAAGACATTTCAGGTAAGGTGTTATTTGTTCATGCCATTACGTGGTTGTGAAAAATATATAAAAATAAATTAAAAAGCTAGAAGAACTGAAACTAAACCCGAAACAAAAAACAGAACACTCAAGTGTAAGTTCATGTGATGCTTTCAAGAACAAAATTATATATAGATTATGACTCAATATCTTCCAATAACTCCAGTTAATATCTCAATGAAACTAAACATGCAGTAAATTCTTTACATGAAGAGTCGCAATAGTTTACCTGATTTTTAAATATCATTTCTTGATTGAGCATTGTCTGCTTGAACTCCTCGTAATACCCAACAAGCTGGTCAGTAGTTAAATTACGATTCATCTCACTGCCATTAGCACTTGAGTTATGATTCATTTTGGGGATATATTCTGGGGTAAAGCTGTTGCATGGAACATGAGCTTCCATTTCCAGCAAGTCTGCATGTATTAAAGCACAAGTTTACTAAATAACTCAACAACGTATAATCTCAGTTCCACAAAAAAGAAACCATGCAACTATCAACAAAAGTTAGAACTTTTTCGTATTGTATGGCATTATAAAGTGATTAATTCACTATGTTTCTTCCCAAGACTTTTTCACTGGGAGTTCTGGAATTTCAAGGGTATGAGGCCTCAATAACAGATAATGTGGATGTCAGGATTACTTACCCTGTTTAGATCAATTGATAGAAAATGGTTTTACTAGCTTAAACACAAAAACCATAGTCCATCACTGAAGCACATTTCAGAAATTTTTCCAAGCAAAAAGGAAAACTGATATGTTTTTAAATTCAGGCAGCCAACAGAAACATCTCCTAACAATCAAAGATAATGCTGGTGAGCCAGAGGGAATCCACATCCTAGCAGCAGTCTCAATGCTGGACAAGATGCCGATACTGAATGGCGAAAGCTCAACCAACTCATATCGATGTGTTATAAAGGTTCCCACATATCTAGCAGAAAAGGTTTAAGAGTAAACCGAAAGGCAATAAACATACTCCAGTACTACTGGAAACAAATCCAAAAGGCTGAAAAGCATCAAGCAAAGTCGATACCAGGCTAGAGTAATCTACCAAATGTTCACTAATTAGTAATTAGCAGCAGAAAATTACAACTCCTCAAGATCAAACAAAGCATGATTTTGGCAAGATGGTCTTCGTTTTGATCATTAATACATCCCCATGAAGAATCCATTGGACTTTGCCCTCAAAAAGTGTAACCAACAAATCATAAATTCCAAGAGAATCCAGACTCAGAACACCAAAAGCCAAAAAATAACCCAGTATTCATCAAACCAAATACCCAAACAAGGAAGTGAGAACATTGAAGAAAAACATATATCTCATCTACAAAGAAAGCTTCACAGACCCAACAATGAAACCATCAAACACTGATTCATAAATGTCCATTAACAAACCAAATAGAGAAGATAAAACCGAGAGCAAATAAAGGAAAAAAAAAAAATGTATCACACTTTTTCTCTTTTACAAATCCCATCAAAGACGTAAGCTTTAATCGCTGAAAAACGAATCAAAACCCGTACCTGAATTTCGATGCACGACTCCTCCTCAAAAACCCACAAAGCTTGAAGATTCACTCATTCCCAGTATTCCATACATGCTGGCTTGTTCTGCAACCCAAAACAAAGAACAACCCAGAAAACCAAAACCCATGAACATCAGAAGAATCAGAACAGAACAGTAAACCAACACAGCTCAAAGCATCAAAAGCCAGCATTTTGGGAAATAAAATATAATAAAGATGGAAGCTTTGGGATCCCAATGGGCCATTTTTTGACAAGGAAGATTTAGAGAGAGAAAAAGAATGAATCAGTACCCAGAAAAACGAAATACACTTGAGAAAGAGAAACATGAGAGAGATGTCCTCACCAATTGTTTTGTATTGTTTCATTTCTCTCTTCTTCCCATTTGTGTTTGTTTTTGGATTTTTTGAGCAAGTGGGGATTGTCTTATGAGGGCTCTCTAGATTCTCTCACCCATTTCTGAAAATAAATATTTGGTCATTTTTCGATATTATTGGGAAAATCAGACAGTACCTGTAGGAGAGAGTATGCAAACCGGATTTTACTGACAGCAGGACCAGCAGTACTGGTGTAGCTCCACATATATAAAGAAAAATCAAAATTGCTATCATCTCCACCTAAAGAATCTCTCTTTCAGCTAATCACTGGAGAAAAACAAAAACACAAATCCAAGAATTAAACTAAAATTGTTTTGTTGAACAAGCGTTTACTCGGAAATGTAATCTGTGACGAGATGTGATTAATTTTGTAAGTATACACGAACCGATTATATACGTTACTTAGTAGTCAACATGTATAACACTAAAACGTGACTTGTTTTTAAAAAAAACAAAAATGATTAGTTTTTCACGTCTTCATTCGGTGAATCAAACGAGACCTGAATGGTAATAAAATAAATATAAATTAATTGTTTCAAATAAGAATTCGTATTAAAATTAACCGCTGCGTTCTAATGTATTCATTTTTCAAATTGAAAATTTGAACAACAGGCATTTTCCTTAGGAAAGCAATAGTTCTTAACTTCATCTCAAGACACATGAGTCATGACACGACAAGCTTGGTAAGTTGAAGTTATCTCTCATTTGGTTATTTTACAAATAAATTCAAAAATGTAGAACTAATCATTCATTAATATGTTCCCAAAAACATGACACGTTTAAACAACATTCTAATCAACCCCTTGATCATGGTTGCTAGTACATCATACGTTCATAACTACTAAACACTCAATCCTAACAACTAACACGACGAGAAGATTATAACTTTATTAACCTGTTAATCTAATGAATTAGTTACAATGCTCGCATCACATCTATCTAGTCACTAAACAAAATATCAAGAAAAGAAACAAAAACAAAGAAAAAGGACTAATTGCTATAATTGAGGAGAAAAACAATGGGAAAAATACAAGAAAGAAAGACTTCCCTCAAAAGCTTCTATATGGAAAAGGAGATTGTAAAGCTTATTGGAAACTTTTGTTTATATGAAAGTCAAGAAATGTAGAACAAGGAAGGTTTCAACTTGGAGCTTAAGAAACCCTAATTATCAATTCTCTTTTTATCTTCCTTTTTAAGAGATAAGGATAATCCTTGTGATAGAGTTAGTTATGCATAGATAATGATTGGCCTTTTAGGGTTTACAATGAAAAAAGAGGCAAAAAGATGGTCTCAATATGTAAATATGAATAAAGAATGAGTTAGTGTTGTGAATATATAAAAGCTTAAGGGCCTTATTTGCAAATATAGTAAAATGGAGGGTTGGGAAAACCGGATCCTCGGGTAGAAGGTTTGCGTTTCACGGGGAAAAAAATATGCGGCGGGCCCCACCCGTCCAATCCCCGATGCCGATTTGCATCGAAAGTCTTAGACTTTCCAAAATTTTGTATTCTTATTTGGGTTGCAATTACTGATGTGCCATTAATAATGGAGGATGACGATAGTACCCCCTTGACGTCACTCTCTCGTCCGTCTCGCTTTCACGGGCCACATTTTTTATTTTTTACCTCTTTTGGGTAACTTTTTATTTTTATTTTTAAATAATGTAGCTGGGTGATGTGGATTGTGATATTGATGGAATGGAATGTTAGTCATAGTGATTATGATTACGACAAACTATTGGGTTGTTGAAATGATGGTCAATAAATCATAAATGATGTGATTGTGATGCTTGTGACATAGTCATGATTTTTTTTACTTTTTCTTGGTCTGTTTGGAAATGGCCCAATACTTGTCCTCAAAAATCAAATGCTGCAGCAGACATTTTATATTGGGCTTTACATGATCACCCATCTCATTTTAGATTATGAACTTGTGGGCGGATGCTTGATGGCCCAAAGGACCCAAATCAACTTTTTGAGTTTTTTCGGGTCTCTCCATCAGTGTCGGTATGGAATTTCAGTTCAAAGTTTAATGTAACATATTACCCAAAACCTGTAGTAGTTTCATTATTGATGAAGGTTTTCTCTTTGATACCAAACCAATAACAATGAACAATTCAATGCACCATGAACCAACTGTCATTATCCAATCACTACCCTTCATTTTATCTAGTCATCAAAGTGAAACAAACACCTATACTAACTTTGTTAAACTAATTCAAACCTAAAAAGAATTTATTGTTGCCGGAAAACGAGGTCGGTCTGAGTCGGCGGTACTCCCGCTGCCTTGTGAAGCACTGTTGCTTCCATCGCCGCTGGAAAACGAAAGCTCGGCCTTTGTTTTGGATGCGGCTGTTGTCGAAAGATGAGCTCTGGTTGGGTGTGATAGAATTGATGGAGAATGGTAAGGAGACGAGAGAGCATAATCAAAGATTGAAGATATGGTCTTTCACGGCCTGCCAACAATTATGGGAAAAACTGAAATTGAATGTGAGACTTGGATTTTGTGTTCTCTTGACTAATCATAGACCAATTAACTTTAACGGTGCACGAGATTGGCACATGACTGGTTCAAGTGCACCATGGTGCACTGAATCCGCTCCCGTGGCTAATAGACACCTAGGAAAAGCCATGGGTCACATTAAGCTACCTTAATAACCACTATGGATGGTCGGACTGTTAGCCCTACATGGAAAATGACCAATTGATATTTGATAATATGGCATGTGCATCAAGTCCCTACCTTGTTTCATTCTTCATTCTAACAGCTAGTTTAGATATTGATATTTGATATTTGACAGCTAGTTTCTACTTATCAGATAACTCTGATACATAACTCCACCTTATTCTCATTTCTCAAACAAGAAGCAAATTTCATAGATCTTGTAAACAAAATAAGATTGTACTCAAAACACACATGGAAAATGAAGTGTAACCAACCGATACATAAATAGATATAGAGAAAGGTGGTTCTTCAAAGCTAGCTAGTTGGTTGAAGCTGCAGCTGCAGCTGGTGTTTGGTTGGTAACTGGGTACTTCCTAGCATTCTTGACAATCTTACTGAGTGCTGCTTGTCCAAGATCAAGGCCGCAAACATCGGCAAGCTGGATCAGATAGAGCAGCACATCAGAGAGCTCCTCTCCTAAATGTTCTTTGTCATCAGAACTCCAGTTTGGTAGTCCTCTTGCAACTTCACCCTTCCACTGGAAGATCTCAGACAGCTCCCCAACCTCTCCAACCTGCAGGATAATATATACTATATATAATTATATATATATATATATATGAACAAAAACAAGAGGCTTAAATTGAATTATCTGATATAGTTTGATAATTACTTACTAGTGCTAGAAGGAGATTTCTAGGACTGTGGTATTGTTCCCAATCTCTAACTCGAGCAAACTCAGCAAGCCTGTCTCTCAGTTCCTGAAGTGAAACATCTTTGTTTTCATTTCTTGAAAACTCATAAGAGCTCCCCATTTTCTCTAAATTCTACTCCTAGCTCTCCTTCCTACACTTTGCCTCATGCACAAGCAGCACAACCAAATATATAAAGACAGAATATATTTGGAATTTTTATTTGAAACTAAAATGCTATAGTGGAGGGGTACTTGATGGAAAACTTAAAACAGTAATGATTTCAGGTATGACAAAGATGTCCCAATCCTATCATTCATGACTTGAAATCATTAAAAAAAAAAAAAAAAAAATTGCTAGGAATGTGGCATCAGTAGGTGCAAAACTTCAAGTAGGCATTTTAGGCTTTAGCTCATTTATAGTCTCATCTATACCTCCACAGTCCACAGAATATAGTCTCAAATCCTTTGGAATCCAGCTTTGTTCCTCTAGAATTTTGGATCTATACTCCCACCATAGAACTGATGGTGAATTTTTCTTGCAATCACGGATTTCAAGAATCATAAAAGATTTTGTTTCTCTATATGAACATCATTGGCTTTATGTTTGCTTCTGTAAACCCGGAAATTGCGATTCTAGTGTGGATAAACATGAAAACAAAGCATTCATGTCCCTAATCGTATGATTTTGAAGCCAGCTAAGACCTACTGAAGGGGAAAAAAAAACTTGTAAAAGGAAATAGTGTTTTGCTTGCATATGCTTTAAGCTTGTGCTGAATTTACTTTTACCCTGTCCTGATCTCAACGAGTTCGGAAGTGAAAGAAAGCTATAGTTGCCACAATATCACAACAGTAGAGTGGTGCTTCCAAGAGCAAAATGCTGGAACACTAAACTTAGGCTTGAGCAGATGTTAGGTGAAAACTAAATGTTTATATACAGTACATGACTACATGAAACTGTTATTATTCGTATCCGAATTGCATTGCTGATTATTGTTGGATTCAGATTCATATGAAAGAGTGTCGGCATTTTCAGAACCATTGTCTGTAGATTCAATACATAACAAGTATGAGCTCCGAGTCCCCATCAATCTGATTCATCTTTCCACCATAGGTGTCTGTAGCCTTACTATTTTCTTTCTTGAAATCAAATGAAAAGTTCAATTCTATTTTCAATCAAAGTAGACTTGAATTGAAAAAAGTAAATAAAATTTCATGTCAGCCTCATGTTTTAGATTTTGAAATGACTGAATTCAAGAATGTTCACTTTCCTGCTGTTTACTTATTGCTCCCCTGTACTTCCAATAAGTAGCAAAATATTGATATGTACTTCAAATCGCTCTTTCTTTGAAACTTCAGATGCTAAGCTTAACAATTTGCTTTCCATAGTCCTGTATGAATCTTTGTAATAGTGATTGGTTGAGGCTTTCCAACTTTGGTTTATGTTAGTTTTCTTTGTTCTGTTACGAGTTTTAGGTTTGTTGTTTGTTTTCGGTGGGAATAGAGCTAGGTCTTTCCTACTATGGTGTACTATTTCTTGAATCTTCAAGTTGGGAAATCTCCAACTGACTAGCTATTCACTTGTATTTCTCTACAGATGGTATCTCATCGAGGTTGGAAAGTCAGTAAAAGACTAATATATAAATAAAAAATCTGAGCCTTTTGTAAGGAACAAATTTGTACTGCACTGCACAACAAAATTAATGAGCAATTAATTTTCAGAACCTGTGGCTTGGTTGGGAGTTGGGAGTTCTCAAGTATTCTTAGGTCTAAGAGTGATCAACAGCAATGTACAAGCTCATGTGAAAATTGAACTCAGAATCTGAAAAATCAAGAAGAGCTAATGGGCCAAAATGAGTTGATTCTGTAACATAATGAATGATATCTGTTTACAAGAAGAGATACAGAAACAAATTCTATGCACAAAAATGTGAACTATAAAAGATTTTTAGCATTATATATGGACATTCCCTAATATTAAAAATTATCAAAATGAAGGAGGAGAACCATAACTAAAATCCCCTTGGATATTGGCTATCTTTATCAGCATAGCTAAAACTTCCTTCATGTTTGGTCTGGACTGTGGTGCCTCAGCTGTGCACTTTATGCCAACCCTTAGTAACTCACACATCTCTTCAGCCCCATCAACTAGTCCAGACCCCATAAGCATAACCGGCATCACAGAACGATTGAATCCTAACCGGCCATTTCCCATCACCCTTCTGGCCCATTCCACTAGACACTCCTCTCCTCCATCCACTGCTCTCCTCCCAGTTGCCAGTTCCATTGCTAGGACTCCATAACTGTACACATCACCTTTCGTTGTGGCTTGCCATGTCTGCCCATATTCTGGTGCAACATAACCGACAGTCCCAGCCACCATTGTGCTCACATGACTATACCCTGCATCAACAATTCTAGCCAGCCCAAAATCTGTTACTCTTGCCTTCCCATCCTTATCTAGCAGCACATTGCTAGCCTTCACATCACGGTGTACAATAGCAGGGTAGCACTCGTGGTGTAGAAACACCAAGGCTCTAGCCACATCCACTGCTACATCAATCCGCCTGCGCCATCTTAGTCTTACTTTGTCACATATAATATCCTCCAAGCTCCCACCTTCCATATACTCATAGACTAATATTTTCTCTGAACCATCATGACACCAACCATGAAGTTGCACAAGATTTGGGTGAGGCCAACCAAACCCATTTCCAGTAAGAACTTCCATTTCAGCTCGAAATTCTCTTTCGCCTTCAAGTCCTTCTCTTTGAAGCTTCTTCACTGCTACTTCTCTACCATCAGGCAACACTCCTTGGTACACAGTTCCAAACCCTCCCCTCCCTATGACCCTCCCTTCTGAAAAGTTTCCTGTGGCCTTCAAAATGTCAGCATGTGTGAAAGCTGTTTTGTCCAGTCGAATGACTTTGACAGTATCCGATAGCCAAGTTGATGAAGAGTTTGAGCTTGATGCAAAGTCATGCCGGTATTTACCGTGTGACAGCAGATACCCTTGTGGCTCATCTGCTGGCCCCTTCATATGTAAGCACATTATAAGTGAAAAGACTCCACATATCAAGAATGTCAGTACTAGCCCTAAAAACACCAAATAAGTAGCAATCTTTGCAGGCTTTTTCAGGTTTTCAGTTGGTTTGTTTCTTGAGTGATCTGTGGAGTTGGTGATAAACTTCGGAAGGATAAGCAGAGGATCACCAAGGTAGGACTCCTTTTCAAACGTTGCCAACTGCCCACTTGAAGGAATAACACCAGATATGAGTGGATTGTATGAGACATTAAACTTGCTTAGCTCAGTCAAGCTGTTTAAGCTTACAGGAAATGTACCAGAAAAGTTATTGTAGGACAAATCAAGATTCTGCATACACTTGATGTTACCAATTTCCATTGGGATTTCGCCTGAGAAACTGTTATCAGTGAGGTTAAACACTACAAGTGGAATTTGTCCAATCCCTGCAGGGAGTTCTCCAGTTAATTGATTGAAAGCCAAATTGATCATACTAAAATTGTGCATCTCACCAATCTCTGGAGGGACCTGACCTGAAAGCTGGTTCCCACTCAGTTGCACATAACCTGAGATTTGCAATGTCCTTACTGCAGAACCAGCTACACATATTGGGAAAAGGCCATGTCCTTTAAGTAGTCGATCCCATATGCTTCGACAACTTTTCCTGGTTAGGATTGTGTACACAAAACTGAATGGAGGGTAGTCTGCTGGAATCCATCTCTTCATTGCTAAGCACTCCCCGGATCCAGCTACGATCTGATCCTTGTTCTCATTGTTTGATTCAAATGTTGGACCAGGATTTGTCCCAATATTCATCAACTCATATGGGATTGTTCCATTGAGCTTGTTGTTGGAAAGGTTCAGCCACAACAAGCTAGTACAATTCCCTAACTCCCTAGGAATTGGACCTGTTAGAGAATTATCAGCAAGCATCAACCACAAAAGAGACCTTAACTTTCCTATGGTGGTAGGAATTGACCCGGTTATTCTATTGAAAGAAAGGTCCAGTGCTTGGAGCTGTGTCAAATTTCCATACTCTGGTGGTATAGTTCCATTGAATTGATTGTAGGCGAGGAACAAGTACGTCAAGCTTGACATTTCAGCAATTTCAACTGGTAAAGAACCTTTAAAGTTGTTGTGACTGAGATCCAACCGAGATATATTAGGTAGCTTGAGAATTCCAGATGAATATATACCACCTATGTATGAGTTTGAGTGCAGCACAAGAAACTTCACCTGCGTAAATCTCCCAAAAATCTCTTGTATATCTCCACCGAAATTGTTCCTGCTCAAATCCAAGAACACCAAGTTGCTCAAATTCAAAAGGGCTTCAGGGATCACTCTAGAAAAACTGTTATTTCCCAAGAACAAAGTCTCCAGACTCCAGAGGCTTCCAATCTCAGATGGAATCAGCCCTGTAAATTTGTTCCCCCAAAGATTCAATGTAACCAAATTCCGGCAATTTGATATCTCCTTTGGAACGTCACCAGAAAAATTGTTTACTGACAGGTCTAAACTCACCAAGCTACAAGTGCCATTGAAAATAGAAGGCAAAATAGCCCCACTCAGATAATTCTCAGACGCAGAAAACTCCCTAAGCCTTGTGAATCCAACCCACACATCACCACTGAAATTGTTTGAGCTCAGATCCAAGTACTGCAAATTATAGCACTCATCAAAGTACTGGTCAATTCTACCAGTGAAGTTATTGGAAGACACATTTGCCACCATCAAGTTCTTGCAAATTCCAGGGAAGGTCATCTTCATATCCCCATAAAGCCTATTCACAGCCAAATCAAGAACCTCCAATTGACTCAACCCCTGCAATCTCAGCTTACCTTCAAGAATATTATGTGACAAATTCAAGTACTTGAGGCTCTGGCATTGACTCAAGTCCTCCGGGATAGCTCCACCGAGGGTGTTATCAGATAAGTCCAGCTCCGAAAGCTGTGTCAAAGCCGAGAAGTTTCCGAACATCTGACCTGTGATTTTGCTGTCAGTTAGATCTATTCCGGTAACTCTACTGTCACCATTGCATTTAACTCTAGGCCAATCACAGGGGTTAATGCTCTGGTTCCATTCTGAGTATCTGCCTTGGTTTACTTTGTTATGTTCCTGAAGAAAAGCTTTAAGGCTCAGCAGAACTTCTATGTCTGTGTTTAGAGAATCTCCAGCTATAACTTCAGCTGTGAATACCAATCAAAACAGAGTTGCAGATTCTGTATTAGATAATATCAAAAATTAAAAAAAAAAATCAACCTCGAAAAACGTAACTATGAGACATCTGACAATGTCTGACAAGTGTTTTGATTAAAACACTCAATCTTTCTCGGGAAATGATCAATTGGGTTGAATTAAAAACATGAAAACAACAAAACCCAGATAAATACTTCAACTTTTCAATATGAACAAGTACCTGTGATCATGATGATGAGTGAGAATATGGAAGAACAACACCACACTGAGCGCCATGAACGAGTTTTCGAATTGGGGTACATGATTTTCTGACCTCCACTATGATCAAGAAGCTAAACAAAAATGAAAGAATAGTGAATTTGATTGAGGGTGCGTAAAGATTAAGAATTTACAGGTTCATGAAATGTGGAAGTTTGAAACTTGGAAGTTTGAATATGTTTGTGGAATGTCGTTGAAGACACAGAGCGCCTGCAAATACAGACTTGGATCGACGTCCTTCTCAATTTTGCTTCTTCTATTTCATTTAGACTTTTAAAAATTATGTAAAAAAATGCATTAAATTATTGGTTACCGGTTGAGAAATATTTATACCATTGGTCTGGAAGCTCTGGTTGGTTAAGATAGTACCAAAGGGTTTGAGCCGCAGAAGTTGACCGGTTCGCTTAAACCGGCTCGGCGATTTGACTCGGAGACAGAAAAGGGGGTCTTTGTGACGACTATGCTTTCACGTTGGTTTGTTTGGACTTGGATTCTATAATTGACATGGTCTTCTCCTTCCTTCTTTTGCACATAAACAGAATCGATCATATTATATGCTCGAAATGAAATTTGGTGGAAATTGAACTAATATTGTGTGTTGCTTTATATCAATCTATGGAAGTTTACAAGCAGAGAATGAAGCAAAGGCAGAAAGGGAATAACATCTTCCATGAGTCAAAAAGGGCACTCATGGTTTTGGAGTTGGTTGCAAAATGTTTGAGAACTTACAATAGAAAGTTGTATATATAGTAGTCTTTACCTTTCGCTAAAAAAAATAAAAAAAAATAGAGAAAAGATTAGAGAAAGACCGGTTTAGCGCGTATCTATCTTTGCTCTCACAATATGTATACAAAGTGTATAATGATAAATGTCGCATAGAACTCGAAAGCGGTTAAAATCTACGATCTCCACAGACTAAAAATCTTTATCTCAGCTTTTAGTTCACTATCATTTGAATTGACATAGTATATGGTTGATTTGTGTCATGGTGGCTCACCTAATAACAAATTACAATCAGATGCTGACAATGGTGAAATAGATCATTATGTTAATGAAGTTGCTAAGTTCTCATTTTTATAGCAAGGCAATCTTGGTCTTTGTTTTTCGATGAATGATCTATTCAAGACGTGGAAGGAAGCAATCCTAAGAAATTAGGATTCGTATCACTGTTAGTTTGATATTATCTTCTCACATTAGGGAAAATCTAGTCTTACCTTATTTGGTCCTAGCACAACTAGAATTGTGGATCTAGACAGCTTGATAGATGTGTATATATGTTGTACAAACTGTTGAAAGTTAATCAAGAAATTCAGTTTTTCACAATATCATTTTCTTTATGATCAAAGAGATCCGTACCATATCAAACTTTGATTTAGGTACTTCGTTCAATTCCCAACAAACTTCTTAGAAATGGAGCCTCACGTACTATCAGTGATGGGGTGCACATATCGATCTGCTTCTTAATCTGGACTATAATTTCTGGTCTTACTCATTGTAAAAACCAATCTAATCTATCCGTTCAAACAATATATATTTATCTATATATATATATATATATATAACAACAAAATTAAAACGAAATTGAAAACAACAATGAAATAAAACAAAAAACACTAACTTGATTGATCAGATAGAGACATGTCTTATAGTGACATAAAACAGAAATTTGTCCCCGCTTGCACTGCAGTTTCAGAAGTCTATCTAGAAGATACAACTATCTGGTTCAAGTTCTTGCACAAGAACTTAACCTGGCGAATTTACTTCATGTTTCAGAAGAAATAGTTTTGGGGAGGAAGAAGAAGACTAAATCGATGATACAAACAACGACAGAAGTCGTTCTTATATAAAAATAATTCGAACAGGTATAACTATTCGGACAGACACAACTGCTCGGACAGTTGTAACTGTTCAGACAGTTATATCTTTTGATATTTATCCGAATTAATAATTAAATTAAATGATATTAATTTCTAAAAAAATAAATTCGGATTTAATCAACAAACCCCAAGGCCCAATCTTTGACTTTTATTGAAAAACCCAATAGAAAGCTCATCAAGCCCATATTAGGCCTATCATCCATTTAATGAGTCACATGAGTGTTTCCATATAAAGACTCACACATTTAATGTTTATTCAATGTGAGATTAATATCACACAAGTTCCAACAATACCCCACATTTTCTATTCAAACTCTAATAACTCACAGTATGTGATCATGCCATGCACGCTTTTCTACACATCAAGCCGAGATTTGGGAAAATTCTATCTCTTATATTTACGTATATAGGTGGTTCTTGGATGGACCTTCTAGTCAACAATGGCTGTTTTCCATGTAAAGACTCACACATTTAATGTTTATTCAATGTAGGATTAATATCACACAAGTTCCAACAATACCCCACATTTTCTATTCAAACTCTAATAACTCACAGTATCATGCCATGCACGCTTTTCTACACATCAAGCCGCGCGAGATTTGGGAAAATTCTATCTCCTATATTTACGTATATAGGTGGTTCTTGGATGGACCTTCTAGTCAACAATGGTTGTTTTCCAATTACATCAGAAGCATTTTCATAAACATATATAATATTACACAGAAAATGATCTTAAGTTTTAATTCGTTATACAAAAAATGCTTGATTGAATTATGTCAAAAAAAAACTAGCTAGAGCAATCAGGCAACAAATAAAACTACTAACACTTACATTCTGGAAAAGATTGTGTGGATTATTGACCATTTCTGATACATGTTAGTTGTTAATAAGTAATAACAAACGTGACCCGTTTTCGTGAGTAATGAATACACTATACCTTATTGTTTTGTCAAATTGTGAATCGCAAACCGGGGATGTTTCTACTTTCTCCGGTTCATTTTATATTTTTTTTACCTGCAGAATTCTCTTGTTTATGAGGGACAATGTTTGTAGGCAACCAAACATACTAAAGAGTCCGGGTCATTGTATTATATGATTAATATAAGATAAGAATATTGCATATACTTAAAATACAAAACAAGCACAAAAGTCCTCAATATACCAGACAGGAAACCAATCAAGAAAATGACTTAAAAGCTGTTCTATTTACATCATTGCCTGCATACATATAGTATATGTAATTAATCAAATCGTTAGAAAGAAAATAACTGGTCAAATAAACATGTTTGTTTGGTTTTTCTCATGGGGTTTGATCAAGATATGAGTGACTAGGGTTAGGGTTTCACTTTCCAAAGGCAATGCGACGAGTCGTGTGGGTCATATATATGACTCGTCGTACGTAGGTGTATGATATAATTAAGGGTCGGCCGACCGTCGTGATATTGGACTTGACTTCACGGCAAAGGTTACCTGGAACTTTTCCATTTTCTGATTTTCATCATACAATACTCGATCACTGTATGTTCATGATGTGGGTGGTTGTCACTGTTTATATTCATGCCTTTTTCAAATCCAAAGAAAATCGAAGTCAATTTAGAGGACGACGTCGACTCTATATATTTGTCAATTATTTTGTGATTATTCTCTTCTCTGTTGTTGTTGTTATTGAGAGAGAGAAAGAGAGAGAGATCTAATACTGTAGAGCCATTTACTTGCAAGGCTAGCTATCAGACAAATTGTGAACTGAAAAAATATTGGTCTTGATCGGAATTTTTGATGCATCGCCGGCCTATTCACTTACACATACTTGGAAGGAAAATAATTGACAAGTAGCTTGCTACTTGATGGTTATTAATTTAGTAGTAATGCCCTAATAAAGAATCTTTGGGAAATATGAATCGAAGATGTTGAAGTTTGATTTTGTTTTCATTTGGTTGCTCAATTATGCAGGTAAATAATTCTTTACAAAATGCCACTTGATCGGATGTTAAGTTTCCCAAACACTCAGAACAGCAAAATTGATCTAGAACAGCCCAGGTACGTACATGTCTTATTCATATATATGATTAATATGCTGAAAACATGAAGACTATTCAAGATAAGTTTAAGATAGGCCTTTCACTAATTGATTTTTTTTTTTTGATATATATGAGGGATGGGGGATTACGATCACCAAATTGGCTGAAAATTTTCATAATTGATCTATATATAAGGACCAACAAACTGAACGGTGGAGATTCAAAAATATAATTGAAAAGTTTGTGTAATCCCTTATCCCTTATATAAACTAAAATAAGAGATCTCTTAGTGGAAATACCTTGTATATATATCTAGGTTTAGTCAAAGGCTGAAAGCCACAATATTCAAGTGGTTAAACCAGAAATTTAGTAGGCCAATGAAGTATGTAGCCTAAACAGATTAAACCACCAAATTAAACCCCAAAAATAATTTCAACTACGTACGATAATCATCCCAACCATAATTGTTTAAGATCCGTGAATCATGAAGAAAAAATAGAAGATAAGACCACCACGAACGCATGCAACATCCAAATTGGACTCGTATGTCGTCTATCCGTGATTCTTAATTTAGTTACTCAGAAACCTTCATGGTTCTTAGTCTTAATTAGCAGTGGGGTTATTATGTGATTTTTCCAGTCAAAATTAATATACAAATCAATGATGAATTAATCTACTAATATATGTGGTCAAGCATGTACAACAATCCCATTCCCTATATCACCCGTACGTGTGCAGAAAGTTTTGTATTTTCAATCTTACAACAATGATGTCTTATTTCATATTTGAGATCGACGGGTCCTTGAATAGCATGGAATTCCCTCTCATGTGTGGAGAGATCCTTGACCTTTAAGCATATTGAAAAAAAAAAAATTAAAAAAAAAAAGGGATCACAGTTCATACAGTTCTTGCTAACTATGATTGTTTCGACTATATTCAAGCTTTGTGTTTCTTTCAAATGCCTAATGTAAAATCTGTTTTTATATAGGAGGCTCATGATCCTTTTTCAATTATTGAACAAAACTAAATAGCCTTGCTGCTTCATAAATTTCTGCAATCCGTCGGATGTAGTGTAATTATGATCCTTCTTACTTGCGCAAAGTTAAAGCAAATAAACAAGCAAAAACATCCGAAGAAGGAAAACTTGAAGCACTTATAGCTAGCTCTATTTACAAAAACTTGCGCAAAGTTAATTTGCCCATACATATTCATCAACCCTAGCCTATTCATCATCAACTAATAGATTTCAACGAGAAAACATGTTAGATTGTTTAACACCTTAGTACTAGTGTAAACTTGCTGCTGCTAACTGCTAAGGATAGTGAGGAGATTGAGATTCCTACCACTGTCATCATTGCATGGTATTTTATCATCAGCTACCGGAACTTGACTTCCCTAGACGTTTTTCATCACATCAGAAGAGTCATAGACGACCTGCATAACGAGCAACTAAGATCAGAACACTACAGTACACTTCACAATTTAACAAGCTCTCATGTGTATTAACATTAACAAACCAGAAGATCAATGCAATCCTTCTTCCATCTGGCACAAAACAACTCTTTGCCATCAGGCAGGAGTTGATTAAGCCCCAAAAGACAAAACAAAGAGTTCACAATGAAAACATAAATATGCATGTCACAAAGTTCAGAAACCCTTGGTTAATTTTGAATCCTAAGAAGTGTTAATCAATATGTCCTCAGAAATTCAATCAACTAGATTCAAGATCACATAGTTGATCATTAATAGCTAGATTGAAACATCAGGCATGAGCCATTGGAAATCGGCATAAGGGGCATTGGTGATTGATCTCCAGCCACTGAACAATGCAATCTCCATGATAGAAGTGTTGGCAAGGCAAGCAAGTACCTTCAACTCCTGCTTTAAAGTCCTCCATACAAATAACACATAACCCGGCATGTCTTGCAGCTTCCACACTCTCGAATCTCACTTTCTCCAACTCCTCAATCGCAGATTTACTTGTTGGGATGGTCATGGCCATATATGTTTCCATGGATTCTAATGTAATCCTGTCAATCTCCTCATTACCATTATCATCTGTGTCCATGTCTATGGAGAATTCAAAATCCATCAGTAGCATATCCGATTCGAGCACTAAATGATCGTCATACTCAGTATCATATTCAGTTAATGAACTATAGAGATATTGAGGCGGCTGATCAGTATCGACATCCTAATTAGGCGCCTCAATAACCCTATGGTTCATCAGTTGAACATCCTCAATAAGATAGTCGTTATCGATATCTATTTCTGTCAACGCAATCAACTCTTGGGCCAATGCATCGGCATGATTATTATCATGATATAAGTCATGTAACTCATAAGATAACCCGGCTAACATTGCATCCAAACAATCTCCCCATTCCATCTCGCAATCATTATTAATTGGCTCCATGTTTAAATCAATACCTCTGGGCCTTGTAAAACCTATCATTATCAAAAGCCTCATCATCCGGGACAATATTTAGATCTATGGAAGCTGCTTCACGTCTTATGGTCACATCAAAATAGCCACTAGTACTGCCTGCGGTGACGTCCATGTTCCCAAGGCTAAGAAGCTCAGATATGTCTGCAACAATATTTTGCTGCACCTGTGGTGGTTCACCCATGTCTCCAAGAACCCTAGTGACCTCAGCGAACTGAATATTACCTGTTGTTGTGGAGGATGGTAATGGTTTCGCCCAGTTCAGTTTCAGATGACTTGTAGAGATGAATATAGACGGGAAGACTTTTAGTTTCTGTGGGATTGCAAACCACTTTACGTCGGTTTGATAGTCGGCGTGGTGGTGTTGTATTTGGTTTACAGAAGGAAATGCTAAAACCCTAATGAAAAATCGACAACTTTTGATGGATGTTCAATCTCTCTCTCTCTCAGCCTCTCCTAATCGGTTTGATCAATTGTTTGGTTTCATAGTTCTGCTTTTATATAGGAATTGCTAAATCCTTGTTATAGTTGGAAAGAGATTCTTTATTTTATTTTTTTGGCCAAAAAGATTTTGTATTTCTGATAGGGCTGCGGATGGGCTTGGAGAATGGAGATCAATATCTTCGATGTCATGTTGGCGGTCATGTTTTTATCACAAATTATTTACTATTCAGTGAACATTGTTCAAAACCTTCATAATAGCAAAGAGTTTTCGTGCCAATGATATATTCTTCACAGGAAGATGATCACTTAGAATTAACAAGCATATAATAATATACAAGGGCCTCCCTTAGAAAAACGCAGTATAAATTTACGGAATTTTTATAATTGATCCAAATAAGGTCACTCATGATCGATACAATAACCATTCAGATTAACAATTAAATTCAAGAAGCAATATATGCCATTCACATGAACACTAGCTGGCCTAAACTTGCACAGACCAAACTAGAATTTCAAGTCAAGTACCTGACCTAGTGGGGGGTTTTCCTTTTCTATTTCATCGTATTCAGGAAGGCTAAATTCTTGAGGAGCATGATATCCATATTCTTTTGGAGCAGCTACCTCCCTTAATGCATTAAGAGCAGCCTTTCTCTTTTGCCTGTGCTCTCTCCATCGCCTTATCTGATCCTCAAGTCCTGCTTTAGCTGCCTCAGCAAGATCAGCCCTCGTAACTGCCTGTTCTGCTCGGCTCCTGAAATGCGATACTTTTTCCGAAGCAGCCTCCAACTCCTTCTTCAACCTTTCCAACTCAGACTTATCTTCTGTGGCACTTAAGCTTGACTGTCTTGTAAAACTGAGTTCATTCTCCAATGACAAAGGAATTTGATCAGCCTTCTCGGCCTTCTCAATCAAGCACTCATATTCCTTCAAAGGAATTGTTATGAGTTGTGCATCATCCTCTTGGTTCCTCTCTTCTTGATCTTCTTCAGCCTTGAGTTCTTCAATTTCGGAAGCTTCAGCATCCTGAAATTTTTCATCATCAGCTTCTTCCTCTACCCCATCAACTTCTTGTTTTAACATTCTGTTCTCCTTCTTGGCATTTTCGGCTTCTATTGCTAGTTCCTGAATTGCAAGATACATCCCTGACTTCGTGTTCTCCTTTCTTGCTTCGGCTGCTTCAGCTGCAGCAATTTTTGACCTTCCTCTATGCAGCTCAGATTCCAGCAGCGCTATCTCCACTAGTGCATTGCTTTCCCTTTGTTTGATCTCGCCAATCTCACTTCTTGCATACAGTAACTCGCCAGTTAGAAGTTCAACATCAACCTTCAAGCCATTAGCCACTTCATTAGCATTTATCAACTCTTGTTTTAACTTGTTCAATTCCATTTCAAGTGACTCAATCAAGATTTGCGGATCCAGGTTCTTTCGTTCCTTCCCTTCCAACTCTTCCTGTACCACTTTCATATTATCGATAGCATCAGAAGCAGCCTTCTCGGACAAAATGAGTTGGTCATTTAGCTCTTTGATCTCATATTTAAGCATTTCAATGTACTCAGACTTGGAAAGGAGCTGATTCTCCAACTCCTGAACAGCTAGTGTTTGTGTTCTCATGTCTTCTAGCTGCTCCTGTGCTTTAAGAGCAGCTTGTGTAGCTAACTCAATCTCAGCATCTTTCTCTGACAACATTGCCGACTTCTCATTCTCGGCCTCAATGGCAGAATCTTTTGACATGAATATTGCATCATTGAGATCTGCGACATGTCTCACTAGCTCTTCCGTCCTCTCTTTTTCCATGGTGAAAGCAGTCTCCATCAATTCCGCTTGCGTTAAGGCCTTGAGCTCCGAGTCTCTTGCACGCGCGAGGTCAGTTTCCAAGCTAAACAGCTCGTCTTGTGTGACCTTCAACTCGCTAAAAACGTGCATAAGCTGCTCGCGTAGCTTGGCAGTTTCCGAAAGCTGATCAGCCATCTCCTTCACCTTGGACTCGAGTTCCTCCACACGAGTGCTGGCCTCTTTACATTCTCGTATGTATGCATCTCTCTCAGTCTCAATGCTTTGAAGCAGAGCGGAAAGCTCATCTGCTGTGTACTGATGGTGTTGCAGCTTAAGGAGAGCTTGCATGTAGGCAGCATCCTTTGCTTCCAATTGGACCTTGTAATTGGCCAAATCCTTTAGGATACCTTCAATTTCTCTCTCTTTCTCACTCTCCTTCTACCAAAAACAAAAAACAAAGAAAAGAGTACAAAATCAAACATCATCTTAAATCCCACACATTATATATCAAATAGAAAGATTGGACCTAATATATAGGCATAGCAGACCGAAATTAAAATTTGTAACCCTAGCAAATACCAAATGAAGAAATAAAAATTCAAATTCAGAGAAGAAATAAAAATTCAGTCTTGATTTTATAAGAATCAATGCAGCCATATTAGCATCTTCACCTCTATACCTTTAGGCAGAAGTACCTGCACATTGATGCTTAATCAAATACATGCCCAGATCGGAATGATCATGTTCACATCTTTTACAAAGGAAACCACAGTAATTAACTATCACAGTTCAAACTTCAGAACCAAGAAAATACCAATATATACAACATTTAACTAGACATTACTTTTTAGGATTTAGTAGTTAGTAGTACAGAAGTAAGGTTCAGATCTTACATCGGTGCCGGGAGGGCGGGGTCTCCGGTGATCAGCTTTATCTTCAAACAAGGACAAAGCAGCCTGGACTGATTCAATTGGTTTGGTATCAATATCACCCATGTTTCCCACTCTAAAAACCCTACAAGAAAATGGGTACGTACCAATATTCAACTGTTCAGTTAGTAAAAGACCAATCACTGCTACCTCAAAATCCATTCATGAAAGAACAAGGGTACCTGAAACTGACTGAGCCAAAGTAGGAAGTGGAAATGAGAAGTGAAGAAAGCAAGAGATTTGCAGGCCATTCATAGAGTGAGGCATTGTTTTATGTGTCTTGGATTTCGGATTTGGTGTTTACGAAGTTGGCCGGAGCCTATCTTTGTTTGATCCGCCTCTGCCTTGTGATCACCAAGACGGCAAAACCACAAACCTACAACTTTTGGCACTATTTATTTGCAGTTATTTGCTTTCATCAATATGCTGTTCTTGATTTTCTGCAACGTATATTCTTCCATGACAATGGAATATAGTTGAGCAGGTGACGTATTCATATGTATATGATTGTATATATTTGGGCCAACTTTCCTTGGGCCTTTAGAAGTAAAGTACAGTAATTCTAGCCCAAACCCATAATTGAATCGTAGTTGACGTTGATAAGAGGCCTAATGGGTGCATAACAGGAATGAGATTCCCGTTTGTTTTGGGATTTTGACGTTCTTAATACAAGTTTACTTGCCTTCTAAGATTAAGATTAGACAATTTGTATATTTTCTTTTGATATGTCAACGTCTTTCGATATGCCGCGCACCCTAAAACAAAAATAAGGTAAAGTATACACATTGCGTCTTTGCAATCTATATTTCACGATTGCTTTTAAGAGAAGGAAAATGAATGTTTAAATTTGACGAAATATCTTTGTACAAGTAGACAGAGGCATCAAAATCATTTTTGAGAAATAAACAATACCCTAGAAAACAGTTTTTCTTTTTTCTTTTTTTTCTTTTTTTTGCTAAGATAGATACCATTTAGTCGATTTATTTGAATTTTGACGTATTGTTCCTACAATTAATTTCAAAATTGCGTATAATGCTGTGTTGATAAAGCAATCATATGGTGTCGTTCAAACGGGGTCTTCCTCAAGAAGTTTATTGAAAATTCAATTATTTATGGGGCGCCGCTAAGTTGCCATAGGATTATGACTCATCTATGCATGAGTTTTTTCTTAGAGAGAGAGAGAGAGAGATTTTCCGAGGCATTACTTGGGTGAGCTTGGGTGAGAGTGTGAGGCAACTACTACTACTTCCATCTTCTTCCTTGTTCGTCAGACTTAGAGTGAAGAGATAGCCTGATTAAAGAATGGAGAACACTCTGACAAAAGTTATTGGCAGCTCTTGGATTGCTAAAAAAGCAAAGAAAGAGATCAACAACATCACAGATGACCTCTCTGTAAGTACTCAGATGCAGATCGATCGAGTTTCACACTCTCTAATTTCTTCTTCTCTTTATCATGGGTATATACCTAAATACGGCTTTACGCTTTTACTTATTTGAATGATATAAATTGATATCTACAAAGAGTTGGTTTTGGTTTAACGGGATTAGAGAGTTGAAGATTGTGGGGCTCTAACAATGATGCTTCTGGTGTTCTACCCTTCAGTTCCCTCGTTACCAATCTTCATGGCTAATTTTCTATCATGCATTTTAAAGGGCTTTCTTTGGTGTTTGATCGATATTTTAGTAATTTGGGAAAAGCTTAAAGCTTTAGCATTTAGGTTGATTGACACATTTGTATGTACGTGTTGTCTCGTACTATTCAATTTCATGTGAGGAATAATTAAATATACACTATTGCATAGTGATTCCTTATGCAACTCTTAACTCGATCTTGTTATTTTCTGTTGGTAATTTCAGTCACTCTCAAACGCTGTGGAGGGAAAGGCAAAATGGGTGTTCAACAACCTTAAAGGTATGCTGTTGTTTTGAACTTTCTGATGAGCTCATTCTAGTGAACCTTAACTACAAAGAAATTGTTTGTCATATCAAGATTTATCGATTCCTCATCGTTTGTCATTTTGAAATTTCAGATGTTCTGCATAATGCACCATAGAGGCAATTTAGCAAGACTCTAAGCAAGTCCTGCATAATGCAATGATATAAAAACTGAGATGATAGAAGATGTTCTTCTTTGCCTAACCATCTTAACGAGCTTCTAAGTACTTCATAAGCATATTAATTAACTTATCATAATATCAGATTACTAGAGATCAATATTGAAGATAATGAATCTGGAACAATTTTCAAGAGATGGCACCCTTTTGACTAAGGATACTAGCAGACATCAATCTGCCATATATGTGCACTTGCACCTAAAAAGCTGAAATTCACGCTTCTTTTCTTAAGGAACTTTTGTAGAAACCTAATTTGATTTCATACCAAAATTGTGCCTAGCAAAAATAACAGTTAAATATAACGAGGTTTGGAGAATGAATTTTCTGATATATTATTCATCTCAAAGAAGAGGCTATATATAGAGATACAAGATGTACAAACCCTACGTACTATGTACTACATGTACTACACATATAGAATAGGAAAGCAATAACAAATTAATTTACATTTCTAAACTGACTTTATGACTCACGCTAACACTCCCCCTCAAGTTGGCGCATATACATCAACCATGTCCAACTTGCTAAGTGAGTCATAAAAGGCTTTCTTAGAAACTCATTTTGTGAGTATATCTGTAAGTTGCTCTTCTGTAAGGACAAAAGGAAAGCTAATGATTTTAGCATCTAGCTTCTCCTTTATAAAGTGACGATTAACTTCCACATGCTTAGTACAATCATGTTGCACATGATTCTGTGAGATATCAATAGCTTCCTTGTTGTCACAATACAACTGCATAGCACACTTGGGTTTAACGCCCAAATCTCGTAACACATTCTTCAGCCACAACAACTCGCACACTCTATGAGTCATACCTCTATATTCTGCTTCAGCACTAGACCGAGCCACAACCTTTTGCTTCTTACTCTTCCAAGTAACAAGATTACCTCCCACAAAGGTAAAGTATTCTGATGTAGACCTCCGGTCTGTAATATTTCCAACCCAGTCTGCATCTGTAAAACCGCATACCTCAAGAATATTGTTATGCCTCGAAAACATTATTCCTCTCCCTGGAGCGGACTTCAAGTACCTCAAAATCCTTACAGCAGCATCCATGTGATCTACACTGGGATTATGCATGAACTGGCTCACCACACTTACTGCGTATGCAACATCAGGTCTGGTGTGTGCTAAATAAATCAGACGTTCAACTAACCTCTGATATCGAGGCTTGTCGGTAGGTACCTGATCAGGATACTCTGCTAATCGGTAATTCTGCTCAATAGGAGTATCAATTGGAGTACAATCCAACATACCTGTTGTTTCTACCTTCTTCGTCTCGGGCCGCTATGGGGTCGCGAGGCGGAGCGAGGTAGAATTCTTGGGTCCTGCACTCGGAACCTGCACAAGTGACAGCGTCACGCGGTCAGGACTAGGGTGGCCCAGTCTTCGACTTTCCGATGCTTAAGTTAGCTTTGAGCGCTTGCAAGGTAGAGGAGTGTGAGAGAGAGAGGTGTGTACCTTTTATGGTAGCTTGTGCTTGTTTTATAGGCCGAGCTTAAGCACTTTGGCCTTAGTCTCTAATGTGGGACTACTTGCTAGTGTTTGTGGTGTCTCCCCTTTTGGGGGTGTTTTGTCGCTAAAGTGATTTTGGCAAGCGGTTTGTTACCGGCCATTCACTTCTTGGATATCCGTGAGGGGCTTATCTTGTCTGGAATGATCTTCGGTGACCGGGTAATTGCACCTTATTCTCGGCTCAGCCAAGTATTTTGCCTATGTACTAACAAGTCCCCAAGTCCCCAGTCCGAGAGAGCTCTTGGGTGGAGAGTTATTCTATAAGATGTCGAGAATAGGTTTTACCCGGGTGCTGGAGGCATGGTGTCGAGTCCCCAAGTCCCCACGCGAGGGTCGCGAGGTGACGGGGGTGAAGTTCCGAGTTTAGTTGGCCAGAGGAAACGAGCTATTGGCGTTGCGCGCCGCTACTGGGCGACGTAGTTTGCGCTAAGTGGCGAGGAAATGCGCTAATGGCATTCGAGTTAGTCCGCGCTAGTTGGCGAGACTCTCACTGATGGGCGAGTCAATCTGCACTAATTGGCGAGACTCTCGAGCGGCGGGCCGATGCGGGGCGAGTAAGTCCGTGCTAGATGGCGTGACTCTCGCGGCGTGGCTAGCCGCTGATGGGTGAGTCAGTCCGCTCTAGTTGGCGAGACTGTCACTGATGGGCGAGTCAGTCCGCGATAGTTGGCGAGACTCTCGAGCGGCGGGCCGATGCGGGGCGAGTAAGTCCGCGCTAGATGGCGTGACTCTCGCGGCGTGGCGGGCCGCTGATGGGCGAGTCAGTCCACGCTAGTTGGCGAGACTCTCGGGAGGCGGGCCGCTGCTGGGCGAGTAAGTCCGCGCTAGATGACGAGACTCTTGCGGTGTGGAAGGCCGCTGTTGGGCGAGTCTGTCTGTGCTAGTTGGCGAGACTCTCGGGCGGTGGGCCGCTGCTGGGCGAGTAAGTCCGCGTTAGATGACGAGACTCTCGCGGAGCGGCGGGCCGCTGATGGGCGAGTCAGTCCGCGCTAGTTGGCGAGACTCTCGAGCGGCGGGCCGCTGCTGGGTGAATAAGTCCGCGCTAGATGGCGAGACTCTCGCGGCGTGGCGGGCATCTATGTGTAGGGTTGGGGATAGCTGAAGGGAGTTCATGCTTTCGAAATTGAAAATTTGGGCGAGCTGCAATTTGCGTTTAGGGTTTCGGTAATTCTACAATCTTCAGACTGAGAAACTCCAATTTCATCCTTGATCACTTGGGTACGAGCGCTCGGCTGTTTGCAACCAGCTTCATTATCACCACACGAATCCGCTGTTTTAAGGTATGAATTTGTCGCTTTCTTTGTCTTTGGATTTGTATGTAGTGGTGGGATTGTTCACGTTTGTGATGTTGGTAGGAATTCTAGGGGGCTGGTTAGGATTAAGGTACTTCATTGCATTTATATATATATAGCCGCTAGTGGGCGAAATGTACATTGTTGGAGCTGCTACTGGGCTAAAGCACAAACAATGAAGTAACGGCTACGACACCAAGGTTAAAATTGGTTAAGTGGGATATAGATGGAGGTGGCGATCGCTCCAGGGGTGGCGTAGCACGCGACCATCACAATCGCGGAGATATAATATGGCGGGCCCATGAGGGTCAATTATCTCGAGTGGGCCCTCCCATTTTGCTTTGAGACCAGTAGGGTGGGGAATGACCTCTTTCATGACCCAATCGCCTACCTTCAGGGGGCGGGGGACGACTTTTTTGTTGTAGTACCGAGCTATTTTCTGTTTGTTATTGATGGTTCGGAGGTATGCCTTGTCCTGGCGTTCCTCTAGGAGGTCCATGTTAAGTCGTATCCCTGCCGCATTTGTCTCGGGGTCATAGGCTGTGATACGTTCACTCGGGACTTCTATCTCTACCGGTACCACTGCCTCGGTGCCGTAAGCCAAGAGGTATGGGGATTCCCCTGTGGCCGTTGTGGGGGTGGTGCGGAGTGTCCAGAGAATGTCTGGGAGCTTTGTTGCCCACAAACCTTTGGCCTCTTCCAGGCGTTTCTTCAGATTTTGCTTGATGAGCTTGTTTATAGCTTCTGCCTGGCCATTGGTCTGGGGATGTGCTGGGGAGGCATAAAAGATTGTCGTGCCTTGAGCGGACAAGAATCCCCGGAATGTGTCATTGTCAAACTGGGTCCCGTTGTCAGTGATGATGGCTTGGGGCACTCCAAGGCGACAGTACAAATTTCGCCAAAAGAAATTGATTACTTTTTCAGTGGTGATTGTGGCGAGGGGCTCTGCCTCAATCCATTTTGTTTTGTAATCCACAATGACAATGGTGTATTTGAACTGTCCCGGGGCTATGAGGAGCTGTCCTATGAAATCGAGTCCCCACTGGCTGAAAGGGACGGGCGAGATGATGACAGAGAGGGGCACTAGGGGGTGATGTGCAAAATCTGTAAATTTGTGGCATTGAAGGCATGTTTGGACGACCGCCTTGGCATCGCGCTCTAGGGTTGGCCAATAATACCCCGCGCGAAGTGTTTTGAACATGAGGTTTTGGGCCCCCACGTGGTTCCCACAAATGCCGCTGTGGAGTGATTTCAGCACTTTGTGCCCTTCTACCGTGGGTAGGCATCGTAATAGGGGACATGACTGGCCCCGACGATACAGCTTTCCACTTCTGAGTACGTAAAGGGAGGCTTTGCGGCGTAGCCGCTGTGCTTCATGCTTGTCCTGAGGCAGGGCACCATCCGAAAGGAAAGCGATGAATGGGTCCATCCATGAGGGCTGCTCTGTGGACTCAAGGGCAAAAATTTCGGAATAGGCTTTTGAGATGCTAGGTTTGTCCAGAGTTTCGATGTGCACATCAGGTGGCGTGGACTAGGGAGGAGCCGTGGCGAGTCTCGTGAGGGAGTCGGCCTTGGAGTTTTTTGCTCGCAGGATTTGGGTGAGTTTATATGAGGTGAAGTTTTGTAGGAGAGCCCCCGCGAGACTTTTATAGAATCCCAAGTTGTGCTGGTTGGCCTTGAAGTCCCCGGCCATCTGACTGACTACGAGTTGAGAATCACTGAAGATGTGCAGGTGTCGGGCTCCGAGCTCTCGACAAAGTTGAATGCCTGCGTTAAGAGCTTTGTATTCAGCGATGTTGTTGGAGGCTTTGAATTCAAACCGGAGGGTATACTCATACGAGTGACCCTCTGGGTCTGTGATTACGATTCCTGCTCTGCTGAATCTGTTGTTAGAGGATCCATCAACTTGGAGTTCCCAGATGGCGTCCCCGGTGGGGGCGTCTGGGTGGGGATTGCTATCGGCCATGGAGATAAACTCAGCAATGAAGTCTGCCGCTGCCTGCCCTTTAATGGCCACTCGCGGCTTGTAGTGCAAGTCAAATTCTCCCAGCTCAACCGCCCATTTTATCATGCGGCCTGAGGTTTCAGGTTTCTGCAATATTTGCCGTAAAGGTTGGTTGGTAAGCACATGGATTGTGTGGGCTTGGAAATATGGCCTGAGTTTCCTAGCGGCAGTAATGAGGGCGAGAGCAAGTTTCTCTATGTCTGGATAGCGAGTTTCTGGATCCGCAAATCCTCTGCCACAATAATAAACTGGAAGTTCGTTATCATGGGCATGGCGTGTGAGCGCCGCACTGATGGCGGTGGCAGAAACAGCCAAATACAGGTAAAGCACCTCGCCAGGGATTGGTTTCGACAGGAGAGGGACAGTGGCGAGGTATGTCCTTATGTTGTTAAAGACATCATCATGTTCCGGCCCCCAAGTGATATCTTTTTTATGCTGTGCCTTTAGTTGAAAGAAGGGATTGCACCTGTCTGTGAGGCGGGAAATAAAACGTGCCAGGGCTACCAGGCGTCCTGTAAGGCACTAGACCTCGCTCCGGGAGGTCGGGGTAGTCATGTCTAGGATGGCTTGGACTTTTTCCGGGTTGGCTTCAATGCCTCTTTCACTAACCACGAAGCCAAGGAATTTGCTACCGCCAACGGCAAGGATGCACTTCTGGGGGTTGAGACACATCTCGTGTTCTAGGAGTTTAGTGAATACTCTGTTGAGGTTGGAAATGTGGTCGTCCTCTGTCTTGCTCTTGACCAACATGTCGTCGACATACACTTCCATGATCTCGCCAATTTCCTCTTCAAACAGGGCGTTAACTAGCCGTTGATAGGTCACCCCCGCGTTCTTGAGGCCAAAGGGCATGACCTCGTAACAATACAGTCCCTTGTCGGTGACAAAGGTGGTGTGAGCTTGGTCGGCGGGGTGCATTTTGATTTGGTTGTAACCCGAGTAGGCATCGAGGAAGCTGAGCATTTTGAAGCCAGTTGTGGAGTCAACCAATTGTTCGACTCGTGGCAAGGGGAAGCTATCCATGGGGCGGGCCTTGTTAAGGTTCATGTAGTCAACACACATGCACCACTTGGCGTTAGGTTTGGGGACCATGACGACGTTGGAGACCCATGTCGGGTAAGAGACTTCGTGGATGAACTTGATTTCCTTGAGCCGCTGGACCTCGGCTTGGATGGCTCGATACTTGTCTGGGTGGAAAGCACGTCTTTTTTGTTTGACAGGGGGATGGTCTTGGAGGATGTTGAGTTTGTGGGTGATGATGTCAGGGGAGATCCCAGGCATGTCGGCATAGGACCAAGCGAAGACTGCTTGCTTTTCTTGGAGGAAGGCAATGAGCTTGTGGCGCAGTTTTGGGCCGAGACTTGAACCAATGCGGACTTTCCTTTCCGGGGCGGTAGGTGACAAGGACACCCATTCTGTGTCTTCTGCTGGATTAGGCCACGGGGCTCTCTTTTTTCCACTCCCCTCTGGGTCGTCCCGCGGGTCATCTACAGGCTCTGAGGGGCTGAGAGGCAACATCTCATAGGTGCCGCGCCCCTGTTGGATGGCGTTAAGATGGCAGTGCTCAATGGCTGCTCGGTCCCCTTGAATGGTCAGGGTGCCACCTGGGGTGGGAACTTTCATGAGGAGGATGTGACCGGCTATGAAGCACTGCAGCCCCCAGAGGATATCCCGTCCTAAGATGAGATTATAGGACGAAGGGCAATCGACAATGAGGAAGCGGGCCGTAATAGAAGAGCGGCAAGGGGCTGTTCCCACCGACATGGTTAGGCGTTCTGAGCCTAATAGTTGCACTATCTCGCCAGAGAAGCTGACCAGGGGATCATGGTTATTGTATAGTTTATTTCGGTCTCACCGGAGTCCTTTGTAACAATCAGAGAACATGAAGCTTACAGCGGCCCCCGTGTCTACTAATGCTCTGTGGCACCTGTAATGATCCACCTGCACATTGATTATGAATGGCTCACAGTGGTGGCAATATATGGTATCCTCACCTCTGCTAAATGTCACTTGATCCCACGCTGATGGGGTGATCGTGACACCGCGTTGGATGTTTAGGATTTCCGAGGGTGTCGTGCATTGCCGTTTTATAGAAGGCTGGCGTGGGGGGAACCGTGGGGCTCCGCCATGCAGGGTTAGAATCTGGCCATGTATTGTAAAGGCGTTAGCGCCAGTAGTGGGAGCACAATATTGGAGTTGTCCATGTCGGATCATAGTGTCGCTGTGGCTAGTGGAGCTATATGGCGAAAAGGATGTTTCGAGGTGGAGATGAGGGTCTCTTGTGTCTTTATACTCCTCCATCTTGGATGGTTTGGTTTCTTGAGGCCGCTTGTCCCTCTGCACTCGAGGTGTGAAGGGACGTGGGCGATGTCCACAGCCAGGGAACAAGGGTCGCCAGGCCTCGCGAGCCGCGATGCTTTCAGTCCGCGAAGCCAACTGTGTGACTGTCTAGCGGGTTGGCATGTCAAAAGGGGGGTTAGGGGAGTGAGCAGTGGTTGAAGTGGAGATAGACTAGGCAGATGGATTAGGCTGATGTGGCAGGGGGTCATTGGGGATTGGAGATGGTTGGGGGGCTGGTACTGGAAATGAGGGGTGGGTTAGGGGATGAGATACGTATATGATCTGGCTAGGCCCTCCCGGGAGCATGGAACCAGTTTGGTTGTACACGTTACGATGCTCTAACGTGGTGCGGAGCAAGTATTGTTCTTTCTCCAACTCGGCGATGCGTATCCGGTACGCTTCCGCTTCTGCCTTATCTTTCGCCACTTGCTCGCGGAACGAATGGAAGTCCCGCTTGAGGATTTCAAGGGCTGTGGCGGGGTCGGGATGGCTAATGGGGGCTGCATCGCTGCTTTAGGGAAGGGATGTGTCGCCGGGTTGGAAAAGTTCCTCCTCTGCTTGAGTGCCAGGGTTTGTAGGGTTATCAATGATTTCCACCATGGTGCCAAGTCAAATGAGAGTTCCACAAGATAGGTACCCTCATTCTAGCGCCAATTGTTTCTACCTTGTTCGTCCCAGGCCGCTATGGGGTCGCGAGGCAGAGCGAGGTAGAATTCTTGGGTCCTGCACTCGGAACCTGCACAAGTGACAGCGTCACGCGGTCAGGACTGTGGTGGCCCAGTCTTCAACTCTCTGATGCTTAAGTTAGCTTTGAGCACTTGCAAGGTAGAAGAGTGTGAGAGAGAGAGGTGTGTACCTTTTATGGTAGCTTGTGCTTATTTTATAGGCCAAGCTTAGGAACTTTAGTCTTAGTCTCCAATGTGGGACTACTTGCTAGTCTTTGTGGTGTCTCCCCTTTTGGGGGTGTTTTGTCGCTAGAGTGATTTTGGCAAGCGGTTTGTTACCGACCCTTCACTCCTTGGATATCCGTGAGGGGCTTATCTTGTATGGAATGATCTTCGGTGACCGGGTAATTGCACCTTATTCTCGGCTCAGCCAAGTATTTTGGTTATGTACTAACACCTGTCTCTGTTAATAGATCAAGTATATACTTCCTCTGACACAGATAGATGCCTTTACTCCCCCTGGCTACCTCAATGCCCAAGAAGTACTTGAGTGTACCTAGGTCCTTCATCTCAAACTCTGTGGCTAGTTGTTTTTGCAATCTATCCATCTCAACAGTATCACTACCAGTAACAACCATATCATCAAATTATATGATCAAAACTGTTACCTTTCCTTGTTGATGTCTGAGAAACAACGTGTGGTCTAAGTTACTCTGCTTATAACCAATCTTCCTCATGAACTGTGAAAACCTTCCAAACCAAGCACGAGGTGATTGTTTAAGACCATACAAAAATTTTCTCAATCTGCACACAAAGTTACCTGAAGGAGCAGTTTTATATCTAGGTGAAAGATCCATATACACTTCCTCTATAAGTTTTCCATGAAGAAAAGCATTCTTGACATCAAACTGCTTAAGAGACCAGTTTAAGTTAGCAGCAAGAGAGAGCAATACCCGAATAGTGTTCATCTTTGCAACTGGTGCAAATTTCTCATCATAGTCAATGCCATATGTCTGGGTGAATCCCTTTGCTACCAGACATGCTTTATATCAAATCACTGACCCATCTGGATTATGCTTCACTGTAAACATCCAACGACATCCCACAGCCTTCTTTCCATGCGGTGGAGATACAAGCTCCCAAGTATTGTTCTTCTGTAATGCTTCCATCTCCTCATCCATTGCTTTCCTCCATTTCGGATCTCCCAATGCATCATGCACTTTGTTAGGTACTGATACAGCAGATATTTGATTCACAAATGATTCATATGACTTAGACAATCTCTTGGTAGACATAAAATTTGCCACAGGATACCTAGCTTTGGCTTGAAGGGTAGGTTCATACTTTTTTGCTTGTTTACCCCGAGTAGACCTATTTGGAAACACATATTGTCTACTATTAGCATCACTAGTATCAACTCCAATAGAATTACTAACCTCAGATGGAAGATCTTATGTACCAGGGAGACATGAGTCAGGGGTATTAGTAACATCATGCAAGGAAGGAGAGGCAGTAACGCTTTCAGCATGAACGCTTTCAGTGTCTGACTCTTAAATCTCTGGAGCAATTATACCAGAATCATCTGGTGGTGCCTGTCTGTCATCTTTTTGTCCCTGAACCTCTGATGTATCTGTAACTGTTTACGCCCAAATTAATATTTTACCGGAAAATAATTGTCTATGTAAATATTAATTAAGTTCTTGGTCTATGTCGGTCGGCGAGCCCAAGTTCCTTTGAAGTTTACAAATAATGGCCCGCCAGCTAGGCCACGTGAGATTAATTGCAAAGTCCGCGCGCGGAATAACTTCGCGCGGACTAACGGATCTCACGCGTTTCCAGACAAAAACAGAGCTCGCGCTCGAAATGACTTCGCGCGGAACACACAGTTCGCGCGGAATGACTTTGGGGTCAGGCGAGGCGGAATGCATCTAGGCACTGGCGAACTGATTCGCGAGCTAGAGGAGTGCACATACGCGGAGTCCGCGCGAATGCTTGTAATCGTTTTGGACTTTTTATAGTTTTTGACACGCTTTGGGCCAATCTCTGTGGCCCTTATTAATTAAAAGGCTTCTGTTGGCCCGCGAGCTGCAATAGCCCGCGAGATGGTATTGGGCTACAGAGTCCGCGGTTCGTGCGAGTTAGTTTTCTACATGGACTGTAGCACCCCGCGGGATAAGATTGTTCCTAATTTCAGTCCGCATAGGACTCTACAGTTGAGAGGCGCGCCAAAAACAGTGTCCTATTCTAAATGAACTGTGCGAGCTGGACATGTGTCACATGCGGATTGGTCTGCATGGGAGGAACAGTTCCTTTGTGCTTCACGTTACAGAGTTCCACAAGCTTCTCATTATCTTTCGCGGCGAACTCTCTCTCCCACTATATAATGAAGCTCCATGGCTTACAGAAAACTCTCCCTACACAATTACTCAAATACAGAACAAAACCCTTCAACCAAGTTGAAACCCTCGACCCAGTCGAATCACCTACACTCCCAGGAGCTTCATTTCTGTTTCCCTACTGAAGCGACAACTCTCTACACACACAATCAATCAATCAAACAAATACAAAACAACCTTCAACCTCGTTGAAACCCCTCGACCCCGTCGAAATCTCCAGCGCTCCCAGGAGCCAATCCCCTTCGAAGCTTCTTCGAAGCCCTGATTCTAAGCGCCCCGCCGCCTAGAATTCTTCAGAGCTCTCCGGACTCTACCCCGTTTCCTCGGAAACTTCCCTATTAGTTGCTCTGCTCACGCCGTCGTGAGTATCGACCTCTTGTGCTAGTAAATTCCTCGTCCGCGAGGTGGCACCTGGAACTCTGTCCGCCTAATTCAAGAAGTCAAGCAAGCGTACTCAACACATTCCTCGTCCGCGAGGTGGCACACCCGCAACTCCTTCTATCTCTTTGTTCGCTAATCACCTCGGCTCCGCACGCTGAGGATCGTGGCCAAAACAGTAACCTCAACGGAATGACCTGTCTCCCCCTCTCCATGATACAACTCTTCAAAATATGAGTTCTCCCCCTGAAGAGCAGTATCAGAAGAGGTGTAATAGCTCATATCCTCAAAGAAAGTAACATCCATAGTGACATAATACTTCCGAGTAGGTGGATGATAGCACTTGTACCCTTTCTGATGGTCCCCATAGCCAACAAACACACACTTAATCGCCCGGGCATCCAATTTACTTGACCTTTGACTCTTTGGGATATGAACAAATGCAACACAACCAAAAACACGAGCTGGGAGATTATGAAAGGAAGATAAAGAGACATAAGAAGCTAGTACCTCAAATGGTATTTTTCCCTGGAGGACAGTAGAAGGAAGACGATTATTGAGATGGGTAGATGCGGAGATAGCATCACCCCATAGATGCTTGGGACAATGGCCACTATAGAGAATACAACGAGCCATATCAAGTAAATGACGATTTTTCCTTTCAGATACCCCATTCTGTTCAGGTGTGTAAGGACACGTTTTCTGGTGGATAATCTCATGTGTTTGTAAGAAAGACTGAAAGACACGATTAACATATTCCCCCCCCCCCCATTATCAGAGCGAAGAATTCTAACTTTGGCATTGTACTGTGTTTGGACTTCAGAAAGGAAGACTTGAAAACCCGGAAAAACCTCATCCTTAGTTCTAAGAAGAACAACCCAAGTAAGACGTGTACAATCATCAATAAGCGACGGTGCCATAACCAAACTTCACTTAGCTTGTCAGAATTAGACATCAAAGCCGCCCAGGGCTGTGCTCCTAGTTTCTCCCCGACGTACGTCTGATCTAGATGAAACAACCTGCCCCTCAGATACCCTTGACCTAGTAACTACCCAGTGAGAATATCCTGAAAAATCACATACGTAGGAAAAAATGTCACAGAGCATTTGAATTCAACATTCAACTATGGGACAGATATCAAATGATGGGATGAAGCAGGTACATATAGCACATTTTTAGCACTATTGTGGGAGTGATACGAACTGACCCCTTTCCTAACACAGGGAAGGCCTCACCGTTAGCATTAGTAACATAAGGTACGGGTGGAGATGATAATTCAGTAAAATAAGATTTGTCATAAGTCAAATGATCGGAAGCACCTGAATCAATAATCCATGTATCACCACCAACAAAGTTAGAAGTATTTAAGGCCATACCTATCTTGTCAAGACCAATGACAGATGCTGAGGGTATGGCACCTCCTGCTGTTTGATGGTCACATCCGACCACACCATAGATGTCTGGTTCCTGGACCAACTGGATAGCTGCTTTCGCCTTGGGACGATATGTAAGCCTTTTAGGCCTAAGATGCGGATACAACTTCCAACAAGATTCACGAGCATGGTCACCATTGCAATAAGAGCAAGGAGAACGAGGTTGATTCCCAAAGCCTGGTGATGGTCCTTGCTTGTGGAGTGGAACGGAACTTGATTGCTGAAGGAGTGGTGCTGGTGCTCTTGCCTGAATAGTGAGACTGGAGACTTCAAGTTGTGCTTGAGTAAGGCTGTCCTGTTGAGACTCATCCTTACGGTAGTGCATGAAGTCTCCCCAAATTTCCTATATATAATATAATATAACGAACCACCACACCTCTCTAGCTCCATTCTCTCATATTTCTCCCATAGTTGTCTTTGCTTACTTATCGCTCTCGCTTTCTCTCATTGAAACCTAGCAGTAAGCTCGATCGATCTCTACATTTCACTTGTATATATTTCGTGCATGGTCTGATTAATGTTACTCTGTTGGATTTGTTGATGATTACTTAGTGTTGGGAAAGTGTGGCTTAAAGTAGAGCACTTTAAAATCTCACATCAGAAACGTGAAAAATTATTCTTTGGTTATAAAGAATGGTATCACACACCCAATAATGTCGATGTCTTTTATGTAAAACCTCATACATGTTTCGCATTCAGATGGCTAAATTGAGGATAATATCGGTATTTCTGGACCCGTGTGTGGGACTCTCGGGGCCCGTCGACCACTTCAGATAAGTGGTATTAGAGCCCAAGTGACGTTTGGGACTTGTTGTCTCATAAGATCGAGTTAAAATTTGGTAAAGCTCCCACCATTTTAAAAAAATCAAAAATAAAAACCAAGAACTATGTCTGTCTCTGGTTTATAAACTAGGCAGAAGCAGAAGCAGAAGCTTCAAACTTTAAACTCGGATCCATGTCTGTAAAGTCGGCCAAGTCAGCAACAACCTGGCAAACAGACCTCTTCAGTCTTGCAATCTAATACGTGGTCGATTAAAGCAACCATATTTCACCATAGTGACAATACCCAGTTTCATCACAACATCATAGAATTTATAGTTTGATCTTAATTGTGGTTGAAGGACCTGAGATTGCTTTCCTACATCTCATTATGTGGGATACTTTCGACCATTGTCATAATGACAGGACTTGTTGGAGCAATTCTTTGCGTACTATTCGAAGGTTAATGTTGCATACTATTCTACCAAAAAAATAAATTACAGCAAGATAAATTTCCACAAGAATCTTTAAAATGTGTAGAAGATACATGAAGAAGGAACGATGAGAACAATTGCCATATAGCAAGCAACGACTCGTGTCTTTAGGGTAAAACACAATAGTTCTTTCGAAGTTCAGCTTCTTCATCTGTTCTATCTCCTCTTCGCTCTCACAACCCAATCAGAGGGAGAGATAGAAAGATATGAGTAGTTCCTCAAGATCATCGTCTACATCGCCTCATCGTTCTCGTGGTGGCAGTAACAATAGTACTAACAGTAACAACGAAGATAGGCCGCGATTCTTCGACCCAAAAGCGAAGAGCAAGTGCTGGGCAAACGCGGCAATAGTGCCAGGTCGACACCCTGAGCGGTGGCGCAAAGACGCCGCCGGCAACATTGTCTGTAAGCGCTTCTGCAACTGCCAGGGCTGCCTCTGCTTCGAGTACGATCACATACTACCCTTCTCCAAAGGTCCCTACTTTTCTCTGTTTCTCCTTCAGTTCCTTTTTGGGATTTACATTCATAATTTTGATCTGGATATTTGGAATTCGTCGATTTTAGTGCATATACTGGTTGCTTAAGCTCATTATTGAATTGGGTTTTTTGTGCTTTGCTTCTCAAGTAGTGTAGTCATGTCCAAGATTGGGCTTTGTAGTGTTGGATTGCTTGGTAGCAAGGAGAGTAATGTTGTTTACTTGATTTGGCATTTTGGGTATGCAAGAGCTTAGTAATGCTGGAGAATAAGGCTTCAAAGCTGTTGTCTTTTTGTTTTCTTTGTTTTGGTGGTGATTTTGTTGAGATTTGGGATTGTCATGTAGGTGGTGAATCCGTAGCGGAGAATTGTCAGATTCTTCAAACAAGAGTGAACAGATTCAAATCAAACAAAGAGCAGGTCGACGAGAAAGAATTGAAAGGTTATTCTTGTGATGTCAAGTTTACAGGTATGTGTGCTGCCTTGTTTACTTCATTCTTTTGTATTAGTTGAATGTTCTGTTCTGTTTAGGTTATAACTTCCTAGAGTTCATTCTTGTGTTGGTATCTATTGCTTCTCGGGAGGTACATTACTACAATACTACTCTGTCTCAAGTTACAGAATTACTGTTAAACTTTCTGTCCCAGAGTATAGAAAGATTGTGGACTTGACTAATCTCCTATGTCGTCGGTTTCTACTTTCCACGTCTATAATCAACACTTAGAATGTGCTTTCTTAGTCTAGTTGATCTTGCTTTATCATCCCAAAATGCATTGTTCAAAGATTTGGAGAACTGTTTTCCTGCTTTAAGTCCACAAAAAGAGTTGAGATAACACTTGAAAATCTTCAATCACTACATGCTAGTGAACTTTGATGTTGATCTGGTCATAGGTCTTGCCAATAATAATCCAAACTTAAGATGCCTTTCTGAGGTTAACTCAAGATTATGATTTGTTTGGTGAGCTATCTTATTTGAAGCCCTCCTGGCCTATGGAAGCCATTATGCAAATTCATTTTTAAAGCTACATCATTTTCTTAATGTATTAGCCTTTCACATTATTGTTCTTGTAGCACTTAATAGAACCAGTAACAAAGCCTTGCATCATCAATAACTTGCAGACAAGGAGCTTGACATAATTGAAATGGCTGTCTATGGGGATGTGATCCGGCCAGGAAATCAGTGCCGATGCAGAACTGTAGCTGAGATGCTTGGCCAGGTCAAGTCAAAAGACAAAACTGCTGCTTGCAAGTTGCCGCATAGCAGTGAGGCTCTATAACAAATAAGGCTGAGAGTACCTGAGTCCTTGAATTTTTGTAGGCAATTGGAATGTAGTGATTTCAAAATGAGGATTTGGATAGTCATTTGAAAAGCTAAAAGCATTAGACAGAATATATCCATACGATCAGCATATACTATACAGCTGAATAATTTTACATTTGTGACTAACTTTTGGTCATCTTGATAAGTCAACGGAAATGGAACAAAGTATTGCCATTTAGGTTGAACTTCAGTATCAGCTAGAGGCCTAGAGTTCTATTGAAATGCATAATTCAAAGAAAAAAAAGACATCATCAAATAATAACATGCTGATATCAAAATTTTCGGTTGTACTTGGTTACAGTTTAGAGTTTTGCTTTCCTTGTTGATGCAATTGAATTCCTTAATATCTCCAGCAGATCTGCTAGTACTTGAAGAATGTGTTTCCTTAACCCACTCAATGCATTTGCAAATGTTTTCACTTTTTGTTCTCATTTCGATCCTGTAATGGCTTTGCCATTTTCAGCTGCTTCAAAATAGTTGCACCTTCTTGTTTAACATCGTCGGTGGGATGTAACAATGTTGAAAGCAACCCGCCAACGATCATTAATTTCTCATAAAAAGAAATCCTGTCGATACTCGTAAAATGTCTCTACAACTCCACTGCCTCCACACTAGGGCAATGCTCCTGGTTACTACAAATTACCCTGGAGATGTTCCAGGCTGAATTTTACTCCCAAGTCCCATCACTCTAGGGCTCTGAATGCTGAATTTCGCTTACCAGCAACAAAAGGATCAAACTCTGAAACACTAAATCCCTCCAAGTTGGTCTAATTCACTTGTGTGACTCTTTTTGCAGAAGTATTGTCATATCAATTATCCAATCAAATGGAAATGGCATCAGTATTTGTCATTGTGTTTCTTCCAACTTGGGATTGAAGTTGAGTTCAATCTGGGTTGACCAGTAACACTGATTACAAGGAATCTACAAAGACTCGTGCCTTTTTAATTGTCAACTAAATATGAATGTAATCTCCGTCTTGATGCGATAAAGTCTGTGATGGCCAAGAGCAGCATGTGGCCAACCCTGCAATTGGAATCTTGGTTGATTTAGTTTGATCAATGATTCTTCTAAGAACATTTGAACAAGTCGTTTTTCTCAATGAGCATCTTAAGTAGCTTATTCCATACTAGAGAACAAGACCGCTGTTTTGTTAAATGTAAGACTCAGGAAACCAGGTCATGGTCAGTAGCTAGCAATTTGGTTAATCAAAAGAAGAATTTAATTTCTAGTTCAAGAAGAAAAGGATGGTGCATTGACTAAAGACACCAAGCTACCTTGACCCATGATTGAAGCTCAATTCATTCTATTACAGGTAATCATAACCTTGATAATAACCCAATTACTTTGACCTTCTGTATGGTTTTATAGTGGGAATCAAGGATGACTAGCAGTGATTTTCATAATTAAGCACCAACAAATGCACAAGACCAAGCATTTTGGGGCATCCAATCATTCTTTTAGTGCTCCTTTTCCAGATAGAATGTTCAAGAGCGTCAAATGTCAAAAGAGGAAAATGTACATATCTCAATTGGAGTTTGGAGGAGGAACTGAAGCTTGTTAGGTATGTGGGTGGTTCTTCTATGTTTGGCTACCACATATGATATTGTATGTTTTCACCCAAGGAGACATGGAAGTAAATTAAGCTACTCCTAACATTGACTTGATGAGTGAGGGTTGGTGGACTATATCTATTTGGGTTTGAATTGCACAGTTATACATCATAAAACTATGGCACTTCCAATTTTAAAAGCTTGGTCTCTTTTTTAAATTAGGTGTTGGGTTCCATCCTACTGCCTTGGTCAATCCACAAAGTGTGCTAATGGTGTTTGGTGGCTCATTGTTATTAGTTTTCTATATAGATATGTTCTTTTCCATCATCTCATGCTATTGAGTCGCTTTGTACAATGAGGGATAGATCTTGATTGGATCATGGGAAGCAGCAATCATAGCTTGAAAGAGCACACTCACATGCCAACTTCTTACAACAATCATGGATCATTTGGAGTTATATTCACTTGAGAAGAGATATTTATATCAAAATTAAAGATGCACTTACAAACAGAGTGTTCTATAGTGCTTTGAAGTTAAAGTTGAGATTGCCGAGCGGATAATTCTACGAGTGCTGTCCTTTGAGTTCAAGTAATTTCTGTTCATGAAAACCCTGGTATTCAAGTAACAGGATCACAGCTCTACATGTGTGCTCACTTTCTGAAACTTTATTAAAGAGCAGCAGTACTTTCGCACCTAACCACTTTATACATATGTATTCAGCAATGGAATTGGAATGGCCCCAAATCCTCATATAGCTTCAAACCCCACAAAAAATTGATTTCCAGCATCTAAAAATGGGACTGATTAGAGATTGAAGAGGAGGTCAATGTCATACTGTATGTTCACAATTACATCACATTGAGAGACTCCTACCATAACAAATAGTCTCTTTTGATGTAAGAAATTTCATTTTCTCAGTAGTAGGGTGGAGAGGGCAGCTGCAACAAATCAACTAGTCGTGCTTTTGAGGAATGTGAAGTCTCAATCTAAGTTGGTTATGGAGGTGGCTTGTCCCGTTGTTTTCGGGAACCATATGAAGTAATCAAGTGAATGCCTCAGAAGATCAACTTAGAAGACACTTACGAAAATGAGATGCAAGTGTCTATCTTGTCCTATACGTACATACGACAGTAACAATGTATAAATTTGACCATTTAAAATTAGAATTCATTTAAGTTTATCTTCATAAGATTTGAAGCAAATATCATGTTAGATTATATAGTTTCAGTTAAATTAGTAACACATATTTTTCAATTTCATTAGTGGTATCTATTTTCTTAAGCTCCATTGAAATTTGTCTTGAAATGTTCGTTTGACTTATTATAATGGTTCCCAAATATCATATTTAACGTCATGTTTGGATGGAGCTCAACAAATTGACATTTGATGAGATTGAAGTGTACAAAGTTGTTATGCAACTGTATAGTGTGTGTTTTAGACTTTTAGACAATATTATAAACCATGTGGATTACAAAACAAAACAAAAGTGAGAAAGAATGATTCAAAATCCTAGAGAGGTAGTAACATTTTTAGGAGCAACAAGTAGCAATTGCATAGAATTATACAAATCATTGTATAAATTTCATCTTTCTCCTTTCCCTTTTTCTTTATTCAACTCTCTCTCTCCTCTTCCACTATCAACCCATCTCCTACTAAAAAAAAAAAAACTCATCTCTTACTCATACATCTACGATCTACATCTAAACCCTAATCAGGTTTCATAAATTTTAAAATGCGATATCGAATTTGAAAATTAAATGACACGATACACAACACATTATTATAGACTATTAAAACTGAATACATGACATCTTATACTCAAAACTAACACCTAAATTTTGCATCTCAATAAATCTCTGTTCTTTTTGAATAATACACATAACATCTCAAAAAAAATTAATTTTCAGGCAAAGACAAAAATATAAGAAAAACACAAAAACCTACTCCAAATCCATTGGTCAACAAGCACCCACGACCTCAAGCGCTATCTTATTGGATCACGGATCCAAATCCCCCGGACCCACATATTTCTAGTAGCGTACTACCAATTTCGAAAAAACACAAAATACCAAATCCAAACAAAACCAGAGAATAATCTCAAGTCCATCCAAATCCCAAATTCCCCCGTATTTCCCATTTCGTAACCCAACAAAATAAGCAACCATTTTTTGGGGGCCTCTTTTCCTCGGATCTCGCTGTCTTTTTTCAATTATAAAATCCATTATCTCCCGCAATCGTCGCGGAAAATCAAAAGTGACGGGCAAGAAAAATAAAATAAAAAGACGGGAAAGTGAATCATTCGGTGAAAGGAACAGCAAAACATTCTATCTTTGGGAGTGTGTTTATATACAACCCAATTCATCATTTCTGCTTCTCGCCCTCTCCCATTCCCCAGTTCCAATCTGCATTTCGGGTTTTTTTTTCGGAGTACCCGACCCGGCTGACAGTTTCCCGATCCGGTCCGGCGGGTTTGGAGGAGGATGGGGTGCGTGAGCTCGAAGCAGACGGTGTCGGTGACGCCGGCGTTCGACCACTCCGGGGACAATGTCGGGAATTCGGGTTGGAGCCGGGTCGGGGAGGTGGTGAAGAAGAAGAAGAAGAAGGTAGGGGGTGAGTTGAGTGGGAGCGAGTTGGGTGAGTCCGGGAGAGCGAGTTCGAGGAAGAAGAGCAGCTATTCGGAGTCGTTGAGTTTCCGGTTGAGTAATTTGCAGAGGTACGTCGAGGGCGAGCAGGTCGCCGCCGGCTGGCCGGCATGGCTCAGCGCCGTCGCCGCCGAAGCCATTCAGGGCTGGGTCCCACTTCGCGCCGATGCCTTTGAGAAATTAGAAAAGGTAGAAATTGAAGTCTGGATTTTTGTAGTATGAACAAGATTTTAGCTTTTATTGAAAAATGTTGAAGAGTTTTGGAGTAGTGTGGATTTGGAATTTTGGTAGTGCAGATATTTCTGATTGTTTTTTTATAAATTATATTTCTTAAAAAGAAAAAAGCTTGCACTTTTGGTGTTGTAACTAAGAGACTTCACTGATTAAGAAATGAAGAAGGTGAAAGCTTTAATGGTGTTGTAAACTTGTAGTACATTAAGAATAAGGTGTTTCGATTTTGATTTTGTATGTGTTTAGTGACTGTGAGTTCGCTGTTTTTATCAGCTTGATTCTTGTGTGTTCTTACTGAACTGCAAATTTTGGTACAGATTGGACAGGGTACGTACAGTAGTGTGTTCCGAGCACGTGATCTGGAAACTGGGAAGTTAGCTGCTTTGAAGAAGGTGCGGTTCGACAATTTTGAGCCTGAGAGCGTCAGATTTATGGCGCGAGAAATCTTGATTCTCAGAAGGCTTGACCATCCAAATGTCATTAAGTTGGAGGGACTGATTACTTCACGGTTCTCGTGTAGCATATACCTTGTGTTTGAGTACATGGAACATGACATTACTGGACTTTTGTCTAACCCCGACATCAAGTTCAGTGAAGCACAGGTTTGCAGTTTGCTTGCCTTGCCCTTGTGAGTACATGTTTGTTCATATCATGCCGGGGTGTTTTGAGACCAAGCAGAATAGTTTCATCTATTGTTATTATCTAAGCTCTTGCTAAAATGGTTGTTGTTGGTTTTGTTTGGCAGATTAAATGTTACATGAAGCAGCTGTTGTCTGGACTTGACCATTGTCACTCGCGGGGTGTAATGCACCGCGACATAAAAGGATCAAATCTTCTAGTGAATAATGAAGGAGTTTTGAAGATGGCTGATTTTGGATTGGCAAACTTCTGTAATTCTGGGAATAGGCAACCCCTTACCAGTCGTGTAGTCACTCTGTGGTATCGTCCTCCTGAACTTTTGCTTGGATCGACTTCCTATGGAGCTTATATTGATCTTTGGAGTGTTGGCTGTGCATTTGCCGAACTCCTGGTTGGGAAAAATGTTCTTCAAGGGCGAACAGAGGTGATTGACTAATCAAAGTTGGTTTTTGATTATAATGTTAGTCGTTTAGATTTGACTGAAGTATGTTGTTGAGATAGTTTGGTACCTTTTAAAAGTTAAAAGGGGTGTCTCTGGACTTGTTTTATATGGAAATTATGTATGTTCTGCACATGCAGAGACCTCCATTAGTTTAGGTGGTAAATGATCAATATGTTCATCAACACAGCATCATTAATGCAGAGTCCTCCATTATAGTTATGCTTTACGCAAAGTCTGATTCTCTTAACAAATGCATCAGGTTATTAGAACAACTAGGTTGATTCGCTCATCCAGAGTATATGCGATATATGCATGTTGAGATTTCTCACAACTATTGTTAGTTATCAAACTTTGCTTTGATTCTTCCAGTTCGACTTCTTAAACAATTATCCACTGACAGGTTGAACAACTACACAAGATTTTCAAGCTCTGCGGCACCCCGTCAGAAGAATACTGGAAAAAGTCCAAACTTCCACATGCAACTCTATTTAAACCCCAACAACCTTATGACAGTACTCTGCAGGAGACCTTTAAAGATTTGCCAGCAGCCACTTTTAACCTATTAGAGACTCTTCTTTCTGTAGAACCAAACAAGCGTGGGACTGCCTCCTCTGCTCTTGCATCTGAGGTAATCATGCAAGATAATGGAATTGTTTAGTCTTGTTTGCTAAAACTACCGATTATACACTCACGCACACAAGTTAATGTCTGTCACTATTTTGTTGCCAAACCTTGGTGTTCTGAAGTCTTTTTTCATTATAGAAGTGACAGTTCTTAATTCTCAATTTTGAACTTTATGCATTAGCGTTTTCCTTTCTCTCGTTCCTCCATTGTGATTCTTGTTCTTGATGCTCTGAATGGAGCATGAAGTGAAAATTTCTCGTATTAAGCATTGATCTTCCTCACACGGATTCTCATAAGCATTCTGTATATGCCACTTACAGTATTTCAAAGCGAAGCCTTATGCCTGTGATCCATCAAGCTTGCCAATTTACCCACCTAGCAAAGAAATTGACGCGAAAAATCGGGAGGAGGCAAAGAGGTGAGGGTCTTTTTCTCTTTTATGAGGAATTTACCATAGTCCTAACCTCCACTGAATTATCAGGAAAAAGATTGGTGGTAGACTTCGTGGAGAAACAAGAAAGTCAACGAGAAAATCACTTGGAATAAGTAAATTGGCTCCAGTCGAGGTCTCTGTCTCTTTCATCCTCTATGTTATATGTAGACCTGTAGAGATACATACTTTTCATTGAAATGATCTATATTTCCTTATCTTGCAGGACATCGCCACCCAAATCCAAGGTTCATATAAAATTAATGGCACTAATGGACATATCACCAAGCAAGAAAATGGTATCATAAGCAGGGAGTTGCCAAAGCCACCAGCTTCTAAAGCAGAAGAGGCTTTACATGTAAAGAATGCATCTCAAGGAGATGTTCCCTTCTCTGGACCATTAGAGGTTTCTACATCAAGTGGCTTCGCATGGGCAAAAAGACGAAGAGATGATGCTTCTAGAAGATCTCATGCTCGATCTATCTCAAAAGGACACATATTTAACACGGTAGAACCTTCAATTGCAGTGCATACAACGAAGAACTTCGACTCTAAGACACATGAAAATGGTGAATATAGAGGGTGTACCGACTCTAGAGGATATGATTCATATGAGGTTGCAAAGCTAGCAATGATGAATCAATGGGGAAAGCTTGGACGTCCAGATTCATTTGATGCTTCTGATGGGTATCACTCGCAGGAATTATCGTTGGCACTTTATCAGAGAGAGGAAAGGGTAGCTGCTACTAAAAGTGATCTGGTGAGTTTATGTAATATGAGAACCATATGTTCTGTGTATATATGTATGTTACTCAACTTCATTAACCTTGTTAAATTTTGGTTTTGCAACAGAGTTTTCAACTTCACGATGATGGAGACAAGGTTGAATTTTCAGGACCCTTGTTATCTCAACCATATAAAGTTGATGAATTTTTAGAAAGGCATGAGCGCCAGATCAGAAGGGCGACGCGGAACTCATGGTTCTATAGAGGTATAAGATTCTAGTACAAGTTCAGACTTACACTTTACCATGTAGCTCAGTATTACTGTTGACCAAGATTATCCTCAAGCAGCATAAGGTCCTAACCTAAAATTTTTGGTGGTTTTTTTTGCTAAATAGTATGACTTCTGAATTTGCAGGTAAGAAGCAAGGGAAGTGAGTTATCTGATAGGTTCTAATTGACTGCATCAAGAAGAAGAAGAGAAGAGGAGAACTCAACATGAAAACAGAACATACAAAGTCTCAGCCTGGTAGATACCATTTCCATACTCTGACTAGGCTGCTATATCTAATAGTTGAGAAACTGAAAATCTATAGAAACTTAGAATGATTACATTTTCTCCCCTTTTTTTGAATCTTTTTTTTTTTGCCTGATTTATTCTTTCTTTCCTAATCTTTTGGCAAAAGCCCAAAGCCAATGTATAGAATCTAGATTAGTAGCAAAAGCCTTGTTTAAGTTCTTGTCATGCCTCTTTACTTATTTTGTTTTTTATTGAAAAACAAACTTTATTGAATCAAAGAGGTTACATCAGATTGTGGATAAAAGTCTCAACAGAGACCCCCCTCGCTCAACCTATTAGTTAACATCAACCAACTCATGTAGCCTCTGAGGGCCATTTTTTCTGCAGTACATAGCTTGTGTCCTAGTCAAAGCTGATCGGGCAAGTCTATGAGCTACTATGTTCAGCCTTTTCTTCACATGTTTCCATGATACCACCTCAAACTCACGCATCAAAACTCCAACCGCATCAAGAACTCCTCCAATCTCGCTTAAGTCCCAGCCATGGGTATTCAATCCATTCAAAACATTGAGGGCATCTCCCTTTACCATCACTCTTGGCATACCCAACTGCTTGCAAAAATTAATCCCATGCCTCTTTACTTATCCTATGGCCCTGGTTATTCTGAAGTTATGGCTTTTGGGGAAGAGAAAGTTTGAGACGCAATTATGGGATTTTAGAAAAGGAAAGAAACGAAAAGAAAAGATAACAATACGACTGAGACCTCCTAGCTGATCCCATAATCCTCCTAGCCCATAGATCTCTTCTAAATATCCCAAACTTAATATGAATGTGTGTTTCTGGAACTGATAGCAACCACCTTGGCAGCAACTACAGCTTGTGAGCTTTGTCCTGGAGTCCCATGTCCAAGAATCATTGTCAATCCAATTATGGGAATTCAGGTAAAACCACCAGGTAGATGCAAAAAATTTAGTTCAAGGGTTGCAAATCTCATTCAAATCACAACTTGAGATCATGCAGAAGTGGTAGCAAGCTCAATAACAATCAATCAGCATCAACAAGTAGCTGGTGAGCTCGCACCAAACGAATGAGGACACGTACAAACACACATTAGCAAGAACATGCAGGGAAGAAAATCGGCCAAACAAACCCTAAAGAAGCCAGGGCAGGGACGATTGGGGAGGCCAGTCTGAAATGCAGGCATCCATTATTGCAAGGCAAAGTGGAACATAGATAAGGGATAGGCCAATGTGTCACCACCATGGGAAGATAGGGGATAACCCAATAATTTGGATGAACGTGGGTCCTTGATTGTAATTAAACCAGAGACGTTGAAGCAAATTACCGACACCCACTGTTACCCATAATTACCTTAACAGAGACATGACGGGTAAAAGGGTTCGGGTTTTCCGGCAAAAATCCCAGATCGGGAAGAGTGAGATCTCGCTTTCATCATCATAGTCATCTTCCCCGTACAGTAACATTCTTTCACTGAAATACGCTACCGGGGAGCACATGCCATGCATGCACTGCCTGCAATCATTTCAGGAAACCTCTATGATGATGATCATCATCGATCTCTGACCCTTTTATTTTGTTGACTTTTTGTTAAATGCTTTGCAATAATGCATCTACTTGAGCCTCGTGGTATCATAGTTTGGATCATGTACGTACCACACATGTGCTTCATTGCTCTTGTCCTCTTTCTTTCATTACAAGAAATTTAGTAAGCGATGGGGTTAATACCTTATTATTGTGGAATATTAAGACGATTTTATGTCTCTTTATTTCATGGTAAATTTTGCTTTCTATACATAATGCAATGAGTTATTCCAAAATTCTATCGACCTGATTCCATATTACACGTAAACACATTACTTCACTTATATAATAGGAGATGATGATTCAATTGCTTTATTTTATCTTCATCTTACTTGTCTCGCGAACTTACTACAAATGAAGTAAACATTTACATTGGTAACAATTTTGTTTTTTCTCGATGTGGTTCGCGTCAATAATAGTTGAATCGATCAATTTTTTTCTATTGAAAGTGAGATAGCATGCTACATTGGTTACGTTAGCATTTTTTTTTAATAGGGGTTACTTAGCAAGTTATAACACAATCACCCATTTAGTATTCAGATCGAGGTCCACAAGAGTGACCCAACAAATGACTAATTTCCCGTCGTAAGCATTCGAACCTGAAGACCTCACAAACTTACTAGTCACAAATTGGTAGGAGTTGAGACTCTATTTTTTTATATAAATATTTTATTAATAACTCACACACCTTACATAAGTCAATAACGTTTGAATTCCTGGTTTCAAAGTTGTCAATTAAACACTTTAACCAACCAAGTTATAGGTCACAAATAATTGAGACTCCAACTTTAAACATTCTACTAAACAATTCCAACAATTTTGCCACATGAGTTAATTGAAACGATCAAAAGCTATAATGGATATCTAAACCAAAAAATCAACAAAAGTAGGTCAATCAAAAAATGTGATTAAAGAAAAGTAGCTATGTGCATGAATGTGACCTTTCATGGATTGCTTGTCCAGCACCCTACATTAATTATCCACCGTCCATTCCTTATACCAGGTAAAGGAAGTAAATGGGGTGATTTGGTGTGAGCTCCTCATTTACATAGAAGCCTGATTGGCCGGCTCCAGCTTCGCTCGCTGAGATGGCTCCTCCAATCTTTCCATCACGTGGTTCTAGTGGCTAAACGACAGCGTTAAGCAGTCCGGAGCAGCTGTATTTTGGAGAAAGAGCAAAAGGGAACGTAGAGGAATAGAAGAAGACGTTGGATGGGATGTGGTGACGTGTCGTAAGCAAAAGGCACAGCTAGTAGTCTAGTACCTAACGATGAAAATCACCGTGCGTGAGAGTGGCACATTGCGCACACAACAATGGCTAAAGGCACAATTTGGGGATTGATGCCGGATTGGTTGTTACGGTAACCATTAACATTTAACAAATATGATTAGGCTGCTGCTATTAACACACCCTAAAACTCTAATAACACACCCTGTGGGCCCCACATCTATTTTTTTATTACTCTCAAACCTTCTGCTCCCGAATCTACCCTTCTACTTCCGAAATGCAAATCGGAGATCTGCGATCAGTCCCAAAACCATACCCAGGCTTTTCCTATCTCATACCCATCATAATCCATTCCCACCGTCAAGCACCACCACCACCCAATCCAAAATCAAAACGGCAGCGTACAGATCCTGGGACAGAGCTTCTGGAAAGAAGAGACAGGCGGTTCCGAAGCCGAGTCGTCAACCTTAGCCATACTAAGCGCCGCACCGGAATGCACCCCTTTGTTCTGCTCCCCCATCGCCTCAAACAACGGCTTCACAAACAACCCCACCACCGACCTGACATTCTCGACGCCGCCTCGCCTTTCAGGTACGCCGCCAGGGCACCAATGGCGTCGCGACACGCGTCCTTCACGCCGGAGTCGGCGTCCTTGAGGCGTTTAACGATGTGGGAGATGATCTTGGTGAGATGGGTGGGGGCGAAGTCGGGGTGGGAGGCGGAGGGCTTCTTTTTTCATGGCGGGTTTGGGGTCCGCGGAGGCGTTGTAGAGGCAGTTGAGGAGCATGGGGAGGCCGTCGACGGCGAGGGTGTGGATGATTTTCTCGAGATATTCGACGGCGATGGTAGGTGTCGCGGTCGGAGAGCTTGGAGAAGGAGGTGAGGATGCGTTGTTTGATTTCGACCATGGCGAGGTGGGAGGAGAGAGAAGAAGAGGAAGAGGAAGAGGAGGACCAGGAAGATGGTGTGAGGTTTGGTGGGGGTGTGGAGTTTCGGGGTTTTGAGATTCTAGATCCGGCGAATGGTGAAGGAGATGGGTCTTGGAAATGGGGGAAAATGTAGGGGTGTCTGGGTCTGGTGCAGCAAAATCAAACCTGCAGGAATTGAAAAGAGGAATCTGAGAGAGGGAGTAGAAATGACCAAATTGATGGGTGTGTTTTCGTTTCAACGAGGATCGAGAACCGCGACGACCCACAAAGCCTTGCCAGTCTCCGGAGCCGGTTCTTTTTCGCCGGCGACGACCAAGCGGCGATTCGGAAGTAGAAGGTTTCTGATTTGCATTTTGGAAGTAGAAGGGTAGATTCGGGAGCAGAAGGTTTGAGAGTAATAAAAAATAGATGTGGGGCCCACAGGGTGTGTTATTAGAGTTTTAGGGTGTGTTAATAGCAGCAGCCTATGATTAACCTTACCTATTAGCTAGTAAAATGTCTTCAATACGTGGTAATTGATACATACGCATGTTTTTTCTCGCATATAAATGGTTAAAATACATCATCATAAGCTGAGTATGTTTCTCATACTAAATTCAAATCACGAAACTGTCAAAATAACAAAATATTGTTTTGTATTACATATCATTTCATATTTGAAGTGTGGAGCGATGAATGTTGTCAAAAAAAAATCGTGACCCCACAATATGTCCACTCTAATGCGTGTTATGTTAATATTAGGTAATATATATTTTCTTACCAAAACAAGCTGTAAAAATAGGAACTAGTTTTCAACATTATTTATGACATGTGTTATTAATACGAAAGACGTTATGATTAGCCAAAATACAACGGTAAAGCATCATTGTAACGCATCCGTAATTCCATTTCAAATTCTCTGCCTGTTGAATCCCGACAGAGACAGTAAAATCATTAATCAATCTCACTATTTAACCTCTAACCTTCCTTTTCTTTTTACCAAGACTCGCAGATTAACTCCAAGAAACACAGTAACAGTACTCCATTATTTAATATTTTTTACACCTAATCCCCCTTCATTAATAACCAGGAGCGCGCGTAATTGCCACGTAAGATCGTCGTCTCTAACAAACAAAAATCAAAGAGAGCAAAAACAAATTTAAATCGGAAAAGAAAAGAGAAAGCGAGAGTTGCAGACAAGGAGGACGGGTCTAATAGTTTTCTCCTTTTCAGTCCACTACGCTTCTCTCTCTCTCTCTCTCTCTCTCTACAATTCCCAATCCTCTCTCATTTCCTATTCTCCAATTCCCAAACCCTCACTGCCACAGTTGTCGTCGGAAATTCCGAATTCCGGTTTCGGTTTCCCGTCAATTGGCGAATTCCGGCTTCGTTTCTCCGTGAGAGGTGTGGTTTCGTTTGGACCAATTGGGATCTGGTTCAGCTTGTTTTTTCCAGGGGATCGGAATTGTGATCCAATTGGAGCTTCGTTGAATTACCGTTTTGGATCCGATCGTGGAAGAAACAGCGCCACCGGCCGATGGCGCTGTTCCGGCGATTCTTTTATCGGAAGCCGCCGGATCGGCTTCTTGAGATTTCTGAACGGGTGTACGGTACGTCGCCATTTTAATTGTCTTTCTTCCACGATTCTTTGCCCTAATTTTGGCTGAAATTTGAGCTCGAACATGAAATTGTGGTTTCTTTGTGCTCGGTTATGGATTTTTCGGGTGGTTTCGGGACAATGGGGATGGTTATTGGTCTAATTAAGAGTTTCGCTAGGGTTCTTGTTGCAATGTGTTATGCCTGGTGGTGTCGAATTGTGGTGTGTGGTTATGCGTAGAGTCTTTTTGCGTAATTCAGCTGAAGCTTTGCTTCGATTGTGATGATGATACTGAATAAGATGAAAGCAGCTGGGGCAGAGCTGTAGAGTTGCAAGGGAAGTTGAAGAAATTGAATTTTAGTACTTATCTACTGAAGAACTATGAGGCCGGATTGTATCGAATTGGTTTTATTGCGCTCTGATCATGTGATTGGTGTTGAATTGAGCTGAATCGAGAAAGAAACTGTTTAGTTTGAAGCAGAAAGGCTTTGTCGAAACTGAGATATATTTTCAGCAATTTATTTAATGCAGAGGCTTTTGTTTGGTGATGCTCGGTGCATGTTCTATCACTCAAACCTCTCTAGTTTTCCTTTAAGAAGGGGGGGGGGGGGGGGGGGGGGGGGGATTTGTTTGATATACGTCATGGAAATTGAAGTTTCTGCAGTTTTCATTTTTCGTTTTCTCACCCCTTTTTTTTTGTTGTTGCCTAATTACTCTGATGGTATAAGATTGAGAACTTCTTAGTGTCAATGGGATTGATTCTCATTTTTACTTCTCCTTTAATGCAGTTTTTGACTGCTGCTTCTCCACTGATGTGTTGGAAGAAGATGAGTACAAAGTGTACTTGGGTGGCATTGTAACCCAGCTACAGGACTACTTCCCCGATGCTTCTTTCATGGTGTTTAACTTCAGAGAAGGGGATAGACGGAGCCAAATTTCAGACGTGTTGTCCCAGTATGACATGACAGTTATGGATTACCCTCGGCAATATGAGAGTTGTCCACTGCTGCCACTGGAGATGATTCATCACTTTCTTCGATCAAGTGAAAGTTGGTTGTCATTGGAGGGACAACAGAATGTACTGCTGATGCACTGTGAAAGAGGAGGATGGCCTGTGCTTGCCTTTATGCTTGCTGGTCTTTTGTTATACCGTAAAAATTACACGGGGGAGCAGAAGACTCTTGATATGGTTTACAAGCAGGCTCCTAAACAGCTTCTCCACCTGTTGACTCCTTTAAACCCACAACCCTCGCAGCTTAGATATCTTCAGTACATTTCACGAAGAAATCTGGATGCTGATTGGCCTCCATCAGATACACCGCTATTTTTGGATTGTCTGATACTTAGAAACCTTCCACTTTTTGATAATGGAAAAGGTTGCAGGCCCTTCATACGAGTTTATGGCCAAGACCCTTCAACACCAGCTAACAGAAGTTCTAAGCTTCTCTTTTCAAATTTAAAGACTAAAAACAACACTCATCATTATGTACAGGTAATGTCTACTTCTTGCAACTCAATCGGATATATAAAATACGGTTTGAAGCATTCTTATGAATCCTAATCGCAGGCAGAGTGTATGCTGGTGAAAATGGATATCCGGTGTCGTGTTCGAGGGGATGTGGTAGTCGAGTGTATCCACCTGGATGAAGATCTGGTTCATGAGGAGATGATGTTCAGAGTTATGTTTCACACAGCATTTGTACGGTCGAATATATTGATGCTCAGCCTTGAAGATATTGATATTCTTTGGGATGCCAAGGAACAATTCTCAAAGGACTTCAGATCAGAGGTATGTTATTGTTAGCCTTATGTGGATCTCCTTTTCAGAACTTTTGGAGTTGAATGCATGCTCAAATCTGTATCAGGTACTTTTTTTGGACGCTGATGCCGTTCTGCCTAATCTCACCACAGTTGTGGCAAGTGATGATGGAAATGACACAGGGACTGCTTCACCGGAGGAATTTTATGAGGTGGAAGAAATCTTCAGCAATGCCATAGATGGGCAGGACCTGAAGTTGGCATTTGAGACTGCACTGATTCACAACAATGCGCCTGAAAATATAGATCAGAAAGAAGTCTGGAAGGAGGATACAGAGCCTCACTCATTCCAAGACTGTGCGTCAGATGATGGGAACCACAAAAAGGACAGACATGTGAATTCTACAACTGATGCGGTGAAGGACATTGCTGTGGACGATGTAAAATACAAGCTGGAAGAGGTGAATTCCAATCTGGATGCAGTGAAAGACATTGCTGTGGATGATGGGGATACAAACTCAAATTTCATCTTAATTTCTGCTGATATTCCAAGTCATGAAGGAACTAAGGAAGTGGCAGAAGAGGTGTGTGAAAATTTGGAAGAGATGAAAGATATAATTGATGGGGAAGACACTACTACACAGAAGCTAGAGACCAAGCTCATACAACAAGCCGAGGTCTCTAGACCAAAATCTGAGAAATTGCAGCCACCTACTTCTAAACCTGCCGTGAACACAAAAACAGCTTCAGAAACAATGCTTACAAAACAGAAGGCTAAACAGCAAGAAACTCAGGGCCCTTCAGCAAGAATAGCAAAACCAAATGCAGTATCTAGGTGGATTCCTCCTAACAAAGGCTCACATACTAATTCAATGCACGTTTCATATCCACCATCAAGATATAATAGTGCACCAGCTGCTTTTGCCAATTCCACTGCTTCAAAGGATACAAATGCAAACGCCAGATTGAAGGTTTCTTCTGTTAACACTGCATCTGGAACTGCACCAAGGGATGTGGCAAGTAAACTGAAAAATAGTGATGTTGAACCTTTAAAGCATTCAGAATCTGCACCAGACACACTTGCATCCTGCCTGCCATCAACCATTCCTCCAAATCAAGAGACACATTCTTCCTCTGTTCCCACGCCACAAAGCCCACAGCAAGTAGTGTCCGTTCCACCACCACCTCCTCCTCCTCCACCACCACCACCTCCTTTATTAGGTCATAATGTGGTGTCGTTAAAGTCCCCTTCTCCTCCCCCACCACCTCCACCTCCACCTATTAGTGGGAAGGATACTGGTATACCTGTGCCCCCTATAGTTCCACCTCCTCCTCCTCCCCCCCTTAAAGCTATTGGGCAAAATAGTGGCGGTATTTTGCCTTCACAACCTTCATCATCCCTTTGGAAGGTTGGGTACGCTACAGCCTCCAGGGGTTTGCTGGGAAGTACTCAACCATCTCCCCCGCCTCCTGCACCTCTTTCTGTTCAGGATGCTTTAAGTGCATTGAAACTTAGTGTTGGTATCCCTACACCACCACCACCACCTCCCACTCATGGAGCTCCACCACCGCCACCACCTCCACCACCCCCACCTCCACCTCTTTCACGGGGAGCTCCATCTCAATCACCACCACCGCCGCCGCCACCACCACCTCCACCTCCCTTATATAGAGCTCCGCCTCCCCCACCCCCTCCTCCATCGTATGGAGCTCAACCACCACGTTTAATGCAAGGAGCTCCACCTCCACCTCCTCCACCACCGCTTCCAGGAGCTCCACCACCACCACCACCTCCTCCATTGTATGGGGCTCAGCCACCACGTGTAGTGCAAGGTGCACCATCTCCTCCTCCTCCACCACCACTTCCAGGAGCTCCACCTCCACCACCACCTCCAATGCATGGAGCCCCACCTCCGCCACCTCCTCCAATGTATGGTGCCCCACCTCCTCCACCCCCTCCAATGCGTGGGGTGCCACCTCCTCCTCCACCACCTGGTGGTGGTCGGGCACCCCCACCACCTGGTGGAAGTCGAGCTCCCCCACCACCCCCGCCACCTGGTGGAAGTCGAGCTCCCCCACCTCCCCCGCCACCTGGTGGAGGTCGAGCGCCCCCACCTCCCCCACTGCATGGAGCTCCACCTCCTCCACCACCTCCAGGAGCTCGTGGTCCTGGGCCTCCTGCTCCACCTGGACCTCCAGGTGGTGCTCCACCACCACCACCTCCATTGGGTGCCAAAGGTAATGATGCAAGAGGCCTTCCTTCTGGAAGAGGGCGTGGATTAGCACGTCCAGCGATGGGCCCTTCTGCTACAGCACCTCGAAGATCCTCTTTAAAACCACTACATTGGAGCAAGGTGACAAGGGCATTGCAAGGAAGCTTATGGGAAGAACTGCAAAGACATGGAGGAAATCAAATGTATTCCATTTTCTGATGTAGTTGTTCATTTCCACAGTAATTTGGAGTGGACCTCCATTTTTGGGATTTGCAGACTTCCTCGCTACTGCTTGCAGTCAATAATTGGAATCTTCCATGTTTTAGGTCTTACAAGGATGATCACTGCCAAAAAATCAGCCAAATGTTAGATATTCTGTTTATCTGCATATGGCTAACCAAATGGCTCCAATAGGCTGATTATTTGGAAGTATGATCCTTGGAGACAATTCCAACTAATTATTGAAATGCAGCATAAAAGTGGAAGTCCACTCTACTACTGGCTTGATTTATTACACTTGTCATACACAGTACTGGTCATATAAACATGTCTCAGTATTGCTCTGTTCCAACTCACTAATGTTCTCTCTTATATTCTAGTGCGCCTGAGTTTGATGTGTCAGAGATAGAAAGCCTTTTCTCTGCAACAGTTCCAAAAGCTGCTAACAAATCTGGAGACCGACGCAAGTCTGCTGGATCAAAACCCGACAAAGTTAACCTGGTAAGGTTATACAGTTGAATAGTTTGCTCTAAAACAATTATTTCTATAAAGGTTATGTCTGTGTCAGAGAATAAAAACTTCATACTTGTGAATGTACAAAATTGTCTTTCATCCCTCCATTTCTCGGAGTTACTATTGCTCAATGGAAATCCGATTAATATTGTCTGTGTGTGATGATACTGCCTGTTGGCTATACTGTTAGTTTGTCTTCTTGAGAAGAAATGTTTGTTGAAGCAGAAATTTATTATATGATTCTCTGTTCAAAAAATTATTTTTATTTCTTTTCTATTTTGCAGTAGTGTAAACCTTGAAGTTGTTACTTATCTACTGTTTTACTATGATCCTCTTCATACTATTTACTGTAGATCGACCTGAGAAGGGCAAACAACACTGAAATTATGCTCACTAAAGTTAAGATGCCACTTCCTGATATGATGGTAAGCTTCTCATCTTTTCATGATTTAGTTTCTCATGGGGAATGGTGATTTAGTACTTTAGCTAATGATGTACTAAACTAACATTTTTCAGGCTGCTGTTTTAGCAATGGATGAGTCAGTATTAGATTCTGATCAGGTGGAAAATCTCATTAAGTTTTGTCCTACTAAAGAGGAGATGGAACTTCTGAAGGTGTAGTTTCTATTTGACCATCAGTTTTTTTTTCCACATTTTCATCCATTGTTTTATTGGTGCTCACTTTGCAGAGCTTATTCTTTATGTTTATCCTGGTCACTTTTATATGATTCTCATCTTATTTGTATTTACTTTCTTGGTTCTTATTTGCTGTTTTGTATGATTGTATAGAACTATACTGGCGACAAGGAGACCCTGGGGAAGTGTGAACAGGTATCACAAAGTCACATGTCTTGACAAGATCTTAATATCTTCTTAGTTGTATATTTGAACTTTGTTTTTTCTATACATCCTTCCATATTATTCAGACCATATTGCTAATAGCATGTGCATATTGTATTGAAATTTTTCTCCATTGTTTTTACAACAAGAACTCTTGTTAGAATGTCTAGTTTATGGATATGCTTATAATGTTTCAGTATTTTTTGGAGTTGATGAAAGTGCCTCGGGTGGAGTCAAAACTAAGAGTATTTTCTTTCAAGATTCAGTTCAGCACACAGGTTTGGTGGTATCTCTTATTTTGTCCTGATGTCAATAAGTATATCCAACCATGTGTTTTTTTTTAACATGCTTTAATTCTTGACCTCTTTTTCAGGCCTCAGAATTTAAAAGAAGTTTAAACACAGTAAACTCTGCATGCGAGGAGGTATGTCACGACTAGCAATTAATTCTTTCCTGCTTTTTATAGGTAATATATGGAGTTAATTATCTCTTGTCTGTTAAATCAGGTCCGAACTTCTGAAAAGTTCAAGGAAATTATGAAGAAAATTCTTTTTCTTGGGAATACATTGAACCAAGGAACTGCAAGGGGTAAGTTATAATGAAACTGTTTCTCGGTTTAGAGGATCTTCAGATCGTGTGTTATATGTTACTTAAAGTACATGCTTAGAGCTTATTTTATTGTATGTCTCCATGAGCAGCCAGCATAGTCAATGCTGTAGACTGGAAATATGAAGATTTTTTTTCGTTTTATAAAGCAGTCTTCTGGTCTCTTGTTTGTTTTTAGAAACTTGTGTACATCTGTTTAACCATAAGGTGACACCTTGGGTGTAGCACGGTTTTGCTGTTCCAAAAAATCGAGTACTGCGGGATCAAAGAGAGAGATTATATCAAAACTTCGCAAGATTTTCTTCTATAGGTTTTTTATTGGTTTAGCATTGGTTTAATGTGGTAATTTGCCAAAGTAAAATGTTATCTCGATGCATCTCCATTTTTCTGGAACTGTATATAAATTGCTGAAGCTGATGCCAAGGTCTTGCTCATGGTCTTTTAATGTGACTAGGAATTTATCCCATACAGCTTCCTTTGTCACCTGAAACGAAGGAAACATGTCACATGGTGTTTATAATTCCTAGCTGCCCTTGTTGGATTATTTTGATGTTATTACTTTTTTAGTTTTCTCACATACTTCTTTATGATATTACAATGCTGTTTCATGTAATACTAATTTCTTCCTGGTTTTGCTTACTGATTTGATTTAATCTGTAACAGGTTCTGCTGTTGGGTTCAAGTTGGACAGTCTTCTGAAGCTTGCTGATACTCGTGCTTCGACTAGTAAGATGACACTCATGCATTATCTCTGTAAGGTATGTCTTTCTGTTTTTTCGTTTCTTTTGTTTTTTTTTTTTTAAATTTGGTGGCTCATAGATTATATTCTTGTTGATCCAATTATACTATTTATGTTATAAGTTCATAGGGACTATATGTATTTGTTCCGGTTAGAAACTGACACATTGAAGATATATATACATATATGTCTGTATTTGTTCTTGATAGAAACTACACTCTGTGAAGCATCGTCAGATGTTTCTTGTTGATTTATTTGATTTCCATTATTCCATCCCCACAACAAATGATAAGGAAAGATGCTCAGTCTGTCCTTGAGATAATAGTATCAGCTCGATATGCTTTGTTTTGATTTGAAATATGGAGACTCTCGAGGTTAGATTGAGGTCGAAAAGGAATTTTAGTAAACCTAGTAGATGGAAATTTGAATACAGGGGATGGGAGTCAGTTACTAAGCTCCATCTCTCTACTTCATTTAATAACTTAGAGACTTGGATACTTTTTCCAAAGATATTAAATTTTTTTTTTACATCTTTACTTGGATTGCAATAGTTTCTTAAGTAGGCTATGGGGCTTTTCTTTCTGCAATATTGGTTACTTGATATTGACATCAAATATTTTTATTAAACTGATACATGAGAGATGACTGCTTGCAAAAAGGTGCTTTTACTTGCCAAATACTTCTCGTTACAAGTTTCTTTCAGATGGATTATTTATCTCTTTACATGTGGCAAATTGTTTTTTGAATCTCAGATTTTGTTTCCTTGTATTTTAGGGTCTTGCTTCCAGATCTCCTGAACTTCTTGGTTTTCACCAGGACCTTGTCAACCTGGAACCTGCATCAAAGGTGCCCATCTTTTTCATGGGTGTTAATCATAGACATTTTAGTTCAGTGTTGTGTGAAACAGATCTTTCTTTCATGCAGATACAACTGAAGTCTTTAGCAGAAGAAATGCAAGCTTTAATCAAGGGGTTAGAAAAGCTCAAGCAGGAGCTGGTGGCATCAGAAAATGATGGCCCTGTTTCAGAGGTTTTCCGTAAGGTATGCAGTCTTAATTATTATTATTATTATTATTTCTGTTTTCTCCCAAATGATTTCAATGCTTTACAAAGAACCTTTCTGTTTTCTTTTTATTTTCTGTGTGGTAGCCTAACATTTTATATATTTTTCTTTCTTTCTTTTATTGTTGAAATTTCTAGACATTGAAGGAGTTCATTACTGTTGCTGAGACTGAAGTGGCATCTGTGACGAATCTATATTCTGTGGTGGTAATATGCTAATTATGAACTGTCTCATTGTCAGTTGCCTTATATTATGATTTATCATCCAAACTCATGACATTTACTTTTGGTGGACAGGGTAGAGCGGCTGATCAACTTGCATTATATTTTGGTGAGGATCCTGCCCGTTGCCCATTTGAGCAAGGTCAGTGGATGTGATCATTTGTTTTTTGATAACAAAGTTCTTAAGTGATTCAGACTGCTACCTTAAATGTATGAGATTGAGTATATTCTTAGGTGTCCCGAGAATTATGTTTTCATCTGGACTCTTTTTATGTTTTGTAATTCTGATGCTGACTTCCATTGTCTTGTTTGGATAAGTGCAGTTACTGTGACTCTCTTAAACTTTGTGAGGCTGTTTAAGAAAGCACACGAAGAGAATTGCAAACAGGCTGAATTGGATAGGAAGAAAGCTGAGAAGGAAGCAGAAATGGAAAAGGCCAAGGGTGTTAACCTTGCAAAAAAAGCAACAAAATAGTGTGAAGATTATAGTCATTCTACCACTGCATGGGATATCGAACTCCTACCATACAGCAGAGTTCGGCTGCAATATTGCTAAATAGCAGTGGCAGGGGGGATATTGCTTCTAGGACGACCCTGGTGAGAATCCCTTTTCTCAGTACTTCTGCCAGGAAAAGCCCTCGGAGATGATTTGGATGAGGGGAAACGGGCACTACTTGAGTCCTGCAGCCTTTGAACTATGCAAGAAGCTTAACTGTACATGCTTGACAAGATGTTCAATAGAATGATGGTCAACTGATCAATGACATTGGATCTTATAAGGACCGGACTTTGGCACCACTTTCATTCGGCAGCTCTCGATCATTAATTGAGAGGCAATGGTATCCCTAGAGTTCGGATACCAATCAGACCTAGCCCCCTCTGGCATCCTTCTGATCATTAATTCCGGAAGGCTTGGTTCAGCCTTGGCAATATGGTTTCGGCTTTCACCATGCTAGCTGCACAGATTCTACAGCACCAGGGAAGATGCCATCGGGATTGTAAAGTAAAGCACACGTTCCTGCTCACCGCGAAACCATGTACAAATCACTAACCCTCTCCTTAGTTTACAATTCAATTCATTTTTCCTGTAACATATAAATTAGTTCCCTTGATCCCCCGTGTTCCATTGAAATTTTGCATAGGATGACCCAGTTGCATTAGATGTTGTATAGTGTAATTGTATCAGGTTCAGGAGACTAGAAAACTAGTGTAATTGTAAATTAACCAATAGGCTGACGTAGAAACATTGTTCTTCATTTATGGTTATCATTTAGTTAATACTAATTCATGGAAGTTCATCAGAATAAAACGTATTTTCAACAATGTGCTTGCAAAATTAAAGTTCTTTTACCAGCTCCTTGTATTGTGTATGTTCTTGATGATTCTTTCGTGCCATTGCGGCTACTTCCATAACTGGCAATGCATCTATTTACCGTCCACCCAAGTACAGTATGTGTATGAGCATGCAAGACAGTCTACTGCATTTCTTTTTTCTGCTTGTATTACTGATCCAAACAGATGCTGGAGTTTTATGTTGAAATTGGGTCTCGCAAAATATGCCAATTTTGAATGATGTTGAAGTTAAAGAATACATTCTGTGAAGATGTAAACCATCCTTAACAAACGGGTGATGATGTAATTGAGCAGTGTTAAATCCATAGCTGAAGTATCCAGCAGGACAGCCCAATCGTCTGGTTCACCATCTCTGTCCGACGCGCCATTATTTCCGGTGTACAAACAATGAAGGTTTTTGCTTCCTTGCTCTGCTAGGAGCCTCCAAAATTTGCTGAACTTGTGCGCGATAGATACCAACTGTAATGGTCTTTGGCATTCTTCAAATACCGGTTCTCCCTTCTACTTTGATGTCAGAATTGGTCATTCAAGTTCGTTTAGGAGCCAAATGGGACGTTCCAATGGTCATCGCTGCTGGAAATTGTTTCATTTTCGTCCAATAAAGAACCAGAAATACTTTTGAAAAACTTGCTGTCCATGATAATACATAACTACTTACTTCTGACGAATATCATTGATAAACCCAAATTTTTGAAAAGAAAAGCATCATAACACGAGCACCTATTTTTATGTCTGTTCCGACCTATCGGTGGCTATATGTCCCAGAATGGATGGTATTTGAGTATGTTTGTGGAGTGTCGTACTTTTGCTAATAAGTTTGTGGTTGGGTTTAATGAGGTCACTACGTATTATGGATGTGATTTCTTATTCGAAAGAAAACATACTCATATTCGATAAAAGGTAAGAAAACAAAATCGTCCATAACAAAGTGATTAGACAGTAACTCTAGCCGTCTAGTTATAATGGTTAATAGACAGAACTGGAAGTTCCTATTTTTATATTCAAGGTAAAGTTTCATTCTCTTTTCCCTAATGTAATTTCATATTTCTCAACCACTCCAAGTACAATTACATTGAAATTTTTCACCTAAAACTAACTACAAGGAGCCCATGTATCATTCAAAGAAAAAGAAAAAATAGAATTGGAACGTGCCCATGAGCAAAGTTTGTGTACAATTTTCATTTCCTGTTCAGGGTTTGTCCTCTACTTTATGCCTGGAAAGTTGCCTGGTGTCATTACCAAGCAAAAAGAAATCAACTTTGAAGATAAAATCATACAAATTCTTCATGATAATTTGTAATTCCTCTAAAGAATAATGAAATTTGGAACCCCAATCCATTCATGAAACTTCCTTCAAAGCAGTCTTCAAATTGGTATATCCACCACTTTCTTCATCACTGTATTCAACCCAAGAACTTGTCTTGCAGCTTTTGAAGAACATGAAGCTGACAACTGTGTCAAGAACTACAAGAATTGAGTACAAGTAAGCAATGAAAACTCCCTCCAAAACCATTGAAGATCCAAGCTTTCCTTCAAAATGGTAAGCCCTTACAACCCTGTATTGGAACAATGCCTCAATTGCAGCCAATCCCAAGCTGACAGGTAGAGCCAAAAACAGAGCAGTTGAAGTTCTTCCTCTGATCACTAAACAAGCCTTGAGAATTGTTAAGTAACCCCCACTTTTCTCTGTCCCTGATAAAACCAATGCCATGTTGCATATAATAAGAGCATTGGCAAGAACAATGGAATACAGAACTGCCCCAGAAGCTGATAAGAAGAGAAGAGTTTTGGGTGAGTCAGAGAACCCAAATCCCTCAAGAAAGTTGAAGGCAATGAATATGAGAGAAAACACTGTTGCATTTGCAGAGAGGATCAGAAGGGAGTTGCAGAGATGGGTTATGAGAATTGAGGGGTAGAGAGACAGTGCAGAAGAGAAAGATGGGTTCTTGTGGAAATTGAGGGCTTGGATTATGGAGGCTTTGGTGATCAGGAGGAAAGTTAGGGTGAAGGGTAGTGAGAGAATTGAGGAAGAGATGGTTTGGGAGAGTTTCTGGGTGAAAATTGTGAAGAATTGTGAAGAGGGTGGGAAGCCTGCTGCATCAAAAAGACTCTGGAGGCGGTTGTGGATTGTTGGGAATAGAGATGAGGTTGAAGGAACAATAGCTTGGGAAATTAGAACTGAAACTGAGAAGGGAAAGGCTATGAGTGCCACAACTGAGGTGAAGTGCTGGTAGTGTTGAAGGAAAGTGTGGATTGATCTTCTGAGAATCTTGGTGGCTTTTCCCATTGCAATTCTTGGGTTATGTTCTTCTTCTTGCATTACAAGGGAGAGAAGAGAGGGAGAGGGGATAGAGAAGATTGGTATGAAATGTGGGATGTTTAGGAAATTGGGTATTATATTTGAAGTGGAATTCTTAATGATTTCTAATTTTATTTAATAATGTCTCTTTCTTTCTCTAATGGTAGGTTAGATAGGGGAGATTAGGAGGATGGGTGTTTTGGATGCTTGGGACTGGCCAACAACTAAAAACTAACCAATTTTACAGAGGTGGACTTGTTTTGAGCTTTGGAAAGCTTTGTTTTCATCAAAGGAACTCTTAGGACTCTATTGTGTTCATCTTTGTAATCTCCAAATCTCCTACAATGTGGTGTAGTTTTTGGGTAAAGGGCAACACATTATGAGCACAAGAAACTTAAACTTGTGGCATGGCTTTTGCTGATCTGAAGTGTGAATGCCTGCTTTTGGATTTTGCTTCTATTTCCATCTAATTTGATGTTTCCTTTGCACTTTTTTGTTTTTGCCTTTTTTTTTTGTTGCATGATGATCAGCATTAAGAGTTATGACTATTATTTACTTTGCAAGTCTTTGTGCTTCTCATAAACAAAACTGTGGGCTCTACATCCCTTGAATCTCAAGATTAGGGCACTTAATTGCTATCAGTTTTTAGGTAATTTTGTTATATTGACATGGTTTATAATGATTAACACAGCAGAAATTGGAGATGTTTTTCACTTTTGGGAATCCTATATATAAGAAGGTAGTTCACAATTTTGCCTAACTCATCTCATACAATATTGGTGATGTATCCAACTCTTGACCATGAGCTCCTAATCCTCTATCGATCTATTTGTTTTGAATCCAAAGCAGCTTCTCGATGGCTACATAAAATTACCAAACTTACTCGCCATTCAATTTGTTACTCGATGAATCACATTCAGTTAACAAGCACAACTAAACCTCTATAAATTAATATCTTCGGGGCTGGCAAGATTATTAAATTATCAAGGTCAATTTTGTTCTAAATTTTTATTTAAGGACCGACAAAAAGTATTAATTAATCGAGGTTATTAATTTATCGAGTATTAAATTATCGAGGTTTTACTGTATATTTCACCAATGAATCGAGATCCATGTATTAGAAGAACAAATTTAATTAAGTGTATAAATGATAGTTTTTCCCAGTAAAAATGGTAGGTATTATGTAACTATATACAAGTGAGGGATCATCAATAGAGTAGTTTGGAAATCAGGGACGACTGAAATTTCAAGATTAATGTAGTTTGCGATTCACGCCACTGAGTAGGGCCTTTCTTGATTTGTAATGTTTCACATGGCATGCAAGCATGAATATATGATTCTTAGCTTCCAAGATAGTTAGCAATAATAACTACGTACGAAAGAAATTGATTTTGAAATGTGGCAAATTCTTAAAATACAAATTATGGAGTAGACTGAGATAGGTTACCTTCTATATATTCTATCAGCAATTATCCTGGAAAATATAATTAATTAGAACACCTGTCATCATTTGTTGAACCGTTCTCATCACCGTTCATTTTGCAATTCACATCCATCAAGTGATTAATTAGGGTTCCATCAATCTCATTCTTTTTTAGTATTCAAGAACAATAACTAAAAAATTTACTAAATGAAGTGATGCAAGTTTCTAAAATAAAGTTCATGATCCAGCACAATTTAGCTCGCTAACTTTAACCACATTTGCAACTGCGTAGAGTAATTATAATCTATTTATCCGGACAAATAAGAAGGACGAGAGTTGAATTTTTATCATTGTTATTGTACATAAATATATGCAGAGGCGGAGCCATGATTTAAAACTAACAGGGGCCGACCAAGTTGGGGGGTGCCATCACATGAGATAGACTGAGATGAAGATCATCTGTATCAGAATAACAGGGGAATGTATGTATATAATTCCAAGTTGGGGGGTGTCAGGGCCATCCAAGGCTTGTGAATGCCTCCGCCCCTGAATATATGGTATGATCGATGACTTATTTTCATCTTCGCCTTTTGATCCTCATATTACGTCTCATAACTTGATTGCTCATGATCATGAATATATTTCAAACTTAACATGACTGATCGAGAAACTGTTTCTATTTAAATCTGTAATTTTGAATGATAATGCCCGATCGTTGTTCATCAATCCCCCTCATGTATATTGCAGTTTATATATAATTGTAGAGATGGAACAAGACTTGAGGTATAGCTAGGTCAAGTGGGGAACCATATTACCTAATAAGCTAGGTCCCCAAAAAAAAGTTGATCACAATTCATATCATAGAGTTGGTGCGCAGGCTTTTGACATCGACCATGGATTGGAATTCTGCCTACTTATTCTTCTTTGGTTAGGGAGCTCTGCAGATCATACATAATCGATGTGGCATTTCCCATTCAGTGGTATACTTGGGTTCAAAGGAATACAAAATGATATCTGCTTGGCTTTCTTGTTTGCTTCTTCTGGTGAACTGTCTATGTTTTTGGTGACCTGCCAACTCAAAGAGGAAAACGAAAAATATAAAAATTTGAAGCATACTAGCTCATGAGTAACAAGTTAATTCTACAGTAATTAACTGCAAATGATTATACATCGTCCTAATATATATGTCAAGGAAACTAATCGATTGCATGCCTTACTAGCTAAATTCACCTTTAAATCATAAACCCTACATTTATATTGTTAATTCTTGGTCTATCTATACTTGTATACACAAAAAAAGAAACTAACATTACTATTAAGTTTAATATTGCTACAACAATAGCTTATAGTTTAGAATTGCAGGCATGTCACATGTGTGGTAATGCAACTATTTAAAATTTTCTTTTGTTCTTTCTATCAAAGACAAAGAGCATAATAATTAGAATAACACCCTATAGCTAATAGAGACTCAACTGTATATAATTTCTATAATAATTGAGACCCTAGCCTTTCCTACATAAATCATTGCTTAGGTTGAAGAACTGTAATTAATCAAGAACACACATATTATATATAGGCATTTGGGTGTGACTAATTGCATTATCTTTGTGATGGCATTTCATTTTCATAGGGTTGTTTCATTCACCAAACAATTATTCACAGCACTATTCCATATAATTTCATTAAGTTCTTGTGCATGGCTGTCATTTTTTATTTTGGTCGGAATGTGGGTTGTCGATCACTTGCAAAACAGCAAGACAAGTTCATTTTAGCCCTATATATTGAGCACTGATTCTTCAATAATAGAATGTCTGCAACTCATATTATTATCATCAGATGATTAGTACTGTACATCAAAATGAAGAAGATATAACTAAATAAATGAGTGGTTTCGATCTTTTATGTATGCACATTCATCTAATTTGAAAATCTATCTTATCAATTTTTTTTTAATACCTAAAATGAATACAAACAACGGAATGACAATTCTAGCGCATCATAAAAACACGTTATATGCACTTCCTAGTTACTAGTTTGTCAAGACTTACGACCAACATATGAGTCGATGAGTCTTTACTTCAAAACCATTGAAAACACCTATCTTCTTGGATTAATTGATCGAGTTTTAATAAACCCTAAAATCCTAAACACCCTAGTTTTACCCAGAATCAGATAGAACATATTATCTTGTCTTAAACATTATCTAAATGAATTGTGGATTACGTACGTTGTTATTTGTTGGAACCTATCCATCCAAAACAACTTGCCTAATTTATTCAAAGTATCCAAAAAATAATTGGAGAGGATCTATTTAAATATATAGCTTAATATCAAAAATTCTTAATCAAGACAGGAGGTTAGAGCATACTAATTGATTCACTAATTAAATTAGTTCAAACTTTTGTGTCAATGGGTTAAGTCAGCTGTTTTTGAAGTAGTGACACCAATTGATGTAGCTAGGGAGATTTAGATCTACCAAACAACGTATATAATCTTGTCTCATATATGAAAAATGAGAAAACCACATTGCTTAATTACTCCTTTGATTTTGCTAGCACAACGTACCTTTCGTAATGATAACTAACTTGACGTCTCATCATCATTCTCTCCCTCCTCTCTGGGTGTTGCTTGGTAAATTTTGTAGCTCTAGGTTGATTAGTGCTAATTAATATTTCCTGAAAGAGAAATGAATAGTATACTATGATCTCTAATTTGAGAGTGGAGAATTTGCAGAAAGTTGCAAAATGATAATAGAGCCATGACAATTGGGAATTCAGACGGGGCCAAGTAGCAACCGGTAGTTCTGTCACTTCTGGGTAAGCTTGTATCTATGTATCTCACTGCATATGGGGAGCTACATGCTGTTGTACCTGGAATATCTGTCATCAGTGACATGGAATAGACCTGACCTATGAGCCAATTAACAATTCTATACACACCCAAGAAAGTAGTTAGGTTATTTTCAGTTTCTTTTAAAATTTTAAAAGATGTAAGTTTAAAAGTGTATATTCTCTGGTTATTTCGGCCACGAACCAACTCGTAACCATGAAATATATATACATGTTTCTTGCTGTTCACGCAGAATGTCTATCAAGATCGAAATGAGCAGGGATTTGTTGATGGTATTATCACTGTTCACTAAGAGGAGAAAGCAGATTTAAGGTAGTGTTTATGAGACATATATATGGGATCAAATTGAAGATGTATGAGCAGTCCAACTCGAACCATAGAACTGTATGGTCTACATAACATTATAAGGCTCTGAAATTTGAGACACCCAAACTTCCTCTATATGCTTTTTTTTATTAAACTAGAGACGTCCTGTCAAATTAGTTATCTGGGCCTGTTGTGGGAATCAGTATGAACTCATACATATATACTCCTGCCCATACCGCAATGACCCCATTCGGCCCCTTTTGTCTGAAGATTGACAGGGCCGAGACTATCATTTGATCCTTCTCCAAGTACAGTTCAGTGAGGCGGAATCCTTGGCCACCCCAAAGAATTTCACTTCCAAGTAAGCAAGAATAATCCAAATCGTGAGGCTTGGGTGCGAATGAAAATTTCTTCTCCATGGGACAACTCGAATCGTAACATCTCAAAAAATTGTAACATATAATATGTCGAACTTAAATAAGATAGTTCAAGGTTTATTTCACGGTGTGAATAACCAAATAAGTATTTCACCATGATTCTAAGGATTTTGCATACAGTAAAATCGTTGATTTAAAGATGTGATATTGAAGTATACGAAGTCACCGATTTATATAGTTCTCGTTTAGATTATATCATGTTTAAAAGTATATGGAATATGTGTGTAAGCTCAATTTGGAAAATCTATGCTCAGTTAGTTTTGAAAATGGAAGAATTATGAGATGTAGAAAGTAATGTGTTGACAAGTGACATTGTGACTCCGACATACGAACTACATACTACGAAAGCTAAATGATCTGAAATTAGGAGAACTATTAAAGATAATGGAAAAATAATATGGTGCAATAAGGTCTGTAGATTAATCCACCGTTTAATCACAACCGTCTGTCCATTTGAGTTAAATAAGAATGAAAGGAAAGAGAGAAAGAGGAAGGATTTTTGGGGAGATTGAGGGAAAAAGGTGGAGAACTCCGGACCTATTTTGTCGACTCGGCGGAAGCATCTAACCGCGACTCATTATTCCGGTGAATCAATGGATGTATAAGGTTCGAATTTAATCCTCTCTCAACACTCTACTTATCGATATACTTGATTTCAACCTGAATCGAGTTTTGATCAAGTTCTTGTTTTGGGTTTGTCGGCATCATTTGGGGGTCATCGCGTTCAATAGAGATTGTGACGCTTTTCAATCCTACGAAGCCGCAAGCTGTGGAACGGTATTATTGCGGTGGTTTTAGCTACAAATCGATAGGTTGTCCTTTTGATAACTGTACCAGACATTAAACATAAATAAATAAATATACGAATATATGACATGACGTTTAATCCACACATCGCATGAACATACTTGAAAACTAATACGGCTTAGTATAAAACACGAATTTGAGTATCTTACCATGAGAGATTTTTAGACGTGGCCGTAAGCCCAACCAATCATTATTGGCTATGCATATGAGTGTTTTCTGTATTTCATTATAATTAAACATTAATTGTTTTAGAATACAATTAACAAAATAGAAAGATACGATTGGTTTATGAATTTCTCTCAGCATTTTGTAAGAAATCTACATACTACTAGTGTTGTCTCGCTAATCAAACAAAAATATCGGAAGCTGATGGATATAGCACAAAATATATCGTGATTTTTTAATGAAGGTACCATTGTGCATGGAATGATGGCTGAAGAACAATCGACAAGTGATGCAGATCAGGACAAACCAATATCCTCTAATCTCTTCACCATTAGTTGACTTCAAAACTTCCCAAATGGCACCAACTAAGACAAAGTGTGATTACTCTGGCCGATGCATCTTTCACTTGGCACAACATTATGGCCACCAAAGACCATAGATCAATTCAAACTATACCTTATATACAATAATGTGGATGTAACCAAGTCAACGTGGCCAAATTCCAATGTAGCACCCCCCAATGAGGTGACGCCACGTGCGCGATAGGTCAACTTCAACGAGGACCAGGTGAGGCTGCGGCGCAGGGGATCTGAGAAGAGAATAAAGGGCGGGGGGAGACGTAGTGAAATGCGGTCCGTATAACAGAAGAAGGGGCAGAGGGACGAACACGATGACTCTAATCTCAGCAGCCCATTTCCTTCTTCTCTTCTATTAATCGCTTCAAAGCTTGAAGCTTTCAGTCTCACACTCTTCAAAGACTTGAGCTTTTTCAAGTTTGGATTCGATTCTTGTTGAGCTGCTGATGTCTGCGGAGGCGGAGCCGTCGTCGACGTCGGGGTTCGTCAGCGACGGCCCTGATGACGTGGAAGACTACATTTCGGTGACGACTCTTATCCTCTACCTCTAACTGTGCGTATTAGTTTATTTTATTTTTATTTTTAGATTTCTTTGTTAACGTGAAGAAATGAGGAGGAAATTTAGTGGTATTTTTGGAGCGTAGAAAACTAGGGGAGGTTGTAATGAGGAAATTTAGGTGGAGAAATTGAAGCTTTTTCGCGGCATTTTCTTGTGAGGAAGGAGTAGGAGGTTTGTTCATGAATTGGTTTTTGTTTTGTTTGTTTCATTTGGAGGTTTCGTTGGGTTGCTGGGAAGAGTTTAGGTGGAAAGCAAGTTAAAGATTTGAGCTTTGGTTTGTTTGTTTGTTTGCTTTTGCTTGTAATTTCACTCTATGCCAGCTGGAGTTATTTCGAAAGGGTAGTTTATTCCCTGGAAAATGGAGCATTTGATGAGTTCATGTTGAAAATGAGGTGTTGATTTTGATTGTTGAAAGTTATGGTGTTTGAGCTGTTGAGCTGGGAATTTGAAATGTGGAATGCTGTGCTTTTGATATGTAATTTGCTTGAATTGAGAATTTAGTTTTGTGTTGAGAATGTAAGACTGAGAGGGAATCTTAAGGGAGGCAATGTTTAATGTGCAGGCTAATGAAGCAGAACCGGCTCTGCCCTGGGACATATTTAGTCATGTATTTGATCTAGTGCAGAAGGGAAACCAGGATTTTCGAGAGAATCGATTTGAGGAGGTGAGAATTTGATATAATAAATTTTGTTACTTGATTTGTTTAATAATTCTTCCAGGAATGGAGAACTAAACTCGAGCGGTTTTCTTTTAAGTGATTAACATGGTTATTATATACTCTATGATGTACCACTTTGTATAAGTAGTTGTGTTGACTATGAACTCTTATTTCTCCTTTACTAATCAATCAAGTTACTTTCATCAGGCAATTAGTTGCTACTCAAGAGCCAATAAAATTAAACCATGTGACCCTGTTATTCTTGGCAACCGAACTGCTGCCTATATCAGGTTAGTTTTTTTCAATCGCCTTTTATGTTTAAGCAAACTTTCGTATCATTAGTTTCAGGGTGTGATTTTCAAGCACCTTCTGCATGCATGACTTCTTACCTAATTATTGTTACACTACTGTAAACCCATCGCTAACAGGATCAGTAAATTCCTTAAACGCATATCCGCATCGGCTTCTGAATATAGAGCACGGACTGGATTGGATCCCACAATACATGCTGAAGTATGTCTTAATGGTTCATTGTTTATGTATTAGGACAAACAATCATTTTCAAGTTTCAACTATACACCCTTTAAAAAAACATTCTAAGTTAAAATATTTTTTCAGCTTGCTTTAAAGGATGTTGAGAAGCTACTCAACGTCCGAAGTAATTCAGCAAAACCGTACATGTTGAAGGCTGAAGCTCTAAGTTTGGTAAGTGAGTGTTGCTTACTCGTTTTTCTTATTGTAGTAGAAGGGGCAATTCGATTACACAAGTGGTTGTGAATTGATCCTCCTCGAGTGTACTTTTTTATGCTTATTTTATAATCAGTTAAAATCATCAATTTTTTTTATTATTATTTTTTATATGGGTGTATGTCCGCCCTATAATAGATTTCTAGGGATTGGCTGTCCATCATATTAAAGCTAACCTTGATTTAAATTTGCAGCTGGAAAAATATGAAATGGCCCGGGATGTTATATTATGTGGTCTTCAGGTCGACCCTTTTAGGTAATACATAACTGTATCCATTTTGTTGATTATTAAACAAAAACTAAATACCCACCGGCTATATCTTATGCTGTTTCTGAGTTTCTGGTGTCCTTTATGTGTTACTCTGTAGCAATCCTCTTCAGACAACACTTCAGAATTTGGAGAGACTACAAGTTCACCTGACTAGCCATAGCAAACCAGAAAGAAAAGCAGAACGGAGTGATGATTTTGATTGTACATTATGTTTCAAGTTACTCTATGAACCTGTGACAACCCCTTGTGGACATTCTTTTTGTCGATCGTGCCTATTTCAGTCGATGGATCGAGGTGAGTGTTTTGCTATTATTCAGTTATTTCAATTGTGCCTGCCACACACACACACACATCCTTCCTTCACTCATTTGTTCCTTGACCTGTGATACTGATCTTAGGTAACAAATGTCCATTATGCCGAACCGTTCTATTCATTAGTTCTAGAACATGTGCGATCAGGTAATTTGGCTCATGTGGTATTAATTGAATGAGATGCTTGTATTCATTTACTCATTTAGCAACAGAAGCTTTGCTTTATTGTTTTTTTCCGAGAGTATCTTCAGTACACGGCGTGTATCTTCACGTATATACATGGATGGTCAAGATTAAAGGAAATAATATAGACACATGGTGGTCAAACATATGAATTATTATAAACGGCTAAGATTGTGTCGTGTAAATACATGTTGTGCATACAAGAATTTTCATTTTTTTCCTGCCTATGCTATTTATAATTAAGCATGTCTCTGCACATCTAGGCAGCAATCCCTGAGAATACACTATACAATGAAGCTGGCATTTGGAAAATAAAATATATAAAAATTGAGATCTGTGGTTCTACCCTCTGTCACATAAAAGCTTTAACCAATGTGAAATTTCTTACCTGTAAATTTGTCTCTAGGCAATCAATTTAGTGAAGTGTTTAAATTGCTGTCCTGTTCACCTTGCAAACAATGCTAGGCTTAAGGTTTCTTAGTATGAAAAATTTTGCTGCTTGTTCTTGTCTAATTAATGATAAAACCTTTCAGATTTATTAATATTGGTGTGCTTTCTACTAGTGTATAATCTGTACTCAATTTCTATTTACTTTTACCAGTGTGACTCTTAATGACATTATACAAAAGAACTTCCCAGAGGAGTTTGCTGAAAGGAAGGCAGAGAATGACACGATGACAAACTTTGGTGTTGATTTGATGCCGCTCTTTGTAATGGATGTTGTCCTTCCTTTTCAGAAGTTTCCACTACATATTTTTGAGCCTCGATATAGACTTATGGTAAGCTGGTTAAAAGTTCCTAAAATTCACACATGGTTTCTACAAAATAATTCAATATATACTTCATTTGGCAGCAGAACTATGCTTATAAGCTCATTTAGCAGCATACTATGTACCTGCTTGTTACATTTGTAACTCCCGTAGGTTCTTCTGTTTAATATTTGATACTTCAATGACAGGTGAGGAGGATAATGGAAGGCAACCGTCGCATGGGAATGGTAGATTATTGTTACTGGTCCTTTTCTTTCCCTTTTAACTTTTAAGGTGTATCAAGGTTGACCAAATTGAAACTTCCACTGATTGAGGCTTATCTACTGGTCTAGGTCATAAACGATTCTGCAACAGGTTCCATAGCTGATTATGCTTGTGAGGTGGAAATTACTGAGTAGGTCTTTCATCCTGCTTCTTTCCTCAATTCTTTTATCATGTAAATGTCATCTGCAAACTCGGTATAAAAAATATATATATTTATTTTTTTAATTTTTAAAAAACAAAAAACTGATTATAATGGTTATCTGTGTGTAGGTGTGAACCACTTCCAGATGGGCGTTTCTATTTAGAGGTTTGAAACGATTGCTTTTTGCTCAAATTTTTCATGCATTGTGAATGGCTAAAACTTTCTAGTTTACCCACTTATTTCATTAACCATCATTCTTCTCTTTTTGGTGTTGCAATGTAGCCCAACTTCCAAATAAAAGAAATGCTTCTCTAAGATACATATATTTTTATATTAGCACATATTTTTACTGACTTCATGATGTTTGTCATATTGAATGGTGTATGTGTGTATCTTTTCACAGATTGAAAGTCGCCGAAGGTTTTGCATAATTCGATCTTGGGACCAAGATGGGTGAGTTGTCTTATGATTTGTCTAGCTATTCACTTGTGTAGTTACTGCTCTCGTTCAATATCTCACCGTTGTAATATAATTTCAGGTACCGAGTTGCAGAGATTGAATGGGTACAGGACATATGTCCACCGGAAGGATCTAGAGAGAGAACAGAAGTAAGTTTATGATGGTTTTGCTTCGCATATTGATTTTCTCTGTACGATCGATTTGTCTTTATTATTATTATTATTATTATTATATATATTTTATTTTTCTAGTATGAGAAGCTTGTGTTGAATATGATCTGCTGCTTTGAATTTTTTTGTGTGATACATTATTTTATACTTACTCACTAGATGCCAAGTTGTGGACTTTCAATTACATTTAGCAATATATGACATGGTGATGGATAAGGCATCTTATATTTCATGTACCCTATCTGGTTGTGATTCTCAAAATGAAGAGATTTAATACAAATTAGGTCGAGTATTAGTCTTGCTTAAACACTGTATAGCTAATGCATTAGATTTAATTGTAGCATTCATCGTTTTGGTTATACCTCTGTGCTCTCACTTCTATATCCCGTACAGTTGCAGGAACTGACAAATAACACAGCAGAATATGCTCGTTTATGGATAGGACGGGGTAAAAGAGCTGCAAGTCGAGGTATAGTGTTGGATCCTGTGATGGCAGATTAATTGTTACTAGAGTCAAACCTTATGGGATAATGTTGTTTCTCATTATATATACAATAAACTCCTGCCTGAAAAACTGGGGAGGAAATGCTCACCAAATCTTATTTAATGTTGACTATAGAACTTATCTTTAAGATTACTCTGTAATGCCAGTGTACATAAGAATAATTAATGTTCATATTCTTATGATGTGTATCCCTATGTACCCTTTACAGATCGAAGACGACTTGAGAAACTTCTCAGTGTAGAAGCAATGATGCCATCAGTTCAAGATCCTGAGCGCTTCAGCTTCTGGGTAAAATGTTATTTATATATTTATTTTTCTACTTATGTGCAACAATTGCATCAATACAAGATCAAGCTATTAACGGTCATGTACGATGCAGCTGGCTTCCCTTTCAAACCGAAGTCCTCACGAAAGATTGGATCTCTTACGGTTGAGAGATACAAAAGAGGTAGGAATTGCACTATTTGAGGTCTCATCTAATGCCAGTGCCGCATTGAATTTATTCCTTGGCATATGAAGAACAGACCTCCAAAAGAGGAGCAACTTGGTTTTTCATGGCATATGAACAACTAGTAATATCTACTCTTGGTTTTCATATACTGAAATGTTTCTTATCCATTTTTGGCTTTGCAGAGAATACAACGGGGACTAATATATCTCAGAGCAGAAGAGCAAGGTTGTCAAGTGCAATGAGAAAAGCTGTAATATCAGGGTCAGTTCTTCATTTCTGTTATTGAATATATTGTAGAATGTATACTTCTCATACAAACAAATTGTATACTCCAAAATTCAACATTCTTTGATCCACCAAATGCTGGTGGATCCCTGTTCTTTGTTGTAACTTATCAGGATTAGACCCATAGTCCCATACAAAATAATAGAAATTTTTACCAGCAAATCCCCTGTATCATCTTCTCACTATATTAGTCAGTTGAATATCTAGAGCGGAAGTTCAAGAGTTGACTCTTTGGAAGATCCCAACCTACATCGGCCTGCATCTTTTAATATATATACTCTTTTGGGTCAGAAGCCGCCCATCTCCCCCTGGCACTTCCCTTATGTGCTTGCAACATTGTTCTTATGATTGATAAGACAAATTTTATATATGCAGCCCTATATGCTATATACTTTCGTTTTTGCATAGGATATGCAAGATATATAATTAAAAATGAAAATTATATGTCAATCCATTTGAAAATCATTTCAATAATATGGAGTCTCGTCAATTAGAACTTAGAACAGATTCTAAAAATCATGCTTTGGCAATGGTGAAATGGTCATGACATGATTTGACACAATTTTTGAGTGTGTTAAGTAGATTGGCATGACGACGAATTTGATTGATCATCTTCATAACAAAAAAAGAAAATAGTATATCCATCTTTATTGTTAAAACAATTTCGTAGCGATAAACAATATTATAGAAACTAGAAAGCAACGTATTTTGGGGCAGAGGGTTAGCTCTACTTCAAAACGGCATACACATAATTTTCACATATAGTGTTTGTGTCCAAAATAACGTCTTACTTAACACAAGATTAGATCATTATCACAAATAAGATGATGTATTTAGTAGCTTGTAAGGTTCAACGCATACATCGCTGTACTCTCAACTTCTCTCTGTTTGTTTTACCAATTCTATCAAAAACTCGAACTAACAAAACAATGGAAGATTCATCTCTGCACGTTTTGGCTCTGCTTGCTTCCAACAACCTAGATCTCCATCTTCTTCCTCCTCTATCTCAACCATTTTTATAACAAAAATCCTCCAAAACCCACGTTCAGTTTCTCCTCCACAACCTCCACAATCCCCCTATCTGAGCTAAACCACCAGCATTCTTGATCATAGCTACCAATTCCTTTGCCATGATCATCAATGCTCCACCACCACCACCTCCACCTCTGCCATAGACGCCGCCTCGAGACTAACCTCATTGTATAGATAATGGGGAGAGTGACAAATGGGGCATCATCACATGTTCCTCCACAACTCTCCCCCTTCTCCTTTCTATTCCTTCTCTTCCTGTTCACATTCTTCACCAATCTCATGCACATTGTCTCAGCCAAAGGCCATTCACATTCAAATTCTGGTACGTTGACATTCACTCCTTCTGATAATTTCCTCATCGACTGTGGCGCTCCGCAAGAAGCCAAGCTCCCTGATGGCAGGACGTTCAAATCGGACCGCGAAACGGCTGACCTCTTGTCCACAAATGAGGACATTAAGGCTTCAGCTGACTCCATCAATGCCAATGTCTCTTCATCTGTTCCACCTGATTCAAAAGTTCTGTTTCAAACGGCGAGGATCTTCTCTGAGGATTCCTTGTACACATTCCACATTAACCAGCCCGGCCGCCATTGGATTCGCCTCTACTTCTATCCTCTCTCGCACCAGACATACAACCTTTCCGACGCAGTTTTCTCGGTGCAGACAGACAAGTATGTTCTCTTGCATGACTTCTCTGCCTCGGACAAAGCCACATTGGTGTTCAAAGAATACCTTTTCAATGTCTCTGACACCAGATTCTCCCTCCATTTCAAACCAAAGAAAAAGTCCATTGCTTTTGTCAATGCCATTGAGGTTGTCTCTGCTCCTGACGCTATCTTCAATGACTCTGCCACCACTCTTCCCATATCCAACGACTTCAACGGCTTGCAAGACTTTGCTTTCCAAATCCGGTACCGGCTAAACGTTGGAGGGCCATTGATAACAGCTCAAAATGACACTTTGCAAAGGACTTGGGAGCCAGATACTGCATACAATGCATTTACACAGGGGTCTCAAAACGTCTCAGTGGCTCCGAATATCGTCAAGTATCCCAACAGTGGAGCTAACTCGTTGATTGCACCGAATTGGATCTACGCAACTGCTCAACACATGCAGGATTCTTTAACAAACAACCAGAATTTCAACCTCAGTTGGAAGCTGAGTGTTGAGGAGGACTTTTCCTACTTGATCAGGTTACATTTCTGTGACATCCTGAGCAAAACCCTTAATAACTTGTACTTCAATGTGTACATCAATGGCATGGTGGCTGTCTCCAACCTTGATCTCTCTTCACTCACCGGCGGGCTAGCCACTGCTTTTTACAAAGACTTTTTGCTCAATTCCACGGCGGTCTCCATCTTAAACAACACCATCCACATTCAGATTGGTCCTGGCACTACTCAGTCCGGGACTCATGATGGACTGCTTAACGGAGTAGAGGTCTTGAAACTGAGCAATATAGCAGAAAGCTTGGATGGATTTTTCGCCGTTGATGGGAAATACAAGGGTCCGGTGAAATCATCAAAGACATTGAAGATAGCAGCGGTTGTGGGATTGGGAATGGGAGTGACGGCAATGTTCTTAGTTGGTGCGGTCTATATAAGGTGGAAAAGGAGACCTCAAGGTTGGGAAAAGAAAGACAGCTTCTCATCATGGCTGCTCCCTTTACATTCTGGTAACTCTAGATTGTTCTCCAAGTCATGCAAGGGTTCTTCTAGACGATCAAGCAGCGTTTTCGGCTCTCGCAAGAGCAAGAGTGGCTACTCAATTTATCTCTCTTCCATTTACTACGGCAGATCTTTCACTTTCGCTGAGTTACAAGCTGCAACTCAGAATTGGGATGAGAAGGAGGTGATCGGAGTTGGGGGGTTCGGGAAAGTGTACCTTGGGGTGTTAGAAGATGGTACTAAGCTTGCTGTCAAACGAGGGAACCCCAACTCTGAGCAAGGCATTAATGAGTTCAGAACAGAAATGGACATGCTCTCCAAGCTAAGACATCGCCACCTTGTTTCCCTGATTGGATTTTGTGATGAGAATAATGAGATGATACTGGTGTACGAGTACATGTCTAATGGACCCCTTCGAGACCACCTCTATGGCTCGAACCTGCTTTCATTGTCGTGGAAGCAAAGGCTCGAGGTTTGCATTGGCGCTGCTCGCGGCTTGCATTATCTGCATACTGGTGCAGCACAAGGCATCATCCATCGTGATGTCAAGACGACGAATATCCTCCTGGATGAGAATTTTGTTGCGAAAGTCGCTGATTTCGGACTGTCAAAAGCTGCTCCATCGTTGGAACAAACGCATGTCAGCACAGCTGTGAAGGGAAGTTTTGGTTATCTTGATCCTGAGTACTTCAGGAGGCAGCAGCTTACTGAGAAATCCGATGTCTACTCTTTCGGTGTGGTTCTTTTCGAGGCATTATGTGCAAGGCCTGTTATATGCCCCACTCTGCCAAGAGAGCAGGTGAGTTTGGCCGAGTGGGCAATGCAGTGGCATAGGAAAGGCATGATAGAGAAGATTGTAGACCCTAAAATTGCAAAATCAATCAACACTGGTTCGCTGAAGAAGTATGTAGAAGCTGCAGAGAAATGCCTTGCAGAGTATGGTGTCGATAGGCCTAGCATGGGAGATGTGCTGTGGAACTTGGAGTATGCTTTGCAGCTTCAAGAGACAGCCTCACAGATTGATGCTCAGGAAGACAATACTTCGAGTCTCATTTCTTTGGATAAAGCAAACGAAAAAGATGAGACAAACACAAAGGATGGCTCTGCGGTTGGTGGTGCAGTGAGCGAGGATTCTGTAGTCACAGCTGGTAATCCTTTGTTTTCTCAATTGAATGTGCAGGGGAGGTAACCAGGCCCTATCCCAGATTCACAACTTTTTCTATTTTCTGGGGTTTGAAGTTCTATGCTCTCTGCTGGAGTTGTGTGATTGAGTCATTTAACGTTTGTGTATTATGTTCCCCCAGCTTTGTAATTAGCATGTAGATAGATCCACCACTTGGTTTCTTATAACCCTTCGGATTGAGTTTTCGATAGCATTATCTTGTGTTTTTGAACTTTTTATAATGTACCATATTTCTGTATATATCATGAGGCACTGAAGCAGTTCACAAAACTCTTCACATGATAACAGAAACTAGAATATCAAACAATGAACAAATTTCCTGCACCATATAACAATAATCATAGCTAGACTTTACTAAACTATATTTGAATCAATGCTAGATAATACTGGACATGAAACCATGAACTGAAATACAAGCTAACCACTAAGACTCTGACTGGCATATATCATGAACATCATTGCACGTCTTACGTCTCTCCATTCATGTATCAAACTAGACAGCTTGAGCGCCAAACCTTCTATTTCGATGATTGCTTGTATCCCTGTTTCTCCATCCAATAGTTTGCAGAGTTCACACTGGTGCCTGCAGTTCCAATATAATCCTTCGATATTGCAATCCACCGAGCCGACTGGAGAATCAGACTCCGGTTACAGTCAGCTCTGTTGTGAACAATTTTCAGCTCCACTATCGAACTGATCATCCTAATACACCACTCCAGCAGTTAAAAAACGCTACATTTCTTCACTCAATTAGCCAGTTTGGAAGCCAGAACTCTATGCCGAGCCACCAGTACTTCATTCATTTGCGCGATTTGGTTGAGCAGCTTACTAATTTTCTGCACATGAAAAAACCAAAACTCAATAAAGCGACAGCATACAAAAGGAGACAAAGCCTTTCAAATCGATAGGCGAAACAGATAAGACTATAAAAGCTAAATCTCTCACACCAGAAAGAACCAATCTAACACAATGCAGTAGATTCTTCACTATATAAACCAAATGCATAACAAAAAATTCAACTGCGGCAACTCATCAAACATTTGGTGTGCAACAATTTACCTCATCTTTCTCCTTGATAATCAAATCGCAACGCCTCCGATACCGCCTATGCTTCACTCGCAAGTAAAACGACCACACCATAAACACCACCGCCAAAACCAACCCAGAAGAAAAGCCCCAACCTTTAATCAACCCTCCAATCCCCACAACCCTAGAAAGCAGCAACCCGACTCCAAGACCCACCCAGCTTCTCAATTCGCTGCATTTCCCGACCTGGGTATTGACCTTCGTCGGCGAAACCGGGCCCGATTCGTCGGAATCGGAGGGCGAGAAAGAGGAGAGAGAGGAGGAGGAAGAAGACGAGAGTGATGGGGAGGTTGGGAGGTGGAGGTTTTCGTGGTTTATTGGAGGGAAAACGGAGGAGGTGGAGTCTCTGATGGCTACCATTGACCATTCTCTGGATTTGGTGTGGGAGATTTTCTGCCAGCGTTTGAATTCTGAGCCGTCTGGATCGAATTCGAATTGGCCGCCATCCATTTTTCACTCTCTGAAAATTTTGTGATGAATTTTTGGTGTTTAAATCTGGGTCGTGCTATGTGATTATCAAGTACTATGGAGGCGGGTATTAACGACTGATCACATTTACGAAAAATTGCATTGTTTTTGTTTCCTTGGCAAATTTGCTTGATTTGTTTGCCTAGTTTAGCTTATTTTTTTGTCTGTCATTCATGTTTGATACTTACGTATTTTGTTCTCATTTAAGACCATGAATCAAATTGGCTATACTGGGAAACACATGAACAACATTGACAACAGCGATGTGACATGCTAACCAGAATTACTAGTTCCAATAGTGAATTACTATTTCCATTTTCCAATTTTTTTTTTCTTTTCAATAATTAGATTTGATGGTATGATAGACAAGCCATCAGTTAGTAAAAGGCGTTATACAGCATCATTTCTTTCAATTCTGATTCTTCCCCATGATATACAGCATCATTTCTTCTTCTTTCCCTATATAGGGTGCCCTATTCCTGGAGTGAGAAGGTAAAGTTGGTATTTGGGATTCATTTGCAAACCTAAGAAAATAAAAAAATTAAGTAAAATAGAGTGAAAAATGAAGAAGAAAAAAGTGGCCTGGCAAGTCTTAACCTATTATCACCAAGAGCAATTTTAATATCCGACAATGACACAATCAGTAGCTCGGATTAACGACTTTCCCTTCATCTAATGGCAACAGCTAGTAACAGCTAGAGCCTGCAAATCGTCATTAGGATTTGCAAAATCCACTGACCGATGAGGAGTTACTTGAAGCCCTTTCATATTGACAAAGATACTACTTAACGTCTTAACTAATCAAAGTTTGACAGCATTTTCAAAGGTTGACAGCTTCTACTGAACCAGATTAATATTAGACTGGTCGACTTTGCTTCAAATTGGTACATGTAATCTAAAACAGATATTGTAACAGGATGCAATACTCGGAGTAGCACGAATAAGATGATTCAGTAACTGATGCTTTCAGATATATTCAAGAATGTAAATGTACAGAAAGTCGGCTGGACAACCTTTTCGTACCAAACAGTTGCCCAAACTTGTTACTCAAAGCATCATAACTATATGCGGGAAAAGAAAAGGAGCGAAACCCTGAAGACTCTGAAAAGCAAGGAGTGAGATACGACTTGATGAAGCAGGAAACATTAGTATCATCATACAGAAAATGTGACTTCACTATTATTTCAAAATAAGATGCACTTGTGAATAAGGATGTGGATGCCACTAAGCATAGTTTGCTCTAATGGGATCTCAAAAGCTTGAATTAGATAGTCTAAACAATTTCGTACAGCTTGTTGAGCACTCTTGCAGGCAATACTGAAATATCCTCCACACAAAGCATTGCTTGTTAGAATCCAGGATGCAGAAAAGGTCATTTTCCAATGCAATAACTTAAAAAGGAAGTTAGCAACTTTCTGAATACCAAACTTCCTAGTTACTTCCTGCAGGATATAATAAATGTCTCTTCTCTTATAAGTACTACCGACATGCCCCAGTCAATGAACCCTACACCTAAAGTTTGCATATTTGCAGAAATTTTATGAATATGCTTTTCATAAGACTAAGAATAAGTGGAGCATCATATGGTGCTAACTTTTTCAGCTCCACAGTAGAAAAGACAAGGAAAACATAAGAAAGCATGCTGAAATCAATAAATAAAATTCCTTTAAGGATTACTTGAACACGATACAATGATGATTTCAAGACTGAAAGAATTCTACTCTATTGTTCTTGGAAGTTCAAAACAAGGTGGAGGGACAACAGAACAAACAAATACAAGTAAAGACGAACTGTTATCAAATGTAAATCTGTTTTAACTGATGTGTTACATCATTACCTATCAATTTATCGCACACTGAAGATGTCTTACTCACTAGCTGTGTGATCCACCCTGCACTGGATGCCGCCGAATATCAAACTTGTCGACAGCCTCCAAAGGAGTGGCAGACTCATTCCTGATCCTCTTGATCTTAGGGCTCAACAAGCCCCTGTGCCTAAACCCGTAAAGCTTAAGCACCTGGTTATCAGCAAAATTAAAAGCCCTCTCCATGCTGCTCAAGCACCTCTCCACCGGATAATCCCCATAACTCCCACAAGGCTTGCAACCCACAAAATGTGTCACAAACGGCCACCTCTCATCCCCCAATCCCGGATGATACTTCTCTATCATCTCCTCATACCGATCCACCAATCCAGCCCAATATCCATGCAAGTAGTACGAATTCTCCACGAAAACCTTCTCCATCCATAGATCCTTCTGCGACAGCAACAAATATATCAACGCAGACTGATCATCCGCCTCAAACGCCGGCCTCCCCTTTAAATTGGCCGTCAAAACCTTCCCAGCCTCCTCCCTAATCGGCCCCTTAGGCCCCATCGGAGCCCAAGCATCCAGCAAATCCAAAGACCACTGGCAATTCCTAAACAAGAAACTCCCCGTATTCAAAGCAATCCAAGACTTCTGATCAAACAACAAATCCGGATACCCATGAATGACAAGATTATGCTTGTGATACTTGGCCAATGGGATCTCAAACACCATATCAGTAAACATTGCATCACTATCCATCCACCAAATCCACTCCACCTCGGGGTGCGAAAGCATCAGCTTCCTAATTAGAGGCAACTTGGCCCAATACCCAGCCAGCTCCATATCTAAATGAGCTAAATTATAAACAATCTCAATCCCATGAAGCCTACAATAATCAATCTTGTTCTTTATAGCCTTCAACAGATAATGATCCCCAATCGGGTTATCACAGGGCTTAGGCGGCGACCCGGTAACCAACAGAACCCGAGGCTTACCGTTCACCAAGTTCGGAAACTCCGGGTTGGACTGAAGCCATTGGGCTCGCTCGGAGTCCCAGTTTCCGATCTTGGGGCCGAGCGTGTAGGTCACGTTGGGGTTAGAGGTGATCTGAGTGCCGTTGAGGAACTCGTCCGGGTCGTTGGGGTCGGCGTCGGAGCGGATCTCGGCGAGGATCCGGTTGGTCTCTTCGATTAAGTTCTGGTTGACGGCGTCGGCGTCGGAGGTTCCGAGGTTGCCGACGCCGATGGTGCCACGTAGGACGAGGATGGTGACGAAGCCGCAGAGGATGGTGATTTTGATGTTGTTGAAGGTCTTCTGGATCTGGCGGCCGCGCGGGAGGGCCGGGCGGGATGCTCGGCCGGTGGCGGCTGCGGCGGTGGTGGTGGGGAGGCCGCTGGAGGTGCGCTTCTGGGCCGATATGAAACCGTCCTGGCCCATTTCTTGAAAGCTGAAGACTTGAGCTGAAGAGAGAGAGAGAGAGAGAGAGATTAGGAGGCTAGTGAGAGAAGGCGGTGGGCATGGCGGAGGAGGGAGGTGGGAGTTTGGTGTGGAGATTAAGAAGAAAACGAGAGTGCTTAAGACATGTGTCCAACAGCGACTGTCATGGTGGAGGGTTTATGCTTTCTTATTTCTAATTTCCTTTTTCGTTTTCTTAATTTGTATGTTGTCTGAATTTTCTTAAATAGGCCCAGATGGGGTTGGATCCGGTGATTTGGAATGATTCGGGCCCGAGTAAGGTAGTTTTTTTGAGCATGCGAAGTTTGGATGCTCAGCTATCCATTTCTTCCATTTCCTCTTTCTCCTTATGTCTTATGATTATTAATACAATTCACGTCCTCTGCCACTTGATTTGATGAAGCTTAATTATGTACCAACATGAAACTTCATATACTTCAATAGCCGCAAGTCGACATGGAGCAAGACAGCTATTGAGAAATCAACAGTTTCATTGTAAATAATTAAAAGTAAATTGATTTTAAACTAATGTCACAGTGACTAAACCTATAAAAAAATCGACTTAATTGATGTCACATTTGATCAAAGCCTATAAACTACTTCTCATCCTCTACAGCAGCACTAACTAGCTAGGGCACACTATAATGTGACTGAATGTCACTTCCTAAGGTAATTATTTTTTTTTAAATGTATAAATTTCATCAACACATTCACCTATTCATATTGAAACACATTACGTTAATTTGAAATAATTTCCTTAACCAAATTATTATATTTGATAGTATTGCATTGGCACTGGCTGGCCAGCTTTGATCAGTTGATGTGTAAATTCCAAATTCCTCCGAAGCTTCACAGTCATGCGCGGTCGTGTGAAGGCGGCGTAGCTCTAATCTAAAGAAAGCGCGTGAGGTAAACCCATCCATTCTTTTTCTTCTTCTTCTTCTTCTTCTTCTTCTGTGTGTTAAGGTGGGGATCGCACATCTCACTACCAGGTGGGTTTGGTCACAGGGGGACCCACAAGATCAAGTTAAAAAGCCTGTCCTCATCCCCATGCATGTGTTATGTTTTTACTGCCTGTCCTCTTCTTGTTTGCTTCCTCTATTTCCTTTTTTTGTTGCTTCCTCTGTTCTTGATGATTCCACTTCTCAACAAAAGGAAAGAAAATAAAATAAAATCCAGGCCTACATCAATCCGGTGGTTGTTTGCTCATTAGATTCTTTTGATAATTTTCCATTTACAACTGTGTTTGTTGGAGTGCTAGGGCGGGGCGAAATGTATGAAACTTAGGAATAGAATGTATATAATAAGCAATGTACATACGTTAGCAAGTTTTGGCATAGGGGAGTTGGTTAAGGTGTATATGCCAACCCCTTGGACATCCAAGGTTCGTTCCACCCTAATCGTACTTTCAATTTTGTCTTCAATTTTCATATTGTATATCGGTGATATAATTGATGTCAAAGACTTTGATTGAGAAAGAGATTTTATTGAGATTTATATATATATATATATATATATATGTTTTCTCGGGTCTAATAGGAACGTACCTTATAATAAGGATTAAATAAGGACTTTCGAATTAACGGTTTGAAGATAAGTGATTTAAACTTTAATTGATATTTTTAAATTTCAATATTCATATGATCTAATCATTCGTTCAAAAGTCTTCATTGATAAGCTTAGAGAGGTTGTGAGTGCTGATGTGCTATATCTGATCATGAATACTCCTACAGGTTTTGGAAATGAAATGCAGGATACTTCTTTTTTTTGGGCCCTTCTCCTAATGGCCTTTTTTCTGTCAAGTCTGCCTTCAATTTGTGCATTGATTCTGGTTACCTATATTTTTATTTTTATAAATGGAGTTTCATTTGGAAGTTAAGAGAACAAGGTCTTTATTTGTGTTGTTGTGTATTTCTTTCAGGAGATTGCAACCACAAGCCATAATATACGATAGACAAACGACTCATTTCTTTCCTAAACATGCATAAACTAACAGTCTAACACTGATCGTCTCTATATATGTATATTATTGGTAATGCTTATAGTTAGTGGAATTATGAGTTGGAACGACAGGTGATCGATGTATATGTTTGACGGGTACAAGAATCATTATTCGCCCATTACTGAGAGCTCTAGCTCCGCCAATCTCTCAAAAAAAAGTGACTTGTGTATTTCATTTTTCTGGGATAAGAATCATAAGATTGGTACGTCGCATTCATGCAATTTTTTGGCAGTTGAAGCATGTTGTATTGATAGCTTTGAGGGTTTGTAACAGACTCAGAATTCGTGCTTTAAGACTTAGCTAGGTGTGGCGGTTGTGCGAATTTTTGTATTGCAGATCAAGGCAAGCATGAAAACAGCAGAGATCGATATAATGGTCGATCGGGCGCATTGGATGATCCAATAGGCGTAGCTAGGCAGGTATAGAAAATATGCTATGTATTTGAAGTTTCAAGCTAAAAGATCTCAAGGCATCTTAAGAAGCTGTGCACAGCTTCTATGTATTTTAAGAAGCTGTGCATCGATCTAAACGTTGAAACGATCTCAAGGCATTACGACGTCGTACTTGACCAATATATCGGCAAATCAAATGAGTCATGATTTACCAAATGAAAGGAGAACATTAATATTCAAAAACGTACAAATCCTGATTATTGATAAGAGTAAGAGTAATCCACAGGGTGGAGGTCTTCACATCTAACACTGGTAAATGGATAGAATCATTTGTTGAATGCCCACAAGACAGTGATGGATATTTTGAACATACTAAGCACAGTATTGCATCGATCCATTGCTTACAATGGAACATTGTACTGGTTATTCGAAGATGGGTTTCTCATTGGCTTGGAGCCTTTCAAGCTCCATCGTTGTCGGATTACTTCCAAGCCTAAGCCTCTTGTAGACTTTGATGGACAGGACTACACCGAGTGCCTAGGGGTGTGCCGGGGGAGTGTGAGGATGTGCCGGTTGTATATTCAGAAATATTGTGTGACTCTCTGTATATGGGATCTGAAAGAAGAAGAAGATGTTGGAGGCAAAATGATGGAATGGTGTCTGAAAGAGAGCGTCGGCCTGGTCAAGATTGGTTTGGAGCGTGGTGATTACAAGCTTCTGGCTTTGGACCCAAATGATGAAGACTTAATCTACCTACGACGTAGAAGCGGGAGGAATTTTTCAAGTCGGGAGGCAAACATTGTAACGTGTAATATTCGTACAATCAAGGTGAGTGACATCCCTCCAAAGTTTCCATGTTATTATGATTTTGAGATACAAGCCTTCCCATGTTTCCATGTTACTGATTATTAACTGGAATTTGAATGGAAGCTGGCGAAACTTAAACCTTTTGAAGAATAAAACCTAGCCACCTGTTACGTATAATACAGCACGTAGTGCCATATATCAAAAAGAGCAATTTTTCCATATAGCTTAGTTGGAAAAATCGACTCCTGAACTTGACTCTTCTTTTTAGCAGCTTCCTTGTGTTGTCTTAGCTAGCTATATATATGTCCATTTCTGAACCCAAAGTACGTACTGTTGGTAGAGAAAGTTTCCCATATTATTGTACAAGGGCTTTCGTGACTACAACAGTTTAACAAACGGGGAATTAAGCTAGGTTGCTAATTAAGACCAAGTACTCCTATAGCAACTGATGATCGAACGCGAGCACGACCATCCTGGCATGGAGGTGAGCTGTGAGGATTAACCATCTTCATTATTAAGCTAGATAGCTTACTTTCATTTTCTGATTTTTCCTTTCTCCATTTCCAAGCTTGATCGATGTTATTACCTACTGCTGATGTTGTTACGGGAAAGAATTAGAATGGTGCATGCTTCACCTGCTCCACCTCTTCGACAACTCTTGCCGCGTGATTCGATGAATTAGACGTAATATTTTTATGAGCTGACACAGACAAGGATAGTTTAGTGCTAATTTGAAGAGGATAAATAGTTGATATAGTTTAGTGCTAATTTGAAGAGGATAAATAGTTGTTTTATCAAATCTTTGACATGTTAATGGGAAGAGAGCACTGTGTATAATTTTGAGGGGCATTTCTACTATACATATGTGTATAACATACATCAAGTCATAAACCGTCTGATCGTCTTAAATTTTGAATTGTTAAACGATTGGACGGTTCACGGTTTAATGTATGCTATATAAATGTATATAGCAGCCAAACTCAATTTTAAAATAGTATTGTCTACCTTTTTTTTTGGGATAAAGATAACAGTACTATTGTCTACCTTATTTCTTATAACTTGTAAGATGGATTTGTGTATTATATAAATTCAAGTACGAGTAACAAAATGTGACTGTGACGGTGACGTAATTCTGTGAGCCACCCCAAACTACTCAGAGAAAAAATCCATGTAAATGCCATGCAAAATGTGACTGTGACAGACCAGATAGAGCTAGTAAAGCCGCCTGGTCCTATATTGTTCATTGATAATTACGTTTGTCCAAACTAAGAATCTCAACAGTCAAAGATATATGACCAGATAGTGCAAAAAGATAGACCAACAATTTTAAGCTTTTGGCGTCTTGAACTTGGTGAGAATGGTTTGGAATGTATTGTTTGGACTTTGGAGCAGGGATGTCAATGTGTCTCTTCTTCCGAATGGGACGTCTCAGTGTGGTCTTCCAGCCTGCAAATATAACATTTTCGTGATGAGGTTGTGAATTTATGCTTGATTAGTTAAGCCATATTGTAGCTAATTAGCATCACTTACTACTAGAACAGTGGAGTCTCTAGCAGCTAGAGCCACAACGTCAGCACAAGACACAGTGCTTGGACACTCCTTCTCTATCGCAGATTTGATCTCATCGATCGATTACTTCAAGCCCCCGGCCGGATTGAATTCAGATTCGGTTTACACCTCTTCTCGATCGGTGATTATGTTCTTGCTATTGTCCAAAAGGATTGATCCATCACAACCCTGCAACATTGACAAGTAGTTTTTAAGTCCCACATTTATAATTCTGATGAAAAAAATTAGAGTTCGAGCGAGCTAGAAACACGAGTGAAGCAAAGAACATGTAGGGAGGGATTCTCATAATTTCCTCTTGAAGTGGTCAGGAATAAAGAACCATCAATTCAGTCTATCTAAGAGAAAAAGAAAGCCTATTAAGGGATCTAAAGCTGTTTGAAAGTAGTGACAACTTACAGAACACTTATACACTTTTACATTCTGGTGGGGCGTGGATTGCGCTAGCTAGGGCGCACGACTTTGGTTAATCCTAGCTTTCATTGGTTTGTGTAAATTTTCTTTTATTCTTATCTGTGACGGCTTCCATGAGTAATCGAAAAAGAAAGTAAGCTTCCATGATGCTGCAAGATTGTGATGATTGTATAATTACACAAGCTATTATTCTCATTCAACTCCTCCCAACAATGACTTGCTTTGGGTGTGATCAGTGTGACCACAACTCCACCGAGATGATGACCTATTCTTCAAGAAAGATCGATTTGTTGACCACCATTCAGCAACTAGCTAGGCATTCTCGATCATTGCCGCTCCAACTTTACTTCATGCTAAGTTTCTATCACAATCGAGCATACATATAATCGAACCTAATCATGCAAAAACAAATTTTGTCAATCACAGCCATGATAATTTCCATGACCGACAACAGACCGACAAGATCACCAGATAACAAAGAAACACAACAGTGAATAAACCCTAGTCGATCAACCCCACTTCACTAGCTAAGTTAACACATCGTATAAGTTAACACATAGACAAGTATTTGTTTGCATCACTAGCTTGTAGCATCTTAGATTCTTAAGCAGTGCGTATGATCCCACAATCTTCTTTTTGGAAAGCAAAGAACAACTAGTGCTTTATAAAACGAACGATCACCTGTAGTAATTTGCAAGCCAAACCAAACTAATCAAGGAGGAAAAAAATCAAACTCATTACTCATTAGACCAATCCACATTAAATTATTGACAAGTTAAGGTCTGATGACCTCGTATATGAAAGGGACTCGCATGCATCACAGTTTTCTTCCTTTCAATATGTAATGTTTCTGGAGGCTAGGCTGCTTAATCAATGTGTAGGATGAGTCACTATGCTTGTTACGTCATATTCTGGTTTGCGTCATAAGCTTTACAGGTCATTGTCTTGCTACTTTTTGAGTGCCAGCTGGCACACGTAATTCTTGACAAGTTGTCATTTTGTTTTAGAGGAAATCTTACGTGCCACAGCCGCACCACGTGTCCTGTGCGACCCACCAGTCGCACAGCGACACGTGTTTTTTTTTTTTTCGCTGCTCTTTTCTTCCTTCCTGTCGCTGTGTTCTCTGTCTTCTCCGGCGAAACCGCACCGCCGCCTCTCGCTCTCACCAAGAGAGAGAGGAAGGAAGAAGAAGAGAGGAGGAAGAAGAAGAATAGAGAGGAAGGAAGAAGAAGAGGAGGGAAGAAGAAGAAGCAGAGAGGAAGGAAGAAGAAGAAGAGGAGGGAAGGAAGAGGAGGGAAGAGAGAGGAAGAAGAAGAGAGAGGAAGGAAGAAGAAGAAGAAGAGGAGGGAAGAAGAAGAAGCAGAGAAGCAGAGAAGGAAGGAACAAGTAGAGAAGGAAGGAAGAAGAAGAAGAGGAGGGAAGAAGAAGAAGCAGAGAAGGAAGGAAGGAAGAAGAAGAGAGAGGAAGGGAAGAGGAGAGAAGAAGAAGTTCGCCGGAGGAGGAGATCGGATTCGCCGGAGAAGAGAGAGGAAGGAAGGAAGAAGAGCTGCGAAAAAAAAAAAAACACATGTCAAAGAATGATTGGGTGCGCAGACGCCAGGTGGTGCGGCTGTTGCACCTAAGAATTTCTCTTTGTTTTATCAAATCTTTGGCAGTCTACCTTATTATAACTTGTAAGATATTCAAGTACGACTAATTTGTCAACATATATATATATATAAATCCACACTCTCGCTCCCTCTTTCTCTCACTCGATCTCCTTTCCTTTCACCAGCCTCTGAATCTCTCTGTGCTTACTGCCGGCAGAGATGTCCCTCTCTCTCTTTTCTGATCTCTCTATCTCTGAACTCATGAGGACTGCAGCAGGTCCATCCTCTACAGGTAAGGAATGGATTTCAGTTTGCTGTCTTTAACTGTTAGTTCTTGTTCATTAGTAGCTAGTGTCCTTGTAAGTAAGGGCACCGAAGTGATTTTGTCCTTGATATATCAATCTTTAATTGCCTTTCCGGAATTTTTCTTACAGCGTTTCTTAATCACCCAATTGAGTACGAGGCCCTGATGAGAGCCCGCGGCGACGTCTTTTTGAAGCAGCTGACGGAATCGGATGTTAATGACAGACTTGTAGTCACCAAAAGAATGGCCATGTTGATGCCTCGGGCAAATAACTGTGAAATCAGAGTTTTAGACGACATTGGTGACACTTATCAGTTCATCTTGACTGCAAGAAATGGACCGTATCCGAAACCAACTTTCCAGCCAAGAGCTTGGAAATCCTTCATGAAAAAAAGAGGAGCCAAATCTGGCGACTGTATCTATTTCTGGCCGGAGGTGAACGAGGTTAAGGGTACAAGCTACCGCATCGACCTCATCCCGTTCATACATGGTGTTTCTCCTTACCCAGAAGGTCTTGGAAATTGCAACTAGCCAACTGCCTTTCAAGAAGACCTCTCAGATTTGAGGGCTTGGGCTAGCTGCTCATGGTGGTGATCTAAAGCTCTAGCTACAGATCGAGACTACTCGACCGTACTCTATGTCTAAGTATATACTACGCTATAGGTGCTGTGTAATAAACACCTTATTTGTAAGGTTGAGCTTCTTCTTCTGTACGTTGTTGCATAATGTCGGTTTTGATAAGCTGGGCATGCATGGTGTAGCTTCCCAGTTGAAGCAATGCATGCATGAGAGCTTCTTTGCTTTCTGGGTATTGTTACTGTTTTCTTACAAGATAATAAATGGCGTGAATATTATTATTCTTACATTCCTTTTTGGCATTGAATAAGGCTGCGAAAACGACATCTGTTAAGAGTATAGCTGCTAGTTCATGTGCATTTACTTTTCTGACTAGCATAACTCGGACTTCTTCTGTGTATTTTTCCAATGATATCGATGGAAACCATATTCCAACACAAAGTATATGCTTCTCTCTTTTCTCTTTAGACCAGTAACTTAATCAAGGAGGAAAAATCGAACTTATTAAATTATTTACAAGTTAAGGGTATGATGACCTCATATATGAAACGGACTCGCATCACAGTTTAATCAGAGAGGATTCAAAGCACCAAGGTGTACTTAAACCAAGATGAATAGACCGTTGGATTACATTTATCTTATTATTTAATATTTAAATAAAAAGTTAAGTATAAATATCAACGGTTAAGATTTTCTAATAAATACTTGGTTCACTTGTATCTTGGTGCATGTAAGAATTTTCACTCTTCATTTCAATATATAATGTTTCTGGAGGCTAGGCTGCTTAATTAATTTTCTTAATCAGAGCCATATATATTCTTGAAAAATGAACCGTACTAGATTTGGTGCTGACATAGATCGAAGCCATGAAACATTCAATTTCCAATCATATGGGGACGTATAATTGGAGCATGCGAAAGAAAATAAACAACATACTTTAAAGAATCAAATGTTTTGTATTAGTATTAAAGAAATATGTTTTCACATGTTTATGCCGTTGACTATAATTTAGAATATCTGTTTTCGGACCAGGTTGACTTTATTGGATCGCCAGGTGTGATGTCGAAAGTGATGTATAATATTCTTTTGTTGATTCGTCATGACGAATAGAACATTCCATTTTCAATCTCGCTCCACAAAAACCGGTGCTAGGGTTTTGGCAAAAGTTTTTGTCGCTTCGCCCGGCCGGCGGCGCCTCTGCGCTGGCGTGGGCTTCCGACCTCACCAGTGTAGATCAGGTGCTTCCGGACGGGCTGTTATGCTTCTCTGGTGGTGGTGGGTTTCAAAGGCTGGCGTTTTGACGGTGGACAACAACCTCATCTTTTCTCTGTGTGAGGCTGCTTCAGGGTTAGTGTGGAGGCTAAGGAATGGAACCGGATCGGACACCCGACGGATTGAAGTGGTGGCTGGTGGCTGGCTTGAGGATAACAGAGGCTTTCTCAGGGTTTCAGAAACTTTTTCTGTGCCATGGGTAAGTCGACGACGGAAGCTCTACGGAGATGAGCCGTTGCGGTCAGATGGAGATGCGACTGGGTCTCGATGCCGGTGGTGGTGCAAGCTAAGCAGTGGCATCGGTGGTGGTGGAGCGGCGGTGATGATGCAGGGGCGTTTCTACGCCGGGAGAAGAGTTGTTGGGCCAAACAAGTTTCTAGCTTGGTGGGCCTGGGTACATGTGGTTGGCCTATGGGCTTGGGGTATGTTGGGCCAGGTTTTTTTTCTAGGTTTTGTTTTGGGTTTTGGTTCTCTCTCCTCTTTCGAGCGAGAGTTTAGGTGTGTTGTTCTGATCGGTGGGCTACTTTTGTAGCGTCACTAATGGGGATTATCGGTTTTAATTTCAGTGTTGTTTAGTTGTCAACATGAGGGTGGTTTACCTTTGCATGTGATCTGGTGATTTTTAGACACGGTGTTAAAGAAGGGGAATTTACTCGGTTTATTGTTGGTGATGGGATTGTATCATTACTTTCAGGAATTGATAGTTTTTTTGAAGCCCAAAATTTATTTGGTTAGGGGTTGGGTTGAGCCCTTTTGGCTCATGGATGTTGTTTTTAGTGACAGACCCGTAACTACAGATCTTGGTAAGAGGAATGTGTGTTATAATGTAGTCATTATGAAATGTATAAAACTACAAAGACATCTCATTGAGCATAACCATGATCTTATTCTAGAGTTTTATAATTTTTGTTTGTTTTCATGCACTTATGCATTTTAGAAAATTGGCTTTTCCGATAGATCACCGATCCATTGTTCTGATAAACATATAACTCAGATTAATTCTCTACATCATTCGTGTTGCTTGCAGTCACGATCTGGAGACGATGAGTGATGTATTTGAGGGGTACGAACGCCAATACTGCGAGCTCTCCGTCAATGTCTCAAACAAATGCACACCCACCACCACTGTTGATGGAGGTATATATAAGTCTGAAACCCATTTCTATTTCATTTGTCTGAGATTAGCATGCATTTTGGTTTTTTTATTATTGGTAATTCAAGCATGTTGTACTGATAGGCTATGAGGGTTTGTAATAGACTCAGAATATATGTGCATTAAGAATTAGATGGTGGTTGTGACTTGTGTGAATCCTTGTATTGCAGAACAAAGGAAGCAGATAGCTGCAGAGATGAAAGTTGCATTGGATGAAGCTGATGATTTGGTAATGTTACATCCTCAAGTCCATCTGATATGTGTTTGTTTCTGTGTTTTGTGTTGTTGGATTTAATGGGGTGCTGTTATGGAAATGCTCAGATTAGGAAGATGGACCTCGAGGCAAGGAGTCTGCAGCCGAGTGTGAAGGCAGCGCTTCTTGCCAAGGTGAGAGAATATAAAACTGATTTCAACAACTTGAAGAGCCAAGTTAAGAGAATAACAGCACCAGAGATCAGTCCTTCAGCCCGAGACGAGTTGTTGGAGTCTAGAGAAGTAGATAACTTGACGGTACTCCTTATCTCTGTTCCTATCTCTGTGTTTGCACGCATGTATGAGTGTTAGGTTGTGATGAGTTTCTGATTTGTATGCGTTCCGACTATGCATGTGACAGGTCTCGAATGATCAGAGAGGAAGGTTGTTGATGGGAACAGAAAGAATAAACCAGTCGAGTGACAGAATCAAGGCGAGTAGAAGAACAGTGCTGGAAACAGAGGAGCTTGGCGTTTCGATCCTCCAAGACTTGCATCAACAACGCCAGTCTCTTCTACATGCCAGTAACACTGTATGTTGGTACATAGGAATCCATTGTTTATGTGTTGTTAGCTCTCGTAAAATGGTAAGTGATGTGTTTCTTCTTCCTTCGGGTTTGACAGTTGCATGGGGTAGATGAAACTATTACCAAGAGTAAGAAGGTTCTGGTAGCCATGACAAGAAGGATGAGCAGAAATAAATGGATCATGGGTTCCATAGTAGGAGTTCTCGTCCTTGCAATCCTGCTTATTCTTTACTTGAAGATATCACACTAGGCTTGTATCACTGATTTGATTTGAAAATCTCTCTCATACTGATAATAATTTCTCTTCTCATTCTGTACTTTTTACCTCAGATTTTTTTTTTTTTTTTTTTCTGTTCTGGGTGATGTATCTACTTGTTTTTCATACAAAATTTTAGGATATACAAATCATGAGATATGGAATGATCATCTGCCGTTGGAATGATTGTATGACAAAAAAACAGAAGTAATAACCGAAAATGGGTTTGCCTGCTCATCCTAGTCCCTGCTCAAGTAAACAAAACATACGGGGGTCAATCAGAACATGTAATCTTTGATCGCATTCCCATTCTAGTATGCTTTGTTTTACTGAGCTGAAGACAACGGAAGAGGCTTGGATTATGAACTCCTAATGACCGTAAAATTTCATACAAACAAAAAAGAGAAAGGAAGAATAGCTTCTCTGGTTGATATGTTATTTGAGATCTCAAACATCATCTCAAACATCACAAATAAATCTGAAAGACTAACCCATCTCCCGTTTGGATTTTGATGAATATACGATGAAAGGTTTCCACCAAGTTTGTGCAGGAATAAAAGTTGAAGAGCTCAGACACGACACATCTGAGCTTGGGTTGCTGAACAGTGAGCAAAGGGATACTTTTAATTTATCTAATCTTTTCAACTTGATAGATATTATAACCAGAAGTTTGCATCCTTGATAACTCCATCCAATATGGTGATGCTATCAGGACACTTAGCTTGAAAGTGCAGCACCAATTCCTATCATCCAATTAGTGAATACCCCAAGACGCAGGAACTTCCTCAACAAACTTTCTACAACTACAAGGAAATTATTGCACTTGTGAACTAAAAATAGTCTGCCTCATAACCAGCAAGAAAGGATGACTTCGGTATCAACAAGCAATATCTTCCGGTAAATCCTTCATGCAAGCTCTTCATCATCCTTCTCATCTTCATCATCCTCATCATCATCAAGAGAAGCAGGTTGCCCATTGAGATCAACATCTACACCATTTACCTTCCTCACAAATTGTCCCCTTACACGAGGCCTCCTTTCGGCAAGTTTTTTACGATTAACATACCTGATCTTTTTATCAAAGCAACGCTCCTTTCTTTTCTGCCGAAATTTAATCAATGCTGCCTCTCTTCTGTCAACCTTGTTTAATTTCACTTCGTTGGAGGATGAGCTTCCGAAGGATGGCCATGAAGGATTGTTAGGCATTTGACCAGGTTGTAAGCATATACCGAGCGGATAGTAGGGGAATGAAGTCATCCCATTAACATGTGGATGGCAGTGTGGTATATGACCGTAGTGTTGCATAATTGCAGCTGCGGCATGATTTTGCATGTCATGCAGATTCTTTTGATACACTTGTGTCGATGATGACCCCATAGCTTGATTGACAACCCCTGACATATAGTAAGGATACGAAGCCTGGGCAGGCGATCCAGAAACATCGTGTTGATGTTCGTTTCTTGGATACTCAGGCACTTGAGAGGACCTGTCTTCCTCATTATTCTTTTGATGCTGAAGTTCCATTGATCCAGGTGGGGTGCAAGACCTCTCCAATGAGAGAGAATCTGGGATGCTATTACTGGTTGGAAAGTCATCTTCTTGTGAATAGCTTTCCCATGCTTCTCCATTTCCATCTACTTGAGGAGATTCATCAACCACTTGTTTAAATGCTGGATGTGTCCGTTCAGAACCATTATCCTTCGTATGGACTTGGGAGTTGTTCTCAAGTGTGCTTGATTTGACATAGGTAAAGAAGGCAGATGACCCCCCAATCTTTAGTTCGCTCTTTTTTGGGCCTGATGAAATCTTTCCTGCAGATTATTACCATAGAAATGGGAAAGGATTATCTCAAATGCCAGTGATGAAGATGAGTTGTTGAAAAAATCATACTGCTTCTAATCAATTCTGTGTTTCCCCACATCACTGAGGTCAAATTAATGATGCAACATAATACAAACTACTTTGTCTTGTAGAACATGCATAACAACCTTTAAAAAAAAAAACCAAAGACGTTCATGACTCTGATATAACAGACATTCTCCTTGTCATATCAAATACAATATCTACAAACAACCCTAGTTTGGAAGAGAAAGAGAAAACAAGAAAGACTGCAGTCAAATGCAGACTTAATGGTCAACATGACAGTTAGTAAAATACTCAAAGCCTTTGAGGATGAGTAACGAAACTTAGAAGTTTCACTCTTCTTCTTGAACACAAGTGGATCCTGACCATATAAACTACAAGAATATAATGCAGAGACAATCTTACACAGCCTTAAACTGAATCATAAGACTGGTTGATCACCAGAAAGAGGGTAAACTGAAAAAGGCATAAAATCACATCTAAAAGAGATGTTCTAACCAAATAAATTAAAAGGAATACAAGCTATACTGAGTCTTGAGCATGAAAGAACAAATTTTTCATTAGTTCCAAATATGAGAAAAAAAACTACCAAAACAAAATTGTTAGATTGAAGTATTTGCTATATTGTGCTACTGTCATGATAAAATTGACTTGTTTCAAGTTTTAACTAAACTACACGAATCAAATCATTGACTGTCATAAAACTGCTGTCTAATATTTTTTTATTTTTTTTGCTTAAACACTATGAAACAGAGATAAAAGATATTTCAGCCAGGAGATGCCCAATCTTAAAAACAGCACATCAATTGCATAGTGACTCACCAGTTTGGCGGTCACTTATTTCTGGAACATCACTCTGAAACTCTAATTGATCATCCAGTGGAGGCTCCGCAGCAGTAGCAACAGCAGCCGCAGACTTGAGAAAGAAAAAGAATGAGGAAATCATACAGAATCCATTCAGTTAGTATGAATAGCATAGCTAGTAAGCAATCTCGAATATAAAGGAATCAAATCCATGATATCATGCACTATTGCATCTCAATTTTCACGTTCTAAAACTTAACAGAAATTAAATCAACTATATGAAATTTGATTACCCCACGATTTATGTATTTATATATGTTACTGATTGGCTTACATAACACATACAAGTGTATGTATTCATACGTGTTACAGACCAACCAGAAGTCCTCTGACCTGTATTTTGAAGTCACATGCACTCCTTTTTGCCTTTCTAGTTCAGTCTAAGCAGTTATGATTGCACCAGCACCCTTAGTCAAACTCAAACCAAATATCAAGTTCACATTTTGCTCTTTGATAATAATGATCTAGTTTCTGTGGAGCTATTAGCCCACATTTCAAGGATTTACTTTCTTATTTAATGAATAGTTAAACTTTAACATTTTATTGAACTTATCTTTCTTTTTATATATATATATATTTAAATAATAATAAATAATAAAATAACCTACTATCTCTGGATCGGCATTCTTCTGAGACTTATCTTCTGTATCATCCGAGAATGAATTTGTGTTAGGATCACTAGGATCTGATACCATCGTATCGAAGTCATAACTAAACACGTTCTTCTCTGCAAGTCCAAGCTGTCAAATATCAACAGGAAAAAAGTGTTATACTGATATAAAACAACATTATGATGGCAAACAGTTGCATACTAGAGCATAAAAATTACTCACAAATATGGAGGTTGAAAAGAGATATCACTTATTAACTGAACCTTTAGGACAGAGGTTATTATAACTTTGCAAAGAAAAGACCAAATATTTCAATTGCATGATACGACCTACCCAATTCTATAAACTAAGCTAAGAGGCTTTATATAGCTTTAAAACAACATCAACTTATATTATATATATCACTCACTGCAGACTTGCTGGCATCTGAATTGTGTCTATGAATCACTGTTTCCCTTATTTTAAGCAGAAAAATTTGAATACAGCATAAAGCAATGCAAAAGATTGACTGGAGAAAGAGGTGGTCACACCATCAGAGAAAAGAAAAGCATATATAAATGCAAACGAACCATGTGTCTTCTTCTCCACATGTGTGTCCACAAGTTCAGAAGCTCGTTAGTTCTTAAAGGCTTTACAAGATAGTCTGCCGCTCCGAGCCTCAGGCACTTAACAACAGTAGATACCTCATCCTGTGCCGACATCACTAACCAAAGCAAAAAAAAAAAATTAACAATCAGGTTAAGCCATAATGTTCCTTAAAAAACCAAAATTTTCATTAAAGGAAACCTCAGACATAAGAACAAGAACTGCTTACTGATCACAGGAATGCGCCTCAACTCTCTATGTCGGGTGATGTACTTCAACATTCTTGTCCCTTTTCTCATTGGAAGGTCAACTTCGGCAAGTATGATATCAATATCAGGTCCCTCCGCATTCAATGCATCGATCACCTGCCGAGGAGACTTCACTGAAGTAACTGCAAAGCAAAGAAACCATAAGACATCATGGAACACAAGCATCACCTTACAAGGCATGTATATATGGGACCGGTAAAAGAAGCTAGTCTCTCAAAAAGAGCAAAACTAACCAAGAAAAAGCCAAGAGAGAACTGTACTCTGATGTTCGTGCTGATACGAAAGGAGTCACATTCTTCATACAAAGTAATGCAATAACAAAAGGGTACATTTTTAGCACCTAAAAACATCAGAAAAAGAACAAACACAAAGTTCTAGTATGTTCAATCCATCTCTATCAATACTTCACAATGAAACATGCAGCAATTGGAGATATTTATTTACAGTTGAGCTTATCCCTGTAGTTAACTTCAATTTCATTTCGTTCGATCATAAATTTTAACATTTTCCATCTCAACCTTTCGAAAATCAAAAATTTCCAGCAAAATTGAAAGCAAGATAAAGCAGATATTCATAATCAAACTCATCAGCAAAGTAAAATAGTGAAAAGCAAACCTTGATAAGAGCATTTCAGAAGAAGCCTAAGAACTTCTTCGGAGCTCGACTCGTCGTTATCGCAGAGCAAAATCCTCACCTTGCTCCTATCTATAAACCCCTCACCGCCGCCGCCGCAAACTTCAGGTCCTTTGTTCAAATTGAGCTCCTTATGATGATCCATAGCTAAACCAAAGCCCACACTATAAAACCTCCATGGACTAAAACATCCGATCAAATTCTAGGGTTTCCGATTCCTCAGTCGAACCCGGTCCGCACATTCACACACCGCAACAGCGAGCGCGCAACCACCGCGGCCACGTCATCGTCGCCGCACTTCATACAGGAGAGAGAGAGCTAGCTGAAGCCTCTAGTCCTGAAGATGATGAAGAGGACTGATCGGACGGTTGGGATTCCGCGGGAGGAGAGGGCGTAGATCACCGGCCAGCGGCGCAGGTTAGTGGAAACCAGGAAAGAAATTATATCCGGTAATCCATGGGTTAATGGGGAGAAGGTTTATCTAGAAATTTATAGAGGGGATTTTTAGGATAATATTATATTTGAGGGGTGCTAAAGTGCGCCAGGGGGGAGAGCAGGGTGCGCAAGTTAGGGAGAGTGGAGACGTGGACAGCTGAGGGACAAGGAAAGGAGAAAAGTGCAAGAAAAAGGGTAGAGGGTGAGGTTAGGATTGTTTGGTAGATATTTCAATCCATTGATTGACCGGAGGAAAAAAGGACAGAGATTAACGGATTGGAAAGTTCAGGTCCTAAATCCAAATTATCACTTGCTAATCTTTTGTATGCTGCTAATCAGTTTAGAGAAATGTAATCCCTAATATGTTTAGGAGTATCAAACGATGCATGAGCTCTAAAAAAAGTCTAGTTTCGTTAAAAAAATGAGAGTTCTTAAGTTCCCAAGCTCGATAGTTAAACAAAAGAGTGAGAAATGTGAACGTCTTTTAGAATAAATCCGACTATGTTAACATAAACGAGACTTTTTAATGATGTCATATTGATGTCTTTTATATAAACGATACAGTATTAATATTCAAAATATGTATTTAAGATGTAAATAAAACGATATCATTCTTGAAAATTCATATATTCCTCTTTTTTATCAATGAATGATTGTTACATTATCCCGCATTCCCGCCATATATATAATTATGCACCACCAGGATATGTCTGCAATGTAAATACTTGTCTCTCCAACACAGCCGCATCTATTTCAAAAGACGCTTAAATAGCACTCCTTTGTTCCATTTTCAAGTTTGCGGAAAAAAAACGTGCTTATTTAGTGTAAAAAAAAATCATTACACATGCACTTTAAATATAAATATCATAAACATAACTCAACATATTGAAATGCCTCCCACACATTTACCCATTCGGGTAGGGTGATTAGCATCGATATTAAATCAGATGCTAATCATCATTGCAGACCGGTTTGGTCATTAGTGTCATCACATAGATGCAGAGGGGTACTTATTTCCAGTGTCAATCACATCCCTTACCGGAATCAGAGCATGGGCGACATTTTAAGCCACATGATTTGTACTGAGAACTCTTAAGAACATCAGCCGCATGTTTATATATGCTTACCAAAAACATGGTTAAACAGAATTAGGTGCAAACTTAGCTGGATCGAGGGCTCCATAATGGCTTGCCAAACAAGGCACATGATGATCAAAGAGACTAGCAAACCTTTAGCTTGTCTCAGCTATATATCTGTTTAGCTATAAGCAGTTCTGTTTAAAAGCAACGACTATGGCATGGTGTGTCGGTCTGATTTGAATTTACGATGTAATAACCAACATGTCACATCTTACCAGCGTGCGTTACGTTGTTAATGCATGATCTATACATTGAAGTGAACTAATAAGGTTTGATTGACTAATAAAATCAGATCGAGTTTGCGCGAGTGAAGCGCAGTGCTTTCTCCGATTTCAATCTTATTTTCATGTTTTTCCCACTAATTGCAGTACGTTGTGTTTTGTCAATGACTCAAGGGATGATTCATTTGTATGTGTAGAAAGAACCAGGTTCAGTACAATAACAAGCATTGCACAGACTAACAAGACAAGGATTTCACAGATGGGATGCTTATTTTCCAGGGTAGAATTTGGATTTCGAAATCCACCGATTTTCCTAAGTTTATTAGCTACATAAAGATCAGCTAATTAAGGTTGCTATATTTTACTTTGACGAGGCATACAACATATATATGCATCGCATTGTCTCCTCTGGGAAGAAGTATACATGTGTTATCTGAGATGGAAAGGTTTGCTGTTAGTTTCTTGGCTTCACTCGGAAGTCGGAACCATCAGATTAGAGCTATGAAATAGCCATATTTAAGCTAGGATGTTCATCTGTCGAAGATCATCCCCTATAGAGTTAAACAAGAAAAAAGAACAAACCCAAACACAAACGTTGATGACTATCATAGGCTACAAATATCAGTTCTTTCAATAATGTATCGTGAATTGCGGAAAGATTTGAGCACAACAGTATCATAAACTGAAAGTTATGCAGATAAGATGAGCTAGCTATTTATCAATCAAATTGGAAGGCCGCTCAACATTGAGAGCATGCATCCACAACCTTCACAGCTGTGGACACTCTTTTGTACTTGGAAGATGAATGTTTGTCTCTTGTAAGAGATGCTTTAGATGGATGAGATGCATGAAATGAGCAAATGACTCTCCTTTATAGGCTAAGGAGGAACCATTTAGATCTCCCATTAATGCTCTCCTAATAAATGATGCTTCATGAATATTCTTGTAACTCATGCCTTCACCATAACTCTAAAATCATCCATATTTCTTGTGTAACTCATGTAACTTATGTAACTCATAAAACTTTTCATATCTTCATTACTATTTTATTTATTTTAGTCTGGATATTATAACAATCTCCCCTTCTAGACCAACCTGGGGAATATCAGACAAGGCTTCTTACTTGAAGTTCATCCCAGCGGACTTACTACAATATTCAAACTTATGCTGCGGCATAACTTTGGTCAACATATCAGAAATATTCTCGTTGGTGTGAATTTTCCTTAACTGCAAGAGCGTCTTCAACACTACATCTCTTATCCAATGGTAGCGGAGATCGATGTGTTTGGTGCAAGGATGATATACTAAATTTTTACTCAAATGAATAACACTTTGAATATCACAATGCACCACATACCTTTCTTGCTTCACACCAAACTCGCGAATGAACCTTTGCAGCCATAAAATTTCCTTGCCTGCTTCATTCACCGTTATATACTCAGCTTCAGTAGTGGACAAGGCGACACACTTCTGTAATTTGAACTGCCATGACACAGCTCCCCCACAAAATGTAAACAAGTAACCAGAAGTGGATTTTCTGTTATCCAGGTCCCTAGCTAAATCTGCATCTGTGAAACCCTCCAAAATGAGTCCAGAACCACCGAAAGACAAACGCAACTTTGAGGTGCCCCTCAAGTACTTAAGTATCCACTTAACAGCCTCACAATGCTCACTGTCAGGGTTAGATAAATATCTACTAACAACACCAACTAAATGAGCAATATCCGGACGAGTACATACCATGACATACATAAGACTGCCAACAGCTGACGAGTAAGAGATATTTGCCATCTTGTCTTTCTCCTCTTGTGTAGTTAGGCATAATAATCTACTTAGCTTGAAGTGATTACTTAGAGACGAGCTCACTGCCTTGGCTCCTTTCATGTTGAACCTTTCAAGCACCCGTTCAACATACCTCTCCTGTGACAACCACAACTTCTTTGCCTTCCTGTCACATGTAATCTCCATGCCCAAAATCTGTTTAGCTGGACCTAAGTCTTTCATATCAAAAGAATTTGACAAATCTGCCTTCAACTTGCAGATCATAGAAACATCTTGCCCCACAATCAACATATCATCAACATAAAGTAACAAAATTATGAAGTTACCTCCAGCAAATCGGCGAATGTACACATATGGATCTGCATCAGTCCTCTTGTACCCATGACTCACCATGAATGAGTCAAATTTCTTGTACCATTGTCTTGGCGCTTGCTTCAGCCCATACAGACTTTTCTTTAACTTGCAAACCATGTGCTCTTTGCCTTCAACCTTAAAACCTTCAGGTTGCTTCATATATATTTCCTTCTCCAAATCACCGTGTAGAAATGCAGTCTTCACATCTAACTGCTCCACCTCAAGATCCATGCTAGCTGCTATGCCCAAGATTACTCTAATAGAAGTCATCTTGACAACAAGTGAGAAGATCTCCTCAAAGTCAACTCCTTCCTTTTGCCCGAAACCTTTGACAACCAAACGGGCCTTGAACTTTGTCAACTTGTCATTCTCATCCCTCTTCAGCTTAAACACTCATTTGTTCTTGAGAGCTTTTCTACCTTGAGGAAGCTCCACCAACTCGTAGGTACCATTCTTCATCAAGGACTTCATCTCAGACTCATGGCTAACATCCATTTGTGGCCGTCTGCATGAGTCTTTGCCTCCTCAAAGCTTTCAGGCTCTCCATCACCGGTCAACAATATGTATCTGAAATATGGATTATCTCCATCACTGCTGAGCAAAATATATTGGGAAGAAGGATACTTGACGCTTGGCTTCGGCGCTCTTCGAACTTGTACTTGGGCATTCGCTTGTTGTTGCTATTTGATCATCATTCGTGGTAGTCTGATCATCATTCGGGGCCTCTTGAACATCATTTGCGGCCTCTTGGACATCATTTGCAACCTTTTCAGATTCTGTTTCATCATTCGCCACATCTGCAGCTTCATTCGCAACATTATTCGCGGCACCTGTAGATTCTTCTTGAAGCGGTGATGAGTCATAGTGAGGCGGTATGCATCCTTTAGGATAGTCTTGTCAAAATCCGCGACAGTCTGGTCCTCATGGAACACCACATCTATGCTTCTGAATAACTTCTTAGTTATCAGATTCCATAACCTGTAGCCCATTTCTTCGTTTCCATAACCAAGGAAGATACATGGTATGGCCTTGTCATCTAGCTTTGATCTGTCCTTCTTTGGCACATGTGCAAATGCTTTGCACCCAAACACTCTCAAGTGAGAGTATGAAGCGCTCCTACCGGTCCAAACACTCTCTGGGATCTCCAAGCCCAGCGGTACACATGGTATTCGGTTGATGAGGTAACACGCGGTTGTTACTGCTTCATCCCAAAACTTCTTCGTAAGGTTCGCCGTTTTCAGCATGCTTCTCACTTTCTCCAAAATGGTGCGGTTCATCCTTTCTGCTACACCATTATGCTGTGGGGTGCCAGATACTGTCTTTATGTGTCTAATGCCATGCTTCGAACAATAACCTCTGAACTCATTCGAAGTATACTCTCCACCATTATCACTGCGGAGACACTTAAGAGTTCGCCCCGTTTCCCTCTCCACCATGACATGGTACTCCTTAAAGGTTTGGAACACTTGGTCTTTTGATTTCAACAAATACACCTAAACCTTCCGTGAAGCATCATCAATAAAAGTAACAAAATACTTGTTATGACCTAGTGAGTCAACTTCCATGGGGCCACATACATCAGTATGTACTAGGTCTAAAAGATTCTCCTTCTTGGCGAATGTATTAGAAAAACTGACTTTCTGCTGCTTACCAAACAAACAGTGATCACAAGAGTCAAGAGAGGTACCTTTGGCAAAGGGGATAAGAGACTTCTTTGTCAGAACTTGCAATCTCTTCTCGCTCATGTGGCCTAGCCGCTTATGCCATAGACTTGGGGAAGAGTCTTCTCCAACGTTCAATTCCCCTTTACGTATCTTGCCTATGTCTTGTAGAGGGTACGACACAGCTTCCCTTTAGCCACCACTAGTGATCCTCTGGTAAGCTTCCACTTTTGGTCTCCTCCGTGATGATGATATCCTTCCCGATCAAGCACGCTGGTTGACATCAAATTGAGACGTAAGCCAGGAACATGTCGAACATCTTTCAACATAAGCTTGTTCCCCAAATTAGTCTCAAGGCAAACATCTCCAACTCCTGCAATCTTGGAGTAGTCTTCGTTGCCCATCTTTACAATCCCAAATTCTCCACTTCTATATGTAGAGAAGAACTTCTTTTTTGGAGCGGCATGGAAAGAGGCTCCGGAATCAACGACCCATAGAACACTAGGAGTATCGTCATGAACATGTAGGCATTCTCCTTCAAGGCAAATGAACTCATATACATCATTGCACACGGCAACGGTTGTGTTCCTTGTGTCATCATTTGGTTTAGAACTGCTTTCTCGCACCTCCCTTGGATCATTTTTCAACTTGTGACAATTTTTCTTCATGTGCCTAAAAATGCCACAATGATGGCATTTTCTGTTGAATCTCATTCTGGATCGGCTTACACTCCTTCCATGACCTTTGGGTCCTTTACTCTTGCTCCTTCCTCTGTTCTCCGCCACGAAGACTTGGCTACTGTCAGAGCTTGAGGCTTTTCTCCTTATCTCTTCATTCAACAAGTTACTTTTGACATTATCCATAGTCAATTTACCATCAGAAGCAGAGTTACTTACAGTGATGACAAAAGTCTCTCAATTGTTCGGCAATGACCCCAACAACAACAGTGCTTGTAATTCATCATCGATTGCCATCCCCATGGTTGTCAATTGATTAATTTTACTTTAGAAGTTGTTTAGATGCTCGGTGACCCTCACGCCATCACTATACTTCATGTTGACAAGCTCTTTAATTGAAAAAGCTTTCTTGGCGACGGTCTTCTTCTCGAACAAGGACTCAAACTTCTTCCATAACTCGTGCGCATCGGTTTCGTTGGCTACATGGTGGAACATACTATCGTCCACCCACTCTCGAATATGACCGATCGCCTTGCGGTTCATCTTCTTCCAATTAGCATCCGAAGTCCCTTCCGGCTTAGCCTCGACTCCTTCGATGGGCTCATGCAAATCTTTGCAATAGAGGATGTCCTCCATTCGAGGCTTCCATGTAATCCCATTTGAGTGGTTGAGTCGCACCATGGTACTCCTTGAACCTTCCATTGTAACACTCACGCCCTACGAACCAAGGGCTTTGATACAATTGTTGGGAAAATAATATAATGGAAGTAACAACTCAAGACTACACAAAGGATAAATAAGCAAAGATGTAAATGATAGAGGAAAAGGAACACCGGATATAACGTGGTTCGGCGATGTACCTACGTCCACAGGGCATAAATAACAAGAACTTCCACTATGAAATAATAGGTACACAAGAGATACACAACTTCAAGAATAGTACTTGAAGGAAACCCTCTCTCACACTTATTTTGCTACCAACTATTCTACACTCTCAACTTGGAGTGGACACTCTTCTCTACTTGGAAGATGAATGTTTGTCTCTTGTAAGAGATGCTTGAGATAGATGAGATGCATGGAATGAGCAAATGACTCTCCTTTTATAGGCTAAGGAGAAACCATCTAGACCTCTCATTAATGCTCTCATAATAAATGATGCTTCATGAATATTCTTATAATTCATGCCTTGATCATAACTCTAAAATCATCTATATTCCTTGTATAACTCATGTAACTCATGTGATATTTGTGTAACTCATGTGACATTTGTGTAACTCATGAAACTTTTCATATCTTTATTACTATTTTATTTATTTTGGTCTGAATATTATAACAAAGGATACAATTGAGTTGAATTGAATGAATTGATATCCACGGATAATAACACCAAGTTGTAACTAGTCCAGTGTCGAAACCTCTTCCCAGCTCCCAACATGTATTAGTATGATATAGTGGCTTACATGGATTATCAAGCATGAATATTCATCTGTACTATGCTATGTAGTGAAGGAAGTTCCAAATTAAGAACTTTTTTTTTCTCACAACCATAGAGATTTGGAGGATAAAAACAACAAGGAAAGTTTAGTAGAGGCTTACTGGTTACTGAAATAGGTCGGTTATGTCTTTCCAGCATCGTGCTCCTCACATTTGAAGGAAGGCCAACTGCGGTAACAAATGGTCAATCAGAAGTAGAGGTTGCGGATGATCCGAATGCTACCACAATGAATCGAAAAAAGAATGGTTACTACTCACTCGGCATTCATAGCATCCAGAAATCTACATCTGGGGAAACTGATGAGGTTGCAACTAGCTAGAGAAAGCATATATTGTTCTAGCATATAAGCTCGTGTGCCTATATATATATATATATATATATATATATATATATATATATATATATAAGGTCCTTTCAATGAGGGATCTCTTTTTTTGTTCATTTTTAGGGATAAATCATTTGACGAACTTTTCGATTACAAAATCAAATCTTCACCGTTCAGTTCGTTGGGCTATATGAGTAGATCATTTCTACAAATTTTCAGAAAATTTGGTGATCGTTAAGTCATCCAAATGAGAGATTTATTTTTAATAATATTGAACGGTGTAGGTTTGACATAAATGTTAAGTTTTTTGTTTTAATCTCAACCATTCAAGCCTATTAAAAAACAGATCTAATGGTGTGGACCTATCCCTAGAAATGAACAAAAAAAGGGATCCCTCATTAGAAGGGCCCTGTATATATATATATATATATATATATATATATATATATATATATCCCATAATCTATAATTCTAACTAGGGCTGGGCATAAAGTCCGTAGCAGAAAAAAAAACCCGACAAACCGACCCGAACCGGCATGGGCCGGGCCGGGCTTTTTTCCGGTCCTATTATAAAATATGTTCATTTCAGGCTGGTTCTTGACTATGCCGGTCATGGCCCGGACCCTGATTTTTTAACAACACTTGAGCCCGAAAGCCCGAACTATAGTTATGTTGTGCCATTTAGCCCATTATGGGCTAGTTTTTCAAGCCCAGCTAGAGTATGTTTCAAGTTGCAATTATACAAACAACCTACGTAGCACGGAAACGGAAGCGGGAACGCGGAAGCGGAAGCGTTTGGAAGCGCGGAAGCGCGATTTTTCAAAATTTAGAAACGCGGAAGCGTTTTGGAAGCGTCGAAATAAAATAATATAATATATATATATATATTTTAAAAAAATTAAAACTTATCCTCTCTCTCTCTCTCTCTCTTCTTCTTCTCTTCTTCTCGATTCTTCTTCGACTGCTATCCCCCTCTCTCCTTCTCTCTCTCTTTTCTTTTTCTTCTTCTTCTATACTTCTTCTCTCTCTGCCCAACCATGCACCTGCCACCCTCTTCTTCTTCTCTTCTTCTTCTTCGTCTGTCCAACCACTGCCACCCTCTTCTTCTTCGTTTGCCCAACCACCTCCACCTCCATTACCATCTCTGGATCCGCCTCCACCTCCATCGCCGTCACCGCCACCTTCATACCGTCACCGCCGCCTCTACCTCCATCACCGTCACCGCCGCCTCCACCTCCATATAGCATCATCTCTGCCTCCCCCTCCATCACCAACACCATCGATCTCCACCGTCACCGTCACCGTCACCATCACCATCGATCTCCACCTCCATCTCCACCTCCACCACCATAACCATCATCGTACCATCGATCTCCCCCTCCACCTAGCTCCATCACCATCTTCATCGAATCCGGCCGGCCTCCTTGATCGGCTCCTTGGTGGCGCTGGAGACGATGGGGCGAGGTCGGGAGAAGAAGGAGATGTGACGGAGGAGATGGAGGAAGGGGTCAAGGGAGAGCAGAAGAAGGTTTTCCCTCACGCTTCCGTGTTATTTTCTAGGGCGAAGCTTCCAATCTGGAAGCGCACGCTTCCGCCGCGTCCCCAACCAGCTAATTTCCAGAATCGCGCTTCCGGCGCGCTTCCGCTTCCGAAGCGCGAAACGTGACCACTTTCACGCTTCCGTGCTTCCTAACAAACAACCACATGAGATTATCACCATCTTATAAAACCTTATTTTTTTACTCTCAAAGAGCAACTAGTCCTCTTCTCAACTATCACTTTCTCAGTTTCTCTTCTCTCTTTCTGAAACATAGAGACGCATATGGAAACAAGTTTGATCGGCATAGATCAATCGATGAAGAAGCTTCATCTTTTTTCTTCTCTCTTCTCTCTTTCTCTCGTTCTTAAACAAGGCCGGCAAAGATCAATCGTTGAGAAGCTTTCTCTTCAAATTTGAAGAAAAAAGCAGGATCTAACCGATCTGTCACTGAAAATTGTAGGTTTTGTACAACAAATTTCTTTTTCTAGGAAATATAAAAATTGGGTCATGTGTTTTCTCTTTCTAATTTATTTGTTCTGGGGTTGTGCCCAATTACTCAGAAGTTCTAGATTTGGTTGATATTGTACTGTGGTCTGTGTGATTAGTTTGCAGTTAACACTACTAAGCAGATTGGGAAGAAATTGAGAAAGGACAAAGGAGAATACAGGTTTCCAGGTTACTGAGAAGGGAGCAAATATTTCACTGAAAACAAGCCCGAAGGCCCGGCAAGACCGGCCGGTTCTTGTCTGTCCGGGCTTTCGCCGGTTTTAGAAATTTTCATAGCAGAGACCGGCCCGTTTGACTAGTGACCGGTCCGGGCCCGGTCCTTGATAAACTAGTGCCGGTCTGGGACCGTGCCGAGCCCTAATTCTAACAATGCATAGTGGCTGATCAACATGTCTGCCATTGTGATTGATATGGATCTCTACTTTCCTCTCTCCAATTCAAATCAACAAAATACGTACAATGCGTAAGATGCACATCCACAAAGAAATCAATTCAGTACCCAACCAAACGTTTGGTCTACCAAAAGTTTCTGTCTGCTTGGCCAACATATAGTTTGGCCTGCACATGGATCATGTTTACACCCAAGAATCCAAGACAGAATACTCACTCACAATTTGGAAGTGGTTATTGTAGCACGCTGAAATGAATATTTACTTATTTAGTAATACAATACTATAGTGTCCAGTACATGGTTGAAGTGAAAGTCCCAGATACTTATTCACTCCTCTGCCATTGAGCTTTGTTCATTCTGCACTGATTGTTCTTATTTTCCATGGATAATAACCCTAATGCCTAAATACCACAATGATCAATTCTTTAACATAGACACAAAATATTACAATACTTCTGCATAAACCCTAAACCTAGCAAAGATGTAAAGTGGATATTAATTATTAAGGAGCTGAAACAAACTACAGAAAAATAAAATAGAAAAGAAGAACAAAAAAGATTAATGGGAAGATGGCAGGTGAACAAGAAGTTACCTATGCATCAGTATCCCCAGTTTCACTCTGTCTACCAGAGCTACGGGGTTCAGTATGATTAATACTTTTGTCTACCAGAGCTGGTGGTTCATTTTCGAATCAGAAAAGGCATGAATCAAAAGAAGAAACTGGCTTCCATTCATGTGTCATGTATGTTCGTTTCTTTCATTTTCGCTGATGCGTTTAAGTTTTAACATTAAGTGTGAAGAATTTTTGGGGGCTGATGATGTGGGCTAGTTTTGGTGAAGTTCTCACTCAGAGTTTTGTATCATCCAGTTCTGTTTGGGCAGAAAAGTTGCTTCTAAGTGCTTCAAATTGGAGTCCCGAGGTGGGTTCCTTGCTGAGTTCCCCTCATTTTCAAGCCTAGCTAGATGACTATTTGGATGACTTGAACATATGATGTCATGGAATATTGTGGAGAAATAACACTAGATCAGTAGCAAAGTGGCGGATGATAAAGGTATCACAATTTGTATAGCAACATCGGACCTGACATGGCCTTGAATTTCACTAATGGATCATAAGCTCATTTTCTTCAGTGAACAACTTGTTTAAAACTTCACATATATGCTACAGTTTATTTGCAACATAACTTTGAGCTAATCTTTCTAGTTTCTTGATACTTAAAACTTTTGCATCGTATTCTCTTGGAATTCCTCATCGGTATCATTACAGACAAAGATATTGCTGTTCTCTTGACCTGAAGTTTGGAAGTTGTTCTGTGGCAACCAGTCAAGTACCTACAAGAGAGGAAAAGAATGAAACATGTAACTGAGTACTCTAAGATGCATCGGGAGGCTTAGCTGATCACATTTCAAAGAAATGAGCACAATGTGGATCATACAGTTACGCAGACAAGATGCATTCTGCAAAGTATCGTAGCTAGATGCCTAGATGAAGTAAAAGAGATTTTTTATAACTGAAACAAGAATACTCCGATCTCTGGTAGAATGCCAGAATATTACTAGTCACAAATTGTTATGCACTGCAATAGCTAGCTACATATACATGTATCCATGAACATCAATTTTGGTGAAAGACACCCTACCTTAGGCTGCCTCCAGCTGTGCATCCACAAGTTCAGTATCTCATCGATGCATAATGGCTTGACCAGGTAATCGGTTGCGCCCAATCTTAAGAAATTGAGAAGAAAGGAGGACTCATGGTTTGTTGACAGTACTGCAATAACAAGTGTGCTGCAGTCAGTGGTTTAAAATCATATCCACCCTATGTGCAATGCATAAAGTTGTTTTTCAAATACCAGAAATATGAGAAACTGAAAAATAGTATGCTGCTTACTGATTACTGGAATACATTTGAAATGTCTATCTTGCATGATATACTTCAGCATCGCAGTGCTTGATTCTAGTGGGAGGTCGACTGCAGCAAGTATAATATCAATGGAAGACCACTCTGCATTGAGAGCATCCACAACCTTCACAGCTGAGCTAACTGATATTACTGTTACAGAAAAGGTACCTGTTATCAGTAGTACTCGTGCCAACTACATAGACAAATAATTTCATATATAAATGCACTCAAGAAGCCATTGATATCAACCCAGAAAGGACATGTTTACTTCTGAAAATCTTGCAAAATTTCTCTACAGTACAGCCTTCACTGTCTGCCTAAGAAACAATTATAGTAGCTAGTTTATATAAACATGTAGAACAACACCAAGTTGCATTTCCAGACTGCATTTAATACTAGGAAGTTACTTCAAATTTTTTTTTTTCAGTCAATAACGAATACGGAGCTGTATTTTGATGCAGAGAGAAATGATCAACTTGTAGTACCCTGATAACAGCATGCTGTCAGTAGTGTTGAAACCTCTTCACAACTCTCAGCGTCACGGTCACACAACAAAATTTTTACTTGACTACGATCAATGGAAGTTCCACTGTTCCTGCTCTTAGCTTGGCCTGTCATCTGCTTGCACTCCTCCATTGACAATATAGTTTACAATCACGTACAAGGTTAAGATGAAGATGAAAATGCATGCAAGTCCTATGAAGCATATAAACCAAGCCAACCAAGAGTTTGGTACACCAAATTCTTAGGCTTGCTTTTCAAATTACACAGATGTTTATATACAAGGCTAGAAATAAGCTTCACACATGCAAATGTCCAAGCCTCAACCTAACTGCAGCTAAACCTCACAAATCCTTAAAGTCCTGTTAAGGACCAACTCCCATTTTCTGTTAGTAATCATATGATCTCCTCTAATAACTATACTTTTTGGACCAATATCAAACTTTTTCATATCTGGTCGTACTTGATTATCGAGACGAGCTTATAAAAGGAAATAGAGCTATCTACCAATGAATTGATCAAGTTACAACCTCCACCTGGATATTGCTAGAAATCACTCAAATCAGTAGAGAAGAAAGAAATGCACCAGATCGAAGATTTTCCCATTCACATGAATTTAGCATCGTCTATCACATCCTTTACTAATCACATCCTTTACCAAACGACCATGACAAGCACATGGCGATTCATCCAAAAACAGAGAGAATCTGGGTTTTCTTAAAAGGGAATTGCTTTGCTTCACATGCTGCTACCATAATAGTATTACATTCATGTGGCTAGCATAACCAGTGCCCCATGAAAATATTAAGCACATGATTCACACATCCAAAAATGAAAAACCAGACGTATGTTAATCAGTTGGGCAAACAAGTTCAAGGCCTTGGTGCAGCTGAAGTGCAGAGGTCTGCACGTTTATGCTTTCCGAAAATAAAATGAAACTGAAACAATGTACGGTATATAAATCACCTGAAAAGATTTTATTAAAATAATGAACAAGTATTGAACATCTATTGCAGTTACAAGTCACAATAATCAGTTGCATTCCTATTTTTGAAAGCTAGCCTGCAAGTCAATCTATCTGGTTGAAGTTTACAGAGCAATTGACTCCCTAAATAAATTAGAAAGACAATTTCATCCATCAATTGGAATGAATGATCAGTTTCTTTGCCACCAACCTAATGCCTGCACTCTGCTGATAGTCATAAGGATCCAAAGAGAAGAACACATCCATAAACATCCCTCGGGTGAACAAGGCACTAAGTTCTGAAGCATCAAATTTGGAGAAGACTAGTCTTTGATCAGTGCCAGAGGGCTCTCTTTGATATATCTCTGTGGCGTAGATCGCAATGTCCCCGCATACTGCAGTTTGTATGCTGTAGTAACAGAATAGGGAAGAAAGAATACATCAAGACTTACATATCACCGCTTCCATTTGCTTTTCAGAAATAAGAAAAAATTCAAATCCGAATCTTGTATGTGCCATGCTTTTTCTTATTAGAGAGTGGAGAAAAACAAAAATGAAAAGAGTAGTAGAACTTACTGCAATCTCACAGTAGGGTAGTTGTTGTAGCCCTCTTTGCGGATCACAACAGGCCTCCATTCAGAGCTACTGCCAGAATCCAAAGACAACTTCTGTGCAAGGCCATCACATGCATCAAGAACTTCACATAATTTTGGTGGTGCATCAAAGACAATATTCAGCCGTGGTCGGCCAGCGTGATCAAAAAACTTCGCATTGATTCCAAACCGCAATTTCATATGACTGCAGAAAAGCTGCAAAGTGGCATCTTTGTGTAATAACTTTATCCTTTGAATCCCATGATTCAGTGGAACAAGCGAAGCACTGATAGAAGGAATGAAAACTTGATCGAGCTGTAAAAATTCCATGGTGGCATTACAGTTGTTGGTCACGGCAGCATTGACAGAACTATTGGGAGACTCTTGTGCTGGTGTTTCTACCATGTTCATGTCTTGCTGATCTAAGTCTTTCTTCACTTCATCGATAAATGCGCCCATGTCCAAAGGATCAGGTCGATTTGTGCTGGACTCAACAGTCTCAAGCAAATCAGAGACTTCTTGTGTGGTCTCGGTTCTAAGGGATGTTATTGGATGATTGTCCCCTGTTTGGTTTGAAATATTGTTGTTCATGCTCGAAACCTAAGGAGATAACTTTCCACCACTTCGGCTTCTTGTTGTAGCATTTGGAGAAACCCAACTGTTCTCTGTTAATATGTCCGGGAGGCTTGACTCCTGCAAGGTTTTAGAGTTAATGTTAGAAGTGACTTTAACCATAGTCTAGAAAACCCCAATTGTAAGGATATCAGGCTATTATTGTTTTGACTCTAACTTCAACCTCATAATAACAAGTGAATATATAACATGTGACATTCAACTACTGTATCATATTATTAAGAAACCTATCAAGTAAAACTCACATAAATACGTATATATTAATGCCTTTGTATCAAAAACTGAATATGTTCTACACTACTTTCAGAATTAGATCATTACCAAGAATAAAACCGTAGCACAATATTTGAGTACTTCAAGATTCATCCGAACATCATCCAAACTCCTGAACAGTCATCATATAAAACATTAGTGTTTAAGAAAACCATAGGCAGTGCGACAGTGAGTGATGTAATCCCCAGTAGGTTTCCAAGAATACCTGTGTGTCTGTTGTCCAAGACCAAAATATGTTGCAAGACTAGCCATCTGCAGAAATATAAATAATCATGAATAACACCTACAAACTGTACAACTTTTCGTTCTCAAAACTAATGACTGATTTTAAGAATTTAATCACATGACATTAACAATATACCTTCATGTTACCAGCTCTCCTTCCAAATCGCTGAGTCAACAAAGCCAAAGAATCAATTGTACCTTTGGGTTCTGGTGCAGACCGACCAATACTTGCAAAAGCCTCCCGGATCCGGGGACAATCAAACCTCAATATGTTATGACCAGCCCATATACGCCCTGCACAACCACAGAATGAAATCTCATTAAAATTCAAAGAAAACAGATTTAATATCACCATCAAGACAATTTAAAGCAACAATTAAAAATTCAAATCAGCTTATACAGTGGCTGATAAAACATTACTTTTCTGATTCCTTTTGTCAATCTACAAACCCAACACAAAATCAACATAGAACAAAGCCTTCCACAAATTTCACTCCATTTCTTCTCAACAAAACACCGAATCGGAAAGCGAAGAAAGAATTACCCTACTTCAATCAATTCAGCTCATTTTTCATATGTTCATAATCAATCAATGATAACTATCACTATTCTTATTCATTTCCTTAACTTTCCAACAACAAAACACAAAAATCAACTGAAAAATGCAATAAATTTCTATTCTTTCACTTCAAAATCAACCGAAATTTAACCGCAACAAAAAAAGAAGCGAAATTGGAACAAACCATGGAGTATATCGAAGACTCTATCGGCAATCTCATCGAACCTCGGCGCGGCTATAACGGCGTCTCTGGTAATGCCGTTACAGCGCACCGATAAGGAATTGATGGAATTGAGGTCGGCGGGTCGTATGAGAGTGGAGTAGCTCTGGAGCTCAATCAGCTTCCTGGGGCAAACAAGGATGGATCCGAATTCCAATAAAGCGAAGCCCTGACCGGGTCGGGTCGGCACCGTCGTCTCCACGTCGAAGAAGGCGATCTCGAACCTGTCCTCGCCGCCCTGATTCGTCATTTGTCTTCTTTTCTTTCACGACGAACGAGTGCAAAGTAGTGCTAGTGCCTGTTGGTTTTATAAAGGGCTTGCTTTGGGCTTATGAAAGGCCCATTTCTGGCCCAAGACGTATTCCTTTATTCCTTGCCTTGGTTGGTGTAGGACCAAAGCTTCAAACAACCTTGGTAGGAAGAAAGAATATGAACACATCCCGACTCTCACGTATACTTTGACCAAGTTGATCTACCTAGCTATGTGACATAAATTGTGTTTGGAGTTTCGTTTTATTATTGGACTCACGCATCAGGACATTTCAATTTAATTTAGTTTGATTTCGAGCTAGATGGAGCTATCATGCTTATAAATTCAATATCTGTGGTTAAACAAGAGAGCATAAATGAAATGTTAGTTAGGGTACAGTTTAATCTGTGAAGCAGAGTTATGTAATGTACAACGATACTTTGGAACTAGTTTGGTTTTTCTCACTCGTTTTCCTAGTCTTCAAGGGAAAGCGTATCTAATATGTCTGGTTCGGTGCCTTCTTGCTGGGTTTGCCCTGTCATCTCGCCGAGCATTTCATAGATCAAAGATTCATGTTTATGGGCTCTATCACCTGCCACAAAACCATGAACAGCTCTATCGATTTGAATCCAACTTCGGCCTGGGGGCTTCTTCACGCCCATCTGAACCATTTTCTGTCTCACATAAGCAACATCTGGCCATCTCTTAGCACAAGCATACACATTTGATAAGAGCACAACATACCCTGCCGCTTGGTCAGGGTCAAGTGCAACTGTTAGCTTTTGAGCTACTAGTGATGCAAGCTCAGAATTCTTGGCTCCATTGGCATAGTTTCCACAAGTTCATGAGCTTCGTTTAGAAAACCAGCACGGCTTAATAGATCGACCATGCAGCCATAGTGCTCAATCCTTGGTTCCAGTCCCCAAGTCTGCGTCATGAACTTGAAAAGCTCTCTGCCCTCATCAACTAATCCAGCATGGCTACAAGCACACAACACCCCAAGGAATGTTATTTCATCAGGTTTTATATCATCAACTCCCGAGCTTAGCATCAACCGAAACATATGAAGAGCTTCCTCCCCACGACCCTGCTTTGCAAAACCAACTATAATGCTGGTCCACGAGACAGTGCTTCTTCTAGGAATCTGTTTGAACACCTTATAGGCTTCATCAACCAAACCACAACTGGCATACATGTGAATGAGTGCATTGTACAAAGTCACCAACCGCGACTTGCCTCTTACACACAATCTCTCCTCAACATACCAATGAATCCACCTTCCCAATCTCAAATCCCCAATTTCAGCACACGCTGACAACACCACCACTAGCACAACCTGGTCTGGTTCCACATTCGCCCTCCTCATCTGCCCAAACAAACACAAAGCCTCCTTCGACCTCCCATTTTGAGCACACCCCGCAATCATCGTCGTCCATGACACCGCATTCCTCTCTGGCATCTCATCAAAAACTCTCCGCACCGCATCAAAGTCCAAACTCCTTACATACCCACCAAGCAGCGCATTCCAACTGACAACACTCCTCTCACGCATTTCATCAAGCACCTGGCGTGCATACCCCACACCACTACTTAACCCTCCACCCGTGGCATACAAACTAACCAAAATAGTCTGAATAAACACATTACAACCAAACCCACCAACCAAAACTCGGCCATGCAACTGCTCACCCTCTCTAACCAGCCCTGACCTAGCACAAGCACTAACCACATACAAATACGTATACCCATCCGGCTCGGCCTCCGTCGCCACCAGCCTCTTATACAACTCAACCGCCTTCCTCGGAGTTTCGCTACCACCATATCCTCTGATCATCTGGTTCCACACAGTGATACTCGGATTCTCTACATTCCCAAAAACTCGGAGCGCATCGTCGAGACGCCCAGAAGCTACATAGAATGCTACCAGCTTAGAAAGAATGTAGCTTATTTGAGCGAAACCGTGAACTAGAATTTGTGTATGGATTTGTATCAGATTTTGGAGTCTGCTGCAGCTCCGTAGCAGATGAAATAGGCGCTGCTCTAAAGCTCTTACTCCCATCACCAAATAAAAACCGACTTTATTATCGTTGGAACTTGGAATATCACTCACTCATGTGAGAGCAGTGCTGAAGCTCTCCCGTCCTTTGCTCCGTGCTTTCGGTACATGCTCCTCTTCTTCTTATTCGCATGCCGATTCGATACTAAATTGCAGGAGTCCTGCAGAAGCACTCGAAATCTTCAATTCCGCAACGAAACAAGTCGGCGCGAGAAAGAATTTTCAGCTGTATTCAGCGATTACGCATGTGTTGGTGAGTGCCAAGCTGTATGTTAAAGCCAGGTTGTTGATAAAAGAGCTCATACAGGATCTTCAGAAGTCCTGTAAGTCTCGCCGTGCCTGTGAGTTGGTTTACAATGCGCTTAACGGTTTGGAAAGGTCTAGAGTGTCTCGGAATGTGTTTGGAGTTTTGATCAATGCGTTATCTGAGATGGGTCTTGTGGAAGAAGCTTTGCGAGTGTATAGTAATATGGGGGTGTTGCCTGCAACTCAGGCTTGTAATGCGCTCTTGGATGGGTTGGTGAAGAAGGGTCAGCTTGATTCGATGTGGGAGCTTTATAATGATATGGAGTCTCGAGGATTGTCATCTAGTTGTGTTACATATGGTGTGTTGATTCAGGGTTGTAGCAGAAAAGGTGATCTGTTGAATGCCCGTAAGATGTTCGATGAAATGCGTGAGAGAGGGATTGAACGGACAGTTGTGCTGTATACTTCTCTTATTCGTGGCATGTGCAGTGAGGGTAGAATGGAGGAAGCTGAAAGCGTGTTTCGGACGATGAGGAAAGATGGTGTGATCCAAAATTTGTGGACTTACAATTGTCTGATGGATGGGTATCCCAAAGTGGCTGATGTTAGACAAGCTCTTGTTTTGTACTCGAACTTGAGAGGTGATGGCTTGCAGCCGAATGTTGTCACGTTTGGTATCTTAGTTGATGCATTTTGCAAAGTAGGTGCACTCATGGCTGCGAGGAGTGTTGTAGGGTGGATGGTTAAGTTTGGTGTTGCGCCTAATACGTTTGTGTACAATGCTTTGATTTATGGTTATTGTAAGGTCAAAGATGTTTTGCAGGCAGTGAATTTGACATTGGAGATGGAAAAGTATGGTATTCTTCCGGATGTGGTCACTTACAGCATACTAATTAAGGGTCTATGTTCCATTCATAGAGTGGAAGATGCATATCAGTTGTTGAAAAACATAAGGGAGGGAGTTGCTGCAAATGCTGTTACGTACAATTCACTTATCGATGGGTATTGTAAAGACCGCAATATGGAGAAGGCTTTGGAGGTGTGTTCTGAAATGACCAAAATTGGTATAGAACCGAATGTCATCACCTTCTCTACTTTGATCGATGCTTATTGTAAGATGGGGAACATGGAAGCTGCTATGGGGTTTGTACTCGGAAATGTTAGTTAAAGGCCTTCTGCCTGATGTAGTAGCTTACACAGCATTGATAGATGGCCATTTTAAAACTGGGAACGTGAAAGAGGCTTATCGGCTGAGTAAAGACTTGTTGGAGGCAGGCCTCACCCCAAATGTTTTCACTCTTAGTTGCTTGGTAGATGGCCTTTGTAAAAACGGAAAGACTTCTGATGCAACCAACCTCTTTTCAGAGATAACTAAAGTCGATTCCAACACAGATACCAAGGACATGGATGGCTACTTCTGTTCCCCAAATTATGTGACTTATACGGCTTTAATTCAGGGTCTGTCTGTAGACAGCCAAATTTTCGAGGCAACTAAGTTCTTTTTGGATATGAGAGTCAGTGGTTTGAGACCAGATGCGTTCACTTACATTGTAATGTTGAAGGGGCACTTCCTAGCGAAACATGAGCTTGGCATCATGATGCTGCATGCAGATATGACGAAGATGGGTATCATTCCCAGTGCAGACATAAGTCCAGTTTTATGTAGGGCATACCAAGAAATCGGTGACTTAAAATCAGCAGCGAAGATATTCTGAGACCAAATGGCATTCGTTCTGGTCTTTGCTGTTTCACATTGCGTGACAAGCGCTTTCTTGGTCATGAGGGTCTGAGCCTATAGCCCTACACAGTTTGAGATGGAATGAGGACAGTATATCAGGTTGGGGCTCAAAATATACTTGTCTCCTGTGTTATTGATAGGGGAAGGACCGGCATTGTTGAATAGTCCAATGCCATTACTGAGAGCAGCTGAATGCAGCTTTTAAGCACAGTCAATGAGTCTTTAGCTATAATGCTATATGCTAGGGACAACTTATTTTTGTTTTGGTTATTTTCAACAATTACAATATTAGAACTTGATGGTTAAATTTACATTTTCTTTTTACATCAAATGCTTTCACAAGCATATACAAGAACACCAATCATAGAAAATTTTGCATATATGTAAATATTGAGTATGAATTCTCAGTTTTATTCTGAAGTATTTTTCAGAAACTTAGGGAAAAGGAAAATATGTGAGCTTATTTGGTTTCTGGTCCTTTCAAAGGTCTCACCTTTTTGCTCTTTTGTCAACTTTGTCTGGCCATGTTCAGTTGTTGGTTCCTTTTCGTTATCAACCCAACTTTCTCTTCCTTATATTTTACGGTAGCCAATATCTGAGCCATCAATCCAACATAAAATTATGGCCATGGCATTAATTTCATTGAATGAATTTCTAGCTAGTTTAGGTTTCCAAATATGTTAATCTCCCTGTACCTTTGATATTCCTTTCCGTACAACTTTCCAGTGATCCGACGCTGTTTTGGGTCATGGAGAGCGGAGAGCTTCAGAGGGTTGGAGTCCTTCAACGTCTTCCACTGCTTGTGATCAACTTCGTTGCTGGGACTCTGGTTTTGCTTTTTGCACTCGGTATATATTTCAAGCTTTTTTTCTTGATCAATTTTGGTTCTTTCTAGCTTTTTTCGTCTTCAAAGTTTTGAACTTTGATTCATTAGGGTGTTTATTTTTGTGGAACACCATATTTGCTTCTGGGTTTTGGTAATTGAACTGTGCTTTTCTTAAAGTTGTTAGCTTTTAGCTTCTGGGCATTTTGTTGTCATTTTTCAATAAATGCCTTGTATAATTCCAAGTGTCCCCAGTTCTTGATTTATTTATTTCTTCTCTGTTTGTACTGCTTAGTCTTTGGAATATGAAGGTCTTAAGGAGCACCTAGTGCAGAACTTGATGATGTTAATGAAGAAGATTCAAGCAGAATGAACATGAGTGATAGGTCAATAAGTGTGGACTGATATGGATCTTTGAGTTGTTGTCCTGTTGCAGCTGGATTTTTCGCAGGAGGCATTGCTGGTGCTTTAGCTGGTAAGGTTTCTGACAGTGGTATTGTTCGTGGAGCTGGATTGGGGGCTGTTGCTGGGGCAGTACTCTCTGTGGAGATTTTGGAAGCTTCACGTGAGTTATTGCATCTTGGTCGGCCTGGCTCACGAAGATCTTCATTGATGGTTAGCTACTATTCTCTGGGGTATCTGTTTCTCTTTCTTTCTATCAGCTGTTCGCTTGTTCATGAGTTCCGACCTGCCAAGGTGCAGAGGTGCTCGTCTTCTTGATGATTGACTGCTAAAATTTGAAAATATCTTGTCTCAGCGAGTACCATTTATAATTGTAATTCAAAGGTGAAGCTTATTCAAGCGTAGGATCATTATAGGTTTCTTTCAGCAGTGCTGTGGATGGTAGCCTTAACTCTTTACCTTCAGACTGACTCAATCATTTGGATTCAGGCAGAAATTACAGAGGAGCTTATTTGTTGGAGGTTTGAGGAGGATAACTTACTGCCGCCAGAAGTGCTAACGGCTAGCCATTGGCAGGTTTTCACTGGTGCCCTTATATTTCTCTTTCAAGGAGCTATTACCTTTTGTAGCATGCATCTGAAATGAATAGGTTCATATAGACATGCCCTGTTTCGATGTTAGTAGGACGTGGATGTGCTTCCCATTTTATTTTAAAGCATCGATTACAATTTCTAGCTGGTATCTTGCCATTTATTTCTCTCCCTAATCTTTCCTTCCTAGATTTTTGACATGAACCTAAAATCTGTTCAACTCAGTCAATTTACAGCCTGATGTTATTCTCTCTGTCGCATATCATCTGATTTTTAAACTGGAATCAGCAGGTTAACTTCGCTAATCATCACCATGATGAGATTCGCGATGGAGTAGTTGAAACGAGAGGGTTGTCAAGGGATTTTCTCAAGAAATTGCCATGTCATGAGATTCTGGGGGATACTAAGTCTGCTCGGGTTTCCTGTTGTACAATATGTTTGCAGGTCATAACTCTTTCTAAATAGTCTTGAACTGTTACTGTGGGAATGGCTTGATGAATACAGCTATCTCAAATATTCCCATTTTTGTAGCAAAGAACTAGTTGAAGATGACACAGTGTTGATATTAACTCAAAAATGTGGTATGTGCAGGATCTTGAAGTGGGAGAAACTGCAAGGACCCTGCCACTCTGTCAGCATACATTTCATTTGGCTTGTGTGGACAAGTGGCTTGTTAGACATGGTTCTTGTCCTTTGTGCAGACAATATGTGTGAAAGAATTACTGCCTGGGTTTGTGTACAAATGTGTTTCTATAGGCAATACGGGGATGTGATTTAGTGTAGTATATGTTGGTTATCTGTAGCTTAGCCGTTGCAGTTGGGGAGGTGCTTGTGGAATTTGTGCGAAGCTGTATATGTGTATTGGAAATATGATCTCACGGTTTCTGATTATGTATTGACAACAGCTCCCTCTTGTGGTAGCAAATAAATTGTGTTGCACAAAATCAGAGCTTATGGATACGCCTTGAGTAGTAAAACTGCTTGCTTCAGTCATAAACTAATAACTGGCATGATTACTGGGTTTCAGTTTATTTTGTGAGGCCAAAAGAGGAAAATATCAATGAAACTTTGCATTAAGCAAGGTAGTATACTTTTGAAAAACAAAGCATACTCCACAAAGCAAGGCAAGCGAAGAACAAGAAAGAGAAAATGAAGTGCTTCATTAAGATGGGAAGGATCAATTACAGCGCCAAGGGCTTGATGTTTGAATGATGAAATTCCTGTAAAGGATATGGTACAAAACCTATATATCAGTAAGAGCATCACAAATTTGATTGCTTATTTGTTTATCTCTATTCTCTTATGAAAAATATACTGCAAGAAGTGTGAGCACATCCGAGGAGAAGGTGACGAGTACGCTTTCTAACTCGTTCAAAATATCTGCAAATAATGTTACAGGGGTTAGTCACTAGATTGAAAGAGGACCAAAACCACCCTTCGCATCACTCAAAACACTACTTGTCATTGTTCAAATCCATAATTTTGTATCATGATCGATCCACTGTTCATATCACGCTTGGTATTTTGGTAAAAAGAATTGCAAATATGAAATTAACTGGGGAGAATTCATTCAGATACCCTGAATGATGTAAGGCAACATATATGGAAATTAAGATAAGAAATCACCTTTTGCAAACAAAGGGTCATTTGTATGTCATTTCACACCGCAACTGCTTCGGGCCGTTTGCTGGTTTTGATTCCTTTTATGGCTGTAAATGGACATATAAAATTGATACAAAGATTGAATTACATTAACTCATCAGGATTTTTCTTTTCCCAATAATATTCTCTTTAACAACAATATAGAGGTACTGAGATTTATTGGTACATACCTGCAGCATAATCTTTAGCTCCAAAGACGGCAGAACCCGCAACAAGAGCATTAGCTCCAGCTTCAATAACCTGCCACCATAAGAAACATTTGCAAACTAGATTAGTAACATCAACATAATTTGAATCCAAAAGTTCGAAAAGAAGGTAAATTAAATTTTTTGATAACTTTTAAGAGCTCAAAAATAAGACTTGTATACTTGTATTATACTTGTTATTCTAGACATAGAAGAGTTCTTGGACCACAAACCTTGTATGCATTTGCTGGAGTAACTCCACCATCCACCTCGATCCATGGGTTCACACCCTGCGGTAACAACAGACAAAATGTGAATACCTTCATTTTATTTTAAGTGCAAGCAGTCCCATAAATATGAGAGAGAGAGAGAGAGAGAGAGAGAGAGAGAGAGAGAGATTATACTTTCTCCACACATAGTCTTCTCAAGTCTGAAATTTTCTTCACTTGGCTCTCTATGAAGCTCTGGCCACCAAAGCCAGGGTTTACGGACATAATCAAAACCAAATCAACCGCTGAAACATGCAAGAAAACAGTCAATATTACTTCATTTCACCAGAAGATATACTACATAACTTCAGCTATCATATTTTTTGCCATGTTATTGTGATTTATAATGAAATGATTCAGATATATTATCTTTGCACTCTCCCTTTCCATACATGAATTCTATAGAAATCATTTCCTTTCAGTAATACCAAAACTAGTTTCTCAACATGTGTGTAAGACATCTTTGCAGCACACACCTCTGATTAAGTTCAGTCTTAGATCTTTTTTATTGATATTGTCCAGATTTTCTTCTTCTTTTTATTTATTACCTCAACTATTTTGGATCCTAGCCTGTCAAGAAGGCTAGACATGAAAGCCAACATAATCCCATAAGCAAAATGCACATTAAGGAATTCACCAAAAAAAAAAATACACATTAAGGGAATGAGCCTTGACAAGCAGTATCCATTTCAATAATTTAAAGGACAGCGAATAAATGATCATAATTAGTGAGGACAGGAGAGGATATAATAGTTTTGAAAGAAAACTCACCATCAAGGACATACTCTATTGCACTTAGTGGGGTACCAGGGTTTAGGACAACTCCAGCTTTAGCTCCCAGACTCTTTATCTGAATTGTACCAAAAGTAAATGAATATTAGAAAAGGGCTCGTATTTCTGATAATGCTCCATGGTAGCAGCTATTTATCATAATGTTTAGCTAGTTAAATGGTGTCTACAATGTCTAACTCTCTGTCATTAAATAGAAAAGAAAGGCAAATTAAACTGAACATAAGCATGCAACCCTAGCTCTGGATTCACCATCTGTGTCTATCACACTTCTTCTCTTCTCTCTAAACATCATTTTGAAGGAATAGAAACCAATAATATAAGTGCTTTAACATGAAATTACAAGGTTAAGAGGAGAAAATCTTACTTGATTAACAGCTCGGTGCAAATGGATGGTGGAAGATTGTTCACAATGAACACTGACTATGTCTGCTCCAGCTTTGATAAAATCTGGCACTCTCTGATCGGGTTCCACAATCATCTGCAAGAGTTCAAGTCCACATCAGAGTTTGATTCTCATTCAACAGTGAATGATCCCTATGAAATCATACATATAGAAGAAAATTACCAGATGCACGTCCAAAGGAAGATCTGTTACAGGGCGCAAGGCATCAACCACTAGTGGTCCAATGGTAATGTTTGGAACAAAACGACCATCCATCACGTCAACATGAATCCAGTCACAGCCTGCCAACTCTACAGCTTTTACCTATATAAAGTGAGAGTCAAACTCTAAATCCAAATTGATATGAAAATGCTACAGAAATGGATTACTGTTAACAGTCTCAAACTGATACTGTTTATTCGTCACGGAAGAAAAAACTGAGTGAAAAAAAGAACAGAAAAGAACCTGTTCTCCCAACTTGGCAAAGTTAGCAGAAAGAATCGATGGAGAAACAATGATATCGCTTTTCGAGAACCTATCAACCCGAGATGTAGCCTTCACCACAGTCTTACCTTTCCTTCTGAAATTAAACAATAGTAATTAGCAAAGGCACTCTCAGATTAGTAAATCCTCATTATCTTCCTTTCACCGAGACAATTTCCAATCCACACTCTTGCAAAAGCATAACTAGAAAATGCAAAGCACAACTTTCACAAAACCAGTTTATCAAACTGAATGAACAGAATATCAAACAACTCAGCTCTAACATTCCACATACAGAAGAAATCTTATGTGTAGATTCATTTGCAATCTACCCATCTCAGAAACTAAAATCCTAAACAGAACTAGACAATTCACAACACAAAGTAATGACTTTCTGAAGTGGGTTTCATCCAAACACACAAAGCTGCAAACTTTATGATTCAAATCCAAAGAAAAAACGAAACCCAACATGAATTCAATCAATAATGTTAGAAAAGACTATACCTTGTGAAGGTAAGAGAATTGGGTTGTGAAAGACATGGCTTTTGAAGCTTGAGACCAAGTCCAGTGATCTGGGACTTGAGAGTTGATGAACACAATGAAGCAGCAGACATCTTCTTCTTTTGAATCTGAAGCTGTCTCTGGGCTACTTCAACGGTTTGGTTAGGTAAAAGTGAGTGAGAGAGAGAGAGAGAGAGAGGCTTCTTCTTCTTCTAACTTTCGTTCCCACCAATCTTTCAGAGGATTGAAATTGAAAAAAGAACAAATATCGGAGAAATTTAGGATAGCCCAGCGGACGACACGTGGCGCCGCGGTTTTTTGGTTTTGGGATTTTCTTATCTGCAATGGTTGGCGCTCTGTGATGATGCTGCGCCGTTGTAAGAAATGGCCAAATCTTGAGTGTGGTTGACGTTTGCAAAACAGACTTTGGCTGATGATCGTAGTCAGAGTACCATCTTCCTTTTATGAAATACTGAAATAGTAAGAGTCGTTGCCACAATTTTAGTTTTACCCCGTGCACCTTCTTATCTAGTGATCTAGCCAACATTTTGATCCGGCTTTACCTAGAATTTTCTGGTTCAGCTCTCACGACGCTCTAATCTTAGCTCACGTATCGCTTATTGCTTCAATATGCATACAACCCAACTTGAAACATACTACATGCATTTATTCTATACGCACGGATTAGTGGAAGCATCAACTATTGCTATTGTGATTCAAAGAAATGAGGTTTTTCTTTTCATGTAAATGAGTCATAATAGCCTGTAATACTAGCCCCAAACAGGATTTATTTGGCGGTTGAAAAATTGGTACACACACTGTTTATATATCTTCATGGACATTAAGAAATGCACAAAAGAATACTTGAAGGTCTTTTTTTCGGTCAAATACTTGAAGGTCTTCATGACACTACGGTTTGTATCTCACATATTATGTAAATAGCTAAAATTAGATGACACTTATACAAATATTAATGGTACGTCCTACATATGAATGGTTAATATTGCACTGTATACTTACATTACCGTGTGTATACGAATTTTTACAGTAGGCCGATTTAAATATGAAAATTATTCTCAGAAAATTACTAGCTGCAAACTCGTGGCTGGTTATTGGGGTTTTTGAGACTCTTCTTTAGTATGGTTTTTTTTTTTTTTTTTTTATCTTTTGTAATTTCTTATTGAAAAATGTATTTGAAGTTTCTAAATATCTCATAATATCGTAACGAAGTTGTAGTTTTTTTGTTTGACTTTTAATTATTTTATGTATGGAAGGAACTTGGGTGACAAGGCCTGGTCAGCTAGAGCTGACAATAGCCACTAATGTAATGATACATGTCCTTTTTATACTTAGTAATTTTGAAGGCTGTCGAAACTCTGTGACATCTAAACGACGTTATATCTTTCCCTCTGTCTTCAATTCTCCATGGACATGGCAATTCGAATATGATTCCCACAACCATGAGTAGCGGATCAAATTCACCGATTCAGGTGGATTATCATCTAGTTCGTACTAGTTGTACCCTTTGAGCCCAAATTAACTGTTTTCCTCTAATTCCCATACTAAACAAACAAAACCACTCTATAAAGTCTCTCAGATTTGCTTTGCTTTATGACTTTCTGATATGGGATTCACACATATCTCACTATTGAAGCTCATTTGATCTCCGAGGCCTGGATTTAGCGCTGCTGTCAGCTGTGCGTTTGTTGGAGTTTTATAAGAGTTGACATATGCAGAAAGTCTTTTCCGTTTAGCTTCGTAAACGACCTTGAAGTTACTAAATAGAAAACGAACACATGACGTTATATTAGTGACCATTGTCAGCTCTAGGTGACAAGACATGGTCACCCCACCCAAGTTCCTTCCTTTATGTATCTAAGAGTAATATAATAATGTTGTTTTACTCTTCAGTTTGTAAAAATTTATATATACACGACGATGTAAGTACACAACACAGCCTTAGTTATTCATAATCGTCTATATACAAACCTATTTAGCCTCATCAAATCTATGTTAACCATATAATTTGGGTTGATACATGTTGTGTACTGAAGACTTTTTATTTAAAGTGTCCGACTTCTCACTCTTTATTTCATTTTCTGCCTTGACGAGAAATGTTGCCATAATTCCAACATTTACAAATTAGTTAACTAATCTCTCTTATTAAGGTGCATATGTATTCTTATTAAGGTATGAACTATTCTATGATCATCAGACTGATCAGAGCTTCATATTATGAAAACAAGAAAATTGAGACATGTAATGGCAATAATGCTAAAATAACTCTTTAGATGTGAAATTAATTGTCAAATTAAACCAACCAAAAAGAACTGCACCGATTTTCATCATCACCGACGTTTTTTCCAAACCTTGGTCCTTTGCTCTGCTATTTGAACGTGTCACCCACCACGGTTCTTGTCCCTCTTCTTCTCACTGAAAGCTCACTTCTAGAACCCAACTCACCCGCTGATCCAAATCGACCCAGATCCGAATACGGATTTCCTCAAAGTGAACCTGAGCCGGGTCTCGGCAATACCCAGATGGTGATCCTCACAGAATGAAGAGGTTCAGTAAAACCCTGAACGGTGATGATCCATCAAACAACTCGGATTCGGGTGCCCGTAATGCTTTGAGAGACCCAGATAGGAACGCCGGGTTGAGCCCAATGAGGGTGATGGGGATCTTTATAGCTTGCTTGATTCTGTTTTCGGTGTTGTTCTCAGTCAATGAGGTTCTCAGAGACCCGCCTTCTGATGCTGCTGTACATGAACCTTCAAAGGCTGGAGTTCTTGAAGTTGAACCCAGGAAAAGTAGGTGACTTTATCTTGATCTCTTGTTTAGTTGTTTAGTGTAAGTGTGTTACTATGTTTTCTAAGTAGTGTTGCTCTATCTCTGTGATTTCTGCTCCAAGTTTTGATCTTTGTTTGATTTGATTGCATGGTTCTTTTTTTATTTGTGTGTTATATAATTGGAGCTTTTGCATGAGCTGCATTATGTTTCTTGATTTATTGTACTGATTTTGAGAGGAAGTTGAATTTGGACTTACTTGAACTTTCTCTACTACTTGGATTCCAAGAATTACTCCATTGTGATAAATGATCACGAATTTTAGTATTTTTGACTTGCCAATTTATTGTTGTTCTACTGGTTGATTGCTCTGTTATCATGCTGAGGAATGCAAATTGGCAAAAAAAAAAAAAAAAAGAACGTAAGGATTTTGATTTTGTAATGATTCATGTTTCCATTTCCAAATTTTGATTAACAAAGTCGTTTTCATTTTTCAGCTACATTCTCTCTGTTTGTTTGTTAGTGTTGTGACCCTTTTGTCTTTTATCTTTCAAATGCTTGTTTTGCCACTTTCATAGGTTCATGAATCTTGTAAGCAATCCAAATAAAGATCATGATCTGTCTACTCACGATTTACTTGATAAAGCTATTTATAAATCTTTTTATCATTGTAGGTTCAGAAGATAAATTTTCTGATCCTGTGGAGGTACCAAAGGACATGATGCTTGGTGGCCTTCTTGCTACTGGATTTGATGAAGGATCATGTATCAGCAGGTACCAGTCAGCTTCTTACCGTAAAGAAATGCCACACAAACCTTCTTCTTACCTTTTATCCAGGTTAAGAAGTTATGAAGCTCTGCATAAGCGTTGCGGGCCTAATACTGGATCCTACAACAAAGCAGTGCAACAACTCAAGTCTGGTCGTCGTCCGACCTCCTTGGATTGTAACTATGTGGTATGGATTTCTTATAGCGGATTAGGGAACAGAATACTTACACTAGCTTCAGCATTTCTTTATGCTCTCCTGACAAACCGGGTACTACTAGTTGATCCTGGAGTGGACATGGTTGATCTATTCTGCGAACCATTTCCAGAAGCCTCATGGTTCCTCCCCATGGATTTCCCCCTTAAAAAGCAGTTTGACAGCTTGGATCAGAAATCTCCACATTGTTATGGGGAAATGGTGAGGAAGAACAACCTCACAAATAGCAAGCAGTCACAACTGTCATCTTTTGTGTATCTCCATCTATCCCATGATTATAATGATCAAGATAAGCTTTTCTTCTGCAATCAAGATCAAGATTTTCTTGAAAAGATACCGTGGTTGATCGTGAGAACAGATAACTATTTTGTCCCATCTCTTTTCTTGATCCCATCTTTTGAGCAAGAACTCAACAGTCTCTTTCCAAGGAAAGAAACAGTGTTCCATTTCTTGGGTCGTTACCTGTTCCATCCCACAAATGTGGTATGGGGACTTGTTACCAGATACTATCAGGCATATTTAGCTAATGCAGATGAAAGAATAGGCATCCAGATCAGAGTCTTTGATACCGGGACCGGTCCATTTCAACATGTGTTTGATCAGATCGTATCCTGTGCGTTGAAGGAGAATCTGTTACCAGAAACCAACAGGCAGGACCTCATAGTCCGTCCATCAGGAGCTCCGAAGTCTAAAGCTGTGCTAATGACTTCTTTAAGCTCCGGATACTTTGAGAAGCTAAGGGACATGTATTGGGAGCATCCTACTGTGACAGGAGAGGTAATTGGCATTTATCAGCCTAGTCATGAGGAGTATCAACAAACTGAGAAGCATACGCACAACCGGAAGGCATTGGCTGAAATGTATTTGCTAAGCGTAACTGATGTGTTGATCACAAGCTCATGGTCAACTTTTGGTTATGTGGCACAAAGTCTAGGTGGGCTGACGCCATGGATACTCTACAAACCGGAAAATAGGACGGCCCCTGATCCTGCTTGTAAGCGAGCAATGTCAATGGAGCCGTGCTTTCATGCACCTCCCTTCTACGATTGCAAGGCCAAAACAGGAGTTGACACAGGTGAACTAGTTCCTCATGTGAGGCATTGTGAGGATATGAGTTGGGGTCTTAAATTGATTGATCCATCCGATGAGTTGTAGCTATCAAATCTACTGTTGTTGTTACGATATTATTCTTACAGTTTGATCATGAAGTGCATCTTTTAGGCCAGAGATGCCAGATTAGCTAGTTCTTGCAGCAACAAGTTTAATATTTTGTCGGGCAACTTGAAATTTTTGGGTTACAGATTCCTGAGAAGAAAGAAAATAAACAACGGTCGTTTTCATAACAATTATAGAGATGTCAATCACGCTATCCAGAATGTGTGTCAAAGTTTCTTGCAAGTCGAAATCTTCAACTAACTGGAACATATATGTGAATGTACAAAGAAATTCGGGCATTCCGTTACAGAACCATAGTCCGACTCGAAAATCTTTCTGAAAGTAAATACCTAGTGAACAATTCTGTCAAATTTAAGGAGGACCAGAAGCTGTTATCTTTAGTTTGAGTATATCTGGGGCTTGTTAATGCCTTCATAAATATAATCCGCAGTGATCTCTGTCAGCATCTGTAAATACTTTAGTATGGGATTAGTGAGCATTGCTCTTTTCTTTTCTTCGAACTTCAAAACAATTCAGCAGCATTTCTACTGATCAGAGTCGGAACCTGATAGTGGCATTTCATAAGAATCTCTGGGTTCCAAATCAGTAATGGAAGGAGGTAGGTCTTGAGTAGATGCTGCTCCGGTGCGGTCTCTCCTCCATCGTCTACTTTTATCCTGTAAGATAAAGAGTAGTGGACATTAAGAAACAGGTCAGCCGCGAAATCTAGATTGCAGAAAATGTGAAATAAACACACTGCTAGTTGACACGCAAAGACCAGTAACATGCGTAACAAATTTGAAGTGGGTGAACTAAAACCGAAAGAAAAGGATAGCATAACTAAAAACTTGTTGTTCACCTTGGAATTTGGTTGATTCGACGATGGAGTTGCTTGACTTCTTCGAAGCCAGATGTTACCGAAAAACATTAGTGCTGCCAGAAGTAAGATGGGACCAATTCTAGGATCTTCCAAACGATCGTATACTCCACGTAAAATGCCAATGACACTCCGCTTTAACGTGTTTGTTGAAGGAATACGTTGCACACTGCCAGACCATATTGGTTCTGAATCATCAGCAACCAGTTGAGGAGTTCTTGTTCTCTGCAATGGAAACGGGTATGACATGCCAAGTAAGCTCTCAAAAATTAGTAGTTTACGTTACTGCTAATACAAGTAGGCTTAGTATGTTTACATAGTGAGGAAGTTCCCTGGAATCACCATCCTTGATTATCTGTGAGATCCATTTGGTAATCTGCAAAGAAAAAAGAAAAGAAGAAAAAAAGAGAGAAAAATTAAAAAGAGAAGCAACAAAGTTAGAATTACGGTGTGCTGTCCCATATGAGGCATTGTACTATCTGATCAATTCACAGACCTAGAGCTTCAATCACATACCTCTGAAATTTCATCTGAACCATTGTACTTCGCCACAAGCTGTGCTGCATGATCTAATTCCTGGTCTTGAAGTGAATCCCATATGCTTTTTGGCTTTCCTTCTGGTTTCTCACTCTCTTCTGTTACATTCCTTTTGTAACGTATAATAAACAACTTAGGCACATCTGTCATATCTGTCCTTGATCCACAAGTTTCATAGCTGGTTTCAGATTGGAGGAAGAAGAGACAATATTTCTGAAAAAAGACGTTAAATGTTTAGTAAGACACAGGAAGAAGTAAACTAAATAGTGACTCAGGTAGTGCTGCTATTTTGCGAATGATTATTTCAAGTAGCTTTTGATATATACATAAAAAGTTTTAAAAAAAAAACTAAAAATGGAAAAACAAGTACATGATATTTCCTCTTTTAAAAGAAACTGTTTTGAATTCATTACTGTATAACATTTTATGTTGGTGGCATACAGTTGATGAAAATATATTTCAAGACCAGGATAAAACAGAACGCGAGAGGGAGATAAGCAAACAACTGATACCCACCTTTTGTGCTTCCCCATCAAGCCAAGCAAATGTGAGTCGTTTACCTTTAAGTGCACGTGCTGCTGGTGCCGTATATGGTTCTTCATCAGCTGGAACTGACTCAACTTCATTCGATAAATTTTCTTGAACCCGGCTCATGGTCTATCAAACTCATGTCATTTGGATCAATAGATATATTTTTAAAAAAATGTATTTATTTTGAACATGAATCACTTGAACGGTCAAGCCTCAAGACTTGACAAATAAGTTTGTTCCAGTAAAAAAAAAATCAGAAAATAGAGCAATGTAGACAGAGAAAAAACAATGACAGGAAAGAACATACTCTACGCATTTGACTGAGTTGTGGGCTATGCCTTCCAGCTATAACAGCACAGTACCAAGTAACCGTATCGTACCCAGCACGAGAATAGCCATGGGCATCGCAACCCAATTGCATAGACGTTGTACTCCTCAACTGAGGAAGCTCTGCAACAAAAAAACAGTGAGAAATCAGAAACAGAAAATCTTTGCTACAACCGTCTCATAAAGAAAACTACTGTAAAAGGACAACAAAATTACCTTGCTCTTTATTCTGTTCGATTATATTTAAGAGACGTGAATTGCTGAAAGACCCTGCAATGCAGACGCAGTGCATTAGTTATCATATGAAGCACAAACTTGTTTGATCAAAAGGATCTGATGATAAGAGAGTAATCATGCCATGGTACACAACAGGCTTGACACCAGGATCTTTCAGAAACACTATAGCAGGTGCAGATTCAACTTCAAACCTGTGACAAATAAAACAATTCTTAATCAAATATGCATAAGTTTTTGTAACCAAATTCATGACAATATATTAAAATCAACCGGCTATATTACACAACACCTAACATATCCTCTTATATGAAAAGTAATACAAGGAATAGACACTCACGAATTGAACCAAAAGGAAGATTCCTCTTCTCGCCACAGTACAAATGCAAAAGAAGCATGGGCCCAATAGTTTTTAGCCGCTTGGCGTATGAATGGAGCTGCACGCTGCCCTGTTCTTGAGAAGAAAATGACTTTTACCTATGCGCCAGGAGAAAAAGTAATAATTACATTCAAGTATCCAAAAGTATCATAAAAAGTAATGCACAGGAACATCTTGGAGAGACATCAATCTACTGAAATGCATTACAAATTCATGTTAACATTAACATACTGAAAAGTTTCAGTAATAGGAAAACTACAAATTTCTCGACTTGTATGAGGCTGTGGGTGATTCAAATTCAAACACCTCAAAACTCTGTACCACATTTTTCTACTCAAGGGATCTAGTGAGACTACATAACTATCAACTATGATGCAGAACGAAATCATTGAAGCTTCTAGTAATTTCTTATGTGAGAATAAATTTGACCAGCAATCAACTTCAAAAAGAAGATTGCAACGAAAAGCCATCATACACACAATGCAGAAATTATTGACCTGATTGTACCTTATGAAGACTGACTTTTGCTAGAAACTTCTCTGCCTGAAATAGAACAGATTCAATTTAGACTGAATTCATTTCGAGGTATGTTAAATGGTAATAGATAAGAAGCACATGATACCAAAAAAAAAGGTAAACTAATTACATGTTAAATGCAGAAGAAAAGAAAATTCTTGTTAGGATTACCAGCGATTCCTTTGAGTAGTAAAGAATTTGAGGTAAACCGAGGATGGTTGTTGCAAACCAATCTGTAATAGAATCAATAGAGGGGCCTCCGTCATACCTATTATAAAAGATTCATATGCATCACATCACTAATCAAAAGGAAATTACCCTTATATAACTATAGAAAAAAAGTCTGATTGAATTGAGTTCGAGACATTGTATAAATAAATTGAGTTCTTCAATGCTCTACGTGCAGAGAAATGATCTTATATCTAACTATAGTCTCACCTAATAAGGCACTTGGAACTTTTACATCCCTGGGGAAAAGCAACAAAAGAAGGAAGGCCTGGAAAATAAAATTATGTAGTTAGAACTTAGAAATAAGAATCAACAGAAAATCTAATGATTTCAATAGGAAGAGTTACTCCACCCAAGTAAATTCCATAACCAAATTTATAATGAGACTAGCATTGTAACCCTTAATGCTGGCACCAATTAACATGCTATTAGCTCTAAGATGAACATTATTGTTCACTCAAACATAAAAGTATATGATTGGAAGCGAAAAAGTATTCTTAAAACCTGTGGGATACCCACACCCAATACAACAGATACATGATGCATATATATTAGGCATCTTTCTTACCCAAAAAACAATTAGCACTCCTATTATTTGTAAGCACTAATTTCATCTATTTAACTATTTGAATATCTCAACTTTAGAGCGTTTTCAGTATACATTGAAGAAGCCCAGAAGCTGCACTTAAATGAAACACATAGTTTGTTCAATAACAGCATGCCAATTTGATCACTGGAGTAACAAGCCACCTACCATTCCTGAAAAAAGGTTGTCCGGTTGGTTTTCTCTCAGCAAGATATGTTGCTAGCTGAATCTCTTCGAGATCTATCTGAGCAGCATTTGCCACACCTTCCAAAAAACCAGCTGAGATGGAATGAGGAAAGAAAAAACTATCAATATACATCTATCAATGTGTGTACATATATATTATATACATGTGTGTGTGTATAGAGAGAGAGAGAGTTCATTTGTGTTTTTGCGGGACCATTTCAGATTTCACACACATATATATACAAGTCCGTTCTGGTGTAGATGTCCGCACTCGGACTCGCCGGGGAGGGAAAGTGGTCGGGGACGCTGCTGGAGTCTGCTGGGGTGGAGGCGCGCCGTCGTTGGCCCCGTCCGGTGGCAAACGGAGAGACGTCCGCACTTTAAGCCGAGTGCGAACATCCGCACCAATGGGCCTATATATATACAGATTTTCTCAGGTGCGGATGTCCGCATTTATTCTTACGTTGCGGATTTCCACTTTACACTCACTTTTCAATCGAATTTTCACATCTCCACCGTCTAGTCTTTAGATACTAATGTATAGATCATCATTACGGCACTCAAACTTGATTAAAACAATGGATGAACATAATTCTATCGAACTTTAACCTTTCATGTTTATAACAGAAAAACGCAGTTTTAAGTGCCTTAATGATAACCAAATTGGCTGAAATTTTGCAGAGATGATCTATACATTAATATTTAAATACTAGACAGTTGCGATGTGAAAATTCGATTGAAAAGTGAGTGCAAATTGAAAATTCGCACCGTAAGAATAAATGTGGACGTTCACAGAAGCTGTGTGTGTGTGTATATATATATATAATTTAATCTCAAATGTGATGCTTCAAAATGGAAACATACCGATTCTTTTCCAGGCCTGAGAAAATTGATCACAACTTTTGCTCCCAAATGAGCACAACTGATTCAAATTACAAGGAAGTTCAATCAAGACTACAGCATAAGCTGGTTGCAATTCTCATTACATACAAAATAAATGACCTTACTTTAATTAGGCAGGGCTTGTTTTCCTGAAACATGGTCTGGAAATCCCTAGAGGTAAGGACCGGGAGGTTATGATCTTCAGAATCTATCAAAAGAGAAATTTGTATTTACTCATAAACCAAGAAACAGTAAGAATTGTGCAACAAATCATTTCAATTGAATGGGACCTCAAAAAATTAATGGTAAATACTAAAAAAAGTTTCAACATGATTAACAGCGTAAATCCTTGACAAACCTGAAGCAGCAGACTCTAGTACAGGAAGGTCTATACGTGAAAAGCTTTCACCAGCATATTGCTTTTTGAGTTTCTCAATTATATCCTATCAACAGAAATAATACAGTGAACACCTCACAGATGCTTAGAGAAAATAACATGGATGACACTACTAGCTAAATATGTCAGTAAAGTTTTGGTGTCAACAAGGCTGCGAATGAAGGCAAAAACTCACTATTTGCTCCTCAAAGCCAAAATTGTCATAGTTTCTTTTCCATGATGGATTTGTCAGCAACTCATAGGCATAACGAATCTGCAGATCATGTCCCAATACCATGGTTAGAGATAATAAGCCAAATACGTACTACCGACAAAATCTACATATTCAAAAATCGTAGAAAAAATTAAAATACACACAATCAAATACTTGCAAAAACTAAATGTCCTTGTTCACTAGCTCTTTATAAGAGCCTTTCCACTCGTATCAGCCTAGTAGAGATATATGCAGTATTGAATCCCATAACGTCACAATTCTGAAGGCAAAACAAAGAATCAACTGACCTTTATAAACTCTAGAGAATCAGGAGCTTGCGCTTTGGAATTCCTGAAATAACAAAAAGTCGTGGTTATGTCAACAAACTAAAATCACATTGAAGTTCATACATGAACAGGTTTTCAAAATTCGATATACACAGAAAATAATCAAAGCTACATAACAATGCGATAAAAATTGCGACGACATGGCGTATCAAAAGAGCGAAAGGAAGTTACCAGGTGGAAGAAACATTGTCGTAGGCTTCCTTCACTTCTTCAATGGAGCTCTGACTCCTCAAACCAAGTACTGCACAATTCAAACAAATTGAGAGAGACAAATTTACAGAGAGCGAGAGAGAGAGATAGAGAAAGAGTTACCGTCGTAGTGAGAAGGAGGGAAGGATTTGGGGATAACAGAGAGCTGGAAATACATGGCGGCGACGAAGAGAATCAGAGGCATGGAGTAGGCTCTGATCGTCGACATCATTGACGAGCTCTTCGCCGTCTCCGTCTCCGTCGGTTTCGCCTTCGCCGCGGCGGAAGCAGCAGGGATTGCCATGATGCTCAATCGCCGGTGAGCGAGTGAGAGAAGGAGAGAGTGAGGACTTCTCAGCGTTAAGCCCAAAGGTGAAAACGACGGACTTGAAAATACCGACGGGCTTTCTAACCGGATGTGGACACGTGTCCTCCGGTGGATGGTCAACCAGACACGCCAAGATTGGGCCATCCTTGTGCGCCGTATGAGGGCGAGAGAGTCCGGCCCATTAAACATGGATCAAATGTCAAATAACCAAATATTTAAGAGATAAATCAGAATCATCCATACAAACGAATTAGTTTAACGTCGTAAAAACGATAACGTATTTTAACTTTGATTTCCATTGTTTAGGGTGCATATAAAATGTAATACTAATCAACTTAAACCTTCTCGATTTTAGCAAGTTTATAAGTGGCTTAACCCAAGTATGTATAGGTATCTGCTTGTGACAGTTTGAAGAGAAGCTAAAACCATGATTTTTAACACACAAGCTAATTAACTTGCATTACGTACAGTTACAAAAGTTCTTGACATAGGTGCTGAAATTCATTTCACATAAGCATAGACTACACTGCAATGTGTTACGTAATGGGGGTAAAAGTCTCTAAAGCACCCTATAACGTCAACCCTAATTGAAATGATATCTACCATCAGTAGTAGTATTTTGAGCTGGGACAAAAATGTATGTGTTTGACAAAACACATATGAGATACAAATTTGCCGACCATTTTAATTTTTTCACTAAAGAGCCCATTCTCTTAGTCTATTGACACATGTCTCTTTAAATGGTTTAATTTTATTTATGATAATAAAATAGACATGTATCAATAAATTAAGAGGGTTGACACTTTGTTAGACAAATAAAAGTAATTGGTAAATTTGATCCGTTTGCCACCTTATCAGGACCAAAAGTTCACATATAATTACATACACCAGATGACGCGACGCTTGCTAAGTCTCTCCATAATTACATAAACTGGCGAGGACATACTGAAAATAAAACACAAATTAAAGTTATAATTAGATTGGAGAAACCGCCTAGACTGAACAGATACTATTTTCATTCAGTCCTATCAGGATTCAGGTACTACGTTTCGATTCCCTGCTCGCTCATCGATCATCACAGTTTCACATATACTGTTCCAAACTCCGTGCATCCCTAACCTCAAATCCAGCACTGTTATGATTGTGCTGGAGTATTAATGCCTCCAATAGTTCACCATATTCATTATGAGTACCAGCTGACTCCCCAAAAACTTCACTAAAATCCGGAACTGACGTACTGGTTGTCGGAGCCATAAACTGATCATAGTTACTAAGCAAACCCTCAACGTCAACATTACCAAATGAATCAATCTCCTGCCCAAATTGGATGGCACTACAAATACCACCACCACTGCCTGCAGCTAATACTGACTTTAACAGTAGCAGGATTTCGCGTGCTCTTTCGTTCATGTCAGATACAGGAGCTTGGTCATTATTGATGAGTAGCTTTGACTGTCTGGCAAACCTAGCTTCTGCTTGAAGCCGAGCGGTTTCCCACTGAGTTATGTGGCTGAGGTTTGAGAGGTTTTTCGGGTCTCCGCCGTTAGCAGAGGCAAGGATGGCGGTCTTGGGTTTGTGGGTTACAGGATCAAACCCTTTCTTGGCTAACCTCTTCTTCAAATGTGTATTCCAGTAGTTCTTTACTTCATTGTCTGTTCTCTTTGGTAACTGTGCAGCTATGGCTGACCACCTGCATTGATACATGCCTATACACATTAGCAGTTAGCAGATGCAAGAAACACATGCACATATACTACACGATACACCGTACACCATCTTAAATTTCACATCTATTTTCACTCTTGTATCCAAATTAAGCATTGACGGAGTTGGCGGGATGAGTAACTACGAGCCGAGATTCGTAGTACGTACTCTGTAGTTTTCAGGTCCCCAATTATGTTTGTGTCCATGTCCAGTTGGTCATGACATCATATTATCGATCACGTATTCACATACGTATTCTTGCAACGTATATAACGTATATACGTACAGCACACTGGTGCTTGTTTTTTTTACTTTATCAAAGCATTAATCGATCAAAGACCAACCGATGAATCCTTAATCTTGAGTCGAATAATGAATGAATTAATCAAGATTAAATTTAGCAACTAATAATTACCTGTTGCCCAGAAGTGCATGAAGTTGAATGATGGTCTGGTCTTCCTGCAAACTGAAATTTCCTCTCTTAATATCAGGGTTTAGGTAGTTTTTCCATCTTAGCCTGCAGCTCTTTCCACATCTTTGGAGACCTATAATACATAGAAAAACAGAGGTCAAAGAAATATATCTACAAATTGAAGCTGCATATGTCACAGAGAGAGAGAGAGAGGGAGAGAGAGAGAGAGAGAGAGGGAGAGAGAGAAGTATTTACCAGCTTTCTGGGGCAAGGAACTCCAGCTTCCATGGCCATGTTTCTGAACGAAAGAGGAGAGCTTCTCGTCTTCCTGAGGAGTCCACTGACCTCTCTTTATTCCAGGAGATGCAGCAGTGTTGGATTGCTTTCCCATTACGGGTATATGATGATGATATGAAAGGGGAAAGTAAAGGTTACAGTCTAGACGAAGATCGACTAGTACGTACGTGAGAGATCACAGCATATCTATGCTTAGCCGGCCAGTACCATTTCCTTTTCTTTCCCTTTCTGTAAGATCGATTTAATTAATAAACAAACACGACCAAGAATGGCCAAATTTCTCTACTATTTATATTACACAGCAAAGAAAAACTAATAATTATAGGTCAGTACGAAGTGAAGCTTATTGGTCCTAGCTTGACCCTACGTGTCAATACACCTTCTTCTTCTTCTTTTTTCTGGTCACAGGGAGCCCTAAATAGGTTGGACCGCTGGAGAGCCGGAACACAGAAATGTAAGTTGATGATCAACACGACCTTAATGATTCAATATATGACCAATAGTAGATTAGAAGTTAGAGTGAAACAGAACACAAAATGTTGAGAATTTTTTGATATATTAAACGAACCCTAAGTTGGGTATATATACAAGCACAATTCTAACCCTAGAAGAAAACTAATTACACCGAAAGATTTACATAATCCTAATTGATTACAGAATATACATTTTTCCAATATACTAGGATTGAGATTCGCGTTAACACTTCTCTTCAAGTTAGTGCATATAAATCTTAAATGCCCAACTTGTTAAGTGAGTCACTGAACGCCCTGGATGACACAACTTTGGTAAGGATGTCAGCTAGCTGCTCCTCCGAAAGAACAAATGAGAACAAGATTATGCGAGCATCTAGCTTTTCCTTGATGAAGTGTCTGTCAATCTTTACATGCTTTGTCCGATTATGCTAAACAAGATTATGTGCAATTTCAATCGCAGCAGTATTGTCACAGTGAAGAGACATTGATCATTCTTGCATGAAACCAAAATTCTTTAATAAATTTCTCAACCATAACAACCCACAGACTAGAACGAGTCATACATTTGTACTCAGCTTTTGCACTAGAACGAGCCACCACATTATATTTCTTACTTTTTCAAGTGACTAAGTTTCCACCAACAAATGTAAAATAGCCAGAAGTAAAACTCATGTCAGTGATGTTCTCTGCCTAGTGTGCATTAGTGTAACTACTAGTCCTCAAATGTCCATACTTATGAAACACCAAGCCTTTTCTAGGAGCAGATTTTAAGTATCTCAAGATTCTCATCACAGCATTCATGTGATCTTCACTAGGATTGTGCATATACTGACTCACCACACTAACCGCATAAGCAAGATCAGGTCTAGTATGCGACAAGTAAATTAATCTTTCAACTAACCTTTGATATTGAGATTTGTCAGTCAGAACTTGATCATAATACACTGCAATCCAATGGTTCTGTTCTATCGGTGTATCAACTGGTGTACAATCAAGCATACATCAATTCCCGGAACATATTTTCTTTGACTCAGCATGAAACAGTCCTTGTTCCTGGCTACCTCAATTCTCAAGAAATACTTTAAATTCCCAAGGTCTTTCATCTCGAATTCAAAAGACAACTGATCTTTCAATTTTCTAATTTCACCGATGTCATCACATGTCACTACCTTGTCATCTGCATTATGCTTCACAGTATAAACTCATCTACAACCAATAGTCTTCTTTTCAGGTGGTAATGGCACCAAATCCCAAGTACCATTCTTCTTGAGAGCATCCATCTCAACTTATATTGTTTTGGCCCACTTCTCCTCCTTGATTGCATCATGCACTTTACTAGGAAGAGGCACAACAGAAAATTGATTCACAAAGGCTACATAAGGTTTAGACAATCTATGAGTTGACACGTAGTTGGCTATAGGATACTTGGCTTTAGCTGACAAGAAAGGCTCATATTTTTTAGGAGGTTGACCACAGGTTGACCTAGCAGGCAAGACCCTACTAGATTCAGGGACATTGGAGGATGACAACGGAATAAGGGGAGACAAGCTAGGAGAGATCATTGATGTAAGGGGAGAGACTGAACTTGCAAGTACATCTTCAAAATTGGCGGCTGATTACTATTCAATTCTCCTCCTTTCAACGTGTCGTACAATTGTTCTTCATGTCGAACACTTTCAGAACATGGAACACACTCCTCAACATGGGCAGGTTCAATAGATTGAACTACTTTATGAGGTTTCAGAGTATTATCTCTCAGATTCTGGATCTGGTCGATGACAGGCCGGAGATTATTTTCAGCGGGGTTACTGTCAACAATTACACAATCTTTTAGTTCTCAAAATTGATCTTCATAAAAAACATGCTTCTTCTCCTCACTCGGAGATACCGTAGGAAAAAAATAGCACAAGTCTTCACTAAATGTGACATCCATGGTGACATATAATCGTTAAGACGAATGATGGTAGCACTTATATCCTTTCTGATGGGATTCGTATCCAACAAACACACACTTAAGGGAACGAGCCTCCAACTTAGATCTCTGATTTTTGTAAAGATGAACATAGGCCACACAATGAAAGACATGAGCAGGAAGTTTGTTAAGAGATGGAATAGTATCATGTTCAGACAATACCTCAAAGGAACCCGATTCTGAAGAGCTGCAGATAATAGACGGTTGATAAGGTGAGAGGCACACAACACAGCTTCACCCCATAGATATTTGGGTAGATTAACACTGAGTAAGAGAGCTCTTCCAATATCCAAGATGTGTCGATTTTTCCTCTCAGATACCCCATTCTGTTCTTGTGTTTGAGGACAAGTAGTCTGATGAACAATTTCATGTTGCTGAAAATAGTCTGGGAAAGAGTGGTTAACAAACTCTCATCCATTGTCAGATCAAAATATTTTCACACAAGTATCATACTAAGTTCGGATGAGACTGTGAAAAGCAGTGAAAGTCGAAAACACAGCATCCTTCTTTTTCAATAACACAACCTAAGTTAATCTTATAAAGTCATCAATAAACAAAACAAAGTACTTCATTCCTGTCAATGTCAAATTCTTCAAAGGCTCCTATACATCATAATGAATCAACTCGAATGGTGCAGAACTAGAAGAAAAACTAGGAGAATAATTGGACTTATGACTCTTAGCAAAAACACAAGTTTCACAATGAAGACTTGACTCTTTTATTCCAAAAAACAAAGATGACATCGACTTCTTCATGACTCCAAAAAATGGATGACCCATTCGGCGATGCCATAGCCAAATTTCTTTTACTTGATCAGAACTCAATGTCAGGGCAACAGTTGGTGAAGGTGCTCTTGCTTTCCCAATGTACATGGAATCCAAGTGAAACAGTCTCCCGCGCAGATCCCCTTGCCTATTATCTCATGAGATGACAAGTCTCGGAAGATAATATACATAGGAAAAAATGTTACAGAGCATTTGTTTTGTGAAATCAATTCAGAAACAAACAATAAGTGATGTGATAGAGCATGAACATAAAAGACTTTGTTTAACATAATTGTTGGAGTAACTTGAATTGTCTCTATACCTAGGACCGGGAATGACACCCCATTTGCATTAGACACTTCAGGTATGAGAGATGGGGACAGACTCGAAAAAAAAGACTTATAAAATATCATATGATCAGACGCACCAGAATCAATTATCCATGAATCACTACTAGTAAAGTAAGAAATTTTTAATGCAATATTAATTTTACCTTTTTTCTCCTGAGAACACATACATGTGGTGAGATCTTGTTCTCCTACTCCATAGAAATCAGGTTCACTGGAAACTTCAGGTTGATCACCAAAAATTGTAAGATACATTGCAAAGAGGATTTGATGACAGAGGAACAGAACAAGTACGACAGAATTCGACGAAATCAAAAGCTTCATTCGACATGTCGAGCAGATTAAATTGGGACAGGTTTAGAACAAATTTGCAGGGGAAAACAACAGGGTTAGATTATCAAGATTTTCATGATCGACTTAGGCTCTTATACCAAGTTAAACAAAACACAAAAGGTTGGGAATTTTCTGATATATTGAATAAACCCCAAGTCAGGTATCACTACAGGAAAATCGGTCTTAGCCGACGAGAATAATTTGTCGGCTAAGACACAATATCCGTCGCCTAAGATCTTGGACGACGAAGTATCCGTCGCCTAAGTGGCGTGAGGTAGACACTTAGGCAACAAAAAATAACTAAGTCGTCAAGTAAGAACTCTCCTACTTGACGGATGATTTGCTACCTCATCGACAAACATATTCGTTGACAAGAATCTTTGTCCACGGAAAAAGTTTGTTTGAAAGTTTCTTATACGACAAATACAAAAATTTTCTTAGCTGACGAAAAATCCGTCGGTACATATGTTTGCCGACAAACGTTGCTCCCGTTGTTAGGTGACAGAATATTAGTCGGTAACGCTCTAAGCCAACGAACATGGAAATTTTCCTACCCGACGGAAAATCCATCGGTAAGTATATGTGCCGACGAATGTTGCTCCATTCTTATGCGACAAAATATTCGTCGGTAAAGCTCTAAACCGACAAATTTGTATCAGTTCTTAGTTGACGGATACCGTTTGTATCCGTCAGTTATGTTTTTTTTATCTTAGGCGACGGAATGTTATGTTTCCGTCACCTAAATAAATTTTTTTAATGAAAAAATGTTATTTTTGTGTAGATTACTTTATTTACTGTTTCAAAAAATTATATATCAATAATTCCAATCAAACACATACAGATACATATATACCGGAAGCATTGGATTTGGAAAACATATTCATATATTGATCATGATAACTAGCTAGATGGACAAACATTGTTCATATATAGAAAATAATTAATGAACTATGTAGAAAATTATTCATACACTCTAGCTAAACTTGTACAAAATCATCAATGCCAATTGGCATTCGCGTCTACTCCTATGTCGCCTAGATCATCATTGTTTTTGGGGAAACATGTGGAGGAGGGGGAAATTGTGGAGGAGGAGGAGGAGGCATACCTAGGCGCTCATATATGGCTGCAAATTGGGACTGCACAACGCTATACATAGACTCTGCACGCAGGGCACGTTGTTCGGCCTCTTGGAATTGTTGTTGCTGCTCTTAGAATCGTTGAAATTGTTGTTAGGCACGCTTCTCTGATTCCTTTAGTCTTTGCTCATAGCGTTCCTACAACTCTTGCAGTTGCTCTCATCAACTCTAGGAGGACGACTATGTGAAGTGAAACTATTTGAAGAATGGCTTAAGTCTCGCTCGCCTCCTCGTCCCATCCCTCTGATCTCCTTTCCTTTCCGAGTTTTAAGCATCGTACCCAACATCTCAATTTGTTGGGACTGAACACTCTCCACAATCTCATCCTCTGTCGCGTTAGGGTGTTGTTCCTTAAATACATTCTTTCGCCTATTGACTTCATCAACCATGTCATTCTGCATTTAAAATACATCAATTAAGCGCTAACTTGACATTATGCAGAAACAAGAACCAATAACCAAATATAACTATTTACAGATAGCTCATTTTATGTGTACCTAAGAAACTTGGCATTTTGCATAATAAACTTCATAAGTGCATGCATCAAACAATAAAATAGTAAAAGGAAAGACACTTACATAATGCTTGGTCGTATCTTCAACACCAGCCTTGACATAGGTCTTCTCAAAACCTTTGATAATTGGAAGTTTCTCCCCTTGTATTCTGAGTTCCTCCATTGTGTAGATGATAGGAGAAGACCCCGTGTGGTGGTGCATAGTCTTCTCCCCACGGTTCTGCTTGTTTGCCAAGGAGAGTTTTTGATACACGAAAAAATATAAAATAGATTAGTAAAATACAAGGGAAACAATGAAGGTAATTTAAAAAAAAATTAAGGTAATTTAAAAAATCACCTTGAACTCATCTGACTCGAAGTGAGAGCATATAAACTCCCACTGGTCCTCTCTCCCAATGAAATATGAAGGCATCCCAGAGGCGCCTTCCCTCACATAAGCTTTGTGGCACTAGTACTTCCAGTCCTTGTACCTCTCATGTGCCCTCTTCAGTATCCAATTGAACATTGGCTCATCATTTTCATCCCACTTGTATTTCAGCTAAGTAACAAATAAAAAAAAATCAGACTTGTTAAGCACTGAAAAATAAAATAAACTTATGTAATTAAGTAAATTTACTTTTCAAACTGTTTTCATTGTTACTTACCGACATTGCATTTCACACATTCCACTTTTCCTCCTGATCAAGGTCGTAGAATGTCCTTGCCTTCATTCCCACTAGACTCCGTATGGCGGAACCGAAATCATGTGCCACCAAACTGTTTACCTCCTTCACGCTAGGGCCTTTTACACGGAGGCAATATTCCAGCTTGATCTTCTGCCCCGTTGCTGCAACGATATCATTCGTATTCTTTCCAAAACATAAACCCCACTTCTTATTCGAGGCCGGAGCTACAATTAATATATATACAAAAGATTATCCGATTTAATGTTATATATATATAAGACAAATAGAAGTAACTAAGCACTTAAAAAATATAAAAAAAGGAAGTAGTAGTAAGCAGGCACGCACGCACCCTGGGGCGCGCACACAAACCCTGGGGCGCACATGGGTGTACTACTACTGATTTACGCACTAATACAAGAACGCTTAATTTACCTGTTGGGCTTCTAACTTTCAACCGGGCGCTGCCGACGATGCGTCTTGCAGATTCGGGCGTCTGTGTAGATGATGGAGATCCCGCTGAACTACTGTCAACGGAAGGGGGCCGCACGATCAAAGGGGGAAACCCTGGTGGTACTGTCCCAGCTGGCATGGGGGTACGCTAGCTGCTACTACCCGCTGAGCCGACGCTCTGCCGTATAGAGTCCATCAAGGCACTGGCTTTAGTGGCTCGGTCCTTCCTCTTCTCAAAAAACATGGTCTTGCACATTAATAACACATAATTGTTATAGCTACAATATCAAGAAACTATAATAGGGAAATCAACATGTATATATTCGTTCCAAGACAAGAACCCCTACAATGCCAGCTACCTAACAAAATGAATATACAACATACACATGTGCTAAATGAACCAGCTCCATTATTCATCACCAAAACACCTCTTATTGCAGCAATAATTCAAACTAATTTCAATCAGGATACATACATAGATCATGTATTTAGTCAATTATGAATGCATACATTCAAGAATACTTGTATCTTTCCCAGTAGTAGTATCAGTACTAAGAAATTCAAACCAAAATTCAACACGGGTTCTTCCCAAAATTCATCACAGCAGATAGTTTGGACCGAGAACGCTGTACCTTTTTTGGAGACAACACAGGTTCAGACTTGGGAGTGGAAATTCGGCGAGGTAATCAGCGAGGTCGGAGACAGACGGTGGGAGCAGCGACGAAGTCAAAACAGCGGTGATGCGATGGCGATGAGTGGAGGAGACCATCAGTGGTGTCAATGCGGTTGCGATAGGGTCGATGCGGCTACGGTCGGGTCGATGCAGTTGTCGATCGCTTGATGGCGGGAATCTTCCATAGGGCCTACGGCGTCGCGCAACGTAGTCGGGTTTTAGCGTTCTGGCGATGAGTGTGAGTGAGGAGGAGGCAGAATAGTTGTGTTGTATCAGATGGGAGTGATAGTATCCATTTTCTCTTAGCCGACGAAACAATTGAATTTCCGTCGCCATACACTACCTACGGCGACGACAACATCAAACTTCGTCGCCTAAGTCTTAATCGACGGAAACTATTTTGTCAGCTAAGACAAACAATCCATCGCCTAACAAAATCAATTTCGGCCCAAAAAAAGACGCAAAATATACCTGCCCAATATTTTGGCCTCCTATGCGACAGAAAAATCAGATATCCGTCGCCTTGGACAACCTAACCCGAAAAATTATTATATTTCTGTCGCTTTAGAATTCTATTCCGACGGAACTTGTATACTCTGTCGCCTAGGTACAAAATAAATTTTATTTGCCGCCTAATATTTCGGGGAAACTATGCGACGGAAACCGAAACGTCCGCCGCTTAAGATATACTAACACGACGAAATTTTCATTTTCCTTCGACTAAGTCGTTTTCCAAAAATTGTCAAGACCCGCCCTGAGTTTCACCCTAAAACCCGAGGTGAGTCCTGCAGGGACCACCTCCAAGGAAAATTTACCGAAAGACTCGGCAAACCTCCTTTGAAAATGGACAACTCTAACCCAAAAGAATTATAGAACCACCATTTTAACCCAAAATAACATCCTCTGCTACAACCCATAAATAGCCAGAATAAGTTATACAAAAATCTCAACAGTATTCAGAGCTACTATAAATAAAAAACAACGGAAGCTAACTATCTCTTGGTAGATTAAACAGGTAACCTACTAGCGAAATGTAGAGGAAATATGAGTGACTATGCCTCGACGTCTCCTTCTAGACCCCACCCGAACGCTGGAGACTGGGCATTTTAAAAACGAAGAGCCTCAGGGAAAATATTCAAAAATGTCAGAGTGAGTGGAAAAAAGCAATTTCGACAACAAATAAATATTTTCCCAAAAATACTTTCAAAGAAAACGCTTTACCAGCGACAACTTAAAAGTTTAACTCGAACCAACCAAAATCTTAATTTCACTACCAACCAATAAACCTCTACAAAATTAACCAACATCCTCTAAACACCTTCCACCTTTCTAACTTTAAATAATCACGTGACCAGATTTTAACTTATTAATCCGCCAAAAATACCAAACTTCAAAAATTCCCAAACCTATCTAAAACTCCTCCAAAAATTATAAAACTCATTCCAATAAACTCCTCATAAAATTCCCTACAAAAAACATTTTCCCCGGCGGCGGCGACGGCGGCCAGCTCCGGTGACATTCAATGCCCATCAAAATTTGACAGCATCTTCCTCTTAACCTCCTTTACAACTTTCCTAACTACCACAAACACAAATTCCAAGCCTAACTATGCCAATCGAACAAAAACACATAAAAAGCCCTTGAATTTTCATTACTGATTTCTCCTTACCTAGCTTGAGATGGAGGGAGCCATTTGGAGAGATTGCTGCACGAGAGGAGGGCTTTCTTTTGAGCCAAGGCTCCCCGGCTATAGCGGCCGGAGGAAAGAGTTCCGGCTACGGGAACACACGAACAACCAGACCTTCCAGCTGCGCTAGGGAGCCTCTCGCCAGTGTAGAAAGGAAGCTGGGTCGGAGGCCGACCGATTGGGACCGGTACGACGGCGAACGGAGGTCCGACTGGTTTCCGGGCAGTGAGAGAGTCGGGGAGGGAAAGGGAGAGAGGGGGGGCGCGTGAAGAGAGAGAGAGAGAGAAAGAATGGGTTTGGGCTTGGCCCAAACCAATCCAACACTAATACTCATCCCAAAATTCAACACTCCAAAAATAATACCCCAATAAAAATTACATTTTACTAGCAAAAATTACCATTTTTTACCGTCGACACAATTTCTTCCTTCAAATAAATCCTTCAAAATAATCGTCCTTTAACACCACTCTGGGGACTAATTAAATTATACACTTAATGACAAAAATAGAAAAAACTCTTATTACCATCATGCTAGTAATTAATGTAAAAATTAAGGGTTGAGACGTGACAATTCTTCTCTTATAAAAATTTCGTCATCAAAATTTACATACCTACTAAACAAAGAGGAAATGTTACTGCTGCCTCATTCACTCATCCGCTTCCCAAGTAGCCTCCTCTACTTGGTGACTTCTCCAAAGCACTTTGACAAGCGGGATTGACTTGTTCCTAAGCACTTGCTCCTTTCGGTCAAAAATCTGAATCAGATCCTCTTCATAGGACAAATCCTTTTACAAACTAATCGGCTGCTTTTCAAGCACGTGAGAAGGATCGGCAATATACTTGCGAAGCATGGATATATGAAACACATTATGTATTCTGGACAACTCCGAAGGCAAAACTAACCGATAAGCAAGAGGGCCAACTCGCTCTATTATCTCATAAGGCCCAATATACCTCGGACTAATGACCTGTCAAATTAAGACGTTAATCAATAATAAACCCTATCGTAGTAGTATAAGCAAGTAGGGTATCGTTCTAGGCAGGGGACACTAGGGAAGAACTTATTTCTGCAAAACAAATTAGTTAGCAATATTCACACAAATATATACAAAAAGAATAATATGGGGGTTTGGTTCGGCAATATGGATTAAAACAGAAAATAAACAAAACAAATATTTACATACATGGTCACTTTACCGTTTAAGCAAATAGCAAGACAAAACACCGATTAGTAAACAAGTAGTCTTAAGAAACAATCAAGTTACTTCATCTAAGTTTTCTCAAGTGTAAACTAATTCCAACCTCTAAGACTCTCTCAAGTTGTACAAGAAACTTCCTACCGGCCTGAATCTAGACATATGTGACACCCCTGTTTGAGATTTCCTACCGGCCTAAAACAAACAAGAATTCACTTACCGTTCTTGAGTCGGTTGGAGACATACTCGTTAGCAATGGCGTCACCCATCCTCGAACCTATGCAAGTTATTCACCCTAACAACCCTTGGCAACACTTAGAACTAAAAGTTTCCTATCGGCCTAAATTTAGTCTAAGTATTACGGCTTATTAGACACCCCCCTAATAGTCAACTTGTGGCCACCAAATTAACCTAAGGTTCGACTTCATGCTCAGGTGATAACTAGTCAATTTAACACTTGTTAATAACCTAAATTTCGTATCCTAACAGATTCTTAATCCTAGCATGCATACTAATTCGTTACATGACAAACATGTTCATATCAAATCACAAAGAAGAGTCATAAACACATGCATCATATAAAACCTAAAAATCCAGAAAATATATATCAATAAAATCATTGTTCTTACACAGATAATATACATACACAACCTTGATGTATCCATCTCTAACCTACCTATTTAGATCGGCTAGGATGGTGGGAGGCAGTCGGCAAAGTGGATGGATGCAGTCGGCAAAGGCTGTGTTGCGGCAAAGGGATGGCGGCTGTGTTTGTGTATTTTCTGTGTGTGGAGGGTTTTTAGGTAGAGTTTAGGCTAGCTATAAACTTAAGGCAGATAAAGGACCCCTAAACTATACATACAACAGACCTATTTATACAGAAAACTATAGAGAAACCCTAGCTGTATCGGCAAAGGAAAGGCAATCCTATTTTAACTCTCTTTCCTATTTGCTCAATGATTCCTTCTTCAATGCAGCTTGTGTATCCGAATTTGGACTCTATCTTCTGACTTTTTGGACCTTCCTACATGTTTATGGATCCATGTAGGCCTCATGTACGAAATCTTGGGCTTTGATGGCAGCCAAAACCAGTGATAGGTCCGGCAAGGTCAGCTTTCCCGGTTTAACCGGGAAACCTTACACTTAACCAAAATATGGCTGCCTTGATGCTTCTTCGTATTTTCTTCTTTTGTCCAGCTTCCTAACACTTCATTAAGGTCTTGATACATCTCTTGACAAATTTGGGAAGCCTTTTGTTGAAGAATCATCTCCCAAAACTCGTTAGACAACTTAGGCAGTTTCTGCCCAGTTTTGCAGCCTGACCTCTGTCCACTGTTTTGCTCATAACTCCTTCGTCTCAACTCCGATTGCTGCGATCCAAATGGGGTTGAAAAGTAGACACACACAGATTTGATTCCATATGTGGCACGCCTTCTAACTCCTCCTGGAACTCTAGATATGAATTTTTGAAGTTGATGTACGTTTTCTGGCAGATTCTGTCCGAGAGCAAAACAATGTCCACAAGTGTTTCCTCTTTTCCGTGGCCTCACTTGTTGTCATTCATGAGTCCGTTCATCATGATTCTCGATATGTTAAGCGTATTTACCTGTCTTCTGCACATTTAAACAAAATACATCAAAACTGACAAGGTAACAAAATAACGAATCATAATAAAACGTCCAAGTGATAGTCCAAAAACGGTTTTCATCATTTAAGTGCAATTTTCTGTATAAAAACGGCTAGTAGCCACAACTCTACAGAAAAACCCTCTTGACTCTAAAATAAGTAAAAACGACTATACTAAGGCACAAACAAAGTATAAATGGGGGTGAAAATACATTAAGAACATGGCGTAAAACGCACTTATCAAACTACCCCACACTTAAGCTTTGCTAGTCCCTTAGCAAACTGACTCTAACTAAAAGTAAAAACAAAAACAAAAAAAACGACACTAACAAAAACTCTAATACCCTTAAGAAATTTTTGTCTCAGATTCTTAAGTATGCATAATTTCAAGTTTAAATATTCAAGTGAAAAGCACAATTGCAAAAGTTCATAAACTTGTAATATAGCATGAAAAGGTGAGAGATTCGATATTCTTAAGTAAAACATGTTTGAAATTTTGATCCTCCTCACTTAGGTATACTCTCTTATTTTTTAACTCGAAAAAGGGTACTCTCTTAAAAGTATATGCAAGAGAAAAGATGATAAATAACAAGTAACTTGCATATTTCAAGAAATAAAAGCTCTTTTGAGAATAACGTTTTTCATGGAAAAACCTCATTTAATAACTAAGTGCAATAATGGACCAAAACCATATGCTTACTTATATGAAAATCTCCACAAATCAAAGTTAGTCATCTTAAGAATCATGAAATAATCTCAAGGGTTGTAATGGGGCTTGGTTTCATAAGGTAGGAATTTTTTTTGAATATAAGTGGTGATAGTAAGATATCAAGACTTAGCAAATTTAAGCTTCACCCTCCTTATGTCTCCACTCCATGAATTGGACAAGGGTCAAATATACAACTTTGGACCCTCAAATAATTTCAACTCCACATTCATGAAAACACCATAAAAACTTATGCCTTAGACTTTTTCTTTCATACTTGTCCGAAATTCTTCTTTTCTTTTGCCGATTTTTTTTTTTTTGTTTCGGCAACTTCTTTTGCAATACATTTTTTTTAATTTCGGACAAGACATATTTTGGCATATAACAATATAAAACAATGGTGTATCAACCCCACACTTCAACTCTTCCCCACACTTGTTCTTTAACATCACGGCACAGCTTCATCGAAAATTCTTTGCCAAGTCTTGACAACAAGGTAAAGATAATCTATACTAAGCTCAGGAATTCTGTTTAAGGGTGATGAAAGAAAAGGCATAATGTAGGCTCAAAGGGGTTTAACTAAGGAGTCCCACGACGGGCACAAAAATGGGCAAAGGCTTATTTTGGCTTTGGTGGTGATCCTAATTGAGATTAATTGCAATCCTATTCAAAATCAGAACAAGTTATGATTATAAAGCTTTGAAAATCACATAAATAAGTTCTAGTAAATTCTAGAGTCCATTAAACAGCTATAGCACATAGTTATTGAATAATGAAAATAATGAGGCTTTACGTGAATTTTCAAAGGATATAGAATTTAATCACTCAAAAGAAAGTATATTAGGCTCAAAATCTCACAAAGGTTGTTATGGAAACAAAATAACAAAACATGCAAACTATTCTTTCAAAAATCTCAAGTGCTCATACTTTACAAAAATTCATGAAAAGTTGCAATCTTCTTATGATAAATATTCAATCCTTCAATTATGCATTAAAAGATAACTTTCATCATAGACATTTTAAGGGTATTTTCCTAAGACTCAAAACAATTAAAAACATTTAAAAAAAACAAAAAGTCGAAATAAAGACATTTGTTGTTTTTTTTTTCTTTTCTTTTTACGGAAAAACAAAAACTTAAAGAAAAATTTTCAAAATAAAGCACACGGCAATAAAATTTTAAAACACATTTTTTTCGTTTTCTATTTTTTTCAAAAGAAAAAATAACGAAATTAAATGCAAAAATTGAAAAATTTTGAAAAATTTAAACAAACTTTCGGCAAAGAAATAAAATCACACCAAAACAATAAATAAAATATATTTATGATGCAATCTCTACCCCACACTTAGAAAATTACATTGTCCTCAATGTAAGTTCAAAATTATGTAATAATCTTCTAAGTAGGGATCGAAACCACATAATAAATATATAAACAAAAATATCAACAATAACTGTGAAGGGGTTAAGAAATTCAAACTCTCGGGGAAGGCTCCTCCACAGCTACGGTTGAAATGAGTTGCCTCTCATGCAGCGCTTAATGTTTATAGTCTATCAGCCTAGACTCTTCTCCTTCTCCTTGAAAGTGGCGCCACTATTCATTGTTCGGCGGCTCAATCACTTCGTGCTCCTCTACGTCATGCGGTCAGAATGAGTTGTAATAAGGCTTAAGTCGATGACCATTTACCTTATACTTAGTGACGACGTTATTTTGAATTTCTACTGCACCATGAGAAAACACATTAGTGACAATATAAGGACCTAACCAACGAGAACGAAGCTTACCTGGGAAGAGTTTTAATCTTGTATTGAACAAAAGAACTTGTTGTCCTATCTCAAAGTGCTTCCCTCTTATCATCTTATCATGATAAGCCTTCGTTCTTGCCTTATAAATCATGGCGGAGTCATAAGCTTCATTTCTAATCTCCTCAAGCTCACAAATTTGTAGCTTTCTATGTAGTCCAGCCTCATCTCGATCCATGTTGAACTTCTTAACAGCCCACCACGCTCTATGCTCTAACTCCACCGGTAGATGACAAGATTTGCCATAAACAAGCCTAAATGGCGACATGCCAATAGGAGTTTTGAATGCAGTCCTGTAGGCCCATAAAGCATCATTTAAACGATCACTCCAATCCTTCCTTGTTGGTCCTACAGTCTTCTCCAATATTTGCTTGATCTCCCTATTTGATGTCTCCGCCATGCCACTTGTTTGAGGATGATAGGGCGTTGATACCTTATGGGTGACACCATACTTCTTGAGCAAAGCCGTTATCGTTTTATTGCAAAAGTGAGATCCACCATCGCTTATCAAAACTCTTGGAGTTCCAAACCTAGCAAAAATGTTAGTTTTGACAAACTCTGCAACAACTTTAGAATCATTAGTCCTGGTAGCTTTTGCCTCCACCCACTTTGAGACATAATCAACGGCCAATAATATGTAAAGGAAACCCTTAGATGAAGGAAAAGGCCCCATGAAATCAATGCCCCAAACATCAAATAATTCGACATTAATAATAGGGTTTAAAGGCATTTGATCGCGCTTACCTAAATTACCTGTTCGTTGGCAACGATCGCATGAAGTACAAGTTGCATATGCGTCCTTGAAGATCGTTGGCCAATAGAAACCGGCTTCCAACACCTTATGGGCTGTCTTCTTTGGTCCAAAATGTCCACCACATGCCTCTTTGTGACAGAAATCAAGGATCGACTGATGCTCGCTTTCGGGGACACAACGTCTCATGACTTGGTCTCCACAATATCTCCACAAGTATGGCGAATCCCACACGTATTGGCGGGCGTCATGCTGGATTTTCTTCTTGGAATGGCTCGGCATCCCTTGAAGAAAAGTATGGCTTGCAATGTAATTCACCAAGTCGGCGTACCAAGGTTCCTTGACGTCCACTTGAAACAATTGTTCATCAGGAAACGTTTCTGACACGGGCGTAGCATCCTCTGCTCTCACGAGTCTACTCAAGTGATCGGCAACAACATTGTCACACCCCTTCTTATCCTTGATTTCGATGTCAAATTCTTGTAGAAGGAGTATCCAACGTATGAGCCGTGGCTTGGCATCCTTCTTTGTCATCAAGTACCTCAAAGCTGCATGATCAGAATAAACAATAACCTTAGAGTGCAATAAGTAAGATCGAAATTTTTCTAAGGCAAAAATAACAACTAAGAGTTCTTTTTCAGTGGTAGTATAATTGAGTTGAGCCTCGTTGAGTGTTCGTGATGCATAGTAGATGACACAAGGCTTCTTGTCCTTGCGTTGGCCTAGCACGGCTCCCATGGCATAATCGGATGCATCACACATCAACTCGAACGGTTCATCCCAATTAGGTGGCGAAATGATGGGGGCTTGAGTCAGCAAGGTCTTCAAATGAACGAAAGCATCCTCGCATTCCTGAGACCATGAAAATGGCACATCTTTCTGCAAAAGAGAAGTAAGTGGTTTGGCCACCAAAGAAAAGTCTTTGATGAACCGTCGATAAAAACCTGCATGGCCAAGAAAAGAACGGACATCTCTCACCGTTTTTGGTGAGGGTAAGTGATGCATAATATCAATTTTGGCCTTATCAACTTCTATTCCCTTAGCAGATACAATATGCCCTAAAACTATACCTTGATTAACCATGAAATGACATTTTTCCCAATTTAGTACTAGGTTAGTTTCTACACACCGTTTTAAAATTTTCTCTAAGTTTTCAAGGCATGTTTCGAAATTTTGTCCATAAACACTAAAATCATCCATGAAAACTTCAATGATATCTTCAATGTAATCAGAGAAAATATTATACATACAACGTTGGAACGTACCTGGTGCGTTGCATAGTCCAAAAGGCATACGACGATAAGCAAACGTACCAAATGGGCATGTGAACGTTGTCTTCTCCTGATCATCGGGGTGTATCATGATCTGGTTGTAACCGCTGTACCCATCTAAGAAGCAATAAAACTCATGACCGGCGAGTCTCTCCAACATTTGGTCCATGAACGGCAAAGGCATGTGATCCTTCCTTGTAGTAGCATTCAATCTTCGATAATCAATACACATGCGATGACCCGTCACTAACCTTTGAGGCACTAGTTCATTCTTTTCATTTGCTACCACGGTCACTCCACTCTTCTTGGGCACAACTTGGACAGGTGAGACCCATTGACTGTCGGAAATTGGGTATATGACACCACAATCTAAAAGTTTAATCACCTCGTCCTTGACAACCTTCATCATTGGCGGATGCAGACGTCTTTGAGGCTGACGTGTGGGTTTGGCGCCATCTTCAAGAAGAATACGGTGAACACACTTAGTTGGGCTGATTCCCTTGATGTCTGCCAAAGTCCATCCTATGGCAGCTGTGTTCCTTTTCAAAACAGCAATTAACTGTTCTTCTTGTTGCTTCGTCAACTGTGATGACACAATAACTGGTAGAGTGTCATTCTCTCCAAGAAATACATACTTTAAATGTGAGGGGAGAGCTTTTAGCTCTAGCTTAGGGGCTGCTTCCACGGATGGCTTCATCTTGTTTGTGGACATGTGGATCGGCAAGGGAGTCTTTCTCTTATGGATAGGTTGTGATTCGATCTCCATTACAACCTCAAGTATGGACGGCTCTAGATTTTTCAAAGCCTCCTCATCCCATTCTCCAAACTTGTCGAATCCGGCCCCTTGCTCAATGGCTAATTGCTATGCTAGCTCGATGGACATTGCACCTTGTGCAACTCCACCATATCTATAGACAGACTCGGCATCTCCCTCTCTAAGTGACTCGGCATGGCTGCCCTCTTGGTCATTCTCGGCCCTAAAGCTTGGATATTTCATGGTGTTGAAGATGTTGAACTTTATAATCTCCCCATCGAACTCCATGGTCAAGTTGCCTCCATGCACATCAATGTTTGTCCTTGCGGTTCTCATGAAGGGTCTTCCTAACAAAAGCTGTGTAGAATCATCAACAGACTCCTCCATCTCCAACACATAAAAGTCGGCAGGGAATATCAAGTGGTTAACCTGCACAAGGACATCCTCCACATACCCTTTAGGGTATTTGCTTGATCGATCCGCCAATTGGATCACTACGTCATCATGTTGAAGTGGACCAAGACCTAGAGACAAGTAAACAGAGTAGGGCATGACATTAATGGAAGCCCCTAGATCAAGCATCACTTTCTCAAACCTTGTAGTGCCGATGACAACTGGAATTGAAAAACTCCCTGGATCCTTAAGCTTTGGCGGCATCTTGCGTTGTAGCACGGCGGACACGGTCTCGCTCATGCTCATCACTTTCTTCTCCCTTGTGTGTCTTCTTGTGGTGCAAAGCTCCTTCAAAAACTTTGCATACTTGGGCACTTGCTTGATACATTCTAACAAGGGGATGTTCACATTCACCTTTCGAAAGACGTCCAACACTTCTTCGTCGGACTTGGCTTGCCTGCTCTTGGTGAAACGTGAGGGGAAGGGGATACAACAAGTGCTCGGCATGGCTGCATCCTTGGCAGCCGAATGTCTTCCTTCCATGGCAGCAGGGTCTTTCTCAAGAGCCCTCTTCTTCATTGCTTCCAAGTCTCCCTTGCTCGGCTTAGCATTCGGTTGTTGCTCGGTACCTTGATCTTGGTGTTGTGTAGGTTCGGCAGTTCCTTTCTTTGCTTCATCATTGCCGGCATGGCAGCTTGGTTTGGCAGCCCTAGGGTGCTCGGCATTCCCACCTTGCATAACAACATGCTCTTGCTCGGCATCCATGGCAGCCCTTCTTTGCTCGGCAGCTCCTCCACACACGGCATCATCATCATCATCACCCCAATTCAACGCTCCAAGTCCAGTGGTGGTTTGAGACTTCGGAGTTGGTGATTCTAACTTCTTACCGCTTCTTGTGACCACGGCTTTAGTGTCTTCATTCTTAGGGTTCTTGATCACCCCTCCTGGCAACCTCCCTTGTTCACTAAACTTCCCCATGAAATCCAACACTTGGCCCATCTGATTCTTCAACTCCGCAATATCTTTAGTATTGGACTGTGTTGTGGCTAACAAAGACTGTGTCGATGTGGCTATGTTCTTGAAGATCTCATCATAATTGTTGCCACCACTCGGCTGCCCTCCTTGGTAACCATGGGGTTGGTACGGCCTAGGCTGGAATTGGCCTTGAGGCCGTGCCACATAAGGGTTAGGTTGTGCTCCTTGTGTAACAGGTTGAGGGTTCAGGACATTTGTGTTGTTGTTCCAACGAAAGTTTGGATCGTTGGCCCTTGGATTAAAGTTCTGGAATCGTGGTTGACCCCCTTGTCCTTGAGCATTGCCGAAATGGCCTTGGTAACCAATGGCATTGACGTCCTCAAATGGTGGCACTCCTTGGTTGCATTGCTCGGACGTATGACCCTCCAAACTGCATACCCCACAAACTGACATACTCTTCTCCTTAGCAAGGCTCGAAACTACCATTGTCAACTTGCTTAACTCTTGCTTCAGCTCATGTATGGCCCTAGGATCGCCATAGTCACTAACCTCGTTGACTCTCCTTGTAGAGAATGAGCCAAATTGCTGATTGTTGGTGGCTCTCATCTCCAACAAGTTAGTAGCTTCCTCCCTACTCTTCTCCATCAATGATCCTCCAGCAGCTGAATCCAGAAACTGACGTTCCATAGGGCGAAGGCCCTCATAGAAATACTGAAGTAGCATACCTGGGCGAATGCCATGGTTGGGGCAAGACGCCACAAGAGCTTTGAACCTCTCATAGTTAGGGCTGGCATGGTATGGGAATTTACCACGATTATCGCAAAACCAACCGAACCAATTAAATTGGTAACCAACATAGTCGGTTACCGACTTTTGCGGTTGGTTACCGTACCAACTATAGACTTGGTGGTTGGTAGTGGTAATAGATTTTCATTACCACGGTAATTACCGTACCGACTGTTAATTTTTATTTATATTAAATTGTATTAATCCTAGCCGTTGAATGGAGATCCTGTAATCTTAGCCGTCAATTCCTAACCCTAACCTCCTAAACCTATTCCTCATTTCCTCATACCTCATTCGCAGCTTCACCTCTCTGTCTCTCAGCCCTCTCAAGTCTCACTCTCGCTTCCTCTCAAGCCGTCTCAGCCGTCTCCGTCGCTTCCTCTCTCCGTCGCTTCCTCTCGAGCTCGACCGCTCTCAGTCGCTGCCTCTCTGGTCTCTCGATCTCTCTCGATTCTCTCGATCTCCGTCGCTTCCTCTCGAGCTCGGCCACTCTCAGCCGTCTCCGTCGCTTCCTCTCGAGCTCGACCGCTCTCAGTCGCTGCCTCTCTGGTCTCTCGATCTCTCTCAGACAAGCTTGTCGCTGACCTCAGACAAGCTCGACCTCTCTCGACTTCTCTCTCACAGGTAATTGAACTTTGATTTGAGCTTTGATTCGATTCTCTCTTAGATAACTCTCCCTCTTTCTGCATTTCTAGGTTTTTGAGCTCGATAACTCTGCCTCTTACTGCACTGCGACTGAGCATTGTTGAGGATTTGAAGGCCGATTTCAAGACAGAGGCAGAGAGGAAGAAGGTAGTATACTGTAAATTGCTGGAAATTGCCATTTGTTGTTTGAATAATTGATGGAAATTGATGGTGTGTTGGTGTGTTAGTGTGTGTTGGTCTGATACTCTGATTGGTTTGTAAATGTATGAATGCCGTTTTATTGACTCAATTATTGTAGGGACTAGGGAATGCGATTTGGAAACAGTGCTGATCATTTGGTTATTGTAGCTTTTGGTTATTGGTTTGTAAATGTATGAATGCTGAGTTGCTAAAATTGTCTAGATGCCTTTTTATAATTTTATTTGCTGAATTGTTGTCTGTGTGTGAATTGTAGATCGAGGATGGGTCGCCAAAGGATTAGGATGACCGGAAGCGCATTAGGGAGGGGCAGGCAAGGCGCGCAAGGGAGGGGCACTAGTGCGCAATTGAGGGGCACTGGCGCACAAGGTGCGATCTCTTTCTCAATTTGGATTCATCTTATGTTTTGTACTTTTGTTCAAAGGGTTTGGATTTTATTGGTTTTTGTTTTTCAATTTTCATAGTGGATACAGCATTGTCTCATATTCAAAGCAGTAGATCTAGTAGCTCATCTCCATCTGTTCAATCGACCGCACATGTAGAGGAACACATAAACATATCCCCATTAGGACCTCCCCCTGCCCCTGAACTACCTCCACGCCCTCCTCCTCCTCCCCCTGCCCCTGAACCTCAACATGAATCTCAACCAGAAAGTAGCTCACAACCTTCTTGTGGAAAAAAAAGAAAAGAACCTGTGAACAAAAGTCGTCTGTGGGAATTCTTTACTCGATGTAGGTCACCAAATGGTGAAGTAGATCTGGAATGGTGCACCTGCAACACTTGTGGTACTGAGGTGTTGTGTGCAGTTAGGAAAAATGGGACAAGCTCAATGTGGAACCATGTGAGGAAATGTGAGTCACACCCAATGTATGGCGAAGCAAACAAGCAAACTTCTGAATCTGATTCTAAACAGGCCAAGCTAAACCTAAATAATGTGTCTGGAGGAAAACCTCATAGGTTTAACAAACAGAGGATTGATGATCTGTGCATAGAGATGATAATAAAGGACGAACTACCCTTTAGGCATGTGGAGAAGGATGGTTTTAAGGCTTTTGTTACTGAATTACAACCGCAGTGGATTATATTGAATAGAAGGCAGGTTGCCAAGGGTGTATTAGATAAGTTTAATCATGAGAAGACAATTTTGTTGAATGGCTTGAAGGCATCAGACACAAGGATTTCGATCACCACAGACACTTGGACATCGATACAAAACATCAACTACATGGTTCTTACAGCTCATTTTATGGATGTTGACTGGAAATTGCACAAAAGAATCATAAACTTTTGTCCAATTGTCAGTCACAAAGGTGATGATATTGGTAGAGCTGTGGAGCAATGTTTGAGGCAATGGGAGATCTCAAAAGTGTTTTCCATCACTGTCGATAATGCATCTGCTAATGATGTGGCAGTGCAATACATGAAGAGAAGGTTGAAGGGTTACAAGACTTTGATGTTTGATGGTGAATTTTTGCATTTAAGATGTGCTTGCCATATTATTAACTTGATAGTTAAGGATGGTTTGAAGGAATTGGAGAAGGGGATTGCAGCAATATGGAATTGTGCAAAGTATGTTAGGAGCTCATCTGCTAGGCTTGATAAGTTTAGGGAGTTTGCTGTTTTGGAGCAATGCAGGGCTAATGCAAATGTTCCATTAGATGTTATAACAAGATGGAACAGCACATTTCTTATGCTGCAAGCTGCTTTGAAATATGAAGCTGTTTTTGGGAGGATGGCAGAAGAAGATGCTTTATTTAGAAGCTATTTTGAGGATAAGATTGGACCACCGGATTATGAAAACTGGAGGGATGCTGAAGCCTTTTGTTTGTTTTTGAAGAAATTTTATGAAGCTACTATTAAGCTGAGTGCATGGAAATCAGTGACTGCAAACATATTATTTGTGGAGATGATTACATTGCAGACTGAGATTGACAAGGCTTGTGACTCTCCTGATCCGGTTTTGAAGAAAGTTGCTGTGTCTATGAAGGCCAAGTTTGACAAGTATTGGGGCAGCTTTGAGGTGGTGAACAAGATTGTCATGATAGCTAATGTTTTGGACCCAAGATACAAGTTGCAGTGGGCTAAAGTGGCAATGAAAAAAGTAAAAGCAAGTCCCCAAGTAATTGAATCCATAGAAGATGACTTGAAGAAGGTCTTGATGAAGATGTATAATGAATATAAAGGTGAAGAAAATATTGATATGACTGGGCAGGCTTCTGGTAGTGATATGGCTGAAATGGAAATTGAAGATTTGGATGAACTCGATGAAGTTAGCAGGGAGATAGCTAGGGAGAGGGTGGCTGAGCAATCTTTGTGCATAAGAAATGAAGTTGATCAATATTTATCCGATAGATATGTCAACCTTCTATCCAAGGGTTTTGAAATTGCCAAGTGGTGGAAAGGCAATGAGGCAACCTATCCAGTGCTATCAAAGCTGGCCAAGGATATATTTGCTATTCCTTGCTCAACAGTGGCATCTGAAAATGCATTTAGTTTAGGTGATAGAGTTGTTGATCCATTTAGAGCATCATTGACATCGAGAATGGTGGAGGCCCTTGTGTGCACTAGTGATTGGCTAAGGGCTGATCCACCAAACCTATACAAGGATCCTACTGAAGAAGACCTAAAGTTTTACTATGAGTTGGAGGAACTTGAGAGAGGTAACTAGTCTTTTTACATTGTGAATTGATATGAAATATCATACCTTATTATTATTAATTTTTTTTATAACTATGTGAATTTGGTTTGCAGAAAGTGGTTTCAATGATGGTCAAGTGTTCGATGCACCAACCCCAATAGAGCTTACTGGAAGTTCTGGGCAAAACAGTGTGTAGCAGTCAATTGAGGTTTGTGATCCATTTTTCATATGGTTGTTTTTCAGTTATTTATGGAACTGAATAAATGTCTAGCTTTTGTACGTGTTGCAAATAGTTGAGCTAGCTTGCTAGGTTAATTTTCAAACAGATTGATGTTGAAGGAGATTAAAAAGAAAGCCTATTAGTAGTTTAGTAATAGGTTGCTGGCTTGCTGCATAGGTTGCTGGCTTGCTGGCTTGCTGCAATCTGCATACTATACCTTTCTCTCATTTTTGTGTTTTCTTGTTTGTTAATGGCAGAAGAACTCAAGAACTACAAGGGATGGTTGGATACTTGGATGACTAGGCAGACTAGCAACACTGCAGCCTTGCAGCAGTCCAGGCGTCCAGCAGCTTGTTCTCAACTATGTTTGTGATTTGTTAATGTGTTATTGAACAATTTGAAGTTTTGAATTGTGTTTGTGACTTTGTGGTTGTATGATTTACTTGTATGAACCTTGTTAAGTTGGTTTTATAATTTTTTTTATTATTTCATATCAGGAAAACCCTAAAAGATTTGGGCAAGGTCTTATTTTTCATGAAAAAAAACTGGCCCAAATTAATGTTGGTAAAGGCCCAACCGTACCGTACCAACATGTACCGTACCGTACCAACATGTCGGTATACCGACTTTGGTGGTTGGTAATGGTAATAGAATTTTGATTACCGATTATAGTTGGTTGGTAATTGGTAATGGCAAAAAAAAGTTGGTAACCGTACCATGCCAGCCCTACTCATAGTAGACATCAAACGGTTCATCCACATCCTGTCTGATTGATGTAATCTCCTTCCTTATATGAGTAACTCTTGATGAAGGAAAGTACTTCAAGAGAAACTCTTCACTCATTGTCGCCCATGATGTGATGCGGCCTGCTGGCACGGCAAAGAACCATGTATTGGCTTTGTCCTCAAGAGAAAACGGGAACGCCTTCATTTTGACAAGTTGAATGTCGACGCCCCTAGGTAGCATGGTGTCACAACTAAACTCAAATTGCTGCAAATGCCGATTGGGATCTTCTCCATTCAACCCATAAAATTTCGGCAAGTGGTGGAAGAAACCACCACGTAGCTCAAAGTCAGCTGACTTCCCTGCAGCTGCAGCGGGGTATGTGATGTTCACTGGTTGAACCTCCGCTCCATCAATCTGTCCATTTTCGGCTCTTAGAGAAGTCATAATCGATTCCTTGGGTGAAAGTGGCTCGGTTGGAGTATGTGTGGGTGAAGACTCTGGTGATGCTTGTGATGCTTGTGATGAAGTGGGGATGTCAATGGCGAGTTCTTCACGGGCACGTACTAAACGGTTGTTTTTGTCACGTATCCAAGTGTCGAATTCACTCATTCACCTGCATAGAATGGCACATATGGCCAAGATCAAGTTAGTAAGTACATAAGTGACATTAAAACAAGTTATATGACAAGCTCGGTATTGGAATGCCAAACTCGGCATTGGTACAATCTCGGCAATGTGGCCACAAAGCAAAGTATGTAACTTGGCAATCATTAAACAAGTTAAAAGTTGTCACTTAAGCACATATGTCGGCAACCTAAATAAAAGTTGCTAGTTTATTTTGTTAACTCTTAACTTTATGGTACGTGGAGCAGTGAAGACCACTGTGCAATGAGCTTGAACAGCTCGAGGTAGTGTTTTGCTTCGTCCTATATACCATGATAAGTTAAGAGGATAAATTTTTGAACCGTAATGTATGATGATTATATATCAAGTTATTTTACAACGTCTAAAGTAAGGTTTATGCTACGTCCCGAGTATTTGGCTAGGTCGAGCGGATTCCGTGGTTTCAGAAGACGAATGTCACGGAGGGCGAACCCCCTACAGGAATCAGGCAGGACTCGTTTGTGGTCACGGAGGGCGAACCCCCTATCGTCCCCTTCACAGAGAAGAGATGACAGTCTATGACCTTGATATCCAGTTAGACAAACCTGTGTTCCTTATCAATGACACACGACCCTTACTCAGCTTGGAACAAACTCGGATCCCTAGACCAGGCGCTTGTGTTAATCAAAGCCGCCCTCAACCTCAAACAAGCTAAGTTGCCTTTAAGAGTCTAAGACTCGAAGAGGCATCGCTCAAAAGAGGGGTTTAGGCTAAGATTAACACAAGTGACCCCACCTAACACGTTTTACTTTAGAAATTATAAAACAACTTTAATATATAAGAATCATACAATCGGTTTTTAGCCTAGTCCATTACTAGGTTCGGCACTTATGCAAAAGAGAAAATCTTCGGCCATTGACATGCATTCAAGTAGAGAATTTAGATATGCCAACTCGTTTTCGAACGTCTAAAGTGAAGTTATGCTACGACCCGAGCTTTTGGCTAAGTCGAGCGGATTCCATATGGAACAAACTCGGATCCTTAGACCAGTCACCCTATGTTAATCAAAACCGCCCTCAACCTCATAAAAACGGATCCGACAAGCGTCGCTCGTATGAGGGGTTTAGGTTATGATTAAAATAGGTGACTCCACCTGACATGGATCACTTTAGAAATTCCAAAACAAGAAGCCATATAAAAATTCTAAACTTTACTAACAATGTCGACCTACTTATACAAAATTTTACAAAAACAATTTTCAAATAACACATAGGCACATAAATAAACATTCGGCAATGTAAGACATTAAGGTTCGGCAATGCCATGCTTGGCAATGCCAAGCTCGGCAACACATCCTACAAAACAGAAAAAAAAAATGTTAGTTAAATAGACATAAATACATGAATAAATCCTTTTTAGCATCCCCGGCAACGGCGCCAAAAATTGACCTGTCAAATTAAGACGTTAATCAATAATAAACCCTATCGTAGTAGTATAAGCAAGTAGGGTATCGTTCTAGGCCGGGGACACTAGGGAAGAACTTATTTCTGCAAAACAAATTAGTTAGCAATATTCACACAAATATATACAAAAAGAATAATATGGGGGTTTGGTTCGGCAATATGGATTAAAACAGAAAATAAACAAAACAAATATTTACATACATGGTCACTTTACCGTTTAAGCAAATAGCAAGACAAAACACCGATTAGTAAACAAGTAGTCTTAAGAAACAATCAAGTTACTTCATCTAAGTTTTCTCAAGTGTAAACTAATTCCAACCTCTAAAACTCTCTCAAGTTGTACAAGAAACTTCCTACCGGCCTGAATCTAGACATATGTGACACCCCTGTTTGAGATTTCCTACCGGCCTAAAACAAACAAGAATTCACTTACCGTTCTTGAGTCGGTTGGAGACATACTCGTTAGCAATGGCGTCACCCATCCTCGAACCTATGCAAGTTATTCACCCTAACAACCCTTGGCAACACTTAGAACTAAAAGTTTCCTATCGGCCTAAATTTAGTCTAAGTATTACGGCTTATTAGACACCCCCCTAATAGTCAACTTGTGGCCACCAAATTAACCTAAGGTTCGACTTCATGCTCAGGTGATAACTAGTCAATTTAACACTTGTTAATAACCTAAATTTCGTATCCTAACAGATTCTTAATCCTAGCATGCATACTAATTCGTTACATGACAAACATGTTCATATCAAATCACAAAGAAGAGTCATAAACACATGCATCATATAAAACCTAAAAATCCAGAAAATATATATCAATAAAATCATTGTTCTTACACAGATAATATACATACACAACCTTGATGTATCCATCTCTAACCTACCTATTTAGATCGGCTAGGATGGTGGGAGGCAGTCGGCAAAGTGGATGGATGCAGTCGGCAAAGGCTGTGTTGCGGCAAAGGGATGGCGGCTGTGTTTGTGTATTTTCTGTGTGTGGAGGGTTTTTAGGTAGAGTTTAGGCTAGCTATAAACTTAAGGCAGATAAAGGACCCCTAAACTATACATACAACAGACCTATTTATACAGAAAACTATAGAGAAACCCTAGCTGTATCGGCAAAGGAAAGGCAATCCTATTTTAACTCTCTTTCCTATTTGCTCAATGATTCCTTCTTCAATGCAGCTTGTGTATCCGAATTTGGACTCTATCTTCTGACTTTTTGGACCTTCCTACATGTTTATGGATCCATGTAGGCCTCATGTACGAAATCTTGGGCTTTGATGGCAGCCAAAACCAGTGATAGGTCCGGCAAGGTCAGCTTTCCCGGTTTAACCGGGAAACCTTACACTTAACCAAAATATGGCTGCCTTGATGCTTCTTCGTATTTTCTTCTTTTGTCCAGCTTCCTAACACTTCATTAAGGTCTTGATACATCTCTTGACAAATTTGGGAAGCCTTTTGTTGAAGAATCATCTCCCAAAACTCGTTAGACAACTTAGGCAGTTTCTGCCCAGTTTTGCAGCCTGACCTCTGTCCACTGTTTTGCTCATAACTCCTTCGTCTCAACTCCGATTGCTGCGATCCAAATGGGGTTGAAAAGTAGACACACACAGATTTGATTCCATATGTGGCACGCCTTCTAACTCCTCCTGGAACTCTAGATATGAATTTTTGAAGTTGATGTACGTTTTCTGGCAGATTCTGTCCGAGAGCAAAACAATGTCCACAAGTGTTTCCTCTTTTCCGTGGCCTCACTTGTTGTCATTCATGAGTCCGTTCATCATGATTCTCGATATGTTAAGCGTATTTACCTGTCTTCTGCACATTTAAACAAAATACATCAAAACTGACAAGGTAACAAAATAACGAATCATAATAAAACGTCCAAGTGATAGTCCAAAAACGGTTTTCATCATTTAAGTGCAATTTTCTGTATAAAAACGGCTAGTAGCCACAACTCTACAGAAAAACCCTCTTGACTCTAAAATAAGTAAAAACGACTATACTAAGGCACAAACAAAGTATAAATGGGGGTGAAAATACATTAAGAACATGGCGTAAAACGCACTTATCAACTAAGTTTCTCACGCTTGCCGAAACGAACTACCCATTTTCAAGGAGATAATTTCAGGAACACTCAATGGCCCACTTGAAACTCAAGGTCTTTCATGCGAACATCTGCATAACTCTTTTGCCTACTTTGAGCGGCATTGAGTCTATCTCTGACCACCTTGATCTTCTCATTTGTGTCATGGATAATATCAGGACCACAAAGCTCTCTTTCTCCACAAACTCATAATGACCATAGCGTGATCGAAAAGTAGTCTTAGCTACGTCACCCTCTCGGATCTGCAACTGATGATAACTAGATCTCAAATCAATCTTTGAGAAAACAGAAGCACTCCTTAACTGATCAAACAAATCATAAATGCGAAGCAATAGATACTTATTCTTCACTGTGACTTGATTCAGTTTTCTATAATCAATGCATAGTCTCATGGTGTCATCCTTCTTCTTAACAAACAACACCGGGGCACCCCATGAAGACATGCAAGGCCGAATAAGCTAGGCCAAATAAAACCTTTATCTACCAACTCCTTCAATTGAGTCTTCAACTTTTTCAATATCCGCTAGAGCCATTCTGTAAGGTGCCTGAGAGATAGGCATAGTTCCAGGAAACAACTCGATAGAAAAATCTATCTCCCATATAGGAGGCAAACCAGGCAAGTCCTCGGGAAACACATCTAGAAACTCTCTTACTACAAGAATATCCCCCAGTTCCAACACTCATATACTTGCATCCACCACATAAGCTAAGAATGCCTGACAGCCTTTATTTAACAATTTCCTGGCGACCACAGCTGATATCAAGTAACTCGAAATCACATCTCTTTCCCCCTGAAACACACTCAAAACCATCCAGATTTCGAAGCACTACTTCTTTTCAGAAACAATCTACCATAGCTCTATAAATCTCCAAGAAGTCAATCCCCAAGATCACATCGAACTCCACCATATTTAGAGGAATTAAATCGGCCTTGAAATTAAATCCCTCAACTAACACTTCACTCCTACTAAACACCCAATCTATCCTCAACACCTCACCAGAGGGTAGAGAAACATGCCACTCGCCTGGAAGAGACGATGATGGCACATTGGCATGGAGGGCGAATCTACTAGACATAAATGAATGCGTGTCTCCGGGATCAATTAAAGTAAAAGCTGGCTGACCAAAAATTAACAGCGTACCAATGATGACATCTGGAGAAGTACGACCCTCCTGCTCGGGCATAGCATGAAGTCTAGCGTACACGTTGACCACTCCCCTACTGAGAGCCACCGCTGGCGGCTAAACCACCGTGAGAACCACCACTGGAGCCTCTAGCTGAAGACTGACCAATTGGCTGAGTAGGGGCGGTCCTCTATGCCAACAAAGGACATTCTCTCTTGAAATGATCATGACCACCACACTCAAAGCATCCAAATGATTGTTGCTGACCAAAGGAAAAAGTCTGACCGCTAGATGATCCCCCTAGGGAACTACCACCAGCACTATACTGACCGGCCTGCTGCCTACCCAACTGGCTCCTAAAGGGTCTCCTGAAACGTCCTCTAATTATACTCCGAGAACCAGAACCCGATCCTCCACTACTGCCACTACCCACTAAAGATCCAGAAGCGGACGAAGAAGTAGCCTTCTTAGATGGACCCTGACTAGGACCACTGAAATCTCGAGGCCGAGCACTAAAAATCCCCCTGGTCCTAATGGCCATAGCTGCCCCAATTGCATCAAGGAATGTCAGATAGATAACACCGACCATCTTATCTACAAATACTCCGCCAAGAGCCCTAATAAACGAATCAATCCTGATCCTCTCATCAGGAACCAGATATCGCACATGGTAGCTCAGAGTGGTGAACCTCTGCTAAAACTCAATGACTCCCTCAATCGAATTTTGCATAAGTGATCTATGCATTTGGTTCTACAAAATGAATGGTAGAGATGTGAGAATATAACCGAAAAATATGTCAAATAAGAAACTTCACACTTTAATTTCAAAGCGAATGAATATATATATATATATATGTATAGGCTTTCTCTGCTACACACGTTCACATTTATTCTTACGATGCAGATTTTCACTTTACACTCACTTTTCAATTGAATTTTCACATTTCAATGTTTAGTCTTTAGATACTAATGTATAGATCATCTCGGCAAAATTTCAGCTTATTTGGTTATCATTAAGGCACCCAAACTCGATTAAACCAATGGATAAACATAATTATGTCGAACTTGAACCATTCATGTTTATAACAGAAAAACACAGTTTTGAGTGTCTTAATAATAACCAAATTGATTGAAATTTTGTAGAAATGATCTATACATTAATATCTAAAGATTAGACGGTGGAGATGTACTAGATACGCTTGATCTAGCCGGAACTATATCCGAAAGAAAAGAAAGATATAACTGGCTTACTTGCGGACTTAGCAATGGTCATTAGGAGCACTTCTACAATTATTGATATTGACTGGAACTCAAAGGCCTCCAACGGTAACTTCAACTCCAGGTAAGGTGGAAGCACTTTTAGGGCTTAGAACGAGAAAGACATGTTTTACACTCGCTTTTGAGATAAGAGAATCGCTAATGGTTCCCTTATATGAAACTTTATTTACCACGGGGTTCCTTCCCTCTCTTAATCAGTATCTTACTCACTCTTTAGTTTCAATGCTAAATGGGAGCCTAGTTCAATGGCAACTTTCTTCCTAAACAGGAGAGTTCGAAGGCCCTTCTCTGCGGATTCGTCCTAAGATAAGGAAAAGCTTAACCACACCAAAGCTAATTCAACTTTCGGAGCAGTCGAGAGGCATTCGTTCGAGTTTGTTCCTCTTATGCTTCCCCTGCTTCCTCCGGTTCGAATCAAACAGGCTCGGATCGTTAACTTCACTTCATTTTTTCTTTATGAGTTTCGGGAATATCCCCATTCATAGGTCCGAGATCCACATATATGAATTGAAAGGTCCGAATGATCAACTCTGCAATCAGTTGTTAGAATCAAATAGGTCTTCAAATTGTTTATTTGCTAACCCCTTAGAATCCGTCTTTCTTAGACGGCGCGAAAATGAAACCTTCCACCTAAATCGAGATGCCAGATGAGAGATAGTGGAAAACAAGTGACTCTTTGGGGTTTGCATGAACAGAGCATTTGAGAATGAGAGTATTGCCCCCCATAGGGAAATTCGTAAAGCTTCGCCTTTCGCCTCCCAAAAGAAAAGTAGTAGATAGGGGGAGGTGGACTTTATCCTAGAAAAACTTATAAATGAATCAAATTTCTGAGATAGATGCAATTCAAGACAAGATAGTAAGGACCTGGCAATTTGAAAACCATATTTCAACCTAGACGTTTTCGAGATGCCCCTAATAACCAACGAATGGCAAGTGATTTTCCTTGTGTGGATCATATTTCAATGGGAACTTGATGAGTCGATCCACCTACACGTCTTGCTTTTACTGCTATATCCGGAGTTACTCCACGTATTGCTTGATGTAAAACAGATAGTGAAAATCTGATTGGAAAGTGATGTAAAATGAAAAATCACACCGTAAAAATAAATATGAATATCCGCACATGAGAAAGCATATATATATATATGTGAATGCTTTGGGAAGCGCGCTATATATGTGGCCGTTAAGGAATTCCAGCTGTTCATTCATTCCGGAGAGTGGATTCAAGGCAAAGGATCCCTGAGATCTCAGAAACCTTTCAATTAATATTTGAATGCTCACATGTCCAGCTGGTCTTCAGGTCCCATAGATACTTCATATAACATATATGTTCTTAAATATGTGAATGCATGCGAGCTTGCAGCAGCACTATATTAACTTGCCTCTCTCTATATATATAGGGCATGCTACACATGCATGCTTTATATACAGAAAGTATGACAGAACTTACTCCGAAAGCAACTGTTCAAACTTATTAAAGATATTACACGACAATATATCCTTTATTCACAGTGATCCTACAAATGAAAGAAACCTACAAATGGCAAAGAAAGGAAAATGAAAGCTCAGTTTTTCCCCTTGCTCATTTTCGTAACGTCTCATAAAACCAGGGACCAGGGAATGACCTAATTTCTTAACTAGCTAAATTGGGACCGATCGAAACGAACCAATTCCATCAAACTTAACAGTACCGTTGCACAGGTTTTTTTCCCTACAGAACTGTTCGGGTTAAATAGTGCTGCTGGTGCTGCTGCATGTTAGCTTGTTAATTAGTTTGGATCTAGGTAATGCGTAACTACTCAGGCCAAATAGTACTAACTATAGGTAGGCGTCTAATTAGCTCTAGCTTATTGATCATCTGTATAATTGCCACTGTTAGGTTTCTTTCATTTGGACATTCATTTATAATGGACCATCATTAGTTACCAGGGGGGTAGCTGGCATGGGTACATATCTATTAGCTTCAGAACCTCGATATGAACTTGCACAGCTAGCTAGCTAGCATGAATCCAGATAAGATTCTGCCTTTAAATGTATAGGATATCTTTCATTTACTAACAGTGGTCCATTAATTTACAGTTTACCCTGCCAGCTCCGGCCATTTACAGGTGGATGCCAAATTATTAGAACGTACTGGTGTTGGAAGATTGCATGTATTTTCATTGTGGATATATATATATATATATATATATATATACACACACCAATTTAGCTAGTTAAGAAATTAGGTCATTCCCTGGTCCCTGGTTTTATGAGACGTTACGAAAATGAGCAAGGGGAAAAACTGAGCTTTCATTTTCCTTTCTTTGCCATTTGTAGGTTTCTTTCATTTGTAGGATCACTGTGAATAAAGGATATATTGTCGTGTAATATCTTTAATAAGTTTGAACAGTTGCTTTCGGAGTAAGTTCTGTCATACTTTCTGTATATAAAGCATGCATGTGTAGCATGCCCTATATATATATATAGAGAGGCAAGTTAATATAGTGCTGCTGCAAGCTCGCATGCATTCACATATTTAAGAACATATATGTTATATGAAGTATCTATGGGACCTGAAGACCAGCTGGACATGTGAGCATTCAAATATTAATTGAAAGGTTTCTGAGATCTCAGGGATCCTTTGCCTTGAATATATATATATATATATATAATATATATATATATATTATCAGGTCTAAATATTTTTATTTATTCAAAATGTACGGATTTTCTTAATTAACCCACTTTTAGATCATATTTTCTTATCTTAACTATTCACATTGTAGGTATATATGAGTAGATTATCTTTACAAATTTTCAGTTAAATTGATAATCGTTAAGGTATCAAAACTATATAATTACAATAAACGAACTAAATCTGTTCAACATAAACCGTTCATGTAATTCACAATTTTGAATACTTTAGTGATTATTAATTTGGCTAAAATTTTGTAGAAATGATCTACTCATATATACCTAAAAGATGAATGGTTGAGATGAAAAAATATGATCGAAAAATATGTTTCAGATATTGACCTCCTTATTTATTCAAAAGGAGGATACTTTAAAATATGATCGAAAAATATGTTGCAGCGTCCCGGATCACTTTCCCTTCTTGGCGAGTTCGCCGAATTCCAGTTTTCCGGCGAGATCACCTAAAACTTTAAATAATATTGATCTCGCCAGAAAACTAAAATTCGGCGGACTCGACAGGGAGGGAAAGTGATTAGAGACGCTTTTGGAGTCCGCTCGGGTGGAGGCGTGCCGTCATCGGTACCGGACAGTGGTGAACGGAGGGACGTGCGTACTTTAAGGACAGTGTGGACATCCACTCCACATCATTTTCGTGTGTGTATATATATATATCGCAAACAACAAGAGTCATCGCCTCATCAGCATGAGTTGTCCATGGCCAGGTCTAGCATGGGATAAATCACCGCCGGCCGGCCAGCTAAAGTTTACCTATCAGCTTCTGCATGGCAGTACAGTAAAGAATGAAGAAAGGGAAATGTTTTCAATATCAGCACTTGCTATTCCATTCATTCCGTCCAACGGGAACTCTATTCCCCATTTCCCCAGGCCAGATTCTCAGTTAGGTAGGCAAATAATTACTACAGATAAATACGTACACTGCGCGCAGTGTAAGAAACGTCTTGACACAACTTAAATGACTCCGGTATGTCTTTCAAATTTACTTTCCCTCACCTATATATGTAATTGCAAACCTGAATGACTATTAATACTGACCTGCAAAGCTGCAAACCTGTATGTATAATAGAGGAAAGAAACTGCAGTAACAACAAATAATGTATAGCGTGGATCTTACATATCTAAAATGAGTTTATTCTATATATTTTGGGTTGCTGACTGAAAGCCTGAATGGTGCTCGTTCTCTCTTCTCGCCCGTCTGATTATGTACATTCCGCACGCACAGCAGAATAGAGAATAGAACCAGAAAAAAAAAATGAAGGAAAATAAAAACTGTTGTCCGTCTAGTATCAGTCTCAATTCTCGGGAGGTACTACAGGTTTGTTGACCCTTTGCCTTCTTACCATGTCTTCTTAAGTCGAATTCTGATGTTCTAATGAAGTGATCATACGTACTTATTTCTTTTTTAGAGCAGATCATACGTACTTCATCATCCTGGAAAATTGGAAAGGGGTTAATTTAGAGAGTCTTGCATGAAATTTCATGCAAACTAAATGAGAAACTGAGATCATTTGTTAGCAGGGGAATAGTCATATACATATATACAAATAAGTTAGCTAGCTAAAAATTTATTGCTAAATCAATTCAAGCTCCACATACGTAGGGCTCAATCCTGACCTAGACGACGTTGTAGATTGCCAGGTTTTTAAGCATACAAATTAAAATTTGTCAAGTTCCAAATGTTTGCCTAAAGAATTTCTGCAATGAGCTTACGTTTGCTCATAAAGGGCCTGATTATGTGCCAATTAATTTACCTATAGAATTTTGATCTGAAATGACTTTTTTTCAAAATACCTTAATTCTTGAAGAGATGGGGAACTTTGTGATGTGGTACTAATTCCCAGCTAGCTTAAACAACAATGATCAATCTAGCAAAAACGAAAGATGTCGATCCGAATTACATTGTTGGTTTTTTTTTTGTGTGGATTTTGTCTTATATATGCATGTAAAGATAGAGGACGTATGCCTAGAATTTTATTTTCAGAAGAAAAAATTGAAGACCGATCGGAAGAGATTCAAAATAGACGCTTGTTGAGCATCTTTGATTTTTGATTCAACATGTCTCTCCTTAATTAATCTAACTTAATGACATGTTTACTAATCTGGAATGAAATTGAGAGTGATGGAGTTGATTCCGGGACGAGTGAACTTCGGCGTTTACTAACATGTCAAGATATTAAAATGGGTGTGTATATCACTTGCTTATGAGGAATCGATTCTTTATAAACTTCTTAATCTGATACCCAAATTTGAGAGATAGGTATATCAGAATCAAGATTATGGAATAAACCTTTTCTCCTGAAAATATCCTGACATAATTATAATATTTTCAAATTACGCAACCTTAAAAAATTGCAAACATTTTAGCTTCATTTCTTATAGGGTATTTTAGTAATCAAACTAGTTTAAATTCTGGTTCCATATGATAAGTAAACAACATCAATCGTAATTATGGCACGTTTACTAACTTGGAATGAAAATTATCATGAATCGGTATCAACAACAATCGGTATGAGAATATTTCATATCATTCTACTGTATTACTTACCATAAGGAATCAAAATATGAATGATATTAATTACGATTGATGTTGTTTACTTACTATATGAAATCGGAATTAAAATTAGTTTGATTATTAAAATACCCCTACAAGAAATGAATTTAAAATACCCCTAAAATATAATATATATTTTTAGAGTTGGGTAATTTAGAAATATTATAATTATGTGAGGATATTTTGAGAAGAAAAAGTTGATTTCATTACCTTGATTCTGATACATATCTCCCTCCTTAGGTATCGAATAAAGGGTTTCATCAGGAATCGATTCCTGATAAGCAAATGAGATCCACATCCATTTCAATACTTTGACATGTTAGTAAACGCCGAAATTCATCCATTTCTGAATCAATTACACCACTTTCAATTTCATTCCAAGTTAGTAAACATGTCATTAGTTTCATTCATATTTTGATTTTTATGGTAAGTAAACAATATAAAGTCAAATATAACAAGGTTTGGAGAATGAATTTTCTAATATTTATTCATCTTACAGAAGAGACTATATATAGAGATACTACATGTACAAACCCTACGTACTATGTACTACATGTGCTACACATATAAAATAGGAAAGCAATAACAAATTAATTTACATTCCTAAACTGTCTTCATGACTCACGCTAACACTCCCCCTCAAGTTGGCGCATATACATCAAACCATGCCCAACTTGCTAAGTGAGTCATAAAAGGTCTTCTTAGAAACTTATTTTGTGAGTATATCTGCAAGTTGCTCTTCTGTATGGACAAAAGGAAAGGTAATGATTTTAGCATCTAGCTTCTCCTTTATAAAGTGACGATCAACTTCCACATGCTTAGTACGATCATGTTGCACAGGATTCTGTGAGATATCGATAGCTGCCTTGTTGTCACAATACAGCTGCATAGCACACTTGGATTTAACACCCAAATCTCGTAACACGTTCCTCAGCCACAACAACTCGCACACTCCATGAGCCATACCTCTATATTCTGCTTCAGCACTAGACCGAGCCACAACCTTTTGCTTCTTACTCTTCCAAGTAACAAGATTACCTCCCACAAAGGTAAAGTATCCTGATGTAGACCTCTTGTCTGTAATATTTCCAGCCCAGTCTGCATCTGTAAAACCGCATACCTCAAGAATGTTGTTGTGCCTAGAAAACATTACTCCTCTCTCTGGAGCAGACTTCAAGTACCTCAAAATCCTTACAACAGCATCCATGTGATCTACACTGGGATTATGCATGAACTGGCTCACAACACTTACTGCTTATGTAACATCAGGTCTGGTGTGTGCTAAATAAATCAAACTTCCAACTAACCTCTGATATCGAGGCTTGTCGGTAGGTACCTGATCAGGATACTCTGCTAATCGGTGATTCTGCTCAATAGGAGTATCAATTGGAGTACAATCCAACATACATGTCTCTGTTAATAGATCAAGTATATACTTCCTCTGACACAGATAGATGCCTTCACTCCCCCTGGCTACCTCAATGCCCAAGAAGTACTTATGTGTACCTAGGTCCTTCATCTCAAACTCTGTGGCTAGCTGTTTTTGCAATCTATCCATCTCAACAGTATCACTACCAGTAACAACCATATCATCAACATATATGATCAGAGCTGTTACATTCCCTTGTTGATGTCTAAGAAACAATGTGTGGTCTGAGTTACTCTGCTTATAACCAATCTTCCTCATGAACTGTGAAAACCTTCCAAACTAAGCACAAGGTGATTGTTTAAGACCATACAAAGATGTTCTCAATCTGCACACAAAGTTACATGAAGGAGCAGTTTTATATCCAGGTGGAAGATCCATATACACTTCCTCTATAAGTTCTCCATGAAGAAAAACATTCTTGACATCAAACTGTTTAAGAGACCAGTTCAAGTTAGCAGCAAGATAAAGCAATACCCGAATAGTGTTCATTTTTGCAACTGGTGCAAATGTCTCATCATAGTCAATGCCATATGTCTGGGTGAATCCCTTTGCTACCAGACGTGTTTTATATCGACTCACTGACCCATCTGGATTATGCTTCACTGTAAACACCCAGCGACATCCCACAGCCTTCTTTCTATGTGGTGGAGATACAAGTTCCCAAATATTGTTCTTCTGTAATGCTTCCATCTCCTCATCCATTGCTTTCCTCCATTTTGGATCTCTCAATGCATCCTGCACTTTGTTATTAGGTACTGATACAGCAGATATTTGATTCACAAATGATTCATATGACTTAGACAATCTCTTGGTAGACATAAAATTTGCCACATGATATTTAGCTTTGGCTTGAAGGGTAGGTTCATACTTTTTTGCTGGTTTATCTCGAGTAGATCTATTTGGTAACACATATTGTCTACTATTAGCATCACTAATATCAACCCCAATAGAATTACTAACCTCAGATGGAAGATCTTCTGTACCAGGGAGACATGAGTCAGGGGTATTAGTAACATTAGGCAAGGAAGGAGGGGCAGTAACGCTTTCAACAGGAACGCTTTCAGCGTCAGACTCTTAAATCTTTGGAGCAATGATACCAGAATCATCTGGTGTCTGGTGGTGCCTGTCTGTCATCTTCTTGTCCTTGAACCTCTGGTGTATCGGTAACCTCAACGGAATGACCCATCTCCCCCTCTCCATGATACAGCTCTTCAAATATGAGTGCTTCCCCTGAAGAGCAGTATCAGAAGAGGTGTAATAGCTCATATCCTCAAAGAAAGTAACATCCATAGTGACATAATACTTCCTAGTAGGTGGATGATAGCACTTGTACCCTTTCTGATAGCCCTCATAGCCAACAAACACACACTTAATCGCCCGGGCATCCAATTTACTTGACCTTTGACTATTTGGGATATGAACAAATGCAACACAACCAAAAACACGAGCTGGGAGATTATGAAAAGAAGATAAAGAGACATAAGAAGCTAGTACCTCGAATGGTACTTTTCCCTGGAGGACAGTAGAAGGAAGACGATTAATGAGATGGGCAGATGCGGAGATAGCATCACCCCATAGATTCTTGGGACAATAGGCACTAAAGAGAATACAACGAGCCAAATTAAGTAAATGACGATTTTTCCTTTCAGATACCCCATTCTGTTCAAGTGTGTAAGGACACATTTTCTGGTGGATAATCCCATGTGTTTGTAAGAAAGACTGAAATATATGATTGACATATTCCCCCCATTATCAGAGCGAAGAATTCTAACTTTGACATTGTACTGTGTTTGGACTTCAGAAAGGAAGGCTTGAAAAGCCGGAAAAACCTCATCCTTAGTTTTAAGAAGAACAACCCAAGTAAGACATGTACAATCATCAATAAATAACCGATAGTATCGCATACCAGACATAGTGGATTCCTTTGAAGGTCCCCAAACATCATAATGAATTAATTCAAAAGGAATGACACTTTTATTAGAAATACGAGATGAATAAGTTGAGCGATGACTCTTGCCCAAAACAAAGGTTTCACAATGTAAGACTGACTCATCCACACCAATAAACAAAGAAGACATGGATTTTCGCATAACACTAAAAGATGGATGCCCTAAGCGACGGTGTCATAACCAAACTTCACTTAGCTTGTCAGAATTGGACATTAAAGCTGCCCAGGACTGTGCTCCTGGTTTCTCCCCTACGTACGTCTAATCCAGATGAAACAACCTGCCCCTCAGATACCCCCGACCTAGTAACTCCCCAGTGAGAAGATCCTGAAAAATCACATACATAGGAAAAAATCACATACAGAGCATTTGGATTCAACATTCAACTGTGGGACAGATATCAAATGATGGGATAAAGCAGGTACATATAGCACATTTTTAGCACTATTGTGGGAGTGATACGAACTGACCCCTTTCCTAACACAAGGAAGGCCTCACCGTTAGCATTAGTAACATAAGGTACGAGTGGAGATGATAATTCATTAAAAAAAGATTTGTCATAAGTCATATGATCGGAAGCACCTGAATCAATAATTCATGTATCACCACTAACAAAGTTAGAAATATTTAAGGCCATACCTATCTTGCCACGACCAACGACAGATGCTGAGGGTGTGACACCTCCTGCTGTATGATGGTCACATCCGACCACACCATAGATGTCTGGTTCCTAGACCAACTGGATAGCTGCTTTCGCCTTGGGACGATATGTAGGCCTTTTAAGCCTAAGATGCGGGTACAACTTCCAACAAGATTCACGAGCATGGTCACCATTGCAGTAAGAGCAAGGAGAACGAGGTTGATTCCTAAAGCCTGGTGGTGGTCCTTGCTTGTGGAATGTAATAGAACTTGATTGTTGAAGGAGTGGTGCTGGTGTTCTTGTCTGAATAGTGAGACTGGAGACTTCAAGTTGTGCTTGAGTAAGACTGTCCTGCTGAGACTCATCCTTACGGATATATGTGAAAGCTGTAGTCAAGCTAGGAGGTTCTGTCATTCTGAGTGGCTCTCCTTTGGCACTGTTATATTTTGCATCAAGGTCTCTCAAGAAGTGATGAACTCGCTCAAGCTCCTTTTCCTTTAGGTACCAAACAAGATCCTCCTGATTCTTGATCTTGCAAGGACGCTTCACATCAATTTCAGCCCAAATGTTCTTCAGTTTAGTGAAATACTGCGCCACTGGCTGCCCATTCTGTTGCATTGCTACAGCAGTACACATCAACTCATGAACCTGTATGAAATCAGACTCATTAGTATATAAATCTTCCAATTTCTTCCAAATTTCCTGCGCAATATCACATTGCTCCACCAGGTCAACTATTTCCTCATTCATGGCCTTGTACAAGACTGACATTACAAGACCATCATCATCTTCCCACTTAGTGTAAGCAGCAACATTACTTGCACTAGGGACCTCAATCACCCCAGTTACATGTCCCATCTTGTACGTGCATCCCTCGGAGATGAGCCGTCATGATTTTCTTCCATTTTCGGAAATTGGTTCCATTGAGTTTGGTCCCCCCAAAGGAACCACTTTCAGAATTCTTGACTGATACTTCAAACTTCTGAACATCATTGACCTGAGAACTTTCCTCTCCAGAACTCATTGTATCACAAATGCCAAATTAGTAGTTTATGCAGCGACAACAATAAAGCAAGGATGAGAAAACCTGCTATGGGTGCACCTACACTGTCAGCGCACTTGCACTGCCAGTCAACAGCAACTGAAATAGGGTCGGACAAACCGGGTCGAGTTGAGCAACTGAAACTGGGTCAGGTTGAGCAACTGAAACCGGGTCGGGTTGAGCAACTGAAACAGGGTCGGACGAACCGGGTCGAGTAAGAAGCAGAACCGGGTCGGGGAAGGCTTGTCGGCCGCGTCGTCTGCGTTGTCACTTCTGGGTCAAGGAGACGACGGAGATGCAGATCAGGACGGACGTCAGACTAGACAGGATGACGTCTTTTGGGCGGAGATGACTGCCAAGGCACGGCGACGGCTTCTGGGATCAGCGGCAGTCTTAGGGCAGACGATGACATGATGGAGATGTGATTCAGGCTGACGTCTTCTGGGCGGAGATGACAGCCAAGGTACGGCGACGGCTAGAGACCGGAGACCTCGTGCTCTCCTATTCTCTTTCTCACTCTCTCTGAAGAAGCATTAACGGCAGCTACCGGAGACTGGACCCGCGAGGTTTCTGTTTGGTACAAGCTTGAACAGTAACCCGTGATAGGAAAAAATACCCGAACGGAAAAACGTCGTCCGGAGAATAAAAAATCGTTGGTTAAAACGTCAACGAAATCGCAGCGGAAAAACAAAGAGACAAAGTCCTTTCGGATCTTTGCTCTGATACCAAGTCAAATATAACAAGGTTTGGAGAATGAATTTTCTGATATTTATTCATCTTACAGAAGAGGCTATATATAGAGATACTACATGTACAAACCATACGTACTATGTACTACATATATAGAATAGGAAAACAATAACAAATTAATTTACATTCTTAAACTGTCTTCATGACTCACGCTAACATATAATGGAATGAAATATTCTCATATTGATTATTATTGATACCGATTCATGATAATTTTCATTCCAAGTTAGTAACGTGTCTAGTTGTTGCCTTAAATTTCTTACTGAGCAGCAGGAATTGGAAACATGGAATTGAGTGTACGGATAGTTCAGAAATACTAGCTAATTCATAATCAAGCGCAACCATGATCGATCACCTCCTCTTTGTCCTCTTTTTAGCTTTATTACTTGAGGCAGGTGTTGATCGAATATTTTATTTTTCTTCAAGAACTTGGTCGATCAGCTTACCGAAACATAAATAGGTTTGTCATCAACGCCTCGCTCATGATCACATTTTGACAGTCTGCACTGATATCATCACATTGTTCCCAATCCCAAGCATCCGCTACATCAAACCCTGTGTTGTTATAAGTCTGCTGGAGTAGCAGCGCGTCTAATATGTCACCGTATTCTCTAAGACCACTCTCTTCTGAAACATCACCGAAATCCGGAGCTGCTGACATGGTTAACGGTGGAACATGAAACAGTCTACCATCATTACCAGGTACCCCGTCAAAGTTAACGAATGAACCAACATCAGTGGCACGACCAACACCACCGGCTTCGACCCCACATCCATAACCTGCCGTTAATGACTTTGACATCATTAGGGTTTCCCATGTTCTTAGATTGAAGTCAAGGCACTGTGCTGGTGGTGCTGGTGCAGGTTTGAGTAGTTTTGACTCTCTCACAAATCTAGCTTCTGCTTGAAGCCTAGCACTTTCCCACTGAGCAATGTGGCTGAGGTTTGAGAGGTTCTTCGGGTCGCCATTAGCAGAGCCAAGGATGGTGGTCTTGGGCTTGTGGGTTACTGGGTCAAACCCTATCCTGTCTAACCTCTTCTTCAAATGTGTATTCCAGTAGTTCTTGATCTCATTGTCTGTTCTCCTTGGTAGGTTTGCAGCTATTGCTGACCACCTAATACACATTTACCCCGAACAACTAATAAGCATCACCATGTTTGAATAATATCGACAATATTTGCACTGCTTAACTAGTACTATAATTTTTTTCAGAGATACTACAGGTAAGAAACTAAGAACTACGAACACGTTCTAAAGATGTCTAATCAAGAACATATGGTGCTGCAACTATAGCGAACATATGGTGCTGCAACTATAGCCCACATCGATCTCAGTTTCTACTATTCAAAATCACCTTCTCAATCTCTAAATTTAATGTTCAAGTCTAGTTGAACAGATTAAATAGTGATGGGTAACAATAAGTCAAACTAGGGCATCACATATAAGTTAAAATTAATTATATCGGTATCTTTCATTTATTTTTATTTTTTTCGATCGAAAAAATTATATCTTTCATTGTAAGTTGTCCATATATGTGTTTACGGTTGTCTAATTCGATTATCATGATCATCTCCACAAACTCTAGCTAATTCTGCACAGTATATAATTGAAGTAATCAGATGGATATGTTGACAACATTCAAGTTACCAAAACCTACAATATAATGAAAATCATGAAGTTAGTATAACCTATTTCTGATAAAACTAAGAACTAAATTAGAAATTGGTAACCTGTTGCCTAGAAGTGCATGAAGCTGAATGATGGTCTGGTCTTCCTGCAAACTGAAATTTCCTCTCTTAATATCAGGTCTTAGGTAGTTTTTCCATCTTAGCCTGCAGCTCTTCCCACATCTTTGTAAACCTATCATCCGCACATCCCAAAACAACATATGCTAATTAGAGAAACCTATTATTCACAGTTGAAATGTGTGTGTGTGTGTGTGAGAGAGAGAGAGAGAGGGTACCAGCTTTCTCGGGCACGGAACGCCAGCTTCCATGGCCATGTTGTTGAATGAAGGCAAAGAGCTTCTTGTCTTCTTGAGGAGTCCATGGCCCTCTTTTTATCTTCGAAGTTGCAGCAGTGCTGCTGTTAGTTGAAGTTCTGGATTTCTCCATGATGAAAATGAGTGTGGTTGAGAAGGACTGGATATGTAGCTGCCGCTGCTACTCTTGATTTCCTTTCCTTTTTCGGGTTGAGTATTCCAGATTTAACGTATTACGGGAATGGCCGCTTTACAAATTTATATTGGTTGAAGCAACTGTTGGAATTAATTTCTTTATGACCATATTACCCTTTCTTTGTCAGGACTCAGGACTACTGTTAACAATTTGGGCAGCATTGATAGTACAATACTACTGTACAATATCATTGTCCCACGCGCAGCTTGATATTAATATTAATTTGACACACCAGACACCCATTCTGTGAACTTACTCATTCCAAGATCTTGACAGACTTGGTTAAATATACATTGATGGGATTATTTTTTTTGCTATTTTGCAAGCTAGATGAGTATTTCAAATAGGCAAATCCGGATACTCAGATGAACTGTTTTTCAGAGCGGTTTTGATGCGGTTTCGGATATAACTCTAATACTAGTAAATCCAGAAGATCATACCCAAAAGAATATGCCGAATTTAATTGAACTAACCTAAGTCTACACATAACAATAGCTCAATATGAATACATTTGTTCTGTTAGCTCCGTGACGGACGCTATCAGCTAACACATTTTGGTCATAACATGTCATTTCTTCTTCTTCGTTGAACATGTTTTGGCCCACGTCCTCAGCAAGGGGGTGATGAGGGAACAAAAGTAAACGATGTGTGCGGGGCGTGCCACCTCACGGATGAGGAAAGAGAACGGTGCGCGTCCTGACTTCTGACCAGGCGAATGAGGGCTCCAGTGTCACCTGATGAGGAAATATTTCCGAGCTTACTCTTCTAATTACCTGTCGATCGATACTCACTGTAAGAGCGAGCAGAGCAACAATTGGGAAATCGGAGGCGAGTCCTGACGGGCTCTGGGATCTAAGGCGGGATGCGCTTAGAACGTAAAGGTTTCGAGGATGCTCGAGGGTTTCGACTGTGTTCGTCTGTTTGAGAGAGTTGTTGATTGATTGATTGTGTGTCCTCTGTAAGCTGTAAAGCTTCTTTATATATTCATTCGTAAGCAACTCGTGGAGACTTACCCACAATCCAATGCGGACTCTGCAATTAGAATCCCACAAGGATACGACTAACTCGCCAGTCGTGCGCTCCATGCAACACGTGTCAAACCTATCTCGCTTAGGTTTCGTTCCCCGCCTCGCTGCATTTCATTTGTCGTGTAGTAAGCGAACTCAAACACTAAGCGACCTTATCCCGAGGGCGTTATTAGTCATTTCCAACTCACCCTCGCCAGGAACTGTAGAGTCCCATGCGAACTGGAGATAAGGATCCCGCGAGGACACCGAATCTCGCGAGGTATCAGAATCTTCTAGATAAAATCCTCGTCACGTGCTGCCAAACCTCGCCACCATTCGTGGGCTAAAAAGGCCACAGGCGTTGGCCCAAATGATATCCAAGCCTTTCTGGAGTCTTGGACCGAAAATGCCTACTGGGCTCAAACATTGCCCCCTAGGCCTTGAGCTTAATCCGTTTCGCAACGGATAAGCGAAAAGGCCTAAATAAGCTTTTTACGGGAACTCGTATTTCAAAAGGTGCTGACGCTTCGGCGCTATCGCTTCCCTTCATCATTACGGCTTTTTGAATTTTGAAACACGCTGACGTTTCGGTCGTCATTGCGTCTTTTCGTTGCGACCATTGATTGAAAGGGACATTACGGTTCGTCTCCTTTATAAACCTCGACGCGGGTCCCCACATCTTACCATCGCTTTCAGATCAAACTCTGCCTTCTGCAACCAAACAAAAATCCAGCACCGACCTTATTTCGACCGGAAACAATGCCTCCCAAACCTTTTGCCAATGACCCGAACCTCAGCCTTACGGCAGCGACCTCTTGGTCGACCAGCCTTGCTCGTCGCTTCGCCACCAACCCGCCTCAAGGAACACCTATATTCTTCCTTGATACAGGGGCGGCTCTGCTCGGCCCGACTCCTTCAAAGCCTCTGTCCGACGCCGATCTTAACCATTACAACGCCTCCGTGCGTCGACCAATCTTGGCCCAACGGCGCGAACCGGGGAATTTTTCTACCTGGCAAGCCCGTTCCCATACAAATGTCCGGGTCGGGGAGTGGCCCAGCGCCACCGCAGAGGATCGAGCGTGGTACGAGGAGCACCTCCAGACCGATCAGACGATTTGGGAAGCCACCGGCATCCATGAGGCCATTGCCTTGAGTTTCTCGCTGCCCCCTCACACCGATCGAGCGCCTATCGCTGCCATGGCCTGTTTGTGGAACAGCGCCACTAACACCTTCGACTTCCCCTTCGGGCAGATGGGCATTACTCTACTGGACATCCTCGCCATCACCGGGCTGCCGATCCACGCCAAGCCGTATGCGCCCAGCGACTTTGCGTCGACCGAGTTCACATACGCCTGCAACTTGGGAGCCCGCCGCGCCCTGAGAATTTCATACGGGGCATGGAGGAAATTTTACATGGGCCACGTGGAGCCGCATGAAGGAGGCATCGCTTTCCTGGAGTATTGGCTTGACAAGTTTGTCTTCTGCGGCAGCGCTCACAAACCAACCGGGAAATGGACCAAGCTGGCCGAAGCACTGTACAATGGGATCGAAGTCGGGCTAGGGCAACCTGTACTAGGCGCACTCTACCGGACCCTGCACCTGCTATCCATGAGGCCCTTCCATCTTTCTGGCGGCCCTCTGTGGATCCTGGACCTGTGGACGCAGTTATACTTTCCGCTCTTCCGGCGAGCCCCGGTGGAATTCCTGCCCGAGGATCAGCTGCTCGGCTTTGCGGTGTGCAGGAACGCCGCGAATCGGACTCCTCTGTCCTTCTTCGCCAGCCTTTCCATCCTCTACAACCACATCGAGCCGCCACCGACCATGGATATGATGGTTCGCCGGCGCCACCCTGAGGTCCTATCGACGGGTTTCTTCCCCCGCCAAGATTCGGACAACGATGCGAGGACCGCCTTCGTAAGAGCAACCTCATGCTGCGACCTTCAGCTCGCCGAGGATGACCAAGGCTTCGAGCTGTATGCCCCCAACCACTTCGCGAGGCAACTTGGCTTCCATCAAGGGATTCCTTACCCGCTTCTCCATTCGGTCAACAAGTATACCTCGTGGAGGAAAATTGGCGAGTCTGATCGGGTCACCCCGCTGCAAAACATCTACCCTCTTTCTCCCAACTTGCTGGAGATCGAGCCTTCGCAGGGTGTTGACCCCGCTTACCTCGCTTGGTGGCGGTCCCTGTCTGACAACCATTGGGAGTTCCCAGACGATGCTGTCTTCGTTGCCATTTTCCGCCCTTTGTATGATACTTTGGGCGAATCAGACCGTATCATCCTCGATGGCCAGCGCGAGCGTGCGGAGAGGGGTTCAGGGGCTGCGACAAGAACTAGGCTCGCGCTTCCGCCAGTTCCTGCTGCTCGCCGCCCGACGGGGATCGTCATTCGAGAACGCGATCCCGCACTCGAGGTATGTCACTAAGTGTGTAAATTTCGAACTTCCTTTGACATATTGATAAAATGCTTCTCTTTAACCCTCTTGTTTTCTTCTCAGTCTGCCCCCCGCCGGAGAACCGTCGACAGGTCTGAAGTTGCCAGAGGAAAGGCACCTGTCTGGAGGGGAACTGTGGCGGGCCACGACAGCGAGACTGCTCCTGTCGTTCCTCGGCCAACGAGCGGCGAAAGCTCGTGAAAGCGTCCTATCGAGGACGAAGAGGACTTGCTGGAGGATGTGCGGTACCAGCGAGAGTATGGCTTGGTAAGCGACCCGGTAAGCGGACCACTTCGAATTAAATTTTCCTAAGCCAGTCAACAACTCGCTAACTTTGCTTTTGACAGGTTCGCCGCACTCGACCTCGCCTCGCTGTTGTTGAAGAGGCGCCCGTGATAACGGAAGTCCCATCTCCAGAACCATTCGATATGGACTTGGCCCTCCAAAGGGTCGCTGAGGCAAGCGCGGAGATGGAACTCGAGGTGATTGCTGAAGCCGGCGAAGAGATGGTCATCGAGGAAGTCACTGTGGCAGGCGCGGAGATGGTTGTCGAAGAATCTGCTGAATCCAGCGAGGAGGTGATCTTCGAAGAGACTGTCGAAGTGGCCGCGGAGGAGACTACCACGGTCATCGAGGGGGCTGACAAGGCTACTGAGGAGGTCGTACAACCGTCCTCTCCAACCGCCGCTTCGGGCGAAGCTGGTCCAATCCCAGAGCCAACCTTGGCTCCAGTTGAAAATGCAGTTCTCGACCAGTCCAACCAAGTCTCCGACCCTACTGCCCCTTTGGCGTCTCCGCCCGAAGGCCTCCAATTGATACTTTGGGTTCCTCCTCTGCGATTGGGCCGTGCGGGTCGTACCGGCGAAGTGCCTCCGGCGGTTCCAACAAAGGATCTTACTGCCCCCTTGGTGGAGACAGCTCGTGGCACTCCGCCACCCTCTCCAGAGATTGAGGCGGCTGCCGAAGTTGAACCAGTCACTCCGGTCCCAACGAGGAAACCTGGCGAGGAGTCTTCTTCCTTCAGTACCCGGGCCGCTCGTCTTTGGGCCCGAATTACTCCGCCTGCTGATCTAGAACCCATCCGCCTAGCTCGGTCTTTCCTTCATGGGTTGTTTCATCACGGCTCTCGCCCGAACGTCTTTAACTTGGTAGGACGTATTCGCGAGGCTCATGAAGCTCTGGATCGACATCTCACTGGCGGCAATCCTGTTCTGGACCAAGCGCTGGAGTTGGCCGACGCTGTCGAGTCGCAGGCTCGCCGAGTCTTGGATATCGGTGCCCAATCAGCTTCCCGTGAGCAAGCTCGCCGAAACTTAGACAATCAGATGGCAAACCTCTTGGCCGAGCTTGGTGAAGTTGGCATCCCGGGAGCGTCTTCAGAGAATCCAAGTGCTGGCCATGCTCGGCGAGTGGAGGCCCTGGAGGCTCAGATAGCAGAGCTGCAGGCTCAACTTGCTCGGGCTCGCCAAGACTTTGCCCGCGCTTTGGAAGTGGAGGCCCGTTTGCAGGCCGCAGAGGAGGCCCAGGAGGCTTTGGACTCAGCCGTGGCTGCTGCCGAAGAAGTTCAAGCCCAAGCCCAAGCCTATGAAGAAGAAATAGCCTTAGAAGGCATGCTCTTAGATTTGTATAGGGTTTGTAGGCGTGCGTAGGTTTAACTTGTTTTTGCCCCCTTGTGTACGAACTTTAATGATAATATCAAAATTGAATCTTTCCCGCTCTTTGCCAACTGCTACGTAATAACTGTCAGGAAAAAATCTTTTTCCGAGATTTGGTGACGGTTTCCAATGTAACTACTCGCTCGGAACGCGGGCAATCATTATTGAAAAACGCGTCTGACCTTATCTCCAAAGCCCGTATCTCGGAGCAAATACTGCATGGGAGACAACTGTCGAACGCACAATCGCCCCTTCCGCCTATAAAAAGAAACACTTGGCCGGGGTGAAGTATCAGTGAAGTCTTTGCCCCCTCACCATGATTTCTTATTCTCTTCTGTTCATCCTTTTGTCCCTGCTTAGAGCAAAGCCCCCAACCATACATTCCCATTCTTTGCTGATTCTGAAAATCTACTCTCAGGCCGAGAGTGATTCTGGAAATCTACTCTCAGGCCAAGCCTTTGTTCGGCCTGACCAAAGGTTGGGTACCCTCTGCCTTGCGCCTGCTGTTCTATCAGTGCGTCTGGCTCTGCCGGCCCTTCAAACGGAAGACCGGTGGTAGCATGAGGGATCCTGACCCACTGGACCTCTAGCTTCCCAACACTTTCTCTTAGGTCTAAGCCGGCGTCAGGGTTTTGGCTGGTCTAAAGACACGAGGCGTTCGTCTACTTTGAGCGAAGGACGCGGCGGCAGACTTTTCTTTAGCCTTGCGAGCCATGAGGCTTCCAATATATGTAGATCTATGCTTTTTTGAAATGTAAACATAGTCTAATTGCATCTTTTCTGATCAATGTAATTGCTTTGGCCGCAAAGCCATGATTCGAAACATGTATTGAACAAAGTGAAAAAGGCAAAATAAATGAATTTATTTTTTAGGCCTCTGGAATAGGCCCCAATCTTGTACTAGTCTTTGTGTTTAGACTTTGCACGTTTACAGAGAATGAAGAAAACAATAGAACTTTTTAGGGCCTCTGGAATAGGCCCCAATCTAATACAAGCCTTTTTAGGCTGGTACGTTACAATGTATTCTATTAGTCTTCTGTCCCGAGTTGCCCCCTAGTGTTAGGCGGCGGAGCGAGTACGCGATGGCGCGTAGCACTATTGACTGTGGTGGCGGGATCTGGTGGAGGTGTAGGATCCTCGCGCTCCCAGACCCCTGCAATGTGGCGCTTGAATAGTACCGTCCAAGTCGATACAATAAATGGTCCAAGTCGCGCAAGTGGTATGCCCCCTTGGGAAGTATTCGGTGAATAATAAATGGTCCATCCCAGCGAGCGGACCACTTGCCTCGACCATCTGTTTTATCTCCAAGCGGGAGGACGGCGCGCCACACTTTCTGGCCCTCAGCATAACTCTGTCCGTTCGTGATCTTATCATAAGAGCGGGCGATGCGTTGTTTCTCAAGGACTAGATTGTTGAAAGCGGCGACGCGGTGCTCGTTGAGATCTTCAAGCTCCTGCCACATGGCTTGGACGTAATCCTCGCCAAGTAGTTGATGCTGTTCCTGAACACGGAGCGAAGCGATATTGATCTCAAGGGGAAGGACGGCGTCGTGACCGTACATGAGAGCGTACGGTGTGGTATCTGTTGGGCCTCGCTTGGAGGTGCGGTAAGCCCACAATGTGTGGTAGAGTTCCTCGTGCCAGACGCGAGGGTTCAACTCCAGCATCTTGCAGAGGATGCCAAGGATGACCTTATTGCTAGCCTCCGCTTGGCCATTGGACTGGGCATAGTAGGGCGTGGAGTGTAGGAGCTTGATGCCGTAGTCGTTTAAGTATGTAACAACTGAATCGGCCATGAAAGCTGCCCCCCTGTCCGTAACGATGCACTCCGGGATGCCAAAGCGTGAGATGATATTGCGGAAAATGAAGTTGCGCACCGAGTTAGCAGAGGCGACTTTGAGAGGTTCGGCCTCGACCCATTTGGTAAAGAAATCGGTGGCAACGATAATGAACTTGTGCTGCTCAGAGGAGTGGGGATGAATGATGCCTATGAAATCCATAGCCCATCCGCGACACGGCCAAGGTTTGATGATGGGCTGCAGCGGGATGTTAGGGATATGTTGCACTGGTCCGTGAGCCTGGCAATCTTGGCAACCTCTGGCGAAGGCAATACAGTCTTTCAGAATGGTTGGCCAGTAGTATCCATGGCGGCGGATCAGCCATCGTATTTTGGGCCCGGCTTGGTGCGAGCCGCAAACTCCGCAATGGACTTCGCGCATGAGACGTTTAGCTTCGTTCCCGTATACACAGCGGAAGTCGTTGCCGTCTTCCCCACGCCGCCGGAGTTCGCCATTGCGTAATACAAAGTTTAAGGCGAGGAAGCGGATTTGCCTGGAATGAGCAGCGTCGTTGGGGTTCTGGAGGTAGGCGATGAATGGTAGCCGCCAATCCTCGTCGATGGGGTCCAAGGCAGCAACTTCTGGGATGGCGTCCCGAAATTGCCCCCTGGCGATGAAAGAGGGAAGAGTACGGCGTTCGACCTTGAGCAGGCGTTCGCGCACTCCGTCTCTCAAGCTGAGGCCAGATGCTATCTGGGCGAGCTCGTTGGCGGCGAAGTTAAATTCACGTGGTATGTGCTCAATATACACGTCATCAAATCGATCTAACACCTCGAATGCTTTGCGCAGGTATGACTCAATTGACAAGCTTAAACATTTGAACTTTTCCACAAGCTGGTTAACGACCAACAAAGAATCACCAAAGATCTGGACCTCGCGGACTCCTAAGTCCAACAAAATCTCTAGGCCGATGATCAGTGCCTCGTATTCGGCCTGGTTGTTGGTACATTTGAAATCGAGCTGGAACGAGTAGGAGAAACGATCTCCAGCGGGATTGGCTATGGCTATCTCAGCTCCGGCTGCGGTATCGGTTCGTGAACCATCAAAGTACAAGGTCCAGGGAGCGAGTGTTACTGTGGCGAAGTCCAACTCGCGAAACGCTGTGAGCTCTGATGGTGGGTGATGGGCGAGAAAATCCGCTATTGCCTGTCCTTTTACTGCTTTTTGCGGAACATATTGCAACGAGAATTCGGACATGGCGAGGATCCATTTGCCGATGCGTCCCCGCAAGATAGGGCGAGAAAGCATGTATTTGACCAGGTCGGATTGAGCGATGACGACCGTGGTAAAGGCAAGCATGTAATGGCGCAGCTTGCACCCTGCAAAGTAGAGGGCGAGACATAACTTCTCCATGGGCGAGTAGCGTGTCTCACAGTCCGTTAAAACCCTGCTAAGGTAATAGACGGCATGTTCTACCCCGTTCTCATCGTCCTGGGCCAGGAGTCCGCCGATAGACAGGTCGGCAGCGGCGATATAAAGTTTAAGCGGGGCGCCGTCGCGAGGCGGAATCAGGACTGGTGGGTTCGTAAGGTAGTCCTTGATTCGATCGAAAGTCTGTTGATGTTGTGGTTCCCATACGAACTCGGTTGCCCCCTGGAGCTTAAGGAGGGGTGAAAAAGGTTGAACCTTCCCTGCTGCGTTTGATATGAAGCGGCGGAGAAAGTTGATTCACCCTAGTAGCTGTTGTTGCTCCTTCTTGGTAGTGGGAGGCGAAGCGGTGATGACCGCCTGTGCTTTGTCCTTTGGGATCTCGATGCCTCTTTGATGTACGAGGAAGCCAAAGAAATCGCCGGCCTCCGCGAAGAAAACACACTTGGCGGGGTTCATCTTGAGGTTATGTCTGCGCATCCGTGTGAACACCTGCCGTAAATCTTCCACGTGGGTTGCTCGCGATTTGGTTTTGACTACCACATCGTCGATGTAGACTTCGATCAACTTGCCCAAGATGTCGTGGAAGATGAGGTTCATGGCGCGCTGGTACGTTGCCCCCGCGTTCTTAAGGCCGAAGGGCATGACAACATACTCGAACGCGCCAGCGAAACCAGGGCAGCGGAAAGCGGTCTTGTGTCGATCCTCCTCGGCTACGGGAATCTGATGGTACCCGGCCGTGCCGTCCATAAAGGATAACACCTCGTGCCCTGCGGCGGCATCAATAAGTAGGTCAGCCACAGGCATGGGTATATGTCTTTTGGTGTTGCGTTGTTGAGATCTCGGTAATCAACACAGACACGCATCTTACCATTTTTCTTGCGGACGGGGACGACGTTAGACAACCACTCGTTATATTTGGCCACGCGAATGATACCCGAGCGGTGCATGCTTTCGATCTCTTCCTTAACCACGATCTGGGTTTCAGTTCGCATGAAGCGGCCGTCCTGCCGGACTGGACGCCGGTCAGGATAGGTTGGTAGCCGGTGGCAGACCAAGTCCGGGGACAAGCCTGGCATATCTTCGTACTTGTCAGCGAAGCAATCCCTGTACTCGCGTAGTAGGGCAAGAAGGGCTTCCTTTTCTTCCTCCGCCAACTTTGCACTGATGGAAATGAGTAAGGGCTTTTCTGCAGTCCCTACGTCAACTTGTAAAGTGGGGTCGCGGACTTGAGGTGGAGTGTCGTCCAAGGCAGCAGGAGCTAACTGAATAACTTCTTCCTTGGTATCGGAATAATCCACCACTTCATCGACATATTCCATAGTCGCGACCTTGTCGTAGGCTTCGCGTTCTGCCCAGTACGAAAGGAGTCTTTCGCACAAGGACTCGCCAGCCTCGCGTGCCTCTTCGGAAAATGCACTATCCATCGAAATGGGGTGTGAGAGTCGCGATGGTGTGAGGACGTTGCAAATCGTCCTTTGCCTGGGTAAGTCCCCATCGCGTTAAATTGGAGGCCGTTACTCCGTATGGGCGGCCCTTGTGATCGACGCCTTGAACATCCAACGGGCCCAAATCCGTATTATAGTACCGGGCATCGTTGAGGTTGGCGGAAATAGAGAAAGGCCGCGGGTCGGCCTTGATGATGACTGCCTCACGTTTCTCGGTGGAAGTCTCGGGTCGGGCTCACGTTTAGACTCTGAGTCCGGAGTCATGAACAATTTACGCCTAGGGCCGGTAGGCGGAGCCTTGCTTTGTTCGGCCTCCATCCGCCGCGCTGCAGGTCGTGTTTGGTGGAAGAGCGTATCGTTCCGAAATGAAGAACACCATCCCGACCTGAAAAGAGAATTGTTCGGAGACTGGGACCAGAGGTGTGTCAATGATCCCGTGTTCCCCTTCGAGCACTGCAAAAGCATCTGCTTCGCGGCTAAGCCCTTCATCAGCATCCCATCCGGAGACCTCCACCATATTGCAGGTGAATGATTCAGCCTGCTCTTCGTCTTGCTCTTCCTCTAGGTTGAGCCGAGGTTCTGAGTGTGCCTCGTCAGCTTCCTCATTCTCGCGGAAACGTTGGGCCATTTGTTCGGCGAGGTTAGGACTAGAGGGTGCCGGTGTCTCTGCTGGTGGCTCTGAAGCCTCGGGTTGCCTCGGGCGCCATACTGCCTTGGTTGGCGGCGGTTGGTCCCTGGTTGGTTGCTTGTCTGCGGCCGCAGGAGCCTTATTGTTGTCCTCTTTCCCCAACTGCTGCAGGGCAGATACACGGGGAACCATCCTAGTCTCGGGTTTCGGGGTGCGCCGTGGCCGAGGCTGTTGTGGCGATGGTGGCTCCCATCTGGTGTCAGCCTCTGGATTTTGACGTTCTTGTCGTCGTGAAGGCTGAGACGGCTCACGTTTAGACTCTGAGTCCGGAGTCATGAACAATTTACGCCTAGGGCCGGTAGGCGGAGCCTTGCTTTGTTCGGGCTCCGGTGACGGCCTACATGTGGAAGGCTGCTGATCCCTCCTCCTGGTAGGCTCCGGTGATGGATTGGGCCTAGCAGGCTGTGGATCCCTCCTCCTGTTAGGTACGGGTGACGGCCTGCGTCTAGAAGGTTGCGAGTCCCTTCTCCTTTCAGGTATCGGGGATGGCCTGCGCCTAGGAGGCTGCGGATCCCTTCTTTGTTCAGGTAGTGGTGATTGCCTGCGCCTGGGAGGTTGCGAATCCGGCTTTGGTGGAACCGTGAGTCGGCAGAAAACATTTGGCTTGGGCGCAGGATCGTCACTGAACTGCTCGCAGATTCTTGGAGGTGTGACTGGCGGCATTTGAAGGACTGCGCGCAGACCTTCTGCTTCCCGCCACATCCGCTCAGGCGTCTGTGCGAGCTGCGAGGGGCGTATAGCGCCCTCGTCGACAGCCCGTAAGGCGCGTAGGATGCTGCCGTACCGCTTCTGGAGCTTGCGCTTCTTGGACCTGCTGATGGTCACTGCCTTGCCCCCTTGCTGCGTGTACCAGACCCCTTCCTTCATCGCTGATTTGGACGTCGGGGGAATGTAAGGGTTGGTTAAGACGCCGTCACGAGGGCTTGGGGCGCCGCTGCTGTGACTCTCACTGCTGGATTCTGACATGTCCATCTCGCTTGCGGCAGGGGATGGAGGTATCGCTGCTGCCCAATGAGCGGCGACGTACGTCTCAAGGCGCGCTACCCTTTTCTCCAGCTCTTCGCGAGTCCTTGGGCTCGTTGGCTGGGAACCTTTGCCGGGGAACGGTCTATCATCCCTCATGACCGCTTTGCCCTTATCCTTGTAGGAGGGGCGGTCTGGTTCGAGCCTTGCGACCAACTTTCGAGCTGGGTCGTCTGTGCTCCCCATCTGGTTATCCGGAAGAATGTAGTTGTTCGCCGGCCGTTTGCGGTTTCGCCCTGGCGGCTCGTATGGTCTTGCATTTGGTGACAGGTCTAATGTGATCATTCACTGGCCGACGCGAGGCCAAGCGAAACTAGCAGTTGCGATTGTAAAGCCGCCCTCGTCCTTAAAGTAGATGTATCCGAGGTCAAGCCAGTCTTGGATCTGGTCTCGGAGCTGGCGACATTCGTAGGTCCTGTGCCCCCAGCTGTCATGGAAACTGCAATGGACGCGTCCATCCTTGTACTCGCTGTAGGGCAAGGAGTTGAGTGTGACGAGCCCGGCCTCTCTGAGATCTTCTAAGACCTCGTGTGCCAGACTTTCATTGTAGGTGTACCGGCGACGCGGCTGGCGGGTATTGTCGTCTCCTTCCTCGCGGCCCCTTTTAGGCGCGCGACGTCGCTCGTCGTCCTGGGCCCGATCAGCCCAGTTGACCTCGACCATGCCCACTACGGGCGGGAAAGGGTCTACATCGACCAATGAGGCCGTGCTACCCGGTGCCTTCATCCTCAGCTCGCCTGAGTTTAACCAAGTCTGCAGCTGGTCTCGGAGCTTGACACAATCTTTGGTGTCATGGTTGTATACGTTGTGGAAGGCACAGTATTTCTTGTCCTTCAGCTCCTCCTTAGACGGTATCTTGTGATCCAGGCGCACGTACTTCGCCTCGATTAGGTCATTGAAGACCAAATGGGCGTTTTTGGCGTCGTAAGTGTACGACTCGTACTCTGGCTTGGTCCAGGCAAAGGACTGGATGGTGATCGGCTCGCGGGTCATCTTCAGATTCTTCAGTTTATGAGCCACTTGCTTACCAGTCAGCTCTACCGCGCCAATATCGTCCAAGTCCTGATCTGCATGAGCTGGCTCCGGCCTTTGATAGTAGGGATCGTGAGCAGGGGTTTGCATGCTGAGTGCCCCCACGATCCGGTTCTTCCCTGGTACATAGGTTCCCTTGGAAGCGTTGGCCTTGTCGTCCAGCTCGTTCAGGATGAGCTCGTAGCTGCCAACCTTGTTGATTAGGTCACCCATGGAATTGAAACGCTCTCCATGGTGCTTCAGCCGTTGGCGGTGCTCCAGACCCCGAATAGCCAACTTAATGGCTTCCTGCTCAGGCAGCAGGTAATCGCATTTGGCCTGCTGGATCTTGAAGCGCTGGAGGAAAGAAACTCCGGACTCCATGCTCTGCTGGCTCATCTGCGTGAGGGAGTCGAGGCCGACTTCGGGCTCAATTGTGCCATATGTCTCCCGGAAGAGACGTTCCATGGTGGGCCAGTCTGGAATTGACCCCGGCTTCAGTCTGGAATACCAGGTGAAAGCGGCTCCGGACAGAGAAGTCCCGAAGAGCTTGAGCTTGAGCATGTCATCATTCCCGTACTGTCCGCATTGGACCTTGAAGCGGGTCATGTGAGTCGCTGCATCTTCCCTTGTTTCCCAGGAGAATGTGGTGAAGACGATGTTCTTGAACCCGTGGGGAAAGGGATACTGTGCCACGCTATCTGGATAGGGGTCACGGTAGTGCAAGCTAGCATCACCCTTTCCGGTGTGCTCCTTGACGATGCTTGAGATGAGTTGGCGCCAGTCGGCCGCCGTTACTGGTGCAGAATCTGCCCCTGGTCATGGCCATGCCATGCGGAGAAACTAGGGGCCTGTTCGACGTTCTTATGGATGGAACTGGAATAAGCCACGATCGGGTCGTCTGGTGTCCCCATTCCTTGCAGCGCAAGAGCATCGGTGCCCTTGAGTGTGATCCTAGGGCTGCATGGCGAGGGTAGACGGGGTGGTGTCCTTGATGAGCTGGCCCCCAATGTGAATTGGGGAGCTTTCTGGGCCCCGACCCTCGGATTTGCCCTAGGGCGCTCATTAGGCGGGATATACCTTGAGCCCTCCGCTGCGCTTGAACTGGTATAGTTCACAGCGTGATTCTTTGGCGCTTGGGCCCGAATCCAGTCTTCCATCTGCAGGACCCTTGTACTCAGGGTATCATGGCGCTCTTTGTAGTCTTCGAGCTTTTTCCATGCTGTTCTTGCTCCCGAAGAAGGAAGCGTCCTGCTGTTGCTGCAGCTTGGTGTCATGGTCGTTCAGACGATGGGTTTGGACCTCCAAAGCCTTTGTAAAGGACACCTTGCTCTGATCCAGTTCAGTCTGGATCCTTTGCAGAGAGCCGGTCATTATGTCTTTGTCCTCCCTGATCGTGCCAACCACATAGTTGAACTCCTCGCTGAGCTTAGCGTGGTTCTCCTGGTTTGCGAGCCAGATCTCCTTGTCCTTAGCGACCTGCGCAGAGAGGTCCTGGACAATTTGCTGAGTTTCTTCAGCTTTTAAGCCGCACTCTCTCCTGAGCGCGCCGATCTCATTCTTGAAATCGCTCCTTAGTTCTTCGAACATTCTGCGGACTTCCTCTGTGGACAGAGTAGGTCCCGCTTCTGGGATTGGTTGTGAGTTTGCCATTGTGGACTTAGTAAGGTCGGGGTTGCCGAACCGATTGAGAATCTCTTCTTTAGCGAGAGATCTGCAAGCCGCGCTGTTATGGGGCTTGTATTGTGGAGCCTTATGTTTCAAACAAGAAAGCGAAGGTCTCCGGTATGGGGAGTCGTCGAACTTCCCAATGATTGCTAGAAAAATAAACTCCCCGTCCCACTGGGCGTGCCAATGTTTTGGCCCACGTCCTCAGCAAGGGGGTGATGAGGGAACAAAAGTAAACGATGTGTGCGGGGCGTGCCACCTCAAGGATGAGGAAAGAGAACAGTGCGCGTCCTGACTTCTGACCAGGCGAATGAGGGCTCCGGTGTCACCTGATGAGGAAATATTTCCGAGCTTACTCTTCTAAACACCTGTCGATCGATACTCACTGTAAGAGCGAGCAGAGCAACAATTGGGAAATCGGAGGCGAGTCCTAACGGGCTCTGGGATCTAAGGCGGGATGCGCTTAGAACGTAAAGGTTTCGAGGATGCTCGAAGGTTTCGACTGTGTTCGTCTGTTTGAGAGAGTTGTTGATTGATTGATTGTGTGTCCTCTGTAAGCTGTAAAGCTTCTTTATATATTCATCCGTAAGCAACTCGTGGAGACTTACTCACAATCCAATGCGGACTCTGCAATTAGAATCCCACAAGGATACGACTAACTCGCCAGTCGTGCGCTCCATGCAACACGTGTCAAACCTATCTCGCTTAGGTTTCGTTCCCCGCCTCGCTGCATTTCATTTGTCGTGTAGTAAGCGAACCCAAACACTAAGCGACCTTATCCCGAGGGCGTTATTAGTCATTTCCAACTCACCCTCGCCAGGAACTGTAGAGTCCCATGCGAACTGGAGATAAGGATCCCGCGAGGACACCGAATCTCGCGAGGTATCAGAATCTTCTGGATAAAATCCTCGTCACGTGCTGCCAAACCTCGCCACCATTCGTGGGCTAAAAAGGCCACAGGCGTTGGCCCAAATGATATCCAAGCCTTTCTGGAGTCTTGGACCGAAAATATCTACTGGGCTCAAACAGAACATGCAAGTTTCTGTTAATCTATACACTGTTTTAATTATAATTTCCAGTTCAATAGTTCGGAGCTTGGGATTTGAAAGTTGGTAGGGGAGATCTGATCGGGTGCCTTGTCACGACACGAATGTCCTCTGTTTATTATGATCCATCACTTAAATTGCTCGATAAAAAGAGATAAACGTACATGATCGATTTGTTTTGGATTGAATGACATTTGGTTTGCAAATGATGACAAAGTGGGACATTTAGTACTGGTAATTTTGACTTAAAGCTCCATATATGTAAGAGTGCTCATGAACATCCATGTTTTCAGTGTAAGATGGAATGATGATTCTACGGCATAGTGAGTACGTAAGATCTCCCAGCAGGGCAAAGAGTTTCAAACAGTTTCATGGAAGCCAAGTATCAGATCTCATTTCAGAGCAGAGTATTCTGATATCACATCAGTGTTGTACAAGGAATGATGGAAATATTGTACTACGTACTACTTTTGTCAAAGTTGACGAAGATGATCAAATCTTTCTGGAAATATATATACCAGGCATGCATGCATGCATGCAGCATGAAGCTAGAGTAGTCTGTCTTAAATTTAGGATCAATATATTACTAACCAAGAACACTTGTCGCAAAGTTCGAGCGGAATGATTGCATTCTGAAATTGCGTAAATGGTGATGATGATCATCGGGAACGGTAAGATCGTCAGTATGTGAATTGTCCAAATCTTACATTGATTATTTACGTAGCTCGATCTACTCGGGCACTGTAAACCACAATAACAATCAGTGACTAACTGACCGGCAATCAAAAAAAAAAAAAAAACTGGCCGGCAATCATAACATCTAGATTTGTCCATCAGTCCATGCCATTCCATTCCCATCCAAACCCTGCAGGTTTGCCGAAAACTTTAATGAAATGTAAATATTTACTACATACCCAGAAATGAAAGCCAACTATTCGGGGGTTTTTTTTTTTTTTTCACCCACAACTCTCAACCCAACGCCAACAACACAGTCGAAAGAATGTCTCGGTTTAGCTCCGAGAATCCAAGAGCTTTCGCTCACCAAGTTTTCCTCAAAAACCCTAGCGCCGCGACCTCCGTTTCGCGTCAAGTCTCCACAGCTTTCAACCTTTCAACCCTGACTACTTATCTCACAACCTCCATGGCTTCTGCTGATGCTGCTACGACTAGTTTCGATGGCTTTGGCTACCGGCAGGACTGCTCCTTCCGTCCAATGGGGCCGATTGGTCATGGTGGCTGTATGGTGGCGACTGTGCGACTCCGGCTGGGTCCGATGGCGCCGTTTGAACCAATTGATGACTGGAATTTGTGGCCGCCGGAGACTCGAAGAAGGTGGCTGGAAAAGGCAACATTGCTAGCCTGGAAGAGGAAAGGGATATGGGCTTGGATCTAGGCATTTGGGGCCTAGGTTTGAGCTTATCCCTTTATGCAGGCTTTTTGATCGACGTGAGCCAAAGCTTACCCATAAATTATCTACTCTGTCTCACATGACATTTTCGAGGTCTGATCGGAGAGAGGCTAGTCTTACTACTAAGGGCATGGAGGTAGCTTAATTTCCTTACTTCTTACCTAGACATCTAATGGAAGGTTATTTCTTGTCTAGATTTTGGTATTACTTTGTTGTACACCAATCGAGGTCTATAGATGCCTGTTATTAACGCTACATGAAATTTATATAGGTTTTAGTTGGAAATTAGATGTGATAGGCTTAATTGAATGCATTTGTAATGAAGGCTACTTGTCTCTTTGTTAGTGCTTGTTGCCAGTATGACTGATTGGTCCCAAGTAGACAAACTGATATAAGCAGTTGACAAATTAATGAAATTGTCTTTTTCCTTAAAAAAGAAGAAAAAAGAAGAAGAAAGAAAGCCAACTATTCGGGTTCTGCTTATAGTTATTGAGCATATCATATATTTAGATTTGATATATAATGAATTTACTGTATGTACTCAGCAGGTAGCTGAAGGCCACAAATTAAGCTCTAATTTATTTCACTGGTGCTGCATGATTTTTGTAGCTACCTTTAGAACGTCAATTGAAGACACTGAGATATTATTTTCGACAGCTCTGGAACTACCTAGAACTGTACGTGCTAGTGATGGAGAAGAAAGGAGAGGGTTGGGATTAATTGGACCTATTGTTGTTATGCAAGCTAGCAACACCATCTTGATTAATTGTACACGTGTTAAAGGTACGTTTTTGCTTCAAATTCATAGATACTGAATCTTGCATATATACCAACCAATATTAAGGCTCATGTTTACACTGTCATCGTACAGATTTGTATGCAAGATTCAGTATATATATATATATATATATATATATATATATATATATATATATATATTCATATCAGTACGTGATGAATAAATTTGAAATGATTAATTCTACACCCAAAGTATGTGTTTTATATTGAGGAGCGTGAATCAAGTGTACTTAGAGCATAGTACGATGATCAACTATGGCTCGTTGATTAGTTAACTTAACTCGCATTGTATAGATCATAGATCCAAATCTCATTGAGATTATAATTAAGGGTAAGGTATTGTGTTTTCAGTTTAATCCTCAAGGAAATCAAGATGAGGAATTAGGTTTTCCTTTTTTAGCTTAAACAACATATGAGAAATTGCTTGTATGACTTGTCTCTCTAAGATTGCTAACGTACACAAATATACATGACTTATTGCTTATGTTTCTATAAACGAATCTATTATAGTTAGTGCCGCATCTTTAATAATACTAATCATTTTACAGTCAAATTTTAGCCAAAATAGTTAAAATGTCATTTTGGCTAGCTATTTTAGAAATATCTCTACACCAGTATTCTATGTTTTAACTCAAGTTTGATTTATATTATTGATTAAATAAAGAAAAAATAACTTAAATGTGTTTAAATATTACATAGAATTACTTAAAAGAAATACATTTAATTAACATAAATTATAGAAAGCCTCATCTCGCTAAATATATTTAGCTAGCGAGATAGCTAACTAAAAAGTCACTTGTTAGTCTCTTAAAGCTGGTAAAATTGATAAAAAAAAAAACGAATCTCGTTCTCTAAAATGGCTAAAGAGCCAATATAGAGAGAGTCTGCTAAATATATTCTTATTGTATTAATGAAGAGGGACTGAGGGAGTACGAACATACATATGAGTTCAAAATTCTTATTGCCGAGTATATAGGAAACCTTGACATTATTGAGGCGTATACAATTCGTGGGGATTAATTTAAATATAACATTTGATGAAACTGAAAATGTATGTGTGAGACAAAACGGTAAGCTCCATTTTTCAAACAATATCATTAGTACGTGTCGATGATCTTGTCGTGCAGGACTCAAATTCTCTCGTGGTTGGAGATTTGATCGAGCACATATGTCATAAACTAAACATGTTTAATAAAATGATATCCACAGATGGTGTTTTACAGCTCGATATAACTGAATGCATCGTCAACTCATCATCTCGAACGAGCTAGCTAGCTAGAGGAAATAAACAGTTGAACTAAATCCCATGGGATTGAACGTATGAATGAGCCTGCATGTCGATAGATAAGATGAAAATTACACATAAATCCAGCTGGTGTTCCTTCTTATATATACAATTAGATGGATTTGGGTTTTGCTCACTTTAAAGGAGCCAAATCTTTGTTTTGGTGAACTTGAGGAAGTTTATGTTAGGACAGTTATGTCAGGACAATTGTTTTTCTTCCTGCATTTTTTATTTTCCACCGGCCTTCCATGATTGCAGTATATGTCAACAACCTAAGATTTCATCTGTGTTGAAGATTGAACTGATATTGACTTAATTAAAAGCTAAAATTTGATTAGTCAAGCACTTGTCATGAAGTAGAGGCAATGAGTCATATAACATTACGCAAGAGCTAGCCAACAATTTGTTGGTAGAGATCAGTTTTTTTTTTTTTTTTTTTTCTATGGTCAATAGGCTAACCGATCAAATCATAAAAATACCTGGATGCATATTTCATATTTGTGTAATCACAGGGAACACCAAATCAATCTTCATGATCTTACTCACACTATAGTACAGAGACACTTCTGTCTCAAATACTCTATACAGTCAAAGCTAGTTTTTCTTGCATAATTGAAATTCTCTATCGGGTCGGGTTTTCAATAGGTCTCCTATACTATCAAAGGAAACTTGAGGAGAAAATGATGACACCAACGCGATTTCCGACGTCCTTCGGTGTCTAATGTAGAGATGGTATTGCGCCTTGACCAAATAACATCGGCTAACAGATGAACAAGAGATTACTGCAGGGAAAATCCCATAGATCAAATTTATGTAAGAACAAAAAACAAAAGAGAACACAAATGATTTAACGTGGTTCGACAATAGCTTACGTCTACGAAGCAGCAGGGAGAAAGAAATCCACTATCCAATGAGGATTTACAAAGTGACACAGCAGTTCTGCTATCACAACAGCTCTCAAAGAGTGTTTTACGGCAGCTAAACAACAACTCTCTTACCAGAGAAACCTTATTGCTACCCTCTTATATAGCCTTCAAATGGCTATTACAATAATACTCTTAATCCAATACAAGGTTAACACAACCAAATTGAGCCACTAAACAACAATCTCCACATTGGCGAGATTTGCAAACATCACACCAGCAGCTGCACTCACTGAGCCTTCATACACTGCAGTACAATAACCCAAGTTCCCTGCTGCTCAAACAACTTTTTCAAACATTTACAATATTAGCCAAGTCCAAACAATGTTCAAACTTGGCAGCACCAACAACTTTTGTCAACATATCAACTGAGTTGTCAGCAATAGGTATCTTCCGAAGAGCGATCTTCTTCCTTTCAACAATATCATGCACATAATGAAATCTAATATCTATGTGCTTAGTTCTTGAGTGATATACCTGATATTTAGCCAAATAAATAGCACTTTGGCTATCATAATGAACCTCCACCTTCGTCTGACAAATGCTTAACTCATTGATGAGTCTCCGCAGCCACAAAACTTCTTTAATTCCTTCTGCAACAACCATGTATTCAACCTCTGTGGTTGACAAGGCTATTGTATCTTGCAACACAGATCTCCAACTTATAGACCCCTTGGCCATGGTGTATAAATAGCTTGTAGTAGATATTCTTTTATCCAAATCACCAGCATAGTCAAAATCAGTATAAACAACAACAAATTTTTCAATCCAAGTAGAGTTTCTCTCAAAACATAAACTCACATGTAGATATATCAATATCCATTTAGCAGCATTCCAATGTTTTTTACTTGGATTATGCATATAACGACTAACCAAACCAACTGCATGAGCAATATCCGATTTAGAATAGACAATAGCATACATCAGGCCACCAACCAAATTAGCATATGGAATATTTTTCATATACTGCTTCTCTTCTTCAGTTTTGGGACATTGTAAAACACTGAGTTTAAAATGGTTGGCCAAAGGAGTACTTACAACTCTTGTTGAACCATGAACTCTAAATTTCTACAACAACTTTTCCAAATATTGCTTTTGTGTTAACCAAACTAGACCTTTTTCTCTACTACGGGTAATTAATCACCATTCCAAGTATCTTCATTGCTTCACCAAGGTTCTTCATTTCAAATTCTTTCTTCATTTCAAATTCTTTCTTCATTTGCTCTTTCAACTTTTCTATCTCCTTCATATTCTTTGAAGCAATTAACATGTCATCTACATATATTGATAAGTAGATGAAAGATTTATCTTGCAGCTTCTTGAAATAAATACAGTGATCATATTTATTGTGGGAGTACTTCTGTCTTCTCATAAAATCATGAAATCTCAAATACCATGGCCGCATGAATTGGTTCAAACTATACAGTGACTTGTTCAATATGCATACCAAATCCTCCTTTCCATTCACTTGAAATCTATCCGGCTGAGACATATAAATCTCTTCATCTAAGTCACCATATAAGAAAGTTGTCTTCACATCAAGTTGCACCAATTCAAGGTCAAATTGTGCAACCAAAGCCAACAACACCCGAATAGAACAATGCTTCACCACAGGAGAAAATATTTCGTTGTAGTCTAGACCTTCCTTATGTGAATATCCCTTTGCTACCAACCTCGTTTTATATCTTATGCCGCCGTGATTATCAACACCTTCCTTCTTGACATATACCCATTTGCAACTAATAGCTCTTTTACCTTTAGGCAATTGAACTAGATCCCAAGTCTTGTTCTTCATAAGAGAATTCATCTCTTCTTTCATTACTTCATTCCATTCTCCACTTTCAGGATTAGCTACAGCTTCCTTGAAGCTTGATGGGATCTCAGCAGCAATAACAGGATAAGCATAAGCAACACAATCTTCGAATCTTGCAAGCTTTTTGATTGTTCTATTTTCTCTTCTCATCGCAATAGGCTGTTGGTCAGGTACAATAGGAGCCACATCACTATATTGGACATGCACATGTTCATCATTCACTTCTTCATGTTATTCTTCAATTTGAGGCCCTTAAGTCAGTTGTTGAAACTTGGTAGCTTGAGAAACTACTTTATCAAGCTCCACATGTTGAACATCTCTCCAATTTTTCTTTGCTGATCCATCAGTAGCCTTTTTGCTGATGTTAAGCATGCTCGCTTCATCAAATGTGACATCTCTGCTAATCACAAGCTTTTTCAACTCTGGGCACCACAACTTGAAACTTTTGACACCACTATCAAAACAAACAAATATAGCCTTGTTGGCTCTTGGATCAAGTTTAGATTCAGTTACATGAAAATAAGTAGGACAACCAAATATGTGCAAATAATCATTACAGGAAATCTCGTCTTAAGCGACGGAAAAACAACCGTCGTATAGGACACCACAATCGTCGCCTAAGATTTATTTAAGCGACAGAAAATGATTATGGCGACATCCGTCGACTAAGATATTTCTCTACGATGAAATAACATTCGTCGTCTAAATTCCATCGACTTAGTAAATCATAGGCGACGAATATTTTTCGTCGATCGTCTTTCGTAGGCTTAATAACTTTTAGGCGACGAAAACTGACTTTCGACACACTCCGTCGACTAAGATCTTCCTAGGCGATGACACATTTCTATCAGTAAGGATGTCTTAGGCGACGAACCATTTTCAGTCGGCTTAGTAGGTATAGGACGACGAATGTTGTACCGTCGACTAAGTAATTTTTGGGCGACGAATATGTGTTTCTTAGCCAACAATTTTTTCCATCGCCTAAAAAATGTCATTATTGCCTGACACAACGCAGAACAAATATTTTTGCCGACGTCTTTTGTCTTAAGCGACAGAATATTCGGTCGGCTAAGTAAAAACATCATTTGTATAACTTCTGCCCAGAAGAGAATGTAGAAGAAAGACATAGTCCCCCCCCCCCCCCCTCATAGAATTTATCATCCGATCCAAATCTAGTTTTGGAAGTTTTTTTTTTCACGAATTTGATCGATCTTCAGGAGCTGCTTCTCTCCTAATTGATATGTAACTACTTTAATTAATCTAGTTTCTTTATTTAGGTATATTTTCCGGTGAACTTTCTGACGATTTTGTCTGTCCAATTTTAATGGAATGTTGCTTACTTGTGAGGATAATATAATTACTGGATATATATGTGTGTATCATATGTTTATACATATAATATTATATATGTGTGTATATATATTATTATGTTTGTATATATATAAAAGTTATATATATATATATATATGATTAATAATTATGTGAATAATATGTTTAATTATCAAATTTTTGTTTTCATGTAAATCATTTGTGTATTCAAATAATAAAAAATAAAATAATGAATCATGTAATTAAGAATTATAATATTGTTATACATTCATCAATATATTGTTACCCTTATAAATCTCGTTCGAGAACCATTATGTTACGACTGTGTCTAACAAAATGGTTTTCGAATTGTCTCATATTTGGACAATTTGGGAGCATATGACATTGTGATTCTATTTGTTGTTGGTGCGTTTCGTTTTCAGTTGTGGGTATATATATTTCGATAGGATCTTATTTTATTATTCCTCAGTGCATGCTAGGTATAGATATTCGTGCACTTGGGGAACTGTAGGGAGATGCTGCCGAAATTTTCTCACATGCGAATTTGAAACGCCCTTACAACAAACGAAATCACAATGTCATGTACTCTCAAACGAGATGAAGGCCCTAACTAGAGGTATAAGGTGAAGATTAAACGATATGAACAACATACATTAATAGATGTAGATCATAATCTCTTAGTCGATGGATAGAGATCGGGCTTTAATTTGCTCTTTAGTTCCTTCTCGGCTTGATGCTCTTTAATTTTCTGTATTACTTGATACAACACATCCCTTCCTTGATTTTCTTCCAGTTTGATACTTGATGTTTGTTTTACTCTTTTCCAGGTCTTTTCTTTACTCTGGAATGCTTCAACTTTTTGTTATGCTCATATATGTTCAAGTGTGGATAATTATTGGGGGTCAGTAATTTTCTTTACCAGAGCAATCAAAGTTTCTGGATAATTGTTATTACTTAGATACCTTTCAAGCATCCTTTAATGACATAATGAGGTAGTAAACTCTCAAGTATGGAAAATTATTGGGGGTCAGTAATTTTCCTGAACAGAGCAACCAAAGTTTACTGATCCCCAATAACCGCCCTGTAACAAAAAAAACTGAAACTGATAACAAAAGATAACTGAAACTGACAGAAAGATCAAAGGAATAGACCAATAAGCATTCTCTAATTAATGACATAATAGGGTAGTAAACTCTCAAGTATGAAAAATTATTAGAGGTTAGTAATTTTGCTGAATAGAGCAACCAAAGTTTATTGACCCCCCAATAACTACCCTGTAACAAACAAAAAAACTGAAAATGACAACCAAAGATAACTGAAACTGACAGAAAGATCAAAGGAATAGACCAACAAGCATCCTCTAATGACATAATAGGGTAGTAAACTCTCAAGTATGGAAAATTATTAGGGGTCAGTAATTTTCCTGAACAGAGCAACAAAAGTTTAGTGACCCCCAATAACTACCCTGTAACAAAAAAAAACTGAAACTGACAGAAAGATCAAAGGAATAGACCAAAATAAAAGAACAAGTTCTGGCACTGAAATTCAAGATAATTCATATGTTCTTGTAACACTACCAAAATACTACATATTTTCACATTTTTCAAGATCCTACATCTAAAGTGACACTAATCTTTTTCTATATTGATGTCCATGAACTTTAGCAGCATCTTCTTTCTCATTTCATTACCACCATCTATAAATGGAGCAAAAAGGGTACACAGTCTGACCTGCAATGTATTAAGAAACAATGTTACTAAATTTTTGACCCTAATAAAACAGACAAGTAAGTTTTGACCCCAACAAAACAGTTTAAAGGAAGTTTAAAGGTACTTACGATGTTTTCTTTTGCTGCGGGCAATATAAGACATCAATTAGCTGGTACCTAGCTTGATAAACGTTTTGGTCCAGCATCCATCTGCTTGTTCTTTTGTCTTCAGCACTCATCATCGAGTAACCGTCAACCTCTATTCCTTGTGTGTCTTGCTCGCCATAATTTTCCCTCCATTCCTCAGGGTCCAACTCTTGGCTAAGAGGGTATATGATGGAATCATATACGCGTTTGACGAACACCATAATGTGTTTCACCTGTTGGTTCCAACACACAAGTAAATTACAACTCAAACAAACTAAGAGAACAAGCAATAAACAAAACCCAAAAGAAGTTTACTGCCCCCCAGTAAATTTCTTACCCTAATAAATTAGTTACAACTCACCACTCCCATTGCATTCTAAAAGTGGATGTTGGTGTTGACAAAGTAATTTTTCCTTGGCTGTAGTATTGAGTTGATAGAAGCATCGATCTTTTTTGTTAATCACGACCAGGGTATAGTGGTGGTTGACCCCGTGATGTACCGGAATGAAAACCAGGTCCTTACTGAAGATGGACAACAAAGGATTAATAATGGAAAGTTTTATATCCAATTCATTACATTTGAATTCCTCCTGTTTTCCTCCTCCAGTTAGGAACTTCTTCAATTTTTGTTCATGTACCACCGCCGCACGCTGTATTTATAAAAGCAAGTAGTAAGATTGTGTTAACTGAAAAAAGTAACAGAGGAGACCGCGGTATAGCGACACACTGCTATTTCAAGTTAAACTACTTACCGCTGCCTCTATATCTAGGAATCCGACCGAGACCTTTTTCTTTTCTACTTCCTCTTTCAACATTTGGAGATACACCATGATTGTCTGCATGGACAACATAAGTCACAAATTAAAACAAAGAAAACATCTTAGGTTACTCAAACATCAACTTTATTGGGGTTACTAAGACTAGTAATTTTTTCTCACATTAGATGTAATCTCTCATTCTTGAATTATTCTCTTCAAGTCGTCTTTGGTAATGTCAATGATACCATCACAACACTTCCAATACCGGAAACTGTGCAGACACAAATAAGTCATAAGCAAGTCAAACCAGGGAACAAATTGTAGTGTTACATATAAATTAGGGAAGAATAAAGTTACTCATCATTCTTGTCCTTATTCAAATCAAACCAGTTCTTATAGTGATGAGCCACATTTTCATTCAAGAGCTTCCATATATTAATATTGCAGTTCACTCCATCAATAACAATACCATTTTCAACTTTCTGCTTCTCCTTCTTTGTTCTTTTTGCTGGCTTTAACCCTTAATCTTCTTCTTTCCTCTTTTCTGTCCCACACTTGTACAGTTTGACTTTTATTTCAATCGAATGCGTCTTCACAGTTTGTTTTGTTTTCTTAACATATTTTTTGACCCCTTCTACTTGTTGTCCTTTATTCTTCAAGCTGATTTCTTCATTCTTTTTTTTTTCGGCCATTTGCACAGCTTGAGCAACAAGTTTGTCTAGTTTAGACAGGTCGACATCGGTCATGACAGGTTCAACGTCTTTTGGAAATATCTTTTGCAACGGAACTGGTTCTGCTTGTTCAAAAAACTACACAAAAGAAAACACACAAGTTATCCTAAAAAAAATGAAGAAAACACAATATTTATTGAGGGTCAATAAATTGATTTCTACTCTTCTTCAATTCCTAATTGCTCCTCTCTGCAGCTATGATCTTCCATGTTGTCTCTGTAGTTATATTTTTCCTCTTCAATCGGCCTTGACCTATCCTCCTCCTCAGTTACACATATTATCGGCTTGGTCTGAGCATGTTTTGCCTCCTCTTTTGTAACTGTATCTTAAGAGCCTTAATTTTATTTTTTTCTGCCATCCTTTCTTTCTCTAGCTCAATGATTTGGCTGTCCATTTTCTTTAACTTGTCGAGCAATTCAGTGTTTTTCTTCACCAGTTCTTCATTTGCTTTGGCAAGTTCTGTCAGCTTCTTCGTCATATCTTCCATCGGCAGCTCCTGTACACGTTATAACAACGACATCGTTACTGTTAAATAATTATATCCAAATAAACAAGTTTACTACCCCTTAGTAAATTTCTACTAGGGGTTAGTAAACTTGCAATTCAGTATCTCCCTTTCAATTTCATGGCCGCAATACACAACAGATACCATAATAAACAACTTTTAGCCTCTTAGTAAACTCAGTAGAAGTTTACTGCTTCCCAGTAAACTTCTATTGGGGATCAGCAAACTTGCAATTCAGTATCTCCTTTTCAATTTCATGGCCACAACACATAACAGATACCCTAATAAACAACTTTTAGCCCCTTAGGAAACCTAGTAGAAGTTTACTGGGGAGCAGTAAACTTCTACTGAGGGTCAGTAAACATGCAATTCAATATATCCCTAGTTCATAGACACAACACACAACAGATACTCTAATAAACGTAAACCCAGTAGAAGTTTACTTGCAATTCAAGTTCCATTTTCTTTGTCAATAGTTTTACTTGGTGTTAGTAACCATTCAAACTTACCCAATCATTGAAGTTTGGTGTTCCATTCTCATCTTGCCTCAACTCATCATTGCCGGAACTCGTTTCCTCCTCATCCATCCACGGACCTTCTATTATGAGTTTCTGTTTTTACATTTATAATATACAAATCAGTTTAATTTTAGTTTTTGGAAAAACAAAATACACAATTCAATAGTTTTTTATATATATATATATATATAATTAAAAAAAAGTTTTACCTCTAGCAATTCAGGTCTTCTCAAATACTCTTTTTCTTTGATGATCTCTTGTATTGACCATCTTATAAATTTGGGAGTCTCCTTCTCTTTCCCGAGAATCCGCTTCTTTATTTTTGTTTTCTCAAGAAACTAGTATAGAACCAGAAGGAGGCATCCGTTCAAAACTTTTGGCTCTCCCTTTACGTGCTTGTGAAGTCTTTGGTGCAAGAATTCTAATACCTTATGTGACCAGTTGTATTTGTCGATGCGTTTGAGTATCAGTTTCCATTCAATGTGGTTCCAGCTTCTGCTGAAAAATAAAGCTGACATAAGGTACATTATAACCAAATAGGCTATCTTCCATGGATCCCCTTTCTTCTTCTGAATCTTCCTCAGCTCTTCCATTAATGTGTCATTAATAACCTTTCTGGTGATCGTTCTTCTTGTTTGCTTTCCAAAGATAGCGGAATCTGCGCTTTTCTTCGAGCCCTTACAGTATTTTTGTTCTATTATGATATCCACATTTGAGCCTTCTTTGGTTATTCTAAAAATTGAATGCACATCATGCTCCGTAATTTTAATCTCCCTGTTCCCAAAGATGAAGTTTTTCTTGTCACTATTGTGGTGCCTCATTAGGATCTCAAAATCAGTTTCAAGCTTCTTCACTTGATCCTCATCAATCTTGCCCAATCTGAATGCTTCAATTATTCCCCGAAAACAAGTGTTGTTTATCATCTCTCATGATTCTTCTAGGATGCTCTCCTTGTATGTATACGTTAACATATAAAATGACGTCAGTGAGCATTTTTGTTGCACGTGTTTGATCTTGGTCAAGTCACCTTCTCCTCCTTTTCCCTTCTTCTTCTTTCTTTCCTTTTCTTCCTCCTCCTCCTCCCTTGAATCTGTCTCCGCTTGCTTGTTTTCTTTTTCTACATGTTGATCTATTCTGAAAAACAAACTTTTCTATTTCCCCTCTTCATCTTCAGTGTAATCATCATCTTCTTCTTCTACTTCTACCAGTACTACTTCTTTTTCTTCTTCTTTTTCTTCTTCAGTAGCAGCACCATTCTGGATCTCTTTTATCTTTTTCTTCGACTTTATTTTTTGTAAAACTTCTACTATATTTTGTTATGTCCTCATAGAAGTTATATATTCTTGAACCAAATCCTCTTCAGATTCAGAAGTCATAATTAAATGTCTTGAACCTCTTCTCATCCTACATATAAGTAGTAAAAACTTGCATTTATAAACTGCATATGCAAAAATAAAGTTTATTGCCCCCCAATAAACTTCTGCTGGGGATCAGTAAACTTGTGATACAATAACTCTCTTTCAATTTAAGGGCCACAACACACAATAGATACTCATTCTTAACCTAATAAACAACTTTATGGATACTCATTCACTATAAATAAGAGAATCAAGATTCAATATCATCATAGAAGTCCAAAATAAGCCTAAATTTAATAAAATCTAAAATGTACATGTTTTTATGGATTTTCCGAGGGAGGTCGAGTGAGAGCGATTGAAGCAGAGATTGATGCTGATATTCAACTAGAGAGTGACGCCGAGTGTGAGCGATTGAACTTGATAGCGACGCCGAGATTGAAACACAGATCGACTGAGATTGAGCCAGAGAGCAATTTTGATCGTCTGGGATTTAATGAGAGAGTGGCGTCATCGATTGAGATTTAACGAGAGAGCGACGTTGATCGATGGAATGACGGAGATCGTTTTAAACCCTAAACCAGAGATGGAGGCCATGTCACCCAAAACAAATACATAGAGGATGATGAGTATTCTGACCAAATTGAGAAGAATGATGATTCGGGCGACTCAGATTATCATGAGTACAATTAATATAACCATTATTGTGGATTTCGATTGGTCTAATCTACTTATATTAATTTGGCATAACTTTATATATGTATTTTTAAATTTGTAACCACGTACGTACGTACATCCAACCATTAATTATTCATGCAAATTTCTCTTTTTCTACATGTGTAATTTTTAAAATGCATATGTATGTTTTTTTAAGTACGAATACTTACGTGAAGTTACAGTTGAGTTTAGTTTGAAAAGTTACACAAAAATGCTTGGATGTAAATATAATAAAATGTCCAAATTTTTTAAAAATATACTTAGTCGACGAAACTTGAAGAATTCGTCGCCTTAGTACTTGTAAGGCAACGTAGGATCAGCGAAATATAAGGCGGGTAAAAAAAAATTATGTTACATAGGCGATGGAAATTGAATAAGTCGTCGGCTTGGTATAACCAAGGCGACAAAAAATGTCTTTTCCGTCGTCTAAGATCCCGAAATATTAGGCGGGTGAATTTTGCACATTTTTTCCCCTGAAAATTTCATATTACTTAGGAGACGAATATGTGTCTTAGGCGACGGAACTTATTCATTGGCTAAGATAAAATTGATACTAACTGCCTTGCTCAATCCACAATCGCTAAATTCACACCCACAATTGCCAAATCCCACCAGAGCTGTGCCACCGCCTCACGCCACCAGAGCTGCGCCACCACTTCGCACCACCAAACCCCATCCACGCATCGACAACTGATTCAAGTGCACGCATCCACCCACCTCCCCCACTCATCGCCACCGCATCCACCTGCCCCTCTGATCTTGCTGCTCTGACCTTATCACCGCCGCTCCTCTTTCAGGTCCGTATTCTCTCTCCCTCAGATTGATCTTGCTTGTTACTTCTGAATCGTATCTGAATTCGTTTGTGGTTAAATCTCATACATTAGGATTGAGAATATAAGATGAGTGAACAAAGTGTAGCTAGGTTGATGTATTTGGAATTATGGTTGATGTTTTTGAAGGCAAAAATGGTTAGCTAGGAGTTTTTTTTTTTTTTTTTTAAGCTGCCTACTGGCTTTTATGTTTTAGAAGTAGTGCTTGAACATGTGAAGGAGAAATGCAAGAGTTTCTGTAGGTTGAATGTGTGTGATGACGATATAGGGAAGAATGGGGGATTGGCTATTGTTAAGTTTGTGTCGAAGATTAAGTACTTATGGTTGAGAAGGGCGAGAATTGGTAAGCAAGGTCTTATTAGTTTATTGCAAGGATCTTGAACTTTTGGATTTTAGGGTGTGTTGTGGTTTCGATGAAGAGGATGAGGAAATAGCTAAGCTTGCTGCTAGTGGTCCTAAGTTTATGTGTGAGGGTTCTAGAGTTGGACATGGAGGAGTAGGGCACAGGTGTATGTTGTAGGAGGACAAAGAGTCTTGAATGTCAAATGAGGAGGAGAACAAATTATGATGACATTAAAGCTTTTAGAGGACAGAGCATGAGTGTGGTGAGAGTAAGGAGGGCAGATTTCATGTTGATGATGAATTATTGACTTGCTATTGTTATGTGTACCAACTGAATTTGTTAATTATCCATACACACTTCACATCAAACTTGCCTCAGTTCTTAGAGTTTTTTTTTAATTATCTAAAAGAAAAAAATAAATATCACATTGTATCTTCTGCTTATGTGGCTCACAACTTTTATTAGTATTTTCTGTATCCCCAATGCATGAAGTCTAAAAAAAAAGTGAAGAAAGACAAGTGGTTAGATCAACCTGTATGTTTTTCTATGGACTATTTTTCATAATCTTTATCTATTACTCACTCATTTACTAACAATTATGTGTTATTCATGTGCAAGATATGGTGATAATGAGGAAGAGGAAGGACGGAGCCACTAAGGCCAGTGCTTTGATGGAGTCAATACGGAAGAGCGTCGGCTCAGCTAGCAGTAGCAGCCACTTTACCCCCATGCTGGCTGGGACAGTACCACCAGGGGCTTCCTCCTTGATCGTGCGGCCCCCTATAGTTGATAGTAGTTCAACGGGATCTCCATCTCCATCGGCGTCTGCAACAACACCCGAATCTGTAAGACGCATCGTCTGCAACGCTCGAATCAAAGTTAGAAGCCTAATAGTTAAGTGTATTAATTTACTGCTCCCTAGTAAACGTCTATTGAGGGTCAGTAAACTTGCAGTACATTATCTCCATTTCAATTTCATGTCAATTACACACAACAGATACCTTAATAAATAACTTTACTGGCCCATAGTAAATCCAGTAGAAGTTTACCGCTGTCTCTTTCATTTTTATGTCAATTACATACAACAGATGCCCTAATAAACAATTTATTGGTCTCTAATAATCCCAAAAGAAGTTTACTGCCCCCCAGTAAACTTTTACTGGGGGTCAGTAAACTTGCAGTACAATATGTCTCTTTCATTTTCATATTAATTACACACAACAGATACTATAATAAACAACTTTATTGCCCCCTAGTAAACTCAGTAGAAGTTTACTGTCCCCAAGTAAACTTCTACTAAGGGTCAGTTAACTTGCAGTACAATATGTCTCTTTCGTTTTCATGTCACTTACACACAACAGATATCCTCTTGTATATTAAGTATCCTAATGTATTTTCACATGTTAATTGTAGCTCTAACCTTGAAAAAGAAGCGGGGTTTATGTTTTGGAAAGAAGGTGGAGGATATCGTTCAACAAACGGGGCAAAAGATCAAGCTGGAATATTGCCCCCGTGTAAAAGGCCCTAGCATGAGGGGGATAAACAGCTTGGTGGCACATGATATCGGTTGCGCCACACGGAGTCTGGAGGGAATGAGGGCAAGGATGTTCTACGACCTTGATCAGACCGAGAAGTGGAAGGTGTGGAATGCAATGTCTCTAAGTAACTGAAAAGTATATGAACACTACCAGAACAAGTACTTTAGCCGACGAAAAATTTTCGTCGGCCTGTTAAAAAAATTCGTCAGCTAAGACCTTAGCCGATGATCTTTCGTCGGCTATAGTGTCGTCGGGAAAAGGCCGTCTGTAATGACTTTAGCCGACGAAATTTTTTTTTTCGTTGGCTATAGTCCCACTTTAGTCGACGAAAAAAATGTCGTCGGCTATAGTCTGGGACTATAGCCAACGAAATATTCGTCGGCTAAAGTGCGTAATAAATAATTAAAAATAACTATAGCCGACGAAATATAAAGTCGGCTAAACGTTGTAAAAAAATTTAAAAAATAACTATAGCCGACGAAATATAAAATATTTCGTCGGCTAAACCTTATAAAAAAAATTAAAAAAATTTAAAAATAACTATAGCCGACGAAATATTAGGTTATTCGTCGGCTAAACCTTATAAAAAAAATTAAAAAAATTTAAAAATAACTATAGCCGACGAAATATTAGGTTATTCGTCGGCTAAACCTTATAAAAAAAATTAAAAAAAAATTAAAAATAACTATAGCCGACGAATATAGTGTTTGAATATCGTCGGCTAAAGTTGCTGGGTTTTGAAAAAAAAAACTGCAGAAACTTTCGGCTAAACTTTCGGCCACCCAAATGCAAATCGCGGAGGTTGGTCATGTGAGCCACCGAAACCGGCAACACGCCGGTGAGGTTGTTGTTATAGAGGTCGAGAACACAGAAGTTAGTGAGGTTGGAGAGCTCCGGCGGGAACGTGCGGTTGAAGACGTTGTTGGAGAGGTTGAGGAGGCGGAGAGCGGAGAGAGCGAAGATCTCAGGCGGGATGGGACCGGAGAGGTTGTTCTCGGCGAGGGTGAGATTGGAGAGGGTGAGAGGTTGTTCTCGGCGAGGGTGAGATTGGAGAGGGTGAGATCGGCGAGGGTGAGAGGTTGTTCTCGGCGAGGGTCGTCGAGGGAGGACTTGAGGGAGAGGAGGGCGCGGTAGGTGGCCATTGGGCGCGTGGGGGTGCAGAGTAGACGGTGGGGTGAGGAGAGAGAGTGGCGGAGGTGGAGGAGGAGAAGGAGGAGGAAGAGGAGGAGGGGCCGCATTATGTCTAGTGTTGGGCCGCATTACGGCTATATAAAGAACTTTAGCCGACGAAATTCTTTATTTTCGTCGGCTAAACTTTTTGGTTGACCGCCAAAAAATTTCGGTTCAAAATTTTGAAAATTTTTCGACTTTAGCCGACGACTTTTCATAATTTCGTCGGCTAAAGTCGTTTGAAAATTTTGGTTGAAAATTTCGAAAATTTTTCGACTTTAGCCGACGACTTTTCATATATTTTCGTCGGCTAAAGTCCTTTGAAAATTTCGTCGGCTAAAGGTACCAATTTCGTCGGCTAAAACTTGGAAATTCGTCGGCTAAACCTTTGAAATTCGTCGGCTAAAAGTATTTTTATACATTTGGCATGTTGTGATTGTGATGATCAAACTTGAGAAACAAAAATCCAACCGTCAGATCTGACCATCATGATAAAATACATGTATGGGAAAAAATTCAACTTGATCCGAAAAGAATAAGGGCTCGATCCGGACGGTCAATCTCGTAAGTCAAACCCCTAAACGCACGGAAAAGGTCGTTCGACCGTCTAAATTACGTATTTTGGCCGAACCTCCAACTGAAAATAGTTTTAAACCGATGACACGCAACAAGTCGTATAAAAATTTTACGCAAAATAACCACCGAATATAGGGCTACTCATAGGGGGAAAAATAAAAAATTGCATTGACCGCAACTATCGGCACCGAATATTTACCGGAATAGTGTGATTTTTCAACCGTGGATGTATTTCAACATTCTCTTCATATCTTATTTCATGACTTTTTTGCGTTTGAAGGTTTTACGTATAGTTTGTTTTTGAAACGGAACATTTACATAACACTTGGTAAACAAGTTATACAACATTAGTATGCATGTTGTGATTGTGATGATCAAACTTGAGAAACAGAATTCTGACCGTCAGATCTGACCATCATGATAAAATACATGTATGAGAAAAAATTCAACTTGATTCGAAAAGAATAAGGGCTCGATCCGGACGGTCAATCTCGTAAGTCAAACCCCTAAACGCACGAAAAAAGTCGTTCGACCGTCTAAATTACGTATTTTGGCCGGACCTCCAACTGAAAATAGTTTTAAACCGATGACACGCAACAAGTCGTATAAAAATTTTACGCAAAATAACCACCCAATATAGGGCTATAGTAGGTAATAGAGAAATTTTAGGGTTTAGCCGACGAATACCCTAATGTATTCGTCGGCTATAATATGTAATTAAAAAATTAAAAAATAACTATAGCCGACGAAATATTAGGTTATTCGTCGGCAAAGACCATCTTAGCCGACGAATTTTCATATATTTTCGTCGGCTAAAGTCCTTTGAAAATTTTACTCCAACTTTGGTTTACCGCCTAAAAAATTTTGAAATTTTTTGACCTTAGCCGACGACTTTTAATATATTTTCGTCGGCTAAAGTCTATAAATTCACGAAAACACTCATATCTCCCCCTATATTACGTAGTTTGGTCAAATCTCCCACACGAAAAACTCTCACGTAGATGAGACGCAACCACCTATATAAAAATTTTGAAACATTTACCTTTCGACGATAGGGCTCCCCTTAAGAAATAATAACGGTAAATAGGGTTGACCGCTACTATCGGCTCCGAGACTTTACCTGATTTACGTGATTTTTGAACCATAGCCGTATTTCACCATTCTGAACACATCTTATTTTACGAGATTTTTAATAATTTTGCTTCTTATGTAGAGTTAGTTCACAAAGTTGTATAACCTACTAAACAAGTTATACAACATTAGTAGACACGTTGTGATTCCGATGACTAAAATTCACAAACCAAAATTCGACCGTCAGATATGATCATTATGACGAAATATGTCTATGGTAAAAAATTCAACTGGATCCAACAACGTTAAGGGCTCGATCGAAACGGTCAACTGTAATCGAAAATAAGAAAACTGCATTTTGAAGCCCTAAACGGACTCGGATGGCCAAAAAAGCCTATACGTCATGGCATAGCAATGAGTTTGACTCGTAGGGCCGTTACGCTTCCGGAAAAGTATCACAATAGTCAATCGGACACCAAAAACCAAATCTGCAGCATAGTAAATAATAAGGGTAAGTCAACTATCGGCACCGAGACTTTACCGGAATACCGTCATTTTTCAACCGTAGACGTATTTCACCATTCTGGTCATATCTTATTTCACGACTTTTTTGCATTTGAAGGTTCTACGTATAATTTTTTTTTTCCAGATGGGTTGTTGTCCAAATCTGTAAATATAAGACACTTTAGCCGACGAAATTATATTTTTCGTCGGCTAAACTTTTGAAAATTTCGTCGGCTAAACTCTTAAAATTTCGTCGGCTAAACTTTTGAAAATTTCGTCGGCTAAACTTTTGAAAATTTCGTCGGCTAAAGTTCACAGACTATAGCCGACGAAAAAAATTATTCAGTCGACGAAATATTAATTTCGTCGGCTAAAGTCCACTTTAGCCGACGAAAATTTTTAATTAGCCGACGAAGAACAATTTCGTCGGCTAAAGCCCACTTTAGCCGACAAAAAAAAAATTCGTCGGCCTGGTTTTTTTTTTTCGTCGGCTAAAGCCTTTCTTCTGGTAGTGGAAAAGTAAATTTACATAATTACATTTGTTTGATAACATATATATGATTGCTTATGTAATTGGAAGACATGAACTGATTGAATTGACATCTCTCTGTTGATAAAATTTCATGTCTAAAGATATGTTTGCATAAGACTGAGTTTTCTTATAAAGTGAAAATGTTATGGATATGTATACAGTATGATTGAATGTGTGTAAAGTATTGTGTGTTGATATGAATTGAAAGATGTGTTTTGTGATAGTAATTGGGTTTATTAATTTTTTATTTTATTTTTCAGTGTTTAACATGAGAATTTTGTTTTTATTTCTTACTTAGCTGAAATACGAGTGAGATGAAAATGATGAGCCAATATTCAATTGGATACTGAAGAGGGCACAAGAGAGGTATAAGGACTGGAAGTACCAGTGTCACAAAACTTATCTGAAGGAAGGGTCCTCTGGCATGCCTTTAAATTTCATTGGGAGAGATGACCAGTGGAAGTTTCTATGCAAGCACTTCGAGTCAGATGCACTCAAGGTGATTTTTTTTTAATTACCTTCATTGTTTCCCTTGTATTTTATTATTAGCCCATTCAAGATATTAGAACTCAAGTTATTATTTTATAACTTGAAATGTGAAATGTGTAAGATATTAGAACTAATCTATTTAATATTTTTTCATGTATATATTAGAGACTATCATTGGCAAACAAGCGGAACCGTGGGAAGAAGACTATTCACTACCACATGGGGTCTTCTTTTATCATCTACACAATTGAGAAAGAATACAATGCGACCAACTTCTAATAATCAAATGTTTTGAGAAGACCTATGTCAGGGAGGGTACAACTAAGCATTATGTAAGTGTCTCTTCTTTTAATATTATGTAAGCTTATCAGTGATTAGTCAAGCATGTGTAAATCTGGCTATTGGTATATATGTCACACCCCAGTCCTTAAGTTTTTTTTTCCGGTTATTTATTCCGGTATTATTTTGGTCTTTTACCGTATTAATTAACCGTTTACTGTTAAAGACTTTAAAGTTGACTTTTTATTCCGTTGAGAATTTGAGAAAACTTTCTTCATGAAAGTTGTAGAGGACGTCGTTACGAGTTCGTAGTCATGCTATGCGTTAAATTCGGAGTTAGCATAGTAAAGTTATGAATTTAATGGTAAAATTTTTGTGTAGGTAAAAAGGGGAAATTTTTGAAGTGGGTGTTTTGATTTAGTTGGGTTTGAGAGTTGGGCCGGGGGTAGCAGCCCAAGTCCTTTATTTTTCTTCTCTCTTTTTCCTCTTCTCTTCTTTCTCTTCTGCTCTTCTTGATGAGCACATTTTATATCATATTATTATCTCTGATTTATATGTGTTAGTTACTTGTTTTAATTAGTTTGAGTTATTTAATTTGTTTCTATGTTCTTATAGATGTTACATCTAAATAAATAAAATGTTAAAGTTATGGAAACAATCTATCTATTTTCATAGTAAATTGAGTCCTTGTTTTTAACATGAGTCTTTTCCCTTTAATTAAATAACCAAGTGCAACACATGTTCTCATTGTTCTAATAGCATGTGCCTACAATTGGTAGAATGTTTTCCCTTTGCATTAATTGTGTTCCATTGAAAATATTTACCTTAGCTGTTAATTGTTGAATTCACTCTACTCATTGATTCATAGGTACGTACATGTTATTGATTCAAATGGAAGGGATGCATGAAGAATTTGTCAAAGACAACATACCATGAAAGAAGGTGGCAAAGAAACAAGCATGCATGTTTCTAGGAACTAAATCTCATTCCTTCAAAGTTTGTGTACGTACTCATGCACATCAAAAATGAGAGAAGCAAATGTGTTGTAGATGAAAAGGAATTGATGTTTGAAAGCATTTATGTGTGAAGAAAAATGTTGCCATCAAGCATGAGAAGGTTGAAGGGATGAAAGTCATATTCACATGAAGATGGAGTTGGAATGGAGATCTATGTTGCCCTATAAATAGAAGTTGCTTGAAGTGAATAAAGGAGAGGAGGAGAGAGTAGAGAATTAGAGACACATTGTTGCTCTTAGTTCTTCTCTTTCTTTAGCTACTTTTTGTATGATGTTTTGTATTGTTTTAAATATGTTTCCAATTTGTACTATGTCTAGCTAATTTCCTTAACTAAGGCTAAGGAGGAAACCACATTATGAAATAAGTTTCTTTTAATTATCTACAATTCCCATAGTTATGTTATCCATGCCTATGACTCTTGCTTCAAAATGCATTAATAAAATCCTTGTTCTTTTCACCTCTAATGTCATGCATTTTTGGTAGTTTGGAAGTCAGTTTTATTAATCCATGCTTGGCTTTGTAAAATATTTAATATGAACTTCTTTGATCTCTTGTCATTCAAATGAGCTTGTTTCACATTTGATGCTTTGTAAACACTTTGATCTTTTGTAGTTTCAATAAGTTTGTGTACATGTGATGCTTTGATGTTCATAATTAAGAAGCGAAGAAGAGTCTACTTTAGATATATTTCATGTGTGCTTCATTGTTAAATCTTGAGAAAGCAGTAGATTGATTTCTAGATTGCTACTCCTAATTCGGGAATTAGTAGATAATATTTAGAGACTTATCAAGTAATGTGGTGGAATCCGATGCTTTAGTTACTTCGTCATCAAGGTAATTTTTTATCTATTTTATTTGTCTTAGCTACTTCACCATCAACTTTCATTCAACTAGGTTAGTGTTAAATTAATTTAGATTCGATTAGTTTTTCCTATTTTCATACATTCCCTGTGGGTTCGACCTCGCTCTTGCATATCTGTGCTGCAACTGATTCGTGCGCTTGCGAGTAATATTTTAAAACACATCAAGTTTTTGGCGCCGTTGCCGGGGACTGTAATGGAAAACTAATTTTGTTTAAGTTGATTTAATTCTTCCACTAGTTATAGCTTAGTTTTTCATTCATTATAAAATAAAAAAATTAAAAAAAAACTGCATCAATTACGTAGACACCAACTTGCATATTCATTGTAGTATTTTATTTCTATATAAGCTTGCCTCTTTTGACTTTGGTTACATGCATATATACATGTGTATATATATATATATATATATATATATATATATATATATCAACTTGCATAGCATTGAAAACAAATAGTTTCTTGTGTTCTTGTTTTTCCAAACCTACGTTTCCTACACTTATTGTCTATTTTATTTCAATTTGGTAACATAGGAATAGGAACAAACATAAAAAATAAAAAAAATAAAAAATTGTAGGCTACATTTACGTTTTATATATCTATTGCATAGAGTAGTATTAGCTAGCTTCATTTCACATCATTTTGCACTTTTTAGGCTACTATTGTTCTTACTATTCTTACAATAGTTTATTTTCAAGGTACTTTTCTTGAGTCAAAGAAGGAGAGCTAGCCGAAGAAGATCGAAAGTTTGAGGAATAGAGTGGAAACTGAAGGAAGTGAAAGTTATTGTTGCTAGGCAGTGATTATAGCGAAAAACAAATTGGTCTTGACACAACATTGTCCACTTTTTCGGGTGTGTCACTTCTAATTTCTCAACTTTTGGTTTCTTTTGTTAATTTTCTTTTGTTCCTTGTTGTGTGTTTTCTTTTTCATTTTTTTTTAAACATTTTATGCATTTAAATAATTAGTAGCATTCTCACCTTAATGACATAAGGATTTGATTTAATCACCAATTCCTTGCCCATCTAGGTTAACCATCTCCTACATTTGTTAAAACTCAAGCCAAATTTAATCGTAAAATCTATTAGACATTGGTTTAGGTTTTCACACAGCTCATAGGATCCTCTTGCATAGTGTAAATTTTTGGTAACTCCAGTGAGTACCTTCCAAAAGTGTGATGTCTAGAAAAGTTTTTTAAGGAAACACCTTCGGTGTTTAAGAAGAATTGGGTTTTAAGTGGGACCATTGTGACCCCTCCAATCTTCCCGGAACTCACCTGGTTACATTTTTGGCAGCCCTTAACTGGTCATCCTCTAATTCACTCTAAAAGAGAGTAGGAGCTGACTTGTAATTAATTGTTGCTTTGAGTAGATTTTCTTGTAGATTTGTGTGTGCAAAAAAAAAAAAAAAATAATAATAATAATAATTTTAAAAAATAAAATAAAAAATTAGTGTTGTAGTTTATGTTTGGTCGTCGTTCACTCAGTTTAGAGTTGTTGCCTTACGACCCTGAGATTGAGAGAACAATTAGGAAAGGAATCGAGAAACTTGATTCTCAGATCACGATGGGAGAAAATTTAGAGACCAAAACTCTAAGGGAGTACTTTGCTCCCATCACCACAAATTCCCCATCATGCATAGTGTTACCGAACACTACTGCTGCTCATTTTGAGTTGAAGCCTCAGATTCTTCAACTATTGCCCAATTTTCGTGGATTAGATCGTGAGGACCCGTACATGCATGTCAAAGAATTTCTAGACATATGTGCCACCTTCAAATTCCAGAACTTTTCAGATGAGTCTGTTCGCTTGCGTCTGTTTCCCTTTTCTTTAAAAGATAAGGCGAAGGGATGGTTGAATTCCCAACCTCCAGGTTCCATCACCTCTTGGGACGAATTGGTCAGAAAATTTCTGTCTAAATTTTTTCCCATGTCTAGAACCAATTCCCTTAGGCGAAACATTTCCGACTTTAGGCAAAAAGATGACGAACAATTCTATGAATCTTGGGAAAGATTCAAAGATTTGATTTTGCGGTGCCCCCACCATGGTTTTGAAACATGGAGACTGGTACAATATTTCTATAATGGTCTGACCCAGTCAAACCGTCATATGATAGAGTCAATGAAGGGAGGAGCATTTCTAAGTTTGAGAGACGATGAAGCCTATGAATTTCTCGAAAACTTGTCTGAAAATTCTCAGCAATGGGATTTTTCCAATCAATATGATAGACAAGTGAAGGAACCCAAGCGAGGAGGAATGTATGAGGTGAGAAGTGGCTCTGATTTAGAGATAAAGATTGAGAGTCTGTCAAGAAAGGTTGAGGCGTTAGCGTTAGATAAAACCATGAGTTCAGTCAACCAAGTCCAGTTTGAAGGTTGCTCTCTTTGTGCAAGCCCAATGCATTCAGCTCAAACATGTCCTTCCATGTGCGGCTACTCTGAAAGCCACCCTGAGCAAATCAATGCCTTGAACAATTTCAGGAAACCATTTGGTACTACATTTTCTGAGCCCTACAATCCAAATTGGCGGAACCACCCTAATTTTTCTTGGAGAACAACCCAACCTCAATTAAACTTCGGAGGGAACCAAAATTCACAGAATAATCAATTTCGCCCTCCTAATCAACCTTATCATTCAGCTCCTCAATCCAATCCACAATTTGCGGCACCACAGCCACAACAATCATCTTTGGAGGAATCCCTCCAAAAGTTCATGCAAGTTACTGGTCAAGCCATTTCGAAATTAGAACAACAAATAGGCCAGTTAGCGACTGTTGTTGGTGAGAGAGAGAAAGGGAAGTTTCCTAGTCAGCCGTTGCCTAACCCAAAAGGACAATTTCAGATTAGTGAACCTTCAAGTTCTTTGAATTCCCATGAGCAAGTCCAATCCATAGCCACACTTAGGTCAGGCAAACAGGTTGATAACAAAGTTCAGATGCCCGACTTAGATGAAGATGCTCCCACCAACAAATCCAAAGATGGAGAGGTGCCAATCTCTTCTGACATCCACTCTTCGAGTGTCCCAAAAATCCAAACTTTTCCTGTAGTTGAACAGCCTGTTAGGAATTATGTCCCAAAAGCTCCATTTCCTCAGAGATTAGTGAATCCTAAGAAAGGTGCCCAGTTTGGTGAGATCTTAGAAGTGTTTAAGCGAGTCAATATAAACATTCCATTCTTAGATGCCATTCAGCAGGTGCCCTCATATGCCAAGTTTCTGAAAGACCTTTGCACCCTTAAACGAAAAACGAATGTTCCAAAGAAAGCTTTTCTAACAGAACAAGTGAGCTCAATCATTCAACGGAAATCTCCTGTCAAGTACAAGGACCCTGGTAATCCTACCATTTCATGTACTATAGGAGATAATCATTTCAAGAGAGCTTTGCTAGATTTAGGGGCTAGTGTGAATTTGTTGCCATATTCTGTATATGCGCAAATGGGTTTGGGGGGAATGAAACCGACTCGTGTGGTATTACAATTGGCAGACCGATCGGTGAAATATCCTAGAGGTATTGTTGAAGATGTCTTGGTTCAGGTTGACAAGTTTTACTTTCCTGTCGATTTCATAATCTTAGATACCCAGCCTGTCTCTAACCTAAGTGATGAAATTCCAGTCATTCTAGGTCGTCCTTTTCTAGCTACTTGTGATGCCAATATTAGTTGTCGGAGTGGTATGATGACAATTTCCTTTGGTAACATGACTTTAGATCTCAACATTTTCAATATAAGCAAGCAGCCTTTAGAGAATGACGAAGTTGGTGAGGTCAATTTGATTGACAACTTAGTGACAGACACTTTCCACCAGTCTAGCATTAAGGACCCCTTAGAGTCATGTCTAGTTCATTTTGGTGCTGATTTTGATTTTGACAAATCTATTGAAGAGGTCAATGCTTTGTTAGATTCTTTCCCTCTTATAGATTCTGCCAATTGGAAATCGAAGGTGGAACCACTTCCTTTGTCTTCATCCCCACCAATCCCTTCCATTGTCAAGCCTCCAAAGTTAGACTTAAAACAATTACCTGATACTCTCAAGTATGCGTTTTTAGGTCCATTTGAGTCATTGCCTGTTATCATTGCTTCTGATTTGAGTAGTACTCAAGAAGAAAAATTGTTGCAAATTCTTAGGGAGCATAAGGAAGCCATAGGATGGTCGATAGCAGATATCAAAGGTATTTCCCCGTCTGTAGTCATGCATAAGATTCACCTTGAAGATAATGCTAAGACTTCACGTGAAGGTCAAAGACGTCTGAATCCTGCCATGAAGGAAGTAGTTAGAGCGGAAGTGTTGAAACTTTTAGATGTTGGTGTCATTTACCCAATATCTGATAGTCAATGGGTGAGTCCTGTTCAAGTTGTCCCAAAGAAGTCTGGCATCACTGTTGTTAAGAATGATGACAATGAGTTGGTTCCCACAAAAATCCAAACTGGTTGGCGTGTGTGCATTGACTATCGTAAGTTAAATGCCGTCACGAGGAAAGATCATTTTCCTCTTCCTTTCATTGATCAAATGTTGGAAAGGTTAGCCGGTCATGCATACTACTGTTTCTTAGATGGTTATTCCGGTTATAACCAAATCCCCATTGCACCTGAGGATCAAGAGAAAACCACTTTCACTTGTCCTTTTGGAACCTTTGCCTACCGTCGCATGCCCTTTGGGTTATGCAATGCACCTGCTACTTTTCAGCGGTGTATGGTCTCTATCTTTTCTGATATGGTAGAGCGCTTCCTTGAAATATTCATGGATGATTTCTCCGTGTTTGGATCGTCATTTGATGAGTGTTTACACCATCTTTCCCTTGTCTTGATGCGTTGTAAGGGGAAAAATCTTGTTTTGAATTGGGAGAAATGTCATTTTATGGTCAAAAAGGGAATTGTTTTAGGACACGTGATTTCCTCCAGTGGCATAGAGGTTGACAAGGCCAAAGTCGATTTGATTTCCAATCTTCCACCCCCACGGACCGTTAAGGAAATTCGGTCATTCTTAGGTCACGCAGGTTTTTACCGTAGGTTCATCAAAGACTTCAGTAAAATCTCACGTCCTTTGTGCAGTTTACTTGCCAAAGACGCTCCATTTGTCTTCACTGATGAATGCCTCCATGCTTTTGAAAAGCTTAAGTCACTTTTGACTTCTGCACCCATCATTCGACCTCCCGACTGGAGTGTCCCTTTCGAAATCATGTGTGATGCATCTGATTATGCCATAGGTGCTGTCTTAGGACAACGAATCGATAAACTTCCTCATGTCATTTACTATTCTAGTAAGACTCTCACTGATGCACAACTCAATTACTCCACCACTGAAAAGGAGTTACTGGCGGTTGTATTTGCGCTAGACAAGTTTAGGTCTTATCTCTTAGGATCTAAGGTCATTGTCTATTCGGATCATGCTGCATTGAAGTATCTTTTGTCTAAGAAGGATGCTAAACCTCGTCTTATCCGTTGGATTTTGTTGCTACAAGAGTTTGATATTGAGATCAAAGATAAGAAAGGTTCAGAAAATGTTGTTGCTGACCATTTGTCTAGATTGATTGTTGAGTCTAGTGAGGATCCTTTTCCGATCACCGAGTCTTTCCCTGATGAACAACTGATGCATGTGTCTCATTTGCCATGGTATGCCGATATCGTGAATTATCTTGTAACTGGTGAGATGCCATCTCATTGGAGCAAACAAGATAAGTCAAAATTCTTAGCCTTGGTAAAATACTTTTTTTGGGATGATCCTTACTTGTTTAAGTATTGTCCTGATCAGATAATTAGGAGATGTGTTCCTGATAGTGACCAAACCAATATCATCTCCTTTTGTCATGATCATGCATGTGGTGGCCATTTTAGTTCCAAAAAAACTACTGCCAAGATCCTACAATGTGGATTCTACTGGCCATCTCTTTTTCGCGATACACATGAGTATTGCAAAGCCTGTGAGCGATGTCAAAAGTTAGGAAGCCTTTCTAGGAGAAACATGATGCCCTTGAACCCAATTCTTATCGTTGAACTCTTTGATGTTTGGGGTATTGATTTTATGGGACCATTTCCTAATTCTTTTGGAAACTTGTACATCCTTGTTGCAGTTGATTATGTGTCTAAGTGGGTAGAAGCCTTAGCATGCAAAACAAATGATCACAAGGTTGTGATCGGATTTTTGAAAGAGAATATCTTTTCTCGTTTTGGTGCCCCTCGTGCTATCATCAGTGATGGTGGAAAACACTTTTGTAATAGGCCATTTCAGCACTTAATGAAACAATATGGCATTACACATAGAGTTGCTACCCCTTATCACCCACAGACAAGTGGTCAAGTTGAAGTTTCCAATAGGGAAATCAAGCATATCCTTGAGAAAACGGTTAACCCCACTAGGAAAGATTGGTCTTTGAGACTCACTGATGCACTGTGGGCATACCGTACTGCATTCAAGACCCCTATAGGAATGTCTCCCTATCGTCTTGTTTATGGTAAGGCATGTCATCTACCTGTTGAGTTAGAACATAGAGCTTATTGGGCTATTAAACGTTTGAACTTCTCTCTTGATAAGGCAGGTTCTCACAGGAAACTCCAACTCAATGAACTGGAAGAAATTCGAAATGATGCTTATGACTCTGCAAAATTATACAAGGACCGAATGAAGGTGTTTCATGACAAGAACATTTTGAGGAAAACATTGACACCTGGTCAAAAAGTTCTCTTGTATAACTCTCGTTTGCATTTGTTTCCTGGTAAGTTAAGGTCTCGTTGGACCGGTCCTTTTCTTGTTCGTACTGTCTATTCTCATGGGGCTGTTGAAATTGAAAACCCAAAAAATGGTGATATGTTCAAAGTTAATGGTCAAAGGTTGAAGCCGTTTTTGGAGTTGAAAACCCCTGAAGTTGAGGAGGTACTTCTCGCTGATCCTGTTTATCAGGATTAATGCTCTTTTTTGTGTCTTGTGTTTGTAGCTGTAGATGTTCTTTGTTTTTGTCAGTGTCTTTCTTGTTAGTCATGCTTGGTTTTCTTAATTTCTATTGAAAGTGCATTTATAACTGATCAATTACATTGCACTGTTGGAATGATTTCAAAGGAAATTGGAAAAGCGTCAATAAGGTACTATCTTTCCTACTCTTACTCCATCTTATTTAATGTTGTCATGCTTTACATTTGTAACATTGAGGACAATGTTCGATTTAGGTTTGGGGGTAGGATATCGAAAGTTTGGTTACTTTTTGTGTAAAAAAAGAACAAAAAAAATTAATAATAAAAAATATATATATATATATATATATATATGTGTAGTTCATTGTGAAGAATTCTGAGAGAGTTCTTGGCATTTTAGTGTGTTAATAGTCGGAGGGTAGAATTCTTTCAGTAAGTTCTTACTCTTGGGGTATATTGAGATACGAGCCACATGATACAATTTGACGTTGAAGAGTGAGATTTGAGTTAGAAATCTAGATGAATACCAATGGAGACTTATAACCCATGTGAGACTTGAGCCTGTGTCCTATTTTTCTGAGGGTTATACACTATTCTGATCTCTTTTGTTCAAACATTATTTTTTCGATGATCTCATTATTCATTTCATTTGATCGGTTACCGAGAACAACATCTACTTTGAATCACTACACCTGAGTTCTTTTAAGAGACTTAATGACCACATTAATCCTCAGATATCATTTAGGTCATGTTTGATTACATAAGCTTGAGCCTTTCTTGCCCTAGCTCCCATTGAATATCAATTTGCCAGAAAGCCTTTGAGCCTAAATAAATATGTTTCTTTGTTTAGCACATTCACCATTCCCTACTCAAATTGAGGAGTACGAGCTACTGAATAAACATCCAACACCCTATTTTTGAGAACTATTGTTAGAGTTGAGATAGTTTTGTGGCATTTTTTTTGTTGTTTCAAAAAAAAAAAAGATAGAAATCTGTATTCTTCCACACAATAGGAAAGAGTACGGAAAAAAAAAAAACAAAAAAAAAAGAAAAAAAAGAAAAAAAAAACAAGAAAAGAAAGAATATATATATATATATATTATGTTTGAGAAATTTAGATCAATGCCTTGTTCATATGTGAAGACCTCTACATAGTTCTCAAAGAATTCTTGAAATCCTTCTTTTTCTTTGTTAGCTATTACATTAGCCTTACATTACAACCATAAATAAAGCCTTTTTTCAATTCTGTGGAGACATGTGGTCAGAATGTGGAAAGTAAATTAAAGAACTAAGGTGTGTGGGATTCGACATTCTCAATGGTAACTGATATCCTTTCATGAGATCAATTTTACATTTATTTCCAAAAAGAGCAAAATTTTCTTGATGCACATATGTGAGACGTTTGCATTCATCTATAATTACTCTTCCTCACATATGAATTGAGTGAAACACATAGCCCATCTCTGAGCGTTTCAATTTTGAGTGACTATCTGTGAGATTTGAAGTCGAAGCGAATTTTCAGAAAGAGATTTGACTTGGATTTAACTTAGATATGAAATGTTGTATTTGTGTTGGCGTTACTCATACAAACTTCGAGTTAAGATACTTTCTGAGAATATTCTAACCTCTGTCTTTGCACACTAAAACTCTGAAGTACTTTAGCAGAATTTGTCATGTCGGTCTAGCTAAGTGAATAAATTGTTAATTGTATTTTTGTTTCCTGTTTTGCTCGAGGACTAGCAAAATATAGGTTTGGGGGTATTTGATGAGCACATTTTATATCATATTATTATCTCTGATTTATATGTGTTAGTTACTTGTTTTAATTAGTTTGAGTTATTTAATTTGTTTCTATGTTCTTATAGATGTTACATCTAAATAAATAAAATGTTAAAGTTATGGAAACAATCTATCTATTTTCATAGTAAATTGAGTCCTTGTTTTTAACATGAGTCTTTTCCCTTTAATTAAATAACCAAGTGCAACACATGTTCTCATTGTTCTAATAGCATGTGCCTACAATTGGTAGAATGTTTTCCCTTTGCATTAATTGTGTTCCATTGAAAATATTTACCTTAGCTGTTAATTGTTGAATTCACTCTACTCATTGATTCATAGGTACGTACATGTTATTGATTCAAATGGAAGGGATGCATGAAGAATTTGTCAAAGACAACATACCATGAAAGAAGGTGGCAAAGAAACAAGCATGCATGTTTCTAGGAACTAAATCTCATTCCTTCAAAGTTTGTGTACGTACTCATGCACATCAAAAATGAGAGAAGCAAATGTGTTGTAGATGAAAAGGAATTGATGTTTGAAAGCATTTATGTGTGAAGAAAAATGTTGCCATCAAGCATGAGAAGGTTGAAGGGATGAAAGTCATATTCACATGAAGATGGAGTTGGAATGGAGATCTATGTTGCCCTATAAATAGAAGTTGCTTGAAGTGAATAAAGGAGAGGAGGAGAGAGTAGAGAATTAGAGACACATTGTTGCTCTTAGTTCTTCTCTTTCTTTAGCTACTTTTTGTATGATGTTTTGTATTGTTTTAAATATGTTTCCAATTTGTACTATGTCTAGCTAATTTCCTTAACTAAGGCTAAGGAGGAAACCACATTATGAAATAAGTTTCTTTTAATTATCTACAATTCCCATAGTTATGTTATCCATGCCTATGACTCTTGCTTCAAAATGCATTAATAAAATCCTTGTTCTTTTCACCTCTAATGTCATGCATTTTTGGTAGTTTGGAAGTCAGTTTTATTAATCCATGCTTGGCTTTGTAAAATATTTAATATGAACTTCTTTGATCTCTTGTCATTCAAATGAGCTTGTTTCACATTTGATGCTTTGTAAACACTTTGATCTTTTGTAGTTTCAATAAGTTTGTGTACATGTGATGCTTTGATGTTCATAATTAAGAAGCGAAGAAGAGTCTACTTTAGATATATTTCATGTGTGCTTCATTGTTAAATCTTGAGAAAGCAGTAGATTGATTTCTAGATTGCTACTCCTAATTCGGGAATTAGTAGATAATATTTAGAGACTTATCAAGTAATGTGGTGGAATCCGATGCTTTAGTTACTTCGTCATCAAGGTAATTTTTTATCTATTTTATTTGTCTTAGCTACTTCACCATCAACTTTCATTCAACTAGGTTAGTGTTAAATTAATTTAGATTCGATTAGTTTTTCCTATTTTCATACATTCCCTGTGGGTTCGACCTCGCTCTTGCATATCTGTGCTGCAACTGATTCGTGCGCTTGCGAGTAATATTTTAAAACACATCACTTCTTCCCCGAGCTCCTGAACCCGTGCCGCCGGAAAGCTTCGCCGTCGCCCGCCGTCATCCCGCCATCGACGGACCACCGCTCCGGCCCAGAAAGGACCCCCGCCATCTCCTCTCTCTCCCCGGCCAACCATCTGAGCCGGTAGTGCCGCCGGAGAGGAGAAAAGCCGCCGAAATCGCCGATCGTTATTTCGCCGGAGTTCCGTCCTCCGGCCACCATAGGCCGTTATTTTTGGCTCATTTGTAGCCCTCATCAAGGTGAGTAATCCCTCCAAAATAATCGGTCTATTTCGATCTCCTTATGGTGTTTTGTATAATTGGAAGTTTTAGGGATTTTAGAATGTTTTAGTTCGATTGCCCTAGTTAGCCTCGAAATTGGAATAAGTGCTAGTTATGAAAGTTGTTGGGTATGATGAGAGGATTATTCTGTCAAAATTTGAGAAGTATTGGAGGTCGCCTGAAAACGCCTGCCGGCCGCTGCTACCGGCGGAGCCGCCGCCGGGAAAATATTTTTTTTAGAGATTTTGATGAGGAGTTGTATGAAATGAGTTTTATAATTTTTGGAGGAGTTTTGATAAGGTTTAAGATTTTTTCGATGGTTAAGGAATTTGACGGTATTTAATTTGGAGTGCCGATATTTGGGTTAGCTGGATTTAAAATTTGTTTAAGGTTAAATATTGGCCATTGATAGGAGCACAAAGTGTGACGTTTTTAATATGTTTATACCCTTTATTTACCCTTTGTTAACTCCTATTTAGTTGTTTTAGCTTTATATTTGTGTTTAGTGTAGAATAATTGCTTAATTTAGAAATATGTAGTTTTTAGTATAAAATACATAGTAATTTCGGAATTGAATAATTTGGTGTTGAAATTGTGCTAAGTGTTGGAAACCCTTGTTTACTCAGGATTCCTGTCTGGATCAAGATTCAATCTTTCCTTGAAGCCTAGTCCATGGAGGAGAGGTCCAAACCAAGTCCAATATGGAGAAGAAGGTCTAAACTCGGGAGAATTTTGAAGAATATCCAAGCCTTGCAAATCCGGATGAAATCAGGAAAATTCCTGTGCACGTCTGTCAACTTCAACGGACTCTCCAGGACAGCTCACAATGAATCAGAAAACGTGCCAGATATGGATAGAAAGCTACGGGAATCTAGTTTCCAAATCAATTGGAATCACCTCAATATCTATTTTCTAGAAGGAGTTATGACGAAATCATCAGACGGAGGTCATTCTGCCGAAATTGAGAAGAACTAGGAATCCTAATCCAATTTGGTTTAGGCTTTGTGGCCGACTCTTCTAGGGTTTTTCCTCTATATAAAGCACGACTCCAAGGACAGAAGATGATCATCAACCCGTGCAAATAACACCAAAGCCTTTGCCGAAACTCCATCAACCTCCAAACACTACAATCCGATCCCACCTTCAGCACTCGTCCAAAGCACGTAGCCGAGGACTCCGCGCACTCAAAGAGTAGAACACGTAGGGACATTCTGAGAGTGTATTCATCTTCTACTTTCAGATTAGTATGTATTTGTTCTTGTTTTATGTTGTTTTAGGTTTTTGCTTAAGTATGTTTCGATTCTTGTCTATGAGATAGAACAACTTTTGAACCATGTTTTGAATTTAAAGTTTTCAGTTTTTAATCTATGATTTTAGGTTTTATGCCGTGAGTGTTATGTTTAAATACTTTAAGATTTTCGGTGCATTCTTATATTATCATGTGTAGTTGATACAAGTAGTTGATATTGCATGTGTTAATCATCCAAAGTTCGACTTTGATACACGTAGTTGATAAGTTGCATTGTCTTTGTTTTTCACCGATTTTCTGCCTATGTTTGATTTAGGACTAGTACTTAAACACATCAAATTCTTTATGTGATACGTAATTGCATGATTAGTTTATGTGTGTGACCGATAAGTAGAGCACGTAGCCGAGCTTGTTTGTGTCGCGATGTTGAATGAAACCCGTAGTCTAATTCTAAGTTGGTCTATGTCATAGAAACCCCGTAGGAACTTATGTGCATATCAAATTTAGGTTGTATATTTGCTCACGGTATAGACTTAAATGAGATTAGGAATTGTCTTCTTTATTATACTATGACTGATTTGTTGACAGGGTTAATTGATGCGTGTGCAAATACGTCTAATCAAATGGCGCCGTTGCCGGGGATCCTTCGGGATCCTCGATCTTTTTAATTGTCAAAATTTGCATTGTATATATGTCTATATGTTTATATTTTGTAAAGTTATAACCATAAACTTGTATATGATGTAATTGTGTTTTTGTTTTTCTACTTTAATACTTGTATGAATAATGTTGTAGGTTGTACTACACAGGAATAGGTAGGATCCCTTTTGTTAATTCTAGCCTTAACCCTTCTTGTTTACCCTCGGGTTTGCATGAGGTTGTGGGCGGCTTTTATTAACACTTGGAGTCATGTTTGGTTCATAAGTTTGTTGCTAGCTGAGTACATTGGTACGCTCCTTCTATTACTCTGGTGCATGGGACCAAAATTGGATCTCAAGAGCCTTGAAAACATACATCTCGGTGATGGAGTTCTCATTGCTCACTAAACGAGTCCTACCATGTTCACTATCTCTGGATTGAGCTATTGACCTTTAGAAACAACGCTTCAAGCTTGTGATCAAAACATCAATATCCAGGCCGCACGTCCACCGTGTCTTACCATCTAGAATCATTATTTGTTTAAGTGTTTTAGTAGCAACTCGAAAATAAACTTGTATGACTTTGTAATCTTAAAGATTGGTGCCATGTATGATTTTGTATTTCATTTGTTTTGAAATTTATCTCTTGATTTTTGAAATTTCTTTTGTTTTCCTTTGTTTTGTTTTTTTTTTCTTTGCTTAATCTAGTTTATTGCTTTTGATTTCATTTTATACTCATGCATGCTAGTTCTTCTACTCCTAATTATGATGAAATCTTGAAGTCCCTTGCTCAAGGGCAACAAAACTTAACATCTGTAACTCAAGCTTTAGTGACAGGTCAACATGCTAATTCTAAAGAGATCGCGGAGCTCAAGAAGCAGATGGGGCAAGTTATCGATTTCATGGGTAAAATCCATGAAAGTGGTAAGTTGCCGGGCCAAACCTTGCCAAACCCGAATGCCGAACAATTCAAGATCGTTGCAACTAGGAGTGGTCGAGTTTTTGAGGAGCCTTTGTTGAAGAAGTCGGAGCCTTCTAAGGAAGGTGGGGCCGAGAACGTCTTTCTGCAAGATGATGAAGATATTGAGGAGGTTTATGCCGAGAAGCAGCCGGACAAAGAGGCTGTGCCTCAGTCCGAGAGAAGCAGCAGTTCTAGCCGAGAAGAAGAAGGTGCAAGAGGCCGTGCCTCTTGCAGTCCCTGCTGATCCGAAATCCACTCAAGCCGTGCTTGAGAAAGGTAAGTCTTCTAGCTCTAATGGTTTAGTTTCTACTAATGTCCATACTCGTGCCCCTTTTCCCCAACAGGTTTGCTAAATCAAAGCATGATGAAGCTGATCATGCAATGATTGAGTTATTCAAGAAGGTGGAAGTAAACATGCCATTGCTTGAGTGCATTCAACAAAATCCAAAGTATGCGAAATTCTTGAAAGAGTTGTGCACCAACAAGAGGCTACCACGAGAGAAGGATGTAGCGGTAATGAATGAAACCATCTCTGCGGTTTTTCAAAGGAAACTACCACCTAAGCTCAAGGATCCAGGGAGTTTTTCGATTCCATGCACCATTGGTACTCATAGTTTCGATAAAATCATGTTAGATTTAGGTGCTTCGATAAATGTTATGCCTTCTTATCTTTATGCGGATTTAGGTCTAGGTGAATTAAAAAAGGATAACATTATCATTAGATTGGCTGACCGCTCTAACAAGATCCCTTTGGGATATGTGGAGGATGTTTTAGTGCAGGTTGCAAGTTTAACATTTCCTGCAGATTTCTATGTCATTGACATGGAACCGGCGGATGCAGATGACAAAGAAATTCCCATTCTGTTGGGAAGGCCATTCATGAGAACCGCAAGGACCAAAATTGATGTCTACTCAGGGGAACTAACTTTCGAAATAGATGGAGACATCATTAGTTACAATATTTTTGATGCAATGAGGTATCCACTTCCTGAACTTTTTCGAGATTCCTTTTCTATTGATGTTGTGGATGCTCTTGCAGATGAATATGTGGAGACAATAGCTCAAGACACCTTGGCACTCACCTTGGAAAAAGGAATCGGATTTGATGCCATGGGGAACAAAATCACCTTAGCTCAAGATGCCGTACCTCTATCCTTGCTTGAAACCGTGCAGTCCCTTGAGGTGGCTGCCGAGGTATGCTACTCCTCTCCTAGTTCAATTCTCTTTCAATCTAACAAGTTTCTTCCTTCCATTGTCCAAGCCCCAAAATTAGATCTCAAAGTTCTTCCGGAACATTTGAAGTATGTGTACTTGGGAGAGAATGAAACATTGCCGGTTATCATATCATCATCACTAGAGAAGGAGCAAGAGGAGAGATTGATCGAAGTTTTGAAAAGACACAAGACGGCCATAGGTTGGACCTTAGCCGACATCAAGGGAATTAGCCCTACAATGTGTGTTCACCGAATTTTGCTTGAAGATGGAGCAAAACCGACCAAGGAGGGTCAACGACGTCTTCATCCACCTATGATGCAAGTTGTGAAGGATGAGGTGACAAAGTTGCTCGATTGTGGAGTCATCTACCCAATTTCGGATTCAAGGTGGATTTCACCGGTTCAAGTTGTGCCAAAGAAGAGCGGAATCACGGTGGTGAAGAATGATGAAAACGAGCTTGTGCCGCAAAGGACCGTAACCGGCCACCGAGTGTGTATCGATTATAGGAGGCTCAATGCAACAACAAGGAAGGATCACATGCCATTGCCATTCATTGATCAAATGCTTGAGAGGTTAGCCGGTCATTCCTTCTATTGTTTTCTTGACGGTTATAGTGGTTACAATCAAATAAGTGTTGCGGAAGAGGATCAAGAGAAGACAACGTTCACATGTCCCTTTGGCACTTTTGCCTACCGCCGCATGCCTTTTGGCTTGTGCAATGCTCCAGGTACGTTTCAAAGATGCATGTACCACATATTTTCTGAGTTCATAGGTTCTAAGATTGAAGTCTTTATGGATGATTTTTCTGTTTATGGTGAGGATTTCGATGCATGTTTAGAAAATGTAGAATTTGTGCTTAGGAGATGTGAGGAAACTAATCTTGTGCTTAATTGGGAAAAATGTCACTTCATGGTTAATCAGGGTATAGTGCTCGGTCACATTGTTAGTTCTAGGGGTATTGAAGTTGATAAATCTAAGATAGATCTTGTGCGTCACTTACCCATCCCCACAAGTGTGAGGGATGTTCGAAGCTTTCTTGGACATGCAGGTTTTTATCGTCGATTTATCAAAGATTTCTCCAAGATAGCTCGGCCCTTAAGTTCTTTGTTGCAAAAGGATGTGCCCTTCCACTTTGATGCCGAGTGCAAGGAAGCTTTTGAGCGGTTGAAGACCATGTTGACATCGGCACCGATCATGGCGCCACCGGATTGGTCCTTACCCTTCGAGTTGATGTGTGACGCCTCGGATTATGCCGTGGGGGCTGTGCTCGGACAGAGAAGAGACAAGCAGCCCTCTGCCATCTATTATGCCTCTCGGACGCTCAATGATGCGCAACAGAACTACACCACCACCGAGAAAGAACTTCTTGCCGTGATCTTTGCTTTGGATAAGTTTCGTTCTTACTTACTTCAATCTAAAGTTATTGTTTACACTGACCATGCGGCTTTGAAGTATTTGTTGACAAAGAAGGATGCCAAGCCGAGATTGATAAGGTGGATATTGCTTCTCCAAGAGTTCGATTTGGAAATCAAAGACAAGAAGGGGTCGGACAACGTTGTTGCCGACCACCTTAGCCGATTGGTGCGTGACTCAGATCCCGTGGCCATCCAAGAATGCTTCCCGGACGAGCAACTCTTCAAGGTAGGCAAGGTAAGTGAGGTAAGTGAGCCTTGGTATGCCGATATTGTGAATTACCTTGTTACAAAGCAATTTCCGAATTCTATGTCCTATCATGCTAGAAATAGACTTAAGGCTTTAGCTAGACATTATGTGTGGGATGAACCTTATTTATGGAAGCATTGTGTTGATCAAGTTATTAGGAGGTGTGTCCCAGAGAATGAGCATAGGTCTATTCTTAGTTTTTGCCATGATCAAATTTGTGGAGGTCACTTTGGTTCTCGTAGGACTGCTTTGAAAGTTTTAGAATGTGGATTCTTTTGGCCTACTATTTTTCGAGATTCCTATATGTATTGTGCTTCATGTGATAGATGTCAAAGGACAGGGAATTTAGGACCTAGGGATGAGATGCCTATGCAACCTATTATACATGTCGAAATATTTGATTGTTGGGGTATTGATTTCATGGGGCCTTTTCCGAATTCTCAGGGATATTTGTACATTCTCGTATGTGTGGATTATGTTTCTAAATGGGTGGAAGCAAAAGCCACCCGGACTAATGATTCTCGAGTTGTTGCAGATTTCCTACGCTCTAATATTTTCTCCAGGTTTGGAATGCCGAAATTTGTAATAAGTGATGGAGGTTCCCACTTTTGCAATCGAACAATTGAAGCTCTAATGAAGAAGTATGGAATCAAGCATAAGGTTGCTACACCTTATCACCCCCAGACAAGTGGACAAGTGGAGCTTAGTAACCGAGAGATCAAGCGGATATTGGAGAAGAGTGTGAAGCCGTCACGCAAGGATTGGAGTCAACGACTTGATGACGCACTATGGGCATATCGAACAGCATTCAAAAATCCCTTGGGGATGTCACCATTTCGTATGGTGTACGGCAAAGCATGTCACTTGCCTGTGGAGTTAGAACATCGAGCTTGGTGGGCGGTCCGAACTTTTAATATGGATATTGATGAGGCCGGATTACACAGGAAGTTACAGTTGTGTGAACTTGAAGAAATCAGGAATGAGGCATATGAGTCTGCCGTGATCTATAAAGAGAAAACCAAGGCGTTCCACGACAGGATGATTCGAAAGAAAGATTTTGTTATTGGCCAGAAAGTTCTCTTATTTAATTCTAGACTTAGGTTGTTTCCAGGCAAGCTACGTTCTAGGTGGATAGGACCTTTTGTTATCACTAATGTCTTTCCTTCTGGTGCAGTCATGATTAGGAGCTTGGTCAAAGGAGCTGAATTTCAGGTTAATGGTCATCGATTAAAGCCTTACTGGGAGAACATGGTGAACCACACGGTGGAGGAAGTTTCTTTCCTAGATGCTACGGCATGAGCAAGAGGAGATGATAGTCTAGGCTAAAGGACTTTAAACACTTAAGCGCTGCATGGGAGGCAACCCATAGAAGGAGCCATCAACGAGAGTTTGCATATTTCTTTATCCCTCCTCTTTTATTTTCGATTTGCTCTTAGTTTTCTTACATTGAGGACAATGTTGATTTTAAGTGTGGGGTGGGATGTCATTACTCGTTGATTTGCTATGCTTTGATATGATTTGAGTTGTTTTTCATTTTTAGGATTAATTTTGAAGTTTTTGTTTATGTTTTCCGATTTTAGATGCATTTTTAAACATTTTTAGGTTTTTATTTCCTTAGATTCGGATTACAACTTTGTTTCTTTATTTTGTGTTTTGTTTTATTTTGTTGAGTCTTAGGTGCCTTCTAACGTGTCTAGGATGAACATATGATCTTTGATTGATTAGTTATTGAGATGAGCATAATTTCGAATATTTGAGCTTATATGTTATTTGATGGTTAATTGATATGTTGAAATTGTACGAACTTGTAGTAGATGAGGACCATTGAAACTTAGGTACAGAATGAGCATGTTCCTTACTTGTTTGATTTCATGTTACCTTTGTGAGAATTTCGAGCCATATATATGTGCCTTTTCTTTGGAGAGTTTACTCTATCTATTCTTTGATATATATGACCTCATTATACATTACTTGATCGATTTATATGCCATAGATTTAATGAACTAGAGATTGCTAGAACTTACTTGTGAAACTTTCAAAACTTTTATCATAACTTGCTTTGATTTTGAAAATGATTGTGGATCTTTCTTAGGACTACCACCACTTTATCTAAATAGCCATATATTCCTATTTTGAGCCCTGTTTGGGACCCCTTAGTATGAACCCCCTAGAGCCTACGTTATGCCTTTCTTGTTCACCTAAATTATCCCTTGCCTAGTATAGAATTCCTCTACCTTGTCTCGAGCTTGGCAGAGCTATCTTTTTGTGATGATTTGAGGTGATGATTCAATACAAGTGTGGGGTTATTCTAAGGAGTTTGTTGCCGAGATACACATGAGAAAAGAAAAGAAAAAAATTGCTCTCGAAATGAAAAAAAAAAAAAAAAAAAAAAAAAAAAGAGTATGAACCGAGAGAAGAAAGAAGAGAAAAAGAAAAAAAGTTTCAAATTGTTGAAGGTATCTCGGCCTAGATAAGAATTTTGTGAATTTGGAGTTGTGATTTGTTTGTTGAAGGCTCAATATGTTATATTTTTAGCATTTATTCGTTTTCACAATGTTTAAAGTGAAGGATGGGTCCAACATGATGTTATTTGGCCATTGATGGTATTTGGTGACATAAGGTGGATGTTCTTGCTCTGCTAAGTCTTGAGGATGACCTTTGTGATTCCTATACTTTGAAAAATTTTCCATGCCGAGCCTAGCCAACCTATTTTCTAAAAGATCCGCATGATTCTTAAGATAAGTAAACTTTGATCTGTGGAGTCTGTTTCATGAGTAAGCGTATGGTTGTGGTTCATTTGTGCATATGATTGGTATCTTTCATGAGGTTTTCGAAATCACTATTTTCTTTATAACTCTTGTGTGTGAAAAGCTTTTAAGCATATGCCATGTTCTTGAGAGAAAAAATTCGGAGTGCATATCCTTTGTGAGTTGAATTTGAACTTGTTTGGAACATGTCGAGCTTAATTTCACCTATGTTTCTGCCATGTCTTACTTGTTACATCGAAATCTCATGTTTATTAACCATTGAATTCATCTTTCAATTTCGATTCTTGTGCTATTCTTGATGCTATGATGTTGAAGATCTCTGAGACAATTTTCGTTGAAGGCATTAGATTGAGTCATTGTAGTATTTTCGATTTTAGTGTGTTGTTTTTATTTTAGTGGTTTGCTAAGGGACTAGCAAAGGTTAAGTGTGGGGTTGTTGATAGGAGCACAAAGTGTGACGTTTTTAATATGTTTATACCCTTTATTTACCCTTTGTTAACTCCTATTTAGTTGTTTTAGCTTTATATTTGTGTTTAGTGTAGAATAATTGCTTAATTTAGAAATATGTAGTTTTTAGTATAAAATACATAGTAATTTCGGAATTGAATAATTTGGTGTTGAAATTGTGTAAGTGTTGGAAACCCTTGTTTACTCAGGATTCCTGTCTGGATCAAGATTCAATCTTTCCTTGAAGCCTAGTCCATGAAGGAGAGGTCCAAACCAAGTCCAATATGGAGAAGAAGGTCTAAACTCGGGAGAATTTTGAAGAATATCCAAGCCTTGCAAATCCGGATGAAATCAGGAAAATTCCTGTGCACGTCTGTCAACTTCAACGGACTCTCCAGGACAGCTCACAATGAATCAGAAAACGTGCCAGATATGGATAGAAAGCTACGGGAATCTAGTTTCCAAATCAATTGGAATCACCTCAATATCTATTTTCTAGAAGGAGTTATGACGAAATCATCAGACGGAGGTCATTCTGCCGAAATTGAGAAGAACTAGGAATCCTAATCCAATTTGGTTTAGGCTTTGTGGCCGACTCTTCTAGGGTTTTTCCTCTATATAAAGCACGACTCCAAGGACAGAAGATGATCATCAACCCGTGCAAATAACACCAAAGCCTTTGCCGAAACTCCATCAACCTCCAAACACTACAATCCGATCCCACCTTCAGCACTCGTCCAAAGCACGTAGCCGAGGACTCCGCGCACTCAAAGAGTAGAACACGTAGGGACATTCTGAGAGTGTATTCATCTTCTACTTTCGGATTAGTATGTATTTGTTCTTGTTTTATGTTGTTTTAGGTTTTTGCTTAAGTATGTTTCGATTCTTGTCTATGAGATAGAACAACTTTTGAACCATGTTTTGAATTTAAAGTTTTCAGTTTTTAATCTATGATTTTAGGTTTTATGCCGTGAGTGTTATGTTTAAATACTTTAAGATTTTCGGTGCATTCTTATATTATCATGTGTAGTTGATACAAGTAGTTGATATTACATGTGTTAATCATCCAAAGTTCGACTTTGATACACGTAGTTGATAAGTTGCATTGTCTTTGTTTTTCACCGATTTTCTGCCTATGTTTGATTTAGGACTAGTACTTAAACACATCAAATTCTTTATGTGATACGTAATTGCATGATTAGTTTATGTGTGTGACCGATAAGTAGAGCACGTAGCCGAGCTTGTTTGTGTCGGGATGTTGAATGAAACCCGTAGTCTAATTCTAAGTTGGTCTATGTCATAGGAACCCCGTAGGAACTTATGTGCATATCAAATTTAGGTTGTATATTTGCTCACGGTATAGACTTAAATGAGATTAGGAATTGTCTTCTTTATTCTTACATGGTTGTTTGGTTGAGTTTGCATGATTGTTGGTTGATCACATGTATATATGTATAGAAGTAAATTTAGGATTTATTTTCATTGTCTATTCCAAAATCATTAAAACCTTTAAACTTATGTGCTTATTTTGACACTTATATTAGATTAGATGGATCTACCCTGTAGTTGGATCCCCGGTTTAGAACGATCCCTGCTTGCTTTATACTATGACTGATTTGTTGACAGGGTTAATTGATGCGTGTGCAAATACGTCTTATCAGCCATCAGGGATGGTGGTGAATTTTGAGTCTTAACGGATTAAGGATGGAAAGTTGGACAAGAGAGAAGATAATTTTAAGCCCTTAAATTTTTATGGGTCATTTATTGAAGTTTTATTTCAGTTCGAGAATTAATATTATTTTTGTCCAGGCCGTGAGGAGGATCATTCAGCAGAAGCTTCGGGTTGTCGACAGGCTTAGCCGAGCACTGTGAGTGGACCCTTGATTTAAATGTCGTGCATGCAATAAAGTTTATTTAATTTTCAAAGGCATTTGGAGTAAAGAGTTCCGTTAAATTTTGGGAACTCTCTTGATCATTTTAATTGACATGTGAGACATGTCAAGTGATTTTTATAATTATTTTCGGAAAATGACTTTCCCAAAATTTGCTATTTTCTTTTCACCATAAAGAGTTGATTTATGATCATTATTGCTAGCTAAACATTATTTAGCGGCTACTCACTATAGGTGAGTAGTGCGCCTAGCGTGAGACGCTATTATAGCCTGGGAGGCAACCGATCGGTATTTATATATATATGTTAGCTAGCCATTATTAGCGGCTGCTCACTATAAGTGAGTAGTGCGCCTAGCGTGGGACGCTACAATAGCCTGGGAGGCTCAAACCCTAGCCTGGGAGGCTCATTGTTATGATGAAATATTTAATTAATGAGAACCAATGGGATTGGTTCGTCATTTTAATTTTGAATATTTATGGAAATGTTGGGAGAGCATAGATTTGACTTCATTGCTCCATATATCTTGCTATTTATTTTTGTCCACTCACTCTAACGTGTTTTTAAATGCTTCTCTCCTGGGCCTTTCGTTTTAAATGCCCAGTCTGCAGAGTTCGGTTCGGCGAGGATAGGAGGCTTGTTATAAATTCCCACTGCATCCAGTTTTCCCATATAGGTTACGAGTTAACCTATGTTATTATTTCTCTCAGTTATCATTCTAGTAGATGCTCTGAATATTTTGGGTTGGTTAAAGTGTAGTGAGGACTGCTGAAAAGATTCCTTTATTGTTTTTGAGAGATTATTTTTCATGAATATTATTGGGAAAATATTTGAGTTGGGTTTGGTGATTTCTTTTTCCTTTCAGTTAGGGTTACCCATTATCAAGGGAGGTTTTACCAAGAATTTTGGTAGAATTTTCCTTGAGGTGGGTCCCGCAGGATTTATTTCGGGTTTCAAGGGGGAAATTCGGAGTAGGTCTTGACAATATATATGATCATAAGTTGAATGAATGTCATGTTTTCCTGCTTCTTCCAAAAAAAACAGTGTTATTATCATTATCATTAATTAAGATGTATAGTTTTAGGGTGAGAAGCTGAGTTTTCCTGTGATGAGATTGAAAACTTCCTTGTTTATCATTATTATTTTATTGTCAACTTCCCTGTTTATAATCAAACTAGGTCTATTAATAAATGTTCATGATCAAACTATGCATTGGAAAGCGCTTCCATGTCTATTATTAATACATGTCTATTAATACTTGCACTCTTAATACTTGCATATTTGATTGTCAATTTCCCTGTTTATAATCAAACCATGCATTGGAAAGCTTGAAAGGGAAGCTTCCCTGTTTATTAGGTATACTTAATAAACTTGACATTTATTATAATGCATGGTTGATCAGGTCTATTAATAAATGTCAAGTTTATTAAACTTTCCCGTATTGTTTGATCATGTGTACCTAGCTAATAAGTGAAGCTTCCCTATTTATTATGCAAAATGTCAAGTTTATTATGGAAATGTTGAGCTGCATGTTTTATTTATTAATTAATGTATTTTAAATGCAGAATGACATGGTTGATGAGGTCAATAAACGAAATGATGCATTTAAGGAACAACACCCTGATGTGACAGATGAGGAGACTATAGAAAGTGTTCAGTCCCAACAAATTGAGATGTTGGGTATGGTGCTCAAAACTCGGAAAGGAAAGGAGATCAAAGGGATGGTACGAGGAGGCGAGAGAGACTTGAGCCATTCTTCAAATGGTTCGACTTCACATAGTCGTCCTCCTAGAATTGATGAGCAGCAACTCCAAGAGGTGCATGAGCGCTATGAGCAGAAACTAAAAGAATCAGAGGAGCGTGCCCAATAGCAAATCCAAGAGGTCCAACAGCGTATCTTGCGTGCCGAGTCTTTGTATTGTGTTGTGAAGTCCCAAGTTGCAGCCATATATGAGCACCTAGGTATGCCACCTCCTCTTCCTCCACAATTTCCTCCTCCTCCTCCACAATCTTCTCCTCCTCCACAAGTTTCCCCACAGAACAATGTTGATAGAGGCAACAACATAGGATTGGACAAGAATGCCAATTGGCATTATTGATTTTGTAGTACTTCATTCATAGTTTAGCTAGATTGTATGAACAATTTTCTACCTAGTTCATTATTTTGTATATATGAACAATATTTGTCCATCTAGTTATCATGATCAATATATGAATATGTTTTTCAAATTCAGTGTTTCCTGCATGTTGTATCTGTATGTGTTTGATTATTGTTACTGATTTGTAATTTTTGAAAACAGTGAATAAGGTAAAAAAAATTACAATTTTTTTACCCTAAATAAAATCTCTTAGGCGACGGAAACAGTAATATTCGTCGCTCAAGATAAATATCTTAGGCGACGGAAACAGTAACATTCATCGCCCAATATAAACCACCTAGGCGACGAAAATAGTAACATTCGTCTCCCAAGATAAACCACCTAGGAGACGGAACCAATAACATTAGTCGCCTAAAATAAACCACTTATCCGACGAATACAAAGATCAATCGTCGACTAAGAACTGTTATGCATTCGTCGGTTTAAAACTATGCCGACGAATATGCCGTCGCTTAAGGTCGACGCAATGTTCGTTGGTAAACATATATACAGACGACAATTTCGTCGGCTAAGTACAATTTCATATTCGGCTAAGAATCTTTCCAACAAAAATGTTCCGTCGACATAGGTTTTTATCGACGAAAAAGTTTGTCAACAAGGCAGGGAAAGGTCCGCCAGGTAGGATCCCTCTTAGTCAATGACTAACTTTAGTTCCGTCGCCTAAGTGTCTACCTCACAATACTTAGGCGACGAAACTTAGTCAGCGGATACTTCGTCTGCCAAAATCCTAGACGACGAATTTTTTGTCTTTGGAGTTGAGTTGTTTTCGTCGCCTAGGACAAGATTTCCTGTAGTGAATCATAATCTACTACTACTTTTCCAGTCCATACCTCAATGAGAGTTGTTAAGGCCTCAAAATCCAGTAAGCAGACCTAATTCATTCATCAAGCCTAAATCACATTTTAAGGCGTATTTTACTCGTAAACATCATGCCATGCACGTGGACCTAAGCCACAATCATGCACTTGGGGCTTACAAGAACGGGTGTGGTGTGGAAGGTAACGAAATTACATGAGGTCCGCTATTAGTTTTAGGATCGTTGTTAATTTTGGACTTGGGACCAAAATTCATGCCTAATAACCTAAATCCTGATACGGATAAAAGAAGAAGAGAAACTTAAAAGCCAAGCCCAAACCCTTCAATATTCAAATAATAAAGTAAGCTTTAATATATGATTCTTATTCCAGCCACACACTAAAACCAGGGAACACGTCCCAGCAGCAGATTTTACTGTAGCAAATTTTACCTAAATCACGCAGAAAATCTGCCAAAACCTATTTCACTTTCACACCTTCCAAAGCCTAGTCTACAAGCAATCAACAGCTTTAGACACAGCCTGACATACAAAATGCATTATAAAATCCAATACATGCTTTTAACCAAGTGGGTCTTTTACTCATCAGTAAAATTCTTTAACCAAGATTCCCCTAACTTTGCTTATAATAGTTGTTGTTATCAACCGTAGGCAAGGGGGAACAGGGGGTATGCCAGCAAGCTCTCTAGCACTCTTCTTCTCACACTTCCTTTCTCCTAAATGCATCATTAATTAGTTTCTCATCCTTCTTAATTCATCTCCTTACCAAATCTTTGTTTCACAAACCCTAAACCACTATAGCACCATTGTTAGGATCTCTTCTTCTTAAACTCATGTTTTTCTAGCTATCATGTCATGCACATCTTGCTAAGTCCTTCATTGAAAGAAACGCAGTTGCAAGTCACCGTTGTTAATGAAGAAAGTGTCGCTGGGAAGAACACAACAGCAAGCTTCCTAGGATTCTCAATCCTTCGAAGATGTATGGGCCTTGTTTCTTAACTCAGACAAAGGGGACGACATTTTTGGGCTCAGCCATGCTTATCTCACTATCGTATGCCTTTAATCAAAAGTGCCCTCCATATGAGTTTTACCTCTAATTGCTGCAGATGGTAAGCAATTGACGATGTGACAAGCATAGTTGATAGCTTCTGTCCAAAATGATTTGCTCAAGCCAGATTGAGTCAACATGAACCTCACTTTCTCCAACAAAGTTATGTTCAATCTCTTAGCAACCCCATTTTGCTGCGGGGTTCCAAGTACTGTGAAATGCTTGACTATGCTTTCTTCTTTGCACACTTTGAGAAAAGGATCAGATTTATACTCTTCACCATTATCTGACCTCAAAACTTTGATTTTCTTCCCCGTTTGGTTTTTTACTATCTTTTTTAAATTCAAGAAAATACTCAACACCTCATATTTGTGCTTCATTGTGTAGACCCATGATCATCTAGAGTAGTCATCAACAAATGTCACAAGCCAATGCTTACCACTCATAGAGGCTGTTTTTTTAGGTCCCCAAACAGCAGAGTGCCCATAATCAAGAATTCATTTGGTTTGATGTACTGCGGTGCCAAACTTCACTCTTGTCTGCTTGCCCAGAACACAATGCTCACAGAAGTCAAGCTTGCAAATTTTTGCTCCTTTCAATAGCCCTTGTTTCACCAACCTTGAAGAGCTTTTTCTCCCGCGTGCCCAAGTCACATGTGCCACAGCTTCGTATCATCAGAATTAATACATTCTTTCACAGTAGCAACACTACCTATTATTGTTTCTCCGTGCAGTAAGTACATATTGTCATGCCTGTTTCCTTTCATCACTACTAAAGCTCCTTTTGAGACGTTAATAACACCATTCTCCATGACAATTTTGTATCCACTTGCTTCTAAGACTCCCAAAGAGATTAAATTATGTCCAAGCATATGAACATATTATACATTGGTTACTTCTCTAACCACACCATCATGGAGTCTTAACTTGATTGTCCTAATTCCCTTTCTATCATGTGGATAATCATCACCTATGAACACACTTCCACTAACACTTGTATCTAATGTTGCAAACCAATCTCTATTGCGGCACATATGTTGAGAACAACCACTATCCAAAAGCCATGAATCATGATCAGCTGATGCAATACAACTAGTTCCTTGGACATTGAGAACAAAATCAGACTCATCCTCACTAAATGCCACATTGGCATGAGTGCCTTTGTTCTTGTTTTTCAACTTCGGGCAATCCTTCTTCCAATGCCTTGCTCGTGACAAAATGCACATTCATCTCTCCCCAAACTTCTTCGGGTTTTAGAATTTCTTCTTGGCCGAGAATGATACTTCTTTCTATCGCCGTGATTTTTCCTTTCAACTGCCCTGTCAATACCCGCCCCGAATTTCACCCCGAAACCCGAGATGAGTCATGCGGGGACCACCTCAAAGGAAAATTTACCGAAGACTCGGCAAACCTCCCTCGAAAATGGACAACCCTAACTTATAAGAATTTAAGAACCACCTTTTTACTCCAAAATAAAACTTCCGCTACAACCCAAAAGTAGCCAGAATATAAAATTACACAGAAGAATTCCAACAGTATTCAGAGCTACTAAAAATAAAATAAAATACAGCGGAAACTAACAAACCCCAAGTAGATTAAATAGGTAACCTACTGGTGAAATGTAGCGGATATATGGGTGACTATACCTCGACGTCTCCTACTAGACCTCACGCGAACTCTGCAGACTGGGCATTTTTAAAAATGAAGAGCCCAGGGGAAAAATATTTAACTCGTCAGAGTGAGTGGACAAAGCGATTTCGACAACAAATAAATATTTCCCTAAAAACAATGCTTTCCAAGAAAACGCTTCATCAACGGCAAAACAAGAGCCCCACTGGAAAGATTCTGAACTGGGGTCTAGCCTGGCTAGACTCCCAAACTTTAAGAAATTGCCTCTCAGGCCAGGATATTATATATATAGTATGTATGCACACTTGCCTAACCCTTTGTACGATATCTATGAACAACTTGAATAAAGTAGATATCATACGAAGCTACAATGCTTGCGTCTAACGCTCACATCACCCCACACTGGAATTGTACCTCAGGCTGGGGGAAAGCGGCCGAGTGGTAATATATACGTGCTTACTCCTTGTACGAAATCTTTGAATAATTAAATACGAAATTAGAAGGTCGCACAGGGCTACGACGCTTGCGTCTAACGCTCACGTCACCCATACCAGAATTGTACCTCGGTATGGGGGAAATCACGTATAGCTAGCTAGCATTTAATCATATACATACTATTCTCATATAAGAGTATAATCACCGAAATTCTCAATTTCGGGAAATATCCAACAACAAAAAATCATTCAAAAAGATAAAGCATTTCGAACACAATATTTAAAACAAAGGTCCACTCACAGGTTAGGCCTAAGCCTGATGTCGGTCGGAGGTCTCTTCCGCTCGAGCCTCCTCACGTCCTGTTCCAAATAAATAAAACCTTAAATAAAATACTGACGCTTACAGCAAAACATGCATAATTAAATATGCTTCGCGCGCTCAACCAAGTCTAACACTCCAAAATCTTAAATCCACTGCCAACCTCAAAACTCCACAAATTTCTACCGACATCCTCAAAAAACACCTTCTACCAAATAAAAACCAATGGCTGGAATCTAAATTAATAATCCGCCAAAAATACCAGACTTCAACAATTCTCAAACCTATCCAAAACTCCTCCAAAAATTCTAAAACTTATTCTATTAAACTCCTAACATTTTTCCCCACCAAAAGCAGCGGCGGCCGGCCGGCGACCAACTCCGGGGACCTCCGATGGTCACCAAAATTTGGCAACATCTTCCTCTCAACCTCCTCTACAACATTCCTAACTACCACAAACTCCAATTCTAAGCCTAACCAAGCCAATCGAGCACAAACACACAATAAAACCCTAGAATTTCTCAAACCGATTTCTCCTTACCTAGCTCGAGATGGAGCGAGCCCGTTAGAGGGATTGAAGCACAGTATGAGGGCTTTCTTTTGAGCTACGGCTCGCCGGCTATGGCGGCCGGAGGAAGGAGTTCCAACGAAAAGAGGCTTCGGGCAGCCTGAGCTTTGGGGCTGCTTTTCTCCTGATCGGCGGCGCTAGGGAGGCTGCTACCGGTCTAGAACGACAGCTGGGTCGGAGACCGATCGATTGGGATCGGCGCGGCGGTCTGGGGCGGCCGGACGGCGGCGGTTGGGCGGCCGGAAAGTCTCGGTAGAAATGGGTCGGGAGGGGGAGAGAGAGAGAGAAAGAGAGAGAGAGAGAGAGAGAGAGAGAGAGAGAGAGAGAGAGAGAGAGAAAGAAAAAGGCTTTCGGGCTTTGACCAAAAACAAAGCCCGGTCCACTTACTCCTCTATAAACCCAAACCAAAAATTAACACCCGAAAAATAATACCCCAATAAAATTACCTTTTACTAGCAAAAATTACCATTTTTTACCGTTGTCAAAATTTCTTCCTTAAAATAATCCCACAAAATAATCGTCCCCTACACCTCTCTGGGGATCAATTATATTTTTCACTTAATGACGAACACGGTAAAATTCTTATTACCCCTATGTCAGTAATAAAGGTAAAAATTATGGGTCGGGGCGTGACAATTCTCTCCTCCTTATAAAAATTTCGTCTTCAAAATTTACAAACTCGCTACTCAAATAGATAAGGATACTGCTGCCTCATTTGCTCCTCTGACTCCCAAGTAGCTTCCTCTACTTGGTGGCTTCTCTAAAGCACTTTGACGAGCGGAAAAGACTTGCTCTTAAGCACTTGCTCCTTCCGATCTAGAATCTGAACCGGGACCTCTTCATAGGACAAATCTTTTTACAAACTAATCGGCTGCTCTTCCAGCAAATGAGAAGGATCGGCAATATACTTGCGAAGCATGGATACATGGAACACATTATGTATCCTGGACAACTCCGGAGGCAAAGCTAACTGATAGGCAAGAGAGCCAACTCGCTCTATTATCTCATAAGGCCCAATATACCTCGGACTAAGCTTCCCACGCTTGCCAAAACGTACTACCCCTCTCCAAGGAGATAGTTTCAGGAACACCCAATCACCTACTTGAAACTCAAGGTCCTTCCAGCGGACATCTGCATAATCTTTTGCCTACTCTGAGCAGCCTTGAGTCTATCCCTGATCACCTTGATCTTCTCATTTGTGTCATGGATAATATCAGGACCACAAAACTCTCTTTCTCCCACTTCATTCCAACATAATGGCGTACGACACTGCTTCCCATAAAGTGTCTCAAAGATAGCCATACCGATACTCGAATGGAAGCTGTTATTATAGGCAAACTCCATCAAAGAAAAGTTCTTATCCCAACTCCCCCTGAACTGCAAGACACACGCTCTCAACATATCCTCCAAAATTTGGATAGTCCTCTCTGATTGCCCATCAGTCTGAGGATGAAAAGCAGTGCTGAAGTGTAGTCGGGTACCTAAAGCTGCCTGAAGAGCTCCCCAAAATTTATAAGCAAATCTAGGATCCCGATCTGACACTATGGATTCAGGTACGCCATGAAGTCTGACAATCTCATTCACATACAGCTCAGCGAATTTATCCAGCGAATACTTCTTTCCCACCGGCAATAAATGAGCAGATTTAGTGAGTCTATCCACTATCACCCACATACCGTCATGCCCTTCACGGGTACGAGGTAAACTGAAGACAAAATTCATGGTGATGTGGTCCCACTTCCACACTGGAATAGGCAACGGCTTAAGCAACCCTGAAGGTTTCTGCCTTTCAGCTTTCACCTGCTGACAAATCAAACACCTACTCACAAAAGCTGCAATTTCTCTCTTCATGTTTGGCCACCAATAATAATCTTTCAGAGTCCGATACATCTTTTCACTCCCCAAGTGAGCAGCATAAGCAGAACTATGAGCTTCCTCTATTAACTCAAACTTTAACTCTTCGTTCCTCTTTGGCAAACAAAGCCTATTTTTGAACAACAACGACCCATCTCTTCTTATCGAAAAATTTACGGCGGCTCCATTCGCTGCTCTTTCTATCAACCGAACTATGGAAGGATCATTATACTATGCCTCTCGCACTTTATCAACCAAAACTGGCCTCACATGGAAACTAGCTACCAAAGCACCCATTTCATTCACCGCTAAATCCACCCCTGTAGCTCGCAGCTCACAAAGAAGTGGAACTCAAACCATCCTTAAGTGAAACAAAGACACGGAGGGATTGCGACTAAGAGCATCATCTACCACATTAGTCTTTCCTGAATGATACTCTATAGTGCAATCATAATCACTGATCAACTCCATCCACCTTCTTTGCCTCATATTCAACTCCCTTTGTGTGAACACATACCGAAGACTCTTGTGATCGGTAAAAATCTAACACTTGGCTCCAGAAAGATAATGTCTCCACAACTTAAGAGTAAAAACCATAGCTGCAAGCTCTAAATCATGAGTGGGATAATTCACCTCATGCGGCTTCAATTGCCTAGAAGCGTAGGCAATCACTTGATCATGCTACATCATAACCCCATCTAGACCTCGTCTAGAAGCATCACAAAACACCACATACTCCCCGCTATCATCCGGAACTGCCAACACCGGAGCACTAGTCAAGCGGATCTTTAATTTTTGAAAACTTTGCTCACACTGATCTGACTACTCAAACTTCACTCTCTTCTTGGTCAATCCTGATAGTGGAGCTGCAATCTTTGAAAAGTCTTGCAAAAAATTTTGTTTAAACACTGATAATAACCTGCTAACCCCAAGAAACTACGAATCTCAGTCACAATTGTGGGTCTTTTCCAATTGGACACTGCTTCCACCTTCTGGGATCCACACTAACACCTTCAGTTGAAACTACATGACCCAGAAATCCCACCTTATCCAACCAAAACTCACACTTGCTAAACTTGGCAAATAACTGAGCATTCCTCAAAGTCCGTAATATCAATCTTAGATGTTTGGCATGCTCCTTCTCACTTTTCGAGTACACCAAAATATCATCTATGAACACGATTACGAAGCGGTCAAGATATGGACTAAACACCATATTCATGAGATCCATGAACGTCCCGGGTACATTAGTAAGTCCAAAAGGCATCACCACAAACTCATAATGACCATAGCGTGATCGAAAGGCAGTCTTGGCTACGTCACTATCCCGAATCCGCAACTGATGATAACCAGATCTCAAATCAATCTTTGAGAACACCGAGGCACCTCTCAACTGATCAAACAAATCATCAATGCGTGGCAACGGGTACTTATTCTTCATTGTGACTTGATTCAGCTTCCTATAATCAATGCATAGTCTCATGGTGCCGTCCTTCTTCTTAAAAACAACACTGGAGCACCCTATGGAGACATGTTAGGCCGAATAAAACCCTTATCTACCAACTCCTGCAATTGAGTCTTGAACTCTTTCAATTCCACTGGAGCCATTCTGTAAGGTGCCTGAGAGATAGGCATAGTTCCAGGAAGCAACTCAATAGAAAAGTCTATCTCCCTTACAGGAGGCAAACCAGGCAAATCCTCGGGAAACACGTCCGGAAACTCACTTACTACAGGAATATCCCCCACTTCCAACACTCCTATACTTGCATCCACAACATGAGCTAAGAATGTCTGACAGCCTTTATTTAACAATTTCCTAGCGGCCACAGCTGATATCAGGCAACTTGAAATCACATCTCTTTCCCCCTGAAAAACAACCTCAAAACCATCTAGACTTCGAAGCACTACTTCCTTTCGGAAACAATCTACCACAGCTCTATAAGACTCTAAGAAGTCCATCCCCAAGATCACATCAAACTCCACCATATTTAGAGGAATCAAATCGGCCTTGAAATTAAATCCCTCTACTAGCACTTCACAACCACTAAACACTCAATCTATCCTCGTCACCTCACCAGAGGGTAGAGAAACATGTCACTCGCCTGGAAGAGACGATGATGGCACATTGGCATGAAGGGCGAATCTACTAGACATAAATGAATGCGTGGCTCCGGGAACAATTAAAGTAAAAGCTGGCTGACCAAAAATTAACAACGTACCAATGATGACATCTGGAGAAGTACGACCCTCCTGCTGGGTCATAGCATGTAGTCTAGCGCGAGTCATGGGACGTCCGCGCTGACCACTCCCCTGCTGAGAACCACCCCTGGCTGCTGAACCACCACGAGAACCACCACTATAGCCTCTAGCTGAAAACTGACCGCCTTGCTGAGAAGGGGCGGTCCTCTGTGCCAACAAAAGACAATCTCTCCTGAAATGATCCAGACAACCACACTCAAAGCATCCAGAAGACTGCTGCTGACCAAAAAAAAAAGTCTAACCACCAGAAGATCCCTCTTGGAAACTACCACCAGCACTAAACTGATCGGCTTGCTGCCTACCCAACTGGCTCCTGGAGGGTCTCCTGAAATGCCCTCTATTTTTGCCCCGAGGACCATAACTCGATCCCCCACTACTGCCACTGCCCACTGAAGATCCAGAAGCAGACGATGAAGCAGCCTTCTTAGATAGTCCTTGACTAGGACCACTGAAATCTCGAGGCCGAGCACTATAAGTCTCCCTGGTCTCGATGGCCATAGCTGCCCCAACTGCATCAAGGAATGTCGGATAGACAACACCGACCATCGTGTCTGCAAACACTCCTCCAAGCGCGTCAACAAACATACCAATCATGATCCTCTCATCAGGAATCAAATGGGGCATATGATAGCTCAAAGTGGTGAACCTCTGCTCAAACTCAATGACTCCCTCATCGTCTCTCTTCTTCATATTTAGAAAGTCTGACTGGATCATACTACGATGAGAGTGGTTGAAATACTGACCCAAGAAGAGCGCCTTAAACTGCTCCTAAGTCATAGTCTGAGCACTATCATTATTTCTCCTACCGAGAGTCCACCAATGATGAGTTGAATCGTCATCTAGAAAAGAAACTGTCATCTTCGCTTTCTTTTCTTCTGGCAGTTCTGTGCTCTCGAAAGCCATCTCCATCTTGTTCACCCAAGAGTAAGCATCAAGGGGTCTCTTGGCACCCTTGAACTCTACTGCCCCTGCATCAACAACATCTCTCTTCTTCACAGATCGAGGGGGCTGCACCCTAACCAGAACACCTCTCAACATAGCCCCAATAGAATCCGCTAAACATCTCACTTCCTCACCCTCATTGGCGTTGGTCGAGGTAGCCACACGGGGTCGACGTCTAGGAGGCATAGTACCTGAGGAGGAAAATATTTAGTAGTCTATAAACAAGACTAACAGAAACTACCACATATACCCAATAACACATAGTATCCAAAGCAGAAACTGCCGATGAATCCGCCGCGGTCGGATCATCACTCTATAGACACTATGACTACTTAGGCAAATACGATAGTGAATAGGAAACAGAAAATGAAACCTAGAGCCTCCTCACGTCCTATTCCAAATAAATAAAACCTTAAATAAAATACCGATGCTTATAGCAAAACATGCATAATTAAATATGCTTCGCGCGCTCAACCAAGTCTAACACTCCAAAATCTTAAATCCACTGCCAACCTCAAAACTCCACAAATTTCTACCGACATTCTCAAAAAACACCTTCCACCAAATAAAAACTAATGGTCAGATTCTAAATTAATAATCCGCCAAAAATACCAAACTTCAACAATTCTCAAACCTATCCAAAACTCCTCCAAAAATTCTAAAACGTATTCCATTAAACTCCTCACATTTTTCCCCACCAAAAACAGCGGCGGCCGGCCGGCGACCAACTCCGGGGACCTCCGATGGTCACCAAAATTTGGCAACATTTTCCTCTCAATCTCCTCTACAACATTCCTAACTACCACAAACTCCAATTCTAAGCCTAACCAAGCCAATCGAGCACAAACACACAATAAAACCCTAGAATTTCTCAAATCGATTTCTCCTTACCTAGCTCGAGATGGAGCGAGCCCTTTGGAGGGATTGAAGCACGGGAGGAGAGCTTTCTTTTGAGCTACAGCTCGCCGGCTATGGCGGTCGGAGGAATGAGTTCTGACGAAAAGAGGCTTCGGGCAGCCGGAGCTTTCGGGCGGCTTTTCTCCCGATCGGCGGCGCTAGGGAGGCTGCCACCGGTCTAGAACGACAGCTGGATTGGAGACCGATCGATTGGGATCGGCGCGGCGGTCTGGGGTGGCCGGACGATGGCGGTCGGGCGGCCGAAAAGTCTCGGTAGAAACAGGTCGGGAGCGGGAGCGGAAGAGAGAGAGAAAGAAAAAGGCTTTCGGGCTTTGACCAAAAACAAAGCCCGGTCCACTTACTCCTCTATAAACCCAAACCAAAAATTAACACCCCAAAAATAATACCCCAATAAAATTACCTTTTACTAGCAAAAATTATCATTTTTTACCGTCGTCAAAATTTCTTTCTTAGAATATCCCACAAAATAATCGTCCCCTACACCTCTCTGGGGATCAATTATATTTTTCACTTAATGACGAACGCGGTAAAATTCTTATTACCACTATGCTAGTAATAAAAGTAAAAATTATGGGTCGGGACGTGACCTTGCCTCTAACAACCAAATAATCTGAGGTAGATGCAGTACATTGCTTATCGGCATGTCTAATTTCATAATTCATCAAAGCATTAGAGACTTCTTCAAACTTAATAGTCTCTTTTCCTTGAAGAAGAGTAGTTACCAAATATTCATACAAATCCGACAGAGAATTCACCAAAAGCATAACTTTATCTTCATCTTTAATTTCTTCATCTAGATTCAACAAATCAACGACCGATTTATTTAAAGCATCAAGATGGTGAATCATCTTTGTACCTTCTTTGTACTTGAAATTGAACAGCCTCCTATTCAAATGCAGACGATTCTCAGCACTTTTCGTCATGTATTTGTCTTCTAATCTCTGCCACAACTCCTTTGTCGTCGTTTCCCGCATCACATCGAACTTTTGCTGCTTCGCCAAACATAAGCGAATCGTAAAGCAAACCATCTTATTTATCTTCTGCCAATCTTTATCTGACATACCCTCGGGCTTATCTTCTAAAGCCATATCCAAATCTTGTTGAGCTAACAGATCTTTCACTTCGCACTACCACATTCCAAAGTTACCATCAAATTTCTCCACCTCAAACTTTGCATTTTGAACTGTTGTTCTTGCAAATCTACTGTCATCTCCATGTTGATCACCCATTTCCTCAAATTAGAGTCACAACTGGCTCTGATACAAGTTGTTGTGCCCTGACCAAATAACAACGGCTAACAGATGAACAAGAGATTACTGCGGGGAAATTCTCATAGATCAAATCTATGCAAGAACAGAAAACAAAAGAGAACACAAATGAATTAACGTGATCCGGCAATAGCCTACGTCCACGGAGCAACAGGTAGAAAGAAATGCACTATCTAATGAGGGTTTACAAAGTGACACAGCAGCTCTGTTATCACAACAGCTCTCAAAGGGTGTTTTACGACAGCTGAACAACAACAACTCTCTTACCACATAAACCCTATTACTACCCTCTTATATAGCCTTAATCCAATACAAGATTAATATAACCAAATTGAGCCACTAAACAACTGATGGAACGGAGATGATGATGTTGGGGATTTCTGTCCACAACGGAAAAATTGAACACAAATGTATATACGATACTGCTTGCGAGGGTTCTGCAGTTCTTCTCTGACATAATAGAGTTGGATGTACTGATACAAATTAGGATGAGAAGGAGCATAAATTTTGTTTGAGACTCGATAATGATACTGTAATCCATGCTCTCGATCTACTTCGTCCACTCGAATGTTACAGTTTGTTCACTAGTTTGGGGAGCTCCAAGACTGAAATCGACCTAATCTTCTTAACTCATACTCATTTTCATTCTCCTTCACCATTTCCTACTTTTTCGTATTTATGTGTCCCAAGAGAGAAAGGAGACCAGGTCAACACTGGAAAACACCCCTAATTAGCTGAGTTCTCCTCCACAACTAGAATCTGATCGATAGTCCAAAATATTGTGATAAAAAACAATAAACACTGAAACTGATCCACCATACCCTTAGTGAGGTCATGGTTTGCATTATAAATTTCCCAGAGGACTAATGAGGTGCAAGATTGAAGCAACTAAAATATACAAAATAAGATCATTACCACCAACTGAATCTCATTCTCGTGTCACCAATATTGTACAGCACCCTTCATAAGAATGATGCCAACATCCAACGAGATTCAAATACACAAACAGTTTCATACTATCAAATCAAAATAATTTCTCACAATACTACATAACATAGGCTTCACTTTCATCAAATTCCCTTAATAATTCAGAGAATTTCTATTCACAGACCCACACCACATCAATCAACTCACAAAACGTTAACAATAATAGGCTAGTAGCTGAACCTAGCTGTTCTTCTTTCTTTCACTACACATAACAGATTCACATCCAAAAGCTATCTTGATCATCAAATAGCCTTCTACCTATCTCATGATTCGCCATGACAGAAGAAATTTCAGGGTTCACATCAGTAATAAGACCTGTTTCTTGTGACACACTGATCATGTCCCTCTCTGTTTTGAAGCTCTGCCTCATGAACGAGACATTGTTCTCAAGCAAGGCCCTCAGATGGTCTTGCATTACAACCGAGCTCGGAAACTGGAAATTTGCCGATGAAACTGGAGCAGAGTATTGATACGTGACTCGTGGGAAAGCGTTGTTGTTGTTGTTGTTGTTTGAAGGATTGGATGAAACAGAGAAGAGAGGATTGTTGTTGTTGATGTAATCAACAATCCCTTGGTTTCTTTGAGAATCAATTGATTCTTGGTTGGAGAAGCAGGGCACGTAAGTCGACTCTGAAGCGTGTCTGGTCTTGGCGCCATTGTAAGGCGCCGAGTCCAGCAAAGGTGGCAAACCAGAAGAACCAGTTTCAGTTCCATGAGAACCCGAATTCTGAAGTCCAGAGATATGGACTTTTTTACCATCGGCAGATTTTTCAAAGACCCTACAAATCACCCATTCGTTCTGCAAATTTGAGATCAAATTAGGGTCAGAAACAGAGACAAAACAGAGGAAAACAGAGTAGATTAACATAGTTGAAACATACATACCTTTGCAGATTTGGGGAGGTTGTGGACTGAGAATTTACCCTCCAATATGTATTCATGCATGACCCAGTTGCTCTTTTCACCTTTTGGGGCTCTTCCCATGTAGAAAACAAGGGTCTTCTTCATGCCAACTAGGGATTTCCCTTTGTAAATCTCCTTGTCTTTCCCGGTAGCTTTCCAATATCCAGCCTCAGTTGCTCTGTTTGTCCTCAGACCAGTCGGATACTTTCTGTCTCTCACACAGAAGAAGTACCATTCCTTTTCTCCCATTTTCGCTTTATCTTCATCCACAAACCAGAAAACCAAAATCAAGCTAAAGAATAACCAAAACTACAACATCAAATCGAAACTTACATGGCAAATCCCAAGGCTCGGACTTGTTCAAGTCCACATCCCCAATTGCTTTGCATCCGAAGTTGGAATCGATAACCTTCTTTTGAAGGTAGTGAGAAATAAGCTCTTCATCGGTTGGGTGGAATCGAAACCCGGGTGGTAGATCAATCTGATTGTCTTCCTTGAAAGTTCCAGTTGGAAGAGCTAACTTTTCCATTTCCTGCATCATTGATACCTTAAAACCTCACTTCTAGCTTTCCTCTCCAAAACCTCTGTTTCTTCACAGTCTTGGTTTTGATCAACAGGACATGGTTTTCAAAATTAAACCTCAATTTATACAAATACAGGCTCCTCTGGGTTTCTCAGACTGAAATGAGTTGTGACCAACACAGATTCCAGCTAGCTCACAGATTTTTGAAAACAGGAAACAGAACCGAGTAAGATGAGAAACAAAAAGTATGTTGTCAAGGAGCAAAAGAATAAAGCAGGAGGTAAATAAGAGAAGCCATGGAACAAGTCTGTGAGAGAGGGATGAGATTTCAAGAGAAAGAAAAGCACGATGAGGAACAGAAGCCCCTAAATACTGGTGCGTTTGGAGAAAAAGAAACGTGGTATGGAAGGTAACTCGGGTTGGGTAGGTCCTTTTAGCTTCTTTAACATTTTCGCGAGTAACCAATTTTGCCCTCTTCGAATTTGACCAAAGACAAATGAACCTATCAAATCCAAGTACTATGCATTTGATTTTAATTGATTTTATTACCGATTTAATATGTTTTCAGTTTTGTCAATGCCTTGGCTAATTTCAACTAATTAGATTTTCTAACATCAAGTAACTATTTGTTCATTTTAATCATGATTTTATGATCTCGATATTTATGAACTGTAAGTGTTTGTTTGTTGCAGTGTCATGAATTGTTTATGACAGTCTACATATTATGAATTTTAAAATTTTTATTATTCACATCTTTAACGATACGATTATCACACGTAACATATTAAATATTAGATAGACACTACAATCATGATGTAACCCTTAATAATAAATCAACATGGATATATACATTAGATACACATGCATTACATATTAACGTTATACTGTGTAACTAAGACAATCGGATCATAGACGCAGTTGTCCATACATGAATTGATTCATTTCATTTGATAGGACTTCGATGTTACTGAATTGATGTTGCTTGTTCCAATGAATACAAGAATCATAGGCATACATCATAATATAGTCTCTGTTTTGTAGCAGTGAACATTATCTTATCGATAACAGCTGTGTGAGTGTGAATTAGTCGGGTCATGCAAATTAGTTAACAAAACACACTTTAATCATGTCTAAAAGACCATTCTAACCCCCTTATTTTCATAAGAAAAATCACAAATAGGTGAAATGGCGATTAGCCGACAGGGTACTGCACAGACTTTTTATGTGATTGTTACTGAAAAATGACATCAAATTAGGTCGGAAATAACTTCAATAAAAAGTAGACAAATAATTTCAAGAAGATCTTCAGCAAAGACAGCCAAATTAATACGATCTTTGATATGACTCTCATCGTTGTATAAAAACTATTGTAAACTTCTATAATTTTCGATCTTTTCTAATTATCTTTTAGTGGCGGATTATTAGTACTAATTAATATGATCATAACAGATAATTTGTTATGATATAATCCGTGACAACACCAATTAATCAAAGCTCTCAACTCTCTTACAAAGGGTGATGTAAAAGGTGCGATCGGAGATTAAAGCCATTTAGTGGTTAATGGTTAGGTGAAAGAAAGTTTGTTAATGCATCTAAGCTAATTTGTCCAATATGATTAGAAGATTAGTGAGAAATTTTTCAGCGCTACGTGAGGACCATGTGACAGTATAACGTGATCTTATATTCCAATCAAATACTTGAATTTTATTAAGGAAACATTACATATGTTATTTTATCAAAGACAATTTTGAATATGTTGTTGTTTTTTCAACCCTAAACTATAAGCTCTAAACCCTAGACCATAAACCCTAACCCCTAACCCTAAACCCTAAACCCTAAACCCTAAACTCTAGTCCAAACTCAACAAAGACCTATAAAGGTCTTTTCATAAAAAATAGAAAACCTTAGTTTATATTTTAGTTGTAATAAATCCACATGTCAATATTTGATTAAAATGTAGGACCACGTCATACTGCCATGTGGTCCTCCTGTATCATCTAAAAATTTCTCGAAAATTAGTGCTAGTTTTCAACAATTTGAACCTGTAACGTTTGTTGTTTTTCATTTATGGTTAAATATAGGTTATGTAATATTGCTTTAAAGAAATTCCAATTTGACTTGAATTCATAAAAATCTTCATAGGCCCTCTTTATTTATAAAACTTTTACACGTGAAGGATGCATATTATATTGGACGATGATCCCTACTTGACAAATTCAAACAATATAAAAAATAGAAATTCTGAATTTCCCACTACATTTATAAAACAATTTTACCATTCTATTTGTCAACCATATATATATCATGTAAGTACGATTACTGCTTATGATCATTTCAACAAACTTGACTAAACGACAAAGTTCTAAAAACAAAAATAAATTGTAATGGGGATATATATCGATTTCCATATTAACTATAATCAATTTTTTATCTGAAAATTATTGTATATGGCATGCAAGTAAAAGGCACAATTTCAACCATTTAAGTTAAAAATCTTAATCATCCACACAATATTTTGTATTTACACGTTGTGTACTGAAAAATGTTTTCTGGCTTTCTACCGTCTACAAAGTAAAACGCGACTAGGTCAACAAATTTTGGTCACTATGAGGATCAAATCAAACCAGCTTAATTCCATGTTATTTTTTTCTCTAAATTGTACGTTTAATCTAAAAATCTAAAACTAAAACCAACTTGGTCTATTAAAAACCTGGCTCGATAGCGGCCTAAATATCTCCTTAGTGTGGGCTAAAAGGGGTCCTAAAACGAAGTTCACAATTGACCACCAAAGTTGCATTCAGAATTGATTCCTAAAGTGAAAGAAAATACTCGAATGCAGGTCATTTTCTGAGTGTAATTTGTGATTGTAATTTCACCCTGTAATGATTCTGATTGCGTTGTACATGAACTCGCACGGCCACTTTCGCCACTCCATGGCTTTCTTCCAAAACCGGACTTTCCTTTTCAGGAAACATTTCTAATCACCCCTCGACGCGTGTGCTAGGGTTTTGGCTTTGTCCCAAGAATTCCAATCCGGTCAGTAATCTCGAAAAGATGGGCTAATCGGCGACGTCCTTATCCGGCCCACGTATGTATCACGATAGCCAGGAGTGGACAGTACCGCCACACCTGATCATAGTCAGCTACTCGCCACCGGCCTCTTCGATCTGGTTCGTCAAGTTCTTGATATTTTATTAGTCAGACTTAACTAAACCAGGACTAAACTAAACCCTAGGGCTGACTGTACGTGAAGTATAACCCTTGCGATTGGGTTGAAAGCGGCAGCTGGCTTCTGTTTCCTTGGCTCCAACAAAGGAGCAGCTAGAGACGTGGCAAGTCTGGTTTGGTAGAGAAGCCTAGACTGGGAATATTATTGGGGAATTTGATCGAGTTAGTCAGAGGTCATTCTTTGAATAATATTGAAAAACCAGGTACCGTACTCTAATCTAAACTCGATAGGGATTATGAAGAAGACGAAGATCTTGATCACCCTAAATGTTATTCAAAGTCTATTTTTTTTTTTTTGAGATATCGATGAATGAAAAAAAGCGTATTCGGCGCACCCGAAAATTTAACGGTGAGATCACCGGATGAAGCCGGACACGGATAAGTAAACGGTGAGATTGGCCGGGTACGCGGTGCGCTCTATAATTTTCATGAATGAAAATGATCGACTCATTTTGATGCGCTGCCTAACTCTGGATCACTGGATGTGATTGGAGTGATGGAAAATATCTATACGTCGGCTGGATTCTATTGTATTTGTACGTGGCTTCTTCACAATCACATTAGTATACTCTAAATAATTTGGCCCTATTTTCGTTGAATATAGTACTCTGTTTTGTTTTTCTGGACTACTCGCCAGCATATTTAAGCACCCAGTTGTGGCAACCAATACGAGTTACGAACTCACAAACGTTTTTAACATTTTCGGGGTGATGACTCACTACTCACCGTGGTCATGTTTTCTATGCTTTGGTGAGAGCTAAAATTGGGGGATTAGATTAGGCCAGGGTCTTCCTCAGAATTCCTCTACGGGGCCGGGGGAGATGATTATCTGATATAATTTAATGTTGATCGTTGACAATTTCCGAGATATGTACTAGTCGGAGAAGTTTTGATAATTCTTATTAGTCTAATTGGCTATACTTATTTATAGTCAAACAGAAGCAAGCTAGCTAAAAAGGGAATCAAGATAAGTTAATTATCCTTAGGTGTAAAATATGTGTAATTCGATCATATTCAACAAAAGCAGACTCAGAAGAATCTGGGGTGGAGCATAAATAAAAAGAAGAAGATAAACTGTGGCTGGATGTGTTTGTAGGGAAAATGTGAAGCACGGGAAGTAGAAAAAGAAGAAGAAGAAGAAGAAGAAAGATGCACGTACATGCCACGAAAATACTATAATATCATCTTGTTCTACTATAGTAGAGGATGTTTGTTTATGTCAAATTAAGGGGCTGGGAAAGGGTTGGGAATAGGAGGGAAAGAGACGTATATATAAGAAAGCTGTGTGTGAATTTTCATGACAAAAATAAAATAGAGAGAGTTTTGTGTTGCTCATTTCCAAGTTCAGACTCTTATGGCATATTTAGAAGTACAGCAGCTCCCTCATCGATTGACTCTTAATGGTTTAGGAAGCTTTTACAACTACGAGCGATTAATTCTGCTAGTCTCAAACTACTTGTCCTCATCCTGAAAAGAAAAAATTGACATGTCAATAAATCCAACGTCGAACTGGGCAACTAGTTGAGTTAACTTAGCAAGTCACATTAATAATGTAGTTTCGATCCTAAAATCTGTTATGTCAATAACATCAAATCATCTCAAAGACACACAAAGTTTAGGAAGTCAAAAAGCTGACCTTGAGTTTGGTACAACTAATGAGCAACATGATCGATGATGTCGAAAGGATTTTTGTTTCTATGTTTTAATCATACATTAAGAATGTAGCCAGGGCCTCCTCACAGCTAGTAGTCTTGTACTTTTTGTTTAATCCAGATCTAGAATTTGGAAGCACAAAAATATAGTGATATGTGGCCTTATATTCAAAGGATTGACAACAACAATTCCCTAATAATTGAACTGTGTGGGACAAAGTAACCAAAAGAAAAGAGACCGGCCTGATCGACAAATTAAACCAAGGCAGGTGAATTCAAGCTCGTCCTACAGGGCTTACTTTGTCCTCCAAGATATTGGATAATGTCGAGCCTAACCTAAATTGAAGTAAATTAAAGCTCTAGCTATTCTTCCCTAGCTAATAGTACGTGATTGATGAAGACGTACTGGAGGTGATCATTGCACAGCTTGAACAAGATAAATCGATGCAGTTGTGCTATTTGGGTTTCACACGTGGACGTAGGTAACCCGTTCTGATACCATGATAAAGTAGTTTAGAGTTGATATTCAAAACTAATCGGTAATGGATAGACTGACCCAAACTCTTTTAAACACAATATTGGATTATTACAACTATATAGTTGTTGCGAAAAAATGCAAAACCAATTGGTAATGGATAAACTGATCCAATTGGTAATGGATATCAAACCCAGTAATTGGTAATTGATGGACTGACCCAAACTGTTATAAACCACATGCAATGTCTCATCATTTACACCGATGTGGGATATATATCTCAACACACAACATTTGATTATTACAACTATATAGCTGCAGCGCAAAAATGCTTTTGCATTTTTGCTTCTTCTACTACTTAGGCTAGCTAGACTGGAAAGCCAAAGCAGAAATGGCCATTTGAGACTTTCGATTGAGTGGTTTTTCAAGTGTTTATCTGAGTTGTTATTACGAAGGGTGATAACAGACATGTCATATCAGCAGCGCAGACCAACTTTGGTTGGAAGCTTGCCCTAAAAGAGAAACTGTCAATTTGTTACTTACCATCGGAGTCTCAGCACACCATGACTGCACCAGTATATGCACGATGGTTTAGAAAAATCAAACCCACTCAATGCTTCTGAAGGCAATTCCAACCATAGAACAAACCAGGTTGATTTTGCAGGGATGCATAAACTATCTTTAGAGACCAATCCAAAAGTATGAATTCCAAACAAGGAAAAAGTAAATCAAAAGTAACCGTCCATTGCTCGAAAGGGAATCAAAAGATAGAATCCACATAAGCATCATGTTCTATGTACATGCGAATCAACAAGTCTAATTTCATTGAAATGGATCCAACTCTTAACCATATATATTTCATCAGCTCCTCATCTGCACTATTCAAACAAACTATAGTACTATACGGACATTTCACATATTACAGTAATCTAGGGTGCGTGTGTTTGGTTGATGAAGGAATAAGAATCTTGTTACAAGATATTCCGAAATTATGAGCAAAGACTATCAGATTCAACCAACAGTGAAGCACTACAGATGCATGGTTGATATGTTGGGGCGAGCTGAGTCTGTGGAGGAGGCTTACAGGTTGATAAGGAGCATGCCGGTGAAGTGTAAAGCCGTTGTATGGAGGACATTGTTGTCGCCGTGTCAGGTGCACGGTGAGGTTGAGCTTGGAGAGAAGGTCAGGACTCAGGAGTCATCTTTTGGAGTTGGATTCAGATCACAGCAGCGATTATATGCCTCTGGCTAACATGTATGCAAGTGTAGACGAGTGAAACGAAGCTATGAGAGTAAGAAGATCGATGCAGGACAGGAGAGTTGAGAAACCAGGGCCTCGTAATAGCATGATTGGCGCAGATCTTCATATGAGATCGACTAAACTGAAGCCTATTCTGAAGATATAAATGCAGCAGTTCAATAGTTCATAAGCCTACTGTAATTATTTTCTTTGGTAGATCAAAATATGACATTATATTCAAGGACAAAATAGTCTTGGAGCAATGTATTATACAACTACATCTAAAGTTCTTATTTTGCTCTCCCCCGTATCGGGTGAAAACTACTTGGCAAATGCAGAAACAGACCAATGTATTATACAACTACATCTGAGGTTCTTGTTTTCTTCTTCCCCATGTCGGGTGAAAACTACTTGGCAAATGCAGATACATACCAATACATTCATCTCAGAACTGTTCTCTGGATGTGTGCTATCTAAGTTTAAGTCTGTTTCTTTTGTTTCTCTTCCTGCCACGCTTTGATATTGGCTTCTATCTTTTGTTTCACGCTTGAATGAAACCCTGGATAAGGTTCGTAACCAAAGGCCGTTTGAAGGACCTGCATGATGCAATAATAGCATTTAGTCATAATTTAAATATAGAAACATCCCGAATTCAGATAGGATTTAGGAATTACCTCAAGCAACACAAAGAAAGGAGCCATCAGAAACGCTTGGACGAGGTTATCTAGAAGAGCCGGTGCTCTTTTCTGAAAATAATCATTATGGTTAGATGCATTATTTAGTCTCATGTCAAGTAAAGAAAGCATTATATGTGTGATGCGACTGTTCAGACTCAGGAACATGGAAACAACAATAGTGGAAAATCACAAATAGTCACCTCAAACACCCCATGGCCTATGAACTGTCCAGCCCAACAGAACAACTGAGCTGCTAACACAACCTAAAAAAAAGTCATCAAACATTTAGATTTAGGAGTTTGATTTTCAATATAAAACTCTTAGCCAGAAAGATCAATGCAGGTCCTATCTTTAGCTAAAAGGAATTTGTAGTTTATAAGACTTCCATGTGGTGATTAACAACTTCCCCAGCACAAGCAAGGAATGTAGAAAATTAAACCTGTTGGTATTATATTTCTTATCTCTTCCAAAGACCATATGATCAAAGTTCTACATTATCCAGAAATGTTTTGAAGCCCAAATCTCTGAATGATAAAATTTGTTCTATATGTCTGGCAGGGCAGAGTTCACTCAGTTCAGCAAGTTTCACAGCGGTTTTCCTCTTCAATGAGTTAAACCCTTTTCCCAAACCTTTCCTCACCATAACATCTAGTATTGAAATCCTGTTGCAAACTAAAGGCCAAGAATCACCAACTCACAATTGTGTACAAGAAACAAATCAGACTACTGAGATGGACCTCATAATTGAACTGAGCATACTAACTAATCTCCAATGCCACAACTAGAACTTCCGACAGAAATGTAATTTCTCCATTGAGACACCTCCACTCTTCCACAAAAGACATAATCAAGATTCAAGACTTAGCACTGTATGATCGAAGATACAATGACGACCCTAATGTTCCCACCTTTTCCAGTAATGAAGCAACAAACATCTTAAGTGTCCCCATCTAAATTGTTCTGTAATGCATGTGCATTTCATCTACTGGAATAGCACAGTGATCAACAATGTTTCTGGATAGGACCATATCTTTGAATTGCAAAACCAAACAAAGACAAGAACTTCCCAACTCAAATTGATCAAAACCACATCTTTTATACACAGCTTCAAAAACAAAAAACAAAAAACAAAAAAAAGAAAGCGAAAATTTTAAAGAAAAAAAAAACCATGTGAGATCAAAACAGTGATAACATAACCAAACAACTGAAACAAGCTGAAAAAGAAAGCACATACCTTCCACGCCAATGAAAACCCAAGTCGATTAGCAAGAACACTGGCTCCAACCCAGCAGAAAACACAGAGCAAAGCAGCCAAGGACCCAGCTTTTTTATCCAATCCAACATAATACAAAGCATAGATCAGAGTGAACACAAACCCGAAATTGAGATAAAGAGAAGGTGTGAAGTAGAGAAGAACAAGAGAGGTGAAACTGAACAGGGAAGGTGTGAAGTAGAGAAGAACAAGAGAGGTGAAGAAAATAGGCCACACAAACAGAGTGTGGATCAAAATGTTAACAGGGTTGCTGTGATATGCGCCATAGAAGGCAAAGTGGTTTTCAAGATCAAACAATCCACTCCTCTCCATTGAAATTGTTTCTGGTTGGAACTGAAACGATAAAGTGGGTACGAAAAGGACGAAGAAATAGATAGACGACCGAACACGGAGACTAGTAGGCTAGTAGCACCTTGGAATTGCCAAAATTGCCTTCCTGCAACTTCAACTCTGTTCTGTCTGACTAAATAAGATAAAATTTCAAAAAAGAACAAAAAAAAATTGGCCCATGCAGGTCTCGAACCTGCGACCTTCGCGTTATTAGCACGACGCTCTAACCAGCTGAGCTAATAGGCCAGTTGATGAATTTTGACAAATTGACCTATACAAACTAATATGGTTAAAAATGTGTAAAAGAAGGGTGGATGTAAATGGTTTTCTTATCCACTTCCCCTGATCAACAAAACACAAACCTAGCTTCAAATTTGTACTACTTCATCTTCTCAACTAATAATTCAAGACTAAATGGCAGAAGCTATCATGGGCTTCACCATTACTAGTCCACATATTCATAGCTCTTCACTCCAAACAACAAAAGTGGACATCACCCACATGACCTCATCTACAAGATTGGTAACACTTCCAACCTACAAGTGCTTATGCTTTGGACTTTACATGGTGGAACTGCATTTACTAATGTGAATAGTACCCTTCTTTTGCAGCTTAGGCAGTGTTCAAGTTCTGAGCTTTTCGGTGGGTACAAGCAGGTACTTATAAGCAAACTTACTTATATTTCCTAGCCCAAAAAACAAAGGGAATTTGAGTACATCAAATCATGTAGTGCAATAATTTGGTAATGTAGGATTGGTTGTTAGGTAACTATAATGTGTTGAATTTGCTTGCATAGCTTGAAGTTGGGAACAAGAGCAAAAGAGCCCCTCTGAGCAGAACCAATGCTTTCCCAGATTGGCCTCTAATGGCAGTTCTAGTGGAGCATATTGAAGGCCAAAGAGACTTTATAACCCACAAATCCATTGTGCATCTCAGTGATGACTCCATAAAAAATGTTTGTAAGTATTAGTTCTTTATCATTTCATCAGTTCTATTTCTTAGTTTCTCATTTAATTTTGCCACTTCCATTGTCTATTTGTAGATACTGCTTGTTTGAGCCCAGTGGGCATTTTCGGTCCAAGACTCGAGAAAGGCTTGGATATCATTTGGGCCAACGCCTGTGGCCTTTTTAGCCCACGAAGGGTGGCGAGGTTTGGCAGCACGTGACGTGGATTTTTATCCAGAAGATTCTGATACCTTGCGAGATTCGGTGTCCTCGCGGGATCCTTATCTTCAGTTCGCATGGGACTCTATAGTTCTTGCGAGGATGAGTTGGAAATGACTAATAACACCCTCTGGATAAGGTCGCTTAGTGTTTGAGTTCGCTTACTACACGACAAGTGAAGTGCAGCGAGGCAGGGAACGAAACCTAAGCGAGATAGGTTTGACACGTGTTGCATGGAGCGCACGACTGGCGAGTTAATCGTATCCTTGTGGGATTCTAATTGCAGAGTCCGCATTGGATTGTGAGTAAATCTCCACGAGTTGCTTACGGATAGATATATAAGGAAGCTCCATGGTCTTCAAAAAAACACACAATCAATCAATCAACAAATCTCTTTCAAACAGACGTACACAGTCGAAACCTTCGAGTCTTCTCGAAACCCTAACGTTCTAAGCGCATCCCGCTTTAGATCCCAGAGCCCGTCAGGACTCGTCTCCGATTTCCCAATTGTTGCTCTGCTCGCTCTTACAGTGAGTATCGATCGACAGGTGATTAAGAAGAGTAAGCTCGGAAATATTTCCTCATCAGGTGACACCGGAGCCCTCATTCGCCTGGTCAAGAAGTCAGGACGCGCACCGTTCCCTTTCCTCATCCGTGAGGTGGCACGCCCCGCACACACCCATTTTTACCTTTTGTTCCCTCTCTATACCCTTGCTGAGGACGTGGGCCAAAACATTGGCACGCCCAGTGGGACCGGGAGTTCACTTTTCTTGCAATCATTGGGAAGTCTGACAACTCCCCCTACCGGAGACCTTCGCTTTCTTGCTTGAAACATAAGGCTCCGCAATACAAGCCTCATAACAGCGCAGCTTGCAGATCTCTCGCTAAAGAAGAGATTCTTACTCGGTTCGGCAATCCCGACCTTACTAAGTCCACAATGGCAAACTCACAATCAACCTCTGAAGCAGGACCTACTCTGTCCGCAGAGGAAGTCCGCAAAATGCTCGAAGAATTGAGGAACGATCTCAAGAATGAGATCGGGGAGCGATCTAATGAATTGAGGAGCGATCTCAAGAATGAGATCAGCGCGCTCAGGAGTGAGCTCGGCTTAAAAGTCGAAGGAGCTCAACAAACTGTCCAGGACCTCTCTACGCAGGTCGCTAAGGACAAGGAGATCTGGCTCGCAAACCAGGAAAACCACGCTAGGCTCAGCGAGGAATTCAACTATGTGGTTGGCACGATCAGAGAGGACAAGGACATAATAACCGGCTCTCTGCAAAGGATCCAGACTGAACTGGATCAGAGCAAGGTGGCCTTTACAAAGGCCCTAGAAGCCCAAACCCATCGTCTGAACGACCATGACACCAAGCTGCAGCAACAGCAGAACGCTTCCTTCTTCGGGAGCAAGAACAGCATGGAAAAGCTCGAAGACTACAAAGAGCGCCATGATACCCTGAGTACAAGGGTCCTGCAGATGGAAGACTGGATTCGGGCCCAAGCGCCGAAAAATCACGCTGTGAACTCCACCAGTTCAAGCGCAGCGGAGGGCTCGAGGTATATCCCGCCAAATGAGCGTCCTAGGGCAAATCCGAGGGTCGGGGCCCAGAAGGCTCCCCAATTCACACTGGGGGCCAGCTCATCAAGGACACCACCCCGTCTACCCTCGCCATGCAGCCCTAGGATCACACTCAAGGGCACCGATGCTCTTGCACCGCAAGGAATGGGGACGCCAGACGACCCGATCGTGGCTTATTCCAGTTCGACCCATAAGAACGTCGGACAGGCCCCTAGTTTCTCCGCATGGCATGGCCATGACCAGGGGGCAGATTCTGCACCAGTAACGGCGGCCGACTGGCGCCAACTCATCTCAAGCATTGTCAAGGAGCACACCGGAAAAGGTGATGCTAGCTTGCACTACCGTGACCCCTATCCAGATAGCGTGGCACAATATCCCTTCCCCCACGGGTTCAAGAACATCGTCTTCACCACATTCTCTGGGGAGACAAGGGAAGATGCAGCAACTCACATGGCCCGTTTCAAGGTCCAATGCGGCCAATACGGGAATGATGATATGCTCAAGCTCAAGCTCTTCGGGACTTCTCTGTCCGGAGCCGCTTTCACCTGGTATTCCAGACTGAAGCCGGGGTCAATTCCAGACTGGCCCACCATGGAACGTCTCTTCCGGGAGACATACGGCACAATTGAGCCCGAAGTCGGCCTTGACTCCCTCACGCAGATGAGCCAGCAGAGCATGGAGTCCGGAGTTTCTTTTCTCCAGCGCTTCAAGATCCAGCAGGCCAAATGCGATTACCTGCTGCCTGAGCAGGAAGCCATTAAGTTGGCTATTCGGGGGCTGGAGCACCGCCAGCGGCTGAAGCACCATGGAGAGCGTTTCAGTTCCATGGGTGACCTAATCAACAAGGTTGGCAGCTACGAGCTCATCCTGAACGAGCTGGACGACAAGGCCAACGCTTCTAAGGGAACCTATGTACCAGGGAAGAATCGGATCGTGGGGGCACTCAGCATGCAAACCCCTGCTCACGATCCTTACTATCAAAGGCCGGAGCCAACTCACGCAGACCAGGACTTGGACGACATTGGCGCAGTAGAGCTAACTGGCAAGCAAGTGGCTCATAAACTGAAGAACCTGAAGATGACCCGCGAGCCGATCACCATCCAGTCCTTCGCCTGGACCAAGCCAGAATACGAGTCGTACACTTACGACGCCAAGAACGCCCATTTGGTCTTCAATGACCTAATCGAGGCGAAGTACGTGCGCCTGAACCACAAAATTACACCTAAAGAGGAGCTGAAGGACAAGAAATATTGTGCCTTCCACAACGTGTACAATCATGACACCAAAGATTGTGTCAAGCTCCGAGACCAGCTGCAGACTTGGTTAAATTCAGGCGAGCTGAGGATGAAGGCACCGGGTAGCACGGCTTCATTGGTCGATGTAGACCCTTTCCCGCCCGTAGTAGGCATGGTCGAGGTCAACTGGGCTGATCAGGCCCAGGACGACGAGCGACGTCGCGCGCCTAAAAGGGGCCGTGAGGAAGGAGACGATAATACCCGCCAGCCGCATCGCCAGTACACCTACAATGAAAGTCTGGCACACGAGGTCTTAGAAGATCTCAGAGAAGCTGGACTCGTCACACTCCATTCCTTGCCATACAGCGAGTATAGGGATGGACGCGTCCATTGCAGTTTCCATGACAGTTGGGGGCACAGGACCTGTGAATGTCGCCAGCTCCGAGACCAAATCCAAGACTGGCTTGACCTCGGATACATCTGCTTTAAGGACGAAGGTGGCTTTACAATCGCAACTGCTGGTTTCGCCTGGCCTCGCGTTGGCCAGCGAATGATCACACTAGACCTGTCACCAAATGCAGGACCATCCGATCCGCCAGGCCGAAACCGCAAACGGCCAGCGAACAACTACATGCTCCCAGATAACCAGCCGAGGAGCACAAACGACCCAGCTCGACAGTTGGTCGCAAAACTCGAACCAGACCGCCCCTCCTACAAAGATAAGGGCAAAGCAAAAATGAGGAACGATAAACCGCTCCCCGTAAAAGGTTCCCAGCCTACGAGCCCCAGGACTCGCGAAGAGCTGGAGAAAAGGATAGCGCGTCTCGAGACATACGTTGCCGCGCATTGGGCAGCCGCCATACCTCCATCCCCTGCTGCAAGCGAGATGGACATGTCAGAGTCCAGCAGTGAGAGTCACAGCAGCGGCGCTCCAAGCCCTAGTGACGGCGTCTTAACCAACCCTTACATTCCCCCGACGTCCAAATCAGCGATCAAGGAAGGGATCTGGTACACGCAGCAAGGGGGCAAGGCAGTGACCATCAGCAAGTCCAAGAAGCGCAAGCTCCAGAAGCGGTACGGCAGCATCCTACGCGCCTTACGGGCTGTCGACGAGGACGCTATACGCCCCTCGCAGCTCGCACAGACGCCTGAGCGGATGTGGCGGGAAGCAGAAGGTCTGCGCGCAGTCCTTCAAATGCCGCCAGTCGCACCTCCAAGAATCTGCGAGCAGTTCAGTGACGATCCTGCGCCCAAGCCAAATGTTTTCTGCCGACTCACGGTTCCACCAAAGCCGGATTCGCAACCTCCCAGGCGTAGGCAATCACCACCACCTGAACAAAGAAGGGATCCGCAGCCTCCTAGACGCAGGCCATCCCTAGCACCTGAAAGGAGAAGAGACCAGCAGCCTTCCAGACGCAGGCCGTCACCCGTGCCTGACAGGAGGAGGGATCCACAGCCTGCTAGGCCCAACCCATCACCGGAGCCTGACAAGAGGAGGGATCAGCAGCTTTACCGGCGTAGGCCGTCACCGGAGCCCGAACAAAGCAAGGCTCCGCCTACCGGCCCTAGGCGTAAATTGTTCATGACTCCGGACTCAGAGTCTAAACGTGAGCCGTCTCAGCCCTCACGACGACAAGAACGTCAAAATCCAGAGGCTGACGCCAGAAGGGAGCCACCATCGCCACAACAGCCTCGGCCACGGCGTACCCCGGAACCCGAGACTAGGATGGTTCCCCGCGTATCTGCCCTGCAGCAGTTGGGGAAAGAAGACAACAATAAGGCTCCTGCGGCAGCAGACAGACAGCCAGCCAGGGATCCTCAGCCTTCACCCAAGCCAGTATGGCGTCCGCGGCAAACTCAGGCTTCAGAGCCACCAGCAGAGACACCGGCACCCTCCAGTCCTAACCTCGCCGAACAAATGGCTCAACGTTTCCGCGAGAATGAGGAAGCCGACGAGGCACATTCAGAACCTCGGTTCAACCTAGAGGAAGAGCAAGACGAAGAGCAGGCTGAGTCATTCACCTGCAATATGGTAGAAGTCTCCGGATGGGATACTGATGAAGGGTTTAGCCGCGAAGCAGATGCCTTTGCCGTGCTCGAAGGGGAACACGGGATCATTGACACGCCTCTGATCCCAGTCTCCGAACAATTCTCTTTTCAGGTCGGGATGGTGTTCTTCATTTCGGAACGATACGCTCTTCCACCAAACACGACCTGCAGCGCGGCGGATATCACTATCATCAGCGAGGACGACAGCAACGCACCATGCAGCAGCGAAATGGGCCCAGTCCTGGCCCCAGCCGATAGCACTCCGCAAAAGGAAAGTTCGAGCAGTTTCGCACAAAGGCCAACCATGACCTTTTCTACGCCAACCCTGGACATGGCCACCCACATGCGACCACTGTATATCACGGCAGAGGTCCAAGGGAAACTGATCAACAAGGTCATGATCGACACCGGTGCCGCGGTTAATGTCGTCACAACCCGCACCATGGGACTCCTTGACATCCCGCGCTCAATGATCCAGACAACGTCCTTAACGGTGAAAAACTTTACAGGACAAGTGTCCAGAACCCTAGGTCTGCTGTTCCTACGGGTCAAGGTCGGGCCAGCATCGCGGGTTTATACCTTTTTCGTCGCCGAGTGCGTTTCCTCTTACAGCATGATCCTCGGCCGAGACTGGATCCACAAAAGTTTTTGCGTGCCTTCCTCAATGCACCAAGAGCTCATGATCTGGGACACTGACAAACGTGAGGCAGTCATCATCAAGGCCGACCCGCGGCCTTTCTCTATTTCCGCCAACCTCAACGATGCCCGGTACTATAATACGGACTTGGGCCCATTGGATGTTCAAGGCGTCGATCACAAGGGCCGCCCATACGGAGTAACGGCCTCCAATCTAACGCGATGGGGACTTACCCAGGCGAAGGACGATCTGCAACGTCCTCACACCATCGCGACTCTCACACCCCATTTCGATGGATAGTGCCTTTTCCGAGGAGGCACGCGAGGCTGGCGAGTCCTTGTGCGAAAGACTCCTTTCGTACTGGGCAGAACGCGAAGCCTACGACAAGGTCGCGACTATGGAATATGTCGATGAAGTGGTGGATTATTCCGATACCAAGGAAGAAGTTATTCAGTTAGCTCCTGCTGCCTTGGACGACACTCCACCTCAAGTCCGCGACCCCACTTTACAAGTTGATGTAGGGACTGCAGAAAAGCCCTTACTTATTTCCATCAGTGCAAAGTTGGCGGAGGAAGAAAAGGGAGCCCTTCTTGCCCTACTACGCGAGTACAGGGATTGCTTCGCTGACAAATACGAAGATATGCCAGGCTTGTCCCCGGACCTGGTCTGCCACCGGCTACCAACCTATCCCGACCGGCGCCCAGTCCGACAGGACGGCCGCTTCATGCGAACTGAAACCCAGATCGTGGTTAAAGAAGAAATCGAAAGCATGCACCGATCGGGTATCATTCGCGTAGCCAAATATAACGAGTGGTTGTCTAACGTCGTCCCCGTCCGCAAGAAAATTGGCAAGATGCGTGTCTGTGTTGATTACCGAGATCTCAACAACGCAACACCAAAAGACATATACCCCATGCCTGTGGCTGACCTACTTATTGATGCCGCCGCAGGGCACGAGGTGTTATCCTTTATGGACGGCACGGCCGGGTACCATCAGATCCCCGTCGCCGAGGAGGATCGACACAAGACCGCCTTCCGTTGCCCTGGTTTCGCTGGCGCGTTCGAGTATGTTGTCATGCCCTTCGGCCTTAAGAACGCGGGGGCAACGTACCAGCGCGGGGGCAACAGGTGTTCACACGGATGCGCAGACATAACCTCAAGATGAACCCCGCTAAGTGCGTTTTCTTCGCGGAGGCCGGTGATTTCCTTGGCTTCCTTGTACATCAAAGAGGCATCGAGATCCCAAAGGACAAAGCACAGGCGGTCATCACCGCTTCGCCTCCCACTACCAAGAAGGAGCTACAACAGCTACTAGGGCGAATCAACTTTCTCCGCCGCTTCATATCAAACGCGGCAGGGAAGGTCCAACCCTTTTCCCCTCTACTTAAGCTCCAGGGGGCAACCGAGTTCGTATGGGAACCACAACATCAACAAGCCTTTGATCGAATCAAGGACTACCTTACGAACCCACCTGTCCTGATTCCGCCTCGCGACGGCGCCCCGCTTAAACTTTATATCCCAGCCGCCGATCTATCCATCGGTGGACTCCTGGCCCAGGATGATGAGAACGGGGTAGAGCATGCCATCTATTACCTCAGCAGGGTTTTAACGGACTGTGAGACACGCTACTCGCCCATGGAGAAGTTATGTCTCGCCCTCTACTTTGCAGGATGCAAGCTGCGCCATTACATGCTTGCCTTTACCACGGTCGTCATCGCTCAATCCGACCTAGTCAAATACATGCTTTCTCGCCCTATCTTGCGGGGACGCATCGGTAAGTGGATCCTCGCCATGTCCGAATTCTCGTTGCAATATGTTCCGCAAAAGGCAGTAAAAGGACAGGCAATAGCGGATTTTCTTGCCCATCACCCACCATCAGAACTCACAGCGTTTCGCGAGTTGGACTTCGCCACAGTAACACTCGCTCCCTGGACCTTGTACTTTGATGGTTCACGGACTGATACAGCAGCCGGAGCCGGGATAGCCATCGCCAATCCCGCTGGAGATCGTTTCTCCTACTCGTTCCAGCTCGACTTCAAATGCACCAACAACCAGGCCGAGTACGAAGCACTAATCATCGGCTTAGAGATCTTGTTGGACTTAGGAGTCCGCGAGGTCCAGATCTTTGGTGATTCTTTGTTGGTCGTTAACCAGCTTGTGAAAAAGTTCAAATGTTTAAGCTTGTCAATTGAGCCATACCTGCGCAAGGCATTCGAGGTACTGGATCGATTCGACGACGTGTACATCGAGCACATACCACGCGAATTTAACTTCGCCGCCAACGAACTCGCCCAGATAGCGTCTGGCCTCAGCCTGAGAGACGGAGTGCGCGAACGCCTGCTCAAGGTCGAACGCCGCACTCTTCCCTCTTTCATCGCCAGGGGGCAATTTCGGGACGCCATCCCAGAAGTTGCAGCCTTGGACCCCATCGACGAGGATTGGCGGCTACCATTCATCGCCTACCTCCAGAACCCCAACGATGCTACTCATTCCAGGCAAATCCGCTTCCTCGCCTTAAACTTTGTATTACGCAATGGCGAGCTCCGGCGGCGTGGGGAAGACGGCAACGACTTCCGCTGTGTATACGGGAACGAAGCTAAACGTCTCATGCGCGAAGTCCATTGCGGCATTTGCGGCTCGCACCAGGCCGGGCCCAAAATGCGATGGCTGATCCGCCGCCATGGCTACTACTGGCCAACCATTCTGAAAGACTGTATTGCCTTCGCCAGAGGTTGCCAAGACTGCCAGGCTCACGGACCAGTGCAACATATTCCTAACATCCCATTGCAGCCTATCATCAAACCTTGGCCGTGTCGCGGATGGGCAATGGATTTCGTGGGCATCATTCATCCCCATTCCTCTGAGCAGCACAAGTTCATTATCGTTGCCACCGATTTCTTTACCAAATGGGTCGAGGCCGAACCGCTCAAAGTCGCCTCTGCTAACTCGGTGCGCAACTTCATTTTCCGCAATATCATCTCGCGCTTTGGTATCCCGGAGTGCATCGTTACGGACAGGGGGGCAGCTTTCATGGCCGATTCAGTTGTTACGTACTTAAACGATTACGGCATCAAGCTTCTACACTCCACGCCATACTATGCTCAGTCCAATGGCCAAGCGGAGGCTAGTAATAAGGTCATCCTTGGCATCCTCCGCAAGATGTTGGAGTTGAACCCTCGCGTCTGGCACCAGGAGCTCTACCACACTTTGTGGGCCTACCGCACTTCCAAGCGAGGCCCAACAGATACCACCCCGTACGCTCTCATGTACGGTCATGACGCCGTCCTTCCCCTTGAGATCAATATCGCTTCGCTCCGCGTTCAGGAACAGCATCAATTACTTGGCGAGGATTACGTCCAAGCCATGTGGCAGGAGCTTGAAGATCTAGACGAGCACCGTGTCGCCGCTTTCAACAATTTAGTCCTTGAGAAACAACGCATCGCCCGCTCCTATGATAAAATCACGCGCGGGCAGAGTTATGCTGAGGGCCAGAAAGTGTGGCGCGCAGTCCTCCCGCTTGGGGACAAAACAGATGGTCGGGGCAAGTGGTCCGCTCGCTGGGATGGACCCTTTATTATTCACCGAATACTTCCCAAAGGGGCATACCACTTGCGCGACTTGGACGGTACTATTCATCGCAACCCTATTAATGGCCGCTTCCTCAAGCGCCACATTGCAGGGGTCTGGGAACGCGAGGATCCTACACCTCCATCAGATCCCGCCACCACAGTCAATAGTGCTACGCGCCATCGCGTACTCGCTCCGCCGCCTAACACTAGGGGGCAACTCGGGACAGAAGACTAATAGAATACATTGTAACGTACCAGCCTAAAAATGCCTGTATTAGATTGGGGCCTATTCCAGAGGCCCTAAAAGGTTCTATTGTTTTCTTCTTTCTCTGTAAACGTGCAAAGTCTAAACACAAAGACTAGTACAAGATTGGGGCCTATTCCAGAGGCCTAAAAAATAAATTCATTCATTTTTGCCTTTTCACTTTGCTCAATACATGTTTCGAATTATGGCTTTGCGGCCAAAGCATTTACATTGATCAGAAAAGGTAAATTAGACTATGTTTACATTTCAAAAAGCATAGATCTACAGATACTGGAAGCCTCGTCCCGGCTCGCTTGGCTAAAGAAAAGTCTACCGCGGCGTCCTTCGCTCAAAGTTGACGAACGCCTCGCGTCTTTAGACCAGCCAAAACCCTGACGCCGGTCTGGACCTAAAGCAAATTATTGGGAAGCTAGAGGTCCAGTGGGTCAAGATCCCTCATGCTACCACCAGTCTTCCGTTTGAAGGACCGGCAGAGCCTCACGCGCTGATAGAACAGTAGGCGCAAGGCAGAGGGTACCCAACCTTTGGTCAGGCCGAACAAAGGCTTGGCCTGAGAGTAGATTTCCAGAATCACTCTAGGCCTGAGAGTAGATTTTCAGAATCAGCAAAAGATGGGAATGTATGGTTGGGGGCTTTGCTTTAAGCAGTGACAAAAGGATGAACAGAAGGGGATAAGAAATCATGGTGAGGGGGCAGAGACTTCACTGATACCTCACCCCGGCCAAGCGTTTCTTTTTATAGACGAAAGGGGCGATTGTGCGTTCGACAGTTGTCCCCCATGCAATATTTGCTCCGAGATACGGGCTTTGGAGATAAGGTCAGACGCGTTTTTCAATAATGATTGCCCGCGTTCCGAGCGAGTAGTTACATTGGAAACCGTCGCTAAATCTCAGAAAAGGATTTTTTCCTGACAGTTATTACAGAACAGTTGGCAAAGAGCGGGAAAAATTCAACTTTGATATTATCATTAAAGTTCATACACAAGGGGGCAAATACAAGTTAAACCTACGCACGCCTACAAACCCTATACAAATCTAAGAGCATGCCTTCTAAGGCTATTTCTTCTTCATAGGCTTGGGCTTGAACTTCTTCAGCAGCAGCCACGGCCGAGTCCAAAGCCTCCTGGGCCTCCTCCGCGGCCTGCAAACGAGCTTCCACTTCCAAAGCGCGGGCCAAGTCTTGGCGAGCCCGAGCAAGCTGAGCCTGCAGCTCTGCTATCTGAGCCTCCAAAGCTTCCACTCGCCGAGCATGGCCAGCACTTGGATTCTCTGAAGACGCTCCCGGAATACCGGCTTCACCAAGCTCGGCCAAGAGGTTCGCCATCTGATTGTCTAAGTTGCGACGAGCTTGCTCACGGGAGGCTGATTGAACACCGATATCCAAGACTCGGCGAGCCTGCGACTCGACAGCATCGGCCAACTCCAGTGCTTGGTCCAGAACAGGATTGCCGCCAGCGAGATGTCGATCCAGAGCTTCATGGGCCTCGCGAATACGTCCTACCAAGTCAAAGACGTTCGGGCGAGAGCCGTGATGAAACAACCCATGAAGGAAAGACCGAGCTAGGCGGATGGGTTCTGGATCAGTAGGCGGAGTAGTTCGGGCCCAAAGACGAGCGGCCCGGGTACTGAAGGAAGAAGACTCCTCGCCAGGTTTCCTTGTTGGGACCAGAGTGATTGGTTCAACTTCGGCAGCCGCTTCAATTTCTGGGGAGGGTGGCGGAGTGCCACGAGCTGTCTCTGTCTCCACCAAGGGGGCAGTAGGATCCTTTGTTGGGACCGCCGGAGGCACTTCACCGGTATGACCCGCACGGCCCAATCGCAGAGGAGGAACCCAAAGTATCAGTTGGAGGCCTTCGGGCGGAGACGCCAAGGGGGCAGTAGGATCGGAGACTTGGTTGGACTGGTCGAGAGCTGCATTTTCAACCGGAGCCAAGGTTGGCTCTGGGATTGGACCAGCTTCGCCCAAAGCGGCGGTTGGAGAGGACGGTTGTGTGACTCCCTCAGTAGCCTTGTCAGCACCCTCGATGACCGTGGTAGTCTCCTCCGCAGCCGCTTCGACAGTCTCTTCGAAGATCACCTCCTCGCTGGATTCAGCAGTTTCTTCAACGACCGTCTCCGCGCCTGCCACAGCGACTTCCTCAATGACCATCTCTTCGCCGGCTTCAGCGACCTCTTCGAGTTCCATCTCCGCGCTGGCCTCAGCGACCCTTTGGAGGGCCAAGTCCGTATCGAATGGTTCTGGAGATGGGACTTCCGTTATCACGGGCGCCTCTTCAACAACAGCGAGGCGAGGACGGGTGCGGCGAACCTGTCAAAAGCAAAAGTTAGCGAGTCGCTCTGACTTAAGAGAAATTTGATTCAAAGTGGTCCGCTTACCGGGTCGCTTACCAAGCCATACTCTCGCTGGTACCGCACTTCCTCCAGCAAGTCCTCTTCGTCCTCGATAGGACGCTTCCGCGAGCTCTCGCCGCTCGTTGGCCGAGGAACGACAGGAGCAGTCTCGCTGTCGTGGCCCGCCACAGTCTCCCTCCGGACAGGTGCCTTTCCTCTGGCAACTTCAGACCGGTCAACGTTTCTCCGGCGGAGGGCAGACTGAGAAGAGAACAAGAGGATTAGAGAAAAGCATTTTATCAATGTGTCAAAAGAAGTTCAAAATTTTACACATTTAGTGACATACCGAAGGTGCGGGATCGCGTTCTCGAATGACGATCCCCGTCGGGCGGCGAGCAGCAGGGACTGGCGGAAGCGCGAGCCTAGTTCTTGTCGCAGCCCCTGAACCCCTCTCCGCACGCTCGCGCTGGCCATCGAGGATGGTGCGGTCTGATTCGCCCAAAGTATCGTAAAGAGGACGAAAGATGGCAGCGAAGACAGCGTCGTCTGGGAACTCCCAATGGTTGTCAGACAGGGACCGCCACCAAGCGAGGTAAGCGGGGTCAGTACCCAGCGAAGGCTCGATCTCCAGCAGGTTGGGAGAAAGAGGGTAGATATTTTGCAGCGGGGTGACCCGATCAGACTCGCCAATTTTCCTCCACGAGGTGTATTTGTTGACCGAATGGAGAAGCGGGTAAGGAATCCCTTGATGAAAACCAAGTTGCCTCGCGAAGTGGTTGGGGGCATACAGCTCGAAGCCTTGCTCATCCTCGGCGAGCTGGAGGTCGCAGCATGAGGTTGCTCTTACGAAGGCAGTCCTCGCATCGTTGTCAGAGTCTTGGCGGGGGAAGAAACCCGTCGATAGGACCTCAGGGTGGCGCCGGCGAACCATCATATCCATGGTCGGAGGTGGCTCGATGTGGTTGTAAAGGATGGACAGGCTAGCGAAGAAGGACAGAGGGGTCCGATTCGCGTCATTCCTGCATACCGCAAAGCCAAGCAGCTGATCTTCAGGCAGGAATTCCACCGGGGCTCGCCGGAAGAGCGGAAAGTACAGCTGCGTCCACAGGTCCAGGATCCACAGAGGGCCGCCAGAAAGGTGGAAAGGCCTCAGCGACAGCAGATGCAGGGTCCGGTAGAGTGCGCCTAATACAGGTTGCCCTAACCCGACTTCAACCCCGTTGTACAGCGCTTCGGCCAACTTGGTCCATCTCCCGGTTGGTTTGTGAGCGCTGCCGCAGAAGACAAACTTGTCAAGCCAGTACTCCAAGAAAGCGATGCCTCCTTCATGCGGCTCCGCGTGGCCCATGTAAAATTTCCGCCATGCCCCGTATGAAATTCTCAGGGCGCGGCGGGCTCCCAAATTGCAGGCGTATGTGAACTCGGTTGACGCAAAGTCGCCTGGCACATACGGCTTTGCGTGGATCGGCAGCCCAGTGATGGCGAGGATGTCCAGCAGAGTAATGCCCATCTGCCCGAAAGGGAAGTCGAAGGTGTTGGTGGCGCTGTTCCACAAACAGGCCATGGCAGCGATAGGCGCTCGATCGGTGTGAGAGGGCAGCGAGAAACTCAAGGCAATGGCCTCATGGATTCCGGTGGCTTCCCAGATCGTCTGATCGGTCTGGAGGCGCTCCTCGTACCACGCTCGATCCTCCGCGGTGGCGCTGGGCCACTCCCCGACCTGGACATTTACATGAGAGCGGGCTTGCCAGGTAGAAAAGTTTCCCGGTTCGCGTCGTTGGGCCAAGATTGGCCGACGCACGGAGGAGTTGTAATGGTTAAGGTCGGCGTCGGACAGGGGCTTTGAAGGAGTCGGGCCAAGCAGAGCCGCCCCTGTGTCAAGGAAATAGATTGGTGTTCCTTGAGGCGGGTTGGTGGCGAAGCGGCGAGCAAGGCTGGTCGACCAAGTAGTCGCCGCCGTAAGGCTGAGGTTCGGATCGTTGGCAAAAGGTTTGGGAGGCATTGTTTCCGGTTAAAGTTTGTTTGGTGCTGGAGTTTGGCTGTTTGCAGAAGGCGGAGATTGTTTTGAAAGCGATGGTAAGATGTGGGGACCCGCGTCGAGGTTTATAAAGGAGACGAACCGTAACGTCCCTTTCAATCAATGGTCGCAACGAAAAGACGCAATGACGACCGAAACGTCAGCGCGTTTCAAAATTCGAAAAGCCGTAATGATGAAGGGAAGCGATAGTGCCGAAGCGTCAGCACCTTTTGAAATACGAGTTCCCATAAAAAGCTTAATTAGGCCTTTTCGCTTATCCGTTGCGAAACGGATTAAGCTCAAGGCCTAGGGGGCAATGTTTGAGCCCAGTGGGCATTTTCGGTCCAAGACTCGAGAAAGGCTTGGATATCATTTGGGCCAACGCCTGTGGCCTTTTTAGCCCACGAAGGGTGGCGAGGTTTGGCAGCACGTGACGTGGATTTTTATCCAGAAGATTCTGATACCTTGCGAGATTCGGTGTCCTCGCGGGATCCTTATCTTCAGTTCGCATGGGACTCTATAGTTCTTGCGAGGATGAGTTGGAAATGACTAATAACACCCTCTGGATAAGGTCGCTTAGTGTTTGAGTTCGCTTACTACACGACAAGTGAAGTGCAGCGAGGCAGGGAACGAAACCTAAGCGAGATAGGTTTGACACGTGTTGCATGGAGCGCACGACTGGCAAGTTAATCGTATCCTTGTGGGATTCTAATTGCAGAGTCCGCATTGGATTGTGAGTAAATCTCCACGAGTTGCTTACGGATAGATATATAAGGAAGCTCCATGGTCTTCAAAAAAACACACAATCAATCAATCAACAAATCTCTTTCAAACAGACGTACACAGTCGAAACCTTCGAGTCTTCTTGAAACCCTAACGTTCTAAGCGCATCCCGCTTTAGATCCCAGAGCCCGTCAGGACTCGTCTCCGATTTCCCAATTGTTGCTCTGCTCGCTCTTACAGTGAGTATCGATCGACAGGTGATTAAGAAGAGTAAGCTCGGAAATATTTCCTCATCAGGTGACACCGGAGCCCTCATTCGCCTGGTCAAGAAGTCAGGACGCGCACCGTTCCCTTTCCTCATCCGTGAGGTGGCACGCCCCGCACACACCCATTTTTACCTTTTGTTCCCTCTCTATACCCTTGCTGAGGACGTGGGCCAAAACACTGCTTACATCATGTTCACTGTTTGGGGGTGTTTGTTCTTTGGTTCCATGAAGGTAAAGCACTTAATAAACATTATAGTAACAATTTCATTGATTTTGGAGATAATTAATCCAATAGTTCAGACATTCTTGTTTTAGGATCCATATTATGATTCAGAAGTGTACAGAGAAGATGGAGGAGATGGTACTGGACATTGGATGTATGAGAAGGTAAACTTACTTGTCACTACACTGTTTCATAAGTTTTTCCGTGCACTACTTGGTCAAGTTTCAATCTTGAGCTGGAACATAAATCAAGTAAAGCTCAATTGCTTCTTGGTAAAGTATGGTTGATATTTGACCAACCATGTTGACTGTTGTGGCCAGCCTTCTAATTTTGATTTCTTGCAGATGACAAAACTTGAAGCAAACTTGAGTAGCTTCAAGCTTTAAATTTTAACGCATTGGTCACTGACCTTTCTTGTGAAGTGGTTTTTGGCTTGTTTTTGATTCAATGGTACTTGTTTTTGCAATTCCATGTATAACAAATGTAACTGATGTAGAATGACTTCCTGGTGATATGTAAATATGCAGCAAGAAGACATTGAAGAATCTGCAAGATCAGAGTTGTGGAGAGAAGAGCTGATTGAGGAGATAGAGCAGAAAGTTGGAGGGCTGAGAGAGTTGGAAGAGGCTGCTAAGAAGGAGGAGCAGCTTGTGAAGTAGCTTAGTCATTAGTTTCTTATGAATTTGCTGATGAATACTGCTTCAGTGTTTCACTCTTATAAATATCCAGATGTTGTATATACTAATACCATATTGAAGGTTCGATCTCATTGATTAGTTGGAAAAACAAACATAACTACTACTCTGCTAGTGTATGTGTCTCTGGAAAGAGGATATGCTTAAAGCAAATATAACACAAAAATCTAATCTTGCTAGGTTTCAAAGTTATGAATTCAGTACATGAACCATGAGTGTGCTTTAACCACCCCAAAAAAATGCATCATCTTGCTGAAAAAGCCTTTCATGCTCTGATACCATGCTAAAAATCCCTCATCTATTTGAATAAGAAAAGCAAGAAAAGAGAGAGCAGTAATTGTATTTCTGGTTATTGATACAAGCAAAGATGTAATTGACAAGCTTTTTTTAAGAGAAAAGGAACAGATGAGCTTGATTTTGTAGAGCTGGTAAGCGGTGCAAAGTTATGGACTTGTTCTCCAAGTTGATGACGTAGTGCTAGGAAACTGACTGGGCTAGAATATGGAGCGAAAATCCAAGAAAAGAAAAAGAAAAAAAAAATAAAGGGTATCTACTTGGTGATATGGTGAATTGAAAGTATGGGAGAACATTGTCAATGTTTGGTTCTTCTTTCCCAGAATCATGGACTTGTTCTGGGAGATACCTTGGCCATGGCCCTTGGTTTTGGAAAACCAGTAATGTTGCAAATCCAAACAATGGGCCAATTTTCTATAACAAAAAAAAACAATTCCATAACCTGTGGGTAGCTATCTAGTATGATCAGTTCTATCCGCCAATGAAATCACAAACCCTATCAAATATAAATCAGAGAATCCCAAAGGGGTTGAACTTGAAACTGGAATAAACTGATCGCATGCACCAGTAGTGGTGGTAGCCTTCATTATCTATGTGCTCTCACTGTCAGGCACCATAATACTACTCTATATCCATAGAAAATATCTAATCTAAGCTAAGCTAAGCCACTTTCATGCATGCCCTCCATAAATGAATGTAGGTTTTGAACTGGTCCTATATAAACATGTATCAAAACCATATTTTAAAGGTGCAGATTAAATAGATCAGTCAATGTGAATCACCTTCAACTCTTCAAGTTACATGATATATATTCATCTACTTTGATTTCATTCTCTTTGAATCCAATATAAAAGTAGACATCTCTTACTCCAACAGGAGCTGGCTTGCCTTCTAAGAGATGCTTGATCTCAATTTGAATTGATATCAATTTAAGTAAAGGTAAGGTTTACAGTACTCCTTGGTATCATCAAAATGTTAATTTAGAGGCAACTTGGTTTCATTAGGATTAGGGTTGGAGCCCTTGTATCATCATAAATCAGCAGCACATGAGTGATATCCTGATCTGATTTCAATCCGTAATTATTGGGTTTATCTTAATTAAACTACTTAATCCATGACCATATGGTGGTTATATGCTGCGATCTGTTCAACATTTGTCATTATCATGATGTCTAAGCAGCACTGAGCACAAAGTATCTCCTGGTTTTTGTTTTATTAGCAAGATTAATAGGGAAAACACCAGAAAACAAACAAAGTGCCTCGAATCATGTCATGGCTCTCATATAATACCACGTTTCCATTCTCATCTCATATATATGAAGTAACCTTTGTATGAACTTAAACTTTTCACTCAGTTAATTCCCAAGCAACTCATCTAAGATTCTAAGATTTGATCGAATACAGTAACTTTGATCTCTCCCAAGAGTTACTGATTAGAGCCAACTGTCAAGAGGAAAAAATTTTGCTGGCTTGCTTTAACCTCATTTTTCCATTTTTCGATAAGGGTAGCCAAGTTTCTATTTTCTTGCCCACAGAATTTGGCCCCAGATCGTTTTCTTGACTTCACTATCTTTGGTTTTTTCTTCGACAATAGTATTTGAGGCACCAACTTCTGTCGCATCGGATTTACATCTTTCACATCAATCACATGTGCTTTTTTACTTGTCTCTAAACTTAGACAATCCTCTTCATGGAAAGTTTAGCTCAAGAAGATCACGAAAGTTATTGTGACCTAAACGCTTCGCCACAACCCTAATTAAGACATCATTACCAACTTTAATAGGCCTTACCATTAGTGGTTTTTTTGTTTCGATACAAGGGATTAGTCATTAATGGTTTCTCTTGCGTGCATTTGTGTAATTGCAACAAAATAGAACCCCCTAGATTAAAAGAAAATACCTATGTAATTAAGCAGCATTGGATCAATTAGCAGAGAGGGAAATGGTACGGCTAAAATAGCCTCACAATTTAACCCGGTAAAAGATTGTCAATTGTAGTATAAAGAAGCAAAGATCGTTCATTGCCAGAGATTAAAGGTATTTAATTTCACACACAAAAACAATGTCACAAAAGTGTCTACTGTTCCTAACGAATAGCATACGAAAATATAATTAACTACCTAATCTACACTACTCAGAAAATTATGAAAATTTATAGAACTAAACTAGACACAAAAGAACATGCACACAAAATTTGAGGGGATTTGGAGTTCGTTTATTAAACTAAATAAATCACGAAAAACAGAAGACAGAATAATAAGAAAACTAGTTTGAGAAATAAGACATATAAGAGTTTAGGGATTTAGGAAATTCACCACCTAATATGCTGCAAAACAAAGTCCACACAACCAAGATTTCAATTACCAAGTCATGAAAAGGTTCAATCAAGAATAAACCGTGAACGCACTACGTAAATTCTTACTACTTCCATTAACTACTTAAGCAAGATGAACACACCGTTACTAAGCCTTTAGAATAACCAATCAAGGTATAGACACTATCCTATCAACAAATTATTCTAAACATTAAGATCAATGGAAGTGATTGAACAAATATACAAAACTAGTGTGGAACGCCTACCTAGTATGCAAGTTTCTTTATTTGGTTTCACCTATTGTCTTATAGGTTTTACTACCTTGAATTAAGTCGTATTAACCGTTTAGGAGATTAAACAACCTAAACATAAATATAAACAAGGAAGAGTTCCCTATAAACCAAAACCAAACAGACAATCCATAACTAAGCACTTACGAAATCAAGGTTGTAAAACAAAGTTTATTGCACAATTCGGGGTTTCATACCTCTACCCCTAACTAAGATAAACTAGTCACACATCGTTGTAGAAATCACACAGAGAATAAATTTGAAAGTTAAATATTACAAGGAAAGAAGAAAACTGTGAATGGAACCCCTTGATAGAATCCTGCGTGATAAGCAACGTGAAGGCTCTCTTGTAGTATGACGGCTTCCCGGCCCTCGTCCTGGTATTAGGCTTTTGCCTTAAATAGTCTCCAAGTCTTCAAAACTTCATTTTCAGATTATATTTCATTTTTTGACTAGGATCAATGTTTGGGCTAGGGTGGGTTCAGTTTTGTTCGGTTCAGTTTTCACCTAAAACCGGAAACCAAACCAAACCGTGGTTCGGTTCGGTTTCGGTTTTTTTTTTTTGCAGTTTTTCTTCTTCTTTTTTAAAATAATTTTTCTTAAAATTGGTATGTTTTTGGCTTAGTAAAAAATTATTGTATTTTAGGTTTTTTTTTCTTCCATTACTTGTTTTTATAAGCACATATAATATATCAATAAATTTTTTGACAATAATTCTTCAATAAACCAACAATTTATAAACCAAATAGATACTTTGAAAGTTTAATTAATACTCAATAATTTTGAAAGTATTGGGAAAAATTTACCACACTAGCACACCATGAAACCATAATTTTAAAACTTCTAAATTCATCTTGAACAGGAAATATAGACTCCATAGTTTAAAGTCCATCCAAATAAATTTCGAATTTTAAAGTTTAAAAATCATAAATTTGAATAAATTAAGAAGAGAAAACTAAATTAAATATTAGAGTCTATTATCTAAAGCTCGCAAGAATAAGGTATTTATACTTCACATACACGACATTGGGCAACATTTATATATGTACATAAACGAAAATAAAAAGCAAAATATTAGAAAAGACAAACATATAATTATATAGAACATAAAACCTTAAATCATATTGTTCAAATCAAATATTTAATATGAAAATAAAGACAAAAAAGACGTTGTTTTAGAGAGATTCGGTTTTTCGGTTCGGTTCAGTTTTTCATGGACCGAAACCAAAAACCAAACCAAACTAATTTGGTTCGGTTCGGTTTTTCTTAATTCAGTTTGGTTTTTTCTGGTTTCGGTTTGGTTTTCAGCTCTGTTTTTTTTCGGTTTTCTGTTTCAAAATTCCACCCCTAGTTTGGGCTATCTTTTGAATGTTTTTCACATATAATCTGGGCTTGGCTTTTGGAAAAATTATATTAATGATGTCACTCTTCAAAATCGTGCAAAAACCCCCAAGAAAGCTTCTCAGAATTCAGCCTAAACACTGCCTTGAACTTGACTGCTGCACAGATTTCCCGGAACTGCTGATTTTCTGTCCAACTTAGACGCTTCATAAATCCAAGATGTGATCATCACCGATTTAGATGATTCTTGAGTCCAAATTGACCTACAAATGCTCCTCTACAAATCTGGGCAGTCAACTTGGTGAAACTATTCTACGAACCGCATGGAAATAAGCCTTGAAAACTGGAGAAAATAAGCAGAAACCAGTTTTCAGCTTTTTGTGTTTACAGCTTCTATTTTGGTGAAGTGGTTCAATCGCCTTCCCTTGATATTTTTGACCATGTGAGTGATCAAACTCCATCCTTGACATCTCTACTTTGTATTGGAAGTCTTGCTTGCATCACTTGAGCATATATTTCTATTATCTTGCTCCACGAAGTACTTAAGAAAATAACAAAGTTAAAACGATATTTTTAAAAGAAAATAATGAAGTTAAATGCAAAGGTTAAACTATAAAATCGTTGCATTTTATGCTCCTATCAAGAAATCTTTTAATCTCGGACCAAACTAAAAGTAAATTTGTACAACGTTTATGAACACATTATACAAATATGATCCTCTATATCCTTCAAATAAAACTACAAGAAAGTAAATTTCCTTGGTCGACCAAAAGAAAAATCATAGAGTTGGATGTTGTTACCGAAATAGCATCTCAGAAACATCATATTGAGAAGACAAAGTCATTAATTTACTCATCTGCAGTAAGAGTCATCTTATCCAAAAATTTTGGAGGCAGACACAGCCAGCTACGCGGTTTCCATTATAACTGCCGAACATAATTCCGGTAAATACAGCAACACACAAGGCCAACTTAATCCAAAACCTTAATTTTATAGACACTTGCTCAAATTCAGTGAGAGATTTTATCCAAAAAGAAAAAATGTGGATAAGGTAAAATCCAATTCAGAAAAGACCCCACCTACCACATTTTCTATATACAGCTTCTTTCTATTTCTCCCCCTCCTTCCTCCTCCTCCTAGTTTTCCAAGATTAACATCCACAGCTCTCTTTTTCTCTCCATCTGTCTTACCCAATTCAAGCTAGTCAAAAAGACCGCACCTTTTCGTTTAAAGCTTCACTTTTGGCTCATAAAGCTCAAGCCTTGATCAAGATTTTGATTCAAGAAACAAGAGGTAGAGTGGGTTCTTGTGGGTTTTTGCTGCTTGTGTCTGAAAAGGGGATTCAGACTTGACATATTCAACATGGCAATTGCTTCAAAGTGTGGTTTGTGCATTTCTGGGGTTCATGAGATTAGTCTGCGCTCCAAATCCAGAGAATCAAATTCCAGAGCTTTTCTGGTTTTGGGTGTTGATTTTTTTGGGAAAACCCATCTCAGATCACAAGGGCTTAAAGAATTTGAGGGCCAAGCCCCCCAGAAATTTATCTGTTCATGTATGTAAAGCTTTCTGCTTTTCAATCTTATTAGCTTTAATTTTAGGAATTTTTTGTGTTCAAGTTTTACATGTTACTAATGGTGTGTGTAAATGTATCTGGGGTTCAGGCTCAAGCATCAATCTGTGTAAGTAAAGCTATGAAATGGTGGGAGAAAACCCTAAAACCCAACATGGTGGAGATCCGTTCTGCTCAAGAACTCATTGATTCTTTGCATAATGCGGGTGATAGATTGGTTGTGGTGGATTTTTACTCACCTGGTTGTGGAGGTTGCAGAGCTCTCCATCCCAAGGTATATTTCATAAATTCATAATTCAATTTAGAAATAAGAAATTTTTCCTTTTGAAAAATTATAGCATGTCTAATTTTAGCTTGGACCATTTTGGGATATATGTTTACCAATAACTTTGTGAATTTGTTCAGATCTGTCAGCTGGCTGAACAGAATCCAGATGCAATTTTTCTCAAGGTTAACTATGAAGAGCTCAAGACTATGTGCCATGGTCTCCACATTCATGTGCTTCCATTCTTTAGGTTTTATAGAGGCGCTGAAGGGCGAGTGTGTAGCTTCAGCTGCACCAATGCCACTGTAAGTGTTGCATTTCCTTCAATGTTGGTTTGTCATAATTGATTAAATTGGTGTGTATTTATGGTTGAATTATGCTAATTGGATTCGTTGCTTTACAGATCAAGAAATTCAAAGATGCATTAGCTAAATATGGGGCTGAGGGTTATAGTCTTGGCCCTGCAAAAGGTTTAGACGAGTCTGAGATATTACACTTGGCTGAGATAGGTGAGATATCAGCAAAATCTTCTCCACCATCAACCAAAGAAGAGAGAGTGGAGGAGGATTTGATCATGAAAAGTATAGATTTGTCTGGTGTTTGGAGAAATGTTATCCATAACCATGACATAGAACTCACAGAAGAAGAAAGTGCCTTGCTGAAGATTTGAAACAGTTTAGGCATGTTGAAGTCAAGCAGCTCCAGTTTTGTGACTTTTGTCATACCAATTTGTCTGCTT